>CM046061.1:37741965-40507034 GCA_025215515.1 Schistosoma japonicum | reverse complement strand
TCTTAAGGACTTTGAGTCTAAGCGATCTTGGCAGATAACTGTTTACACAAAATATTATTGTGAATGACTGATTTATACTCGCCACATAACCTGTTTGAATTAGGTGAGCTGTTGATACTCCTGACAACTCCTTTGGTTAACCAGACCGAAAGGTGCTTCCGAGCACGGAGGAGTAAATTCCTTGAGCATCTGCCAATGTAACTTGCTCCACAGGAGCAGTTGAACTGATAGATACAAAATGAAGTGACAAGCTTAGGTAATTTATCCTTTATTCTCGGTATCACCATGGGGCGGGTAGAAAACACCAGGTGCAATTTTCCAGCGTTTAAAGCCCTGCGAGTGGAGCTGCGTAACCTCAACGTTAGTATTTCGCTGGGCGCGTCCCGTCTGAATGCTAGTCTCAGAAAAAGCGGCTTTCTTTCTACGGTCTCAATCATCTTCCTATTTGCTTTCGAGATAGCATGTTTATTTATAAACTTTATAGGGCAGCCATTCTCCCTCAGGGTTTTATGCAATGCTTCCGTTTCTTCGTCAACCGCATCAGGAGACCATATCGTTATTATTCTATAATGCAAGGTTTTCAATAGATTCCTTTTATGTTGTATAGGTACAAAGCTAAGAAAGTTTGTATATTGTCCTATCCACGTGATTTTCTTGTTCATGTTTCTTCTTAATAAGTCATCTGTTCTTCTTGTGAGCAGAACATCTAGAAATGCTATTTTACTATCACTTTCTTCTTCGTATGTGAATTTAATAGCTGGGTAAACCTCGTTAAATTGCCTAAGAGTATCAGACCGACTAATATCCTGTTTGCAAAGGACGAATGTGTCATCTACGTATCGGCAGTAGAATGGCAATTTATCAATGAGTTGTGTGAGTAGTCCGTTTTCTAGTTTTTCCAGGAAAATATCGGCTAACAGAATTTATAAACGTGTACACTACCTTTTACCATTATGAAAACAATACGGTGTGTAGGACTACTCGTTCATAAACTGTAATTCCCTGTCTTATGGTCTCTTGAATCAATACACCGAATTATTAACGAACCTTGTTTCTTTTAGTTTCACTAATCCTTAAATTCATGTTATCGTCGACGGTGCATCCATTATCAACAAAGATATCTTCAATGCAGTTTTTCTTTTGTTTAAATTACAGCATCAAGGATTGTTAGTTCGTCTCCACTAATATTACACGGATCATATTGAGACTAGTTATTTCTGCTTCATACGCTTTTAAAGCTTAATTAATCGGATATTTAAGGATATATTATGGAACTTGCAGCTGATTACGTATATGCTTTCGATAAATAAATTTAATATGAAATTATTTTTTTTAAGAAGTTACTTTCAAGACAATTTAGGGCTGATATTTATAACATGGATATTCTTATCAAGGGACATTTACTCTAACAATAAATATTTTCACTTCAGGTAACGTCTAAAAAAATCAATTTTCTGCATACCAAATTTCCGCTTTGTATGGTACTACTAACTGCTTCTATGAAGCGACAAAATAAGGTTTATAAATATTTCATGGCTTAAAATACTGCGTAGAGAGAAAATTAGACTGTTCTAAGTAGCTCGACAATATCGTAATAATATTGTAATAATACATAGTCTTAATTTGTGAGAAGCATAGACTTCTCTTTTTCGTGTAAAAATGTCGCTTGATAGTTTTAAACCAGTTTATCTCGCAGACACGTTTATTAACCTGTCATTTTCTTTTTGACACAACTTTACTAATCATTATAAGGTAAGTTTTATATCACCATAGAGATGTAAGAATCTCTGCTTTGGAAAAAGATCCATAACAGTTATATACTGTGTTAGCTTCCAGATCAATACATTATATGGTATAAGAAATGCTCCTATTCAGTGGCTCACTGCTAGACTTGAAATGTCTGTGTCTGATTAATTGTAAGTTTCTAGAGTAAACGGAAACACCTGAATAGTTTTTTAATTATTCGACAGGTGTATCAATCTGTCAGTGACGCTATCTTTAGATTAAAAAAAAAGATTTCACGAACTGCTCTTTCAAGTAAATAAAGTTTTGTAAGTTATTAGCCTTGATAATCTGTTCACCTGTAGGTAAGAGCATATTGATTATGGGTCAAAAAATCCGTGGATGATTTGCGTTTTCATGGCCTTACAAAGTATAGCACTAGCTTAATATTAGCTCTATCCTAATATTATTTCAATTACTTGACAATGTGCTAGATATCAAAAACCCTCTGTATATTTAAATAGACAGTCAGTCAGTTAGTTACAACATAGAACTTGGTACATGCTAACATCAGTTCAAGTTCCCATGCCTCAATAAGCTGATAGAGATTAAATTGTCGGACCAAATCCCAGAGTAGGGGAAGTAGTAACAAAGTAAGTACTAATGGAAAAGCATAAAGATCAGAGATGAGATTTGAGATAAAAAGTGATTCAGTAAAGAGAAAATTATGAGAAGCTCAAAAACTAGAATTTGGAGGAAGACAAGGAGTGGATGCACCTGCGCCATTGCAAACAATTTTGAGCCATATCACCTAAAGTCTCTAACCATTTGTTACGATCATCGCGTGGGCCCCAACCAGGTAGTCTGCATCTATCAACATGGCTCAGCTCAATTGTCAATGACTTCATGGATTGGTGCCATGTTTTCGTTTGGCCACCCCTAGCTTTCTTCTAGCTTACTCCTACAACAGACAACATTGCTCGTTTCGGTAGACGGTGGTCAGGCATACGCAACACATGTCCTAAGTATCCTTGCTACTAGTTAAATTTCCAACAACTATTGTTTTCATCTATTGGTTGTTATATGACTTAATACTTGTTTTTTGAGGAAATATAATATGTACATTTTCATACTAATCCTCCTTTTACAGCAGGTTCTTTCTAATTTGGGTCTATCACTTACAACTGATTTAAGACAGGAAATTAATGCGTGTCGGAGAATTATGGAAAAACTACAAATGCAACTAAATCTTAACAAAGTCGAATGTTCATCGTCTACAACAAAGGTTGAAACAACTAGTTGCTCTAACGACCAAATTAATGAGGAAGTGGATGAAGAAAAGGCATCATTGAATCTTGACTCTGTTGATGAAAGCCAGCAAGTTGCAAAACTCAAGTCACCCTATACGTATTTGCTGGAAATAATGAGTACTGTGTACGCAAATTCATTTAGCACAGTAACTAACGAATTAACTGGTAGATATAAGCGTGCTGCTGAATTATTAATCTCACAATCATTACCTTCTTCTGTACAAACACAAATGTCTTTAAATACAACTTCAAGTGATTGTAAATTCACTGAGACTAAACTACGTCATGTAAGTTGGTTGTTTGTTGTTCAAACTAACTTTTAGTAAGTATCTTTCTTAAAGTGTAGCGTAATTTTAAGGTGAATAATGTTGCTTAACATTCAAATAATAATTCATGTCGTACGCAGAGTGTACGCTTCAGTAACGATTCCCGACTGGTTATTCTCAGATATTCAAAGAGATTACAATGCAGTTGTAATTCAGTTTGTCATAAATTTATTGAGTTAATACTTACTAGCTGTTTGATCCTCCCTACGCTCTTAATAGCCTTTTAACTTCTGTTTAAAATTATAAAATTACGAAATAATCAGCAAAGCTAGCCAAACATTTTTTCATTGACTCCCATTTCACGTAAATGATCAATATACTTTGAACTGTTTCGTCTTAACATTAAGTATATATTTTTACAGTGTTTATTACCACTGCAATGTGGGCAAATTTCTTTTATCTGAAGATTGAAAAACTATGTGGTAGAAACCTTGAGTTATAATTATTGGTAGTTAAGTAGTGAAATATGTAGCTTATCACTTAGATTTCAAGTCTTACCAAGTTTATATCCGAATTAATAAACAAACTTGTATACTTCTAATATCTATACATTATTCATGTACTTTTGGATTGTTATAACTTCTTATAGCGTATCGAGATGGCACGAGATATCGAATTTGTAAACGGTGAAGATTTTGCTGTAAGTTTCCTGTGAATTGTTGTTCTGCTTTCGTGATAGTCGTAGCCTTATTTTGAATTGCACTATTCATGAAAAGTATTAGGCACTGTCTCATTTTTCTATAATCATAAGGTTAATATATGCTTAATTTTCTCAAGCGTTTTCATACAGGTTAATTAGTCTTTGCATAATATTCAATTCCTGTCGTTGTTAATTGTTTTCTAAGTCAGTCAGTCAAAAGAAATGCACAACCTGTAACATATATGCATCGTTTCAGATTGTCTCACTGCACCAAAAAGTTACAATAATGTATGTATACATAATTTTTAATGGAAACGTATCTCAGCTGTCATTTCTTTACATGATCTATGCAAACCACTGAATAGTAACAGTAACACTTCACTAATTCAAACGTTTTCATTTTATTATACCTTGTTTTCTTATTAATAGCTTTGGTTAAATTCAATAAGGGATCGTCGAGTGTATGTGTCGAAGAAACGAGCTCAACGTCAAAGTCGAGTTGACTTAGCAACACAAATAGGCTTGCATACGAATGATCAATTCGATATTGAATCTGATCCTGATGATTTTATTACTCAGTCTAAATCTTCTGTTAGTACCCAACCGAATAGTTCTGTTAATAATTCTGCACGTAGTGGGATGAATAATGATACTCGAAACGCTGGGTAATCAGTCATATTTTTTCTTTCTATAAATAGATTACATCTTTGTCATTTTATTTTTTTAAACCTATAATATTAATTCAGCTAACTGACGAAACTCACTTAGGAGGTACTGATTTATGTATTTAGCTTTGGTTTATATTTTATGTGTGGAGGATAGTGATATAACCTGATTATCCAAACCGAAATAGTTCAGACATGATTCGAACCTGTAACCTAATGACTGGAGCCAGGACGTCTTAATCACTAAGCCACCGCTCCATTAATCGACCCAAGTAACAAGTTTTTCTAACTAGGATCTTTAGTACTTTTGAGATTATAATTACACTTATTATCCAAACTAAAAAAGCTACAAAATATGTTGAACCTACATTATAGTAGTTGATTGTTGGTTAATAGATTATTTAACAATAACATTTTTGGCTCCTATAGCGGGTTTATGTTATGTTGAATGTTACTTCAGATACGTAAATTCATTTATTTCTTTACATTAACTAATGTTTCCTCAGTTTGTGCGCGTTTATTGCCTGAAAGCAGTTTTTTATCTTCGTGTTCATAGACTATATAGACCTGGTGAAGATAAATATGATGATTCGAAAAAAGTTTTAACAGAACGTCGTCGTATGCAGCTGGAAAAAATACGTGCTATGGCAGCTGAATTAAAACCATCGAGGGGTCGTTCTCGAGGAAATGGGCGTGGTATTCGACCAGGTGGTACGTCTCGTGGGTCTTTAAAAACACGTGGTCGTAGTCGGGGTTTACGTACTGAGGTTCGTCAACTTTACTAGCTACGTATTATAGAACGTTTTCTCTATTTTACACTATTAATAATAACTCCGCCCTAGAAATCTTATTTTCTTCATCAGTGTACCATGGAGATCCTCATTCATCGAAACCTGCAGCAGAAAACCAGATAAGTCGTTTCAGGTACTTTTTATTACAGTAATCCATAAGTCATATGATTCTACAAGTAAAATACAAGTCTACAATGTACCGTATTTAAAAAGCCCCAATAAGTAGTAATAGTAATATTACATTGGGCTTAGAGAATATGATTTGACAAAAATTAGTGATTTCTGAGAATAGAACATCTACAATGGTTCCCTAAAGAAATACAAAGCATTGAATACACCTGTGTCATTGCAACTGATTCCGAATCATTCCACCCAACACATCAAATCACTGATCGTGGTTGCCTTGCAGACTCCAACTAAGTAGTTGGTAAATGTCTCAGACAAGCAGTCTATGACTTCGTGGACTGGAAGCGCGTTTTGCTTTTGTCTCTCCTAGTTTTATCTTAACCTATTCCTACGCCAACTAATATCAGACAAAGGTGATTTTTTTAATTTTTTCTATTCAAATACGATTATTCAATCAAATTAATATATTTGGTATGCACTTCTTTCTAATGAAAAATCTCAAATCATTAGAGTGACAATCGTGTTCCTGTTATGGAAACAAATCCTGATGTTGAGGAAAATGATACATTCGTCGACGACAGTTCTGATCTATTGGGCTTCGACGATTCAGTGGAACAAATCGACCACGTTACCTCTTCAAACAGTTTAAATCGTCTATGGGATCCTGATGTTGATGAAAATACAAATGAAGATTCTAATTTATCCAGTATCCCAAAAAAGACTAATGCAATTTCTGATTATCGTGCCGACACTACAGTTGATGAAAGTGAAGACGAACGAGATCAGTTAGCAGTTATTGACAGTCTATTAGCACTTTATGATCCAGAAGCATCCAAGTAGGTTCTTTAAAATATACGCGTGTCTCTGTATTAGTTTTTGTGAATACATGCTCACAAGTGTCCTTAAAAATTATAAATACTGCGAAGTACTTAAATTAGGAGACTGTTTAAACTTTTTTATGCCTCCAGTTACTGTTATCTGTAATTTCTTAATAAAAAACCACCTTTGAAGCTGAAAAAGTGCTATATATGCTCCACTTTAGGTGGAGTACATTATTAATCATTGTAAATAAATAAAAAAAAGTACATCTGACATATAGAAAATGAATTCTATCAGGATGTACAGTATGATAGGTTGATACATAGTACCGAAAGCCCTGATCTCGATTTTTTTATGGTTAGTTGTTTTTATATTTAAACAGTTGAGTTGGAAGAACGCTAAACCTATTCACGGTTGCAAAACTAACAATTCTCTCATAAAGCCATGCCCAACTAAACAGAACTTCAAAGGTAAAACTACTAACTATCTATTTATGTATCATGGAATTGATACAACTGCTAACGTATGCCATTAAGGTAGTATGAAAAGGCTACAAAACGACCAATAAAGCTTTTATAATACAATAAATTGCATCCATATGTTTGATTTGTTATTAAGTATCTTTCAATTCACAGAACTCAGTTCTTAATACTATTATTTCTAGAGACTTGGGAGTTGCAGATTTAAAAGTTGATTTAGATCAGTTTTATCAAATTCACGTCGATACAGAATTAATGCGGTAAGTTCAGTGTTAATTTAAAAAAAAATGAATTAATAGTTGCATATTCTGATGAAAATATAACAGAATCCGTTTATTTTTAGAACCTAGTACCTTATTTAGAAAATTTGAAATAAATTATTGCTTTAGGATCTTTTAAGTAAACTCTAACCAATACTACTTACGCCCGTTACCCCTCGCAAAGGAGCATAGGCCGCTCACCAGTATTCTCCATTGAACTCTGTTCTGAGCAATCCTTTCCAGCTGTTTCCAGTTACTGTTCATCCCTTGATTATCTTCTTCCGATTCTCGACGCAGCGTGTTCTTTAACCTTCTTTTTCGTTTCCCAACAGGATTTTAAGTTAATGCGTGCCTCGTACCCGACCGTAGCTGCTACCTTGTCGTGGTGGTCGGGCTTGCCTATCGTGATGACCCAACCGAGCTATACTGGCTGGAACATATGTTCCTGTAGGTTCTACCATGCTAGGTAGGTCGATTGGAGAACGATGAGACTAAAAGCAGCTACTCAAGGTCTGAGGGCGAAGTCATACTGCTGACTGCAAAGGGGTGTGACAGCAGTAGGGTGTTTCCCTCGGACAACCAGCATCTGCAGCGATGCTGCCTTCTCACAAGGAAGGAGGGGTTAGAAAAGGTCGACCCTAAAAATGTCACACCTCACCCTACCTTGCGGATTTCCGTCTCCGGCGGTATGGGTGCCCACTAAGGGCTTTCAAGTGCGGAGCTAATACTCAAAAAACTTTTCATTAAAAGGCCGTGCGTGACAGGCCTCAAGCAGTTGTCCCTTGGGCTCTGCGGTCACGCTCTCAGGTCTCTAAGACCGACACTAATCTGCCTTCTTTTTCAGGTTCCTCAAGAAACACCCTTCCACGGTGTGGGCAGCCGGGAAGTGACAACCGCCCTCATACCCGCAAAAGCACTAGAGTCCAAATTGGTCAAAATCAAATCCTTTCTACACCCCATAATATCTCTCTTATCTCTACGACTAACTCTACTCACATTCCTTCATCTCACTGCACCGCTAATGCAAACGATGCGAGCTCACGAAAAATCATTCCTGGTCTCTTGAAACCCCGTTCTAGACTATATGTTGGAGCTTTTAATGTACGGACATTAAGTCAAATAGGGCAACAGGCTTCCTTAGCTAAGACTTTAGAATCTCACTCAATCGATGTATGCTGCGTCTCGGAAACGCGCATACAGGATCCTAGTAAAATCATTAACCTGATTTCACCGTATCAAAACAAAGAAGCAGCCCGATTTACTCTTCGTGTATCCGGTAGCCCGGATGCTACTTCCCGGGGTCTCGCTGGTGTAGGTATAGCATTGAGTCGTAGGGCAGAAGTAGCTCTCCTAGACTGGATCCCTGTAGATAGTCGGTTGTGCGCTGTCCGACTGAACTGGACAGTTATGACTCGGAAAGATAGGGACACTCGTCGTTGCCTCTTTGTCGTATCTGCCTATGCCCCCACTGACTGTAGTTCAGACGAGGTGAAAGATGAGTTTTACAGCAAGCTTACGGACCTCCTCCAAAAAGCTAGGCGCTCTGATATAGTTATAATGGCTGGTGACCTTAGTGCTCAAGTAGGTAGACTAAGTGAAAATGAGAGACACTTGGGTGGATGTTATGGTGTCACGGCTCAAAGAACAGATAATGGCGATCGTCTGTTGCAACTATGCTCAGATAACCGCCTGTTTCTAGCGAATACTAACTTTAGGCATAAGGAAAAGCATCTTTTTACCTGGCGGCCCCCGAAATCGTCTCAACGTTGGACCCAACTAGATCAAATCGCCATCAGCCACCGATGGAGGGGTTCGATAGAGAACTGTCGCTCGTTCTGGGGCACATGTTTAGATTCAGATCATGCTTTAGTGCGAGCGCGTATTTGTTTGAGGCTTACTGGACGTAGGAGAGACATTACAATGAAGCCTCTTAGGGTTTTACTTAATGATAATAAAGCTAAGAACATATTTAAGGAACAACTAGAAAAATAGTTAGGCGACCGTGTAAGCGATTGTCATCCGGAAGCAGGTTGGAATGATATCAAAAATGCTGTGGAAACAGCAATGATATCTGCTAGTAAGGTAAATCATAAGGCTAGGATGAAGCCGTGGATTTCAGTAGCATCCACCGAACTGATGGATGCTCGTAAACTCATCCCACCTGGCTCTGAACATGATGAAGAGCGAAGTGATCTTAGGCGCAGGCTGATAAAAAGCCTACGCAACGACCGTGAACAGTGGTGGGTGGCGAAAGCAAAAACGATGGAAAAGGCAGCGGCGATAGGCAACAGTAGGCAACTTTTTCGACTTATCAAGGAAACTGGTATTAGGGATCCGAATGTGAGTGAGACTATCTCGGAAAGGGATGGGATTATAATTCATTGTCAGTCCAGGAGATTGGACCGATGGGCAGAACACTTTAGGGATCAGTTCAACTGGCCCTCAGCCACACTTCGGTTGCCCACGATCCCCAGTCATCCTGAATGGCAAATCGACTTAACTCTTCCTAGTCTGTATGAAGTTGAGAAGGCTATAGGAAATCTGAAGTGAGGTAGAGCAGCAGGTCCTGATAGGCTTACCCCTGAAATTTTTAAGGATGGTGGTCCAGTTTTCGCAGCTAGATTGACTGAAATCTTAGGTGGAATCTGGGAACTGGGCGTAATACCATCTGACTGGTCTCAATCCCTGATTGTCCCAATTTATAAGAAAGGACAAAAGTCTTCTTGTGACAATCACAGGGGAATCAGTCTGACTAATATAGTTTCTAAATTGTTAGCATCGATTATACTTAGACGCTTAACTAGAGCTCGTGAAGAGCAGACTAGAGAAAACCAGGCTGGATTCAGACCTGGACGTGGCTGTATAGACCATATCTTCACACTGCGACAGGTCCTGGAACACAGACGCACATTTAGGCGTCCTACAATAATTGTCTTCCTGGACCTAAAGGCGGCATTCGACTCTGTTGATCGTGAGGTTCTGTGGCAGTGTCTGTCATTGAAAGGTGTACCAAAGAAGTACATTAACCTTGTACAAGCTCTCTACTCTAAAACTACAGGTCAAGTGAGAGCTTATGGCGAACTGTCATCGGAATTCCTCACTTCAAGTGGTGTCCGTCAAGGATGTCCACTTTCCCCATTCTTGTTTAATTTTGTCATAGACATGCTCCTAGATATAACCATGTCTTCGTCTGACTTTTCAGGAGTTGACTTACTACCAGGAGCCTCGCTTACTGACTTAGAGTATGCTGATGACATAGTCCTATTTGGTGAAGACGCTGAAAAAATGCAGTCTTCTGACTACCCTGAGCAACAATGCAAGCATGTTCGGGATGCGGTTTTCCCCCTCGAAATGCAAAATGTTGCTTCAGGATTGGGTTGCATCGGCACCTGAACTAGTGATAGGGAGTGAAGTAGTCGAGCGTGTAGACCGCTTCACGTATCTGGGGAGTCTCATCAGTGCTGATGGCCTGGTGACTGACGAAATCTCAGCACGGATACAGAAAGCTCGATTGGCTTTTGCCAAGTTGCGTCACTTATGGCGCAGGCGAGATATCCGCTTGCTAACCAAAGGACGAGTGTACCATGCAGCAGTTCGCTCTGTCCTACTATACGGTAGCGAAACATGGCCGTTAAGAGTAGAGGACATTCGTAGGTTACTGGTCTTCGATCATAGGTGTCTCCGAAGCATTGCTCGAGTATCGTGGGACAACCGAGTGAGCAATGCTGTCGTTAGGAAACGGGTTCTAGGAAAGGAGGGCAATAGATGAAGTATTGAAACTTCATCAGTTGAGGTGGTTGGGACATGTGTTACGCATGTCTAACTACCGTCTGCCTCGACGAGCTATGTTTTGCGGCGTAGGGATAGGTTGGAAGAAAGCTAGGGGAGGCCAAACCAAAACATGGCAGAAATCGATGAAGTCACTGACAAGCAGACTAAGTCATGTTGGTAGGTATAGGCTGCGTGGTTGGGGTCCGCGAGACGAAAGTCACCAATGGTTAGAGACCTTGAACGACACGGCTCAGAATCGTTCGCAATGGCGCAGGTGCATCCACTCTTTGTGTTCTCTCAAAATCTAACCTTCTGAATTCTCTATCTTTCTCCCTTCAAATTTATCTCACTGAATTATACTTTTCGAATCATATCTTCGCTCCCTAACTTTCGGCATTACTGCTAATACTTCTACTATCGCTATCACTCTTGGATTTGAACTGACAGTTGCGTCTCTGTGCTGATGTGGTATGGCAACCTGAACTGATGTACGTACGTACGAAGTTCTACGTTGTATCTGTCTGTCTGTCTGCTTGCCTCGTGATGCAGTTTCCGCAATGTATGTCCTATCCATTTCCAACGTCTTTTCCTAATTTCCTCTTCGGCTAGAAATTAGTTTGTTCTCTCCCATAGTAGGCTGTTGCTGATGGTTTCCGCCAACGGACATTCAGTATCTTGCATAGACAGTTGTTTATAAATACCTGTACCTGTTTAAAGTAGTTCTCCGTGTTTCAGCCCCATACAGAAGAACTGTCTTGAAGAGTCTGACTTTGAGATTGGTTAACAGTCGTTTTGAGCCCCATATGTTCTTCAACTGTAGGAATGCCGCCCTTGCTCTGCCAATCCTTGCCCTTACATCTGCATCGGATCTTCCTTGTTCATCGATGATGCTTCCCAGGTACGTGAAAGTACCCACTTCTTCCAGAGTTTCACCATCAAGTTCAATTGGGTTAGTACTCCCCGTGTTGTATTTGAGGATTTTGCTCTTTCCCTTATGTATATCCAGGCCTACTGATGCTGAGGTTGGTGCTACGTTAGTTGTCTTTACTTGCATTTGTTGGTGTGTATGGGATAGAAGAGCTAGATCATCCGCGAAGTTCAAATCATCGAGTCGCATCCTACTTGTTCATTGAATTCCATGCATCTCCTCAAATGGGGAGGTCCTCATGATTCAGTCAACCACTAGAAGGGAGAGAAAAGGCGAGAGTAGGCGATTTTTTCTGACTCCGGTCCTCACTGGGAATGCATCTGTCAGCTGTCCTCCATGCACGATTTTGCACTGTAGTCCGTCGTAAGAATTCCGAATGATTTTGACGAGTTTTCCTGGTACACTGTAGTGTCGAAGAAGTTTCCATAGTGTTCTCTTGTCTACACTATCAAACGCCTTCCAATAGTCAATGAAGTTGATATACAGTGACGAGTTCCATTCAATTGATTGTTCAACGATGGTCCGTAGTGTTGCGATTTGGTCTATGCACGACCGATCCTTACGGAAGCCAGCCTGTTGATCTCGATGTTGAGCGTCCATCGAATCTTTCGTTTTGTTCAGCAACACTGTTGAAGACTTTCCCTGGTACTGATAATAGTGTGATCCCTCTGTAATTTTTACATTCACCCAAATCTCCTTTCTTTGGCATCTTAATAAGGTGTCCTTCTTCCCAGTCTGCTGGTACTTGTTCTTCCCCCCCCCCTAGATCTTCCTGAATAAAACGTGAAGCATCCTTGCCGTTATATCTATATCTGACTTGGGACTCTCACTTACACCCATTTATCTTGAAATAAAATCAGATTAGGTAACTGTAAATATTATAAAGTAGGAATATATCAAGCGTATTTAGCCATATTCTAAGTATAAATTATATTTGAAATAATATCAGCGATTGAAATCTGAAGACTTCAACGTTTCACTTAGCAAACTGGTCCGAGCTTCAGGAAAATTAATCAAACTCAAAGTTTTATGTAAGGTCAATCAACCAACACACTTGTGTCAAGTATGTTGAGTTACTTTTCAGTGTAGATATAGATAGAAAAGATAGCCTAAAATATGCCATGTAGGTTTACAGAGTGTTTTTATATTTTCCTTTGGTATTTAAACTTATCCCTTCTTACTATTCGCATCATTTATTATTTCATCTTTGTTTCGAAATGGTGATAGGTGAGCCTTTTATTAATGACGTAGTTTTAGTGGCACGGAATTGAAACCATAACTAATGACAAGTTACGTGGTGCATCAAAATTGGTAATTTCAGTAGTCAATAGTACTGTTAGTAGAGGTGTATTGCTGCTTTTCTACTACTACTTAGTGTATTAGATGGTTATCATACTGGAAAGTACCAAATTACAGTGAAAACATTTTTAATAGTAGAGATCGAATAGATTAAGCGACTTTTCGGTACATTTGTATAAAGTAATTGAACCTCTATATTCTACATTCCAAAATTCAAGATGAAGAATCAACTTTATGTGTTTGGGTGATTACATGTGATTGATAATAAGCCCTGAGCCTAGGTTTCGTACTATCATGAAAAGATTAGACATACAATACCAAGTCTTTTGACTTAGATGTTAACATATCTATTTGATTGCATTTATTCTAAATAGAATTATGTAGTAAATACAGCTATCAAAAGTTCACCATTGTTGCTTACAGTGATGCACTCCTAGAAATCAGAGTCTCTTGGTGTTGTATAAATATCCTTATAATTAATTATCTCATTAAGATTCAGTTTCCGTCTAGTACTTGACACTCCTTTTTATTAGATACTTTCTTTTCACTTTTTATATTAGGTCTCATGAAGTTCTGTTTCAACCAAGTTTCATGGGTAGTCCAGAGGCTGGACTATCAGATTGCTTAGAGTACGTTCTACGAGATACAACACGTCTACTTGGTTCATCTGATCCAGGTTTTCCTCAAATAATATATCTTACTGGAGGTGTTGCTGCCCTACCTGGTCTTGCTGACCGAATTCGATGTGATATCAGACCTTTACTACCCGTTGGATCTAAATGGGATAATATTGAGATTATTGTAGCTGGTATGTTGGGATGAGATTGAGATTAGAATGTACAAATGGTTTCAGCTTTATTCTAGTCATTCATTTCGAAAGTATACATTTAGTGTACAGAAATGTTAATATACGATATGTTGCTCAAAGCCAAGCACATGAACCTGTTCTTCGCAGTTAGGTTACTGTTTCGTTTATGCAGTTTTGGAAAACGATTTAGTAAATTCAAACACTTGTGAAAATAGCGTTGAATGATCCAATATATGAAGAATAAAGGCGAACAGGATAATTATTAATATTTAAAGGCCTAAGTTTTATTTATTATGAGTTAAAGTATGTAGTTATATAGCTAACAGACTACTAATAAGTGAGTTAAGAGAATTATAGTATTATTATCTCTTTGCGTAGAGCCACAACAGCAAAATAACTGGAAATTCCCTACGTTCTACTTGTGAGTGTATTATTGTTTAACTCAAACTCAGTATGATGTATAAGCCGCAATAGATTTAATCATTCTCAACTTATCCACTTTGATACGTTCTTAAATATCTTTAAAATTAATACTACCTAAGTTTCTTGTATGTTGAAATGCATCGATCAATCAATCCCTGTTACCCCTTATGGAGCAAAAACCGCCAACCAGCTTTCTCCAACCAACTCTGTCTTTCCAGTTCTTCCCAAGTTCTCTTCATGTCTGTCTCCGATTCCTTACTCAATGTGTTCTTTGATCTTCCTCTTTCCCTTTCGACTTGAGGATTCTAAGTTAGTATTTGTATTGTGACGCAGTTTGGTGATTTCCTCGATGTGTGTCTTATTCACCTCCTGCGTCTTTTCCTAATTTTCTTCTCGACTGGAAGTTGATTTGTTCTCTGCCACAAAAGGTTTTTGTTGATGGTATCTGGCCAACGGATCCGAAGTATCTTGCGTAAATAGCTGCTTAAAAATACCTGTATCTTTTGGATGATGCTTTTTGTAGTTCTCCAAGTCTCAGCTTCATACAATAGAACTGTCTTCACGTTTGTATTGGTGTTGGCTGACAGTCGGTTTGAGTTTCAGGTGTTCTTTAATTAGAGTAATGTTCCCCTCAACTTACTAATCCGAGTCTTCACATTTGCATCAGATCTCCCTTGTTTATCGATGATGCTACTCAGGCATGTGAAAGTTTTTACATCTTCCAGATCTTTACCGTCAAGTGTGGTCTGGTTGACGCTCACTCTGTTGTACCACAAGATCTTGTGTATGTTGAGGCCTACTGCTGGCTGCATATGCTGCCGCTACACAGTCCGTTTTCACCTGCATTTGTTGTTGTGTGTGGGGTAAAAGAGCTAGTTTGTCTACAAAGTCCAAATCGTTTAGTTGTATCCAAGTTGTCCACTGTATTCCGTACTTGAGATATTGCAGTTTTCATAATCCAGAAGGAAGAGGAAGGGTGACAGTAAGTAGCTGTGTCTGACACCAGTCTTCATTCCGAATGAATCTGTAAGCTGCCCTCCATGCACGATTTTGCAATCTAGCCCGTTGTAAGAATTCCTACTGATATTGACTATCTTCTCGGGTACATCATAGTAACGAAGAAGGTTCTCTAATGTTCTCCTGTACTCGCTGTCAAATGCCTTGTTTATCGATGATGCTGCTGATTGATTGAAGTTTCTTCTATGTTTAGATGTATGAAATTCATGTAATACGAAGTAAGTATACATATTGAAATACCTAGCCCCATTGTCAGGGAATTCTTATACACATCCAGAAGTTTTACACCGAACACTCTTGAAGTGGAATCGTGAATGTTCATTATTAAGGAGTCCTGTGCCAGCCTGAAACCTTAACCGTTCTTACTGTTGGGTTTACTGCTTGTTATCATTTGGATGTTGGATGTCAAGTTGTTTATACCTGTATCATATTAACATAATCTACGTCAACCGTTTTATCTATATTTAGTATTTAATGGTCTTTTCACTGATAATATTGTACAATTCTTTTCTTTTTTAATAGCTGACCCTCATTTAGATGCGTGGCATGGAGCTCGTCATTTTGTGAATTCACCTTACGTTGAACAATATTATACAACTAAACAGATGTATGAAGAATACGGTTCATATTATTTCAAAGACCATCCTTTAGGTAATCGTTATTGCATAAATACAAGCTAAAGGATCAAGTAAATAGAGAAAAAAACTTATTGTTTGTAGATATGTTATCAGTGTGCCAGTTTTTTATGTTAAAAATTTGCTTCTGTACATTAGATGTAACTTATTTACGACATACGTTACTGTTCATCTTAATTACGTATTCTATTCCGAGTGGTTTAGTAAAAGATTTGAATTACATTTTTCTACTTACATGGTGTTGTGGCAGTTCTGTGCGATTCCAAAATGAAGTCTTTATTTCAGTACTGCACAACTTAATTATTAATTATTGTCATGATTTCACGGGTTGTGATTCACTTTTCCGTGCTGAGTTTTGAATCAAGTGTTCTCCCTGATTCTCTTTGCTTGGAGTAATTCTTAGTACAATAACGAAGTAGCTTCACTTAATGTGCATTATTATCTTATAGAAGAGGTATCCATTAATTCATGTTAGATAGTCATTTCTCCAGTTCCCTGTAATTAAATTGGATACAAGAGCAAATCGGTAGCTGAGCAAAATACCTAAGTATTAAGTACACTATAAGTTTTCATTTTAAGTAATTCCAAAATAACAACTACTCATCCATATTGATGTTATATAATAAAGTCGATTTTTTATGACCATTATATAACGGATATCTGAAAAATGCTTATTTCGACATAATCCTTGTGCCTTAAAAGTGTGATATTCTTATTTGACTTGCTCGTCGTATATTATTATCTTATATATATATATATATATATATATATATATATATATATATATATATATATATATATATATATATATATATATATATATATATATATATATATATATATATATATATATATATATATATATATATATATATATAATTTTCTATCAACAGCAGAAAAACTCACGTAACCATGTAGGTTTCTAATGAACAAACGATGCATGCATTACCTGACCTCTGATAATCTGAAGGTTAGGGGAAAATACACCATGATTAGAAAATTAATCGCCTAAAAAGGAACTGCTGCTATGTCTTTTACCATCCTTAAAGTGTGGTTAATCATCACAAAACTCACTCAGATTTCACTATAAATATCCTGGTTACGTACGCACTGATGATTATTATTTGTGGTCTTATATTTAATGCATATAATCGCGTTCGTTTTTAAATCTGAATAATACAGAGTAGTACTTGGTTGGTCTTCTCGGCATTCTGATTATTGAGTGAGGATTTCGCCTAACCCATCGACCTTTAGCATACAAAGTGGTTATATTGGTGGGGGTGGATGAAAATCGAAACACAAGAAGTGTGACCACACAATCCAAGGTACAGCTGGAATAGGATGGTCACACGATCTCTATTAAAAGGAAGTAGTTCGTTTTGTGTATGCTTCTACATATATTGCGACTACATCAGGCGAGAGTAACGTAGTATTTTCCAAACTGACCCTTCGTTATCGCTCCTTTCATTTTTGAGAAGGCAGTATTTATGGAGTTATCGATGGGGCATAACTTAATGCAAAAACATCTTAGCATAACCAGTAGTATGATTCTGACTTTGGACTCTATATTCGTCCCATTAAGTTTTACTGCCGAGCGTCCTAGACCGTTTTAGAGTAAATGATTTAGTAAAAATACCTCAGCTGGATCAAGATTAACAACACCGTGTCAAGGTAGTAACAGATCTCAAGTGCTTGAGTGCAATGAATACGAAGATTTTTGTCATGAGAGAAATTAAAAATCTGTTTCAGCAATAAATATATTATATACATACGTTTGAGGAATTCACAGAATACAGCCATTAATATTAGTTGACTCAGCTAACGTATGACAAACACCTTTGTGAATATTTTCATCTCGAATAATATTGCGCCAATTAGGTCCGGCAGATTTCCCACCATGTCTATCAGTAGGTGAATTTTCAAGATCGTGAATTCGCTGCATTAACTCAGTGGATATCTGACTCCATAATTTTGGTAGAACATTTGTTTGCCAACGTTTAGCCACTTGATTCTTTTCCTCAAGACAAGCTTGAAGAAAAACGAGTTTATGATGAACAAATTTGGCTTTTATTCGCAAGCCTTCATTCGCACTTACAACATTAGTGCGTAGAGCTTTCCTGAATTGGTTTATTAGCTGGTGCACTTCCTGAAGAGCTTTGTTACAATAGGTGGTGTTTTCTAATAAGTGACTAAGATCTTCAAGCAACAATATCATAATTGAAGCATGACAAGGAAGATTTAATTCCATGAGTCTATATTGGATCCCAGCAAGAATGTCATTTATGCAGTTGTATATTTGATGAGTTGAGTTGTTTTCATTTTTCTTATTTACTATTCTTGTTTTCTTTAAATAGTCTGACGAGGTATTATCGCTCGAAGTAAGAGTATTATTCAATAATGAGCTTGGAGTCCAAGACTGTGTGAATGATAAAATTAAATTGCATAAAAGAGCTCCTGCATCATCGATTAAATCCATATAGTCACCATTATAAAATCTGAAAGTTATTATAGCAAGAGGGTTAGCACTAAATAAACTATACAAAATTAGTTTGTGAAAATGGAATTTCTCTGTAAAAAAAAATACCACTTTGAACACAAACCAATTGATATTTTGGTCGGTAATGGACACTGAAATCCAGAACCCGAGTCTCGTTCTATGCTGAACTCAGCTGGTTGTACCAGTGGTGTTAATATTCATGCCGAAAGAAACCCAGAACACGTCGCCTCAAGCGCCAATACTTCATCCACTAGACTACAGTTACGATGACTACACAATATGTCCAACAAGCATAACAATATTCACAATTATGAATATATAAACATGAGATCAATACTACCAATGAAGTCTAGTGAATATTTGACACAAGGGAATGACTTCATATCACGTATGAAAATAGGTTTTTTCATGTTTGTTAATAAAATGTTACTGATATAGGTAATAAGTATTATAACGTGTTTGTTGTCATACTCCAAGTATCTAATTAGTGCTGGAATTCAATTCCACTTTATAGACACATCTTAACTAGCGAGCTTGAAGACTTGCTTCATTGGCATTGAACAAGAATCTGGTATATCACTAGCCTACTACACACAAGTATGGTTTAAAGTTTACAGTTTATCCAACAAATATATACTCAAATAAAATACAGAAATACATTGATTTTAACAAAACCAGTGAAACCTTGGAAATAAGTGTTCAGATTCACCTCATAACAAAAACATATCCCAGTAATACATCAGCTAAAATAAACCCAACAGAAGGATGAGGTGATATTCCGGATGGCAAAAGTTTACTTAGCGATTGAACAGTAGGTGAGATATAAGATTTCTTCACAGATTTACTGTGTTCATCCATCTCTACTATGATTGGCTTTTCTTCTAACCACCAGGGAGTCCATGTTGGTATAAAATGAACTATAGCATTTGATTGAATGAATCGATTGAAATCTCGTTTTTCTTTTAAGGTGAGACGTGACCAGATTACTTCAGCATCTTCATTTTCTAAATTTAAATCACGTAAACTAAAACAACATGAAAAACATTATCATTTAAATGTTCATTTATTAGTAATTTTAGTTTCATGAGTATACATATCCATCCATTTTTAAAAGTTGGATGATAGATGATATTACTTAAAATGCTTAGCTCACATGGGATTACGAGGAATAAAACTTTAATACCCAAATTAGACTTACAGGCAATTCCTTACACAGCGAAAAGTGATTTCTATTCAAAATGTTTCTGAATTGTTAAGCAAACATCAAGCAAAACTACAATTACAGCAACGCATTTTCTTTACTGACTAGTGGGTTATTCTTAGCAAAATTCTGACGATATATCGATTGGGTACCATTAAGAATCAGATAGTGCGGGACACACACTATAAAAAGGCCGTGCGTGACAGGCCTCAAGCAGTTGTCCCTTGGGCTCTGCGGTCACGCTCTCAGGTCTCTGAGATAGTGCGGGACAGCTGTCTTTCGAGGATGTGGCTCCAATGGTACACACATACAATCCCATCGGCAATTGAACTCAAGGCCTTTAGGCTTATCAATCATTTTGAGTGAAAATATCTGTCAAATAGATCCGCAAAATATTATACAGAGACATTTTCATGGAATAGAATGCGATGAATATGTAACGCTTTATCAAGTGTTAAAACTGGATGAAGACAACCCCTTAAAGACAATGAGGCTCGGACACAAAGTTGGAAAACACTATTAGCTTGAGAAAGTCAGGTTTCACAAACATAGAAGAACTCTCAGAAAAATGCTATATACCATATCTGGTAAGGTACAAAATGAACGTGATGACGTAAACGTTTTTCAGTGAAAATAGATTAAACACTTATTGCATACTAAGTCATTACCTAACCTGAATAATGCTAACGTTGGCTGAGTTGAAACAGAAGATGATCGTATCAAGAAACACTAGTTAGTCAGTGACATTTGATCTTTGCCGTATGTAACCACGGATGTGTAGACTTTCTAGCTAGAGTTAAAAGGGAATCACCATTGATTTTTAGACATCAAATATGACATTAAATAGTTGATTACATGCACTAACTACCTACTCTTCTCTATTTTTTAAATATTTCATACCCCAGTTTTTACTTTTCTTTCATTTTGTGTTGTTCAGTTTCTCGCGATAGTTAGTATCAACTCCCTTTGTTAACTTATTATGCATTGATGTGAGGTAAGGCAAATTAATCAAAGCCTTTCAGAATTAAGACATTTACATGACAATAATGAAGTGGCAGCTTACAAATTCAAATAAAACTATTTTAGTACTATTAAAACAGTATTTAATTATTTTTCATCCAAATGAAAAGAAAATATTTTAATACAAATAAATATGGTTACATGAAACTATACCACAGACAAATTACATAAAAATTCAAAAAGTTTCTTACCGACTTTGCAGATCATCATCGGAATTTTCATCTTCATCACTTATTTGTTGACCGTCTACTTCAAGCTTCATACATAAAGATTCAGAGTTATCAGAAGCACATGATTCAAGCTTTAGTACTTCTATCATACGCAATCTTTCTGACTGTTTAGAAAAGGTACATCGTAATGACTCAATGCAGCAATCTTTATAAAACGATTCAGAGCAGTCCTTGTGCTTTATATGTCGATAGCAAGTCAAAGAGCAATAATTAATCCCGCATCGAGGACAGATATACGAGGATGTTTTAGAGCATAAACCACAAACCATGGGTTTATTGATCCCACTAGCAGAATATTTATCCATTTTAGCCCCAGAACATTTGAGCGCAATTTTCTACAAGAAAAGAAAGTTCAGAAATACAACATTACGTTTTGTATGCAGCACTATTTTGGTAAAAGTTGAAAAACCCTGTGTTGGCTGACCAAAACACTTTTTATTTGCAACAGCTACACATACTTATAGACTACAACTAAGAAACGCTGAGTTGGGCTAAAACAACATCGGAGCGTAATAACTCTGAATCGGAATTTAAAACAACACTTATAGCTGTCGAGGGGATGGGTGTTGAAAATATTTGTGACTCTTGATAATGAAAACCTAATATGTCGGTCAAGATGTGTAACATTAATAACGTAGTAGAAGTATGGATAATAGTGGTTACAACATTCATAAGTGCCTGAGTTATTGGTAGCATTTATATTCGTCTGCTACGTTTTACTTAATTCACACATTGCCTACTAATATATTTATAGACGGAATTCCCTATTGATACATGTTGAAAAGTAGCTCGAAAAGAAACTTGCAGCAGTTGGTTTTAGTTATTTTTATTTTGACAAACAACATGCATAATAACGTCCTTCAGACTTCGACAATTTTAAATGCACCACAAATTCAGTTTCAGCCAGATAAAAATAAAAAGCTGGGTAAGAAATCTTTTTGTTGATCCAATTTAACTTTTGTGTCGACAAATAAAGCTACAGAAACAATTTTGAATAGGGAGTTTTATTTGATGACTGTGATGTAGAGGGGTCTATGATTAACTAGCAGACAACTGTCTGTGTTTGTGAACCTTATCAAAGTGTTTTAGTAAATTTATTTTCGGAAAAAGCTGAAATCCAGGGCTAGGTGAAGAGTATATGTGTTAGTCAGACAGTAATTCTAGGTCCCTAGTGTAATTCGTTAAATGTAGCTTTAATGTTAAGTGATTTGGAGTTAGAATTTTTACACAAGTATGCCATGACAAACATAATTGAAAACGTTTAAATGCAGATAAGACGCAAATGTTCTCCAACACTATGGGGAGGGGACTCAACAACTATCTTGTCTCACAATTATAAACAGTCTTGGAAACAAGACACCACCTCACCTTTGTTCTGGCCTTCAGAAGTTGAATTGGAGTCCATATGTAGACTCCATTTCTCATTGAATTTCGACGCTCACCTAAAAAATCATTGATGCTACCTACCTATAAATTTCAAAATCAGTTACAGTTTGATAAGAACAGAGGACTGAACTGTCCGTGTTTATCCTAGCAACAGAGATTTACCAGTTAATCAGACTTATTTTTAAATGCGTAAACTAATGTAGATAGTTTTATTCGTCCGACCCTGTGAGTCAGGAAAAAGGAGAACATGGTTGTTTCAATGTTATGTATTAGTGAGAGGGGGTATTAAGTTCAATTTAATCAGTCTCTCCGTACCGAAAGGCTGAATATTCAGGAATCAACTCAGTTGTCGTTTTTTGAAAGTTTTACTTAGATTCCCTATATTTTTTTTGTAGACTAGGGTTAGCAGCATGTATGCAGTATTCAAGTTTTGTTACAGCTGTAGAAGCCGTAATTACTCCTGAGCATAGCAAATTTTACATTGTACATTTCTATATTGGTATGTATATTTAACATACAATTAAGCATGACAAAATATTTTAGTTGCCTGCTTGGTTTCCGGTCGCTTGTACTCTCTAAGTAGTTTCAACCACATCCCTATATAAATAGTCGTTATAAACTTCTCATTATATGTGCGATATGTTTATTGCACAGATGTTTGAAGTGAAAGGATACATAAGGATTTAATTGCCCTCTGGGTGTATATGTTAGCAAACGGAACACTGATTGTTGCCAATACTTAAACTGGTGAGCCAACATATCACACTTAGCAATTTTCTGACAGCTGACAAATACGATATAACACTGGCCATTTTTATATGAATCTGACATACGTGTAATTATTATGTTGCATCGTATATCTTTTAAACTTCTATGGATATAATCTTTTGTTTTTCATGCACATTCAGTTATATTGCATAACAAATGCAATATTTTATCCTTTGATTTACAACTGCACATACACCAGTATATATTACGTATAAGCGTACAATCAAAAATCATATGACTCAACAGTACCACAGAGCATTTTGGGATTCGGCAATTTTACCACTATTTGAAACTGATAGATTCAATCATATTTATTGATATTATTAAGAAAAATATACGATTTTCTCTTGCTCTTAAATTGATGTGTTATTGTTTTTAGTGAGTTTGTTGTATTTTGTCATTTTCATTTAATTTTAACCTCATTCTTTATACTGCGTCAAAAATCCCTTGAAGTGTTCCCCGGATATAGGACCAAGTTGCGTTTGTCGTATAACCAAAGACACTTCTATCGAATGGACCCCACTCTTACGAATGAGAAATCAGAAGGCAATAAAGGATGGAAGCGAAACTGTATTTGAGCGTATACAGAACTTTAATGGGATAGCAACGTCTAGGCTGGCAAACTAGAGAGAGATGCTACCCACGGTGGTTCGAATCGTGATCTGGTGGAGATGCGTGACCGCGCGCCTTCAACTAGTAGTGTCCGCTAAAACAAACATGGTCAGCATCAATGTCGAGAGCCTATGCAACTATTTATTTTGGGGATTATTTACCGCTACAGCTCACTCCCCCCCTAATGGGTTCGTGAGGACCCTAAGACGTGCCAGCCAAAGGATAAAACCCAATGCGTCAGACATTGGTAAACGTTCCTTCGATAGCTTGCGATGTTGTGCAGCTTCTGGACGTCTGTACCTACACTAAGGTGTCGTTGCATAAAATAATTGTACATAAAATAAAATTCTTGTTTCTTCCACGTTCTTCTGTTTGTTTCCAGACGGCCTGGAAGTCAAAAAGAAAAAATAAAATTTAAATCTGCGCGTTGTGTGTACAAAAAAAAAAATAATTGTTATCTCGATGCGTCTATATAAAAAACGTGTTGAATACCGACAACAAATAATGAAAAGTTTTTTTTTTGACACAAAATTTCATAAAGTGCACACAGTAAAATTATTATTATTACATTTTTGTAGAAAAAAAAATACATAAATAATAATAATGGGTTTATCGATTTTTATTGTTTTTTTCTTTGTTATTACTTAAGACAACAAGAAAATTGTAATACGTACGTAGGTAGTGGGAGGAAATCAGTAAACATAGTATTCGTTTAGGTTTTCTGGAAATCGAACTTTTCTACCAGAACGCGTAGCTTTCGGCGTTACAGGGCTCTTTGATGCTTCTACTTGCGTGTTAGTTATTGCTTGAGGCGTAATGACTTCGTTCGTGCTACATTTTGCAGGTGTTGCAGCGAATTCGACACTAAAAGGTGTACCTTCTAGGTAAGCTGCTTTGAGGCGGTCAATGCTGACGTTATCCTCGTGGCCATTCTTGTCAGTCGTATAGTACTTCGTTTCACGTTTCAGGACCTTGTATGGCCCTTCGTAGGTTGCGTCGAGAGGTCTGCGTACGGCATCACGACGTACGAAAACGTGTGTACTATATTTTAAGGCAGGTTGGATAAAGATGTCTGTCGATTGTTGTCTAGTTTGAACTGGCTTAACTGAACGCATAGCATTTGTAAGCCGATTCACGTAAGAGTTCATATCCAGGTTTGCCGAAGTGGAAGCGGTTTCCACAAACTCACCTGGTAGTCGAAGAGTAGTTCCGTAGACTAATTCGGCGACACTACATCCAACATCTTCCTTTACAGTGCTGCGAATACCGAGTAAAACTAGTGGTGAGGCGTCGGTCCACTGAGGGATGTTTGTTGCTGAAAGTGATGCTTTCAGTTGTCGATGAAATCTTTCTACCAAACCATTAGATTGTGGGTGGTAGGCGGTCGTCCTGAAACGTGTAGTTCCAAGAAGTTTGGTCAGAGCGTGGAACAATCCAGATTCAAACTGACGTCCACGGTCTGTCGTTATTATAGATGGACAACCAAAGTTGGCTACCCATCGTTCGACGAAAGCGCGAGCAATCGTTTCACTAATGATGTCTTTAAGTGGAATCGCTTCTGGCCAGCGTGTAAATCGGTCCACGCATGTCAGAAGATAAGAAAATCCATTTGATTCTGGTAGAGGTCCTACCAAATCAAGGTGGACGTGATCGAATCGAGCGTCAGGGGTTGAGAAAGTGCCTAGGGGGCATTTGTTATGTTGGATTACCTTGTTCTTTTGGCAGGATATGCAGGTGCGTGCCCATTCTTTAATATCCTTATTCATTTTTGGCCAGCAGAATCTATCGGTAATCAGTTTACGTGTAGCACGAATTCCCGGATGAGAAAGGTTGTGCAATGTGTCGAAGATAACTCGTCGATAACTCCTGGGGACGACTGGACGGGCTATACCTGTAGAAGAATCACAAATTAAAGTGTTCTTACCTTTTCCAATCGTTTTGGTTTGGAGTTGGAGCGTTGTTGCAGCTAACTCGTGATGAAAGTCGATATCTTCACTTTGAAGTTGAGCTAGTTTAACAAGGTCGATTCCTTGGATACGATTCAAGGAATGTATTCTCGATAAGGCATCAGCAACTACATTGTTAGCTCTCGATATATGTCGTATGTCCGTAGAGAATTGAGATATAGTCAAGATGACGCGACTCTCGTGGAGAGTACTTATCTGAAGATGATTTCATCGAAAACGTCAGTGGTTTATGGTCGGTGAATATTGCGAATTCCCGGCTTTCGATGGAATGTTGAAAATGACGTACAGCACAGTACATAGCTAGAAGTTCACGTCCAAAAGTACTGTATCTTGATTCGGTGTCGTTTAATCGTCTTGAGAAAAATGCTAAAGGCTGCCAAGCTTGGTTAGTCCATTGTTGCAGAACTGCGCCAATCGCTGAGTCAGAAGCGTCGACCGCAATGCTGACGGGAGCCTCAGTATTGTAGTGTGCTAGCATAGTTACTTCGGCTATTGCCTCTTTAATTGCAACGAAGGCTTTCTTTGATTCTGAATCCATTGTGATTGCCTTTTTGTTCCCACGAAGTTGATCCGTTAGTGGTTTCATTATAGATGCACAATTGGGGATAAATCGTCTGTAGAAACTTACCAAGCCGTTGAAAGCTCGTAACTGCTTAATGGTTGTTGGTTCCGGATACTCCAGAATTGCCGCCACCTTGTGTTTTTGAGGCTGTATACCATTAGCATCAATAGTATGCCCCAGGAAGTCCAACGAAGTTGTTCCGATTTGACATTTTTGTATATTAATAGTGATTCCGTATTGCTGCAGTCTTTTAAAAGCTGTATCCAAATGTTTCATGTGTGTTTCCTTGTCTGGGCTTGCTATCAGGCAGTCGTCGACATATGCATGAACATAGTCGAGCCCGCGAAACACGTCGTCAATGAAACGTTGAAACGTTTGTGCTGCATTCCTCAAGCCGAAGGGCATTCGAAGGAATTCGTAAAGACCGAACGGGGTTACAATAGCCGTTTTTGGGATGTCATTTTCTGCCATCGGTATTTGATTGTAGGCTTTTACAAGATCAATTTTTGAGAATACTTTCATTCCCTTTAACGTGGCCGTGAGGTCGTGGATGTGAGGTAAAGGGTAGCGATCTGGAGTAGTTTGTGCGTTAAGACGTCGATAATCACCGGTAGGACGCCAATCATTGCTGTCTTTCTTCGGGACCATATGTAATGGAGACGACCATGGGCTGCTGGATGGGCGGATTATTCCCAGGTCAATCATATGGTCGAATTCATTCTTAGCAATCCTTAATTTTTCGGGTGCTAATCGGCGTGCTTTGGAGAATACAGGTTGATCTGTAGTCGTGATGTGATGTGTAACATTGCTGGTTACACATGATAACTTCGATGTCGCCTTATTCAGGTCCGGATACTTGTCAAGTATTGGCTGAAAATAAGGGTTAATTAAATGCTTAAAGCGAAGAGGACATAGGCTACAACCTGTAGCAGTGGTTTCGCGTACGTACAGCTTTGTGTTGCTGTCGACTAGCCTCTTTTTGCTAGCGTCCACAAGCAAGTTGTGGTGGCTTAGTAAGTCTATGCCTATGATAGGTATTTTCACATCAGCGATAGTGAAAATCCAGTGTATGGGTTTTCGCAACCCCACGTTTAAGTAGACATATTTCTTACCATACGTGGCTATTTGTTTTCCGTCAGCTGCCTGTAAATCGAATGCAGCTTCATGTTGGCGATCAGATGAAGTTGCAGGAAAGACGCTGACTTCTGCGCCAGTATCGACGAGGTGGCGAACCTTCGTTATCACATCAGTGATGAATAACAGGCGGCTGTTTCCACCGGCTACGGTTGCCGCTAACGCGTGCCGGCGGGATAGTTTCCCGAAGCAGTGGGTTTGAGGCTAGGGAAACAACAGGGGTTTCTACATTTATTTGATTCCTTGCCATAGGTGTTGTGGTACCAACACCAATGTGGATTTTCTGTTCGTCGACGTCGAGATGAGGATCTTTTACGCGATGAACTTCGTCGGCGAGAATTGTTTGGTCGGCGTTGCTCGTGTAGATCGAGGAAACGAGAAATAGTATGGCACAATTTAGTAATTTCGGTTTCGGTTTCTAGAGGCTTTTCTGTAACAGAATAAACCTCATTGTGGCGAGTTCTGGTGATCTCCAGAATTCGATCGGCAGATGAAGCTAGTTCATCTACTGGGTTGTTGTTATAAGTTACTAACACTGCTTGCACTTGTTGTGGCAGTTTTGATAAGAATAGTTGACGGAAAAGTCCTTCGTCAAAAGTACGTTGACCTATTACCTCCTTCATGCGCAATAACATTTCGGTCGCAGAACCGTTACCAAGATCAATGGTATGAAACAACTCATCAAGACGTTGTCGGTCGGACAAATCTCCTCGTTTAAGAATCGATTTTTTGAGTTGTTCGTACGGTTCTAGGCAGTCAGGACTAAAAAAGAAGGGGGTGACGTACCTGTTCAATTCACGCGGAAGTGACCTTACAACCGCCAGAAATTGAACGCGTGGATCAGTCACACATTGGTTTTGGAATTCTGCTTCTGCGTAGCAGAACCAGGCTTCGACATTATCTGCCCAGAAAGGAATGAGCTGAAAGTTTGGAGGCGTAAGGGTCTTAATCCTAATTAGCTTAGGAGTCTGGTCTGACATCATAAAAATAGTAATGAATGCAAATACAAAATTACTGTGAAAAATATGCGGTAAAAAAAATTAAACCACCAAAATTACTCTGTTTTAAACTATAAAAAGGAACGGACTCACAGCAAATTATCGTGTCCAGATCACGTCGGGCTCACCAATGAAGTGTTCCCCGGATATAGGACCAAGTTGCGTTTGTCGTATAACCAAAGACACTTCTATCGAATGGACCCCACTCTTACGAATGAGAAATCAGAAGGCAATAAAGGATGGAAGCGAAACTGTATTTGAGCGTATACAGAACTTTAATGGGATAGCAACGTCTAGGCTGGCAAACTAGAGAGAGATGCTACCCACGGTGGTTCGAATCGTGATCTGGTGGAGATGCGTGACCGCGCGCCTTCAACTAGTAGTGTCCGCTAAAACAAACATGGTCAGCATCAATGTCGAGAGCCTATGCAACTATTTATTTTAAAGGGTTATTTACCGCTACACCCTATCACTTCAATTTTCGGTGTACTGGGAACATTACAGTTAGCGATATCTTTATTTAATGTTCTCGATTGCTTAGTAGTCAGCTAAGTGAACATTCCTTATAGGTGGCTGACGCACACGCTGCGTCACTATTAAGGGACAAAGTACTTGATAAGCTAAGAAAAACCATCATTCGCTAAGACCTAGAAATTTTATATATTTTTGAGCAGGTGTCTATTAGATTAACATCCTTATTCGATCGTTAAGCTATAGGACATTTATTTGCAAATATGAAGCTAGAAGACTACGCCACGTTGCAACTAAAGAGCCATATGAATATTGTTTTAGGTAATCAGCATGTAGACACCCACCTCACTTATCATCTCTGTCTTCCGTGTCAGTTACAGTCTATACACCAGATTCTCGCATGGACATACCAGCTGATACAGAGGATCGCATATATGAATATACGCGCTAGTTGGGTTTCGGAAGCTCTTCTTTAACTAAGTGATCAAATAGCGGCGCTTTAGAAACAAATGAATCTCCATGAAGATTCTTATACAAAATCATCCACGAACAAGAAATCAAGTGTAATGGAATACATTTATGCTTATGCAGACCGAATCGACTCCTTATCTGTTGGTATCGCAGAAAACTACTTACGTAACAATTGTTGAGCAGAATATCAGATAAACTTCAGATCCGACTGTCTGTTAGGGCTCCTAAAGCCGGCCTACCCATTGATTAACAATAATGGTTTCTGTACGGAAGCGTAGGCCTTAGTAGATATAGTAGCCGATGTTAATATGGTCAAATTTTAAAGAAGAAGTTTGAAAAACGTGACAATGTTATCACTCTTCAGGAAGTTAATAAATATGCAATCTTAACTTATGTTAACAGGCACTTTGTACTACATTTTGAGCGTCTCACTACTTTCTCTTGAAAGTTTATAGTCGCTGATGTGCTGATGTTGACATCGATTTCTTGCACTTTATGAGTTATTTGAGGACACTCAACTTTGCAAACTATTTCATCCCAATAGTAACATGTACTTAAAGGGATTACATCCAATACAACTCCAGTGAACCTCATGATTATACCTCCAACAATGTGACTTCTCATATGTTTGATTAATACGCGGATTCTCTAATTTGTAAAAAGATACTAATCAATAGCGAATTCTCAAGCATGATGCATATCATCATACAGATACTCACGGTCCACCTGTATTTCTGTGGTTTAGAGGCCTAGGACGCAAACGAATTTTTAAAAATGATATTTGGCTCAAGAAACACAGTGCATTCGTTCCAACAGTTTTTAGACTAGGTGCTCCAATGACCTTCGTGTTCCATGAACATACTGACGACATTTTAGTTGTTATCACTACTAAGCAAGGACACGTGAAACACCTCAAATGTTCGTTCGCACGTCTATTAGAACATGGTGTTGCTATAAATTCTAGGAAAACCGAATCTGATAGACATTATTTGAAGTTTTCGGGGCACAGTATTAACAGTAAAGGTATTGAACTGATTACCGCGAAAGTAAAATCTACAAAAGCATACTTGCAGTTAGAATCATTTACCAGGCTTAAAAATATTTTGGATTCATACATTTTCACAGTATATTTATTTCGACATGTACAAATATTGTACAACCACTAATCGATTATTAAAAGGACGCTTACGGAAACTAATTATTACCACACAACTATCTAAGGGACTTGGAAATGACTTCAGTTCCGAAGCCTTATTAGTGCGTAAAATCAACGACACCTTTTGAAGACAAGGCGGATGACTCAGATATTTACAGCAATCTCAGCGCTACAACAGAGAATGAATGATAAATGGCGATCACTAGCACCTTTTATAAATATTAGGTGCCCATAAACTCTTAAGTACATTTGGTAGGAAGTTACTAGATATGTATTTCGCAATTAAATATTTGCTATATATAATTGAAAGCTAGGAGTTTATGATTCTTACACATTATAAACTGCTCATAACAGCGTTTAAAATGATTTTGATCAAAAAGAGATTCGACGGTTGAAATTTATTTTACGTTACACAACAAATTCACGGATTGTAAAAGGAAAGTATAACAACACTGATGAAACGCTATCATGAATAGGTTTAAATAAGTCTTAAGCAGTTAATGTTGATTATCATTAGTATCCGCAATACAGCCGGGTGACATGGAACCATCAAAGCCAGTGAATTCACCATCTATCTAGTTAAACCTTATAGAATTACTTTTCGTTAATATCAAAGTCATTTGTAATATATACCATTGTCGTTAAGAGGAACAAATTTTTTAAGCCATGTAAAATTCATAGCATCCGAGTGTGAAGACTGCCGTCAAGTTGGTAGATAAATGTTTTATCCGACTTAATTTCAATACAGATGTTAAGCACTATCCTGTGAAGCATGCCCGAATTTTGAAATTCATCGACACGACGTCACTATCAGAAACATTTTCTGAGCCACATTACAGCTTCGAGTATATACACCTAGATACTGTGAGCCGAATATCTCCATATAACGGTTAAACCTATATACTACTCTTCATAGATGAATTTACATAGCGGCCAGTTGTTAGTTTATTGGAAGATATATCATCAGAGATTGTAGTCAAAACAGTGTAACAACGCCGGCTTGAAAATTTAGTAGTTCCCTAGATTAAAGCCACTGATTGGTGTGCTCATTTTGAAAGTACGATATTTCACCAGTCAACAATGGTATTTGGAAATTAAAGGATTAGTGACGCTAGATTTTATTCTGAAATCGATAGAGTGTTTGATCCGCTTCATTCACATTTAAAAGCCTCTTTGATGGTTACTTTTTTATTTTTTTTTGGGATACTCTCTGCTTTCAAACAAGATTCAGGATATTGTGTAGTGGGGCTTGTTCATAAGACTCGTTATCGATTATTAGGACAATATTTCTGTCTACCACTGGCGATTTCCATTGACATTACTGACTGCCCATAATGGTTGAAAGGACATGTTAGATGTACGATCAAAGGCTCTATTATACAGAACTACCTACACACATTTCACGAAGCCTCACTGCGTGTACCGTGGTTTCCATCAGATTTGGTAGTGTTTGTAAGCTACTTTTAACATTCATATGATTGTCCTTAAAGCGACAAAAGTCATGCCAGGGGAAGGCTAAATCGACATAGTAATGATTAATGAAAACTGTTTTTATCAAAAGTGTGGATATCGACCTAATTGCACGACTACCGCCGCAGACAGAGCGGGAAGGGCAATAAACGAAGGGCAGGCAGCAGAAATCACATCGCCAAATGAAACAACAATGACACAGACAACATGAAACAAGGAAAGAGACCAACCGTTGCGAAGAGTATTCGAAAAGCTTTTTTATTTTGGATTACCCCGTAGTCTCATTCAAGAAAGATATAGTTGAAAATTATCATCCTGTTAAAAAATTACATTGAGCCCTATATGTCCTTTGTCATTGTTCATTGTTTAGCTTTATTATGCCACGTATTTTATACACATTTACAAAACCCAATATTTTATATTGCACAAAAAGTATTTATTAAGATTTTTCCCCAAATCAAAAATGCTTTTCTCTATTCACTCATGTGTATTATACTCATTTTTCATCTGACTATAATCTCTTATTATATTGTGAGTGTAGAATCACAACTCACATCAACTTACGCTTGTAATTACACATACATAATTTTTTTAGTGCGTCTAATGCCCATGAAGATCGACGTCTTTTAACAGGCATTTACAAGTCATCAGTTTCCGCATATTTTGTCTATGTAAACCTGCTTATTATTAGTACATGTTGGTGTAGAAATTTACTGCAACTGACTTAGGGAATCCGCTCCCAACTACCTAGTTTTGCTGGAGAGTGTGGCGGTAAAAGAAAAGTCTTTATCCTTCAAACCGATAAAATAAGTGATGATAACCAAGTATGGCTTTCTAATAAGACTTATTCATGGAAACTCTATCTAACTGTCTATATATAGCGATTTCAGTAAATGTCTCAAATATTCCATAGTATTGAAGTAAAGCACTGGGAGATGGCCTACACTCCGAATGTGTACGAATATTTTAGAGCTCATTTAATTACACACCACTAATTTTTTTGGTCAGAATGGTGTTAGGGAAGTCTGAAATAGCTAGATTGATATCCTTTATAATCCGAACGCACCGAAGATGTCCTCCTATTAACTTACTAAACGCTCTATAACTCTTCGGACCCCTTGAAACACTAACATTAATTTGCTACCGGTGGTAACCCTAATATGCAAACTAGGTAAAAAGAGCTCAAGCAGAAACCCAGATTAAAAACAATCAAGCTTAGAAATTTCCGCTGAAGTAGTCAAAATACATTCCATGGAGTTCTCAGAAGTGAAACACAGAGTATCAATTTTTCGGTGCATCATTTTTTTTCTTCCTTTTATCTATGTCACTTCTCACACACACACTTCTATTACACATAGAAAAATGTAGTGCACCCCGGTATATGACGAAGTTACGCTTGTTGTACAACCAGCGTAACTTCTAGTGATTGAACCCACTCTTACAAATAAGAAGAAATTAGAAGGCGATGAGGGATGGAGCAGAAATTATATTTGATCGTAATCAGAGCTTCAATGGGATAGTAACATCTAGGGTGGCAAACTAGAGAGAGATGCTTTCCACGGTGGTTTGAGTCGTGATCTGGAAGTGATGCGTGACCGCACACCCTCAACTAGTCGTGTCCGCTAAAACAAACATGGTCAGCATCAATGTCGAGAGCCTATGCAACTATTTATTTTGGGAATTATTTGCAGCTACAAACCTGTTAGGAGAAGGCTTTTTCTCACGTACCCACAACCTTTTAAAGCTATATAAATGCAAAGACTAAATTATGCTACATAATTTGCATGTTTTTATGTTGAATAGCTTTAGCTAATGATATAATAATAATAAACTTACCTATGTATTAAATAGGCTGCGTGTTCTATAAACATATGACATCTAAATCGTTTTTGCTTGTTCGTATTGGATTAAAATCAAACTAATCTTAACAAAAACATTATTCCGATGCGCTTGCTGATAGTATCATATCACATTGACTCATATGTTACCACAATTTATAAAATATATATAAACGAATAGACAATAATGATGAGTTTATAAGTTATATTTGAACGTAATGTAAATAAAAAAAGCAAGATATTTGGACAACGTTAGGTTCGATCACACGCTGAATACACATACTTCAGAGAAAGTTCAGAATGTGAAAGATTTCTTCAAGAGTTATGGTTGACTGCTATAATGTATCATTCGCTCTATTTGTTGACCTTGAGGTTGCAGCCGAAATTCGTATATCGTGAGAGTTATTTCGTTCTTAAAATACTAGGAATAATTACTTGATGAAATATAACAAACAGACCAGCATCCAACATCCTTTTATGCACTCAGGACCTCGTCAAACTGCATATAACTGGGAAGACTTGAAAACTAGGACGAAGGACTTTTATGATGATGGGACTTTATCTTTCTTTTGGTATCTATCTTGCCTAATTAATGTTTCTTATCTGCGAGGAATGCTCACACTGTTTTGTGCTTATTTATATTTGCGTGTATCCTAGTTTACGTAGCTTTGCTAGAAAATGCCAATTATTCTTCTGAATATAACATGAAGCGGTAAGTTAATCCAAAGAGAATTATTACTCTTAAAGTGGCATAAGTGCAGTTATCATGGTATTTCTTCTGTTTGGAGTCCTGCACACACCAGATGGCCCGTTTCTCCGACCACATCCTGGTGAGTAAGGGTTCCAGAATTTTTCATTTGTAGAAATCCATTTCAAATTGCTTTACTTCTGAAATGTGTCCGAAAATAAATTAACATTTCCTAAGTTGTGTTCTTTTATTTCGCCAATTATTTTTTACTAGAACTTAACGTGTAATTGAGTAGGTAATGCCTCTGAGTACTTCGAATTCGTATCTACAGTCGATTAGTGTAATATATTCCATTGGAATATCACATTTTATAACTTGATATTTCTACAGGTAAGTTTATAACACACGCCTTTAACGTATTTTGTTGCCACTTCATTGTTCAGTATTTTTGCATTAGGTTTATTGTACTACATATGTAAAACGCCTAAATTACCTTAGCATACGCAATTTCCATTTAACTCATCAGTCACTTCGTATTATATTTTAAATCAAGCCTCAGTATGACAAAGTTCTTTAGTCTTATAAATCTTCTGACATGTCAGTTAGTTTTTTGGAGGAAATTGCTTAGCATCAATGAGCCATTATCAACATAGAGGTTAACATGTTTGTACCATTTCACGTTTCAATCGTTTCATAACATACAAAAATTAAAAAAATGAACATCTGCTAGGAGTTTACGTCTTAATAGAGTTTTGCTGGTGTGCCTATTATGTGTTAACAGGACACATTGTAATTTCTATGTAATAAAACCCTCATCACTAATGTAATGTTTAAATCGGGTGAAACTTTCAGGATTGGAAAATTAATGTTGCAGCTAAGGCGCATGCTCACTATGAATTATGATTCACCACATTCTAATAACATTGTAAACCGTTTAATGATCTTCATATCGAGTACAAAGCCTTCAAATAACGTAAAATACAAGTACTGGTCAAATTGGTCGAAACTCATGCAAGTATGTAAGACATCTCTATTGGATTGATTGACATTGGTTTTAACCTATGACCTCAGATTTACAGAGATTTCCATCTCTTTGAACACAAACACTTCATTACATAGTATCAACAAATTCGAATTGGGTAAATATATCCGCTCTCTCAACCTCCTAGTCGGTTTTGGTTAGTTGTGTATGTGTTTAATGTAACTTAGATATCCCGCTTTATTTGTTAAAAATGCTGCCCACTGACTATTTTAACCTTCTTTCTTCAACATCTGTGGTTTATGAAATACCAACCACACTTCTACCATAGTTACTGAAACTAGTTTAGTTATACCTTGGCCAGCTTTTATACATAGTTTACGTTTTAATGTAACTTTTGCATGCTTGGATTTTACATTATTTCCGTATTCAATAGTATTCTTTTTAATTTCTCCTTTTCAGCATTTTGGCGGTTTATACTCTGCCTTAGTATTTTGTACGAGCTTATATTAGTTTTTCTGTTGTTTCAGGCAAGTTGTATAAGGCAAAATTCGTTGTATTTTTGGTTTCTACCAGTTTCTAGGCGCTATCGTTTTACTGACAATAATGAATTGTGTAGAGTTTGTGTCTAATCTTTTGTGTACACAGCTAGTTGTGTAATCGTGGCTCCATATGTTTACAAACTCGTTTTAAGCATTGGGTCATAGGTTTGAAGTTTGTTCTGTTTACCGAATTTTCGAACTTCAGATAATCTACGTACTTCATAAACTGATGCACAAATCTTCATGTTAGAAGATTCTCATCTATTCTCATTACTCAGTTGGTTGACCAAAAACGCTTATAGTGACTGTAATTGCTTAATTTATGCCACTTATAAATTCTACTCATTTAGTGTGATCTTGTTCTACTCAAATGGAATAATTGGCTATTCACCTTACAGTTATAGTCTTGTCATTAAATGGACTGGAACCGCGTTGGGATAACTAAGTCAATGATTGTCAGTTGGTTCTTTATACCATATGATTGATAGCAGTCCCCAAACAAAAAAAGAATAAATGTTAGCGAACAGAAATTTAATACTAGTTCATTATTTCTGGGTAGATCAAGTTCGAACTATTCGTAGAAAATTGCACAATATCTTTTCCAAGTGTAACCAGTTATTTAGTAAGAAGATGATCTCACTCTTGAGTCTATGAAAGCACAGAAGATCCTACTAAGTTTCAAACTATGTTAAAAAATACTGCTTTTTTTGTATTAGTACTACCTAAATGAAACGTAGTCTTAAAACTCAGCCGATTTGTTTACAACGTGGAAAAACATTTTCCAAAGATAGCGCATTTATTAGAACAGAAGGGTCTATGCAACTGGTCGGAGGTTTATCTACTTGACTAGATGCAACAAATTAATTGTTATAACATCAGTGAATAAATAGGTAGTTAATACTCATTAAAATGTCTATAAGCCACTTATTACAAATAAAACATCCGTGTTACAGTGAAGGAGCCAGTATCCTTCTCAGCAGTCTTCTATACTACTGTACAGCTGTAAAATGTGGTCAATCCAAACAAAGATATGTACAGCCTAGAAGTATTTAATCGTAGATACTTTCAAAGCATTTCCTAGCATAACGAAACCACTTAGTAAAGAGTTAATGTTTAAGGCTGAGTACTATATATAAATAAGTCAATTGATGGAGCCATAAATCTTGTCGATAGGCGTTTTTTGGACGCGTATTACATATGATCAGCTGTTACTAACCCGATCTCCAATCTTAACAGAAAAACACTTGTGATGGGCAGATCAAACAGTACGTCAATTTCTGGAACCACCACTTGTCTGCAACATTTTAGTGGTTGGAGACTTTCTGATTGACACCTATCTCTAAGTTGCATAATTTTCTAGGTGACTATAACTCCTACTTGTGAAATTTAATAATATTTCACAGACACTGGCCGCTATGCAAACGTAGTGTTATGTGAACGTAGTCATTTTTAGGAGTTGAGGCGTTTCCAACCTTCAAGTACTATCTACCTTGAACTTAATATACCAATAGTCTAAAAACAAGACTGCAGTTAATCGCTATCATTTCATAGCACTTACTGTTAGTGTCTAGTTCATTAGTCGTTTTTAATCACTACATTTCTCCTGCGTGTATAAAAGCCTCATGATTGCGTAGAGTTCCATAGTAGTCGTTAATTATTCCAGAACTTAGATTCAAATTTCCAGATTTCCTATTCTTAACCAAATATGCATTTCACCTTTGAATTATAAATAGATCTCAGATTTGATAAAGTTACATGAGCTAAAATCTATTCAACTATAACCTAGTCAATAAAAGTTCAGTAAATGATGAGTATTTTTTGACAACTTGGAGTATTAATAGTGTGCACTACCTGTGTCGTAAATTATAGTTAAATAATATTTATACAGACACTTGTTTAGACAATTTGATTTCAGTTTATTTAACTGTTCATGTGTTAGTTACACATTTTTCGTCTTGTATATTTTAAGTCGTCTAAAAGTGACTTGGAGCTTCATATTATAGCTATATCGGTAGTGATTTCAGGTTGTATTCGATAACTATGGACAATATCGCTAAATATATATACAAATTATAGTGCCAAAAGCTAGATTAGATCTTTCATGTTATTTGTACTTAACATTGCGTTTCAGCCTTAATGCTAAAAGTGCTTTTTACGTATAGATATTTTTAAACATGATACTATCTAATCACTTGCTTTCCTTTTTTATTATGACTTTCCTCTTTTCGCCATGATTTTTAGTTGCTTACTATTTTATCACTATTCTGTTATTTAGAGTGTGGATGATGCCCGTCAGTGGTTGAGATATTTAGATTTAGAACTCGGAAAGCCTTTGGAAGAAAAAGATTACGGTGGAAATTGTCGGATATATGATTGGGATAGACCAGATAATCCATGGCACAATGTTATCGTTAGTAATTAACATGCTTTTATTTTCAAACTTTTATAACTTACGCGTTTGCGTTTACATTATGCTCACGTATATATATATATATATATATATATATATATATATATATATATATATAACTCATGCACTGAAATGTATGTTCGTTTCAGATCAATATTTCAATAGTAACTGAATATAATTTGTCCACTAAATTGACAAATAAAGTACTAATTTAAATCACACGTAGAATATCGGAAAAAGATTGTGTCACGTTTAATCGTATGCGCGAAACCACTAATAATTTTAATCATCTACCTTTAATTGTCGCTATCATAATTTGCATAATACGAATATTCCATGTATATATGAGTAACAGTCGGATTTTTCCAATCGTGAGTGCTTCTAGTTGTAAAATTCGTAAAAGCGAGAAGACATTATGTCGTTTCTCATTTGACCTCATCTTCATATAAATGATGATAGTATTTTTTGACCTGTTTTATGAATCGTAATGATTATATAACCAGTTGATTATTGCCAGATGCATATATCGCTTTATTGTCTACACCAACCTCATTCTAATACTGCTTAAAAGGCATTCATACATAACATTTATTCCTTTATAAGTGACATTGTTTAGAATAAGCAGTATATGTGAATTATTTTAGCCTTTTACTTGAGTATATCTTAGTATTGTCATTTACATTAAATGTATTGCTTATGGTTTAGTTTCTTTAGCTTGGTACTTAAAGTAACTAGACTTTTAAATTTCAGATTGCAATTTCGAAATTTCATACCATCTACTTCGTTTCAGTCATTCATGCAGTATTAATATACTTCACACAATGTGGTTAGACACCGTGTGGGTAAACTTGTAATATCACTGTCAGTTTGAGTGAATTATCTCATTCGAAAATCATATTTTCTAACAACCAAGTATGAAATTTAATTCGATTTAGCAACAGCTAATTTTGATTTCATCAAGTGTTTGTTATCTGAATAAATTTCTCAACGAAAAATAAATTGTTAACGAAGAAATGCTAACATTCTTGCTTGGTAACGCTAGGGTTAATAACTGTTAAATTTACAAGAAGTTGAATCCGTTTAGAGTATATTTGTGATTGTATCACTGTCGTAAGGTCGGTTAACATACAAGCCTCACGTGTCCAGGTTCAGTTGACGATGCCAAATAAATTAGTTCGATTTGTATATCATTACTCTAATCAATACAGTGTTATACAGTAAAGCTACAATGCTCCTTCACTATTGTTAAATAAATGGTAATGCTAGTAATGCTCCATTGACTATATACCCTCTCATTTTGACTGTATATTATAGTTTTAATATGGTTTAAATACCGTATACTGTCTCTTCATTGGGTATACCTGTATATAATTGACATCGTACGTGTTGCAATTATTTATGGGGTTTGATATCTTATGTATTTCTCCTTAAATTTCACCAGTGACGTCTAAACATCTAACATGCATAACTTACTAGATCGATGAAACAACCAGTGTATTCAATCACTTCATTTCTAAGACGTACCGTATAGGATTGAGGTGGTAGATTCATCCAAGTCAGTAACTCACCAGTGAAATTGTTAGGTCGGACGACGAAACAGCGTAACAAACTTTCAGAACTGTGTTTGCGAGCACTATTTCATTTATTCGAACTGTCTGTAATGTTAACATTTTGTTTCTACTATTGTTACGCTCCGCTTGCCCTATCCTCCCGTTTAGCATAATTACTGTCATTATATTGTCTGTTGTTATGGACTACAGTCAATTAGTTGTGTACAAGTTGCTCCTATTCACTACCACTATTTCCCTCGTTCTGTAATCATGTTAATTTTCTAATTGGTTTGTTGTGTGGTCTGAATTTGTGTATATATAAAAGAATGCTTGGAATATAATATGATTCTGTCTGGCTGACCCATTGGCTCGCATTCTTCTTATTTCGGATTGGGACTAAGTGGGCAGAGGGCAGGCGCGCAATAACCAACTAGGCACTAGCGATTTGCATTCGGCCATCCAACCCAATCACCCGATTTCCTACGACATAACAGATTTTGACTAAGAATCACGCTATCATAAATTGGTAAAGTTGAAAAAATGAATCATTAGATTTTGGAACAGTAGTCCAAAGTTATCATACCTTCTGTGAAGTTGAAAGACGTCTATGCTCGATCCTGTATGAGATAGTGTGTAGACATTGTTAAGGATTTATTCGGAACTTAAAAAAACAATTTATTCATTACTTTCTGATTTTTTGTATACTTCGTAAAAAAAATTAACAGAAACTTTATACTGTACAGATTTCGTTTCAAAAAGCCTTATGAGTAATTATTTTTTGGGTGTACGTGTATAAGTAAACAATTATTGTAAATAATCTTGTATTTCTCAATTAAATCGATCTATTCTTGTATTATAATTGAATAATTCTTACTATAATTAACATTCGACTTATATTGATGCCAGCTATTTTTGCATTTCTACTGCCAATTGTATTATGGATATGTACAGACACTACATTAATGTAGGTATTTATATGAAATCCATAAAGCAAATTGACTAATTTTTCTACTCTGAAAGCTTAACATAAAATTATATACCATAGAGACTTATTTAGATTGTGTTGAAATAAGTAATTAGAATAAATTTCTTGCTTTTTTTGTTTTCGTTATGAAGCTGAACCGACTGTATAATTGATAAAGTGTGTAGCTTTCAATTATATGCTTCAGGTTAAAATCCCACCGGAATTACTTCATTGTGAGCAGCAGTTAGTGCCTCCTAAAATTGAATGCATACACATGTACTAGCTAGTTGGGTTTCATGCGTTTTTCAAAATCATTACTTTGAACATTAATCTGTAACTTACCTAACTAAGCAAATGTTTATATGTGCTCGACTGTCTTCCACACTATTTATGGGAAGGCTAGTGATGTAGGTATATTAGTGTTCGTGCCATCAATCTACTCATTGGAAGCCGATTGCTTTAACCATTAAGCTGCCACTTTAATTTGATGTAAGATGGTCAAAGTATCTTTTTCTTTTATACTCATTCAGTTTTACTAGAAACATTTACTATAAATGGAGTTATACTTTTAGTAATCATAACAGTCAAAATAGTGTGTAAATAATTATGTATTTATTATATGCATCAGGCTAATTATATGAAGTCGGGATACGTTTTGCTGATCATTTATAATACATTTTTTCAGGTGAAAAATTCCACTTAAATTTGATATTGGTGTTCTACTGAGAGTTCTTAATTTTTCAGTTAGATCTATTTCAAAAACCTGGGTTTCATAAATGCTGATATAAGAATATGTTCTTCTAACAGATTAATAATGATACTCTGAAACTAAACATTGAAACAAACTTTTTTGTATATTTTCAAAGTTTTGATAAAATATAAAATATTTATAATTTGAAGCTGTAAACTAGACTAACGGTCAACAGACAATCTTTCGTATTATGAAAAATCAGGTGACCTTTTAGCTAATGTTCATGCCTATTAACATTTGTATGTTACCTGCTACACATACCAATATAATAATACACATATACATGTAACTTATCTACTATGTAATTATTTTCGCTGTTTTGAGCCTCATTTTATATACAGGTTAGTGGTAATGCATTATTTCTTAAATAGGATTAAGTGGAGTGTTGTTCAAAATTATGTGCGACTCATATACAAAGTATAGATTCATGCACTTGGCTTCAATTCACACTTTATGCTTACAAACTAGCTACCCAAACCAACTTAGGTAGGCGGAGACTCGGACCAGCGACCTTATAGTCGAGCATATTAATCACCAGACCGTTGCCCCAGCATTTATTGCTTGTAAGGCTGAGTTCTGTGCTAATGTGAACACAGTTCAATGTCTTAACCATTATACCACATTCACAGTGACCTAACATCAGTTTAACCAGTGTGTTTTGTAGGCTGTACTCCATGTGCTGTAGCTATCAGGACAAGTATGGGTATGACGAAATTACCGAAGAGTTAAGAGTCGTTTCGGAAATTACAAATAAAGAATGTAATCGTGATAGTTTTTCATGTTTTTTCGCACTCACATTTGCCTTGCGGTGTTTATTAAAATGCTTTTGTTGATAATTGACATAACTTAGGCTTATTTTTATTGTGAATTGTTGTTGGGTGGAGGACCAGTGAGAAATTATTTAGTCATTATTTACAACTCTTTGTCGATTCACTTTCACGATCACATACGATATTAAACACATTCCCTTTAACTATCCACAAAAACAACAATTCACAATGAAATAGCGTCCTAATTTATGTCTTAATAGCTCAATCACTATAAGCATATTAGATGGAATAAATGTAAAGAAAATCGTTTGATGCACATAGAATATATAAAGTTCTAAATCAATGGGCTTTTACATTACTAATAATACCTGTTAACAATTATATTAATTCACTTCACTTAGTAGTCTTGTCTATTTAGTAGTTTGTTTATTTTAACTCCTTTTTAACCTCTTAGTTTCAGTTGCCTTCTCTTATTATTTTGGACGGTTACGCAATATGCTTATTCCATGTTGTGTTTTGTTTATGTAATGACAGTTAACATTCACATTGTCTGCAAATCCTCTATAGTATCATGTAACTTATTCATAAAATGACTTATGGTTCACATACTTTAACGTAATGTACATACTGCTCTTCTTTTGCTCCGCAGTTTGTGATATAATTTTACTTAGGTAATAGTAGATAATATATATACAGGAACATAAATAAGGAAACGTTTCTAATCTTAATAGTGCTTCTCCTGTTCTAGACTTGCACCTATTAATAGAAGTAAATAATACTTTGCAAATTACTATTAGGAGTGAGAACTAAGTAAATAATTAGGTGTTGTTTCCAATTTGATGAAACAATTTAACACTCAAAATTGTTTTCTTTTAGAAAAGAAAGTATTTTATTTGTATCAAGCTTCGTTAGAGGAGATACACTGATTATCATAATTTCAGATGGAGTCGGTAATTTAAATTATAGCGTGATAGTGTATTAATATGCTATGAAAGATAGTGACACTACTTAGTTTCTTAAGCCAAAATAGTCGAGAAATTTTCAACTTCACCAAAAGTCAAATCCACTAACCATCGAACCGCCGATATGTAGTGCACTAAATTTAATGAATTACTAATAGTGATCAAAATAATGATAAATAAATAATGGGCATCGTTGCATAAAATGCTTTCCTAAATACCGTAATATTGTAAATTGAACTTCTCACCTCCTAAGTTTAACTTGCAGTGGATAACTTCCAAGTGTAGTAACTTTTCGGTTTTTTCTAAACTTGAATATTTATTTATAGAACCTCACACAGATGTGCCGAGTTCTATGTTGTACATACGTACAGGTGTTGTATCTTCACGATTAAACTTTCCTGGTTAGTGCATAATCATACTTACAACTATGCACCTTTAGATTAATCAGTCCTTATTGAAATGCTGTAAAGGCTTTCAATAATACTAATGTTCCAATTAAAGTAAATTTCAACGTGTTAGTTTTACTATTTACCATACTTTTGTAATCAGCTTGTCGTTACTCCATTATCACATACGGTAAATATCTCTACTTTTTTTTAGTCGATCCTACGTTGTTTTACAAAAGTTATCCGATTCTATTTCATTAACATAATGTGATTATTATTATTTAGCAGTATTCGTGCATGTTCTGTTTAACAGTTTATAAAAAAAGATTACTGTTTGTTTAACATATATGTACAATGTAGTGATGTTTCATGTACAGTTTCTGTTACATGTTTATTGGGCATATACAAAAGTCTGATGTCAATGGGAATATGTAGATGAAATCTTCACGCTCAGAAAAATATACCACTAGTTTCCATTATTTTGATCTACCAAAGTTTGAAAGCCAAAAATAAATGTCCTTATTTTATGTAAAATCAACGAGTTTACTTGTGTTTGTCTTATGTTTCTGATTGTTTATTTATAATTGACAGTATTAATCACTTATAGTACTTCCATTCCTTCACGGTACTTTTAAGATTGCCTGATGTAAATCTTCTAGTTGATTTAAGGTGGTTTTTGTGGGAATTGGTATTTAATGTGTTGTTTGTATTGGTCACAAATAATTAAACATTTCTTGCAAGACATGAATATCCAATGCTCCCTGGTTCCTATTGCTATACAACCAACATCAATCTGTGACGAACACAAACAGCAAAGTAAATCTTATAGCTGACAGTAAATTGTATCTGCGTATACATGAAAACAAGTGAATGTCATTATCTTATTTGCTACTTGGTTATAGCCACTAATTTGGCGGATCGTATGGGTCTTCCTAATCGCGCTACATGGGCTGAAGCACATTTCGTAAGTTTCTTTCATACCACCTAGATCATGTGATTGATATTAAGAAAAAAGGTAGTAAATTCAAAGTTCAACTACCACGTACGGAACTGTGATGTGGTGACAGGTAGGTGTTTATTACAGAAAAATTTCATCGTCACGGATACTGCTTTTTCACTGTCACAAGAAACAGTCGGAAAAAATAGCATCCCCCCTCTTTTCCAATGAATTTCCAAGCAATAATATTACGAAACTAAATACGGAATATTAATTTACAACTACTATACAGTAAGCAGCTGTACTTGTTTTCAAGATGGAGAGTGCTGTAGCTGTTTTATAGTTGTTGTTTCTTAATTACCTTTAATTTAAGTAACAAGTAAATAATCAATTATTTGCTGTAGAACCACATGAGGTATTTATATATTTGTTCTAATATATAAATATTTCGAAAACTCAAAATAGTCTTTTGACTTTATCGACTTCGAGTGCGTTATTCCAGTGAATCTAACGCGATGTCAAATGAATGTAACAAGCTGTTTGTTGAATTGTGGATCTAATTAAATAATCCTTGTTCATGTATTGACTGGATTGCATTTCGGATTCGATATCTAATGCCCACTGCACATTTATAGTTATATCGAACTTTCACTGTTGACAATGTTTTTGAGCTATTTATATTCTGAAATAAGAATTTGATTTATCTTTCTCTTAAAATTCATTGGGTATTACCGCTGTGATCGCTGCACTGCGAAGTAAATTTCTAATGTGATCAGTTTCATATTGATATGTTACGTAATATATGCCTATCAATTCTCTTAGTTAAAAGCTTTTATCTCACATGTTTGTTTTTTAATAAAAATTTAGTCAAAGATAGATGGTTTCGTGTTAGTTCATTTTATTGGTTGGTGGGCTAAAATGTTAATTCTTCGTGATTACTGGATATGCAATGTACTAAGTTTTGCATTCGAAGTTTTAGAATACTCTTTAGAGCATCAACTGCCGAATTTTTCCGAATGTTGGTGGGATCATGTAAGTTCGATGTATGAGTTACTATATGTCTTAAAACACTTGTAAATGTTTGCGATAGAAAATCTATAAACTTGAACTTATTTTGTAAATACTTATAAACTGACAAGCACTATACCGAAAATAGTTTTTGAAAATTATCGATCATTATGTACATTCCAATCTGAATGAAAGAAACTTACTAACTAATTGCTGTTGATTTCGAACAAACAACGTTCAAATTTAAATGCATCATCTGTCACCATTGATTAAAAATTTTTAAGCCTAATAATATTTCAACGGGTATATCCAATTATTTTAGGAAATTGTAAAATGAAAATTCCGATACTTTCTCTGATGTGAGTTATCTTCATTAAAAGTCACCTCTATTGATGAATGTTATTTCGAATCGCGCCGTTTTAGTGCTCGCAATTGTTGGAGGGCAACTTATGATTAAGTACTCGACTTTCAGTTATAATTCGAATCTTAATAATAAATTTATGTATAGAACAATCAGAAGCGAATATATTTCAGTGTCAAATACACGATATGAAAATAAATGTAAAATTGGTGTTATTCTGCAATTAATCTACCAATAAATTCATAGTCTGTTCAGTGCCAGATGTTTAATTCATCACCTAATTATCTCTACCACTAATCTTCTATTTCAACTACTACTACTTTTATCCGCTACAACAGACAACCTTCAATTTTGTAATTTATATGACAAACTGACTGTAATTAGAAAACTACTAGAAACCAGTTATTCACTCAGTACATGATATAAACTACAGAATTCCCCAATCTCCATAAATGTTGTTTGATTTGATTTTTTTTTGATAGTTATCAATTATCGTGTGTTGTTTTTACCTACATTATTTCTTTCCGTAATAAAACAAAACAAAATATAGTGGATCATGGATTTTCTAGGTTGCAATCTTCTCGGAATTTGGCTGGGAATGAAAACAATCAACTACTTAAGTATGAAGCACTATTATTGGCGAGGCATGTGGAATATTCCTAGTTATAGGTAATTTTTGTATGCCCTAATTTCTCTTCTTTCATTCATAGGGCGGTAACATCTGTAATTGTAAAGCTTGTCAACTTTAGTAACAAACATGATATTGTGTCAATGTTATCTTTACTCCAGTTAAATCTTTTTCGTGTCATGAATAAATAAGATTTACATTTGTTAGTGTTTTTTTTTTGTGAGGACAAATTAAACCAGAAGCAACTTAGCAACCATGATGTACAAATTAATGAAGATATACAATCATTAACCTTAACAAATTGTTATGTGAAGACTAAGAATAATAATTATAGTAACCGATTAGTCGAACAACTTTTAATCCGAAAGTGATTTTTTAAATTGCTAATCTATTGATTAAAAGTGATGTTTTTCAGCCTAAGAACGGATAAAGATTTTCTTAATAGAGACGACAACATAAGACCATTTAAACTGAAAGATTAAAATGTGTCATAATACAAGGGGAATTCGAGAATTGTTGTTAGCTAGCTGAATATTTGAATGAATCTGATATCTGAATATCTTCAGTAAACGAATTATTCTTATTGTCAACTAAGTTGGGTTATATTTAAGTTGTATTGTGACTGGCAAGTGTAGTTTTATGGATATTTTATCATAAGTTAAGGGAACATAAATCTAGCAAAATAAAGCATAATATTCAAATATTCTTGAATATTTGATTGCGAACGGCAAACGATCAGCTAATTCCAGACAATTTATTAGGAAATAGAGTCAATCCATGAGTTGTGAACTTTTATGAACAATGCATACAACGACAACTGATGGATTCGGAAACTCTATGTACCACCCACTTATGCGTCACTAAAAATGAGCAATAACCCTTACTCTTATCTGATTGACTTTCTTTTAATAAAACCATTTATCTCTCAACATTGTATTGTACAGAGGCAAACTTCGTAGAGCTATGTTGCAGTTCACGCCTCACCGATGGACGGATTTTGACTGGCGACCGACCGGAAGCCTAAAGAGATGGTTAGGAACATTGGTACTTGGAGTTGTAGTAAGTATTATAATCATCCTTAGCACGTTTAACTGTAATCATTATTTTAACTTCATAATGGCAACACCTATCCACCCAAAACAATAAATTTATCACTGGCATTGATTTCATTAATTATTATCTGTTTCCATTGAGTGAATCAGAAATGAAAAATAAACATTCTTGATATAATGTTATTCTATTAAACAAGACACTACTTGCCTACTAAAGTAATATTACACTGCTAACTTATTTGGCATTCCTTGAAATTCTCGCTCTAAATAGTGTCAATAACATAAAGTTGTGAAATCAGAGCAAAATTAAAAGTTACGATAAGAATTTCAAAATATAATTACATTGTACGTCTTGTTGTTCAAAGTAACTAGACTAAAGGAAGTCATAGAAAATGAGACTCTTACGTGTGACGATCTGTCATATAAACCAGCATATATTTTATATCATAGGACCACAATGTGATGAGTAACTGGTATGGAATTCATGCAAGTGTTCACTTTAATCTTTGAAAACTTGATTACACGGGTCTTATATTTTACGTCTATGTAACAAGTACTTATATATATAAATTCTTTCACATGAATTTCTAGATCCTCACAGCAGAACTGAATACGTTTTATTTGAAATTTGTACTTTGGGTACCACCTCCTCACTTTTTGTGCCTCGGACGTTTAATCTTTCTGATTTTGATGGGAGCCACTGCCATTCGGGAATATTTCGAATACCTTGATGACCCGTAAGTGAATTCAGAAAGTGAAAATGAACCAGTAAAATTTACACATCACTGTTATTCTCTAATAGACGTATTACATTTTTATCAACCTCTTTATTTCTAGGCATAAACTAGATAAGATGACTGATAATCTAGGACATATCACCATAATATTCATGAAGTACCTCAGAGACACCCAACCACTTATTACCTCGAAGTGAAATGGTGACGAATGTAGGAAAAAGATGAAGAGAAGCTATGGGCGGCCAAACTAAAATGTGGTATCAGTCTTCAAAGTTACTAACTGACTGTCTGAGCCTTGCTGGTAGATGCAGATTACTTGGTTAGGGGTCTGCGAAGCTGTTGTAACTAGATGTCGCAGACTCAGAATGCATGTACTATTGTGACCGATTCTATGACTCGCTTAAATAGTGGGCTTGGGATTATTTCTCCCTTTTCACGAAATAATACTTCACCTTGCACCATATTCTATATATCTACACTTTTCTTACTACGACTGTTGTAACTCCTACTTCTACTACTTTGATACTCACCTTGCTGTAGTGATGAGGTGTGGGATCTTGGGCTGATGAATATATGTGACAGGTTTAACACTGTACATGACTAAGGACTGAGACATATTTCCAGTAAGTTAAATGAATATTTTGGCCGATAAACAAATCCAGGAACTTAATTCGCCGATTTAATAGAGTAACACAGCCAGTCTGTTTTTGTTTTACCGTAACACGAATTTCTTGTCTCTGTCATTCAAAAACATACTAACGGTGAATATAACATCTACGTGGTAGTCGACATAAAGACTTAATTGGATTGTTGTTCAATGCTGAGGAGTTATGCACTAGAACAGAATAGATGTCCAGTGCTTATTCTTCAATGATTTCGCACTGGCGTCATTCTGTGACGGGCACCACCTATAAATTAAACCAATCTACACAAAAATCGCTCTACAAAATACAATTGTTTGCTCACTGGTGACTTCATTCGACACGGTTTCATACCTAGACAAAACGGCTGATTAATGTTTTCTGAATTTTAAATATACTCTAATTAAGACCTGTCTATAACAAAAACCATCTACAAATTAAACAAGAGATCGTTTACACATTGTTTTAGTTGTCAGACATTTGCAAAGTAGAACCTAGCATATATGCTCATAGGTTCAAGTTGCCGTGCCACGACGAGATCAAATTTACAATAACATAACAACAAGATACAATGGGGAAGAATGAAATAATTGTGTGAGAATAATAGAACTTAAGATCTAGACGAAGATAAAGAATGAACACACTTGCGCTACTATGACCGACTCTCAGTCATGTCACCCAGTGTCTCCAGCCATTGATTGCGATTATTATGAGGTCCCCAACGATGTGATCTGCATCTATGGCTTAAATCAACAGTCAAGGACTTCATGAACTGTTTTAGTTTGGCCACTACTCTTTTGTCCTATTGTTGCGCCAACCATTATCGCGCGACGAGGTAGGCGGTAGTCGAAAATACGTAACACATGTCCCAGCCATTTACATTAGTGAAGATCTACGACTTCTGCGATTGATTTGCCATGTTTTCCAAGTACTCCGTGTCCAATATTAATAATACCTGCATGGTCGTTCCACGGTATACGGGCGGGCGGTACTACGAAGATTTCTATAATCAAAGACCTGGAGCCTACATATACCATTTATTTTCAAAGCCCATGCTTCGCATCCACTGATTAAAACAGAGCTGACTGCTGCACCGTACTATCAGCCCTTCATTGGGAGTGGGATATCTCACCTATGTTACAAATAACGTAAGTTGGTAGGAACCAAGCAAGATTTCTGAATCCGTTCCGAAATTTCTTTAGACGCCAACCCAACAGGGATGATGGAACTTCCGAGACAAGTAAAGTGGTCCTCTAAGGTTCAGTTGCTTTACCTAGCTTCAAATTACTTAAAATCTTCTCAACTTCATTAAGAGTTGGAGAATGAGTTAATTTTCTGTCGATAGGCGAGGCCAGTTGAACTGTTACTAAATGTGTTTTACCCATCGTTCCAATCTTCTCGAAAAAAACACCACAGACCCATTTTTTCTAGAAATAATCTCATTAACATCCTATTTCTTAATACCAGTGAACTTGATGAGTCGTAACAGTGGTCTAGTTATTGCCAACTGCCACTGCTGCTTCCATCCCTTTTGCTTTAGTTGCCCACCACTGCTCACAGTCCCTGTGCAGACCCTTTGCTAGTCTACATTCCAGTTGTCGTCGCTCTTCATCATTCTCAAGCCCTGTCGGAATGAACTTTCGAGCCTCCACCAGTTCACCAGAAGTTTCAAGTTAGATGCAAACATCGCTGCTGCATTTGTAGCTACTTTAAAATCGTTCCAATTTTCTTCGGAATTAACATACTGTACATATAATTGTTTTCTATTTATTTATATCGTCGTGTAACATTCTAATCAACAGTAAACCTATTATTTAATTATAAAAGACTAAAGCCAACATAAAAAAACTAATCATAGCATAGTTACCAGTAGATATTCATTCAATAAGATATTTGTACTTGTTTTAACATAACAAACATACAAATGAATGATTTTGCGCCTACTTTATTTTTTAGGAAATGCAAACGATTTGGGAGACAAGCATGGATGCTTTCAAGCATTATTATAACTGAATTGTTAATAGTAATGAAGTTTGGCTGGGATGTGGTTACCAAACCATTCCCCAAACATATATGCATATTTTGGTCATTAATTTTAACTGGTTTAATTTTATGGACTTTCTGGCACTTTTACGTTGTACCATGGTTGTTTCGATGGAGTCGTGTATCAAATACTGTTGAACCGGTGGATGAAGCCATTCAAAATCACCGCCTGAAGAAAGTTGAAAACTCAGTCGTTTCTCGACGTAATGCTAAATCTGCTGTCAAGTTGTTAAACCATTCATAATCCAGTCTCCTTAACTCGCCTACAAAGATCATTTTATTGTTACTAGAGCATAAATGATACGTATGTGCCAAGCTTTGTATTTCCTTAAAACTTTATAACCACTAACAACATTTGCAGTCTCGAAACATCTACAACCGTAAACTCCTTAAAATTGATGAGTGTTTCACGAAAAAGTTCATGAAAAATAAAAATAGACATTAAATTGTTTGTTTTTGACATGCTTAAAGCAAATATATGCTTATGAAACTGATTATACAAAGTGGGATTAGGCATCAGGCTACAAATATAGTATAGAACCCAATAATTATATTAATTATCACCGTTAAGTCAATAGTGTTAAGAATTTCATGCTTGCATACAATTACATTATATTACATTCGTGCTTTTGGATCACGTTTCAAAAAGTCTTGAGTAGCCAATGGGAATCGTGCTGTGTCGAAATCTGGATCATTCATCAAACGTACTGCTAATCGATCCGAGACAATATCTCTCAAAGAGTTTATCAGTTCTCTGTCTGCAACTGGTAATCGCTTGAGTTTTGGTATATGCTTATCTCCAACGTCATTATTCAGATATTCATTTGCTTTGTCTTTGTTAGCATTATCGCTTGTAATAGCATCAGATAAGCACTCCATAAATAATTGATCAGGAGATTGAAATAAAGATGCTGAGTGCTCCTGCATAACCTATTTGAACAGTACAAAACAAGTGTACGAAATGATATCAGTATCTTAATACTAAGGTACTTTCAAAACAAACGGATAACTATCATTAGTCACTAAGAGCGATAATCATAGGATCTGTCATAACTATGTTGCGCTTAACGCGCTACAAATAGATTTAGATAGAAAATGTCATTACTGATAAATATTTGGTAGTAGTTTACGGTAATACAAAAATGTTTTAGAGAGAACATCACCCCAGCCTAAAGTTGTTGATAAATAATTAGAACTCAGTGGTGAATATCACAAAAACGCAATAAAAGACATCATAAAAAAATAATTTTTGCCATTCAAATGAAGTAAGGATTAGGAGGTATTCCAACAACCAGTTTATGCTGTGTTGCATTTCAAACTTTCGATATTCTAAAGAACTTAGTCAATTTCTTAAGCACCTAACTGGTGTTTTTCAGTTTAAGTAATTTCCAAACCGACACCAATATGGATTGTTTTGTTAATAACAGACTTGATATGCCGACTTACATTGTCGTTGTAACGGAAAATGCGTAATTATACTAGTAATAAAACATATGGCCAGTACAAGATCAAATTTAAAGCTAATCCACCCTTCTTACCCTAGGCACTTACGCAAAGTATCGTGAATGATTAGTTTCTAGCATCGCTACTGCATGTACGTAAGTTCTTCAAAAAAGGTATGAGTTAGCATATACATATAAATATTAGCAATCTGCTTCAAATAAGAAATCAAAATACAAGTGTTATCACCTTTCTTCGTTTTGCCGGCATGCCTGCTATATATCCATCACTAAATCGTCCGAATTGATTTGGATCATCACTAGTTGGAATGTTGCGTGACATAGTCGACATATCGCCAGTGACTACCCGGATCCATGCAGGTGGTAAAACAGCATGCCAACCTTCTGTTTCTTGTGGAATTGGTAGACTCTCCATAGATCGAGTGGACTTTGGATTGGGGTCAAGTGCAGTTATTTTATTGTCAGGTAATTCTCCTGGCTTAGGAGTCCAATCGGGCAAAGCAGATATTTTTGCCTGTAATTTAAGCTGATCAGCAGGTACATCATTATTAGGATTAGAAACAGCTAAAGGTTGCTGCTTCAATAATATAGGTGGGCTGATTTCATCAGAAGGCAAATCAGAATATGCATCTAAAAATGGTAGATCGTCGTCATGCAAATCGTCATCATCAAATACATTTCGTTGGATTTCACCATTTGACTGGAAAAAAAATGAATATTAACTTGAGAGAAGTGTCTAGTTTTCGTTATATCAATGCAACGATCTACTAGTAGATACGCCTAAAAAATTTACATATACCATTGTGCATAGTCAAGATCCTTGCTATGATTATAATTTACGATGCAAGTGAAAAAAAACAACAGTGGAACCAGTTACAAACGATCTGATGTAATAAGAGAGGGATAATAATGATAGGATAAGGTGAACTCGGATCTTATTTTATAATATTTACATGGTCACCTAGTATTGAATTGTGAACAAAAACTAGCATAAACAGAAAACTATAAAGTGAGACAACTAACCGGATCAATCATCATAGGTGTGGTGATTTGGGATTTTCTGAATTCAATGTATGCAGACTTTTGATGAGCCACCTTAGCACGTAATGTAGTTTCATCCATATCACAGTAGGACTTAATACAATTGCCAAAACCAATTATAAAGTCTTGAGCAATATCAAAGTATTCATCATCTATAAAAAAAAGCATAAACTGGATATTATATTGTAACTAAATTAACAAAAGGAACGTATGAGAACAGAATTGCTATTGGAAATGACGTATACGTTGTTCGTAACGCAAAAAGATACTGAAAACGTCCTGTTTCTGTAATTAGGATGAACTTGTATCTTCCCGTTGATTTGTTATGGACTGAAAATGGTCAGTCTTTGTTGCTATATGTGCATCTTGAGCGGATTGCCTCGATATACCTATTAATCACAAGTATTGTTTGAATTGGATTGTGACTGGCAAGCGGAATCCCGGTGTGAACATCAACACTGGGATGCAGATACATTCAGCGGACGAGTCCAAAACAGGATGAAACGCGAGCCCTAGTGTTGGCACGAGACGAGCCTGATTAAAGCACGCTCAAAACATGCTCACGAAGCTGTGCTGTGATTGGTCGATTCTTAGCCAACGACCAATCGGGAAGTTTCTAGAATACTCGATACCATTGTTTATATAAACCCTAGTGTAAATCATTCTGCTTGACTTTGCCTTTTGCCGTTAATTTCTCAATACATCTTACTACCTGTTCTCTCTTGTTCTGATTTGGGATCCAGTCGCGGTCGTTGTCGAATCCTAGAATACTAAGCGGGTAGGACAATATATAACACCTAGATTCTGCTTGTCACAATCTGATAGTCCTGTTTCTGATCAAGGGTCCCATGAATTCTAATAAGATTACTTTCTCACTTTTTTGCATTACTTTTTACCTCTGTGATGAGATGTCCGACAAAAGTTTTAATGGTGGTTGGTAATAGCTTAAATTACACAGCCAAAAAAATCCATAAAAGGATTGTTTTAAAGTACTGGTGAACAAATAGCTTGGTTTGCAATTATCGTAAGACAACCAATACACTTACCTTCGAGTTCTTGCAAAAATGAATTTAAGTGATCCAACGAAGTTTCAAAGCCCATGGTGATACCAAACATTTGGTTTCGGATTCCCCGAGAACTTTCTGAACAACTTGATGCACTGTGTAGTTCAACACCCAATGAAGAAGCAAGGTGATTTGTAAGAAGGTCGGTTAAGCATAGAAGATCTGTACAAGCAATCTTAAGAGTCATTAGTAGGGTACTGCCGAATCCAGTATTTGTTGGACTGGCTCTCCACAGATCCAATTGAGAAGAAACAATATACTTGAAAAATTAAAATGTAAATTGTTAGTGAAAATTCACGTAATACAAAATTGGATTTTCAGAAATACAAAGATATGTTATTTATAACATCATTTTAATCATCTATTCTTGGCCTGTTCCATTATCCGTTTACTGGGATGGGGTGCAAGGAGATTCACATACGTTTTCTTTATCCTGACTTAACCTACCGACTTGGCCGTTAAAGTTTCCTAAGATTACTGTTTGAGTGCTTAATTTTCTGAAAAAGGTTAGAGAACTTCATGTAGAACTTGTCTACGTGCAATCAGTGGAGACATAGCAGAAACAACAAATAATGATCGGTGTGTATCCCCGTCTTCACGTGTGTGTAATGTATCATTTAGACGAGTGGCACATAAACGATTTCCTACAGGAATCCATTCTAGAAATTCCTGTCCTGCCTTTAAACTTAGTGCAAGTCTACACCATCAAGGCCATGACGAATACTGTTGGGTCTCCAGGTAAACAAAGAATAAATCATGCTGTTTCTTTTTATTGATTAGGTGAAGTCAAGTGAATGACTACGCTATGGTCTTGTATATGAGTCTCGGAGACACCAGACATCAATCACAAGAGATCCTAGTTTTTTAGCTACCGAGGCTTGTTGACCGATTCGACACAATATCCGCACATTAAAAGCCACAACATGTAGTTTAGAGCGTGGTCTCAGCAAACCTGAGTCAGTAATCCGAGAAGTCTAATAACTAGTACAGGTGGCACGCATGAGAAAGGTGACGAAAAAAGTTGATGGTGAGAATCGAAAGTACTAGAAGCATAAAATGGAGAAGGGGGTTGATCGTGAATAAGGTGACCTCGAGTGCTGTTAGAGGTGAGGGCGGTTACTACTTTTCAGTTCCCCACACCGTGGAAAAGTTCTTTTTCTTGAGAAACCTAAAAAAGTCGATTAGGATGCTTTGGCGATCCAAGAATGTGGTCGCAATGCCTCAGGGTGGCCACACACGACTTTTCTAATGGTGGTTTTTAGTGATTTAGCGTCGCACTTAGGACGTGTATGCGCTGTGAATAATGTGTCACCAATCAGCCACAGAGCACTTTTACCATCATAATTTGTATACATTTAGATGAACTAATCGTTAGTCAGCTATAGAGAAAAGATGCTCATCGACAACGGAGAGCAGGTCAAAAAAAATAAAGTAAAAATCAACTCAGATAATTTTCATACCCACCTGGTACTTTACTATTGAAAAATATAAAATGTATCTATCAATCAAAAAGACAAACTGTACGGAAAAAATGTGAATAACCTACCCTACACAATTTAGCGAAAGAAGCTGTAATATCGACCAAGTGTTTAGGAGGATTTTCGTCAACATTTCTTAACCATGTTGTGTATTTGCTATGAGAAACATCTGACAACCGACCTCTGAAAATAACACTAACTAAGGAATTGACAAGTTCGGTTTGATTGTTTCCCAAAACAGACTCAGCACAGAGAAGGTAATGTTGCAAATGTTCGCGTAGACCATCCAGAGAGGATGATGTAATGTGACCACAATCTTCAGAATCAGGTTGTGTAATTACCTGATTATGAATAGCGATGAGAATATCACTTAACAACCCAACGGATACACTTTGACCACGTGATGAGGTATTCATGGGATTATTTTGATCATCCATATCTGAGGAATAAACCAATTAATAATGTAGAGAGAGAAACAATAATTGAAAGAAGCTAATATTTTGAAAAAAAAAGAACACGGTGCGTACTCAAACGTATACAAACTTACATTCACAAGTTGCGATTGGGTTTGATGATGACTTGGAAATTCTGGACCAAACTGTTTTAATTAAACCATCTATGAGTACACTGAAAATTTGAAATACTCCTTTTAGCTGTGACTGACTGACTTCATTAGATGCCCAAGATGGTTTAACTTGAGAAATAATTCCTAAGATGGAAATTGAAAGGAATATTAATACAATCAACATAATTTACGAATTGAATGAAATAAATTTTCAACAACCACATATTTGAAAATAGACAACCAACTCAGAATGTAACAATTGTCAAACAATTAAATTTATCGCTAATTAGTAAACCAATATTTAAGGTAAGACAATGTTGTTAATCTATTTCAATTAACGATTAAAACCATAACAGGTATGACACTCTTCTAAACATAGCTATAATCCAATACGAAATTCTGTGGTGTCACACAATTGATCTTTTTCATGAATATCAGTAATAATAGTCTTTAAATCTTTTGTGGAACTGATACTCTAAAAAGCAACAGGCATTTATCTCAGTATAAATTTCGGAGGATGGATCGGTACGTATGAAAACTAATACATTTTAATTTGACGTAAATATAAAGTTACTAGAATATTTAATTTGCTAACTTAAATGGTTGTAATACGCATCAAGATATGGATTCTGGAACCCGTTAGATACAAGTAATATAGATCGACTTTGTAAATAAGGCTAACGGGATTCCAACATTAACTTCATAGGCAGATGGCGACACTAGGTTGTAATCAAATTAGAGCATGGCACGGACAGGTATTAACCAAACTGTATAAATATCGCACAATGAAATTAACAAGATAAGCGCCAAAGAACTTGAAATAATGTGATTAAAGGGGTGAACAGGTATGTATTAAGAAATATTGAAACTCGAGATAAAATGGAAAATATGGAATAGAGGCACCTGAGCCATGGCACTCAACATCTTCAACATCTGATCGCGGTAATCTTGCTGACTGCAAACACATAATTAGCTTTACTTTGTACTACACCATTACGGATGGTCACGAGATAAGTAAGAAAAGGTTTAGAATACTTATTGAAACAATCTGTTAATGAACGTTGATAAGTCAGTTTAACTAGTAAATTAAAACGATAGCAGATAAAATAAACTTACTTGCAGAGCTATGAGCTGTTGATCCACTTGTTGTAGTTGAAGTTATGCTTGTTGCTAAAGTTGTCACAGGATGTGATGCATTCACTGAAAATTGTATGGGTGACGAAGAAACAAGTAAATTAAATGGTGATGTACCAGAAGTGAAACTATCAGTATTAACAGCAGAAATAGCAGCATTCGTAGCTGCTGATACAAGAGATATAAGTTGTTGTGGTAGATTAATTCCCGAACCAAGGGATAAAGATACAGGAGGTCTGGTTCCAGCGGTTGCATTATTTACCGTGGGTGGATTACGTGCAATATTCGTCTACCAAAAAAATCATAAAAACGGATATTATGATCATATCGACCAGTAAAAGAAATTCAGACGAAACACCTGGTCAGTTTGCAGTAGGATCCCTTTAATTTAACTTTAATAAACCATAATCATATAAAATGAAAATGACATTTAAGGCTGTATCATCATATCTGTCTAATACAATACACAGATGATATTACATATTGACTCATAGGCTAGAATATGTTTTGGAGTACTAATAATCCTCACATATGGTAGATAAGAACAATTTCGATGTGTTTCATGATTTGAATGAAAAGCATTTAGAAATAGATTAGAAATCCTAAGTAAATCTGCAATGAGCACAAATTCGTTTTAGGTCCTCTACTTCTTAATAATTGTCAAGTTTCATACAAAATGACCCCTTTATAAAATTGAATAATCTATGAACAATAAGAATTGCTGAACAGAATCAATTCATTATATTCCATGGCTTGTCATTAACTGAAAACAGTCAAAAATTATAATTAATAATACTATTATTAATATAAACGCTACACATATATTGAGCTAAACTCAAGCTTCATTAAATAAAACAAAAATTAGACACAGGTAACAACAATAAGCAACTTACTGCTACTGGTTGTGCAAAAGAAAACGGAATCTGAGATGATAAAGTAGATCTCGTCTGGCTGTTTAAACTAACAGGATCAACAGTTGTTTGTGGATGACCCTGACGACCACTATTAACATCATGTGACGTGATAACATCATAGATCGGTGTAAGTGGTGGTGGTGCAGGCAGAACATGTGAAGTAGGAATTCTATGACCAACTTCATGGGAAAAGTGACGAGAATTGCATGCTAGAAATGGATCAATTGAGTCAATTACCGAAAGTGGAGGAAGTGAAGGGCGTGGAACCATAGTTACGTTAGTATGAGTGGTCGGCACTGAATCATTGGTAGGAGTTACAACACGTGTTGAAGATGGAGGAATTGATACCATACCAGTAGGGGCACTTACTGACGTTATTGGAGATGAAAGTGAGGCCAAAAATGGCGCAGCTGGCAGACTGAAAGTGTTTACAGAAATTATTGGGATGTCAAATCGATGAATAATAGCAGTGCGTCCATTTCCAAAAGAAGTTGTTGTAGTAGTCATTGCGGAGTTCGGGGTACCGAATGAACTCGTTGTAGTTGAAACTATAAAACGAAATAATGGTATACATACAAGGTAAAAAAAAAATGAATTTAATGAAAATAAACGCACAAATCTAAGAAGGAACCATGTAATAATAATGAGACTAAAAGTTATGTACAAAGACTTACCACTTTCTGCTTGAGGGTTACTAGCGCGGTTTATATTAGAAGCTGATCGACTTCGAATACTAAAATAGAGAGAAATAATTTGAAATAAGACGAGATGTTTATTAGGACGCAACTTAAAATAGTGATTATATTAAAACTAAAAGGATAACAAAATCGATTATTTGAAACTATGGATCACATCGATTTGGGATCACAAGATACAATCAACACTTATAACGTCTATTTAATATAGATCTCTAGCTTGAAATTCACGTCATTCACAATGACTGTGAAGTCATCAAAACACAGTCTGAAATAAAGTACACTAAGCAATCAATCCTGTAAGTCAAATATAATTCATAACTCGATTTCTAGATACAAAAATAATAATGTTGTAAAAGTAATTATTAAACGAAATTATAAAACTATTGATACACTTACCGTGAAGATGCTGAGCCAATATTGGGAACAGGATGTTCAGCCCTGACGATACGTGGTTCATGCCCGTCTCCAGTTGCCACAATTGTAAGATCAGGTGGTTCGACGCTAATCCGCGCACGTATCCGACGTCTGTCGAAATCGGGAACGCTTAAAACTCGTTGAGCACATCGTTTAACTTGTGCAATTTGCTTTGATTCCACTTGCACAGGTTCACTCGTAAGATCAACCAAAGTATTTGCATCAGAATTCAGTTCTTGAGAATCACTGTTTGTTGACGACTTAGGATCAGAGTCGCTAGGTTGAGAAGTAGGAACATTACAACTAACTTGTTGTCGCTCCCGTTCTGTCATAGTTATCACGTTGAAGTCGGATATCAAGTGAAGCATATGAGCACTTAGGTGCAGCAAACGGCTTACTTGGGAAAACAACTGTAAATGAAATACAACAGTGAGCACATTGCAAGCAATATGGAACATACTTTAAGAGAACGAAACAACCAATTAGCAGACTCACTTGAAAAGAAAAGGTAACTACTTATCCATAATTATAGGCGTAAATAGCTGCTTTTTGTTGTTGAATATATAAAATACTGACAAAATGCACACAAAAATATTATTACATATTTATCCACAGAAAGAATACACAACCATAATCAAAATACAATACAACAGGAACCTAGACAGTAAGCTTACACGTGGATGCCAGTTAGATACTTCTTGATTCGAAATACTTCCAGTTTCAAAATCTGGTGATGTGAGACTAGTGCTTCCTGACGTCGAGGAATCTCCAATAATGGGGCAGATCCCAGACACAGTCTCCACAATCTTACTTTCGTTGCGTAACATTTCTCCCCAATGATCTAAATGAGGTTCTATTGAGTTCCACAGTTGACGATATTTACTAAGCATATCTGCCAACAAAAACAAAGAAGGCTCTGATGTGGAACTTATTGAAGCGTCAACGGTTGCTGTATTTCCTTGCTCAGCTTTCAGTTCTTCATCATTACCAACGCTTTTAATCTCATCTGGTGAAATTTTGTCATATGCATCTGTATCCACTATCATCGATGATTCTTCATCTTTGGACACTAAAAAAAGAGGATGTGACTTAGCAAAACACACAATCAAACGTAGCACAATTATGTCACTATATATTTTTGTGTTTCAACACAACACTTAAATAATAGACACAAATAACGTATCTAATCATACTATCTGAAGCTAAGGTAAGTCCAAACATTTAATGATGTTTTTACTGTAAATCGTGAGTGGGAGTGGTTGTAAAAATAATTGCATTCCCAGTAAACTGGTAAACCTGGAAAACAATAAAGTGAAACAATTTATTTCAGCAATCACATACGGGTTTGTATACATCGTGCTAGGCCTCAATTGACAGTAATCTCCACTACCCAAACTGGGTAAAGTGTAGCCACAGTATGGAGGCAAATACACGCCTAGGGAGCGCTAAGTAAACTGGATTAATGGAGACACTTATTACAGTCAATAAACTGATAGTCGGAACTTTTCATCCTACTTTTTTTAAAATTCCATTAATGAATCAAAATATGAACGTTACTCACAGACTATCAATTCATAATAGTGAAATTCATATCGAATCCATGATGGATGAAAATCTCGGTTTCCAAAACGGTGTATTGGTTGAAAACAATGACATTAAAATCTTAGTCTGATGATTTGAAGTCAATTACTTTAAATTCATTCAAATTACTCATTTACAAATAATCTGTTTGTTACTCAGCTGAATTTAAAGTATGTACAACATATCAGCCTACAAAGCTATAAATAAAACAAGGTAACCGGAACTACTGAAACTTCCACTTACGATACGAGTATGATTTGAGTGCTCAAACTGCGTCTTCAGAGGAGAGTAAATGTATGTCACCGTACTGTTTTCAATGCGACTCACTAAGTACAGATCCAAGTACTGGACTCCTATTAAAATCTCCACGAGTACGATGACCTTTCTCGATAGGAAGTCTTCTGGCCTGTATTTCTATCCGAAATGCATCTCTCACCTTGTAATTTTCTTGCTGTCTTATTGAATTTTATAATTTGTAAAAGCACTTTTATTTCATCACAATATTGTGCTTCTAATTGTGTGGCATATCTATTTTTGATGTCAATTTGTACTAAGTTTTGTGTTCAAAGAAATAAGTAAATAAACTGGATTTCGATCTGCAGTTAAAGTGTGAGAGCTAATGATATTACTCGGCTATCAAAACCGTAGTACGTACGGAAACTGGAACCTGGGAACTAGCGAATGATAGTTGAACGAAATAATCAATGAGACACTTCTACATACCTTCTTGATAAGATACTGTTTTACATTATGTCAATATTAAGAAGGAACAAATACGTTTTACAGGCAAGTACGGAATATCACCCTTCTCTAATGTTTACATATAGAGATTCTAGATTATCTTGTGGAGGTGATAATATGGGTAAACAGGTTTTAATTTTATTGATGAATGAGTGCCCGATGAGACTCTATGAAAACAATTGATAATACTTAGGATAACATTTAACTGTTTGTGTAAAAGCACTTTGCATTGCTCTGAAAAGCAGTACCTCTGCTAATCAGTTGTGTTGTCATTTGATAACAGCTCATCTGAAGACATGTTTATAAGTTAGCCTCGCAAAAAGTTATCAATCGACTACATCATATCGTTCTATTCATTTTAACAAACGAATACATGCTTAAACTGCCTATAAATCTAAAGCTCTCACTACACCAAACCTATAAATACCTTGTGTTAGGTCGGACCACAAAGAAGCGTAACAAACTTTCAGAACTGTGTTTACGAACACTATTTCATTTATTCGAACTGTCTGTAATGTTAACATTTTGTTTCTATTATTGTTACGCTCCGCTTGCCCTATCCTCCCATTTAGCATAATTACTGTTATTATACTGTCTCTTGTTATGGACTACAGTCAATTAGTTGTGTACAAGGTGTTCCTATTCACTACCACTATTTCCCTCGTTCTGTATTCATGTTAATTTTCTAATCGGGTTGCTGTGTGGTCTGATTATATATATATATATATATATATATATATATATATATATATATATATATATATATATATATATATATATATATATATATATATATATATATATATATATATATAAGAATGCTTGAAATATAGATTCGATTCTGTCTGGCTGACCTATTGGCTCGCACTCTCCTTATTTGGCTTGGGACTAAGTGGGTACAGGGCAGGCGCACAATTACCAACTAGGCACTAGCGATTGGCACTTGGCCATCCAACCCCAATCACCCCCCGAATTCGCTCTCGTCATAACAGTTGGCGACGGGGTGAAAGACAACGAATCAGAACAAACTCAGCGTTCTCAAGGTCATCGGTCCGTAATTTCGTCTCACCAAGGACCAATCAGCAGCTCAAGCTAATTCTTGACCTTGCATTTTTGGCAGTTAGCTGAGTCAATATTTTCAGCATGTTGATTTTAAGCAAGCGTGCGACCGAGTTGCTGTAGGAGCTTATAATTGGAAACCAGCGATTAATTGAGTTAATGCTGGGACAAACAGGCATCCAGATCCGCAGCAGTAGCCTAACGTCAGTAAACGAAGCGCTTCCTCAGGCCATATCCGAAATCGACTCTCAGACCCAGACAGCATGTGAAACGGAAGTAACTCTTCCCAGTGTGCCTAGTATCACTTCTCCAGTGAAGCAAGATGAAGCACTAGAGACTTCTGCCCATGTCAATCCGAATGTGGAACGTCTAGGATTGCAAAATGCTCGTTCTAACAAATGTGCGCGCATCAGAACCACAAGTCGGAGCGAAAAGATCAGTTCACGAAGCGTGCGAAAACCGTCCATTTGTCCCATGAAGCCTCAGCATCCAACAACAAGAAACGTTAAGCCGAAGAAAGTTGGTTCTATTCCCAAAGTACACTTCAAAAGTCGCAACATTACCGGCTTAATGTCAACACATGCAAAAGAAGATGCAGTGTTAATTTGGCTACAACGCAGAGACCCCAGTTTTTCGCGGGGGAGATTAGTGGTAGATTGTCATTGCTTGCATAAATTGTAATTAACCATGTTCCTTTTTTTTCTGAGTACTTTTTAGTTGTACACAACCAAGCAGATTATGCGAACCCACTGGACCATACTAGTTCTCTTCAAAAAGGGAAGGTGTTAGGTCGGACCACAAAGAAGCGTAACAAACTTTCAGAACTGTGTTTACGAACACTATTTCATTTATTCGAACTGTCTGTAATGTAAACATTTTGTTTCTATTATTGTTAGGCTCCGCTTGCCCTATCCTCCCATTTAGCATAATTACTATTATTATACCTTGATTGGGATTTAAGTACATAAACTCGTGAATTATAACACAATAATTCAAGTAAACTGACGCCAATCAATATCAATTACTGACCAACCATCTCACTATGAGATTTAATTGCTGACGTTTATCGAATCACTATATCACACAAAAGGTTATCCAAACACTTTACATATAACAGAAGTATGCAGCTTTTAATAAAGCTTCAAGACTAAGTATTTAATCCCTACGGGTGATTTGATACTATTTTGGTGATAGAAGCTTAACCAGAATACACAAAACTTTAAAAAATAACTGACAGAAAAATTATTCCAAGTAGCATGCATTTTATACTGACACGTAACAAAATAATGTTAATAGTGATTATATATATATATATATATATATATATATATATATATATATATATATATATATATATATATATATATATATATATATAGGAGTAAATTCGCTTGACAGTCATATCAGCATTCCAAACTCATACTGTTTTTATGCTTTGTTATTATAGAATGCTACTGGAAGTCCTAAACGCTATGATTCATAGAAAACAGCGATATGCTGAGCTTATTTAATATAGAAAATCAACATCATTTTAATGGATGGAGATAATCATGACATTCAGTTTAGTATCTCGAGGACTAAAATACACCCCTCTTTCTCACTTATACTAACTATACAACCAGCAACATAAGCAACTATAATAGACAAAACAATCTATGAACTATTTAATTCAAATATTTGAAATTAGTATTTAAACTTACTTTGATTGAGATCATTACAAGTAGTGATTGTATCAGCCTTTTGAATGTCACTTTGGCTGACAGAATGTGATGTGGAAGGAGATGGGGCAGGTTCTATTGGTCCTACCTTGTTACCAGAAGAGTCTTTAGACGATATTTGGGCTATTTTGTGTGTAAGGCGAGTAGCTTGTCGGTGTAACTTGTTGAAAGTATTTTCTCGCATAGAAATCAAAGAATGATCACTAGGAATGTCGTTTGAAAGATCCCCGTCACGAGAGAGCGGTAGACTGAAAAACAGTGAGTTAGAATGATGAATAGATATCGAAAAACAACATACATTAAAATTCTCAAAATCAGAGGGTTAAATGATATCTAAATATCAACAAAACTACATGTTTTATTTTAAAAAAGAGACGAACTAAGAGACTAAAATGAAGAGGATAATTTAAGTGTAGGGAGTTTTGAATACAAATGAACTTCAAATAAAAGAATGGAAATAGAAAATCAACACCATAAATAAAGAGAATGAATTCGGCTTAGAATGTTGTATAGCAGACCTATACTATTGTAAACGCCATCTTTGTACAACAACTCAGATATCGCTTCATAAAAGCCCTAACATGAGGGCGCTTGAGATATCTTTGAATTCTAACACTACACGCAAGTAAGCGTTTCGTTTAAGAACCAGAGAAGGATATCACCTTAAACTAAAGAAGATACTTTAATGACTGCATTTTTAAACCAGCAGGTATTAATTTAAAAAGTCAATCTTAACATCTCACTAATAAATGAGATAGAGAAATTCTTCGGATACATGGAACCACTGAGTTGCTCACCAGACATAGATGATGTTCCTGCAAATTGACGTTTCATCCACTAATCTTCCGAGTATCTTATTTAACAGTGTATCACATGTTATTAAAGATTAAAACAACTTAAATTTGCAAAGGATATCATACTAGGATAAGGTAATAAACTCCCTCAAATTAAAAGTTTAAAAATATTTTATATTTTTCAGAAAAATAATTCTTAATCTCCACCATATTCTATGTCTACACTTTTTTCTTATCACCACTAAACTACTGCTTCTACTGATTTAGTAGTAATCATGAGGTGTAACAACTTGGATCGATGCACATGTGCCAGGTTCTACGTTGCACAGTAAACATGCATACATACACATTAGACAACAAATACAACAAAATAGAAAACATGGATTTTACAAAAATTTGATTAAATAATTCTAATACAGAAATGAGCCAAAACATTAAACGAAAGCACTTTTAAATACATGATAACGAGACTCGATACGTTAACCTGGATAATCTCACCAAGGTAATTTTGGTGATAATTATTCCTATGATCGAGTGTTTAGTTGGTTGATAGATCGATGTGAGAAAACTAGAACTACAGAAGTAATAATTGTTCAGATAAATACTTACTTAGCAGCTCTGCTGAGTTCGCTAACACCACTCAGTATGCCAGAGGTAATATCTTGTATAGCTTGCTGCATGCTTAAGCCTCCAAACGTAAATCCACCCAGACCAGAGCCACTTATGTTAGCTGTTGAATCAGTTGTTGTTCCAGGAGATGATTGTTCCCTAGTAGTCGGAGGAGGCCTGGCAACTAGATGCACTACTTTTCCTTGAACACCTACATAAGATAAAAACCCAGGTTAATTTAGCATAATAAACATCTTTTCGGAAATATAACTTATATGGACCACCCTTAGAAGCTGTTATAAAACGTATTCTGGAACAGAATCTGAGACTTTTGACACTCCATTAGTTCATAATAACAATAAAACCTTGCAATCAACACTCAGGTACAGTGAAAATGGAGGAAGTTATCAGTTCATCAAACGCTGTTATAATAAATTAAAGATCTGGTACACTGTAGATCAGCCCAAATCATCAAACCACCAGAAACATGAAATGAAATAGTACACGATGGCTACGATAAGAACAACAACAGTGATAAACCAAACATATATGGTTCATAAAGGTGCAAAAGACAAGAGCTAAGTGTAAAAAATCTTTACTTAATAAAACAAGTAGTGGATATGTCTCACTCAAATCAACTTCAAAATACGCAACCTATAGCTTACAACGACAGATCCTGATAGTAACTGGTACTGACATAATGATCAGATGCAAAATAGTAACAGCCCAACTGAACTATATTGACAATGCTTGTTACAAATAAACTATGAGGTAGATTAGTTGAATAGAAACGTAATGTTAGAGAGTATAGTATAACTGTTAATTGTATTGGGGTGCGTTGATAACAGTATTTACCTGATAGTCAGTTATAATTTCTCACCATAGGAGGGTTGAAAATAGCAGAGTCAAAAATATCACAGCTACACTCAACATATGAATTTCCTATACGCGTAATAACAAGAAGTTCATATGAGGTCGACCACCAACTGTCCCTTAGGCACAAATCCCACTCAAAAATTATCAATATTACTACTAACAATTCTATTTTCAAACAATGAAAAAGACTTGGCACTAAACTAACAAATGCGCACTTACTGTAAATGATACTCAAGCATCTACTAACCATGAATACCGCGCAACATTCGACCAGATATTTTACACCTTTCCGTAAACATAAGACTAACGTTTTCATGAACTGATGTCTCCGATTAGTCATTCTAAGTGTATTTCTAAACAAATATAACCCAACTGGCGGTGAGTGTGATGATAGGCAGCATTTACATGTAGCACGTACCCAATCCATATTAATATGAATTCACAGCCTTACTTGCTGACTCACTATCTTATAATATCCTACACCGCTCAACTAAGTGTTCCATTAGACAGCATGTTTCGGTGAATCCATGATCAAATAATAGCAAATTACTGTCAAAAAGTCTTACAAATAAAGTTAAACGCAGCAAGTTCTCACTGAAGGATATCTCACCAATGTGACAGATTATATAGGATCGAAAAAGCCTAATAAGACTTGAGTCAATTTTGTCTTAGTTACACTTGCTAATCAGGATTAATAAGACCTCTAAGATGGATAAAGTGATCGGCCAGTTCAAATACCTCACCAAGTGTTCCGATTAAGTATTCTGAAACATTAATTTGGGATGCGAAAATATGATTTTGAAGCTAAGCTTGTCCTCAAAACTCACTAAAAATTACTAACGAAAAACTGACCATTTCGTTTTGTTTCACGATTGATGTTGCTTGGGAAAATGGCTATACCATAACTAATGCCGTAACAAATTGAACGCCTTAAATATCTTAGAAATTATTACAGACTTGTAGGTCTATTAGAACGTCGTAAAGACAGAAGCAACGATAAATTAACGGGTAAATCATAATCATTGTACGTGGAGTCACATAACAATAGGCTTATTGGTTACACTTCTTTCTCCCATAACTATGGTATCACAAATTCTATTAGTACCGGAGATTGCAGAGATCTCACTGTATTAAAAAGTAGTAAGTCTCAATCATTGTTATTTGAATCTCAAGGGCCCATAAAGTGTAACTTTTGATAGCATGAACATCATTAAACCAAATTGCCTCATTCATTATTGACGAATATGTTTAACTTGACGCTTAATGGCATATGAATTGATATATATTAGTCGTTACAGTGGGCAGCTGAATGGCAAAATTATATTAAAAAAATACCATGCAAATAAACTACAGACAAAACTTACCGCATTCCACGAGCGTTTGTTCGTTACTTAGCACTCTTCCTTGAAAAATAAGGCGTTGTTGATCAGCGGCAATGTTCTAGAGAACAAGTTAGCATCGAAAATGGTCTTACCAATTGTTTTTCTACTTCTTTCTTAAAGTTCTCAATATTCATCGCCTAAAAGAAAGTAAAACGTAAAAGCAATGTTTACTTCGTCTTCTATGTGGAATACAGAATCTCTTCCATCCAATGTCTTAACAGTCACGTCAAACATTTTCGGGACAGTATAACGTCACTTGAGAGACTGGCGGAACGAAAATATGAAAGTGTTGATTCACTTAAACAATAATTGTGATTTGAATAAACAATGTCTATACTTTACAGCAGAGTAAATGTATTGTTGCCTTTAAGAAAATTAAACATGTTTCTATTGAATTATCCAAAAGCTATTTTTTCAATATACAGTATCATATATTGAACATATTTAAACTACTTAATTTTCTTCTGCATGTGTCCTTGTGTTGAAACATCATTTCGGGTCTCCTGCTAGCAACCTAAGTAATAAATTTAGCTTTTATACTGCATAATGCTCTTTTGTTGTAGGCTGGTGTGACTTGAAAGTGGCTGAATTAGTATGCGCGTCTCAGGGTGGTGACATTTCAGGAATCTAAGCCTACACTGTCGTTAATCGGTAAAGAGTTAGTTGAAATTTAATGTGGATCGGTGAATATTTAAAGTTCACCACTTAAAAAAGGATAGAAAGACAAAGAATAAACTAAATTATAGAAAAGTAATAAGATGTTCGCAATTAAATGGGACTGTGTTTGAGGGCACGTTTTATAAATCCCTTGAGATATAATCCCCGCAAAATAATGTTTTTATGAGCTTGAACGAAGAGATTTCTGGCAATAACCGTTTATTTAAATCGCGACAATCTGTTTGCTAGTCGTCAACTGCCACAAACTTCGACTAAATTCTATTTTACGTTTCTTGTTTATCGTTTAAATAACCCACGTTACGAAGAAATCGGTATGCTCTCCGTTTTGAATTTTTTTTTAAATAGTAAAATAGCTAATAGCAGGTGAGTTCTCATGTTTCACTTATCTGTGTACTTAATAATAATTGTGTTTGAATGTAATTAACGGGATACATTTACGAATTTCCAATCGATCTTCGAAATTTAATAGTCGGATGAAGATTTATTTAAGAAAGAAGTTAGGAGAGCACTTACCATCTTAAATTTGTAAGAAAATATTATTTATTGTTAGCGTAGATAACATGGGCGCACCATGTGCACTCAAAAGCTTAACAGCATCTTGTCTATCGTCGTATTTAGGTGATCAGTTGTTCGATGTAACAATGAATAAACCGTAGGGTGGTTGATAACGTACTTATATCTAAATCAAAGTTCGTAAAATTGTAAATAACGGCATAGCACCGTGATAGATTTCCACAGAAATGCCATTAGTTTCTACAATATGAACCTTAAACATGAGTGTTCACAATCGTCTATAGTGTGTGATCCTTGGTATCGTTTGCTATCCAATAAAGTAAAGGAAATTATCAATCTAGTACTCAGGCACACTATTTTGTTAAGGGATGTTACGGAACACGAGAGTGATGTACATCATAAAGCTACAGTGGTATAAAAAATATGAAGTCCAAAGTTAGCATAAGTAAGTGTGTGACAAAATATTTTCAGCCTATGGTTCACGTAATGAGGTGTCGAAACTTTTCCGTGGTAAAGGACAAATGAAAGAATATTATGTACTTGAAATAAATGCTAAAATAGGAACTGGAGTGTGTTTTTTAGGGAAAAATCAGATTTGTTTATATCATCAGTATCCTGAAGCAATGGAGATCGATTCAACTTATGCTAAGAAGAGAAGAAACTAGTTAATTTTCATGTGATTTTGCTATTTTTTATTTAATTGTAAAGTCAGCGAAAACCGGTACTGCTCTTCATTTCCTCCGCTGGACCTTGCTAACTGTGATTGGTTGTAATGTCATTTTAGTATGCTAATTACTCTGTTTTTCCCAGGGTCGTTTTTGTAACTATATATACAGACTTCAATTATAATAGAATCGAATCTTCCTAGTGTCGCGTTGGTGTCTTCTTGATTTTGTCTTGGGGTGAATAATCAGAATCGAGTCGTTGGTCACGGTTGCAAGTATCAGTTGGCGCAGATTAGTTTCCGATTAGAGGTGCGGTTAGTTCGATCAAAGCAGTAGGCGTTATTTATTATTATAATTCCGACATATCAACTTATGATATTAATTGAGGGACGTAGGAAAATCACGTTTCAAATATTATACTGTGTTATTGTTGTTTCATTTGATTTTAATGGATAACTTTATGAAAGGACCTTTTGTAATGTTTGCTTGGACAAGACAAGAGTTCGCTACAGACATTATTTAGATTTTAGACGTGTTTAAAGAAATTATGACCGATACCTTTGCAATCAGGACATTCGTATAAATATACAGCATTTGTGCAGCACCAGATCTTGAGCACTGTTCTTGTTTTGATTTGTCGCAGTAAAATAGAGAGATGTGGGAGGGATTCAAATGTTTATGCCCACTGGTAGTTTATTACATATCTTAAAAAAAATGTAACCAAGAAAATGTCATTTCTGAGATCGGTTTTAAAGGTGTCGATTATAATACTAAATATTCGGCTAGGCAGGTAATAAGTGGGGCTTTCTTTCTAACTTGTAAAGTAGTTAGTAGAGAAAATAGGGTTCGTTTCGATTCGCCTAAGCCAAAGCTTATGACACCATACCAGTTATTCCTTCCTTCATTCTCATCTAATATACAGGAGGTAAAGTGCCTTTACACAGATTCATATAAGCATAGACAACCATTAGTTAAAAAGTAGGCGATTTAAATGAATAATTGATACTGTGTATGAAGTATGGCTCTATATATGTGACAAAATCAAACTAAGGTTCAAACACTGATTTATTACTGAGTTCAAAAAACATTAGACCATTCTAATCTAATTATCACTAATTTTGCCATGCGTCAACTACACGACTAGTATTATTCTTACCATTTTGTTTTCAGATCTACACGTTCTAATAAAAGGTTATATTGAGTATAAATGTTTGTCAGCAGATAAAATGACACAGCGAATTTCGTTGAATTTTCACTAATGAAATTCAAACTAGTTAGCAACCTCTCACTTCTGCAATATTATATAACATCATCTACTCCAAGACAAGAATATGCTATGGAAGTTTTGTTGCAATTGACTTAAAGTAGACTTGAAAAACAAAGGCCGAAATTTAGTTGTCGTAGTCAGTTGCTTAAAAATCCCAGATGGCAACAGACATCTGGATTAACATGTTTTAGTTCCGAATTGATCCATTTATCAACACATTTTGACAATTCGTGAATAAATCTGGCGTTAGTTCTCTAAAAAGAAGCAAAAATGAATAAAAATTCCTTATAATAATTTTTCCACTCATCATCATTCTCCATATGATCCCATTCACTTATTCTCCATAAACGCCCAAAGCTTGCCTAAATAGATATCAGAACTAAGTGTACAATTGATCATTATGAGCTGTATGTATTCCAGTAACAGGGGCATAGCTGACCTCACCCATAGGAGATTTCGATATCAATCTAAACAATCTGACATTGGTGTGAGCTGACGGAATCCTTAGTCTTAGGCGAGAAGGGGTAGTATCTTTACTAAAACAGTATCCCATTTACAGCCGAAGAATGCAAATCTGACGAAAGCGATATGATGAACATAGTCTTTTGTCGCCTAAAACTTCAGGGACAAGTGACGCTGGTTGGTTAATTTTACTACAGTTCACTTGTTGGACTAAATATTCTCTCTACTTAATCATCCAGAAAAAAGTAACTTATATTAGGTGATTTAAATGCACCTAACATTAATTAGAACAATCTAGAGACAGATTTATCAAGAAACTCTTGTGAACAACATCAAGTTGATACGGTGATCTTATCTGCATTAGTACGACATGTAAAGCAATCAACACAATTTGAATTAGGGCTAGCTTACTCTTGTGGATTATTGATTTATTAATTGGGCGAAAACAAAAAGTATGTGGGAACCAGAGCTTAGTGGAGAATCTAAGGGAACTGAATTTATTCTGTGATATAGAAGAACTAGAGAGGACCTACTATCAATCTATACAATGATTAGTAATAAACTCGGTTTCGAATAAAAGTTTTGATAATTTTCTTACGTAAAGCCATGAGTCAGTCAGTTACAATGCAGAACTTTGTACATGCGTACATCAGTTCAAGTTGCCATGCCTCAATTAGCAGATAAAGATTAAATTGTCGGACCAAATCCCAGAGTAGGGGAGTTAGTAACAGAGTAAGTACTAATGGAAAGACATAGAGATTAGAGATGACATTTGAGATAAAAAGTGATTCAGTAAAGAGAAAATTATAATAAGCCCAAAAATTAGAATTTGGAGGAAGATAAGGAGTGGATGCACCTGCGCCATTGCAATCAATTTTGAGCCATATCACCTAAAGTCTCTAACCATTTGTTACGATCATCGTGTGGGCCCCAACCAGGTAGTCTACATCTATTAACATGGCTCAGTCCAATCGTCAATGACTTCATGGATTGGTGCCATGTTTTCGTTTGGCCACCCCTAGCTTTCTTCCAGCCTACTCCTACACCAGACAACATTGCTCGTCGAGGTAGACGGTGGTCAGGCATACGCAACACATGTCCTAACCACCTCAGCCGGTGAAGATTCATTACTTCATCAATAGACTTACCGTATTTCCCTAGTACTCTATTCCTAACCCATGCATTGCTTACTCGGTTGTCCCAGCAAACACGAGCAATGTTTCGGAGACATCTATGATCGAATACTAGGATCCTACGAATATCCTCTACTCTTAAAGGCCATGTTTCACATCCATAAATTAAAACGGATCTGACTGCTGCACAATAAACGCGTCCTTTTGTCATTAAACGAATGTCTCGCCTACGCCACAAGTGACGCAGGTTGGCAAAAGCCGATCGGGCCTTATGTATACGGGCCGAGATTTCATCGGACACCAGACCGTTAGGACTGATGAGGCTCCCTAGATAAGTAAAGCGGTTAACGCATTCAATAGTTTCACGCCCTATCACTAACTTTGGTGCCGAATTAAGCCAGTCCTGAAGTAACATTTTACATTTGGATGGGGAGAATCGCATCCCAAACATGCTTACATTCATGTTTAAGGTGGTCAAAAAATCCTGCATTTTATCAGCATCTTCACTCAATAGAACTATATCATCTGCATATTCTAAGTCAGTAAGTTTATCTCCTGGAAAGAGGTCAACCCCAGGGAAATCAGACGATGACAATGTTAACTCTAAAAGTATGTCGATGATAAAATTAAATAAAAATGGAGATAGCGGACACCCTTGACGAACACCACTAGAAGTGATCAATTCCGAAGACAATCTGCCATAAGCTCTAACACGACATGTGGTGTTCGAGTAGAGAGCTTGTATAAGGTTAATGTACTTCTCCGGTACACCTTTCAATGACAGACATTGCCACATAACCTTACGATCAATAGAGTCAAACGCCGCCTTAAGGTCAAGGAATACAGCTATTGTTGGGCGTCTGAAAGTGTGCCTATGTTCCAGAACCTGTCTAAGTGTGAATATTTGGTCTATACAACCACGTCCGGGTCTGAAGCCACCTTGGTTTTCTCGAGTTTGCTCTTCACGAGCTTTAGTTAAACGTCTAAGTATTATTGAAGCTAGTATTTTAGACACTATATTCGTTAAACTGATTCCTCGGTAATTGTCACACGAGGACTTCTGTCCTTTCTTAAAGACCGGAATGGTTAGTGTTCGAGACCAGTCAGATGGGATTACGTCCAGTTCCCAAATTCTAGCCAAGATCTCAGTTAATCTGGCCGCTAAGACTGGACCACCTTCCTTAAATATCTCAGGGGTCAATCCATCTGGTCCTGCCGCTCTCCCTCGCTTTAAGTTTCCAATAGCCTTCACAACTTCACTGAGACTTGGGGGACCAATGTTAATTTGCCATTCAGATTGTTTGGGGATGGTGGGCAGCAGGGATGACGCCGTGGGCCAGTTGAACTGTTCCCTAAAGTGTTCTGCCCATCGGTCTAATCTTCTGGATTGACAGTGAATAATGGAACCATCTTTTTTGGAGATAGTTTCACTTACAGTTGGGTTCCTGATACCCGTTTCCTTGATAAGTCTGAACAGTTGCCTACTGTTACCTATTGCCGCTGCCTTTTCCATCTCCATCCAGCCGATAAGTCCCATATAGGACGAAACGCGCGTCCTGGATTCCGCATGCCAGTCACAATCCAAATTAAATAGTAACTTTCTCACTCAGAGTCAAAAATCTACAGAAGATATTATGAATAGTGACCTGATTTTCTAGAATTAATGTACATAATCAGGCTTTCTTTGGATATTTCTGCTTGTGAATTAAAAGAATAACGATACTGGTAGTTTTAATGGCCAAATGATATTCATATTCTAAAACACCCTTTAATTGGTTGCCGTCTCTGGTTTCGCCATACTCAAGATGAGGGATATGATTAACTCAATTTAAGCACCAATTTAGGTTAAGAGTTTTGTTTCACCTAGTACTGATTTGTGCGTTATACAGATCGCTCAATAAGAATGTGGAATTTGATGCTTTTAACACTATACATAATAGGGAAGAAAACGTATAAGCGGATTTACTAGTGGATGGTTTAAAACAATCTCAAGTTATAACACGCAAAGGTTAATTAACAGCGAAAGTCAGTAAACAATTAAAAATTATAAAAATAGAGGTTCCAATATATTTCATTGAATGATGAATAAACAAGATTAAATAAATAATACAACTTATCATTATTGAGATACAACCGATTATTAAGCAGATGTTACACTGTACAGAATGATGTTTAATAAAATTTCAAAAATAGATCATCTAAAAAGTCATTGGAATAAATAAGAAATGCACAATTACAAAGTTCAACAATATCAAAACATCATTAGAATGGGAACTATAACAGAGTACAAGCTAAGTGTAAATGTAACTTGTGTATTTTTCTCTTTCATAAAATAAAAGATCAAATATGAAAGAATTAAAAGGCGAAATAAGAAATTTTTAGACAAAAATATGGGGGACTAAAAAAAGGAAAAATTATCTACAAATTTAAATTATATTTAAAAAAAGTGTTTTGTTAAAAACGTCGGTCATTTTTTCTTGAAATACTTAGTGATTGGATTAGACACAGACGGACACACTGTTGTCATTCGTCGACGTCGAGAATTCTGCTTTGTTACAAAAAGAAAACAGCAATGAAAAGTTTATAGACGATACATTCACAAACAAGCTGAAAAATCAGTTTATTTCATATTCCCCCTACCTATAACATGGTAATCTTTCGGCAAATGCGTCTTCAAATGCATTGATACGGCCTGTGATTACTTCTAGCTAATCTCTTTACAACTGAGTTTATAGCCTCTTTGAAAAAAAAATTGCAAACTATCGTTGAGTTATGAGATTCTGTAAAAGTGAAATTGTGAAAACCGTGATCCAGTGTTCAATCCGGGTTAATAGATAGGGAAAGTCCATCAAAGAGAGTTGGGAAAAGAGTGGTGTATATGGGGCTCTAGGATTCCAGGAGAACGTACGGTGCTCAAATCGAATTTATGCACCTACAACCATGCAATTAGATCAGCTGACTATTCTAGACTGCTTGTTAGTTAGACCATTAAATTAAAAGCTAATCGGGAGGAGGAAGATCAAGGATAAGAGCGTAATTCAATTTAGATGTCCTGACAGAATATATTTCTATATATATAACTGATTGGATTATTGTCAACGAAATGAAACAGATATCACTGCACAAATAAAACCGTGAATATAATAAGACTATGAATCAACTAATAAAATAATTAGACAATGTTAGGGATGCTAGATCCTGCAGAATATTTTTGGCAAACCTATTATTTTTGTGAATCACTTGTGGAAATTTTAATTTCTCGTTCTTGCGCCAAAATGTGCTCACTACACCTTCAGTTTGTGTTTTTCACCTAGTAGGACGTTAAATCTCATTGGTCCGTTGTTTATTTTACTACGCTATTTGTGACATTTCCAAGGACGTTCTCTTCTATGTATATATACGCATAAGTTGAGTGCTTGTTATTCGTATGAAGGGCTAGCTGTAAAATTAGACTCTTCCTGCTGATGTTGGACTTTTTCTCCTAGTTAGCAGGGATGGGGTGTACAGGAATAGCCAGCTCTATTATTGTGTCGCTAGTCATACGTCCGTTAGCTAGTATCAAGGTGTCATTTTAATTCGCAACCTCTAGCCGACAACTAATAAAAATTAGCATTAGACTTATTAAAAATTACAATAGTCTTATTCGATGATACAAAGTCTATTCCAGGTAATTCTGTTTAAGCAGTCGTGGAATCACTAGCCATCATACAAAAAATGCAACCTCAAACAAAGCATACAGTAGGGGTACGCAAACTATGTACCAATTTCCTGAAACAATCTATGAAGATGAGAATAACTTAGTGACGACGGACTGGAAGTTTTGGAGAGTATAGCAGTGGGTGATTGGAGGCAGTTATACATGAGAGATAGATATGGTGCTGCTCGATAATTATCAGCAAGGAGTTGATGCAATCACGTCCACTGGATCCGGAGATACTTCATTGAGTGTTACGATTGGAACCATTATCACTGAGAGGCGGTGAAACATTTGTACCATGATTCCATATATTTATACGAAACACAGACTAAAGCTTTCTTGACGATTGCTTCCAACTACCTAACACCAAACACAGTGAACCGCGACATCAAGTTAATTAAACTAGTGAATACGTTGTCACTTGATAGGTGAAATTTGATTACTACTAAAAAACTAGCAATATAGGAATGGTTACGACTCAGTTGTAGAACAAGATCTACTTCAAGTGTTTTTTCCTTTTAAGTTTGTCCATATCTTATAGTGAATATCAGTCTTGTTCACTCCATTTATTGTACAACATATCATAGTATCACTCCACATTTCAGATGCTCCATTGAAATGAAAATTATTAAGTCCGAAATTGATACACAAATGTATGTCAAGTAGGTTATTATACAGTGGTCAACCGAATTAACACAAGTAAATCATCCAAGTGATATATTGAAATCAGTCTAACAAGGTAGAATTAAAGGGTTTTCGGAACTAATAAACATAATGGGTAAAGGTATACCATTTCGAAATACTTACAGCCATTGGAACAATCGGAGTAGTGTTAGGTGAAACAACTGGCTGTGAAGTTGACGGGAATGCAGTTAACCGACGTCTTTTTTCTCTGACACGATTTATACTATTAGACAATTCCATTCTAGTGGAACTGAGAAGAGTTGGACTTAATCCAGGAGAAACATCGAATAGATCTGATCTTTGACGTTTCCTGGATTCCATAGCAGATAGTTCATTTATTTCCTGAAATATATAAAAGAAGTAACTATATGTGATTCAACAGGATAAATAATAGGAAAACTTAGAAAATCAATGCTGTTTTTCAAAAGAAATAACTGATACTGTTTAGTAGTGGAATCCAGGATCTGCAATTCGTTCGAGTGTCTAGCATTGAAACTACAACACAGTTTTCACGATCCAGAAACTCTTGGCTAGATCCCATAGGCTGCATGTTGTAAACAGTCAGCACTTGTGTAAGGAATAACCGTTGTTATTGGTAGTTAACTGAACAAAATGGCGACGTGGTTTAATAATTTGTGCACATCACTTCCAAACACTGCGCTGTGAGTTCAAACTTCATGTCATCCAAAGACTGGTAAATCATAAAATGTCACTAACTTTAACAAATAATTTCGACTGAATTATAAAATACACTGGCTGCTGAGCATTTGTTGCCATCGAGTTTATATGGGTAATTCTTTAGATAGTAATTCAGTATCTTACATAGACAGTGTATTTTTTGAAGCGTTTGAGTGACAACCATTCAACACATAATACTTATAGGTCAAAGAACTATTCCACTTGTTTATAATAATTTAATAGGCAGTAAGATAGTTATTATGATAACGGGCCATTCCTAAATGTCAACAAGACAGCAGTGCAAACAACTACAAATAAACTTGATTTCCTAGAGACAAAATGACAGCAATACGATGATCACGTGAAAAGCTTTAATTTAGAAATTTACTAAAGGAAACAATAATACTCGTTCTCTCAAATGGAATGGTGAGAAATATGGAATTATTTCTTATTTATAAAAAGATACTACATTTCATCGAAACAAGTCATTATTTGTTCACGAGAAAATGTAACAGGATCACCATCGGTTTTCATTCCGAGTCATATCTGGTGAAGTCTCAAGCCATTGAGTTGAAACATCTCTATGACCCCAACCAGGAAGTTGGAATGGATCAAAAGAGACCAGTCCTATACAGCTTTCATTCCGCGTAGTCGTGTCATAAAGTGAACATCTCGTTCTTTTCAACCAGTCTCAGAGTAGGCAAATAATGCATAACATGGAAGTCATTGAAATGACATTCGCAAAACATGACCAAGCCACCGAAGTCAATGTTTCAAGCTGATGATACAACTGACTTGTCATCAGTGCGGGCGAACACACATTGTCGAATATCAACAGTACTAACATGATATTGTCACCGGATGTCAGTGATTCTTCAGAGATAACGATGGTGAAACACAGAGACACTCCAAACACCCTCTGCTAAGAGAGACCATGTTTCATAAGCATAGGGCAGAATTGCCTTCGAGGAAGTGCCGTACTTTCAATTTTTACAGTCAGACTCTTAGCACGAGAGCGCTAAAGATGGCTCAGATTGACATAAGCCTATTTGGCATTCACTATGCATAGATTGATCTCATCCGGCGCACCAGTACTTAAACAACTACCCAGATGCATTAACATCCTGACTACTTAAGACAGTTCATCACAAAAGAGTGAGACCACGTACAGTCATGTAGAAGGATTTTGCATTTAGAAGGTGTAAAGCATATGTAATACCAACGGATACTAAATACCAATTAATTAAGTGCAGTTTGCATGCCTTGTGTGTCATCATACAGTATGACAGTATCATCCGTATACTCTAGGTAAAAAAATCCACCCCCCGCTGATAGTTGTTACACTGATTACATGAGCCATTTGTGAAGATGGGGATGATGACTACTTTATTCAAAGATGATGGAACACTCAGTTTTCCACGCTTCTCCAAACAACCTTGTCAGTTTTCTGACCAGTAGTTAGCCGCTATACTTAAAAGAAGCTGAAAGGTATTTGAATCTGGTAATTTGTTGTGATTGAGAAGATGAAAATAACATATCTTTATTCCGTGTTAATGAAGGAATTCATATAAATACATCAAAAACAATACTTTTAATGACCGGGACCTTACCGATTGTGGTGGAGTGTTATAAAGAGATCGATTTAGAGATAATGGTAATCTTTTTGACGGTGTAACATGAGAATCTGGATCATATGTAGGCCTATCTACAGAACATCGAACAATTGGTGACTGATTTAACACTCGTCCATCAACACAATCCAAAGGAAGACCTTGGGATGCAATTGAGTTTCGTAAATCGTCTGGATTAATATTCTCTGAATCCTCTGACAACAGTGGGAACAAAAAAATAAAAAAAGGTGTATAAATGCACATTTATTTTTCTTGTAGTTAACAACATCCTTCTTTTAATTGTACGAAGATATCGCCATTTGTTTGCAAGAACCTTATAAATATTATTATACGCAATAGATGTATGACTAAGCAATCCACACACATGAGTCCTATACAGATTCTAGGATAGCTTTAACGTTACTATCACAGTGAGCATTCATATGCTAAGAGGAACTGACCAAGTAATGTGTACAAATATTTTTTTCAAGATTTTCAGTAAATAAATAATCAAGTGACAATGCTGAAGCAATACACTCAGGGTATACACAAGACCAAATGAAACTGATAAAAAAATTGTTCATAATATGGGCAACGGCAAAACTCATCCTCTTACATATATTTTATAGTCGAAAATATTACAACAATAAGATTAATATTAATTTCATTTATGTATCCTTAAAACGTTATACACAAAAAAATGATAGATTCACATAACCTTTTAAATACCTCTAAAAGTATGCAATAAACTGATGGATACAAATGTATCCTTTTAACTATCATGTTAATATTTCCGGTAGGTAAGAAAAAAGAAGTGTAAACTTACCTATAAAAAAAGGATGAATAAGTAACTGTTCAGGTGTAATAGGAGATTCGTTTTTTGTCGGAGTATTAATAAATGGACTACGATTGGCAGAATTTAAAGAATAACAACCTAATGGCGGTGTACTTGGTGTAGAATGAGTATTTGCAAATCCTGTTGATAATCCTGGAAATCGTTGTACAACTCCCCCCAAAGTTTCCGTAAGCGTTGCTAAACTTGATAATCGTTTAATTTGTAGATTTGAATTCATAACAGAGTTATTTATATTTACATTATTCGAGAGCGACGATAAAGCAACTAAAGATTTGCTAGCAGTTGACGTTAGTGTAGACGAGTTAACTGGAGGAGAAACAGTTTCAAGAAAGTGACGAATATTTGATTGTCGTCGACGAGCTGATGTCATGGGAGATCGAGAATCGAAATTTGGTAAAGACAGATTCCCTGATTTATTATCGACATTATTTGACTGTGACACCGTCGGGCACAAAATACGTTTCTCTAGTTGACTTAGATTCATAAGTGATTTAGAAGGTGAAATGAGTTCAGCAAGACCTTTGAAGTAAAAATGTTAATTGAAACATTTTTCAAGAAAATTTACATTAACATGGACGTCGCAACTTCAAAGAATGGTTTTGTGTGCAGTGTCGGTTGTAACAAATGAACACAGTAATCAGACATCTAGTATTTTCTGTTGTTTGGTATAAATTTTCACCGTAGACTAATTATCTTTTATTAAATTACCAATTCAAAGATACGATTCGTTTTATTAGTTTCACAAATGTTCAGTTAACTATCAAACGGATTTCGTCTCTAAACATGTCTTAAGTGGACTACGTACTTGTCCCCTCGTCCTCCAGGACAGAGCGTAGTTTGGTTTTCGATCACTCAGTTATTAGGCATCCGATTACAAATTCAGACTCTAGTTCAATAAATTCGATTTGGATAACCTGGTAGTATCATAAACATAGTAGGGCCTAGTGCAGATGTAGGTTGATCTCAAGTTATCACACTTCATATCACTTCAGCAAGAAAGGAGATTTACACGATAAAAAGTAAAAGAGAATACTCAATTTTAGGTGCATCTGATATAGAAACACGATAGACAGATGAAAAATGAGGAAATGAGACGTAAGCGTAGCGATCTAGATGATACACCGAGTCATTGGTTGCTGCAGTTCCCAGTACTTTATTAAAAAATAAATGACAACGTCAATAGAATGGACAAACGGTTACATTAAACATAAATGATTTTTTAAAAATATCATCCATAGATTTAAAAAATGGAACCTAAAATATTACTTTCGCACACTACATAAATCTTAACTGTGTATTAGGGTAATGAAAACGATCTTTCGTTATGGAAAAAAAGACAAACATCGAAATCAATAGGTCTGCAGGGGTAAAGTTATTTAGAATTCAAGTATATCAGCCTAAAAACTTAAATAGTTTTTATTATATTATGTAATGTGTGTTAGCTATATAACTATGCCAGAGTAAAACAAATCAACTGTAATCGGTAACAGCTAAATTTCATTAATCAAGTGTTACAACTAGCTAAACAAAACGGAAATATCAACTGAAGACATAACAAAATTAGTAGACATGCAAATACTCTTCCACAGAGTTTACATTCTGTTGTTTTAATGACTCGACTTAGCTTACAGCTATCGATAATACAATGGCTTATCCAGTTACCCCAATTGATGATTACACACGGAAAAACATGCTAATAATTATTCACTTTTCATTGTATCCTTAGGAATCAATTCTTTATGTTACAAGATTACGAAGTTTGATTTGAATGTTCATGTGTGATTTAAAATCCAAAATGATGACTACTAAAAATCCTTTTTAAGGCTGAACTATGTTGAATTTTTGAGAAACAAGGTATTTTCAATTATTAAAAAGCATATTCTTAAAACAGTGTTATTGTTAGGCTTCAACTAACAATCATACATAGTCACTATGTGATAAACCTTCTAAGGGTGACAGAGTAGTTAAAATAATACTTACCTGCTAATTCTCCAGGATCTGGTAGAGTATACCGTCTAGCAGGAAACATATTCCAAACAAATGCCTGAGATTCATCTGATAAAGTAACTATCCTAGTAGGATCACCTTTACACCAACGTGCGACGCTAACTTCACCAGTATGACCAGATAAAACTATTGGTTGTTGTTGACGTTTACCAACAGCATAAATATGCGCTCGTCGATCGGAACTACCACAAATTATGTAGGAATCATCTGGACTTATGTCTAATTTCACGTAGAAAGAGTCTGTCACATGACCAGTATAAATGAAAACTGAAAGGGAAAGTAATGAGATCTATCAAAAGCACAACATTTGCCAGAGTTCTGTATAAATACAATAAAGTCATAAAACCTGTCAATCGAAAGTAGGTTTTATTGCCTAGAATTATAACATATCCTTATATCGATGATGAACAGCAATAACAGACAATCGATTAAAAAAGAGTTATTATAATTCATAATACACACTGATGTACTTCTAAATTATAAAACATCCTTTAGTGAAAAGAATGTTTCTCGGAAGATACTACTCCACAAACTTCATACAATTACCTGTACATCCCAAAAAGCGGTTACCTGATACCATTGTCTTTATCTGATATTTGTTATTGAAATAGTGCAAAAAAGATAGTTGTATTTAAACATATTTTAACTAACATCTAACTTTTCATAAACTCTATTATACAAGAAAGAAATTAAATTTTCAAACTGATTTTGTAAATACTTTGATAGTAATCAAATATCTGGAAATCCAATGGAAAGTAGAGAAAAATGAACAGTTGTGTCGTATTAATTTGAAACTTTTTCGCAAAGCGAGCTGATGACCTTATACAGATGGAACTAGTTAACCATCGTGCTATAAGGTGAACCGATAGAAGGCAAAATCTGTGTTACTGATCCAAAAATAGAGGGTTAATTACAAGATCTTGCAGTTTTGGGTTCAACATTTGATGAAACTGTGAGTACTAACTCAAAATGAAGAACTTGTTTTTTTTTTTGAATTTTTAGCATCTCATCTGAATTCATTATTTAATATGAATATGAGGAAAGATAAAAGAAGCGTAACATTATTTTCAGTGACTCTTAACAGATGTACACCAAAGATCCTTTTTCAGAATTGGCATAACGTGGTAGATTATTTCAACCCCCAAAATTACCAAACAAATTATTATTTATTAATACTATAATGTAACACGGTAATGCACTATTTATAGCATCACAATTACAAACTATTTACAATGACTATTTGTTTTGTGAAAACGCACAACTTTCAGGCAAAAGCTGAAGTCACACAAGAGATAATATATATATTCTTACCTGGTTGTGTAGTTGATTGTGTCAAGTCATATTCATATACAACATTATCTAGACAGTTGGCGAAAAGACGTTTTCTATACGAATTAACAACCAGATCTGAATAACCTATAGTGAAAGATTACAATGAGAAGTTACAATAACTACTGTGACCAAAAAAACACGAAATGCTTTTAAAAAAGTTGTGAACGAAGAAAGACTTTATTCATTCAACTGGGGTAAAGTAGCCTTAAATGCTACCTGAATTCTGTCTACTGAAAACAACGATAACTAACATTAACGGGTAATTGATTAAGTGGTTATTATTACTTGCCAGTAATGTGCTGCGTCACTTCGGGATTCTAGTATATTGGTTTTATTTCATCCAAACAGCATGAACCGAACCTTTGCAACACAATTATTTAAAGTTACATGAATTGACGAATACATGTTTCAGCACGTAAATACTTCCTGCCTAATCAGTGACTGAATAACTACGTAACTACAGTTTCATATCAACTTTTTATTAACTTTATCGTTTTATTTTCAAGAAACCGACAAATTATTGGCATGTATTCCTGTCAATGTTGTTAAGACTTGCAATTGATAAGTCTCTGCTGTCATATGCGTATCATGAGCGTCAATTCACAAGTATGATTAATGTTAAATTGTGACTTGCAAGTATAATCTATGAAGTGAACTTAGTCATAACTGGGACTAATCTACTGAATGTACCTGTATCCTGGTGGTAATTTTAATATAAGGACTCGAACTTAGTCCGCTGGCGTCATCCGCCGAGCTAATGACATCGGACGCTACGAAACGCGTATATTGAGATCCACTTCCAAACCATGATTCACTTTCTAAATTACTTTTTTGATATGGTATCAATATCACTTAAGAGTAAAAAACAACTATTTCGAATTAAGACTGCCCTGAATCGGATTTCCAGTCTAAATTTTAATAATAACTTACCAAATGAAAAGCTGGAAAGTTCAAAATATCGCAACTACGTAACAGTTTAAATGAAAAGTAAGAGAAGGAATCGAAAATAATGTGCTAAAGATAACATGTTAATTTATTTTTCTCAATCTTTAAGCATTTCTTGAAAAAAAAACATGATTTTTCACAAGATTTAAGTCAAAAGTTAATAATTTTACAAACATTCCTACCTTGATTAATGGAAAAAGACTTGAATCAATTCACTCTCTCTTTCAGTGGTAACTCAATCAATGGATCATTAAAACAGTAAATAATTTTACAGTGTATATGATAAGAAACAATACAAATATGCGATAGGATGAAAGCTTCCTGAAGATATATACAAGTCAAGGCTATACACTAGACAGCTTCGTGAGGTTCATACGCAAGATACAAGTATATACAACATAAGTAAATTTATTAATGTGCAGTAACAAAAGTATATTGATACAAAGTGGTAATTGTTTAAGTCCACATGCATCATTACTACTTGAAAATATACAAGTAACTCTCTTATTCACGTGATAGCTCATTAAATCAAAAGAGATCTGATGAATAATAAAAATGAACAATCGCAAGCTATTCAGTTTGTACACCAATCATAAAATCATTAATTGTTCTTTAAAACAAGACAAGAGTATAATCATTATAAACATGAATTTCCAGTTTATTCTTTACTTGACTTGAAATACTAACTTTATTGTTCCACCTAATATTACTTAACTTTGACTATCTGATATACACATACCAATTTAAATCATATACCAAGTACAAACTTATGTACTAGAATGTGAAGCGGAAAAGTGATGAAAGCTGTGACTTTAAGGGTTAACAGTCAGATACTTTAACCACTCGGCCTCTCATTCTGTATACTGGTATACACAAAAAGGAATTAGCTTATGCAAAAAAGACCAAACACAAAATTGAAGATCTTTTTAAGATGAAACTATGCATAAGTTCATTATCATAATAAGAAAGATGATTTAGGAATAAAACAATATATTTCATATAAGAAGTAAAAGAAATACGATGTATACATATAGATGGTTAGGATTCAATGATGTCAGGCAATTACTTTTATTCAGTATTTTTTATCAAATGGTTGTAAAATAGAAATAAAATGACGAACGGTAAAAAAAAACCAATAACATTGTACAGACAACCTTTGACCAAACAATAAAATAAGGTCAGGTAAAATTTACTTGTATAACAATTGAAATCATAAGCATAGACAGAACATAAGTTACAGCTGTGTATTGAGACACAAAAATAACTATGACGAAAGGGGAGAAAGAATAGTCAGAATTTCGTCTAGGTGACTAAACATATCATGTTACAACCCTTAGTTATATACACTATAGACTACATGAGGTCAGTTGTATACATGCGGAATCAGTAATTAGCTTCTATGAAAATCCCTTGATTTTGGCACACAATTACAGATGAATAATTGGTCTCAGCTGACACTAATCCTTTGGATAACTTTTATACACACACCCACATACCAATACTACAGTCTCAGTTATTTACGTCCATAAGATACTTCCTTTATCATGCTTTAGTCAGCCTTCTTGTATTACCAACATAATGATTAATTGTCATATTGATAACTCGTAAATGTGAGCGTTGACATGAACACGTTAGCAGAGCAGAGCCTTTTAAAAAATTTCATTACATTCTTGCTCAGATTATGATGTTGGTGACCGCTTACTAAATGCGATAGGTGGCTGGAGACGTTGAATGATATTTCTCAGGATCGGTTACAACGATGTTAACAAATTAATTATTTACTTTCCTGTAAATCTGAAGTTTCATTACACTTTTAGGGATACCGTCTCTTTGAATGATATTCTCTAGCAAATAATCTTTCTTAATATCATTGGTAATGCTATAACCTAGTGTTATGACGGGCACTTAAAGAAGATTGATTATCTTCTAGAACTGTTCTTCCTGTAAACGATTCATTATTTTTGGTTCTATACGAAGTGAGCATTTTATTCTTATTATTGTTACGTTGCCCTTATCCTATACTCCTGTTTAAAGCATCAACTGTTGTTATATCATTTCTCATTTATGAACTATAGTTGATTGACTGCATATATGTTACCCCAGTTCACACTCACTATTACTCCTATTTTGTATTAATGTCAGTTTTCTAATTGGTTGATGATGCGGTCTGATTTTGTATATATATAAAGGCATGATTGAAATAAAAACAGATCTGTCTTTTTGGCTCATCAATCGTTGTTATTCCTCTATTTCGGTTTGGGGACTGGTAGTCGCGGGACAGACGTGTCTGTACAGTGATTAGCAATCACCAAGGGCATTATATATCTTCACAATACATAACACTTAAACTCTTCTGATATTCAGAGAGTTAACTTTAGCTTGTTGCTCTAATGTAAAGTAGCAATTTAGGTTGATGTACATTTGTCCCAAGCTCTACGTTGCATACCACTAACTGACTAAAGAAAGTTTGTGTACATTTTTAAGCTTGACAGTACATGGCAATATGTGCCAAGTAGCAGCTTGTTTTTGTTCCAACAGCTGGATGATTGACATTTAGTTTCCCCATTACATATGTTACCTAACCTCTATATCACCTATTCTACTGTTCAATGATATATGAGCGATGCTACGAAGATTTATATGGTCAAATACCTGAAGTCGATGCATATCTTATGTTTTCATGACCCCCGTTTCGCAGCCATATGTTAAAATGGCGCGGACTGCTGTGCAGTACACTCGGCCTTTTGTTGAGAGACGGATATCTCGCCTGCGCCCCAAGTGGCGTAAATTGGCGAATGCTATTCGAGCTTTTTGAATCTGTGCTGAGATTTCGACAAGCTTCGACCCAACAGGGGTGATGAGACTTCCGGGATACGTGAAGTGGTCAATGCATTCGATTCCTTCACTCCATATAACTAATCTAGATGGAGAAGCAGGTCAGTCCTGAAGTAACATTTTGCATTTAGAAAAGAAGTGCATCCCGAATATGCTTGCATTGTTACTCAAGATGTTCAAGAAAATCAACATATTGTCAGCGTATTTACTGAATAGAACTATATCGTCTGCGTATTCTAAGTCGACGAGAGGACCTCCTAGAAGGAGACTAATTTCTGAGGAGTTAAAAAAAGTGAATAGGACTTCTAAGAGTACATCTATGATGAAATTAAATAAAAATGGGGATAAGGGGCAACCCCGACGAACCCCACTTGAAGATGACATTTCTCGAGACAATTCGCCATTTGCTCTGACTCAACCGGTGGTAACCGAGTAGACAGCCTTTATAAGGTTTACGTACTTTTGAAGTACGCCATCTAGTGACAAACATTGCCATAAGACTTCACGGTCTACCGAGTCAGAAGCTGCTTTCAAGTCAAGGAATACAACTATAGTCGGACGTTGGTACATATGTCTATGTTCGAGCATCTGGCTCAGGGTGAATATTTGATCAATGCAGCCACATCCAGGTCTAAAATCAGCCTGGTTTTCCCGAGTCTGCTGTTCTCTAACATTGGATGATTATAAAGAATAATATTTTAGATACTATATTAGTCAATCTGATTCCCCTGTGGTTATCACAAGAGGATTTCTGTCCTTTTTTGTAAATCAGAATGATCAGTGAGTGAGACCAGTCAGATGGGATGATGTTCAGGTCCTAGATGTCCGCTAATATATCAGTCAACCTACCAGCCACAACTAGACAACCATCCTTAAAGATATCGGTAGACAACCTTAAAGGTCTTGCTGCTTTCCCTCGAATCAAGTTACTTATAGCCATTTAAACCTCATTGAGAGTTGGTGGACCTGTGTCAGTTTTTCATTCAGGTAGTTTGGAGATAGTAAGTAAGCTAAGGGTAACTGGAGGCCAGTTAAACTGTTCCTGAAAGTGTTCCGCCCATCGCTTTAATCTTCTAGACTGAGAATGAATCACAGACCCATCTTTTTCCGAGATAATTTCACCAACCGCCTAATTCTTAATACCGATGTCCTTGATAAGTCGGAACAGCTGTCTACTATTGCCCGCCGATGCTTCCATCGCCTTTGCTTTTGTTGCCCACCACTGTTCACGATCCTTACGTAGACTTTTTGTCAATTTATGTTTCGACTGTTGTCGCTCTTCATCATTCTCCAAGCCTGCTGGAATGAGTTTTCGGGCCTCTATTAATTCACTAGAAGTTCCAGAGATCCGATGTTCTTTCACAAACTTTGGATTGAAGTTAGATGCAGATAACGCTGCTGCGTTTAGACCTGCTTTAAAATCGTTCCAAACTGTTTCGTGGATGAGTCTGTTGGTTGTCAGTGACTGAATGTTTAGCCAAGCCATTTCTAAATGCAATATTAGCATTTTCAGTCTCGACTTGATATCTAAGGAGTTTGCCTGATGTAACCTTTCTGCGACCAGCGAAACGCATCGAAATACGTGCTCTCATTAGGGCGTGGTCAGAATCTAAACGTGCCCCAGAAAGAGCGGCAGTCCTCTACACAGCTTCTCCAATGATAGCTGATGCCGATGTGGTCAATTTGCGACCATCGTTATGTAGATGATGGAGGTTGCCAGGTTAAACAATTTCTTTCTTTATGCTTAAAATTTGTGCTAGCTAAAAATAAACGGTGGTCTGAACATAATTGTATTAGACGATCTCCACTATCCGTTCGCTATACTGGGATGCCAAGTGACCCACCTGAGTGTTTTTCAGCCTGATTTAGCCTACCGACTTGAGTATTAAAATCCCCTACTTTAATTAATATAACTGAGCGCTTAGCTTTTTGAAGGAGGCTAGAGAACTTTATATAGAACTCGTCTTTGATTCCATTTGTACTGTAGACATTGGGGGCATAAGCGGAGATAACAAAAAGGCATCGGCGTGTGTCCCTATCTTTCCGAGTGCATACTGTGTCATTAAGACGAACTGTACAATATCGGTTGTCTACAGGAATCTACTCGAGAAGTGCCTGTTTTGCCCGTAGGCTTAGTGCTATGCCTACACTAACAAGGCCACATAAACCTGCTGTAGGGTGTCCAGATAAACGAAAAGCGGATTGTGCTGTTCCACCGCATTGATTAGGTGAGGTTAGACGGATGATCATGCTAGAGTCCTGTATGCGTGTTTCGGAGACACAGCATACATCAACTGCAAGAGATTCTAGTGTTTTAGCTAAAGTAGCTTGTTGACCAATTTGACACAACGTACGTACGTTGAAAGCTCCAACATGAAGTTTAGAGCGTAGTTTCAGGAGACCTGGTATGGCATTTCGGGGACTCGAGCAACCAGTACGAGTGGCACGCATAGATGTAGTGGGAGAGGTGCAAATAGTAGAAGCCAGAGAAGGAGAACGAGTTTGATCGCGAACAATGTGATCTCGAGTTCTGTTAGAGGTATGAGGGCGGTAATCACTTCCCGGTTGCCTACACCGTGGAGGGGTTCTTCTTTAGGTACCTGAAAAAGAGAGTGGATTAGGGGAGGTCTTTATGACCTGACAGTGTGACCGCGGTGCCCAGGCGACAGCTGTCTGAGGTCGGTCAACTATGTTAATTTTTGCTCCGGTTGTTAAAAGAGGCATCGGCCTCACGGTTTCCAAAGCAGCTTGACTTTCACCATTAGATGTCATAACTTTTCGAAGTGAAGACCTTCCAACTCCAAAGGCGAAATTTAAAGGATTTAAATGGTTTTTTCTGATTTGAACTTTTAATTATCATCACTATCATCACAGTCAGAGGAAAAGTGAATATGTGGACATTAATCATACACTTTTTGAAAGAACAACTTTATTAGAATATGAAAAAGAATACTACTAAAATGTCGACAAAATGGTTAAAGAAGAACTAGGCAAATGACCCTCGGTGCAATTTGGTTTATTTTGACAATATACCACTCAATTCAACGATCCAAGTCAATAAGCTGAAAGTAGAAATTTTCATACACACGGATAGAATTACTTAAAAAGGGTTCAGAGGATGTTAGCGATTAAATTATATATATATATATGACATTATACCATCCTTTAGATAGAGAGAAAATCCCTCTGACTGATGATACTTACCACTTTGTTTTTGTGAAGTGCCCGAATACGGTAAAACAAATTTAGGCTTTGCTTGTTTCTTACTTCCAACACAAAATACTCGTCTTAAATCCCACATTTTGATGGAGCTGTAAAATGGTGACAAAACAATGATTAAAATAAACATTTTATGCCTTGCAAGGGGTTATCAAAATTAATTAGTGCAGTTATCAATTCGAAAGTTTGTGCTTTCTTAAAACTGAATTAAAGAACAGAAAACATCACTTCCTTACACAAATCTTTGTCATAATACAAAATATTCCCATGAAGATTTTTATACGACATAATATCGAATTAATAGTGATTTATTCGAAAACTACTGGTCAATATTCAAATAAGTTGAATATATTCAACTCGTAAACTGTGCTGGATAACAAACTTGTTTGATGAAATGAACGGTGGTCACAATGTACAAGTAGCTTACTGATAGCCATAGTGTGTGAATTTTTAAGACCATTTGAAATCATATTTTATGGGACTTTTGAATCTAGCTCCATTGACATTAACTGATACCAGTATATTAAACACTTTGAAATTTTATGAAATAGAAGACAGTTATAGTATATATGACGATTTAATATTTCTTGGAAATGTAATCTACTTATCTAACAAGGTTACAAGTGACTAGTCGTTTCTAAACTATACACAATCTTATGCCTAAATTTGTATCTACGATATCGCAAACTTATTCTGTGTGAGACTGAAAATCCATGTTATTTACCGAAACAGCTGGAATTTGTAGCATAGTTGCAAATAAGTCATTGAAAAACTTTTACAATAAACATTAGTCACCAAATTACTAACGGACGTAGTTCTTCCACACCTATTCCAAATATACAACTTCATCATGAATTAGTATAAGGCAAGAAGTAGGTCACTACTGAATGTGCCGATCACTAGCATTTTAAACTGTGATGCTTTGCAGTACAATCTTTGAAAGTCAAGTATACATACATCCCCTAAGTAGTAAAATATATCCTCCTCAAAGCAGCCAAAAGCTTGAAAAGTAGTTTCCTGCTGACTGGTCCTAAATGTTTTGAATTAGATTTAAGATTCCATCTGAATTGAAACAAAGCGATAGAAAGTAAACACAATCAAGGTCGAAAAAATCGCATGTCATCATCTTGCAATTAATTGGGTATACATCACTAATAACAGTATGAATGGACTTATTGAGCAGTTTTTGTATCAATAATTTAATGCATGTGTAAAGTGAGATAATTGAATAAGCGATATAGAATATATTGGTCAAACAAAACTTTGAATTATTTTATTATGTTTCGACTTACCCATCCGATGATCCTGCTGATAAAAAGGTATTGTCATCCACAAACAAAACAGAAGTGACACTTTGGGCATCAGTCTACAATAGAAAATAAGTAATATTTATAGAGGGACATAGGTAGTTAAGCTGCTTTAGGGAGAGGATCATTTTTCAAGGAATTTATTATCAAGCTGTACAACCGTATATATATATATATATATATATATATATATTAGAGTGGTTCTTAACGACTAAACCGGATCGCGATGATCGGTGGTAGTAAACATATGCTATAAAGTGACTACTTCTTTTGAGTCTTTGGGTTTTTATCTGACAAATGTATAACATTCAGATGACTATGACAGTTGTAACGTTTCATTATATCTATAAACAGTTGCTCTTACATTAGTGATTAATAATAACATTTACTTCTCACAAACGCACTAAAACTACATAAAGCATCGTCAAATGTTACAGATATTTAAACGAAGTTTGCATGACTTACAGCCACACGCTTCGGAGTACGCGTTTTTCTTCCGTCTGTATTAGATGAATTCGGCCAAGAAGGTACATGACACTGTGGCAAAACTCCAACACTCGATATGCCTGGTGAGCCTAATTAGTGGGAAATAATTATGAGTATTGATAAGTAGGAAGTCAATGTGAATATATTAGCAAAGTGCATTTTTGTACGATTTACTTCGCAGATATTATATGTAAAAATCAAGGTAAAAGACGATCAATTAAATTGTAAATGGTAACTGGAACAAAGATATGGAAGTGTGAGTTGATATATCCATTCGCTGAGGCTGTGTCCTCTATTCTGGGTAGTTCAATTATATAGCCTTTATTCTTTCTTCACACCATCATTAGCAGACAATAGGTGAACTTAAATGCTTAAACCAGTGGTCCAGTTAGCTGAACAGTTAGCGATGATGCCCATTCAATAGATTTCTATTAGTAAGCGAAACAAATGGTGTCAAATTAAAATAATGTTGCACCTGAATCATAAAGGAATCTAGGCGGTCGGAATGTATGATAAATAACATTGGAGTGGAAATTAAAACAATCACTAAGTAGATAAAATGCATACATGTACAGCACCAACACATTTTTGATATGTCAGCTACAAAATAAACATTAAATGTAGTGAAAATATTCCAATAATACTGCTTTCTTGAATTTGAAGCTTTGTGTAGAAATGTCTTTATAGTACAGCTGCCGAACATGAGCTAGCCACCATTAAGGTACAGAAAGACATTTATTCTTCAATATTTAACCAAGCTAAATAAGTCGTGATTACATCAACGGAAGATGTGAAGGTACAATTACATTAATGATGGCGCACATGGTATTACCAGTAAACATTGCTTTTTACGAATGCATCCATTACACATATCTAAAGTATGAAAAATCGCTCATAATAATGAAATAACAAATTTTATAGCAAGTTATGACATTTTTCCATACGGAAAGTAAACCATACTACTAAAACTACGTCGTTCGTAACTACCTTAAATTTATAATCCAATACACAGACAATTTACATACACCGATTTCTTTCTTCAGAAATGACGTCAGACAATTTAAACTAGGAAGTTGGTGTTTGTAATTAAGCTGCAGCGTAACAAAGCATTACACAACCATCTTATTTTCAATCGTTTTAAGTAATGGAATCGGATCATTGGAACGCAAATTAATAAACCATTGCAGCGCAAATGCTTTTGCAAGCATACAAAAGAAATCTTCTAGAACATACAGCTCAAAATACGATGATTGGTAAATAGCATTGACGAACCGCACTACACTATTAAAAAGAATGGATGGATTTCCTATATTTTCGCAATCACTCTATGATAGATATCGGTGTTGATATCATCATTAACATTTTAGGCGGCTCTGTATGAGACATCCAATTCAGTTAGTTCGCCTTCAAATCAGTACATGAATTATATTACGAAAAGCGAAGATATAAGAGTAACATTGAAACAACTCAATTAATACAATTGATTGTATTACTTGTGGGATATTCTTTGCCTGGAGATAAAGTTAAACAACCAGAATCAATTGATTTTTAAACGATCTTGTCTGTTTATCCTTTCTATCGATTTCCTATTGTGCAATATTAAATGTATCGAATGTTTGTTCAAATATAAAGACAATATACAGTTCAACAGGCGAATGTATTAATTAAAATTATGCAGTTTACGTATACATAAAGAACTAGACGACAGCAAAAAAATATAGAAACTATGGCAATGATCATTGATATAGATGTGCAATAGGAATGATCGGACCTTACAGTTTACAATATACAGCAGATCGTTATGAAAGACTCATGAAAGAATAGCAGCACAGGGCTAAAAAAAGCCATTTCGTCTAAGTTAACATAATAATACCTCGAAAGTTCACTGCATCTGGCTTTACTCGAGTGTCCCACATACGTATACTGCCGTCACGTGAAGTAGATGCGAAAATATCTGCATAGATTTGTACAAAAAATGAGGTATGCAAATGAAGAATGCTGAAAAGATACCATGATAGTAAGTCAGAAAGCGATAAGTCACAGTAGAATAGATACTAACAATATATTAACATACAAATATAAACTAACTCAGAGAAAACTAAGGCAAATATACATTAAAAATCACGATCACACACTAGAGTATAATTATATATTCAGATTTAAGAGATGATATGGGCAGGCTTTAAAAACTTTCCCTGTAATGCTTGCCTATAATGAAACCATGAGTCATCAGGGTGTGCCGACGAGCCTAAAGGAGTCATAAGGAATCCACAGAATTTCAGTGCTTATAAGCAGAACGATTCTCAAAATTGCAAACGACGTGGATTACCATTTTCATGCCATAATAGCAATGTACCAATTGCTCACCTAAGCTTTTCGGTGGATTAACATATAACCTATAGTTTAACTCTGACTAATACTTAGTCGCAAAAGAAGCCGAAGCCAATTTACTAATATCATTCCGTTTACAGCGAAATAGTTGCTGGCCATTGAAAAGCAAGTCAAACAATCATTGAAGTCTAGATAAGTGTCCCTAAAGGAACGGCAGTCTTAAACACAATACGGGATTAACCTGTGACCAGGCTTTGGTTGGAGTCTTATGATAGCCAGTAAACGAGGAAGGTCTTATTTTCCCTTTCCTACCCTAGGGTTCAGAAACCAATGTGCACCACTGGTTTGGAACCAAGGTTCTGCGTCTACTCTAAGTGGATACTTCATGTTTATGAACTTAATCTAACAGTCGGACGTTCGTTTTCGTACCCCTGTCTGACTATTGTAAAAAACACTATGGCCGCAAGGAGGCAGTGAGTAGTTTCCTTGGAAAAGGCAAGGTACGTGGCCGAATGAAAGTATTTCAATAGTACCCGACTGGCAAAAAGAATACGAAAGTAGTAGTTACATTAGTGATGGGAAAAAAGACCGGACGTAGAAAGCACGATTCTGAAAACAAGAATTAATTCGTGGAATAAAAAAGCACAAGATAATTTCAAGCCCAGGATTTAAGAGAAGATAAAGAGTGGTTGTACTTGCGTCAATGTGACAAATTCTGAGTTACGTCATAGTAAGAAATCACTAATTCGTTGTTAAAGTGCTTGAGGTGGATTGACTTGAGCTAACTTAGAAAGCACAACAAAAGGTCTACATACGTAAAAAATTACTTACGACAATCACTGGGCATAAAGGAAAGACTACGAACTGACATAGTATGTCCGAAAAATTGTTGTATTATAACACCCGTTTCAGCATCAATTAGTCTAATAGACTGGTCACCAGAGGCCGTCAGAAAACTCGAGCCGGATGAAAGCCACTTAACATCGAATACTGCATTATTATGTGCTTCATAATCTAGTAATCAAAAACAACCCCATATTTAAAAACTTGGGAATACAAGGAGAAATTCGATTCAACTAAAAATAAGATTTAATGAATAAAATTGTTGGCACGTCATATTGTGGACTGGTTTTGCCAGACAATCAGTGAAAACTAGGTAGTACTAAACAACTGTTTCGTCATGCTATGAGACTACTCGGCAGTGCGTGCCAAATAATCCTCCACAGATTGAACTTAGAAACTTTAGGCTTGATGGTAGGTTTTGTGAACAGAGTTTATAATTTCTTATGCTTGTCTACCGATCACTACTGACGTTACTATCATTTGAAGTGACTCATGACCACCAATTTTTCCACCCAATTAATTAAAACAGAGCCTAACAAGAATGTGTCAGCTGAACTAGACAAACCAAATAAACACGATGAGATGAAACTAACAAGGTAAAGAACAGGGGGGTTTAAATTATAATAAAAATGACGAAACGTTGAAAAGTATGTACGGAGTAATATCGAAGCTCGAAATGCAGAGGAAAATAATATGAATGTGTCCGTATGATTGTAACGGACTCTGAGCCATGTCATACAACAGATCACGGTTATTGAGCCGACGCAAGTCAGATAATATGTACCAATTTACAAAACTCAAATCAACGAATGACAACATAGTGAACCGATGGCATGTTTTGGTTTGACCAGCCTTAAGAATCTGCAAACTTATTTTAACGTCAGCCGACAGAGCACATCAAGACAGGCAGTTATTAAGCATACATAGTACATAACAATAAGCTAATTATTTAGTTTGCTTAGTACAATCACTACATTGTCAATATGGCTGATGCATGATAGGCGAGCAGTGCTTCTTATGAGGCATCTTTCATAAAATTACTAGATTATTAGAACTCTGTGGTTCGCTATGGGTTCGAGTGCTAGACTTAGTTAACATAGCTAAGTACCAATAAAAACGTCTGATTGCTGTGGCTCATCAATCAGAAACAGGCTAATGTATTTGGTTGTGGGCTGCACTGTAGGAGGGATAGTAATACTACTCGGGAGCCTGAATTGAATTAGGTAAGACAAGCTTCAGACTTTGACTTACTGTACGATAGGTGAGTCAAGCAACCACCCACTATGAAAACGTATGACATATTGAAGAGTAAAACAGATTCATCCAAACAAGTGAAATGTTTTAATTATTTTTGATCATTTTTCGACCATCCATGATAGTTAGTTTGTACTTCGAAGTATGCGGTGTACGTGACACATGGTCCAGTTAGAGAGGATTTATTGTACTTCGGCGAACCAGTCATATTTATTCAACCTCAGTTTTTCATATCAAGTTTCGACGTCTTAATATATACGAAGATTATTAAAGCTATTAATAATTAATCTGAACTTTAATAGAGTATGCATGTTAAGATTACTTACGCCACACTAAACATTGAGGCACCATTTTCCCTTGAGTCGGGTATTCATCGGCAAACTCTAATTTGAGCACTAGAACAGGTATGTTAATGTTGAAATTTTTATAAAATATGCGTTCGAGTTGAGTATGAAGTATAAATTTGCCTTACAGTGTTGTCAACTAGCTACAATGCGACGGACGACGCTACAAGTGACAGTAATGCAACCGAACACAAAATGTATTCTTAAGTAATGACTTACGTTTGAGAAACGCCTGGGAGCCGGTGACAGATGTATCGTACAGGTGAACTAGGCCATCTTCTTGGGCGATTAATATAAGATCAGTAAGAGCTAAGGACAGTTAGTTAAAAATTTTCATACTTGGCGAAAAGTCGCATGCAAAGGGTGGGGAACTCTAAAGACATGAATTTATAAACTCTAAGCTTACGGGAGCCAATACAGAATGCAGATGATATGCTTGGTTTCTTCGGCATTCAAAATTTTCCACGCAAATAATAGGCAATTTCTTATCTATAAACCTAATAAAAGCTATAAACAGAGCTAACGGTTTTCCTTTGAGCATCGAAAGAACTCTCGCTGATTAACAGTTGAAAAGACACTTTGGAACATAAAAGCAGCGACCTTGAAGCGAGAATCAAAAACAGCGCTTAATTCATAAGGTTGTACTAATAGTAACTACAAACACTCGAAATGAAATTATAGTTGGGATAAACTTGTGTCTTTCCGTTGATTTTTTATGGAATAAAGCTGGCCAATCTTTGTTGTTATATGTGTATCCTGAGCGGGTCGCCTCGATATAGCAATTAATCACAAGTATTGTTTAAGTTGGATTGTGACTGGCTATCGAAATTGTGGACTCGCGTTTCGTCCTATTTAAGACTAATCGGCTGAGTGCATCTGCATCTAAATGTCGATGTTCGCACTGGTATTTAGCTTGCCAGTCATTATCCAACCTAAACAATACTTGTGATTAATAGCTATTTCGAGGCAACCAGCTCAGGATACACATATTGCAACTGAGGTTGACCAGCTTCAGTCCATAATAAATCAACGGGGCGATACAAGCTCATCCTTATTACATACGCTCCCGTTGCACAAGTTTGACTATCTGAACTCAGTCTAGTCTGTTGGTGAACGCTGAGGCTTTTGACACGAAACAGACAGAGTCCGAATCCCAGTGTGAGTATCAACATAGGGTTCCAGATTCATCTAGCCAATGAGTCCTTAATGGTAGGAATTACTCGTCCTAGATTTCAATTGTCAGTCACATTCCAAAAAACAACTCGAAGTAAGATATTTGCAATTCAGTGATGATATTTTTTCCAGATAATTTTATCTAAATAATTCATTATGTATTCGTTAATGATTTGCAACGTTCACTCTTCTTATATGACATGTGCAACTGTTCTTCGGATGGAATTTGCTATTTTATTAACCACTTATTTAACTGACTGTAAGTAATTACAAATATATTAAATTCAAATGTCCTATGCTATTTGTTATAAGTAAATGGATTTCGGACAATAGGATACCGTTTTCTATTGTTGGTACGCATGGTCTTTTGGTATATTTTTTGAATCAGTTAGCTGATAGTAGACTAAGCAACATGGAAGGTTATCCTTGAAAACTTTTTTAAGTAACCTTTAAGATTAGGAAACGAACGACATTTTGAAATACTCAGAGGAAGGCTAAGTTGCAGTCTCTCAGAGTAATCAGATGTGCAACTTACAGATCATAACAACACTCAGTGTGAGACCCACCAGCGAGCACAAGTGCTGTCGAAGATTGCGAAAATGCTATGCTGATAGGTGCCGAATGGTGAGAAACATGTGCTCAAAATCTCCTGCCGATCGCACCAAATGTAAACTATTTTGAGTTTGAAACACGACAATTCTGTGGTTGAGAACAGTAGTCTTCCACCGTACGCCCACGCAAAAAACGAAGGAAAAGATTTCAGTATGTTGATGGAATGTAGCTCATATAACCAACCTACTTATTTTTGCTGGTTATTTAAAGGATGACTCCGTAAGAATATTTATTTATAAATGATCACTGTTGCTTCAAATCCCATCTTAATGGACACAAAGAGACTCATTGTAAGGGAAGAATACATAGTCGTCATCCGCCAAGACTTTATTTTATTAAATACAAATCTCTTGCATTAATTAAAAAAATAAAGGTGGCTCACGCTAGCACAAAGCATTCCAGCCCAAGAAAATATATTACCAATCAGATAAACAGCCGTCCTACTCGTCTACATCTCGACACCGCTTCCGAAATAATGCTTATTAGCCGAGCAGCCTGGGAGCATATTGGAAAACCCCCAGGGTGCCCAACAATCTAGCTAGCACACAGTGCATCTAGAGTTAAATTGAATATTGTCGTAGAGATATGCTGTAAAGTCTCACAGGGGAATCTGAAGACAAACGCATTAGTATACCTCACATGGAGTCCAGGGTTAGACTAAATATAAACTCTGCAATTGGTGAACCACCTGATTAATCATAACTGCAGCCGCATCAGGACATCTGAGGTGTCGGAGAAAAATATGAAGAATACTGTATTAGAAAGATATCACAGGGTGTTTGCTGAAGATTTGGAGGAATGTTATAATTTGAAGGCACAGCTAGTCCTCTAGCTTGGCGCCACGCTAGTTTTTGATCTAAATATCCAATCCTGTATGCTGCTTTACCTACTGTTAAGCAAGAGTTAGATCGTCTTCAAAAAAGTGGTGCCATCAAACCGGCAAATTTTTTCGAATAGCCAGCCGCAATAATGATCGTAATTAAGCCCAATGGTAGCACCTGCCTATGTGCAGATTATTCTACAGGTCTAAATGAAGAATTAGAAGCTTATCAGTACCTGTTGCCGTTTCCAGTATACTTATTTGCAAAGTTGAACGAAGGGAGAAACGTTACGAAATTGGACAAATAAAATGCTTACCCACAAATCCCAGTAGCTAAAGAATGAACACAATACGTGACTATAAACACCCGCAAATGATTGTTTCACTATAACAGACAGCCGTTTGGCGTAAAGATACCCCCATCAGTCTTCCAACAAATCATGTACATATTACTACAAGGCATTCCTGTTACTGCTGCTTAATTGGATGTTATACTTATAATGGATGTAGATCAAGTAGATTTAGAAAAAAAGTTGAATCTGATAGTCATGCGACTCGCGGATTTCGGGTTACGATTCAGTGCCGAGAAATTTGATTTCCATCTGCAGCAAGTACGTTACTTGGAAATTATAGTGGATAAAAACAGGAGGAGACCTGAAACAGAAAACATGCGAGTTATAAAAACTTAGCCATCGCCGACAGACGTCTTGGTCTTATGATATTTCTTAGAAATGGTCAGTCATTATGGTGTCTTCTTTCTAGACTTGCCCCGTTTGCTAGTCCTTCTGATTTTTCTATTGTTGAAAAATGCCAAGAGGATCTGATCAGGTGAATGCTAGAAAGCTTTTACCGAAATAAAACAACTGTCGTTAAACCTACTTCTAACACACTATGACTCAGCTCTATTCATTATGGTTGCAGTGGATGTCTTAAACTACTGAATCGGCGCAATCATTTCAGATGTCTATCCAGATAGATCTAAGAATGCGAATTATTATACTGCACGATAATTAACAATAACGAAGAGGAACTATATTCGAGTAGAGAAGGAAGCCCTTGCCATAATCTTTGCGGTAAAAATGATGCGGTAACAAAATGCTATTTGGCCGACATTTACATTATTGACATACCACAAACCACAGCTGGCAGTTCTTGCGATTTAGAATAGACTTGTATCATCCCGTTGATTTGTAATGGACTGAAACTGGTCAGCCTCGCGAAACGCACTGAGTTTGAATCCCAGTGTAAACATCAACATTGGGATACAGGTACATCTTGCGGATGAATCCCAAATAGGACGAAACGCGCGTCCTGGATCCCACTTACCAGTCACAATTCAACTTAAATATGGCAGTTCTTGGATGTTAAAGGGCGTTCTTGTTTACATAGCAAACTGTCTGCAACGAAGAGCCAATACGCTACTTGGTTACGATTTTAAGATATATCACCAATCGACAAAGGATATTGGTCAGGCAGATGCCTTCTGACGATTAGTTGGCTCCCGTACAAGACAAGAAGAGGAATTACTTGTAACTAGCATAGAAGCTGTGATATAAATCTGCAGTGAAACGTAACTACGCATATGCTATCTCCACCACAACGTCCTCAGTTTAATAACCAAGCAGAAAGATTTGTTGTTACATGAAGAAGAACTCTGAATAAAAACGGAAGGAGACAGTACTTCGACACAAATTATCGACAAATTTCTGATGTCTTATCTAGTTACATCGAACCTTGCTATACCAGTGGGGAGGTCACCTGCAGAGTGTATGTTCAAAAGGAAGGGTTAAACCATCCTTAACAGCATGTTGCCATTTAAAGGAGCTGGTGATTTCATAGATTAAAAGCCACGAACGATTATTCATTTCTTTCAAGTGGGTGAAAGGGTACATGCAAAGTCGTATCAAAGCGTTAAAAAGTGAGAACCATGAATCGGCGAACGGTGGATTGGAAAAGCAATGTATCTAGTTCTGGGAAGTTCCGGCGCTTGCACGAGACACGTTAATCAAATGCGAAAGAATGGTGGAACAGTGACAACACTATCGAATTCCATTTCAAATGTTATTGAATACATCCCAAAATGAGCCCCAGTAAGAAAATATACACAAGGTGCAACGCCGAAACAAACCAAACTTCGTGAGTGATGAATTGAAAGCAGAACATGGCAACCAGGTTGCAAGTAGATGCAAGTAGAAAATCATACATATAAAACCATATAAAGAGAAGTATCGGGGTATCGGAAATGCATAAAAATACAATTGTTCATTCAATCAAACGAAAGGAGTTGCACTGATTCTTCGAAAACTTGATTTGTAGGCTTTTATCACACTACTGTGAGTTAGTATGAATTTTACTGGCAGAGTATATTTAACAACATTTCATCGTATTAATGAAGTGTCAATAATTTCAATTTAATGAATAGTAACCATAAATATACAAATATTTTGTACATAACTCACTTCCTATCTTACTGGGATAAAGATTCTTGTCTATAAGTTTTCTTTCTTCTAAATTTGCGACTAGGAAGGTTCAAGACGTTCGAGTGCTAAAGTTGTCTGATGCTAGTCAAGCTATCAAGAACAAGTCATAGCATATCTATATATCGTTAACAAGACAAAATGTTTCCACTAACCTAGTAAGCACGAGAACACACCATCAGATTAGCCAAGCTAATTTGTTGTGACAGGGCCAACAATGAAAATCCCGAATACTTTGTTAGCTACGTTCTACGATGAGAGTGAACCTTAAACCATGGTTTACTGTAACCCTATTGTTCTCAATCAGTAAGTTCGGAATGATGGTATACTGTTTTGGTACAGTTTATAACATTTACCACTGTTAGTGTGATCATACAAAATCTAAACTAGTGAAATTATTTATTTATACACTAAATAGAGTTATACTCTTAGGTAATATTGACTCCTAGTAACAACACAAACACAGTCATTTTCAGAAACATTGTCGACTATAAATGGAGTTCAGTTTGACGAAACAATATTCCATAGTACAAACATTATATTCTCCTTAGCAAACGCTATTAGAAAATATAAAAATATTTAAGTAGTAGTAATGAGATAGACATTATGTTTGAAGTTTACTACGATTATTTACATCAAAATTGATTTCGGATCTGTTTATTAGCATACAATAGAACTGTTCACATCTTTAAGTGTGTATTTCTATTATTTCTATTGTACTATTGTACAAGCCTCTCAAGTGACCGTCGATTTGACTGATTGCGTGCAAGCCATATCTATCACATCATCTTATATTAACAACTAAGTATAATATCTGAAACTAAAACCCATTCAAGTATTATAAACCCTTAACTGTTCAGTTGTAGTAATCAGATAATTTGATAATATGAAAAGCCAAGTTTTGGAAGAAAATAGTGAGTATGTAACAAAAACTCAAAGTTTGCTTTATTTAATCATGCTTCTATTACTAAAACAGTAAAGTTTGGCCATTTTGACTGTTCAAAAATGTAATTTGTGTAAACATTGTATATTTCCTTCCTTACACGGAGAATGTTTAGTAGAAAAGCGATTATAGAATTTTATAGCTGATAGCAAAGGTCGAATGTAATACACTACAATTGGCAAACATCAACAGAATACAGACAAAAAAAAGCAGTGAATACTAGGGGCCAAAACAACGAATAGTCAAAGTGTTAGGCTTCACGAAAATAACAAAAGTTGGAAAGTTATGAAGTCCTTAAAATATATAGAATCGTAACAACCGAACGTCTGATATTTATATAACCAACTAATGCCTACATGCTTCAGAGATAGTTGTGTTACACAGAAAACTCATGAACTGCGTAGTCTAGAGATTGTTATCGTTTGATTAAAATAAAACTTGTAGTTGTTGTCGCTACAGAGGTTAAGTGCACGCCAAAGTTTACGATATTAAAGTTAATGATTAGGTCACATTATATTCATGTATTCATTCAATACGTTTCACTTAAATTAGCTGCACTGTAGAAAATTTTTAGCACTAATATAACTTATCATACTATATACGTGTAAGTTAGTCTATAACGTAAGTAACTTTATGGGTACCTACATAAATACTACTGAAAACTAAGGAAAATTGGATACATTTTTTTATTCTGGATTATTTATTACCGATTTTTCAAGTGATCGAACTAAGAATTTCCATGTCTAATTTACAGTACTTTAATATTTTGTTGGAATCAAGTTGTTCTTACTTACAACTATAATTAATTATTTATTTTACTGCCATGCCATAACTGACATCAGTTCCACCTTCAATACGACTGACCTCTCTCAGTCACTGCATCTCAATAGAACACATGTCGAACCAAATCACGATCGAGCACAACCAAAACATCTATGGTTTGAAAAAGTATTTAACATGAAACTGAATATTATACATTAAATTTTCAACTAATATCAAATAAAAAGGTTCCCAAAGTGGAGTTTTGCAGTATTATTATTAGGAGTATTTTTTACGCTCTACTTAAACCTATGTAATTAGTATTTCGAATTGCAGTCACAAAATAACGTAACAGTGGTAGTATTGTATTTAACCGTGATGGGGTCGCAGTCTTTAATCAATACTCAGCAATTATGTAACCGAGGGGATAAGGAATATGACTAGGAGTTTATGTATATGTATATAGGAATACTAATGTCCTAAATATAGACAGCCGCAAGAGGATGACAACCGATAACAAGTAGGAATATGATAATCTGATTTACTACGTAAGGCAGTGTAACTAATATGAGTAGGCAGAGACTCAGCTACTAACACACACGAAAGGATGGGTGAACTGTGTCGCATAATTATACTCTTTATAAAAGCATTAAAAATAAAAGTACACAGGTCATATGATTGTCTAGGTTCACCTGAACAGATTATCGGAGATCACCACAAGTTTCTTTATGTAGACTCTTATAGAAAATATAGCTAGGCATCACTTTCCATGAAAACTGAGTAACAAAAAGGTGGAATAGCTACTTATTAATTTCTGTGTTGGTCTTTGGTCGTCAGATGTTTTGAGCCTATTCTGAAGTTTAATTAGACAATTATAGTCTTGAGCAAATACCTAGAGATCAAAACAATTAGCTTGAATAATCCTAGCCAAATTGACAAATCTTCATGGTTTCTAATGATATTACTAGCTGTAGAGATTTTAAGTGTGTTGAGTGATACTCTGTGAGTAACCCAGAAGGCTGAAGTAGATAATCACTATAACGGACTTTAAATAAATGAACTGGAAATGATAACCAATTAATAAGTAAATTTGATAAAGTCGCTAAAATATTATAATATGGCATCAGATTTTCGGTTGTTTGTATCTAGCCTGAACGTATTTTATGTTCCTAAGGGGGTGTATAGAGTATACTATGATATCTTGGAATAGAGGAGAGTGAGGGATAAAGGTTAACCGACAACTCAGTAAGCACATAAGTTAACTGACTGCGGTTAATGTTCTAATTATAAATAAGTTATGTATGACCTATGTACGCCATGTGTTCCTTTAACTGTTCAGAATATGAATCTCTATAGCTAGTTTATTTAGGATTGCAATCGAACTCTGTTCTGTAATAATATAATTTCAAGTTGTCTATAAATCATACACATCCAAGGTTCAAAAGATAAGTGTATATATTAAAATTTAGTAACGATGAATTTAGGAGAATTACATTTGGACTGTCAAGAGAAGAATCAAGACAAATGAAGAAAGTCGGTTACCTTCAAGTTGAGTTCAATTACGCATTGAGCACATATACTACTGAGAAAAGCACACTATGAAAACTATGTCAAGGGTTATTATTGGCTTCAGCAAGCGCTCCAAATGCACTTACATTTAGTAGTCAAGGCAATCGAAAAAAGTGTGCAGTGACAAAAGAGTGAAATAAAGTCTAGCAGCAGAAACTAGAAGTTGGTAGAGTTAAGTTTCGAATGTGTTAAAATAAAGTTTATTTAGTCCAAATTTATTATGTCAGAATGTTTTAATAAAAGTACTGGACTTAAACTTTTGGCTGCTCCTGTTTAATGAGAAAAAAGTAGAAAAATTGTGTTAAGTTCTATTAGGTTTAACGATTATCCAATGAATTTACAAAGAAAGTAACTAAGGTAATATTATTGTCTGAAATGGATTGTGACTAGCAAGCGGAATCTAGGAGTACGTTTCGTCTTATCTGAAAGTCATCGGCTGGATGTACCTGCATCCAAGTATTGCCAGTCACATTCAAACTCAAACATTACATGTGAATTATTGCCAGAATGAAAAAAATCATTCAGCATCACTGAAGATTTGTAATTTATGTCAATGATATATAACTAAGGAAGGACATTTTAATAGAATTCGGATCAGACTGTTAGCCTTGAGATCTTGATTTGATTGCGAAGTGTCAAAAGTAACAAGCTTAATCTGAAAAAGTAGAAATTGTTACTTTATTTGTATTAAAGTTAAACTATTCAGAAAATAAAGAATTTCCAAATATTGACTTTTCTTTAAATTAACAATTTAAAGTATTCCCTGTTTTCTACTTTTTCTTCAAAGGAACTTTACAACTTCACTTTTCAAGAATCACAGACTCTGATTAGAAAAGCTGTTATTTTGTGTTACTAGTTTATAAACGGTTTTGTATGTGGAAGCTTTATTTAGACATGTTAAAATTGTTAACTGACGAAACAAATGGTCCCGATTGCAGACGCTACTGAAAGCAGTACAGGCCTAAAGTGATAAATATTAGGACTTTAGCTTGCAAAATATCCAATGTGAAGCAATATATATATATATATATATATATATATATATATATATATATATATAATTTTAGAATTCAAAGTTATCTTAAGAAATAAATGTGTCGCATATTACAAATAGAAGTTACTGGTTAAACAGTACTGTTGAGTGATATGAAAGTATATGGCCTCTACTTCAATATTATGTAAATGAAAGCATTCAACAGATAGCCACAAACTTAAGCTTTGAGCCGGCCTGGATTTATCAGAACTAAGTACTTGGTGTCTTGAACGCACTGATTCGATCAAAGGTAAGACTTAGAAAAGGACATGAAATTAGTAATTAATCAAGTTCACTTAGCTTTAATATCTGTCCCAAAATTATCATTCGTAACCCTAATATCCCGGTAAGTGTATTGGACAACAAATATGAATACCATAGGTTGCAATAAATCCATCAATATCAAAGGTATACATTGAGAGACAAGTACTAACAAGTACAAAATCAAGTTCTAGAGCTTACTTGTTAATTACCTTCAGTCACCTAACAACAGCAGTGTGTATATTTAAACTTGTTCACAGATTACTTACCGGTAACTACACCACTCATTAACCTCATAATAGCAAAATAATAAGTTTTGTAATTAAGTTCAGTAAAACAATTGAAGAATTATGATGTCTACAAATAAGTTAAAAGCTATGAAGTATCCAAAACAGAATACTAAGCTTTCGTTCAAAACAAAAATAATTCGACAAAAAAATTCTGAAAGAAATAGTTATCATAACGTTTTAAGAATCGGTTGAGAGATTTTGTTGCATACTGACATGGATTTGAAAATTGCTGAAAATCATAGTATTTGCCTCTTTATGTTAGTTTTTCTACTTCACAAAAGGACTTATGAAGTCGAGCTCCAGATATTTAGGTATCAAGAGACAAAGGTTTTAATCCGAAATACCTATTCAACATTTGATTGGTTTATTTCCTATGTGAACTGAAGCCACTACTATTAAATAATTGATGATTTGCTGCGTCGTTTCTACTTAATTAAGATACAAATCTGTGTTATCTAATCAAACTAACCAATTATTTTTCATAATTTACAATTAATAGTATAACATTAAAACGAAATCGCCACTCAGTATGATTGGATGGTATCGTTTTTCACAGTCATACAACTTATATTACAATGGAATTTTATTATATTTCTCTTGAAAATTACTTTTATAATATGCTCAGTAAAGGCATACAAATAAGAAACAAATATGACGCTTGTAGAGGTAGTAGAGTGTTTATGTTGATGTCACCATTCGTAAGTACGGATTTTTATTATTAAATATCAGTGTACATTACTGTATGGTAAGATGAATATATCTGGTGTTACAGTGGTTAATACAATGTGATCTCAATGAAGAATATCTCTGTTTAACAATAAAAAACGGTTGGATTTTTTATACGTAAACCGAGATCATAAACGCATGGGCCATAATGCCACTCTCATTCAGGCAATAAAAACATCTGAACTTTTGTTTCAGAGACTTCTGTTATTAGGCAGCTATTTTACAAGTATTGGGCCCTATTTCACTTTGCCTAATCAGCATACAAAATGGCCTTAGTTATCCACCATGTCGTCAAGTAATTTACACAATTATAGTTCACGTAAGTGAGAATGCAAACTCTGTCAAATCGCCTGCCTTAGGGGTATGCCGAATAAACAAAGCCACATAAGATGAATGAATTTCAAATCTAAGAGTTAGATTGTTCTGTAATATTACACTGTGAAACGGTAAATAATTAAAGTTATAAACTAGCGACTTAGAATACAGTTTAGTTAAAAATTCTTCAACTATACACTGCATGCATGTGGTAAGTAGTAACAGTTTAATTGAATCAAAACAATTCAGTTTAGTCAATTCATAAGATACACCTAGAATAAGAAGATAAATAGGAGTAATCAAAGTCCGCCAAACTAATGAAAAAATGTACAATCTACGTAACTTTAAATGTATCCAGTAATTTGTAGAGAATTATGTGATTATCATGTCACTTTCTGCTTCATATAACTAAAGTTGATGAACTATGCGTGTTTGTCAGTCCTCAGTCATACAATTACTATCACAATAAACATCCATTTCTGTATTAAGACGATTAAGTTGCCATCAACAAAAATAATTTATTCTTATTTTGTTTGAGAATAATCTGATTAGAAACTTACTTTCATTAGTTTTAAGTGTTCCACTTTGTATTGCTCTTATTGTATTACCACCGATCAAACACTGAATGTCAATAAGTAATAATTGAATTGCTTTTCCAAGTGATCATCTGTTTTTAATCTATTAAATATGGTTAGATATACTTAACTGTTGATCTGTTGAAGATGATAATAACATTTATGCTTGCAATAACAAAGTATAAAGAATTCAAATTGACTTGTTCACAACTGGATATATTTAATGAATTTAGTCAGATGTATTTATGATTCGGTTCAAAGGATTGTAGAACTTTTATTTACTTAGTTACTTGTTGTCCCTAGATATTAGAACGTGAAATACTCTTATAGTTATTTACTCTTCAGTTTAACATATACAAATTCATATAATTGCTTTTCAGTCAAGCTCAAAGTATATGGGCATGTGATTCTACACGGTCGTTCAATGTGAAGTGGATTTGAGCTTAGAACCTAATGATCACTAATTAAAGGTTGAAAGGCTAGTTCACTGAGCGACAGATCCATTATTATTTCATAACGCTTTTTCATAATAATCGTTGGTAAAGTTAAAAGAGTATTTATTATGAATTAGGTGGTTAAGCATGCAATAACTTTATCGTGTTTAGTGGATATATTAGGCTGGTTGTTTTGTTATTCGCGAATGTAGAACGCTGGTTTACCTAATACTAACCAACTCTATTAGTATTTGAACTACTAAATCTATATGAAAGGACAATGATTTATTCACCGTCAATTCAAGGCTATGAAAGATGATCAATGTCATTGAAGTATGTTTTGTGCATAAATAAAACTACAACTGAATAATGACACGGTTCAGCTAAAATGTGCGAGTATCAAAAATTAATTATTCACTGTGACAGTTAACGTTTAGTTGTATATATGACAGGTCTGCATAATCAATTAGTCAATTAAACATGTACCTTATAATCGAATACTGGTGAAACTAAATCAGTGTTGCAAAAAGACGAAAATTATGTGTAATATCATCGATGTTTCGCGTAATTCGTATCTAGAATTACATGTTGCTGTCATGATGTACGTGAAATTTCATATAATACATATGTCGGTCGTATTACAAAACTAAACGACGAAATTTCACACCCAATCACCTTTCCGTGTGCTTATTAGCTCTAAACTAAACGTGAATTAAGCGTGACCATATTTATTAAGAACAATAACCCTCTATACAGATTAGGGGTCTGGGTTAAAATTTAAGTAGACATGTATTCATTTCAACTACTTCTATACCATTTAACAACTTCAGTATTATCAAAAAGTGGTATTGTTTGTTTCAGGTTAGGGTGGATATGATGTGGCTAGTTCTTTTATCTGAAGTCTTCAGTAATATAATGTTAAAGGTTTATAAGTTCACGATTTCTCAGTATGTTAACAACTGCTATCTAAAAATGTTACATTTATTTCAGCGAATCAACAATTATTTTATTTGAATTGAGGTTTTTTTGTACAGATAGGTATTAAGTTAACTTATTTGTGTTAGTCACACGCCGATGTTGGTTGGGTCCCACTGAGAACTAGAGAGCACTGAAAAGGTGTTCAGTTCAAATATTAGACTTCTCAGAAGTGTGCACCTTAGATACACACATCAAGGGAATCAAACCCAGAGCCTTCAGGTTGATGTAGGCCTAACCCTCTGCATTACCGGGTTGGCGTTCAGTGGTAGAATTCCAACTTCCATCAATTTATGATATGTGCGATGAGTATCCATTATCGTTGGTGATACTTATCTCACTCCTGATATACGTGAACTCTATCAGTCACAACACCTCACTAAAACTTTAGCAGCATCATGAAGTTCGTCACTAATGAACTGATTATTGTAGTTGAAATGACGTGGTTCGCGGAGAGAAGCATTAAGTTAAGTTAATCAACCGCCCTCATACCCGCAAAAGCACTAGAGTCCAAATTGGTCAAAATCAAATCCTTTCTACACCCCATAATATCTCTCTTATCTCTACGACTAACTCTACTCACATTCCTTCATCTCACTGCACCGCTAATGCAAACGATGCGAGCTCACGAAAAATCATTCCTGGTCTCTTGAAACCCCGTTCTAGACTATATGTTGGAGCTTTTAATGTACGGACATTAAGTCAAATAGGGCAACAGGCTTCCTTAGCTAAGACTTTAGAATCTCACTCAATCGATGTATGCTGCGTCTCGGAAACGCGCATACAGGATCCTAGTAAAATCATTAACCTGATTTCACCGTATCAAAACAAAGAAGCAGCCCGATTTACTCTTCGTGTATCCGGTATCCCGGATGCTGCTTCCCGGAGTCTCGCTGGTGTAGGTATAGCATTGAGTCGTAGGGCAGAAGTAGCTCTCCCAGACTGGATCCCTGTAGATAGTCGGTTGTGCGCTGTTCGACTGAACGGGACAGTTATTACTCGGAAAGATAGGGACACTCGTCGTTGCCTCTTTGTCGTATCTGCCTATGCCCCCACTGACTGTAGTTCAGACGAGGTGAAAGATGAGTTTTACAGCAAGCTTACGGACCTCCTCCAAAAAGCTAGGCGCTCTGATATAGTTATAATGGCTGGTGACCTTAGTGCTCAAGTAGGTAGACTAAGTGAAAATGAGAGACACTTGGGTGGATGTTATGGTGTCACGGCTCAAAGAACAGATAATGGCGATCGTCTGTTGCAACTATGCTCAGATAACCGCCTGTTTCTAGCGAATACTAACTTTAGGCATAAGGAAAAGCATCTTTTTACCTGGCGACCCCCGAAATCGTCTCAACGTTGGACCCAACTAGATCACATCGCCATCAGCCACCGATGGAGGGGTTCGATAGAGAACTGTCGCTCGTTCTGGGGCACATATTTAGATTCAGACCATGCTTTAGTGCGAGCGCGTATTTGTTTGAGGCTTACTGGACGTAGGAGAGACATTACAATGAAGCCTCTTAGGGTTTTACTTAATGATAATAAAGCTAAGAATATATTTAAGGAACAACTAGAAAAACAGTTAGGCGACCGTGTAAGCGATTGCCATCCGGAAGCAGGTTAGAATGATATCAAAAAGGCTGTGGAAACAGCAATGATATCTGCTAGTAAGGTAAATCATAAGGCTAGGATGAAGCCGTGGATTTCAGTAGCATCCACCGAACTGATGGATGCTCGTAAACTCATCCCACCTGGCTCTGAACATGATGAAGAGCGAAGTGAGCTTAGGCGCAGGCTGATAAAAAGCCTACACAACGACCGTGAACAGTGGTGGGTGGCGAAAGCAAAAACGATGGAAAAGGCAGCGGTGATAGGCAACAGTAGTCAACTTTTTCGACTTATCAAGGAAACTGGTATTAGGGATCCGAATGTGAGTGAGACTATCTCGGAAAAGGATGGGATTATAATTCATTGTCAGTCCAGGAGATTGGACCGATGGGCAGAACACTTTAGGGATCAGTTCAACTGGCCCTCAGCCACACTTCGGTTGCCCACGATCCCCAGTCATCCTGAATGGCAAATCGACTTAACTCTTCCTAGTCTGTATGAAGTTGAGAAGGCTATAGGAAATCTGAAGTGAGGTAGAGCAGCAGGTCCTGATAGGCTTACCCCTGAAATTTTTAAGGATGGTGGTCCAGTTTTAGCAGCTAGATTGACTGAAATCTTAGGTAGAATCTGGGAACTGGGCGTAATACCATCTGACTGGTCTCAATCCCTGATTGTCCCAATTTATAAGAAAGGACAAAAGTCTTCCTGTGACAATCACAGGGGAATCAGTCTGACTAATATAGTTTCTAAATTGTTAGCCTCGATTATACTTAGACGCCTAACTAGAGCTCGTGAAGAGCAGACTAGAGAAAACCAGGCTGGATTCAGACCTGGACGTGGCTGTATAGACCACATCTTCACACTGCGACAGGTCGTGGAACACAGACACACATTTAGGCGTCCTACAATAGTTGTCTTCCTGGACCTAAAGGCGGCATTCGACTCTGTTGATCGTGAGGTTCTGTGGCAGTGTCTGTCATTGAAAGGTGTACCAAAGAAGTACATTAACCTTATACGAGCTCTCTACTCTAAAACTACAGGTCGAGTGAGAGCTTATGGCGAACTGTCATCGGAATTCCTCACTTCAAGTGGTGTCCGTCAAGGATGTCCACTTTCCCCATTCTTGTTTAATTTTGTCATAGACATGCTCCTAGATATAACCATGTCTTCGTCTGACTTTTCAGGAGTTGACTTACTACCAGGAGCCTCGCTTACTGACTTAGAGTATGCTGATGACATAGTCCTATTTGGTGAAGACGCTGACAAAATGCAGAGTCTTCTGACTACCCTGAGCAACAATGCAAGCATGTTCGGGATGCGGTTTTCCCCCTCGAAATGCAAAATGTTGCTTCAGGATTGGGTTGCATCGGCACCTGAACTAGTGATAGGGAGTGAAGTAGTCGAGCGTGTAGACCACTTCACGTATCTGGGGAGTCTCATCAGTGCTGATGGCCTGGTGACTGACGAAATCTCAGCACGGATACAGAAAGCTCGATTGGCTTTTGCCAAGTTGCGTCACTTATGGCGCAGGCGAGATATCCGCTTGCTAACCAAAGGACGAGTGTACCATGCAGCAGTTCGCTCTGTCCTACTATACGGTAGCGAAACATGGCCGTTAAGAGTAGAGGACATTCGTAGGTTACTGGTCTTCGATCATAGGTGTCTCCGAAGCATTGCTCGAGTATCGTGGGACAACCGAGTGAGCAATGCTGTCGTTAGGAAACGGGTTCTAGGAAAGGAGGGCAATAGATGAAGTATTGAAACTTCATCAGTTGAGGTGGTTGGGACATGTGTTACGCATGTCTAACTACCGTCTGCCTCGACGAGCTATGTTTTGCGGCGTAGGGATAGGTTGGAAGAAAGCTAGGGGAGGCCAAACCAAAACATGGCAGAAATCGATGAAGTCACTGACAAGCAGACTAAGTCATGTTGGTAGGTATAGGCTGCGTGGTTGGGGTCCGCGAGACGAAAGTCACCAATGGTTAGAGACCTTGAATGACATGGCTCAGAATCGTTCGCAATGGCGCAAGTGCATCCACTCTTTGTTTTCTCTCAAAATCTAACCTTCTGAATTCTCTATCTTTCTCCTTTCAAATTTATCTCACTGAATTATACTTTTCGAATCATATCTTCGCTCCCTAATTTTCTGCATTACTGCTAATACTTCTATTATCGTTATCACTCTTGGATTTGAACTGACAGTTGCGTCTCTGTGCTGATGTGGTATGGCGACCTGAACTGATGTACGTACGTACGAAGTTCTGCGTTGTATCTGTCTGTCTGTCTGTCAATCATATTCTTCACAAATTGATTTTAATTCGGAGGGTTATGCTTTCTTCTACCTGAAGGTCCTGAAGAAATCATTGGTGTGCACTTGTGGAAAGTTCCATACTAAGACGAAGTAGTTGTCCAAAAATTCATGCTTTCCACTGACAATCAGCCGACATCTATCTACAGCGAATACAAACAACCCCAAATTACTTTGTTTGTTTACAGCAGTAAAATGGTTTTAATATTGATTCATGGATTTTATTTTATTAGTCAGTTATACCTAATATCACTTTCGTTGTGTACTATACAGTGAATATTACAGTATATATTTCATACCATTGAATTAGTTAGACATTCCAACAGAGGTTAAAACAAAATATAGAAGTTATGAATATGATATTCAATAATAATTTATTATGAACATTTATAATCATAAATAATTTTAAAGGTGAAGAAATATTATTAGTAGAGATTTTATTTAATCATTATAATAAAACTCTCTTCTTAATTTATTATTGGAATAAAAAGAATAAAAATACTGACAGATGTATTAATTGTAATGTTTTTCTTTTAAAAGATCATATATAGAATAGGTTTTATGTCGTGCTAATGTTGGATGGCCACCATAATGCATAATATCATCACCGCCCCTTTTACCAAATCTAATATAACGTTTAGCTGGAAATGTCTCCTGGTTGATATTATCACTGTATTCATACAGTGGTTCATATACATATTTGTAAGAGTCTAAAAGTTAATGAAAAGAAACATAGTACTTAAAAATGGAAACAAAAAAAAACTCCATTTGCCTATAGGAAGAAAACAAATATGGAAAAGTTTATGAAAAGTAGTTTATAGTAAACATGTATAGGAAATTCATTCATATACTATAAACATTCAAAATCAACTCAAAGGCGTTAATAATGAAACTATAATTAATAATCTAGTGATGAGACATAAAATACGTCACATTTAGTAGTTCAACGATGAATATTTCTTTGTTGTAAACAACCATCAATGGGTTTGGCATATTTAAAGAAACATTAAACAAATTGCATTTTTAATTTAGAATAGGCTTGTATCATCCCGTTGATTTTTAGTGGACTGAAACTGGTCAGCCTCTGTTGCAATATGTGCATCCTGAGCGGATTGCTTCTATATAGCTGTAGCACACAAATTATATTTAAGCCTATTCTAAATTGTATATGTACCCGTTGCACAAGTGTGACTGTCTGGACACAGTAGCCTAGTGATGAACGCGGTGGCGTATGATACGAAGCGAACTGAGTTCGAATCCCAGTATGAACATCAACATTGGGATGCAGGTACATCCAGCCGATAAGTACCACATAGGACGAAACGCGCGTCCTGGATTCCACTTGCCAGTCGCAATCCAACTTATATATAACTGCAATTTTGTTTCAGTATAAATAATTGTATATCTAGTCACTTGGCATTATTTATGTAACAGTTAACAACAGTGACTACTATGAAATAAATTTGATTTCAACTCAGCATCAGCTGCTAAGCAACAAACTCTTATCTTTGATTAACAAATACGAGTTTCAATTAATCTATTACCATTAGTTTTTATTTAATACAGATTATTGACAGAATACACACATCTACAAATAGTGCTATCGTCATGAACTTGTTCAATTATATATTAGACAGATAAGGGGAAGACAGATAGATAGATATCTGAAAAATTAGTCAACTCCAAAATACTCTTAATCAATATCCATTGGATAAAAGTAAACATATTATCTATAATCAAAGAAATACGGTGTGAGTTTGAAGTGTAAAATGGCGTTTTGTTTATTATTAGGAAATATTAATGATAATTTAGTAGGAATAAAACCTTCAGTTTAATATTACTTGCAATATACTGTAGTAATTCTTATTGTGTATAAACAATACGCATTACAAATAGATGATGTCAAAAGTATTCCAATATTCCATTTGCTTGACAGGTAATATACGAATGTTTCATATACTTGAAATATATTTTAATTTAGTTTAATACAGTTATTTGTGTTTTATTGTTATTGACAGTGTTAATGAGAAATTATTGCTTGAACAAAAGAGAATTTTCTAAGTAGATACTCGTTTCATCCACCATCTTGTTAATTAATTTGTTATCACAAATTGATATGAATAATACAGCCATCGACCACCAGAATGTACTGGATAGTTATTTCGTCATGGTATGAAACATTCGAATGCACATCCACGGCCTTACTAGAGATGGAACTCTGGACCCTCTGGTTTCACAGACCAATGAGTCGGATCCGAACAGTTGATATTTCTAATTCAGTCTATTGTTGGATCAGTTTTACTGACTGTATACGTTCATGCGAATAATTGAATAATATCGAAAACTGTAATCACTTTCATAGTTCTCTGTTCTATTAAAAAAGATCAACTAATTATTTCTTTTCTAAATAAAAATGTAAAATCTTGTAAAATTTAATAATAATAATAATAATAATAATAATTATTATTATTATTATTATTATTATTATTATTATTGTTATTATTATTATGGTTATTAATTAAAGGTTGACTTACATGAGGTTAAATAAACAGCCACTTAAAAGTCTGATTAATAAATGACATGCGAAACAGGCATCTCAATTTGTAACATAAGATGATAGTGCCTGTTCGCTACACCTGATGATGATATCTGTGTTTGCATTTACACTACTTGTTAATGATAGTTCCTTTCGACTAGAGAATATTTTTGTTTCTGGATTTAATGAAATGTATTATTGTGATTGAGATTTCATGCATGCATGTATATGTATTAGTAATCTCTAGCTGTTTCTTATTGTCGATATTCAAGGTTGTAACCCATCAGCCTTTTTCGCAGTATTTATGATTTTAGCGCACTGTCTCGAACAAGTTATGCCATTAGCTTTTATCACACTTAATATATCCAAAAAAAAGTGACATCTGTGTAGATGATTCATGTTGGAATATGCAGCTTTGAAGTCCCTTTTAGAATGAAACTTGTGTTCTGAATTTCACTGCTAGCTATAAACATTGTATATTGTGCTATATAACAAAGTTGATTTAAGGTGGTCTTTGCACAGCTTAATATTGAAATTTGTTATTTGTTAATCATCACATATTAGTCTCGATTAAATACCATTGAAAACCAGGTAGCAGTGACTAGCTGTTTAGTTCTAGTATAAGATTATTTGGAAGTTCGCACCATCTTCAAAGATACAGAACCAAGGACAACCATTTCTCACAGTTAACCGTAAACCAACAGCAGAAGCGGGCTGGCGTCCAGTGATAAAGTTTTAGCTTTCATTAGTTTACGATATAGTTCGACAGTCATCTATTATCAGTGGTGATAAATGTTGCATTCCCAGCATACCTAAACTCCTACAGACGCGATTTCTCGTAAGAACTTTCGGAAAGCCTTGAAGTTAGTTGCTATTAGAATTGATTTAAAGTGATTTTCATAAAGGCCGGTATTTAATTTTCTATTTGTTTGAACATCACGCTAAGAAGCAACAGCTGTTCCGTAATCTTTAGTTTTTAGTGTTACCCAAATGTCACAGTCTGTTACGATTACAAACAATTAATTACGTAACATGTATATGTGTATAGTAAACAAACAAGTACTCAGTATTCCGAGAATGCATGCTCTCTTGTTTTAAATTCTTTCATTAGTACAATACTATGGCATAGATTTCAGACATCTCTATGTATATGCCAATATTAAAAATAATCAGACTTAACTGAAATTGACAAAAAAACACTCATTTTGTTCCTGAATACATTAAGCTAAAATAACCTAGATTTATTGTATTCGTTTAGTAATCAGTGAATCTAATTTTTCATTAGTTTAATCTTAATTACTACTCAAATTTAGTTATTAGTGTAATGCTGATTTCATACTACAAGAAATGTGTATTTAGTTTATTATAAATTATCTCCAAGAAAAGTTTTGTTTCATTGATGATATCATCTTTAAAAAGATGATAAAAGTGTTAGTTTATCAAAATAGTAAAATCTTATTGTACTATTAATAAGCATTATCTATTTACTCTTCTCACCTTTTTTGCGAAATGTTTAAATTAGTATTACTAAAAAGAATATAATTCATCTAATCGTAAATGTCTAATACTGAAATGTTAAAACAATAAATTGCTAACATCAATTATGTATAAGAGTATGTAAGAGTGATTTTGAGATAGTAGAGAATCTCAGTAAGATGGTTTTGGTTATATTGCATTCTTTGAGCTGAATATAAAAATACTTATTGACATTTTATGATGTGTCATTATATAGTTTGACTATGTTTTGAATATTTTACTATCTTTTGGAAGTTCAGAGTTTGTGCAACATGACTAAATTTAATGATAAAGTGAATATTTACTCTGGTAAGACTGTACTTCACATTCACATGAACTACTGGTTACTTATAGTTAAATAACCATGACCAATAATAGTCAACACATTATTAATTACTCATTACGTTTGAAATTATGTAGCAGGAGAACTTAAAGCATTTTCGGAGCAAAATCTACTATTAACAATCACTTTGTGTTTACGTTACTAGGTAGACAATTCAAACATATCATACACTAACCAGTCATTATTATTACTATGTACTATGCATGATACAATAGTACTTATTCACTGTGTATAAATGAATTAAATACTGCTTAATACGATTTCAGTAAACATTATAAGTGCATGCTTCATTTGTAGAAAACTGTATGCGTATGCTATACTGATTGTACTGTTTCGTAAGAACTATTATTCGTTAAAAAAAATTCAAAAAAAAGGCAATCAAGTTTTATCAGAATTCATATTAAGTTAATCTTGATATTACTTATCAATGAATAACTTACTTTGTTCATCTGGTGAACTATTAACATTAACCAATAACAGGCCCAGAATGGTTAACAACAGAATATTGAATAGATTAGATATATTCGTTTTCATCTTCGATAGTATAGTCTGTCTAAAAGATATGTTGTTAGGATAAGAAACAATCATTATAGTACATTCTAAGGAGTAAATGTGTTCAGACTTTATAGTATAATATATAAATCATTTCTACAATCAGAAGTTCACTTGTGTACTCCGTGAATGTATAACCGTCAATGTTTTGAATATGTATTATATGTAGCATGTTACAGAAAAAACTTACATATCAAATATATCTCTGTATAGAACATGGTAAACAATTTTCACGATTGTAAAAGAATTAACCACAGTTATTTAGGATACATGGATAAATAATATTATCTGTTTTATCTGAATACAAATGTTTCAACGTCAACGAGTACACCACATCAATAATTAATTAATTATTTATAAACAATGGAAAATACAATAGTTTCTTTTAAACGAGGTTTCTATTCAACTTAACATAAATTCTCTTTGATGTAGTATATCTGAAGGAATGGTATATGCTAGGATTAAAATGAAATTATCATTGAATAGACTATAGCTAATACTGAGAACTCCAGTTAAAGATCTAATTAATAAACTTTCTTCCAGATCATCTTATTCTGTTGCAAGTATATTGTTGACCGACTAATGAAATTATCATTCATATCAGAACTTGTCTAATTATCGTCGTCCTTGTTATTTATGGTGAAGTTCTCTTTTAACTTCACTACTTCTGTTACTAATGACTACATATTAAGTAGTACTTATAACTAGAATGTGATATAAAAATGTTTAATAATATTGAAATCACTGATTAATATTGAACATTTAAAATTGGAAAAATTAAATGAAATTTCATCCAATTTCATATTTCGTCATTGGTTTAGTGTACTGGTGGCAGTCTAATTTTTATTTTGAAGCTATAAACTCGAACATAATTTGTTATCATAGTAGAGTATATGCGTAAACTTCAGTAACGCTCTTTACTGTTATGCAGTCTAGTTTTAATATTACATAATTATAACTGCTCAAGAAAAGGAAATTATTCATCATTTTATATGTGAATAAATAAGTATTAATTAGTAGTGCCTAACAGCTCCTACTACTGCATATCAATAATGTAAATTTACAATTAAATAACACATTTAATCGCCAGTTTAATGAAGTTATTATAAAGGAGAGTTCACTGAGTTCAATTTTAACGGAGATATTTATGACTAAGAATGAAGTCGTTAATCATTTAGACAATAATGTATACAAAGTACGCTGATAAGAAATCGGTTGTTTCTAGTAATAACATATTAGCTTCTCATTTACTGAATTCTCTCAATTGAGCGTACACTAATATATGATGTACAAATGAGAATGAGTATGAATGCATATTTCGTTTTCCAGATATTGGTGTCCGAGATATTGAGAAGGGTTGAAAACAAAGATTTATTCATCGGAAGGATACTTATTGTTCATGTTCAGTTAACTGCAAGTGAGCAAATGTTTAAAAGTTATTTAACGGTGTGCAAAATTTATGTTTAAATGATAAGACCGTCTGTGAGATAATAGCTATCAACAAACAAAATAAAAGAAATAGAGCATTTTAAGATTAGGGAAAAGCTTGTCTTTGTATGATCTGGCTTTAATAATGATGAAATTGCTGGCATTATAGATTTCAGATTAAGAGCTTCACTAATAGGAATTTATTCAGCTGCTAGATTTATCTTACTCTGATAAGCAAGTTATTTGGTAAGACAATCAAAAACGAACAAATACTTAGGTCACATTACTTTCAGTTATGTTTCCTCTTTGATAAGTACGTGAAAAATTGCAAACGTTGATAAAAGCAGAGTTGAGTTGTTGTTCATATCTCTGAACATTTTTTCATAAATTTAGACTAAAAGGACATTGTGTTTTCATTAGTGCCGCGGCTTGTCACTTGGTCGATAGTGAACATGATGTGAATTTTCTCAAATCATTCATAATTATCAATAAGTAAACAAGTTCCAACCTACTACGTTTTACTGAAGCCACTGTTATCAAGAAGCTTAAACCTGATTTATGTGTCTAAGGTGATAACACCGGTAATCTCGCATTGCCTTAGTGACCTAAATTTTTGATACCTAATTACGTATTTTATTAGTTATTGTTCATAACTGTATATTTCATCCTCGTCTTGTAATCGTGTTTTAAATGAACTTTACCTACCTTCACTTTTTGATCATTCTACTTCTGTATTCATGTTGTGCAGTTTTTAAGATTCAATTAAGTGATCTGTTGGCACATGATGCATAAATATTCTATTCTCAAATATTCACACTATTTAATATAAACTATTCAACAATATGAACATCTCTTTTAATTTGTTCATGTATACGTTGTTCATTATACTAAACTTCATTGATGAGAACTCTACGACTGTTGGTTTTAGTGTACATACAAAATATTTTTCGTAATAAAATAATTAAGTGGATTGATTCTAGTTTGTAAAATAGTTGATGTAAAACTATATATACTATCTTACTTCATTCTATTCTGCTATGATCGTTATCTTTACTTTAAGCGGTTCATTATCTTTTATAGACTTTGTTTTATGTTTCAATACAGGAAAGGTGTTATATTGACGATAATTATATGTTTCATTCAATTGTCGATTATGAATTTTGTTAGGATACTAATATAATGGCTCGAAATGTTCCATTTTACTAGCACTAAAGACCTTTTACGATGTTTGAATGATAGTGAAGTTAGAAATATTTGTATGTTGTAAAAGATGACCTCGAAAAGGGTGACATATATGCGATAGGCAAGTGTAAGAAAGATACATTAGAAAATAATATACAAACTCGATAAAATAATTGTGACTTTTTTCTTAAAGAACAAGGTTAAACGATTACAATAACACATAGAACTTAGGCAAAATACTATTTGAATAGAACTTTATATTCTATACATTATATATTAACTATCCAACTGACACATCTCCGTACATTTGTCTTATATTTCATTCATTGAAAACATAAAAGTTGGTGTTCTATTGTCATAATGATTGTTAATAAAAATCCGTTAGATGAATGATCTCTGTTACTTATTCATAATTCTATATAGTTAAGTGAATAAATAGTGAATATATAAATAAGTAATTACTTGCATAGTTCTGTTTTATATTTAAAATCCATTTATCTCATAAGGGATATCTGAATGAAGAATTTATGTGTAAACACTAGATAAATAAATAATGATCATGTTCCCATTACAATAAATTTTAAGAGCAACATTTTCACGAGTAAATAATATCAATATATACTACTAATGTATTTTAGTTGAGAGTTTTATATGTTTTAAATATGATGCTTGTATGTCAATGATTTTGTCAATATTTAGTAGATGTTAACATTACGAAGAAAGATTGCTTTGAATAAATGGAATATGATAAAAACAAACCATGCTTAATGACTATATTTAATAAATTTGTATTTATATATTTGTGAAATATACTATAGCACGTAAATGGATAATTGTTATACTATATCACAAATTGATGGAAAAGGGAAATCTTCCATAAGACCCTGCGCCGCTGGTACAGACGGTTAGGCATTTACCAACCTGAATGGCTCTGAGACAAAATCTAGGAGTCGTACAGTAGAGAAGTCCCATACTAGGATAAAACAGCTGTTCAGGGCTACCTGGTTTACAGTGGTACCCTACTAACACCAACCTGTGACTAATTTAATCAAGTAAATCTCAATACCAATCTCTACAAACCACCTCAGTTCATATATCAAATAGTAATTGTTATGACGGATTGGTACGAACCCGCACCTTACACCCACTAAATTACATCAACTAATGGCAAATATGTTAGTCCTGACAATGCCTAACGTCAATTTTGACGCCTTTTCAGTCCCAGGCCGAAATCAGAAGAACATAAGACCTTTAAACTAATCAGAAAAATTCAGATTATATCTGAAGTACTTTATATATATATATATATATATATATATATATATATATATATATATATATAACATAATTTAAGACTTTAAAGTGTTGTTAGTACAAAAGGTTTTAAAACAATAAAGTTAGGTCCAATCGCCATAGTAAAACATGGACTTGTTCATGTCACTATTGTAAACGTTAAAGTTAGAAATTGTAAATTTCTAATCTTTCTGTCTGCATCCCATCATTAGACTATATAGATGCTTTTGAAGGAAACATCTAGTGGTTTAAATTGATCACTGAAGAATGGATGCTTCAAGATAAAACTATTTATTGTCGTATATTCTTCTTTTATAAGTCATAGAAAAGACCCCACTCTGTACTGACGGTGCACATTTTGTGCCATATGAACAAATTTAAATGTATCTCACAGAGGGAGTTCATCCTATACACAACCATGAATGATCAGCTTTATCAAAAAGTCATTCTATTACTTAACAGTTAGAAACGTTTTCCCCAAAGATCTCGTCAGTATATTCCTCGAAATGTCAAGGATTGTAAATAGAGACTTCTTATTAACTGTGGGAATTCCGTTTGATTGTGAACCTGGGCAGATAATTATTTTTGATTAGTAATAGTTTATCTATTGGGTCATTGTAACATAATAGTTCGATACTAGAGGTTAGGTAGTGTATTAGGTCTCTTTTCCTTCTGAATTGAACTTATTTTAAGAATTTACATATTGATTGTTCAACTTTGGTTTTTTATTTATCTTTCTTTGCAATGAACCATATAATATCCTGACTGATAGAAGAAATGATATTCTAAACTCTTCCCTAATTTTATTGTAAGCTTGACTAAATGATGACAGTTATTCTATTCATTGATGATGATGTTCATATCACTATTTTAAGCATAAATGATATCAGTATCATTCACAAATGTTTTATATAAATGAACGTTAGTAATTGTTGAAATAAGTAAAGTGTTCGCGAGGTTTTTACATTTTTGATGGTAAAGGATAAGTATACAAGAGAAATATATTGCATATTTGAATAGTATTCTAAACAAATTGATAACTACATGAATACAGACGTTTATCAAACTTTGTATTTTACTGGACTATGACTGAACTAATGATAATGATGGCCAGTTTTTGTTTATTTATAAACAAAATCTCTGTGTTTTCTGTATTCTCTTATTTGTTGTTTACATTTACCATAATCTAATCTTAGTTAAGTAACACTAGACAAATGAATAGTTTCACTATGGAACACTTCATCAGTAGATACACTAAGCTTCAACAGGGAATCGAACCTAGAACCAGCGTTTTAACTATCTTATAAATTGTTTTTTTAAATAAATATAAAAGAATAAATAAGAAGTCTTCTCTACGTTTAAAATTTTCAGACAATACATCATAGACAACAAAATGTTTTTAAACACTACTGACAAATATTCATGATGTTACACATGAAAGCGATTCACGCCTACTAAATTATTGTGAAATATTCCCTTATCTTACTTAGCATTACCTTCTAATTATTACATAATCCTAGCAAAGAAAAATCCTTTTTTTTTATTTTTCATATCTCATGTATCAAAATTTAGGCATATTGTATTATTTTGTTATAATTTCTGCAGACGTAATAGATTTTATAAATAATTGATAATGAAATAAAGAAAACTTTGTTTCATGATGGATACATTAGTGTAGAGTGAAGAATATCGAAGCAATACGAATGATCATGTCTAAAACACACATATTTTGTTTTAATGTTGTTTTTTGTTGTTGGTAAACATTGAAATTTATAGAAAACAATAAATTACACCTTTTTGTTTTAAATAATAAGAAAATTTGAATAAGTATTGTCTAATACTCTGATTAGAATGTGGATAAATTTGTTTTGTACTAGTTAACAGTTGTGATTTCTGTAAGATGATATACCTCTTGTTCACTGATTTATTCAGTAAGGATTTTTGATAAAGTTATTTTATAAAACAATTTTAATTCTAAAGAAACATGTATTGCTCATCTGTGAATTGTGTAAACCTTGTTAATTAAGCATTTTATAAATGATATACCTAATGTTAATTGGTACTCACTAGTAGGGTGCAATTAGAATATTGATGAATCTGCTTTTATACTCTATGTATTCGAACTGCCGTCACTTAGTGTTAGGAAAAGGTCATTTAACTTGATCTCTTAGGGGTGTGAAATCATTAGATTAATCTGCTACTAAATATTTCTTTCGTCAACTATTATTCATTTAACATCGTATCATATTGTATGATACCATGAATCACTTAAATTACTGACAATATTGTCACTTAATGTGTGATAAACAATCAATGATAAGAACTAAACACTTCTGAGTGATTAGTCAATGTCGCTACGTATTACTAACAAACTGATAATGAAGCACAGCGTCATATTAAGTATTCAGTTTTATGTAATTCAGTTGATATTTGTTCGTATCCCACAGTTAATCAAGTGATTTTCTCAATAACTATACATCTAGATAAAAAGCATACCAAAGAGACATGTTTCGATTTGTATAAATTATAATTATAAACTTTTTTGTGAAAAAAATGTAACAAAACAGTAAATGATTAGAGTATAATAAATGTAGATAAACTATAAGCTTTCAAATAAAACCTATAAATTAGATTAAATAAGACTGTCCAGAATTCAGTTTACAGTATTCATGTTTCTTCTTTAAAAAAAAAAAGAAATGCCTGAATACAACATAATAATTCCTTACATTAATCTTAGAACTATCTCGAAGTAAAGAAAATACTGGGTTGTACACTGAATGCTTAAATCAAACTATGTACTTAACTACAATATTTATTTCTAAACCTGTACAATTGAATAATACACCTAAATTAATGATATTTATTTGTTTGTTTTCAAACAGCTAATCTAAACAAAATATTCGGCAATTGTTTAAATCTAAACTTATGCATATAAAATAAAATCATCAAAGCTAACATTTGAAAACAAAAAGCTACTCTTGATTATTACTACTTATTGTTAAATAGATATTTCATATCCCATAAACAATGTTTACAATACAAATTCCAATGAATAAAGAATTAAGTAGAATATAATTATCATCAATAAAGTTATACTTCTGAATGTACAAGTGTTTTATGCTATACGAGTAATTAAATGATTCTGATTGTTGGTGACATGATTTTACTGATAAGGAAATTGTCTCCAAGAATTTTTGTACTTCTTTTATTTATACTATGTAACTATTCGTGATTTATATAGTTACAATATGCTAATGTATCATTTAATTTAAATGTTGACTTGTAATTATGAAAAAGTATGTCTAAAGTGAAAATTATCAATTTTGACATAAGTTTAAATCCTAACATTGAAGTTAGTTTCTAGTTTTTCCTGAATTATTTCAAAGCAAATTATAAGTATGACTTTCATGGATAAGATTCTAGTATTTGGAATGATATGTAATTAGTTATTGATTCAGTGAGGACATCAGTGCTTAAATTCTAGTGATTAGTAACAAATTTATGAATGACTTGTAAGATCAATATGAAGCATTCATTGGTTATCCAAGTAAATTTTAAACATGTTGATTTGATGTTGCATTATTTTGGATGTAAACGTTTTATTTTATTTCATAAACTGTTTTACATTCACTGACTAAATATTTTGTTTTCTGATTCTTCTTCATTGTGATATTGTATCAAGAAGTTGAATTCGTGTACAATTGTTAATAAGGTTCAGCGCGTTCATACTGCTGACCGCCTACCTCACATTTGCTTATGAATATCTATCACCTTCGTTTAAACTAGTATATTTATTCAGTTCTTTACTTCGTTATCATAAAAATATACGAACTCACTGGCGGCTCATTTCAGTAAAGAACAGGGGTTCTCTCGGAAGCATTAATTAGTAATAATGTGTCACTTTTGAATCATCACGAGTATATTTGCATTTTGAACTATCTACAATAGCCGGTATATAGCTGATACAATGAATTTAAAGTCATTACTGCTCTATTCAAATATTTTGAAAAGAATCAGTTATATGAAGTTCTGAGTTGGAGTGTGGCTGGCGGGTAGAATACAGGACGCCAGTTCTGTCCTATCAGGACTCAGTAGTCAAGTTATGAACGAGGTAGCGTTTGGCATGAAACAAACCATATTCGAGTCCCAGTGTGAAAATCGATACTGGGGTGCAAGTATATCCAAATGATGGATCCTGAACAAAAAGAAACGTGCATCCCAGATTTCGCTCGCTAGCCACAATTCAACTCAAATTATACTTGTCAACTATCGCTGTTTAGAAGAAATTCTCTTAGCAAACACATATGGTAACAAAAACTGATCAAATTTAGTACATGTTAAATCAGTGGTAATATTTAAATGCATTTGAATTATACATGAAGTTTTGCTTTACACTGAGAAATACAGTTGTCTAGTTTTTCGTTTTTTTTCTTCAAACTAATAAACTAGGATTTGTTTAAAACATAATTATTTAAAATTTACAATCAAAATTTCATTTTATCAATACACTATTCGAAAATGTTACCAGGATAAAGTCAATTCTAATTGATTGAGAAAGTTCCTTGTTAGTTTTTGTGTAGTTAGTTACAAGAAACAATTCGTACACTATTTTATAGAGTAAGAAGTGTAAGCACTGTTGAGAATCTGTAAAAAGAATTAATGAATGTAGAAAAATGCCTGAAAAACGACTGCTGTCTAAAGAGATTGGTTGATTAGTACAAGAAATTTGAGCGGAACTGTTCGTAAGTAGCTAAAGTCAGTAGAAAACACATTTTCATTCAGCTTAACTTCAGAGGTGATAATATTGCAGAAACAATCAACTAAAAGCTCAACACCACTACAAACAGAACATACCTCGCAATGAAACAAGTAATAATTTACAAAACGTGTACAGTTCTATTGATTTAAACTGAGGTGGTTTGTGGACATTGGCATTAAGTTTTAATTGATTAAATTCGTCACAGATTGAGGTTAGTAGGACATCATTGAAAACCAGGTGGTAGTGGACAGCTGTTTCACTCTAACATGAGATGTCGTAGCAGTGCGTATCATAGATTTTATCCCAGGGCCTTCAGGTTGTCGAATAATTAACCCTATGCACCACTAGGCCTGTATCCAGTAGAAAAAAATTCCTACTTCCATCAATCTGTGATATATTATAATGATTATCTTTTTTGTCGTCAGTAATAGCCATCTCACTCGTGACAAATCTGAACTCTGCCAGTCACAACTTCTCACTACAGCTTCACGGATGTCAAGAAGTTAGTCACTACTGAGCTGATTATTGTAACTGGAACAGTTTTAATTTATAATAACATAGTCATATTAACAAATTTTCAGTTTCCTGTTTGAAGAACAAACAACTGCTTTAGTTCCCAAAATTTTTTCTGTTTTCCAAATAATGCTACTTCGTCTTCTAGATACTGTGTCAATCAATTTACGTCTATTGTATACTAGTCTACTTGATTTCCGCCTATTGCTTACTGAAAGTTTATAGACTTTAAACCAATCATTGTAAAGGATTACATAACATTGATGATTGCTATAAAGTTTAGTGAAAAGGTGTGCATACACATTATGTAAAAGCCACGAATCAGAATGTATATTATTATGTCATATGTATGGTTAATTTGCATGTTACTTATCTGACGTAAGATTTCAGTAAAATAATAAATAACAGAATATAATTTATAGATGAAATTGAAATACTCGCATTAAAAATATTAGTTATGACAGATTACCTAATGATAATAATGAATAGATCGAATTGAGTAGTATCTTGGGACAACTAATCAATTATTAAACATTGTGCATGTATGGTCTATTACATATATATATATATATATATATATATATATATATATATATATATATATATATGTACATTTGTGCGTTTGTCAATCAGAATAACGAGAAAGTTATATTTGACACAAGATTTAATTGTCACTAGTTTTATTGTACAAATAGATAGAGTGTCGTTACACCTAGCGTTATATGGTTAATGAATATTAGTTTCTTGTTATGCATAGTGGTTAGTTTGAGTTACACCAGTCATTTATGGTAAACAAGTGTAAGTTACGCACCGATATGATTCGTGATAATATTTCAAATAGACAGAAGAGAGAAGCAGGATATCAAGAGAAATGATTTCTTTCAAATCAGTAAAATATTAGTTTTAAATCGTTCTTTGACTGTCATTATGTATAATTTTCAGTTCTCAACACCTTATGGTTATGTATATCTCGGATTATATGTTAGTGTTAATATAGTTAAGGGCATTTTAATGCAGTTTTTCCGCTGGACTAAAATAAATGTTAATGTATCATGAATTATCATATATTACAGTGCTTCCTAGTCTTCAGTGGTACACTAACTAAGACCAGTTTGTAAATTCGAATCCAACGATCTCTAAAATACCAGATTTCAATTGATATAAGCTCAAATAATTCTTTAAATTCTATGAAGAAGACATGTTTACTGGAGTTTAACCATGTTAGGTGTGAGGCAGTAACTTACCGATTACAATGGATGGTCACACAAATATACAGCAAATTGACTGAGTTAAAAGTTTTAACTGATGGAAGCCGACTCAGTGGTCTGAAGTTAAGCGTTTGCTGCTAGGACTGAAGGTCCTAGCTTTGTTTACCTTTCGGGTTGTGGATACGTACTGTCTATGAGTCTCTTATCAGGAAGAAACAGCTGTCCAATGAAAGCGCCTGGTTTCCAATAATTGTCTAATGCAGACCAATTCATGATATTAAATTGAAACTTAACAATCTTCACTACACTCAATTACATTACAGATCTACTATAACTCAGTTGTTTCGATAATCATATAATATTCATAAATATTTGACATTAGCTGGAAACTTTCTAACATTCACGAAATATCACGCAACACTTTCACCTTGATTTAAAATATGACTTCAGTTGGCTTCTACAAAATTAATAAATCGATTGTATGATGGTTTGTTACTAATAAATTCTGGACTTCTGAATCGCATCCAACTTATTACTCTTATGAAATTGAGTAAGTCAAACAAAGATTGTATTCACATTTAATCTTTAATCTTACCTGAAAACGAAGCTGAATTTTCCTCGGTAATGTTACTAACCCAGTAGAATGAAATAATGGTTATCTAGAAAAGCTTGTGTGCATAGTTGGTGTTTACTATAAAGTATATTGAAATCAGAATATCCAGTATTTGCTTGTAGCCTTTTCATAGAGAAATTATTATGTAAATATTGATAATAGTGGTAAGTAAAAGTTTCGAAGATGGAGATGTATGTGATGGATGTAACGACCAATAAACAATACGCTTCCTACTACTACTACATCAAGTATACTAATAATAAATGATGAAAAAGATTTCATTAATATTAATAAACTATCTCTAAAGTATCAGCATAAGAAATTTAGTGAAGTGTTATCATATGCATTTTAAGTATACTTTTAACCGATAAATCTACATAAAAACTGCATAAAGTAGACAACTGTGATGGATTTCTTATTAATAAGTAAACTCGTTTGAGTGTACCGAATAAGTTAGGTGATCTTAGGTTATTTCTTCTTTCAAATATCTTATTCTTTATTTACTTGAAAGATGTTTATTTAACCACTTACCGATTAGTCAGTAAACAATGAAGGGTTTTTCTTTGTGTAAAAAAGTATTATTTATATAAGCTGTTAATGGTGGATTACATCAACTTTACGTAAATAAGCATTACTTATAAGTAAATAGTAGACATTTAAATCACAGTTATTATATACCCATATATATGAATAATATTAGTGAGTTAAGCACTTTGTAAGAACAGGCAAGATAATATCTGATCTCATTCATTTCAATGGCTGCGTTGTCTCAAATCATTTAGATTATATCACTATTGCATTTAATAATCGTAATTATCCATTCCTTTTCTTCTCCACTCATTTTAAATGAATCCTCATATCAAGTTTTTTTTAGATAAACTAATTCACTTATGTATTATTTCACACACAAAAAAACATAACATTGGTTGATTTTCAAGAAATACTCCAAGTCGACCACATAAATACTTATTTTACTTCTGTTTCCTTATAAAGTTGTACAGTTTCAACCAAATAACCATGAACTAACAGTAAACTGGAATTTATTTGTTTATCCTAGTTTATAAGTGTTGATACATTTTTAAGTATTTACTGTGGAGCAAAGTTTATCATTCAGTATGGTAATAGGAATGGTGTGTAACTTACTCTCATTACTACATTAATGGATGACAATCGGTAAAACATCTAAACAGGAAAACAGTTTATCTATTTTGACTAACATCATTTTGGTGTAATGAAAAAAAGGAAACAGAAAATAAAATTATCGGTTGTTTATTCAGCTGAGTTAATGTTTTTTGTTCAATTGTCATGAAAACAGTAGCAATAAAGCAAATAGTCATGTTTACTTTTAATGAGATTCTAATGTGTATTTTTGCTTAATGACAACCATTAGTATAAGTGAATTATACAAGTAGAAAGTACTAAATAAGAACTGATTACATGAAATCAAATGGATATCTCTTCAATTATCTGTACGTATATATTAGACCTGAATTCATCAAAATTACTACTGATTAGTAAAAAGTGATAAATGTCTGCTTTTATCTCATTCTATCACTTCAAAGTAAAGCGTATCGACAAATACTACAGTTAATCTTAGTGATCGTCTTTTGATCATGATTTAAAATATGCTATCACTGGATCATTAACTAAACATACACTAAATCACATATACACAAATACAAGTCGGTTGATTTATGAAACATGACAATATTTACCTAATAGCATTATGTAATCAACCGTTTTTTTATTTCATTAGATTAAAACTTTATAACATTCTGTTGGAAATTTAATCTAGAACATAATCGTTGTTAGTAAAGTTGATTTATAAAATTTTTAATATTGTTTAAAGTAAAGTCATCATAATACACAATAATAGAGAAAACAATTGTATGAAATTAATAATGATGAGAATCTAAAAGTCGTCTGTCGTTATGATGGGTTTCTCGATTTCTATTATTCAAGTTAAAGTAAACTACTAACATCGTCTAAAATGCACTGATTACGTGAATAAAGTAAATCAGTAGTTTGCAAACACCAAAATTATTTATTATGACAATAACCTTTAATTTATCTGTTGATCAGAAAGCCTACTGTGATCTATGAATATGTATCACTTGAATCAGTTTGCGATAAACCTGTTCTAGTGATGTTGATAGTTACGCGTTTATCACCAGATCTAAATGTTATGGATATATTCCAAGGGTTGGATTGTGGATGACAACCACATCAACTTTATGGGAATAATCTTTATATTTATCAGTATGAGATTAATTCTATTTAAACTATTTAGTTCATTGTAATCTCTTAAAAAATGGAATAATATAGACTTTTAATGTTTCAGATGATTACACATATTAACGAACTTATTAACATAATTATATTTCAAAAAAATATGAAATTCAGAGTTATTTAGTCTGCATTGGGTTACAATTAAATATATTAATATTAATGTACCGTATTTTTTAAATTATATGTTTAGTTTCAGTCGATTTCCTTAATTAAATGAATTTTTTTTTTATTCATCAGGAGTTAATGTTGATTTGAAACCAGTGAAAACCAGAAAACCCAGGGTAATTATTTCACTCTAGCATGAGACTTATCCCCAGTGAGCACTCTTGACTCCAGCAGGAAGTTGGACACACATCCTTCAGGGTGGCGAACCCTTAACCCTACACAAAATTGAACTAGTGATATCCAGTTGACATCGTTCTATAAATAATACAATCAACTAAACGTAATACTTACCTTCACGAAATCACTTTAGTCTAGTTAGGTGGAAATATGTAAATATCAGGTGATTGATTTATGTAGTGGTTACATAATAAAATGAACACTTAGATTTCTATTATTATAAATGGCACTATCTGATTAGTCAGAAAAAGTAACCAACTTATTCCGTTTTTGTTAATTTCTTATTAAATTATATGTAAACTTTAGTTCAAAAACACTAAAACATTCTGTTTAGTAGTGCTTTATTATATCTAGTTATGAGTAAGAACTAATACACATATGCTAATTGCCTATGACTGGCCTCTTTAAAATGTACATTTGACTTAGTATCTGAAGTGAAATAATATTTGTCATTCTGATATAAATGATTCATCTAAGATAAGTCTAGGTTCCATGTGATAGAGCAAATTAAACTCTTCAAAAGTTTCATATTTATACTGACGTTATACTGTGAACAGTTACTAGAAACTGTTTTATAACTGATTATATATTTTATTTATGATATTACTTACCTTAAACAGTTACATTGAAAAATAATTCAGACGAATGAATATTTATTTAGCTTAGTGAAGGCATACATTTGTAATATAACTAGCAGTGTCATTATACTTCTGGTAAACAGGTTAGAGTTGGTAAACGACATACAATAAAATTATAAAAACCATGCTTATATTTGTATGAAAAGACTGCATATTTCTTCCTTATAATTGAGAGTAATTGTTAATAAACACAAAGTTGACGTCCAATTTAACATTGAAATGACACTAACTTGCATTTAATTAGACAGAGACTTAAATGATTGATTCTGATCTTCACATGATAGTATTATCCCTGTATAAATGTTCATCTTAAAACGTAAGTACAGAAAGCCCACTTTATTAACGTTTTAGTTGCCAAGATGTATACACCATGAAAATTCGATCACCATTGTGTCACACCATTTAATGTATATGACCAGGTGATACTCATAAGTTATCCAATGCAAAAATATGCGAAACATGTTTTCAAATAACAATATAATAATTTGAAAGTAAATGGTTAACGATTTTGTTAAATTGTTCATCATCATGAATAAATTTTATCTTTAGTATACTATTTAAACAAATTTTTTTCAAATATGACTAATCGTAGTGTTATGTCAAAAGGTAATGAAAGTGAAAATTATACAGTTAAATGCCGACTAAGTAGTATGGATGATTAGATATTCCCATTGAAACTCAAAGTCTCTGGATTTGATCCCCTTGCGGAATTGATGTATGTGCATTACTAAGGAGTCAAATATTTAGATGAAACGCATGTCAGATGGTTTGCGATTTTTAGTCATACCCAACCACTATCATTCTGTGACGAATACAATCAACTAAATGTAACATCTGCTAGCAATTAAAATAAGAAATTCAGTGACATCAGAATAATTATTTTTTGTATTAAAGTTTCGTAATCTATATGAAGTACCGATTACATTATCACATACCGGTCAACACTGAGCAATTACAATAATGATGTAAAAGTTACGATAAACAACTTTAATCTATGTTGAGATTATTTTTTCATAAGAATAACTACGTTTCTTTATTATCTTGATTGCTTTAAAGGTAATTTTTTACCTTCTATAGATATTAAATTGTATACTAAAAACATAAAACTAACTACTTTTTCTTCGTGTCATCAAAAAGAACTCAGTTATTTTTCGTCATAACAAAGATACTACTTCGTAATTACTGAGTGTCTAAGAATTGCAGCTGAATCGTTCACATTTTGGGATCACATACTGTTAATTTATTAGATGTTAATACAGTTGTTTTGTATGATTAATTAATTAGGTTTAACCACTGATGTATCTATTACAATCGCTACATCAAATAAACATAACAAGATAAGAATCCCAAGATTATGTGGCATACCTTCAAGACAGTAGTAGTATTATTAATCGTAAAATAGATTAAGCAAGAAAAATAGTTTTTAAAGTAGGATATAATTTATGGCTTAAAATAATAATATCGATATAATCTAAAGGATGAAAATGAAGCTAATTTACGATAGTGATAAGTAATAACATGCTAGCACAAAGTAAATAATTTCGACCAACCAATACGACTCAACTCAACAGTCAGTTACTTCATAGAGTGGTGCCGTATTTCGGTTTGTTTTTAACTATTTTAGTTGACATTACACATCAAGACAAACAGTGCTTACATTCATATTTTCAACATTATGCATTATGATGTAGTTTCCCATCATACCATCAACATTACTCACTCAATTATTGTAAAGACATTTTTGATAAAATTTACTAATCTGCTCAGATTTTTTAGTAGGTTACGCATATAACAATGGTTTTAATAAAGTAAAATAAGTGAGAACATTACGGTGCATACAATTTCACTGTATAAAGTAAAAATTGACTAATGTTCGTAAGAAATAGCAAACTATATTCCGAATAAATGTTGTATGCTTTGGTTGAGATAACGTATGCAAATTTTACTAAACTTTCATTTTTTACACTAAGTATTCGAATGAACTTTAACTATTATAATGGTAACTTAGATTTGCTTTGATAATAGTTTACAGGTTTGTCTGGAAACTATACAAGAGCAATAAGGAAGTGAGCTATATTTATTAAAATATCTCTTATCCGGTGTTCATTATTGCGAAATAACATCAGATACAGTCATTAAAAAATATTAATCACTTTACAAAATTAAACTTATAGTTTTACTGAGGTTCCAACGTGTGATCATCAAGTTCTACAGCTCCTATAATATCTCCGAGGTTCTGGTTTCATATTCAATAACTTGCATTTCTAAACTCTTTGGCTAACTTGTATTAACAAATATAAGCTTACTAATGGCTAGCTTAGAAGTAAAGTTTACATAACCCCAGTAAGAAACTGTAACCTGAAGTATTAACCATACCTAAATAATTACACTAATAGCAAACAATGACGATTCAGCCAACCACTGTTGTTTTTTCAAATAGCATAAGGAACCCAATAATCTCTCTCATAGAGACTCATTCTTCAAATATCGGTAAATAACTTAGTAAGGCACTTCTGTAATATGAACTTTCCATAAAACTTCAACTACAAAACTGCTATAATAGTTTCATTTGAAAAAGTGTAAACTGATTACAATTCACAATTAAGGAAATGTTTAATGAAATCATTAAATTATATTTACCTCAATCTTACAAACTAAAACAAATAGTAATGTTCAATTGTTCATTGTTTCATTCAAATAAAATACAGAATCACCAAACTCAACTTACTAGGTGAACGTAAAAAAACTCTTCTGAATGCTAACGTGTATTCCTCTACGTTGATCTGAGTCACTTTCGTCACTATCAAACAAACAGTGATACTGTTATAATATTGTTGATTATCGTCAATTGAAAACTATCTTTTCAATACATTCTATTTATAATAATTTCAATCTTCGTAACAAACAAACACAAAACATTCATTATTTAACCGAAATGAACATTTCATTTAGTAAGGAATTATCTTATTGGTCAATATTAAATGATACAATCATTTAGTTATTTATTTCCTTGAATAGCGTGCAGTTTTCTCTGTTGTTGCCAACTCAGTACTTAATTTACAAAGAAAAAATATCTGTGAAAGAAAAGATTCTGTTTGCATTATCGGATATAAGTAGTTAGGAAACTGAATAGGAAATTTGAAGAGATCATCATAATTTAAGAGTTTAACGCATTCCTATTTTTGTAATGATGTCAAATATCCGAATACTGCATAGTTGACTAAATATAAATACACTGTTAAGGTACTTTAAAATAAATTTTTTTTTTCATTTTTCTAAATATTAGGATTCTTAAAATTTGATCCCTCTCAAAACTAAGGTTCTATTTGCATGTACATAAATACGTGTCATCTGAAGGATGTAAATGATATTCCTAGTGTAAGCGGTCATATTTTTGATATGTCTGACATAAATGTTAATTTACGCGATGTGTATCGAATACACTTGACTTAATATTATTGTTTTTTATTGTTTACAAGTAGCTTGTATTTCTAACCATCTTTTTGTTATAAATGAAAGGTGCATTATTCAATATGATTATGTACATGGATGTATGTCCCGTCATCATTTTATGCTGAGTGTAGGAAATGTTTTGACGCTCGCTGAAGCACAAAGTTCCTAGTAGGACAGAAAACTAAAAAAACATTTGTCGATTTATTATTAGTGATAATAATCTTACTCCAAACAAATTTGAACTCCACCAGTCATGACTTTTCACTAGAATTTGAGGATCATCCTGAAGTTAATCACTAGTAAGATGATTATGTTAGTTAAACTGAGGTAGTTTTCTGGAGTTATTCATTAAGTTTAGTTAATTGTATTCATCGCAGATTGATGACGGTTGGGTAACAATGAAAATCAGTGGGGGTGGAGATTGGACATCAGTTCTGTCACAGCATGAGATTCCTTAGTGTTACGCATACACTAATTCCGAAGGGATGCCAAACCCAGAGCCTTCAGATCTCACTGCGAACACTTCAACTCTGCACAACTGAGTCGGCATTCAGTGGTATAACTTTCACTTTCATCACTTCGTGATACAGTACGACGGTAATGCATTGTCATTAGTGTTAAGTGTCTGAGTGAGATACATGTCTGAACTCTATTAGATACGACTTCTCTGTCGAAATTCGGGAACCTACTGAAATTAGTAACGAGTAAGCTGATTATTATTATTAGTTTTCGGTGATTTTTGTGGAGATAAGTATTTATTTCGTTGTCTATATTTGTCATAGACCACACCATTTATTGGAAAGTTTAAGAAACCACTTTGATGTCGAAATGATTTCTGACGAACTCACTGAGCATCTCTAGTTTTACTTGTTTCTAATGTTTACTGGCCAGGGATTTGTCAAATAAGTTACATTATGTGTAGTAGATCATCATTATGATTTAACTGTTTCACTTTTCTATAAAATTCATCTTCAAATTAAGTAGGATTAAATGTAAGGTAAAGATTAAACAATAAGTGAGCTGAAGAATCTCAGTGATATATAAAAAAAACACTCAGCTGATATTTTTGGCAGCCCAGTTGTAAACTACGGTAGACCGAGACGTTGAACTGACCTCTTATTGGAACTAAAGAAATCCATCATAGCATAAAGATTTTATATGAAAGGAAATTTTTTTAAAAATGTTTACTTTAGTGAAACAATCGTAATTATTAGTTAGTTTTTGCTTAAAATGGTCTTATAAAAATGGAGAGGTGTGTTGTGTCACTAAACAAATTCGTCAACAGCTAATCATGAAAACCATCACAAATAAGTCTGGCACTTATAATAAACAAAACTTAAACGGTATTGAATCAAATGGATTTATTGGAGATATAATTAAGATGATGTTATATAATGAACAAATGGTTAGTAAATAAGACAATATACCAGTAAATATGAAAAACACAATAGGTGATGTAGTCTTGGCTAATTAATAGTAATAATAATAATCAACAAAAAAATAAGGACATTCTAATAATTATCGGTTATTAAGAAAAATGAAGAGAGTTAGGATCACGGTAGAAACGGGGATTGAAATAATTGATCTTGAGCACGAAGATTAAACTTGTAACTGTGAATCTTTAAACCTCTACCTTTTGATGTGTAATCACTTTGAACCACTTCGTTTGACTGTATGTATGAATGTAAAAGAGAGTTCTGGTAAAGAAACATGATCAGTAGTAACAAAACGTTCTACGACTGAGCTGTTGGGAGATTTGTATAATCCTTTAAATACTAAAGTAGGACAATCGTCAGAGACGTGTTTTGAGAGATTCCGTTTTGTACGACTAGTATATCTAGTTCGCTCATAACAACCAAACTAACAAATGCACATTGATCTCATGCAAAGTGAGAGCTTGTTTATCATACATCCATGATTCAAACGTCGGCTGGGATTGGAGATGCAAAGTTTGGCTGCTTAAAAATATTCCTTCAAGCATATCAGGAGTCCATCTTTTGAGATTTCTAAATCAATATATCCTTCGCATCGGACGTTCATAAAAATTTCTTTATTTGGTATGTTACACAATCTTTTCCATCACTTCTTTAGTTTCTCATTTCTGCCAATGAATATTGAAGTGTACGTATTAATAATAAAAAAATATTCTCCTCAGATTTTTTAGTTCATCATCAATAGTATTAACACTTCTGACTCGTCTAAACCTTGAGAAGGGACAGTTTCTCTGTCGGCCCAGTTGAACCAACTCCGAGAATTCAAATACTGGACAATGCAGGTTGGTTCCTGATAACTACGTGTATTGCGTGAAAAAACTAAATTAAAATTGAGCAGCTTTACTAAATGATATCAATGAAAAAGAATTTTTTCGCTGAGTGCTCCTTATACCCTTAATGTTTATAAAAGTCAGGTTTTATAAATCTTATTTTCATGGCTTCATCTGTGTTTAAAAGTCATAATCGAGCTCCGTTTGATTAGCTGTTTGGAATTTAGTGTAAAGTGTCTCCTTTTGTGAGACAGAATGACATTCTTATTAGGCTTAGCGTTACCATATTCACAACTAGGGGTATATGATTACGAACAAATATGGATAAAGGACTCTGAGAATTGTCAGTTTAACTTCCAGAACATGAGTACAGACTGAGGAGTTTGTTATTTGTAATATGTTGTATGAGTACTGTGAGCACCTCAAAGTTGGCGTGCGACTTGACTACTTTAGATGTCGTTTCAGTAGGCCTTTTGAGTCAACGTGCTGGAACGTCACTAGATATTTTCATTTTAAAATCCAATCACAGATAAACTGTTTTCTTACTGACAATTTCATATTTTGTTGAACTTTTCAGTCTCGAAAATTAAGAAAGTTTACTCTGTATTTGTTATTTGATGGTATTTCCTTATTCTTCCTATTTATTCCTTTACACAGTACTTGTAAGACAATAGTCTGTTTCAATAGCTGAGATATTTAATCATGTTTATTTCACACTGAAGCGGTATGAAGCTATACGGATGAATATATTGATCAGTTCATGCATACAAAGTAGATTTTTTTTAACATATCCTTATGAATGTATCTGTATGGAAAGGTAGATATTAAGAAAAATCACGATATATTTGTGTTGATATTCAGAGTTGAATGTAATTGTTGTATAAACATTATTGGAGTATGTTGAAGTTCCTTTTAATGGACCCTACTGTCACACATCAATAGAGTGTCATCTACATAATGAATATAATATTAAAGTTTAACCTCTACGTATTGTAAAAACTTGTTTCACAATACATCTGTGAGGAGACCTCACTGAAACGTCATTCGCCTGACACGCAGTAATCGATGTCCGTGTTTCTCATAAAGTACATTCTCGTCTGATTAACTCAATGTATATAGGCAGGCATTATTTTAAGTACTGTAATGCAATAATTATGGGTTGATAAGTGTAGAACATAAAGATGCAACTGATGTATACAATCGTTCACGTGAATAATTTTTGTTTTCTAAAAAGATATAGACTGAATACTTAAACACACAAAATCAACTAGAATGAATAAAGTGCATTGCTTTTTTCATTATATAATAATATACTATTAGGTCATTTGAATATATTGGACGAAACCTGAATAAATAAATGTATCTAGATAAAAAACAAATTGACTCATTCATACTGTTATAACAAGAGGAATTATTATATAGATGTACTAATATCATAGGAACAGACAAGGTTGGTTTGGAAAAAAGCGAAGAATATGGTACTTACACACATAATTTAAGTTCCAATCACGTGCTGAGAAGTGTGATTTCTACACAGAACGAGCTCGCGAGCCCGGATTCATGGTGGGAAAAAATTGGGAAAGACTTAATTCATAAAACATGAAGGCTGTTAAAACTGTTTTCAATAATCAGTGTATCTGGCCTACGATCCATCTTGGAGATGATCAGCCAATATGAAGTTTCTATTTCAAATGTCCGCCGCTTTATCACTCCACTAAATAGCTTGCAACCAGAGAATACCAAATTCATCTAGTCAAAATAACTGCCGAGAATCATTCACAAGAGTAAAACAGCTTAGGTTGCTAAATTCTTTGTTCACACACTATTACGCTGTTCTACCTACTGTAGTCGTAGATGTTCAATGTATAGGACTAAGACGGTTGTTTCATATATTTATTCAAGTAGATTTAGGAAAAAGATTACCCACTCTGCACAGTCACTGACAGTTGCAGATAGAAATGATAACCAGAAAGAGAATAAAGTCCTCTCTATCAACTTTGACGTAAAAACGTCTTACAAGATGCTTTTCGTTTGACAGTTTACATCGTTAGCTTTTCAAAAACCACTTCTGGTAGATTTCTGATCTAAGGCCAGCCTTTTAGTTTGTTCAGCAAACTATCAACAACTTTGAGCAAATAAGCTGCAACACTACAATTTTAATATTAATTACCAACTAACAGAGAAATTTGAGCAAGTATATGCAATGTTTAAATTGAAAGGTTCCTAAACAAAACAAGGAAAAGATATACTGGTGACTGCCGGAGAAGCCGAAAGAGAAGTTTACAGAGTGTTAAATGACACAATTTCTTGGTAACCGGTCATACACTTACAATAACCAACGAATGATCCATAGTAAAACGGTCTGGCTGAAAGATTCGTTGATACGTTGAAAAGTGGCTGATTAAAGGGGAAAGAGATAATATATTGATACAGGTGATAGTTAAATTCCTAACATCTTATCGAGTTACTTCAAGCCATACTGTGCAAGTAGGAAAGTCTCAAGATGACGGTATATTCAGGAGGAACATTTGAGCCATTTTTAGCAATATATTGCCATCCAAACAAACAAATAAACCTATGAACGATAAAAGCTGGACGTCTACTTGGAATTTCAAAGTCGTCAAAATAAATTCATTAATTCATATAGAGGCAACGGAAATAAGGAACCTTGTGTTGATAGACGAAGGATTATAAGTATTACACCTAGTTCGAGAACGTTTTGGGGTATAAAGAAGAGATAAAAGAGGATAAAAGAACCGTGACTATACGAGACCGCCTTCTAATTGAGAAACTCGTGAATATCTTCTAAAGCAACCATAATCGAAAGAACGGAGGAATATATAGAAGAAGTACTACCAAAATAACTTAATCGTCCCCAGTCATGAACCATTTACAGAATACGGTAACTAGGCTAAAGTGGATCCAAGCGTAAATTTCACACATTAAGAACTAAAGAATGAAGAATAATTGGGATGGCTCTCCGGAAACTCGACAAAACATTTGAAAGTTTTAATGAACCCGAAGATGTTCTGTCTTATCACATTTCGACATAATTTTCGTGATTTAAACATGAAATAGTCCCACTGAAACCCCCTATTTCCCAACTGGATACATTTTAATAATTTTTTTAGTTTCACAGAAACGCTATAAGCACTTGATTTCTTTTATACATTCCTTCATGATTTTTTCTGCCTTCTGACTTGCTACTAGGAGGGTTCAATATGTTCAGGTAATCAGAGGTAATTCATATAACACACAATCAAGAAAACAATTAACTTGAAGTTAGTGAATCACTTTTTAATTACATTTAAAACAATCTATAATAGCTACTTTGTAGAATAGAGACAAACGTTATCTCCAAATTCATTCATCTGACTATATTATGATTATTTGTTGAACATCCAGATCTCATGTTATTATTGAACTTTTCAGTTGAGCTCATTCACAATCCCACTATGGAATCTAGCTCACAGCTTTTCCTGGTATGATCATAGGTGAGCTAGGTTGAATGGTCTTATGATAGATCTAAACAACTGTTCTAGTGCTTTCTAGTTTATTGCCTTAAAGACAAAAAATAACGATTCAATGATGTAAGCAAAAGTCTACTGGGTATTTATTGCGAAGTTTAAACATTAAAGAAATCTATTTTTTTTTTGTTATTTAGTAATTGGATAAATAATCAAATGAAATAGAATAAATCGTCCATTTGGATGAAAAATCTTGATAACCGATTTATTGATAGTTTTCATATGTTAATTGTAATAACTAAAGTGAAGTAAACATTTTTTTTTCTTACAAATGTTAATGAAGTGGGCATTTCAAGATATTTCTTTAATGTTTAAAGAACTTCATTGACGAAACAAAATAATTACACGTTAGATTATTGTTAAGAAGTTAAATCACATGTCAAGCGAATACGATTAATCTTGTTATAAGTAGTGTTGAAATTGCATAAACCTATATTAACAGGTTATATCGTAGTCAGTTGATGCTGAGAAACGTTAAATGATGATGAGATGAAAGACATTAAAAACATTTTAATAATTATTAGTTTATCAAAAACAAAGACGTTTGAATGAAGAATATTCTTTTCGATATATGCTCATCAGGTTCTACATTTACTAGTTCAAAATTATTAGTCACAAAAATAGCCAGTTCTGAGGCAAGTAAAACATTATTTAGATATCAAGAATAATTGGATAATAGGAAGTTTTCCTCATCGAGTCATTTATAAAATACGAATGTTGAAATAATAATCATTATGTAACTTGTGAAACGAAAACGACAATTGAGATAAACAAGATTATTAGTCAAATATGTGTATATAGGTATCTCTGTATATGGGTGACATAGGAGATGGGGTGGTAGCAAAATACGATTAGATCAAGTGTTTGTAGACAAAGGTCAAATCCTACTTAAAATGAAACCGAATTGGTAAGAGTTTGTAAAATGGAGTGAACGATAATCAAAATTCGTTTCCTTACTAACATAACTAAAAGTACTGAATTCCTATGCTATCTGTGGAGTGATGTAGTGATCCTATACAACGTTGAGGAAGAAACCGTACAAAATAAAAGCCTAATGTAACACAACAAACACTATTAGCAGCGCTTTAATTAGAGTAATGGAAAAGGATTCCTTTTTTTATCTCCACATAGAACTGTGTCCATAGACTAGGTTGCATTGATTTCGATGCTTTCAATATTATAAAAGTCTTCATGTGAAAAACAGCCTACTAAACGTTTTGAAACTTGAAAATTGACAAATAAAGCATTATTTTCAACAACCAACATAATTCATATAGGAAACATTCAAAAACTCTACGCTAACTACAAATAAAGACCAATGACTAAGGTACTTTATATATCACAAAACCCAAGTGTTCTAAATAGAAAAAAATGTCTTATGATTCGTCCAAGTTGATAATCACACAATTAACCTATGCCAAAAATCGAACACCATGAACACAGTGAATCAATTTTACTCTTTTACAATTACATATATTATTATTCCCTTTTCCTGCTCACATCTGTTTACAAGAATACGCATAAATTCGCACACCCTTTGACATACACAACATTTGGATGATCAGACTGGTCTTTGATTTTGGCTGCATAATCACTATTTGATCTGTTGCTCTGCATTACTTAGACTCATGTAAATTTGAATCCGTTATGTAATTATTGTTTGTAGAAGCGACTTGGATCCAAATCGCAAACTGTCAGAATTAATGCTTACTACACATTTGAACTGTACAAATAAATTGTTTATTATAATATCGAGATATCTTAACCATTTATGCTTTCCAACTGAATTATATGCGGCCAAGTATCTGGATTACAATGATATGAATTTATAAAATCGAACTTTATTTTTATGGCAGTACCGCGAATTTACTTAAGTTATAAATATCTTCAACTAGATATTACCCCAGTAGTCTAATGGTTAAGAGTTCTTTGAGAAACCTGAATGTTCTGAGGTAATGAGCCGTGAATACACACTGCTAAAGTGTCTCATATTAGAACGAAACAGCTGTTTAGTGCTAGCCGATTTTTAATGGCGATCTAAATTCAATCAGTTCATGATATTGAATCCGAACTTCATTTTACTTAATTCAAACAATCTATGTTAAGAATATTCAATAGATTTAATTAAGTCAACTATCAATTTCCATTTAGTAGTAACCATTTACATGCATGAAAACATTTAAAATTTCTTTGTTCTGTTTTCTACTGTTCTAGTCTAATCAATTGTAAAGTGATACAATTTCGTTTTCCTTTTTTATTTCAGTAACAGTTCAACACCTTACGTTATCATTCTTCATAATTTTTCTCTAAAAAATAATAAAATAAAATACAAATTCTAGTAAGGAAATGACGATGTCTACGGAGAAGAGAACTGTGTTTCTAGTTTGTTAACTAATTTTTTTCATACTATGAAATGAGCACTTCGAAAATTTGTTGTTATTGCTGTTTTTCACCTACAATTCTTCGGACAAACAAAATGTGTATACTAGTAGTCTATTTACATATTCCCACACATCTGTGTATTTGAAACAATTACTTAGTTCTATTCAAATAAATCTGACAAGAATAAAGTTACTCAGTTAAATATACAAATAATGATAGACAGATAACTAGACTTATAAATGGTTACATGATCTATTGTATACATTTTTACATGTAACAATATTCATAAAGAAAATTATATGTTGTTAATGTCATTTTATATTTTCATCATAGATTCTTTCATTATCAACGTATAAAAATGTAACTATTTGTTCCAACATCGATTCTCGTATTGCTTGTGTCATCTATTACATAATAATATTTTTTTAAAAATAAAACAAAGTGAAATCCTATTATTCAGTGCGTAGTTAGTTAACAATGCTCATTAATGAAACTGTAGTATTCTCAATTAAGGAAGTTTGTTCAGTTTCTTTGTATATACGATACTGTAATGGTATGTTTTGTTATAAAATAGCATTAATTGAAGAAATGCCTACGAATAAAGAGAATAGGACAAGTGTTTTGTCTTGATTTAAAGTTTTGTATACTAATGACCAAGACGATGATGGAAAGGACTTTGAAAATCTGATGATAATGTAATACTATTCGATAAAATTCGATGATCCATACTTCCAGTTTTAGTCATTTTTGTATATAATGTAATGCTAATTTAATATACAGCGGTATTTAGATGTATGTCATGAATTTTTAGTAGAAATAAATTTAGGGACTATCTAGTAGTAAGCACTAATGTCAAACTCTATTGCTTTTACTGATAATTTCAGCTGAGAGACAGTTTTGTCATAGGCTTACATTAATTAGAGAGCCACTAGTGACACCTAGTTACAATAGGAAACTAGCTAGATATTAAATGAACAATTCAAAATACCTAGGGTAATCCGAGCGTTCTTGTTTAATTCTGTAACATATTGGGTGTGTACTGCTGATGTTTCTTCAAATGAAATAAAAAAATTGATACTATACTAATTTTCTATAACTGTGATACATTAGCATATTTTAATGCACCTGACAAGGCTATACTGGAGTTCAATCATTTTATTTATTGACTAATTTCTTTTCAGTGATTTCCAACATACTAATTAGCTATTTTGATTTCATATATACATCACACAGTTTATATTCAGCAGATGAAAGTGTGACGTAATTGGATGGCCTAATACAATGCTAATGGTCCTTTAGTTATTCAAAATGTCATTAAAGTTCACAACTTAGCTCACGTTGACAGCAATAAATTCTACTTGATTCTGTTTAAGTGACCATTTATAATGCACGATGGTACTTTAGAGGCCATGATTACCCTAAGTGCATTGAGCATTTTTATGTTAGTATACATTGTTATTGTATGGTTCGGTTTCCTTGGAAAACACTCACTTGATAGCAGATTGCTTGAATTTAGATAACTTATTGGATTAATTCAGCTTTAAATATATTCCTATCTAACTTGTCTTATTGACCTCTTAATTTACATGCATTTGATCATTTGTGTATTTAACTGATGCCAAATTAATATAAGAGGATTTATATGCACTCAAGATATACATTTAACTGGACCTAACACCACTACAATTCATTATTGACACTTTTCATAACTAATCATCAACATCAATACCTCAAAGATTCATCTACACACTAATTGAAGCTATACAATGATGAATAAATTTTACATCGTTGAGTATTGATAACAACGTTACCATCTCTGTAGTTATATCAGTTATATTAAGATTTCATGTTGCTTAACTATCAAACATTATACACATCACTAATAAGTACATTAACACAATACTGATCTCTTGTACTTATCAAATACATGCAAGAAGCTGTTAAATAGAATTTTGCTTGATTTATAGAATATTAGGATTATGAATTACAGTGGTTACATTATTAAATGGCTAAATTTAGATAAAGCATCGATAATTACAACTTCATAATTAGATTTTGTTATAATTATGCAATCAGTATTTGTACTATGTGTATGTTTCACGAGAAATAGGTAATGTAATTAAATGCTTAGTAAAATCTATTCTGTCAGGAAATCATGCCAACTTGTTTATCTTCATGTAAACTCAGTATTACAGAAAACACTGTCAATGCATAACAATTAAAATAACAGACAGAGGTCATTACAACATCCTTGCATTAGATTACTAATCAGTTGGTTAATTTTTGCTCTTCAGTAGCCTGAATATAGAAGTACTATCTTCAGTAAATACATGTGGCAACAAACATTACTGACTAAACAGCTAGTAATTTAAATGAGATAATTTCATATGAAAATACACAGTACACCTCTATGTACCAGTCACCTAGGATTGCCAATGAAGCTTAGTAAATGGTTGAATGTCCAAGTAGATACCGCCTGAAATGTTCTTTATTTTTATGAGAGCTGCATTTAGAATATCTAAACATAAACGTTTTTGTATCATTGGAATATATTCTAAAGTCTGACATTCTAGTTATAACAAAAGAAATAATTAATGACATCTGTAAAAATAAATTCAATATTTTTGTTTAGAATGCAGAGTAAGAAACCGCAAAGGTTTTACTCAAATGACCGCTTAAAATTCCCCAATTAATAAATGTGTGACACGCGATTGGTATGTATTCCATACACAATATCTAATAAATAGGCTTAGTATTTAGGCGAATGATTAGCAATATTTGATAAAATTAGGCTTTGAGTTGTCAGAAATATGATTCAGTGTCAGGTTTCCCGGTAAGAAATAAGTTTTATGATAATAATAGTCGATAAGTGGAATTCACCACCTCAACATGTTGTTGCAGCCCCATTCGTCAACATATTCAGGAAAAATTTGGATCAACCAAGAAATTTCTCTGTCACTTGAAATTCAGTCTTCTGTCCTGGTCACAAGAGAATAAACTAACCCATTTAGTTAAAAGGTTGGTTTCAAATCACATATAATTTTAGGAAAACAGCGTGCATAACGTTAATAAAATGTATGAAAACTCAGAGCTTTGCAACACTTTATCCAACGTTTTTCATGCTATAGCGTTTTACAAAACCTTATATTACGTTTTCATGTACACTGTATTAGGAAGCGTGATTCCGGAATCAGCATTTTTAGGGTTATGAATTTGTTATAAGGTTAAGATTTTGAGTTGTAATTAAGGTTATAACTCAATTGACACAAGTTATTGGATTTATAAGGAGTTATATCATAATTCGTTATTAGGTTGATGAAATAAGGCTCAATTTAATGAGCCTTATAATAAGATTGTATTATGACTTCCTCATAGAAAACTTAAGCAAAACTAGATTTATAGTGAAATATATATACATGGTTTCTGGTCAGAGCTACTGTAATTCATATTCATCTGTGAATAATTTTTGCCGTCCGGTAAATATTTTCTTTAGATAGGCATATCATATCAGGTTTTAACTACAAATTCTATGATAAATGACCAGACCGGTTTTCCTTAGCATGGATGAATTCCTATACTGTCATTTCAGTGGCTTATTAATTACAATGCCGTTAAGAAATTAAGATTTATTTATCTTCTATGTAAAATGTTTGTATCCCTTTTATTATTCAGTTTAAAAATACTGTCAATTAATTGACATGAAGGGGTTGATAAATCAAAAAAATGATTGGTTTATTAGAAAACTGAGAGTAAATTTTTCAGGTATTGCTGTTTGCGCGCTTCTGCACTCCAACAGTGTTTCTTATGGTTTTATTACTTTGTAAACAAGGAATCTCTTCAGGACACTAGTTGGCTTAACTTCTATTCTGATGAGCCTCTACAGGTTGCTATCCAGTTACCGGGCTAAAGAAGGTAAGTTATAGAATTAAAATATTACTATTTATTTATAATCGGATAAACTAAATGATATGGAAACGAAACTATTATTTATATCGTATAGATTAATTTAGTAGAAATAATTAACCAGAAAATCCTATGGTGAAAAGAGATGAATTAAAGGCAATCAAAGTCGAATGCGGATTCTAGTGATTTTGATCCAGCAACATTCCCTGTTGTTAAATCTTAAAATAACGTTTTATGAAATGATACTTGACATGATTTCTTTATTTTACGTTTGTAAATTTACAGAACTTATGACATTGTATAGATACACAACCATCAGGTATCCACATAAAAATCGTGAATTGGTTTAGAATAGATTACTTGTTTAGTTACTTGTTTATAAAAGACAAAACATTCGATCTCGTTTTGTTATATTTGAAAATTGTTTGTTAACATAGACTTTTGCCAATTCTATTTGTTCAACGTTTCTTAATGTTTCATTCTTTACACAAACACCTAGTTCATGTTTATGCAGAATTTGTTTAACTAAATAGAATTATTAATATCATTAATTTAACTAACCGATATATTAATTCTTAGAATCTGTAATTATCAATCCAAGTGATAATTGTTTACTTTTTACGTATTAAAATATACTCTAGCAACTTTGCTAATTAATTCATTGTATAGTAACACTTTTCTTTATACACTCTTCTGCTTGACTACATTCCTCTTGAAACTTCACAGTTTTCTAATTCGTCTAATTATTTTGACCATACACCGGACGGAAATAATTTGTTTTACGATTCATTGTTTTCTCTTATCTTCAAATTAATCTCTATCTCTCTCTCCATATATATCACTCACCTGTAAAATATATCTAGTAGAATGGCATACAAATTTCTTAAAATGAAACAAAAGTTTTAAAGGTTAACTAGAAAATATCTAACTTATGAACTTTTACAGTTTGTGCATGTGAAGCGGAACAAATATATTTACACAAAAATGAATGTTCAGTGAAAATAATCACTTCGCTGGGGTCTTATAGAGATTCAATAAAATTGTATGGGTGTTTTTTTTCACTATGAATTAACTACACCTGGCGTACTATATGTAAACAGGGGACAATTAACAACCATTTTGTTTTCCTATATGACTCTCTAAAAGTGATCCGGAAGTACCGCTGTACTGTTAAGTAGTGAAGAAAGTTCATTTTTTATTAGAAATACCTTCATATGGTTGACGTTAATAGCCTCCTACTTACTGTCTTCACAGCACTGGTGTGACAGGGAAACGAAAGTGAATGTACAGCGATTAGACCGGGCTAGTGGATATGGAGGATCTATATAAGAGAGGTAAGAAAACTTATTCCAAAACAATGGTTTGCTTGGACTCTACAATCATAAGGGAGTGAGGAGTACACTAACCTATTTCTGTCATCAGCTACCACGAGATCTCCTCTCCTGATGGTGTTCCAGTGTTTTGTGGAATAGACCATTTGCTCATAGGCTTGGGAGTAGAAGTATCCGAAGACCGTTGGCTTCGGTATTAGAGCCCTTCAAATATCTCGGCTAACGAAATATTATGATTATGAAAAATACAAAATACTTGTGGTACTTCTTTTCCAATATATAAAGTACTTTGAGCCGAATATGGGGAGAAAAGTGGTGAGGTGGTTGGTTTAGGTCATGGCCCAGTAAAATGAAAAAAAGCTGCATAGGACTGACCTCTGTCGGTACATCAGAAATGAATGAATTGAATCCTAGAGACTGTACAACTAAGGCTTAGATTTTTATCACATATGTTCCAGGACAGTGAACACTGGGGATCCTGCTGCAGTTTCCTAATCATCTCTTTATATTAGCATCATGAACTTCTTTAACAGTACGTTACTAGGTGTTCTATTCTACCAATATTACTATTAAAGATGAAAGAACAAAGTACAATTAAAACTTTGATTAATCAAGTCTTTAGAATATGATGAACAGTTATTTACTCTATTCATTTGGTGATTCTTTTTGTTACGTTGAATTATTAATATAATTCCTTACAAAACTTCTAAAATAAATATTAAATCAAAGGCATCGAAACTTACCTTTTATATGAAGTGGTTAAATAAAGAATGAATACCCTGTATGTTTTATCAAATTATATATCAAACAAAACAAAAGGTTACATTTAAGGGGGGTTGTTGTGGAGATAGTTAATTTATTAATGCTGATATCACGAATTGATCTGAACCAGACAACCATTGATCACCTGGAAGCACAGCTGTCCAGTGCTTCCAGGTGATCAATGGTTGTCTGGTTCAGATCACTTCGTGATATCAGCATTAATAAAACCAAAGGTATTAAAAATGTTTTTAATGTTTTAGAAAAATCTTATGCCTTTGATTAGTGTCCATGACTGACATAACAGATAAGGTATCCTATACTTACTTGAACTTTTTAGGTGACCACACTGAAAGTATCTTAAATTACTAGATCTTTATTTCTGTATGAAGAAAACAGCCATATTTCTTGGCTGATGCGAGTTATATGTCTATTCATCGAAATGTGTGAATCCGAATGCGTATAGCATTTACTGAGGATTTTTCCTCATAGTTTTAGAGAATACTTTCTTGCTTGATTTAATAAGAATTTACACAAATGTTATTAGCATTTCGGATTTAGGGAAACCTTTATATTTAAATCTTTTTGTTCTAGAAGTATTAGCTACAATAAAATCAAAAGACGGATAAATATCTACATGTAAAATTTGTGAGATGCTCTCCACTGTTGTTTCCATAATTTTCTTCTTGTATTTATCAATTACTCTAACGTATTTTTGACATGTCGTGAACTACACTACTCAGGATCTAAGAAATATAATAATCGTTGTAGTAACCATTGTTGCAATGAAGCCACAAAGACTGTTTATTCTATGTCCATGTCCTCAAGTCAGATTGAACAATACATGACATTAAGTCAACAATAAGAGAGACAAATTATATTTCATGCATTTGTTTATTTACGCACAAAACATTACCACGTTGTTGACCACCAAGGAAAATAAAATTCATTGATTTAAGGACAATAAGGATAGGAAATCGGGGAGGGGAGAAGGTGTATAGTTAATTTGCTGCAGTTACTGAACTGAAAATGGTATGACGACAGTTCATGAGTCCAAATGAAGGTTAAGATAATAAAAAAATACAGCTATGATATAAATAAAATGTTCAATGTACATACACACAAAATGAATGAAATAGTTGTCTAAAAAATCAGTTTAGAAAGTTAGTTGTTCTTCTTAAGTTGCCCGATACATCATCTCTTTTTTTTCACTTCCAAACTAAATAGAATCATGTTTTAATCCCGTCACTATTATTCAAAATATGTTATTAGTAGCTGTAATTAGCCTATTTTAAAACCCTACTATATAGTTGTTACACTAATTTTTAGTCAAAATCAATTTAGACATTAATTAATTTAGGGATTTACTTTATTTATTTATTTAATTCATCAGAGTAATCGGCATTCTATAAATCAACAAAAACATTCTTGAATTAAAATGGTTTGTAGAGATTGGTATTAAGTTTTAATTGATTGAATTTGGAACCTATTGGTAGAGTACCAGTGAAAACCAGGAAGAGCTAGACAACTGTTTCGTATTACTTGTGGGGCTCCTCAACAGTTCACACCCTAGATTCAGCTTCACGGCCTTCAGGTTGACACCTAATTCTCTGCACAACTGGACCGCCAATTAATGGTAGAATTCCAACTTGCATCAATTTGTGATATAACGCGAAAATCATCCACTGTGACTGATGATATCTGTCCCACTCCGGGCAAGTCTGAACTCCACCAGTCAACACTTCTCAAAAGCACTTCGAAAACAATGTGGAGTTAGTCACTAACTAGCTGATTACTGTTCGCCAACCTCAGGCCCCTTGTGTAAATCAAAGATGCGCACATCTGAAGAGTCCCATTTTAGAAAAAAACAGCAGTCTAGGGCTCCCTGATGTTCAGTGATAATCAGCCAACATCAATCTGTGACAAATTCAACCAAATATAAAAATACTCTTACTAATTAATAAGCAAACTTCTTATCACGTTAATTACTTTTTGAGTATACGTTAGTACCCATTTTGAAAATACTAATTTACTAACATGTTTATTTAAAGATCAATGATTTTGAAATAAACTCATTAGTAAATAGTTGAAAGTGTAGAATCAACGATGTTAAACTTATAAAACGTTCAGTTTCAGTTACTAATGTACCCGATACTCAAATAATACTTACTATCTATCTGATTCCTAAAATGAAGTACACCGTATAATTCAGCAATTTTCTTCAATAAACGCTTGGATACTCTGCGCAGTTCCACGAGTAATATGAAAGGTGAAAAATTAAATTATCCAAGATAATTTATTTCAATGAGCCCATACTAAACAAACTGATGCGGAGAAACGTGGGTAAAGTAAGATCTGCTGTTCAGTCATCCTGTAACACGCATACCATGATGAGAATGTACAATAAGTTAAATATTATTCCTAGTGTTATCAGTGGCTACTACAAAAGTAAAAATTTTCCTTATACATTAATTAACGTAGTAATCAGCCTGACAAAAAGTAATGTTTTCTTAAGTAACAGTTTCATTTTTTGCTTTGATGGATACATATGGATAAATTGAATACTTTACAATATTGAAATGTGTCAGAATTTATATGAATTTGTAAATGATGTGTATGACGAGAAAAGTGACTAATAGTAGGGAATTGTTTATGCATTTTTCAGCATTTGTGTTGATTCTCATGATTTCAAAATTGTAAAACTGAAACAACCCTACTCATGTATCCGCCTTGAGTATGTTTATGAAAGTCTTCATATTTTAACCCCAATAAATATTGTTCCAAGACATAACTAAGAAAATAACACCACACTGAAAAAATGAATGCTTGGAAATGACGAAAATTTAATTATATCATGTTTTAAATCAAAATACTGAAAATGAGACATTAATCACACGCGTTAAATTTAAAGTCGTTTGTACATTAAAAAAAAGGAAGCTTACAACTACTAGTCGATTTCATGATTTACTGTCAACGATCAACAAGCAACCAACGTTTTAACACGCTTCGAAGTATACCGCATGATTTTAAGATTCTGGAGTTATATGGAATAAGAAACCAATGTAAACTATCATGTTTACACATTTTTAACTTCTCCTAATGTGTAATGAACGTCTTATCATTTCGTTTAATTGATATATGTAGTGAATATAAAGTTTGATGATTTCAGAGATGAAATACTTCATCACTATTTACATGATACAAATACGTTCAATTTTCAAGTACTTTAGCCATAGTGATTGATTTTGTTTTATTTGTAATCCGTTATTTTAGAACCGATAAAATAAGCAAGAATTTGACCTAATAATCAGGTATTATATCTCACGAAGAGTCAATAACCCTTAGTTTCAGTATCCTTCAGTCAATTAAGTTTAATAATAAATGTACTTAAGTTCGATATTTTATTAGTTAATAGTGGTCTATTCCACTTCCTGGTAGTGTTTTTTCACAGATAATAAATCAGTTGGGTTGATTCAGTCAATAATTCCGTCTTATGAGCCGCTACATTGTATAGCTATGTTTGTACAACGATCAGAATCCTGTCTGCTCATGTTGACAATCACAATTTAATTCCAAACCACTATACACCTAATCCATAACAAAAACATTACACTAGGGATTTAGCATAATATCTTATTGCTAACATGGTTGTCCTAAAATCAGGCAGCGATTTATTGTTTATTGCAATACGATCATTAACATAACATTCCCTCCCCTTAAACATCAACATATCTCAGCTTTCTGGAAAAGGAATTGTGTAGCAGCTTTCAGTACAATTATTGTGTATTAATACAGAATATTTCTTAAAGCTTTTTTATGATTGTATTACGTTATAATTATTTGAAGAATTGTAATCAAAAGCATGATAACGCGAAGAAATTCATAACCAAAACGATAACGGAAACAAGAATTCGAAGCTGGTGTTACATCAATATAATACTTATAATTACCCATTGAACCGAACGATAATCTTCAGTAACATTATAACTCGCCACATTATAACTCTTAAATATCTGTCCGGAGAATTTTTTATTAACCATAATCAACTTTTGGTGCACAAGATTACACTGTTCCTTAATCTGATGGGTACACGACAACCATGTATTCATTTCGGACCAAACTTCTCTAATTACTAACGTCCGTCTTTGTCTACATAACCTTTTAAATAAAAATATGCTGTTATTCACCTGAGGTCAACAGTATTTTCAGACCATACGGTGTTTATGGTAAAAACTGCGAAAGTTTGGTATTTATTAGATGGACTGAATCTACGAAATTCATGCATCATTATCACTCGTCTACTATTCTGTTACATTCTTGTAACTGAGGAAAAGATTCGTGAGTGTGGACTGGACTGTGATATCCTTTTCTAGAATAACAAAACACGAAGATGAAATAGTCAGTAATGAGGACCACAGATTTACGTTAGTTTTAGCTCTCTCGCTTATATATCAGCTGAATTACAGAAAATGTGAGTTAAGAAAAATCGTCCGCTATGAATAAACTTTACAAGTTGTAGTAGCCACTGATAACACTAGGAATAATATTTAACTTATTGTACATTCTCATCATGGTATGCGTGTTACAGGATGACTGAACAGCAGATCTTACTTTACCCACGTTTCTCCGCATCAGTTTGTTTAGTATGGGCTCATTGAAATAAATTATCTTGGATAATTTAATTTTTCACCTTTCATATTACTCGTGGAACTGCGCAGAGTATCCAAGCGTTTATTGAAGAAAATTGCTGAATTATACGGTGTACTTCATTTTAGGAATCAGATAGATAGTAAGTATTATTTGAGTATCGGGTACATTAGTAACTGAAACTGAACGTTTTACAAGTTCAACATCATCTATTCTACGAAGTTAATATGAGTAATCCTAATACAATGTACATTTAAAATCATATTGAATTAATTGATACAATCAAATGTTATTACAATGAGAACTGAAATAATGGTTATTTTTAGACGACTATAACCGATACTGAATTACGTGGAATTCGATGTGAGTTTCAATTAATCAAACATGTAAAATAAGTCACTACAAAGTTTTCTATTTGATTTCTAAATAATTATTTGCTTAGGTAGTTGAATTCTCCAGCATATTCTTAATCATTAGTGTAGTTAACTGAAATTTTGTAGATTGTTGAGTTACATATCCACACATAAAGACAACTTAGTATAATTGTTGTATAGTCTGATCAACCTTAACAATGCAACTTAGTTATTAACTGATAAGGGACACTATGTGTAATGATCACAGATTTGCAGTAGACAATTAAACTTAGTGAAAATGTGCAAACTATATTATTATTAAAGCATAGGACAAGTGCATCTTCTGTTTTATCGCACCCGACATGTTGGCATAACAGATTGGTCATTTCAACCTTGTGAAAGTGAACTAGATGACTAAAAATCAGTACTCAGTTCTAATTGCAGGTTTATTACAACATGAACTGCAACAGTAGTGGTATTCACTTAACAAGATTGTAAAAATATATAACAGCTTATATGTATGGTCTGATTGATGAGTTTCCTATCTGTGTGAATTATGCATGCAGAACACCTAATTGGAAACAAGGTCACTTCAAATTACGAAGTTGGTGATTAATTACTAATATCGGTTTCGCTTAAGAAAGAGTAGTCATTGGTAAATATACAATGACACAATCAGATATCCAATAAAGGTTTCAGAAAAGAATCATTTCGCCCTCTTTTTCTGATTAACACTCCATATTTGCTACCGGTAACCAAGAAAATAGTCTAGGCCATCAAATACTTAGACTGATGCTTCAGATGTTTCCAATTTACTGAGATTCAGGTAACCTTAGCATCATTGTGCATTGTGGCTGTGGTATCAAGTGTAACTTGCAACTCTAGGGTGTCTCATATTATATGTCCCATAGGTGCATATTCTTGTATTTAATACCACGGTGAAAGGCTGATTTTATAAACATGGCTATTTCAAGCCTTGACTAGGTTCAAGGAACATTTTAAGATTTATTTAAAAATTATTTTCACTTTTCATTAAATGTTTATAATAAGACCATATCACGAAACGATTACTAGACATTTAAAGTACCGATAAACTGCATACTACTTTACTAAAAGTAGATGAATGTAATCCTGAGTGCCAACAGAGGGATAATGAAAGAGCAACATTACTGTAATGAGTTCAAACATATTGGTATTCTCTAAGCATTATCAGTTTGTAATTATTTTGTTTTACAGAACTGTGATTTCAGATTATTCTTTTTCTTGTATTACTTAATAATGCAAACATCTGTTGTTAGACTAGGGTTTCGGATCAGTACTAGCCTGATTGAAAACGTTTGATGGAAATGTGTAACAAGAAATACTGATGTGTTGAATATGACAGGATATAAGAGATGTATGCAAAGTTAAGAGATATCTCCCGAATATAAGTGAGCAAGGTAATTTTTTGAAATAGCTTTCTACTACATGTAATATTACGATCATCCGGTATTCGAAATGGTAAGGTAATAAATGTAGACATAAATGACGATCTAATCTCTTCTTGAAGCGGCTCACTGCATTGTATCTTAGTACAATGACACAAATTAGTTCTTTTCTATTGACAGAAAACCTGTATCATTCAGTTACTTCGGGTTACTACCCATCCCGTGATATAATAGTTTTTGACATTACTCCCAGTGAAAAGTAATAATAAACGAATAATCTTTCCTGACTCTCACTAAATTTACATGTCTTAAAAAAGCTCTCGTGAGGTTAGTAAATATTGCATATTTTGAATTTTGAAGTCTATTTACCCACCTTACACGAAGAAAAATTCCGTCGAACCAAGTTACTGTTTATCTGAATTCGTGTAGCATTTTATAAGGACCATAGTTTCTATTGACATACCCTTTTATCTAAAAGCCAACTATGCTGAGATCTTATCTTAATCTAGTATAGAGACTACTAGGGGTAGAATAAGTGGTTAAATATGTTACGCACAAGTCTATAGAAAACATTTGATCACTTATCTGGAAAGTTAGGGGTTTGTGCCCTCTTACTGTAAGATAAACAATGCCTGCACAATTACTATTAGCCTTCCAGTTACGATAAAATGGTGGGGCAGTCATGTGCTTTAAGTATGACAGGCTAAATTATACAAATGTGTAAGGTATTTGTGTACAGAGTCAGAGGATATACATGAATTAATATGCCCTCCGCGTGTATATTTAGTGGACTGAACATGGGTTGGTGCCCTCAACTAAAATGTTACTAGGTACTTTGAAGTACATATCTGCCAATATAAACTCACTGATTTGTACTTTCGCCTTACGCTTTTATTCAGTACAATGGTGTAGCATGAAGCTATGCAATTGGGAATAGAATACTTCCTATTCGATGTGGTTAGATGATAAAAAATGTTCTGTTCTGTTTGGTACCTTATTTTTAGAAAATTCTTCTTCAGCATTAATAATGGTTTTGTAAATCGAAACATGAAAACCAAGGTTCAACAAAGGTTTTAGGTTAATTTTTAAGGCTTTTTAAATGTGCATCAAGTAAAAAGTTGATACACAGCTAGTCACCTATATATACAGGCCTCTGATATGAAAAAAAAATTAGTGACCACTGCTTGTAAGTGATGACGATAAACAATTCTTTCAAAAAGCCCGTAATCGTGGAAGCATCTCAAGTTATTTGAAATAATCTTATCGTACAGCCAAGGATCTTTCTTCCCTTTCAACTGCTGCCTGTTCGTTTTGAGGTTTCTAACCAGGTTCTCTTGTCGCGTTTGTTACATTTGTAGCATTTGACAATTTTTTAAATAATTAGTTGCGTAGGCTTCCGGTTTTGATGTTGACCATGTTTGTTTCAGTGGGCAGGACTGGTTGAAGGGGCTCGGTTGAGTATAACCACCAGATCACAATACGACGCAATGCGGGAAGCAACTTGTCCTCTTGTCAGTCACCGTGCAAACTGCTATCCCCTTCAACTCTATAACAACGATCGAATATACCTGCTTCTCCATTTATTACTGCTTTCTCTTATTCAAACATTTGGGTTTGGTAGTTATAAGTTACTCTACTGATACGACTAACGTAACTGGCCATGTACCTGGAACATTTCACGTCAAAATATCAGACGTGAAACAAAAAATGATAGATGAGGCCGATTATGGCTCTTTAGCTACTACAATGGCCTAAGAATTTAAACTTTAAGGTTTCATAAGAATAATTTAAATTCATGGTTTCCTCCAAGCTGGTGTGAAAAATAACAGTTTTACTTGTTGCACTCTTTAAACTTTCCGATATTTCTTTTAGTAAGTACTAATGACGCAATATCATATTATACTGCAGACTTCGAGCTCCTGTACTTAAAAAGGCCTCCTAACAGGAGCTTCTTATTATAATTTACTGTATCAATTTAAAGTAAGTTTATTCTTCTTAATACTTTCAGTCGTAAGTTTCGATGATCATTTGACCCCTTATCACGTAATCGCTAATTATTTTCGCCGTATTATTTGTTATTTTTTCTAATGCATCTACTGAGTTTTTATGATTCTTATGGATGGCATCTACTTCACTTTATTTAACGTGTTGGTTCTGCCGGCTGCCATATCGGTTTGTACTCCTTTTTGGTTGTATTACTTAAGTTGATTAAATTAGTATAATTTCTAATTGTCAGTCATAGCTGGCTCACAAAGGTTGAAAATTCATGTTGTTTAGGCAACTTTTAATACTTTTTTTTTACGTATATTCCCATCAATTTAAATATTATTCTTAAACAGACGTATTTTGCTCAGAATTCATTTTCATGTTTCAAATTTCTTTCTCGAGTGGACAGTTTGTCTTACAAGTAACTGCCAGTCACTCACTACTGTAATGATAAAAACATCGGACACACTAGTACAGTTTTCAAACCTCCATTGGAGTTTTATGAACTCTGACAACTATGCAAATGATCTGAACAGAAAGAAGGATTAAATTTTCCGTATGACAACTTGTCGAAATCTCAATCTGATTTAACAACTGATTTCAAAACAAGGCAAGTTGCCTCTGCTTCGTATTACTATAAGTAGTACTGAGTCTTTGTTATGTAAGGCCGAAAAATTATCGAAAAGTTATAAGAGAAAACTGTATTCTACTATTAAGTAGTGTCACTTCAACGTCATAGATTTGTTGAATAGTGAGAATAAAGTCAATAATTTTTACTTTACTGACATTTGGAGAATCGTGAAAGTTCAGCTAAATTTTCGAATTCTGTGTATACTGAAATCCACTAGTTAACAAAATTTTATTGAAAGTACAACATTATCGAGGGAACAATTACTAACAATCTACGGGAATCATACTTTAAAGAACACAAAACGAAATGGCTAAATTCCTCAATATAAATTCCTGATTAGATTTAGAATCCTTTATTTATCACTACCTTGATTACATCAGAGAGTGTAAGTCATAGAGAATTACATTCAATACAGTTTAAAATAATCTTGACGTAAGCCTGTAAATTCATTATTTTTTTCCTTCTTTCAATTTATATTCATTTACCTGACAGTTGAAGAACGTCGTAGTAAAAAATGATTTCTCATTATAAAGAGTTTTATTAATGTTTGTTATGCACGTTGACCATGTTTGCTTTAGTTGGCATAACTAGCTGAAAGTGCTCGGCGTATGGAGCAGCTTCTTTTTTAAGACACAAATCATTGACGATGTTGTGAATCCGTTGACATTCTGTTCACCATTAAGTTCAACTTCCAGTTTATCCACCAGTCTTCATATTCTTATTGCATTCGGCAGTCATTGGTAAAAATATTCTGCAGAGGTTTCATACGAAGCTTGATTATATTCAGGGCATTCATCAAAAGCCATTTGAGGGAAACTTTGGAGGTTTTACAGAAATGTTTCACAAATGAATGTTTAGAATAGAAAGACGAATTAATCGCTAACAGAATGTTGGCTAGAGAATATGTGAATGGATTTTTTTTCAAACTGTTGTGACGCTAGAAATTTGCAGTTGGATTTAACCCCGTCGCCAACTGTTGTGTCACTAGAACTTTGAGGGTTGCGTGAGCGAACGCTATCTCTGATACTTGTACCTCAGACGTATACCGCAACTTGTTCCCTTCCCAGCCAACAGCTATTACAAAAGACTAGGGTTGTAGGAAGATTGTATTGTGGAGCAAAACTGAGACGAGAATAGTGAACCAGCAAACCAGTGAATTTGTATTTTCAAATACATCGATTTTTATATCAATCAATTTACAATGATTATTCATTAAGTGAAATCAATAACATTTAATTAATACAATCAAATACTGTCAACTGTATTTAAGAGTAGAACTCACATTGAAATAAAAATAATTGATGAAAGTCTACAAATCAATCTTATAAAAAATCAATACAGCTTCTTTCATCTAAATAGTCAACCATTGTATTTTTAGGGATTATGAATCCCTAACACAAACACATCTAGATTTTTTATATTATCTAAATGTACTCTCGAAGTTTTTCGCTGCAGACCGATTCGGGAGACAGTAATATTGCTACGGTCTTTTTACCAATAAAACTACTACAGCTAAGTAGCTAGATAGATCATAGCCATATAAACTAAAAAAATATTGAAATCCAGTAACGAATTACTAGGAAACAAGTACCCAATAAATCTATCTGATTATGTTAGCACTTCAGGGGATATAATGCATTTGATTCGATCCAATGTTTTAAATATCCAGTATCCCGGTAAATGACCAAGTTATGTTTATCGTATAAGCAAAGCGACTTCAAACGACTGACACCACATGCGCGAATAATAATAAACCAGAAGGCAGTAAGGGATGGAGAAGGCTTTATATTTGATCGTAAGTGACTTCGCATAGATTTATTGCATCATACCACACACCTTACCCATTCAAAATGTGGAATATGTGAGAATCACATAATATTACACTTTCAGTCTAAAAACTATTTTTCGAAGACCGAGTATTTCGTAATAGGGTTGGTCAGGATCGCAGAGATTGGCTAGGAGTTACACAGGGCACAATAATCAGACGCGAATTATTTTTCATTTCTATAAATAGGCACCAAGCTAACTGCCCATTTCTTTTGAAAGTAAGTACTATTAAAATTTGAAAAGTAATGAGTAATAAATAAGACCCCTATGCTCCCCGATGAGAAAAATTAATTTCAGGAATGTTGGCTAATGATAATATCATCATGTTGAACTCGATGAAGTGTTGTGTATGCATACGCTTTATACAGCCTCTCACTCCTAAGCACGTTAACAAAGTATGACTTGAGCCTGACATTTATCAACACTTTAGCCACTAAAGTGCATCATAAGAGCGAGGGAACCATAACATATGACAATCTTCATTTTATACGCACCCATAGCATTATTTTAAAATTACTTTAGGCCTCACCTGATAATTATCGATTTCGAAGCTCAACCATTTAGAAATAGCGATTCACACTTTGAAAGGTAAGCTTAGTGTGAGGTAAAAAAAGAGAGGTGGCTCTGTACACATTCTTCGATGAAGACAGCCTTATAAATTAGGACTCTTTTCTCTTAGATATAGAATAATAAGGTAGATTTTTATTTGGAGGCATTGAATACTACAAAACCCAGACCACCCCAGCAGAAAAATTCTTCCTCGAAGAAACTTTAATAAACTGTTTAACAACCCCTACTTCTCAAGAAACTGATGATTAAAGGGTGATTTCACAAACAGTGGAGAGGTTATTATTCAACGAATGTGTACCTTATTTGAAAGGTCTTACCAGCATTCATTACGACAACCCCATGGATGGAAAGCCTAAGGCATAGAGTCTACTTTCATGTCGAGCAAAATGTATTATTAAAACCTGCCTAGAGTAGAAAAATGTTTGCCAACCATCCTATCAGCAACACTCATTAATCAATTCCCACTTTATTTACTATCTTCTTCGGAATAACTTCTGTTAGTTTATTTGCCTTTTTTTACTCTACTATAAATATGTATACACTACTACTCAGTAGCATAGTAACATACTATCTGGTGTTGGGTTGCTGATCGATACAACAACTCCCATGGTTTAAAAAAAGATGAAATAAAAATTTATTAATTATAATAATAATAGTAATGAGACTGTCTAAGCCACACTACAAATAAATCTCATTGTTTAACGTTTATACGCAATTATGTGAGTGTAAAAACAAATTAACTTACATTAGTTCGTCACATAGGTATTGGAGACTGGATGAATTTGTTGTTAAAATTTGTAGAGTGTTACTGGTACAAATCTGAAACTCAAGGACAGGCGCACTGTGCTGATTATGTTGTCGGTTGTCCGCCTTACTTCTTTTTCGGCTTTTATTTTGCCCCGAGCCTTTTCATACAAATGTTTGCGAGCAAAACATCATACTTTGTGTTTATTAAGAGTTCCGCATTATGGAATTTCCATTTCTAGAGAACTTTCTCAGAAAGTTGAGAGAGTCGCTACAGAAGGAACAAAAACACATATTGATGAAGCTCGTACAAAATTCGTTGTTACATATGACGAACTACATTCGAAAGTCTCTGAGAAAAGCGTCCAGTTATTTGACGTTAGAAATGGAAACGATGTCGAATCCACTGGTAGTATTCCTGGTTCCGTCAACATACCTCGTAGGTTTTTCCTACTTTTTGACTTTTCTTCAGTCGTCGATTTAAAAAAAGCTCTTACACTTAGTGATGGTGAATTCCTCCAAAAGTACGGCGTACCCAAGCCAAAAATGAGTGACAGTAACATTATATTTTATGGGTTGTCAGATGTATCAGCTGCAAGTGCCTGTGAAATAGCTCATAATCTTGGTTTTAAAAGGTTTGTTCAGTTTAAATCTTTTATAGAAATCAGGGCAAAGTATTATTTGAAGGGGTGGACGGAATGGTCTTCAATGCCCAAAGAGCCGTAGTTGCATAGTCGTCTCTATATACCTTTGTATATATCATCCACAATAAAAGTCAAAACAATTTGACCTTCATACATTGTTTTCACTTCACCATTCAGTCCGGGAATTGACAGTACTATTTTGTACTTTTCTGCGTTATGAAATTTTCTGCATGCACTTCGTTTTAGAACCAATTTCATGTAATCATAAATTGTTTATAGCATGTAACTTTTTAGTTGACCGGTATTATTTAATCTAAACGCAGTAATCTTTCAGGTTCCATGAACAAACCGGTTCCCTTGCATCAATAGTTCTGTTTACCTTGACGTTTATTTCTGCGTTTCCGGATATTAATTAGGATTGCTCTGGTTTTACCAAATTTAGGCAATCTGACTTAGTTTCCAGGTTTCAAGACATGTAAGATTACGAGAGCTAGTCACATAAAAAATCTTTTTTCATTACCCATTCTTTGAACGGTTCCTAAGAAATTTTGTTATTCACTGATAAGTTCTGATTCTCATGGGAGGGTAAATATTTCCGTCAGGTTCACGAAACCGCTATGAATGGTCCCTTAAACCGTTAATAGCTTATATGTGTATGGTATATGTAGAAAATCTAGCTGAAGATCCAGTTTATAAAATGTGTGTTTATAGGCGGTATGTTAACCATACTTTAGTCATAACAAAATAAATAATGAGAACGATTTGCTAGGTAAACTAAACACTTTATAGCCATAATAGTTTATCGTGTGAAGAGAATAACAGCCAATTTACTTTTCTGGATGTATTTATTAGTTGGAGGAAGGATAATTCAACTATACAATGTACTTATAGGTATCCTACACGAACAAGGCCTTCATGGTTGTCTGGTACAGTAGAAAAGGTTTATTTGATATGATCAGTCGTATTTGTACAAATAATATTACTGAAAGCGAACATTTAGTGACGGAAACATTAATCGTGAATAGAGTTCATCAATTTTTGAGAGGGCCACCCATATCTCTAGCGCCTAAGAAATCTGTCTAGATTATATTATCATTGTATCATGATTCAAAGGTTTTTGTTTTAAGATGAAGGCTTAATTGAGTTGTTCACAGGACTTTATTCAGTTAATATCATTGTAATTGCAACATCTGGTGCTATATTTCAACAAACCCAGACAGCATATAAATAAAAACGTTATCCCATTGTGTCTATCAGTATTCGTGTATCTGCGGACAGATATACATAGGGAGGAGCGATCGTGATCTGCACGAAAAGTTTAAAGGGCGGCAGTGTAAACAAATTATGAAGGACTTAACATTTAGTATTCCATGTAGCATCTAGCTAGACTGAGTTAATTTGAATTTGTAACAGTCACATTCTTTGTTATTGCTGATATATGCAAGATTTCAATTGAACTTAAATATGCCGGTTGCTAGCACACTGTCTCGTATTTTGATTTTATGTCATTGTAACGTTAAGGAATAATAAATATTAAGAGCGTAGGTTAGCCGAAACAGAAACGAATGTAACTGAATGATGAATTAAACAGGTAAGGTCATTAAAATGTATTGATGGTTTACGTAATTGCTACTGAAGATGTAACCCATAAATAATTCTTTCGTATTAGTGAGACTGCGATCTCACAGAAACAGTCCAAGCACCAACTGGTGTTATAATGTGATAAATACTGAAGGAAGTAGCTTGTACATAACGGGTTTGTATTTGACTAAGTTGTGAATACACAGGCTCTTTATTTCATCTTCATTTAACTTTCGAACGACATTTTTTGCTTTGCAAGACTTAGTTATTGAACTGAATACTAAGTAAAGTTGGTACGAAATTGTCAGCAAGACGTTCTGATATACGGAGAAAAAATCAGTTCTGGCAAATTTCAATTTCGCTAACATTCGAGTTACTTAAGACATCCGGATTTCCAGTCTTTTATGTCTCAAATGACTGGGTTATTTCTATTTATATCTAGTCATTAGTATGGTTCGCTAAATGAGAGATTTGTTCATGTGGCTATGTTTGTTTTTTATTTCAGTTCATTTAAATATAAATAGTCCTCTTTCACAAGCCACCGTTATTTGACGTATCCTATTGTTTTATATCATCAAACATTCGGCATTACATGCATCCATTAAACGATCCCTAAATGTCATTCATTATAAATATTACGATCTTTTCCTTTCACAAGATGTTCGTTCATTCTGCTCATTGTCTTTCTAAAATCCTTTTGAGATAATGCACATGAACTGACGATATATGACTACCTTTTAGGTTATTATTAGTTGCACTATACATAGCTACTTCATTCTCTTCATCTATCGTTAGCATCGATAATAATCTAATGATGTATATGAAGAACGTTCGTCTTAGTAGTAGTATATGCTATCATCTCACTACATTATATAACAAAATCATAATGTAAGTTGCTTACATAGGATACTGAATACATTAAACAAATGAGGGCTTATCTATCCCCTAATGGTAATAAGTAACCAATTTCGAAAGCATTAGATTTGTAAAGATTGTTTCAGTAAACCCTACTCTATTTATAATAGTGTGTAAGCTCAATTGTACTTTACTACATCATTTTTTAACTTTATTTAGTCTTTAAATATTGACGTTATCTTTCTACTTTTTAAGGCTGAGGAATGTATACTGCAAATAGAATTCTCGCTAGAGCATAGTTACTTCATCGGATTTTCTGGATTTCGGATAGTGTGTATTTCTGAAAGCTACCTAAGCACATTTTCTTAGGTTTGTCAGACATCTGAAATAAATTTATGTATGGTTTGACGAAATTTCTAAAAACGGGTACACAGGGTAGTTCGTTAGCCTGCACACATTTCACTTAATAAATTATTTAAGTGGTTTGTGCACTCGGTTACAAACCATTGGCTTTTGCTCATTGTGTACCATAAAATTATAAGTTACTATTCCAATTAGTCTATTAAGTATTTGTTTTCAAAGAGCTTTACTTTGAACATGATACAGACATGAACTAATATTATTATTCCATTCAGATGTCATGATTTGAGTGTGAATACATGTCCCAACGCAAAAGGATTATTATGAATAAATTTACTATCTTATAAGCTATCAACGAATATAGCTAAGTACCATAGAATACATCTCTCTAAATGCAAATTATTCCCATCTGACTGGTCTCGAATACTAATTGTCCCAATCTATAGGAAAGAATAGAAGTCCTCGTGTGACAATTACCGAGGAATCAGTTTAACATATATAGTGTCTAAAATATTAGCTTCAATAATACTTCGACGTCTAACTAAAGCTCTTGAAGAGGAAACTCGAGAAAACCAAGGTGGTTTCAGACCCGGATGTGGTTGTATAGACCAAATAATCACACTTAGGTTCTGGATCCTAGGCACACGTTTAGATGCCCAACAATAGCTGTATTCCTTGACCTTAAGGCGGCGTTTGACTCTGTCGATCGTAAGGTGGCAATGTCTATCACTGAAAGGCATACCGGAGAAGTTCATTAACCTTACACAAGCTCTTAACTCGAACACCACATGTCGTGTTAGAGCTTATGGCGGATCGTCGTCGGAATTGATTACCTCAAGTGGTATCCGTCAAGGTTGTCTTCTTTCCCCATTTTTATTTAATTTTATCATGGACATACTTTTAGAGTTAACATTGTCACCGTCTGATTTATCTGGGGTTGACCTCCTTTCAGGAGATAAACTTACTGACTTAAAATATGTAGATGATATAGTTCTATTAGGTGAAGATACTGATAAAATGTAGAATTTTTTGACAACCTTAAACATGAATGTAAGCATGTTTGGGATGCGATTCTCCCCATCCAAATGCAAAATGCTACTTCAGGACTGGCTTAATTTGGCACCGAAGTTAGTGATAGGGAGCGAAGCAATTGAATGTGTTAACTGCTTTACTTATCTTGGGAGCCTCATTAGTCCCGACTGTCTGGTGTCTGATGAAATCTCGGCTCGTATGTAGAAGTCTCGATTGGCTTTTGCCAATTTGCGTCACTTGTGGCGTAGGTGAGACATTCGTTTACTGACGAAAGGACGCGTTTACTGCGCAGCAGTTCGATCCGTTTTACTTTATGGATGTGAAACATGAACATTTAGGATAGAGGATATTCATAGGCTCCTAGTATTTGATCATAGATGTCTCCGAAACATTGCTCGTGTTTGCTGGAACCACCGAGTAAGCAATGCGTGGGTTAGGAATAGATTACTAGGTAGATATGGTAAGTCTATTGATGAAGTGAATCTTTACTAGCTGAGGTGGTTAGGACATGTGTTACGTATGCTTGACCACCGTCTTCCTCCACGAGCAATGTTGTCTGTTGTGGGAGTAGGCTGAAAGAAAGCTAGGGGTGGACAAACGAAAGCGTCACCAATCCATGAAGTCACTGACAATTGGGCTGAGCCATGTTAATAGATGCAGACTACCTGGTTGGGGCCCACGTGATCGTAACAAATGGTTAGAGACTTTAGGTGATATGGCTCAAAATCGTTCGCAGTGGCGCAGGTTCATCCATTACTTGTCTTCCTCCAAATTCTAGTTTTTTGAGCTTTTCATAATTTTCTCTTTACTGATTCACTTTTTTGTCTCAAACCTTATTTCTGATCTTTATACCTTTCCATTAGTACTTAATCTGTTACTATCTTCCCTACTCTGGGATTTAGTTCGACAATTTAATCTCTATCTGCTAATTGAGGCATGGCAACTTGAATTAATGTACGCATGTACCAAGTTCTACGTTGCAACTGACTGATTGAAATGTAAATTATTGCTTCAAAACTGGTCTGAGACAATATTTGATCTGAAGATAGGGAGTAAAGTAGCCTAGCACTTTGACTGCTTCACATGGAAGTCTGATCACCCCTGGTGGGTTGGTGTCTGACAAGATCTCGGTACGGATTCAAAAAGCCCGCCTGGCTTTTTTCAACTAACGTCACCTCTAGAGTGAGATATCCCTCTCTCAAAGAAAGCACGGGTATGCTGCACAGCAGTTCGTTCTGCCTTACTCTATGGATCTGCAACGTAGTCATTAAGAATGAATATTATTTATGAGTTATTGGTTTTCGATCGTAGATGTCTTCGGAACATCGCTCGTGTTTGTTGGGATCATCGGGTTGGCAATAATAAGGTTAGTCGGTAGGTGCTTGTGAAAGATGGAAAATCAGTTGGTGAGGTTGTGAATCTTCATCGGCTAAGGTGGCTGCAACGTGTATCACGTATATTTAACAATAGACTACCACGACGTGCGATAATGACTGATATTGCAGTAGAAGGAAAGAACGCTTGGGGCGACCAGACCAAAATGTAACATCAGTCTATGAAGTTGCGGACTACTGGTCTAAGCCGTGTTGATAGATGTAGGCTACCTGGTTGGGGTCCACGCGAAAGACATAACCAATCGTTGGAGACTGAATGACGTGACTCTTAATTGGTCACAGTATCAGAGATATATTCACTCTTTATTATTCCCTAAACTGTAGAATTTAGTTTATTTCATAGGTTTCTGCCCTTGAACTAATTCCTCCTCCTCAGACCATATCCTGTGTATCTACTCTTCTTTTTTTATTATTATTATCATTCAATTAGCTACTGCTTTCACTTATTTGATGTCAATCTTGCTGTGAAGCTTGGAAGTGTCAACTTGGGCCGATGCACATATGTGCCAGGTTGTGTGTTGTTCATTCATATGTACTTTAGAACCCAATGACATACGAAATGAGGTGCACGTGATCATTGTAACATTTATGTTTGGTTGGAATTTTCTTGAAATATCGCATTCAATCACACCATTGAACAGGCAAAAAATGTTTATCTTTAAATCTTAATTAAATCTTGGTCGGATTTGTTTTATGATGTGATGAAAGTTGAATTAAAAGCAAACTGGCAAGTTAATTACCCAGAAAGCAGTTTTTGATCAAATTGGTGAAACTTTTAACAATCGGGTCTCGTAAGTTCGTTTGATTAAAATTGCTCGCTGTCTAGTTGCAGCGAACTTGTAAAAATAAGCCATCACTTGCTATTAGTTTTGAATTCAATCATACTATTGAAATCGGTCAAAGTTTCTGTCTAGATCAATAATATTGTCTTCTCTATACTATTCATAGTTCATTGGTCTGCTCTCTAAACTGTCATTTTCATGCATAGTAAGGTCAACATATTCGTGTAAAGTAGGTAGCTCATTGTTTATTAATATTGTTTCAATCAAATCAATATATTTGTAACACATTTTCACGACGGTAGTTATAATGTATCGACTATAAGAATTGTATTAACTTATTGTTGTGAAATATACAGTTATTGTAATTAGTTATCCGTTATTGTTAATCATTTAATTTAACCTGTGCATGTTATTAATACGATTAAAGCAAGAAGGTATTATGAATATCTTAGTGACTCTTAGAGTTATCTTTGGGAACAATCCGACTAAATTTACGATGTCGTTACAATTTTCCGGCGACGTTCACTTCCGAAAAGTTATCTTGTGAAAACTTAAAATTAACTGAAACATGATGTCATTATTTTTTACGAACTAAACTTTAGTGTAAGGACAAATCGAAGCAATGTAGTGGGCTAAATATATTCAGTGAACTTAGGTAAGTGTGCAGAATCCATTTTGTCCGTACTCTACACAGAGAGACCTCTATACATAATCAGTTAGAATTGATAAGTGGCTTGGCTAAGTTAGTAGGTCATTATGTCTAAATAATCAAATTTGTTTCACACTATAGATTGCATAAATTTCAATTGTTGACAAAAGATTCAATATGCACAGTGCATGTTTACGTAGTTCAACATGATACTAAACTTCAAAGTGATGTTTGATAACTTTATTCTCAATGCACATTGTCAACAAGTTTGTGTTTCCCTGATACACTTTCCTGAACTACTTTTTCTGTTTATTTGTTTTAAAGCTTGAAAATATTTAATTTGATGAATACATTCTTTTGAATAATAGATTTGTTCATTTTATTTTTTAGTTATACAAATCTAAGTATCAGTTTATTTAATTGGTTTAAATAAGTAGATGTTTAGTGTTATAGTAGGGAGCATGAATAGATTATAAGCTCAATGTAAATGTCTAGGCTGCGTAATCCGAATGATATATTAAGCGCTTTACGTTTCGTTATACAACTGACGAACTGATAGAACACAATCAACAATCAGTGTATAATAGAAGTCAAGACGAATCACGAATGCAGAGTAAATTATTGCAAAAACGAACAAAGATGTATTCGAAAGCTAAAAGGTTACAAGTACAAGGAAGTAATTAGTGTATACATACATTCAACAACTAAACAATGCATAAAAAAATAGTCAATATGTTATATATCACTGTTACAGAATAATAGAACACTCAAACATTGATGCTACAGATTTATGACTGTACATCAGACAAACTACATCTGCAGATAAAACTTGGAACAATTACATAACAGCACGAACTTTGAAGTAAGTGTGTAACAGAAGTTCCCAATCATTCAAGTCACAGGAAAATCAAAAATAATGGACATTATTTGATTTCAATGAAATACTTTATGGTACATGAAATAGGCTACTACATGACAACCATGATAATACTTTATTTCATAACCCTTCTGATAGAAATCTAATCGGGTAAAAGGATTAGTAATATGAGAAACTTATTGACAAATGTATTATTGTATTAGTACGGTAGATTGACAAACAGTTACATTGCTCATTAGCAACATGATTGTTATGATTAGAAAGTAAAAAATTTTGTTCACCACAAATAAGCAAAATGTCATGGTATATTAGGCATTATATATTAGTAAAAATATAAAAATCAGATTACAGTAGGTCAATTTCAATAAAATGACCTATTATTCCGTTGAATTTCTACATACTAACGACACAATATAGTGTTGTTCAATTAGATCATGTTGTTGTTATAACACTGAATATGTTTCTGTGCCGTACAAAAGAATTTATAATAATTCACTTCAGTTCATGAGATGATATTCATTAATCAACAAATTAGTAATACTGGCATTATGTTGGGCATACATAATCCCCAAAACAATCAGTCAATTTGACTAACTTTCATCACAATTAATTCTATTCAAATTGAGTAAATGTGAAAAAAAAGAACATCTGATTTATATGCATGGTATCAACATTTTACAAGTTTTTCTAGCTACGTTGAGTTACGGGATTCATTGTTGTTTTTCTAGAAAAAATAAACACTTAAAAATTTTCTATTGTCGGTTTTTCAATAATAATAATAATTAATAATTCCAGAGAAAGTGAGTATAATTTGTATATCACAGCGTTATTACACACGTCCAGAAGCTATCCAAGGAATGTTTACCAACACTAAACGCATTGGGTTTTATCTTTTGATTGTCACGTCTCAGAGTCCTCACGAATCCATTAAGGAGAGGAAGTAAGCTGTAGCAGTAAATAATTCCCCACATAAATAGTTGTATGGGCTCTCGTCATTGATACTGACTATGTTTGTCAGTGGACACGATTGGCTGAAAGGGCTTGAACATGCATCACTACCAGATCACGACACGACGCACCTTGGGAAGCAAATCATCCTATAGTAAGCCACCACAGATGTTTATATTCCGTTTACGCTCTACTTATGATTATATATATCTTACTCTGCACTCACCTTTGCCCTATGGTCTGTTCTTATTTGTGTTTCTGATTGTTACAAGCTACTTTGATTATACGACAAACGTGCACTTCACCTTTAATTTAAATCATTGTTTTAATTCAATGTAATTATACATAATAATCTTTCATATTAATTTTTGTGATGTTCATTAAATTTATGATTTGCTTAATAGTCACTGTAGTTTTACTGCTATATATATATATATATATATATATATATATATATATATATATATATATATATATATATATATATATATATGATTTGTGCACTGGTATTTTTGCTTTCTAGACGCTTCTGGAATTATATCTTCCAGCTCACGTTGGACTTCTGTCTCTCTAATTAACTGGGTGAGGCGCAGAGGATAGCTTGACTTCTTTCGGTGTCATTGTGTTACTGGCTATTTTTCTCGTTTCACTGACATCGAAATATTGCATTTTCGAAAACCTAGTACATGAGCTAGTGAGTGTAGATTTATTGACGTGTTATATTCATTGACTTACACTAACGTTCACCAAACTGAGTAATAAAACGATCCCCGAGATTTCGTATACTTTGTCTTAAAATTTATGTAAACTAAATTTTTCGTTATAAAATAAGTACAGTCATTCTACTGACCAATACACTGTCAGTGGTAGGAAACCAAGTTACATATGTAGCTGAATCAATTTTCATTGCCAACTATAAAAATGATTGTCATAATATTATGATAAGATTTCATATTTACTAAAATATTTTTATAATACTCTCCGTTCAAAAGAAAATAAGCGACAGTCCAAAAAAGAAGTTTAATTCCATATATTCACGAGTGTGTGTACAGCGACTGATGGTCAAGTGTATTATCCACTAAATGACTCTTCACACAGTGATAAGAATGAATGATGCTCCGTCTACTTCTGTTTAAGTAGCTTTTTTTGATTTGACGTTTAGTTCAAAGACACGTAGGCTAATTTGTCTCTGTTCATTTACTATTTACACGTTCTTACTGTAATGGCTGTTTTCAATTAAACGTAGTATGCTACCTTTTTTAAAATGGAACTATGTTTAACCATGAAAAATGTTTTTCGTTCATGTTGTGATTATTATTATTACCTTTTAAATTAATTTATTTCCTAATGTTACATGTTTATATGAATTTGCATAGAATCTATATCATGATCATCTTTAGTAACTTTAAATGGTCAAAGGACGTTTTTACATGTTATTTCCTTGTCATTGCACTTGAATACATTAAATATTGTATAGTTGAAACATGCGATTGAATTCACAAGCATGTGATAATAATTTTTCATGAATATGCACTACTTAAATGAGTTTTATCCACGTGTTATGGAAATACATGTGTAATATGAAATAAACTAGTTGGTTCAGTTCTTCATATATTCTGATTAGTTTATTTATCTGTTGTCTTAGTAATTGTAGTGAAGTTTGCCCATAGTACACTATACTACTCAAAGTATTTGATGAATTTAATGTATTATATAGAAAGTTGATCTGGATCATTGACTGAGAATAGCACCATAAAAGTCAACCGCTAGTCGAATAGCAACCCATTGTTCATTAGTATTCTACAGGAAATAATAATGTAAACAAACGAAATTAATAACGGTATCTTTCCAAGTAATCACTATGCAAACTACTTTAGATTTATTATTGTTGAAACTATCGTCAATAAAAGGTTAAAAATGGCCATAATAATTTCCAACTCTAAATCCTAATTGTAACCAAAATTTCTAATTTTTAGCCTGAATACTAATCCTACGTATGATATAATATTTGTGATGTGGATTTTAGGTTTAAATTGGCAGCACATCCTTCAGTGGTTCTTTTAGAGATGTTGCGAGATCATTTAATTATAGCGTTAGCTCAATATATTGTACATAAGCCAAATAAAAATAATTATTGTTTCTTGTGCAGTAATTAATCCGTAACTACATTTTTTTTATTTTATAAGCATGCTTATTCATTATAATATACTAACTTCCGCAGGAAGGAATAATCATGTTTCATTTCGTCGAAAATCATTAAGTAAATGAATCTTTCTATATTGTATACTTGACCTTCTCATCTACTTATCAAGTCCCTTAACTCTGCAAAGATGAACACTACACTCTAATAAATAAAAACCGTTACTAATGACCATGTGACACAGACAAAATCATTTTTTCTGGAACATGGTATAGTTATTTAATTTCATGAACATGATTGATAACTAAACGTGAAATGGATACGCAGAAGTATGTTACAAATCAAAAGCCTGCTGTTATGTCATTCTGATCAGAAAGACCTATCTTCTAACTGGAACCGCAATTATTTCCTAGGTATATAGATGTGTCTTATATTATCTCTAATCATTATATTAGTGTGAGAAAGTGTCGTGACTGTTGCAATGGCCAGCAGAAGTCTCTAGGAAGCTTTCAACCACTGCTTGGTAGAATTTCTAGTGGCTTTGGTGAGACATTGTCCGTCACTCTCCTCTGCAGAATTTGATGAATTATAATGGTAGATACATGTGATATTTTACTTACATTTGGCTTTTAACGAAATGCAGCTTTCTTTTCCTTTTCTGTGATAAACTTGTTAAGTCACGCATCCAATGTGAGTGGTTATGCAAATGCATAAATATATGGATGAGACGAATTCAGTAAATCTGATCTTTTTCCTGTACTTATGATGGGATAGTTGAAGGATACGTTTGCTTTGATTAACAGTCATGCCATATTTTACGACAAACAAGGGATATATGAACAGATTTGCTGAATTTGCATAGTCGGTGTGTATACCTATTTAACTGCACTCGTGAAACCAGTTACAAAATCTCCGAACTCCACCTTGCATGGGTAAGTAAAAGACAACTATGACAAGTAAAGAGCTCAATATTAGCACTCCTAATGGATACGGGACATGAAGTAGATATGAGAAACACCTTTAAAACTATTAACAAATCTTATTAAATTTCACATATGGTTTACGTATACATCTTTTGCATATAGCGAAAGCCATCTACACCATCCATCTCAAGCCGGACATGTGCGCACAAGAATTTATAGAACCTGTTTTCTTGGATTGGTCACGATAATAGCCAACACCTGAATGGTTTCTGACTAACTTATTGTACTCATTTGTTTTATTATTATTGGTATTATCATTAATATAATTGCTTCTATAATTCGGATTCTCTTTATAACTTCTAAATGATTTGCCTTTCATGTTTACCTAACTGTGGCATTCACTTAATTCCTAAATAATAGTCCTGATCGTTTGGGTTCCTGTCATAAATTCATCAGCTCTTTCCATAGATACTGCATAGTCTACCATGTACTTATCCATTCCACTTATTAGTGCATACTATAATTACCTCATTCACTGTCACGTTTATTAATCACTCGTAGTTTCTATTATGAATACTTTCAAAATTTTAACACTGCTACCAGACGCATCACCACCTGTTGTCGAATTGATTCTATTGTTATTATGTAATATCAGTGTACAGATTTAATAAAAAGAGGAATCGGTTCATTCGCCTTCCATAAATTTACAAATGGGAACTTTTCGTTTTATTCTACTAACTGATAATAAGTAGTATATTTCTATAAAACAGTTTTTAATATTGATGATTTAACCGTTTACCTAAAATGTAAACATAAATGCTTATGTTAGTAAAGTCTTGATAGGTAAATACTTTTATACTTATTTGATTATCACAGAATAATCGTTTTTCCAGTGTGATTCAGATCTTAAATCCTAAGTTCAAGTAATCCATATAGTTTCCTCTTAATTTTGAATAAAAATTGACTGTATAAATATCGCCGTTTATGTAACTATGAACGGTTTAGTTCATCCATCATCTTTTGTAGGACGAGTAAAAAACCGTTGACTTTAATACATTTAATTGAAGCAGCTTATTAGATAGCTGAATTGCTTAGATCACTGTATCAATCACATTTTTAGGTCATAAATGAATGTTAAATTAAAACTAAAACGTGTCACATTGAATAATTTCAAAATTATGGAAATTATGTCTCTAAAGAATTGATGGTGTTTATCGTATCGAAACACGACTAAATAGAACAAAGTACAAGTCAGATAATAAGAGTAAGTCGAGTTTATGAAAACGTATGGTTTTAACTAAAGTAGTAAACAGAAGACCTATTCACAAATCAGTTCGAATTACGTCTCTATAATCGTAGTAATTTACAACGTGTTAAATTATTTTAAATTTAATACCGATTATCTTTTCAATAGATAAACTTCATTATTTTTCGGAGTTCTATCTAAAGTACATGTAAACTCATAAAATGTGCCTTAAGTAAAATCATCCTTAACCTGAATGAATTTTGATTATCATGAATAATCCTGTATGCATACTTTTAATATATGATAAGATTTATAACATTTACTAGTCAAAATCACGTTTATTGGACAAAAATAATACAGATATGCATAACAGAAGGAAACTTACAATTTGATGAAGTTAAAATTTCACTGTTCACCCATTGAGTTCTAACTAATAAATTCGTTTTATTATTTGCTGCTTTCATTCATCACAGATTTATCTCGGGAAGGCTAGACAGAAATGTCATCTTATCACTCCATATTCTTTATTTCACCAGAAGGTTGAACCAAGAATCTTCTGGCTCTGAGAAGAACGATAAACCAATACTATTGGATTTGCAAGGCCTCTAAGATGTTCTTGGAGTTCTAGTGAGAAGTCAAAACTGGTGGAGTTCAGACATTGAGATATTTAGCACTGTATGATCGTCTAACTATTCTACAAATTGACTTAAGTTACAATTTTACCACTAGACATCGGCCCATTATTGTTAACGGTTCATCGTTTATCAACCAGCTTGAAGATCATAGATTTGTATCCCTAGCAAAGCTGTAATTGCGAGCTGCTGATAACTGATATCTAGCATGAAACTACTTCCCAGTGTTCCAGTGTTCTCATTAGTACCCAAGCACTATCAATATGTGATGAATAGAAACAAATTATGCAAAACAAGGCACTGGAAAATCATCTTCACTCAATTATTACTGATATTAATAACTTTTACCAACTTCTTCACTTGATTCGAATCTGCTTAGGGATCTTTCATTAATCTCTTTCAATCTATTTATATTATTTTTTCTTGCACAAATCAGTTTCGTTTTAATAATTCAGTATTAGAAAGCAATTTATATTATAATGTACATTGTACCATTATTAAATATTCAACGTAATGCAGTCATTGGGATAAGAGGTAACAAATCATGTTACTTTTAAAAGGGAAGCAAAAATCATTTGTACACACTGATATTGGTTTATATTTAGCATAAGATTTCATTATATACTTTTAGTGATGTCACTACATTCGAAAAACTTGCAAATCATATTTCACTAACTTAGAGTAATTAGATATTTAAGTTGTCACATAATAAATAAGTTTGATTGTTAATTCACTTTCTAAGTAAATTGTTACAGGTAGTTTCATTTAGTGATTTAGTTTTTATATCTTATCTTTTTGTAAAATGATCAATTGTACAATTAGATTGTGAGATATCACAAAGTGATGCTGACTTAATGCTTTGAAAGCAAATGTATTCTAGTGTTGTCATAAGTGTGCGCTACTGAGGAGTCTCATGCTTAAGAAAAAACTATCAGGTATTCCCTATTCTTCATTAGTTGTAGAGACAAATGTAACTGATCTTCTAACTGATCACATTCACAGACTGTTCATTCTAAAAATAAAATTTAGCTAGATATTACAACTCTATAGTCTTAGTGGCAATAAAATGAAATATTGATTGTTATGCACAACATAATTATTATCTGTTTTCATTAGCGCATAAAACATTTTCATATACATTATCATGTGAAATACTGTAAAATTTCTAGTTATAGTAACTTATGCAGTCACTTGTAAAATAAGTAGTACATATCTAATAAAAAACGTCACATTTATTAAAGAACGTTGGCATTACATAGATCAAGAAAAGTAGGATAAAAAAAGTGAATATCTGAAGAAATAAACTTTGTGCCAACTACTTGAAAAGTATTAACAATTAAAGTATGAGTGGCAATTCTCCGTAAAAATTGTTAAGTAGTTACATCATTCATAGTTGAAACAGTATTTACATGGTTTGTTTTGAATTGAAACATCAATAAATTAAGTGTGCCATAATAAAAGTAATCAATTAACAGCATTGCTTTATTTTATGTGTGGTACGATTTCTTTCATAAACTTTTTCCTGAAATGTTGATAGAATTAACAGTTTCATGCTGCAAACTAGTAAGGCTGTGGATGTACACTTCTGTCGAGTTTCATGCTGCGGTGAAACTCCTATCCAGTGTTTTCTAGTTTCCAGTTATTGTCTTAAGTAGGCAAATTTGTGATATCAAATTAAAATTTGACATTCTCCACAACAACCCATTACAAACTAGTAAAGCTTTGTAATCTTAAGTGAGGTAGCATCATTATATTTTTAAATAGTAGTAAACTGTAGCTTCATTTGAAGTATTATTTTTTAAACAGTAAATGAGTTTAATTGAAAATATAGTATTGAATGTTATTAATGTCATCTTGAAATAGACGAACTTCGTCATTGTTTGAAGATTTATTAAAGATGATATGCTTCAATCGCTCTGTGTAATCGTTAGGGATGGAAATCGATAAAGTTAACTCTGAAATGTAGAAAAACAGTACATCACTACGTGTTACGATAAGTTTTATGATCAACACATAAAAAGCACATACTCATATAAATGTATTATTTAATAGGTTATGCATTTCAAGTTCTCTATTGCTCATGACTAACTGATTATTACCTAGTTACTTTAAATGATACAAAAGTATAGCATTTTTTGTGAAATACATATAGTAAAGAACTTAGATAAAGAAATAATTGTTTATATATGTTGGTTTAATACGACTACTTTACGGCATTTATCAAATAATTCTGACACTTGTCTGTACAAAGAATAGATTATCTAACAAGAAAATTCATCTGAAGTAAATTGAAGGCAGATTAGAAAAGACAAGTAAACTGTAAAATTTTAAATATAAATCATTAACTGTTTGGAACATTTTCAAGATCCCTATTAAAATAGTAGTACTGTGAGTAGTTTCACAAGCAGAAACAATATAAATAAATATAGTCATGTAATCAAAAATAAAGCACTTATTGTAAAAACACTATTACATGCGTGAACTAAACAAATGAACATTTGACATACGGGTGAGATCTTTATAATGAACAAAATAATTTAGATATATGTTTTGCATTTTTCCATACACTCAAAATTATAATGAACGCTTTTTTAATTTACATACTTTTCACAGAATATTAAAAACAATGTATAACTATAATAGTACTCAAGCAGATATCATGATTTTCTGCTCTTAACAGTGCCTATATAATACAAATTTAACTGTGATAATTAATGAAGGTATTTTTTATAAGTTATTCAAGTTCAAATTTTTTCTGAGTAACGTTTCCATGACCATGAACGGCTAGTTATGTGGCGATTAGTTTGCACTATAAGAGTGCCTATCCGGTTGCTAGATGCTAGTTCTCACGAATTACGTCTATACTCATATTGATGCATGTTGCTTATCGTCTAAATAAACTACAGAATTCGGCGAACTCTTTATTATCATTAGATTTTAACAAAAAAATAGGTTTCTTATTTAGTTATCGGTTTTTACTGATTATGAAACAAAAACTGAGAAATAGGTAATTAAAAGATTGAATATTTCTGTGACAGTTAACAGTTAGTAAAATTCTTTCAAATATTTTATATAACAAGTGGACAAAATGTAAAGTAAGAAGGTTACTGAATTGAAGGGCATATTATTAAAATGCTTAGTATTTTACAACTACATTTATTCATCTTGATGTTTTTCATAATTTTAGAGTGAATTTTGCTTTTCTAAAAATTCGGCAATTAAATTTCTATTGTTGTTGATAACAACATTTGTCAGAATGATATTGACTTCAAAGAAATTGTGCTTCCTGCTCTAGATGATTTCATCTTAATTGTCTTTGTAAACAATGTCATGAAAGTATATTTTAAAATAATATATGGACTGAAATTGGTCAGTCCATAACATACCGACGGAAAGATCCAAATACATTTGAATTATATATATATGCTCGTTACACAAATGTGGTTGCCTGGACTCAGTAGCCTGGTAGTAAACGAGGTAGTTTTTGGCAAGAAACGAACTGAACTCAAGTCTCGGTGTGAATATCGACACTTGAATACATGTACATCCAGAACAGTCCCAGATAAGACAAAACACGTGTCCTGGATTCCGCTTGCCAGTCACGATCCAACTCAAGCAATTCATTATGTTTTCCATATGTTCTCTATTCACGTTTTTTATTTTGAAAGTGATTTGTTTAAAAAGTCATTAATAATGATGTGAAGTTACTTTAATCTCTGACTGAAATATCCAATGTACTCTAATTGTTAGTCAATGTGAAATAAAATTTATATTGTTAAATATTTTCTTTTATTTAAACACTTGAGTACTAACTATTTTTACATTAATTAAGCATTAAAATGAGAGCTCAAAAGCGAAACATTTATCTGGATCAAGATGAACTGCTTTTACCGTTGCTTACAAGGATAATAGTAACATCATAGTATATTAAGATGAACTGTCACCTTCTGAATTGGTTTATGAATTGCATACATATTCAAAGCTTTAAATTGAACTTCTCGGAGTTTATCTACCAATGATCAATACATTATGGTAACGTATAATGTTTTAGGACATTTTTAAAAGAAGCTAATACCTGCTGGATAAATTTTAGGCATAAGTAATTTTTAAAACACAATTCGATTCTTTTTCGGCGTTTCTCGAATAAGCCATACCCTATAGATTTCTAACACAAACGTATGTCACCTTTTGACGTTAGTACGCTACTGTTTTGAATGTATAATCTTTCCCCTAAAAAAGTTAACCTATTTTTGAACGAAACGAAACTACTACCTAATTATACACTTGAAAATCAAACATAAAGCTACATACAGTAACATTATTCATGATACTATGTGCTAAATTATTTTTTATTCAGATTACTAAAATCTAAATAGAAAATGATATAAACATACGTCTACGATTCTTCATGAAATACAATAAAAGATTTTGAAATCAAATAGAAGGTAGGATAATTATCAACACAATGAACTGAAGTCCAATGAATTGTATTTTCAACTTTATCAAGTTTATTTGTAAAGAAAAGATGTATACGCCTTGTATACATTCATTGACGAAAGTTAGACAATTTACTTCTGCTCCTCCACCTACCACCAAGAGGTTATTACAATTAGTCTATACATGAAACAGATTGCCTGTATATCGCAAACCTTTTTTTCATTCGAAATCAAACTCGTTACAACAGAACTTCGGTAATGTGTAAATTGGACAAACTTCATGATAGTCATTTACTTTTTTGAGTTGTTTTGTTATTGTTTTAATACAATATTGTTGACTATCTAATTCAATAATATTCTTGTTATGCTAGACAAATCTCTTAATTGTTAAATTATAATAAGCTACTGCTGTTTGACATCATACTCTCTAATCCAAACTTCTCTTGTCTTTTAATCCTTTAGAATGTTACTCTTTCAATAAGTCACCATTTAATTTACATAAACTCCTCTCATTGTCTTAGTTTCTCTATGATTGTCTATAACGAATAGAGATCACTGATGTCAATAATATTCAACAATAATATAGTTACCATGAACTTCTAACAATAGATTCATTCACTCAAATGATTTCCTTAATTTTCTTTTTTGTTCGTTGTTTATGTAAGTCACTCAAAAGTTAAGTTTCATTCAAACAGTTTACTGATTTATTTGTTTATATTCTTATAGAGTGGCAGCAGTTGAGTTCTACTGAAAACCACAGAGCACTGAACAGTTGTTTCGTTCTAGTATGCGACTTCACGGAAGTACACACAGATTCTATCATAGGGTTGGACTCAGGGCTTTCAGGTCTCAAGGTAGAGGCTTAACCATCTGCACTATTGGGCAGACGCCTAGTTATAGAATTCTTGCTTCTATCAATTTATGATATAACCAATGTCATTAGTGACAATCATCTCAGTAGTGCAAAGGGTCAGATGTTTATCAATGTGAAAGTCCTGAATTCGATCCTTTGTAAATGCAATGATGAAACAGCTATCCAACGCTTCTTAATTTTTAGCGGTACCCAACTAGTATCAATCTATGATGAATACAAACAAATAAATTTAATATCAATCTTTACAAATTCATCTCAGTTTACTAATTCATTAACTCATTGAATAGATTTGACTTTAAAATAAAATAACAATCAACTGATTAGTTAAATAAGTAAACTAAATTAATTTAAATAATAATTAATTCAATGAATTTTGTTAATAATTGCACTTGTCGTTAAAATTGACGTACATTTTTAGTTTAATTAATCAATAAACTTTTTTTTTTATAAAAATGTTCAATAGTTTTTCTGTAACGATTAAATTGGAAAAACTATCATATTTAATGATCATGTGTCTGTGTTGAAGTTTTCGTTAATACAGATACCAATGAGAAAGTTTCAGTGTAATTTATTCCCTTAATGAATTTTTTTACAAGCATAAGAACAATAAATAATTTGTCAAAGGATAAATGCGCAGACAATGATGTGGAAAAAGGAGAAAAAGAAGAAAAAGAAGAAACAACAGCAAGAAAATTACTCACCAAGCAGTGGCATATGAAAACAACAAGGAAACAAGTAACTTAGTGAATCATGGTATTGCCTTTAGAACAATAGGCAGAATAACACTAGACTTCTATGTTATGCAGATGCATCCATTATTCATCGTATTAACTCGAACTTATGTATACAGTAACAAATTCGTGTTTGACTTATATTTACTGTTACATTCGACACTCCACTTTTAAAATATTCTACTTATTTACACAATTTCTTATGTATGTGGAAAAAATACACCACTCGAAATAAAATGAATCCACTTTATAACACAATGTTAATCTTAATTTGACATAATGATTTGGTATGAGTTAGACAACCATTGACTACTACAAAGCAGTGAACAGCTGAATCACCTTATTATGGAACACTTTAATAGTGCACATCCACGACCTCACCAGAAACCGAGCTCAGAACCTTCAGGATTTACGTCAAACGCCTAACCAAAGGATCACGGAAAAAAATCCCAAAGACTGATATTTTTAACTTTAATCAGTTTGCAATAATATTTGTACGACTTCATCCAATGTTATTGGTGATTAACTGCCTTATATCCAGCGTAGTTTAGTTCCACTGTTCACGCTTTTTTACTAGAACCTCAGTAATTACGTCGAGAACTTAGTCACTCGTGAGCTGATATTGATTGTAATTGGGTTCTGTGAAGAATGTTAGTTATTAGTTTGATATCACAAAATATCACGAATTGAATGAAGTTAGAAATATCAACCATTGCGAGCTGGCCTTAAGGTTTAGTAATTAAATTATTGGCAGCGAAGTTTGAGGGTCCTAGGTTGGGTCTCTGATTAAGTCTTGAATGCACACCTCTGATGAATCCCATACTAGTACGAGACAGCTATCGATTATTTCTTGGTTGTCAATGGTTGTCTAAAATTAGTGATATAAAATTAACATTCAATGATCTCCACAACACTCAATGCTAGTTATTCTAACTTTTTAAAAAAATGTTTCAGTAAAACTTGATTAACAAGAGGTTAGATGTAAGTAGAATTAACATTTTATGATGCTTTTAAAAATAATGAGCTAACATAGGACAGTTTCAGTAAGTTCAAGTCTGTCACGAATTACCTTATATTATTTTATGCATATGATATAAATATTCAATCGGAATATTTTTGAAAAGTCAGTCAAGTCCTTCCAACTAAAGATTTCTTAGGAAATTCTTATGAATCTATGTGATTATCACCCGGGTGGAGTCCAGTTAGTAGGTGTGTCTAAGTATACTTAGAGATTTCATTGTATCTTACGTGAAATAATTTAATAGAAATTTCAGGCTAAAAAACGAAATGCAAGAATTTCTCATTCTATTACTTTAAGTAAATGTCCATTACGTTTTGTCTAGCCTCAAGGTTCTTTTAAAAAGTTACCTTGATATATCAGACAAAACATCTTGAAAGAGCATGGTTTAGTTTTAATGTGTGTTTATACGATTTTAAATTGTGTCCATAATCCTCTTATTATTCGAATATTTGTCAAAATTGACCTTATTAAGTAGCTGAAAAATTGCTTATAAATGATAGTTAATTCTTTTTTAATCAGTATATTATTAGTAACTATAGAATATTTGTGATGTAATTAGACAAAGTAGAAACCAACTGATAACTATATAAGCTATAGTCTTAGGCATAGATAGTAATTTATAAAATGAATAAGAAGATTATTTAGCTTGATTTGAATGAATGTATTCAGAATAAACAGGCAATTTGAATCAAAATTTATGATGAACACAGATATCTTGTTGATTATTTTTTTCTATAAATGATCGTCTCTTATTCTGATAATATTTTTATAACAGACAAAAATAAAATGTCAGTGTTAGTTATTTGAAAACAAACCAGTAAGAATCTGTAAAGCTTGACTTCATTCTAACTAATATTAAATAGTATGATTGGTAGAATTCTGTTAAAACACTAATAAATTTGTGACAAATCATGGGTCAGTAAACTTGAGAACTATAACACTAAATGACTTACACTTAGATCATTAGTTGTCTCAGAAGTGCCTTCTTGCAGCTATTCTGGAATGTGTTCATTTGACTCCGATAAACATTATGTACTAAACAAAATTACATACGAATCGAGGTGGTTTAAGTAGATTAGCATTAAGATCAAGTTGATGAAATTCGTTACAGATTGATGTTGGTAAGATATCATTAAAAATCAGGAAACACTGAAAAGCTCTTTCGTACTAGTACTGGACTCCTCAGAAGTGTGCAGCTAATCTTTACAAACCACGTCAACTTAATCACAGTAGTCAGCTCACCAGTGATAAACTTCAGTAAGTTCCTAAAGCTCTAGTGAGAAGTCGTAACTAGTGGAGTTCAGACTTGTCGGTAATAAAACATTTATCATCTACTACAGTGGATGATAATCAAGGTATATCACAAACCAGTGAAAGTGAAAATTCTGCCATTGAACACCAAAGGGTCAGTTGGGTTGAGCGCTCCCCAACCCGATGCCTCTAAGCCTGAATCTATGAGGCTTACTGCTATGGAGTTCCATCCTAAGACAAAACGGCTGTCCAATACTCCCTAGTTTCAATGGCACTCAATCTAGGCCAATTCGTGAAGAATCCCATCAAGTAAAATTACGTTTCTTGTCAGTAAGTATTCCGTCACAAGTTAGTATATTCAACATGGTTATCATTTTAGAATTCCGTATTTATATATCCATCACTAACTGTCTTTGAGTTGGAGCGAATACCCTATTATACATTATACATTTGTTCGCTGTTTTAATCTTTCCAATCAGCTATTAAGTATTATTTCGAAGTCACGATTTTTAGATGAAAACCAAGTTGATATAGTTACAGGTGGCTTTTGTAAAGATAATCAAGCGCTCGATGAGAGATCTGAAGGCGCTGGTTTCGATGCCTTGACAGAGTGTGGGATACATGCTGCTGAGGACTCCCACACTATTATTCGGAACTCTTTATAAAATAGAAACAACAATATTTTCGTAGGTGTTAAAATAAATATTCATTGGAAAAATTTTATTTAATTTAAGCAGTCTGTTAATTTGAATACTTTTTAAATAGTGTTAAAAATTCCAGATCAAATTAAACTAACAGTAATGTATTCAGTGCCTACGTCTATTTTACAGTGAAAAAAGTAGATACACTAAATACTTATGAATAAAATACGAAATTACTTATTAGGTTAAACAGTGAATACAAAGCATGATAATAAGCCTGTTTATGTTAAGAGGTCGATAAGGATGGAGAGGAAAGTAATAACAGACTTTAGAGAAGAAGCTTTTTCTTTTTGAGTTTAAAAATAAGGTAAAAATAGGGATGAATATGTTCTATTCGAATACATAATTCTGGCTTCAGTAGATGCATAGACAAGGTTTTAACAGTCGGAAGCAGACGAAAGGCTACTGTTTTTGGTAGGCTTTGTGATTTTATAAATAAATTTAAATGAAGATTGTATTTCGATCGTGTGGTCTGTATTTGCAAGATTTTTAGTAATTTCTCTTTTTGCTCCAATGATACCTCTTCTCAGCCATTATCCTCTTGAACTATTTTTGGATAGAATCCTTATCGAATAACCTATAAAACATGCTCTATAGGATCAAGTAAAATGATAAACGCACATAGAATTTGCTAGATACCGAAGTATATTCTGCAAGTTATTGTTAAACAAGAAAGGGGTAGATAATGGTAATCCTAAGGTAGCTGAAAAAAACGTTTTTTAACTGGATTGGAAATTTTTCACTTTTGTATGTCTGCAACTTTATCGCAGTTAAAAGCAATGTTCATGTAAAGTATTTTTTTGTTACAGAAGCTTACGATTTATCTTGATTTTTGGGTTTCATCTCGTAAAATAACCAAGGTGTACATCCCATTTTCTATAAACATTTTCTTTAATATACTTAGCTCTTCATCCATGATGTCTTAATATTTAAATACTATGCACTAACTTTTATCTTCATAATTTCATTATTCAATCAAATAATGATGTGTAATTTCCCATAGCTGAAAGAAAATGAAAAAACACGCAAAACAACAACTTAACACTTAAGGTATGAAATTATTTCTAACAAATTTCGTGCAACTATGAAACTATTCCACTATTTCTGTTTTGAGACATGTTTTAAATAAGTACTATACACTAATAGATTATCAGAAAGTGGCCTTAATTCTGTTCTACTACTCTTTAATTCTGATGGAATTTTATCGATCAAGTGGCAATTCGGCAATTAGTCTAAATGACTTAACACTACTAACATAATGCTTTGATATTAGGTGGTTGGAGGTGGCAAGTAGGAAATCCCAGGACTAGATTTTAAGCTAAATTCTACCCGTCAGCAAGCTTACCTACAGTCTTGTTGAAACTGTTATTTTACATGGAAGTTGAAATAGGGTTATTGAATTTCATATGCTAAAATATAATGAATGAGCTATTCCAGAAGCTACTGACCCCTGTAAGGCGATGATATTTACACTGATGGACTATTAATTAGTGAAAATCTTTGTCTAGTGCTTAGTATTGATCGTCTTTTTAACAAATGTTACTTATAACAAAGTTTGAGTTCAGCGTTATCAGCTGACTACTTCCCACTACTTAACACTACTACAATTGTAACAATTTCGCCGCTAAAAGATACTAAAATCATTGAAAAACAAAATAATGGTTTCTTGATATATGATAGTTGGTACTTTATTAATAATCAAAAATATTTTAATCTATATGAGACGGTGAATAAGAGGAAAACGATAACTCCCCTTATATGTATGTAAGATAATGTTTCCGAGAAATTTTCAGAAGAATATATGTTTTGTTGTCATTATGGAAACAGAATAACACACAATAAGTTACTAGTCTGATATCACGAACCAATCTAAATTAGACAACTATTGACCACTAAGAAGGATTGGACAGATGCTTCGACCTTTCAGCAGTGCTCATCCGCTGCCCCACTTGGGACAAAACCAGGACCTTTTAGCTTCGCGAACGATTTGCCTTTTGATTAACGAGCCAGCTGTCGACAGTTGGCATTACTAACTCAATTTGTCAGCGATATATTTGCGTAACCTAATCCATTGTCATTGGTGATTAGCTGACTCATACTCAATATGGCTGAACTCCATTGATCAGTCCACTTGGTGTTAAATAGTTGCCTAATTCATATTATCAGATTAACATTCAACAGACTTCACAGAAAAAAGGTTATTGTTCACAATCATTCACGATGGATGAAATTAGTTTTCATTTTTAGAGTCGACATCAGACAACATAACTAAATACTCATTGCAACAATCAAGTATAACCTTAAATCATTAAAACAAAGTTTTTTTCTAAAATGGAAAACTTCATGACACGTTTTTATCTCATCAGAATAAAAAAAATACTCAAACTTAAGTTACTTTCATTTTACTTGACTAATTTTACTCAAGAAAACGTGTACGAAATTCAGTGGTTATTTTATTCAAAACATGAAATACTATTAGTAAATAAAATTTCTATGTCGCGAGTTCGACCATTTACGACATACAGGAATGATAACAATTTTTGACAACCAATATCACAAGTAGAGACACAAAAGTTGATTGCTTTTTACCAGTACGCCTGCCCTGATTCTACGAGCACATCTCCCCTAAGCCAGATTGAAGAACATAAGAAAATGAAGCTAACAACAAGAAAGATAAATTACATTTCATGCATTTGTTTACTTACACACAAAACCAGACAACACAATTGACTAATAATAAAAATAATATTCAATCACACTCATGGACAATTATAATAATAAGTCTTGTGAGGTACATATCTACTTCGTTGTAGTTTCTGAACTGCAAATGATGAGACGATTGCTCATGAGTTTATTGAGAGGTTACGGAGAAGCAGAATTAATAATTATACGAATGAAAATGAAATAGTTCCCTAAAAACAACAGTTTTTAAAGTTAATTTTTTCTATATTGCGTCTCTTGATATATCAAAACTAAGTACCGTATCACACATTTGTTTTGGAATCCAGCATGACCTTACACGTGCCATCATTTCTTCAGTTTCTCTTAAGTTAATTACACTTAGTTAGTCAACAGTAACTGAGCTGGTAAGAAAACTTAGGTTAAGCCTGTATAAAGTTCATGATATACATTATAAAATGTCAGCTGGATAGAATAGTACTACTCAGTGTTGTCGAAGAAAATTATATTGAACTACTAGGTACGCCTTCATTTGTTTTAGCAAGTCTAGAATAAAGCCAAGCTTATCAACTACTTTCAAATCAATATATCTATTGCTTAAGGGGTATTGTGTGTATCACATTTCAGATCATTGATATAATTTAAACAATCCGGTTGTTTGTAGATTATTATGATCAAATATTTCATAATATTTAAAGGTGGTTGTTACAAAATACTGTTCTTTCAGTTTGCTGAACATAGCTTCTGTGAAAGAGGTACCTTTAAAATAGCGTATTGTTAAACAGACATTTTGGTAAAGGTACTTTACATGTGCCTCAGAATTACTTTAATTTTCTGGTTTGCTTCCATGACGTACATTAGAGATATTTTGAAAGTTGTAAAATATGGTATTATTCGGTGCCACTACAGTATTCCTCTAAACTGTAGATGCAAGTAATGTTGGAATAAATGCAAGATACAAGCTGAAATTTGATTGACAAAGAGATAATTAAAATAATTTAAGTCATATTGGTGTAGAATTTGGATATCCAGCATGTTTTTAACCCAATTAAATTACTAAGTCAAGAATAGGTGAATTCGAATTATAATCGAATTACTTGACATATACCAAAAAATCAGATCTTTGATTGTACAAAAAATTTAGACGGAAACTGGCACCATGTCCTTTAGCAATGCTTGTTGACTAAATTCACCAGTGAAGATAATCCAGTAAGATATGTGACCAATTCATGAAACATTACGTCTGATTTTGCATTAATGAATGTTATTAATGGACTCGTGACCATACAACAACAGTAATAATAAATCTTCTCCCTCCCCCCCTTACCCTATTAATATTGTATATTTGACTGCAGTGAAGAATATTTCCATAAATTCCAATTTAACATTAACCTCATTTGTATCTATACAACAATTATGTTCTCCCCTCCCCCATATATATTCCAAAAGGGTTTATTTATCATAAATCCTATCACAAAAGCCTCCATGCATTTTCTCATAGCATAATAAGTTAAATGCATTAGTTTCAATGTTTTCATTTCCAGTTTTCTAAAATCAAAAAAACTATAAACATTTCAAGCATTAATGATGTTTCCGCTTGTATGTCATAAAACCAGGCAGCATTCAGACTGTGAATTTTTTTTATAAAATTTCATTAGTACTTTCACTAAAACAAATGTAATGATGGGAAGTTAAGTGGAGTAACTGCGCTGATTTAAAGTAGGTGGCTTCATTAGGTCACAGGATTTTTTACTGCTTTGTCTTTTATTAATACCTTTTATGTATAACTAAGCAACATTTAGAAACTGTTATAAAAACTGCAATCTGTATACACTAACCGCATAATCATAAATTTTAACATCAGGATACTCAATAGGTTTTTCAAATTCATGAACTTTAGAAATGTTGAATATAAAGTCAGCAATTACTAGCCATTAATTTTTTTGAAATTTTACCAATGAATTAATAATAATTTATTAGAAATAACTAGAAGCTACTTATATATTAATCGTGGGCAAATAATAAAATATTTGATCAAGTAATGAAAATACTGTTAAGTTTAAGCTATCTAACCTTATAATAATCATAATTCTAAACCGTAATTGTAAATTTAACTTTGGACCATAGTCCCTAACCTAAAGTTATGACTTCGATCCGGATTACTTCATTGCTATTCATAATGTTAGCAAATATTCATTTCAGTGGAAATTTACTACTCACTCGTGAATCATTATAACTGTAGAATGAAAATTTAGTATTCGAGAGGACAGTAATATCACAATTAGCATTATTTATTTGTAAAATTTAAAGAAAGTCTTTTCAGATATTTATTTAATAAGTATTTACTTCATTTTTACGTAATAATAATGAGATCACATTTATTCATGACATGTAATAAGCAAAACAGTGAGGTCCAGATAAAGCCAAGTAAATGAAATACCCATCTAGTGTTAATGATATTTTTAATTATTTTATACTAATACTGATCGATAATTTATTGAATTCATTCTTTCTTAGCAAGAGAAAAGATTGATAATCTTAAGTCCTTTAAAACAGTATCTACTAGTTTAAACCGGAAATGGACACCATAAAAGACAATTGTAATTCATCATGTTAACACTAGGATTTAGTTATCAATTTAAATGATAATATCTAAGAAATACTGTAAGTTATCCATAACCACACCAGGGCTCAAAACCAAAACATCCGAATTTCGCAGCAAATCTTTACCTATTACAACAAACAGCCAGCATTCAGTAGTTGGTTTATCTTCACTTCAGTCGATTACTGACACATCACGTGATCTCATCTACTACCACCATTAGGTAACTGTAATAAACTGTCAAGTGACATACCTGTAAAAATGTGTCATAAAAGTAATTTTTAAATAAAATTAACCAAACTAAAATAATTTATATTTCCATATTATCACACGTGACAGGAATAAGACAATGAGTCCAATTGCGTTGATCATTCTCCATAAACCTGTAACACCAATATTATTATGCGCTTACTGCTAACTAATTTTGGTAGAAATCCCATGAGTCCTAATAACATGCTGTGATCACTAGACTTATATTGTACTGACTTTGTGACAGTATTCACTGATGACGCTAGGTAACAGTTGTTCAATATCTCAAAATGATTAGGGATAAAAATGAAAACCATAAAATGCCACTTGTGGTCAATAAATTGTCTTCGATATTAGATACGACGGTTTCGGTTTCAATCAGTTGGTAGTAAATGGGTGTCTGTGCTAAGTAGTAAGAAATCAGGACGACACAGATTCATTAAGCTTATTAGCTCTTATACCAGTCTAGTTATTGTTAATCTGTGAAAAAGCTCGGTTAACTTAATAAAGTGTTCCACATACTTGTATTAGGCTATATGTTCAGCCGTATCTTAAGAGCATTTATTATAGCGGAACATTTAAGATCAGCGTTATTTTTGTAGGGTTTCTGATAGTGAATTCGCGAAAATTACTTATGTGTGTTGCAATAGCACACTAATAAATATATATATATGCTGAAAAAACTTGAAAATTTAATTAACTAGTACTTCTAGTTAAAATTCCTATATTCTTAAGTTGTTTTATTCGTTACAGATTGATGTTGGTTGGGTATCAATGAAAATCAGAGAGCACTGGAAAGCTGTTTTGTCCTAGTTTTGGACTCCTTAGCGACGGGACTGGAATTTCGCCACTAGATGTTGGCCTAATGTTGCAGAAGGGTTTGGTGTTGGTCTATGATGTGAAGGTCCTTAGCTTGATTCCTGGAAAAATAGAATGTGAACAATGTCTAGGAGTTTCATACGTGAATACAACAGATATTCGATGCTCCTTAGTTTTCATTAGTACATGACCGATATTAGTTTGTAACGAATACAAACAACCAAACTTTATACCTATCTTTACAAGACCATTTCAATTTAATTCCTACATTCTACTATTTCATTTGAATTTCTTTAAATGAAAAGTACTTTAATTAGGCGGTAGTGATATCGATTTCCATTTTTTATCAGTTACATTTTGAATTGATTTCGGTTGTATTTAATTTACTTGTCTACTTACATTATTCTCATATATGCCATCTTAAGGCATAAACATAGAATGCAGGTGTCATTGTGTAAAAGGATTTAATGCAATAGCTTTTTACTTTCACTTTATACGTGAATATATATATTCGTAATTTTTAGCAAATACTATTGAAGAAACAAATTAGGAATTTTGGGCAAGTTAAATATATCTCAAATCCTACAAACCTCAATTTTACTGGATCGCATAATTCGTGACTTTAATAATGATTGAAAGAATGTTTTAACGTAACATTCAGTTGGCGATTTGAAGAAGTTTCCTCGACCACAAACGATACAAAATGTATTATATTGACCATGTAAAAACAATTTTTTCCTCCGAACATTTGTGGTAATAGTGTCAGCTCTAGTACGAGTGACAACATTGTGTGGAACATCCTGCACTTTTTAATATCCTATTACAATTTTGCAGTTAGAATAGTAAGTCGGTAAAACACTATCAGTCTTTTGTTAAATAATCTAATCCACTAAGTATAGAATCTAATCTAATAAATGTATATTCATATTGGTTATATCTTACAATTGATGATCTTCTTTGTCTTATATTTGCATTAAAATTCATCAATATTCATCAGTCTTACTAGAAAGTGTAACTAATGATTACATCATTCAGTAGTAAGATTAAGTTGAAAATGATCTAGGAATTTTTGTTTCCATTTCACTCCTATTGATCAGTATATACAAATGAAAATTATCTAGTCATAATTTCAGTGTAAAAGTTTGAAGTGATATGAATTTTGAAAACTTAAGTAGAACGTAAAAACTATTTTATGAGGTGAAAAATCAAAAACCACATTTTTTACAGTTCAGGAGTTCAGTGTAAAAAGAAATAAAGAACTCAATCTATTTAGATCTATAATGACATTTTATCAAAATGTTGCATTGTATTCTAAGGTGGCTACCATATTGGGATTGTTCTACATGCATTCCAGATTATCAGAGGTGATTACTTCATGCTAATAAATATCATGTAGAAAATGAAGCAGTTGCTAACATTATGGATAATGCCTAATGGTGAAATCCAAAACATAGGTTTTGCCCTGTATAAAACTCAACAACTTGGTACTTACCTAAGAGTTAGAACCCAGTACAAATCGTTTGATTTATCAAGGATAGCTATTAATCAGGCAAAAGTTTTAAGATAATCACCAACATTTCATTGGTACAATATTTATTATGAAATGTTAAGTTTCGTTATCTCTCTTTTTCTAATGGCCAGAACAAAATTAACATAGTGATTGTATGTAAATTATTTCACTGACCTGTGTTTCTCATTGATTATGTTATGGGAAATGACTAACAATGAAATCAAGTACATGAATTCTTTCCGATATACGCCACTCTAACCGAGTGCATCAACTAGTATTTGTTGATATTTTTTCACTCAAACTGAAACTCAGTAAACACTGTATCAGAAAGCAGAATATTGGTAAACGTCGTACATCAGCAATGGCTGATTAAACAAAAAAAGATAGCCAAACTTTTATCAATTGATTTATTAACGAAATACCATACAATATGACGAAGCATTGTGCTACACTCAATGATCCTTCTTGGTTCATCCACTACTATTAATTATCATAGACTTTTTACTTAACTCACATAAATAAGTAAACTTATTTTATAATATGTAATGTGTTTGTGAAATACCAATGTGTAGAAACGACATTTCAATGTATTAAGTCGTTTCATCAGAGAATAAATAACCGAATTAATTAGTAAATCAACAAACATATTAAATCAGATGTTATTCAAAGCGCTAACCAAGTAGATCCGTCTATTTATGTGAATGTCAGGTATCTCAAAGATGAGATTGCTGAGTGTGTATTTAGGTGAGTAAATTCGGAGTGGTGTACGTGAATGACAGGTATTTGTAATGTGAAAGGGTAGAATGAATTTGTGTGTTTTTAGTATAAGGTTAAGGTCGTAGGTTAGATGCGTGATTGTTCAATTTGGATGATTCATAAGGTTTTTTTCTGCTTAACTTAGTTGTGTTTAACAATATATGAAAAGCCTCCAACATTCTTCTTTCTATACAGTTGGAGAAGCCTTTTTGAGTTATTTTTGTTCTTAATTTTGACTTGATAGTTACAGAAAACAGCAAGTTTTGCTAATGTTGATTTTATTTGTAGCTTTTCAAGATCTACAGGAATACTAAATGCTATTTTTGTGTATCTCAGATGGTCTTTGGCTCGAATAGAAATTTCTCGAGGAGTCTATTTAATGCAAAATGCAACACAATCTACACAATTTAGTATGTAAACGCGATTTTGTGTGGAGGTGAAAAAAATCTTTTCCGTAACTCCAATTAATCCATTATGGAGTGTGCTTGCCCATTTTTGTGAATTCATTGTAGTTCTACAAGTTTCCATTGACGGTAAGGTAGAACCACTACACCAATCTACGGTGTATCATTCAGCATATTATTTATCTAAGGAATAAACTATTTTTGGATACTATTAGTAATGCTAATGGGGAAATTATTAATGTTTAGTATGTTTGTTATATTCTACAATCCTTTTTGTTTTTTATCATTTGATGTAATAATTTTGATCGCTCTTCTGAATAGATTGAGAGCAAGAGAGATGTTTTCATTGAAGGCATGTGCTGGATTAAAATCCCGTTATCAGGTTAACCCTTCTTAATGATATATATATATATATATATATACATATATATATATATATATATATATATATATATATATATATATATATATATATATATATAGCATTTTGTGATATAAAATATAATACTTTCAACTTAGTAAAACAATAAAATCCACGAACCATTTAAGTTAACTGATACAATGGAAAATAAGTAAAACTATTGACAAGTGATTTTTTTGTTTAAACTAATTCAAAAATTAATTCATTTAACTAAATAGAAAATATGCAAATTAATCAACTTGAAATAGTTTCAACATTTTTGTTTTGTATTACAATTAAATGATTTCCGGTGTTTAAGATAAGTGTCAATTGAAATATGAATTTATTTAATCCTTCACTTAACAAATATATGAATTAAACATTATGTAATGTTTCTAGTGTTTAAAAAGTATATTACATTCTTGCTTATCATTGTTGTTTAAAACTCAGTGTAATAAACATTACTGAACTAAAGAAATTTATTACTGTTGATTATGCATATGGTTTTATGATTTAGTTCTGTTAGTAACCCTGAAAGTAAACTATTATACATTTCTAGAAAAACATTTCATTATATTTCAGATATTCACTATACGTTTTACAGTAATGGGTAATAAATTTCATTTGGAAAATGTATGAAGTATTAAAGCAAGTTAGTTAATTAACATAGAGTTAGGTTGAGACTGTCTGTAAAAGAAAAATTCGTAAACCGTATAGCATATTACACTGAATAAGTCGGTTGATATTGATAGCTTTATTCAAATCCACTAACATTACGAAAGTATCCATCGTATCCAGCGCAACATTCTATAGATGGTTCATGAATTTGCTTTACGCAAATAGACAAAACTATTGGTGTTTATATCTTTTTACCGGACCTATATGTTCAATAGAAAATCTTTCAATTAAATTTTTACTTTGACTGTCTTCATAATTCCAAAATTACCTAATCTTAACCGCTATATTGTGTTTCGTTCATAAAATGTTAACTTTTCTACTTTATTTTTACACAAGTAGGTAAGTTCAATATTTGTATTGTTAACATTATATACCCATTCTCATTAATTGACTTGTTGCCAAAATGCTTCACAATTTCTCTTAATAAATATTATGTAATCTATTAAGTAAGATACGGTAGCATTTAATTACAGTTCTAATATTATCTTACACGTTATATATATATATATATATATATATATATATATATATATATATATATATATATATATATATATATATATATATATATATATATAATGAAGAGAGTTCTGCAGATTCTTGATGGTAAACTAGCTTTAAAATAGATATATTCCTTTACACTATCTTATTTGTTGATAAATATTGCTTCCTGCTGTTTTACACTGGTCATTCAACTGTAGGAACTTGCTTTTTCATAGGTTCCTCAATACTTCTATTGATCTGTCAATGAAGCGAATTCGTCTTCACGCAGTAAAATAGTGTTCTGACTTTTATTTTCTTGTAAGTTATTCGTCAAAATTCATGTAGAAACCGTTCCATATGCTGTTTGATAAATCAGCAGTTTAATTGCACTACTTCCTATCGTTTGACTGGTAACATTAAGAAAGTGGTACTTGTTGTCCATTCCCTATTCTAAAGTAAAATGAATGCCACAATAGACAGTGTTGGGAAGTTCCTAATGATGAGTTACCTGCTGTTTACTAATGCACAAAATAAATGTGTCATCAATAAATCTGCACTATTATGCCATTATTATTAATTGTTTACTCAAGTACTGCCTTTTTAAGATAACGCATAAAAATATTTGCAAAAGATGGCCGAATAGGTTACCTACAGCTATATTAATGGCTTAGAGGTTGGGGGAGGATTAAAAAAATATTAAAACAAATCAATTTGCCTAATGGTTGATCAAAATTATTTTCGTGGTTTATGCCAATCATTAGGTAACTCAAACGGCTATTATATAACTACATCATATTATGACAGTGATTTGCCGATCGTTAATTTATTCACTTATTTTAAAAATTAAAAACACGTTGATAATAATCACAAATTTTAGAATGTATTCTGCACAACATAAATCTATAAAAATGGCAGGTGCTGTGAAATGATTGTGCACTACCTTACATCTAATAATCAGAAATAATAGCTTTCGCCGATATAGCATAAAAATGACATCAAAAGCTGCTTAACAATTAAGTTTTTATTATAACCGTCAGGAATTAAATGGACTGGGTTGTCCTCAAGTAAACCCCTTGAGAATGTAGTATATTGTGTGAAATTAAGAGTGATAAAGAAAAAAACCTACATAAATCTAAATAATAATTAATTCCCAGATTATCTCATCATAAATAATAAAGGATAGACCGTTAGTTTGATTTTATGTATTGTAATAACCTCGACACAATACAATTACCAAAATATAATTAATTATGTTCGCAAAATTAAACATAGATCTAGTGAGAGAACGTGACCAGTGGTGTTTATTCATGCCATCGTAAGGCAGTAACCCACAAACGGCAATGGATGAGATTGTGCCAGTATGACATGAATAAGTTGGATTACAAAAAAACATCGGTGGGTACCGTCTCAGTCGTTTAACGGTTACGTATGCACTATGAGACCTAAAGTTCATGAATTGAAATTCATGGCGTGTTGCGGAAGCACGCTGCAGTGGAACCTCACACTTGAACTAAACATCATCTTAGTTTTCAGTGGATGTCTAACCCACGTCAATTCATGGTATTATATTCAAGGTGTTGTAATATCCACAGCACCCAATTATAAACATCGAATAGTACAACATACAACTAAAACAAGTACAGAGAATATTTCTGAAACTAGTTTTGTATGTGAAATGTCTTATCATGACGATGGTAAAATCAATAAATAAAGTAAAAAGATAATAGTAATTTAAAAGTTATGCACACTTAAAATTGCATGTATTTATCTTTAACAAATCCTTGAACACTATTTAATTAAGCAAATCTTACTTAGCTGACTTTATGTGTCCTACGCCTAACTGCTTCAGAATTCTCATTTTAATAGCATGAAGTTGAAACCGGACAAAATATTCATCAAGATTGTTTTCAATATTTCTGTTGTTTGCATTCGTTATTCACTGACCTTGACTGGGTACTGCTTAAAATCCACGAAGTAATAAAAGGCTATTTCGTTTTAAAATAAGATATCTCAGCAGTAAGTACTCCTCAATTCCAGTAGGAAATCAAACCTCAGACCTTCAAATCTTGCCGTGAACGCCTAACCATCGGCATTATTGAACCGGTGCCCAAACGTAGAATTTCTACTCTAATCACATTGTGGCGGTTACAAGCAATAAAATTAAATACGGATCTCCACAATATAACCTTAACTAAACCATAATAATCAGACTACCTGTAACTAACCTCAAAATGTTCCTGAAGTTTCTAGGGGAAGTCGTGAATAATACAGTTCAGACCTTCTAAAAGTGTGGCATAATATTAATGGCTGATCGTCGAGCTGTATCACAAATGGATGGGAATTTTGGTATCGAATGCCGGTCTATTGGTGCACTTGGTTATATGTACACATTTTACAATCCTTATATTTATCTGTTCATGCTGAGTGCAAATTTAATAGTTTCCAGATAAAACGAAGGTCAAGTTGTCAGTTACATTGTTCGCGTAACTGAGTTTGGATGTTAATAACCTTTAGATTAGTCATATTCACGATAATTAATAAAATTGTGTACTCACTTTTCGGATTGTCATCATCTCAAATAGGCAATAATAAAAAAAACCACTGTGCTTAAAATTGTCTACTTTGTTAGTCTTTAACCCTGCTAGAGAATTTCTGAAGTTCCTGAAGAACTATAAATAATGGAACTAGCCAAATTGATGTTCGGATGGTAACTCACCAATGATGCAACATGACTTATCTCACTCTCCGAATTAACTGAATTCGGAAATTAAATCGTCTGCTTACTACTGAGCGGTTTGGAAGTATCGCACTTTTCACAAAACATAACTACCATTAATTCAGTCATATATGCTGTTGTGTCCTTTGCTTCTATCCACCCACTAATATGATGTGCGATTAAGCGACTTGTCGATAAGTAGGTCAAGACCTTGACAGTGATAGGTCGAATGACTAACCTTGAGGATGATATCGCGTGGTTCCGGGTTAGACTAAATAATTAGGGGTAGAGAGAGAGACGGAAAACTATTCGTTCACCTGATTGGTTTTCTAGCGCGCGAGAGAGAGAAGACGAGTTGGCTGGAACATGTTTATTCACCTGCTAATACCACTCCAATGCGATAGCCATGCGATTGTCAATTAGTGTACAAAAATGCATAAATAATATAGATGATTTACAGGACCACAACGTAGAACAATTTTGCAAATACAAATATGTCCGAAACAGGGGATAAAGGTCGGGGAATGATGTAGCAAAGGCTACGTTTAAATAACAATAACTTCGGAACAGAAAATGGTATGACGATGAGTCATACATCAAACGGAAGCTTAAGATTAGTAGAATGAACTAAGAGCAAAAATAAGTGTTAGTTTTTTCACGAGCTTTGAATAAATTGAATAGAGTTCCCAAAAATAACTTCCGTTGTTTTTCTGTTCACAACATATGCCTACTTCTTTGGAACTGAAATAACTATCTCACTTGAAATTCAATGGTATTAGCTGCACTTTGAAGTGAACTTTTCAGTTATTTTACAAGCTTCAAATTAGTTTATTTCGAAGATCATGTATGCCAGCTTGATCAGAAAGTCTTCATTAATAGTCACTTCTATGTGATAACATTGTGACTTTCATGATCACTTTGTTAATTTGAATGTTGATGTTATGGACTACACTAGAAACGATATAGTAAAGTGTATTTATAATCAATTTGTCGTGTAATATTGGAAGACTATGTTGTAATGGTTTTGGTTTAGTCCAAACGTTTTTCGCATTTTTGGGGAGTAAATGTACAAAGGAATCTAAGAGAATGGTAAGTAAATAAAGGTGAGCCATTATCTCATTAAGTATATCAACTACACTTACATTTATTATTGAAAACAATAAATGAAAATAAAGAATGACATGAGAGTGAAGCATGGTCAATCTGATAATTCGTTACAAAATGATATTTTGAAGGAACTAGTAAAGTAATAATCATCCCTATTAATTGGTAGTAACATCTTTTTCAGGTAAATAATATGCCTTGATATAAGAAGTGAACTCAATAGACCACATTTTCTACTTTCAAGAAAAAAAATATTATTTTAAGGAAATAATTATCTCACTAATAAAATTGAGTGATCGTCAAAGACTAAAGTCAATACAGCTTTAAGTTAATGACGTGACAACTAACTTCAGTTACGTTTTAATCACTTCGTAGCCAAAAACATTATCATAATTAATTTATCTGGTTTTTATTTATACCAAGATTTATTCTTAGCAAACTTGGTATTATGCCAGACTTTAAAAATAATTATCATCATAATCAGACATCATCTAAAGAACTACTGAAGACCAGGTGAAATGTATCACCTATTTTTCGTCACTTTGGAGTTCTTCACAGCACTGTTGGCTTCAAATATTATGTAGTAAAAACTTTAAGGTCAGTCTGAAGATTAAAAAAATAAAATTATTGTTCAAAATAATCTTCTATACGAAGTAATTACTGAATATTAACTAGTGGCTAGTCGTTAAGTAATTCCTAGTGTCATCAAAAAGTCATGATCACTTCAGTAATGTCGGGCATAGTAAGATGGTCACGTAATATTTCGAATTGATCGAAGATGAGAATGTAAATCATTGGATGCTAAATCAATCGTCTGATAGTTAAACACTCATTAAAACAGACTTGATGGTCATTGGATTTGTTCTCGATGTCTGTTGAAAAAATACAACCTGTGACCAAAAAGTTGTCGAGTGTTTCCAGATGTTCAGTAGTTGTTTACATAAATTCAGGTAGTAGGTAAAGACTACGAAACAGTTCAATGTCTTAATTAGTTCAATATCTTCAGAAAGGTGAGTCATTATTTACTAACTAAAGTTTACAGTCTTAGACAACTTGATATATGAAAGTCTACAAAGGTATGTAGAAAGTCGACATTCTTAAACCGACGCCACTTAGTAATTGTGTGAAAGTTATATAAACTAAAGCTCACACTGATTATTTTACATTTCATTATAAATTTACATTCAACACTTAATTTAAAAAAATAATACTTGAAATGTGCAAAGTTTACTGGACGATTTAACAGTTTTAACAGATTTTATAATATTTCAGCAAAAAGGATAGTGACTTAAAGAAGTGAGGCAATAGACGATTTTTTGGTAATTTTAGTCGCTAATTTACACTTTCAGAAATAGAATAAATAAAGAACAACAACAGTTGAAAAATAAATTCACTTATTACACGAACTCTCTTCACCTGCCTTACAACCTAGAAATAATCTGCACCAACCAACAACATATCGGTAACAATTTTCCACAACTCGTGACAATGGGGTTTGCGTGGTTAGGATGAAAATGAATTAACGAAGACCATCAAAGCATAATAACATTCACAAATCGTTGAAATATTTGCATACTATGCAACGAAAAGTGATTGAATCACTGATACAGAAACGAATAAATGAAGACAAATACTGACAAAATGTCATGCTCATTAATACATTAGATACACGACCATATCTAAAATAACAAAGGAATATGAACGAAAGTGTAAGTTCACGAGGATCATTAAGAGACACCATCTCATAATATAATTCTTGAGAAGAGGTCACCACATTCGAGAAACATCAATAACAATTCACTGTATACATATGTTTAGTTTAAAACACACAACTCACATTGTTTCCACATATCACAACCAATTCGAAGTCATTCGTTTATTGATTATCTTGAAAGATTTCGACATTTCGTCCTCATTTACACTATCAAGAAGGCATCAATCATTCGTATTATCAAAAAACTGTAGGTATTCGAGTCACTAGCATTAACATTGCTTCCGAAATTCACACACTCCTTCTCTCTTCTCTCCACTCCACTCCACTCCACTCCACTCCACTCCACTCCACTCCACTCCTCTCCTCTCCTCTCCTCTCCTCTCCTCTCCTCTCCTCTCCTCTCCTCTCCTCTCCTCTCCTCTCCTCTCCTCTCCTCTCCTCTCCTCTCCTCTCCTCTCCTCTCCTAACACACCTACTGTCTACACATATACATGCAAATCGATAAACACAATTCAACAACTTCTACATTCCACTGTCTTCATCAACAGTCCCTTCCAGAAATTGACACTAATTTAACGCATGGATGGTTCCTCTTCAACACAGACTCTAATCTGAAATCAACCATTCCACATATTTCGTCACAACTGAAAATCCCACTTTTGAATGGAAAAATACACGCTTCTCTCTATTAATCACACCATTCGTTTCATTTACTTTAGTCTCAATATAATTTTGTCATCAATTTATGTGAATATCTGTCTATTCACAATCGACACTCGATATTAGTAAATTTATCATCAATTCCATCCCATAAACATTGCATATGCACACGCTGAATGACCTTCTAATCAATCATATTTGCAGCTCATCCAGCTAAATCCATTAAAGTTTGTGCACATCCCACTCCATGCGTACTTCTGATGAATAAACTATGCCAATAGCCCACCAGAAATATGCTGTGTGTCATGATTCAGAAGGCGAGCAGTGTTTATCTTCTTGTTACATTGTAAAATTGATGTTCGAGTGTGTTTTGTTGAGAAATGTCAATATATGTGAAACATGTTGATGATCATGAGAGGCTATGAAATTATCATCAACATACCAAATATATACACTTGCATGAATGATTACGGATTTTATTGTAGTCTGTTCTAGGTCTTAAGTTTGTTTAACCTGGTTAGCGTTTTTTTTTTAGCAAACTTGTGTTTTACGGGATAGGGGTGCTAGCCCTATGCCCAACCCTCCTCCTTTACCCGGGCTTGGGACCGGCAACAACCCTAGAAGAGCTGCGGGCGGAAACTTAGAAAACATTAGCCACGGGAGAGGTGCTACTATATTCTGCCTCAAAGAGGTCAATGCGCTACACACCCAAGGAGTTGCTCTGATGCTGTCTAAGAAAGCGCGCAATGCACTTGTAGGATGGAAACCACATGGACCCAGAATCATCAAAGCATCTTTCATGACAATGAAGAAGGGGATTACAATGAACATCATCCAGTGTTATGCACCCACCAACGACGGCAACGACGAGGACAAAGATCAGTTTTATGATAGGCTGCAGTCAATTATAGCGAAGTGTCCAGAAAAGGATCTGACAATTTTAATAGGGGACCTAAATGTTAAAGTCGGAATGGATAACACCGGTTACGAAGACATCATGGGACGACAAGGACTGGGAGAAAGAAATGAAAATGGTGAAAGATTTACAAATCTTTGCGATTTCAACAAAATTGTCATAGGTGGTACAATATTCCCCCACAAACGCATACACAAGGCTACATGGGTCTCACCGGATCATACTACAGAGAATCAAATTGATCATATATGCATCAATAAAAAATTCAGAAGATCAATGGAAGATATGAGAACCAGGAGAGGAGCCGATGTAGCTTCAGATCACCACCTAGTGGTTGCCAAAATGAAACTGGAGCTAAAGAAGCAGTGTATAACTGGAGCAACAGCATTAAAACGGTTCAATACAGCCTCTCTTCGAGATACTGACAAACTCAAGGAATTTAAAATAACTCTCAACAACAGGTTTCAAGCCTTACAAGATCTGCTGATCAAGGAGGAAACCACTATGGAGGACAACTGCAAAGGAATCAAAGAGGCACTAACTTCAACTTGTCGAGAGGCTCTGGGCTGCAAGAACCACCATCATAAGGAATGGATTTCTACAGAGACCCTAAGCAAAATCCAACAAAGGAAGAACAAGAAGGCAGAAATCGACAACAACCGAACTAGAGCAGAAAAAATCAAGGCACAAAATGAATACACAGAAGCAAATAAACAAGCAAAGAAGAGCATTCGAGCCGACAAACGGAAGTATATCGAAGGCCTTGCAACGATAGCGGAGAAAGCTGCAAGAGAAGGAAATTTGAAACAGCTATACGACACAACGAAGAAACTGGCAGGTAAATATAGCAAACCAGAGCGACCGGTCAGGAACAAAAAAGGCAAGCTAATCACCGAGATTCAAGAACAAAGAGACAGATGGATAGAACATTTCGAGGAACTCTTGAATAGACCAGCTCCACCGAACCCACCAAACAGCGAAGTAGCACCTACAGACCTCCCGATCGATGTCAATCCACCAACAATAGAAGAAATCAAGATGGCTATCAGACAGATCAAAAGTGGGAAAGCAGCAGGACCTGACAATATACCAGCCGAAGCACTCAAGTCAGACATAGACATAACGGCAAGGATGCTCCACGTTTTATTCAAGAGGATCTGGGAGAAAAAACAGGTGCCGATAGACTGGAAAGAAGGATACCTTATCAAGATACCATAGAAAGGGGATTTGAGCAAATGTGAGAACTACAGAGGGAAAGTCTTCAACGAAGTGTTGTCCAATAGAATAAAAGATTCAGTGGACGATCAACTTCGAGACCAACAGGCTGGTTTCTGTAAGGATCGGTCATGCACAGACCAAATCGCAACACTACGCATCATCGTTGAACAATCAATTGAATGGAACTCGTCACTGTACATCAACTTCATCGACTATGAGAAGGCGTTTGACAGCGTAGATAGGAAACCGCTATGGAAACTTCTTCGACACTACGGTATACCAGAGAAACTCGTCAACATCATCCAGAATTCTTACGACGGACTACAGTGCAAAATTGTGCATGAAGGACAGCTGACAAATGCATTCCCAGTAAGAACCGGTGTCAGACAAGGCTGTTTTCTCTAGCCTTTACTCTTCCTCCTAGTGGTTGATCGGATCATGAAAACCTGTACATCTGAGGGGAAGCACGGAATTCAATCAACAAGTAGGATGCAACTCGATGATTTGGACTTCGCGAATGATCTAGCTCTTCCATCCTATGCACACCAACAAATGCAAGTGAAGACAACCAACGTAGCAGCAACCTCAGCATCAATAGGCCTGAACATATATAAGGGAAAGAGCAAGATCCTCAAATTCAACACACAGAGCACCAACCTAATTGAACTTGATGGTGAAACTCTGGAAGAAGTCGATACCTTTACATACCTGGTGAGCATCATCGATGAACAAGGAGGATGCAATGCAGATGTAAGGGCAAGGATCGGTAAAGCAAGCGCAGCATTTCTACAGCTGAAAAATATGTGGGACTCCAAACAACTGTCTACCAATCTCAAAGTTAGACTCTTCAATTCGAACTTCAAGGCGGTTTTTCTCTTTAGAGCGGAATCGTGGAGAACTACCACAAACATCCTCAGGAGGGTACAGGTATTTATAAACAACTGTCTACGCAGAATATTGAATGTTTGTTGGTCGGAAACCATCAGCAACAGCCTACTATGGAAGAAAACAAACCAACTTCCAGCTGAAGAGGAAATCAGGAAACGACGTTGGAAATGGATAGGACATACATTGCGGAAATCATCAGACTGTATCACGAGACAAGCACTAACTTGGAATCCTGTTGGAAAACGGAGAAAAGGAAGGCCAAAGAACACCCTGCGTCGAGAGCTGGAAGCAGATATAAAAAGGATGAACAGTAAATGGAGACAGCTGGAAAGGATTGCTCAGGACAGAGTTGAATGGAGAATAATGGTGAGCGGCCTATGCTCCTACGAGAGGGGTAACAGGCGTAAGTAAGTAAGTAAGTAAGTGTTCTAGGTCTTCCACAAGGATATTTAAGAGGATTTCGCTGAGTATGTTAGTCATGTTCACCCGATCCACTTGACGATAGAAATTGCCATTAATACTCAGTTTCATTTCGATAATCACTTTCTGATTCGTCATGATAAACACGATATAGTGTATGTTCGGTGATTCAAATAGTAATTACTATTGTTTGTGTGTTGTATGTAGCTGGAAAGTATCTGTGAAATAAGTGTTTCTGTGTTATTTTTCTACTTTTTTGTATTTTTTTCATTCAAAAGCCTAATGATATTAATCCTGATATCACGAATTTTTCTGAGTCAGACAACTATTGATCACCTGGATGCACTGGACAGCTTTTTCATCCTAGTATGGGAATCTTCAGCAGCGCGCCTCCACGACCCTGTTACGGATCGACCCCTGGACCCTCTGGCTCCGCGACGAGCGCTTCACCATTGGACCACTGAGCTGGATCCAATGGTTGATATTTCTAATTCAGTCAATTCGTGATACGTTTGCTCGACCTCATCCATTGTCATCGGTGAGTAACTGCCTGTGGAGATTGTTAGTTGTCAATCCCCCCCCCCCAATGGTAATTAAATATCAGCTCACTAATGACTAGCTCCTTGAGGTAATTCCTGGAGTTCTAGTAGGAAGACGTGACCGGTGGAGTCCAACCATGTCGGGTGTGAGGCAGTGATAACATTCAATTTAATCGACGACAGTGGCGTATTTGTTCACTAAACCTATTGATCGTTCACAACAGAAAAACAGAATCATCAACGTTTAAAGTGGGTCAGTTACAAGATCATGTGGAAAGCATCATCTGACTATGGCATCAGTAATTAAAATTTATTTAGCAATTTATTACTAATCACATGATATCCGTAATTTGAATAAGGCTACGTGATTTTAATCAATCCCTAGTAATGATGAAACTGAATACTTAATACCGCATTTATTTAGCCCTGACAATATACTAAAACTGTAAATGTTCACTCATTTTTGACATAAAAGATAATTAAACATTTCTTACTATGAGTTGTGCCTATAGAATTCAAGTTTGATTTTCTGTCAGTTGTGGACTGTTTAGTTCCAATTACTTCATAAACATTAGTATTTAAATACTACTCTATATTAAAATAGAGCTTGATGATGATCTAATTGAAAACAATATTGTTCGCTTATATATGTTGCTTCTAATTTATATAATGAGAATTTTTATTACACTCTGTATTTGTACAGTTTACAAATTAATTATTTTGTGGTGATCATTAATTGTGTAAAAATTCCCATGTTTATCAAAAATAAAGACGTTTGAACGAAGAATATGCTCATCAGGTTCTACATTTACTAGTTCAAAATTATTAGTCACAAGAATAGCCAGTTCTGAGGCAAGTAAAACATTATTTAGATATCAAGAATAATTGGATAATAGGAAGTTTTTCTCATCGAGTCATTTATAAAATACGAATGTTAATGTTGAAATAATAATCATTATGTAACTTGCGAAACGTCAACGACAATTGAGATAAACAAGATTATTAGTCAAATATATACAGGTATCTCTGTATATGGATGACATAGAACAGGAGGTGGTAGTAAAATACGATTAGATCGAGTGTTTATAGACAAAGGTCAAATCCTACTTAAAATGAAACCGAATGGGTAAGAGTTTGTAAAATACAGTAAACTGTAATCCGGATTCGTCAAATGGTAACAATAACAATAATAGACATAATTACAATCAGTTCATTTGTTTGACATTCAAATTCATTCTGTGTACTTTGATTAATAATAATAATAATAATAATAATAATAATAATAATAATAATAATAATAATAATAATAATAATAATAATAATAATAATAATAATAATAATAATATGGAAATGCACATTCAGAGGGAGAATACATATGCATTAATCAAATTAAATCGTCGCATGATTAAGGTGGTGATTGGTTTGATGGATCTTGCGTTGGCCATGGCAGGAGAAGAGGTTGAACATACTTCCTCTGTATGCACAGGTTTGGCTTCTTGACCCGTATAGCTATCGCCTCTACCGTCTTAAGGACTTTGAGTCTAAGCGATCTTGGCAGATAACTGTTTACACAAAATATTATTGTGAATGACTGATTTATACTCGCCACATGACCTGTTTGAATTAGGTGAGCTGTTGATACTCCTGACAACTCCTTTGGTTAACCAGACCGGAAGGTGCTTCCGAGCACGGAGGAGTAAATTCCTTGAGCATCTGCCAATGTAACTTGCTCCACAGGAGCAGTTGAACTCATAGATACAAAATGAAGTGACAAGCTTAGGTAATTTATCCTTTATTCTCGGTATCACCATGGGGCGGGTAGAAAACACCAGGTGCAATTTTCCAGCGTTTAAAGCCCTGCGAATGGAGCTGCGTAACCTCAACGTTAGCATTTCGCTGGGCGCGTCCCGTCTGAATGCTAGTCTCAGAAAAAGCGGCTTTCTTTCTACGGTCTGAATCATCTTCCTATTTGCTTTCGAGATAGCATGTTTATTTATAAACTTTATAGGGCAGCCATTCTCCCTCAGGGTTTTATGGAATGTTTCCGTTTCTTCGTCAACCGCATCAGGAGACCATATCGTTATTATTCTATAATGCAAGGTTTTCAATAGATTCCTTTTATGTTGTATAGGTACAAAGCTAAGGAAGTTTGTATATTGTCCTATCCATGTGATTTTCTTGTTCATGTTTCTTCTTAATAATTCATCTGTTATTCTTGTGAGCAGAAAATCTAGAAATTCTATTTTATCAACACTTTCTTCTTCGCAGGGGAATTTAATAGCCGGGTGAACCTCGTTAAATTGCCTGAGAATATCAAATTGACTAATATCCTGTTTGCAAAGGACGAGTGTGTCATCTACGTATCGGCAGTAGAATGGCAATTTACCAATGAGTTGTGCAATTGTTCCTTCTTCTAGCTTTGCCAGGAAAATATCGGCTAACATGGAACCCAGTGGTGAGCCCATTGCTACTCCATCCACTTGTCTATATATGTCATTATTAAACATGAAATGTACATTCATTGTACACTTCAGTAATAGTTCTTTAAGCGTGTCTATTGGGATGGTGATATCTATTCCGGTTTCTATGGCTTGGTCGCATCTATAGTTAACCGTCTCGATTAGCGGAACATTGGTAAATAAGGATGTGACATCCAGAGATAGTATACATCGATCTTTGGTGTTCAGTTCCTTGACCATATCTACAAATTGTAATACATCTTTGACGCTGTGTCTAACTAACTTTTTGCAAAGAGTTTTTAGTAGGTGTACCAGCCATTTTTCTACAATGTGATAAGGCGAATTTCACATATCTAGGATTAGTTTGATTGGAACGCCAGGTTTATGTACCTTTGGTAAACCATAAAGTCTTGGTGTGTGTGTTCCTGATGGTTTAATCGCTTCATATCAATTTGATGGGATTAGCTGTTGGTCCTTCAGCCGTTTTAGAGACTTTGTCATATCCTTCTCTATTTTGCTAGCAATATCTTTTCTTTTGATTTCTAGTATCTGTAATTTTAAATTATCTTTTAAAATATCATTCATTTTTCAATATAATCTTTTTTATTGAGTAAGACTACTCCATTTCCTTTGTCAGGTTTGATAATAATCAAGTTTTCGTTATTCATAAGTTCACTAATGGCAGTCCTATGTTTCTTCGTTAAAATGCTGCTATAGTTGAATTTAGAATTCTTGTATTGATAGCAGCAGTCCACCAGGCTAGATTTGAAGTGTTCCAATTCTTTTTTCGGTAGTTGGAACTAGACCGACTGTTTGGCTATACAGATTTTCAAATTGAATGTCGATGTCTACGTGATTTACGTGTGTCAAAAAATTTTAAACCTAAAGCTAACACATCAACTTGTTCTTTACTTAAGTCAATTGTTAAAAATTATGTACATACCTTTTAGGTTCCAATAGAAATTTGCTCTCGACCAGTTGGTTTTCCAAGCTGAGTTATTTTATGCGCTTTATGTTTGTTAAATTGTGCAACGTAATCCATGAACTGAACCTTAAGGTTTTCTGGTGACTCATCAAGAGCGAATCGCCTGCTAGTAACACCTATTTCGATTTCTTTCATATCCGATTGTAATGAGTCGATTTAGTTTAACGCATACCTCTTTAATGTTTTCCGATTAGAATATACCCAATTACGACGCAGAGATTTATAATAATGTTTAGGATAGTGTTCTGATTCGATGCAATCATTTAAGAATTTCAATGTAGCTTTCGTTTCTGTGAAATTTGCGTTATGTTAAAACGCAAATAATGAGGTGTGGGTGACCGAGTGCCAATCACTAGTGCCTAGTTGGTTATTGCGCGTCTGCCCTGTGCCCACTTAGTCCCAAGCCGAAATAAGAAGAATGCGAGCCAATAGGTCAGCCAGACAGAATCGAATCTATATTTCAAGCATTTTTTTATATATACATAAAGTCAGACCACACAGCAAACCAATTAGAAAATTAATATGAATACAGAACGAGGGAAATTGTGGTAGTGAATAGGAACAACTTGTACACAACTAATTGACTGTAGGCCATAACAACAGACAATACAATAACAGTAATTATGCTAAACGGGAGGATAGGGCAAGCGGAGCGTAACACTAATAGAAACAAAATGTTTAAATTACAGACAGTTCGAATAAATGAAATAGTGTTCGCAAACACAGTTCTGAAAGTTTGTTACGCTTCTTTGTGGTCCGACCTAACACGTTATACTTCAGGAACTCGTTGAGTACCTTCAACATAATGGGTTTTCTCACACTATTTGCTACATAACGAATTTCGATCATTAATTGTTGATTTTTAATCTCATGTAACCAATGTATCAATTATCAGTGGGGGCGGGAGGGGGAATCTACTCTAGATTCCTTCAACGGTATTACCTTCCGTCATCATTTGCAGACTTCACAAAACACATGAAAAACTGATTTTAAGGAGCAAACCAGATTTTGTTCAGATTAAATGTCTGAGTACTGTCACAAATATCGTAGGTCAACAATTGTTTTTTTTTTTTGATAACAGCCTGGTCCTCAATTTCTTGGACAGGAAAGTACTCTGGAACTGCCTACTAAATAAATATATGTCCGCGGATTTTGTTATTATCTTATAGGCTTTTTACATAAGGTAGAGTGAGGGCACAGTAGTAGGGTTAGTGATGGTTTCCCAGTTTCACCTTTCCTCTTCAACTTTTCCATCGATTACGTTCTAGAAACACCACTGAAGGAATTCCATGCAGGTGATCTATACCTTTCCAATCGTTAGTATAAGGATGACATTTTATTACTGTACGATAACACACAAGCTATCGAATCTCGTCTATTCAGTTGGAAATTAGTATCTATAAGTATGGCATGTACTTTGCTCCATTCAAGAGAAAAGTATATCTTTAAAACTAACAGGAGTGTGCACCTGCTCTCACCCATTGTCGTGAACCTTTAGAAATAGTCAAAAGGTTCATGTATCTGGGTAGTTGTGTGTGTGCTGGTAATAGTGTGTCAGATGAGATCAATCTACGCATAATGAAAACCAGATCGAATTGTGTAGAACTGAGGCATCTTAGGTGTCAACGTAATGTCAGTCTAGCTGTATAAGGTTGGAAAAAGCAAGGTGGTCAGTTTATGGTATAATGCTGTGGGATGAATAAAGCCATATAGAACTGACATTTGTCGGTTTATCCATGAGTTGGTTCAACCTAGTGGCTTGCGACCTTATCAGAAATGGAGTATAATAGATGCCAGTATCTATCTCACCGCAGTTTCCTATTAGAACCTTCATAAAAGTTCGATAACTTCACTTAATAAGAATGAAACTTCGTCTGTATTTATATCCGAGCTGAATCTTCTTCCTTGTAATCCTGTTATTGTTGTTGTGTCAAATGTAACCTGTTTTTTCTTGGTCACCTTCTGCTTCAATTTTCTTAACAATATACTTTTGTACTTGTGTAGTTTATATATTTTTGTCGCTTGTTTGTACTAAATTTTCTGTTTAAATAAATGAATGCTTTCTAGTCTTGTGGCTATTGTCCTATGAGAGTATTTACTACAAAGTTCCATGAACTATGTTATTAATCATTAATTATAATACTTAATGATCCCTTTGGTGTTTCTTAATTCATCAATATTTCGACTTCTAGTAGTCTTGCACTCAAATATTTTGAAGTTCTTATGATTATATATGGCATTTTCGAAGATTTACAGTTTGACTATAAGAAAACGGTAAGCATGTTTGATATTGAAAAATTTGCGAAATAATCATCAGTTGTTAAAAGGAATTTTCACCTGAATGTATTCAGAAAAACGTTTTAATTCATTATCTTTTATTTATTTCTATAGTTTGACTTAGGGTATGCAATTTTATCATGCATCTTTTGTATATTAAATAGATAGTTAGTGATATTGAGCCTCTAGTAGGACATCATACATTATTATTTGAGTTGGATTGTGACTGGCAAGTGGAATCCAGGACTGACGTTTCACCCTATTTGGGGCTCATCAGCTGGATGAAACGCACGTCCTGGATTCAACTTGCCAGTCACAATCTAACTTAAACAATACTTATGAACAATCGTTATATCAAAGTAATTCGTTCAAGATGTACATATAACTACAGAGACTGACCAATTTCAATTCATAACAAATCAATGGAAAGATACACGTTTATCCTATTTATCATAAATTATGTTGATAAGCAAAAAAGAAATACATTACATGATAGCGAATGTTTTATTATTAATGCTCCGCAAGATGAAATAAGAGATAGTCTACTGAAAATAACTTCCCCAAATAACTGTAAATAGATTTTTTTCAAGAATGAAACTGAAGGTAACTAAGTAGTTACAGTAACGTTAACAATTCGAAATTAACTTATAAACTTCTTATCTACCTACAATAAAGAAGTGTTTGTGACAATGACATAAAAGAATATTAAGGAATTTGTTTACACAGCGCACACTGATGATCTTAGCAAAAACAACTTCTTTATTGCATTGAGTTAATAAACATCCAACCTTTCAATATGTATTGATCTAAAATGATTTTAGGATATGAATCGTTACATTGAAATACTTTGGCACAAAGACTACTCTAGTTAGACACACAAATTATAATCCAACTTGTTTGTTTCAGATTAATCAATTCAGTATACACTGATTAGAGTAAAAATATTCAAAATGTCAAGTTATTCAATTTCCCGATGAAGTTACATTACTATCACCGTCTAGTTTTCATTGTGAATCATTTGATAACTTGAGGTCAATTTCATAGAAAATCACTTTAAAAAACAAGATGAATAACTTAATTGTTACATTTGTATCATCAATGACTGATCTTGGTTGGTTACCACTGAAGTTCAAGAAGTACTGTACTATTGTTTGCTATGTTACCTAACAGTGAATACAAATATTAAATCAAAAACTAATTTTCAAGGAAAAACTTCAATTTAAGCAATTAGAATACTTAGTTACTTGTATTCTTCATAGATTAATGTTGGTTCGGTACCACTAAAAACCAGGGGGGGGCATTGGATTGCTGCTCTGTCCTAGTATAAGACTGCTCAGTACCATCGATTCCTCCATGAAGTCGAGCATAGGTCTTTCAAGTAATACTGTGAACGCTTAGCTATCTGCACAACTATGCCGGTGTCTAACAGCAGAATTCCAGCTTCCATCAATTTGTGACATAGCGTGTCAATCACTTGTTCTCATTGGTGATGTATTTCAGTCCCTACATGTCTGTACTCCAGTCTGTGATGAATACAAACAATTAACTGTAATGCCAATCTCCACAAAACCACCTTGAAGCAACCATAATAATTAACTCACAAGCTTATAACTTCAAAATGTTCCCGAATTTCCAGAGAGAACTTGTGACTAGCCGAACATGAAACATTTATCACCAATTGCATTGAATGAAAGTCACGTTGCATCACGAATCGATTGAAATAAGACGCTAACTCGGTGATGAAGAGGGTTAGGCGTTAGCCAACCTGACGTTTATTGATTCGAATACTTGAGGTAACAGATAGTGTACACTGCTGAGGGGTTTCATACTATCCAGTGCTTCCTGGTTTTCATTTGGACCAAACCGACATCAATCTGTGATTTATGAAAACAGCTAAATGTAGTACTTATCAACATAAATTGAGTAACTTTCAACAACACTATACAAACTAAATCAATTATCACACGTATACAATAATTATGGAAATGAATCTTCATTCATTGTTAATTAAGAACTGACTATTTCTTGAGTACCATTTTGGAAAATACATTTCTGCTAATCTAAGACACTCTAGTTTTACCCATATAGGAATCGACATCAGAGGTAGAAGATACTAGTTCAAATGTTCACAATGCATACTCCTTATTCATTGAATATCAAACATTAATGATGATGCATTACCAGTGGTGAGTCATTCTTTTAATTAAATATTTATAGTTAAAAAAATCTCTATTGTGACTCAACATATGTGACATTTTAAATGATTATTGTTGTATGATGTCCTCATTAAGAAAGAGCTATTATCATTAATATTATTATTATATAACTATACTAAAAAGAAACTTAGAAGAAATATATTAAACTAGGTCATAGTGTACTGGCATATATGAACAAATTAATCTATCAACGTTGGTTAAATTGAATTCTGTTCTATTTTGTTTCTATTTTCTATGACATCAAAGTGAATTCTGACTCATTTTAAATTGAAAAATAGATGCATACAATTTGAATGTGTTTTAAAGTCTTCTGATTGGTTGGATGTGGATTGAAATTGAACAACGTCTTTTACTATATGTACATCCTTAGCGAATGACCTCTATACAGCTGAAGTTGGATTGTGGCTGGCAAATTGAATCAGCGACGAATGTTTCGTCCTACTTGGGACTCATCAGTTGGATGTACTCACATCCCAGAGTTGATGTTCACATCGTGACACGTACTCAATTCGTTTTCAAACAAACACCATCATGTCTATTGCATATGTGTATAAAGTCAAAGGAAATTCTAGAATTTCGACGTGCTAGAGGTGTACAAATAACAAACTAAACATAGTTTGATGTTCTCACCTAAAGTTGCATTGATAAAAGACCAAATATGTTTTCATTGATGTATTACTAATTGGAGATCAATATTATTTACGTTTAGTCCGTTTTAGCGTTGATCTGATGATATCAATCAAGTTGCAATGTAGCCAGTACATTAGGCGGCTCGCTATAGAGCCATTATACACATCAAAATATAGTTCACGCTTTAGTCGCACTGCAATATGATCAACATCAGATCATTCTAGAGACTATGTTCAAACTAAACAAATGCTTAGATGAAATTACAAATGAGGGTTCGTGTGCCAGCTTTATAAGGAAATTTTTGATGTGATAATTGGAGGTCATATCTATTCATTTATCTATAGTAATCACAATATATTAAGACTAAAGTTTTGAATGTTTTCGCCAGATCTTAGAGATCCTATATTGAGTTAAAGCAGCTATTACGCATTCACTATTCCACTAGCCGATAACAGTTAGCTATAAATATATCATATTTTCGCAAAAGATATAATTCTATCAATCTGTTTATATTAAATGTAATCTACTAAGACATAAGCGCAGTCCAGTGGTTTCTGTTGTTTACTGATTGTCTACCCCAAGTAGATTAGGGATACTAAATTCAAATTTAACTTAATTACAAACAACATCAGCTCACAAAAATAACTTCAGCAGGCAATTTATTACATTGTAGTGGAAAGACGGGACCAACAGAGTTCACTACTGTTCAGTGTGAGACAGTCACATACAGATGGCAATAGATGAGCTTGTACACTATATCATATAATGACTGAAGTTAAAAATACCAACCACTGGAAACTGCCTCAGTGATCTAATAATCAAGAGTTTTTCATGGAACCTTAAGTTTTCGAACCGGATTTCCTGTTGGGGTTGTAGATGCGCACAAGTGAGGAGCTTAACACTTGAACGAATCAGCCATCCAGTGCTTCTTAGTTTTTAATGGTTGAGTGACCCAGGTCAACTCGTAAAATTAAATTTAGAATCAGTCAATAAATACTGATTTTCAGGCATTTAATTACACGTGAACACATTTCAAAATTGCATTATCGTACTAAAATAACATTAATGAGTGTTTTTCATGATCACTTCAACAGTCTATAGACTATCTGTAGTTTACGACGTTTATAAAATGTCTTGTAATTTTTAATGATCTCAAATTAGTGTGCATTTTAAGTTTATGAATGTGCATACTGTAGGCTTTGATTTACAATGTTGAACATGCTTAAGTTGTTTTCATATCAAAAAATGCATGTATTGTAATTTTCTTAACCATATAAGTCTGAACTGAGTATACAGTGTAACAGATGGGTCGTTTATTTCTATAATATGTAAGTTATCATGTTAGTACAACTAACTACCTCATTCATTGAAATGATGTAGAAACAAATATTTAATTCAATTAAATATTTGTGATATTATTACTTTCTTTGTAATGAATGGTTCAATTACAAAGTTTTTACTGTCATACTGTACAACCATAATTGTCCAGAGATTAAGTAAATAACTTATTTGAGGTCTTGCCAACAAAATACTTGTCAGCATGAAATTGTTGATTGGAATTAGTGGGAAACTATAGCATACACGAAAATTTATATGGTACATAATTACAGGTTTTTCGACATCAAGTCGAATAAATAAAGAAGCTTTGATTATGCAGTCTACTTAATCTTGTTTCTGTAAGACATTCATCCTGACTTATTTTCTTCTATTATTAATCACTTTTCAAAAGTGAGTTATTCAGTTGGAATTGAAAAGTTAGTCACTAAGCAAAATGTGCAATTTAATTATCAACAACCGAATTCAATATGTCTTCTGTTTTTAAGTAAATGTAACCACACTTTAAAATGATAGATTTACAAAAAGAAGTGATATAAATTATTTTTCAAATAGACTGTCGGGAACTAAGTGAGAATGTGAATAAAGGATAATTTACTAATGATCAAGTAATATGAATATGAATAAAGAATGAACGACAAAAGTACAAGAATAAGATAAGTTCACTTATTACACGAACTCTCTTCACCTGCCTTACAACCTAGAAATAATCTGCACCAACCAACAACATATCAGTAACAATTTTACACAACTCGTGACAACGGGGTTTGCGTGGTTAGGATGAATATGAATTAACGAAGACCATCAAAGCATAATACCAATCACAAATCGTTACAATTTACACATGCTATGCAACGAAAAGTGAATGAATCACTGATACGGAAACGCATAAATGAAGACAAATACTGACAAAATATCATGTTCATTAATACATTAGATACATGACCATATCTAAAATAACAAAGGAATATGAACGAAAGTGTAGGTTCACGAGGATCATTAAGAGACACCATCTCATAATATAATTCTTGAAAAGAGGTCACCACATTCGAGAAACATCAATAACAATTCACTGTATACATATGTTTAGTTTAAAACACACAACTCACATTGTTTCCACATATCACAACCAATTCGAAGTCATTCGTTTATTGATTATCTTGAAAGATTTCGACATTTCGTCCTCATTTACACTATCAAGAAGGCATCAATCATTCGTATTATCAAAAAACTGTCGGTATTCGAGTCACAAGCATTAACATTGCTTCCGAAATTCACACACTCATTCTCTCTTCTCTCCACTCCACTCCACTCCACTCCACTCCACTCCACTCCACTCCACTCCACTCCACTCCACTCCACTCCTCTCCTCTCCTCTCCTAACACACCTACTGCCTACACATATACATGCAAATCGATAAACACAATTCAACAACTTCTACATTCCACTGTCTTCATCAACAGTCCCTTCCAGAAATTGACACTAATTTAACACATGGATGGTTCCTCTTTAACACAGACTCTAATCTGAAATCAACCATTCCACATATTTCGTCACAACTGAAAATCCCACTTTTGAGTGGAAAAAAAACACGCTTCTCTTTAATAATCACATCAACCGTTTCCTTCATTCTAGTCTCAGTATAATTTTGTCATCAATTTATGTGAATATCTGTCTATTCACAATCGACACTCGATATTAGTAAATTCTTCATCAATTCCATCCCATAAACATTGCATATGCACACGCTGAATGACCTTCTAATCAATCATATTTGCAGCTCATCCAGCTAAATCCATTAAAGTTTGTGTACATCCCACTCCATGTGTACTTCTGATGAATAAACTATGCCAATAGCCCACCAGAAATATGCTGTGTGTCATGATTCAGAAGGCGAGCAGTGTTTTTCTTCTTGTTACATTGTAAAATTGATGTTCGAGTGTGTTTTGTTGAGAAATGTCAATATATGTGAAACATGTTGATGATCCTGAGAGGCTATGAAATTATCGTCAACATACCAAATATATACACTTGCATGAATGATTACGGATTTTATTGTAGTCTGTTCTAGGTCTTCCACAAGGATATTTAAGAGGATTTTGCTGAGTATGTTAGTCATGTTCACTCGATCCACTTGACGATAGAGATTGCGATTAATACTCAGTTTCATTTCGATAATCACTTTCTGATTCGTCATGATAAACACGATATAGTGTATGTACGGTGATTCTAATCGTAATTACTGTTGTTTGTATTTTGTAATTAACTGGAAAGTATCTTTGAAACATGTGCTTTAATATTATTTTCTTACTTTTTTGTGCGTTTTTTACAGAAATTCATAGGTTTATTGCCTAAAATCAAGATTTTTTAAATATTTGCGGAACTGAAAATCCATTTAATCTAAGAATCTCCTTTTATATCTAAACTATATTAACATTAACAATATGTTGATTTCCTTAATTAGCAAAAAATAATAATGTACTTGCAGTAAATATCTTATAAAAATAACGTCCTATTCTAGTACCCTGATATACAATCTACTTAATAAACGTATCAAGATCGTTTCAACAGACCATTACTCATTTAACACTTTCAAACCTATTTTATCTATTGAATGTGCACCGTAAATCAACTACACCACAATAGTTAACAGGAACCCTTTTTAGACAAACGCGCCTTGTTATACGCATAACAAGTTGAGAGTAAATCAGTTTTTATTAGTCTATGGTTAACTTTTAAATAAATTGAAAATTCTTGTCTACAGATTTCATTTGAAGAAGTCAATATAATTAAGTTCTTGACATTTAAATGTTGTCTGTGAAAGCTGTTGGGAATCCTTACTAATTTAATTTGAAACATAATGGCTCAAAACCAATTACTTGTGTTTGTATGGTATAAATTAGTTTGATTAAACTATTTAACTTAAATTGATGAATAAATAAACAAAGATTTCAGGAAGACATAAATAAGGTTTTCTTCAAAATAATTATTATGATAAATGTAGCCTATCACATTTTATGCTAATAAATGAGTGTTCGTTTACTTAAACTGATACAGTGGAACTTGGAATTCTTTAAATTTCCAACTAATCTCTTAATCAGAAACAAATGCACGATGTATTGTTTTTTTTTTATCATGTACGTGATGTTTATAATTAACGTAGTTGAAAGGGTTTTCTTAAGTACAACGTATATGAATAATTAATTTACTAACACATTCTTGAGATGGTTTGTGGAGATTGGTATTAGGTTTTAGTTTAATGAATTCGTTGTTGGTAGAGTACTTTTGAAAACCAGAGAGCACTGGGCAGTTGTCTTGTCCTAGTATGGAAATGCTCAGCAGTGTGTAACCTGACTCCGACCCAGGGGCTTTGGGTTAATAAACTCCCAGTGGCGTAGAGGGTTAGGTATTCACCAACGGTACCTTTCCAACATAAATCGGTGACGAATTCAATAAATCAAAACTTAATGCATTTTTGATATTCTGTGGGTGGTGGACGTTTACATTTGTTAAGATTACAACGGATAAGACAGTCATCGTGGAAGTGAATAGTCATTCAGCAGCCTTAATGTTATCTGTAATCCATTTTGGCGTAATTATTAAAAGTCTACTCCTTGCAGAATATTTTCCTAGAATCTAAAGTTATCAATTTCATATGCATTTCATCAAGAAATAAATTATTCTGGCACTCACTGATGCTTATCAGTTATAGATAAGCGGCTCAGTTACAAAATGCTTAGTGGACTACAGGTTTTTATTATTCTTATTAATAATTTCTTTGTCAGCTAAAGCTTTTGGACATTAATGTAAAAATCTGATACAAAGACGTAATAGGAATGCATTTCAACCATTTGATTAAAAACTGTTTGCTTATTGATGAACTTAATCCTCAAAAATTCAATTCTTGGTGAGTACATTGGTACAAACAATCAGACAGTCCTAACTTTAGGTTGATACAGCCATTAATTGCCTACTAACTTCATGAAAAACTTTCCATTTAACTCCAATCATTAATAACCATCTTTGTGTTGCATTTATAGGTTATTTATATTCAAAAACAGTATATCAATCAACATGATGTAGCATTACAGAGATATATGGTTTCAAAAAGTAGATAAAATTATCTTGTTCCGTACTTGTTGATTCTTGATAACTTTTGATTTCTTCATTATAACAAATCAGTTGAAAAGACGATGAAACATTCTTGTTTCTCACTAATTATTGATATAAATGATTATCCTACTTAATAATGATAATTCTAATGTTAAGTCAACTTATTTGATTAGAACTAAATACACACCGATTTTTTCAGTCTTAAACAATTCATGGAGTAGTGCAGACAGACATTCCCTATAATATATGGTGTGTAATTTGTTTGACCTTTAGAATAGTATCAAAATATCAGTTACCTCCAAGAATAATTATTCTAGTTCTCAGTTTTGCTTGCATAAAATGAATTTAAGTATCGTATTCACCAGTCAATCCTATTTTGGTGTAAACTAAAAAAATTGCTAACTAGTTAATTTAAATGTAATTCTTTTAAGTCGTAAATAAGAGTCAAACTTACGAGACAAATCAATGAAGGATCTTAATCTGTACAATTACTGTTAGTACAATATACTTAGTTGTCTTCTGATTCAAATGACTTTAGAATAGGTCACTGTATAATCATTGTGAACTGTCCGGTAAACTCATTTTACTTACATAATGAATCTGATTGACTATGTCTGCTTTTGCAAATAAGAAACATAAAAATGACTAACAAGTTGTAGCATGTGTGTGAGAGACAAGTACACTCCCAATACGTCACTGATGCAACTCACTTGACAAGTGACATTTTTTAACTTCGTTCTTAACCACACTTCATCAGTCCAAACTGAATTAGGGGAGATAAAATACAAACCTGTAATCTAGTGCTTACATTTTGAGCACTTTAATCACCAACCAAACTCTGTACTTTCTGAAGTTGATAAACACATAACGGATACTTGTCTTTGAGCTACTAGGTATACTCTTTATTACGTAATGTAAGTCCAAAGAAAGTAGTCGGCTAGAAGCTGTACTGATTACGTTGTCGGCATTCGTGAATTATGCAGATAAGACTAAATTTAACTCCACGTAATCAGACTAAAAAATATGTATCTGGATGCTTTATGCGGAGTTGATTTACATTAATAATACTGTTATTCTGACAATGTCATAACTTTTTTCATCGACAGACCATGAAACTAGCAAAATAAAGTTATAGGTAGAAATCTCCCTTAGTTTATTATTTACTTTATGTATATTGCATCATATAATATATATGACATCTCAGAAAATTTATGATATACTTCCAACCATTGTGGGTTTGGAGTCCCAAGTATTTAATTATTATTATCAATGTAAGTTTTATAAAAATTAGTTTTGTATTACGTATGCTATAAGTAAACATCAAAATAAAAATAAGCGAGTTTGACCAAGTTTACAGAAAGTTCATTAATTTAATATTTTCATATAATGTTTAGTTTGAGAAAAACATTTGAAATCATTTATTTCAATGAACAAGATACAGTTCATTGCTTTTATTATGACTGATGATCAATAACAAACCAAGTTTATTAATGTAGTGGGAAATTATGTCACGGTTCATAAAAATTATATCCATAAGAATTTGGCAATGTTAGAAGTGGTCAGAATCACAATCTAATTTATCCGAATCTGAAGTAAAATGTCCATTAGATATAGTAAATTCTCAAATAAAAAAAAGAGCTTTCATGCATTCATAGATACCTTATAATCACTGTGTGATTATATCTGTAGTTTCTTTAAGGAAACTCAGTAATGCATATTTCTCCTGAGTGATTTAACGTTTATTAAAATATCCATGAAATTTTTAAAAATATATGGATTCTTACTCAAGAACTGTGTAGAAATACTAAAACTCAAACTTATCATAATTTATATGATCTTAAATTTTTTATATATAAATTCATATGAAAATAAATTAAATGTTCGTAGATAATAAATCATAATGAATACATTTATAATACTCATGTACTATTTATGCATGTATACATATTAGGTCATCATTCTTTTCATGCATTGAAAATAGCTACAGAATGATCATGTTTCCATGGAAATAATTTCAGTAAATTATGTGTTAATCTTCTGTTCGTCTGTGACTATGTAGTCAGAAAGAACTTTTACATAGCTAACAATCTCTTTTTTGTACAATAAGTAAGGAATAAAACCAGTTACATAGAAAACATTTTTTTGTTGTATTCTTTTATTAATTTAAATAACGTCTCATGAAATCTCTGAGTAATAACTTTTTTCTCGAATTCGCATTTGTAATCTAAATGCTCTTATAGCTGAAAGACTAGATGACATTGTTTCGCTGCTTCATAATAACATGAAATTTTGTTTAATAAGAAAGAGTACAATCGACACATGTTATTAATGTTAACTTATTGATATCATCGTTGTAAACATTACCAATGATGGTTTGTTAATAAGCGACCTTTTCTTTGATTGGAAGAAATTTTTAATATTATCAATGAAGCTGTACAATAAGTATAAGTAATATATTACATAATCTGTCATCAACTACTGCTGTAGAAGATTTGTACAGAAAACCTAATCACAGATAATCAAATTAAGTCAATCAAAGAAATAAAGTAGGAAATATTGTCAAAAAAATGAATACAGTATAGAGTGTTTCTTATAATTTGTTGTTATCAGTGTGTTTAGTTGATACAAAAAATAATTAATGTATAATGTATAGGAGTATATTAAGTAAGATTTAAGAGAAAGTACTAGCTTTAGATCAATTTGACGTTTCGTTTAATGGATTGTTTTCAGATGGTACTGTTGGCATTACATAAACAGTAAGAGAATTCATAGCTGATATTGATTCTCTCTGGTCAATAAATCTAACGTTCTTTTCCTTAATGATCATTTCTTCTTTAATTGATGTTGTTTCCACTTTATCAGATGTTGTGGGTGCATCAATCACCGCACCATTATTTAATTCATTACAAATTTCTGATTTTGTACTGCATGAAGATGTAGAATAGTTTCCACAGATCTTAAATGGTTCAAGCGCTGAATTCGTTGCTAGTTCACAATCATCTTCTATGGTCTAGAGATATAAAGGAGCCAATTTAAGAATATAAACAATTTTTTTGATATCATGACAAGGAAATAGATAATTAGCTTTCAATCATTAGCTCACTTTAGCTCAAGATTTAAAACTTTATGAAGAATACAAGAGTAATATTCAGAAAATATTGGTCAATTCAATCGCTCATTCGTTTGTATATCCAAAATACTATTGTTTGTTTGCTGTTTTTCATGATAATGTTTATACTTAGTTTTGTTTTATTACTGTTTACCATTCCACTTGTTTCCAATGTTTCTGAACTTTTTAGATATTTTGAATAATTAATTACATCAGTATCAAAGCTTTACGATTATCTTGGCATAACTGCTACGTATCACTTGTATACCAAACCATTTATACAATAAGAATAACTAGTTCAATACAGCAGTACATTAATCAGAGTAGCCAATATGAAATAAGATCACAATAATCACTGTAGTACTTAAAAGACGAAATGAAGTCTCGCCCACAGAGAACTAAACTTATTTTACTTTTACAATCAAAGTACTATACCCTCTGGATAAAATAAACTACACTTCAAGGTAATCGGTTTTCATCCTTTTGTTCGTATAGCGTGTCTAAGTAGAATTAAAGAAGAGGACATGATGGTTTAAATGCTATTCTGATGAACAAAATTGATAATATGTGATTACAATTTGTAGCAATAAAATTCATCGGATAAACGAAAAATCATTATCTAAAATTAAAATAAGCTAAATTTATGACGCCATTTGAAATTGCAGCACTGTCTTAATTATGTTGAATATATTCTGAGCTAAATAGCAGTGGAAGTCAGATCATATATTTCATCTTAGCTAGAACTCGTAATTCGTACATATCTGCAACATTGTTAATGATAACACAGATAAGAAAGTCAGTGCGAGTCGCTCACTCCCTATACAAACAATTGTATGCTCCATAGTTTTGTTTACCAAGTGCTGATAAACGATGAAGCTAGTCTAAAACATTTTTGACTGTATTATATACATTCGATTTAGTTGTTTAATCCCTAAAGTAACGACCCAAATTAAAGTCGAAGATTATCAGAAATTAGGTTTTCCACACAATTAAATTTCACAGAGTATATTATTATTTATTATAAACAATTAAAAACCCGACATTCAATTTGTTTAAAGTTATCAAGTCAACCATTAGTAGTGATATCTGCATATATATGACACATTCAATAGTTTGTAAGCAAACGTTTTCCATGTAATTATATAATAATGAAAGGATATTATAAATATTGGTTCACTTCCTAGGTTACTACTAAATAAAACTCAATTTATTTTATGTTTATGCTTCATTACCTATTAAAATTAAAGAAAGAAATGTTACCTTGAGCGCGAAGAAAAAGGTTCTTTAAATTCATTAGAACAACTCAGTTTTTGGTTTATCGTTTCCTTTAAGTCAAACATGAATTGTTTCTTAAATTAGATGATATATTGTAAATGTTTTATTAATTGCTCATTATTTCTAACAAATCAACCTTTAAGTAATTTCCCTAGGGAAAACATGGATACATTCTCTTTAGTGTTTACACTATGCTAAATTAATGAACGCTGATTACATTATACCCTGTTTGTAGAATAATTTTTTGTGTACTAAAAAGTTAATGATGTCGTCATGTCTAGGGAATTAAAGGTAAATGATAACTCTACTGAAAATACAATATACAGCAAATCAATTAAAATTCGTCGTTTAAAGTTTGCATTCAGATAAAGAAATTCGAACTATTTTTAAAGAATATTGTTCCTGAATTTTACATATTTTTTATATAACTTATGTTCCTTAATCAGTATCTCACCAAATCATAATTTAAACAACATTTCTACTTATAAGAAGTATTATTCCGATTAAAACTACAAGCTCAGATTCCTTATAATGATTCAAACGTTTTTATTGGTGTTGAAAACATGTATAGTTAAACTAACCTGTTAGTAAAAGTATACAAATTCAAAATTTACAAAAATAACACATTAAACAAGCAAAAAAATATTAAATATACTTATGTAAACCATATTTTAACCAAAGGTTAAAAGTATGTTAGCTGATTTCAAGCTCAGTTTAACATAAATATTGGTGAAGTATGGATTCAAGAGTTTCTATGTATTGCAAATATTCGTCATGACATGTCTAGTACGTGAGATTTGTGGACCATATATTACAAACTATTATCTTTTAAATAATGATCCGTGTTATAAATGTTGAATGTATTCGACCTTTGGCTTAAACTATCGAGTGACTTTTTAATGTGACTGTAAGTTCTTCAATTTCATACAGCTACTTAGTTTATTACGAGAGAATTATTCCTACATTTTATTACAATATAAGAGATGCTGTAAACCTATCATGGTTTATAAACTAGTGGATATTCATAATATTCAAAAATACTATCGTATTCAGTATATTTTTAGTCACTGTCCATCACATATAGAAGGACTATTACGACAAGCGTGAGGTAATGCAGTTCTTCACTGAAATCTAGAAGTGAAGTTTATCTCTTCTTAAATTTTAATTAAGCAAAATAAAATATAGTAAAGTTATAAATAATTGTCAATTTGAAACTAAAATAGTGTTTAAAAGTAATAACATTTCTAGCTAATCAACATGCATTTACCAAAATAAGTTATTCTTTCAATAAATTATCCACTGTGAATCAAGACAACTGGTTTTTAAAAGAAGAATACTCACTATACAGTGTTATTAATTAGCTGGTAAGTTCAAAGAAATTTGTTAATGTCATTTTTACATTTAAACGATAAAACAATGGTTTTCGATAGAACAGTTTACATTCCAGTTACATTTAGACAATGAAAATATACTAATCTACAAACTGTATTACATTAAAAACTACTGACATCTACAGTTAAATTATATAGGTAAAGTAATTGATTTGCATAAAGATGAAGATTAGCTACAGCCACTGTATTGCCACTTGGTTTCATTCAAGTAGTAGAGAAAATTATGTACATAGTCTACAAATGTTAGTGACTATTCTAAGTCAACTTTGTGCAAAACATCAATAGTACACAAGGCGTATAAACTAATTTCATAAACCGCTAAACGTATGCTTTGAAATTAACAATAGAATGTAATATAATAACCATGACTTGTCATTTATAATGTAAATGTAGGTACATACCAATGTTATGTGTAAAATAAAAAACAAAGTGCTGAAATTATTATGTACATTTCGGATTAAAAATACAGTAAATAGAATTTTCCACATGAGAACTGGTTTATTTTTTGTCACTAAAAAAAGACATTTTAGTACAGGTTTATACAAAAACTAAACTTTTATGGAAGTTATTACAAGTAGAATTGCGAATTTTGTTGTTCATTGATCGTTTAGCAGAGGCTGACTATAGAGCTATGCTTACAAGTGCAACTGGTTTTAACTAGGCTACTGAGATGTGATTGGTGTGATTAAATTGCTTAACAACAAAGATAGGTTCTATTACAGATCTACTTTGAGAAAATTTTTAGAGCTAATCAGTACGTTCAACTGTGAACTGACAGGTTAATAATAAATCAACATAACAGGTACGAAAGATTCAGAATAGTTAAAAATGTGTTCAACATGAGCATAAAGTAATTTTGAAATACATTTAAAATTCAAAATTTTAGTAAAAGCCAAACGTTCTTAGAGCAAATACAATTTTATAATTTATTTCTTCCAGATCACTTAGGTTTCTCATTTCAAACCAAAAGGATCTGAAGAAGAATACTAGTATTTTGATACAAACGCATAGGTTTCAATTTATCATAAAAATGATGCTGATTTTTGTCTTAAAATTACGTCAATTAGGTGCTTGAACCTAGGACTTTTAAATACAAGCTTGTTCACGCTCACGAATTCAGTCAATTCTTGTTATAGTACAACACCAGTGAGCACTATTAATAAGTAACAGCATATCAATAAATCACTAAAATATCAACTTAATAACACTAACCTAGTTTTAACCGAAAATATAATAGTATTGTATAAAAATTATGTTTTGTGACCCTTTGTGCAGTTGTTCGTTTTACTGTCACGTAAATACAGCATCTCAGGAAAAAAGAAGCAGAGTAAAGTTTGTCCATATAATTAGCCACTGAACGATGATAAGAGTTATCAGGTAGCGACAATTAGTCGGTCTAGAAAATATTCAGAGTATGGGTTTATTTGAAATTTTTGAGGTAACATTTGTTTCGAATTTTAATGTTACGTTCTCCATAGAGTACAGTTAGAGCTTATATAGCTTAAATAAACAAACTAAATTGCATATGATAGTAGATTTGATGGAAGGTAGATTAAATAACCTGTGTTAATACAAGCTGTTTGTTGTGATGATATAAATAGAAATGAATTACTAATTCAAACTGGGAAACCACTGAAAATACAATGAGAATTAGGGGACCGTTTCGTCCTAGTTTGGTCTTGCAAAGAATCCATATACAACTCTTCAACAATGTTTAATAACGTTCCTTTTTAATTAATAACAATTACGATTCTGTTTATTGTGACTAGATACTATTGTTAAGATAAATATTCTGCATATCAGTGAGATTATATCATAAATATTTCCTTGATTCTATTAAGAGGTTTATTGTTTAAACTTAATAGTTGATGACACTTGATGGTTAATTTTCATAAAACAGTGTTTTCCAGCATGTATTACAAAGTTCTAATTGTAAAGCAAAGGAATTAATTATTTCAAATTGAACTATAGATACAATTATTTTGAGATCATGAAAGTTATTCAATTACTATAATAGTTGGCTTCTTGATTGAACTTCATCATTATATTACGCACAACCTTTTTAAACGACTTTGACTGACGGGAATACTAACAACTTTGCACATGGTGTTGTGATGAGCTTTATTTTTTAACGGCATTATTGAAAGTATGGACTGCATATTTTTGGAAATTAAGTACTTGTGGGTATCTTAGTGTCAAATTCATTGACACATTAGCCACCTACAACTACACTCTAACCAAGTTTCCAGTTAACTTATCATATCAGAATTAATCACAGTAAAGTTCTCAAATCAAGTTAAATAAGATATGAAATTCGAATAATTTCCTGCTTTCTAAATTGGCAGATTGCGAATACACTAAAATACAGCCAGGCTTGAAAATACGTGGATATTTAATGAAACGTTGTTAACAATAAGCTTCTCATGAAAGGCTTGTGAACATTTTCATATAGGATAGTTTTAATATGCAGAATATTAATTAACTTTGTCTATATGTTGGGGCTTTAGTTTACTAGTTATTGGAATCGCAATGACAGTAAGCATGCTAAAAATGTTAATTGAATTATTTTTAAGTGAACTTACATTATTTAGTTTCACCTTTGTTTTGTTTGTGTTAGTCATATCTAAATGTTTGAGCATATGATTTTGTTCTTGCTTATTACACTGAGTCATTAAGTTTGGATTATTTGGACTGAATTTTGTATTCATCACTTTTTTCTTTTTAATACTTTCCGATAAAACAATATAACACTGTTCTGTACGCCATAGTTTCCATGATTGATGATGGTATCGAAGAGAAAACTGAAAAATTAATATTTAAAAGTTATAGGACTGAAATTTGTTGATAGATCTATCAGTACTTACAACATTTTTGTATTTTTTTCGTAAAATTAATTGAAATATAATGACATAAAAGCCAAGATTGTTTAATCGGTTAAGGTGTGTAGCTAACTAATAGCGCTTTAGTTAAAATCATCATTACAATATATGAGGACAAATAAATATATAATTGAATGCATTGATTTGTATCAAATGAATACAGATGGTAGTTTGATAGCAAATACAAGTAAAAATCTTTCAGGTAAAGTCTATAGGTTCTTAAAATACAACCTTTTCTTAATTAGTAGGAAGAGAACATTTGGGACAATACCTACTTTATTTTATTTGACTAGTCCCGGTAAGCTCCCCACATATAAAGGAAATTAGCAGGTCTTATATGACAGCCAACCTAAAACCTATCCCACCATAATAAGGTCTGACAACAATATGCATTAAATTTACTGAACGTTTCTAATGGAAGTTTCAATTAGTAAAAAGAAATTAGTTATCAACAATAAACAAACTAATATTCCAATAATGGTGGTTTTCATGATGAGTAGAGCTACGTAAAAAAGGTAGAGTTAAGCATAACGATTTATAAAACAAGTTACCCGAAACTGTTATAACAATAAAATTTAACCATTACCTACTACGTTTCAATTTTTATTCGGTCACTGATTTGCTTCTTAACAGGAAATTTAAAATTAATAAATGATGACTACCATATATAAATGTGCTGTTGGCCAGGCAGTCATTAAAACATTTAACTTTTTCTTGTGTTGTCTGACATTATTTGTTTTTCTAAGCATCGTTAGGATCACACTTTGACCATCTTTGGCCACACACTAAACAGGATGATCTCAGACATAATATGATAAACGTAAATACGATTGTATAAAATACTAAATTATTGTTACCTTCTGATGCATTGATGAACTCCGGAGTTACTGTTCGCCAGTAAACAAAAAATACTATATGGCAAATTTATTAAACAAGCTAGTTCTATTAAGAACAGATCATGTTAATACTCTTTGCTGAGTAATTTACTAAACAAATCAGTTATATTTACACCCAGAGTTTCTCGATGTCATAATAAATATAAGCAATAAACTAAAAACCTCAGAAGGCCCCTTTGGCAGAAACTGATAACTCGTTTCTATATTTCTGTATGGGATTTCACAAACTACATATATTAGTGTATAAAGTTTTACACAAAACATGTCTAAACATAATACAAAAAATAAGGTTTAAAAGAAATCGTACAAAGGTTATTAAATTACCAAGAAATTTAACTTTTATGATGTCGTAGCATGACAAAGTCATCTCACGTATCAAACTAACAATTGTACAATTAATTTTGAAAATTACTGACATTCAAAATAATTAATTTACATTACGTAACTTCCCGTCATGTTAACATACATATTGTTGAAATGTTGATCAATGCAAGACATTTATCACTTACCATTAACCAAATATTAAATACTAATAATAAAAGACTGCACAACGATCCAAGAAAAAATGACTGCCATGGAAACCTTTTTGTATTACTGATATCTTCCTCTTGATTCGAGGAGATGGCTAACCATGCACATAAAGTAAGTAAAGGCAACATTATAATCAAGCATATTAAATCAGTCCACAAGTGCCGACGACGATGCGACCCATCTCCTTTTCCTCCCATCCATAACCACTGATTTGACAGAAAACAAAAAACTGTATTCATCAAAAGTACAGTTCAACAAACGGGAAAGTTAAAATTAGGGTGTATTGGACAACACAAATTAAATAAAAATCAACAGCCAAGAGTACTTTTTAAAAAAATAATATTATTATAAATACAAAGGTCACTGCATGACGTTAGCAGTAAATCATCTTCATTAGTTTTTTTCTAATCACATAATTTTCTGATTAAAGCATAAGCTGAGTGTGTTTGAATCTTTTCTTTAGTTTTATATGGACTAAAATTGGTCAGTAACTATTACTACATGTAAAATTTAAACAAATTGCTGCTAAACAGCTGAAATTCATAAGTATGACTTAATTTGGCTGGCAAATAGAATCCAAAACGTAGATTACATCCTATTTGGGATTCGTCAAACGTACTGGAGGCTTAAAAGTACATCTTTATGCCCCTTGTACAAGTGTTGCTCTCTTGATTCAGTAGCCAAGAGGTGGAAACGGTTGTGTTGAATACCATCGGGCTGAGTTTAAGTCTCTGTGTGAACATCGACACTAAGATGCAGGTACATCCAACTAACGTGTCCCGAATCGGACAAAGTGCACGTCCTGGATTCTGGTTGTCCGCCACAATCTGAAGTAAATCATGATCAAAGCATCCATGAGATTAGAACATTACTTTAAATTTCTTAGGCTCTGTACTTTTTCTACCCAACCACTCAAATCTTTTTTAACAAACTTTATGTCCCGTCATTCAACAGAAAAGTACAGGCCTTTATTTTAAAGTGTTCGTGCCGTGACTGTTAATATCTTATGCCTGTGATTGGTTTTTACAAACGCTCACAAACTTTCAAGATCATCTAAATTGAGTCCACATGAACACTCAATATACCATAGATTATTAAATGTTAAAAACGGATAAATGCACTTATTGCATGGTCACACGTTTGCTTTCTTTACAAAAAATAATTAATGAACTGTACATAACAGATAAATAGAATTATTTTGCTAACTGATTTTGGTTTGATTTTATAAGCAAGTAAACAAACTGCTGCTGACCAATTTTAGCCATTCGTAATACCTACCAATTTAGATATACAAATAACTACCATCAAATATTTTGACAAACTAGAAGAATAGTTATCTCCATACTGGATTAAAGACTAATAGAGCCCTCAAGAACAAAAAAATTCGAAACAATTATAAACGTTTAGCTTTTGTAAAATTCTATTTAAGCCACAGTTCAAAAATATAGTTTAAAAAATTAGCTTAACGATGTTTCTGCTACATCAATTAAAGTAGACTTCCTGTTTATGCAAAATGGTTAGTAAAGTTATTTGAGTCTCCAGTTGAGTATTTTAGTGACAAGTGTGTTTTATGATAATGCATTCAATCAAATACACACAAGTTTTAAAACAGTGAAATTATTTTTATAGTTTTTGTTTTTATACATTAATTAGTGTTATTTCTTAAAACTAAAAACGGTGATATATCAGATGTATATCGGCGAGGCAACTGTCTCGACGTGGTACCCTCGCCCAATTTTATTAAGGCTTGTTAATGTTTTGAACTTTAAGAGTCATATTAATACCTCCATGCTTATAAAAACGTAACTAAAGTTGTGATTTCAATTAAATAAGTAAACATTGAGGCATATCTAACCGACTTTCATTTTCAGCAATTTAGTTTAACCATTATGTGCACGGCTTTCTTACTGTTTTGAACCAGCTAACGTTTATAGCTGGCGTTCTATATATTGTAACAGTCACTTAGATATTACAAGATGTAGAAAGCATTAGTTCCCGAAAGATACCCCCACTCCAACCAATTTTTAAACCTGAAAATCGGATCTTGTAATCTAGTGTAAACAAATTGTTTAGTATTAAGTAAAATAATTACTATGCGCCATTTTTATTTAAAATTACTTTCACAACTAAAAATACACATGTAGGCAATCGAGCTTATTTCAAATTAACAATAGTGATTTTCATCTAAAAATGAAGATAGCTCACTTGACTTTTAGAAGATGTCAAAATGTTATCACATTTTATAAGATGAAATATTGTAGAACAAGAAGATGCAACGTACTTATGCATAGACTGCGTAAAACCAATTGTTGGGTAACATGGAAAAATTGCATAATTAGTAAAAATTAGAATACTAGGCTGACTATCCAGCAATATGACGAAGATATATCTTATACATCACAGCTTGACGAACCGTAATAACATTTTTTAAGATCAATTGTAGTCTGTATTCTTAAGATAATGTGATCTCTCAGTGCCTTTTATGTTCATCAAGGTCGGATTTATGAACAGCTACATCAGTTTTAAAATAATAACATACTAAATATCTAAGTATGCTTGCTGTATTCAGATTCGATTATTATTATCAATATTAAAACCATTAACAATAATTATCATCGTAGACCCACTACACTAAAGATGCAATCTTTGCTGAAGTTTTATGGCTAAGTTAAGCCAATGTACACATCAACGGCGCATATTTTTAAAAATCAACTTACGGAAACTCAGAAGTTGGAAAGTAGTTAAAAATTAGGACTATTAGTGATTAAATTATATTACACTTCACTTTTACCCGAGTCATAGTTTTGATGAATAAAACAATGTAGAATTGTAACGATCAGCCCCAATACAAATTTATACGCTTATAAAAAATGCAACACATTAAGGTAACTATAGGAGATTTTAAAAGCGTCGCATAAAATAACAAAGTATACCTTACTGAAACGTGGATAACTTTTTAAAATTTCAAACTTATAACCACAAATTTCGCAAGTCCTCAATCGAGACAAATTTAACCATTTCTCCAAACATCTCTGATGGACAATGCCAATTGTTCCTATTACCTTCGTGAAATAAGGTTAGATATTTCTTTTATTACCTGTACAATGGCAAGGACTTATTAAATCCTCGAAATCGGTTGATCCTAAGCAAATACGACAGTATATCTCGTCGACTTTATTTCTAAAAATACGTCGGGTTTATGTCGAAAAGGCTAACTTGTTTTTCCACTCATACTGTGATACTGCCTTCGAAAAGTCTGAATTTGTCATTAATGATCTGCCTGAAAACCGTGAATCAGGTCTCGAAGAAAATCCACCACATAACTCTGCTTGTGAGTTCATGTCACGAAAACGTGTACATCAATTGAAGTCTGCACAGAGAGAAGCTAAATATTCACTATCCAATATATCTTTGACGAATTAATTTAAGCCAGATATTTTCATTTGGCTAGCGTTTTGTCATTAAAATATGATTTTAAATCTTTCATAGTGTCTATTGTAGTGATTTAAACTACTGGATTGCCAATCACTGGTTTTAGAAGTTAATTTGTAGTATATGGGACTTGTAAGTTGGTAAGTGCTTATGTCTCCTATGGGTGGGTCTTTGATAACCATTAGCTTCAGCATTTCTGTAAAATTTGTTAGTTGGTTTAAGAATTGTGTTGTGAAAGTTCAGTGATTCACAAGTGATTACGTGAGGGAGATAAATAATGAAATAAAGGACAATAACACAGGCTGACGATAAAATTAGTGAAATGCGATAAGTGAGATTGATTGAAATGGGTAGGTTAATGAGCAGTAACACTAGACACAGTCGTGAATGTGCAGTTTTAGGAGTACAAACGAAGAAATCAGTTTCTGCTGCAAGTAACAGATGAAACCTCCTGTACGTTTGTTGCTATAGCTGCTCGATGACAACCCATTTCCTACTCTACATACTAGAGAGTTTGAAGCGTTTTTTCATTCCTTAGACAGTTGTTTGCACTCCAGTAAATATTGCAGTAAGTTTCATACTTGGGAATATATCATCTATGCATAATGTCTAAATATAATACCACTGAAAAATCTGGACCTACCTTGGAAAGTTATTGTCATTTTTTAAAGTATCATTCATAGTATGAAATGGATGCTGCCTGGCGTTGTATCCGTGGCTGGTGAGAAGCCCTTGGGCAAATAGTAGTAATTCTGGTCTAGCTATTTCATAGGGTACAATGTACAGATTTCTGCCACTCCTAGATTGACTATGATTTTTTTCTGTTCCACACTCGTCACTTGTTCCTGGTGTGTTTGTATTGGTCTGCTTCGGAAACACCGGATGTGTCTAGGTAAGTCGAGCTTAAACTCACATCACCCCTACAGGGCTACCACAAGGGTTTCAAGAATCACGGAGGTCACAGCTACAAATCGAGGGGATTTGTGGGACAGGGTAAACTCGGCACGCCTGCACCAGTTGTGTTGTACTATCCTCATTATTGAAATAACAACTGTCAACTGTACGTATTATGGACATAACGTTTGTATGTCAAATCATCTTCAAGTTTGAGTACTATACGATTAATTATGGCAGCTGACTTGGTGTAAACCATTTTACTTATCCCTGTGGATTCCTACACCTACCATTAGCGGCCAGTTATGGACTAGCGGCAAAAAACTGTTTAACTGAGGATAACCGTGGCATAAACAGAAAGCATTTCTCCATGTTTGTTGAGTCTAGTAAAGCCCAAAGTGTATATTGGCCATTTTTCGAAGTTTTGCTTTTTTCCAGACTGTATATCTTTGCTGATATGATGCTTTGACCAATCGCGTCGTAAATGGCGATAATTGATTTTTGTCGGTTTTGTCAGTGATGCCAAAGACCTGGATGTTAGAGAGAATACGCGCTTTAGTCTGCTAGTTGCCGAAGCTAACTTTCGTATTTTCTGTGAAGCGCTTTCCTGCAATATAATAGATTTCTGGAAATGTTTATGCAGGATTGTGCTGGGCTGTGTATGATACCTGTTGTTTCTTTTCGTTTAGGTGTTGTTAGCTGGGGACACAGGGTGTTCGTCAGAGCACATAGTTGTCAGCTGTGTTATAATTCTTCCCACTGCGGGTTGATTCTTAGCTTCGTCCGCATGTAGCGAAAGACCTAATTAATTGACCACTTCGACACACTCCTCGCTAAGTGTCGATCTTCTTAAAATGTTGGTTCTGCATACTAGGTAAATGCACTGAAACTACGTATGACTGTGTTTTGTCATGCAGGTGTTTCAGTGTTTAGTTATTGTAGAATTCTATTAATAGTTAGTCAGAAGTGCATCTGGCATATGACCAAGTTACGTTTGTCGTATGACCAGAGCAACATCTAATGATCGAACCCACTGGTACGAATAAGTCAGAAGTTGATGAAAGATGGGGAAGTAATATTTGATCATAAGTAGAGCGTCAGTTGGACAGCAACGTCTTGGCTTGGTAACTAGAGCTAGATGCTTACTATATTGTGTCATGTCGTGATCTGGTGGTGATGCGTGACCGAGTGCCTTCAACTGGTCGCATCTACTAAAACAAACACAGTCAGCATCAATGTAGAGCGTCTATGCAACTATTTATTTTGGGGATTATTTACTGCTACAAGTCCATCTGTAGCAGCAATCACACTGGAGTTTCAAGCCACTATTTTATGTTATAGAGCTGAGAATGCATAATATGAGCATGTAAAATAAGTTTACACATGTAGAGTTACAGCCTCATTCCTAAATGTCTATGAGATTGAACGTTTACTCCTAATAACTCCCGAACTTTTTATGTGTGTTGTTAGTCCAGTGAATAAATACTGAAAGTGCAATACTTAGTCGAGGGATTTGTCTCATAGTGGTTTGGCTGTGTTAAGACAGAGTTCGAGTGGTAAACAGAAACAAAATTATTATAGTTTACGAAACTTTTCTAAACTTCCAGACTAGAAGTAGGAAACGGCCGTTTTTTTAAATAATGACCCACGATACTTATAGAAAGGAAAGTAAAACAAAATAAGGTAATAAGACGAGTAAATGAACAAAAATCGGCGTCAACAAAAAAGCATACAGTTGCATACACACTTCGCAAGAAATAACTTTACCCAGAATCGCATTGAAAAGAAATTATAACACTATATATGTTCCTTATAGTCTGTAAAGTAACATGGTCCAGTCCTGTATTTTAACGATTAAAAAACCATGATGAGTCTCCTCTGCTATCCGGAGCTCATAGCTTTAAAGACGGTCGCTTCCTAATCTCATCGTTCGTATCAAACATTTTCAAGGGCGACATGTTGAGCATTTACACAGTTTCACGACATTTTGAAATAAGAAGTTTTAAGAAGATCACATGACTTGACGACTAATTTAGAGTGATTCAGGCTAGGGGCGATGATGAACCTAAAAACCTCAGCATAATTCAACTCAAAAGTTACGCCATGTTAATTAATTGTAAGGGCAATTTATAATTCTTTTAATAGTGTCTATCATTTTATGACTATATATGGATCCTACAGTCATCGTCGTTTCCAAAGAGTTTAACACTCTACTGCAGTACTTATAGGTAAGCTGTTTTAGAAATTAATAAGAACTCAGATGCACACAACTTTGAGGAAAAGCGTATATATTATGAGACTGATAAAATGGGGAACATGTTATTTTACCTCAAAATATTATCTGTACTAAATTTTACTAATTGCGAAATCACTGAAACCGATGCTAATGGTCACAATAACCTATATGTTTATGACTCGTTGCAGACATTTTAATGTGCTGATTTTTCCAATTGTTGCATAGTCGTTACTCTTACTATACACAGAAAGTTTAAATGAAATAAAATGGAGTCTTCTGAGTACCAAGTTCTTGTCTCCTTGATTTGGTTTCTGGTGAGTGGATTCTGTCAGAATGCTGTTAGCTCACTGGTTGCATGTGTTTTATTGATTTTAGTGCATCAGTTACGTGTTAGCGTATACGAATAAGCTTAATGGTTTCTATTATCAGCTGAGCTTGTGTATTTGTGTGGTTGTTTACTTAACCGAATACTATTGCACAACAAGTGGTGTGATATACCTGCATGGCTTACTTCAAGTTGCATGTAAGTTAAATCACAGACGACGTCACTAGCCTGACCCACCGTAACCATGGAAACCGAGTTATAAGATAACATAAAATCGCTTAGCGCTCAAACTGTGAGATAATAGGATTAGGTAAAAGTATAAGCATAGTAACACGCTGCGTTGCGATGAGTCTAACGATCCAAGTTCGTTAATGAGCCATCATTAGCAAAACCCTTTTTTCGTCATCTAATAACAACGTAACATAATTGAAAATTTAAGTTAGACTACGATGCGTATTGTAGGGTTAAATATTCTGCCAACCCCACAAGCTTACCAGCTAATAATCCTTTTATTAACGTAGGCGACGAGCACATCAGAGATATTTATGACATTTAGTATCAACGAATCTACGCTGATGCATTCGCTGTAAAAATTTATGCCGTTAAGCATCTAATTAGTGACTGAACTTGGAAAAGCATACGGAACAGACAGTAGGAGGATTAACATGTCAGATATTAGTCGTTTGCTAACCTTATTCATATTTCTTGTTAGGTGGAGTGTTACAACCACATATGTATTCTCACTCTGAAGTTATCTTTTTCAGCGACTTCTTAATAATAACACTGAGGTTTTTCAGCTGAAATATTTTCTTGCCAGGCATGAAGGTATACTTCAGTTGGTAATAATAAGGAAATATGGAATCAGCCTACAGACACATTATCCTATCCTAAAGGTGTGAATTAATCTGCTAGCCATCATCATTATTGGTCTCTGTCTTTCATGTTTGAACAACAAGACTTTAACTTATCATGTCCTTTCCAGAGACCATTCTAAAAAGCACAATAGCAACGAGAATTCTGGCTGCCATTTCAATAATAAAAAGCCACCATCGGAGTTTTTTGAGTAATTACGGAATTTGTCTAGCGCTAATGGATAAGTGGTATTTAATTATACCAGGTTAAGATATACAATAAATAGACCAGGTGAAGTAGTATGATAGCCATTTGAAACCCTACATAGACAAATTTGCGACCTTCCTCCAGTAAACGTTCCTTTCCTCATCATAATGGAATGTAGAAAATTGAAATATCAGCCCGCATAGGTCCCGTGTTTTCAGTATTATAGCAGCCTTACGCGCCTCAATAAAGCAGCCTTATCTTGGTTTGTGGTAGTCAGATGTATAAACCAGGAGAGCTTGAATGAAACCTATATGGTATGGAACGCCACGACAACAACCTGCATAACCAACTCCTACAAGAGATAAGCATATTCATCACTCCCTGCCATACTTATCACTTCTCTTTCCACTATTTGAACCCATTAATACATTTACCGAAATATAAAGCCATCCTATTTCATGCCTGTGACTCGACGGTACTACCTCATAGCTTTCTACGCTGACAACCACTGACCACATTGTCACAAACAATTTGAAAACTTAAAAAAGCGACCAGCAGTAGAGCGAAATGGACATTTAAAACAGACAGTGATTAATAATTACAACAAATAGAAAATAATGAACAACATCTCGCACTACTAACATCTATTAATGAAACTACTGCAGTTGAGTAGCTAGATAAACAATAGGTGGTGAAACCAAAACACCTAAAAACAATACATAATACAGAAAATCTTGATCTGAAAGGACAGATGGCCTACACCAACTCATCAAGTGATATTTGATATTACATATGTTTTAGATACGCTTATACAGATGGTCCTAAAGGATTTCAGAAGACCGGCGAAAAATTTATAAGGACCGATTATGCCTCTATAGTGTGTTTTTACCTGGTTACAAAAACATGAGGAGGAACCTTACAGCATGTACAAAATCCTAAACAATTCAGTTCACCCGGTCTATGCAATATTAACTAAGAACAACCACTGCTCACAGATAGGTAATTCAAACAAGACAGCCTACCAAAAGGTGAACAGCTGAATAAAATCTTACTACTTTTATCGTCAAGAAGTTTTTCTAAAGTCCCAGTGCTGCACCCGCCTATGTAACCTCAGTTGTTCCATTAAGTACTTACAAGACGAGGTTAGACACACCAAATCCCTTCAGTTGTTCCTTACTTTTCCGGATGCAGAAATTGACCATGTTTCACTAAGGCACCTTACACCGCACACCCATTACCATCCTCGGAACTACCTTCTGTTCATGTACATATCACTGCTTATTTTTATTTATCTACCCATTTTATCATCTTACTTCATTTTATTTTTCTCCCCATGTATCCCTGCTCAATTAATTGCTCTCCTTCGCCTTAAACCAAAACTTCACAACTTATATCTTACTACAAGCTGACAGAATATCACGTAAAGTGAAAACAAATGGTTCTTGAAAGCACACCAATGTATGAAAAACTCACTCATTATTGCTGTCATGTCACACTGACCCACAAACTAACCAGAGGGTAAAGTCCATTAGGAAGGCTAGAGTTCATAACATCTGATAACACCCGGAACCATATCACAATAAAAAGACGAGGTAGCTAACCTCCGTTATCACATCAGTGATGGATAACAGGCGGCTGTTTCCATCGGCTACGGTTGCCGCTAACGCGTGCCAGGGGGATAGTTTCCCGACGCAGTGGGTTTGAGGCTGGGGAAACAACAGGGGTCTCTACATTTCTTTAAGTCCTTGCCATAGGTGTTGTGGTACCAACACCAATGTGGATTTTCGGTCCATCGAGGTTGAGATGAGGATCTTTTGGGTGATGAACTTCGTCGTCGAGGATTGTTTGGTCGGCGTTGCTCGTGTAGATCGAGGAAACGAGAAAGAGTATGGCACAATTTAGTTATTTCGTTTTCGGTCTTTAGAGGTTTTTCTGTAACAGAATAAACCTCATTGTAGCGAGATCTGGTGATATCCAGAACTCGATCAGCAGATGAAGCTAGTTCATCTAATGGGTTGTTGTTGAATGTTACCAATACTGCTTGCACTTGTTGTAGCAGTTTTGATAGGAAGAGTTGACGGAAGAGACCTTCGTCAAAAGTGCGTTGACCAATTACCTCATTCATATGCGACAACATTCCCGTCGCTGAACCACCACCAATCTCAATGGTGTAAAACAACTTGTCAAAACGTTGCCTGTCGGATAAGTTTTCACATTTGAGAATTGATGTTTTGAGTTGTTCGTAAGGTTCTATGCGGTCGGGACTTAAGAAAGAAGGGATGACGTACCTTTTCAATTTACGAGGAAGTGACCTTACAACTGCCAGAAATTGAACGCGTAGATCTGTCACGCCGTGGTCTCGAAATTCCGCTTCTGCGTAGCAGAATCAAGCTTTTGCATTATCTGCCCAATAAAGAGTGAGCTAAAGGTTTAGAGGCGTGGTGGTTTTAATTTCAATAAGCTTAGGAGTCTAATCGGACATCATGAAAATAGTAATGTATGGATATACAAAGATACAGTGAAAAGTATGCAGGAAAAAAAATAAAAAGCACCAATAACAGTCTGCTAAAAACTATAAAAATGAACGAACTCACAGTAATGACTGTGTCCAGATCACGTCGGGCTCACCGATGAAGTGTATCCGGGTATATGACCAAGTTACGTACAACCAGAGCCACTTCTATCGATTGGACCCACTCTTACGAATGAGAAATCAGAAGGCACTGAAGGATGGAAGAGAAATTATATTTTATCACTAACAGGGCTTCAATGGGATAGCGAAATATAGGCTGGGAAACTAGAGAGAGATGCTACCCACGGTGGTTCGAGTCGTGATCTGGTGGTGATGCGTGACTGCGCGCCTTCAACTAGTTGTGTCCGCTAAAACAAACATGGTCAGCATCAATGTCGAGAGCCTATGCAACTATTTATTTTGGGGGTTATTTACCGCTACAAGTTAAATTGGTTTAAAGTAGTCCGTCGTAGTGATATTCGGTGTTGTATGTCAACTTTTTTGTAAATGTAACTGATTTGGTGTTATTCACGTATATTCGGTCAGCAACTGAAGGAAGTGATCTCGGGATAAAAGGTAAACAGTCTGGACAAAACTACCGTGATCAAAAGCCCAATAAGAACATTTAGAATTATCTACGTTTGAAATTTGAATAAGCGCTCGAGTGTAACGTGCAAGCCTTACAGTTTGCCACGCGCTGTTGTCGCGTTTGGAGTAGGTGTTTACCTATCTTTTGCTTCCGTTGATATTGTCTACTATAATTATTGGATAGATAATTGAGTTATTTTTACCCTTTACATTTAAAGTGATTTTTAAATGCGTATTGGTTATGATAATAAAACGGACTATTAATAGTCAGTTATGTATAACTGGTGCAAGTCAACTAGGAATTACTCGACATCCTTCTACTTTAATAAGATATTAGTCGTTCATGACTGTAGACCTCCGGTTTCAGCTAGAAAGTAGTCGTTTCAAACGATGTACTAATACAACCAAAGCACGACGATGATGCCGAGCGATTCCTAGTTACGCTGAACTAATTTAAGCCAGTCTCTTAAAGCTCCCTACATTATCAGTTTCAACTAAATTAAAAGGCTTTAAGTCATTGACATTATTTTTTCATCTATGTTCCACTACTTTGAAACTTCCGAAGCCTGATTAGTTGCAAACGACTAGTCCTGCTATCAAGTATTTTAAGACGGGATAAATTCTTTAATCTGACTGGCCTTACATGGTACCAGTAGGTCACCCGTGTCACCTGGTGAAAAATTAGGTGTATGAACAAACACTAATAAGGGTCACTTGTGTTTCTGGTTGTGGATAAAATGTTATTATTCTCAGACAAAAGTCTGCCATCTAACCATAATTAGTATTGCATGGCATTAGATATACATAGAGTTGAAATATATTTTATCGGTGATGAAGATCTAGTATAATTTCCATTTAAGTAGAAGTTTTGCATTCTGTCCTGATCGTCTCACCTTAGACTGGATTACATTACCTAACTACTGTGGACCTGTCACAACATTTGTTTTTGTTAACAGTCATCACTTCCACTTGATTAATATGCCATTTCTAATTGTCGAGAAACTTCGTAGGCTAGTAAACCATTCTTAGCTGTTTCTAAATAAGTTTACTGTTCCAGGCAACGGGATGACATGTCGCTTGTTAAAATGATGCCCTAGAAAGACATTTCCAACTAATCGGTTCTGTTTACATAGACATATCTTGTCATCATAGGTTATTTTGTAGACTAGTTAGTATCTGACAGTGTTTTCAAAACTCATTGCTTTGTTAACGAGCCTTTTTGACTTTCGATCTCTCTTAGTCATACCTCTATTAACCTCTTCTTTTCAGACGTTTGAGGAAAATATCCCTTCGAACCTCGTGATATAATGCCCTTAGTTGATGTTAACAGTGAAAGTGAACTCCGAAAATTTATAGAAAGTGAACGGTAATAATCTACTTGCAATATATTTAAAGTTCAGGAAATTAGTAGTGTCTTTCTCGTCTTCTAATGTACCTCAGTGTGATCATGTGTACAGTGTCCTGAAAATACTTTCCGAGGACTCAGCTGACCCTGAAATTGCATTCGTTAATGTAAGTTATTCAGCATATTCGGCGAGTGCAGAACAACTGTCTGTAAGTTAAAGACAGATGTTTACTATTCGCCGTACACCAAACGCTTTTGTTCCTGACCGGCTCTCGAAATACCGTTGCTCGGTTCTCATTTAAATGCTACAGTTTCAAGAATTACAACTAAGGCAGTTTTAATATAATTACCTCTGCATTTAGTACTCGGCAGGTTTAACTACCCAGTGCATTGGTTTGCTAATTACTATGGTGTCGTATTTTTGTTGTCCATCGTTGATTTGTAGGTGGATGCTGTAGCCGTTTCTGAGGTAGCGAAACAATTGAAAGTCGATTCTGTCCCTACAGTTTTATTTTTCCTGGTAAGTAATTGTGCCATGGTATTCTAATTGACTATTTCAACAATTAACATAATCATTTCAAAAGTAATTTTACATGACTCAGTAATCGTATACAGGTCCTCATATTTGGCTGTTAAGCACTTTATATGAGGATGCTATCACCTGACCTCAAATAACAGTCTTTGAACCTGCATCCTAGCAGTGTAAAGTTGAATGATCTGACCTCTAGGCCATCGCGCAGTCATTTAGTTAGGTACTCCACTTCGCTTTGTGACTAGACTAATTTCATTCCTGTTCGGTCGACTTTGTTAACTCGATCGTAGTGTTAATACTAGCAATGTAAAATATCGGTTCCTCTGTTAGTATTGTACACAGCAAGTTTTGTATAGAAAATTTGGGTTGTATATCCCTTTTAATAATGCCATTCAGGAAGTCAGTTGTAAAATTGTAATTACCTGGTTACATCAGTTATATTACTTGGTCATAGGACAGCTATGCCCAATCCTGTACGTAACTTAGGCTCTCATTTTGGACTGGAGATCTTTTGGTAATCTTATTGTATCTAAAATAGGTTGCATGACTTTTTGAGTATTTCAATAGGAAATTAAAAAGTAAGTGGCTTTTGTCTCATGCTTACTAGATGTATGATGATGCTCTTTACTGATTTAATTTAATAAGTGGTTGAACATGTGGGTCATTATTTATTCACAAGATCAAAATATTGGTGGCTTGCCGCGAATTTATTTTCTTCACTTTTTTATTAGATTTGTTTAGCCTCTGTTAAAACTTTCTTTCACATGACATTTAGTCATTTTCTGTTTTACGGCTATAAATTATAATTATTAAGAGTCAGGTAGTTGATTTCACGTTTTGTTGACTTAGTTGATAGGAGTCTTGTAGCCCCATTAACGTGTCTAATAATAAACTTCTCTCTTAGCATCATATTGCCCTCTTGGTAGTCTTGTCTAGCATCATGAAATTTGTAATGTCTCAATTTACTCCGAAATCAGTGACCATGTCCCTCAACCGTGAATGAAAGCAGCTTATTGTCATTGACTATTGGTAAGTCTACTTATATAATAGTTCTACTCTAATCCTCTTATGGTCAAAGTTAGTTGACAATAACCACTGTAAATAGTTCTGATAGTTGTTGCGTAATATTTTACAGAATTAACTAGTTCTTTATAATTCTTAATTATTTCATCTGACTGTGTTATTGTTTGCTTGATCAAAAGTCAGGTAAAGAAATCAATCGCGTTTCTGGTGTGGATATTCCGGATATTACAAAAGCTGTCATGAATTTACAATCAATGTCTAATGGTTCATCTAACGATCTTGCGTCGCGTCTTCATTCTTTAGTTAATATGGCACCTATTATGCTTTTTATGAAGGGTAGTCCCGAGGAACCTCGATGCGGGTTCAGTCGCCAAATCATCAGCATTTTACGTTCAAATAATGCGAAGTTCGAAACATTTGATATTTTACAGGATGAAGAGGTTCGACAAGGTTCGTCTGCTTTTCATTTAGTTTAATTATTACTATTTGCCTAATGCTGCTTTAAGTGACGTTTCTAACATTTCAGCGTGTAAAGTCATGCATCCAGTCTACTTATCTTTTAGTGCTGTCATCTACTGTAAATAAATAAAATTACTTTTTTCAATTTCAAGCACCCATATGTACTCGCATATTTATTTCGTTTTGTTTCATACATTTAGAGCACACAGTAAGGGATTGTTACTGCGAGAACTTCATCGCTTAGTTATTTCAAGTACAGAAACCATATTCTCCACAGGAATAACTACTCTAATACAGCTTATCACTTTGTCTGAAATCTTAGTTCTATGAATATTCATATGTCTGTAGCGCGTAGTAAGTTTACCGAGCGTACGCTGTTTCGTCGACGTTAAAATTGCTTCATGCGGCCGCCTATTCGCTTATAGTTGTTTACAAGCGAGCATTTTAATAGTTGTATTACGGAGTTTTTGTATAGCTTTTACAGAACAGTTATGCACACGTAGTGTAGTAGCTGTCAAATTGGATGAAGTCACATCTTATTACCATGGTTCTTTCTTAACACATCTTTGTTAGAGCCTTTAATTATCTCTACTATTATCCCTAATGCGCTAGTTGTTTGTTACAATTTTTTTTCTGCCTACGTTATCTTTATTGTAACAGATAGAAATGTCTTTTTTAAGAAGTTAGTTTTACGCAATCTCTCACAACAGGTTATATTATGAGATATAGTCTATCACCCTTCGTTGATTATTATTATCCTTATGTTTGTGATGCAGTTAGCTATTCATGCAATCACTGAGTTATTTTTATCCAGTGGAGATCCACACTCTTTAGATAGTTTTGCACTAAGTTTTATTGTGGTTTAATATGTGATGGTCATTGGATTATTCTTAGGAGAGAAATTATAGCTATTAAGAGTTAGTAACTTTTCGTGAACATTCACACTAATTCCAAAAGAACGTGGGGATTTTCGGATTGTAAGTAGTGCTTTCTGATCGCATTTCAAGTAAAATATTTTAGTCTTAACTATTAGTGCGGCATAATCACTTAGTAGTTGAAATATTTGGTCCTTAGGCTGCAGTCTCAAATCCCACTATCATATTCGGTCTGTCCAGCTTCTACACAGTATTACTAAAGGCCGAGCACACATACGGATGTATTTTAAACAACTTATTATTTCATATGCACAGTGCTTTTGACGTTATTAACTGTGCCAAATACGAAAGAAAATATTAGCTCTTTTTTGTTATTAAAGTTTTTAAAGAAAATTATTGTAACCTTTCGCTTATAACGACCCAGCTACTCCTATTGCTTAGTATTCTTAGACACTGAAAACTCGACAAGACCCCAACTCAGAACACGTTTGAACGGGAACGAAATTGTGTTTTATGTAGCGATATAAGGCTTACCGCTATACGCGAATTAACCGCAACTCTAATCTGCGAATTTGTCTGCGCCAACTGATAATCGCAACCGTGACCAACAACTTGATAACTGATTACTCACCTCAAGCCAAAATCAAGAAGACACGAACGCAGCACTAGAAAGATTCGATTCTATCATATCCCAACTCTGTATATATATTTACAAAAGCGACCTTATAGAAATTAGAGTAATTAGCACATTAAAATGACACTACAACCAATCACAATTAACAAGGTCCGAGCGGAGGAAATGAAGAGCAGTACCGGTTACCGCTTACTTTGCAATTAAATAAAAAATAGCGAAATTGAGGATAATTGCATGAAAAATGACTAGTTTCTTCTCTTCTTAGCATTGTGTTCCAAATAACAAGGATAAATAGAAGTAGTGATTCACAGTTAGAGAAACGTTAATATATTTATACAATTTACATAAGAAGCTTCTAGAGTCCTCTCCAACAATCCGCTAGAGGCGATTGGTTTAGAAACACCCAACCAATGTGCGCCGTCACGATCATGCACGAAACATGATATAATCCGGTCTATATCCCACTAACAAAATGAAATTATTTCTAAATTTCCTAATTTATATCTGTTGATGAGATTCCGGCCAAATCAGCAAGCGAGTAAAAATTCGTATATTAATCCTTAAGCAGTTACTATTTATTGAGAATTAGTGAAATTATCAGGTACTCAGACCAAAGCAAGAGACATGTGGTTACACCCTGCTGAAAGTTATATCCGCGATTGAGTCGCAACTTTGTTTCGTATTGTAGGTGCACTATGATTTAGACTTTTCGTCTTTATCCTTTTGTAGGCTTGAAGTCCTATTCCAATTGGCCAACTTACCCACAATTATATATAAAGGGTGAGTTAGTTGGTGGAGTGGATATCGTACGGGAGTTAGCTGAATCCGGGGAGTTGGCACAAATGCTGACAATTTCTTGAATTCATTAGTCAAAACATCTGCATTTTTTTCAACCTCTCATGTAATTGATTTATAATTCAATATAAATTCAATCAGAGTTTTCGTTTCGCGAGTTTGCAGCTAATTCTATTTTTGCATCGTGTTTGCCGAAAATTATTTTTCACCTTCATGCCTATAACATTACTCAATAACATCCTGTTCACGATCAAACCCCGTCTGTTAATATTTTCTGTACTTTTACTAGCAGCCGTCATCTTTCTTCAACACGTGCCACTAATGTTAATGGTTCAAGTTTATGAAGTGCTCTTTTAAGCCTCCTGAAACCGCTGTCTAGACTCCATGTTTGTATTTTTAATGTGCGGACTTAGTCAAATAAACCATTAAGCCCTACTAGCTAAATCCTTTGAATCTCTTGCCATTGATGTATACTGTCTCCGAAGTACGCATACAGGATCCTAGCGTTGTCACTCACTTGAGTTCACCTGATCAGTGCAAAATACCAGCATGACTTTTTGTTTATCCAAACACCCGACAGTAAGTCCTCATAACCTTCTCAATGTAGACATGACACTAGTTTTCCGTGTAGAACAGACACTACTCGAATGGGATTTTGTCGACAGTCGTTTATATGGCACTGTCTAAATGCTACATTAAGATACATACCAGTTCCTGTTTTCCATTTCTCCCCATGTTCATACTGGCTGCAACTTGCATTGAGTTAAAGAGGTTCTGTAACTTCAGCAAGCTAGATACTCAGACAGTAATCGATTTTAGAGATTTGACTCCCAAGTTGGTAAGCTGAATCAAGCTGAAGAGCACTAAGATAATTGTATTCAATGAAAACGCTGACAATATTCAGAGTCTCTTCAACACTGAGTAGAATCGCCAAGATATTTAGAATGCTCTTCTTTTCCTCCAAATGCACCATATTGCTTAGTCCCGATATGCATCATCGCCTAGGGTGAATTAGTTGAGTGCATAAACTCCTTCATTTATCTCAGAAGTCAACCCTGGTATGTTGGTGTCTGACTAAATTTCAGTTCGGAATTAGAAAACTTGCTTGGCTTTTGCCGAATCAGGTCATCGGTGTAAACGAGATATCCTTTCCAACGAAAGGATGAGTAAATTTCCCAGCTGTCTGCTCTGTTTTAATCTACGGACGCGAAACACGGGCTGTGAAAATAGATGTGTTGACTCTAGGTCTTTGGTTATATACGTCTTCATAGTGTTATCCACGTATCCTGGATGTTGGATGCAGAGTACTAGAAAGTAGTGGCAAACCAGTGGATGAAGTTGTAAACTATCATTGACTGAGGTAATTGGGACATATTGCGTTCATACGATCACTGCTTGCCTCGCCTCATGATGTCGGTTATCGTCGTAAGAGGATAGAATAAAACTTGGGGCGTCCACACCGAGACATGGCTTCCGTTTATGAAGTATTTAATTGTCAGTCTAAGTCATGTTGGCGAATGCAGTCTAGCTAGTTTGGGGTCCGCTTGATAGTCGTGTTCAGTAGCTGCAGATACTGCTTGGCATGTCTCAGAATCGGTCACAGTGACCCAGATGCATTCACTCCTTATATTCCTGTAGATTTCCATTATTTCGTTTATTCCTCCCTGTTAGATTATGTTGTGCAGTCAATCTTGTAAATTTGCTCCCGTGCTAGTGTGGTATTGCGACTTGGATCTATACACATGTATGCCAGGTCCTACGTTGTTCATGATCAACTGTACATATAAGATGCAGGCCTGCGTAGTCGCAATTTATACAACTACTCCACTAACGCAAAGAATTCTGTAACCCGTCATTGCGTTAAGCGTTTTTTTTACCTTTAAGTGATGAGTGAACTAGAAATACTTGTTCGCTATTTTGTTATTCAGGTGATTTGTTGAGACTGCGGAAATTGACATCATAATAACGATTTACACCATCGTAGTTCACTCAGTTCTCGGCTAGTTGCTTTTCTTTGCCATTAGGAGGGGATAAGGGAAACGTTAATACGAGTTTGGGCAAGTAAAAATTGTGTTATCTTGTTTAGAGGGAGATAGTTTGTGCTGTTTGAGTTGAATTCATCAACAACTCTACGAAGTAATCCAATCAAGACTAATTTTGGACAGGTGCAATTTTCTAGTTTTCAACAGCTAACTGAAAACATCTTATTCAAAAAACAAAATACTGAAATATACGTTGCTGCTTAGCGAATACAACACCCTCTCGTTTTGCCAATCGTTTTTACACAGTGTAATTTCCATGTGTATTTCAGAGTTGACCTCACAAGGTGGCCTCGGTTAGCCTATATAAGATTCCACATTAGGCATACGTTATATTTCATAACAGCATTCATGATGTAATCACAAATATGAAATTAGTAGATTTCGTATATTATCTCTTTTATCCGTTCATGATTACCTGATCTCGCCATCCTAGTTTGATTCCTTAAACTACATGTATATTGTTGCTGAATTAACCTTCTGACATCTGGGTCCCGAGCGGTATACACGTATCCATGTTTCCGCAACTTTAGAATTGTGTTTGCTACGTGAGTTTGTGATATTTTGAATCACTTCATTGCCAACTCTTCGTTTTTCTTCGAATTTAACCTATTGAAGAATACTTATATGCGTTTTAGAATTATTCGCTCGAAGGCTGCTATATATCTTCGAAAAATGTTGTATTCTGGTCACAAACTGGTTTTCAGAAATTGTGCATTACTTGTTCTCATCACACCCTAGGCCAAGAAGATAATTAAACGATTAGCTCATCCAGAGCCAAAAAGCTTCTGTCGGTCGGTTATTATTGTAGGTGGTAAACTTCGGATTCAGATTGTCTCAACGTTTCAGTCCTGTCTGACTGAGCTTTCTTAAGGGAAATAGTAAACGTAGTTATCAACGATAAAGATCAGTGCGAATCTATACTAAGAACACGAGACTTTGCAAAGCGATTTCTTTTGAATGATTGTATTGATCTACTGAACCGAAGAATAACAGCGGATGTACATTGTTGTTAATTGTTACAATACTTGGCTTAAAGACTTTTACAATAATACTAGTTGGCGTCTTTTCGCACTTGTTTGATATTTAGTAATTTTCATGGCGCAGCTAATTGCACACTATTTCGTTTAGTTAAATAGTTTAGGTTGGCCTATTTACACAGTTTCAACTGTCAGTCTCTGTAAGGCCTAAAACTTGAAATCTCCGTTCCATCAAAATCAGTTTTTTTATTTCCATTCTACGGAGTGTGGCATATCTGCTACTTGATTGAAAAATATGATTCTAACACTGATTTGCTCTGTCATTCTATTCAGCCCTTCCTGTAGCATCACAGGTAAACACTACAATCAGTACATTTGTTGCCGTAGATATTGCGTTGCTGTTTGACTTTCCTTAATACTTTAGCATGACCTTCATTTGAAAGTATTGTTTAAAATCTTCGTTTGTTCCAGTTCTTTAATAGTTTATTTGATTTATATCCCATCCTTCATTTACGTGGTCTTTAGGGTAGTTATTTACTTTATATTCAGGTAAATAATTTTTGACCGGTTTATTTCCGTTTCTAACAAAACAATCAATTATTTGTCAGAAATTTATTTAATTTGATATTTCTCTGAATGTCATTATTTTTTCTTTAGTAAACTTGATACTGTCTTATACATAACTTAGTTCAAACGTTCATCCACTTCAAGATTCGCAAGTAGATGTTCAGGGTGTCTGTAAATTTGATTGCTCTGTTTTTCATGAATGCAGGAAAACAAAAGTGGGCAATTCCATAACTATACGTTTATGATACCACCATATCAGTAAATATATCAAGTTTCTAATAGTCTCTGTGGAATCTAATAAGTATCGAATATCAAATTCGGAATGGTTTTGTAGAATTTTTATTGATCTCTTTATTAAAATTCATCACTAAAACGTTTCATCTACGTTATTGCATCAGAAATGTAACCTAAGTGAATATTAAAAATGTACCTTGAAATAATTGTCAATTAGAAGACCAGATAGGCGATATCTTATGAACACGTCAGTATATTTGAAAATATCCCAGAAGCATTTTTAGATAGATCCTATTAAAATACCAGCTAGATGAATTATTGAGCCAAATATTAGGCAATGCAAAATGTAGCATTCCACAGGAGTGAAATCCGGACTTACACAGCCGAATAGTATGTATATTCAACAAAATGGCAAGTATGGTTTACAATTACGACAAATGAACATGAAAATGTAACATTGGAAAAAGAAGCTTATCATAGGAAGTCAAAGAAAAATAACTGATTTTCATGTGCGAACAAATTAAATTATAACGTGTTTAGTATATTAGTTATATCAGCAGTTTGCTATAAACCGTAAATGGAATTAGTAGAATGAAAACAGTAATGTCTGTGACACAACATCTGTATTACGAACCTAATCCTAAAATAATCCCCCAATTTATTTCTAACCCCAACATCCAAACTAGATCTAACCAAGCCTAAATCCTAATCTTACAATTATTTCCGGGTTTATATTACTCATCGAACAGTCGAGCGAGACGACCACTTGGAATAACTTCTAGCTTTGATTAAATGGTCCCCAGTGACGTTCAAACCAACTTCTCCAACGGTTGATAACACCTTTAATGTCCGTTCTTCGAAACTAGAAGTCATGTTAACGAATTAATTTTCAATAATATGAATGACAAATAATGACAACTTTCATAATAATAATTAATAACAAGTACAATTATCTGAAATGAACTGAAGCACTCATTACCGATTGAGTAGTTCATTCCAATCGGTAACTGAAATAATGTCATTATTAATAAAATTCCATAAAGAAATTAACATTGAAAGAGAAAAGTAATTATGGAATGCAAACCTAAAAAATAAAATTTACTTGTAACTTAGTTTGTCCTCATGAATGTGCATTTGTTTTGCGCCTTAATATAAATGATAATATAACAATTCAGTAGGTTATTTAGTGTTGAATGTTTATATATTTAGCGGAATATATATATATATATATATATATATATATATATATATATATATATATGTCAGGGAGAGAAATTAAGCCGCTTCGCGATTAAAGCTTAATTCTCAAATATCTAAGTGTATGAATGGTTTGATAAGTAAGCTATACATGCATGCTCTTTTCATAACATTGTTAATTTATTTCATTAAAATAAATGAAAAATGTTTCTAGTAACAAATGCTGTCATCAATATTTCATCTTTTTTATATAACATTCACTGGTGTATGCGTGGATAGTAAAGATTTATAGACCATTTTATTTGTCGGTGTCAATATAGCATAGTTTAAGTAATAATGGTATATTTTCCTTATTCTTCCTCATCGTCTTCTTCTTCTTCCTCAGATTCATCAGTGACTACCACATCAGCAGTGTGAGCAGCTGGTACATTTTCAAATACTCCGCTATGGGGACATTGTTCTCGCCATATATCAATCTGAAACAAAATCAATGTAGAAAACAATTATTGGACCTAGACGGTCATAAAATTCATAAAGAATGACGAAAAGTCAACCACCTGTAATGTGTATCTTTTGAAATGTCTATCAGCAAAGCAAGATAAATGAAAATATCAAGTGTCGATACTGTTTGTAACGATGAACTCAATAATCAGATTTTATTATTTGGTTTGAGGTTAAATAAGGCACCATATTCCAATAATCGTAAAGCAATCCTCTAGAGTAGAATGTTTACCGAGGTATGATAATTAATGCAGAGTAAAAGTTTGAATAATGATGAGAATGAATGCAATCACTTGTCGATTATTGGCTTCAGTGTTCTCAACTGTTATTTTAGCCCATTTGCTTTTAATTCCGTCTCACTACTTTGTTGACCAAGACTTTACTTTTATCCTGACTGACTATGTGTCCAAGTAATACTATCATTCTGCTTTTCTAATTTTTAGCGTAATGTATTCGTAAATTCCAGGTGAATGCTATCACGGATTTTAAGTATGGGATAAAACTGTAGTGTGTAAAAATATTCTACTTGATAGAAGTCTTTAGTATTAGTCATGTGGTAATTCAAACGACCAAAGACAATAGTTCTTATTTTAAAATCTACAATTTTAAAGCAATCTCTAAGTTGTTGTTTATCAATATTCGTTAATTTTTAATGCATTAGTAGCTAAGAGTAAATTACCTTGGAATTTCTACCATGAATTGTACTGTTGAAATGAAATGTCTAGTTATTGCACCGTATAAGCATTGACTCAGAGAAAATAGTGCTAACAAGTTCATCTGTGACATTGTATATTAATTTACCGTTTTAAATAAAAAAAGCAGATCAAACCATTTTTTTGATAATCAAGCGTTTATATATACTCTCACTTAATTCGATTGTCTTTGGAGTTAAGATTACTTACTACTGAATATTGAATCACTAATACTACTAATTTACTTGCATTCACTGACAACAGCATATAGTACAATAATCCTAAAACAGAACTCAGTGACGTAGTTCCTCCCTGTCTTATCATTTGTTTCGTCGGAATCTCGATATGGCCTCTGGAAATTTAACTAATTTATATCTCTACGTTGCTTACGATTTTGACGACGTCGTCTTATTTGTCATATTTGTTGTAAATGTGTTATAACGTACAGTCTATTCGAGGGGAACGTGCATGACAAATCGCTCGCTTACGCCTGTTACCCCACTCGGAGGAGCATAGGCCGCTCACCAGTATTCTCCATTCAACACTGTCCTGAACATTCCTTTCCAGCTGTCTTCAGTCGCTGTTCATCCTTTTAATGTTTGCTTCCAGCTCTCGACGCAGGGTGTTCTTCGGCCTTCCTCCTTTCCGTTTTCCAACAGGGTTCCAAGTTAGTGCTTGTCTCGTGATGCAATCAGATGACTTCCGCGATGTATATCCTATCTATTTCCAATGTCATTTCCTGATTTCCTCTTCAGCTGGAAGTTGGTTTGTTCTCTTCCATAGTAGGCTGTTGCTGATGGTTTCCGGCCAACGGATATTCAACATTCTACGTAGACAATTGTTAATAAATACCTGTACCCTCCTGAGCATGTTTGAAGTAGTTCTCCACGTATCAGCTCCATATAGAAGAATTGTCTTGACATTCGAATTGAAGAGTCTAACTTTGAGATTGGTAGACAGTTGTTTGGAGTCCCATATATTTTTCAACTGTAGAAATGCTGCGCTTGCTTCACCGATCCTTGCCCTTACATCTGCATTGCATCCTCCTTGTTCATCGATGATGCATCCCAGGTATGTAAAGGTATCCACTTCTTCCAGATTTTCAGCATCAAGTTCAATTAGGTTGGTGCTCTGTGTGTTGAATTTGAGGATCTTGCTCTTTCCCTTATGTATGTTCAGGCCTATTGATGCTGAGGTTACTGCTACGTTGGTTGTCTTCACTTGCATTTGCTGGTGTGTATGGGATAGAAGTGCTAGATCATCGAATGTCATCCTACTTGTCTATTGAATTCCGTGCTTTCCCTCAGATGTAGAGGTTTTCATGATCCGATCAACCACTAGAAGGAAGAGGAAAAGCAAGAGCAGACAGCCTTGTCTGACACTGGTTCTCACTAGGAATGCATTTGTCAGCTGTTCTTCATGCACAATTTTGCACTTTAGTCCGTCGTAAGAATTCTGGATGATGTTGACGAGTTTCTGTGGTATACCGTAGTGTCGAAGAAGTTTCCATAGCGATCTCCTATCTACACTGTCAAACGCCTTCTCATAGTCAATGAAGTTGATGTACAGTGACGAGTTCCATTCAATTGATTGTTCAACGATGATCCGTAATGTTATGATTTGGTCTGTGCATGACCGATCCTTACAGAAACCAGCCTATTGATCTCGAAGTTGAGCATCCACTGAGTCTTTTATTCTATTCAATAACACTGTTGAAGACTTTCCCTGGTACTGACAACAGTGTGATCCGTCTGTAGTTCTCACATTTGCTCAAATCTCCTTTCTTTGGTATCTTGACAAATAGCACCATCACAATGTCAACACTTCTAAACAAGGGATAATGCTGAAGGTAAGTGTTTGTAACGTAAACAAATTACTTGGTGATTTGATTTTTCTGAAAATAAAAGCGTATGCGGACATGTTGATGCTATCGAATTTCAGTCAGTAGGTCATTAATATGAACCTCACTTCTCTTGATTCAGTTTGAACAACTTTGTTGTATCATTATTTTTTTGTATACTTATTTACACAAATCTATGCTTGGCAAATGATAAATTATTAAACCTAAAATGGAAATGTGATGTACATTATAATATTTAATTATTTTCTGACGTTAGGACTTTTTTAGAGAAGTCAATCAAATCGTTCAATTATGAACCCTGAACACATGTTAGCACATGCATTAGAAGTAAATGAAAATAGATAGTAACTACTTACAATATCTGGTCGACTCTTATTCTTTGCAGCTTCTTCTGCTTGTTTTTGTCGTTCTAAAAATGCTTGTTTAGCTTGTGCAGCATATCGTGCTTGTTTTTGTGCTCCATCATCATCGTCATTCGTATGACCATTTTCAACTAATAATATTTTCTTGATAATTTATAGAAAATTGAATGGAAAATAAATGTAACTTGTAAATTCATTAAACAGAATACACAAAAGCCTTTTATTTGGTGAAAACCAGTGGATATTTCTGCGAAAACATCTTACGAATTAAAATTATCCTTAAGGTTTACAATATTTTTTATCAGATGTATAATCCCTATTATTTACTTGTAATTTTTACTATGTTATACACATTGCTTTCAGCCATTTTCTATTCAGTCACTGAGTGAGTGCTACATAATGGAGTGTATTATCTTCAATGATTTCATATCAAATATCTAAAGTTATACCTAACTGCGTGCTTTGAATACGTTCAGTATAGCGTAGATCTATTTGTCCATATATATATAAATCGTACGAATGGAGATGGATAACTAACTTGCAGAACTGTTGTTCAGAAGGTTATTTCATACTTTTGATTGTATTTACACTGAACGTTTTGTTTTTATTATTTGTATATTCCTCTCACTCTAATCTCCTATCTGACCTATTAATTATTGTTGTATCGTTTTTCATTCATGAACTAGTTGATTTTGTACACGCTATCTCAGTTCCTTATCACTATCGCCTTTGTTCTGTATTGATGTTATTTTCCTAATTGGTTGGTTGTTCTGTCAGGTTTTACTCGTGTACAAAGAAATGCTTGAAATATAAATATGACTTTGTGTAGCTGGCTCAATTGTCTTGTGTTCATCTATCCTGCTTAGAGGCTACCATTTTCAGGGCAGATTTATAGGTGCAGAACGATCAGTCTTTGTATCTTGTTGGTAATATCTCTACCAAGGTTATCATTTCGTATATTGTTGTCGGTCGTAGTTCACGATATATCACTTGGTTTAGTGATCATATCACTTTCTTCTTCTAAACAAAGTTCATCAACATCCAAACGATGTCAAATGCAGAAGCTTAGGATCTTTTAGCGAAGCTGGTATCACTAAGTCAGAATTCAATGCTCAAGGTTTCTAACTCTAATTCGTGTTAAAATGCTGTCGTTAACTTTTCATGTGGTGCAGAACTAGCTTCTTAAAGTACATAGTCTAGTAGCTTCTTAATTGCTCAATTTGTAGAAAACCTATGGACAAGTGTATCAGATACGTGAATAAACAAATTATGAATTCTATATACTTTAGTGTTAATACTTGGGTAACAATCTCGTATGAATATCTGTTTCCATATGGATGCTTTACGTTATATTTCTATGACTATTACTAGGTGTAATTTAGTAATTAACTTATTAGTTTTCTCTTAAATCTATATGCTTATTCAATTAACACAACGTCATTCCGTGCTAAAATAATATCTAAGCATGTTTTTTGGTACTGTAACTTTCTGTCTTAAACAATTATGCTCGTTTATTCTTATTACGATTATCATTATCGCTACCGACATAACATATCTCCTATTGTGTACCATATTCACATGATTTTCTATTATTTTGTACATAATAGTATATTCTTACTTTTTTTTACTAGATGACCTTTCAACCTTTTTCAATCACTGTCTATTACTTTTATTGTATAAATGTCTTATTCAATCATACCGTTTACATAGACCTTAAATTAAGCATTACAACATAATAGTTTGGGATTACAAAACTGTAAGGCGGGATAGTGGGGTCATTTATCTTCTATTCACACTTTTCGATTTTGATATGATAGGGATTTTTCACTCAGGAGGGTGGTTTTGGTTATACCACTTTTTTGAGCCAAATGGTTTAATCCTGGAGATTTCATCAGTACGAACTTCTGTTAGAAGTTCTGACGATGAAAACTCAGCAATTAAATCATCCGGCTTAGAGAATACTGTATAACGAAAAACATTTTTCGATTGGTTTCACTAGTATATTAAATAATGCACTATTTGTTAGATGAACATCTAAGATTCCTAGGTATTCTGAATTACCTTACTACTTCCTGTTGTAACTTGTGATTTTGATGCTTCTTGTATAAATTTACTTTTTGCTTCTGATGCCCATTTTACAGAATTATTTGGGTAATCATCTGTTTGATCATCATCATAACGAACTACATTATCACGACGAGTTGGTTCGTTTTCATAGATTCCACTTTCCGCAGCATTAATATCTATAAGCTATGTAGATAAGGATAGTAAAGGATGAAAAAAAAAAAGTGACTAAGCATCTGTTGTGTATGTGTTTTGTCTGTAGTTTGACTATACACATGTATAAGTTATTCATCCTTTAATTACTTTAATCTACATGAATGAATTTATTCACCCTAAAAATAATTTCAGTACAGTCTAACTTTGTGCGTAATCGTCAGTAAAAAGTGTTTCTTTGGATATGAAATTTATGAACACCCCGCCAAAACACACGATTATGTATCTTCAGCTAAACATTGTTAACTAATAGTACAGATTGATGGAAGTGGGAATTCTGACATTATATGCCTACACAGTAGTACAAAAGGTTAGGTGTTCGCCAACCTGAAGCCCATGGGGGGGGGAATCTGGGGTGCGCACCACTGGGGAGTTTCATACTAGAACAAAAAAGCTGTCCAGTGCTCCCTGGTTTTTACTGATACCCCGCCAACATCAATCTATGACATATTTAGTCAAACAATATACAATAATTTATTGTTTGTTATTTCACTGGATGAAATTTTCAATTTAACTGTTTTATCCGATCAAATATCTGCTTAGTTGATGTCATCTGTTTAGCATAACATGATGTTATAGATTTATTCACATACTTAATTCGAGAGCGTTTAAAGGAACTAATACAAATGTATTATAATTGAGTGTTCTTTTAAATTTGAAATCACGAATTGACTTATTAAATAACGATTTGAAACCAGGAAGCACTGGGTAGCTATTTAGTCTTAGTTTGGGACTTCACAACAGTACACATTTATAACCGCCTCACAGTGGCATAACAATTAAGCGTCTAACTCAAAACCATGGGGTTCTAGGCTCGGCTTCCTGGTGGAATAGTGAGTGTACACTGTCAAGAGGTCCTGTACTAATACGAAACAACTGTTCGGTACTTCTTGGTTTTTTAGTGTTTGTTTAACCTAGGTCAATTAGTCATATGCACTTGTAATGAGTAAAATGCCAAGGTTTGTATTTTTACTGATGGTTTTAAAACAAACTATATAGTTAGTATGAGTTTGTATCTTACCGATGAGTTCCAAATAGGACGAAACGCGCGTCCTGGATTTCGCTTGCCAGTCACAATCCAACTTAAACAATACTATATAGTGTTTAGAAAGCATATATCTTTTTTATTATAAACAAAGAAAATAAACCTGTATGTTTGGAAATTGATTTGGACATTTCAATGATCATTAAGATAATCTATGCATACTTCAATACTTTCCCTTACAAATTTAAATCGTTAGTAAATTCGCGCTTAATCAGTAGAAGTCAGGTGAACTGGCTCTTTTCACTTATTTTTGTTGTTGTCATCGTTATTTTCCGTTTAATAATGATCCAGTTAATTTCTTTTTACTTACTTTTATACTGTCTCTTTTCACAACAGATGTATCAGCTGCTTTCAAAAATAATTCACGTCTTTCTCTAGCACTCATACCAGATGGTAGATCTTTTTTCGTCTCACCAGCTCTAGCAATATTTTCGAATTTTTCTGGTTCATTCTCATATACACCTCCGTAACCCTTTAATAAAAACGAGGAATTTGATAGGGTTAAAAATAATGATAGGAAATGCTATACACTTATATCAGAAAACAAATATTTGTCTGTGTTAAATTGGCCGATTCAAGAAGAATGACTAACCATCAAAACTGTTCTTAAGAAGATTATTTTATTTATTTGGAGAACATGTAAATCGATTATTTCATTTCTATTAGTGGCATGTTTCGTTTACTCTAACTTCCCACTAGGCCCATGAACAGTTATCATATTATTTTCCATTCAATAACAATATCTAATTACCTATGTGTCTGCCCCATCAGTTCTCAATCATTTTTATCCTCTTTTTGAATAAATGTTATTTTTCTAGTTGGTTAGATTTTGTGTGCATATAAATAAACGGGTGAAATATGATTTGAGCGATTGATTACTTGCTTTGCGACTTGTGGGCTAGGACTCACAAGGCAGTTGTACAGGCATATAACATCAGCCTTAGTGTATAGGTTTTTCAGTATTAGTTCTGATCATGGCTAGCGTCTTTGTATTCCATGATAGGCCTCATGTCACATAACAATCTAGTGAGAATTTTATCGTTGTCAATTATTTTCAGCATAACTATATAAATTAGTTGATGAAGCAAAAACCTCATAATGTTCTTTTTTCCGTTTTTGGGGATAAATAGATCTAAGGACTAAGTCTTTGTATTAGTAATCACGACTTCTGATTTAAAAATACAATGTGAATCTGAAATTTGGCTCAGCCATGATAAGCGGAACAAATTTTGATTGTAATTTTATGCTACTTATTAGTAGGCAGAGTTATTGGAACGTAATTTCATTTTGAGAAAAAAGTGATAAGAACTTGTCATAAATTGATCTTCATTTATTTGTATTGAAAGACCTAAAATCAACTTTTTGAGTGTAATAAACAGAGAAAATAACTTACCTGTAAACCTGCCTACTAATAAGTGGCATAAAATGATATTCAAATATGTGCAATCATTTTAGTGCTTATATCAAGTAACAAAGCTATGTAATCTACTTTTTAATTGTCCTTTCTCAGCAGAACTTCAAGAGACTCAATTGTATAATAATAAGGGATGTTATATATTTGAATATTATTTCCACTTACGTCATGAATATCAAGTTTTGGGCGTTCTGATGATGCATCCTTGTCAGTCTTACCACTTTCAATATCTTTCCATCGCGCTCTTGCACTTCTTGTTGCTTCTGGCGCAACTGTAATTGATTCATCGATGAATGAACTTTTTTTACGATTTTCTTCATCAATACTCTAAAACAAATTTTTGAATAACAATCTTCATTATCATGATTTACTGTAATTCAAAACAAGTTTCCAATAATTGTTAAAGAAATCTAGCTTCTTTCGTTATTATTTCCGAAACTTACTGCTTTCATATGACCCTAAAAATATATTCTCGAGGTATTTTTCAGCTTTCTTAAATACACTTTTTTAGTAACCAGTTGATAGCGTATTGAGAACTGTAAGCATTTGTTGATTTTTCAATTTGTTTTTATTACCATCAGAATCAATATTTGGGGAGCCTGTTAAAATCGTCAGTGGTTATCCTCATCAATCACTGCTAGTATGATACTTTATATTGACATGTTTCATTATGCATATTTTGACTGTAGTCATTCTAGTACTCAACTTTTGACTTATAGACATTCATGGAGGTAACTCCCTCTAAAGTATTATAACAAACAAATGAAAAGCCTTTACATTGGTATTTTTCAGACAAGGGGGATTCCTTTTTGTATTTTATTTCTTAAAACAAATTAATCCATTTCTATATGAATAAATGATAATGTTATATTGGGCAATAACTTTAGACATGTTTGTAGTCATTACGTAATTAGAATTTATTTAGCTTACGAAATACATACCTGTCCACCAGTTGCTTCCATATTCCGAAATTTAGCTCTTAAATTTTTTGTTTTTTCACCAATCTCTTTCAAATCAACAGGTTCAAACATGTCATCTGATGTGACTACATCCGGTGCTCTCGGTTTTGGATTACTCTCTAGTATACCAACGGCAACACCATCAGGTGGTGGGGTGAATTCTTTTGGTTTTCTGGGTCCATTTTCTACTTTACTCATTGTAGCTTTTGTAGCTTCTTCAATAAATTTTGTTTTAGCTGATTCCACACCGGCATATTTCATTTTTGGTGCAGATTTCTTTTTATTCTTCTTTTTATCGTTATTAACTTCACCTGATTCAAATTTATTTCTGATATTACCCATTCGTCCACTAGAGTTTGATACTCGTCGTTCAAGATCAGCGTTTTGTTTACCATCTTTATTGGCATTTACTTTTTCATCATCTACATTTTAACGAGATATTAAAGGTAGACAAAATTTGGGTAAATATGTTTTTCATAATTAAACAATGAGTTTTTGTTTTACCGATCAATGCAAATCAGAGTAAGCAATTTTATACTGTCAAGAATATTGATGTATGGTTAGTACGAATAAATACGTATTCATTCCTTGCCCTTTAGAATTTCCTCATTAAGTCAGCATTCACCTGGATATTAATATATACTGTGATTAAAACTGAGGTTAGCAATCATAAAAGTTGGAATTCAATAAAAGCGGATTGATATTATGAATAAGATAATTAGTCTGGGATATCAATTTTTATGACACTTGTAGATTAATTGGCTACAACATTGATTCTAGTTTGCATTGTACATCCTTATCTAACCACTAATTGACGAACATAGTGATCTTTTTGTGAGACTACTCAAAATCTATTCACTTATTGTTATGTATCACTAATGTTTTAAAAACAAATTAATAGGAATGTCAATGATAGTCATCAGCAAACACACTAAAATACCTTACGGAACCAGCTCGTAAAAACATCTGAGCACATATCAAATCCTAAAGTTGTTGATTGCTATAACTCGTTTATACTGAATCAAATAGAAATCGATAGGCAGAAAATTTTAGATCTAAGGCTTCGCAACAATTATGCATATTCATTAACTCAAAGATTTCATAGATGCTTGGGGACCGTTGTTGAATTTGCAAATGCGACTGTAATCTTCAAATCAAGTGACATATTATGGACGAAGCAGTGTATGTTAGTTGATTTATTATGCAAAATTAAATAATATCTTGAAGTTAGTGAAAAATGATAGACTAAGAATTTAGAAACTTATTACGAAACTGTAAATTTTTGGTTTACTAGGCTTTAATTACCTCAGCAGTAGAATGGAATAATTTTTGAAGTTATCATTTAATTACGTGTTATGTCAAAGTTGGATTCTACAAACTTAATTATTTACATTGCAGCCTGACGTTTGCTAAACAGGTGTTGAAAGTCAGAAAGCATTGGACAGTTGTTCCATTCAATTATGAGATTTCTTGAAAGTACTAATCTCGAAACCCTTGTCTTTTTTGTGAGATAATTACCATTACACTAATAAGTTAATATCTACGGATTCGCGATTCAATCTACTATATCGCAAGATTATCATCACTTTTTATCATGAAAACTGTTATTTATAATACTATTTATTAATTTTAGTATGTATAAACAACTGTGTAACTTAAAAATATGGCTTCAATAGTTAGGTAACCTGACATATACGTAAAATACGTATGGATAAGCAACCTGACCTTCCAGGTGGGCAATATAAAAAGATGATATGTTTCTTTCTTTAGCTTACTGAAGTAATCACATATCTTCTATTATATGAAATATCAACAAATCAGTAATTAAAAAAGTGTAAGGTGAGCGATGTGACTTATAATTTCAGATCATAAATAAATAACGAAATGTTGGTATTAAATTGACTGATTACAGAATACCAAGTAAGAAAATAGGCAAAATGGTATGATAAGAGACTGAATATTAATACTAGATCTGTAAGAATAAAGTGAATGAACTACATACATAAAATTGGCAGACAGGCTTCAAACACACCAAGATTTTTAAATAATTTTAGCAGCATCAATTTGTGATAAATTCCATCAAATAATAGTATTAAATGTCAACAGAGAAAGGTGAGGAGTTTATTGTGAACTGATAATAACGGAGTTAAAATAGGAATTTATTTGAAGTTTTTCTCAATTTTTCTAAATTGTTACTTATTACTATTATTTCCTTATTAGTGCTTCAAACGAATTAAATCGCTAATAATTCAAACATATAATGTAATTGATAGCTTTCAGGTGTATGTATGTAACTGAATATAATAAGTCAGCGCATATGATTTATATCAGTATACTGAGCTATTCACAAACGGTTTGTCTCTCAATATATGTATACATCTATGCGTAATTATGTTTTCATGAAAGTGATATTTATTTATTATCATCTAAAGGCTATTGATTATAATGAACAACCTTGTAGGTTACTTGATTCATATAGAATTGATTGCCTGTGTGTAGGTGTAAAGGGGCTGGGTGGCTAGAATCTCTTCTTTGTGTCAAACGTAATTACACGATGAAACTGACATATTTCATAGACTAATACATTTCCCTTCTTAGTCTACTTTCATCCTTTTGTAGAATCATATGTTATAGCTTTAAGAATCCTATAACTGTAGTATATATATAGCCTTTTATGTATATATTGTTAACGTATGTAGGATTGATCGTACGATGAATAACACCCAATTCATTTATACAATGATTATTTGTTCAGATCATAATTTATGATCAATATGAAAATACAATGCAAACGAACAAGTAAAACTACGGAAAGCAGGTATGGATACATAAATAACTGTTAATTATTCACAGTGAATAACAGACAATATTAATTTAGATTGACTCAATATTGTGTATAGTCTACACTTTCTCTCTCTCTCTCTCTCTCTCTCTCTCTCTCTATATATATATATATATATATATATGCATATATATATATGGAAATTGATCTATACAATTCAAGCCTAGAAACATAAACAAAGCAGGTGATTCATTTAAGTTTCTGAAAATGTCATTCACATAAAGTATAAGAACTTTGATTAACCAAAATTAAGAAAAACAAAATCTTTTCAAGCTGACTAAATAAAATAGAATGAACAAGAAGACAACAATATTTATTCACTTTTAGAAATTAATTGATTTCTCCTGAAGTTTCTTATTGAATTCTACATGAAACTTCATTAAAGTCTTATTAATTTAAAGTGATTTTCAGAGTTCTAATAAAGTTTTAATAATTCAGGTAATCTTTTTCTTTATTATATAACCAAAAATAACTGAAAACTTCTATTGCCAAATGATAACACTAATTTTGCAATAGCTCCATTACACTAAATAATGTTTATTCTATAACGTTATTATTCTGCTTCAGTTTTATGACATAAATGATCAAATGATGCGAAAGTGTTAGGGTGTATTCATCACCAACAAAAGATAATTCTATAAATAAATTATATCAATAATGCATTAATCAGTGTAGGCTATAGTAGACTACTTCTACCTACGATTAAACAATAAGCAATTTCTACAGTGAAATCTGAAATTTTGGATGATCACAATTAACAGTTACTTTTCTTTAATTCTACGCTTAATAAGTAAGACAAAATGGAGTTTTGTCAATATATCCTACGCCTATTGTTGTTAAACTATAATTAATACTGTGATAAAGTCTAGAACATTAATACTAAATGAAAAGTTCTACTAATACCGTGCTGAACATCCCTTATATTTTACCTATTTAAATTTAATCAGCGGAAAGTGATACAATCGAATTTCAGTGCACTAAATAATAGACCAATTTTTATTTTACAACCATTCATACTGGACTGACGTATATGCCTAGGAATATTGAATGATCTAGTTGATTATTGCTAGATCTCTGAGGAATTTGTTGTTTACAGTCTCCTTACACTGAATTTCATCAAGTTTACGCAAGTACGCAGCCAGCGGTGTCTATAAGCATCGGAAATAAAATAAAATGGCATGCATACTTTCATGCAGTTTTGTAAAGCTAAATGTACATTTACGTAGTGATAAATAATTAAAACAGTTTTAAAAGTTATAAAGTGTATATATATACCCACATTTCGTGCTACAATAGGTTTATCAATCATATAATCTAAGAGAAACCAGATTCTGATTCATCTTCTAAACATAATTCTACCTTCACTCATTATTATATGGCAATCGCTAACGCCTGCCTCTGTGTTATAACTTAAGGTAAAAATTAATCAAAAATCTTGATATGTGTATAAACTTAGATAATATTTACTGTACTGAACTATATAAAAACGTCATACTTAAAAGCAACATTATCTGATTAAGTAATCGTAGTGCTTAACTCAAATTTGTTACTGAGTTGTAAACTGACTGACGTCAACTGATAATGCCAACCAGAACAAAGAGACAATAGAGAAATGTTTTACTTCAATTTAGAACTCTTTCCAAGTGTGCCTATTAGTCTATTGCGGAACTTCGGAATGTAGTGTAATGCATTATATGATAAAGCCACTAGGCTGAAATTTATTACTTTGTATCGTCTACACCAAGTGACTTGATACATAACAAGAAGATCATATAATGCCATATACTGTAAGTGCCTCAACTTAACTAGTCACTAATTTCCACTAAGAATTCACCAGTGAACTGTGAAACTGGCTCCTAGTGATCAGTAACAAATTCACTGAAATCAGAAATGTAGATTACTAAATGAAGTTCAAGTTGCATTATTATAACATGCTCGCTACAGGATAAGAAAATCACAATTTAAATGAGGCATGTCATAGTTAGTTTATGAATTTTTGTTAAATCTGGAAACATGACAAAACATCAGTTCACTACGTATTCATTTTCACTGAATTTTTAACTAATATTTCTCTGGAAAATATCTATCTTGAAGGAATTACATTATTGACACCATAGTTTTACAGTGAAAAACTTAATGAGTTATATCTGATTCTTATAGAGGACATTCTTCACATGTTGATCACATATGAAATGCCATTGAAAATAAGTCAGCATTCGACAAATGTTTTATTCTAATAGAGGATTTTTATTCAAGAAACCCCTTTATGTAAAATATTTGATTTTTAGTAACTTTTTTTTCTATTTAAATAACGCAGATGATTTTCCCTTTAGAAGAATGATTTTTAAAGTATCCACTTGTGATGACGTTCGAAATGACAGTAAAAGCTTCAAGACTAAACTATCCAGATGAATGAATTCAGAACGTCCAAAGTCTTTTTTTAATTAAATGTTTTTTTAAAAATCTATTTCTGATCTGTTATAATAATAGGCACTAATATTAAATCATTTACCCTGCTTATGTTCAAGTTTTCTAGCAATACCCACATGCATAGACATTTGTTCTTTGAATGTCACATTCCTGATAAAACATTCTTATACATATATTAGTTCATGAACATGCACATACTCAATTAGATGCATCAAAATACATTCCTTCTCTCCTATTACATAATACATACCTATCTCTTGTTTTTGTGCTGCTGGTATTGAAGTTGTTGTCGATGTTAATGTATTATCTATACAAGAAAATGTGGACACAATACAATAATATGTAGATAAACAATTCATGTTTAGCTATCGCAATAATAAGAAACATTGAATGAAAAAAAAATTGTTACTAAAAATAATTCTGTCGATTCATCATCATCATCTTTTTCACCTACTTTTATATCAAAATTCATTCATTGATCAGTTTCATATGAAGAATTTGGACATGCACAATCGATCATATATAAAACATGCAACAATTACAAAAACAGAATGAAACAAATATTCAACAAAAATTCCCACTATGTAATGTCATATTACTTTGTACTTTTAACAGCCTTAGTAACAAATGAAATATCAGTGGTAGTAGTTATGGTAGTAGTAGTAGTAGTAGTAATGGTTGTTGTATAACTAAATTTTAATGACTATTTACAAAAAAAACATAAAAAGAAGGTAGCATGTGCCAAAATGTTGAAATAGTTCGAAACCGGGAAGAAAAACAGTGTTTTAAATAGAAGACTGAATGTTTAATGTCATATTTTAAAGAGTAAAATTTTTTATTTTCTTTTTTTAAATGTGGAATTTGTAAAAAGGAAAATAAAAGTACTGTATATTCAATTTTATTGTTATTATTCTTATTGTACATTGATAATATCCATGTTATATCGAAAATGTGTTGCACAACACCAACTTCCATTTTGAAATATTGCACTTTTATCACTGAAATGTAAGAAAAACAAAATTGTCTATTGATTGAATGCCTTTGTAGAGAATATATTTACAGATTTATTGTAGAAATAGTCTACTAATGAACTGATTGATATCATCAGAAGGTTACTAGATAAAGCCATTGAAATAATGAATGGCAGTTAGTATAATCTATAAAAATGAATGATATGTATATTTATAATGTTTCAATGAGTAGAAATTAAAATTCCTAACGTTTTGAGGCTGAGTGTAAGTTGCTTCTTCAGAGAATAAATAAATAACCGAATTGAATCAACACAAGATTAAATGATACACAATCAAACAAATCAAAATTAATTAGTACAAATAAAATACAAGTCTGATCATGTCATGACGAGTCAGTTGGGTCAAGGTGGTCTACGGAAATAATTTTTAGAAATAACTTATCCAATGCTCAAGTTATTTAAAATTATGAAGTCCAACTCTAGTAATGAAACATACAAACAGATTACAAATTGAATCAAAATGAATATAATCTGTTTTGTGACTTGACAGTGTACATGCCTTAACTATACAGAAAGTACTTTTAGTTTTATGGTTCATCAACCAAATTTTGTATGAGATGAAAGAGAACTAAGGCAAACATGTAAAAATGGACTAACTTGGTTCATTTGTACACAACTAAGATACACATGATATAACATTCCGATTTCATCGATATAATTCGATCAGTTCTAAGGACTAGACAAAGATGATATTACTCACTAATGCGTAATTAATCAGCATAAAAGGAAGACAACGGTCGGTCAACTTATGTCTAATCAAATATTTTAGGTATTTAATTCAGTTGGAATGGAACATTAGTAGATTTGAGAATAAAAATACTTTACTATAGAGCTTTGTGTTAGTGATTAGGCTTTCATAAATAATAGTCTGTTGGTCATATTTTTAAACACTTCAAGCAACTACCCTAATGTCTATGTACAATCCATTACTTTTCTCTGTCATACTTAGTGGTTTGGATTACATACAACATGTCATCCACCCTTTCCTTTTTCCCTGCTTTGCATTACATTTTCCGTTACTGAGTGCTGTATATTAAAATGTAATATTTAATAGATATTTTTTTCACATCTATTGATTACATATGAATGCATTTTTTCACAATACACGTTTGGATGCACAACAAAAGATATATCAGTCAAAGATTTTAGTAGTAATGGATTTATTAGAAGTTTACAATGAACCATAGATATTTACGGCTAGGTCTCTGATAAATTCTTGTCATTTGTTGACGTGTTTGGAATGTATTCTGCTGATTTACATCTGCATTATGATTCATAAACATAATTCCAGTATTCCTGAGGTTTACAGTTTGACTGGCGATTTGATGAATTATAAATGGTAACTGCGAATAACGCATCTTAAATATCTCAAGTGTTTACTTTCATAAAATAGTTTATCATAAAATGATAGCATTAATTCAAATATATTGTATACGTGTATAACATACTTTTACAACTTACGTTAATGTTTCATTGCATATTGAACACTTGAAACAGTTACGATGTACCACTTGATCAACTAAATCATAACGTTCATTCATTGACATTATTTTATGACACATTGAACAATTATTAATTGAATTTAAATCACATTCCATTAATTGATTCAATATCTAAAGATAATAAAAATAAAAGAAATTTATGCTTATTTTCAATGGAAAGTAAACTCATGAACATCTAAAGACTATTTTATCTTTGTCTAGAATTCTTCCAGTGTAAATTTTCAGCATTACGTATGGGAATTTAGTAACTTGTAAAAACCAATAATACTATTATGATCTCTGCTTCATAATAGTTACATTGCACATTTTTAACAAATGAATACTAAACCTACATACACAATGAAAAAGGAGAAGAATGCATTGGAATCTTTAATACCACATACTGAAAAATCATCATACATTACCGGTAGTTAAGATATTGGTTAAATAATAATTAACTTAGCAATAACAACATACACTTGTAAAAATGATATTACAGAGCCATGAGATATCATATGCTTTGTCTGGTTTCACTAAGTATATGAGATAAAATATATTAGTTAGCCTGTACAGTTTCAATGAACTTATAGCATCATTTTCACAAATGGTTAAACAAACATGTTCTAAATTTATAAATAGGCTCTAAAATAAGTAAGTAAATTTGGACCCAAGTAAATTGTAAGTGATTATTAATGTACAGTTTAATTAGAGTTGTTAGGTTTTACAAGTTTAATTTGGTCGTTATTTTATAAACTAACATCTCTGTTGTTAAAATGTGGTAACATATTGCTTAACTAAATAGTTTAAAAGTCATTAAACAAACATTTCTGAAATACCATACATTGCATATGGTAGACAATATTAGATTATATCTACGTAATTACAACTAACGTTCTAAATGTCCTATCTTTTTAAACACTTAAAAATGTATTGTTATTGAACTAATGAACGATTACTATCAGTAAGTAATCAGACACGTTTGTATGGGTCGATTTCGAAGCGTTGACTACTGATGTTATAGGTAAATTATGTGAATGCCTACTGCCACAGAAATGTATTTGTAATCATTAAATGATATGATTTAAAAATTTATTTTACAAATGACATTTATGGAATTCTACGTCATACTAAATGAAAGTAAATAGTAACTGCACCAACAAATCAACAACCAGAATAAAATTAAACTGACTTACAGTTTTATTCTTAGGTTGCGATGATTGGATTGGTTTTTCAATCCATATTCCTAGCTCGTCGTTACCCGTCACAGATACTGGTCGTATGTAATTAACTTTGATTTGTGGTGTTGGTTGTAATGTTAACGGTGGAGATGGTGTTTGGTGATTGGTTTTATTAGTACCAGTGTTATTTACAATGTGTGACAGATTTAATTCATGTGAGGGTTTATTGACATGAGAATTTGTTGCAATTATCGGAGCACTAATCACCGGACGTGGATTAGATTGGCTTCGTTGTTTCTTATCAGACTTTGTTTTGGGAAGATGTAAGTTAATTTTTGAAGCTGCTGATGTGAATATTCGATGTGGTGTTTTCGAGTTTACATTAGTCTTTAGTACGTTAGTGCTGTCTGTTCTGTTGGCATTGTGATCATTAATATCACGTAGATCAGGTGTGCTTTTCAAGTGCAATTTACGCTCATTATCACCATAATTCAAATTGACTTCACGCTTGTTACTGTCACGTATCTGCTTTGAACGGCACTTGTTCATTTTACATGAATCTACTAAACGTAAAGGTAACTCATAAAGTCTGTTTTCTAAAATCATACAGAACGTTCAGATTATCTCTCATAGTCCATTTAGTAGCATAATCATAACCATAAAGTGTCGTAAAATGTGAACAAACACTGTCTCATGTATATTGTTTTTTTATATGGAGCATTTAAGAATAAGGAATAATATAAATAAATCATTTTCATGCTAAAACTAATTTCAGTCCATACTGAAGAATGGGTCTCTGATGTTATGTAATCTGACATTAGTAATGACAGCAAACTAGAATTGACATTCATGCATCATGCAATTGTATCTGTGGGGGGAGGGACAGGCAACATTTAAATGTCCCATTATCAACTAGTGTTATTTCATTTCAAAATACAGTGACTTCATTCTCACAGATTATTTACAGGTATTTATCTTATTTAAATCTAGTATAGTGCAGAGTAAGTTAGCTGGAACTAAAATGATAATAAAATACAACATATTACTATCTTTTCTTTAAGTAGAAATTTCAAAGAGAATTTCTATCTACTAATTAGATTTGAGTCATTAAAATATATGACAGAAAAATAACTAGTATTCAGAGTGTAACATTTTTCAAATTGCGAAACATATTTCAAGATAATGATGAATAGAATTTAATCAATATTGTAGAGTTAATTGTTCCAGTCAGTAGCACTATTAATCCCATCTGATGATTACGATTAGTACCTTTCATATTAAATAAAATCAAGTAATCATGTTTAAAACCCTTTAAAGTGTTCAAAATGAAACGAAAATCATTGCAAAGTTTTGAAATTCGATGATTACATCAGTTAAAGTAATCTAGAGTGGACGATTATAAGCCGCTTAAACAGAAAGTGGAGTTTTATTTCAAACAGCTTAACTTATAAATACATATTCATTAGGAAGCAAAGACGTCATCATTTCACAGCATCTTGGCCAATCTAGAACATCACAAAACCATTCAGTTGATCTAACCTGCTTACGGTGATGTTTCTTTCATGGAAGAACAATATATCTCTTAAATTATCAAACTCATTTCAAAATATATTTTCAGAGTTGACTATCATGTATGGTCTCATTTCCTTCAAAATAACTTTGATCTATCATAATTTTAGCCACTTTCATTATACGTGTAAATGATCACTATTCTGAAGGAGAATCCACCCCGTCATAGGAAGTGATTTTAAAGTATAGGATAGGATGGCTTTGTGCAATCAAACAACAATTCACCATTCTTCTAAGATTCATTACTTCACATTTATCATAATAAGGTTGTTTAACCTGTGTGATTTACACAACCGCAATAAAGTGAAAAGCAATGTTCATATCTGTTACACATTCGTTGATTGGTTCAACGGTATAGTGATTCAATAAATAGGATATTGGACAACGAAACAACATATATGAGGATATATATATATATATATATATATATATATATATATATATTAGATAGGAAGTTTATCTCTATTTTCATATTTACATCAATCTTCAGAGAAAATTCAAAAAGTAGGTTAATCGAATCGGTAAATCGAAATATAACTTGTGTTAATTGAACTACTAAAGAAAACAGTTAAGAAAACATTCAGTTTAGGTGTTTATGTTCGATTGGATTCTAGTTTCATCATTTATATGCTATAACTTTTAATTTTCCTATTTTCATTCTTACTGTAATTCATTAATGATATTTAACTTGACCTAGTTGATTAATACGGGAAATTGTATGAATAACGGGAATAGTAAGCGTAAATGCATTTTGTGTTGCTTCACTTGTACTTTGATTCTTTTTGGTTCTTTTTCTATAATACATTTGAATGCAAACAATCTGCTATAAATATTCTTAATGAACTCTATTCTTCGTATATGTTATTCACACTTTTACTTAATTACTTTTTATAGTCAGTGATATTTTCCCTCTTCATCGGAAAATTATGTATTATTCACCTTTCAACACTTTTTCTATCATATTTTCCAAGCTCTTCAAATGTACTATTTGGAGGCCATACTAATCAATTGTAGTGTTGTCCAGTAAAGAATCAAACTGATTTGACGTGGTTTTATGAAGCTTAGTCGTTTACATTCGTCACAGATTGATATTAGTAGTGTACTATTGAAAACAAGGGAACATTAGACAACTATTTTGTCATAGTATGGAACTCGCCAGTAATAGTAACATTTACACATGTCGGGAGTCAGACAGTTATCATCGATGTCGATCGATAATCATCGGGTTAAATAGAAAGATTGATAGAATTGAGAATTCTACCACTTAAAACCGGTCTATCCAGTGGTGTAAACTGTTCAGCGTTTGCCTCAAGACCTGAAGTCTTTAGGTTCGATTCCTTAGTGGAATTAAGGGTATATACTTCTGAGAACTTTCATATTATTGGACAGAACAATTTTCCAGTGGACTCTGGTTTTCAATGACACTAAACCAGCATCAATCTGGGATTAAAAGAAATAACTAAGTTATTTTAACTATTAAAAAATAAACAATCATTAGGCAGATAAACACCAGCTGTTATTAATAGTTTTTTTTTTAAATGTTCTATATTATCTAACAAAGTACAATACAATGTATTCTAGCATAGTTATAAGGTACTATAATCTAAGCTTGTTTATTAAATTCAGTAGTACATAGAATTTTTTTTTTGGTGCTATTTACTACATCTTATACATGTGTTTTTCCTTTTTCTTAACATTATCAATTCTTAAAGTAAAGAAAGTGGAAACATTCTAACGAAACCAATCAAATGTATATTGTCCTGTTTTATTAGTGACAATAAAATTAGTTTTCATCAATTAAAACAATCTTATTATTATGCAATCACTATCACATGCATATACAGTTAAATCATGCAGAATAATACTATTAATTGAAATGAATATTCACATGATTCATTTAATTACTTACCTTTAGTTTTTATATCATGAAAATTGGTTCCCTAATTTTAATATGAATGGAAAAAATTGAAAAAAAAAGGTAAAAGAAAGATCAGTAAATGTACAATTAAGTAATAAAGCATAGAATAATGAATTTTAACAAAGAGAAATGCCTATGCTAAGTTATTGTTTTCTTCTTAGTAAAGTTGTAAATACTGTCGAATAAAATTATAAATTTAATTGATAAACATATTAGTTTTATTACAGAAAAAAAATATTTATTGAATCTGTTTTTCTGGCTGAAAATGCATTTTTTTTAAAATAATTCATTACTGATTACGAACTGACTAGCATAGTAACATAGTACACGTAGTGCAAATGTTAATAAGTCTAGTAATTACGTTTCAATTTAGTAAGTAGAATTCAAACAGCACCTAAGACTAGATAAACATACCTATAGTCATTACTTAGAGATCAATTAATGTAAATATCTCATACATACAGATTGTCATTTATGATCTGTGAAATTCAAAGGTAAAATCTGAGGGAAAGTAGGTCAACTGTGTTTGATTTTCTTCGGGATAACAAATCCTATCGAAAATTATAAATTACATATGTTAACGAGTACTATAAAACTAGAGTAAAGTAATATTTTTCTGCCGGTTACCAGCAATAGCCTAAAATCAGAGCAATGAGATATTTAATAACAGAATTTTTTTTAACAAGGAAACATTTTGAATTATCTCTTATAGACTGTTCTTCGACCTTGTTCAAAATATACATAACTTGTGTGACTCATTATCTAAATACATCCTTAAGTATCCTCTTTTGAGCCAAGTTGTTTAAATAACAACTCTTGATTCTATCCAGGGTAAATGTTCCTAATTTATAATCAGTTGCTTAACTAATGAACAGAGAATACTTCAACAAACTTTCTGTCTTTCATTATAATTGAAGGCTTAGAGGTAAACTTGAGTTCTGTTTTTAGAAATATTTGCTTAATAATGCCACTGTTTGTGTAATGTATGAAAAACTCGTAGACCTACATAGTTAGTGTACGGAACTTTTAGAAGGTAAACTGAATAAACCTTCTGTTATGAAACAAACTTAAAAGCCAGTTTAAATTACAAATTTACAATGACTGTGGAAAGGTTGAAAACCAGGTAGAACTACTTATCCATTTTGGCCCTATTTTGATATCTATCAGTAATGAGAATTCCTAGTTAAATACAACTCACAAAGACTATCATGTATTTGGGTTTCTTCTGTAGACAACAGATAACGACGAAATAAATTTGATGCTACTAAATTCTTCGTAAATGATGTATATTCTTGATTAACGCTGGAAAATGAAAATAACATAGACTGAACTAAGGGTTGATTAGTCGCCTTGAAATATGAAACCACTGCAACTGATTCATATCGGAGCTGTAAGAAAATACCTGCGAAAAGACCAATGTCATTTTAAAGTAAACTTTCACTGAATGATGTCAGTCTGTAAGGAATAGCGCTTGACAATTAAGTTAATCTTTATAAAACCTCTCAGTTAAAAATTTACATTTATTTATATTTATGTATAAATTTAATAATTTTTTAAAGTCTTATGATAATTACATATTAGTAATGAAACTGGGACCGATTCTCATACAAACTATCAGTAGAATAAAAGACGTATATTTTACCCTACTTAAAACTTCTAAGATTAATGTGCCCGGATTCCGATAATGATTTGTGATTGAGAAAAAACGATTATAAAATAATAAGGCATTGATAAACTTTACTTTTCCTTAGAATTGTCTTTTAAACAATTACAACAAAGTTTCGTTCATTTGTTCAAACGAACTATTTTTTATATTTTTATTAAAAATAAAATCAGATAAATTTGTTTCAAAAATCATCATTAACTCGTTTCACAGGTTTACATTCATATCATGAGTAACTACATAAGAAATAGCATTTTCCAGTGGTGGTCGGCTAAATAAAACAAATTTTCAATTAATTATTTAACACTATGAATTCATCAAGATTCAATAGTTATTTTGGATATTCCTTGAAGCTCTTATATGAATATATTTATAAAAGGTAAAGCTATTTTACTGTAGATAGGAATTTCTTACAGAGATGGGACATTAATGTAAAAGTTTCACGTGTACTTATAATTAATAGGATTAATGAGAATGATATGTCAAAGAAATATTAGAAACTCGTTTTTCCGTTGATCTTGTGAAACGCATCGGCTAATAATACAGCGTAGTTAATTGGTTTTATCACAGACAGGTGTTGGTAGGGTACCAGAGAACACCGGCCAGCTATTTCGTCCTACTATGGAAATCGTCAGTAGTGTACACCTTAGATTCTGCCAAAGATGTCGAACGCATAACTCTTCGCACTATTTTATCACTCGTTGATATAGCACTATGGTCGTCTACTGTCGTCGGCAATAAATGTCTTAGTGGTGCAGAAAAACAGGTGTTCGCCAACATGTAGTCTGTGTGTACGGTTTATTTGACAGAATCAAGGGTGCGTACTGATAAAGAGTTCCTCACTAGAACAAAGCAACTGTCTAGTGCTCCGCAGTTTTTAATGGCACCCTCCCGACATCCGTCTGTGATGAATTCAACAAACTAAATTTAATACAAATCTCGACGAAACCACCTGAATTTAATAACACTGTTGTATAAACTTTTCAGTAGAATACTCAGGATTTTAATAAGATTTTGTAATAATTAATATAACGGTTTAAAGTCTTTTATACTAATTAACTCCGGCTGTTTATGCATGTTTTATCATTACTAAGTTGAGTAATCCGATGTAATACTTCATGAAAGAATTGTAAGTCACATCATAAATGGGAAACAAAATCATTTTAATCAATTGTTTTACATTACAAACAAGATCTTAAAGGTAACTGTCTTAACTATGAAAAAAAACAATACACATTATAATCAGTTAACTTTATAGTAATAAGAATATATTAACTTGGTACTATAATATCAATGAAATTGGAAAATAACAAACCTACTTGTGTATATACAGATAGGCAGGTTAGCTACAAGTTTGATAAACATAAATAATGTAAATTATGAAAATGACTCTATCAGGAAGGTAGAAGTAAAATATCCAACATGTACTTCTTATTTAGTACTGATTATCAAAATACAGTTTTCTTACAATAAGCGACATAATCCATCTCTTGCATTACAGATCATATGATATGAAAATGTAATGTAACAAGGAGATTATCTTGTTATTACATAATATATATCTGTATTAAGTGCTAAATTGATAGAATTAATGGAATGGATGCAAGCATGAATAAACAATCACTCTCAATTTTTTAAAAATTTCCTTCTACAAAAACAGGACCATGATATACCGCCTTCTTCACTTGACATTGTAGTCTGAAGTCAGATAAGTTATGATCACTAAAAAATTAGTACCAATATATCACAAATTGATGGTAGTGGAAATTCTACTATTGGATGCCGACCCAGGGGTGCGAAGGGCGTTCGCCATCAACTTGATTCCCCTGATGTAGAATCTGGGGTGCACACCACTAAAAAGTTTCACACTAGAAGGAAACAGCTGTCCACTGCTACCTAGTTTTCATTGGTACCCTACCGACATCAACCTGTGACATTTTCAATTAGCTAGATAATAATACGCTAATCAACATTGTACACAGATAATATTCATCTGCTAAGTTGGTTTAACCTAAAGTCAGGGATGTTTTTTTTTGATTTTCATGTATATACATATATATATATATATATATATATTTACTAAATCAATTTTTTCGAAGGGTACGCCGTGAACAAGTATCATCCACAACGTGCTTGTAATCGATAATTCTACTCAATAATTGCTTTAATATACCATAGTTGTTGTTGTCTTTTTCAAATAACAATCTATATTAACGCAGTAAAATTTAACTAAGACTTCCTAGCTCTACTCGTTTTCTAACCTTGAACTACTGTTCAATGATAAATGCTTCTGAATTTCACTGGAGGACAATTTAACTGATAAGTTAAGCTTATGAAGATATTAGTCAACATATTTATTAAGTCCTTCAGAAGTACAGTTAAGATATACCTTAAGAATAATATAAAATCAATGTATAGTGAAAGTAATAACAGTAAGAAAAATATATTTCAAGTAGATTTAAAGAGTTTATCAGCATTTATAAATATTTAGTTTAAATATGAATTATTTCATTGTATAAATTATCATTTAATTAACTACATTAAACACTAGACTTTATTCTTTCAATATAAAACTTCACTATTCTACCTACCTTATCAATAATACTTCGGTTAAATTGATTAAACATTCAGAAACTAATAAAAAAACCTTTAGAAAATACTATTTATTTGTCTAAGCAAATAATAAGTAATATATAATAAAGAGTAATAATTAGTAATATAATAGTAAGTAATATAATAATAAGTAATAAATACTGTTGTGCATTTTAAAATTAACTGAAATAAGTAAAGTTTTATTAGAAGTATCTTCACCTTAATAAAATTATGTATGTGGTACAGTATTTTGTTCTATAACACAAAGTGATCAAAGTTTGTTATCGATGATATAAATATATAAGTGAATATTATGGTTAACGTATTTCAAAAAATATGTGTTAGATTTTTCACTTAATATACTAACTTTGTAAGTAATGACAAGTTAAAAGTAAGTTTGATTAGCCGATGGGTTAAACTTTTGTTATAGGCTCAGTGATTGTGTTTTAGGTTTAAAGCATGTCCTATAATTTAATGATGGTACATGTATCATAAGTTATTTAATCATTATTCATAAGTTAATTTTGTTTGAGGTTTTGAATGAATCAAGATAATCATTAAAAAGTATGAATTATTTACGTTTATAGGGATTTTTTTTACATAAATCCTCATCTTATACTTCTTATCTTTATAATTTCATTTCTTCACAGTGATATAAAGTATAGTAACATGGATTAATGTATATTCTTGGCATTTCCTATATTAATATTAACTGACTAAGCCCCTTAAACAGTAATATAACATTTTTCGATACACAATAAATCATAGAATCATTGACTTCTATCTTTCTCCTTTGCTTCATTTAATCAGTGAATCCAATTACGTAAAATAATAAAGAACTCATAAATATTAACGAATGTAATAGACAATAATTCAATTAATTCCCACTCGAGTATTTATTAAACAAGAATGTTAAATTACTTGTTTTTAGATTTCATATAAAAAAATCTAGACATCAGAATATAGGAGTTCTATAACTGGACATAGGTTTAGCGTTGGAGATGGTTCACGATCTGGGTTCGATTCCTTGACGGAATCAAAGGTTATCAATGTTGATGAGTTTTACATTGGGGAAAAACTTCTGTCTAATACTCCTTAGCTCTAAGTGGTACTCAAATGACATCAGTCTGCGTTAAACATAGATAACTAAGCTGAATTACTTTTTATCTAATATATTATAAAAATTTAAGATGTAAGCTACTTATGTAATTACAAGCACTTTCTGTTTAAAGGCTAAACAAAACAATAAACCACAAAGTAATAAAACATTTGTGCATAAATATAAGTTTTAACAGTCTATGCGTATCAATAAATAGTTTTCGGAGTCTCATATTTACTATTTACAACTAGTGTTAGCTTACTTTTGTTTCTCAATGAGAGCCCTAGCTACAACAGTGCTATGAATACTACTTATAGTATTTCATATAATTAGTACATAGTGGAATGTTGTGTAAAATGACAATAGTGAACAGCTGACAAAGGAGGAAGCAAAGTGTATGCAAAATATATAGGAGAATAAAAGATAAGCAAAAAAGACAGTACGGAATCAGCCTGGGGTGATGAAGTCAGTAATATCGAAGTGGATAAATGAAGATAACTAGTATCAAATTTATAAATTTCTGTACTTTGACAAAGCAAACTATTCCTACCTTCAAATAGGTCATTCCCATTGATTTGTTATAGACTGAAGCCGGTCAGTCTCTGTTGCTATATGTGCATACTGAGTGGATTGCCTCGATATAGCGATTATTCACAAGTATTACTTAAGCTGGAGAGACTAACAAAAACAGCTTCAGTCTATAACGAATCAATCGGAATATACAAATTCATCATAATATTAATGTGCCCATTGCACAAGTGTGACTGTCTGGACTCAGTAGTCTAGTGGTGAACGCAGTGGCGTTTGACACGAAGCAGACTGAGTTTGAATCTCACTACGAATATCAACATTGGGTTGTAGGTGCATCCAGCCGATGAGTCCCGAATGTGACGAGACGCACGTCCTGAATTCCACTTGCCAGTCACAATCTAACGTAAATTGTATGCAAGAGTGGTAAGAACTATATACTATTTTTCTTAACTTATCATTTATTCATTATCCCAGAAAATTTTTTTTATGTAAATAAATAGCCTAGTTATGAGCTCCAGCAATCCACTTAACTTTAGGTAACTTAAACAAATACACTTTAAAACGTTTATTAAAATTACTTTGAATAGTCAGATAGCAACAATGTTATAAATCAGCAGTTTCAAGTTAAAATGAAAATACTGTAAATTTGTATGTCAGTAGTTAAGGATGCTGTGAATTAGTATAGTTTATCAACTCAATTTTTTAGAGTAAGAATGTTGCAATAATGATAAGAAATTATTGCAAAAGTAAATACAAAATACTTATAAAAATTTATATTTCAAGTTAACAGCTATGCCTTTTCTAGTTCTTTAAGAGAAAATGTTACAAAAATATGGCGTCTTATTACTCAAGCCATTATTACTTTAGTTACCGAGTACCTCTTGAAGTTTCAGGGCAATCAGTTAGTTCCATGAGTAAGGGATCACGAAAATAACGTACTGAAACTATGCTTGTGAATATTATTTCACTATGAATAATATAATTTCGAAAATAGAAACTTCTACATACTGAAATTGTTGTTTACTAGCTGTCATTTTTATGACCATTTTTAAATGTCTATTAAACATATACTCTATAACAAATATAAAAAGTATGAACGTTGTGTGTTTATTTGACGGAACATATACCTTTATGCATACAGAAAACTACATACGCATACACCATACTGTTTGAAAGCAGCACTGAATAATCAACTTTTTTTATGCGCTTAAGTTACTTGAGATATGAACGGCTTTAAGGCAAGAAACAAGTAAAGTTTATATCCTTCAGGAAGCCTAAATAGATTTATTAAGTATTGAGATGTTTTTTATTACGAATAAACGTAGGCTAATAAGTATTTCCTAAAACTGTATACTTACGACCCTACATATGATACTTTTCTAGTGATGAAATTTATCAAAGTGTTATAAAAATCATGCGTAACGTTTAACGATGAATGCCAAACAACACTTCATCACTCCGTAGATGTATTTTTGCTCCAATCAATCCTTCATCTACTTATTCTAAACAAGTTCTTGTTTAGAAATTGGATACAAACTAAATGAAGAAAATTAATCCATGTCCATAGTTTTGAATTTATATCAGACATTCCTATATTTTTGTTCAAAACTTTTAAACAATTTACGTGATACTATCATTGCTCAACACAGCTAATTATACTGAATACTCTTGTCTGTCACATAATAATTAAGCAAAGAGACTAGAGCTAAGTTTTATCTGTTACAAGCCTATTCAGTGAAGATTATACAGGATATCTTGGTCGGCAACATTTATCAAGACAATGATTCCAAATAAATTTATATATGACATATCAACTTTCAAACAAGAATATTTAAACTTATCACATACTTTCTTACATTCAATCTACTATTGTATCAATATCATTTATATAATAAACATATGTTTTTCTGTGTTAAGAATTCCCCTTCATTTTTATACGTACACATAAACAATGTTACCATAGTTACATCCAAAATCTATTTATTTATGAAATTACATATTCCACCATCAACACAACTACCTTAAATATATCACAGTGTAAAACAATCAAAATTAAGTACTTATGCATTTTATTTAATTATTCTACATTTACAAATTAAAAAAAAAACAGCAAAATAAAATAATTTTGTTCATGTACAAGTAAAAGATGATATAATAACTTTTATATGAAATACAATTGCAATATGGATTTTCAATAAACATGATATTGACATATCAGATTTATTGTTATGTAGACTATAAAATGTTTTTATTTTGAAATAAAATTATATTAAAAGTTTGTTAGAATAACTTTAAACAATCTACAGTAAACATTGAATCGTACTATTGTACTCTGTTTTACTCATCATCATTATAGTTGCTAATGCATATGAACATTTAATTAAAGTATATTCAAATAATTCAATGAAATTTCATTGAAAGTTTCATAAACATAATTAAAAGAATCTAGATATAATAAATATCATACATGTGTTGAAGTAATAAAAATAACTTAAATAAATCACATTTATTCCAATATATAATTCACTAATTTTTCATTTAAAGCCCTATTGATATTAGAATATTAAACATTCTAATCAAAATTAAGTAAACAGTTAAATTGTTAACAAAAATAAATCACTACTTGAAATATGAGTTAATTATATTTATTAAGAAATGATAACAAATGCATTAAAACAAAAAAAATAAACATTTCAATGAATATAACATTAGACTAATGTAAAAGAATACGAATTCTATCAAAATGAAACTATTACTATTTATTACAACAATTAGTAATTTCGTTCTCTCCCTCTCCCCCCCCATCCACTCCCCTCTTCCAAATTATGTAATTTATTTTTTATTGAGTTTATTACAATTTTATTTATTGACATTGAAAACCTTAATTATTTGTGCAATTTATTCATTGAGTGTTTCGTGTGAAATAAATTTATGATGTTAACTGTTAATTGTATTCTCTCATTTTAAATGTTCATAATGGTTACTAAGTTTGAATACTATCAGTGTAAATTGTACTGAAGCATAACAAACATACAAATGGTATTTAATCATTAATGTTTATAAAAGATTTCAAAATAAAGCCAAATAATGAATAAACCAAATAAGAAGTATATCAAAATGATTATTCTAGATTCATTGTAAAATTGAACTAACTGATTGATATAATGACGACCTTGTCCACCAAGGTATTCCATTGTCTACTGAAACAAATGTTAAATCATGTTTGATACGACCTTTAAGCAAACTTATGTCTTGTTTATTGCCAGTTGTTTTGACGAAAGCATTATGACCAAATCTCGATATGAAATCATCACTGTGAATAGTCAGCTGTTTAGCATGAGAATGAAATATACTTGAGATATGCTTTTCATTACTTGGGCAAATTGATTTATACGCAATGGATCGATAGTTAGCTTTAACTACTTCGTTCCTAATATTACCTTGAAATAGCGGTTTCAAAGATTTACTATGGAGTGAATCAGTTGTTACAGATTGATGCTTAGTGGTTTTATTAGTAAACCATTGCCTGGAGTTCAATAAATTAGATGTTGATGAGGATATTTTCATAAAATCGTGATTGTTCTTATCACCAAGATTTGAATGTGCTGATTGTGTAGATAAATTTAGCATTCGTAAAGATCGAAAATATGGTCTATAATTTAGCAGGTTTTTGCCTGATTCAAAACCTCCCAATTTCTCTCGTTCAGTACATACATCTGATGGAATCTTTAAACAGTCTTGTTTATTGAAATTATATTTGTCTGCAGATATTTTCAAGTCTTTATTTAAAAGAGATGACTTTGCATTATACTGTTCGTCACATTTTGGCGCTTTAACATTTAGGGAGTTAGTTGAATGACTATAGGGATAAAGCGAAGATTTATCTTCAGTACACCAAAATGGCGAATTAAAATCATTATGTAGAGGGTATAACGGCTTTCTACATTCATTTATATGGTTTAAAGACCACAGTGAATTAAATGAACATGGTCTAAGTCTGAACGACTCCCAAGGACGAAATGATGGATTCATATTTGTTTGATCAACACTTGCTGGTCTCTGATTAGCTGTATTTCGTAGGGGTAAGGCACATTTTGAATTATTAACAGCATGTATCAAAACATTTATTTCTTTGACTGTTTCTGTCCCACAGCCAATATTTTTCAAGGAGTTTGGTCTTTTATACCATTCTCTAGCCATTAATATTCTTTGTATACGTGGTGTATTTGAATGAACGTTTATGTCATCCCAGGATTGAGGACCAGGTGGATAAAATGGAGGTCTGGTAGACAATGATCCAAGAGAATTAGATCTTTCCACAGTATTCTTACTTGTTTGATCAACAAATTTTATATTTCCTGCTATTTTGTAGTACATCAGTGGATGGGGAGCAGAATGTTTAGGCAGTTGTCTGATATGAAGTGAACTCTTCTGTGGATGTCGATAGCCATTTTTATTAAAAGGGTTTCGACTCTCTGGATACACTGAAGATGCATCATTCTTATTCAATTTCGTTGACTTGGCTTCAGATTGTATGACTGAGGAATGAATGTGACGATTATTCATATTGTTGAATTCCTTATGTATACCTGTTCTAAAATGCGGTTCAGTAGAGTTAACACTTATTGGATGCATGTGTTTGTGTGATATATTATTCTAGGTAAAGCGTTCTGATATGTTCATATGCGAATTAAGTGTAATTATTTACCTAAATATTCTTTTATTTTATACAGTTGAAATATTTCAGTTGAAATCAATAAATATGTAATAACGTCCGTAGTCAGCAATCAATAATATCAAACCTATAAACAAGTTACTTTTGTAAAGTATTTTGGGACATATATTAATTCCTTTAATATTTGTGACAGATTAATAAAAACATATTGATCAGTGATTAGAAATACAGTTTGTGAGAGTTGTTAGGCATGTAAACAAAACACGTTAAGTTAAATAACTCAATAGTATGGACTTTTTAAGGACAAATATATTCAGGGTTCAAATGAGTTTAAAGTGCAAACATGATACTCTGAATGACTTTCCAAAATTAAGACACGAAAACATTATTTAGATAGAATGTTATATTATTGAGAAAATGTATAACCAACAGAGATACTGAATAACAAAATTACTTCAATGACAAACACCAATGGTATGTAAAAATTCATTGGTAATGTAAATTTGTGGAATTCTAAGGGTTAATTGCAATAGTTACCAAGATATCTGAAACATTGGTGGAACAATCATTTAAACTGGAACATCCACAAAAAATTGAGTTTTACAAAGTGAATGTAAAACCAAATGTCTTCCTTCCATATATGATCATAGTAATATAATAAAAGTAAAGCAATGACTTTCTAAGCAAAACGTGTGAAGTTTAAGTTCATGTATGGGCATCAAAACCAAGGCCAACATACATATAAATGACGAGTCTCAAGTAAGGTTAATCAGTACCAGATACAATTCTACCCTGATAAAGTATGTAACTTAGTGATTCTGCGGTGATAATCCGCTCAGATTGCATATATTACAGCAAAGAATGATCATATGTAATCCTTAATGTCAGTAACCGACACATATTTTTCCAATTTTGATACACTGTACTCTAAAATAGTTGAACCACTTTTAATAACAAAGTAACGGACAACAAGGGGAGTTGTTTATTATTTATTGTACTTTACTTCATGAAATAGGAAAAGAAATCTTTGAATATACACAAGTAATCATTACTGAGGAAAACATACTCTTGAACTAAATATCCTTCTATTGTTTTATAATCAGTTGTTACTGTGAACTATTCTTCTACTATTTCGACAGTCAGCTATCTCCAGAGATTTCAAAAAAATTATTTCATTTAAGTTTGAACAAGGAAAATGGCTTTGTTTTGTTGCGGAGAAGTTTATTAATACTAACAAACTTGAAGTTATATTATTACTATGAATATTATAGGTACACAAAAAGTCAACTACTCTGAAAACTAAACTACCCCTATCTTTTCCTTTTGCCAAGTTCAGTAAACTGAATAATACTATGCAAGATTGAAGTTATGTGAATTAATTCAGATAACTTGCAGGTAGTAGCAGCAGTGAAATAGAGAATACAGTATTTTACATAATTATGTACAAACTTATGTAAAGTTGAAAAAATTCAGTTTCATATTCTTATCATGTTTCTTACAGTTTTTATGTAAATATATATTTGCATCATGGCTTAACTTAATTTAGACAATCATTGAAAGCGAGAAATCACTAAACAGTTGTTTCGTCATACTATGGGACTCATCAGTGGTGCTTAGCCATATTTCTGCTAGGTGATTCCAGAACTGTATTAGGACAGCACGGGCAATGAATTTTAACAGTTTTAAGTGTTTATTGCGGTTACCATTGACACTAAATGAGGCTGTACAACATGTCGCGAACTGGAGTTAATTAAGAATATAACCCAGCTGAGTAGCAGAAAACATAAGCGTTTACCGATACTCATGGAGGTTCTGTATTCGACATATGGTATGCATGTAAGCATTCATTCTACAACGATATGGATGTTTGATACTTTTTAGTTTTCAATGGTTGTCCAACTAAGTTCAATTGATATTGCAAAATCCAAAATTAGTAATTTCAAAACACTAACAAACGCTTTTAACAAATCATAATACACTAAAACATTGAATAATACAATTTCCTAGAATTGTATACTGGTGATTTACTTAAATATGATCTAAGTGTTAGGTAACTTTCTGTGAAAATCAATATTTATATTTGCAGCATAAGATTATGTAACTATTGTTAACCTTTCTTGTAAATAAGCTGGATAATAAAAAATAAGTAGGGATTACTTGATCCGAGAGCCATTGCTTAAAATTCCAGCAACAACTGATTCGCTTCCTTATTCATTCACTTTTTGCACTTGCCTAGTAAAAAGTAATGCTAACAGATGTAATCTGTACCAGCATTACTCAGATACTGTTTCCATGTTTGCTTGTTAGTAGAAAAACTGTCAAACAATCCAACTTACTGAAACATTTAATTATGATACAAATCATTGTAAGTAAATCATATTCTGAAACTATTTATTTATAAATATTGATATTATATAGTGAATTGAATACATATTAATAATAAGACATCAATCATACTTAGAATGGAAGAGTTTATCTTGTTTTACTACGCGAAAATAATTCAGTATTTTGATTTTAATGAATTCATGAAAACATTAGATACGGGTGCTTTTCGTTACTGCTGTGTTTGTGAATTGAGATGGTTTTGTAGAGATAGGTATCAAGCTTAGTTAGTCACAGACTGATGTTGGTTGGGTACCACTGAGAACAAAGAAGTACTGGACTATTGTTTCATCTCAGTGGAGAAAGCATCACCAGTGTGCACCGTTGATTCCATCAGGAATCAAAAGTTCAGTTACAAAACCTAGCCAAATTTACAACAGTCATATAAAATAAATATAGCCTAAAGATACTACCTTAATTATAAACGTATCTATCGAAAAGCAATTTGATATTTCTTAAAAATAATAATAATTAATCAATTAACAGATCCTTTTATGAATTGAGAATCAGGGAGTATGATACTAGTAAATACTATATAACCTTATATATATAACCTTATACATATGCAAACATTATATAAGTGAATTTTTGTTTCTTGAACTATATACTAATGATCTCCCGGTTCTACATTGATGTTTTACATTTGGACTCTAAAACAACAACTGCCTAACAACTCCCTTGTCTCTAGAAATCTTTTATTCATGATTCGTAAGTGAGGAAATAAAGCTGGGTGAAAAGTTTTATTTTGAAGATGAGTTTATCTAGAAAAACCAAGAGTATTTCTAGATATATATGTGATTCCGAGATTCCATCATTTAATGGAAAATCATGAAAAACATTAAAAATCTTAGTATCTCATTGAAAACATGCTAGAAGTAGTGACAAAAAGGGAAGTTATGCAATTACTGTATGACTCAGAATATATCATTTGCATAACGTGCTTTATAATTTTCAACGGATACTACTTGGTTGAAATATTTAGTTTTAATGAGAAATTACTTCGGAGCGGGGGTGAAGCGAAGGTAGCTCACAATTAATAAATTTTCGAACTGATGCATATAATGGAAAAATACAAGATGAATAATAGAGATTCTTTGTCTATGAAGCAAATAAAAGGCATGAAACTTTATAACTACATTTGTATTTTTAAAATAAACTTAACAACCGATTAAGGATAAGTATTAAATTAGATATAAAACAAAACTGATGATAAATGGCAGCTAACTGTTAACTAATGAACTGATTAATATTTTCATTACCATTTTAATGACTATTATTAATTTAATCGAAACACCGCCTAATATGATTAGAGACGAAGGTAACATTTGTATTTCCAATTTAAACACAACCTCCATACTTGAATCGATCTTTAATAATAGATAAATATGTTGTTGAATATTAAAAAAATGAAACAGACTAAAATGTATATGAGTATACTTAATATTATGACAGTTTCACTTAAAATGTTATAGATGCAAGAAAAATGAATAAAACTTCAACAAGTAATCGAATTCTCCAATATAACAACTGTATACAAATATTGTGACTAATATATATTTCACAGATCAACATTGTTTTTAATTACCATGTACAACATGTGCATAAGCAATAATCAACAAGTATACAAAGTAGTTGTATAATAAACAAATTACATTGTTTAATTCGGAAAACTGAAAGACATTAATTACAAATGGAGTTCAAACTCTATAGTTCAATCTAAAACACTTTAACATTAATGAGTTTAATGAGCACAAACTGTAAGAATTTCCTACAGAAACATTTGTAGCTAATGTTGAGTATGCAAACATCTACCGACTAATATTTGTTTATATGACCGTTCAGTGTATACTACTAATTAGCCTAAATGACAAAAATTATTATCGGCTAATATTTATGATGTTTAACTGTTTCTGTTACCAATTTAATACACTCTTGATAGTTTACCAACATTAAGTTACCATTCATTATCTCTTCATTATAACTTTAAACTAAACGAAAAACAGTAAATGTCTACTTACCTTATTTCCGGTTTTAACAGTTGGCATTATTCAATCAATAATAAAGATCTTTTCAATAATTAAACAATGAAATCAATCAATAATGCGAAAGATAATCAATAATATGAAATTTTATAGTTGAGTAATTGAAAGTAATAAATAATTATTAATTATTTGAACAATGAATAAATGAAATGATATGTTCAATAGTAAAGTGGTTATTTTCTTGTTGTTTAACTTATTAATATTATGTAATGATGTATTTGTTACTGAAGAAAACTACAAATAATGAATCCAGTAATAATAATAGGATGAATTGTATTACAATGAAAAAATAATCCTGATTAGAAAATATATCAAGAATTATCCAATGGATTACAGTAGACCAATGAAGAAATAGAAAAATGTGTAAATGGAAATTCTTCAACTAGTATTTGACTTCTACAAGATTCTGTATAGAATTTCTGTTAACAAATCATAATTTAGCTATACTTTCTAATGAAGTTAGTAGATGATAAAAAGTAGATAAAATTTCTATCCCTTTTACACTTTAAACCTATCATTTGTTAGAAATTGTTATTATTATTATTATTGCTGCTACTGTTGTTCAATACTATGTTGACTTATTTCTATGATCATAGTGTTATGTTGTATTGTTATAACAAATGTAGAAATATCAAATCATAGAAGTATCAATAGTGCTACCACCTACGCATTTCATTTCACCTACACAAAATGTTAATGTATCTGAAAATCATTAATACACACTACTGTCCAGACATTATTTATTAGATATTCATTATAATAAACATTGTTTATTGAATAAAAGATGAACATATTGGTTAATATGGTTTACAGTAGTAGTAGTAGTAGTAGTAGTAATAGTAGTATACACATAGATAAGAATATTGTATATATGAATTATATGGAAAATATAGGTTAGAGATTACTCTTTTCTCATAATTAATCATGCTAGAAATAATTTTCTAATAGTTTTAAAGAAATCTAAAATAAATTGTTAAATATAATCAATAAATATGTAACAGTATACTTTGTATTATTTTCAACTATATATTGATTATTATTTATAAAAGATAAATTATCAATAATTAATATGTAAAGTTTATTGACTATCGATCGATATTATTGTACTGACAAGTTAAACGTTACTGTTAATTCAAGTTGGATTGTGACTGGCAAGTGGAATCCAGGACGCGCGTTTAGTCCTATTTGGGACTCATCGGCTGGATATACCTGAATCCCAATGTTGATGTTCACACTGGGATTCGAACTCAGTCCGCTTCGTGTCAGTCCATTACAAATCAATGGGATGATACAAGCCTATTCTAAAGTTACTGTTAATGCAATCCAAGGAGAATTTTCATTTACATTCAGTAACAAGGGGTATAAAGAATAAATCAGATAATATGAATGAGAGATTAGTGTTAACTTTGAAATAACATTTGTTAATAGCTATAAAATAGGCATATATAACAGTTAATATTCATTAATAGATGTAATTTGATTAAATCCATAAGAAAATGAAGTATTTTACTATTTTTATTTCTTCACTATATCGATTAAAAAGTGTCTACATCTTTCTAAAGGTCAGTTGTATTTCTGCAAACTTTGTCTATAATCCTTCATATTTGATTATTTGAATCTATAACAACTGAAGTCATGAACTTCTCTTTTGAATAGATTTTTTCTGCTCAAGATAATTATAGATATATGATAAAAGTACAATAGAAATGCTTCACATAAGTCATTTATACTGTCAAAATACAGTATCAATAACACTGACATAAACGGTTACATTGTATACACATAAAAAGCCTTCGAAAACTGAATGCATGTATCTAATCTACAGCGTTTTCTGCAATACAGGTAGCTTAATCCAGTTTAATTATACGAATAACACAACCAGTTTAGGCAAATATTAAGTTCACATGTCATTAAATGCGGGTTTCACTTCATATGTACAAACGTATGTAATCAATGAATTAGTTATATCAAATGAATTCACACATACTTAAGTTGGTCACAACTACATGAAACACTAATAGATATTATTACCGAAGATTGACTTGATGATGTGAAATAAATTGGATAGTGTATAATAAACAATATATTTGTAAAAACTCAGTGAGTAGAAATTTCAAAATCCTGATGTTTCTTGGCTATGGAGGATAAATAACTGGATTAAGCTAACGTAAATCAAATCAAATAATAATTGCATGAATAATTAAAAAAGCTTGGTCTGATCATATAAATGTCAAGTATGTCAAACGAATGATTAGTGTGCGTACTTATGTGAACAAGATTCGAGTGGGATAGGTGGATGATAGGTATTGGTAATAAGAAAAGTTAGATATAGTTTGTATTGCTTGTATAAGAAAGGAGGTATGGGTTAGATAGTTTGAAAAAATTTGTTCAACTTGGGTGAACCACAAGGCTATCTTTTCTATTTAGTTCAGATGTGTTAAATAATATATGGAAAGCTTCAATCACTCGTGTTGCTTTGTGATTGAAATGGCCTTCAAGAATTGTTTAATATCGACTTGGTGGTTGTTGAAAGTAGTGTATTGTTATTGCTGATTTTGTTTGTGGTTTTTCAAGATCTTCAGAATTAATTAATGATATTTCTTCAGAATTATTAAATGGTCTTTTGGTCTAACTTACATTCTCTTTGGCTTGAGTTAGAATTTGTTTCCTGTACGATTTAAACGCAGTTAAGTTGATTTAGTTACTTATTCTCTGCAGAGGCTGTGAAACGTCAGAAACTTAAAGTTTCTGTACACTGAGTTATTACGAATATATTACTTTTTATGGCGCACTAATGTTTTAATGAAACTTATAAAACACTTAATAGGATTTCATTATTGACCATGGTCATATCATACGATTTTATAATTTCATCACTAATGTAATATACAAAACTTGTTTACGTCTGTACTTGATTTCTGAGATTTAAAGTTGTTCTTTATTCTTTTCACCAGGATACAAGTTGTTTCCTGAACGTGATAACAGAATGCCGGTTGTAAGTTCATATATTGTATAATGAACAAATGGTTGAATGACTGGATTAACACAAATGTATATGATACACAGTCATTCTTTCTTATTCTTAAAACTGACTTAAAAGTTTACAAATCATGAAATCCTTATTAAATAATTAATATCAAATTATTCAGTCAACTGCTAATCAATGAATACTATTAATAAAATAAGAATAAGATTAACCTTTAAAATATATTTTAGACCAAGATTATTTTATTAAAAACAAAAAAAAAGTTTAACTGATCGGGTTCATCACACATTGATATTTGCAGAATACCACTGAAAACAAAGGAGCAATGGACAGCTATTTTTTCCTAGAGCTGGACTCTTAAGCAGTGCAAACAATCGATTTAGCTAAACGAGTCAAACCTAGGGCCTTCAGGCTAACGAATACCTAACAATCGGAGTGGTGTCCAATGGTTGAATTATCACTAACGCGATCATCTGTTGCCATCAGTAATAACGTACAACTACACACAGTATATGTCCCTACAAAACCAATTCAATTCAAATAAAATAATCAGCTAAGTAGTAGCTAATTTCAGGACATCTGTAATGTTCTTGCAAGAGACCTTGACTGATGGAGTTTAGACATGTTGAGAGTTAGACAGTTATCACCAGTAACGATAAATGGTCGTTTTCGTAATCTCATGAAGTGATGAAATGGGAATTCTACCTTTGGACATCGCCCTAGTGTTGTAAGGGGTTAGGTGTTTGCCATGAGACCTGAAGACACTGGGTTTTATTTTCCTAGCAGAATCGGGGGTGCATACTTCTGAGGAATCCTATAATAAGACGAAACCGTTGTTTAATACTCCTTGGTTTTCAGTAGTACCCTACCAATAACAATCCGTGACTAATTTAATCAGCCAAACTTAATAACAGTCTACACAAAATTACCTCAACTCAACTTGTAAACTACAGTGTAACAACAACAGTAACTTTTACAAAATGCGTAAGTTTAGATAACGATTGCTTCTTAACAAATCATATTCTTCATAATGTATATCTTGTAGACACATATCTTGCATTGTTGAATAAACTAGAAGTAGTATGATCAGTTTTAGTAAATAACCATTAGCAATACTAACAATAATCAAGTGACATAGAAAAGGAGGTTTATCCTTCATTTCCACTCTGCGAAAGGATGAATTTATTTACAATCGTGTAGAAAATGTCTACAACTATTGGAAACAGAATTCTTCACTACAATTGTAATAGAGACAGAAAGCAACTTTCAAAGACTGATTGACAATTTGTCTTGCACTGTCACACTTAAGTATTTTAGTTTAACAGATTTTATAACAGTTAGGTCATTTTTCGTAGGTATGATGATGCTTTGTTACTTATTACAACATAATTGTAATTATAAATGTACCTAGATCTGTTGGTTTATTTCAACCTATTCTGAATAGTTAAGTAAACTTAGAAGAAGTAACTAAGATGATGTTACTAAGAATTATTTAAAAAGTGAGGTAGTAATTCATTTACAATCCATAGGTCATTTATCGATTAAACCTGTGAATGCATACTGTTCAACATAACAATATCTATTAGTTAAACTTTAAAGTAGATATCAGATATGTTTGTAATTATAAAATAGAATGTGACAATTATTCTTAAATACTGTAGGCATTTATAATGTTCGACATTCATCTACTGGTCTTTAAAACGTACTTCTAATAATTCTTGATATAGACAAACAAAATATTTTATCCTCCAGTTAATTGTTCCCACGAAACAAAATAGATGCTAAAAACATACCTGTTGTTCAGAAAATAAAAATATATTTTGATTCATTCAATTGAATAAATTATGATTTCTTTTTTGAAATGTTTGTGTCAGATAATCTACATGAAATATTTCTTGAACTGGTATTTACTCATTGAGAAAATGATAATAAACCTATAAATTTAATATTTTCTCACTGACTACATACTATCGTCAATTGGACTACTATCTCCAAAATAACACCAACAACATGTCAACATTCTTATAAGACATTACAAACAACAAACTGAATCTACTTGATTTCGTTAACTATGTAGAATGACATACACAATCTATATAAAATTACCAAATTTACATAAGTTTTCAAAATGATAATTTAACCAGAGCAACTAGTTCACAACAGAATAGACATTAAAAAAAATGAACAACTAACGAAATAACTTGGCCGATAGTAAATTACGAAACCAAGTATTATATTTAAATAGAAAATATATTTAACAAAATATTGTACGTTATGTAACACGTAGACGAAAATCAAACAGTAGGTAAAAAGTTAATGAACATTTATTTACTTTCACTTTCCCAATACATCATACAAGTAACAGTCAATTATAATAACAAAGTATTTTATACATTACCAACTTAATGACTTACAGAATAAATAAAGGGAATGGTATTGCTTATATATATTATACATTAAGTATGAAATTTTGACTGATTTCTTTTATACATTTCGAAAACAAAGTACATAAGTAAAATATTCAACGAGAAGGTGATTAAATGATAGAAGTAATTATCATTTCTGTATTCAATGCTACATGTACCATTGCAGTAGACTGAAATTTTTCATCACAAAATAGGTAATATTACAACAACATTCTTGTTGACAGTCAGCTTTATTTTCACAATATCTCTTAACGTCGTTGAATATATAATTTATGTGTGGATTGTATAGTAATGCCTTGTCATTCTTGCAAACAACATAAGGGAATGAGATAAATCTACAAATCAACGTCGTGTTACGTTTTGCGTTCCACAGCTATTCGATACATGATGGTTTTTGATCACGTAATAGAACCACGTAGACACGAATGGTTGATAAATATAACTAGTGAATTCAAATAAACAAATTAGCCGTCCAGTTCAAATTTCAGAATCATGCATTATATTTCGTATACCTGTAAATCCAGACCAATTAGAATAATAATATCAATATAAACAGCTATATTGATGACAGAAAAATGCACTAGTGCATGAATAATTAATTTTAGTTTATAAATAAAATAAAAATGATGGTAATAATAATGGAAGTTACTTAGTTAAAAGGAAAAATGAGGAGAATATAAAAATAAGAAAAATCTAATGTTGAACATATATGAAATACATATATAAATATAATCCCCCAAAACAGTCCTCGGAGTTCAATCATCCTTCATAACTCGTCATTTAGAACAACAATAAAATCGTGAATGTAAAAGGAGTTATCAATTTATTAGAGAAGATCACTAGGTTAATTACATTAGCTGAAAATAAATATCAGGGCTTTTTTCGTTTCACTATTTCGACAATAATTTATGATGAACTATAACATATACAGAATGTGAATAAAACCTTTATAACTTCAGCTACTTTATCAATAACAATAGTGATAACAAACAGAATAAAGTTTATGTTCATAACTATATTGAACGAATAAGACTGTCTGATATTCAATATCAGAACTACGTCAATACCATTAGTGTATTCTTTACTTGTTTATTTCGTTTTTCAAGAAAAAAAAACCCATAAATAATGCAAAGTAATAATTAATCTTTTCTTTTTTAAAATGAAAAAGAGTTATTGAATAAGGTCTAGTGACAAAATTGAAATATCTTCAACTTCATTCATGTTTCCACTGACAAATTTACTTATACAATTAAAGGCAGATAGACAGATACAACGTAGAACTTCGTACGTACGTATATCAGTTCACATTGCCCTACCACATTAGCATAGAGACGCAACTGTCAGTTCAAATTCAAGAGTGATAGCGATAGTAGAAGTATTAGCAGTAATGCAGAAGATTAGGGAGCGAAGATATGATTCGAAAAGTATAATTCAGTGAGATAAATTTGAAAGGAGAAAGATAGAGAATTCAGAAGGTTAGATTTTGAGAGAACACAAAGAGTGGATGCACCTGCGCCATTGCAAACGATTCTGAGCCATGTCGTTTAAGGTCTCTAACCATTGGTAACTTTCGTCCCGCGGACCCCAACCGCGCAGCCTACATTTATCAACATGACTCAGTTCACTTGTCAGTGACTTCATCGACTTCTGCCATGTTTTGGTTTGGCCGCCCCTAGCTTTCTTCCAACCTATTCCTACGCCGCAAAACATAGCTCGTCGAGGCAGTCAGTAGTTAGACATGCGTAACACATGTCCCAACCACCTCAACTGATGAAGTTTCAATACTTCATCTATTGATTTGCCCTTCTTTCCTAAAACCCTTTTTTCTAACGACAGCATTGCTCACTCGGTTGTCCCACGATACTCGAGCAATGCTTCGGAGACACCTGTGATCGAAGACCAGTAACCTACGAATGTCCTCTACTCTTAACGGCCATGTTTCGCTACCGTATAGTAGGACAGAGCGAACTGCTGCACGGTACACTCGTCCTTTGGTTAGCAAGCGGATATCTCGCCTGCGCCATAAGTGACGCAACCTGGCAAAAGCCAATCGAGCTTTCTGTATCCGTGCTGAGATTTCGTCAGTCACCAGGACATCAACACTGATGAGACTCCCTAGATACGTGAAGCGGTCTACACGCTCGACTAATTCACTCCCTATCACCAGTTCAGGTGCCGATGCGACCCAATCCTGGAGCAACATTTTGCATTTTGAGGGGGAAAACCGCATCCCGAACATGCTTGCATTGTTGCTCAGGGTAGTCAGAAGACTCTGCATTTTGTCAGCGTCTTCACCAAATAGGACTATGTTATCAGCATACACGAAGTCAGTAAGCGAGGCTCCTGGTAGAAAGTAAACTCCTGAAAAGTCAGACGAAGACATGGTTATATCTAGGAGCATGTCTTTGACAAAATTAAACAAGAATGGGGAAAGTGGACATCCTTGACGGACACCACTTGAAGTGAGGAATTCCGATGACAGTTCGCCATAAGCTCTCACTCGACCTGTAGTTTTAGAGTAGAGAGCTTGTATAAGGTTAATGTACTTCTTTGGTACACCTTTCAATGACGGACACTGCCACAGAACCTCACGATCAACAGAGTCGAATGCCGCCTTTAGGTCCAGGAAGACAACTATTGTAGGACGCCTAAATGTGTGTCTGTGTTCCAGGACCTGTCGCAGTGTGAAGATGTGGTCTATACAGCCACGTCCAGGTCTGAATCCAGCCTGGTTTTCTCTAGTCTGCTCTTCACGAGCTCTAGTTAAGCGTCTAAGTATAATCGAGGCTAACAATTTAGAAACTATATTAGTCAGACTGATTCCCCTGTGATTGTCACAAGAAGACTTTTGTCCTTTCTTATAAATTGGGACAACCAGAGATTGAGACCAGTCAGATGGTATTACGCCCAGTTCTCGAATTCTACTTAAGATTTCAATCAATCTAGCTGCTAAAACTGGACCACCATCCTTAAACATTTCAGGGGTAAGCCTATCAGGACCTGCTGCTCTACCTCGCTTCAGATTTCCTATAGCCTTCTCAACTTCATAAAGACTAGGAGGAGTTAAGTCGATTTGCCATTCAGGATGACTGGGGATCGTGGGCAACCGAAGTGTGGCTGAAGGCCAGTTGAACTGATCCCTAAAGTGTTCCGCTCATTGGTCCAATCTCCTGGACTGGGAATGAATTATAATCCCATCCTTTTCCGAGATAGTCTCACTCACATTCGGATTCCTAATACCAGTTTCCTTGATAAGTCGAAAAAGTTGCCTACTGTTGCCTATCGCCGCTGCCTTTTCCATCGTTTTTGCTTTAGCCACCCACCACTGTTCATGGTCGTTGCGTAGGCTTTTTATCAGCCTGCGCTTAAGCTCACTTCGCTCTTCATCATGTTCAGAGCCAGGTGGGATGAGTTTACGAGCATCCATCAGTTCGGTGGATGCTACTGAAATCCATGGCTTCATCCTAGCCTTATGATTTACCTTACTAGCAGATATCATTGCTGTTTCCACAGCATTTTTGATATCATTCCAACCTGCTTCCGGATGGCAATCGCTTACACGGTCGCCTAACTATTTTTCTAGTTGTTCCTTAAATATGTTCTTAGCTTTATTATCATTAAGTAAAACCCTAAAAGGCTTCATTGTAATGTCTCTCCTACGTCCAGTAAGCCTCAAACAAATACGCGCTCGCACTAAAGCATGATCTAAATCTAAACATGTGCCCCAGAACGAGCGACAGTTCTCTATCGAACCCCTCCATCGGTGGCTGATGGCGATGTGATCTATTTGGGTCCAACGTTGAGACTATTTTGGGGGTCGCCAGGTCAGAAGATGTTTTCCTAGTTCGCCTAGTTTTTTGGAGGAGGTCCGAAAGCTTGCTGTAAAACTCATCTTTCACATCGTCTGAACTGCAGTCAGTGGGAGCATAGGCAGATACGACGAAGAGGCAACGACGAATGTCCCTATCTTTCCAAATCCTAACTGTCCCGTTCAGTCGGACAGCGCACAAGCGACTATCTACAGGGATCCAGTCTAGGAGAGCTAGGGGACGAGAGGGGTGTACTAAATAAAACCAAGTACACATTAATGATTATGTTAATAAGTAAATGAAAAATTTAAAAATAAAATTTTGTTTTGACGAGTATCTGTGTTTGTTTTTTTTTCCATCTACTAATCCTAGTGTTTGACAGTTAATTTTAGTTGACATTTGAATCATCCTATAGTTCAAAATGATTTGAGTCGTATCTCTGAACAGTTTTATTCCACTATAATTCATAATTTCTTGATAAATCCTCGATATTGTAAAACCATAATGAAACAACATCAGTGGATAACTGCTTCATATGTCGTTGTGATTGAACCCTATTGACTTATACAGAATAATTGTATTTTATGTAAATGATACATTTTAATACATTATCAAATTGTTAATCATATAATCGCTGTACAATAAAATGGGCTTGAATAATTTCTTACAATAAATATGTTTAGTTATTTTTATGTACTTGGGTGAAATACATAAATCAGATCAGTAGAGGTAAAAAGTAACGAAGAAGACAAACCTTCTAAATAATCTCAATAAATTACAATAACCAGGGAAGGTGGATATATTAGTTAAAAGATGGGCAGTAAAAAACCCTTAAAAACGGTTAGAAAAAAATGCAACTTCACAGAAAATCTATGGCAACAAATGTGTTCAAAAGATGCTTCAATGAAGGATAAGTTTTAGAAGCCATTGAAAATCTCTGTAAAAGATGAGAAAATGCTGAAAATTAATCTTTCTTATAAGTATTCTCGAAAAACACCTGAATGAATTTTTACAAATTAATGATTCGTAAGCCACAAATTGATTGAATAATTTCTAGATTTATTACTAACATTGGCATTTTTCAGGTACATATAGAATATTCACATTATTCTTTTTTATCTAAACTAATCTTGAAAATATAGCTAACATTACATTTTTAGTTTTGTATATAATCATTAAAACTTAAGTGTATGAAAACAGTTTTAGTGTCAATAACAAACTTAAGACATTATATAATTACCCTTTTGTATTAAAACAAGCACACTCATGGCTGGTAGAATTAGATATCTCTATATAAGCTGAATGATAATATTGGCTACTTTGAAAGTGCATGTTCGCCTACATGTAGAGAATATTCTCTTAATAAATAATATGTAAACGTAAAACTGTTTGGTTTCAAATGTGTTTCCAGATCATAGAATGTCAATGAATTGAAAGATAATTACTAATTAATTACATAGTTTTCATTTATTCTTTTTATGATGAACAATACGTTAAATGTTACATTTATATTTATTAAAATGAAGTTTGTTTTATAGACAAAATGATTTCTTAACTGATTTTCATCCTTGTAAATATTTCATACCATTTTTGTTTAAATGAAATACTTAGTACTAACGAACATCGACTAATATTATTATGGACACATACATACATACATATATGTGTTTATCGGAATTCTAAAAATAAGTATTTTTCTAGCATATGACACAAGCTTAAATTGCACCCTACCCATATCAACCGTGGTTGTGAAACAAGTTATGGAATCGCAACTTATTCAAGTATTCTTTGGGTATTTATAGTACGTATTTCCCTAAGCAATATAATTTAACTGAAGTAGATAACTAATAGGTAGGTGTCAATCACTCCTTTATTTATAGGGATGGGAACTATAGAGTTACATACTAGGAAGCATTGTAAATTATCTACTTAATAGTGCGGAGTGATAGTTTACCTTGTTAACATGGCAGGTATCAGAATATATTGTTCGGTAACTTTTAATAAGAGTACTACTTTCAAGTAAATTAAATAGATGGTTTCACAAAAGGTTGTTTTGTAAAATTTTTAGCAAACCAGTTTAATCCTGCCTAAAATACTCTTCTCTCTCGGCAATAAACTTATGTCATCTCACTATTGTGCATAACACCATTCTAAGTCATGTGAATTTAGGTTTCCTGTGTCTCATCGTTTCATATTTTATAGTTACCGCACTGCTGTACAACCGTTATCAAAAGTTGTCTTTTACATTTTAAAGTCTAAACAAAACCACGGAGGTATAAACTTGCTCAGTAAAGAGAGTGATCTATAGTAGTGAAATAATAGAAAGCCGGAAACTTTTGGAAAGACATAACTGAAATCAAGTTTTCACTGGACAAACCACGCATAGAGGATTTGAACCGTTTCGAACTACATTAAAAAGCACTGTAACTCAACTGATCGTCGTTATATATAGTAATAGTGCTATTAGTATGCTTTCACTTAATTCGAAAACTGTCTAATCATACTTCATTAACTGTTTGCATACATAAATCGTATATCGCCAGTTCAGTCATATGTTAAACTACAAGTAATTAAAGTTGCGTATGCAAAATTCATTGTTCAACATTAGAAATACGTAATTATAATAACTAAATTATATAACTAAATTAATTTCCGTAATAAGCTGTCTACGTCAAACATATTTTCACGGTGCACAAATAAGTTTTTACTGATAAACGACGAATACTACTAATCTATATTTCAGTAGTCGACGAATAGTAGAACCATATAAAATAAGTTTCTAGCACGTTCGCCTAATTATTTAAGAAGAAATTCAACTTTAGAACTGAGTTGTTTCGTTAGAGGTATATATTTCACAAACTTTCTGTATCGAAACACTAACCATATTGTTAGAAAGTGTAGAAAAATGTGGAAAAAAATCCCTCTCAGCCTCCCTATAACATTTAGAAATCCAAAACATTTTAATATGAAAAACAGTTTAGAAAATGTTAAGATTGAGAACTAAAATGTTTGTTCATTGCATTTATCATAGATTAATCTCTCTTGAGTAGCAATGAGAAACGCGAAACACTGGACAGCCTTTTCATCTTAACATATTTGTCACAATAACTACATTTTACTGTATCTTGATGTAACAGTTCGATTGCATAAGATGCTTAGCGAAAAAATAATGAGTATTAGAACTATTTATTACTACATTGATTAATAGAGGTGAACAAAAAATCCCAGTTAACATGTATACAGATTTATTTGTATTTTAGACATTCATATATTCAACAAAGTAAGTTAAAGAATAACAAATAGATAGAGTTATGTAACATATGAGATTATATAATCGGTAATTTAAGATATTAAATACAGCATGAATATAATGTTTTATGAAAACCTGTTCTAATGTATCCTTCTTACATCATCATTTATGCAATAAACGTAGGGAAATCAACGACTCAACAGTGAATGATTAATTTATCTTAAGCATACTTAACACATTTTTAGTCCATTTTGATCATGAAAAGATATCACACTGCAAGATAATCTGATAAAATTATATAAAGTAAAAGCTTAAAGAGTAATGAAACAGTAATCAATAAGAACACATGAACTGAAGGTTTATTCGATAACACTCTATTCTTTTCTACTTATCATTAGGATAAATTTTTAAACGATTCAATTATTATAAAGAACTTTGGAATTAGCCTAACACAATGAAATTCTACTTTACTCTAACCTGGAAGAATTGGAAACTAAAAATGATTACGATTTCCTTAAGCATTGTGTCAATAAATAAACAATAACCTATACAGTGTCTGACAATGTATTACATCACTGATTGCATCATGACTATAATCTTCAGATTTTGTCTGAAATATAATCTAGAAAAGGTTGTTAAGAGCTTAAGTATATCAAATGAAATATGGTGAACTCATATCGTTGTTCCTAACGATTCTAAGTTAACACAGAAAATTACATGAATGGAATTTATTCTTTCCTTATTTTACATCATTTCGCAAGATGCAATGTGAAGTTGGTCAGATTATAATATCCAGTAGTAGTAAAATAAATGATATGATAATATAACATTAAATATTAACTAGTGACCTGTCAGCTTAGTTAACCGAGACCTAGTGAAGATTAAACAATGTCGAGTAGGTCAGTAATTACTTCTATAACTGTAAAACGGGGTGACTTGAGCCGAATCACTAAAGCATCAGAATTTTACTTATGTGCGAACGTCGATCTAATATACTTGGTATAATAGTGTCCGATTAAGCTGTATACAATAATTTATTTTGATGAGGATATATTTTATCGCATGATATTTGTTCCCAAGTGGAATCGTGTCAAATGACTAAAGAGATATGAGCAAATGTCAGCTGATCACATTAATCATATCGATTAATCAATCTAGTAAAGTCATAATATAATTACTGTAACACAGTATTAATCCTCCCAATAATCCAGGCAATCAATATCTTTATAGTCATAACATTCAACCATTCCACTATGGATTCATGATACACTCAACTTATTTCCCTTTAGGTAACCGGAAAGTATTACTAGTTCTCATACATAAAGTCTGGTTCCAAGGTGTGTATTGAAATATATACTTGGTAAGCAATTTACACCGTCTAATAATAGCTCAATGACAAGCCTTGCTGAAAACCTTACAGAAAACCTAGAAAAAAATTTTCATGCATACTATCTACATATTAGCTAAAAAACGGACGCTAGTTTTTTATAAAACATCTCTGTTTTACATTCCCAACGATTATTTCCTTTGTTTCTACTTTGGATTACTAACGTAGATGCCTGAAATAGTTTCTGTCGTTAGTAAACAAAGAATGACTCATAAAGACATACCAATAGAGATGCTTGCTTATGGACAAACAAAAATATGCACAAATATGAATTTACCATTAGGTACACAGTTTCCATTGTGATAATCGATAAACAGCCTTAGTTTCAACGAACAAGCATAAGCTAAGCTTACAATCGATCAAAATAAATGTTTATCTTTTTCAATAACAACTACATACAATCTATTTTTATGATGTGTTTATTTATTAGTATTCAAAATTTTTGTCTAAATGTGAAGACATTAATTGAAATAAAGAAAATAAATTCGTTTTAACTCCAATTTAGTTCAATTGGAATGGTGATGTTTGTGAAGATTGGTTATTTAGTTGATTGAATATGTCTCAGATTGATGTCGGCAGGGTACCATTGAAAACCAGGGAGCACTGGACAGCTGTTTCGTTCAAGTGTGGAACTCTTCAGTAGTGCGCGCCACAGATTCCGCATCAGAGGCTTCAGGTTGACGGCCAAACGCTTAACCATCTGAACCACTATGTCAGCATCCAACGGTAGAATTCCCACTTTCTTAAGCTCTAGTGAGAAGTCGTGGCTGGTGGAGTTCAGACTTATCGGTACTGAGACAGTTATCACCAATGACAATGGATGATCGTCGTGCAATATATCACAAATCGATGGAAGTAGGACTTCTACTGAATAACTGGAAATTGAAATATACATTGAAAAGTTGAGGTGTAAACAATTTTACATCGATCTTGAAGTTGATCACCTGAATTCTTCAAAATTACTTTATTTAACATATTCACTTTACTAAATATATATAATAAATTCAAAATAATGTATGAATGCAATGACTGAGTGATAAATATATCATATAGTAATTATGACACTAATTTCTTTGTTAGAAACCATGTGTTTGATTACGGTAAAGAGTTCTCAGCACAACATGTACACAATTACTTATTGATTTAGGCAATTTCCATAAAAAGTATACACATATTCAAATATTATCAAAATGCTAATCATATCCATCTTTACAATCATTTTTGACTTCATAATATCCTATTTAACCAAAAAATGTAGCTAACTAATGAATTCAGTTGTAATCACCTTTAGTTTCTACAAAGAAATAGGAGGGTAGAGGAAAATTTATAAACCACTGTGGTTATACCCCTTAACGCCATTTGTATTTATATTTGACGATAGACAGCAAACACCATATAGATATAGATGTATTTCTTGGTTGGCCAATGTGAATAGTTAAGTGATATGAAACTAGTGAAAGTCGAACATTTGTTCTTCGTTGTCCTACTATCAGACAAAATTCTATCAGTTTATATTTTAAACTTTGAACAGTACTATTTCATTGTATTCTATAAAATACCCGTAATTTTAAGTTGTTAACTTCGCTATAAAAAGCAGTAGAAAGCAAGTTCATGCCTAAATACCTTTGACGGATATTTTTAGTCTTTAGGATTTCTCATTTATGAATTATAGTTAATCAGTTGTGTATTCGTACTCCAGTTCAGATTGATTATTGCTCCTATTTTGTATTACTGTTAGTTTCCTAATTGGTTAACAAAGTAATCTGATCTTGTATATATATGAAGGATTGTTTAAAATACAATGTAATTCTGTCCGGTTGGTCTATCGTTTTGAATTCTTCTATCTCCGGCTTGGAATTGAGTGGGCATAGGACAAAAGCACAGTGATCGACTTGGCACACCCAACATTTTTTACGTTATAACAAAATTAATTTCGGATTTCGAGGTAAACGCTAATATACTAATGTAAAAATACTGAATTGAGGTGATTTGTGGAGACTGGTATTATGTTTTAACTGACTTCGGTCGTCACGGACCGATGTTGGTAGGATACCATTGGAAAGCAGAGTGAAAATTTTTCAACGGTCCCATACTAGGACGGAACAACCCTTCAGTGCTCCCTGGTTTTCAGTGGTACCCTTTTGACATCGACCTGTGACGAATTCAATAAACTAATATAAAAAAAATGTTCGCTTTTTTTCACATGGTCTAATTATCATATTCGGAGTAAAATTTTCTCAGTTAGTCTAAAACAATCGTGAATGCTACGTATATAAGTGTTCATCGTGTATCTCACATGTTTGTGTCGGTCAGATGTTTTAAGGCTAACCTATCTTGCTAAATATATGTATATGTATATTTAATAGTTCTGTTAAACATTATTAGTGATGGAAATATACATAATTTATTTAATATTTTCTAATAGTTAGTCACATAGAATGCCTATGTAGTGCTTTCATGTTTGATTGTTCGAAATACGATTGTAAAATTTGGTGAATTCACAATATAATTGAACTTATTTTTAGATATAAAACTTTTATATTTAACGGTAATAACAGATGAGTCTACCTCTTTTTCAAAACAGATTTGTAGAAAGAGAATTAAGATTTAAGTAAGTAATCCTCGATAATAAAGCCATAATTCTGTAAGAATACAGTATAGGGATAAATGAATACGATATTCGAAATCCCTAGTCTCAATTTATTTAGGAACCAATGATTGTTTCAATTCATTAATCGCTTGAAGTCAATAAAGCAACAGTATTTATGAATGAATAATTCGTCTAAAAAAAGAAATTACATTACAGCGAACATGAATACTTTACATATTAAATAGATGGATCATAGTTTGCAGTGATCTTGTCTATGTTGAACTACAGAACTGATGAAAAAGAAATTCATCAACCTGACTGGGAAGCTACTTAGTCAATTTTTAAGTAATTTTGAATAAAGACTAATTACAATATGCCTCTCCCACAAAAATCTGAAGTGAAAGGCAAAGATTTATCCATTGATTGATGCACACCGCAGTGGTCACATCCATAAATCATATATATATATATGTAGTTCTTGTCATAAGTCTCGTTATATTTAAAGTTTCAATAGGGAAGTCATAATAGAATGAGCCTTAATTCGATAATGGTGCAAAACATCTTACCATATAACAATAAGGTTATTCGCAAATACTATCTTCTGTGTCGATTGGATTATAACCTTAACTCCGAACCATGCAACAAATTCGCAACCCCAAAAACTAATTCGGAATTGCATTACGGTTTGTCCAACTCTACATCCTAGTTTCAACCAGAATTTCTAAATCCTATTGTTAATATGAATCCATATGACAAATGCGATTTCTAACCTTAAGTCTCAATTGTATTCGTACGGTAAGACTAATGAAAGCTTCGAGTTTTTCATGCGTTTTGTTCACTGTTTTAAATAGTGTTTCTCCCTAACTCTCAAACCTTACGCAATTTGGGACCAAACATTTGAATCACTGGGTTAGCGCTAGTCATTACCATAAAACCTACCTATTAGTCTGAAACTTGAAATGATATTTCTAACACTAAACAAACATTAACCGAAATTCTTAATCTTTACGTAAAATACTTCTAGCTATGGTAGATTATCTATAGTATACATTTTTAGTTAAATTTCACTGAAAGCTTGACACCGATAGCTGAGTTGGGAAATGTTTTATGGTCATTAAAAATCCTTTATTTCCACTCTGTTTTATTATTGTACTCTAGCCTATAATTCTAATAAAATATGCAATTGATTGTTATACAAAAGGTGTTAATAATGGTATAAATTGTAAGACTAGTTAACTAATAAAAATTAATTATAACGAATATCTGTCTATGAAGGATGATAGTGAAACACCTAAAACTAACTTTTAAGTTACGACCTGTGACAGTTTTACAAAATGTGAATAATACAATTCAGTAAAAGTAATGTAAAGTATTATTTGTTTTCAAAATATTTCCCTTTTTACAAAGATAAAAATACAAAATAGATAAACTATCGAAAACGCAATTATTTTTTTACAAGAATTCATTTACTTAAAATGAATATCTAACCAGTTTGTCATGGTAACATACGAAATGTACACAATGTTTTAATAAATAACCAACAATAACAATACACCCACATATGTAATTCACTATGCACGTGTCTATGAATTTCTTATTGATAAAAATTTTGTGTTAAAATGGGAAATGAAAAGAAGAAGAAGAAGAAGAAGAAGGAGAAAACTATTGATTTTATTGTGTCCTTCATGTTTTAGCAAAAATCTGTTCTAATTGTCAGTAACATTTATCATATATTTTTGGAATCAGTACAAATGACGTCAATGTTTTTTTCTCTAACTGACGAAAATATTGTTTGTCTCAGATAGAATATATGATAGTTACAATGTATTCAGAAGGCATATTGACAGCTATTACTGTATGCCGCAATACTTATATCTTGATACTTAATTGATAGGCCCAACCTTGCCATTCAATAGCTAATGAAGAAGTAAATGTACTTTGAAACTTGAAAATTTGTCATTAACTAGTAGTACCAATATAATATTCCAGAATCAAAAATTGTTTTCTTCTATTTATGGAAAAACTTACATTATCACCAATTTTAAAAGATAATAAAATCTAAGCAACTTTTTCATATATATACAATAACAAATGTGAAACTGACTTCAATTTATTTATTAAATAATTTGTAAGTCAAAATACTGATAAATAAAGAATCCTAAAATAACACTTTTTAATTGGTATGGTTATTTTTGTGAATATTGGTTATTTAGTTGACTGAATATGCCGCAGAGTGATGAAAGTGGGAATTCTATCAATTGATGTAGACCCAGTGGTCCAGATGGTTAAGCGTTCGCCGTAAACCTGAAGCCTCTGGTGCACACTGCTGAAGATTTCTTCACTAAAACGAAACAGCTGTCAAGTGCTCCCTGATTTTAAATGGTACCTTGACAACATCAATCTGTGACATAATTAATTAAATAATATTTTTGCTGAAAATACATTATGATAAAGGTTAATTGTGAATATATAATGAGTTGAGTAAGAACAACAAAAGGTTCACAGTGTGTATCTTTTGACAACTATTACACAGTAAAAACCATAAGTCTATTAATGTGCAAATAACTGATTGGATAAGAGATTTTATTCGGCAAAAATACAGTGCATTCTTATTATATCGGACTATTCAAGAAGAGTAACTAACTTTCTAAACTGTTTTTCAGAAAACTATTTCATTTATTTTGAGTAAATGTAAATCGATTATTTTATTCGCATTATTGTCATGTTCTCATCGCCCTAATCTTCCATTAAACTCATGAACTGTATCACATCACTTGCCATTCAGAAACTATAATCAATTAACTAAGCATCTGTACCCTTAGTTCCTAGTCATAATTGTTTCCGTTTTGCGTAAATTTTATTCTTCCTATTAGTGTACTGCGTGGTCAGGTTTTGTATGTATATAAGTGGATAAACAAAACATAATATAACTGTCTAGTGGTTGGCTCAGATGTCTTGTTTTCCTTATACCGGCTTAGGGGATTAGCAGTCGCGAGTTCATATGTGCGTATCCTGGTAGGCCCTCTCAAAGTTACTGTTTCTGTATATTGTGACTGACTGTATTCTCAAAATATAACAGTTATAAGTGATTAACACATGGCCTTCAATCATTTATCGGTAGGTCGTTTTAATTTCTCGATCCAAGTTGGTTCTAGACTGCCTCCTCTTGCACCACTTCTTGTCTCCTATCTATTTCAAACACGTTTCGCTTCCCGTCACACTGAGACTAACCTGGTCAAGTTTTAAATGCAGTAAACTACAAGCGACGCGCTGCTATATACTACTTAAAGGTAATAAGGTGAACAGCATCCATAACACTAGTAAGTGATAACTTTGTATTAACCTACTTAAATTAAATAAAATGATGTCTTATAATTAGATTAGAAAGATTAAATTATTTTTAGGCAATTCAGTAAATACACCTGTTGAACGTCAGTTCGATTATTTTGTTGTCAGCGATAAATAAACAACATATTGTTACAACCGCTTGTCTTCTAACTGTTTTACACTTAGAATAAAATCAGCTGATTTTTATTAAATATGTGCGTATTTGGAAATTACTCTGTAATATGGATTGTGATTAACTTCAAAACCACTGAATATTAGGAAACGTAAAACAGCTAGTTGATTTCTTTTAAGTAGTACATACCAACTAAGCAGTTTCCTAAATATCCTTGAGTTAAGATGACGTAATTGTTCCATCATATTTGAATCCAGTGTTCTACATTTTTCAGTTAAGTCAGTTTATGAGGCAGTGGAATCAAAACTAAATTATACAATTACTATGATCAAATCGATTATTATATGCAATTATATTCTGACTAGAAATGAAATTTTTTATCTTTGAGATAAGATAAGAAGGTTCACTAAAGTTGATCACTCTACCATAATGCAAATATCAATCTAAGGCAGGTAACTGATTACTTATTAACTGTTTGTTTACAAAGTACAGTCACACATCGTTTTTCTCGATTTATAATATACCTGTAAAATCTATATGTGCTTATCAATTATGTGAAATACAATCGTTTTGGTTGTCTTTTAGAACTGTGGTACATATCATGACTTGTAGTGTTTATAAGATGACAACTGACAGACTGTGTTCAATAGTAAGTAATGTATTCTTGTAATGTGGTTGTAAGCTTAAAATATACACTCAGCTAAGCAAACTTATCACGAGAAAACTACAATGTTTTTTGTCAAGTAATCCAGCTTATTTTAACTGTGTATACAAAGAGTACATTGTTAGTGCAAAATCAAAAGTCATATTTTTGCCTATGTTGTGACTATAATTGAATATCTGTCAGACATGCAAAGATCAGTTTAAATTAACGAATTTGTTTAAAACTCACTTATTTATACTTTAAACAGAGAATAGTGGTATTAGTGTTTAAGTGATACACAATATTCATTTCATTAGGGTAAAAGGTTTACTTTGTTTATGTATGAAATAAAAAAGAAACCAAGTTTGAGTATCCATACTTAAATTAATAATTAGTATATTCTTCTAATTAGGATATTGTTATCTGCGATAACGATGATCTAAATTTGCATTTATGATGGTCCTTAAGTTAATCACTCAACAATGGGCAAAAGAAACTCTCAACGGAATACATGAACAAATTACGGTATTATCATTAATAAAGTATGAATAGGATTGATCCAGTAGTTACAAAATAATTAAATACAAAACAAAATAAGGCCAGTAAACTATAAATGAAGTCTTAGTTCGTAACCGTAGTATGAACGATATTTGAAGTTATATAAAACATCTTATAAACACCTGGTTGGCGCAAATAATTAAATCAAGAACTATTTAGCAACAATTACAAATGAACAATTGTACATAAATTAATTAAGTATCAGTACAATTATTGAATGACTATTATAGAAAGTGGGAATTAGAAAAGTACCTACACTGTTTTACTAATCAAGTAAATAATTCTGAATGTCAAGTCACTTAGATTAGTGGCCACGTTGCAATTTTGTCGATAGAATTCAATCAGCACTAAAAAGAATTCGATAAATATGACATAGGTGACTACTCAACAAATAATCAATGTAAAATCTGTATATGAAATTAGTTGAGCACTAAATAGCTAAGTGGAAACAGTCACATATTGTGAAATCACAATCGAATCTGCAGGTATCAGAAGTTCCAGTTAGATTATCAGTACGCAATGCTTGATAACACGAAACATATATCTAGGGTTTCCTTACGACCACTCTCAACTAATCTAAAATCAACATGGTGCTTGTGATGTTGTGTTACTCAAATTAGTGATCACATTGAAACCTGAATGATCAGCATTAAAAACAACTGCATACAGTTAACACTGGTCACTACTCAGTGAACTATCTGTAGTCATCATGGTGAATAAAATAAATATGAATAACTATCAAAATTAGTGAAGATAATGTTTGATGAATAAAAACTAGGATTTTTATGCAAAAGAACACTGCATGTGAGAACAGAGGATAATAACATTGGAGCAATGTTAAATGGAAGAATACAACAAGCTGTATACATAACATTTACTTACTAAAAATGAAAAGAGCTAATGCACTGAAATATTGATTTACGTAATAACCGTGATTCTTAGAAAATAGGTCGTTGTTAACTTAAATGACACCCCAAACTATTCTCGTGGAATAATTTTCTCAAATGACGCTATCTTACTTAAACATTTATAAGTAGGCAATATATAATACTTAAAATCACCAAGATACATTATAGGATATGAGTGATACTAAGCATAAAATGACACTATCTCTAACTCAAACATATCCTTAGTCACAAACCTTAGCTAGAAGCAATTTAAAGGTGCACAATATAAAATTAAGGTTACTGTGAGTCGGTTATATAAAACCGTCGTTATACAGCTATGTGGATGAATTAAGATGTCATTAAAATTGTTCAATATAGATTAACATTCTAATCAACCATTCGACCCTCTTCAGAAATAACACTGTTGTGAACAGAAAAACAACGGAAGTTATTTTTGGGAACTCTATTCAATTTATTCAAAGCTCGTAAAAAAACTAACACTTATTTTTGCTCTTAGTTCATTCTACTAATCTTAAGCTTCCGTTTGATGTATGACTCATCGTCATACCATTTTCTGTTCCGAAGTTATTGTAATTTAAACGTAGCCTTTGCTACATCATTCCCCGACCTTTATCCCCTGTTTCGGACATATTTGTATTTGCAAAATTGTTCTACGTTGTGGTCCTGTAAATCATCTATATTATTTATGCATTTTTGTACACTAATCGACAATCGCATGGCTATCGCATTGGAGTGGTATTAGCAGGTGAATAAACGTGTTCCAGCCAACTCGTCTTCTCTCTCGCGCTAGGAAACCAATCAGGTGAACGAATAGTTTCCGTCTCTCTCTCTACCCCTAATTATTTAGTCTAACCCGGAACTCACGCGATATCATCCTCAAGGTTAGTCATTCGACCTATCACTGTCAAGGTCTTGACCTACTTATCGACAAGTCGCTTAATCGCACATCATATTAGTGGGTGGATAGAACCAAAGGACACAACAAAAGTGGCGACGGGTATCTTGCAGTTATCAAGGTCATAGCAAGTGGCAACTGCGTTTTTTTTTTATCAATTTTTCAAAATGTCTGTGTCCTTGGACGACCTTAAAACTATTCTACAAATTCAGCAAGCGCAGAGTGATGCAAATCAAATGAAGCTGTTGGATGCATTGATACAGAAGCTATCATCTCATTCAGTTTCTACTTCACAGTCAGATAAATATGAAAGCATTGCGAATTCTGTTTCTGAATTCAATTATGATCCCGAAAATGGCATTGTTTTCGATTCCTGGTTTCTTCGTTACGAAGACATGTTCCGGGTCGACTGTTCAGATCTCGATGATGCAGCGAAAGTGCGTCTACTCCTTAGAAGACTTGGAACACGTGAATACAACAAATATATGAATTTCATTCTCCCTCAAAATCCTCGAGATATATCCTTTAATGACACAGTCAACATATTATCTAAAATTTTTGTGGAACAGTCATCGCTATTCAACATTCGCTATCAATGTTTTCAAATATCTAAATCACCATCTGACGATTACCTCACTTATGCTGGCAAAGTAAATCGAGAATGTGAACGTTTCAAATTGAATGAAATTACTGCCGACCAATTTAAATGCTTGATATTTATTTGTGGATTGAAAAATCCAGAAGATGTGTATGTCCACACCAGAATTCTGGCACGCGTTGAGCAGGAACCCAGCATCACTCTTCAAATGGTCACAACCGAGTGTCAACGGTTGTTGAATCTCAAACACGATACTGCCATGGTTCAACAGAAGGAGAAATTTTCAGATTTTGGTTCCATAAATGCTCTCAAATCCTCTAAATCTCCTAAACACAAAACAGCAAGTGCTAAACAACCTTTAGGTAAGCCGCCATCACCCTGTTGGCTTTGTGGAGCATGGCATTTTGTGAAATTATGTCCATTCAAGAATCACAAATGCCGCCAATGTCATCGCATTGGTCACAAGGAGGGTCATTGCCAATCAAAGAAAAGCCAGTCCAAAAGTGGTAGCAGAAATACGAAACGACATTCACAGCTCCAAATCAAAAGCACTTTCGCGACATTCAAAGTTGGTTTTCAAAGTAAACGAAAGTTTGTAAGCTTATTGGTAAATGGAAAGCCTATACGTCTCCAATTAGATACGGCTTCTGATATTACTTTGATCTCCAAGAACACGTGGCGCAAGTTAGGATGCCCACGCATTCAACCAACCGAACATGTTGCCAGAAATGCTTCAGGAGATATAGTTAAGCTCACCGGAGAAATCATGTGCGAAGTACAGTTCAGAGAACATAAATTCATTGACGTTTGTTATTTGACAAACCGGCATGATTTGGATCTATTGGGCTTAGACTGGATCGAGAAGATTCATCCTTTGAATGAGTTATTAGATGAGGTACGTTCTTACAAGCCCCCTTCTGAATCTATCCAAAATTCTCATATTTCTCAATCAAATGCTTCCGATGTAATATGTTCTCATATTTCTGAATCAAATGCTTCCGATGTCTCATGTTCACATGATATTTCTGTTCCAAATGACTCCTATGAAACATGTTCTAATTCTAAATCGAATACCTCCGATGTATCATGTTCTCATTACATCTCTAAACCCAATGCTCCTGATGCGACATGTTCTCATATCTCCAAATCGATTACTTCTGATGTATCATGTCCCCATGTTTTTTCTGAGGCGGAAAATTCTGATCCTCTGTTTTCTCTTCATGATATCAATTCAGTTGCCTCCAGCAAAGTATCCTCCCACAGGATCCCAAAGTCTCATGCATTTTCAAATGTTAATTCCGCGCCAAAACCCTCCACTTTCTCTCAAACGTCCATCGCATCTCACGTAACTCATCTTCGACAAAAACACGCAGACGTATTCCAGAACAAACTAGGCTGTTGTAAGTTCACCAAAGCATTTTTGTCATTAAAGCAAAATGCAAAGTCTGTGTTCAGACCAAAACGACCAGTGTCTTATGCTGCTCTGTCGGTTGTTGACCAAGAACCTGACAGATTAGAAGCACTGGGTGTTATTCAGCCAGTAAATTATTCATCTTGGGCTGCTCCCATAGTGGTCGTCAGAAAGGCAAATGGGTCCATTCGTATATGTGCTGACTTCTCCACTGGTCTGAATAATGCCCTAGAGGATCATACTTATCCACTTCCCGTACAGGATGATTTATTTATCAAACTAAATGGAGCGAAGTATTTTGCCAAAATTGACCTGGCTGATGCATATCTTCAAATTGCGGTTGATCCGGCCTCCCAACCACTACTGACGATTAACACACACAGAGGTCTTTACCAATATAAACGTTTACCTTTTGGTGTTAAGCCAGCACCAGCTATTTTTCAGCAAATAATGGACACTATGTTGGCGAATTCTCCAGGAGTCGCTGTTTATTTGGATGATGTAATTGTTACTGGTTCCAGTAAGTCCGAGTTATTTAATCGACTCGATTCTGTTTTAACCAAAATCTCTGAATATGGATTTTATCTGAAATAAGAGAAATGTACATTTTTCATGGACTCAGTAAAATACCTTGGTTTCATTTTCGACAAAAATGGACGACATCCGGATCCAGAAAACGTACGAGCTATTCAGAATATGCCTCCACCATCTAATGTTGCAATTCTTCGTTCGTTCCTTGGTCTAATCAGTTATTATAGCAACTTTTTGCCACAGTTACATCGCCTTCGAGCACCCATGAATCATTTATTATCCAATAATATAAAGTGGAACTGGTCTACTGAATGCCAAAAATCTTTTGATAAGGTTAAGTCATTATTAGCGTCGGATCTACTACTTACGTACTTTGACCCCTCATTAGAAATTGTTGTCGCTGCAGATGCTTCTGATTATGGTATCGGTGCTGTCATATCTCATAGGTTTCCAGATGACAAAGAGAAAGCTATTGCACATGCTTCCAGAACGTTAACCCCGGTAGAACGCAAGTACAGTCAAATTGAGAAAGAGGGATCGGCATTAATCTTTGCAGTTAAGAAGTTTCACAAAATGCTGCATGGTAGAAAATTCACCCTACTCACTGACCATAAACTCTTATTATCAATTTTCGGATCTAAGAAAGGTATACCAGTTTATACCGCAAACCGGCTCCAACGATGGGCTACAATGCTATTAGGTTATGATTTCACTATCAAATACAAAGCTACATCTGATTTTGGTCATGCTGATGCGTTATCTCGCCTTATGAGCAATCACAAGCCCGAAGATGAAGATACTGTTATTGCTTCTATATCAGTTGAAGAGGATGTAAGCAGAACGTTAAACAATTCAACGCAAATTCTCCCAATGACGGCTGCGCGAGTTGCTGACCACACTCGTCGCGATCCTACCTTACAACAACTAGCCACATTTCTCCGACGTGGTTGGCCCCCACGTTTAACGTCTCAGGAACTCAAACAGTATTATCAACGACGCCAATCACTATCTATCGTCAATGACTGCATCATGTTTGCTGACCGCGTAGTAGTCCCCAATAATTTACGCTCACACGTCCTAAAACAACTGCACAAGGCTCATCCAGGTATTGGGAGGATGAAAGCTATTGCTCGCAGCTATGTATATTGGCCCAACATTGACAAATACATAGAAGATCTAGTGCGTGGGTGCATAAAATGTGCTGCAGCCTCTAAGCATCCACGGAAAGCCAAACTGTATTCTTGGTCATCTGAAAAACAACCTTGGTCGCGTATACATCTTGATTTTGCTGGTCCATTCCAAGGCGCATATTTCCTTGTCTGCGTTGATGCTTATTCAAAGTGGCCGGAGATTTTTCCTATGCATCACATCACTTCACAGGCAACTACTGTGAAGCTACGTCACTTATTTTCGCGTTTTGGAGTTCCTGATGTTCTTGTGACAGATAATGGCACTCAATTCACTTCCTCCATTTTCTCACAGTTCTGCGGGAAATTCGGAGTTAAGCATGTTCGGGCACCTCCATATCATCCACAATCAAATGGTCAGGCAGAAAGATTTGTGGATACCTTCAAACGAGCGCTATTGAAAGCAAAAGGGGAAGGAAAAATAAAGGAAATTCTTGACGATTTTCTACTAATCTATTGAACAACTCCAAATCCATCAGCACCAAATCATTTGTCTCCGGCAGAAATTACGTTTGGTAGAAAAGTCAAAACTACTCTCGACGCTATTAAACCAAAACAAATTGACAAGGGAAGAAGAAACCGAAAGATGGAGACGCAATTTAATCGTCATCATGGGACAAGACGTAGAGTTTTCCAAATTAACCAAAAGGTATACGTCCGCGACTTCCGATATTCGCCCCCGCAATGGACCAGTGGACGAATACTTAAGAGACGAGGAAGTGTAATGTATGTGGTAGACGTTGAAGGTCTGAAATGGGTGCGTCACGCAAATCACATTCTGGAACATGCTGCGGCTTTTCATGAAACAGAAAGACTGAACATATTATGGGAAATTTTCCTTGACAGTTTCGATATGGAGAACGTAGCAACGCAGAGAAATGCACAGCTGGAACAAAATCCTGTTAGGAGATCAATGCGCAAACGCCGGAGACCAGAGATTCTCCAGGTGGATCCAAAAAGAAGAGCTTACGTTTCTGAGGACAGATATCAGTGATGATATCTTAGATATTACTCCACATTGGTTACTAATTGTTTTTTTTCTTCTTTTTTGTTCCAGTTAACCGCATTGGTCACGCATGCAAAGATCACAACGCTAGTCGCTTCTCAGAGTCCAGCAGTCAGACTTTATTATTTTTTTTTTCAAGGGGGAAGATGTTGTGAACAGAAAAACAACGGAAGTTATTTTTGGGAACTCTATTCAATTTATTCAAAGCTCGTAAAAAAACTAACACTTATTTTTGCTCTTAGTTCATTCTACTAATCTTAAGCTTCCGTTTGATGTATGACTCATCGTCATACCATTTTCTGTTCCGAAGTTATTGTAATTTAAACGTAGCCTTTGCTACATCATTCCCCGACCTTTATCCCCTGTTTCGGACATATTTGTATTTGCAAAATTGTTCTACGTTGTGGTCCTGTAAATCATCTATATTATTTATGCATTTTTGTACACTAATCGACAATCGCATGGCTATCGCATTGGAGTGGTATTAGCAGGTGAATAAACGTGTTCCAGCCAACTCGTCTTCTCTCTCGCGCTAGGAAACCAATCAGGTGAACGAATAGTTTCCGTCTCTCTCTCTACCCCTAATTATTTAGTCTAACCCGGAACTCACGCGATATCATCCTCAAGGTTAGTCATTCGACCTATCACTGTCAAGGTCTTGACCTACTTATCGACAAGTCGCTTAATCGCACATCATATTAGTGGGTGGATAGAATCCAAGGACACAACAAACACATTACCTGATCAACGTCATCAACATATCTGTAATCAAAATTTCGGTTTTTTATGATAGTCCAGGTTCAATAGCCGATACAAAAGAGAGAGTGTCAAATAAATAAGCAAGGTATATGACAATGGAATCTGTGCAAATTATAATCAAAATGTAATTAGTATGAACTATAATGTTACATATACTTTTGTTAGTGCGGATCAGCCTTAATAGTTTTCATATCATAAAACTACGATTTCAATTGTTTAGTGACTAAATACAATGAATACACGGATTTAAAACGAGCTCAATATAGCATTCTTGCAATAGGCATATGGTTACCTTACTTACAAGACGTAAATGGCAATTAAATTTTAAGCCATAAAATATATGGTTACTGAATTTTTATGATTCGTCATAGATTAACTAATTTTCATTAGTCATCTTAATTTAACTATAATAATCAGCTCACTAGTGACTACAAGATGTTACTGCAATTCCAGTGAGAAATTGTGAAGCACGGAGCTTAGAGTGAGATATTTATCACCAGTAAAACTGGGTGATCTTCGTGTACTGTCACAAATTCCACACACTGAAAACTCTACCACTGGACACTGGCCCAGTGAAGTGAGACCTAAATGTTCTGAGTTTTATTTGCTAGTGTATTCGAGGGTAAGCACTTCTAAGAGGTTCTATACTATGATGAAATAGTTGCCATATGCCACCTGGTTTTCATTGGTATCCTATCATCATCAATTTTTGACAAATACAAACAATAAAATTGACCAATCCCCACAAAATCATCTCAGATCAGCTACTAAGTTGTTGTTTAAAATTTAACTTAGATATATATTTTTATTTATTATTCTTTATGACAGAAAAAGTATTTTAATCAAAGTTATACTTAGATAATCTGATGATGATTCTTGACTACTTTTGCATAAATACAACTAAGTAGTTATATGAAGTTAAATAAAAAATATATAAACGATTCTATTTAGTAGAATTGAATAAACAAATAGATGTACTTGTTTAAATTACAACTTTGAAAAGTACACATTAAAAGTTAGGTGAATGCAAATCTATTATGAAATATGATGTACTACAGAGCTACTAAAAACAAAGAAAGAACAACACTTCAAATTTTATTACAATAAAATAAGAAACCAATGGATTAAAACAAAAAAGAACTTCAATATACAAATACACAAAGTAAAAGACAAAATTTATACTACATAATCAAAATTTGACTTCCCATTATTTCATTGATATGAAATGATCTACTGAAATAGGATATGAGTAAATGAAACAGTAGTAGAAAATACATAATACATATTTTATTACGTAATTAAAAACAAACAATATCTACAATAATCTGGATAAAATAGTAAAACAAAGTAAATAAGAATCCAGTATTTCACCAACAAACAAGATTGATGTAAAACATCAAGATAAATGATAGTATAAAGTTAAGTATCATTAAGTGAATTTAAGCTCTAGTAATTCTTTATTCTTACGTAGAAATTAGCGGATAATGTGTATAAAGGAGAAATTAGGAAGTTATAACAAATTTGTTATATAACGAATACTAACTGATAAATTATAGATACCACGAAATCACGACGTTTTTTATATTATGTTGTAGCAAGAAGTATTTTGTGGTTTTTTTTTTCGTTCATTTAGTAAATGAGAGCTACATATAAGAGTATAATTCAAATTAAATAATTCATTCCAAGTGTACAGAATAATCCGAAATTCACTTCTATGAACATAATCGTGTACTGCTAATCGATTATTAGAGTGGTAAACAACAAAACTAGCAAAATTTTGAGCTTAAAATGAGATATTTTTTAAGTTGGATTGTGACTGGTAACTGAAATCCATGAAGAGCTTTTCGTCCTATTTGGGAATCGTCGGCTGGATATACCTGCATTCGAATGTTGATGTTCACAGTTGGGTTTGAACTCAGTCTGTTTCGTGCCAAACACCACCGTGTCCACCACTAGAATACTGAGTTCAAATAGTCGCACTTGTGCAACGAGAGCATAGGTATTAGGACTCAGCAGTCTAGTGGTGAACGCAGTGGCGTTTACCACGTAACGGATTGAGTTCGAATCTCACAGTGAATATCAGCATTGGGATGCAGGTACATCCAGCCGACGAGTCCTAAATAAGACAAAACGCGCGTCGTGGATTCCACTTACCAGTCACAATCCAACTTAAATAATACTTATGAATAACCACTATGTTGAGGCAATCCACTCAGGATGCACATATAGGAACAGAGACTGACCAGTTTCAGTCCATAACAAATCAACGGGAATATGAAAATTCATCCTAATTAAAATAAGATATATGATGAAAATTATTTTCTAATATACAATGTTCATCCACTAGATGAGTAAAAAAAAGATGAATGTTAAAACCATTACAAATAAAATCAACACCTAAAAGACATTACTTTCGGCCGAAAACAAAGGGTTGTAGAAAATTCATTACTGTTCGCTATGTAACTTGCTTAAACCCAAAACCATATCATCAAATAAGCTTTAGATGAAACTTTCAAGTTGATTTCGGCTAAACTTGTGTACCGTAATAAGTCAGATGTAGAAACATGATTTGTAGCTGATAAACTACACAGATTGTATCTCACTTCGATGGGGAGCTACAAATCCATACGTGAAAAAATTCAGTATGTGTGAATGTCAATATAATTACAGAATAGTTACAACGGATTGAAAGACGTAGATGATTACATTTCGCTACCAGTGAAGTTAGGGATGTGTCTAGTTTCATTTGAGAATTCTCAGTTCAATGTACTCGCAGTTCAATAAACATTATATCACGCAATTATTTGTAAGATTTGGTGTTTTCTGATCGTAGATGTCCAGATTTGAAGTGTACCAGTTTCTCTTGCCTCATTAAGTGGGTGCTACAAAATAATTGCATCTATAAATTACTAATTTATTGAATAATGGATGAGTAGGAACTAGGAATAATCGTGATTAGTTATGAACATAATAAACCTGAACATACAGACCCTCAAAATTTCAAATTAAACATCATAAATGTCTGAAAAGTTTGATGGATCAGACGACTAAATAGCTTAATGCTTTTGAGTTCTAATGTCTTATTAAACATTATATTATTGATTGCAGATTTACTGCTAGGTATTATTTAAAACAAATACAATATAGAATAAAAACAGTTGTCTATTCAAGTCGCTGTGATAATAGGAAATGAATAGGACATCGAGTTAGCTACTATATCTAGTAATAAACTGTTGTATTTCAAATCATTATTGTGCAAGCGTTAAACAGTTACTATGAATTATGTTGAAACTATTCAACAACAAAAAGTTTAATCCTTTCATGTCATAAAAATAAATTTTACAATATGTATCCATTTATTATTTATATAGAATCTATTACACTTGTCATTATATACACTTACTACATTTAATGCACATGCAACAGTTAACTATTGTTTATATTATCATGATTTAAACAAAAAAAAAGAATCTGAGGATCAATGCAGGCAGTTCAATGATACAAAATGCATCTTCACTTTAATTTTTCTATATCGCGTTTGGATGTTTGCATTATGGAAATATGTACTGTAAGTTATGTGGGATAAATTCATAGACAAAATATTAACTTATAAATTTGTATAGATTTAATAAGAGAAAAATATTAAAATAAACACATGAATTACATTCAGTATGAAAACTATAATAATAATAATAATAATAATAATAATAATAATAATAATAATAATAATAATAATAATAATAATAATAATAATAATAATAATAATAATAATAGATTTATTCTCAAGTAGCTTTTTGTACATGAGAGCATGCCAGTTTACAGGCACGATCAGAATGCTATAGGATTTTGATAGAATCATTGACAGAGGATTCACACTATATGAATGGATTAATTTAAAGCAAGCCAACGACATCAAAGTTTACAGTACTAGGGTGCAAGAGTTACGTGTTATAGTATAGTGAATTTCTGGCAAACAACAGCGCGCTTTTTGTCCCTAGAGCTACGATTCCAAGAGCCGGCTGGGAGTAAACAGAATGGACCATACAGAATATCCAAATACGAGATGAGGCTAACAATATTTGGAACTTGGATAAGGGCTCCAACCCAGCACATATATGGGGGGTATTCTTCTGTTGTGGTGGAACCTATATGGGTTGATTTTGAACGGTGGGTTATTGATGCACTAAGTACGTTGTTAACCAGCGTTAGAAGTAAGTTGCTGTAAAGGAGATCCATTCCTTATGAGGGCACTCCATAAACTAGAGAAGCTAATATAATGGAATATACAAAATGGGAAAAAGAATAAAGTTTGCTAGTGGTTGTAAAACAAATAGTTTTAAACTAGAATATTCTTTCTTCTGTTATTCATCCTACTATAACGTTCATACCTGCAGTGTTTAGAGGCTTAGAACCCTAATGAGCCATTACTGATTAAGTCGAGGTTAAGTGGCAAGTCGTGAAGTATTAAGTACAGACCTTTAGATATACTGTTCCAAGTACTGCTCGGTAGTATTTAGTTTACATACTCGTGTTACACAATGAGCGGGCCGAGTACATCGCATGTTATGCTAGAGTTTGAATAAATCGATAGTTCATTCAGTGCCTTGGAGTCATTAAATAGTTGGTTTATCGCTCGTATAAAGTGATCACTGCTATCTAACGTACGGATTTCTGCTGGTAAACTATTGCAAATGGCAGTGAATAATAAAAATTATAATAAAAAGTTACTTTTTCGTACATACCAGTTGCGAATATATATATATATATATATATATATATATATATATATATATATATATATATATATATATATAGAAAAAAAATAAGACATATGTATGTATGTAAAATCTAAATGAGTTATATAGGAAATAAGAATCGCTACAATATGTACTGACCTGTATTTACATGAGCATAGATTAATAATCAGATCAACCCTTAAAACAATTTTATCGCATGATGTGTGCTAGATACAGATTGTAAAGTTTTTCTACTTTTCTTTATTCTAACGTAATTCTAACGTAGCTACGTTTCGTTATGACATAAGATACAAACAGAGAGACATGAATAAAATAAATAATTTATATCTGATAGAAAAATATTAGCTAGCTGTTTGCAAAACTTTAAATGTCTACCCACACCCACATTTATAGGAACGTTGAATATCCAGCCACATACTCTACGCAACACTAAGCAATTTTTTTCACAAATTTTTAGCGAAAAATAATAAGGAACAGTGTAGGATAATAGGCAATATGCATGAATCGACAAATTGTAACAACGTGTCCAGTAATGCCAGAACCAAGAAATTAGACGGAAGAATCCCTTTAACAGTAACATATGAAGACCAAGACTGATCGGAAGTAAAAGTTATACCAAGATAAAAGATAATTGATATACCCTTCAATACAAAATCTCTAAAAGTGCAAACATCATACAAGTTCACACATGTGCTAAGACCTTTTATATATATCTCAGGACGAAATCAACAGTTCGACATTTAGAAGGACTAAGTGCAAGACCGTTCGAAATAGACCATCGTTTAGCATTCGCTAAGAAACTATTCATTTCAGAACAATTCATAAAAGAAGAAGCAGACAAACAAATGGCAAAATATCCTGGATACTTAACAAAAGTATATTCTTTTAAAAGACGGCAGACCATTCAAGAAGAAAAGTATAGCACTTTGAGGCACGCCAACTCCTTTTAATAGATAAATGGAGTACCTTCCCTTCTACATACTATACTGTTCTCTTCCAGAGAAATAATAATAAAGTCAGTTGATTATCCAGCTGTGTAAATACTATCAAATTTATGTCAACGAACGGGATCAAGTGTGGTAGTGTAGTCGTGAAATCTAATTCAGACATTCTTCTCACCACTTTCTAAACTAAGTGCAATGTCAGACAACTGCAGTATCCAGTGTTCCTCTGTTACATCTGTATGAAAACTGATATGGGTCGATATACTCTTTCAGAGAAGGCTTCGGTTTACGTGGTAATCATTTTTCAATTGTCTTCGGAAAAGAAGTTTAACTTAAGGGTCTAAACTTAACATTTTCAATAATGGGTACGCTTTTTCGGATCGGTATTGTTTATTTTCTTCCACGCTTTTAGCGTAACAAATATTGAAAAGCAATCGATGAAGATACCAGTTAGCAAGTGACAAAGAACATCAGCACACCCATTAAGGTTTGACATTTAGTCAGGCCCTGCATATTGTGATGGCTTAGGAGCCTTCAGACATTTTAAAATATTTTCCCGTGAATATGGGAATGAAATTTTCCTCCAAACTTGGATAAACAGAGAACATTAACTTAGTTCCCTAACGTGAGACTCGTTTAAAGAACGGGCATCTAAGTAAACGTCACCACTAATCCGTTTAGCATATGTGAACTTCCTTAAGTAATTTTCAGATGTTAGAATTTTTACAAAATAAAAGTTGTTAAGCATACGTCCTATTTTCTGACATATTAGAGCACTTATTCTTTTCATTGCAGTAGATTCCTTCTCTTTGGAATGTCTTTCTTTTCTTTTATTTTAAGCCGTATAGATATAAGCCAGTTTAATAATATAAAATCGTCTAGCTAGGGCAATAAGCATTACAGCAGAACATGAATTAACAAGTGATGACATCTATAGTGATTTCTAACGATTCATTTGTAAGTAATTTCCAGTTAGTTAATCAAATCATGTTATTCATAACATGGGTAATTACCGGAAGCAACTCCCCTGCTAAACATTTACCTCGCTCTGAACTGATCCTGATACAAAATCCGGAAAACCTATGGTGGTACCAAGTTTTCACCATAAAAGTTAAGTAACCATATTGCCTGAACTGTAAGTAAACTATAATTACGATATATGTTTAAAATAAGAAATTGGAGGTAAACTACTTTCCAATGAGATACCTGCATTTAAGCCTATGTATTTTTGAAATAGATATTCGGTGAACATTCATCCTTTTTAATGCATGTTGTCAGCCACCCCGAAGTTTTCATCTATATTTCATTGTATTATCCATCTTGATAGGGTGTAGACATTTCACATAAACATGTACGATGAGGCTCTGTGAAATAACTGATTAAAACTAGCATATAGGTAATTCATTGAAATAGTTGGAAGACTTAGTAGATTACATGTTTAAGTAGGTCTCCCCTATACTGTTTTTAAATGTATTCACTCAAAAATACAAATTCTGTTCAGTGATTAAAATGAAGTATCTAAATAAATCGAGTTGAATAACATGATAAACAAAATAATCACACAGGTTTTAATATCTAGAACTTTTTATTCAATACATTTGTTCTAGCTATTGAATACCTGGTAATGTGTAATTTCAATAATAAAACCACTTCTGATACATAATATCTATTTGATACATTAATATTAAATAGTGAATGACAGGTATTTACATTAAACAATGCTGAATTGTCAAATTTTATAAAAAAAACCTAAATTTAATATGTAACTAATTTTAGATTAGATTACATGATGATTTATTTAAGGCATTTAATTACAATATGAAGGTCTACAAGTAAATAATTAGTTGGTTAGATGAATATGAAATCGATTTTAACAATAAATTAGATCAACAGAAAATCACTTTGGATCAAATAATTCGTGTATATACACGTAGTTACTTGATGATTCTAGTGAGTCCCAGTGTATTAATCAGTAACACTGAGACGTTTATAGGTGAAACTGTACTATTAGCTAGTAAAAACTTCTGCTTGTTACTAGGAATAGTAGAAGTAATTTCGGTATCAATATGATATCATAAAGAAAAATATATTTCATTATGGACATTTACTATTCACGTACACTAGAAATATATCGACTAATCCACTTAAAACAAGAAAATAAATAAGTGTTATTTAAAACTATGAGCATTCTTTTATTGATTAAGAATAAACAGTAGAAAATGTGATAGATAATAGGACCACACCTATATATATACATTGGTTGTGGGCTTAATTTTAATGAAAATATATCATTTGACACAAAGAAAATGAAAATACGCAAATTAGGATGGGACGTTAGTACTTAAAGAAAACGCTTCAAAGTAAGTATAATTTTTCACACGAATAGTCAAGTTGACTTTCAATCGAACACGCAATCTTTATTACTACCAGTTAGTGTTACATAAGAAAGCCAAACTATTATTAGTTATTTGTATTCGTCACAGATTGATATTGTTTGAGTACTATTGAAAACCAGTAAGCACACTGGGCAGATATTACGTCCTGTTGAGGGACTCTTCAGCGGTGCACATTCTTGAATTTCACTCTCCCCTCCCCAAAGGAAATTGAACCCTTCAGGTCTTAAGGCGAACGACTAACCCTCTGCACTATCGACGGTATCCAATTGTAGAATTCATATCTTCAATTGGCTTCGGTGATATCTGTCTCACTCCCAATAAGTCTAAACTCCATTGGTCACTGTTTCACATTTAAACTTCAGTAACATCCTGGAATTAGTCACTAATAAGCTGATTATCAAGATGGCTTCGTAGACACAGGTAGGTCTTACTACTGGGGACAGAAATCTGTGGATTAAAATGGTGTGATCTTTTGGAATCAACTTTTTCGCACTTAGCTCACCCTTTGTGAAAAAGTAGCACCACTATCAACCTGGTTGTTTAATGGAAATATTATGTTACCGTCGTCACAGCTCCGTACGGTCGGCAGTACGACTTTGCTGTAGGGCTTTAGGTTTGCCGCTTTTAGTTTCACAGCTCTTTAACCAGTCTCTGTAATGATATGACTCTAAGGAATAAATATTCCAGAGAGCATAACTCGACTGGTTCATCATGATAAGTAAGCCCGATTACCACGTCAAAGTAACGGCGACGGTCGGGGACCTGTGTTGATTATGCCCACTACTGTCTGTTTAGATCGATCGATGCTGCCCGGGTAAAAAGTGGGGAGAAAGAATAGGGATAGCCAAATCAAAACATATCATTAATATGTGAGGTCACTGATTGTTGGTCGAAGTCATGTTAGTAGATGTAGACTACCTGGAAGGAGTCAACATAATAATTGCCATCAACTGCTGGAGACATATTGTGACATGGTTCAAAATCAGTTAGTGTCTCTTTATCTCCTAGGTTTTCAGCTCCATCAATCTTTTGTAGAAACGTTTTCTCGATTCCTTCTAGTTAAGTTATGTCGTCGTGCTAAACTTGTAAATTCGATCTCATCTTGCTAATATGGTAGGGGAACTTGAACCTATAAGCATATATGCCACGTTCCACATTGTTTGAAACTGACTGTTGGCTCTTTTATGTTTAATAAGTTAGCCTTTAGTGAAAGTATAAACTATCACTGAAGATTTATTAAATGAAACATCTAACCCGTACTTTTAAATGAACTAAGTATTAAGTAAATAGTTTAAAGAGTTGAGTAACGTATGTATGTGTTTACCTTTGAGCTGAAACTTTAAGAACTTCAAGTTTATTCGATACAGTTAGTAATTTCATATAAAGCTTTTTCTAAACCTACGTTTTAAGGATTTTAATGGATATTCTATACAGATTTACTTTACGGCTAGTAGATGATTCCAGCTTTAAAGAAAAGAAATTAAACTTCGCAAACCAAGAATTTTACCAGATTTCATTTATACTGTAATGGCATAAAACTCAAAATACGATCTAAAAAAATATCGTTTAAAAACACAACCAATAGGAATATCCATCAAATTAAAACTTGATTTAAAAAACAATGGAAGTATTTGAAATACTAACAACTTATTCGTCAAGCAAATCGGTCGCTTTGAGTCAGCTGAATAGTTTATTTAGACAGCGAATTGTTAACAAAATTTGTTCAATATTGATTCTATAAGTATCAACCATTTGTTAAACGTAAACAAGTTACGAAAACAACTAAGGGTTATTCTTCAATTTACTTAATTAGAGTGAAAATAATCTCTTGACTGAGGAACCGCCACAGAAACATATCGTCACCTTCTGGTATTTATGTTAACAATTTATGAATTTGGATATTTTACCAATGAAAAACAACATGCCCATTATCTAAGTAAACGATTGATTAAAAGCCAACATTTCTCCCTAGAAAATTACTCAGATCAGACATATGAAGCATATATATTATAGGTATTTTCGTCCAAAAATGAACGAAAATATTACAAAACTTGGGCGCCGAGTGTATGTAAGATATATGAATAGAATATATTTGTAAATAATCTCAGCAGATGAAATTAAAGAAAAATTCCAACGTTTCGCTCGGCACGCTGGTCCGAGCTTCTTCAGAGAAATAACCAAAATCAATAATTATCCATGGAGTAAATATCTTTGAAATCCTAGTTTCTATTTTCAGGTCAATTTACCTCACACACGTATAAGCTCTAATACAAAATATTATGTGTATATATGATCAACATAGAACGTGACACAGTTATGCACCGGTCCAAGTTGCCATAACCCAAAAGCACAACAAGATTAACACCACATTAGAAGTAGTTATTTCAATGATAATAACGAAAACGGGAAAGTGTGAACGTATAGAATATGGTTCAGGAAGAAATAATTGGTGTGGAAAGAGAGTCTTGAAATAATTTTAAGCTCACGATTTAAGGGAGAACAGAGTGGAGATTCATGAGCTACTATCACCAATTCTGAGCCATTTCACCCAAAGTTCAAAACAACTGGTTACGGCGTTCTCATGGACCTCAACCAGATAGTCAACATCGACCGACATGACTCAAACTAACAGTCAGTGACTTCATCGACTGATGCCACGTTTGATTTGGCCGCTCCTAACTTTCTCACATACTACTCATATACCAACCATCATCGCGTGTCGATGTAGACGGTGGTTAGGCATACGTAACATATGTCACAACCACCTCAGTCGATTCATAAAAGACTGTAAATATATTGTCCAAATAGTGTTTTCGCATACGATGTTTCCCAATTATAAATTGAAATACGGAAAGAGCGACTACAGTGGCTGGATAAGATTCTCTTCAGCTGTTTTACAACCTATAAACAAATGTATTCATCAATAAGAAAAGTGTACATAGGTTACCTGTAAGGAAAGTTTTGAAGTTTATGGAAATGTGGAACGATGAAAGATAATAACTATGGGAAGAACTAGAAGTAATACTGACCGGTTTATTTATAGTGGAAATATACGAATGCTCTAGAAAAGAAAATTGAGGGGACCATAGGCAATTAATTAATAAAAAATAGCCCCCCCCCCACAAATTAGTCAAGTAAAAGATACGACTTGTCTCTCCCAGTTCATGTCTGTCTGTTTCATAACTCCGGTTGTCCTTGGAAGCTAGTCGGTTCTCCAAGGCCTATAAAGATTGAGACAGGTTCTAACAATTCATAACATCATAAAAATGGTGAATAAAGCTGCACATTACACAATAAAAGATCTAAATCATTCCTGATTAGGAGGCACAAATAACACGTTTATTACCAGAAAGTTAAGCTTCAGTAACTTGAAATTTAAATAAATAAAGTATGCTAATATGTAATATAATCTTTGCAAGCTAAGCTAGTAATGTGAAACGGCGATGATAAATGCTTCCACCAGTTATGAAATCACCCCATTGATACATGCTAAGTAAGTTGGTGAATCTGTGTATCCAAAGTTATATTATGTAATCACCAACTACGAATTTCGTACAATTGCAGTGCTGGTTGGAGTACGAAGAAAACTGAAAAAAACCTAGGGACAGCCAAACCGAAACGTACCATCAGTCCATAAAGTCATCCTGATAGATCCAGACAACATGGTTGTGGTTCGTGTGACAATCGTAATCAGTGGCTAGAAGCATTGAGTGGCATGGCTCAGAACCAATCACAGTGTCGCCGATGTATTCACTCTCCATCTTCTTCTAGACCTAAAGTTTTAATTATTCTTTCACACAGACCGCTTTATTCCACCCTATCCCCGTGTTGTATTCCACCGTCAAGTTATTATTGTTAATTTGGTCTTGTCATGTTAATGCGGTATTGTAACTTGGACTTACACGCAGATATGCCAGGTTCTACATCGCCTATGGCTGACTGAGTGTTGAGGAAATTCATCCAGGTCAATTATATGAAAGTAATTATTGATGATGTTCACCCTTGATTGCTAAATGAATTGAGATCCATAGTGCAATTATTGTGTTGAATGTTTTTACATCTTAGCTAGATAGATAGTATTCATGCACCCAGAAAAAAAATTTCAAACAAAACTTAACTCAGTGTATGCAAATATGCCACCCTAAAGTAATTCTAACCTTTATAGGTCATGTTTTTTCATCAAAAAAACATATAAATCCAGTCAGTACTACACCTGTAAAAGTTACACAAAGTTATTCGTCAGACAAAAAGTACAAACATTTGAAGTTTTGCTTACAGTGACTTGGAAGATTCCGTGGATTCCGTTGCGATAAGTAATGTGTTAACAAGCAAAACACGGCACAAAAATTAAAGTTGGACGGCGCAAGTTAACTCAGTAGCTAATCACTAACGATCTCATATAAGACAAACACTTGTTAACGCCTTTCTTATTGTAACTGATTGCACCAAAAACCCAACATCATTACAAGTGGAACAATAGTCAGTATGCTTTTAGACCATACCAAATTATTTTTAAATCTTAAGTTACAGTATAGAACTGAACAAAATTAAGTTAACCTACCAGAGAATAAGGTCATTAATAATGAATGGAATATGATGAAAAAAAACCTAATTATGACTGTGAATTCAGAAAAACTAAAGTCGTTTTGACCTGAAGTAAATCATTTGCAGGAAAATGAACTAAGTGCATTGAAATTAAAAATGGATCGTATTTTGTGTCTGTGCATGAACAGTTTGCAAACACACATTTATAACTAGACTATTTAGAAATTCATATGCACATAGGCTATTATTATTATTATATCACTTATAGTGTGCAGATTAGAGCCATACTGTAGGATTGAGGGCTAATGATAGTACCTAACTGAACGAACCGTAGTATGTGGAGAGGAATTTGAATCTGTAACTTAGTGGTTAAATATCGAGCGCTTCAACCATTAAACCATCGCTTTAATACATGCAGATATGTGGTGTGGTTAGACTTTAATAGTTAATACCATGAACTAGACAGTTGGGTACATACTACTAATAATTACCTAACTAGGAATAAAATAAATCCAATCTTCAACGAGTTCCAATCGTTATTGATCTGAAATCAATCCACGGTAAAATATTACCTACGGGTAAGCCTTTATTTTTAAACCTAATTTATTAGTAAAATTACTGATGCATTATCAACATTATTTTTCTAAACGTTACAGGCCAAATAACAAAGAACCTTGAAAAAGAAATACACTGGTAAGAAATACAGTCGAAGCTTACACTAAGTAGAGCAACTATAATATGTACAAAATCTCCCATAACTCTAAATAAACCTTTCTATATCACAAGACTAAATTGGCTGACTGGCATTGAAATATAAAAAAGAGCAGCTGATCAATAACAAAATGTGTGTGTATGTATTGAAGTAATAATATGCGTATATTAAAGATGAAAATATTCTACTTTCCAAGAAATACTGTTAAGGCAAATGATCAAAAATACTCAATGTCTTAAGCATATATTCTTGTTGACAAAAGGAAGGCAAACAATGAGAGATGGTACAGGTTGAAACAGATGATTTAAACAAAACAACTGGAAAAAGACAAAAATATCATGTTTTCTTGATAATATTGATGTCAACCTCAGAAAAGTCTGAAACAATGTTACCTATAACATTTAGTTCCAGACTTTAGATGAGTTTAAAAAATTTTGGATTTTCTGTTCGCTTATCTGCTTTCCTTTATCCCTGGAATATTTCTTGTACACATGAAACAGTAAGCGATTTTAAATAAATAGACATTATGAATAATAAATTTGATGTGAAGATGAAATCTATCACACATGCACGCACGAACTGAGCGTGCAAGTACTTCAACAACATCAAGTGTAGTTGAAATATATGACAAATGAGAATGGAGAAACATGAAGTGATTCTTTAAATGGAGAAAAATTATTGAAACATTAACATGCAAAAAGAAAATGAGAAGTTTCAAAAATTTTAAAACTTACCACTAATAAACTATTATGAGCTGAGTATTGATACAATCTGATGAGTTGTAGTGTTAAAAGTTTATGAGGAAGAGAAGGTAAATGGAGAGTTTTAAAGCACTGAAATATAAAAAGGGGGAAAATGCTAATTTGAAATGAGTCTTTAGTATGAACAAAATCACATTCAATTCCTTCGCCAACCCGTTGTTATATTAGGATTGGACCAATCAGCAACCGGGATGCTAACACTTCCATATTGTTTAGCAGAGGTACGATTGAATACAGGAAGTAACTCATCAGCTTCGGCAGCATTACTTTTTAAATACACAATTGCATCAGTCCCATAGCCTTCCACACTGGATAGTATGAGATCACCATTGAAATATTTTGCATATAACCGACTAAGTGGAAGACCGTAACCATAACCTGCCATTGGAGCATTAGTTTCTTGACCAGGTGATCCGGATTCCAATGATGATACAGAGGATTCACCACATCGTTTAGCATGCCGAGCAGTTGTATAAGTGTAATTGAAAACCAAATCAATTTCAGACCGTGGGATACCACCACCCAAGTCAGAAATCTAATTTTAAAAAGTTCCAAAACAAAGACAATAAAACTAACACCATACTTTACTAACCAGAAAATATTCATACTAAAAACAATTACTAATTAGGATGAATTCAATTAGTTAATTAAAAGTCCCTATTCGATAATATTTTATTGTTGATTATCACTGGAGCTCGCTGACATCGACAAACGAGCGGTATGTATGGTGAAACGGACGCTAGAATGTGGTCAGAATGCGATTTAATATTATTGGAGGATCATGAGGACACAAAATATGACAGAAACTAGTGATGACTTTATCCACATAAGTGATGAAATTCATCTCAAACTATAAATATTCCTGCTTCCGAAATACCTTGGCATGGTCAAGGGTGAAAAGTCTGCTCTCCTGCCCCTATATGGCTATGCGGTCAGCCTCTACTAGGAAAGTCTTACCCGATGCCATCTCACCGCAGGAGACGTTGCTTACTAAAGTAGAAAGGCGAAAGTGAACGTCGGCGCTTAAACTAGGTCGGTGGACATGAAGGGTTAATCTAGGGGAGTCTGAAAACCCTGATTCCAAACCAATGATGCTCATGGGATTCATGATCCTAAGGAAACGAAAGGCGTACGAATCAACTTTGGTCACCTACTACCATGGTGCTCAATCACCAGACGATGTTCCTTTACCTTATGGATCGACCTTAAGATCAAAGGCACGGGGAGTGGTTCACTAAGAAAAGCACATGCTTCTGTTTAGGCGACCAAGCAGTGTCTCAGCTTACACATAACTACAACTATGGATTATTAAAAAATAGTTAGCTTACCACATTCCTTCTCACTCGAACGACATTTAGATTTATGCGATATTTACTGTCAATTTAAAAAAAACTTTTCTATTTTATTTTAAATTCCCTTCCACTCCGCCGTTCTCACATTGATGCAGATCGGAAAACATGAGTTTGGCTAAGTTTCTTAAAAGCCTTAACATAGATGTTTACTGTTTATCTGAGACTCATATTTGGATCGCTGGTGACTTACTACAAATTCGTTCCCTTCATGTGTTGATTTAAAGAAAGCGTTTAACGCGTGCCTATCCGGGAACCCAGTAGCATCGGCGTCTGATCTCTTAGGTCTATGGGGACTCATTGGTCCCAGGTTAAATAATGGTGACCGTTCTCTACAGCTTTGTACAGACCAAAACCTATTTCTGGTAGGCACCAACTTCCGGTACAGACAGTGCCGATGCACTGAATGACGTCCTACTCCTGTAACTAAAGCCTGGACACAGAGTAATAATATCGCAATCACTGGGATTATGTTCAAGGGTGTTGTTCTTTTTGAAACACCAATCTGGATGCTTACCATGATTTGGTTTGCGTTACACTTGTCTTGCGTTTCAGTGGCTAGTAATTGTCATGATCTAAACGATTTGATATCGGGGAACTGGTTTCAGCATCGGTTGAACCAAATATCGACTCGAGATATCTTCTAGGTTAAATGCTAGTTCACCAGATAGCGTAGATGAGCACCGGTTGCATGGCACCGAAGAGTTGGAAACACCAGCTGCATCTAAAAATTGATGTAAGCTCTTCCAACTCGTCCTAAACAATGGCAGTAAGGAGCCTGATGTCAGTGAAACAATATGTGAAGCCAATGGTACGCTAAGCACTAGCAACCTAGATCGCCTTAGATGATGGGTTGGGTTTTTCGAGGGTCAGATCAGCTGTTCTGTTGCCCCAGGAATTTCGATCAGGTTCCTCTGCCCTCCATGACCAGTGATGAGTAATCCGCATAGCGAAAAGGAAGTCCGCGTGCAATCCCAACTCCTAAATAGCAACAAATCAGGTCCAGACGGCTTACGCCCCCCCCCACCTAATTTTAAAGATGGTGACGAAATTTACAAGATTGTTTGGAAAGGTTTGGGAAACTGAGAGTGATCTATCATCTTAGAATGAAGCACTTGATCCGTTGGCAATTAATATCCGTAAGTATGGCATGTACTTTGCACCGTCCAAATGCAAAGTCTAACGCACGACTGGTAGAAGTGTGTACCTGCTATCACTTATTGTGATGATCAGTTAGAGGTGGTCGAGAAGTGCGTGTATCTGGGTAGTTGTGTGTTATTGGTGTCAGATAAGATCAATCTACGGATAATGAAAGCCAGACGGGTTTATGCCGAACTCGGCCATCACTGATGCCATCGTAATGTGAACCTAGCTGTAAAAGGTCGGGTTTAAAGCACTTCGGTTCTATTCTATGCTTGAGAAACCTGGTCTCTCCGAACTGAGGATGTTCAGCAATTTTCTGTGTCTGTTGTCTCTGAAGAATTGCTGACATTCAGTAAGAAAATATTAGTGATGCTGAGGTTCGGAATTGTGTTTTCGGGCTTAGTAGTGATGACTCCATTGGTGTCACGTTCCTGAGATTCCAGCTTCGGTGGCATAGTCAAGTTTTCAGAATGTCATCACAGTGACTTCTACATCATACTTCATTTGCCGGCGCTGTGACTAGTTGTGAAAAGTGGAGAGGTGGTCAGTTTATGATATAGGACGGTGGAATAAAAAAATTATATAAAACTGGTAATTGTCGGTTCATCCCGACTTCCTGGTTGGAGTATAAGGGATGGTGTAAACCAGTGGCTTGAGATTCTACCAGACGTGGGACTAAACAGAAACTTGTGGCGATCTTGCTGAAGTTTCTTATTGCAATTTTTATAAACGCACGATGACATCTCTTAATACGAATGAAGATTCTTGTTTGTATTTCTATTCAAACTGTATCTTTCGCCTTGTAATTCTCTTGTTATTGTTAAATTGTCCTACTGTTATGTAGCGTTATCTCTATTAGTCCCAGTAATATTATGTATTAATCCCGCTTAGTATTCTACAGTTCGACAACGACAGCGACTTCATCCCAAATCAGAACAAGAGTAGAGCAGGTAGCAAGATGTATTGAGAAAATAACGGCAGGAGGCAAAAGCAAAGCACATAATTACACTAGGGTTTATATAAACAATGGTATAGAGTATTCTAGAAACTTTCCGATTAGTCGTTGGCTCTACTTGGCTAAGAATGGACCAATCACAGCATAGCTTTGTGAGCATGTTTTGAGCATGCTTTAATCAGGCTCGTCTAGTGCTAACAGATATCCTTTTAAATTTTACATTTTTCCACTGACTGCCTTTTTTCTTAATTTTCTCTCACAATGTTAATTTGTAATTGTATATCGCATATATTTTGACGCCATTTCGTACCAAATTTTATATGTTTATATAAACATCTCATACTATTGAAATGTTGAGCTTTAGTCACGGTATATATTTTTGAGCCAGACTATTTAGTTTTCACAGATACATATCACTGTAACTTATCATTTGCTATCCCCACATGCTATGTTCATTTCAACAAGTGTATTAGGCAAAATAGGACTCCGAAGTTTCAACACGGTGATGGACATTATTTACTGCCTGATTCATCTTTTTATATTGTTGCCCGTCTAAACTTGAATTTACTAAACACAGGATAATAAATCATACAAAACTCTATCAATATATTTATATGAGGTTTTCCGAAATACCTGGAAATATGAACAATTCGTATGAAACGATCCATTAGGATAGTAAACGGATACTAATGCATAACCAACAGAGTTTAACTGGATAAACTATTAAGTGAACACACTACAATACACACAAAACCTAATAATAACGTGTAAGTAATTATAAATTATCATTACTTTGATTGTTACATTTTCTTGACCAGTTGCTATCAATACTTGAATAGGCGGAAGATGATCGGCTTTACTATGTTGTTCGACTACTGCCCGCATAGCATTCTATAGACAATGCAAAATAAGTATGGATAAGGAATAGAAATCTCAAATATACAGACAGAAATACTTAAATTAGTTCGATTTATAAAAGCAAGTACGAAACTGAATACAAATTAATTCAAACGAAGATTTCGAGAAGAAACATGCACATACGTTTAACACAATTATTAGTCTGTGAACCGGACGATAAGTGGCTTATGTCTACCTTTCAAATTCCTGCTTACTGTAGTCCTTAAATTCCTTCTTATAAAATCACTCAGTCATAATATTTATCTCGCATTTATTCACCAACACATTCACATTAAAAATGCACACGAATTTTGACTAGAATGTTTGAACTTGTTTGCATTCAATGACTATTTGATTGTGATGGTTTCCTACGCTGGTAAAATTTGTATTAAATTGTTTATTCTCTTAAGAAATGGCATACATGAAGTGGCAAGACATAAAAAATGTATTTTCCTGTTTTTTAAAACATTGCTAATTATTATGACGACAAAAAAAGCTGTTACGATGGGGGAAATACGATCAATTATTTGATGTAATCTTCTGCGCACGAAATCACAGTGACAGACATCAGTGAATGCCTAGTTAGTCCCTGCACGTTTGCCCGATGCCCATTCAATTCCAAGTCGGAATAGGAAGAACACAAGACAATGAATCTATCAGACAAATCCTATTATATTTCAAGCATTCTTTTATATACACATAAACAAGACCACACAGTCAGACAATTAGGAAACTAGTACCAATACAAAACAAGGGAGATAGTAGTATTGAATTGAGGGAACGTGTACACACTAAATTAACTGCAGTTTATAAATGGGAATATACCAACAGAAAATGCGCTAAACTAGAGAATAGGGCATGAGGGACATAATAATAGTAGGAAATAAAACGTTCACTTTGCACACAACTAAGCAACTGGAAACGTCTGCTAAAACGTAATTCTGAAAGTTAGTTACTTTTCTTTAATGGTCCAACATAACACTATTACATTACTGTTGGAAAAAAACTAACTTATATTCGGTCAGCTTAAAACTACCAGGCTAAATGTTAGTAGCAATCTTTCTCGGCAGGTTTAAAACATTCGTTTTCTACTCTCTAATGGATATGAATAATACATAGTTTTTATTTTGAGCCACATCTATGTACTTCCCATACAGTAAGAGAATTAAATCACTTGAATTCATGCTTCGTTTTCTGTAACGATAAAATCTTTATGCAATTCAGATAAGAAAAAAAACAAGATAAAAAACTTACCTTTAGTAATTCAAACAAAATGTGGTACAAATGTGACGGTACGTAGACAAATTCAATTTTCCCGTTTTCACCTATAAATAAAGTAGTCAAAATTTCCCCCATTTTGTCAATAAAATACAAATACATCTATAATAAATGAAAAGATGAGAGTTGTTAACTGAGATCAAAAGTTGTTGGTGGGATGGTTGAACGAATATTTTATGAGATATGTCTAGTTAAAACTAGAAATATAGGTTAAGCTTTAATTTTATAGCCGTTTTCTTAATACTATATTAATACGTACAAACAAGGGAAAGATTATTGTTACAGTACATAGATGCACACATACTCTTTCGCTGTTCAGAGTACCAAATGACAAACTGCAGAAGTGTGGACGGGAAACGACTTGTAACAGTTTACCGTACAGCTTGTTTGTATTACAATATGACTTTGTGATTTTTGTAGACAAGGAGTAAATATGCGAATTAGCATCCACGTGGATTCATGGACTTAAATACGAGACAGTTTTTAAATGAAGATGAATACCATTGCTTAGTTATTTAGACACATCCATAAGATATAGTACTTTTATTTTTCTAAGTTAATTGCTATTATTTATTTATCTCGGTTTGACAAAACCCGTTAGAACGTAAGTAGAAAAATGAAGGTGCATCAATACAACTAACTTTTTGATTGTGTTACAAATTTATTGCAGTTCAGGAAAGAGATCATTTAATGCCAATAATAAGAATAGGATATTATAAGAGCGAAGCTTATAACATTTAGTATTTACATTACTAAACATCTAGTCTAGGTGAAATGGGGTTATAACTTATAGCCTAGTAGCTGAAAGCAGTCCTGAAACTAGTGAAACAGTGAACAATATGAATGATATAACTTCCGGGTAATATGAATTCCCTTCTTAATTACATTTATCAAATCCCACAATCTCTTTGGCTTCTGGATACTGAAAGACGTAAATGGATAAATGTATAGGAATGTATTTATCTTATTGAAGTCCATCGTTTGAGTTCAGGTTATGAAACTGGACGTTCTATGATATTTTTAAGGCCAAAGTCAGTTTTCTCAAAATCTATGTCATGTGTAAAAATATTAAGTCAATCGACATAGTTGAATATTCTCAAGTTTTAATCTGCCGAAACACCTAGTTTTATTTCATCTTCCAACGGCTGAGCTATATCACTTAAAGAAAGAATAGTTAGTGATTTCGATCACCTTGGAGTAACTTACCTCAGAAATGATGCTAAAAATTATTCACTGAAAGCTTCCTGCGACAATCCGATACAAGCTTCAAACTTACATTCTTTTTCTAGGTCGTTCACACTTATTTATGCATACTTCTACATTGGTAAATGAGCATACAATTCATGGTTATAATACGAAGAAAAATTGCTGGATAAAGGTCACTGACGTTGTCTATTATTAACGATTTAATTATCCGTGTACAATTTACACCACCTAAGGAAAATGACGGCGGAAAATCGTTTTAGCACAAAACTAACAGAAATTCATCGACTTTTTCTGAATCTAATATTTTTTAATGATTGATATGATTTATGGATTGCATGTTGGCTTTAACATTGGCATTGATATAGAGAATTGTTAGTGTCACATTTGAGTTCTGTTTATGTTGAGCAATCACATATGAAGGTTGATATCAAGCGCTAAACGTAGATTAGATGAATAACTTCAGTTGGCTTTCTATCACAATATCCTTCAGACTGACGAGTTTTAAACATTGGTCGGATGTTAAGTCGAATAGTAGGTTATTTGTCTGGTACCACTAGCCCATCAAAGTGTTTTTGTGAAGATCCAGTTTTATATTGAATGCGTTAATCAATAAGCTCGACTCACATGCTTGGCAAGAACAGCTAGCATTTGATTGTAAAATAAGCGGAAGGTGATTTCATGTTTGACTGGGGATTTTCGACAGGTTTGTGGTGACTTTTAAATAATCAAAGTAGAATAATTGTTAGTCCCGATCCGATACTGCCTTTTGACTGGCTGCCTCACAGTATTTTCGTCATGATTAAATCGAGTAATGTTGCGTTACGGTAGAAGAGAGCTAGACGGTTATAAGCAAAGTTAAAATGTTGGTTAACTTTCTGTGAACAAACTCCATTCATTTACTAGTTCATTTGTCCTGATATGTCAAAGTGTCGTGTTGAATTTGGCCGTATATGACGAGAACAGATTATACTTAGTCATTTTTAAACTGTTCTGTGATCGTCGATTGCCATATGGTGAACATTCGTGCCATGTCGATGATCACTAAGTGACTGCTAGATGATGAGGGTTGGAACAGCCGAAGTATTCTGTAGTTTCACTATTCTCTAACTCATCATTACAACCGCTTAGCTACACTGATAAAATGTAAGTCATATTCGGCGCCCATGTAGTAATTAGCATGCAAAATGTCAATAAGAAAATGTTTTGTTCAAGAAAACAATGGACGATATATTCCCCATTCTTTGAATTAGCGTAACATACAAACGTCTTTCAAGAAACATGATCTAGCTGTTTAGATGTAAAACTTAAGAAACTGAAAAGACGTAATCTCATCCTACACTTTGACAGCCCCATAGCGCAGTTAAAACACCAAAAATTCCTTCGTGAAACCAACGTTTACCACATCAGGTCACCGAGCGCTTTTAGTTAGGTACCCAACCTCAGTGATCAGTTACACAATTAACTAGCGCCGATTATGATTTATGAACCGCTTACGAAGAAATGAATAATAGTTACTGAATTATTTTGTGATAACGTGTAAAGTTCTAAACTAAGTGAGCAGACTGTAATTTGGATTACAAGAATTTTTTTTCGCCGTAAATACTACTTTGTATCAGCCAGTAGGCACGAAAACACGAAAATTTACACCACTAAACATAGACTGCAATAGCGTAACACAACTAACCTAAAGGTATGTAAAATAGTAATATTACGTTAAACATACATCGATACTTTACACAATGATAGTAATGATTTGTTAGTCAAATCGTTATCGATAGGAATATGATTTGAGCTCAACACATGAAAATATTACAGAGGTACCATTAGTACAGCAGAGCAAAGATCTCTTAAATCTTAAGTAATCAGGTATCGTTATTCTATGAAGGTAAAATATGACTACTTTAAAACTCTCGGGCATCTTGCAAGTCTAAAGTAAATCGAAACAAGAAAGTGTGCAATGCTGTTTGCAAGAGAATTATTGGTCGTCTGGAGTTAAACTAAAGAAACTGTTGGAATCTACATCACTTTGTTTAGAAAATGAATAGAAACTAATAATGTGGTTTATGTAATAAGTAACTTTCTATTGCTGTATTTACTTAGATATGAGATAATCGCGAGATACCTAGTTATATGAAGATCTAGATATACCTTTAACCTTACAATAAATGTCATTATGCTTGTGAAACAAATGTTATTAGGCTAGTATCTTTAGTCTTAAAGAATATGCCGTGCAAAAACACTTAACCTCGTTACACACGGTTGGAAAAGCAGGTAATTTGATGAAGTATAATACAGAATTTTGAAATACAGAATTCCTCATTGTATACCAAAGTCACATGCCATTTGAATTATAATGCTGATACACTACGGCACTATAATATTAGTAAAAGGACACTCGTGAAAAAGTATTTAAACCATGCTGCTTTTATGACGCATGAACATACCTTCAATAGTTCTTATTTTACAGTTATCAAATTTACAAAATGTGTGATAATACCTCATATAAAAACGAACGATGTAAGATTAAAAGGTTAGATACCTTACCGCCATGCACTTGGACCTTTATTTGGGGAGCAGTTAAATAGTAGTGCTCGCAGAGAAATTTAGCATCTTCGTATGCATCATCCAAAATTTCCCGAACATTACAGTCGGGATCAATTGAACCTACGTATCTCCTATGCTTATTCAACTCGGAACCGAACATAAGCACTAAAATAAAATGTAGACAATTGACACTTCTTAAATACGACTAAAAGTAATCAATGCAGAGACATTTATAAGAATTTTCACCTATCTCTTTGCACCTAGTGAAATATTGAAATATAGGAATATTGTAGGCATGCGTACTTAACACATACAAAGTTTTGTAAAATTTTTACAGACAACATCAGACATCGGTTCGAAATGACCAACCACAAGATGCGTGGCATGAGTAAATCATTATATCATGAAACACAGTAGACACAATCAAGTTTGGTTGTAATGCAAAATGGTGAACTTACAGTGCTGGCTTAGCAGCATGCGAATACTAATCCTCATCATATAAAACCTGTCTAAAAAGTACTGCACTTGGTTGTTTGTAATTATGTCAGTCTTATGTCTTTCTTGCATTTCCATTACACCCTAGATAAAGAAAACAAGTATATCGGTTAAGAAATACAAAATAACCTGCGCCATTGTTTCAACGACAGTTGTATGACGACTGCGGATACTAGCGAGAAGTTCGTTAAATTGATTAAGGCTTTTCTCATCCCATGTTATTTTTTCGAAGTCCATTAATTCGCAGAAACTTTGCTCGTACCTGAAGGGTTACGATCGTAACGATCGATTGTTGAGTTAAACAAACCATCGTCTCACAAGTGACGCAGAAGGGGTTCTGACAAGCCGCTCAGGTAGTAAGTGGATTTCTTGTAAAATATTTGCCAGACGTACAGGAAGTTCATCTGCCAAAAATGAAGCAGACTTTTGAATAGAGCCGACCTTTCCAAATGCAATAAGCTTTTTTAAAGATAAAGGAGTGGGGGAGTATCCGCCGAATCGCACGAAGTGTTCTCCATATTTACCGCTTAAAATTAAAACAGCTTGAGATAATCTCATATCAGACTAGAAATATCATAACTGTCACCAGTCCGCCACTATACTGTGGCAATAATATTCAAATTGCCGGACTGGTTTCTGTAAACAATAGTTCAACTTCACTTGAAATAATTAACAAATTCCCGCAGCTTACTATTTGTGTCTAGGTGGATTGAGTATTTTTGATTTCTAAAAGCACAGCGCTGATTATATAGCTACTAAAACTAAGAAGAAATCGGGGTTAAATTAAAAGAAAAAATTAGGAGAAAGCATAGTTTTGCTTCTACAATATCGTTTTTCATTGCTGATAATGTAGACATGCGTCAAGCCTCATTTTAAAAAACTCGGTGAAAGATGACAATACAACCTAATTAGACAGGAAGTTCTATAGTTTTCTTATGCTGACCACAAAGCACGAATTTCTGTGCAGACTCTTCAATGTTCAATCTTGCAGGAATGTCCTCTTAGATTTAGATTGTAACCAAATTTGCTAGCAACCAATAAAGATGTAGATCACACTCTTCTTATTCTTTTATACTGCATAGGATGCAATTTTAATGCCTACGATCGCTTACAGTAGGGTCTGGAGTGCAATCCCGGTAAATTACCAGGTTTCGTTTGTCGTATAACCAAAGCAACTTCTAACGATTGAACCCACTCTTAAGAATGATAAGAAATCAGAAGGCGATGAAGGATAAAAAAGAAGTTATGTTTGATCGTAAACAGAGCTTCAATAAAATAGCAACATCTAGGCTGGCAAACTAGAGAGATGCTTCCCACGGTGTGCTGTGTCGTGATCAGGTGGTGATGAGTGATTGAGCGCCTTCAAACTAGTCATGTCCACTAAAACAAACGTAGTCAACATCAATGTCGAGCGCTTATGCAATTATTTGTTTAGGGGATTATTTACCTTAACAGCTCATTAGCATAGAGTCTCGTGTGTGTAGAGGCGAATTCGACATTAAAAGGTTTGCCTTCTAGGCAGTCTGCTTTGAGGTGGTTAATGCTAACATTATCCTCGCGGCCATTCTCTTCAATAACATAGTACATTAATTCTTGTTTTGAGACCTTGTGTGGCCGTACGTAAGTTGCGTCGAGATGTCGGCATAGAGCATCAAGACGAACGAAAACGTGTGTAATGTCGGGTTTGATAAAAGCATCTGCCGAATGTTGCCGAGTTTGGACTGTCTTCACTGAACGCATAGCATTTCTAAGCCGGTTCATGTAAAAAATAAGATCCAGATTTGCCGGGGTGGAGGCGGTTTCCACAAACTCACCTGATAGTCGAAGTGTCGTTCTATGAACTGATTGGGCAACACCACCTAATGTTTTCTTTTACAGTGCTGCAAATTCTAAATAAAACTAGTGGTAAAGCTTCGGTCTAATGCAGGATCTTCTTAGATGAAAGTGATGCTTTCAGTTGTCGATGGAATCTTTTTACAAAACCGTAGTATTATGGGTGGTAGGCGGTAGTCCTGAAACGCATAGTTCCAAGGAGTTTGGTCAGAGAGTGGAACAATGCAGATTCAAACTGACGTCCACGGTCTGTCGTTATTGTAAATTACCAATCAAAGTTGACTACCCATCGTTTCACGAAAGCGCGAATAATCGTTTCATTAGTGATGTTTTCGAGTAGAATCGCCTCTAACCAGCGTGTGAATCAGTCCACACATGTCAGAAGATGAGATGATTCGATTTAATTTGGTAAAGGTCCTACCAAATCAATGTGGATGTTATCGAATCGGACGTCACGGGTTGGAAAAGTGCATAGAGGCATTTATTATGCTGAATTACCTTGTTCATCTGGCAGCACACATATGCATGTGCCCATTCATTGATATCCTTACTCGTCTTCCACCAGCTGAACCTTTGAGTAATCAGCTTAGTCGTAGCATGAACTTCAAGATGACAGAGGTTGTGCGATGTTTCGATGGTTTGTCGACAACTACCAAGGACGATTCGACGGGCTATACCTGTAGAAGTATCACAAATTAAAGTGTTCTTATCTTTTACAATCGCTTTAGTTTGCAGTTTGAGCACTGTTGTGGTTAACCAGTGATGAAGGTCACTGTCTTCATTTTGAAGTCGAGCTAGTTCAACAACGTTGATGCTTTGGATACTATTCAAGGAATGTATTCGTAATAAGTCATCGGCAACTACATTGTTAACTTGAGATATACGTCGTGTATCAGTAGATAATCGGGAAATATAGTCTAGATGACGCGACTCGTGGAGAGTACTTATCTGGAGATGGCTTCATCGAAAACATTAGTGGTTTATGATCGGTGGATATTGTTAATTTTTGGCCTTCGATGGAATGTTGAAAATGTTGTACAATACAGTACACGGCAAGTATTTCACGTCCAAAGATGCTGTATCTCGATTCAGTGTCGTTTAATCGTCTTGAGAAAAACGCTAAAGATTGCTATGCCTGGTCAACTCACTGTTGCAAAACTGAGTCGATGGCTTAGTCAAAAGCGTCAACCACGATGCCAACAGGAGCGTCAGTATTGTAATGTGTCAGTATAGCCGTATTAACTATCACTTCTTTAAATGCATTGAAGCCTTTTTTGACTCTTCATTCATTGTGACCACCTTTTTATTCGCACGAAGCTGATCCGTTAGTGGTTTCACAATAAATGCACACTTGGGGATAAATGGTCTGTAAAAACTTATCGATCGATTAAAAGCTCGCAACTGCTTAACGGTGATTGGTTCCAGTTATTCCAGAATAGTCGCCACCTTGTATTTTGAAGTTGTATACCATTAGTTTCAATCGTATGCCCCAGATAGGAAAACGAGGTTGTTCAAAGTTGACATTTCTGTGTATTTTTGGTAACTTCATATTGTTGCAGTCTTCCGAAAGCTGTGTCCAGATGTTTCACATATGTTTCTTTATCTGGGCTTACTATCAAGCAGTCGTCAACGTATGCAAGGATATTGTCAAGCAGGCGGAACACGTCATCGATGAAACGCTGAAGTCTTTGTGCTGCATTTCTCACATCAGGGAGAATTTAAAGAAATTCATAAGGGCCGAATGAAGTTACGATAGCTATTTTGTGTGTCACTTTCTGACATCAAAATTTGATTTTACGCCTTAACTAAGTTGATTTTTAAAAATATTATCATTTCCTACGAGGTGGCTGTTAAATAGCGGATGTGTGGTAACGCTTGACGGTCGGGCATAGTCTGATTGTTGAGACGTCGGTAATCACCAGTGGGACGCCAATCATTTATATCTTTCTTTGGGACCATATATAATGATGATAACTATGGACTACAGGATGGGCGGATTATTCCGAGGTCCATCATGTGATCGAATACATTTTTCCTAATCCTCGATTTTTTCCCGGGTGCTAGTTGGCGTGCTTTGAAAAATACAGGTTGACCTGTAGTCGTGATGTGATGTGTAACATTGCTGGTTTCATATGATAACCTCGTCGTCGCCTTATTCAGGTCCGGATACTTGTCAAGTATTGGTTAAAAATAAGGGTTAATTAAATATTTAAAACGAAGAGGACATAAATTACAACCTGTAGCAGTGGTTCCACTAACGTATAGCTTTACGTTGCCGTCCACTAGCTTCTCTTTGCTAGGGTCCACAAGCAAGTTGTAGTGGCTTAGTAAATCTATGACTATGATAGGTATTTTCACATCAGCGATAGTGAAAATCCAGTGTATGGGTTTGCGCAAGCCTACGTTCAAGTAGACATATTTTTTCCATACGTGGCTATTTGTTTTTTGTCGGCTGCCTATAGATCGAATGCTGCTTTATGTTGGCGATCAGATGAAATTGCAGGAAGAACGCTGACTTCTGAGCCAGTTTTGACGTAGGAGTGAATCTTCGCTAACACACCAGTGATGAATAACAGCAGATGTATTCTCCGGTTACGCTTGCCGCTAAGGTGAGCTGGCGGGATAGTTTCCCGACGCATCAACGGTGGGTTCGTGGCTAGAGAAACAACAGGGGTCTTTACACTTCTTTGAGTCCCTGCCATAGGTATTTTGGTACCAACACCATTGTGAATTTTCCCTTCGTCGAGGTCGAGATGAGGATCTTCCGTGTGACGAAATTCATCGCCGAGAATTCCTCGGTCTCACTGTTCCTGTAGCTCGAGAAAACGAGAAAGAGTATTGCATAGTTTTGTCACTTCGTTTTTGGTCTTACTATGTTTTTCTCTAACGAAATAAACTTCATTGTGGCAAGTTTAGGTGATCTCCAGTATTCGATCAGCGGATGAAGCTAGTTCATCTACTGAGTTGTTATTATATGTTACCAATACTGCTTGCATTTTTTGTGGCAGTTTTAATGGGAAGAGTTGACAAAAGAGACATTCGTTAAAAGTGCGCCGACCAATTACATCTTCCATGCGTGACAACATTTCTGTCTCTGAACAGCCAACGAGCACATTAGTGTGGAACGACTCGTTAAGACGTTGTAAGACAAGTCTCCGCGTTTAGAAATTGATCTTTTGAGCTAGTTACAAGGTTCTAGGCAGTCGGGGTAGATAAAAAAAGGGGTGACGTAACTGTTTATTTCACGCAAAAGAGACCTTACAACTTCCGGGATTTGAACGCATAAAATCTGCCACGCCGTGATCTCAAGACTCGGATTCTAAGTAGCAGAACCAAGCTTTTACATGATCTGCCCAAAATGGGATGAACTGAAAGTTTGGAGGCATTGAGGTTTTAATATTAATAAGCTTAGGAGTATGCTCGGACATCAATAAGATAGTAATGTATGCTTATACAAAGGTACCGTGAAAAGTATGCAGGAAAAAAATAAAACCACCAATAACAGTCTGCTTAAAACTATAAAAAGGAACGAACTCACAGTAAATGATCGTGTCCAGATCACGTCGTTTTCATCAAAGAAGTGTACACGGTATACAACCAAGTTACGTTTGTCGTATAACAAGAGCAACTTCTAATAATTGAACACATGACATCGCAAGACCCAGATGCGTTTATTTCGATGACTGTTTTTTATTGAGTGGTTACTTGAACATCATACTACTCAGTAAACCTTTTTTCAATCAATGGTGAGATTCTAATTGACAGTTAAGCATGATTAAATCATTTCACGTAAGCAAATAGGAATAATCGCATGTAATCACAATAAAATGTTTAACTTTAACTGTGTCAACAAGAATATACTTTTAAGTAATTTGTACGGCATTTTACGAATGACTATAATAAATGTGGGCCTTACATAGTAATCAATATTCTTTACTGTCTGATCAGATTCTGTCTACTTATTTTGACTTATTTTGTAAAATTCCAATACACGAGGAAGTTTAATTTATTTCCTGATAACCTCTGAGATACAAGTACCTGATGTGATTTAGTGTCGAAGCAAAAATTTAAACATAATGGATTTTTTAATAGTATCAAAGATCAGTTTATGAACAATAATTACCATTCGAAGTGCTCAAGAAAAGTTGATAATGAAAAATGTTGTATTAAATTACTTTAAAAACAAAAGTGATTACAATTCCGCAAGTCTTAGATTTCCTTAAATGTACTTGACTCGTATATTCTAAGATCCCAATACTTTTTTAGACTGCCTACTGACCTAAATACCACTTATTTACCATTGGGGATTTTAAAAGTTAGTAAGCTGTTTGTCCTGAAAGAGGCTTAAGCATGTGAATTAGTGTGAATGAGTTATTCAAAGAATGTTTCCAATTACTATTCAGTCAAAGAACAAACAATCAAATCTGCAATTTTCAGAATAATGTTAAGTAATTAGTAAAAAAAATTCAAGAATTTAGAATAATTTTTTCACTAATTAGCGAAATTCTTTACCATGCCAAGAGTTAAGGCTATTTTATAGAGGCCGTATTTTTTTTCTGAACAATTCAACTATTTTACTGTACTTCTTTATTGGTATGTACGCTAGCTATATTAATGTACTTCCTTCCCGCTGTGTGAATAGTAATGATGGATCTTTTTAGCTCAAAAATGCATTTGCCAAATCTTCGTTAATGGTTACATGATCATACCTGTATCATGCTATTGGCGTGTGTATGCATAAGTCATTGTAACTGACAAAGACTGATTACTGGGTAGTATATATAATTGATAGAACCTAACGTGATCACAAATCTAGCAACTTTGATTCAACAATACACTTGATTGTAGAGACTATGAGTAATTGGGCAATAAGAATGTTTGTTGTCATACAGAAAGTATACAAGAATGATTTTCTTATCATTAAACGATATGACAGTTCCATTCAAACTATTTATTTGAAATGAAGTTTGTTTACTTTATCTAACTTAAATACAGATTACGTAAATTTTTTGAAAGTAACTAAAATTTTAAATATTTATTTGTAAAATTTCACTAATGATTTGTATCAATTTTCAATTCATGTTCAAAAGTATTAAATTCAAATTAATTCATTCATTTGTTCTTGAACATTGTAAAATTTACTTTTTAAATGATCAATAATGAAATAATTAAAAAATTTGTGCTCCATTGAAATTTCTAATTAATGCACATTTATTCATTCATAATTATCATATCATTGTAATTTTGAATTTAACAAAATGTGATATATTCATGAAGTATATATTTAATTTCAATACAATCAACACAATTCTAACTCAGTCATTTTTGTTTAAGTAAAACTTATTGCCATTAAAAGAAACATCAACAATTTGATTGAATAGCGGAATAATGTTAGATGGTGTATACATTCATTACTAAATAACATTTTTATTATGTTCAATTAGAAACATGTTACTTTCTGAAATCATTAAATTTTCCACAATCTTCATAAAATACTTAATATGATACATTTCTGATGATTTTTTTTCATGATGTTAAACTAAACTATAATATCATTATATATACCCTATAAGTTATAGGATCTTTGTTATGATCCTATTCTCTTTATATTTTAACTTAGATTTAAGATAGAATTAAAGAGTTGCTGAGTAATTAATACTCAATCTCTTCAAAATACATTTAAACAAGGCAAATAAATGATAACCAACTAGTCATTTAACTACAATTTAAAAATAATTTAAAAAATAAATCTCATCTCAGCTGTTATACTTCATAATAAATATGGATCGGTATACTAACATATTTTAAAGACAATAATATTTCGTCAGTGCAAACAGGTTGAATTATTTTGAATATCAATTATTACTAAAACTAATGATAAGTATGGAACGTGCCAACATAACCTATTTGAATACTTCAATGTAAAATACCAATGAACTAAGAGTTCATAAAAAAATTCCTAGTTGTCGTTATTCTGTAAGGGTATATACTATCATATTGACAACTTTTCCAATAAATCTTGTATCTTCTTTGCTTATTCCAAATAGCATATGTTAAATGCAAATTCCTTACAGTTATTCACGTTCTTTTGTTTATATTACACTTCAACAAACTTGATCTGGAAAATGTTTCTAAAAATTATCATCGATAAACACTTATCATTTCTACAGAGTTATTGAACAACTACATACATCCTTAATCATAAAAAACCAATAAAAACATGCAATAAATAATTCTGATTTAAGTAAATCAGTCAAATAAAATAACTCTGAAAACTTCAAGTTAAAAAACTTTTAGTAGTAATCAGTTGTTCACAACTTTTCATGAATAAAAGTGGTTTTGTGGAAAAATGTTTGAAGCATAGTTTATTAAATCCAACACAGATTGATCATGGTTGGTCGCCACTTTAAAACTGGTAGTATAGGACACTTGTTTAGTCCCAGTATGAGACTCCTGAAAAGTCCTCACTAAGGAATCAAACCCAAGTCTTTCTGGATAAGGAATTCTCGACCCTCTGTACCACTGGATTAGCATCAAGTGGCGGAATTTCCACTTCCGTTTGTGAAATAACACAATAATTATTAATAGCCATTAGTGAAAACTGTCAAAGTCGTGACATGTCTGGACTCCATAAGTCACGACTTTCTACTAATACTTCAAAATATCCCAAAGTTTGTCACTAACAAAGTGATTATTATAATTGAATTGATGTAATAATGTGGAGGTGGGGGAGGGTATTAGGTTTAATTGTTTGTATTTCTCATAGATTAATTAATATATATTAAAATAACCATTTCTAATGTTCTATGAGCTAAATTGAGATGGTTTGTGGAGAATGATATTATAGTTAACTCAATACGTTACAGATTGATGATGAATTATCTAACTAATTGAATGCTTTATATTACCCTAAAGTGATTAAAGATGCTAGAAAAAGAAACTAAGTTTATGGTAATATTCACTATGAAATCATCTACATTCAGCTTTTATTTCTTTATAATTTAATCAAAATATTAATTAAATTAAAAAAACCTCATTTATTCTTGAAATGTGATTGGTCAATTATAAAAAAAATAAAATTAACCAATTAGAGACTAAATAAATAAATAATTTTTTTTAAATAATGATTTTCATTGTATAAATAAATGAAAATATTGTCATTGTAATCTATACAATTGATTAAAACTTTACAAAAAATAATTTGTAATAAACGATCATATCATGAAAAACTACTCAACTTTGTATTGTCTCATCATAACAACCGTAACTATCTATTGTCTAATGTTTCCGTTAACAACTGCTTGGCGAACTGGTAATTTTTTCAGTGATTGTTTTTCTTTTTTTTTACTTATTTGCTTATGTTGAAATGTTCAAATTGTAAATGGCTGTTTTTGTATACCATTAGATACAATGGAAATTTCAAATGATAATGAAGCAACAAACATTGGATTAGAAAATCTTCCCATAATGTTTAGAGAAATGGATCCAATGACACAACAAGGAAAAAAATGGGTAAATTAAGCTTGGATACATCGTAAAATATTTTATGTTTAATTATATTTTACTTACCTATTGACTAACTTACATAAATGTTCATGGTAACTGATATAATTTCCATAAATAAGCCAGTAGTATATATATAAGTGAATTAAATTTGTAAACATTTTAAGGTGTTTCTGAGCCTTATTCTAAAATGTTGATTATATTCTAGACATTGACAAACAGGTAGGTGTAGGTTACAAATTTTCCTATTGCTGAAAGTCATTGATTAAGGATGCATTCATTTATTTTCTTGATTTACTTCTTGAAACATGAATTCATTACTTAAGCGTTCGCTCACCTTATTTCTTAAAAACTTTGAAAAAACTTAGTAATGATGAATGTAAACCAGAAGTACAATATTTGAAACAATTTTTAATGTTATTAATGGTTATAGCAGTTTGTTTAGCCAAAAATTCTTTATTTTATAATCCTTTATTTAAAAATTAGATATACTAGAGGCATTTATGATAATTCGCGGGTTAATCAATCTCCTAAGTTTACGTGAATACTTTCAATTAACTAGTTTTATATAAAGGAAAAATACTTATAGCTTATTTGATACCTTCTTAATGGATTTACAAGTTTTGCAGAAATTTTATAAGACGTCATTTTTCCTACTTATGCACACTAATATTTTTCATCTAACTGTAAAATTCACTGAGATTTTTTGTTTAAAACCAATGTTTGGAACTGCTAATTACGTTGTATCAGTACCTTATTGTATACACCTAGTTTCAAACAATATTCTTCTAAATTATTTCAACAAACAAACTGATCATTAAATCAAACGGCTGAACAACTTTATTTAATGTTAGGTCATTGTAGACAGTAAGTGTATAAGCGTCTGAGTCTGAGTCTCTAAATTAAATAGAGAATTATTTTATCTTGCTCAGTAATGGTAATTATGCAATGTAAATAAAATAGCTGCCACTAGTTATGATAAATCAAACTATTTGACAAAGAACAATACTTTAAAAAATATATTAAGGAAATATCTAGTTGATTGAATATAAAATAATCAAAGAAATGTTGAATAAATGGTGCAATAATGAAAATGGTGGTATATAACTAAACAGATTTACTAGCTTTTCTACTTCATTACTTCAAAATAACATGTATATTACCTGATTGTATCAGGCATTACATAATTACTAACAAAAGAAATCTATTTGCGAATTAGTTAATGAATTTATCAAATTGTTGTCTATCAAACAACAAGTTACATATTTTACACTGATGTCAATTTGTTTACTTCATAATTAAACAACGAAATCTCTTTTATCATGAAGGCGCCTACTGTAAACAGAAAGTGATTAAAATTGCTTTCCTTAAGTGTGAACTAACTGCTGAATACAGGAGTTAAGTAACATACGTTGTCTTTGAATAATAAGTAGATAATAGCTTCATTGACTATTGCAATTAAGTTTCATAATTATTAGTTAAAGGGAAACAAACAATAATGAATATATATATATATATATATATATATATATATATATATCGAACTGATGACGAGGATTATACAATAATATAAAAAAGCTTTAATCTACCCTACTTATTTATAATTACGTATGATTGTACATTCTTAAGTCTTGTATATCCTTGATTGACCCAATTTAAAAAAAGATTTATAGGCAATTAAGTTAGTCATCTCATGATTTAAAACAAAGATACTAAAAGAATAAACCTTTTCATAACTTGGTTATGATTTAAATGCAAATCAATGAACTAGATAATTAATGCATTAATTTCATCTTAGTGATAGACATTATTTAAATTTGATTTTAATAACTGACCTAAGATAGACAACGAGGCACTGGATAGTTGTTATGTTCATGCACAGAACTTCTCAGAACTGACCTCTTATTTAAATTCAGCTATACATATCACTCAATTATAAACATTAGTTACCTAAACATTGTGCTTTGCATACTTTTAATCTTTCAGTTTTATGAAGTAAAAATGATGTTGTTTCACAATTTACTTCAAAGATAATTTTGTAATTGTAAGCATTACATGATAGGATAAGTGTATAAACTGTGCTAACATTTTCTTGGAATTTTTATGCAAGTATGCAATTCATATCGCTGTAGTTGATTTGTTTCATCACTTATCATTAACCCTTCCTATCACACATAAATCGACCACTAAGTGGTAACCAATATCAAGTTTGTCTATTCTTTAGTGTTTGACCAAGTTTTATCAATCAAATTTTTTTGCTATTACTACTCTTAGTGAATTGCGTGCAATGATATGATATTGAGTAATTAAAGGTTGTCAACAGGAAACTCATTAGATTTCCACTAATGTTGAAAAAAACTTTTGTTCTTGAGACCTATCGAATTTTAAAACCATTTCCTGTCAATAACCTAGTTAATTACTTTTAATGCAATAAAATACTGACATCCCTGTTGGGAATCATTATCAACTGATGTCAACGATAAGACTCTAATTTAATCCTTGAAGTACAAAATATTACATGAAAAATATAGGTAAGTTTTATTCACTATCAGTGATGTAAAGCATGTTAAATATCTACTTTACAACAGTTTGACTTTCACATTGAAACCAAGATATGATTACAAGATATTGGTTTGATTCATTGGTATAATTATCTGTTGAATGTAGAAGCGAATGCAGAAAATATTTCTTTGATTTCAGTAATACAGATATTCGTTAGCTAACTTAAGTAATTCTTTATTATGAGAAAAAAAAGAATAATACTCTACTTGCTATTCATTTTTATATTTGTATGAATTTATGAAATAAGTTGATTACATGAAAATAACTTATCAACGGTAATAAATTACTTTATTAAGGTTGACCTTTTCTTACTACTTATAAGTAGAAGTTTACTGAACTTTTAAATAAAGTCTGAATATTCATGTATGATTGAAAAGCTATAAAAAATAGGTTTATATTTCAATAAAAACTGTTATATTGACAAGATATATATCATTCAAATTATTTAACACAATCGACAACGTTTAGTATTCGATATTGACTTCAAAATAGAGTAGCAGTGTTCAATATAAACTCCTTTTGTTTTGACACCTTCAAGTAATCGAAATTATTCAATTCTATAAAAAGGATAGTGTGAATAGTATTTATGGTAATATAGCCTATTAATTGATTAAGGTGGTTGTGATCGTGTGATATTTTCTCAAAAATCTGACTTATTTATTTAGTGCCCTCTCCGTAGGATGGAAATCAGTAAAATATATCCATGGTCAACAACGGCAAACAAACACGAAATTCATTCGAAGCGCCAATGATTGATAGTTATCCAGTGTATGAATCACATAAAAACCAATGACATTAATACATGGTTATTAAGCTTATTTATTATCTGCAAAATGAATGTGTAACGAAATTGCTAGGTTAGACACTTGATTCTAACAACCAACTCATGAGATATAGTTATTAATGCACTCACACACCAGTATAATATATGTCTACCGGTAATTAAGTGGACAATAAGTAGGCCCTGCAGTCAGATTTATAAATGACTTTGTTAAGTAAAATCTAACAACCATAGGCGTTTTAAATAATTTTTATTCGTGAATGTAGAAAAAAATATTTTGCATGCAACTGTATAATTCTGTTGGAAAAAACGGACTCGTATTCCACTAGCTAGTTGTTCTGTCCATCCATAGTAGCCTGCATCAATTATCTAGATTTATAAAAAAAATCGTTGGACCACTATTAGTCAAGTCAATCAAATATCTAGCACACTATCAACAGACGGCATGTTACTTTTTCCCTCTATTATAGTACATAAAATCATTATGAGACCCGTCATATAAATTTGGCTAAATTATCTATCTCATTTACAGAATATACATTTTAAAAACGATTTTATATTTTTAAAATCAGTGTTGTCTTTTCGCAAATAATTGTGTAAATAAGATAGTTTACTATCACCACCAGTTATCTCCATCAAACAAATCATTTCCATCATTTGATGAAGGACAAGTTAGTTTAATTATCTATACATTATAATCAAATGGGTAATCTTTAATTCAATCAACTCCTAATAAAATACTTCTATTGTCTTAATGAAAAACATTAGAATTAATGAATACTTTTGAAAGTTAAGTTTAATATCATAAAAGGTAATTGTAACAAGATTCAGTGACATTCACTAGTGGTTTACAATTGAACAATTTGAACTATCTATTCACTACTTATCGGCTGTCAACTATGTATACATAAATACCTAAGATTATTGGTTGTTATCTGCTGTCTTCAATGTTTACAAAGTAAGTTTTAACCAACACTTTTGTTTAGCTTTCTATTACTTTAATTAATAAATATTGAATAGTGTGCCATTTTCAGTGAAAATTTTATTCAAAGCAATAATATTTTCTAGATTTGTATTTTACAACTATTATATAAGACTACTTTACACTGGTATACTCATAGATAGGAGATGAAAATAACTTTAAATTCCTGTAATGAAATCTTCAATTAAAAGTATTATCAAATATGCGATATGTATCTAAAAAATAGAAAATGATCAAAGAAATTTGAATACTACTTACTTATATTTTATAGATATCTTCGTCCAAAAATGAACGAAAATATTTACAAAACTTGGGCGCCGAGTGTATGTAAGACATATGAATAGAATATATTTGTTAATAATTTTTGATTTTAGTTATTACCCTGAAGAAGCTCGGACCAGTTTGCCGAGCGAAACGTTGGAATTTTTCATTAATTTCATCCGCTGAGATTATTAACAAATATATTCTATTCATATGTCTACTTACTTATATCTTTAGAATTAAGTAATCTATTTGTATTATTCTAATAAATTGAAATTTCTTTAGTTGCGCGATTCAGTGAAACTCAATTTTTTACAGAATAAACAACCAAAACAAATCAAAATAAAAAAAATTAATACAATCAAATTACACGTCTGAACGTGTTTCAGTGTTTTCGTTATGGATCAAGGTGTTTCACTGTGAGACATGTTTGTGTTTTTGCTAAATGTGATTGCGCATGAAACATGTGATGTATGAAGTAAGAAGAATGGTAATAATTTGTGTGTTTTAAACATGTGAAAAGTTTGAAACCATTCAGTTGTAGCTGTTTGGATAGATAGTTCAAGTAAAATGAATAATAAGGCCTCCCATTCTATCAAGTGCAGTAGGGTTTAACAAAATATGAAATACTTCAAGTGCTCTCCTTTCTATTTAATTAGAAAAACCTTTCTGAATAACTTGGATATTACTTTTGTCGATCTTTTGGTTATTGTAAGTAGTATGTACTGCTGTTATTGGTATGATATGATAATTTTTGAGATCTCCAGGGTTACTAGGAGGTCGCTTTTAGTAACTTTCATATTTTTTGATACGAGTTATGATTTTTCAGAAAGATTCACCAATGTAGAATGTATTATAACTGACACAACCTAACCTGCAAGCACAGCTTTGTGCTGTGCTGAATGGGATCGCTCCTTTTTTTCTAACCAAAGCACCTCGATGTGTTTATTACTTTGTAGAACGTCTGAGTCCCATGTTTTAAAATCCCTTCCAATTCTTCTGTCATGTCATGATTATAGGATGGGACGACGGTACCAAATCATGACACTTCATTAAATTTATAATTAATTAATAATAGCTCATTCCAGTTTTGTAAATTTTTAGTAATATTCGTCAGAAAATTATATTCTTAAATTCCTGTTGTCTATTTTCTGGTGAAATAACTTTTGTGCCTTTTCAGTAACGGTTTAGGGTCAGTGAAATCTTCACGCTGAATAGATGTGTTAAATCACAATTAATATAACGATCTAAATGAATCGGCTTTTGATAGATGGTTAACTTAAGTGTTCTACTTAGATTTGTTTTTACATAGAAGTCTAAAGATGGTAACTTACTGCATTGGAGAGCGAATTTCATTCGAGACGAAAATATGTTAGTCAATTCCCAGAAATTTCATAGAAATGTCCTTTTAATGATGATGGAAATGTTATCTACATAACAGAGCCATATTCTTGATTTCCTGGTGTTCGTAAAAATGAAAGATTCTATATGGTACACAAATGAATTAATTACGATTGGAGACATGAAGGATCCTTTTGTTACTCTGTTAGTTTATTTGCATTGAATCCATATAACGGTAAAGAAAGTCGAATATAACCATCTTTTTATGATTTCATGAATAGACTTTGTGATTACCGAAAAAGCTGTGGATAACGTTTGCCTAAAAGTTGAAAGTGAAAGCACTCAATAGAATTAAAATGATGATTGTTCACTTTAATGATCAGACCCATTAAACTGTTGAAAATTAGGCAAAACAAACATTGATTGAAGCTATAGATTCATACAATATAAGTTAAATGAATAAATGTATCAATCAAATACCATTGCGCTAATTTGATTAAGAAGCGGGACAATCTTAAAATGTTTGCAGTGCGAAATTAAGCTATACCGGCAAACCTAAGAGACCTTGAAAATTGATTTGTCAATCAAGATACAAGTGATATGAACAAATAATGAATTATAAATAATGCAAGAAACTATTAGGTTGATGGACGTTTAACGCTATCTGTGACCTTATTCAGTAAGGCATAACCGACTATACTAAATCTGCTCTATGGAAATCTCTTGTAAATTGAGAGAATTTTCCAACAAATAGAGAAAAAGTTGAGCCGAAGGATTTGAATTAATGATAGAACTTAAAATTGAGAATAAAGTAAAGATTATGGCTAGTTTATTGGTACATTAATCCTAATACTTATTTTGGATCTAGAATTCAGAGATCTTTTCAGTTGCAGAGAAATCCCTTAGCATTTTACTTAACATTCCTACAAGAATACATAGCACAATATATTTCTATTTATTTCCTTAATGATGTAAAAGTAATAACTTTTTGCTAATCAATCCTTCTTATATTTTAATCTACTTATTCTGTATTTATTATTTTTATGTAACACACTAAGACTTCCTTTGAGGTCAGTTGAAGTATTATAACAGCCCATCTACGATGTTTATGCCTGTTATATTTTTGAATTTCATGTATCTTGATAACTAAATTCACTTAGTTCTTAGTAAAGTATGAACTTAATATCACTTTGTTTTGAAATAAACTAGAAATTCTAGCAACCTCCACCTTTAATCTTATTGACTTATCAGTAAAATTTAGTTTCACTTCTTTTAGATAATTCAAAATTATAATTGTTTGTCATAAAGTACTTTTGGAAAATGAATTTATTGAAATGAGTATGTACCAAATTAATCAAATGTTCATATACATTTACATAATGCACAGTTTGTTCAGTATAGAATATTTTTCATAGGTTAAATAACTAGAGATATGTTACAATACTTCATGTCAAAAGCGGACAGATAGAAATGGCATATTTATGTATATGATATTCATTACACCCACCTCTTTAGTCTCCTTTAGATAAGTTGAAAAACCAAACCAAAAGGCCAGTTACATCAATAATAATGAGATGATATAACATAGTAAAATGTTATGTAATATGAGATAAATGATTTTCTAATAAGTTAAAAAAATGATAATAATAATTTATGGACGAAGCCTTTAATGGCACACTAATCATTTACTTAATACTATTAATATTTTATCTAATTTAGTTCCATTACAAATTAAAATAAAACAACAATGGCAACATTTGCAGAATAAGTTAATTATAATGTATTTTGAGGAATTTTCATCAGCTACATACTTGATATTGGTTTGTGACAATTTAAAGCATTAATGTAGTTTTACATTAGGAATTCCATAGGTTCATCAGATGATATTAGGTTATTCAAAAGGCGAAACTGAAAAGTAACAGAGTTTAAGGTTTTATAATTGAATGTATATAAACGAGTTGGATGATAATTCCCGGATATAATGAGTACAACTTGATTACTTAATGTGAAAAGACTTACTTTGAATTACATCCCTTTAATTTCATTATATTTATTACTGTTATTTTAATAAAACAAGAAAAAATATGATGAGCTTCTTTATTTCCATTTTATTGACTGATACTACTGACAATATTCTTTACTGACTAAACAAAAACTTAAAGATTACTTTATACTGTTTTGGGAATTAATTACTAAGCAATCAGTAAACCATGACACAATACATTTCCGCATATATCCGAGTTGTTACCAAGTTCTTTTATGAAGGAAGGGTCGGTGAGGAGAGACCTTTCTATGTGCACTGACTGAAATCTAAGTATTCACTAGAAAATATTAAGTTTAATTCAGTTAGTTTACATTAGTCTAGTATGACAGTATTGTATTTATCTCTTGATCCACTTCAATTAGTTGAAATGCATTCATCTAAATATGGTTAACTATGAAAACTAATACTCGAAACTTCCTAACCAATTAACACACGAATAAGCAAATTAACACTAAAATAAAATCCACAAATAATGTATCTTAGGGTAATAATAATGTAAAGTCTAATTTTACAGTTAGTTCAAACTCGGAGGATTCCCGTAGATATAGATATTCTTTTCTCAGATCACCTTCAAAGCGTTAATAAATTCCTGTAGTTTTCAGTCATTTCTGATGTCTACGTACGTGGTAATAAGTTAAATATTGATTTTACTGTCACTTGGTATACACTGACAAAAAGGAACGATAGTGTCACTACATCCGTTGTAATTTAAAAATATTCATTCATGGGGAATGATGGAGTAGAATAGATATTTAATAAGTAGTCTTTAACTTACACGTATCAAATTATGCAGTGATTTTAAGATAATAATGTTAATTAAAATATATGACTGTGATTTGGTCTAACTATTATGTCATTCTAAATGACCTCAACTTTATCTCTGATTATTCGACTAATATTTAAATAACCATTTAATGTTCACCTTCAGTTTGTTCATATTAATGCCGTTGGTTATTGTTAATTTTTAGCAAAAATAAACATCTCGTCGTACTGTCTGTTTTCTATGCAAATTGTAAGTTAAGGAAACTATCTTAATTAGTTTGTACAGTTTCTCAGTACTGATAACCTATGGACAGAAACTGTACTAAAACTTGGACCTTTCAGTTTCATGGAAACTATATTTTGCTTTCTGATTACAGAGTCAGAACCCAGTAGTACTCTTGGTTAGAGTACAATATAGGAAAGAATTAATGCAATAAGTGGAATGATCGAGCTCACTTTGCGGAGGCAACAATCGTTTAGATTGATTAGTCACTTTAAGCTAATAAATACTCAGTATTCACGACTGGATAATTCATCACAAAAGTTGCAATTACATTACAGGAGTACATTAATATTTTACAAATTAAATAGATAAATCATGGTTTCCTTGTAGAGTTGTCCTTGTTAAGTTGGATAAACGATGATGAAGAAATTCATCTATGTGACTGTAAATATGTCAGATCATTTTTCAAATTATTCAAATTAAAGACTCATTATAATATTCCCCCCCTCTCCCAAAAAAATCTGTAGTAAGAGGCAATGATTTTCCGAAAGCATATACACACCACAGTGGTTCCAACACCATGTTATATATGTGTATATGGTTCTCTCCATAAATATCGTTCCAATCAAGATTTGTATAGGTCATAATATAATAAGTTTCATTTCATTAACGACAAAAAACCCTATTTATAAATAACAATGCACTTATTCACGAATACTACTTTATGTGTCAATCAATCTGTAATCCTAATTGTAACTTTAAATTCTAACCTCTCAGAAAATTCATTGTCCTGAATACTAATCCCGAAACAATATTAGGTTTACCTAACTTTACACTAATAAACATAAGTTCAGATGTGTTGTAAGTCTGGGAAAAATTTTGTGTGAGTTTGGGTCACTTTGTAGCATGATCTGGAGTTTTGGTTGTATATTTTGTAGTATGGAGATAGTAAAGTAAGATTTAAGACTATAATTCGAGAAAAACAGTTAATGGGAAATCACTAATATCATATATGGTACAACTGTCAAACTGCAGATCACAGAGTTATAACTTCGTGATATTAAAATATTACTTTTATCACATTGTATATTATTACTTGAAAGCTTACGGATGCAAAATAAATACTCAGTGCTTCTCGGGTTTCAATAGTGACATTAGTGTCTGAAAAATAACGCTAACTAAGTTGATGTATCGCAATAAAAATAGTATTGATAGAAAATAATTTCTAGAAAAATAGCCCGAAAAAATTACATGTTAGTGATGAGATTATTGCCTATTAACAAGAACACGATTTTTTTCAATAACTTTGTTACTATTACAATAATAGTAACTAAAAGTTAATAAATGTATTTATTTTATATGAAAAAAATACCAACATTACTTATTTCATTGTTAAGTACTATTCTGAGACAATGGCGCATTTGCCAGTGTATATTAAAATAATTTGGATAATGCATCATAAAAGTTAATGTGGTTGGTAGATATTAAAATTATCTTTTCTTTGAAGGCATCATACTTTTTCTTAGTTTGATTTCTTAGAAATAAAGCTTTAACTGTTTTAAAAATTTCGTTTCATCGTTTGTTAGAAACTTTAAAATTTGATAACTTCCTTTGGAATCTGACAAAAAGCTACAATTCTGGATAAATTACAGGTACCTTTACTGGATACGATTTAAGTAGCAAGAAGCTAAGGTTAATGGTTTACTGTTATCCACCTTCGAATAACTATCATATTGAAACTTTTCATAACTTAAGCATTCATAGTTGATAATGAAATTTACGATGGTCAATAAAATATAACACAGTTTATTTAGTTTCCAGAAAACATCATAATTTGCACAATTCAGTAACTATTAGTAGATGAAATTCAAATGAAGTAAAATAAACCCGGGATATCTGTAATGTTTTAAAAATTTAATTAAGCGTATATCACTCGATATGTTGGATCGTATTCTTATTCATTTAATAAGTAAGCGTAGTCTTCCATAAAGCAATAATTTATATCACGTTTTGTGTTTTCCATACAAAATGTTAAACGGCACTGCACTTACGTGTTTATCTACTCATTTGTAAATATTCTAAAGTTACATGAAATCAAAACTTTAATATACTCTAATATTTATCGGTTACTTAATAAATTGAGGAAAAAATAACCAGACGTGCTAGATAGAAAACTCTTATTAAACACGAAAAACATTGAAGATAACCTCAAGAATAGAATGCGTTATATCTCAAGGTGAAATGGCCGATCCTCTCGATTCTGATTCATCCGCGACACATTATCTACAGACACTCTCATTTTTACCGTAATCGATAACTGAGGCACAATAATCCGACAGAAAAATCAAGAACCAAATAGATTAGGCACAGGCATATATTACAGTATTACTGAGTGAGAAATCACACATACCAAATGAAAAGGTAGATAAGTCACGGTTATCTATCTTTTCGTCATCTATTTGTCTACACTTACGTTAACCAATCACCACACGCGTAGGCCAAATGTATCGGAATGCAGTAGATCAATTTAAAAGCTTTTCTAGATAACAATCATAATAAGCGATGGCGTTTTAACAGAAAAAGAGGGACATTAGTTCCCTTTACGAAATTGAATCAATCATGAATAATAACTGAAGCAGAATAATATTTTAATAGTTTAAATCATCTGAACTACAATCGTAATTTCGATTGAATTAGATCATAATAATTAATTATAAGTAATGATAATGTGAAACAAAGATTATAAGCGACATGGGATATCTGTTCTGTACATCTATATTTATACACAAATGAATGCGTAGGATTATTTAAAAAATAGATAATGAATAATTTGTAGTGAGGAGAGTATAAACTCCGAAAATTGCTAAGATGGAGTGTATGGTAACTATAGAAAATCAGAAAAGTTTGTAAAAGTTTTAACGAATTGAATAAGTAAAAATCATGGTTGATTAGAAAAATAACTAGAAGAAGGAGGAAATAATGATGAGCAAAGTGTAGATTGCATAACACAATGCAAACTAAAAAAGAGTAATTGTTGAAGATTCAATAATGATAACAATAGTGTTAGTATTAATGAAAGGCGTCGATGATTTATTCAAATTTATCATGGTAGTGATAAAGTGTCCAAGAAAATGTTATTGCTTAGGTTACGCAGAGTCATCTGAGGAACATTCAACTCAGGAAAGGAACAGCTGACGTTTCTACACTCCCGATGAAGGTACCAAGGTTGTAAGATAATTTACTTAAGCTTCCTACCTCCTGTTGTATCTAATGGTTCAACTGTTGATTGAAGTAACATATGTTCCAGAAGTTCGGTCCTCTACACTAGCAAACATTTCCCAACATGGTTAAACAAGAACGCAATCAAAACATCAACGGTTCATTATTAACCCACTTAGTTCAGACGGATGAAGTAGTGACTGTAAATTAATCATTTACTATAATCTACCAGTCCTTTTTAATTTTCTTTTCCATCAAGAATTGTGTTTTAAAACGATTCTATTCCGAATAATTGTATATAGTGCAACAGTCATATTGACTCCATAAACACATAGAAACCCTGTACAAACCAAACCAAGATTTTGTACGCTACTGTGAATAACATACTTATCAAAATTAGCAATCAGGCTGTCCAAAGTAAGCATTTTCAGTCAATATACGCGAGCGACTTTAACGACATTAATGTTTTACCGTTTGGTTTTGGCAGCGGAGTTTGGTTACACCCAAATTATTACTTAGTCGACATCACTTTAAATAGAATTTAGTTTTTGACACCTAAACACTTGTTCTGATTGCAATCCCTGTCAGCCTTTGTCACCTTTATGTGTCAATATATTTGATTCATAACGCTACTTTTTCACCTGTCACATAAATTTTAACGAGTTGAACAAGTTACATGAATATTATTACGATATTAACATATGTGTTTTACAAAACAACCCCCTAGTTCATATGCAGTCATCAATCACATCTAAATGATGTACTTGCTTTTAAATTGTTTACTTTTATTTTGTGATCATTTATTTCGAACTAAGAATTGTAAAACCTAATTACGTTTTACCGAAAAAAATATTCTACGTTCACATCTTTGTCTTGATAAACATGGGCATTTTTAACAAGTGAAAATCAGTAGTGCTGTAAATAGCGACAGCTCTAATAGGAAGAACAGTTTACTTTGTGAAATGTATTATTAAACTGTGTATATCTTATCTTCCCCCATCCATCTGAAAATTGTTGTCTTCATCCCAGGTTGGTTATATACTATCTTCTTTCGACTACCTCCTTATTTCCTAAACATTCTACATATGCCTTGCTTCTTCCTTCATTAACTGTCCATTGTTACCACTTTACACAACGTTTTGCTGTATACTACTTATATGAAATCTTGTAAATTATATGCATAACAGAGGTTGAAGAAGAAAATATTGAGTGAGTTTGATTGTAGTGACGTGTTCTTAAACCTGAAGAGAGTCATATAAAAGATTATTGATTCACACTACCTACTAGTTGAATAATACACATTCACGTGTTTTTATACGTTAATATGACTAGTTTATTAGTTTTAACCATACTCATCATATAAGTAGTAAGCAGAGATTTGAATCCAAGAAGTACGCGTTATAATGTTGTTTGGCAAAAACATTTTTAAATTTATAACTTCTATCTAAAAACAACCTTTTAAATTATGTAAAAACACAATCTGATTTTCAATTTTCGAGTTAATCACCTCAAGACCTGATGAGGATAATACACTTTAATCTTTCAATTTAATGAATAAGTAATGCTTAATAATCTTCATATTGATTGTTTGTAACATATAAATGGCTACTAAGGGATCTTAAAATATTAAGTAATCATTGTGAAATAATTATTTCATTGTATTTAAACATTATTGAAATGAACCTGAACTACCCTGGAAATTGTTATCTAACTGAAATTTACAATAACCTATGGGAATGTTTAACAGTACAATATACGCTTCATTTATATAATTTTAGAAAAGTAAAAAGATGATCACAGCAGAATATTATGAATCTACATATTTCGCAGTCTTTCATCAGTTGCTTTGTAAAACAGTATCATTTATATTATTATTTCGCATTCCAAACATACTATAGATTGTTATAAAAAGTAGTTCACATCAGTGTATGTTGATAGAATGGAACATTAAGTAGAGAACAACTACAGAAGATATTCATATAGTAGAATATTTAGATACTGAGTAATGTGAATAATCTACATGATAAAATATTTGTACACAACATGAAGATAGATCAGAAAGTTGAAATTACAAGATTACACAACACGAATACAGAATTAGACTGATTAAAATTTTAAATAGTGTGCATTTCTGTTAAGGCACGAAAAAGCCTACTTTTAATTTTGAACACACCATGAAAGTATTTTATAGTTAGGTAATAAAAGAATGAGGTCATCAAGACACTAAAAGATTAACCACGACTGGTGTAATTCAGACGTGTCGGAAGTGAGACAGTTATAAATAATGGCATTGGCTGATAGATGCGTTATATCAAAAATTAATGGCAGGGAAGGAAATTCTATGACTGAACGCCTTTTCAGTAGAGCAGATGGTTTGGAGTTTTCTCTAAGTTCGATTCTGTTTGGAACAAAGATTTATCTACAGTTGGGTGCACACCATAGTAGTTCCAACAATAAACCATACATACATAATTCTCACTACAAATATTGTTTTCCACAAGGTTTCTGTATTAAAATTATGATAATAATAGGTCTTATTTCATCAATAATGCAAAACCCTATTAACAAATAACAGTGTAACTAATCACAAATGCCATTTTCTTTGTTATTCTTGTTGTAACCCTAAATGTACCCTTAATTTCTAACCTTAAAGAAAATTAATTGCAGTGAATACTAATTCTGGAATCATATTGCATTTGTTCAACGTTAATCTGTGTTTTGTTCTACCTTGAAATGCGTTTTTTCCAGTCTCATAGCATTGCTGAACATAAAGCTCAGAAATCCGATTGATATGCCTTCAAACAGCATTCATTGTATAGACTAGTATTAGCAATAGAATTTAGAAACTTTAGTTATAACTAAGAATTCACCCAAAATCTTTCATTCGATCCACTTATTTCTAAATATATCGATAGATGATGCTGAGATCAAGTGTTGTGATGGAGAGTTTCATTCGTTAACTATACTTGCTATTAGTCCTATTTTTTACCCTGAAATCAGACACGAAATCAAATTCCAACACTAAAAACTTAATTTTAAGTAAATTTCCCCATCTTTAGCCTAAATATTAATCATGGTTATGATATATTCTACACAATATGCAATTTTTAGCTCTAATTCACCACAACCTTGATGCTTTTTTTAACAATTCGATTAGAAGACAAAGTTTATCAGTGCTATGCAATAAATTCATACAATACGTTTCAAACAATCTGATCACATAAATTCGTTAAGACGATTATATACGAAAAATAAAAGTCGATGAGCCAGTCAGAAAATAAAAACATATTATTCTGCTAACTTCACTTTTAATGAAAAATCCAAGGCTATGATTATCAGCAATCCCAAACATCATTTATCGGTTTACGTATATGTGTAGACCAATACATAGGGAAAATTAGCGTGTAATGGTCGTTGAATGTATACCTAAACGGCTTCTGAAACAAGTAACTTCTAATAACTGGATAGGTGAACAGGACAAACAACCATTATCGTCTATCGCTAAACAATTAACTGAGATAGACCATAAATATAATATCAAATCAGTATTTGTGGTGTTGTACATCAATTGTTAGAGGCGAATACTAATGTTTCCTTAAGCCTTAGCTATACGAAATTTCAACCCCAACCCTTTGTATGTGCAAAAACTACCCTAGTAATATTAATGTTTTATCCGGAGTAGAGTGTGATTCTCAAAGCTTTTCTTATTATTTATGTTTTCTTCTCTTATTTTCTGATTGTCTAATAGACCTTTATTATTCGCGTATCAACGCCTTAACAAGTTTATGTGTGATCAGATTGTACGAAACGTAATGCAAGAATATATCACGTAGCTCTGATAAATTATATCTTCTTATCACATTATCATATCATATCACAAATTGATGAAAGTGGGAATTCTACCATTGGATGCCGGCCAAATGACGCAAATGGTTAGGCGTCCACCGTCAACCTAAGGCCCCTGAGGCAGAACCTAAGTTGCACACTGCCAAGAAGTCCATTATTAGGGCGAAACAGCTACCCAGTGCCCCATGATTTTCAATAATACCAACATCAATCTGTGACGAAATTAATCAATTAAAGTTAATATCAATCTCAACAAACTAACTCAATTTAAAGGGACTAATTGTTTTAAACTTTGATACCAATAGCAAGTCTTGCATTGACTAACTGAGAAAATTTTTACAGTCACGAGCTGTTTGCTATACTGTAATCTAGCCCAATTATCTGCATAACTTAAATGAAGGTCATCTGTTTGCAACTGTGAATTGTATTTCATAAAATTAGACAAGTCTACGTTTCATAAAATGTTTCATACAGTATTTAAGAAATTAGTTATACATATTTATTTACCATGCAGATTTAACCTACTTAATTTTAATATTTATTGAATTCAATGACAGTATAGGCGTATTAAACTAGAAGAAAAGTGGATTGACAATAAATAACCTTAAAATTATTGATTATTCAATGATGATACTCCTTTCAATGTGTTGAAGCCTAGTTAAATTTTTTACGTAAACCCCTAATGCAGGTCTAGATTAAAGTTATTCAATATTCTTACAAACACTTTGTAAGCAGTAATAATTCATGAAGAATCATTCTAGGCCTTGTACCTACAATGTTGTCTTATGCCCTCTTCTTGAAATTCAGTAATCTGAAAAGTTCTTTTCATTTAAAAAAAAAACATAAAAATATCTGCTTGATTTATTATAGCATGTTTTTATTTTTCCTCTCACTAAGAAATAAGCTTAGTTTGCTCTCCATACCTAATCTTCTCTAGATTTGTGATATATCGTTTTATTAAATGTTCTAGCAACTACACCTTTGAACATGACATTTGCTTTCCTAACAAATACTAGTAAATTAATAATCACTGTTGAAGTAATTGGTTGATTGGTAACTTTAACGAAATCGACAGACTAAGTACAATATCATTACCAGTAGAATCTTAGTATAATGTATTTCTTCTCATCAAAAATTTTAAATGCTCTAAACAAAGTAACATTTTTGTAAGTTGTTGGGCTAAAACTGCTAAAAGTCAGGTATAGTTAAATTACTTAATACCCATATACCACTCTTAATTTCATTTATATGGTTTGACAATTACCAAACTCTGTGACTACCAACCAAGTGAGCCATTCATAAGCCACTGAGAACCGAGTAAAATGTACGTTCACGTAAATTACCATATTACATCAGTACAACTACATAGATACCAACTAATGACGTCTGTTTAATTTACACTCTACTGTCTTGACAACATGGGTGGTAAACTGATGAATACAACTGACTTTTATGGATATTAAAACAATACTTGAGATAATAGTAAAACCAGGGACCGTTTGTCTGCTTCGACTGGTACTTTTTCATAACTCAAAGGATAATTCATATAAACATAAGCATCATTCAAATATTTAAATTTAGCATGACCAGGTAAAAGTTGCAACAGTTAGACAAGTTAATTAGTTCCGCTAAATTAAAACTACCTTGAAATATGTGCCTCCTACATAACACACGGTTTAGGACACAATATTCAGAACTCATTGCCTATTTACCCTCCCCACCACATATTTTATACTGAGTGGCTCATATTTCCAACTTCAGTAACTAACAATATAACTCAACAATGGAGTCCTAAAGTTCCAGTCGAATTTATCGAAAGTTACACAGATGTCACCAGTCACTCGAGATGGATAATGCTCAAACTATAAATTGAAAATTGCAATCAGATATGAATCCTTACTCAGTGACTCATTGGTGTCGTGCTTATTATAGAACTAAAGTTAGTGGATTTATTCATCAGAGAGATCTTAAATAAGTAGAAATGAGAACTGAGACAAAACAGCTATCGAAAAGTCCTTATATTTCAATGGTTCTATCGGCTCATGTTTCTGTGTTTACTGTCTTAGTACTGTTTGTGAACGAAATTTAAAATATATTCCAATATAGAATTAAAAACTATGTAAATGATTAAGCCCAATAATCAGTGACAAATCATTGAGTCTTTCAATAAACTACAATGATAAATTAATCAGTCCTAATAAGTTCAATGAAATTGCACATTTTAATGCTTACACTGAATAATAATGTTAGTTAGACTTGTCTTTTCATCACTATTGAGAATCAACTTTTTCAAGAAGAAAATAAGAACAGTAATATATTGTTAAAGTAATGTTTAATTTCTGTTCAGTTCTATTTACAATAGTTACTTACTACATTTAGAAGAACTAATTGTATAAAACACTTATCATGTAGGACATTCAGATTTCTGTCATTTTAATTTGATATCACAAACTAGTTCGAATTAGACTACTATGGCAAACTAAAGAGCTTTAAACAAATGTATAGAACTTTTCAGCAGTATGTATCTGCGAACTCATAATGGAATTGAGCCAAGGACATTCATGCTATGCAACGAACACCTGACCATTAGACCACTGAGGTGACATACAACGATTTGTTTATTTTTTAAATCAGTTCACGATACTTATGTATGTGCTACCTCACTCGTTGTCCTAGGTGAGTAGCTACTTAACACACTCGAAATGACTGAATTCTATTGGTCACGTTTGCTAACTAGAACGCTAGAAATTACCTTCGGGAGTTAGTTACTAGTGAGGTTACTAGATTTTAATCGGGTATTGCAGAGATTACTAAATTTCAAGTTAATTAAACCATATCAGATGTGAGGTAATTATACACCGATGACAATCGATATGGCCACGCATATATATGTATCGTGTGTTGACTGAAGTTAAAAATATCAACCGTTCCATATCAGCCTACTGGTCTGACAGTTAAGCACTCTCCACCAAGCCTGTAAGCTTGATCTTCATCTATTAATGTGGTCATGGATGTACACTACTGAAGAGTTACATACTGAGACGAAACAGTTGACTAATGTTTCCTGCTTATCAAAGTTCATTTAATTCAAACTGATTTGTGATATCAACTTTAAGTTTAACAACAGCTACAGCACTAAACTAAAATGTTATTATTTTATGTTATTTAATGTTGATTTTTTAAAATATACTGTCTTTCTTCAATTATTTAGAGATACTACAGTGAATTACCATGGACTTATGGAGTAAAACGTAACAATATGAAGCAAAGACTACCTAAATTACCTAGAAGAGATCGTCGATTCTTTTGTAATCCAATGGGATGTGTTTAGCTTATTCGGATAAACAAAATTTTTAATCATAACACATCTGTATACTTAAATACAACGTAAATAAACGTCTTTTTTGTCAACTGATGATAAAAGTAAAAATAAAAATTTCTTTACATATAAGAAGATCGACTTCTTACTAGGAAGATACCTATCATATTCATTCAAGATTTTTCAATAATTTTCTTTGACTGTCTATTGGCTGTAGAATTAATATTTAGTTTAACTAACTATTATGTGAGCAACTAGTTAACAATCACAATTTGTAACGTTTATATTTGCCATAACTACAGCTAACTTCTAATCAATTAAATTAGTTATATACCGATGAATTTAGTACATTACTAAAGATTTCTTCAAGATCAGTCTTCCTATGTCTGCGAGTTGAGTGAATTTATTTAGTAATCTATCCACTCTTTTATCATATTTAGTTTGATGGTCAAATTTTAATTTGATTAGTTGAATTGGATCAATAACAAAGATTAGACAAATGCGACAGACATATGGTTACTACTCAATAATCAATCTATCTATACTGACAATTAAACTTTTAGAAATTTTTTACATTAAATTAACTGAACATATGAAGACTTCACCCAGTAAACATGTTAATATATTTATAATATCAAATATTAAGTTTTATTTTCATGCCTCATCTACAGGTCATCATATAGATTGTTTACTAGAAAAAAAGAGAAATGTAGCGTAAGATCATTCATTTCGATTCAATAAATACTCTTTTTCAAATTTTTAAGTAATAGTGACACATTCTGAGTAGATTGAACCAAATTAATTCAGGATAATGTAGTTGATTATGACATTCATTTATACAGTATATTCGTTAGTACTTATGAGCATTATTAATTCAGGTATATAAGTATTCCAGTAGAAAACTGTGTATACTGAAACATGAATGTTGCTTTTCAAAGTCATATTATAACGGTATGGCAAAACAGTCGTATATATCCACAATATCAATAGCACTTTTATGTAGTATCTTGGATTATGTACCACGTGTACACTATTGTTCAGTGGATAGTAATAAACATTAGACCTAGTAGTCTACAGAGTCAACTTTAATTTTGTCTAAGTAACATGACATTACAGTCCACTGCTTATAGTTTCTAAACATGGGACGGGATTATCTCTAAAGCAATAATCTGTATCACATGACCTTCAACATCGACATAATGTATCCACGATCTCCTGTAAATGGCTTTTACTTTGAAGACTCATACACACATCATTTAATGCCCTAACCACATAAGTAACTATTGAGCTACACCAGGTTTAAATAAACAAATAGCCATTTAGATAGTAATTAGTGTCATAGTCGAACAGAATTAAGTTGCGATTGAAACATACAATGAAGCTTCGTTTAGCGTGCATCAACTGCTCCTATCACTTAAATCCACAGTTTCTCTTGTCAGTAGTATCTACAGTATAGCGATAACTCAACTTAGATTATTGTAATGCTAAATCTATAATTTTACATAAGCATGGTATTCAATCTTATAATTCTCACTTACATCAATTAAACTCAATACTTATCTCCACAAACCTACCTCAATTCGACTACATTCATTACTTCACCAGTGACCAACTTCAACATGTTTCTGAAGTGATAGTAAATCATTTCGACTAGTGGAGTTCAGAAATGTTAGGAATGAGAAAGTTATCACTAACGACGTCAGTTGGTAGTTGTGTTAAATCGCCAACTATTAGAATGTTTCTTGAGAAGAGGGTTGGGTGTGGAGGAAAATTCTATGAATGGACGCCATTCAAGTGGTGCAGGTGGTTTGTAGTTCGTCTTGAGATCTGAAGGTCATAAGTTAGAAATCGCATATGTGGGAATCAAGGGTGGTCATTACTAAGGAGTTTCATACCAGGACGAGACAGTAGCCCGATGGTGTGCAACCGAGTTCAGTCTGTGACGAATACAAACAGCTAGCATTTACATTTTGTTAATGATTTTAAGACTGAGGTTAGTAATAGAAGCTTCATTAAGTATTATTGGCTGACCTTAGTTATGGAATTTTAAAAAAAATCAGAAAATATTGAACAGCTGCTCCCTTTAAGTATAGACTGTTCAATAGTGAATACTTGTGGACACACCGGTAATCAAACATCTGAGCGTCACGTTACTCACAAGCGCTTGACATTTAGTCAGTTCAGTCAGTATCTATCGGTTAGCATTTCTGAATTCAGTCAGTCTATAATATACGTATGTATATATGGTCACTAGTGACTAACTGTAGGAACTAATCCCAAAGCTCTAGTTAGAAAGTGGAACCAATAAAGTTCAACCAATCGATGGAAAATCTTTGTTTAATTTTTTTAAAGTTCAGTTATTACATCGCACGAGTGGTTGGTAAATATGTAATTATTTCATTTATTAGAAGTGATTATATAAAGCAGAGTTTGTTAATTCTGGTTAGCGTTTTTTTAGCAAGTTGTCAATACCAGGGAAAGTGTTCAACAGAGTGTTGTTGATCAGCATGAAAGATTCACTGGATGCTTAACTTCGAGATCAACAGGCTGGTTTCCGTAAGATTCAGTCGTGCACAGGCCAAATTGCAGCATTATGGATCACCGTTGAACAATCAGTTAATTGGAACTCATCACTGTACATCAACGTCATTGACTACGAGAAGGCGTTTGACAGTGTAAATAGGAGATTATTATGGAAACTTGTTCGACACAACAGCGTACCAGAGAAACTCGTCAACATCATCCGGAATTCTTACGACGGACTATAGTGCGAAATCGTGCATGGAGGACAGCTGATAAATGCATTCCCAGTGAGGAACGGTGTCAGACAAGGTTGCCTACTCTCACCTTTTCTCTTCCTTCTTTTGTGGTTAATTAGATCATGAAAACCTCCACACCTGAGGAAATGCACGGAATTCAATGGACAAGTAGGATGCAACTTGATGGTTTGAACTTCGAGGAGGATCTAGCACTTCTATCCCATACACACCAGCAAACGCAAGTGAAGACAACCAACGTAGCAGCAACCTCAGCATCAATAGGCCTAAACATACATAAGGGAAAGAGCAAGATCCTCAAATTCAACACACAGAGCACCGACCTAATTGAACTTGATGGTGAAACTCTGGAGGAAGTGAATACATTTACATACCTGGGGAGCATCATCGATGAACAAGGAGGATCAGATGCAGATGTAAGGGCAAGGATCGGCAAAGCAAGGGCAGCATTTCTACAGCTGAAAAATATGTGGGACTCTAAACAACTGTCTACCAACCTCGAAGTTAGACTCTTCAACTCGAACATCAAGTCAGTTCTTCTATATGGAGCTGATACGTGGAGAACTACTTCAAACATGCTCAGGAGGGTACAGGTATTTATTAACAGTTGTCTACGTAGAATGTTGAATATCCGTTGGCCGGAAACCATCAGCAACAGCCTACTATGGAAGAGAACAAACCAACTTCCAGCTGAAGAGGAAATCAGGAAACGACATTGGAAATGGATAGGACATACATTGGGGAAATCATCTGACTGCATCACGAGACAAGCACTTGGAATCCTGTTGGAAAACGGAAAAGAGGAAGGCCAAAGAACACACTGCGTCGAGAGCTGAAAGCAGACATTAAAAGGATGAACAGCAACTGGAGACAGCTGGAAAGGATTGCTCAGGACAGAGTTGAATGGCGAATACTGGTGAGCGGCCTATGCTCCTCTAGAGGGGTAACAGGCGTAAGTAAGTTAGTATGTAAAGCAGAAGCTCATATACTTTGATCTATGTAACAAAACTCTTGTATAGATAAATATTGTCAAAGAATAAATGAAACGTTTTTTATTTGTTACACAAGTACATTGTTTACTATTCGATGTGTTATACTCAAGAAATAGGTTTACTCATTATTCTTTATGATGGCCACTTATTTGATATTTAGCTGTTGTGACGATTGTTGAATTAGAAGTTGATATCACAAATCAATCTGAGTCAAACGGCCTTCAAAAACCAAAAATCATTAAACAACTGTTCATCATAGTATGTAACTCTTCATTGGTGTGCATCCACAACCACAGTAATGAATCAAGTTCGATATCAACAGACTTCGCGACTTCATTCATCACCATCGTTGGGTAACTGACTCACAACAGACTTTATCATGATATCAGCCTCTAATTCATTTGATTTGAAAAATTGATATTATTTAAAGTTATCTATAGATTTATGCCGTGAATTAACTTGAACTATACCTTTGCACATAACTGATTCAATAAGTGAGGGGAATTTTATTTTAGTTGGTTAATGATGTGCAAGTAGGATTAGCATAATATAACCGAAACCCTCTGTTAGCTAAACAGTGTTATTATATTTATAACTTCAACAAATCTAACATTAAAATGTTTGCTTACTAAACATTGATCCATTAAAGTTTCTGTTCTCTAAAAGTATAAGGAAAATTGATACATTGAAACATTACGAATATGTATAGAATTCGAAAGTGTTTGAATCTTCGGCTTGTTTTTTCATGGACTGAAACTGATCAGCCTCTGTCGCTATATGTGCATCCTAAGCGGATTGCTTTGGTATAGCGGTAGTACACAAGTATTGCTTGAGTTCGATTGGGACAGGCAAGTGGAATACAGGACGCGCGTTTTGTTCTATTCGGAACTCATCGGCTGGATATACCTACATCCGACTGTTGATGTCAACACCGAAATTCGAACTCAGTTCGTTTTGTACCAAAACTCACCTCGTTCACCACTAGACTACTGAATCCAGACGGTCACACATGTACAACGGGCATGTATATATAGTTCGAAAGTATTTGAATCTTCTCGTTGTTATAGACTGAAATCGATCGATCTCTTATGTTGAACGAGGTGGGATTTGGCACAAAAAGAATTGAGTTTGGATCTTGGTGTGAAAATCAACAATCGGACTAGGTACATCCAGCCAATAAGTCCCGAATAGAACAAAACGTGCGTCTTGTATTGCACTTGTCAGTCACAATCCAATTCAAAAAGTATACATGTTTTTACAAGGTTGTTTAGTAAGTTAATTACAAGGGAATGACACTAAATGATTTAAAATTTTTAGATTTAGAGTGTATTTTTATAAAAAGATGTTGTAATGTGACAGTTGAGAAGTTAATTATATTCTGATTATGTGAATGACTGTAACATTCCGCGAATATTCAGTGGAATCTAAACTAAATAAGTAGTTCCTATTACTAATTAACAACGACAGTTCGATAATAATAAATCAATACTGATTGTGAATAAGACGAATTGAATTTGTTATATAAGCTATTATTCTTCAGTATAGATGGAATCATATGGACTTATTAATGTATGAATTAATTAATTGAATGAATGCATGCCATGCATAAAAATAATTAACAAAAAAATTCAGTAATAATTCTATTTAACTCCGTAATTTAATATGATGTTGATCAACTGTAACAGATAGGCGAATGTTGACAAGATTTTCTGTTATTTTAAACAAATCAAAAGATGAGTTTTTGCTTATGTATAAAACGATTGCTGATCTGAATAAATACTACATTAAGGAAGCTTTAGAAAGAGTACAAAAATGTGGCTGTTTGGGGGAACTCATTTTTTCACTAGTTTCTTCCCATCCCACATGATGCGGTAGCAATCAATATTCTCGATGAATGTATTATTACATTTATTACATATTGGTTATCATATAATATCAGTAGACTTGTTTATGAAATTGAAATTATAATGCTATAGTAACTTAATTTCAGCGAAGAAATACGTCCATTTACTCAAACATGTTTCAAACAAACCAGTTAACCATTTATTAAAAAGTTGTTCCCATTTTTGAAAGATCCGAGCGTACTTCAACTAAATGAAGTATCTTACAACTTTAGAACATAATATTTTTTTCTGCTTCTGTACTTTGTATCATGTGGATCGACATTCACAGATCTCAATGTACATTTCATTGTGAGTGTCAATATTGGAAACAAGTAACCAACTGAATTGTCTAACAGAAAGCTCTTCTCAGTAAGCTTAAGCTACCTGAAGATTTAAAATAGGTATCTATCAGCTGCATAAGTTCCCTCACCTTCAATGACTTGAGCACATGTAAATTAATCAATTATCCAAGCAGAAAATACTAAGAATTAGAAATTAATCTTAGTTTCCTTAAAAAATAACATGTGTAGTGATAAACTTAAGGGTTCTAGTTTCAATTTACAGAACTGAAACTCTAAAGTTTCACAGTAGATTGAAACAGCTTTCAGTTCTGATCACTTAACAATCATAGATAGATCAAAAGTTTTGTGCCTAAATTTATCACTAATTAGTAATTTAATTATATGATATAGGTGCAAACATTGTTACCCAATAAAAAATTGGTTCCAAAGTATCACTTGTTTTTAAGTTCAGTGAATTTTCAACTTATGAATTCAGACTTATTTAGTGTTCTATTTCAGTGAATTACCTCCAATTGATAAGTAGTGAAATATTATTTCCAGAGTGCAACATAGCTGTTGATTGAATTAGAATTTCAAACAAACTATTGAGTTATGCCCGTATGGATTTTAATCCTCTAACAGTTTATATCATAAGCTGAAAGTAATCAGTGTATATCGATATGTGTACATTCCAAAAGAATTCATTTGAAATTACTACTTAGATGAAAATACTTTAGTAATTTCGAAACGTGATTAGCACTGATATCTAAATCGAACGTTTAGTTTAATTTTAAATGAATTAGCTGTATATAACTGCATCTGAGTGTAGGTATCAGCACCAGTACTCTAACTCAGTAACTTTCACATAAGACGTCAAGGAGTTATATTAGCCTATTGATTTCAGACATCTAGAAACTTTTTCAACATGGATAAAGTAACATATGCTAAGGTTTAAATCTCGATTTCAGTACTGATTACAACTGATTAGTTACTAATAGTATATGAGAATTCTAAGTGAATTTTCCGATATTGTAATTTTTATCGAAAAGCATCAGGTTCGAGTCCAGATGTAATTACAGAGACTGGAATGTAAATTCATACAGCTATTGCGTCCCACATAAAAATAACCATGTTCCCTGGATTATGTTGTTGACCATATCCAAATTCACTGAAATATTATTGCTTTATAATTTGGTATTTCTTCATATCATTTTGAATTACAAATAACTTAGATCTTTATAATTCGTAAATGCTCATGGAATTTTTTTATTCTGGAATACTCAAGTAACTTTTAAAACTGAGATATCTTTACAACGTGTAATAATCAGTTTTTATAATTCATATAGCTAGATTAAATTAAGAGAATGCAATTTTTATATTCTTTATATAAACGCATAAAATTCGATGCAGATAGACACCAGGATGTATGTCCCACATAATTAAAAAGGATAATATTCGTAATTAATACAAATTATAATAATTGTTTGCAGTTTGGATACTTGCCGGACTGCATTACCTAGGCATACAGTTTTCTTAAGGAGTCATTCCCTAAGTAATAGCCTTCCATACCCACCAAACCAGTTAGAGCACCGAACAATAGTCCCTTGTTGCTTGAAGGTAGTGAGTTAGATTTTCTTGACATAGGCTATAACCGCGTGGCTATATGAATGCATTTCAGGAATACTAAAGAAATATTTCCACCCTTGGCTGTACCAGAGTACATTATAGCCAGTTTCTGTTTTTTGTATAGACAAAGTTTAATTATAATATGATAACCACTTCTATTTCATGATACTATTTTAGTTCTAACATGCTTATTCTTCGATTGGGATGATTATTTTTGTGTAGATTGGTTATTTAGTTTATTTAATTTATCACAGATTGATGTTGGCAGGGTACCACTGAAAACCACGAAGCATTAGACATCTGTTGCGTTCTAGTGTGGAACTCCTCAGCAGTGCCCACCTCAGATTTCGCACCAGGAGCTTCAGGTTGATGGCGAACACCTAACCCTTTCTATCACTAAAATGTTCCCGAAGCTCTAGTGAAAAGTCGTGACAAGTACAGTTCAGACTTATCGGCAGTAAAACGATCATCACTAATGACAATGGATGATCGTCGTGTTGTATATTATAAATTGATGGAAGTGGGAATTCTACCATTGGATGCCTACCTCAGTGGTGCAGAGGATAAGGCGATCGCTGGTGCGAAATCTGAGGAGCGCACTGCTGAGGAGTTCCATACTAAAACGAAACAGCTGTTCAATACTCCTTGGTTTTTGATGGTACCGTGCCAACATCAATATATGATATATTCAACCAATTTTTTTCTTAATATCGGTTATTTATTTACTACAATCATTGTATTTTATGTATACTGAAATATGAAGGTTGTAATTTACTTTCTCATTTATTGGTCTAATTTGTACAAATCAACATATGATACTATCAAATATGGCAATAATGTTGAATAGTAATTACCACTTTATATTATCATATATGATAGTTTAACTGTATTATATGCACATTTACTGAATATTAATTAAGTAGTACTAAATGTTACTTTTCATTTATTTCTAAATCTAAATTTCCACATAATTGACTTTTATGTTGTTACTATTTTTTTAGTAAATCAGCATTAAAAGTAACTAAAGTTGAAAAAAAAATAATGAAACATAAAAACAGGAAAAAAAGCAACAAAAGTACACTGAATTGATTTTTTTTGTTTCTTCTTCCTTAGGAATATGAAATTCATAGAATTTACATATTTTTTTGGTTTAATCAGAAAAAAATAAACATGAAAATTTGTGCTTGAAGCTTAGTTGACGTTAACTTGTGACAAATATTCTATAATGAAATTATATACGGATAATTATAGACTGATAAACAATTTCAAAGCAAAATATAAAACTAAAATAAACATTCTCATCAAATTTAGTCTGTTTTCTTTAACAGCATCAATATTAAAGTCATGATATAGTGATCATTGTTAGATATTGTATTAGACCATAAATAATTAATTAGCCAATAACTCTCTCCTCAAACAGAATCGAACCCATAGTTTTCCGGTCTCAAAGTGAAATACAAACCATCTGCACAATCGGAATGGCGTCCATTCATAGAATTCCTCTTCACACCAACCCCCTCCCCATCCCAAAAAGCATTCTATTAGTTTGTGATATAAAACGACTACCAACTCATGTCATCGGTGATGGCTTTCTTATTCCTAACATTTCTGAACTCCGCCAGTAGAAACGACTCACTATCACTTCGGAAACATGTTGAAGTTGGTCACTGGTGAGGTAATGAATGTAGTTGAATTGAAGTAGGTTTGGGGAGATAAGTATTGAGTTCAATTGATGTAAGTGAGAATTTTAATACCGGATACTGTCTTAGTAGTGCAGATGGTTAAGGGTTTGATGCGAGGCTTGAAAGTCATTAGTTTGAATACATTATGTTATGAGAGGATCAAAGATAGAGGGTGATTTGAACAGTTTAGGAGTCACATACTTGGATGAAACAGTTGTCTGGTGGCTTTTAGTTTTCAGTGGTACTCAGCTGATATCAATAAATGACGAATACAACCAAATATGTTAACTTGTTAAATAATGACTGTTACACTTAAATTTGATTCTCTTAGTTGGTTAAAAGTTTTAAACTTCATGTAGTTTCACTCTGCTTAGATTTAACGATAACTCGTCTAGTAATTTTTAAAAGCAAATATTATACAATATCTGCTAATGGGAGATATTTTCCTGATTAATAAGAAGTATGGCGATATTTCAAACAAAAAATATAAACAAATTCAACACGTGTAAACTTTTTTAGTCATTACCATGTAACGTCGATTGCAGGGTTATTTTCCTATGTGGTTGCTAAATGTTTTAAGTCCTTGACGATATACATATAGTAAGCACCTTTGTTTCTTTAATTTATGTCTAATCCTCTTTGTCAGACAAAAATCATGAGATTCTTGAATTTATGTACTATTTATCTTTCTCTTGTTGCTATTTGATTCTACTCTTATCATGTCTTGTAATACTTGTGTTTCTTCTTATTTGATTATACCAAATACATTATCTGAAATTACAAGGTGAGCAAAAAGTAATGGTATTTTTATGATAGATGAAAGAGACGAATTGCATTGATACAACTTCGAATCAATCTTGCTATTAGTGCGTTAAGTAAAGCCGACTTAACCATATAACCTTAGCGTTGACAAGCAGTTAAGAGACGCATCTTGCATCCAATCGCTGTATGAATAAATATCCAAGTTCCTCTCCGATTGACACAGTCAGAGTAATAAGAAGACTCAAATTGTTACAACAATGTTGGAAATAAAAATCAATTCGTGTATAGTCAAAATTTTAAACATGGATCCTCTTCTAGTATTCAGGATGCAGTTTGTCTCTAAATAATTTGATGTAAATTCTCATGTCTGCTGACAGGTGTTTCGCAGTATTATAATCCTAATCTGGGGTTAGACATTTTTTATGAATCTTTTTAATACTGATGTAATTGTGTATCCATGATCAGTTCCAGAGTAAAGCAAAACTTTTGTTCGATCAACCTTCAATTAATATTAAGCTGATACTGAATATAGTGTAAATTTCTCTAGTATTCATAAATATCTTTATAAGCGTAGGGTCAGTTAACTGATCTTTAAGAAGTGGAATACCATTAGCTGAAATTGCTAGCTACGTATTCTACCACCCAGTATTCAGACAAAGATAAAATGGGGGAAGAAATGCTCTGTTTCAATTAACTTATCTTCTAAGATCTACACACTTGTAAACATTGAAATGATAAATTCAACATCAATCAAGTTGTGATGTATCAAACAAAAATATTCAAAGTTCAAGTGTTTGTGAAAATAATCATGTGTGATGATTAAAGTAAATAAATGATGAGTGTGGTAGTCCAGATATACAATGATAAAGCATTCTTTTATTAATTAAAATCCCTAAACATTTGAATTATCACTAAACATTATCATTTTTTAATAACTTCGTTAACAATTATTCCTCATAAACCTTTATAAATTTTTGACTGTGCTATGATGGATGGTGGTTTGGGGGGAATAGCTTGTAGAAAACCCAGAACGCAGGCGCCATTCCACATGGCACCAGTCATCAAGACATACCTGTATTATTGAAGGAACTGATGATTCCTGTAGATATGATCCTGAGTCATCTAGTTTCATAGCCTGCTACTGTTACCACTAAGGTACTCGTGTCTCTTATGACCCTTTATAGGACTGTGATGCATACATTAATTGATCATTCACTAGTATCATATCTGTTTAGTCCTGTATGTACAGCTGTTTATAAATTAATAAATTATCAGTACAATTAAGTAAATGTTATTATAGTGACTGACAGTTAGAAAAGTAACCGCAATGTTTTATTCGTCAAGTAAATATTTATGAATATCGAGTCACTTGGACTGGTGACTATATTGCAATTAGATCAATAGAATTCAATCAGTACCATAAAGGATTAGACAAATATGTCACTCATCACAAGGTGATTAAAGTATAACACGACGACGTGGCCGGTATTGACTTTGTTATTATTACAAAGTACGTTTATTATTGAGGAGCTGACATGTGAAAACCTAGATGGAAAACAAGTAATTTTTCACTTATTTTTTGTGTTTCCGTAAATGTTTAAATGAGGATATTTTTATTCTATATTCGATTTTTTTTAATATACTAAATGTATAACACAAATGCAACGGCTATAACTTCACTAATAGTTGTGAATAACTGATTATGATCTAATTAAATCAATCGTAATAATTTACTTTAAATAGTTTATGATGCATATGTTAATGATTGACAAGATACAATTTCATCATTATCCATAATAAGTAAAATTGCATGAATTATTTCGATTGTTGTCAGTTGAACTGGAAACATTATAATTTGTCTGCAGGCCCAATTCACCAAGTAACAATTCACAGTGTTTTTTCAGATAATAACAAATGAGCATGAACTATAGATATTAAATAAATTTTTATGAAAATATAATGTAAAATATCTTCTCTAATAATAACAAATTAATGTCTACAGTATGAACATGGAATATTGTACACTTTACATACTGTTATTATTCGAATAGATCACGAATGTTGAATCGTTAGCAATAAATAGCTATCGTTAATACATTACTCAAACACTGAGTACTAACTAATACATTGTCTATTTAGTCCAGCTTACTTTAGTAACACCAAAAGTCAATGAAGATAAGCGTTGATAATGGTGACTCGCACATAATAAAGCATTAGTAGGTCGAGTCTTCAATCGAATGCAAACTAAATAAACATACAAAATCAGTAGCTAAAATATACATAACTCTGTAATAAACAAATTTTATCTTCTCCTAAAATAAATAAACCATGATTACTGGGGCGGTTCCCTCATTTATATCCATTCAGGACTATTCAAGGCAAACTAAACTTGATTCGTCAAATTTGCACAATTCATCCAGAGAAATTCAGTGTGATTATTTGATTGGTGTACATTCCAATGAATGATAGAAGTGTAAATACAAGAGTGCACATCATTAACAAAATGATTAAACAAGTTTAACCTTATGTTACGGCATAAAAAATAGACGGCCATCAATTAAATGTATGAGACTAACTAATCAATATAGTCTTGTGCGCACGTGGCCACAGTAACTACGCTAATAAGTGCCTAGTCAGTCCCTATACGTCTGATTGATGCCCACTCAATCCCAGGCCAGAATAAGAAAAACACAAACCAGGGAATCAACCAGACGGAATCGTATTATATTTCAGACATTCCTTTATATATACACATAATATCAGAACACACAGCGAATCAATTAGGAATTTAATATTAACCTGAAGAAAAGTAGACAAGAGATAACATACTAACAGTGAATATACCAAACGGGAGAATAGGGTAAAGTGAACGTAATGTTAGTAATATAGTGTTAACATTACTCAAAACTAAAATAAATGAAATAATCTTCTAAAACACAGTTCGAAAAGTTCGTTACTCTTCTTTAGTTGTCCAACATAATAACCTAAAACATCACTGATTACCATAACAAATTAAGAAGTAGCATCCTTACTAGTACTTGAATAAATCTGTCAGTTAATTATATTGTAAATGAAATCCTCACCCCCTCCCCGACACTTTGTATATTTAATTAGTTAATGCAAAAATACAATCGATTTCATTACATTGCAAAACTAACCATTTGATACATAGTGCAAGCTTTCATTAAAGTATCCTGTATTTAATCGTGGACTTTTAAAACAGGCTTTTTTCTTAATCGTCTGTGTTGAAGGATATCATTCATTTATAGGTGCTTATTGTCATTAAGTGGTGAATGTTAGTATCTATCCAGTAACATCGGTAAACAAATAGTGCTGTTTGATTTCTGCCAAGAAATAATAAATTAACTATGATTAAAATGGAAGAAGTGAATAGCTGTATGTTAAAAAATAAACAATGTCAAATTTGCACTGATATAAAAGTGTGATAGTGTCATGCTGTCAGTAAAATGACTTAAAACACTACACGGAACACTTGGTCAGCGAATTACATAGAGACAAGCGCGACTGACTCTTAATCATGTTAACTAATTAGCACATATTTGCGAGCTCAAAGCATACAAATGAACCAATCACCTTCAATAATATCTAACCGATTTCATCCATTCAGAAGACAAAAGTTATAAATGAACATTTAATCAGTCGAAATGGTTAATACCAAAAATAGTATACAGATTTTAAATGACTGTAATACCTAATAAAATTTTGTTAAGCTTTTATACCTGTGAATCGAAAGGGCGATAAAAATAAACTTGTCAGTATAAATATCGAACTTACGGACTGCAGAAGTTATCATTTAAATACAGTTAGTCATGGAAAGTACGGAACCCGGAACATTGGCGTATATCACACTATCATGGTGAGATAAGATTTACCAGAAAAATAAGACAATAGGGAGGAATTAAGTGAAAGTAAGCATGACAGAATAATGGACTTTAACATCTAGAAAAACATAAAAGTGAATACGCTTGCCTTACTATAACTAATTCTAAACGTCGTCACCCAGTGTTTCTAGCCACTGATTATCATCACCATGCCTATTCCAGCTGGGTATTTCGTATCTATTAATATGGCTTAGACCAATTATCAAAGAATTCATGTACTGGTGGTATGTTTTAGTTTGGCCACCCTTAACTTTTTCCCACTCCACTTCTACATTGTACAACTGGACTTGCGGTAGTCAAGCATATGTAATACATGTTCCAGCCATCTCATTTACTGACTTTCTATTTTTTACTAGTCCTGTGTAACTAACTTCACTATTGATTTCCCAGTCATTCAGTGATATATGGGCGACACTTCAAAGACTTCTGTAATCAATGAACTGCAGCCTACGTATGTCTTCTGTTTGTAAAGTCTATTTTTCACATCGTTTGGTTATTACAGAGCGAACTACTGGACAGTACACTGATTCTTTAGTAAGAAAGATGGATATCTCGTCTACTCCACAAACGATGTCACTTAGCAAAATCCAAGAGAACTGTCTGAATTAATACATATGCTTCTACTTAGGAATTATATTTTGGTTTGGTATAAAATTAGGTTACAGTTAGAAATAATGTTAGGTTGGGGATAAGTTAAAGTCAAAACGCATCTTGTTAGCTTAAACATAAAGTTGGTCTGTGTGATAAATATGACGTTTACTCAGCAGATACTAAGTATTTAATAACTTTAGCAATGTAACCTTTGTTCTCTTCTTCAAGTTCAACCCGCTCTCTAGAATTATATTTTGGTCGAGTACTTGAACTGTTTTATATCTTCAGTAATATTTAAATCTAAAACCTGAATAAAAAATGTCAACAGAAGTTGACTGTTACAGTTAAGCATTTAAAATAACTTAATGTGGCAAATCAATTTGTATCTCTAAATTCACAGTTTCAACATGAAACTGAATCTGCTATATTACTTTAGAAGTTTGCTTCTTAAGGCCTGCTCTGTATCTGTCTTTATGTCAGATGTCAATGAATAAACACTCTTCAACCTGAAATGTATATCAATATGTCCATACATATTTAAGTAGACGTCAATAAAACTACAATTTCTGACAATAATCGTGTGCATTACATGAATGATAATAATTGTAATATACGTCAACATACGGCAATTAATCTTAATTCTAGTTAATGATGCCGTTAATACAGCAGCTTAAAGGTGAGTATAGTAACAAAGAATTGAGAAATTAAAGTATAGATGCTACGAAAATCCAAATATAATTCAGACAAAGGCTTATTACCTATAGATTTATAAATAATGATAAATAATCATTATGATGTTTCATATAACTGCGACAGATAGAATATAGTGATTATCTGCTAAGTCTAAACTCATCAAATTAACACTTCATAAATACGTATTAAAAGTGCTATAATATGCATTCATAAAGTTCTACTACTTATATATCAGTAAAACTATATTTTTATTTGTGAAGTTTACTCCATATAACAATAGCATAGACGTAGCGACTGGATCTCTATATAATAATTAAAACTGTATACATTCACTGATTCTAACAGAAACAGCCTACATACAAATCATATATATGGTATCTCGTTAACTAAAGTCTTTAAAATGTAGCATTTCTCTTCAATTCACTTGATTAAATGAAGAAAAACATTCAACAGAGATGGCCTATTCACATAGATACATTATGCAAATTGTCTATGATTGATAAATAAACAGTGAAATTGTGATCAATTTGATTTTAAAATTTACGATGACAACAAGTTGAATTAATGACATAATATTCACTTGGCAAATGAAATAAACAACCAATATTCAATTTGATTAACACTTAATTTATTTCAATCAAATATAATTAAATGTGTCAGTTATTTGAGTGATTTTACTTCTTTTTGTTCTCAAGATAGTTTGTTTTCTTGAAATTTCATGAATTAATTTAATAATACGAATTTTTGAACAATTTAGGCATTACACCTATTCTTGAATGAATCCAATCTACTGAAATGCTTTAAAATATTGCAATTAGCAATATAAATAAGTAGGCTTTATTCATTGACATTGTGTCTTGTTCATAAAATTGACATATCCAAACATTTCAGTTTCGTGAAATCTTTTTCTGTTTATGCGATCAAGTTGACAGTGTACTTGATTACTGTGAATAGTAAATCAACAGACTGTCGAATGAATGATTTAAAACTAAGCATCGATATAGTTAAAACAATTTGTTTCTTAACATTTTAATACATGAGTGATTACAGAGGCAGTTCGAAATTCTAAATAGTGTTACCTAAAGACATTTTTTGTTGACACAGGATATGTGGTTGATACCTCGAAATCTTTCAAGGTGATTTTATAAACAATCAAATTACAGACTTTCTAAGCTCACCGAAGTAATCACACCCAAGCGTTTCATACCAAATTTATGCATTTTAAGGAAACAGATTCAAATATCGCTGTACTATGGTAATGTTTCACTTATCTTATTACCTTCCTCATGTTTTAGTAACGTCTTACCTGCTACATCATTTTTCAATCTACTATTCTGATTGCATCATTTCGATTTTTGAGGTTTCATGATTCCGTTGTTTTCACTAACTGATAGTAATTCATGATATTCTTAATTACTCACCATTCATTTAGCCTAGCTACTTCACTAAGTAGTCGACTAGTTCCTTAGTTAACGAAAGTGATCCATGACACCAATCGAAAAAAACATTTCGTAGGAAATTTTCTTTTCAACGAGTTCGTTTACAGAAGCCGAACATTCTTATTCATACTAATCTATTAAGTATATCAGTCGATTAAAAAAAAAAGATTGTCATTTCCATCATAGTGTGTAAAAAAGAATTCTTCTCTGATTCTAATATGAATCTGATTGCTTGATAACAGCTACTGAATTTGTCAAATAGTCTATATAGTCTAATAACATTCAATGATGGTAACACACAGGCTCACGAATTTACTTAATGTAAGTAGATTAGTTCATATAATCAAGTGACCTATAAACAAATAAATCAAAATTACATAATAAAATTTAAGATTTCTGTTGTTCTGTGATAATTCAGTGAGTAAAATTGGTATAGCGCCAATTCTTCAATGAAATTTAGAAATCAGTAGGTTCCTCTACATAGAAGAAAACAGTACAGGAAATTTATTATCAAGATCATCTATCGAGTGTGATTCATTATTTGTTGAACACTATGAAATGGCCGCCATTCTCTGTTTCATTCCAAATTTATACCACTGACGCACACATTAGCCGTGATGGTTAACTAAGTCGGCAGCACTGGAAGGTTATTAGTTTTTGACCATCGATGTCTTCGAAACATCGCTCATGTTAGCTGGGAACACCGAGTAAGTAATGACGAGGTTAGACGACGAGTGATAGGCAAAGGTGGTAAATCAGTTGATGAGGTTGTGAATCTTCACCGACTGAGGTGGTTGAAACATGTGTTTTGTATGCCTATCCACCGTCTGCCTCAACGCGCGATGCTGGCTGATATAGGAGCAGAATGGAAGAGAGTTAGAGGCGCTCAAACTAAGACATGGCATCAGTCCATGAAGTCACTGACTGCTGGTTTGAGTAATGTCGGTAGCTGCAGACTGTCTAGTTGAGGTCCTCACGAATACAGCAACCAGTGGCTAAAAACACTGACTGGCATGGCCCAGAATCCGTCATAATGGCGTAGACTTATTCACACATTGTTCTCCCTTAAATTGTGAGCTTTAAATTATTCCATAACTTTCTTTCCACGCTCCCCGAACCATATTCTATATGTTCACACTCCTTGTTACTATTATTATTATTATCATCATTGAAGTTACCTTCCACTAATGTGGTGTTAATTTTGCGATACCATGGAGGTATGGAAACTTGAACCAATGCACATATGTTCCACGTTCTATGTTGATTATGCATAAATACATAGCTAACATTACCGAATAATGAAATAACTGCAACTGATAATCGTAATAATAATAGCAATAATGATCAGTGTATTGTTTCAATGATTGATAGCTACATGAAATTATCGAGCATTGTCAGACTGTCATATCTACTTGATGTCATGCATCAGATTTACAACGGGTTTTTCCGATACTATAATGTGAAATGGAATCAAATACAACTTCAACAAGTTGATGCATGATGTATTTGATGTAGTGTATTTACAAATACTTGTAAATTAGTGAATAAATATTCCTATAAGAATACGATTTCAACCGGAGTGCTGATGTCAAGAGATTAAGTAATTCTATATGATGGAATTCAGAAGAATTTAATCACTAGATATATTAAATTTTATGGTCATGCTAATAATATACATAATATGAAGTAACTTGAATATTATTTTTGTAATCAGACATTCTCTTCTGAATGTTCAATCAGCTGTTCAATCTAAATTGCGTTAATTGTTTGGTAACATGATAACATCAATCTAAGGACTATCGCTTATGCAGTAATGAGTACACTAATATTGAAACTAGTCATCTTCATTCACCAGGTACTGATAGCTTTGTTCAATGCATAACACTAAACATAAACAAAGTTACTTCTGTTTGAATTACCTAACAGGTGTTTTTAATTAAATAAAGTGTTTATCTCACTTTTATACTTAAAATAATCAAATCTGATAATGTTTTAGCATTCAAAACAAACAATCCTTTAAGTAAACATCTGGAGTGGTTGATATGTTCTGATTTAAAGTTAAATATCTATTATATAAACATTCAAAATCAGTGTATATGAACATTTGTCACGTTATTAAACACAGCTGATCAATCTCTATGTATAAAATCTTACCGAACATTCAGAAGGGAATGTTCGATTACAAAAACATTCATTTTTTCAAAACACTGAGTTCAATAAACTTCGTTCACTACGATACTGTCATTTACAAACATAGAAGCTACGGTCACCACTCTATAATTACTTGTCAGTGTCACTTAAAACTCTAAATACAATCAAGTTCGCCATGATACAAATCAATGCTCAGTCCTTACGGTTATACAAAAGTTAATAATAATTGCAATAATGAAGTGACCACGATTTATTTAATGAAATACGTTTAAGCAATATGGTATTGATTTAGTAACCAATTTATCACAGTTCGTGATTAGCATCAATCGCTTGATATTGTAATTCATCAAGTATGTCTTAAAACAGGCCGACAATCACTGAAATTATCTGCAGAGCATGACCCAAAAACTATGTTGTGTAAGCGGAACACCCATATTCAAACATCCGTTGTTATATAACGGTCTATTATAAGCAGCTATCCGAAAGTTGTTGACCAGGTTAACAGATATTCAAAAGAAGGTCATCGTATGAATGTGGTAGAATCAATGACTAGGTGTAGAGCCTAACCTACGAACATTGGTAAGTGGATAGTGTCTTGAACGTAAGTCATCTGTCGAAATCGGTTGAGGGAAAACTAAACATTCGCGTACTTCCTTAACCCTGACGTACACATCTTTATCCATGGCTCATTATTAAAAGAGAATCTTCGTACAAATGGGCACCATACATAAAACAACTAGAAGCACAAAATCGTAGAGAAACAAAAGGACGGAGGCACTCAAGGTCAAGAAGGTGAAGTTAAACAATAACTTTATAAGAGATGCAAAACAACCTAAAGATACTTCATCCGAGTGAAAGCTATAATTCGGTGAAAGCCACTGACTCTTATCCTCCACCATATCTTACAGCTCAAGCCAGAATTCATCTTTCCGACGAAAGTTGTGATGAGCTGATAGAAACCAGTATTGTATAACTTTCTTTCATACCACTGCGTGATATGGTAAATTGAGCACCGCTGCACTCTTGCTACTTAGTTTCAGAGTCGGCAAATAATGCATGATGTGGGAATCGAATGCATCTCTATTTGGTTTCATGGGAGCTGCTCTAACATCGCTTAAGTGATAATTAATAGGGAGCCAAAAGACTAGTTCTAATCTCACATCTAGTACTTACTGCGACACCAATGCCAGTGGGACCAGATGCTTAGGTCACATGGTTCGCAGGTGAGGGATTATGAAATATACTCCCTTAATCAGCAAACAAAGAACGAATTTGTAGCATATTACACACCCTGGAAAAGGGTTTCAGATACGCAGAGTACATTAGCGTTAAGACTAGTTTAAACTGCACACCCAACTTTAGAAGAACTATTATGTTTTGCAAATGGCGGTAGCCTTAAATTTACAGATCTTCGGTAACGTAGAACCGTACACAGGACAGGACTTCCGATAGGCATGAACTGTTGCATGCATATATGCACATATACACGATGAAAACAGGGTAGAACATAGGATTGAAGGGGCGTAAAATAAACTCATCTGCTCAAGATGAAATTTAGGTAAGCAACTTATCTTCTTGGTAGATACTAAATCACTATATGTGCGTAGGCAGATACTACCCAGAGGCTCAATCTGAAGACAGTGGTTATATTGAGAGACTACCCCCTGATAATTTAATCCATAAGGCAATGTAGTAACGTCAGGACATACGACACCATGGCAACTGATAAGTAGGTTCATATGCCATTATTTTCTGAGATACATGCACATTGGTTTGTAAAAAGGGTTTCCAACATGACCCTTGATAGACCAAAGAACTTTCCAATAGCAGATTCAAACAAACTCCACTCGATGTACTTTGTTTCAAATAACACAACAGTATCATTAACCTTCAAGCAAAGTGTACTAGTTATGTTAACTTGTTGTTCGATGTGTTTCGTCAAGTTGATTATAGTTAACATACTGCCTTGCTGATGATTGTTGCCCAGCTCCCAATTGAAGAAGAATGTTTCTGTTTTAAATGCATCAAGGACATCCTCCCCTCCCCGGATTCGTTAACAAAACTTTTCTTTCAATACTAACACGCCTCTTTAGTTATTCTGTATTCTTAAAATGGACGAATGACATAAGGAAACCACTCTCCGGACATTGTACACAGGTAGTTTATTAGTGAGTCTATAAGTAGCTGAGTTTTCTATCCTTAATGAATATACTTAAGTGGCAAGTCACCTGTTCTGATACAAAGAAAGGATCACTAGAAGGCTAAAAGCAACTTACCAAGTCAACATAACCTGGTAATTTTGAAGCATTAAAGTGTGATAAATTAGTCTTAACTTCGTAAAAGCAAAACCCGAACTGCACATCATGTTTCTGACAAACTAGATATTGAAATACAACCAGTGGAATTGAATATTTGACATCATATTGTATATAACGAGTCGTAAACGAACGAATAAAGTACTTTATAAAATACAGGACACCTGAATATACACATGTCAAACTGATTTTTCATAATAGATTTCTTAAAATAAATTCAGTTAAACTAAATCAGAAGAAACTCTACTAAAGTGGATACCTAGTAAAAGCATGTAGAAACATAACACATTATTCCCTACATTATTATTACTACATATACACGAAAATCATTGAAAATATAAGACAAATAAAAAAACAGTTTAAAAGCATCTTGGAAACATACTAAAACAGCCAGAATTCCACAGAATGTACTTGATGCAAATGATACTTAAGTGTTGTCAGTAAATGACTTGTCAACAACGTACAGTACAATACACAGATACAAAAGAGGCAAAAATGAAATTTCAAGATATTTCCACAGATACCCTTTATAGGTTTTACATTTACAGAAGGTTATCACAACACATGTGGGCAAACATGAATATACACGTGGTAATTAATTCAAACGAGCTTTTTAGCTTGGAAGAAAGCACGCAAGTGACGCATTTGCCAGAATCCAATACAAATTAGCAGGATCAATTGAGCTACACTCCACCAAGTTACACGTCGGTTTGTGCTTTCGCTCAATTTGCGGAAATTTTCCTCTCTTACCTGAAGAAGTTTTGATAGTTTTAACAATAACAAAAAATACAAACATTACATTGGCAAACTGTAAAATAACTTGGCATTCACAGATTAAAGGTAGAAAAACGCGTATAAAGTGAATATAATAGTTGATATTCATAAAAAAGTAGTGTGACCAGATAATAATTTCTAAGCATTTCTATTTAAGGCCATAGCAACTCACCCCTCACCCAAAATAAAAGAAAATAAAACTATACTACTACTACCACTATCAACGTGAATAGCTGAGTCTAAGGCTATGAATTTAGGACTGTTGACTAAATTATAGAGAGCTTACTAACCGAGCTATTTAGAACCATTTCGTTAGAACTAATAGTACATAAGCCCTTCGTCAAACAGTTGTACAATTTCCCAGGCAGAAATATAAATGCTCTGTATTGAAAGTGTGAAAAAGATCGATCAGAATATATATATATATATATATATATATATATATATATAATCTTTAACTTACACGCTGATAATTTTGGTCTTTAGCTATGCTTTGAACCTGATCAAGTAGTTGACGAACACGAAGTTGAATATCATTTAGTCTGTCCTTCGTAGCTATTTCTTGATAATTCAAAGCATGGTCTCCAACTTGGATATCGAGGTGTACTCTCTAAGGATTTATCAGCACAATCGATAACATACCAGTTGTGACCCACCAAACCAAGCACCAGAATCTGATGAAATGCATATTTTGTATTCACCTGGTCTATGAGCAGTAAAAACAAAACGACCTTCTGATGAATACACCTAAAAGAAAATCGGACAGGAACTAATTGACGAATGGTATTTAGTTCTCAGAAAACTGAACATATATCTAAAACCATAAACTAATATCCTCGAAATTATTGAAATATGGTAGTGAGTACTAACAAGATAGTTTATAAAATTATTTTAAGAAATCTTGCGAAAGTCCTAAAACTAGCAACGTATTGAAGGGGAAAACAACAGGAGCAACATGATACAGATTTAAACAGAAAAACTTTGTACATATCGGTCACATGTCTAGTTAACATACCGATAGAAACTAACATGAAAAAGGAAATAAGGAGTGGAAATAATCACTTCATTGAAATATAAACCTGAATACATGAAATATAGTACTAAAGAAACGAATAAGAGAAAAATTAGAAGGTAAATATTCTTAGTGCAATACAAACCACCACATAAATGGTCCTTATACTTGACCTCAAGTAATGGATTGAAGGCTAAGAAATTTTACGCAAGCGTACAAAGAGGTGTAGGTGGAGCGTGCGCTTTACAGGAGAACTTATGGCGAAGATTGAATGAATTAACTACAGAGTTACTTTTATGGATTCAGTTAGTCGGTAATAAACAATGTAAAGTCTAGCTTAAGTTCCTACATATTAACACGAGATAAAATTAACAAGATGAATATCCCAAAGGTCTTACAAGAAGTAATGAGGTATATGTAAAAGAACTACAGATTTAGAAAACCAGTGAATGCACCAGTCCCAGTGTGACTAATTCTGAAGTGTTGTCTAATTTCTCCATTCGTTGATAATGCTAATCTCAACTAGATAGTCTGTACGTAGTCGAAGATTTCAAAGATTAATGCTGTTTTAGTTTGGTCAACCCTACCTTTAGCACACCCTACTCCTACACTAGAGAATATCGTGCCCAATTATGTAGTTGGGCATGCGTGTTCTAATCACCCAAGGTGACAAAGATCCACAACTTCATCAATCGACATGTCATTTTTACCATGTGGTCTATGTCCAACCCGAGTGCCACTTAACCGGTCGTCCTAAGGTACACGAGTGATGCATCAAAGGCATCTGTAATAAAAAACCAGAAACCTATTCATATTTTCTATTTCTGTAGTTCCTGTTTCAAAGACAGTAAAATGGAACTCAGAGATGGATATCCCATCTAGAAAAAGAACACTTGATTTTGACAACTCAGCTAACAGTTTAACACACAATGATTGAGCAGTTGACAGACAAAACCTGCAAACGGTTGACGTAATCTTGATAGGCCAGTAAATAAATGCGACTTTAATACACCCACAGCGCTATCCAGGTTATGATTAGACTATGGCTGTCCCAAGAATATAGAAAGATTGGTTACATACGAATCAACTAGAAGACGAGTCAATAACAGTTAAACCGTAATGAGCAAAGCTATTAGAAAATACTAACAAGTAAAACTGAGGGCATAAATACAGAGTAGAGACAAACAAGTTATGCGATAATAAATACAAGTAGGATGTGAATTACTTGGTAAAGCTCAGACAAGAAGTCGAAAAAATAAAAATTAGCATCGAAAATGTTAAGTAACTGAATCACAAAAACTAAAGGTGGCATTAACCAATTAACTAGTTAGTGGTAGCAGTATTACACTTCCATCCGACGCCATATACAACAATAATGCGTAGTTCACATAAACGTTAAGATGTATTTATGATTTTTGAATGAATAGCCGATATTGTGACAATTGTCGCAATATTAGCTATTTACCAGCTAATGAAATAAACTTACACGGTCAAGAAGTATCTGATCATATGGATCAATGACCTTAACTTTAACTCCTAAGTCTTTAGAACGCTCAAAATGTTTATCTTTCGAAGCCAACAATTTATAATTCCCTGTAAAAGAGTTTAACCCTTGCCAAAAAGCTGCCTGCCTGCAACAAGAGTGTCCTCTGGAACATCTTCTAAAAAGCACCGTTCCTCAGTTTCCTTCATATGGAAGAAAATGCTTTGTGAAAGCCCAATACATAGTGAGAAAGCTACAAGATATGTATGGAGCATAGCTGACGTGTAAAGCTAATAGTGCGCTATATTTGTGCTGCACCAAACAAAATTCAACTTTCAGGCTTTAACAAAAAACTACTCTTTAAGACTTAGAAGCTGGTTTGTTGTTGTGAGCAGTTGAAATTATTAAAAAGCCTTAACATGATAAGTAACAATGATAGTGTAGCTAGATAAAGTATGTTATCTGAATTTCATCACTCCCATGTTGAGAGGAATGAGGTTACGTAGACATTCAACATCAATGCTACTAACAAAATTTACTTCTTTCTAGAACCTTTCATCTTGTTTGTACCAATACATTGAAGTTGGTAAGCTGATAGTTAATACTTTACTTGTTGTTAATCATTATAAATGCTTTGAAGATACCGTTTGATATCCTGTATTCGGGATATGACTAGTTATTGCATTACACGTGGTGCGATTTCCTCATGAAGGAAGGTTTTGTGTAACGTTTCAGATAGCATCAATCTTAAATATGTTAAAACCACGCTCTTACATACATGTAATTTGGCGAATCCTTCGTGAATTCGGAAAAGGTTACATACGGACTATTCTGGTACTTCCTGTTCCGACATTGTTTCACTTTGACAGAATTCTAGAGGCTAACAATTTTATCAATAACAACCTGGTATTTAGAAAAAACTACGATGTTTGAAAAGTAGTAATAATTTGTGACAGAATCGTCACCAGACGTTGAACCAAGTGAGTCAGCTTCCCACACGAGCATGAATCACGAAACGAAAGCTCTTGTCTTAGGCACAATCATCCTGTTATTTTGGATAATAACAACAAATTTGGTTATGCGACTATAGACACCGTTAAACATAACTATATCAACTTAATACGCATTCCCCTTCTCCTATCTCAGAACGATGGTAACTACGGTAAATACAAGTTCTAAAATCAACATCGACCCATCACCTTCATAAATAATGCAAACTTGTTTACCTAAAATGTTACTCTTCTATCTGATACTATACGAACGTATTCCAGATACTCCACTGTCAGAATAATTGGTAATTTAGGGCAGTACAAGACACACTAGTGACTATCACCGAGAATACACAGGTGTCTCGTGAAACCAGCCCTTATCAACGCTTACATACTAGCATAACATCACAACATATCTTTGCTGCAAACAAATGCAGTGAATCCTACAGTTCAAGCAGTGACTAGACCCCTCAAATAAAGCCTTACCGCTTAAATAAAACAAACCATTAACAGCCTAACACCTGGCATAATTCGTTATTATCACTCCCATAAGCCAAACCTAGAAATAAACTGGTGTATGTCCCACTCCTGACCTGCAAACAACAACAGTAATATGGGGCTCATTGACAAACCCACTTTATAATCTCAAATATTATTTACACCCACCTCCTCAACTCAACAACAGACTACATAGTACTTCGAGCAAGGCATTCCTATTTAAACTTTCCTCCAACCCCTCCATAGCAATGCGTGACGTTCTCACATGTTGAGGGCGATATTTCGGTGTGTGTAAAGATACCCCATAAATAAGAACCCCCCAAGGCAACTTATATTTTTCTTTTGAAATTAAAAATATCCCTCCACCCCAGCAGCTTCACGAAGTGTCCCCTTAAAAATGTTCTAGAATCGTCTCACTTTTATTCGACTCATTCAACTCCTGTTTGCACTTAATCTAGCTCTACACGGCCTCCATATCATTCGCTACTGCCGAATAATGCTGATAATCGTTTTTAAACACTAGCAGGCAGCGCAATTTAGAAAGCGTCATCTCATTGCATCCATCTCCCTATGAACAGTATTCACAAAAATTCCGATCTATGACGTTCGCACAATGAATTAATGCGCGATATACTGAAACATGCGAAACATCATGACCATTGAATTATTGCTTTCTAATGCCCAGTCTACTATAAACAATCTTCAGTATCTAGATTCCTCGATCTGAATTTATAAACCATCGGTAGTTTTATTACATGGTGCAATGGTGTTTTTCCGACATTATGAACATATCTAGACATCTTGATGGATACCAGCTGTTTGGAAGTTACAAGTCAAGTGGTCGTAGTGGTATGTGAATTGTTTAAATAAAAGATACTCTTGTGATCGCACCACATGTGGATAGAAACTTTCAACTCTAGGACTCATTCTTGGTTAATATTGACACAATTTATTCTAATAGGAAACTCATCTGTAGTTCAAGACTGCTCAATTTTGATCCCCATCTTCCTGAAGACAACAAAATATTTTGAACAAGTATTCTTCACGTCCTTTACCGGAAAAATAATTGGTGGTCGCTTTAACGTGCCAGATGTCAAGTAAAATCCTATAAGCGCTCCTCTCAAGTACAACAATTTGATCGAAGCAACTAAATTGAATAGATAAACTCAAAACGTACTGTCTGTCATCACAAACAGAAAGTTGCTTGATCCTGTCTTCACACACAGTATACTTCCTATTACTAATTGTGCACGTCATGCCTTTGCATATAGTGGCGACAATGTAGTTACATACACAAAAGCAATAATCATAATCTTTGTGCTATATAACAAGGAAATTTTAATTCAGATAATTGGACTTATTGTTGGCAACTCATGAATATTCTTAATAAAATAACTTTTTTCTCAAAGGCCGATTTGAACACAAACCCAGCAGCACTATTTACCAACACAGTACTGTTTTTACAAAATCATTCCATTGATTTTACCGAAATAATCATATGAACATTAACCCGTAATAATTAAAGCTCAAAGAAATAATCCTTGTCACGTCAACTACCTGTTTCAAACTTGTGGCAACTTCTCAGCCCGTTTAACTATTCATTTCAATTAAGCTGACACTCGAATAATGAAGTCAAATGACTGATGAAAAAAGAACACATTGTTTAAACGAGCGATAACAAAGTTAGCTCCGTATGCCGATTTTTCAGTAAAAGACTAAGTTCCTTGAAAGGCACTATCGTTTTTATGTCTCTAAAGGCCAAATCTGCGTGTTAGCTATTCAACGCCCATTTTCTGAATCATATATCTACAGCCTAAAATATTCGCCTTCTGAATTTTCCCTTATGACCAGCCTGCAAGCTTCATATGATTGATACATGCGCTAAAGAGATTAACAAAGCTAGATAAATGCTAAAATAATCGAATGGTCAAGCAAATTATAACATACCGCGGCCTTTACTCAAATACAGTCGCATTGATATGTTCTTTCTGGTGCTCAAAATTTTTAATATACTTATAACTCATATCTACTTACCAGAAGCATGTAAAACTACATGCATTATTTCTTGTCATCAAGGTAGCTTGAAAACAGCTATTTCTAGCTATAGAATTACTAATATCACTTTCATACTTTCATGTACCCTATAAATATTTATTAAAGTCGTGACGTCACACTCTCCTGGGTAATCTCATTCTCCATACTCAACATGATTTCACGAAATTGCGTTGCCGCATGCCCAGCCACCATGAATTCTTCGACCATATGACTGGACTTAAAGGTAACGGACCTATTGTTTTGGTGTCGAACGTAAGACCTTAAACATACAAGCTTTATTCGATAGTATCCAGTTTCTGGGATCCATCAGTTTATCATTTTTCTAATGATACTAAAATATATGAACTCAATCAGATCTAATGGAAGACCGTTTACAATTTCAATTAGCAAACATTTAAAGGACAATTTAGATAGTTGGGGAATCACCTGTAATCTACTTTTAAAACTGGTGTGAGTTGCGCATTTTACTGTAATGCACATCGTAGGTGTGACACTCCTGAACTTCTTCTATATTTCCTCATTTTTTTTCTTTTGCCTATGTATATCTTCGTCATTTCCAACCTCCTCTCCTGCATATCTTCGTCCCTCCTGGTATTTTTCACCATATTTCCTAATTTTTTCTTTATTAAGTTCGCCTTGTAAGTCCGTGTGAAATGAATGCAAAGGGGAAACTTTATATTTATTACAAACGGTAATGGGCTTAAACGATAAAAATAGAGGGAACGAGAGGTCGAATATTCCAGTAAGAGGCTGGTTGAACTATTACGTCAACCAAGTTAGCCAGACAATTTGATATTGGTTGATATTCCAAGCTTTGAAAATATTAATTATAATAATCTCATCAGACAGGTTTCTGGCAACAACACATGTGACCGTAAGCGTTTATTGCTTCATTCGACCAAACACTTGATAGCACGAAAGTTAAAACACCAACACAGTCACCGACCTTGACTAGTCACATAGAATCCTTTACATTTATAGACTTGTAATCCTTACACTCTGTTACATGATGATCGAAAACTGCCAATATTTATATTGTACAGCGTTTAATAATGGATGACAGTTCAAACGAGTGATAATCAAGGATGTTGAAATACTTTTAAGGAGAATTATCATTCATTTTCTACAATATAATCATCACAGGCCGATTTAAGTAGCAACGTTGTAAAGCGGTAAACAAGTGGCAGTCATTTAGTTCTAAAATATGTGTCAAAAAGTGTGTGTATTGATGACATTTAATCTCCCTATAAACAAACACTGACCTGAAATAGACCGAGTGATGGGTTAGTGTCAAAACTGGGGTTCAATGTCGTTTGAGAGTGCTGTTCTGTTAAGCGTGTACTATTTAGATACTAAGGAAAAATTAACAACTTTATTGTGATCTTTCCAATTTGAACTCAAATAGTTACTGTCGATTGTCGCTCTGGCTTGTGTCTATGGTCTGGAACGAAATACACAATATTCTGAGACCAAAAAAAATAACTAAGGTAGCGATGTTAACTTGGAAATTCTGTTAACAGGACTCCACAAAAATTCCATAAGCTGTTTTATTATTGCATCACTCATACTATCAACTAACTAGTCTACAGCGCAAAAGAAGGGAAAGTAATATTATTGATAAGCCTACATGATTGTTAAGCCTGTAATTTAAATTTACCTATGTTTATGAGGCAGAAAATTTCCTATTGGTTTTACGAAAAGGTCCGAATAAGCGATATTGATTATATCCGTTTTACACAAGTTTTCAGTGGCTCTTGCGCACTACCAAAAATCGGTTACGTTAGTGTGAAAAGATTGACTAACACAAGCATACATAAACTTTTATATCCTTGTCAAAAATGATTATACTAATATTTGAAACATATAATAAAAGCAAAATGTGCATCGAACAATTCATTTTTTCGAATATTAAGATTTCTGCTTTGATTCTGTTATTACCTTTAGCCATATTTCATTTGTTGTAGTCTATCCATTTTGTTCAGCCTGCTGCTCATTTTTCCTTTTCCGTTTTCGGTATCGGAAATTATGCAATTAGCAACACGAGTGAACATAAACACATTCTACAGGAAGTTGAGTGGGAAACTAAACCTGTTTTCAAACCCATTTCTTATACTTCTTTGAGCAAATTCAGTTATGTAAAATCCATGTTTATTAATCAACATTTCCAGTCTTTAGACAATCTAGTTCCATCAGTCATAATATCCTCTTCCAGATGTACTGCAGTCTGTATGTGTAATTTTATTGCTTTCTAGGATTCAAAATTTCGCATTCTGTAACGTTCAGTCACTGTACCCATATGTATGTGTACATATATATGTATAATTTTTTCGATTTACGGCTATCATCCCCACACTTGTACGACTCGCTACATTATTGTGTGCTTTAACTTATATATTTGTTTATTGTAGTCTAATTCACTGATGCAACAACTCAATCGTACCATGATCTGTTATATTTTTGATGGTCTTGCCTGTGAAAATCACTTACTCCTGACGTCAGGAAATAAATTTTCGTTCCATCAATAATTGGATGGAAGTGGTAATAGTATTGTTAATTGCCGGCACGGCGATAAAGTGTTTGTGGCTATACACTTGAGGCACCGAGTATTAATTTAATTTGAGATCTACGGTGCGCACTGCTAAGTAGTTTCATACAGAAACAAAGAGCTATTCAGTGTCTCCTGGTTTCTATTCGTTCTTTGGTACGCACGTTTCTCTTAACTTTCTTAATTGGCTATATTGAACGCTTCCATACTAAATAAATTCACTTGTGTTTAACATAAGCTCACAAAATTTACGCTAGGTTATTCTTGTTTAGGCTATAGATAAGCCTATTTTTCAAATAAATGGTATGAAGAAATTACCTAAAAGGCCACCTGTAGGTAAAATGACAGTGTAACTAATGGTCGAACTAAAGAATATTGTAAAAGGAGCAGTATATCTGATGTAAAACAAGATAGGTTTGTTTTCTACTTTCCTAAAGATTGAAGTAGGCAATGAATGTTTTATACGCTCAATCCGAAAATTTTATGTAGTACTTTAAAATTTTATCTGTTCAAACTTCGAAGATGTTACTATACTATGCTGTTTTTGTCAAATTGATCCCACTTGTAACACTAGCGTGTACTTGTCTTGAGGAATAAATTATTACAAATGTCCGACTGTGTTGTTTTTAATCCTAGCACCTAATGACGAAGTTGCATCATACTTAAGCAATGCCATAACTTTCATCAGGTATATTGCCCTGATACTGAAGCTGCGTTTAGTGATGCCGATAGCACCATCAAAATATGTAATAATAGCTAGTATTAACTTTATTTTACCAACACTAACCTTAGTACTTTAAACGTGGCGGAGCATTAACTTTGTTGGAAAATAACGTCATAAACTATGTAAATGGTATCTCAATAACAGTAATAACGAAAATCTAGCGTTGCCATATTATAATTCGAGTGAAAAATTACACGACAGGTTACTATCATTTCTTTTAGTCCCTACCAGCTCTAAAAATAAACTGATCACTATCGTTGGGGTGGAACTTTCGAATGCATTCTTCAGAGTTATATGCTGCTAAAACTATCACTTCGGGATGATTTATAAGGTATGCTCAGATGACTTATTACCCTGAAATTTAATCAGTAGTACTTTCTATCCCTCCGATTCCTTGATACATAGGTTGTATCTTTGCTATTTTCTTTCTTAGCGAGCCTAGAATATTTAGAGTTGATCGAACATTAAAGCATCAAACGAAATATTTAGTGGTGTTATACGTCCATATTCAATGATGCAGATAACATTTAATTACAGTTCATTTACCGATGTTACACTAACTACTAACCGACACGTGAAAAATACTACCTATCGTCGATCAAATTTGGTCAAAAGTACACTTATGATATTCAACATCTTGCTTATAGTGAGCAGTTTTTCTGGATCCTGTGATTTTAGTTTAAGGGCAACGCATTTAGTTGCTTTTTCAACGTTGGTCCTAAACAAGCAAATTTCAAAGACGCACTTACATTTCTACTAAACACAGACAATAATGGAATCTATATCTAGCAAACTAATTACTACTATAATTTATGCGCTGAGCGACATTTAGCGTAATTCAGTTCATTTAAGTGACATTAGTGCCAGTTAGTAACAAACCGACGCAAAAATGTAATTTTTCATGTTATCACATAGTTTCGATTGAAAAAAAATCATAAACGTCACTGACATACAACAGAATCATCATAAGTGAATTGGTTCTCTATTATAGCTAAGTTAGGGTCGGAATACGGTATTTAGGAAATAATAAAACACTTCGAATTAATATCTAACAGATATGACTACTAAGAAGAAATAAAACTAATCATATTTCTAGTAACCATTCTTAGTTCTTCTTTTGTTTTATTCATTGTGAAATTGGCGGTAACTGGTACCACTGTTCATTCTCTCCACATTGACGTTACTGTCTCTGATTAGTTACTGTGAATTTTAGTCAGTTAATTATTCTAATTGTTACAAGGCCCTTATTGTAACTATATATACAACGTTAGGACAAAATAGAATCGAATCTGCTGAGTGACATGTCCGTGTTTTCTTGATTTGGCTTTAGCAGAGTAATCTAGTTGTTAGGTCGTTGGTCACTTGTCAAATTAGCCAACTGAATTTCTACGACTAAGCGGTTTCTGGAGTTCAGAATACTATTGTGTTTCTTCCACCGACCAAATGCTTCTAATGATTCGAGTATCGATCTTGATTATTATTCTCACAACCCAGAGGAATAACAACAGGTCGTTAGAAAACAATTAATTACTCCAAAATCTTGTCATAAGAATGCACAATTATACCGTATACAATAACAGCAATAGCGGTAGCGATAACGACAGCAATAACAATGATAATAGTCTGGGAAAATGCAATAACTGTAGAGAGTGGTTAAAAGTGTACTTCTGAATAATATTGACTCCAACGGTAACAGAAACGATGCACCAGTCGTTCCAGAACCAAAGGCTGCTAACAATGGAACTTTATACAACCAAACAACACTCAGTGGTATTAATGTTCAACTTCATTAATATCACTGTTTACACGTGTCTGTTATGTTTGCGTAGTTAGTTCACAAGTTAAAGTTGCGGTTAATACTTCCATGTATAATTTAGACGTATGACATATCAACTTCCAAATTTATCGTCTACATGATATTTAAAAAACCATTCTACATTATTAATCATTAGTAAAGTAAGTGATAAGGCTGTATAAAGAATATTCAACCCCTCGGTCAAATCGACCTCTCTTTTGTTTGCAATAAGAGGGGACGTTTTCTGTGTGGTTAGTGTTTCCGAATAATTATCCGAATCGTTATTTGTCGATTACAAAGTATACTTAGATTACTAAACGTAAGTCATTGTAATATGCACGCTTGTGCCGGACTGTTATCATAGAAACACCACATTGTCTTTGTAGTTTCGCGCTATCAATAAGCTCTTAGTTTCAACTTAAATGTCATTTGTGAGGTCAAGCAAACACCAAGTTGGCGAAGTAAATTAACTTAGAGTATTGTATCCTTTATGTACTGAGTTGTTACGCCTAAACACTAATCAGTGCCTTATTTTGACATATCTGTATTAGACATTAATAACTCTGGACACATTATTCCACTTGTCGTGCATTCTTAACTTGGCGTGCCTATTACAGTATGACTGAACAGTGAATTTTACCTTGCCCGCACGTTTTCATCATTGATTTGCTTGGAATCGGCTCAGTGAAGTGAATTACCTTGTATCAAATAATCTTTCTTCTTTCATATTACGCGTGGAACCAAGTTAAGTATACAAGCGATGGTTGGAGACAGTCACTGAATTATACAAGCATATTTCAAATCAGATAAATACAAATAATTATTTAAGAATTGGTCTCAGTAGAACTAACAACCAAACTTTCGAATGATCCAACATCATCGAACTCTGTGAAGTGTTAAGTCAGACAAAGAACATTCTACTACGGCTGGGACCTTTCTGAACTATCCCGATTATCCTATCTGTGGAGCACGTCCAAACATATTTTATGGGATAGCCTGCCCACAGCTTTTTCTGACATTACCAATCACAAATTCAGTAAATGTATACTTCATTCTTTGAACCAATTTATTGTGGCGAAAGTGAGTGTCAAGTAAGCCATACGAATAGGCTTCATCGGTCACGATTGTAATCCTTCAGAATATTAGTTATTATTATCCCATAAGTCAAATCAATAGTAACAACACTTAGTTGCATGATAATACAGCTTTTTAACTACAGTACAAGTTCTTTGGCTTCGGTAAATAAAAATTCTACAACAATAAGTTTGTAAACAATATTCTATACTTCTGAAAGTATATTGGCTACCACCTAATTCCACGGACGTCACGACCGGTTCTACGCGGGAAATTATGGGGGTCCATCAATGGGCGAAAATTTGACTAATCAATGTTCATTAGTGTCAGTGTGCTAACTCCCTTGACAATGGGTCAGTCCTTTTTTTAAAGCTACGCTGGTTAAATATTTACTTCGGATATTTTTAATAGCTAATTTACATATATGTTCACATCATACCATAATTTACTATTTAGTTATCTCCCAGTGATTCTCTTACCAACCTTTACTTTATATGATCCAGGTAGCTAATGATTATCTGTTTAAAAGACTAATCCATCCATGTTATGGAGTAGCATACCTTTTGTATAAGCGCGTTGAATATTGAATTCAACCTATTTCCTTCTGCTTCTATTCACCCACAAATACTTCTTCAACATGAACCTTAGGAGTGTGTCTGTCGTTTTTAGTCTTACTTTCAACTGCTTTCGGCAGCTCACAACTGTTCTTTGCATTGTTTCCTAATATCGATATGTTACCATTGAGTGCAGCCGACTAACTACGTTTACTGTTCAGTATCAACTTATATAAGTACCTACATCTCGATCCAATCGATTTATAATTCTATGATACACATTAAACAGAGGCATTGATGGCTCACAGATTAATCCGCAAATATATTGCCTTACGATTCAGTTGCGAGTCGTTTTTCCCATTACATTATATACATGAAAAGCACATAAACTAATATTAGTCAGTTTTAGAGTATATTGTATCGCCTTTACACAACCCGTGACAAACGACTCGGCCTTTGTTGCATCACTTATCGATTTTGATATTTTTAATATTCAAACCAAATCATCTCTTTCAGATTTGGACCAGGTAAACATTACAGGGTGTCTGAAACCACCACTGTTTGCAATAAGTAGTTGAAACAACTTATAAATAAATAAATTGAAGTGTGCCCGGGTATATGACCAAGTCACGCTTGCCGTACAACCAGAGCCACTTCTATCGATTGAACCCACTCTTACGAATGAGAAGAAATCAGAAGGTACTGAAGGATGGAAGAAAAATAATATTTGATCGCAAACAGAGCTTTAATGGAATAGCAACGTCTAGGTTGGCAAACTAGAGAGAGATGCTACCCACGGTGGTATGAGTCGTGATCTGGTGGTGATGTGTGAGCGCGCGACTTCAACTAGTTTTGTCTGATAAAACAAACATGGTTAGCATCAATGTCGAGAGCCTGTGCAACTATTTATTTGGGGGATTATTTACCGCTACAACATTATGTCGATCGAAAACCTCACTTAGTTTGCTCTGTCGATGCTGTACGTAGAATCGTTTCCTACAGATTCATGGAATCTTCAATGCATTTTTGTTTGCTCAATCGAACTGAAACACACACTGATACTTAATTCGCTCCCTCACTATAGCACTTATAAAACCTAACCGTAGACAGCTTTTCTAGAATTTGATTCAATGTTCAGTAGCCTAATGACTAACATAGTTTGTTCTGCCTACTTTTAATATTCTTGTTTCTATGGTCTCGATAATTATTTATCGTTACAGTCTTGTTATATGCATCATGACATAAATAGTATACGAGTGCACAGTTACGATTGGCTCTACTGCTTGCAAGTCACTTTCATTCAGTCATCGAAACCATGGATCATTTGCAAATACTTTGTAGTGCATGGCAGTTTATACACTATTACATGTATTAGGATGACAAATTTGTTGAGGTGATACCTAAATCTAATTACTGACTGACAACCAGTAATCCTCGTTCGACGAAGACTCATTAATGATGTTAATTTGCCCTTTGATACGTGCTTTTACTTTTATTTACATAACCAAACCTGCAACCAAAACGATAACGCAATTCCGGCTGCTCACTGTTTGTCATACTGTACTGCGTAAAAGATAGTTACGGATATTATTGAAATACACAGATAACCTTCTGCAGTAGTCATAAGGCTTCTTCAACTTTATTCCATGTGGCTAGATTTCGCATTTCTAGGATGCTGTTAAATGTTACATTAATATCAACTGATATTAGTTTTGAAATACGCAATTGACTAAATGACGTAGGGGATTTAAGCATAATACTACACAAAATAAATTACATACACTTTTTCCTATAAGTTTCTCCATAGTTTGGTAAAGAACAAGAGGAACTTCTAACAGTAGCAGTGGTCTTTAGCATTCACAAAATTCAAAGGTTAACAAGACCTGCTTCCCGACCTGTAAAGTTTAGGATTTCGGGTTAAAATGACTTCAGCACTCTAAAACATAAAGCCAAAGAGATGGATTAGGCTTTGAAACAGATTAACTACCGAATATAGTCAAACTTATAGCAATAAACTAACAAAACAACCTCAAGTTGCACCTTTATCAGTATGTTTTCCACTCATCATGTTGACTAGTGAACCCTATACTAAATACATCTTAAACTACCAGTTAGAAAAACTCCATAACCGAAAAACCACTTAGATCCTTCTGCAATCATATCAACAGAAACATGACGTAGTGAGTGAATTAAGAGAGTGCAGTTTAATTTTTCTAGGTTTATCCTATTTAGGAGTCTAGATGCTCCTTCAACTATTGAAATAATTGATTGAGCTGAATATTTGGTACAAACATCGTGAGTTCACTTATTTTATCACCAGTTAGTTTTCTTCCTAGTCTAGTATTCTAAGACAACACCTACTAGATCCTAACCGATACCTAGAAGAGAACCAGCAATAATACATTCCAGTACTAAAAATAGAAAAACCTAGCAATGTCAGACACTAATCTATGTAGAATTTAAGTGGGGAACATCTCCTTTTCGTGATTATGCACTTGTGCCGAATGGCTGAAAATGGACCAGTCGATGAGTGCTAGTGAAGACATAATATGAACATTAAGTTTATCATTAGTAACCACAACCCAATAACTTGATACTAATTAATTTACTCACCTTTAGTTTCATAAAAGACCGCTACATGGTTAACCAGAACAAAGAAGGATGAACCAGCAACTTATTCGCGGAAGGTCGAGTGTCTAAGCCAATAACTTTCAGTTAGTAAACTAAATTGATTAAATAAGTTTCCAATCCTGATTTGACGCTATTTTTTTCAAGACCAGGAACTAAAAAAAGAATAAGAACTTATGTTCTAAAGCCTAACCTGACGGTTTTAAATGAACGCATTCTGTATACGACCCATTCGGTAATTACAATATAGATCTGGCGATTTGCAATATATGTTTTCGCATGTTATATCAGTCAAGTGCTAGTTACGATTTTTTTTAACGATGAAACTAACAAGTCATCCGCACTGAAAAGGTTTCCATTAAAAAAACGACGTTGCCTGATACAATGAAACATATAAATGAAATCATTAGAATTCATAATGTATGACTAAAAAGTGTGTAGGTAGGTGAAGAGAAAATAAATAAAAAATGATGATAAGGTTAATAATAATCATATTATCAGGTGGTTAAAATACTAGAGGGATTTTTAGCGAGGAATCTAAAACGACTAAAATTAAAATGCTGTGAAGGAATCACATTGCACAACAAGCATCTTTGCTGACATTAGTGAGATCTATGTGTCCTTTCAATAGTTTATCAAGTACGGATTTTGCGATATAACAGGTAGTCCCCATGGTAGCATTCGCTGGAGTTGATGTGAATTCTATATAAATTGGAAATTCAGAGGAAGATATAGCATCTGGTTCAGACCACGACATACGTCTTTCCACATGAGGAAGCGCACTGTCAGTGGACCTAAATAATGTAACAAAGTAAAAATGGACGGTTTAAATAAATGAAAAAACAAAAGCGTACTATAGAAAGGTATTTAAATTTATAAATACTCGCCTATTGATGTCTATCGGATAGGCATAGTATAAGCAATATTAGGTGGTCGGTTATCATGTCTCTAACAGAACTAGAGATCACCCTGTTAACAGGTTCAAGTATCTTCTTCTCTTAATGTTGTTTCTACTTCCATTCTCAACACTCACCTTACCCCATCTCTCTAACACGCACCACTAGTGCCAATTATTCGAGCTCACGAAATGCCATCTTGACCTTCCTGAAGCCGAGTTATAAACTTTTAATGTGCGAACACTGTGTTAACTAGGTCAACAAGCCTCGCTAGTTAAAACACTAGAACTACTTGCCATTAATGCTATGTCTCCAAAACACATACAGGATCCTAGTGTGGCCCTTCACTTGGCCTAACCTAGTCACTGCAAGGAAACAGCGCGATTTACTATCCATTTATTCGGAGACCTGATAGTAAGTTTACACGATCTTGCAGATGTAGAAAATAGCCGAGTTTGCGAGTAGAACGGGTACTTTGTTGGTGGGATCTTGTCCACAGTTGCTTAGGTGCTGTTTATCTAAATGGTACAGTAAGAACTTAAAAAGACAGGGATATACGGCGATGACTTTACGTCATTTCTGCCTGTATTCCTCCCCATACACACACGTACTGACTGCAGCTCGAATAGTGAGAAAGTTGAACTCTACAGACAGCTTTCTAACCTCCTTAAAAAAGATTAGATGCTTAGATAAACAACCATAGCATGGGACTTTAATAATAATAATAATAATAATAATAATAATAATAATACAGTTACGATCATCTTATTATCACAAAGACTATCCAGGTTTCTTAATTTTTATTGACACATCACCTTAATCTAATGATAATCATAGTTACTGAGTCGCCAGATTATTGTCTACACATTTCACACGTTTGACAAGTCCCCTGTAATTGCTAATTGCCTATTTCAGAAACCAGGCTGTCAAAATCTCACATAAAAACTAGTCACAATCATTCAGTGACCTATAATTTGCCATGTATAATTACGATTGTAAAGCTTGATAATGAATCGACTGGGAAGAGATATCCTCCCAGAATAAACTTGTTTTGACTTTTACATCTGTTGGAAATCGGACACTAAAAGTATTTACACAAAAGAATAAAGCATATCACTCACATATTAGAATGACGATCACGCATAAAGGCATTCATAGCATCCATAATGATAAGCTTAATATCGACAATTTCATTGAATGAAAGTTCATTATTTCTTTGTAATATAACTGCAATTACCATTATTGTCTCAACAACTAGTGAACGATAAGCAGGATCACATATCGGTCTAAGAAGACATTCAACTTCATCGATGAAATTAAGATCATATGGCGTCATATCAGTTAGAGTAGGTTTCTATAATATAAAAAGTAATAACATGTAAGCTACTTAAGAATAAATTTTCACTTTCTACATCAAGAACATAGAAATATAGTAAATTTACAATTCAACGTTAGGCTGTGAAGACAGGAAGTGACTAAACTACAAACCAACATTTTAATCAATCAAATAACGTGCTCCCCATTTATGCTGCTGCTATATGTATATTTATTAATGAATAAACTAATCAATAGAAATTATTTGGTTATTTTTTCACTGTAATTTTAGGTCCAAACAGAAACTATGTAAATGTATAATGAGATGTGTTTTATTTTACTAAATAGGAAATCTACGGAGTTACAGATTCGATATTGCCTGTGACAGAGACAGATATAAAGTATTATCGTATTTTATGTTGTTCGGCGAAATGCTAAAATATTTTATGAATGACATTATAATCCGAATCGCCAATTAAAAAAATTTTAATCACTTTGGTTTGTAAACACTAAAGTTATACAGACATCAATGGTCACATATGTAACTGAAGTGCAACACTATGCTAATATGAAACTTAGGAAAAAATAATAAACATCAACGAGGATATAGAGACAGGCCATATTGAATACACGAAATACATTTCACACTAGTTCATTTACCAGGTACACATTCGCTTGAAGCTACATTTCAAAATATGGGAGCAAGCAGCTGCTTAAAACGAAATAGGCGAAGCGGAGTTCAAACCTGCAACTTAGTCAAACACTTCAACCAATGAGTAAATGCTCGTACCCGACTGATTATCTAAACAACTTCCAAAACAAACGACAAGTTTCAGGAGAAAACTACTTCATTTACCTGTGGTAGTAGTTTACCATAAATCAATATACCATGAGGAGAACGTTCAAGAATTGAATAAACACCCTGATAAAATGTTGGAGGTACAACGCCTAGGCATCCGTCCAACTGACGCTGGAATAATGCTTTCGGTATATCTAAAAGTTCGGTAGACGTGAATGCGCTTGAACTTTCATGTGAATTACGAGAATGTTTATCACTTTGGTTATGACGACGTAAACGAGAACGACGAGCTCGATGTTCTGAAATATTTTCTTTAAACGATTTCGAAAAAGAGAATACAGTATTTCTAATTAAACATTTCTATGAATAAACATGATATACACTTATAAATGTGTAAAAATGTAAGATAACCTGGAAAGACTGTGTAACAATTACATCAATTGTGAAGCTTCAAATTTTTACATAATACATTATTTTGCATAAACAATATACTTGAAGTGAATGAAACATTTCTGACTGTTGATAACAGGAAAATCTTTTAATTTATTTAAATACTTTAATATCTGTTATCCATGTATACTTTGACACACTATCTTAAATAAATAGTGGTGATACAATGTAAAGTATTCAGCGCTATATGAGTATGTGAGGACAATTAGGGCCAAACACTAGATAGACGTTTACACTAGTTTAATAATGATCTTATTAGTAAATTTGCAGGGGTTCTGTCTATTAAAAGCCAGCTAGAAAGCAAGGATAAAAATTGAAACTTAAAATGAGTAAGTGTGAAGCAATTCAATGTTAACTATCAATACTTTAAGGAATAATTACTTCTCAATAATAAAATATAAAATACTAAATGCTTGGCTAGAAGTGGATTGTTCCTTGTTGAGTTGAAGTGGTTTTGTGAAGTGGGATATTTAATTTGTCTTTCTCTATATGTCATAGAGTGATCTCTGTTGAGCGAAACTGGAAACCAGGGTACACTGGATAGTTGCTTCGTCTAAGTACAAGACTTCTCAGTGGTGCATACTGACGACCCTACCAATAAATCGAGACCAGGATCTTCAGGTCACGTAGTTGACGCGTAACCATCAGGACCACTGTAGCGTAGTCCAGAGGTAGAATATCGACTTTAGGCGATTTGTGGACAGTATAGACATGTCCGGAATGAAGTAGTTATCACTAGTCACGATAACTGACCAAAGCGCTGTGTCACGAACTGACCGAGGTGGAAAATCCATCACTGGACAAGGGTACCGCGGTGCTGACCATTAGGCATTATTTTAAAGACCTAGAGGTTTTAGGTTTGTGTTGTGTTGGGTGATTCAAGAAAAATAACTAACTTTCAAAACTATGTTTTAAAAGGGTATTTCAATCATTTTAGTTATATGTAAAGCAGACAGTTTATTTTTATCATTATTATGTCGTTCATGCCTATTGTCCTGTTTGTCACATTAACTGTTAGTATATCATTTTCCATTTGCGAACCACAGCTAATTAAATGTGTATATGTTACTTCAACTGACTATCACTGACTCCCTTGTTTTGTATTGATGTTAATTTCCTAATTGGCTGATTGCGTGGTCTGGTTTGTGTATACATAAAGGAATGCTTGAAACATAAATCTGATTCTGTCTAGTTGTTTATCAATCTTGTGTTCTTCTTATTCCGGCTTAGAACTGAGTGGGCATTGGGCAGATGTGCAGGGACCGACTAGGCACTCTCATAGGCATTCGTCGCTGTACTTTCATGCGTACAAGGTCATATTGATTAATTGATCATGTATTTACTACCGTAAGTTTGAATTTCCGGTGGAATTAGGAATGCGCACTGCCGGAGAATTCCACATTAAAAAAATAGATGTCCAGTGCTCCTTAGTTTGCAGTCATACCAAACAGAGATAGATCTGTAATTAGTACAAACAACAGATTATTTATTTTGTTTATTCCCCTACCAATCAATTTAAACTAAAAGAAATATTCAACCAGTTAATTAGACAGATACAAACTTGATGGATATTAAGCAACCTACAATGTTAAATTATCTTTATCTTTGAAAGATTCTTAGCATTTGGCGACTATAGAGACAGATTAATATTATATTGCTTACGCGGAATGGTACACATTTTGGATAAATACACTTAAACATATTAAACTGCATTAAATTGATCTACAAAAGTAGATAACGTTTATATTTACACTGTATTATTGAATCACTCTTTTTAATCCTCGCCTTTATTGTAGGATTCCGTGTAGGTTGACGCTCCATCGTGTCACGCATGTCATATGCTATAATAAAAGCAAACGGTGATCTCTTAGTTATCAGCTAATTAGTACTTGTGATCCAATCCGAATATGCACAGAATTCACACATAGTGAATACAACAAACAATAGTGACAAAAATTATGCTTCATCAGAGAGAGAGAAACCAACAACACAACAGTATGTAGCCACTCAATATGCCTTACTTATCAATGTATCTTCAGTGATCACTGAAAGTTCCCGGGTACTGGCTGGAGCACTTTTATTAGTATCAAAATTTCCAGGGGTGAAAACATCAGCAGAAAATGTTGTTGTTGTAGAATTATTAGCATTATTAAGTGAATATTGCGCTTTCCCATCTTGACCAGCTTTCAATGTACGCAATAATAGATCCTTAACCTGACATGGTGGTAAACTATACAAATGACATGCACCTAAACTGCGTGTATTAATTCCTGAATTTGTACTAGACAATGACTTTGATACTGACTCATAAACTGATCTAGATTTACATAATTCACCATCATTATGCTGTTGTGGATGATGACTATAAGGATCTTTATCAATGCTTAAATCTAAACATGTTTCAGATTCAAGTTTCAATTTCATTGCTTCCAACAACCAGCTGAAAATAGAAAAGCGTACAAAAGTTAAGCGTACATGAAATTTGTAATTATGAATGACTAAATTGAACACTATTCTGTAACTTAGAACAAAATGTAGGACATAATTAAGATTGGAAATCAACATAAATAATTTCTAAATTTACTTTGGATAGGTAAAGCTAATTTTTAGCCCACTAGAAACTAAATCATGAAAATGATTAGTTTTGTAATGAAAATACAATAGAAAATAACTACAAACAAAATGTAAGTTACGTTACAGGGTAACTTTAAGATTCTATTAAGTGGAATGTATAAAAGGTAAAACGACTACTATGTTGTCAGGAGGATACTGTTTATAAACTCTTAATGAAACTATTAAGCACTCAGTTATTTTGTTTTTACATTTCCTTAATTGAAAGCTTTCTGCTGACCTATTAACCTTCCGTGTATCCTGTATTGTTTCCAAGTAATGATGGGCACTTTATAATAATTATTAAGTCTCTATACTCTAATGTCCAAGTTTTGTATAGTATGTAAATTGGTTACTTTATTAAACACAGTGGTCAGGGAAATCATCAGAACAACATTGTGTTTTGAATAATAATAATCGGCATGAACTTGTTCACGTTTTGGCACTCTGATACTATATGTAGAATTAGGGAGGTACGGGTTGAGGACTGGGCTGTTATAAGACAGCCGTAGATCAACTAAAGGATATTTTGTCACTGGATGCATCAAGGTTATCTTATGTTATGGCCAACCCACAGTCATAAGTTCTCAAAATTTTAAATAAATCATACGGAGAGTGAAACAAATATCACCAATGAGAATGAGTGATAGTCGTGAAATATAACAAATTAACTAAGGATACAAATGTAAATCGCTGGACGATAATTAATTAACTTAAAGGTTAGGAGATCATCACGAGTCCTGAAGGTTTCGCGTTTGAACCACGGTTGGATCATTAATGTTAACCGATGAATAGTCCATTCAAGGACGAACTAGTTGTCTAGTGCTTCCAAGTTCCCAATAATTGATTAACTAAATTTAGTTCGTGATACAATACCATGTTACACTAGTCAAAATATTCAGTGTAATTAGCACTATTAACTATGCTGATGTCGTGTCACTGATTGGAAAATAATGTTGAGTACAGAAGATTTCCCTATCAATGTTCGTCAAAGATAAAAACTATGTACAGAAAAAACATGTTCAAACAATCACTTTAATATTATTTTAAATCCCTCCTGTTTTCCAGAGTTATTATTCAATTCTTTCTAACCTCTTTTTCGTAAGTATCAACTACCACTCGCTATATCACTGAATCGTTCCTTGCTTCATATTTATTAAGTGGATAACTAGTCTTTAAAATAATATATTAGTCCTAAAAATTTTCAACAGTTATATACATTATTAAGAAGACCTACTTTTAACTTCTTATTATATTTAAGGCTAATATACAATTTACGTATGATACTTGAAATCCTTAAATTCCCGAACATTTTAATTTGATGACTTACTTTTTATCAAAAAAAATTAATGTAATACCCCTATTTTATTATAAACTACTACATGAATCCAATTTACCATAAAGATGATTGTATAGTTGAAGTAAATTATGTCGTTAGAAGTGGAATTCGTTTCGTTGAGAATTCTTTGAACTCATTGTATTATGTTTATAATTACGAATGCCCCTCCATTTTCCAACAATAAGAGGACAGCATCTCACTGTGTCTATTTAGTACTTATATAATGGCTTAAGATTAGTGTAAGATAAAGTAAATGGTATTTATAGAAACAAGAATGTTAATAAACTTACCCTAATCGTATAAATTTGATCCCATCAAATAATTCTTTATTTGAAGTCAATAAACTGCTAACCGATAAAATAAGTTCTTGTTGTAAAGAAAATTGTACTGGATCATGTGAATAAACCTCTTCACGTAACAAGGCATATAATTCATCCGGATTCAATGGTTTATTAACAACAACCTCTGGACCTTGTGCAATCCCAACAGTAAGTTGTTTACCACAGACAAGAATAATTGACAATGAGGGAGCTAAACTACTAGCAAATTGTGATAGCAAAGCAGCAGACAAACGTACTACACACCTTAAAGTAAACAAAAACAGACATCACTGGTGTAAAGAATCGTATATTAGTAACAATTATATATATATATATATATATATATATATATATATATATATGGATAGATAGATAGATCAGTCACGACCTAAATTGATGTGACAATGACTCTGATTGTAAAGCTGAGTGATACAAATTTGAATACCATCATAAATGGAGTACTAGTTCCCTCGAAATTCCAGACATGTTTTCTGACAAATATCGACTATCACAAAAATAGTTCCTTGCCGACTACTTACAACCACTTAAGATCAAGACGTGGTCCATGCGATATCCAGTCTCATGGGCAAATTTAAGTTTAAGTAATATAGCTTAATCAGTACTTAACACTAAGCAAGCATTACATTGGTTACTAACTAGGAAATTTTTCAATATACATATAGATCCTTTTACACGCAAAATAAGAGTTCAAATTAATAGCAATGTTTTTTCCCTTAAAGACTTGTGCAAAGCCCATTTTGATAAATAACAAAACGCAAATCATTCCATCTTTAAATAATAATTAAACATTCGATAAATAACAATAAAACAATTCCAGATGAGACAAATCTAAGATAGAAAAGAAACATTACCATGTTTGTTGAATACCGGCTTTACGTGATAACTCCATGACACAATCGCGTACAATAAGAAAATGTTGACCAGTTGAGAAACAATGATCTAAATTATGTCGACTTGATAATTCGTGTAACGCAGCTATTTGATAAGCTAAATTTAATGGATTATCACCAGGTTTAGTAGCTTGTTCGATTACTTGTTGATCAGTTAACTTTTGTAATGGCTATACATGAAATTACATTTTTATCATTCATGTCAGAATCGAGTTGGTTATAGAGAAAGAGAAAGTAAAAGGTATAAGTATTGTATTATCAGAAGAAAATGTACTGATAAAATTACGAGAGAAATCTATCTACATGATAAATTACCCGGAACATGAAATTCGTAGACAATGAACACAATCAACCTATCCGATTAATTTGAGTTGATTCGGAAAACAAATTTTGTTGAATGTTAGAGCATGAAGAAAGCCTAGCGTGGAGAATTTCCATGGATGCAAAAGCATGAGTTCAGATTTATAGAGAAAAAAACAGTTAGTAGAATTTAACTTCACTCGGGATATATTTTTTATTAGAGTGAACTCTAATTCAGACTGAACTTTGAAAGTGCATTGAAATAATGAAATCGACTTTCAAACCTATTAAATCGTAGTTTCTTTTAACTTATTTTGTCAGAGAAAAAATGGATCACTGTAACACAATAGTTCTGGGATGTTTTAGACATATTTAGAAATAATAAAGCTAACAATATAGTAAGTGTCGAATTTAAATGAATTTTTTTTGAGTAAGAAGTATAGTGAGAAAGACGACTTAACGCAGAAAACAGTAGTTCGAATTTCTACAATGTTAAAGATTAAACCAGCAAGAATAGGCATTTATTTTGAAATTCGAACTGACTACTCATCGTGTTACATTGTGAGAGAATAAAAAGTCTGTAACATGAACTTTTGAATGCAGACTCGACTGATCAAAAGACAACAGTGACCGCGAGATCAAAAATTACATGTTTGATAGTGTGAGTGCAAGATGATGAGTATGCAGTATCCAGAAGTACAAATGCTTCCTGGTTTTTAGTGGTTCTTCGTTAATAGTCTACATATTTTAAGAAATATTTACGTTTCGTGAAATAAAGTAGGTAAATTGAATGTAGAAATGTGACGTAAGAGCAGAGAATCCAACGCCTAAAGTATTATACTATCTAGTCGTTAAGCGTTGATTGCATCAACTCTAAAAAATAGTATTTAAGTCATCTGTTACACGACAACGTGATTTAATGAATTGAATTCTGAAATGACTTAATTTATAGACAGAAACATCCTGCATAATTACTTTTAGAATCTGATATTCATAAGAATCCTACAACGTCTCTGGAAATCTAAGTATTCCTCAAATATTTTCCAATATAACTTTCCAAATTTAATTGTCGATTTCAGATGAAAGTACTGTTATCACTTATATGTGATTTTTTTATGAAATACGAAATTATGATGAATATCGAAAAACCATACAATTTCACATGCCGCTTAAATAAAATGTTAGTATAAACTTATAAAGTTGTATATATCATATCTGATGAGCAATAAACGTTTGCTATGTCGAGTGCTGGATCTCAATATAAGAATAACACATCCAGACTAAAGTTTGACGTTTCAATTAAGTCCAAGCACTTGACGATATAACTTGATAAACGACCAATATCAACGTTATACTCTCGACATGGCTAAACTCTCATCTACCTAGATGTAGATTATAGCTATTTATGAGTGATGTTAGGAGATTTCGCTTGATTTTTTGATCCATGTTTAGTCATATGAATAAAGATGAAAGTTAAAGTAACAATACAGCAAAGATGTAAATATAATGTAAATCAGTATTCCATAACAAGTCCGTATACTAAGAGCTTCGAGTCAGGATTCTTCTGTGAGAAGTAATGATATTACTAACTAAGAAGTAAGTAGAGTTTGTGTTAAATATCAAAAGCAACTTACTTTTCTATCTATTGCATGCATACTTCGAATAATTTCCTCATCAGTTATATGTGACTGAGATCGATTCAATGATTTTGATGATAAATTATCTCCTTTAGGCAAAATATCTAAACTTCTATATGAGCGTCCAGTATCCAATTGGTGTAGTCTACGAAAATATTCACCTTTTGCAGTCCAATATGGCAAAAAATCTAAATGTTCAACAAATCCACTTGAAACAAATTTCTAAAAATAAATTAAAAATACACATGTAATTTATACCATTAGAACTATTAAACATCCAACACAAACAGTAAAGGATTTATGATCGAACGGTTCATCGTATAACAAAAATAAAGTCACTGAGAATCCAAAAGTAATCAAAATAGATTTGTTCTAGTATAAATTATCTAAATACTACTGTTTCTTGAAATAGAAAAAATATATGGCTAGGGAGGATGATTTTCGGCAAATTGTGTTCCCTGGACTGGATACTTTAATTACGAAGCTTTCATTGTCATTCTAGATGACTTCATCGCCACAAACCTCTGGTAAAAGTGATTAACAAGAATTTCCCTATAAGTGACCAGTAGCTCGTTTTGTCAGGTTTCAATTTGAATGATTGTTGTTAATATTTGTCCCGTCATTTGTTCCACTTCTATTTCGATGCTCTTTCATCCTGACATGATTCGTAGCCTGAGTAGTTGTTTGTGGTTTGTCCAGCTGGTTAATAAATTGGGTTCATTTCAATATATCTATTGACGAGTGACGAGCATGAGTGCAAAGCTATTAAAAACTCTTTGATCTTACTTGTGTTTCCTTTGTTTAAAATCGCAACGTTTATGTAATCAAATAGGTTCCCATGATTGTATACATGTACTGATATGAGATATATTGCAGTGTTCGACAGCTAATTGGTGCTCATGTAAACGGAAACGAAGAGGTCGTCGACCACTTAGTCCGATATAGTGCTTTTCACAATTACAGCAGTTTATTTTGTAGAAAATGTCTGGTTTTCCTTCCTTCATTTTGTTTTTTTTAGTCTGCATATAATTGATTGAAATGACATTACTGGCATATGAGTGACACTGATTCCTAATGGTCTTAATAGTCTGATTAAAATTTCTGACAAATAATTCATGATAGTGTATTCCGTTTGTTGCTTTACATGGGTGATTTCTGCTAGTTGATGATCTTTATGAAGTAACATCAATAGCTTTTTTTTTCTTCATTTTTCCGTATGGTAGGTGCTGTAGCGCCATTTTCTCTTTGAAATAATACGTACACAGTAGATTTTAAGAGTTTTGTATTGTTTCTAACGTAGTTAATAATTTGATTTGTGTGAACTGGCTTTCAATACAAGTAAGCCACCAATTTCTCTGTGGTAATTTCGGTAATCAGAATATCTATGAATGGGAGCCTGTTACCTGACACCTCTACTAATATGAATTTCAAATTGTTGAAGTTAATGATTATATTTTATACGCTTACCGGCACGCCATTTTGATGGCAAATATGTCATCTATAAACTGAATCCACTTATTTTGATTATTCGTAATAATGAAGTTTCCAGTTTCTAAATCAGCGCTCCTGTAACAAGTCCGGATAGAGACGATCTCATTGATGTTCTGGTATTTATTTGCATATTTTACCATGGAATAGAAGTTATCCGACAAACTTTGACTACAAAGCTTTGTACGATTTAGAATATTTGTGTTATTGATAAGGAGAAGGGATGAAAAGTCTTTTACGAGATATAGTATAATGAAACCATACAGTTCGGAAAACACAATAAAACTACAGCGGACTATATTACAATATTATTTGGCTCGCTATATATATATATATATATATATATATATATATATATATATATATATATATATACAACAAAATTTGACATATTTATGAGGAATTAGACAAAAAGTCTACCTGTGCACGTCCTAAAACAACATGAGCTTCTTGAACGGTTCCATTTTTCATGCTGACAAGGAAACGAAGCAATTTATCGAAACCAGGAACCCTATTGCCATGAATATAAATGGATATATATTAAGTACGAGAAAATACTGAAATCATTTTAAAAAAGTAAAGACAAGATTTTGGGATATCACATATGTTTACTTAAAAAAGTCATTTTAAATATGTTCAAAATTGGTAGACAATAATATTGGTTCATATTATTAAAAAGTTCGTCCCTCTGAAGAGTACTGAATACAGAAGATAATATAAGAACATCTGGAGTTTTGGATACAACCATAGAATTGTTGCATACACAAGACATTTCACCGACTTCAGTATGAGAGTCCACACTAGAAACTGTGTAGCTCACGAGAACGAATGCCTTTTAACCAAATAAATGAGTTTCTTTACAAGACCTTTAATAATTTCATTCAGACTGAACTAATTTTTAATACGTAAAGATACATTAATCATGTTTAAACTGGACAGCCATTGTAATTTTCTTGCGTTTCTATTATAAACATTATTATAAGTAAATATTGTATTCTGATTAGTAACGGCCGGTAATATGGTATACCCTAGCTATGTGTTTCGTGTACCCCAGACACAATATACTGATTACTCACTGGAAATATGAGGTAATGTAATAATAGTCCATGAAATAGATAGGCCTTATTTTATACTAGGAAACATATATTTAGATGGCTCAAAATAGGTCGTAGCAAAGCTAATGTATTTGATTCTTTTTCTAAATCATGAGGCATGTAATATTCAATATTTCAAGTTCCTATCAATGCTAATTTTTGTAGCTAGTCTCATCTGTTAGTTACTTACTACCGTTACTACTATGCTACTAATGTTTTGTTTCCTATTGTTTTCAACCTACTAACGAAACATTCATGATCAGTTACTCTAGGTACTGTATTCAACTATCATTTGCATTTATTATGTAAAGGAGGTTAGTAAGAGTTCCTATTAGGTTTTCTCAAGTTTTGCATCTTACATTGTTCAAAATTAGAAACCACTTACTTTACCATATCTTCGCGCATAAGAAAGCAAAAAGTAGGACGTCCATGTAGTCTCCACCAATTTGACAAGAATAGAAAATCTGTCTACAAAGGGATAAGATAAAAGATTAGTAAATGCAAAAAATAGAAATGATCGATAGAGATGAAAAGTAAAACAAGCTGACTAAATAAGATGATGTTTCTGAGTGTATAGACTCCGAACAATTTTAAAGACAACTGTTAAATAAAGAACATATCACTATCATACATCAACTGAAATAGATTTGAGAATAATGAACACTTATTTTATACTACAGAAATACTTACAGGTAACTAACAAATTGGTGCTATAAAGAGTCTAAAGTTCCAAAGTAAATAATTTACCAAATTATAAAGTTTTTGTAGATTTTAAAGATTGCATTGAAAAAATATTCTTTTTTATTGCTGAAAGGCAATAAATGGGAATCACTACGAACATAATGATTATTTAAATAATTAATAAAGCTTTATTTTAGACGTTTCTAAAACTGGAAATCAACTGTTTATCTCTCTTGGTAGATAATAATTATATGGCAGATACAACTGGAATATTTAAAATCAATAATCTTATTTACTATTTTCCTTTATGAGACCTTAACTTATCTCTTACATGTGATGAAAGCCAAAGAGATCAAAATGAGAAACTTCGGCGTTTTAGTAGAAACGAATTTCGCAATACTGCTATCCATGCATCGTTCGAAGTAGACCTAATAGACGACTGTATAATACAATCTGTTAGTTACTTTTTAGACGAATCTGCCTTGTCACATCATGATCAAAAAGTGTTAATGACAGCTATCATGCCATGAAAGTAAACGTTACTTTACTACTTTCTACTTCATTATTATGTTTTATATTATAATTACAATAATGATGTTATAAATAAGTTTAAATAGAATAATTTTACCAACCTTAGCTTCATCAATGACCACTTGCATATCATGAAGTAGATAAAACTCTTGAGATTCAAATAACAATGGATAACAAAGGACAGTAAGACCAGATATTCTAAGAAAAGTAATTAATGTAAAAGAAGTAATATAAAACCAAAAGATTACAAGTCGTTTACATGAATAACCGATATATGTATGTGTAAATGACTTGACAAATATGTAGTTGTAAATATGAACATTAAAATTATTAATAAAAATATCTCAAATGATTTTATTTTTGTATTATAATAAATTATTAAGTAATCTAAGTAAGAGGAGAAATACATATAATCAAGTACACTTAATTTGGCTTGAAATAATACACAGTTAGTGGGTATAATTTCAAATCGAAATCTGATATATTAGACATACATACATAGAGCATTCATTAAACTGACTAGCATATTTACAACTAATGACCTATATTAAGAGATGATGCCATTCACAACTGTCTATTATGAACATGTTAGATGAAAAACGTAAATATAGTAAAAGTCAGGGTATGAAATAAAATCGTTAATGAAAATTACACTTAAATATATAACACTCGCTGATTAGATAAACGGAAGAATGACTGCAATTATTAGATATTGAAAATGTTACAGATAACCTCAAATCAATTTTCGACTTGAAAATGAACGGAACAACTATATGGTGTTTTAATTAACCAAACGTAGTTGGCAAAAACTAACTTTGGATGTGTGTGTGCTTTCCACTCATTATCTAAGTCATTTAATAAAAGAGTAGTGATTAAGGCACTTGACCTTTAATTGATAGGTCTCCATTTTGAACATCGCTCCATTCAACGTGATTTGTGTAATCAGAAAGTATCGTCAGCCCATATCACACAAGCAGAAAAGCACAAAGCTAAATGAGCTATCCAGTACATGGTGAATGACTAACATTATCAGTTAATATATATATATATTTTAAACAAGAAACACCCGATTTCACACAGAAAGACACAATGGTCTATGAAGCAGGCATGGTGATCGTCAATATGAACTACACCGGGAGCATATTTTAGTTTATAGATGAGAAATAACATTATGCATAATCAGCAATTCTCTGAGCAAAATGAACAATAGCAGTTATTCAGTTATTCCCTCTTTTCAGTAATATGTAGTATTAGTTAAGTTTCATTATCACGTTATCAGAGTACTCGTAATAAGTTATTTGATCATTTTATCCTGGGAAACTGACTAACAATTTGTATGTGGTTCTTATTTCTTATTGAAATGGCTTTTTAGTAAATACATGGATGACCTTGAGTTACGGTTAATACGTAACCTACAGTAAATTTTCATGGTTTTTACTGAATTACATAATCAAATAATATCTTTGATATGAAGAAACAGCTTAAAACAACAAAAGAATCGAACTATGTAGGAAATATATTCCTTTGAATAATGAAAATTCTCCGAGCGGTAATTCATTCCTTTTGGGTAAAGGAACTCATTCAGATGACTCTGAGGTATTTTTGCTTTGGAAGCCTTTAAATGGTAGAAAATAATTTTTTTTGAACGACCTCTATATTCACTTGAAAAACACACCGTAAGGTGCCAAGAGATAACGGTAACTGAATTAAAATTTCGTAGCCGATTTATCAGCAGTACTCTGTAAACTACTGTACTCTAAATGGTTCTGATATATTTGTAAGTTCAATGGTAACCTGGATTTTTGTTATCCAGAGGATTACAAGTAATATGATTGTCTGGGTTTTAACTCCAAACTAGAAAAAAAAACATCATTTTTAATTGATTTGTTCCGCAAGCATGCATTACGATGAAATTTCATTTCAGTGTATACTTCTTTGTACTTTTATAGCTATTGGATGTTCACAATTGTATATGAAAGCTTTGCTCAACAATTCAATGTGTTGTATGTAGTTTATACCGTATTTTCTTCACTAGAATCATTTATGATGTAGTCGATAGTCAACACTGTATTTCTTTTTACGCGTCGTAACTTTAAATTCATTATTTTGATTGTGATTGGTCCTCCTTTTCTGTTACACTAACAATACACACACACGAATATCATTTAGGAGCGAATTACGAAATCAGCTAAGCTAGATATGAATTATTGAACTACAAGTCTTACATTTCATCTATTCAGCATTTTCACTAAAAATCTATTAAAGCATGTCTTATAGTGATAATTCATGGCTTTAAGCCAGCAGATTTCACCTAATAGATAGGAAGTATAAACTCAAGTGGTTTCAGTTGTAGCGTTCGCGTAGTATCAGTAACTTTGACATAAACAGTATGAGGTGTTGGGGATGTTAGATCCCCAAAACTCACTTAGCAAACCTGTTATTTTTGTGATTTTATTGTGTAAATTTAAATTTCCTGTTTTCGCGCCAAAAAGTCCCCTTCTCACCTTCAGTTCGTGTTTCCAACTTGGTAAGACATTAAATCTTATTGGTTCCTTGTTTATTTTAGTACGGTATTTAGGATATTCCAAGGACGCTCTCTGCTTTTGTATATATACGCATGAGTTGTGTGTGTTGATGTCGTCTGACAGGCTGCCTGTGGAATAAACGCTTCTTGCGGTCTTTGGATTTCTTACTCTAGTTAGCTGGGCTGGGGCGCTGTTGGATAGCTTAGCTTCCTGTTACTGTGTCGCTGGTCTTACGTTCGTTAGCGGTTATCTAGGTGTCACCATAAACTCGCGAAACCTTAGTAGAGAAGAGATTTAGTCAAGAAACGTTTGATCAATTGGAGTTACATTACTTCTAACAAGTACTACACAGAAGTAATTGAGATATGTAGAGCTAATCTTCGACATTTTCAGTGAGCTTTAAAACAGCTGCATAAATGCAGTAAAAATAACGACACGTTCTATTCTAAACGCTTTATACAATTCAGTGAATAAATAATTAGCTTAAGTAGAGATCTGAACAAATCGTTCTAGATTATGTTACAAATCACATTCCAATTTCACACATCGTTATATAAGTATTTCACCAGAAGAATTCACGTGAGTGAATAAACTTATCCATCAATTATCTCTAGTTACAAAAGACTTTAAGATTTTGTTTCCTTAGAATGTATTCATCATGAATAAGTACTATCACACTAAAATATAGTCATCAGGAAATTTACACATCAGCTTAGAAACAATCATAACTAACTATAAAACATGAATTTTGTACAGAATGATAGGTTACCTATAAAATTTACTCGTCCCCAACTGTCCATAAGGTCGAGGAGGACGACCGGACAGACCTAAACGTTCACTGCAACCCATAAATTTACCAACACGGACAAGCTGATCTGGAGACCAAATCTATAAATAGAAAAGGAATGTGTGTAGATATGACTATAAACTATATGAAATAAGTATTAATCGTGAAATAATCAAACATAATAAATCAAGAGAATGACATTTTCGATATCAAAGAGCAATATTACTATTGAGATAAATCTATTTTTGTTTTGAACAGGATAAATTAACGTGCACATTTGATATTATTGTATTTGTAACCTAATAAAAACATGACATCAATATGATTAACTCATTAACCCAGTACAGAATAGTAGACTTTGAAGCATACTCCAAATATGATGACTAATGATACTACCTGATTGCTCAGATTGTAAGATGGGGGGCAGAGTTTAAGTAAGAGGCTTGGAGTGGTTTAAAGTCAAACACCTTATCCACTGAGCTGGTTAGACACATTAATATTAATGTACCAAGCAATAATCTGCAATGAAGATAAACCGAGCTTACTTATTTAATCCTCAGAAATGTTTCGTGGTATCAGTTCATTTGTACAAAGGAAAAAGAAGATTGTATTAAACTTGACACAAAACCTTGAGTAGAACCGTTTTGAAAATGTAACTAGTCACTTTTCCAGAAGTAAAGTAACTGTTTAGACTAAATGTTTTCATAAAGAATGCACACGACGAAAAATAACAGCTAAAACAAGAAGCAAAAGTTAAGTGAACTTACTTGAATAGGTTCAACTTGTACCGGTGTTTGAGTGATAATACCATAAGTTGCTAGAACCTGTTGTAGACGAACAGATTCAGAGATAAGAACGACTTGAATTGTTACATTCATTGATTTCCCCTAAGATAGAACATTTTGAACAATGGAAAGATAATGGCAGCGGCAACAAGCGTAATTTATTATACCACATATTTATATTTTTGACTAGTACCTTATTGCATTATTAGTAATACATTTCCAATAAGTTAAACAACACAGTACAAATTTCAGTGAAATTGGAGTATAACAAGAAGAGCAATACAAAACACACTTTAATCGTGTAAGGCACTGATCGATTGCAGTCTTGAATACTAGCTACATGAAAATAAAAACCCTTACAACTACGTTAGTATGATGTCTACATATCATCTGTTTTTAATGCGTATAATACTGTCAGACATACAAAATCCCTATAATTTAGGCCAATACAGTGATATATGATATGAACAGGCAACAATTATGCGAGTTCATTTTATTTACATTATTCGTTTTATTAAGGAAATAGTTTTTATTTGACTTATTGATTAATCTTGACGAATGTAATTACTTAGACAGGTATACAACGAAAACAAACCATAATGTATCTATCTACGCAATGGTGAATGCGACAAAATATTCTTCCCTGAAACTTGTATTGTGACCGTATAAGTCTTGATGGAGCTCCTAAATTAGTAATGAAACAAAAAAGATGAAGGTTTAATCCACCATCTAACTGACAACGAGACATGGGAAAAACATTGGCATTTATACTGTATTTAGAGTACGCCTGAAAATTAGTCATTCAGTTTGTGAGTTTTGTAGAGTAACATTCGACAATACGTAAGAGGTTTCACAACTCAAAACGGCAATCATTAAAATTATTTTATTCGCTAGTTCGCATCGGACTTTTTGAGGAATAATGCATTACCAAACAGTATGCTGTCAGTGGAATCAGTGTTTATAAATTGACATTTTCTGTAATACGAGTAATATATCCATCTGTATATTCGACGTTCATCCATTTTATTTTCAAACATATTATTTTATATGAACAGATATTAGTCATTTGTAGCTGATCGGCTGGTAATTCAAGAAGGAACTTTTAGAAATTACTATCGTTTACGTTGCAATAATAATTTTAGAACCAAGACAAACATTTATGATATATTCATTTAAACTTGAAGTGTGAAAAGCAAAAACCAAATCTAAATCATTTCATAGTATCATGAATGTTTCATGCATTTGCATTTAAGGTAGTTTTATACATCAACTTATATATTGGAAATATAAAAATAAAAACAAATACAGTACAAAAACTTACAGAAAACAGGAATTCGTTATCCAGAGTAGATATGCCAGAGAAACATTGTGATGGTCTTCGACTGATTGGATCTAAATCACTTGGCAGAAGGCATCCAGACACTATGAATAACAAAAAAGGAGCATATTAAAAACTAGTAAAAAGTTTAGTTCGCAAATGGAATTCGGTGTGTTGAGTGATAATAAGACTATAACAATATCTAACTTTTCTGGTGTAACCCGACCACAGTTGTTACCTTAACGTGGTGGTCGGGTTTGTGTATTATAATGAGCTAATCGGGTTATGTTGACTGAGATACTCGTCCTCTAAATCCTCTCAACCAAGACACGTCGGTTGGAGAGAGTAAGATTAAAAACACTAAACCCAAAATTCCGAGGCAAAGTCATACTGCTGTGTAGAGGAGTACGAGCGCAGTAAAGTCATTACATCAGATAATCAGCTGCCTTGTCACAACGGAAGGAAGGGGTTAGAAAAGATCAACTCTAAAAATGGGACATGTCACTTTACCCCACGAATCTACTTCCGTAAGTATAGTTTGAAAAACACGGGAACAAAACGTCAAGAACTAATCACAAAAAAATAGTTGTCCTTTGGACCGTACAATCATACTCACACGCCAATAAGACCACTACTAATCCAATACTGTATTCAGGTACCTCAAAAAGAGGCAAACAAAAAAGAAGTGATAACTCTCTTATGCTTTTTACAGAACCGAATAAAATCTGGTCCCAACTTTCTACGACACAATAACGGTTACAATGTACCTGTTCTTACTCAATTGTACCTTCAAATCGCGATTTATTGACAAAAGTATAGTAAATATATTCGGACATCACAATTATTAGTTAAGAATATTGACCGACAAATTTATTTTTCCCCTCCCCCCCCCCCCCACATTAAAAAAGTATATAAAGAATTAACGCATCTCTGACATGGTGACAAATTTATTTCATCAAACTAGCGCCTAACCGGATCCTCAGAAAGGATAAAAACATAATTGCATAAGATATGAAATACAAACTCGGAAAACATCTTAAAATTGTTACGTTCACTTTTTTCCCATAATAAGTTGGTTAGTACGCAATACCTAAGTGATACGATAGACAAAAGTCATTAGTTGTCGTATGACTACTACCATGCTTCATTATTTACTTACTATTTCTTATATAAATAAACATTAAATTACTTGGACAAATAAGTGCTTAGATTTCCCAACATATGTTTATATGTGCTTGGTCAGTGAATTAATTATTTTATTTCCTATCCAGTTACGACTAGAAAATAGGATTCATAATGTTGCTGGAATATGCATGCACAACCAACCACTATGTCGTCGCGCGATGTTTGCCGGAGCAAGAGATTGGAAGAAAGTTAGGGGCGTACAAACTAATATGTGATATCAGTCTGTGAAGTCATTGGCTGTTTATAATAATGTTGAAAATTGAGGACTGCCTAACTGGAGTCCATACGATAACTCCGATCAGTTGGGTGGCATTTTCGTTGGTACAAATAAATTAACTCTTTGTCGCAAAATAGTTTTGTACGTTGTATTCCTTGAATTCATTCTTTTCGAATCATATTCACGATCCTCAATCTTTTTCTCATAACTGAAATTACTAAGTATTCGTAGTGAAAATTTAATCCTCCTGCATTGATGTAGTGTGGTAACTTGAATCAACGTAGATATATGCCAGGTTATATGCTGCCTATGATTAAGTGTCTAATTTCATAAGAAAAACTGTCGGTTTGCTTACTCTCATCAACTTCAGGAATTTCTTAATTATAAGAATATCTAAAATACAACAGTTAGAAATATATTAATATTCCTATCACAGTACATAAGCATTTTGGAGATAAAACTAAACCTACAAAGTAACTGCGATATTATATAGATTGACTGCCCCCAGAGAAAGCGAGATTCACCAACTAAACGGAAACTGCTCTTACGAATTGCTGATTCACGACACTGGCGTTCTTTTTCTAGTTCTTCAGTAGGAACAAAATAAAATTTCGGAAGCCAAGGATCTGTATCATAAAAAAATGATTTTTATAATTCTATACATTAATCGTTTGAAGAATTCAAAAAATTATTTAAATGAGCAATTATTTATAATAATTCAAACTTTAAGATATACAGTTATAAATTAATAACTATTGTATTACAATGGTCGCTATAAGCCATACACATAAATATTGTAATATTAACAGTTAATGGTATACCATACAGTGTTAAATTATAATCACAAAAAATCTCATGAATATGGTAGATAAATGTTATTTCGGAGCAACTGTAACGATAATAAAGTCATCTGGATTGAGAAAAATAAATGTCCAATTAAAAATGTTTCATAAAAACGGGATAAAGAGAGATAAACATAAGACTGACAGTAATCGCTTATAATTTGTAGCTTGGGGTGTGAGGACCCTGTTGTGAGTTAGAACAAACGAAGGATATGAGCATACTGATCTTAGATACACATGTTTTGTTTCATCAAGCTGATTAGAATAGCTTGAAATGTATCACCTTTCTCCTTTCTGAGCCTGACATAAAATCAAAAAGGATCTTTATATTTTGAAACTATCTACAAAGCACCACGGGAGAAGTAAAACTCATATAAACAAGCAAGTAAACAACACTTGATTTTATTGATATTACGTCTCGGTACAAGGGATCAGTTCAAAAACAGTGGTTGTATCCAATGAAATTTATATAACCACCCAATCGAGATATTCCTAATAATAAGAATAATTGTAAATTCAGACCATTTGCAGCTGATGAGTAGCCACGAAATATAATGAATTTATATTACTCTTAAAATTTGGTTGTTACTTCATTGCTCAAAAGAATTTGGAGTGGATATTCCTTCTGAGACTAACTAAACTTTTACCTACAACCAATTAATCACGTTGATCATCTCTACATGAATTGTGTTGTGCTTTGAAATAACTTGCATCACGTATGTTGTACAATAAACAAATAGGATTTCCGACCAAGGGTAACTTAGGTAAATGATGAGTGGATAATGATAGATGACATTTCCAAAATCACTTTAGTAACCTTGGCCTATGTGATTATTGATAGCCTCATAAAACAGATCTGCACATCAGTTATGCACACAAATATACTTACAAACGATATGCATGTGGTCCTTTCATGAAGTCACTAATCACAAGATAATATGACAGTAATTCTCGAGGTTGGAATTAATTCATATTAGCACTGATGAATGAGGATGCGAATTCGACGTTATATAATAACATTTTTGACAAGATATTAATAGTCATGAGAAATCCACTCATGTACATTAAAATTAAAATGAAACTACTTGAAAAAATGTTCATTAGTGCATATTTTCCAATGGGTCGACTTGAATAATCATTAGTTGTTGCATAACCTTTATTTTTTATCCACAATTATTTATTTACTATTCTTTATTAATCCACTCATGATCATACTACTGTTTCGTATTTCAGAAATAACTGACATCCGCATACTAGGTCCGTTGGGCAGTAGATTCTGCTTTATAAAATCTTCCCAATAAAGATTTAAAAATCGATCCCATGAGTAAACTAATAAATCACAAATCTTGGTCATTGAATTATTCAATCAAACTCCAACACGTATACACATAAGCTCACTTGATTTTAATTGGTTCACATATTTATATAGATTCATAATTATATAAGTCAATTATAACCACTTACACTCTTCAGATACAGGATGAACGAGAAGTGGTTGCATTAACTGATCGTATTCTATAGCCTTCTCTCGATCACCATTTAGATAATCTAGTCGGGAAATAGAAAGTATCAGAATGAAAACTCAGTAGTATGACAAAGAAAAAAGCGACAAATTATAAATATCCGTTCTTGTCTAATCTCATTTAACAGGCATAGATTCGTATTCTTGACTTCAAGCCATGCTTCGAATGTGAAGGCCAGTAATAATATCCGAACCGAAGATGAGGCAGGGCCCAAACCCACCGCTTAATGACTGAAGGTGAGATGCCTTAGCCATTGAGCTGCCACTATACGAATATAACTGGGAGTTATAGAATAACAAATATACCTAAACAAATTATCACTAATGTTTCTGTAGGTAAGGCTAGACGCATTATTTTACAACGTTTATAAATGCGTAAACAGATCGCGACGAAGAACAGATTAGTATGTACGAACTATTGAAATATTCTTTAAAACTCAAAAAGATTATAAATTGTAGCAAAATATGAACTAGATACAATCGAATCAAGGAGAGAAGTAGCTAGGATGCCATTAGCACAACCACCAATGACTGCGCTTTGTAAGTTAATGAAATCTAACATTTGAAATTAAATCATTAAAAAATAAAATCCACATCTATGCAAATGCACTATATATAAGGTAACTTACATTACATTATATAACTAAATAATGATTGTTAGTATAGTCTATAAAAGTAAATATACTAGGAACTCCTACAGTAATATAGTGTTAACATACATGAAATTGGGTAGATGATAAGAAGAATTAGAATGGAATTTAGAACAAATAAACAGTTAAATGTTTAACGATTCAAATAGATGTTTTAAGTTTTAAATATAGCTTAATAATTGAATGAATAAAATAATGGTCGTTTGTAGTAAAGACATTAATATCGGATATGCATTATCTAGAAATTTTAAGTCACACATAGGCTATAACAGAGCATATATAAATTTGATGAGAAAATTGTATTTTTATCAATAACTAGAAAAGCATGTATTCCAACGAAGTAGTCTGATCTAAAAATAAATCAAAAGCATTCATCTTATGATTGAACGAGATGCTGGAACGATGTATTTTTACTTATATAGATAGAGATTTATATGCGTTTTATCCAATCAGCTTTAGCACAATCAAACTCTACATGAAACTCTAACTCATCTCAGGAACTTTTTTAATTAAAATTTTAGAAATTTGTATAACTGGAAAATATTGTAAGTTTGTAGTATATATACTATGCAAAATATAACTTTACAAGACAGTAAGCAGTAACACGTAACTATACTTATTACCATTTCAAGGAATAATATAATTAGTCCAACGACATATTGTATTTTACGTTTTAAAGTAAGAATAATACAAGGTATTTGGCTGGTTTTCTGATTTTCAAATTGGTAGTTTGGGGAACAGGTGAGAATTCTTTGTAAAATATCAACTGTTAGCGCAAACTATAACTGAGTTAATAAACTAATTACTGGTGAGTATAGGAAAATTTATAAAATTAATTTTATATACTCGTAGAGTGTATGAATTAATAGTAAAGTAGTGTTTAAATTAATAGACTTCTAACCATTAGGGTTTACAATCTCCATCTACTTCACTTCGGGCAGTAAAATGGTATCATTAGCTTTTACAAATAAGAGTGGTATAAAGCTAAAAACATAAATGTGTACTTAAATAAGTATAAAAAATAATTACTGGATATGAAATGATATATTTCAAGAATAGTTAGCATTTCATCCGAAAAACATAAGTAACACAATTTTATAATATGGTTGAAAGCAAAGTAATTGGCACTGGACTTACTTTCAATAATCATATAAGCAAAAAACATTGGCCATTCACTTTCGATTCCAACGAATTTCTACACATAATAAAGCAATTATGCGATGCATAAGTATGAGAAAAAAGCCACATAAAAATAAGCAATTGCTGAAATGTACTATTCAATCGGAACACACAAACGCTAATAAGAAACAAAGAAATGAAACTACCTCAGCCTAGCTTCACATCGGCAACTAGATATTAGTTCGTCATATTTGTGCATAATAATAAGTATCGTTTGTAACCAATCGAAGGTAAAACCTATGTCATCAGTGGCATAAACTCACTAAAAATACTAGATATTTTGAAAAACAGGGGTACGCACAGTATAACAATTGTAGTCTATGCATTTATTAATTACACACATATATTTAACATTATTGTCTATTCACCCGAAGAAATCACGTAACATAAAGAGACATAAGATCTGTAGTTATTTAGGCAAGATAACTATTTTAAATGAATATTCGTTCAGACTTGGTTATAAAGCTTAACGGAAATTGAAAATCAAGTACACAGAAAGCATCAAATGCAAAATGTTTGAGTCAAGTGTTCGGTGTTTACATAGTTCCTACCTTTTGCTCGCTAATCTAGTCTAAGCTTATCAGGGAAATCATCAAAATTATCAAAGATTTATATAAGGTAACTTAGTTATCTGAGTAATTCCGTATGATTTAAAACTAATTTTAGCTATGATCTGACACCTTCGGAAGGACGGTGGAAAGCTTAAAAGTACTAGATGAAACTTTCGTTCTTATCTAAGACTTCTAAGCAATGGAAAACCCCGAATTCGAGGCTCGAATGAGTGGAATGCAATTGAACTAATGTGTCGAATTTCCTTAGTCTTTAATTTCAACTTCAGCTAATCAGCTGAGTTCCAAATAAGCAAGTTCACCACACAAGATTAAATCTGGATATTCTCATGACGAACGGGGTTACGGAAAAATAGATAAGAAATAGCTAAGTATATACCATCAATTCTCCTGGCTGATAATCACTATTTGTATCCAAAACAGTAGCATAACCATCCCGAGTAAATCGTCTGAAGCCATAAACACCTTTTAAACGTTCCGTACAGCGTTCCAGAGCTGGCAATCGTGTACTAGTTGAACGTGTACCATAAGCTGGCCAACATAACGCAGGAATAAGTGAAGCGTCAGTACCCTAAAAATTCAAAGTAATATTTATGACAATGACAGTAAGTTGATACCGACTATTTTGTGATATTCTTTTTCCTGACATTGATTAATCATTAGTTATTTCATAAGCAACACAGTGAAAAAACACCTTGGCTATATAATTACCGCACAAATTGATAAAATCTTAACTCGGAATCAGAAAACTTACTTGGTTTTCGCCAACTTGCTATACCTGTTACGTAGTCCAGATATTCTTCCTTTAACGAAAGGATGAGTCTACTGCGCAGCAGTCAACTCAGTATTAGCTTATGAATATGAAACATGGTCTATTAAAATTGAAGACATGCGTAAGCTGAAGGTCATTAATAACAGAAGTTGTCGAAGCATCAATCGCATATCCTGCAATGACTGCGTAAGCACTACTGATATTAAACAGTGAGCTAGCAAAAAATGACAAATCAGTGAATAGGTTGTAAACCTTCATCGGTTGAAGTGTTTAAACATGTATTAAGCATCCTCAATCCCCACCTGCCAAGTAGTGCGATGTTGGTTGGTGTAGGGGTGGGATGCAAAAAAGCTAGGAGCGATCAAACCAAAATATACCATCATTACATGAAGCCTTTGACGGTTTGCCTAAGTCATGTTAGTAGATGCAGACTATCTAGTTGGGGTTCGCATGATAATCCTGATTAGTATCTGGAGAAACTGAGTGGCATGGCTCGGAATCGGTCACAGTGACGCAAATGCATTCAATCTGCATCTTCTTTTAGATCGGAAGTTCCATTATTACTTAGCACCCATCTGTTGTATCTAATTTTTGCGTTGGTCATGTAAATTTGATTTCATCGTGCTAATGTGGTATGACAACTTGAACTTATGAGCATATGTACCAGGTTCTACGTTGTCTATGACTGACCAACTACCACATAGATGATAAAATTAAATATCGAATATATATATATATATATATATATATATATATATATATTCAGTTAAACAGTGGTTTATTTTCCAGTGACTTACTATGCAGTTCGTGTTCAGGAATCGGCTGAATGAGCAAATTATCAGTTAAGTCATTCCGGCTAATTACACAAATGTTAGAAGCAGTATGTACACCTGCATTAATTAGCTACTCCCTTTTCTTTATTAATTCTCATGCATGTAAATTAGTGTTGAGTAGCATTTCAAAGTGAGAGATGAGATACGTGGTTAACTTTCATAGTTGTAAGCATGCCCCGGAAGAGTATGCACGAAATATTGGAGAAACACAGGCTTTTTTCCCTCACTTTGAGATTTAAATGAGATTTATTCAGTATTATATGGTCTGAGAAGTTATGAGTGCATTCAGTCAATCAGTATGCAATACTAAATACACTAAACTACCATATTATATCACATCATTTAACACCAACATCACACAAAAATGCTTTACGGATTCCAGACAAAATGAAGATTTAAAAATACCAGGTCCGTAAAATACCCTATGTATAGACCGCTCATAGCTGATAAGAATAAATAAAAAAAGTAATATTACTATCCCCAGTTCGAAATGCTTTGTTTAGACTCCTTTACAATAACTTAATAAGTTCATATATTATTTAAAAACTTCAAACAAATAGAACATAATTTACCTTTGATGCAGATTCCCTAGGTAATAAATTTGTCATAATTATCCTGTTACGACTATGGGCGTCAGCATCCATGAAAAGAATAGAAGAATGACCACCTTCACGTCCATAAATATTGAACCCAGCAACGGATTCTAATGCAGCTTTAGCCATACAGATAGAACTAATTACAAAGTGAAATAATGATTAAGACAATACACAGTTCATATACAATTTGTTACATAATTAATATAACACTAGCCAGATAACACACAATTCCATGTAGTTGAAAAACTAAAACACTAGTGCCAGACAAGAGTATTATCGAATAATTCACAAACTAAACGTTACGTCACTATGGGTTCCATAATCAATTACTGAGTATGATTCTCAACAACTTGTTTGTTAACCAGAACCTGTTTTTAAAGCAAATACCGTGCGAGGTTTATTAGGTGAAAAGTGTTAGCAAAATGGTTTTTGAACGACCCAATAAAAAATCTAAAAATTTATGGTATATGGACTTAGAATCAGAAAATCCTTGTATGAGACCAAGCTATATTCATTTCTACAGGATTTGTACTTACCCTAATAAGATGATGGTCAAAAGAACTTTTGTGAACGTGACAAAAGCTTGGTTCGTGCAAGCTAAATGTATCTAAATTCCCACTAAAGATCATGTAAGCAGCGTCGCAGTCAGCTTTGCGGTAACATATAGCTTGCAAGTGCACCCAGTCAGTCGTAAATTGATAAAATAGTTACTTGTGTACGATCATTGAATCTTTTCAAATATGCCCTTATTTGTAATGAAATCAATGATTGAGAAATAATATTACGCCTATATTGAAGTTGGATTGTGACTGGCAAGTGGAATTCAGGACGCGCGTTTCGTCCTATTTGAGACTCATCGGCTGGATGTACATGCATCCCAATGTTGATGTTCACACTGGGATTCGAACTCAGTCCGCTTCGTGTCAAACGCCACCGCGTTCATCACTAGGCTACTGTGTCCAGACAGTCACACTTGTGTAACGGGCACATATGCAATTTAGAATAGGCTTGTATCATCTCATTGATTTGTAATGGACTGAAACTGGTCGGATGCAGGTACATCCAGCCAGTCATTCCCAAATAAGACAAAGCGCGTGTCCTGGATTCCACTTGCCAGTCACAATCCAACTTAAATATAACTTGTGTACTACCGCTATATAGAGGCAATCCGCTCAGGATGCACATATGACAAAAGAGGCTGACCAGTTTCAGTCCATTACAAATCAATGGCATGATACAAGCCTATTCTAAATATTACGCCTAGTTTTCAGAGAGGATAATGGTGCAATTAATCTCGTTGGAAATTTGAATCTGTTGAAATGGATTTAGTAAATATAGCATTTGTCTAAGTAGATGCACAGTTTTGAATGGGAGAAAATAGATGTATCAGAGTGATCAAACTAACACATGATTTGAACTTAATAGGATACACAATACTATTTTGATAAATGAAGAGCACTATGGGCAATTTGAATAAGATGCCTACAACAAAGACTATAAGTCATCTGCTAAAGTATATTGATTGCAAATGTTTCTTTACTTAACTGCACAAATCGTTGACTTCAATCACTCTATACAGTTAGATTGAAAGGTCTAACACCTCGAAAAAAGTGCATCAGTCCAGCTCATCACATTTTAAAATGCCACCTAATGTAATTTCCAACATCATTTCCATACACAAAAAGAAACTTCAAACACCTATACATTTAGGCACCTACCTTGCATGTAATTCAGTTATATTACGATTTTGCTTCGTTCCGCGTTCCCACATTCCATAATCTGGGATACGATAGGCTCTTTCTAAATAGAATACAAGATTTTGTACAAAAGCTACTTCATCTTTTGTATAAACGATCTGAAAAGAAATATACAACGTGAAAATATTAAGCATAAAACCGTAAACTCTGTAATTTTCTAAGTTTTAATTTTGAGAGATAGAGCAACAGATATCAATCAATAAAGCTGTCTAAATTATTGATGAAAGCTCTGCTGAAGAAAAATTTGACGAAGAGAAAGTGGGAGTTACCAATTATGAAATTGTATTGTGAGAAAAACAATGGGTAAAATGAATGTAGTTTTGACACCATATTTTCCAGATAATCCGTAGATGAATGACTCTCCAATTAATATCTTGTCCCTTTTGTGATTAGAAAAAATGTTTAATTAATTCTTATCGTGAATTATGCAATACTAATGAAATATATTGTGTAAGAAGGATCGCTAGAGCAAACATGAGTTATCTAAACTCTTGCCCCATCCAATCAACAGTGATAGTGTATAAAAAGTGTAAGAGATTCTAGATAATTCAAGAGATATTAACCTCTTGAACTTCGAGAAACCACTGACTCACCAGCAAATTTATATCATATCTCATATGCTCAGTAAGATAAAAAAGATAACAGAATTTAAACTAAGTACGTGGTGATAGAGTATGCACGTATGGCTGCTAGATCTGCCATGTAGTTTATTTGACAGATATTACGTCGCATACGCGGCTAAAGTAAGGTATCATCTAAAGTCCTTAATACTATAGGCCAAGTTTTAAGAATTAAAGTTTATACCTTTTTAAGTCTAAATTTTTCACTGACGACTAAATGACTGATGCATAGTATGTAAATAGCAAAACCGTATAGAATAAAATACGCTGAGGAAATTCTATATCGCTTTAGATACAAAAATGGTTGCTCTATAGAGAAAGTCGATGATGAACCATAAAAATGTTAACCAAAGAGATATAATCATCTCTTATTTACATAAACAAATTGATTGGTAGGTACTAACCACTATTTCATCTAATGATGGATGGAAAGTAAGGCATAATGAATGACACAATACCTATTGCTTAAGGTTCATGTACAATTAAAATAACTTGTACAATAGTTCACCCACAAAGATCGTTTTATCAAAAATAACAAACCTGAAGTCCAGAATGAATCATCTGAACCAACTGAATGACATACAGACCAATGCAGTCCATTTGTAAATTTTTATACTGATCATCGTAAATAGGCTCACCAGTTTCATAGTCAAGACGTGAATGCAAACAAGTATCCAAGTTTTGAACTCTTTTAAAATATTCTAACTTTAAAAATAAAACAAATTGGATAAGATCATAATTGTATTAGGGTAACTATATATTTTATGGAGAATCAAAGTGTGGTGGAGAATATTAGAAAAGGTAACATTTCTTAAATCAGTTAAAAGCTTAGCTTAAATATTTTCTAGAAGCAATACCTTATGTATATTTATAATCTACTGTAAAATGCTTTAACAAAACTTGCACACCTTAACCAACTAGCAACTGTGTCACGAAAACGTCTTAGAAATAATTGAAGTCTTACATTAATATATTAATGAATACATTAATATATACTATTACTTCTAAATAAAGAGGATAACATAAAGATATTATTGAAGATAGAATTCCGAAGAATAAATCAAATTAACAAATAATTATAGTAATACATACTCGTGCGGATTGCTGCATCCAACCCATCAAAATGCCACGCATACATTTAACAGCACTCTGACCGAGTTCATAATGACGACCTTCATCATCGTTTATTCGTCTATGACAGAATATTTTTAAAAATATGTATTAATAAAGTATCTCTGATATATTGAAATGTACAACAGAGATTCAAAGAGTAACAGACATACTTTTAAAGCACTCGTAGGACAAGAAGATCTACCGAACTTTTGCGGAGGGGTGTCTTATTGGTTTGGGTGTTCGATTTAGGTAGCCAATTATAATCATTAGCCTTCATACATCAGATGTAGCTCAAAACCAAACAAACCAGTCTGTAATTGGTAAGTTACATCAATTAAACCAAATAAGTTGAAATAATTGTAAAGATATAGGTTTTTATCATGTCTAGTTCTGAATTTTACTAGACTGATTTCAACTAATAAAAAATACTTTGAGCAAGTGAGGGATGTTACAAGTTAAAATATATAAAAAGTTGGTTTGTGACTTGTTTTAACTAATTAAGTGGATTATCTAAGGTTAGTAAATCAAAACAGCTGAAAAGTAGGTTTATATTTAAGGAATAAATATCTTAAAGTAAACTGACGACAAGTTTCCGAAAAAACTAAATTTTCAAAATAAACTAGCCTATGCTCATCATATGATCAAAAGCACTTGATTTCTTAAATTTAATCGTCCTGGACACAATTATGGTGTTTTTAATCCATAGCAGACTTCGATATGTTAAACAAAACCCTAAAATGAGTGTAGCTGGTGTCTAAATATTATTGCAATTTAAAAACATCATTGAATCCCCATTACACTGTGTGTTAAAGAGTAAACACTGAAAATAGATCCAACAATGATGCTTTAAGAGAATAGAAAACACGAGTATTTAAGTTCTGAGAAACTGGCGAAAATAATTCCCTTATTCATACATGAGTTAAGGTTTCAGAAAAATTTTAATATTATTTCATTAAATGGCATTGAAACAGGCTTGGATACGAATCTACTCACGCAAAACACTGATGTAGAGCCCATACCACAGTGGCACAATACACAGAATCCCGTACATGACTATACCTACAATTAGAATTCATAGGCACAAGGGGAAACAATCCACTAATAGGATGTTGAAAGCGGAGAATCTGGTTTTTAACTGGAAATAGAAGAAAGAACAGAAAGAAATACCAGTAAATTCATAAATAAAATAGGCATCAAAGGTTGTACGAAAACATAAGGACCTTAAGACCTATCTTCTTGAAACATTTTCAAAATGGACGTTTACAATTCTAAAGTTGTAACTAACAAAAAAACGTTCTAACCAATGAGACAAAAAGTTATGCAAACTTTATGGATGGAAAGCGCGATAATAGAAAAGTAAAGAATGAAGGGTTAATTTATACTTTTTGTGTAAAGAGATTAGCAGTTGATCATAGCAAATGTTAGAGCTAAATCGGATGACTGTCAACCACTCACGTATCATATCATATAAATCTTGTAAAATGTAGTACATTAGTCAGTCACAAACAGCGTAGAACCTGAAAAACATGCACACAAATCCAAGTTGCCATTCAATATTAACATAATGAGGTCAAATTTACAAGACTAACGCTACAATATAATTGAACAAAAAGAAATGAAACAGATGCATGTGCGAAAAAATGGAACCTACGATCTAGGAGAACATAGAGACTGAATTCATTTGAGCCATCATGGCCGATTCTGAGATGCGTCCTTTAGTGTCTCCATACACTGATCACGATTATCATCAGGAACCCCAACTAGGTAGTCTGCATCTACCATTATGACATAGGCAAACCGTCAAAGACTTCATGGAATGATGGTATATTTTGGTTTAGTCACCCCAAGCTTATTCCTATCCCACCCCTACACCAACCAATATTATACGACGAGGAAAGCAGTGGTTAGGCATTCATAATATATGTCCAAACCACCTGAGTTGATAAAGGTTTACAACCTATCCACTAATTTATCATCTTCCGAAAGCTCTTTGTGTTTAACGTCAATAGTGCGTACTCGGTTATTCCGTGATATAAGGACGATACTTTAAAAACCTTAATGATCAAAGACATGGAGTCTAAACATATCCTATATCTCTATAGCTCATGTTTAGTATCTATGGGTTAAAACATAGTAGGCTTCTGCGCAGTCGACCAATCTTTTATTTGAGAGAAGAATATCTCGCCTATGAGAAAAAAGTAGAGCAAGTTGACAAAGGACGAAAGATCTTTCTAAGTTCAGACTAAGGTTTTGTCAGGCCCCAATCCATGAGGGCTGATTATACCTCCGAGATAAGTGAAGTGGCTAATGCGTTGAACAACTTCACTCCATATGGGAAATTTAGGAGATGACTCAAACCAGTCTTTGAGTAACCTTTTGTATTTAGAGGGAGAGAAACCCATTCTAAATATGCTTGCGATGTTACTCAGGATGCTCATGAGATTGCATATTGTAAGCATCTTTAGTGTAAAATATACGAATGATAAACTAGTTCTGTTATAAAGTAAACAATAAAGCAGTTTATGGAAAAAATCTGTGAAAATAATATATAATAAATACAAATGCGAAAGGTAACTGTAAATTTATAATCTGCAAAATGTAGTCCATACTGTGGTAAAAAGAATAATTACTTTAAAATTCACACAAAATTTCAGATCGCATTTAATTAAATAAAATTCCCAGTAATCTAACATTAAAATAGAAAAGATATAAATCATAATTATTATTAACACTTAGCGATTAAGTGAAGGGTCATAAACTATAAGTCACGTATTTAGTGGAAACTACTGACATTGTTTACCAGTCCTTACTGAAATATAGAGCATAATCTTGAATCCAACCGAATGAAAGAAACGAAGGTCAATACTAGTTAATACAAGCAAATTATTTAAGTTGAATTGCATAAAACCAGAATAGGAAAAATTTACATACCAACACCATAGTAAAAGTCCAACTTCTCTTTCAGAGCACAATCGCTCAAAATATCCCGTCGAATAACTGTCATATTGATCTACAGTCTAATAAATTCCAATTGATAACGGAGTGAAACAAGTTAACGTCAGTGAGCTAATCACAGAAAGTAATAACAGCAATCTAAAACAATGGAAAAATGTTAAGACATTAAGAATGAGCACGTTGAGTGAAAGTTAAAACCCGGATAATGTAGATACTCCTACTTTACAAAGAAATTCTAAATAGAAAGTTCATTGGTGGAATGTTAATTGGAAAACAAGTATTGAATGAGTAATCATGATAACTGTAACGATTAGTTCATATAGGTCACAAACATACTACATCAACAGAAAACCACAACTTAATGACAAATCAACTAGCTACTATAACTGGGTGATTTATCAGGTGAGAAATGTGTTTAATATACATTTTGATGCCAAAGAGTTATTTATAAAGAAATTGTTTCATGCAGTAACGTTCTAGCTAACTATAACAGGCTTAAAACTGTGTTTTTGTAAGCAATAAGCTTCCCAAAATGTAACTTAATGCAAGAGTTACTTGTTTCGAAACTCCTAGAAATGGTAAACATTTTTAATGTGTATCAAATTAAACTTGAATTTTGTTTCTAAAAAAATTTTTACACTTAGAATAGCCACAACATTAAATCATCTGCTCTAATTTTAAATACGATTTCCATACTCCTTCAATATTCATATGACGCAACTCAACCTCATTATTTTAATACAATTAATTTCCTTCAAAATAATAAGTTCAATTAAATTAATATTGCAATCAACTGTACATCTTTGCAGACTCCCATTAATTTCACTTATTCATTTGATGTTGACAAAATACACTGAGACAAACCGTTTTAGTATACTTAGGTTGTAGGTTTTATAAGACAGTTTTTACGGATAGCGGTATGGTGGTTATTTGTCTTATGATGTAAAATATGATCAAACATTCCGATTTATATTTCGGTAATTGCTTTGAAAACTTCACAAATATAATATACCCACATACAAAATACAGCTAAAAAGGATTAGTTTCTCACTCTTACAGGATATTACAGTGAGAATAGCAACACCCAAGCATATATGACCAATTGACCCGTTGCAGGTAGTTATGTTAGCGTTTTGTATAGATCATCTTAGTCGAAGTAATGGTGGCAATTTCTTATGGAGATGCTGGATTTTGCTGGAGGACTTCTGAACAAAAGGTTTATTTGGATATGCGCCGTGATATAGATAATCCTTAAGTACAAAGAACAGAGAGACGATAAGGTACAGTCCATATATCTTGTATGGTTACAAACCGTTCAAGGATTAAAATAAACGGCTTTCAAAAATTAGGAATAGCGTGTTTCACTAGAAGGAGTAGCCTTGTAAAATCAATCCAAACATTTTCAGAAAATGTTTCCGAAAATGGGACACCTTTGAGAAAACCATCGAAAAAGTAAAATTAAGAGTAAAATTTACAACGCAACAAAACAAAATTCCTCTGAATTTATTTTCCATATGAAACTTTCAAAGTCATAGACAGCGGATAAGAAAGGCTATCATTCCAAAAGAAACCCTACTAATGTTTCATAATCATTCGTTCTTTAAATTGTTAATCAATATTAAGTAGCAAGCCCGTACTAAATAGTACGAACTAATAAGCCATAAAATTCATCAGACAAACTCGTAAAAAAATACATCAGCAGAATCAAACTCTTTTAATTAAAGTTCAGAGACTTATATCGAGCTAAACGTGGATTTTATAAGGCTTACAACTTGAAAATAAAAAAACAACTAGCATAATGGAAAAGGTAGTAAGTTTAGAAACTAAAGCAAGTGTATCCAAACTTCCTTACTATAGATGCAGCAGTCTGTTTGTAAAAACTATGTTAGGTGGCAAATGGAAGGCCACAGTTTGGGTCCGCAAATAGGTTACATAGGTGTACCTATGGAAGCGAGATATTCAACACACAGCAGTCACTTGGGAACACACGAGTAGGAAGAAGTCGTGGAGGACCGGAAGAAGAGATGTATGTATTAAAAAAAAAAACAAAAGTACATATATATAGGGTAATGTGGCGGGTGTTCCAAATGTGGAAGAGGGCCAACTTTTTTCCTTCAATCTGAAATCCTCAAGCTTCTCGGAACATTCTTCCAGGTTCGCATTCGACTTGCCTGCAATGTAAGAAAGTAGAAATAACATTAGCGACTATTTAGAGCCCCTGTAGCGCCCTCGTTTCTGTTACACCACTCCCCCTCGTGGAAGTGAGGCACTGTCCTCAGTGCCACTACGTGGAATCTGATAGGCATCTCCACCCTCTGATGGTACTTCATATTCTGCGACGACCGGGGGTGTTTCCAAGGGGGAAGAGGAAGTAGTATTCGCTGGCTTCAGGTGATTGTAATGAGCAACTAAAACGTTGTCATTCGGTCTATCCAGATGACGGAGTACGAAGGTGACTGGAGATCTTTTGGCAACAATAGTGAATGGACCTTGCCATGGTGCATGCAGCTTAGTGGATTGACCAGGTGGGTACGTGGGTCGGTGTAGCCATACACGATCACCGACTCTATACTCTGGTCCGTGGCTTCCTCTGTCATAACATTTTCCCTGATGATTGCTAGCGTTTAGGTGATTCTTGTGTGCTAGTCGATACGCAGTGACTAGCCGTTTATGGAGACTTCTAACGTGAGGAACATATTTTTTCTCTTCCGCTTCGTGAGGGGGCAGTTGGATCTCGATGGGTAACTTTAGTTCGTGCCCAAAAAGAAGTTGTGCCGGTGAGAAGCCGGTGGATGAATGTACAGAGGACCTATACGCCAGCAAACATTGTGGCAGCAGATCATCCCAATTCGCAGCAGGTACCTGATGTACAAAGGAGCGTAACAACATTTTTAGCGTCCGACCCGTGCGTTCTACTAACCCATTCCCTTGTGGATGGTATGCTGTAGTGCGTGTTTTTCTGATGCCAAAGAATGAGCATACATTCGCAATGAGGTAACTTTCAAACGCTGGCCCCTGATCTGAATGTAGCGCCGTCGGGGCACCGTAACGAGCTATCTAGGTGTTGATGAATATTTTAGCTATTGTCGCCGCGTCTTGTTGAGGAATCGGTACAGCTTCACACCACTTCATGAAATAATCAGCCATAACTAGTATATAGCGATTCCCATGATGCGAAGTTGGAAATGGACCCATCACATCAACTCCTACTCGCTGGTATAGTGCAGTAGTTACTATTGGTATTAGTTTAGCACGACTGTGTTTGGCAGGCGACTTGACTCTGGCACATGTGTCACAGGACTTACAAAACTCCTCAACATCTCGATGGATCAGAGGCCACCAAAACCGCGTCCGAATTGCAGCTTCAGTCTTCCTCGTCCCTGCGTGGCCTAACTGCTCATGCATTCGCGTTATCACGTACGATGTTTTAGCTCGAGGGACAATCAGGCGAGGAGGTTTGGACGGCTCCATTAAGTGTAAGACATCATTACATAATCGTAGATGTCCCCACTTGACACAGATACATCGTGCCACTATCGTCATGTCTTTCATCTCTTGACTTGAAGGTTTATCATTCCCATGCTGCTGGCGGGCATATACTAAGGCTAAGTCTGGGTCCGCCGCCTGTAGGGAGCCCCAATCCACTTCACTGTCGGCTGCGAGGAGGCTGTTCACTACTTTGACAGGTGCGGGGTGGCGTGACATAGCATCTGCATTTAAATGTTGAGCCCCCCCCCTTCGATATTCACACACATAATCAAACTCCTGCAGAGTCTCTTGCCAACGTGCTAACTGTCCATTTGCTTCCCGGAAATCGCTAAGGCACTGTAAGGCTTGGTGATCTGTTCGGACACGAAATTGACGTCTCAAAAGGTAATGTCTGAAGTGCTTCATGAAATATACTAACGCTAACATCTCCCGTCTAGTAGTAGAGTAGTTTATCTCTCTTTTGTCTAGCTTCCGGCTGCCGTACGAGATAACCTTTTCGTGCTCACCTGGGGAGATTTGAGACAACACAGCCCCAATGGCGTGATCACTGGCATCCGTATCCAGTATAAATGGACCAGCTCCCGGTGATGTGTCAGGAAACCCTAGAATTGGGGCAGCAGCAAGCTTAGCTTTTAACTCTTCAAATGCTGACTGGCACTCTGCTGTCCACAAAAATTTTCTTCCTTTTTCTGTCAGACGGTAAAGTGGGGCCGAAATACCAGTAAAATTTGCCACGAATCGACGATAGAACGACGCGAGCCCCATAAAACTCTTAACCTCGGCAGCCGATGTGGGAGTTGGCCAACTCTGCACTGCCTGTACCTTGCTACAATCTGTCTGAACCCCCTGCGATGTTATGTAGTGACCTACGAATGTTACTGATTGTTTCAAAAACTGACATTTATTAGGCCTAAGCTTCAGCCCATTCGCGCGAATGCGGTCAAGAACAATTCGCAGGTTCTACATATGTTGTTCGATAGTGCGCCCATGAACTATAATATCGTCCAAGTAAATTAAGCACCTCTTCGGAACTAGCCCTTCCAAGATAGTTGACATTAACCGTTGAAAGGTTGCTGGGGCGTTAGTTAACCCAAACGGCATGGTCTCAAATTCGTATAAGCCTGTGGGTATTACAAAAGCCATTTTCTGTCTGTCTTTTGGTCTAATCTCTACTTACCAATACCCGGAAGCTGAGTCTAAGGTGGAAAACCATTGTGCTCCTCCTAAAGCATCAAGAGTCGCATCTATCCGAGGTAGTGGAAACGAGTCTCGCTTCGTAATTGCGTTGAGACGACGATAATCTACGCACAAGCGGAGTGAGTTGTCTTTCTTTTTCACTAAGACTATAGGGGACGCCCATGGAGAGGTGGACGGTTTAATCACCTTTTGCTTCAGCATCTCCTTAATCATCTTATCTAACTCCGGCTGATAATGGATCGGCACTCTCAGAGGGTACTGTTTAATAGGTTTGTGGTCGCTTGTATCAATTTCATGCCAAACAGCCCTAGTCCGTCCCGGCAGACCATTCTCTTCAAACACCTCTCTGAATTTCATCAATACCGACACCACTCTATTTCGAGTTTGGCGATCTAAGTGAGAGCCAATAGAAACTTTATCTATCACAGATAGTTGGTTAGACGCGTCTACAGCTCCCATGCACTTCGAATTAACAGTTGTGGCTATGGGCACTACATGTCTGCTAACCAAAACACAGGACGTCGAGAAATCTACCAAGGCCCGATTTTTCCGTAGGAAGTCGACTCCCAAAATGATATCCCAAGTGATGTAATCGCACACTAAGAACCGTTGTTTACATAAAAAGTTCACCGAACTGCAGTGTTAAGGTGGTCGAAAATTGTGTTTGAATGGCACTGCCATCTGCTGTTATTAAATGATGACCCCGTGAAGCAGGTCCTAGAGGAACTATTATTTTGGACACAAATGACCGGCGTACTACCAACGTGGACGCCCCAGTGTCGATTAACACCATCTTCTCCATCCCCTCGACACATCCTAAGACGATGACCGGTGCAAAATCATGACTATTAAATACTGACACACACAAAATCTCGCTCACCTGTTCGAATATGGTGGTTATGTCCATGCTTCACTGCAAACCTGCCAAACCGTTTGCAGTAGTAGCAATTTCGTTTTGTGGGTTCAGTAGCATGAAATGAATCGCCTCTTGATCTTGACACGGGTCTTCGGTGGTCATGTATTGCGAATAGTGTGGGATTTGTTGTTGATCTTGCCGCGTCTTCGAACCGTTGAGCCATTGTAAGAGCCTCAGACACGCATTGAACCGGAAATCGAAGTAGCTAGAGTTGTAGGTCCCTATCCTGAAGACCTTGGGTGAATCGGGCACAAATCATCTCTTCTCGTACCTCCACAGACAGCGAGGGTAGTGCACGTAGAGCCAGGTAGCTTAGTTCATGCAGATAGTCGGCGGCTGGCTCATCTTGCCGTTGCTACCTACCCATGAACTGCCTCAAATGTCGTGACACGTCTTGGCAACCTCCAAAACACTCGTCCAGGATAGCCCAGTTATCCAGAGTCAAATTCGACTTAGAGAAACCGGCGGCCGTAGCTCGCCGTACCATGTCGTCACTGAGGGCCATCATAATCTGGCTGAAGCATTCTGCAGGTGGGATGCCTTTGAGAATTGTTTGCAGCCTCAGTTTCCAGATCTCATAATCACCTCCGGACGTTAAAACTGGAATATTATGGAATAAAGGTTTTGCGCACGGAAGCAGCATGACTGGTGGCGGCGGCCTTCGGGCCAGGACAGGATGTTCGTCACAACTTTCGATGTTTTCTGCTTTTGATCCCACCTCCATCACCAATATTTTGTACCTATGGAAGCGAGATATTCAACACACAGCAGTCACTTGGGAACACACGAGTAAGAAGAAGACGTGGAGGACCGGAAGAAGAGATGTGTGCATTTTAAAAAAAAAAGTACATATATATATATATATATATATATATATATATATATGTACTTTTGTTTTGTGTATATATATGTATATGTATGTATATATATGTATATGTATACATATATGTACTTTTGTTTTTTTTTAAGCTACCTGGCTCTACGTGCACTACCCTCGCTGTCTGTGGAGGTACGAGAAGAGATGATTTGTGCCCGATTCACCCAAGGTCTTCAGGATAGGGACCTACAACTCTAGCTACTTCGATTTCCGGTTCAATGCGTGTCTGAGGCTCTTACAATGGCTCAACGGTTCGAAGACGCGGCAAGATCAACAACAAATCCCACACTATTCGCAATACATGACCACCGAAGACCCGTGTCAAGATCAAGAGGCGATTCATTTCATGCTACTGAACCCACAAAACGAAATTGCTACTACTGTAAACGGCTTGGCAGGTTTGCAGTCATCTTGTTCGTCTTCATCATCTTCGCGTTCATCTTCGTACTGTTCAACTTGCGCTTCTATGGATCAATCTCCCGATAAAACTCCACAAACTCATATCAGGTCAAGGTTGTGTTCACTGTCACGATCACCAACTCCTAAACGCACTCGATGACAACAACTATATCGAAAGAAATAAAGAGTATTTTTATCAAGGACTTAATTAGGTGTATTCAAACCAGCCAAAAATGTATTTTTAAGATAAAACTATTTTATAAATTTATTTCGTACAGAATATGTATGAAACAGAATCATCTTTTTTATAAGATCCTTACTCTTCGAGTTTTTTAACACGTTACAGCCCACTATTGCATGAAGTGTAAATAACATTAGTGACCATTTAGAGCCCCTGCAGTGCCCTCGTCTTTGTTACATAGGGAATAAGTAACGCTAAACGTAAACAAGCCGCTACAAAGAGTGATTCAGTGTCCAATATCTGCTTAAGGGGCGATGATCAACGAGTTGATTTCCTTGTGCTCGCATTTTAAGTGTCACTCAAGAGATCATCGTAGATTGGAAAAAAGTTTAAAGGGCTTAAGGTTTGAGGTATTAGACTAGTATGGATTTTTCAGCCCCTGTTCAAAGTGGCTTTAGCTATACCGTATTGGTACACATAGCTAACTAGTTTTCTATGGACACGAGTCAAAGTGAAAGCTTTGGTGACTACCTAAAGCAGTACGTTATAGGTTAAATAAAATACTGGTAACAAAAAATTCGCATTTACCTTTGCAAGGGTGCTCTTTAATAGACAACATTTTACCGAATATTTTTCGCAATATATGAGCTCATGGATCTCACAGTATTTTTCATTTAGGTGTACAAGCCTACTTCGTATGTTGTACTCTGAAGTTAGTTTTTCCCTTAATTGTTTGAAGCTTAGAGTAAATAGCTCCAGTTGGTGTTTTATTTGTTCCTTTGTCCGGCCACGCATTTTGTGGCTGGCCTCTGCACTCTCATCAGGTGATCAGACATCTGTCATTTTAAAAACCCTTCTCTATTTATATATGTGCTGAATTTTAGTAATAATACTACGTGATGACGTGTGTTTATTCTTGTTTTAATGCATTAATAATAACACAGTACACTTTTACACATTACTCCAATTCGCAGTTTTTTTCAGGTTACACAGGTTGTTCAAAAATTAACGCTTCGTCAACATTGTTTGTTTTCATTTAAGTCTCCTTCGTCACTGTCGTGCATTGATAATTGGTCTTCAACAGAAGTATTGTACGTTTTATTTTCCACTGTCTGCGTAATACCTGACTCCTTACTACATCATCGTTTGTGTCATCATTCTTGTCATTGTTATCGTATTCACGAACACTTAGCATAGTGTTGTACTTCTAATGAAGGCTACTTTTTAATCCAAGCTGTCGAATCCTATCGGTGTGTAAATTAAGAGTACTCTTAGCTCTACGCATCCTACTACACCTAATACAAATGCAACTCGTTATCAGTGACTTAGAGTAATTCAAACCCAATCACGCTTAAGGCCAGTATTATCCATCTATATGCACTACCTTAATCAGCAACCCACCCTTGTTGTTGTTGTAGTAAAATCAAAATATCATTGTTAAGGGATTCTGAAAGGTACCTTATCTCAATTTCAGCCATTTCTTAAGGATAATCTTATATTATTAGTAAGTAAAACTACAAAAACGAAAGCAATGCGCTCAGTTTTCATGATTAATAAATTTTTTAAATCTAGCAATAATCTTCCTTTCCAAATGTTAAGGAAAGTGAGATTTAGGAAATTATGTATAAAATTACATACCATTTGCCCCGGTGTCCACAATGTTATCTCAGGTACTTCTTGGTCCACTCTATACTCCCTTCGTGTCAATCATATAAACTCAAGTCAAAGGATCTATAGTGTGACGTTGATCAATCACGGTATAATTTTTTTATCCGTAGACCCAAAGATATATGTGTGACGTCAACTTGAAATTTGCTAAGTAGAATTACGAATTCTCGTCTTTTATGACTTGCGTCTAGATGACAGACGTTTTAGAGAGTACAGTATTGGATCTGATTGTAATTGTCATACTACTTATGAGTAGCTGACTGCGATTTGCAACTTGCATTTTATTGGTGGGTTATGACCTAACTTTCTAGATGTTGTTTTCTGTTGGTTGAAAGATTGTTTGTCTGGCCATCCATTTTGTTTTGGCATTTTTACGCTTGTGTGCATAAAGTGCAGACTGTTGTAACCACTTCGTTGCTAAATCACCTTGAATATAAGTGACAAGTAAATTAATAATTGTTTCTTGTAGAACCACATAAAATATTTAGATATTTGTTCCAATATATAAATATTCCGAAAACTCAAGACAGTCTTTGTTATTATAGACTTCAAGCGCGTTATTTTGGTGGATCTAACGCAATGTCAAGTGAATCCAACATACAGCACTGGTTATATTATTTCTAATCGAATGCATGTATTTTCATGATAGGGAAAAATGTACCGCTTGATTATGCCTAACAGAAGGTGGCTGTTCTGTCCATTACACTTTAAAAATGTGTTATACTCCGGGTCTACCCCATAAAATTTACAGAACGTGGAATACGGAACGGACTTATCCTTATTTCGTGACACGCTACCTTCATTTTTTTGTTTAATTACACAATTATTAATTTCATAAATCTATCCAACACTGCTTATCAGTACACTAGTTCTTAGCCCTAACTACTAGCATATATTCCAATATTGTTCATACCAAGGAATAGATGTCATAGAAATGAGCCTAACGGTTTTTACTATCAGGTGAGTTAGCTTGTTTCCGTGACACATACTATCCATTCTGATTGCACTGATGAACCTAAGTTCATTATTAGGACTGAGACCTGAGGCTAAAACTAGCATTTATCGTATGGAAAAATTTTAGCAGCGAAACTTAAAAATTTTTCTAATAGGATTTAGCGCCTTACACGTGGTAGGGCAAAATGTATTATAATCCTGGAATTTGGATTTAGGGTTACGCTATTGTAAGCTATTCGATTAAGGAAGTATGGTGTAAGCTTTGAGGTACATCTAGGGAAGTGACTTCTCCAACAATTCCATAGTCAGCTTCATGTGAATTCGCACATCAAATACGGATCGACAAAAACGTTAAGAAACTACTGCGTCGTAGACTTGCACATCAAGTTGGATTTTTATATCGATTAGCATGGGTGCCGTAAGGTTAGGAACCTTTTTAAATTAGCTATTGATTAGCCTTGTTTAATTTACGAAAATAAGCGAGCACAGGGTAACCCCTTTCGGATCACTTGCATCCCTATTTTAACGGGAGAACTAGTAAGAGTGATTAGACCCCATAATTAGTGATATTGAACCAAGTTGTATTACTCGGCCGACACTTGGCCACGAAAAAAAATTGTCAGAATATTATAAGTATACTCTGTAGGCACAGATGTCGATAGGTATTTCACACATACAAACGAAATAATTACCATGAAGCTAATCGTTGTTACTACTGACAGTTTCCTATTTGGCTTAACCACCTGAAACTGGGTGTTATCTGGTTCTGATGAAATACACTCTCGGCTATCAAAATTACTAGCGGACATCATTTTAGAACTAATCACAGAGTTATTCAAGGCTCCTCTCCCAAACTCAACATTCAAGTAGTTAGGAGAATGTTATAATCAGCCTCGTTTCCAGGAGTGGAAACAGATAGTTGGCATTTAACTACAGACCCTTCATTTTAATCAGCACAATAGCTAGAATATTAGAAAAACATGACTAAAGATGAAATATTAAATCACACAACTTGCTGACACCAGATCAATATGGGTTCCGTGAGCACCTTTGTGGTCTTATCAGCTTATTAACTGCGACGGAAAACTTAGAGGCAGCAACAAAACAACGGACTGGCTGTGGATGCAACACTTGTTGACATAAGCAAGGTGTAAGACATCACAAATCATATTACTCCAAAACACGATATAGCACAAGTTGAATAACCACTAACGCAGAGTATGCAAAATATGAAGTGCTGCTAACAGGCCAACACAAGAATATATCAAGTGCTTCATAATACGGTGAAGCAATGTTGTAAGTGTAAACACAATGTAAAAGAGATGGACATAACTTTAGACCCACGTGTATTCTGCAAGATTAGTAGTCCCTAACATAAAGATTGAGGACTGAAGTTGCCATGTATGAGATCATATCGTGCCCCATAAGAACACAAGTGCATATCCAAAAATAATATTTACCGGAACGCAAGTTTATAAAAATAGTAGAAACGGACGTGCTTCCTGCATTGCTGTAATGATTGAATAATTATGATAATCATCGCTAATGGATTTAAACGAATTAGGTCTACTTGAAAGACATTTTACTTTCAAACTGTCGAACCTACAATAGAGAAAACAGCACATTACTTGCAAACAAGTAAGTCATCATCATTTTATTTCCAACTTATCGATTTACCAGCAGCTATTAAATACTCGATTAGAAATTTAAAATTGGATATTTACTAATACAAGACCAATAAAGTATAATGAAAATACAACAGATCATTCTGAAAAGGCCTACCATACCAAGGAGAAGTGTCATTAGACTCCGGCAAAATATTACTTCATTAGGATTAACCAAATGGCTTTCAAAAAGGTTAAGATAAAATAGATCTGATCTCATAGATAGTTAAAACCTAAGACAGAAGCATACACGGATATATGAATTATAAACATGTATATATTTGTCAAGGAACACCATGTGGAAACGGACTCTGGTTAATATACTTCACAAATTATCTATATAACTTAAGTCAGCAATAAAGAAACAAGATACTTCATAACAACTAGGCAAAATATGCCTATAAGAAAAGAATGAAACAATAAAGGTACGCTTTACAAGTGTTCACTGTGACGACGTAGAAGCATTCTGCACAAAATTTATGGAGTAGCCTTCAGATTCAGGATTCTTTTGAACTTTGAAATTATCCGTCGACAGACCGAAAGGTTTTAAGATGAGATTACCTAACTGCTTTAATTGACCTAACATCTCTTCTTTCATTTTTTCATTTTGAATACGGATACGCTCCGGTAGAGTCTAAAAATATGACAAAGATCAGTGAAAACAAGTTATTCTCGGGTTCATAAAGTTGGCATAAAATAATTTAATTTCACACAATGACAGAGGGTGAGGTAAGTCACCCACTCATACAGAACTGAGATTAAATTAGGACCAAGCTGTATACTGTAGATTTTAAACTTGATTTACCGAGATATAAATTTGATGAGATCACAGTGCTTAGTGTCGCTTTAAGACATAACCTAATATCGTAACTAAGTACACTTTGTGAGTCTTAGGAATACTAATAAGCGATTGTCCGAACAGAAGTAAAAGAAAATATCTTTGAACAAACAACTTAATACTTTAAACCTAAAAAATCATTATTTACGCATCGCACTAGTGCCTAGATGTAGGGAACGTCTAGAATGAATCTATCGACGCCTAAAGGCATAAAATAGTACTGCATATGATGTTAGACACAATTTTCTGCCAATACTATTATACTATCAAAAACAGAAACAGTATGATTGTGTGATTTCATTAATTTCTAAACTTAAGAATAAAACAGACTAATTACGCAAGATTTACACCGATTAAGAATAGAATACTGAACAGGAATATACAACTATTTTGAAAATTTCGAAAAGGCCAAAAATATGATATAGACGATTTTATACACTTTAGAATAAAAGACTACAATTGTCAGTACTAAAATGAATGTTGCAATTAATTGACATAAAATCTTACAATACAAATATTAATATATGTATAGACACAACTTTTGCGAACGCAGATCCAAACCATCATTTAATATGTGTATGCAAACAACGTAAGCGCACTTTTAGCTTAGATATAATTAAGCAGGAAATGAAAACATTCAGGAGAAAAATTTAGTTTCGACAAAAATATAATGAAGCGACATTGCTTCGTCGAAAATTCCGTTTCATATAAAAGGAATGTTGATTCACTGCATTTATTATAAATGAATATTTGCTTGAAACATCCTTATTTTTCACTTAAAGAGAAATACACAACAATACACTAACATATTAGGAGCCAGTGGCTGCACCCCACTTTTAATATTTCAAAAGTTGTTTAAAAACGCAGAATATTCTTATTCTCTACGCGATTAGAGACCAAAACTTTGGATTTAGAAACCTAAGCATCTGAATTAGAGCCTATATTTTAAGAAATACTGATTTTATTTTCGTTTCTAATACCTTTAAAATATTTACTGATAAGTTTTCAATAATAGTATTTTCCCGGAAACTTTCTGAAAGTTAAGAGGAAAAATAGTTTAAGACTAATTAGCACTATTATTTGCGATAGAATTTGATATGAAAATATTAGGGCAATAAATCCCTGAAAAAGGAAAACCTAATACAAAGAACAAAAATTTTCCATTACCCTAAACATAAAAAAAATAGACAACTGTGCTTTCTTGACTAGACCTATTGGTGTAAAAATGGTCTTAGTCTTATATTATTCCCAATATGAAGCAAATGAGTAACAAAAGTAAAGCAGTTAAAACGTGTGCAATATATATATATATAATCTTTTACTTATGAGCCTTAAGCAAACAAAAATACCTAACTTATGACTCACAAAAATATAATACATTGTACTCAAATATAATTTATGCCTCCAGATAAAGTCAAACTAACAACAAATTATCATCTGATAAATCAAAGTCTGATGTCAATTACAACGGTAGTATCAAAGGACTACCTTGCTAGTAATTAAAAAACATATTAATAAGCCTCGAAAGCTCGCGATTTACGAAAGAATAAATGTGATAACATTTATGTTATAAATATAAGCTTAATTCTGTCATATCTACGTTACCATCGTTTATGAAAACGCCTAACACCATACACAACGACAATTGATGCGAGATGTGATAGCGTCAAACTCCCTATAGAATTGAATGCACTGACTTGTTACGCCATTCATAACGTAACGAATATAATGTAAAGTAATTTAGTAACCTTGTGTAATTTATGTAATTGACTAAAAACCCTTTTGTATTATAGTTAATGGTCATACTAGATTAGAGCAAAGTAGAAATGAAGTGTTGAGTCTGGTAAAAAAAGTCAGATAATAACATCTCAACTAGCAGTTTTCAAACGAATAACGATCGTACAATCATAGTCATGCTCTTTTTTTTTTATTAAAAATGAGAGTTTTGTTAACAAAAGTACGAGATAAACATAGCTACAAACTATGTAACATACAACCTATTAGGATGCGATACCTTACAAATACTGAATATAGGATAATTATTCCTGGAATCCTTATAATTATGTACAACAACATTCAACAAAAAGTTTTAGAGATCATGTTATGCGAAAACAACTTACAACCTATAAAACATTCTAGTAGCTAATAGGCATGTTACGATAGCTCACAAAATACTGTAAAATTATAGTGTGGTTTTAGGACTTGGTGGTGAAAAAACATAATTAAACCACATCGCCAAATGAAGGTTGACAGCCTCTTCAACTAATTAGTAATCTTTACCTAGTACTCTATACCTGACACTAATACAGATTACTCTGACGAACTACTATTTGTAAGCGGTACTTTGGTGAGACAAATGATTAAATATTTGTAACCCAAACACACCCTCTACTTTTGAAGGTCAGTTTTTGCGGACGTTAGTAATAGATAGAAAAATGCTTCGCAACAGACTGGCTCTTTGAAAAGTAGAGGTATTTTCCGCAAATCACAGAAGGTCCAAGCTGATAACAGATAAACAATTTGGTCATATAAGTGAGTGAACGGGTATTTGGAATAACAAATATAAAGTACATTGTAAATAGCCTCAAATTACATTGAAGAATTAAAATTAGACGTTTACTGCTAGTCACATGCACATTTATGATTGTTTTTAAATATCAATCTTTGCTAATAAGCAAATCAGTACATAAAATGTGTTGTGACTATAAGAAAAGTAGTTTAAGCAAAAACTAGTAAAAACAGAAATAAAATAAACCACTATTGTAAACTTACGGCACATGCGTAACGGGCTTTTTGATTACTTGGGTCGAACTGCAAAATTTTTTTATAATCTTCCAGCGCATCTGATAATCTGTCCTTACTTTCCAACAAGGTGGCACGTCTTTCAAGACACCTCATATAGTCTGGTTGCAAGTTAAGTGATTCGTTGCAGTCCAGGATTGCTGCCTCAGGAGAATCCTGTTTGTAAAATTAAAAAAAGTTTAACCAAACTGACAAGAACGCCTGTTAGCCATGATGACTAGATAAACCTGTTAATAAAACAAGACTAGGACGAAGACAGTAAGATACTAACTCATTTAGGCCATAGAGCTACTTTATTACCTATGAAATCTTCATTAACACATAGTATTAGTTCTGTGACTCTGAGCCAATATAACCTCAAAAGAGAGATAGTCATTTTTTCCGTCTTACAAGAACGAGGATTTTAAATAAGACAATTCTTTATTCAGTTCGAATATTTACTATATAACGTTTACTTATATTTATTTAATATACCGGTTCTCTCCATACATCAAGAAACTTAAAGTAACATTCGATAATCTGCCATTTTTTAATTACTATTTATGACCTCTATCAAAATATGTATATTTAAAGATATGCCTACAATCGCTAAGTTAACCTGCCATCTTTATGAGAATATTACAATACAGCATCTACAAAATGTTGAGTTGGCTCAAGTAACCACTAAACAAAACTGGGTAGGAGAAATGCCAGAGCAAAGAGTAAATGGATTGTGTCTATAGAATAATTTGGAATAAAGGCCTTATGCAATTTTTATTTCAAAAAAGTGAAGGAAACAAGGATGTCTGCTATTCTTTCTATTGTAATCAAATGAACTATCCCAGAAACAATCATCTATATTTACTAATGGGAAGCATGTCTAACACAATTGAAATGTAAATACAAAATCGTTTATCAATAGATTTTCGTAAGTCTCCTGAGCAAGCATCACAGAACTCAATGTAGATACGCTACAGTTTCGAAAGATTGCATGTAGCCATATAAAAGAACGAGTTGCACATCGTTTACTGATGGTTAACCTTTCCATTGTAGAGCTACATCAGAAATAAATAAACTGTTCTATAGGTCTCAAGTTAGTACTCATTTACTTCCGTTCGAGTAGCTTGGATGCGTCACTTTCTCTTATAGATGAATATTAAGACTTGAACTCCATGAGTTTGATAAGTCCAAACGGAAAATAAGCGTAGCATGGTATAACCATCCTTCGGATGCCGTTCCACCTAGAAACCATGAATAACTGGACGGTCTGACGAAATACAACTAGAATACGCAAACATATTTGAAAACAAAGGACCAAATGTTATAAAAGTACTAGTTCAGATAGAGCGATTAGGCTTCATATGCATTTTTATGAGTTTCAGTGCTTACAGGGGATACGTGTGGAGTAACATGATCCAGAAAAACAAATCGGACGAACTGACCGCTCTATAGTAAGGAAAAAGGTGTGGGATCTACGATAACGACTGATATTAAAAAAAATCGGTATCACAACTACTGAAAAAAATGAACTGACCAGTTTAATATGACATGCAGCTCTATTGGCATAAATCACAGAGCGTTCAACGCCACATTTTAATGGACAAAGATCGAGAGCCTCTGTATACTTAACTAGGGCTTCACTAAAGGAACCAGACTTGAAAAGCAGGTTTCCCTCATCTTTAATTGAAACTGCATCGTCCCGTCGTTTCTATAAAAGAAGTCATGAGAAAGAAAGTTAAACCTCGATTTCCTGAACAGTTAATGATTCTTCTTCCAATATTTTGTCGTCGGTGGATTTTTCTTCGCCATCATGGTGCTCTACGGACGCATCAAGACGTTTTGTTTCTTCCAAATTTGCAGGGGACCCTGGGGGCGAACTCGACAGAAAGTCCTCAGCATCAAGAAACTCGTCTGAACATGAAGACATGTGACCTTAGCCTTTGAAATGCGCCAAGGCTATTATGTGACCCATATTCTTGGGCTACACTTGTAACTTAGCTCAGTAGAAGCGTTTAACAGTTTACCATGTGATCTACGTCCATGTGGTAATAAAAGAGTTTTTTGCTGAGAAGCTAAGCATTTGAAGCTTTTCTGTTAAGTTCGAAGGGTGGGTAATGAGTCAATAACAGGAGTAGTACCTCCTAAAATTCTATCCACCACTACCTACTAAGGTTATGTACATTTGAAGAATCATGTTTAAAGATGTTAAAAGGCTACCGTCTCTTCAAGTAACGATTTTCACAGTTAACATATTCTGGTAACAAAAATGTCCCAACACATTTATTTGCGGGTCCCTTCATTACTTGTAGTACAGAAGTGCTTACCCATTGTAAGCTTGTTATTCAATATGTTGAATGCTCTGTTGGAGTAAAGAGGGTTTTATGCAATGCAATATACTATGGTCATATCTCGTTCAATTTTTTGGCACTATAACGTGGAAGATCTGGCCATTCTACTTGGCATTACCCTTAAGTTGTGGAAGTTGATGCCGGTTGATGTGGCTTGAAAGTGAGTGCTTGTGTCCAAAAGCAGTGGGTTTTAAAGGAGCAAGGTATTTCATATTACCAGACAGTCACGTAGTTAGTTGAAAGCAGGAGTTGCGAAATTACAGTAAAAATAGATGATTATATGATAGTAATTAGTTAGGCAGAGGTAGAGTGAAAATGGTTTAAATAGCTTTATCAGGTTAGCGTTTTATTAGCAGGGTTGTTCACACGAAACGGGGTTGCTAACCCTCCACCCGACTCTCCTCTATCGTCGCGAATTGAGACCGGCAGTACCCTAGAGAAATTTTAGATGGCAACATGCTGGAAAGAAGGGTACTTCATCAAGGTACCAGAGAATGAAGATCATACGAAGTGCGAACCATCAATCTACTTTCAGTACCAAGAAAAGTACTCAACTGGATGTTATTGAACGGAATAAATAAACCGGTCAACGTACACTCTCAAAATCAACAGGCCGGTTTCAAAACTATGATGTACCTGAGAAGACAGTGACGGACTATACTGCGAAATCGAGCACGGATGTCGATTTATAGATTTATTCAATTGAAGGCTGGTGTCAAACTGGTAACTTACTCTCGCTCTTTCTCGTTCTGCTGGTGACTGATTGAATTACGAAAGCCGCAACATCTCAACGCAACACAGAATACAGTGGACAACATGAATGTAACTAGATGAATTGGACTTTGCAGACGGCCTATCTCTTCTGTCCCTAACTCTGCAACAAATACAGATGAAGACGGACAGTGTAGCAGCAGTCTATTTAGAAAACAGTTAGCTTTAATATACACAAGATCCTCGGATGCAAAACAATCAATACTAAACCAATTACACTTGACGGAGAAATTTCGGAAGATGTAGAAACTTTTACATACATGGTGGGCATCATCTATAAACAAGGTGGGTCCAATGCAGATGTAAAGACGCGGACTGAGAAGGAAAGGGGAGCATTTCTAAAACTTAAAAAACATATGAAACTCAAATCAGCTATCAGACACTATTAAAGTCAAAATAATGACGACATTGATATAGATAATTTTTCCTGTGGAACACGATTTAATTCTGGACACCACACTAATCGTAAGAAATTTTGAAACGTTGAAATATTTACATGTACTATAACTCAACAATGGGTTCGAACTTTTGCACAAAGATTGCTTAGTAAAAGATACCGATTCCCTAGGTCACCGACGGTATAATTTATTTAGTCCTTAGGGATTTTCTTCACGTATTTTAGTAATCCTGGAAATGATCTGTAAAACCAAGAAATTCAGTCGCTTGTCAGAACTTTATAAAATGTTGGTGGTAAAAGCTACTAATTCGTTATTGAGTGGGGTTTAATCTAGTAATACGTGAATGCCTTTAAATGTTTGCACATTGCCCTTGATAGTGTGATTATAACAGGTCCGATTACTTACTTACTTTCCGGATATTCTACATTCTTCTCTTCGGTTTCTCTGTTCGGTTACTGATCAATGTATAATCCAACCGCAGACTGAAAATACTGCATATGTTGGCGGCCTTGTTGCCGTGTGAAAAAAGAGATGCATATTTCTCCAACAGGGTAGTCTTTTTATTGAGTGCTAAGCTACAAACTATTCTTTTCTTATTATCATGTTATGTCACGACATATACCGTTGCAGTGTTCCAGTGGCTGCTACGAATTTTGCACGCGTTACGGTCTGAAACATCAAAAGTACTATTTCTTAATTCTCATGATGGGATCCCAGGTATATATGACCAAGTTGCGCTTGTCGTATAACCGAAGCCACTCCTATCGAAAGGACCCCACTCTTACGAATGAGAAATCAGAAGGCAATAAATGATGGAAGCGAAATTATATTTTATCGTAAACAGAGCTTTAATGGAATAGCAACGTCTAGGCTGGCAAACTAGAGAGTGATGCTACCCACGGTGGTTCGAGTCGTGATCTGGTGAAGATGCGTGATCGCGCGCCTTCAACTAGTAGTGTCCGCTAAAACAAACATGGTCAGCATCAATGTCGAGAGCTTATGCAACTATTTGTTTTGGGGATTACTTACCGCTACACTCACATACATATAAAAACAGTTATCTGTACACCTGAAAGTATAAACTGTATATCATCCAGCACATTTCCCCACTTGGTTTGGTTGTTTACTGAAAATTTTCAAATTTTTCTGAAACTTATCGGCGTGCTGTTAACTTGTTCCTTGTTCCTTCCACGTCCTTCTGTTTGTTTCCAGACGGCCTGGAAATCAAAAAGACAGAAATAAAACTTAAATCCGTGCATTTTGTATACAAAAAATAAATGTAAACTCAATGCGTCTATAAAAACGTGTTGGACACCGACAATAAATAATGAAACGCTTTTTTTTCACAAGAAAATTTATAAAATGCACACAATAAATTTTGTTAAATAAAACATATTAATAATAATGGGTTTATCGATTTTTATTTTTTCTTTGTTATTATATATTTTAAGACAACAACAACAAAATGATATACATACGTAGATAGTGAGAGGAAATTAGTGGACATAGTATTCATTTAGGTGTACTGGAAATCGTACTTTTCTACCAGAACGCGTAGCTTTCGGCGTTATGGAGCTCTTTGATACTTCTACTTGCGTGTTAGTCATTGCTTGCGGCGTAATGGCTTAGTTCATGTCACGTTTTGCAGGTGTTGTAGCGAATTCGACACTAAAAGGTGTACCTTCTAGGTAGGCTGCTTTGAGGCGGTCACTGCTAACGTTATCCTCTTGGCCATTCTTGACAATCGTATAGTACTTTGTTTCACGTTTAAGAACCTAGTATGGCTTTTCGTAGGTTGTGTCGAGAGGTCGGCGTACGGCATCACGACGTACGAAAACGTGTGTACTATATTTTAAGGCAGGTTGGATAAAGGTGTCTGTCGATTGTTGTCGAGTTTGAACTGGCTTAACTGAACGCATAGCATTGGTAAGCCGGTTCACATAAAAATTCATATCCAGGTTTGCCGAAGTAAAAGCGGTTTCCACAAACTCACCTGGTAGTCGAAGAGTCGTTCCGTAGACTAATTCGGCGACACTACATCCAACATCTTTCTTCACTGTGCTGGCAATCCCGAGTAAAACTAGTCGTAAGGCGTCCATCCACTGAGCGATATTTGTAGCTGAAAGTGATGCTTTCAGTTGTCGATGGAATCTTTCTACCAAACCGTTAGATTGTGGGTGCTAGGCGGTCGTCCTGAAACGCGTAGTTCCAAGAAGTTTGGTCAAAGCTAGTTTAACAAGGCCGATTCCTTGGATATTATTCAAGGAATGTATTCTCGATAAGGCGTCAGCAACTACATTGTTAGCTCCCGATATATGTCGTTTTTCCGTAGAGATTTGAGAGATATAGTCAAGATGACGTGACTCTCGTGAAGAGAACTTATCTTAAGATGACTTCATCAAAAACGTCAGTGATTTATGGTCGGTGAATATTGTGAATTCCTGGACTTCGATAGAAGGTTGAAAATGTCGTACAGCACAGTACATGGCTAGTAGTTTACGTCCAAATGTGCTGTGCCTCGATTCAGTGTCGTTTAACCGTCTTGAGAAAAATGCTAAGGGCTGCCAAGCTTGGCAAGTCCATTGTTGCAGAACTGCGCCAATGGCTGAGTCAGAAGCGTAGACCGCAATGCAGATGGGAGCTTCAGTATTGTAGTGTGCCAGCATAGTTACATTGGCTATTGCCTTTTTAATTGCAACGAAGGCTTTTTAAGATTCTGAATCCATTGTGACCACCTTTTTATTTCCACGAAGCTGACCCGTTAGTGGTTTCACAATAGATGCACAGTTGGGGATAAATCGTCTGTAGAAACTTACGAGCCCGTTGAAAGCTCGTAACTGCCTAATGGTGGTTGGTTCCGGATACTCCAGAATTGCCGTCACCTTGTGTTTATATATTATCGTAACCAGAGCTTTAATGGAATAGCAACGTCTAGGCTGGCAAACTAGAGAGTGATTCTACCCACGGTGGTTCGAGTCGTGATCTGGTGAAGATGCGTGATCGCGCGCCTTCAACTAGTAGTGTCCGCTAAAACAAACATGGTCAGCATCAATGTCGAGAGCTTATGCAACTATTTGTTTTGGGGATTACTTACCGCTACACTCACATACATATAAAAACAGTTATCTGTACACCTGAAAGTATAAACTGTATATCATCCAGCACATTTCCACACTTGGTTTGGTTGTTTACTGAAAAATTTCAAATTTTTCTGAAACTTATCGGCGTGCTGTTAACTTTTATCAAAAAAGCTCTAATACTGAACACCTCATAAAATTTGCACTTACTGTTGTTATTTGCTGTAACTATCATTCAGGTGTTAATTATGTTCATAATCAACCCGACCAGAGACATCCATTTAAACTCTTGACGCTCTGACTCCTTCTGATTGTGTAGACTATTTTCGTTTTTTAATTACCAATCATAGAACTTTATTATTTTGATTAACATGACCAATAATCATGATCATTCATTTGACGTTTTTCCCATCACTTTTCGGTATGTTTCTGCTGTTCCATTTTTGACTAACTACATTGATTATGTTCTTGTACTAATCGTGCTAATTAACAAATATAAGTTTATACTAAGTTCTTTCTATTTTGACTGTAGTTAAGCTCATACTCCGAGTCGACAGTTTTGTGGAAACTGCTTGAAAGGTTATCTGTAGGTTTAAACACACCCTACATCAGGTTCATTGTATGTGCAAAGCAGTCTACTAAATACAAGTCTTTATTTGATCAGCCGTACATTCAGTTAGGACGAAGATGCAAACAGGGTCAATTGATGAAAAATAATGATAAACGGTACTGTTGTGAAAAGAAAAACAACGGAAGTTATTTTTGGGAACTCTATTCAATTTATTCAAAGCTCGTGAAAAAACTAACACTTATTTTTGCTCTTAGTTCATTCTACTAATCTTAAGCTTCCGTTTGATGTATGACTCATCGTCATACCATTTTCTGTTCCGAAGTTATTGTAATTTAAACGTAGCCTTTGCTACATCATTCCCCGACCTTTATCCCCTGTTTCGGACATAATTGTATTTGTAAATTTGTTCTACGTTGTGGTCCTGTAAATCATCTATATTATTCATGCATTTTTGTACACTAATTGACAATCGTATGACAATCGCATGGCTATCGCATTGGAGTGGTATTAGCAGGTGAATAAACGTGTTCCAGCCAACTCGTCTTCTCTGTCTCGCGCTAGAAAACCAATCAGGTGAACGAATAGTTTTCCGTCTCTCTCTCTACCCCTAATTATTTAGTCTAACCCGGAACTCACGCGACATCATCCTCAAGGTTAGTCATTCGACCTATCACTGTCAAGGTCTTGACCTACTTATCGACAAGTCGCTTAATCGCACATCATATTAGTGGGTGGATAGAACCAAAGGACACAACAAAAGTGGCGACGGGTATCTTGCAGTTATCAAGGTCATAACAAGTGGCAATTGCGTTTTTTTTATCAATTTTTCAAAATGTCTGTGTCTTTGGACGACCTTAAAACTATTCTACAAATTCAGCAAGCGCAGAGTGATGCAAATCAAATGAATCTGTTGGATGCATTGATACAGAAGCTATCATCTCATTCAGTTTCTACTTCACAGTCAGATAAATATGAAAGCATTGCGAATTCTGTTTCTGAATTCAATTATGATCCCGAAAATGGCATTGTTTTCGATTCCTGGTTTCTTCGTTACGAAGACATGTTCCGGGTCGACTGTTCAGATCTCGATGATGCAGCGAAAGCGCGTCTACTCCTTAGAAGACTTGGAACACGTGAATACAACAAATATATGAATTTCATTCTCCCTCAAAATCCTCGAGATATATCCTTTAATGACACAGTCAACATATTATCTAAAATTTTTGGGGAACAGTCTTCGCTATTCAACATTCGCTATCAATGTTTTCAAATATCTAAATCACCATCTGACGATTACCTCACTTATGCTGGCAAAGTAAATCGAGAATGTGAACGTTTCAAATTGAATGAAATTACTGCCGACCAATTTAAATGCTTGATATTTATTTGTGGATTGAAAAATCCAGAAGATGTGTATGTCCACACCAGAATTCTGGCACGCGTTGAGCAGGAACCCAGCATCACTCTTCAAATGGTCACAACCGAGTGTCAACGGTTGTTGAATCTCAAACACGATACTGCCATGGTTCAACAGAAGGAGAAATTTTCAGATTTTGGTTCCATAAATGCTCTCAAATCCTCTAAATCTCCTAAACACAAAACAGCAAGTGCTAAACAACCTTTTGGTAAGCCGCCATCACCCTGTTGGCTTTGTGGAGCATGGCATTTTGTGAAATTATGTCCATTCAAGAATCACAAATGCCGCCAATGTCATCGCATTGGTCACAAGGAGGGTCATTGCCAATCAAAGAAAAGCCAGTCCAAAAGTGGTAGCAGAAATACGAAACGACATTCACAGCTCCAAATCAAAAGCACTTTCGCGACATCCAAAGTTGGTTTTCAAAGTAAACGAAAGTTTGTAAGCTTATTGGTAAATGGAAAGCCTATACGTCTCCAATTAGATACGGCTTCTGATATTACTTTGATCTCCAAGAACACGTGGCGCAAGTTAGGATGCCCACGCATTCAGCCAACCGAACATGTTGCCAGAAATGCTTTAGGAGATATAGTTAAGCTCACCGGAGAAATCATGTGCGAAGTACAGTTCAGAGAACACAAATTCATTGACGTTTGTTATTTGACAAACCGGCATGATTTGGATCTATTGGGCTTAGACTGGATCGAGAAAATTCATCCTTTGAATGAGTTATTAGATGAGGTATGTTCTTACAAGCCCCCTTCTGAATCTATCCAAAATTCTCATATTTCTAAATCAAATGCTTCCGATGTAATATATTCTCATATTTCTAAATCAAATGCTTCCGATGTAATATATTCTCATATTTCTAAATCAAATGCTTCCGATGGAATATATTCTCATATTTCTCAATCAAATGCTTCCGATGTAATATGTTCTCATATTTCTGAATCAAATGCTTCCGATGTCTCATGTTCACATGATATTTCTGTTCCAAATGACTCCTATGAAACATGTTCTAATTCTAAATCGAATACCTCCGATGTATCATGTTCTCATTACATCTCTAAACCCAATGCTCCTGATGCGACATGTTCTCATATCTCCAAATCGATTACTTCTGATGTATCATGTTCCCATGTTTTTTCTGAGGCGGAAAATTCTGATCCTCTGTTTTCTCTTCATGATATCAATTCAGTTGCCTCCAGCAAAGTATTCTCCCACAGGATCCCAAAGTCTCATGCATTTTCAAATGTTAATTCCGCGCCAAAACCCTCCACTTTCTCTCAAACGTCCATCGCATCTCACGTAACTCATCTTCAACAAAAACAAATTGACAAGGGAAGAAGAAACCGAAAGATGGAGACGCAATTTAATCGTCATCATGGGACAAGACGTAGAGTTTTCCAAATTAACCAAAAGGTATACGTCCGCGACTTCCGATATTCGCCCCCGCAATGGACCAGTGGACGAATACTTAAGAGACGAGGAAGTGTAATGTATGTGGTAGACGTTGAAGGTCTGAAATGGGTGCGTCACGCAAATCACATTCTGGAACATGCTGGGGCTTTTCATGAAACAGAGAGACTGAACACATTATGAGAAATTTTCCTTGACAGTTTCGATATGGAGAACGTAGCAACGCAGAGAAATGCACAGCTGGAACAAAATCCTGTTAGGAGATCAATGCGCAAACGCCGGAGACCAGAGATTCTCCAGGTGGATCCAAAAAGAAGAGCTTACGTTTCTGAGGACAGATATCAGTGATGATATCTTAGATATTACTCCACATTGGTTACTAATTGTTTTTTTTCTTCTTTTTTGTTCCAGTTAACCGCATTGGTCACGCCTGCAAAGATCACAACGCTAGTCGCTTCTCAGAGTCCAGCAGTCAGACTTTATTATTTTTTTTTTCAAGGGGGAAGATGTTGTGAACAGAAAAACAACGGAAGTTATTTTTGGGAACTCTATTCAATTTATTCAAAGCTCGTGAAAAAACTAACACTTATTTTTGCTCTTAGTTCATTCTACTAATCTTAAGCTTCCGTTTGATGTATGACTCATCGTCATACCATTTTCTGTTCCGAAGTTATTGTAATTTAAACGTAGCCTTTGCTACATCATTCCCCGACCTTTATCCCCTGTTTCGGACATAATTGTATTTGTAAATTTGTTCTACGTTGTGGTCCTGTAAATCATCTATATTATTCATGCATTTTTGTACACTAATTGACAATCGTATGACAATCGCATGGCTATCGCATTGGAGTGGTATTAGCAGGTGAATAAACGTGTTCCAGCCAACTCGTCTTCTCTGTCTCGCGCTAGAAAACCAATCAGGTGAACGAATAGTTTTCCGTCTCTCTCTCTACCCCTAATTATTTAGTCTAACCCGGAACTCACGCGACATCATCCTCAAGGTTAGTCATTCGACCTATCACTGTCAAGGTCTTGACCTACTTATCGACAAGTCGCTTAATCGCACATCATATTAGTGGGTGGATAGAACCAAAGGACACAACAGGTACAGTTACAGCCTAATTGTCAAATGTCAAGGATATCTCCAACAACATAGATGATTGAACATATCAATCGGTTGGAATATATTTAGAACATTCTACCACATCAGTTTAATTGACCACTCAGTGAAATGATATATTTCCACAGGCTCACCATCAATTAAACTGAGAACAGTCTTTTTAAAGCTATGAAATATTTAGTACTTTTGCGGGCGTTTTTGACAACTCCAGTAATATCAAAACGGAATGATTTTTCGGCATGCCACATTCTGTGAATCTCACACACCTGATGAGAAATAACCGGCTTCCAGGCAATCACATGCGATAGCCACTTTTTGTCATTTTCTGAATATCCTTGTTATGTAAGAGGAGAAAAATATAATCTTCAGCCGCCGTGTACAATATGGTTCCATCTAAAGTCAAAGTACACTTTTAAGTTGTTAGAAGCAGTATTACTTAGCTGTCACATCCAAATGAGTGTATATGCACATCACATATGCGCGACAGTTGTGTTGACGTTAGGGATATATTGACAGACAAGTTTATTTCAATCAAGTGGTCAAGAATATTCTTTTTACAGCCGTTAGTGGGAATCAAAACAACATGAATTTATCACCAGTTTAATTCAACCCAATTCCGGGTTAGAACCGAAGAACATATCAGTCACAACGAATTCTTAAAACTATTCCCACTCCCCCGGTACACAGTAACAGTAAAGATTTTGTCTCCACGACAAATATGAATGCTAGATCCACTTAATCTGAAACTATGGTGTCACTATTGAATTTTAGGCTAGGATCACATCCAATGTTTTTATATTAATTACGTATACGGTTCGCCCTACTATTAAATTTTCTGTTCACTTGACACAGTGGTGGCCAAAAAGAAGTTATATTATTACACGAATATCTATAGGCAAAAAATAAAGCATAGAGTATGAATATATACTGGTATACACTGAGAAAAGTTTATAATAACAGCACTAGTTTATTTGGGAGGCTGTAAGGTATGTTCCAGAGATAGCAGCTAAACATTTGTAACCATTATATTTATCTTAGTTAATCCGGTTCCCTGTTAGGTGATAAAACTCAGAAAGATATAACAAAATGATAGGGTTGATGAATTACTAGAAATCGAGCATACGATTATACCAGTGGCAAAAGCCGATTATATATATATTACTTGCAGTAATTGATGCCCAGACAACGAAATGACTAAATACCATACGAGTGGGATTTGTAGGTTGCAAAAGCACGCAGGCGACAATGAATAAGATAATTTTGCTAATAGAACTTTAACATTTAGTGATTGCAATTTATCAATAATTTAATAACTGTAACGGAATTAACTAGCGTGACCAATTTATTAACTAATAGACGAGCTAATAGGCAGAAACGTACAGCGGCGAAATCGAAGTACAGAGAAGTGTACTGTTTCGGCATATGTAATCAGGGATAAATAAAATGGGTTACGACAAGCATATCGACGAAATATGTAGCCGTATAGTGTTATCAATTTGTTAATAATTTTGGGTGACTCTAAGTCATATCCTACAAGTATTAATATTCTTTATGTTTAATAAGTATTTATTTTTATGCTATTTACTTATACATATATTTTATATCGTGTCTTTGTGAGATAAAACTGGCTTCATTCGTGGACCTGCGACAAATCATTTCATGTATGCTTGGGATTAATCTTTGTTGATTGTAATCATACCTGTAGTTAATTCGTGTCATTTGATAAGGCGTTTAAATATAATTTGTTTACTTAGCTATTTTACGAGCAGCATGTTTCTGCAACCATGATTCTGGTCTTCATGAAATTTACAGCAGTTAGATTTAAATTTTCATTGGAGTAAATATATGTTGAAGGTTTCTAGGCGTATTTTGAGTAGCTGGTTGGTCCGTAGAGCAATTTGTACTAAGAAGAAAACACTTATGTGCATATTGTTCTTATTGCTGTGACACAATTTGCACTGTTCAGCCGCCAGTGAAAAACTGTTTGACGAAATGAGTTAGTTGCACATATAACAAGACTTGTAGATTGAAATATCAAAAAAAATCAGCAACACAGAAAAACGAACAAAGATTCTAAGTGAAAGCAAAACGCACTTTATGGCAGTGGGAGCGGAATAATCCCTCACTTTAGTGTGCTTCTGATTAGTTAAAGGGTATTTAATGGTAGTCGCATATATATGGCCATATAAGGTTTAATCACAGTATTTAGTTCCCAAATAAATAATTGGGTTGTGAAGCGAGAAAATCACTGGGAACAAGAAAACCAATATGATGGCATAATTGTGATCATTAAATACAACTGGTTTGACTTTGAAGTGTACGTTTAAAATCACTTTCTTTCAATAAGCCCAGTGTCACTAAATACTTCAATATGCAACTGGTACACGCGAAAAATTAATTTTCACCTTGATTCAGATTACAATCAGTGCAGATGACATTTCGCTAGCTTTTCTTTTGAACAAGAACTAATCCTAACAAAAACGTTACATACAGCTACTATTTTATCCATCAGCAATGATATCTGCTAGTAAGGTAAATCATAAGGCTAGGATGAAGCCGTGGATTTCAGTAGCATCCACCGAACTGATGGATGCTCGTAAACTCCTCCCACCTGGCTCTGAACATAATAAAGAGCGAAGTGAGCTTAAGCGCAGGCTGATAAAAAGCCTACGCAACGACCGTGAACAGTGATGGGTGGCGAAAGCAAAAACGATGGAAAAGGCAGCGGCGATAGGCAACAGTAGGCAACTTTTTCGACTTATCAACGAAACTGGTATTAGGGATCCGAATGTGAGTGAGACTATCTCGGAAAAGGATGGGATTACAATTTATTCTCAGTCCAGGAGATTGGACCGGTGGGCAGAACACTTTAGGGATCAGTTCAACTGGCCTTCAGCCACTCTTCGGTTGCCCACGATCCCCAGTCATCCTGAATGGCAAATCGACTTAACTCCTCCTAGTCTTTACGAAGTTGAGAAGGCTATAGGAAATCTGAAACGAGGTAGAGCAGCAGGTCCTGATAGGCTTACCCCTGAGATTTTTAAGGATGGTGGTCCAGTTTTAGCAGCTAGATTGACTAAAATCTTAGGTAGAATCTGGGAACTGGGCGTAATACCATCTGACTGGTCTCAATCTCTGGTTGTCCCAATTTATAAGAAAGGACAAAAGTCTTCTTGTGACAATCACAGGGGAATCAGTCTGACTAATATAGTTTCTAAATTGTTAACCTCGATTATACTTAGACGCTTAACTAGAGCTCGTGAAGAGCAGACTAGAGAAAACCAGGCTGGATTCAGACCTGGACGTGGCTGTATAGACCACATCTTCACACTGCGACAGGTCCTGGAACACAGACACACATTTAAGCGCCCTACAATAATTGTCTTCCTGGACCTAAAGGCGGCATTCGACTCTGTTGATCGTGAGGTTCTGTGGCAGTGTCTGTCATTGAAAGGTGTACCAAAGAAGTACATTAACCTTATACAGGCTCTCTACTCTAAAACTACAGGTCGAGTGAGAGCTTATGGCGAACTGTCATCTGAATTCCTCACTTCAAGTGGTGTCCGTCAAGGATGTCCACTTTCCCCATTCTTGTTTAATTTTGTCATAGACATGCTCCTAGATATAACCATGTCTTCGTCTGACTTTTCAGGAGTTGACTTACTACCAGGAGCCTCGCTTACTGACTTAGAGTATGCTGATGACATAGTCCTATTTGGTGAAGACGCTGACAAAATGCAGTCTTCTGACTACCCTGAGCAACAATGCAAGCATGTTCGGGATGCGGTTTTCCCCCTCGAAATGCAAAATGTTGCTTCAGGATTGGGTTGCATCGGCACCTGAACTAGTGATAGGGAGTGAAGTAGTCGAGCGTGTAGACCGCTTCACGTATCTGGGGAGTCTCATCAGTGCTGATGGCCTGGTGACTGACGAAATCTCAGCACGGATACAGAAAGCTCGATTGGCTTTCGCCAAGTTGCGTCACTTATGGCGCAGGCGAGATATCCGCTTGCTAACCAAAGGACGAGTGTACCGTGCAGCAGTTCGCTCTGTCCTACTATACGGTAGCGAAACATGGCCGTTAAGAGTAGAGGACATTCGTAGGTTACTGGTCTTCGACCATAGGTGTCTCCGAAGCATTGCTCGAGTATCGTGGGACAACCGAGTGAGCAATGCTGTCGTTAGGAAATGGGTTCTAGGAAAGGAGGGCAAATCAATAGATGAGGTATTGAAACTTCATCAGTTGAGGTGGTTGGGACATGTGTTACGCATGTCTAACTACCGTCTGCCTCGACGAGCTATGTTTAGCAGCGTAGGAATAGGTTGGAAGAAAGCTAGGGGCGGCCAAACCAAAACATGGCAGAAATCGATGAAGTCACTGACAAGTGGACTGAGTCATGTTGGTAGATGTAGGCTGCGTGGTTGGGGTCCGCGAGACGAAAGTCACCAATGGTTAGAGACCTTGAACGACACGGCTCAGAATCGTTTGCAATGGCGCAGGTGCATCCACTCTTTGTGTTCTCTCAAAATCTAACCTTCTGAATTCTCTATCTTTCTCCTTTCAAATTTATCTCACTGAATTATACTTTTCGAATCATATCTTCGCTCCCTTATTTTCTGCATTACTGCTAATACTTCTACTATCGCTATCACTCTTGGATTTGAACTGACAGTTGCGTCTCCGTGCTGATGTGGTATGGCAACCTGAACTGATGTACGTACGTACGAAGTTCTGCGTTGTATCTATCCATCTATCTTATCCATCACTACTACTGCTTTTTTAATACAAAATAGTCTTCCAGACAACATTCAGCTTATACCTGAAGTCAGAACGAAGTGTGAATCAAAGGTTATTTTTATGTAACAACTAAAGAATGTAAGTTTGAAAGTTAAACTGTTATAAGTGTTTCTAAGTCTTCAAAATACATATGAATACCATGAATAAACAATGTCTAATGTCCCAAAGATGGTTTAATATTTATGTAAAAAAAATGGTTAATTTGATTATTGTTTCTACTTCATTAAAAATAAAACATGAGAACGATGACGCTACAAACATATACAAAGTAATAGTGAATGCTTTTTGTTAGAAAATTAACAAACTTATTTTACTCAATGTAGTACTTTATCTAAATGACATATATCTGCATCACACTTGATTAATTATTTTTGATCATTAATTCTGAACTCAAAAGCGTAGAACCTGTAGAAAATTTACCAAGGAGAATACTCTTTGTTCCAACATCTTTAGGTTGATGTGTATGCAGATAAATTAATCAATCTCATTGATACTTTATTTCTTGGAGTAATTTCATTTCTGATAATGTACGATAAACCACTAGAAGACAAATATATTTGCGCGAAAATAGGGGGAATACGTAGGAAAAAGGTAGTCTATATGAGAAGGATATTTGCAAATAAAGTGTTACAAGTGTGTGTGTGTGTGTGTGTGTGTGTGTGGATGGATGGACGGATGGATAGATGGAACATTAAATAAATACACATAAAGACGTGTATTTACATGAACTACATGTGTTGGATTGTTGTTGTGTTAAGGTCTCCTAAGTGCAAATCTTATGTACACAATTATTGCATATTAATTAACTTCACTTATATATAAGGGCGGTCGGATGCACATGAATAAAGAAGTCGAAACGAGGAATTAGAGTTGAAAGTATTTGGAAGCAAAATAATCAAACAAGTGACAAAAGTCCAAACAGCCTAGTGAAAAATAGGGAGAAAGTTTAGTCCTACGTCGGACATACAGATACAATGAAATGTACAATGTAAAAGTCAACGTGCTCATGTAGTAGTATTAGCCTCTACAATGAAATCTATTTTTTTTCCTGTAGTGTTAATATCACATCCAGAATCAACATAATCTAACGAATTATCAACAATGCACAGACGGAAAAGACTTCTGACTGATAAAGAATTCCAGCTAACTATTTGGTAATATCATGACAAGGTAATTTATTCACATCCAATTTAGGTCGCAGAGACTCATCTTTCTTGTGTAATTTAAGAGTGATATAGCTTTTCGATAATGAATTCATATAGTCTAAGTTTTACTAAGAGATCATAATTGATAACTGACTGATCTTTCATCATCCTTATAAACTCACCTCAACATTTTTGGATATTGTTGGGGATGTTAGATCCCAAAAACTCACTTGGCAAACCTGTTATATTTGTGGTTTTATTGTGTAAATTTAAACTTCCTGTTTTCTCGACAAAATGTCCCTTTCTCACCTTCAGTTCGTGTTTCCCACTTGGTAAGACACTAAATCTTATTGGTTCATTGTTTATTTTAGTACGGTATTTATGACATTCCAAGGACGCTCTCTGTTTTTGTATATATACGCATGTGTTGTGTGTGTTGATGTCGTCTGACAGGCTGCCTGTGGAATTAAACGCTTCTTGCTGTCTTTGGACTTCTTACTCTAGTTAGCAGAGCTGGGGCGCTGTGGGATAGCTTAGCTTTCTGTTACTGTGTCGTTGGTCTTACGTTCGTTAGCAGTTATCTAGGTGTCACCATAACTCGCGAATCCTTAGTAGATATCTTACTTAAAAGGAGACCAAGAAGTTCTTCATAATGGTCAATATACATTAAGCCAACCTAAAATAGCCTGTATATGAATCTTCAATTTTCGGTCCTGTTGATCTCAAAGAGATATTTATTTTACACTGTCTTCTTGGGAGCCAGACTTGTTTGTAGTGATGATAGAAATAATCGTAAACTGAATGAAGTGAAAGAGATATGTATTGGCAGTGGCTGTTTTCTAAAGTTTAGTGGTAGAAATAGGAAACAAAAACAGAAATGTGGAAATTATCTACTACTCAAAACACTGCGCTAACAGATTCTTGTTAGGCGTGAGGAAAAAATAATTTTTAAGTTGAACTCAAATAAAAAGGAAACGAAGTCTAGATAGAAACAGACCTGCTGACAATAATTTACCGACAGATTTACATTAATTTAGCCAAATGTCTTTGGCTAATTTACCACTAGTTACCCGCATCACTACCACCTCCTACTCCCCACCAACGAAATAACAAATCTCCATAGCCTAGTAATTCTTACGAACAAGTTGGATCTTCGGAACAAAAACCCTTTTCCCATACAATTTATCTAATAAAATAAACAAGATGGGTTACAACCTATAAAAAAAATACTTGTTTCCTGTAACTAATGCGGATTTTTTCATCAATTAAGACAGTTGTTCTAAATGACTTACATTTGAATCGGATATCATAAATTGAAGAATATACTTGTCCACACCATCATACATTCTTTATGGGCTAGGAACTTGTTATGGTCTTAAAAAACAGGGATTACAATATCAAACGCGAATGGGTGCCTAGTCTATCACTGTATGTCTGCCCTATGCACATTCAATCCCAAGCCAGAAATAGAAGAACACAAGCCAATGGACTAACCAGACAGAATCATATTATATTTCACACATTACTTTATAAATACACAAAACCAGACCACACCGTCAACCAATTAGAAAACTAACAACTATACAAAATATTAGTAATAGTGAATGTGAACTGGAGTAACGTATACACAATCAATTAATAGTAGTTCATCAATGAGAAATGATACACTGACAGTTGGTGCATTAAACGGTAGGATAGGGCAAGGACAACGTAATAATAATTGGGATAAAATGTTCACTTAGTATACAACCAAAACTATTGAAATAGTCTACAGAGAAACAATTCTTGACGATAATCAATCTTCTTTAGTTACTTGTCATATCAGAACTGTTTAATGTTTTGAAATTTTTTATCCCTAACTGTGTATCATTTTGATCCAATAGGAAATTACTTGGTGATAAATCATATTATTGGTTTGACTCACAGTTGATGTAGATATCTTAAATGAATAACCATTTATTTATCTCCACGAGCTTAAATGATGCTGGTAATGAATCGTCCGTTGACGACCACAGACGTTTATCGCCAATTCAACCACAATAGGAAACTAGGAAGCATTCATTGGATAGCTGTTCCAACAACCCAGATAACACATAGTCACAACTTATAGTTACTGCGTAACTGACGAATTTATTGATTAGTCAGTCATTTTAGTTTAACCTTTAGCCCTTTCAGTAGTTATGATTGTCACAGCCTGTTTTGATTTCCAATTTGCAAATACTGGTTTAAATATTAATAGAATGCATAGACTATAATTAACCTCAACATTTTTATACGTTTCGATAAATTCTCTTTAAGAAAACCAAATTAATAAGTATTTCAAAGTGAATAACAAAGCTTAAGGCAGAAATATCATTTAAATTAAATTCAAAGGAACCAACAGTAAAATGTAGGCGAAGTAATATTACTTTTTTCAACGAATCTGATGATGATATCGAGACTAAAAGACTAATTACCTACAATGACCATCTCCTTTCACATTTTTCAGTTTGATCACTCCTGTGAAGTAAGCTACGATTGCATATATTTTAGGAATTCACATTTTCATGATCATCAATATCTTCAATACTGCTTCAGTAAATGTGTGATTAATACAGTTATCTGCACAATACTCGTAAATTTAAATGAAACGGGTCATATTCCGGGCATTAACTATTCACTTTCAATAGTTCACAGTGTTAATAACTGTCAACGGAAGACGAATAGACTCGGATTTCTCAAACAAATCAAAAGTAGTAGCTATTCGAATTCAAACGAAGAAACTGGAGCTTTATATATGCAAAGTGGAAATGTATAACCGCCCCTTTAACATAACCAACATCAGGCTAAGTAAATCACTTGTCATCTTAATGATGGGCTGAAGCAATTTACTTTATATACCCATCGATTTTACCAAACCCCCATCCCCACCACCATCACCACCATTCCACTTTGTATTATCCCAACATCTCTTTACTGTTCCAAATACGGATTTCTGTTGCCACTCAAATCCGTGTATTATTATTATTATTATTATTATTATTTAATTTGTATTGTGACTGGCAAGTGGAATCCAGGACGCGCGTTTCGTCCTATTTGGGACTCATCGGCTGGATGTACCTGCATCCAAATGTTGATGTTCACAGTGGGATTCGAACTCAGTCCGGTTCGTGTCATACGCCACCGCGTACACCACTAGACTACTGAGTCCAGACAGTCACGTTTGTGCAATGGGCGAATCGGTAGTAGAATGAACTTGTATATTCCCATTGATTTATTATAGACTGAAGCTGGTCAGTCACTGTTGCTATATGTGCATCCTGTGCGGATCGCCTCGATATAGCGATTATTCGTAGCGATTATTCACAGTGGGAACATCAACATTGGGATGCAGGTACATCCAGCCGATGAGTCCCAAATAGGACGAAACGCGCGTCCTGGATTCCACTTGCCAGTCACAATACAAATTAAATGATACTTACGAATAATCGCTATATCGAGGCGATCCGCACAGGATGCACATATAGCAACAGTGACTGACCAGCTTCAGTCTATAATAAATCAATGGGAATATACAAGTTCATTCTATTATTATTATTATTATTATTATTATTATTATTATTATTATTATTATTATTATTATTATTATTATTATCAATATTCATCCTGTAATCACATGACCAATTTAATGAATACTCTCACTCCCTATTATCACTATTTCATATCATTTTATGCATTACAATTAGCCATCCTTCGTCTAAATATTTGTTTTGATTTGTGCATTCACATTTTTTATCTAGATTTTGCCTCCTTACCCCATCCCACCTCACCCTCAACATGTATTTATTTTGGTGGTGATCATGATCACCTTGATAATTCCGATTGAAATAAAAACGGATTGAAGTGAAGATCGAAGACTAGCCATTTTGAAATTAGTAACCCCGGATTTGTAACCTGTAATCTAGATTGCAAGATAATTCTGTCTTAAACTTAAATATTCACTTTAAGTTGTTAATTTATTTGGATTTCTAAATGTAGCATCTGACGAGAATTTATTGTAATGAATATTCTTCGTGTTTATAATTGCTTTGATTTAATAAACATCGAAGTTTTTAGATGGTTTGCATACTTTTGCTGTTTGGCTTTTTCACAGATTGATCCCATTTATGTACCACTGAAAACCTTTGAACACTAGAGAGGTGTTCCGTCCTAACATAGCACTGTTCAGCAGTGCGCACCCTCACTTCTGTCGGAGAATCAAACTAAGAACCATCAAGTTTCATAGTGGAGGCTTGACACATTTTACTAATGAACTGGAGTCCATTCGTAACATTCCTACTTAAAACAATTCGTGACAGCGCGATGATCAGTGAATACGATTGATGATGAGTATCTTACTTCAGACATGTATCAGTTTGTCAAAAATATGTTAACGTTTGATGGAGATCAGTAAATCGATTATTAATCGAGAATGCATAATGCGTGGACAATGATTATCAATCACATAAATAAAATGTTACTAATTTGATCATTTTCATTCACGTACCCTTGTCTCGTCATTCTTGTAAGGGTTTCTGTTATGTCTAGTAAAGATTGTCAAAGAATTTTACATCTAACCAACTGAAACTGATTGTACACAATTGTCACTCTGTTTATTTACTTAAAGTATTCCATTTCTACATTGTTTTGAGTTTAGTTAGATGATAATGAGTTTGCTCCTAAAATAAAACTATTCATATGCTTCTTTTCAATTATCAACGCTTGTTTTTTTATTACCATATTTAACTGTGTAACATCTAGTTGTTGCTTTAAACATGTTATGTAATTTAATTCTGCTACTGTTTATTCGGTTAACATTTCATAAGTGTTGTAAGATCGGCATTTTAATCCTGGCTTTTTTTTTTTTACATAAAACAACTTACTATTAAGAAGTATAAGTTTAATTTTTCTAATTACTAACATACGTAACTAGTTTTAGTTGATTGAATTCGTCACTGAGTAACGTTGGCAGGATACCATTGAAAACCAAGGGGTGCTGGACAGCTGTTTCTTCTCAGTATGGGACTCCTCAGCAGTGATCACCTTCGATTCTGCCTTAGTAGCTTCAAGTTGGCGAACACCTAACCCTCTGCAATACTGAGCTTACATCCAATGGTAGAATTCCCTTTTCAATCCAGGATGTTTACCAAACTTTAGTGAGAAGTCTTGACTGGTGGAGTTCAGACTTGTCAGGAGTGAGATAGTTATCAATGACAATGGATGATAGTCGCGTTATATAACAAATTGATGGAAAGAGGAATTCTACCATTGGACACCGGCCAACCCAGTAGTACAGAGGAATAGGCATTCACCGACGTGAAGTCTCTGGGAAGGATTCGAGGATGCACATTGTTTAGGAGTCTCTCACTGGGACGAAACAATTATTCAGTGCTTCCTGGTTTACAATGGCACACTGCCAACATTAATCTGTGATGAATTCAATCAACTAAACTTAATGCCAGTCTCCACAAGCCACCTCAATTAAATTATATGTGGCAATTGTTACTGACTTGTTGCGATAAACCAAATATACTTGAAACAAACTTTTTTTCAATGCATTAGCTAAGCCCCTGCTACTTATGTTTGCATAATGGTACGAAAATAACTAGATAAATATAATTCAGCAATCCATAAAAGTAGTACAATTTATCGAATAGTATCTTCAACAAGTTGTTGATTGTGGACGATGGATTAGTTTCAAAATGTCATCCAATAAACAGTATTGTTTCACTATACGATCATATCGACTAAGTAAATGTTTATGAAATCAGTGTATACAACAAATAATAAAGATACATTTGTTGAATAATTTATTTAATGTTGATGAAACTAGATAATTATATTATCTACACGTACTCGTAAGTTACTAAGTGTAATCTAGTAATTAAATGAACAAAGCGGTAAGTGAAATTCCATTCTGAATTGTTTATACTTTACACGTTTACCATTCACTTATAATAGAGTTAATATTTATTTTACTGATTTAACCAACCTGATTATTTTACAACAAAAATATAATTCATATGAATTATACAATTAATTAATTCATATACTATAATGCTAGTTTGTAACAAATTCTTAAGAAGAAATACTACAAAAACTGAACATTCCAAATAAACTTATTAGAAAAAAGCTAGACAACTAACGGTTTATTCAATGAAATATGTATTTTGAACAGCTGTTTTGTACTAATTTGATAATATAGAGAAGACGATGATGTTGAGTACTGGTAGAAATACAAAGGCGGTTGTTGTTTCCCTCTTGCTCATACCGTGAAAGAGTTCTTTATTTTAAGGCGCCAGAAAAAGAAGTTGTGTTAGAAGTAGTTTTGGCTACCCGAGAGTATAACCGCAGTGCTTAAGGCCCATCTCACAAGACCTTTTTATCAGTAGTTTTTTGTGTGTTTGCTGTGTATTTGTCAAGGCCTTACAGCAACGTGTATATCAAAAGATCTGAAAGTCATGAACTCCAGTACCAGCGAGATCTCGGCTGGACATCGTTAGGGAGTCACGAACCAAAATAAATAACTCCACGTAGGTAGTGGTTCTCCAGCTAGTTATTCGATTTCAACATCTTTTAAAGAGATGTCCCCAATGAATATAAACTGCTTTTTACAACGACTGGTTAAAAAACTTGTTGAACATTTGATTTTTAACGACTTATAGAAATCTAACCCCAATGAAGAGTGGTCACTGATTAACTGATTACTCTAATACTATGTATCAAAAGCACAAACATTTTTTCAATCTAATATCCTTTATTAAGCAGTCAGTCTAGCAGCCTATACTAACATCCAGGTTCATATCACATCATTCAAGTTAAAGGTGCTTCTATATGGAAGATATTTGTATGTTCATGTATGAAAGATGTTTGCTGATACATAATTCAAACTCAGTTTTATCAATAATTTATATCTCTTTAAGGATAATAAGAAACTGAGGGACAGTACAGAATAAATGTGTCTTCCTAAGTTTATACTTTAAACCAATCGACATAAACCGAATAATACAGAATAAGAATTTAAAATCTAGAATGAAACAGTCATCACTGATTCTCTAATAAATGTTACTTAGTATTTTACACCATCTTCATACATCATATATGCATGCATGTAGACTAACGTCGGCTAATAGTCCAACTTGCCTCTATTCGATTGCAAAAATGTAGTGGTCTAACTTATGTGAACTAACAATAAAGCCACACCATCCAGTGACTATATAGCTTGATACTCCCTAACCGTGGTGGCTAGGCCTTCCAGTTCATATAATACTTGCGATATAAGAAACTGTTTTGCTTGATATGAATATATTTTATTACATAAAAGGGAAGTTACATAAGTAGATAGCCACCGCGTTGCACTATGCAGACCTCTTATACCCATTGCGTATGTCAACTATGCTAGCCTTGATGAGTTGGAATAATTCATTCATTATTCAGTAGTCAATAATCCCAGTGTAACTTCGTTACGGTTTAGTGTTTTCATCCTAATCCTATCCAGGTATTTATTTGATCAGCTGTTTAGTTGGAGCTGGGTACATAGGTTGCTCACCAAGGAACATCTTCCGATGTATGAGAGAGCATCTGCTACATTGGTTCGATAAAGAACAACAAAACATACATAATAATCAATTGTGTAGTACGTAGTTGACTATGACTAAACATTTGAGATTACTTATGTGGTCAAACTGAATCTACTGAAAGGCTCATATATAGTAGAAGCATTGCCGTTATGAAATATGAAGTTAAATTCATGTCTGTGAAAATCAATTGGATGACCGTTGTCTTCCCCAATGTGTTTTAATAAACCTACATCCCCGCTTACGATGACCGTGATTCGCCTACTTGTAAATTTCCAATCTAATCATGTCTTTTACAGTTATTCTCACACGGGCTCTACAAATGCTAGTCAATCTGATGATTTAGTTATTTTTAATGAATCAAATTTACCTTTTATTATGATATTTACATATTATGAACCATCATGTTCATTATCTCGTATGAATATGACTCTTCATCTTCTCAAAACAAAATGATTGAATCGAAAATTTTCTTTTCTGAAAAACTTGTTTGATTTCTTAGCGAGGATCTTGAATGAAACAAAAACTTTTTCTGTTTGTGTTAGTCTATTAACTTTTGAAAATCAATGGGGTTATAATTCATTCTGCGGAACTATCTGAAGTGCATTTATTACTCATATTGTACCTTGTGTATAATATTGCAACTAGTGTGACTTTATAAAATTGACGATATTCGATTAGTGAGACGTTGGGTTGAGGTTTCTATTGGGCCCGATGTTTAGATAATGCTTGGTATCTATCTAACTTCTTAAATGAAATATATTCGTATAACTCAACAACTATCTTTAACCAACGCTTCGGTACTGTATGCGGTTCGACGCATAATATATAAAGCGTATGATCAGTTGATACGAAATAATTTATTTCACGGAGTCAAAATCAAACGAACAAGGATTTAAAAAGCGTAGAGGACGAAAGTTCCTCTTTTCATTCATACTGTAACATGTATACTAAAATAAGAATGTACAATGATAGAAATTTTATGTTCAGGGTTATCAGTGGATGTTACAACTTTAATACAGCCGAGATAGTAAATGATTTTTATATAGCCATATTGATGATCCCTTAGACAATCGTTGTCGTTCCAGCTGTTAGTTACTCACACCACTCAAGTATGACAAAATTGGATAGTAATTGACAGGTGGAATCCACGATTTTTTGTTTCACACTATGTAGGTTCATCATACCAGTTTTGTTGTATAATCAGGATTCAGACTCAGTCCAGTTGACGAGTGTCAAATAAAATGAAGTATATGTCCCGGATTTCTTCACTAGCCTCAATCGAACTGTAGTTATACTTGTGGATTAACTCTATATCGACGTATTCCTCATTGAATATACATATGACAACAGTGACTGTTCAATTTGGAACCTTATTAGCATCAAGAAGAACATACAAATACTTGGAGATTATGCTCATATTAGTTACTACCATTCTAACAGATCTTAAATAGAAGAAACAACCAATTGCATACCCTGGATGTTGATGTTGTTTATCTACTCTTGTAATGGTTATTTGTTTATCATTTATTTGACCTTGCTCTAATGACTTTATCTAAACTACCTTGAAATTATTGAAATAATTATGCTAATATGAACTGATTAAATACAACTCATACTAACTCATATTGACAAATGTTTATATTATACATTGATAGATTCTAACATAAAACAATGTGGTTTTCATAAATTTTGCTCTTAATTTCTTTCTAGAACGTAATACATACCTTTTATTCAAGATCCTAATCTTCCTTGTCGATACGAGGAGTTCATAATGAACAACAAAAAAATAATTTTATCAAACCTTGTAGGAGCCTTGTTTTAATTAATCATGACCAAATAATGGAACTCTTGAAAAAAAAGTACACTTTACGGATTGTTCCTTTTATCTAGCTATTCTATCGAGTTCACGTGATATACACTGTTTAATAAACCGTTGCATTCGACTTTAATTTTCACACAGTTTGATGGAAGATGGATTGTAAAGGCTGTAGTCACACCCCCACCTCCCTAAAATACTGATCTATGTACTGCATATTTCTTTGTTGATATGTATGCTAAATGTTAGACTTTACTGTGCTTTTGAACTTTGGCCCTGAGTGTGCTTTGTACCGTTGAATTCTTTTGGGTTCAAATATATACATGTTACATCTTCGTCCTAGACTTTTTGATCATATGCGTCTCATGAGATTGTCGTCTGTGAATGAGTCACTGTGATTGACGAAGGTGCAATTACTGATAGTGCATATATAGTTGTTGAACCAAATCACTATTACTAATTCAGTAGCACAATATGAACTCAACAGGATCAACAATATTTGAGTTTTTATACATTGCAAAGGAAATGTGGATGTTAGAATTTTGGAGTTAGATTTCACATTAAACTCAAATAGGTAATGAATTTTATCGCTCTAATTAAGTGAATAGACCACAAGTCCAGTAATTTTGAGTAGTTTTCCTATGTATTCCATGTAGACGTTCAAGCTCTTGCTTAGTAAAACAAAGGATCAGTATGTTGTACTACATAATTAAAGAGATTATACAATAAATCAACTTATTATTATCTGAACTGTACACACCCATAAATCTTCACCAACCTAATTCTAATGCTGAATATAAAAATTATGATCAATGAACGGTTAGAATCTTATAATGTTTCGATTGATACGCCTTGTTTTGAATTCACAATACAAATGTCTCATAAGTGAGGCATCAGTTAATTTACAATTTCGTGTATATGTATGAAAGAACACTGGAATTCAATGTCTAGAAGATAAAAGATGAGTGCACCTACGAAATTTAAACTGATTCTCAGCCATGTTACATAACTTCTTCAACCGCTAATCACAGTTAACACACAGAAACCATCCAGGTAGTCTAAACCCGACAACGTGGCTCAGACCAAATGTCAAGTACTTCCTGGACTGATACCACTTTCTGGCTTTTTAGCTTTAGCCCTCTTCTAACCTACTCTTACAGTAACTAACACTGTTCGAGATAGGCTGTGGTTGTGAAGGCTATTATCGGCTTCTACAAACTATAACTTATGTTCCACTACAAAACTTAGACTATTCAATAGAAATATGTAACCAACAGATAAGGTCACTAATAAGGTTATGTGATAGTGAAAAATGGAGCCAAATTATTAAGAAAATGAATGTACTCTGTTATGTCAACCAACGGTGGAATCGAAAACAATATTTTGTAGATGAAAAGGATGTTATATGTCGCTTTTGCTGATAAGGATCAAGATTACGAAATTTTCGAATATATTATTATTTTCTCTAGCCAATTTTTTACATACAGGGACATGATTAAGAAAATAATGAACGTATGTTTCATGCTAGTTGGCACTCATCAGTAAGGCGTACTTACAGTGTTGAAGAAATTGATACTCATGTTGATATTCTATCCCACAGTTTCTTATAAGCGATTTTCAAGCCACCTAACATCGGTAAAATATTGCAAGTAATGCCAAGTTACTTAGATTAGTGAACACAGAATTCAACTAGCAGTTATGTATGTGTTTGCATTTACATGTTGTTAATGTTAAAGACAGAAAAATGATCAAATTCTAATGACATATTTGTATCCTAATGGACTGATATATTGCAATTCATAGCACTAACAATAGGAATAGGTAAACTTTAGGAAATCAGTTGCATCGTCACTGTTTTTTATAATTACTTCTTTTATTTTCACAACAGTTGTTTAGAATGCTATAGATTATACTTTGTATTCGTTTAAAAGATTCTTTGAATTCGATATTTAATATATAAAATTAAATAAAACTCATATTGTAAACAGACTAATTCAAGAATAACCTAAATGAATAAACCGTCACGACACCACCATTTACTGAAGAAGTTTTCATCCATAATTAAATGTCATTAACTTTATCGAAACTATGAAAGGAAATTGTCGAACGTAAACAGTAAATCGACATTTATTCCGACTGAAACCAAATAGTCAGCTAGTTAATAAGTAACTTCAGGATGTTTCTGAAGTTTTAGTGAGAAGTTGTGACTGATGAAGTTCAAACTTGTCAGGAGTGAGTCAGTTATCACCAATGTCAATGGATGATGCTATACCATAAATTTATGGAAAGAGGAATTCTACCATAGGACACCAGCCGACCCAGTGGTGCAGAGGGTCATAAGTACTTCATGTGAAATAGAGGGCTTGGGTTCTATTCCCTTAGGGCTGGATCGAAAGTGTACTTTGCTTAGGAATCCCATATCAAGACCGAACAGCTATTCAGTGCTCCCTGGTTTTCAGTGGTACCTAACTAACATCAATTTATGAGGAACACAGGTAACTAAACTTAATACCTACCTCTACAAAACCAACTCACTTCATAAGTAAAAGAATAAACTAAGAATATTCCTAAGTTCATCTAAAAAGTTATTGTACATAGAAGTGCAAATAAAATAATAAATTTACTAGCTTTATTAAACAGAATGAGTCCAAGGCAATTTAAAGAATACAAGCAAAGCATGAGTGTTAAAGGTCAGGATATAATGGACTAGTTGAGTCTTGATCAGATATCACCCCTATTTAAGTTATTTATATGAGGTCAAGGTAACCAGTCACGTGATATGTTAACATGCAGTAGACAATACAATGAAGGATTCCATAAGATATAAATGATTTGCACATGAAATGAAATCTAATCATGAAGTGAAAAGCATGGCTCGTAATTTAGTGTGTACCTTTAGAAAATTAGTTTAATTAAATAGTGGAATTACTTGTAGTCATAACTTTTTGATAAACCATCTAATTACAATAATATTGACAGCTGATTAAAATTGGGTGTCATAGCTTAGTCGATTGAGTGCCGTATCATTTGCTCAAAAAAGGTTAATTTCCTTGGAATTCAGAATACTTTCCACTAGAATCATCGCAAATATGCTTCAGAAAGTCATGTATACAATAATCAAATATCTTAAATTCTCAACAACGACAAAAATAATAATCTCTTATTTAAACTCCACTGGTTACGTCTTCTCAGTAGGACTCCAGGAGTTGGGCACTAATGAGTTGATACTGATTGTAAATAAATGTTATGGAAATTGTCAAATCTAAGTTTGATATCATGAATCGGTTTGAATTAGAAAATTATGGAAAACTAAGAAGTACTGGAAGCGATTTCTGAAGTTTTAGTGAGAACACGTTACCAGTTCATTTTAACCTTGTCGGGTGTAAGGCAATTACCCGCCGATGGCAGTGGATGAAGTCTCTAATTTGTTTGAATCCAATGAATTTTCATTTCAACCATGCGTATACCGTGAATAGGTGGTGAGTTAAATAACTACTTTACTACGTATATCCTTGTCAGTCAAAAACAGTGTAGAATCTCGCATATATGTACATCTGTTCATAATGCTACATCATGTCTGAACAGCAGGACATATGCCAAAGAAGTAGTGGTAGTAAAAAAGATCGAACATGGAGAAAATTTAAAGAGAAAAAATAAATTAACCGGATGAATGATATAGTATTAAGTTAAAACTTAGAATTTAAGGCAGGACAAAAAACGGATAAAGTTGAACTATTGAAACCAGTATTGAGTCATGTCAAGCATCTCCGAAAATTGGTCACGACGATCTTGAAAACACCAAACTGATAGTCTGCACCGACTAATAAGGCTCAGACTAACTCCCAGTGACTTTATAGTCTAGTCCCATGTTTTAAAGTAGCCAAGCCAACATTTCCATCAAAATATTCCAGTCAACGTTACTTATTGAAATAGATGGCGGTTGGGCATTAGAATCTTATTCATCTGTTTTTATTAACATGCATAACTGAAAAATAAACAGGAGGAGAAACTCTTAGTCCGAAATAATTCAATAAAGGCTTCAGGAATCCCAAATTTTTAATTGACTGTTTGAAGGATAGCGTTACGATCACTGCGATTTACGTTAATTTATAAAAGTATAATCTGTTTCCACTAAACTTCTGAATATTTCGGTATATACTGAAACATAGTTTTATCTTCGAAACGAAATCCAATGTGCTTACGATGGTAAAGGATATTTAATTGAAATGAAATTTATCTCACTGAAACAGTAACAAGGTTAAATAATATTGTTATTACTTTTCAATTAAGGTACAATCAATAATGCCATTTACATTTTATTATTTCAGTATATGTACACAGATGATACTTTCAAAGAGACTATTATGATTATGCATACAGACATAATACTGTTTTAATCCGCACTACACATTATAATTACTGTTTACTGTCTAAGCAGCTAGGGAATAGGGTTTAGAGGTCGTTCACTTCTATGAGCATCTATACATAAAACTAATCCCTTAAAGACAGCTTGCTGTTGGTATTCAGGACATTATCTTGTGGGGTTAGATAAACAGACAAATACATATCAATATTGTTTCACTTGGTAAACACAGGGCACAAGATCGTTATGAATCCATAATTCGATATCAAAGTTCATGTAACGAGATACTGAATTCCCCATTACTTATTGACGTATTCTCCCTACGAAACTGAATTTATTATGACGTTGACTAATATTCGATAATAAGTTATAAATTTATGTGCTAATATGCAGTTGCATTATGATAAGGTACAAGAACACTTTAAGGTGGCACTATCACATGAAATGGACATTGAGCCTGGAGAAATGTAATATTAAAAATGAACTAATAAATTGGACATCAGACAAAATTCCATAATTGTTTATTTATTGAAGAAGAAAAACACGCATACTCGTTGAAGGCCCAACTTACCTCAAAGTATAACATTTTACTAATTGTACATTTTTATGTTGTTTACATGTTCAAAACATAACGGAACGTTCTTACTGCCAAAAGCTAACTTCTAAGTTCTGATCTAATTTAATCTTATTGCCTATTAAATTTTAAGAAGTTCAAATATATCCTCTCAAATCTTCTTAAGTAATCTGACATTATACATTTATTTTACTACTTATGATTGTGTATGAATCATATTGCTATACCAGGAACTTTCTATGAATACGATACATAATTAACGGGACTGAACACAGAATCTGACGTCATCTGTTCAGTTAAATACTGGTATATCAAAGACACAGACAACTGACTGTGACTATCTATCATCAAATGATGTTTACTTTAAACATTTTTACAGAAGGACAACAGAGAAACAATTTAATTTCATCTTATACATTAATAATGGTTTCTTTCCAAGTAAGAAACAATTGATTCCTAACCAAATGTACGATACATTCGATTGTACACTAAGTAATTTACATAACCTTGTTAAAATTATTGACAAATTGAATCAGTATTCATCATGTACTAAACAAATGAGTCCAATTTCTGTGTCAAAGTAAAGAATAGAATACAAGTAAACAAATGTTTTCAAAAATGCCAAATATTTTGTTTTAATTGACTTATTCAGTGAACAGTTTATTAATAACAACTTAAACAATTTATCTACATCACATAAATGCATTGTACTAATTGAATAAGTAATAATAGTGTAGGGGATTTCGAGTCATGTTATGCTGTTAAATTTAATCAGTTAATGAGTCAGTTGACATAAGGACAGTGATCAATATCATCAAATATTGATGGTGGTGGTGATAGTGGGGAATCTAGATAAACAAGATGAATGATAATAATAATAATAATAATAATAATAATAATAATAATAATAATAATACACGGATTTGAGTGGCAACAGAAATGCGTATTTGGAACAAAAAAGAGATGTTGGGATAATACAAAATGGGATGGTGGTGATGGTGGTGGGGATGGGGGTTTGGTAAAACCGATGGGCATATAAAATAAATTGCTTTAGCCGATCATTAAGATGACAAGTGATTTACTTAGCCTGATGTTGGTTATGCTAAAGGGGCGGTTATACATTTCCACTTTGCATATATAAAGCTCCAGTTTCTTCGTTTGAATTCGAATAGCTACTACTTTTGATTTGTTTGAGAAATCCGAGTCTATTCGTCTTCCGTTGACAGTTATTAACACTGTGAACTATTGAAAGTGAATAGTTAATGCCCGGAATATGACCCGTTTCATTTAAATTTACGAGTATTGTGCAGATAACTGTATTAATCACACATTTACTGAAGCAGTATTGAAGATATTGATGATCATGAAAATGTGAATTCCTAAAATATATGCAATCGTAGCTTACTTCACAGGAGTGATCAAACTGAAAAATGTGAAAGGAGATGGTCATTGTGAGTAATAGTCTTTTAGTCTCGATTTAAACATCGAATGCATACAAAACATTAATCGTAGATTTCCTGCTTTAAATATCCTCTGAATCGCCCTGGGTAACCTCTGGATTAATAATTAACTGCCAACATCACATCACAATTGTAAGCACATCAAAAATAATTCCTTACATTCGGTTTTTGATCATTCCTACTCTATCATAGTAACATACATATTTGTAAACTATCTGGGATATCCATTTTCTATAAGTGTATTGTATCGCGTAGGATGTCTAATTCTTCTTGCACGGAATCAGTGGAGCATATGCTTGTTGTTCCATATTTAGTGATTTTCACAAAATTTGTTTTCGTTGGAAATGTACGAAAATGTGTAGATTGTCCTGTCCACATACTCCACATACTTCCTCTCTTCGACCGATTCCCTTCTTTCTGATGTCTTAGCTAGCTCCCTCTGTTAGTGAAACATCTAATATGTCTATCTACCCTGCATTCATATTATTGCCCACTTATGAACTTGTCGGAATGGCTGGATGTTGTACTGTATGAATGTGCCATGATGATTTCTAATTATGCTGAGTCAACCTTACAAAGGATGAATATGTTATTTATATATCAACAGTAGAATATGAACTGTTAAACAAGTCATTTTAGTTGGGAGTTTTGAAGTTTGCGTTGGACAATATTGACTAATTTGGACTCTAGTGGTGGATCTATCACCACTACATCTATTCATTTGTCTATAGATTTCCTTGTGTCGCCAAAAATAATCAACATTCATGAGATATAATCTATAATCATAACAACAACGATGTGAAATTAGAACGGTTTTTAGCACAAGAAAATCAAAAATGTTCAACTCATGTTTCATGATATCAACTACGTATCGATTAAAATGTTAATCAACACAAGGTAGTAGTACGAAATATTCAGTAACGGTAGGTAAATTGTAAACAAGAACTAGAGAATATGATTAGTTTGGATTATCGATAAATGCTCACTTTACATGAAGTAGGTGTTAAGTATGTGAAAAATGATTCCAGTGTTAAAATGAGATGGATTTACTACTTGAATAACTGTAAATAGGAATGTTTACGTAGTCGAATCTGTTAAGCAAACACTTACGTGAAACTTGTGATTAATGTCAATATTACAGAGTACAATGTTACGCTACATTTGATACTGTGTTATTAACATCCTTTTAAACCTATAACCATCGACAACTGAAGATATATGTAATGTGTTGATATATCACACGAGAAATGCCAGTTGTTATTTTCTCTTCATATCGGATTACTAATACGAAAGTAGTAGTACCCTCCAGGAGGAGACTGTTGTTGTAATGGTAGAAATACATACATGAAGTTGATTATTACACACCTAAATACTCAGGTTGTGTAATTATGCAAATGATATGAACTGTACAAATCAATCTAGATAGAAGATCATGTGAAGAGGATTTCCGACTACAATTCGTGAAGTAACGTCTGGTAAGTGTAGAAAATTGTCTAACTAGATTGGTCTAAAGAAAGCCTCATGTAATTACTACTGGATTAACACTCTACAGATTGAATAATCATGAAGAAGAGTCTAGGAATGTAAACAAGATAGAGTAGGTTACAATTCAAATGAAATAGCTTGTAAATAAAATCTATTCCAACGTTACGGTTTCATAGAATGCTTCGATCTTCTTCAGAGGAAGATGATTAAAGTGCATAACTATCGAATTTAAATAAGCAACATAACAACAATGTATTTAAATGGAGTTCACTCCATCATTAATCAAGATAATGACAGTTCAGCAACGACGATCTTTACGATGATGGTACTATCAAGAACTGTGTAATTGTGTACACTGTCATTTGTGCACATCGTACTCTGTAATAAAACACGAATTTGTTGCTGTTGGGTAGAGCCAAAAAAAACCCTTGCAACAAGTTCAGAAAGGCGTAGAAATCAATAGAGAAAATTGTGTCCAATCAGCACGCAGATAGTTTTTATCAGAAAATTCTAGACCAATGAGAAGTCCCGTGTTGTATCTCTGATTGGACAGTTATCTTACTACTACTGTGTCTAGTAGGATATAGAAATCTCTGGAAGCCTGAAGGACATTTATGATAATATAAAAATACCCTAGTTTTTGTACATAATTGACACCTTGCAGTCAAGTGTTGTTTTGCCGTATTTTCTGTCTTCTCTCTCGTGTTCACGTTGAAGTGTAGTTTTAGCCTGGGGGTCGAGTCAAAGCTTAGGAGTCAAATCAAGCGGTCCACTTAGACGAGATTAATAATTGACGACAGAGATTTTCGCGGTCGAATAAGAATCCAAACCACGCGTCACAACAGTTGCTTCATTAATATAGTTACTACAAGTTAGTTAAGAATGGTTTTCAAGTATAGCATACAAGTTAGGCAATAGTCAGACAGTAATTAGAATAAAGACAACATATGGGAGAAATGTGGAAGATAATTGTCCCCATGACAAGTAATATCAAAAGAGTGATGAAAAACAGAACACATGAAAAAATGATGCGTGCTAAGATCACAGTAAAATGGAGCATTGAACAGACTACTTCTGAAGTCAAACAGGTTGAATATATCAATTGTCAAACCTTCTACAGGCTTTGAATATCTAGTATGTTATCCGGTAATTTAAACAATATTAAAACCCTCTTAAACTAGGATTAAGACACTCTCAACTCATCAAATTTGAGTAACTTAACAACATCCTAGATAATCAAGGTCTCTCCAACATACACACGTTTCTTATCCACCAACCTTTGTATCCAGTTAATCTGACTTTGGTGATAATCTTGAATAGGGTTTCTTCAGGTGCTCCACTTCCATTAGTGACCAGATGTTCAACCGTGGCACTATTCACTTTCAAACAGCTCTATTGAGTTGTGTTCAAATGCGTTGAAAAAGAGTATGAATTTTGTAGATCAATATAATTTACTCTACAAGAGCAAGTGAGTTGGTAGATACACACTGGTGTGACCTAGGCGGTAATTTATCCTTGGATAAAGTATCCACTTAAGAATACAATTTCTAGATCAGCTGATCTATATATCGACCGATTGCTCAATCACATTTTGAATATGGATTTTAAAAGTGAGCTAACAGAAACAAAAGTAGCACGTCGGTCATTATTATTGGTATTCAAAAAGACTCAATAAAGGGAATCTTCTCGTCCTGGAGATATTCTAGTATACTAATAATGACTTTAATTAAGCACTTTTGTATCTAGATATCAGTATAATGTTTCCGAAATGTATAAACTATCGTATACACACAAATGAAAATGAACAAATAAAAGTATAGACTTGAAAGAATATATGTTCATCATTATAACGAAAATAGTAGGTTAATTATTTGAAATTGTATAGGTCGTGATTGGTCAAAATAAACCGTATTTCCTTATCCTATAAAAATACGCATCAAGTAGATTATTGCTACAAATATTTACCTAACGTTGCGAAAATATGTCTTAATGCTTACAAACATTAAATTGGAACCTTATTTTTATTACGTGCTGTGACACTATCTAGTTAATGACTCACAATTATATCGACAACAATATAAAGCGTAGTCTTTAAAAATCTGCAACTAGCTACGCACTTCAGGCTTCAGAATATGTTAAAGACGTGTTATCACAATAGGCTTTGGATATCCAGCATGCTATCAAGGTATTCAAGTGTTTTAATTCGAGTACATAAAACCTAGTTTTAGTGAATTTTAAATTCATTTCAATTACTTGACAACATGTCATGTATCCAAAGCCATGTTGAAGAGAATTTTTTTCCGTACTGCAAAGAAGATTTTGTTTGTGTAAAATAAAGAAATACTATGAATAACGTATCATTACATTTGCATTAAATTTGGGTCAATAGGTGCAAACCCAATAAGAAAAGTCAAAGGAAACTTTATATTGCCAAAATGTTATACAGCTGATAGTAGTGAGTTCCAGCTTCCACTCTAACCACGGTAAATTAAACAAAACACTCAACACTTAGCTTTATGTTCAGAACAATAAGGATTAATAGTTCTAGATTTTCCATATTATCTCATAAAATCTGACATCAAGTAGATCAATATACATTACTAAAATGAGACAAGGAATTTGTCTAAATGTGTAATCCTAATTGCTCAGAACGAGTTTGAAATTATCTTGATGAATTGTGAACTCTCATTTTCGTAACACGGAACTCCATATTACAGATAAATTATCTACTTCTTTTATGCTAAGTGGGTGGGGGTGTTAGCATGACTGTTGTGTTTCAACGGTATTTGCTTTAGTTCGTCTATGTATAATCCCATTTATTCCTTACTGAATACATAACGGTATAATGAGTTTTGCTGTAGGCCATACAACAATATATAGAATATTTTAAGCGATGAATTATTTAGTATATATGCTTAGTATACAAGTAAAACAGTCTGGTTGTAAGTATTTTGATTGTTTTGACTAATAAAAGAACCCTACTAAATTACATCATTTATAGGTTTACCCTCAGCGAAAGAAGTATAGGGATTACCTTAGTAGTTTTTAACCACAGGTCTGGCTATTAACCTAATTCTTATCTAAGGTAAATGGCGTGCTACATCTATTTGACTTATGTAAAGTTTTACATAAATTATATCTCCCCTAAAGACTCCATTATACTGGTCCATTATAACCTTAGTTGCAAGGCTAACTACAAGTTAAGTTGTATTCAAGAAGAAAGAGCACATAGAAGACAATCTCACTACTACATATTTCGTACCATGATGCAATTTAATTAGTGCATCATTATCAGCATAGCTCCTTGCTCATCATCTTCAAACAATACACACTGCTGAAGGGTACAAGGATGAAACACTTGTCCAGTGCTTCCTGGTGATCAATGGTTGCCTAATTCAGACTAATTCGTGATATCAAATTGATGAAAATGGGAGTTCTATCATTGGATGCCGACCCAGTGGTGCAGAGAGTTAGGCACTCGCAGTCAACTTGAAGCCTCTGGTGCGGAATCTGGGATGCACACTGCTGACGAGTTCCACACTAGAACGAAACAACTTACCAGTGCTCCCTGGTTCTCAGTGATACTCTGCAAACATCAGTCTATGACATATTTAATCAACTAAATCATATATTTGTCGGAAATTGATTTACGTCATACAATAGTACTAGATCAACAACCACTGAAAACAAAAATGAACCTTACACATAGTTTGTCTTCAGAAGTATACCCTTATGACTCTAGATGCTATTTTGTCTAACCATTAGCCACCTAGAAAAGCAATGTTGATTAGTGTGGAAACAGGTAGGTAGAAACTAGACACTCTCAAACTAAGATATAATATCAATCTATGAGGTTATTGTCTGTTGGCCTGAGTCATGTTGATATGTACATACTAGATGGTTGGATTCAGCATACGTTATTATACGGCTTCCCACTACTTGTAGTAGTTCCCTTGATTGTGACCTAGAAGTCCAAATGTTAATTGTTTTACATAAATGCAACCGTTCACGGTTGATTAAGATGAAATAACAAGAACCTGCTTGATAACCAATGTCATTGAAATCTACTCGATAACTACTTCAATAATTTAGGTGACGTAGCTCAATATCCCTCATATTGACACAGATATATTCACTCTATATCTCCATCCTAAGTCTTAAGCTTCCCTGTTGCTTAGTACTTTCGTTCATTGAATTTATCCCTTCTTATCGAATTATATACTCCATTGTTTCTACCTTTCCCACTACCACTAATGACTATCATTTTGACTCATATACTTTTCACCTTATTAAGTTCGACTTATCTTACCGAAGTTATATGACAACTTGTTCTGATGTACAATTGTACCTGATTCTTATTGATTATGACTGTTTGATATCATACGTAATCGAAATGAATACCTTCAAGTCAAGAACAAGGGAGAAAATTCTTTTCCTCCAAACAGTGAGTCAGGGTTCATAGCTCCTCATATTGTCTTACTTTAGTCAATTCACGTCATAAGAAAATGATTCTTTGATATCATCAAGTATTATCGTTCAACGTTATGATTTGGTAGACTTTAAGGGTTTTTACCCAAAACTCCGTGATATTCTTCGGGAAACAATTTATTATTCCAAACTCTAAGCTAATAATAGTTCTAGTGTTTTCCAGTGATAATGATTTAAAACAATTACAGAGAATGAAATTAATGACGCTCAATTAACAGACATATAGATGAAATAAACAAATCACCAAATATGCTAAGTGTGAAAAACAGAAAAGAAAACAACAAAAAAGAGTAAATCAATAAATGAGTACATAAATTCAATACGATTTTTCTTCTCTTCAAATTACTAAAAGAAAATTTATTGTTAATCGAAACATACTTAAAGGCATCAGAATAAAGTCAACAAGGAAAAAAATACTGAATGAACTTTGCTAATGGTAATAATGAAAAATCATAGAAATAAGTAGTAAATAATAATTATTGGTGTCTAACTATAAGATCGATTTTCAAGAATTCTAATAGGCATCTATGTTGTATGGACAATGATGAAGTTGGAAATAAGGCAATTATCTGCTTATGATAATTGCATAGTATCACACTGATTAAAGTTGAAAATGTGTCACTGGTAATGTATACTCCATGCTCAGCGTGAGATCTATTGCTTGCTTCAGTCTCGTGTCATCATGATGGGCGGAAAATGAAGTGGTAATATGTATTCACCTATACGATGGTGTGTGACTATTATCAAGAGTACGCAATACAACACGGTGTACGATTCGGCAGCTAAATAATACGATGCCAATTGAACACTGGATCACATGCTATGTATTAACACCGATATGATATTTTGATCAAGAAACAAAATTGGAGCTAACAGGATCATATTAACACTAGTATAAGCTGTCAGGAATGGAAAATCACACAAACAAAAGGATAAGGGAAGTAAACACATTGCTAAGCTATTCAAATGCGTTGACTCTCTAGTGCCCAAGTTCTAGATTCTTTTAATCCTCATTATGCTTAAGTAACTCAGCAACACCACATAATCGAAACTGGGAAAATATACCACTTACAGTGCTCTGTTAATTTAAATGTAATAAATACATCACCTGTCTCCGTTCATTACCTAGTCACAGCTAATCATAACGATATACTACAAGTGTACAATGCGCTATAGTGAGACATCCACAACGGACGGTTGAGGATTGCTCTAACTACTTGAAGGAAAAGTCTGGTGCAAAATTACACAGTAGTATGTAGCACTCACCTACTTGGTTAAATGGAAGGAATCACTGGAAGTTCCTGATGCTTTGCAGTAAACATTGAAAACTGTGTGGATGACTTTGGCCACATCAACATCGGTATGTTGTCAAGCAACTGAAATGCACATGGAATTCATTAGAACGAGAATTCAGACACTACTGACTTTATGTATTTAAATAACTTAACATTTTAATACTTTAACAAGATCCTCACTTAATATTTTATTATACCAACATAGTTGGTAAGATATTAACTCTTATGAAAATACAACAAACTAGCTTTCAAAATGAGAATGTTATTAACTTCATTTACATAAGGATCCTTACTTTAAATTTTACTTTTATTGACTTCTCGATCAACTTATGTGATTTTGCTTTAAGAAGTAAGTTGTCTAAACGGCAGGCAACTGGAAAGTACAAACTCTGCACTTGTATATTATGTAACAAAGGAAACAATAAAAAACGTATTACCTATCTATTGATCTGTTAATCTAGGTAAATTTTCTAGCCAGTATAGATTAATATCATCGTCAGTCTGTTCGTCTATCTACCCATCAATATGCATCCATCTACCTGCCACATTTCATATGGCTAACCTAACCTCATAATGTAAACAAGGATTTATCACATGTTTAGTATAGTGAATTAATAACTAGCTTTTAATTAAGAAGTGTTTTATTAATACATAGTCTTCATTCTAAGAAATAACATGCATACACTTCACTATGAATGAAAATTACGACGGGACCATACATCCAATGGTATTGCGATCACCGTAAACATGAGAAACTAATTGATAATTCTGTAATAGCCTGTAATTATTACTTTTCGTATAGTCTCTATTATATATTCACTTCACTACTTATTGTTAGGGAATCATAATCCCCCAAAATACAATGGTTGATTAATTAGACAAAAGAAGTTGTATTGATTTTTTATAAGACTAATTTGTAGACTTTCATTAATTAAATTAATTTCAATGTGAGTCCTACTCCTTAATATAGTTGACAATGTTTTATTGTATTAATTAAATGTTAATGATTTCACTTGATGAATAATCACTGTAAATTAATTGATATAAAATAGATGTATAATGTACATACGCTTCGCTGGTTCTCTGGTTCACTAGTCTCATCACAGTTTTGCTCCACAATACAATCTTCCTACAAGCCTAGTCTGGGAAGGAACAAGTTGCGGTATCCGTCTGAAGTACAAGTATCAGAGATAGCGTTCGCATTAATCGTATCGACTAACAAGTGAATCCGACATATAATCCCGCCACCCTAGAGATCGTATCACGAACCGTATAATGACAATAAGAATCAACACGTTGTCTCATCTACGAGAAATCATATCACTTATAAATCCAGAAAGCATCTAAATACTCGTATACCCTTTGACTCCATTCACATATGAAATAAACATAATATACATATAATGAGAAGTCACTAGCAATAATTTTGAGCGGAATATATTTTAAACTGACTAGAATCCACAAGAGATCAGAAACCATCAAACGTTGAACATACATACCAACATAGAAATGCACAATAAAAAAGTTGCTGTGCTCAGGGGCAATTGCAACTTTTACAAGTTTACTTGCATAAAACTTCTAGTGATGGTTTGATGTACTATGTAAAGTGATTAAATATAACCAACAGACATACTTAAACCAAGGTTTCATGTTAGATACTATTCGTCAGCTAGACGATTCTGTATTCTCTAGTAAACTGAAAACGTATATATGCAATTCGAACTTGTCTAACAGTCACACGTGTTACCAGAAGTCTATTTTTTTCATAAATAATAATATATACTTGATCTTTTCGCCTAATCTAGAAATAGGGTGTTTGCGCTAAATTAATCAGTTTTAAGTTCTACAGTTGGTCATGTTATTAGCTGCTAACTTGACATACTGATCAGCCTTGTCTGCCGAGCTATAATAACTGGCATATTCGTTCCTTAAGTTTCTACTATGCTATGTAGGTTGTTTGTAAGACGGTAAGATTTAAAGTAAAAAATCTGATGACCGAGGTTGAAGTCGTATTACCAACTGTACTAGGGTTTGACGGCAATCAGGTGTTTCTTTCAGACAAGTAGAATTATGGAGGAGCTGGTTTGCAACATAGAAAGAAAGATGTTAGGAAAAGTAGGCCCTAAAAGCGTACACATCATCATTCTCTACAAATTTCTATATCTAGTGGTAGGGCTTTAACAAGCACAGAGCTAAAACATCAAAAATCTACTTACAAAAGTGGTAATGCATGATCAACTTGAAGCAGTTAGCGCTTGGTTTATAGGATCAAGTTCTTGGGTTAGTAAGACCACCTTTTTTCTCATTCTTTTTTTTTACATCAGATTGCAACGCTCTTCCACGGTTGTAACGACCAGTAAGTGACAACCGTTCACCTCATGTCGTTAGTTTATTGATAGATAGAATTCGACACTAGTCATAGATATACGAACAGTTAGTCTAAAGTGACGTTCATCATACGTAATCCACCTCAAACTAATCAGTGCCAGATGAAATGAGTTAACTATTTGTTAGCCTATGCAAATATTAAAGTGAAGTAATTCAGACTGCAGTGTTTCATAATTTACGATTCAGATGAACAATTATGGTTTATCTTTTCATTTCATTATCATATAAATCAGTTGCGATGACTGTTTTTAATTTGTTTAATATATTTTGACAGCTAGATGAAAGACAATGTAGAGTCAGAACCAGTTTCATTTAGTTTCTACTCCTAACAAAAATTCTAGAATCATCTTAATCCATCCGAATCATTAAGTCATATTCTGTTTGATTGATTACATTGATTAGTAATAATGAAATATTTGGGCTACTCTGTTGCCTAGTGGATCACATAGTTACTTCGAAGTCTCCGGAGGTGGTTTCCCAGAAAATGATCTCCTTACCGTGTTTGGAGAACCGGGATTAATTCTGGATTTTGCATAATAATGATTACGAATAAAGGAAATGAAAAAGTGAATGTTTATACAATACATTATACAAATACATTAATCAATAAGTAATAACTATTTTCGTGTTTATCTAGACACTAGTGCTGATCGAACTCTACCGATGAAATTCAACTGAGTTGATGTCGTATGCATTATGTTTTGATGTAAGGTGGTTGAAATTAGTTAGTTTGAAACCTTAGATTTAGGCTTTGAGTTGATTGGTAAAATATACTTGAAATCTTAAGTGTACTGGTACTTAATCTGAGACTTGAATTCGTGTCGCAATTTTACACTTTGTGACATTATTATTAGACTATTTAAACATCTTCTGACCTCTAGTAAGAATGAGATATTGACACTGATTGATCATGACTTTGAGAATTACTCAATGAACATTTAATGTAAATATTTTCATATTAAAGGAGGTTAGTCGTAACCCAGGGTCGAACCTCATAGAAAATACGAGTTCACTTATGATTCAATCAATCACTGCCTGCAACGCCATGTGGAGCATAGGCCCTCGAACAGTATTCACTTATGATTACAGTCAACTAAATTTTAACGAAAACGGAATCTGGGTTCTAGTCTTCTAACCAACTACATTTGATCATCTCGTCATCAGTACTAATAATATGTTGCACGAAAAGAAATGTGGACTCATATCAATTATAGATAGACAGATTTGTAAATACAGTTAAATTAACCGTGCAACAGTTTGAACCAGTAATAATTGTTTACAAAATTGAAGATATAATAAAATACACTTCTTTCTAAATAGATCATATTTACTTTCTATTAAATGTTATTTGCTCCTAGTTGAGGCTGACACATGTGGCATATATTGCATGTTATAAACTGTGTACTTAATATCGTCATTTTCTCGATGATAATAAACAGTTCACTACTACATCTTGTCATCTTTCTTTAATGACTACATTACTTATCACTCTAGTAAACAACAGTACCCACATGAATTAGAAATTATCGGTCCAACTAAAAAATAATAATAATATTATTTTATTTCTTCATAATGTGCTAAAAACGTTTGTGTAGACTGTCTTTTCGTAGGGTAGACCATCTAATGAGTTAATCCCCCCCACCCCCACAAGAAGCATAGTAACAATCATGTTCAACATCAAAGATAATCAATGTAACACACAATGATGTTCAGTGTGTTAAGGTAGTAGTTGTCATTTACAAAATAAACTATGGGTGTATAAATATACATAATGTCAGATGATCTACTTTCAATAATATCACTGAAGAAAAACAAACGATCAACTCTTACCATTAAAAAAGTAAAATTATATTCTGTATTTCATCATTTTATTGTTTTAAGCCGATCTATAATCAAATTTATTTGAATGGATTGAAATGGCAATGAAGGAATTCTGATAATCGTTATATTTCATATATCAAGTTGTAACATGTTAATTTCTTATAACAATGTCAATTCAACTTAAGGTAAACATATGATTCGTCAATGATACCTACTATCTAATACGATCAATATGGTAGTTATATGAATAAAGGTGAAACTCATTTAGACTGTTGGTCACTAAATTTTCAGTGTTTACTATGTTTATCTTATCTAACACTTAAGGTTATTTTTCGTTTCATTTATTAAACGTATACTGGACAATAATAAACTTTAAGGTTTGAAACGAGCTACAGTAGATAGTATTATTTATCTTTTATGTGAATTAATCAACAGAATATTTTTTTATTTCAGTAAAAACTGCTTCAAGTATGGCATTTATATGTTATTATGCAGCTGTATTGCAAATCGTATCACAATTTAGTTAGGACTACGTCTTGGTTACTACAGAATATATTTTAGCAATCTAAGTTAAAATACATCTCTTGCATGAAACAACGTCTAACTCCGGGCTTTTCTTCCATTTGGATACACTAAACTTTAAAGATACATTGAACATTTGGTACATTTTAATGACGTTTGTTAACATACAGTACAATTTATAGACTGCTGGTTCACTAAATATCTTTTATTCAATAAGAAGTATTTTGTTTCAAATTTAGGTCTGGGATTCGCTGTGTTGATGAAGCGATTTGGTCAACAAGACTTAAGAGTGTCATCATCAGAATAATAAACACCAAAATAGTCATTTTGTCAATAACAGATTTAGGAATTTAACTTATCTTGTTGTCGATATTCAGAACAAAATTTATCAGCTTTAAATTGATATTTTAAACCCTTGAGCTTATTTTCTGGGTTTAAAAGTTGATTATATATATTTTTTATAGTAGTTATCAGTAGAATCTACAATATAGCTTTAGTCTTATTTGATACTCATCAATTAAACGTATAGGCATCCCACCGATCACAGTTGCATTGAGATTTGAACTTAGTACCCATTACTTTAACCATGAGATCAGTATCTACTAGAATAACCACTGTCAATAATCGTTTAGAAATGACATGATATTTGAAAGTCCAACTTAGGTGTCTTTATTTTCCGACTGGTGTTTATTATTTGAAGGTTATATTAGTAGTTTTCTAAATAAACCTTATTTTTATTAGTCTAACACGTTTAATCAACTAATTCTTCTATTTTCTAGATCAATTCGTTTAGAAATTAAGGCCTTATCACTTGATCACTTATTATTTTTAATCTGTTGATTTGGATTTTTATAGATCAGTAGTATTTTTAGTACATTATATAGAACTAGAAATTCATCACAGCCAAGATAACCTTAGTTGACAATCTTAGAGTTTGTATGAAGCAGTCACTAAATTTCTGATAAAAACTGATATCATAGTCTTATTTGATTTGTATTGTGACTGGCAAGTGGAATCCAGGACGTGCGTTTCGTCTTATTTGGGATTCATCGGCTGGATGTACCTGCATCCCAATGTTGATGTCATAGTCATTTTCAAACAGGTGATCTACAGTTGGGTTTCATAGGGAGACTTATGTACAGTCGAATCCACTGGTAATGATAATAATAATAAATTCAATAATACAATTTATGGACAAAGATGGAATAGCTATGTGATCCCCCTAAGGACCAGGCTAGAAAATAACTAAGTCAACCATTGACTGTTTATATGAAAGGTATATAAACGATACTTTAATTATCTACGATAATAAAGCTGACTTGTAGAATCATCTACACATCCTCAACAGCTGCCATTCGTCTGTGAAATTCTCTCATGGAAAATAAAGTAGACAATATTTCAACTTCTTAAATGTGAAATTGATAAGAAAAGTCGATGGAACATTACAAAGACTGATTTACAGAAGATCTACTTGGAACAGCCGGCTGGCAAGTTTTACTAGCTTAGACCTCACTAACAGGAAAAGAAACCTTGTTGTATCCTTTGCTTCAATAATTCAAAAAGGTCGCCTCATCCTCGAAGTTATCGACGGTAAACTTAATTTCCTCAAGAAAGCACTAATTAAAAACGCTTTCCCATCACGATTTATAGGCAATAACATGAAACCAAAGTCATTGAGACTGTGTAATATCTTTGCTTCTAAAAAAAGCACTCTACTTAGATGCCGAATCCAATGGTGATCTGTTTACCAATATTTTAGCCAGTAGAATTGAAAATGCTATCACACAGATGATATGTACAATCACTCTGGGAAATGAGTTTACAAGTAGACTCTTATTTGCAAATAGCATGGAGGACAGATTGTCCCATTTGACCTCTTCCAGGTGTCTATCAATTCATTTGTTTCTGTGGAATAAGATATATTGGTCATTCGATGCACATGTTGTCCAAGTGAGTCTGAGAAAATTATCCAGCGTGTTTACGGAAAGGCAACAAAGGTAGCACTAGGAGCGACATCTTGACTACTAACCACTTAATTAGCTCGGACTCATCGTTCAAAGTTATTTACATAATCAACAGGAATCTATCAAAATTAGTATGTCCTCGCCCTCTATGTATTACTACAGCGGTCGCCAAACACAGGTGAACCACAACGATGTATACATATTGTTTTTAGATCGTGGGTTTGTTAGACTCTGATTGTACCTTGTTTATTTTATAGAATGTCTACATGTTATCTTTTTCGTCTATCCCACTCATTGACACAAAACCACTCTTTAGCTTGTGTCCATCCATATCTCAGATACGTTTCGTTTTTTAATTTGTTTTACCTTATAGTCCAATTCTAGAGTTATTACTTTGTATCTGCTTGTCTTAGTCCTTTTACACGTTCTGAAGTTTCTATACTGTTGCTATTTTAACCTGATTTCGAAGATTCCTCTCTTCACTAGGACAGTTTAAATAAAAATAACATTACATATTTTTTTCATTTTTGCTACTATGTTCGCTGATTCGTGGTTTACAATTTAATTTACAACTCACTTTGTTGCCATGGTTGGCCAATTGTTATGATATTTTATTATCACGTATATATATATTAGATTGTACTGCTTTGAAAATATAAATCTCCGAAAAGAGATCTCATCACTAGAAGAAATTCTTGTTTTTCAGTTAATACTGAAGCCTTTTCTTTTTATGCATAAACGTAATGAAACTTTGCACAGGTAGATTACCAGCAATCACAATTCAACTCAGTACTTTCGATGCATCGATGATTTCAAACAATTTCGTTATAGCCATGATTCATAATTATTTGACTGGCTAATAGAAGTAATAAGCTGTACTTAACTTAGTAAGTAGTTTTATGCAATAACAGTATTTTCATTTTAGTTATGACAAATTTGCTTTTTCGCTATTTTTATGTAGACTACTTAGATATAGGGGATTATTTCTTGAATTCCTTGAATTTTAATCACACACAATTATTGTTTATAATATACACGAGAAATTCCAGGGTGCATTGCTTAGTCAATTGTAGTCATTGATTCATTTAGTGATTGAAATATTTTAATAAAACAAAGAGAAATATTTGCTTAATCACATTTATATGTTTAGACTATCCAAATAAATGTGTGTGTTGGTTACTTTGTAAATGTCAAAAAAAAAACCAATATGAATGATCTGTACTTGAGTATTACTGTGTGATAAGAATGGAAATACATAGTGAATCGAGGTAGTCTTGTGGAGACGGCTATTACGTTTAGTTGTTTGTTTTCATTACAGATTGATACTGATTGGTTACTACTGAAAATCAGGAATAATTTGATACCTGTTTCATCTTAGTCCTGTTGAGAAGTGCCCTACTAGAACGAAACAACTGTCGAGTCGTCCCTGATGTTCAGTGCTACCCAATCAGCATGAAATACATATTGTTACTTCTGTTATTCGGTTTAATATTTTTAATACAATAATAAATGGATGGTAAATTCATTTTCCATTTCTATATTGGAGAAACTGATTAGTGATTACATGTTATTTTTACATACGATTATAAATGGATCACTAGTAAAACGTTAGACAATTAAATCAACAAAACGCTAAACAATAACTCACAGAACATACATACATTGGATAGGTTTGGTAGAACTCATATGTCAGGTTTATAAACAAACCAAATGAATTTCTTTTAAAAATTCCCATGTTTATTAAAAGCAAAGTCATTTGAACGAAGAATATTCTATTCGACAAGTGTTGATCAGGTTCCACAATTATGAGTTCAAAATTAATAGTCACAAAAATAGCAAGTTCTCAGGCATTTATAACATCATTTAGGCACTAGATAATCATCAACCTGGTTTGATTTTGCCGCAATATGACATTTTTGTGACCTTGAGTGATTAAGTGCGTGGCGGCCATTCCTCATTAGCAGCGTGGCAGACTAGCCATCCTTTTTCCACCCTCAGAAATCTCAGCAAAATTGTTTTAACGAAGGAATATGACTAATAATAGGTGAGTCTATAGTATATATATATCTACTTATTGAATAATAGTTGTTTGGCCTGTTCCTCACAAGAAATTAATGTCGATCTGAAAGCAGCCTTTGAAAATGTTGTGCTTAACCGACGATTTTTCAGTTGGGAGGATGTAGAGCGAGCTGTTGAAGAGTTTCAGTCTGTAAGTTAATAAATTTAATGCAATCGTAGATCACCTTCACTCATTATATCCATTCGCAAAGTCAACGTGCCTCGTTTTCTTCTTTTAAATACAATTTCGTTGTTTTTAAATGTCCGTTTGGTAATAAAAGGAAACTTCAGGGGACTGGTCAGAGAAACAAACCGTAAGTTGGACTGTAATTATCACTACTTTAGGTCTAAATACTTGGATTGTAGATCTATGTTTCGTGTAGTGCGAATGTAAATGAGAAACGTAAGTTGCAGTTATACAACTATTGCACGCAAAATATAAATATACTACATCAGTGGTTTATAGTTTATTCGCTACAAAATAAAAACAATGTAAATCATCCAGGAAAATTAGTAATCATGTAAACCAAACTTAGATTACCAAAATGGTCTTAGACAACGTAAATACACTGCAATTCCTTCTTAAGAAGAGTAAAATGTCATCATTATTCGTTTTAAAGCTTAAAGTGACATATTTCAGAACAAAGAAGCCATATACAAATCATATTTCCAAAAAAATGTGCCCTATGATTCTGTGCTAGCTACGCAATGTGTGCAAACTACGTTTGCGTAGAATAGTTTAATATGCATGTACAGTTACGTTTTTCTATGACGGATAGTATAATTTTCCAAAATAACTAAATACAGACGATTTTTATATAGACACGATAACTGGTTACGATGTCACGTGAACACCTAAGCTGACTTATAAGCAGCCTCCATCATTTAGATATCAAGGATTATTGGATATAAATTTTTCGAAAAATTTGTAAAGTACGAATGTTAGTCATGAAATAATCATCATCATGTAACTTGTGAAACGTAAACGATGATTGAAATAAACAAGATTATTAATCAAAAATATCTCTGTATATGGGTGAAATAGGAGATGGCATGGTGACAAAAATACAATTAGATCAAGTGTTTGTAGTCACAGCCTGAATTTGACCTAAAATAAAATGAACTAGGTAGAACTTTGTAAAATGAAATGAATGATAATCAGACTTCGTCACATAGTAACAATGATAATAGGAAGATTCTTCGTTCAAATGAACTTTATTGAGACGGCCTATATCGAGGCTGATCATAGTAACTGTGATAGAAAGACTTCAGACTACTATTCTACTGATATGTCGCATTAATATAAATTTTATTATTCTGAAGAGAGATGTACTCGAAAATACTCATAGTTTGATGAACATTATTAAACTTACATGAGAATCTATAGAACAAACAATGGAGTATTAGAAACACAATTATACTGGAAGCAACGCCACGCGTATTAAATATTAAACTGTATCAATAACAACACAACAGGACACATATCAGGTTGTTCACAAACACTATTCAGAAGAAACAAAACTAACTGCAACTCTTTTACTAAAAGAAAAAAGAAGTTCATCTGTCGGTCTCTCTTAAGAATAAGTGCTTTAATAACTTTACCGGAAAGTGCCTCGCGAGTCAATACACCATCGGTAAACAAGTCCAGAAACCAGGAAACGTACCATCCTACCACAAATGAAAATTATTGCATAAATCACGCAAGGATTTTGAAACCATATGAAATAATTGTTACTTACGAACCGGTAAATTTGTTTGTTGTATTCTTCTTGCCTTTTTTAATTATGGTGTTCTTGTATTCTAAATATTTGTATTTTCAAGTTACAGTCCCATTTAAAATAAAAGAGTGGGTTTAAGGTTACATTTTCTATCTAGCTAGCATATTCTAGTTAAAACTATTCAATTTCTATAGAATTTTGATAATAAATATCCAATACACAAACCATAATCTACAGTAGACCCAGAGATAATCAGGCTAAGGATAAGTTAGATATCTGAAAAATGGGAAAGTAATATCTATTTAAAATAAATACATTTTGTCAAATCCGTTCTTATTATTACAATTACGTATTATACAAATAAGCTGAATGAGTGAATAGTAATCGAATTGACTGTTCTCTGTGTTAGGAAACTCATACAGTACAATGAACCAAAGATAGTATAATGAATTTTATATCAGCTAATGAGCAATCGAAGTAAAATAACATAATTAGATGGATAACGATTTGCACTCCGAAAAATAGGCCGCATTTTGTCAAGCCACTTAATTGTAATTATGATTTATTTGAATTAGAATTCAGCCATTCTTGACCAATACATGCAGAGCTAAGTTGGCTAATAAACCATGATCACACTGGCTTTGATTATTAGGCTTGTTGATAAGCTATTCAAATGTATTTAGTAGCTTTATCTATTCGGGATATTATCAAACCATTTAAATACTACTATAGTTCATTTGAACCGAAACTCAAATATCTGAGACTCAGTTCATTCGAACAGTATCCAAGAGGCCTGGTAACCAGAGTGTTTTGAGTCCACTATATGCAAATTATGTAACGAAAGGCCGGACGAAAGCCTTCTAGTCCCATGACCGTCAACTTTGTTATCCGGCATATTACTAAGCTATCCGGATGCGTTGGATAAAAAATGTCCAAATTTCAGTTCAGACGAATTTTAACTATATTTAGATAACTTGCACGTCAGACATCTGAAGCCATAACGGTTTAGATCATCAGTTGGAATTTAAGACAAGTTAAATGCAACAGAGTATAAAAGGCTGTAGAATAGTGTCGGTGACTGATGAAGAGTGAATAAATAATTCACTGAAATATGACTTGAAGAATGTAGTATTTACACAGAAAAGTAAATTTATTGTTGCAACAGAGGCATATTCAACACAAAGGTTTTTTCACTTCATGACTGTATCTAGATCGGCTAAGTATACTAATTCATCAATACGACGTTCCAGAGGTTTGGGTACTCTGCATGCTCCTAAACGATTCGAATACATTGCGTTGAAGGTATCTGAATATTAGTTCAAGAGCATTTTAATTTATATCCTAATCATTTGTTAACACTCTGGATATCCAAAAGCGTCGTATGAGAATAGACTTCGCTAATCCATGTGTTACGGCTATAAAATACTAGTTGTTCGGGTTCACATAGGGTTGTTAATTTGGTTTGATCTCAAGTAAATGTTCATTTGCACTTCAACATGCAGTAAAATTGCAGTCTTTCAATGTTATATTATTCTAATGAAAGTGCATTCATTTAAGTAGTATATTCTATACCTTAAAACATCACAATAGTTTCAGTGAAGTATGTATCTGTAGTTTTAGCCTGTAGTAGCCCCGATTACTTCCTGAACTTAACAGCTCATACATTGTGCTTTTCTTTGTGGTATACTTGTCAAGGCATGATTGAAGTACTTCCTTCCTACTGGCTTGAACTTTGGTAGCTTGTTGGATTTAATTGGCTTTAATTAAACTCCTGTCTAGTCCGTTGTATTCATTTATTTTACATGTATCCCATAATCTATATATACGCTTGAAGTCAATTTATATACGAGAATTATATTCACAAACAAATATATTTAAATGAACCCAACATAACTACGATCCAGAATTAATAGTTCTAATAGCTAAGCTTCTTTGGTTTAGGTTTTATCAACATACATCGTCACACAACAAGCTCGCAACTACCACAACAGTAAGTCACAAGTCAGAACACTAATTTGGGAACAGTTTTAACAGGATTGATTGTATAGTTAAAGGGTGAGGTCAACTAAAAGGCTTCGAATATTCACCAATTGTGTTGTATTCAGCATTTTCAAATGATGGGATTGCAAATGTTTCATTTTAAGCCCTAAGCTTTTACTGTATTTAAATTTTTATTCAGTGCATTAAGCTGGGCGAAATTAACATGGTCGTAGTTGATAGTTGTGGCTAACTTCAGACGTTTGCAATATAATGTTTAATGGAAATCATTTTTCGTAATTAGTTCAACTAACCAGTTAAGAGAATGAAAAATTAAACGGAAGTGTTTATTAGTAAAGCATGCTTAGCAAACATTAAAAACGTTTCGGATAATCTCAGCTATTTCTTATGAATGTTTAACTCACTAAATGAAAACGATTCAGTGGGTAAGAAAAATTAACTGATAATGATAAAGTGGGCGTACAGAAAAACTTAAATGTTTACTGCTGTATTTCTAGCATAAAAAGTTAGCACTATTTATCATTTACCACTTAGTTTCAACTTTTGACCTTGATGTTTAGCCTTGTTAATTTGAATGTTTACGTTTGTAATAAAACTCAGTCATATGATGCAGTTAGATGCAAAAAACGGCTTATAAGATGTTTTATTGAATAGAATTAGATACTTTTATCATGGACCATGAAAGTCTGATCAGAATTTATCCAAGAGGGTGAGGAGGGGTTAGAAAATAAACAATTTCGAAAATACTAAAGGCAAATAAAGTGAGAAACTAATCTGTACTAAATAAATTGTCCAATCATATCCAGAAGTTGAATTAAGACTATTATTGTATGAATATGAGTCATTTGATGCGAAATATGTTCAAATTGTGACGTGTTGTTGTGTTTGTGCAAAAATATTCTTCAGTGAAAATTGGCGAGCGTATGGCATATGCCTCTGTATATGGCAAAAATAAGTAAAGGTCAAAAGTGATTTTGTAAAGGGAATTGTCTTGCTTATACAAAACCAGTGATAACTTATAATCTGTTGAAATCAAGTGTATAGTGAAATACCAACTGTAAAGGAAAATGATAAAACTGCACAGATAAACCTCTACACATAATGAAGTAATGCACTAACACTGGAAGGGTTATTCATGGAAAATGAATAACTGCAATATCCTTTTAAATCACTATGATATGATAAAATGAAAAATGTCTTAAGTGCATTTTGCTTGATAAGTACGATTCCATAGTTCGCACTTAGTGACAAAATATAATTAGTAAGATGGAAGACCAACGAATAGTACTGGGAAATTACGCTTACTCCAACTATTACCATAATATGACAAGCACATATTGAAAACGTATGTATCTATTCGCTGACAGTAAACGCTGGCTATCAAGTGGATTATTCGATTAATGTAGTAATTTGTAATTCAAACGACCTTTAACATGCTTTCATCTATTTTTTGATTTGCATTAAAGTTGACTCTTGAACAAAGTGGAAACAATTAGAAAACTGTAAGTGTTCGAAAATAAATCAAATACTGGTGGTAAAAATAGTAACTGTTATCCTCTTGACTGACTTATCAACAAGTGAAATGTTGCGGAATATTTGACTTAGTTAAAGGAAGTGGAGTTTAGTCATAAATTGATTTATATTTGTAAATATGCATAGTTTACGTCTTTCCCCCAAATTAACAATACTTGGCTCTACGTACATCACCTTGCTTCAACTTGTTCAGCATTCAACAACTTGTGTCACTTGCAGTAACAGGAGTGAAGTCTTCATTGCAAAATACACATGAATAAGTAGTGCTCATCTACGAAATGAACGAGAAAATAACTGAGTGGTAGCGAAAATTGGAAAAGCTGCAGATTATCTCAGATCATGGATATTGAACAAGGACTTTAAATTAACTATAATGGTTGATAAACGAGACTCATTTTGTGGCTAAAAATATACACTCTCGACAATACAAGAATACTTAAACTAACGAAATGTCTATTGTAACATTGACTGAATAGTACAGAATTGACTTGATAATACTAAGTATAACAACTGTGAACATGATCAGAAACACTAGCTATCATAACTATGCGTAAATATTGAATGAAAATACAGGGAAAATCTCTTCAATAGTCATATATGTAACACTTGTGAGTAAAAAGTGAGAGGACGCCACAGATATAAGATTTGTATTGAAATCACAAAACAATGCAACCGGATGAGATAAAAAAATGCAACATCCATGCAAGTAAAGAAAGTAGAAAAATTACAGTGTATTTATGACTTCTAGGAAATACACAAATAAACAGAATAGTAAAAAACGATACAAATGAAGATGCCTGTTGCACTGTAAACAACACATAAGTGATAAAGTGCATTAAGTCATATATTTTGATACAAAGTCAAAATAAAATTTCTAATTGTTCGACATTTGCTCATTCGATAAATAGGCTTCATCAGCTAATTCGAAATATCTTGCAGCTAGGCGACCTTGTAATGCACAAGAAGCAGTTTCTCCAGCCTGAGTGAAAAGATCACCTGGAAGGGAAATAAATTAATGGTTACGAAATACAAGTTAAAAGTCATCATATGAATTGTATTATCACTCGAACTGTGATTTAGAAAACCGAAATTAATTCAAATGATAAGTAACAACGTAATCGTGTAGAGAGGTAAACTATAAAATTACGATTACCAAAATAAACGTTGGTAATTAATTGCCGATCCTCATGAAATCAATTGTGAACGAGTATCTGCAATCTCACGATGACATTCACCCTTAACCACCTTATTTACTTGTTGCATGTTATTCACAATCGTAGTTCAATGCCAATAGAGATAAGCCCTCAACAATTTGATGGCAAACATTGAAAGATACATTCTTTTTCTACAATAATGTGATTCGAATATATATTTTGTTTTATATTTTGTTCTTCAGTATTTTATGAGTTATGTTTACGGGTATAATTAAGCTGTTACATTATCACACTAGTTACAGACTTACATATGAACTTTGAGTGGCAAATAACGAGGCTATCAATTCTATGCTAAGCTACAAAGTAATGGAATATTAAGCAGTTACCTAATCAGTGATACATAAGCGCAGTCAATTGTTTAAGAACTTTAGACGTTAATTAATTTTTCAAATAAGCCAAATAGGTAGTCAAGTAATCTACTGATCTGCAGAGTGAATCAAAAATGCTTAAAACAGGTAGTTTACTTTACAAAAGCACTGCACAAAACTCACCTTAGAACGTTGCATGCGGTTACAAACGAGAAAGTAAAAGTGACACTTTATACACTAGCACGTAAACACCTTATTATAGTCCCTTTTTTCGGCAAGAATAATATCTGTTGCATAATGAAACACATTTAACTGTCGTCACTAGAAAAATAGTCACATAACATTATCTATAACGAAACCTCTATTGATCTTCGACAAGGAATATTCCCCATTTAAGTAAGAAGTAAAAGGTAGCAGTATAATAGTTATCACTGTGTATGCTTCCTAGAAATGATTAACAGGTGGCAAACATCAAGCTTAGAATAAAAGTTTTGATAATTTTCTTACTTAAAGAAAGGAGTCAGTCAGTTACAATGCAGAACTTTGTACATGCGTACATCAGTTCAAGTTGCCATGCCTCAATTAGCAGATAAAGATTAAATTGTCGGACCAAATCCCAGAGTAGGGGAGTTAGTAACAGAGTAAGTACTAATGGAAAGACATAGAGATTAGAGATGACATTTGAGATAAAAAGTGATTCAGTAAAGAGAAAATTATAATAAGCCCAAAAATTAGAATTTGGAGGAAGATAAGGAGTGGATGCACCTGCGCCATTGCAATCGATTTTGAGCCATATCACCTAAAGTCTGTAACCATTTGTTACGATCATCGTGTGGGCCCCAACCAGGTAGTCTACATCTATTAACATGGCTCAGCCCAGTTGTAAATGACTTCATGGATTGGTGCCATGTTTTTGTTTGGCCACTCCTAGCTTTCTTCCAGCCTACTCCCACACCAGACAACATTGCTCGTCGAGGTAGACGGTGGTCAGGCATACGCAACACATGTCCTAACCACCTCAGCCGGTGAAGATTCACTACTTCATCAATAGACTTACCGTATTTACCTAGTACTCTATTCCTAACCCATGCATTGCTTACTCGGTTGTCCCAGCAAACACGAGCAATGTTTCGGAGACATCTATGATCGAATACTAGGAGCCTACGAATATCCTCTACTCTTAAAGGCCATGTTTCACATCCATAAAGTAAAACGGATCTGACTGCTGCACAGTAAACGCGTCCTTTCGTCATTAAACGAATGTCTCGCCTACGCCACAAGTGACGCAGGTTGGCAAAAGCCGATCGGGCCTTATGTATACAGGCCGAGATTTCATCGGACACCAGACCGTTAGGACTGATGAGGCTCCCGAGATAAGTAAAACGGTTTACGCATTCAATAGTTTCACTTCCTATCACTAACTTTGGTGCCGAATTAAGCAAGTCCTGAAGTAACATTTTACATTTGGATGGGGAGAATCGCATCCCAAACATGCTTACGTTCAAGTTTAAGGTTGTCAAAAAATTCTGCATTTTATCAGCATCTTCACTCAGTAGAACTATATCATCGGCATATTCTAAGTCAGTAAGTTTATCTCCTGGAAAGAGGTCAACCCCAGAGAAATCAGACGATGACAATGTTAACTCTAAAAGTATGTCCATGATAAGATTAACTAAAAATGGAGATAGCGGACAACCTTGACGAACACCACTAAAAGTGGTCAATTCCGAAGACAATCTGCCCTAAGCTCTAACACGACATGTGGTATTCGAGTAGAGAGCTTGTATAAGGTTAATGTACTTCTCCGGTACGCCTTTCAATGTCAGACATTGCCACATAACCTTACCATCAATATAGTCAAACGCCGCCTTAAGGTCAAGGAATACAGCTATTGTTGGGCGTCTGAAAGTGTGCCTATGTTCCAGAACCTGCCTAAGTGTGAATATTTGGTCTATACAACCACGTCCGGGTCTGAAGCCACCTTGGTTTTCTCGAGTTTGCTCTTCACGAGCTTTAGTTAGACGTCGAAGTATTATTGAAGCTAGTATTTTAGACACTATATTTGCTAAACTGATTCCTCGGTAATTGTCACACGAGGACTTCTATCCTTTCTTAAAGTGCGGAATGGTTAGTGTTCGAGACCAGTCAGATGGGATTACGTCTAGTTCCCAAATTCTAGCCAAGATCTCAGTTAATCTGGCTGCTAAGACTGGACCACCTTCCTTAAATATCTCAGGGGTCAATCCATCTGGTCCTGCCGCTCTCCCTCGCTTTAAGTTTCCAATAGCCTTCACAACCTCACTGAGACTTGGGGGACCAATGTTAATTTGCCATTCAGATTGTTTGGGGATGGTGGGCAGCAGGGATGACGCCGTGGGTCAGTTGAACTGTCCCCTAAAGTGTTCTGCCCATCGGTCTAATCTTCTGGATTAACAGTGAATAATGGAACCATTTTTTTCGGAGATAGTTTCACTTACAGTTGGGTTCCTGGTACCCGTTTCCTTGATAAGTCTGAACAGTTGCCTACTGTTACCTATTGCCACTGCCTTTTCCATCTCTTTAGCTTTCGCCACCCACCACTGCTCACGATCATTGCGTAAGCTTTTGATTAGTTTGTGTTTAAGTTGCCTACGTTGCTCATCATGTTCAGAACCAGATGGGATGTGTTGCCGAGTATCTATCAATTCAGTAGATGCAGCTGAAATCCACTGAGTTTTCCTAACCTTTAGGTCTAGTTTATTAGTAGATATTACTGCTCTTTCAACAGCTTTCTGGATATCATTCCAGGCTAGCTCAGGTTGAGAACAGTTTACGCCGTTTACTAATTGCTTTTTTAGTTGTTCCTGGAATGTATTCTCGACTTTTTCATCATTGAGTTGAACTCTGGGGGGATCCTTGTCGTGGATCTTTTACGTCCAGTGAGTCGCAGACTAATACGCGCTCGCACTAAGGCATGATCTGAGTCTAAACATGTGCTCCAAAACGAGCGGCAGTCTTCTATTGAGCCTCTCCAACGATGGCTAATAGCAGTGTGGTCTATTTGAGTCCAGCGTTGGGTTGATTTCGGAGGCCGCCATGTCAACCGATGTCTTTCCTTATGCTTAAAGTTGGTGTTTGCGAGAAATAAACGCTTATCTGAACAAAGTTGTAGTAACCGGTCGCGATTGTCTGTTCATTGAGCCTCAACACCATATGATCCACCTAGGTGCCTTTCGGTTTCGTCTAGTCTACCTACCTATCACCCGCCACTATTACTACATCAGTGCGCTTAGCTTTACATAGAAGGTCGTAAAGCTTTCTGTAAAATTCATCTTTTATTTCATCTGAGCTGCAGTCAGTGGGAGCATAGGCAGAGACAACGGCGTGTGTCCCTATCTTTACGAGTCCTTACCGTTCCATTTAGACGGACTGCGCACAAGCGACTGTCTATTGGAATCCAGTCGAAGAGAGCCTGTTCAGCTTTTAAACTTAGTGCTATACCTACACCAGCAAGGCCTCGAGTGGTAGCGGTGGGGTCCCCGGAAACACAAAGAGTGAACCGAGCAGGTTCCTTATTTTCACAAGGTGAGGTCAAGCGAGTGACTGTGCTTGGATCCTGTATACGCGTTTCAGAGATGCAGCAGATATCGATGGAGCGGGATTCTAGAGTCATGGCTAAGGATGCCTGTTGTCCTATTTGACATAACGTTCGAACGTTGAAAGCTCCAATATACAACTTAGTGCGCGGTTTTAGGAGACCAGGGATAACGTTTCGTGAATTCAAATCACTAGCATTAGAGACGCAAGGCGATAAAATTATGTTAGAAGGATTAGGCATGGTCATAAGAGAGTTATTAAGAGTGGAAGGTGGGATTTGGCTTCGAACAAGATGATCTCGTGTGCTGTTAGAGGTATGAGGGCGGTTTTCACTTCCTGGCTGCCCACACCATGGAAGGGTGTTTCTTGAGGAACCTGAAAAAGAAGGTAGATTAGTGTTGGTCTTAGAGACCTGAGAGCGTGACCGCAGAGCCCAAGGGACAACTGCTTGAGGCCTGTCACGCACGGCCTTTTTATTAAAAGTTTTTTGAATATTAGCTCCGCACTTAAAAGCCCTTAGTGGGCACCCATGCCGCCGGAGACGAAAATCCGTGAGGTAGGGTGAGGTGTGACATTTTTAGCGCCGACCTTTTCTAACCCCTCCTTCCTTGTGAGAAGGCAGCATCGCTGCAGATGCTGGTTGTCCGAGGGAAACACCTTACTGCTGTCACACCCCTCTGCAGTCAGCAGTACGACTTCGCCCTCAGACCTTGAGTAGCTGCTTTTAGTCTCATCGTTCTCCAATCGACCTGCCTGGCATGGTAGAACCTACAGGAACAAATGTTCCAGCCAATATAGCTCGGTTGGGTCATCACGATAGGCAAGCCCGACCACCACGTCAAGGTAGCAGCTACGGTCGGGACTTAAAGCCATGAATTCGAAACGATACAAGAGAATAGTGTTAATTACGCACAACAGAGGAATTAGTATTCTACAGTTATTTTACGAAAATAAAAAATGTATCCTAATCAAACTGTCGCACCAGGCATCTATCGCTTGCAAGTTTATAAATCTAATGACTATTGCTATTATTGACTAAATTCATTAGACCAAGATTTAGCCTTTGGAACAGAAATACTTAAAGCTTTTACAGTGTATCTGGCAATAAAATAGCATTAATTGAATTCAAATGTTATTTGTACAGACTCACCAGCTAGGGACAAATTTTGTTTAAGACCGAAGCCACCAACAGAATACATTTCAGCCATACGAGCTAAAATACGATAAACAGGTAACAAATCCTCAGCAGCATCATAACGTCCTTCTGCATCTAAGCCTTCATCAGTACACTTATCACCAGAAGTCGATGAACCTATCGCGCTGTCGACCGCTCGTTTATACCACCCAACAGCTTCAGACCAAGAATCAGGAGATATAGATGGAAGTAATAAATGACTATTACTATTGATAAATGAATGCAGAGCAGGAAGTATTAGCATATCACTTGGCGTTGTAACAAAGTTGGGCTGATGACCCGTATTCAAGAGGTTAACTGACAGATCCAGATAACGAGCAAGTAAAATCATGCAACGACGATCACCACCTTCTGCAGCACGCCAAAGATAATCGATACCAATACGAACATCACTTGGATCACACTGGTAAGTGAAAAGTTAATTATTATTATTATTATTATTATTATTATTATTATTAAATATACAGTTAAAATATTTAAGGATTTGTTTATATATGATGAAAAAATCCTAAATTTGATAGTCTGGACGCCATACTTTTGAAACAATACGAATTATATCTACTACAGGAGACATAATGTAAAACTGTAAGAAATTTAGGTTGCAGTACCCGTTTTTATCACAGAAATAAAAATATGAAGAATAAATAATCACTAGTTTCATACACTAAGCAAAATGCTATGTTGATAGATTTATCAGTAAATATGCAGACTAGTAATTCGAGCAAAAGACCGACAAAACCTAGAATATTATTCATGAAATACAACGCAATAATTACTCAGTACACGAATCCGCCATCAGTCACACATCAGAGTTGATACCTTTACAGTATATTTTTATTATAGCTTCCGTATACATAAAAGTGGTTAAAAGTAATATGTAATTTTGTTGAATGTGACTTGTGCCACTGAAGTGTTTTCAAGAGAATGAGAATCAGTGTTTGGATGTTTGTGACAAGATACAGGATATACCATAACTGATCCATTGTTGCTATGCCAGAATACTTAAGATGTGCTTCTCCCATCTACAGACAGTGTTGGACTAGTACCGATCCGCGTCAATATCTGAACTAAAGGTAAAGAATGAAGTGGCCGGGTGCATCGACTACTTCAGTTATTTAAAAGTCTTATTGGTCCTGATGAGTTGATGTCTGACGGAATTTCGGCAATAATTTAGAAAGAACATTTGAATTCTCCAAATTTACATTGTCTATAGCGCAGGAGTGCCGATTAAAATACGAATATACTGCATAGCAGTCCGTTCTGTTTGACCATATCGATATGAAACGTGGCATTTAGGAAAATATGACATTTTGAAGTTATCAGTTTCTGACCACAGATATTCATGGAACATAGCCCATGGTTTTTTGAGACCATCAAGTAAATAATTCTGAAGTCAGACGGAAGGTACTGGGAAAACATCACGAATAAGTAAGTTTATCAGGTTGTGGATCTTTACCAACTGAAGTGATTAAGATATCCTACGTACACTCAACTACTACTTACCTTCATGTGCGATGGGTATGAAGTGACCCAAAGGAAGCGTGGAATCAGATTAGAGAATCATTGACCGATGGTCTGAGTTGCATTGGTAGGTGCAGAATATCCGGTCGGGATCTAGGCGGCTACCGTGACCTATGCTCGGTGATTGGGGTGGTGTAATTTAGGATCATTCGCAACGGTGCAGTTGCATTTACTATTTATAATTCAATTAATTCCGAGCTTCAAAAATGTTGGTATACGCTACGTTTCACAAATCCTTCATTTAGGAACCCTATCCTATAAATTCAGTTTTGTATAATACTAATGATGTAACCAAAACATCAACTACTTAAGTATTCGTTGCACAATAACCGAGATCAGTGTATTTGAGTGATAAACTCCATGTAGTACACAAATGACTGACTACTGTTGTCATAGCTGACCGATTATGCAGCTACAAACACACATACACACTACAAGAATATCTAAATCCATTTTCTCTTGAATACAAGTGTGTTTTGGTTGACCATTCTGTAATAGCTGATTCTAGTAATGTTTAAATTACCGGATAACATACTAGATATTCAAAGCCTGTAGAAGGTTTGACAATTGATATATTCAACCTGTTTGACTTCAGAAGTAGTCTGTTCAATGCTCCATTTTACTGTGATCTTAGCACGCATCATTTTTTCATGTGTTCTGTTTTTCATCACTCTTTTGATATTACTTGTCATGGGGACAATTATCTTCCACATTTCTCCCATATGTTGTCTTTATTCTAATTACTGTCTGACTATTGCCTAACTTGTATGCTATACTTGAAAACCATTCTTAACTAACTTGTAGTAACTATATTAATGAAGCAACAAATTCGTGTTTTATTACAGAGTACGATGTGCATAAATAACAGTGTACACAATTACACAGTTCTTGATAGTACCATCATCGTAAAGATCGTCGCTGCTGAACTGTCATTATCTTGATTAATGATGGAGTGAACTCCATTTAAATACATTGTTGTTATGTTGCTTATTTAAATTCGATAGTTATGCACTTTAATCATCTTCCTCTGAAGAAGATCGAAGCATTCTATGAAACCGTAACGTTGGAATAGATTTTGTTTACAAGCTATCTCATTTAAAATTGTAACCTACTCTATCTTGTTTACATTCCTAGACTCTTCTTCATGATTATTCAATCTGTAGAGTGTTAATCCAGTAGTAATTACATGAGGCTTTCTTTAGACCAATCTAGTTAGACAATTTTCTACACTTACCAGACGTTACTTCACGAATTGTAGTCGGAAATCCTCTTCACATGATCTTCTATCTAGATTGATTTGTACAGTTCATATCATTTGCATAATTACACAACCTGAGTATTTAGGTGTGTAATAATCAACTTCATGTATGTATTTCTACCATTACAACAACAGTCTCCTCCTGGAGGGTACTACTACTTTCGTATTAGTAATCCGATATGAAGAGAAAATAACAACTGGCATTTCTCGTGTGATATATCAACACATTACATATATCTTCAGTTGTCGATGGTTATAGGTTTAAAAGGATGTTAATAACACAGTATCAAATGTAGCGTAACATTGTACTCTGTAATATTGACATTAATCACAAGTTTCACGTAAGTGTTTGCTTAACAGATTCGACTACGTAAACATTCCTATTTACAGTTATTCAAGTAGTAAATCCATCTCATTTTAACACTGGAATCATTTTTCACATACTTAACACCTACTTCATGTAAAGTGAGCATTTATCGATAATCCAAACTAATCATATTCTCTAGTTCTTGTTTACAATTTACCTACCGTTACTGAATATTTCGTACTACTACCTTGTGTTGATTAACATTTTAATCGATACGTAGTTGATATCATGAAACATGAGTTGAACATTTTTGATTTTCTTGTGCTAAAAACCGTTCTAATTTCACATCGTTGTTGTTATGATTATAGATTATATCTCATGAATGTTGATTATTTTTGGCGACACAAGGAAATCTATAGACAAATGAATAGATGTAGTGGTGATAGATCCACCACTAGAGTCCAAATTAGTCAATATTGTCCAACGCAAACTTCAAAACTCCCAACTAAAATGACTTGTTTAACAGTTCATATTCTACTGTTGATATATAAATAACATATTCATCCTTTGTAAGGTTGACTCAGCATAATTAGAAATCATCATGGCACATTCATACAGTACAACATCCAGCCATTCCGACAAGTTCATAAGTGGGCAATAATATGAATGCAGGGTAGATAGACATATTAGATGTTTCACTAACAGAGGGAGCTAGCTAAGACATCAGAAAGAAGGGAATCGGTCGAAGAGAGGAAGCATGTGGAGTATGTGGACAAGAAAATCTACACATTTTTGTACATTTCCAACAAAAATAAATTTTATGAAAATCACTAAATATGGAACAACAAGCATATGCTCCACTGATTCTGTGCAACAAGAATTAGACATCCTACGTGATACAATACACTGTAATCTAGATTACAAGATAATTCTGTCTTAAACTTGGATATTCACTTTAAGTTGTTAATTTATTTGGAATATTCTTATTTCATAATGTTACTTTAATACAAATTAAATTTTGTACAATTATGGATATCGAAATAAAAAAAAACGAGTTCCGGAATAAAGTAACTTACTTTTATTGGACACTCCAGTAGCAACTGAGTCGGCAAGTCAAGATGATAGTGTGCCATGACTATCATGGCTTCCAGGCAACCCAGCTGTGCGGCATGACGTTCATGAAACAAGACAGCCGACCAGTCTATCGAAGTTACTGGATCATTGGTCTTGTTATACGACTCTTCGATGTTATTAACATGCGAAACGCCATTATTTGGTAGCTCTTCATTTGCAGCAATATCTAAGCCACCCAATCCTATACGTGCCCAACCACCTTTATTTGTAGGAATGAAGCGCCCAGCTTCATGAAGCCTAGCAAGTTCGTGATGTATCTATTTTTTAAAATGTGAAAGGAACTTCACTCGTAATTGGAAATAAATAACCAAAATGAAAATCTTACGACAAGTAGGACAAATCTATTGAAATTCATTTTATTCGATGTCAGAAATCTATCACAAAAAAGTAAATTAATGATACAAATTTTGGTGGATTATCTATCGCTTAATACTAGGTTGCTGATTTTGAACAGAACATTTTAAATACCCCACAGAGCTAATACTATTATTATTGAAGTAATAATTATGTCGCGAAAATTGTGGAATGTACTTTTATTTTCTACAAACTATCATACTTTTCCGAATAACTCCCCACAATCTTTTATAGTGGTTTTACTTTACATTGTTTCTAGTGTTATACCATCGAAATGCTCAAATAAGTTTGATTTAGGGACTCATACTAGTTAGATGATCTTCATATAATAAAGTTGCTAGTTTATCGCATTTGTCCCGACCGTAGCTGCTACCTTGACGTGGTGGTCGGGCTTGCCTATCGTGATGACCCAACCGAGCTATATTGGCTGGAACATTTGTTCCTGTAGGTTCTACCATGCCAGGCAGGTCGATTGGAGAACGATGAGACTAAAAGCAGCTACTCAAGGTCTGAGGGCGAAGTCGTACTGCTGACTGCAGAGGGGTGTGACAGCAGTAAGGTGTTTCCCTCGGACAACCAGCATCTGCAGCGATGCTGCCTTCTCACAAGGAAGGAGGGGTTAGAAAAGGTCGGCGCTAAAAATGTCACACCTCACCCTACCTCACGGATTTTCGTCTCCGGCGGCATGGGTGCCCACTAAGGGCTTTTAAGTGCGGAGCTAATATTCAAAAAACTTTTAATAAAAAGGCCGTGCGTGACAGGCCTCAAGCAGTTGTCCCTTGGGCTCTGCGGTCACGCTCTCAGGTCTCTAAGACCAACACTAATCTACCTTCTTTTTCAGGTTCCTCAAGAAACACCCTTCCATGGTGTGGGCAGCCAGGAAGTGAAAACCGCCCTCATACCTCTAACAGCACACGAGATCATCTTGTTCGAAGCCAAATCCCACCTTCCACTCTTAATAACTCTCTTATGACCATGCCTAATCCTTCTAACATAATTTTATCGCCTTGCGTCTCTAATGCTAGTGATTTGAATTCACGAAACGTTATCCCTGGTCTCCTAAAACCGCGCACTAAGTTGTATATTGGAGCTTTCAACGTTCGAACGTTATGTCAAATAGGACAACAGGCATCCTTAGCCATGACTCTAGAATCCCGCTCCATCGATATCTGCTGCATCTCTGAAACGCGTATACAGGATCCAAGCACAGTCACTCGCTTGACCTCACCTTGTGAAAATAAGGAACCTGCTCGGTTCACTCTTTGTGTTTCCGGGGACCCCACCGCTACCACTCGAGGCCTTGCTGGTGTAGGTATAGCACTAAGTTTAAAAGCTGAACAGGCTCTCTTCGACTGGATTCCAATAGACAGTCGCTTGTGCGCAGTCCGTCTAAATGGAACGGTAAGGACTCGTAAAGATAGGGACACACGCCGTTGTCTCTGCCTATGCTCCCACTGACTGCAGCTCAGATGAAATAAAAGATGAATTTTACAGAAAGCTTTACGACCTTCTATGTAAAGCTAAGCGCACTGATGTAGTAATAGTGGCGGGTGATAGGTAGGTAGACTAGACGAAACCGAAAGGCACCTAGGTGGATCATATGGTGTTGAGGCTCAACGAACAGACAATCGCGACCGGTTACTACAACTTTGTTCAGATAAGCGTTTATTTCTCGCAAACACCAACTTTAAGCATAAGGAAAGACATCGGTTGACATGGCGGCCTCCGAAATCAACCCAACGCTGGACTCAAATAGACCACACTGCTATTAGCCATCGTTGGAGAGGCTCAATAGAAGACTGCCGCTCGTTTTGGAGCACATGTTTAGACTCAGATCATGCCTTAGTGCGAGCGCGTATTAGTCTGCGACTCACTGGACGTAAAAGATCCACGACAAGGATCCCCCCAGAGTTCAACTCAATGATGAAAAAGTCGAGAATACATTCCAGGAACAACTAAAAAAGCAATTAGTAAACGGCGTAAACTGTTCTCAACCTGAGCTAGCCTGGAATGATATCCAGAAAGCTGTTGAAAGAGCAGTAATATCTACTAATAAACTAGACCTAAAGGTTAGGAAAACTCAGTGGATTTCAGCTGCATCTACTGAATTGATAGATACTCGGCAACACATCCCATCTGGTTCTGAACATGATGAGCAACGTAGGCAACTTAAACACAAACTAATCAAAAGCTTACGCAATGATCGTGAGCAGTGGTGGGTGGCGAAAGCTAAAGAGATGGAAAAGGCAGTGGCAATAGGTAACAGTAGGCAACTGTTCAGACTTATCAAGGAAACGGGTACCAGGAACCCAACTGTAAGTGAAACTATCTCCGAAAAAAATGGTTCCATTATTCACTGTTAATCCAGAAGATTAGACCGATGGGCAGAACACTTTAGGGGACAGTTCAACTGACCCACGGCGTCATCCCTGCTGCCCACCATCCCCAAACAATCTGAATGGCAAATTAACATTGGTCCCCCAAGTCTCAGTGAGGTTGTGAAGGCTATTGGAAACTTAAAGCGAGGGAGAGCGGCAGGACCAGATGGATTGACCCCTGAGATATTTAAGGAAGGTGGTCCAGTCTTAGCAGCCAGATTAACTGAGATCTTGGCTAGAATTTGGGAACTAGACGTAATCCCATCTGACTGGTCTCGAACACTAACCATTCCGCACTTTAAGAAAGGATAGAAGTCCTCGTGTGACAATTACCGAGGAATCAGTTTAGCAAATATAGTGTCTAAAATACTAGCTTCAATAATACTTCGACGTCTAACTAAAGCTCGTGAAGAGCAAACTCGAGAAAACCAAGGTGGCTTCAGACCCGGACGTGGTTGTATAGACCAAATATTCACACTTAGGCAGGTTCTGGAACATAGGCACACTTTCAGACGCCCAACAATAGCTGTATTCCTTGACCTTAAGGCGGCGTTTGACTATATTGATGGTAAGGTTATGTGGCAATGTCTGACATTGAAAGGCGTACCGGAGAAGTACATTAACCTTATACAAGCTCTCTACTCGAATACCACATGTCGTGTTAGAGCTTAGGGCAGATTGTCTTCGGAATTGACCACTTTTAGTGGTGTTCGTCAAGGTTGTCCGCTATCTCCATTTTTAGTTAATCTTATCATGGACATACTTTTAGAGTTAACATTGTCATCGTCTGATTTCTCTGGGGTTGACCTCTTTCCAGGAGATAAACTTACTGACTTAGAATATGCCGATGATATAGTTCTACTGAGTGAAGATGCTGATAAAATGCAGAATTTTTTGACAACCTTAAACTTGAACGTAAGCATGTTTGGGATGCGATTCTCCCCATCCAAATGTAAAATGTTACTTCAGGACTTGCTTAATTCGGCACCAAAGTTAGTGATAGGAAGTGAAACTATTGAATGCGTAAACCGTTTTACTTATCTCGGGAGCCTCATCAGTCCTAACGGTCTGGTGTCCGATGAAATCTCGGCCTGTATACATAAGGCCCGATCGGCTTTTGCCAACCTGCGTCACTTGTGGCGTAGGCGAGACATTCGTTTAATGACGAAAGGACGCGTTTACTGTGCAGCAGTCAGATCCGTTTTACTTTATGGATGTGAAACATGGCCTTTAAGAGTAGAGGATATTCGTAGGCTCCTAGTATTCGATCATAGATGTCTCCGAAACATTGCTCGTGTTTGCTGGGACAACCGAGTAAGCAATGCATGGGTTAGGAATAGAGTACTAGGTAAATACGGTAAGTCTATTGATGAAGTAGTGAATCTTCACCGGCTGAGGTGGTTAGGACATGTGTTGCGTATGCCTGACCACCGTCTACCTCGACGAGCAATGTTGTCTGGTGTGGGAGTAGGCTGGAAGAAAGCTAGGAGTGGCCAAACAAAAACATGGCACCAATCCATGAAGTCATTTACAACTGGGCTGAGCCATGTTAATAGATGTAGACTACCTGGTTGGGGCCCACACGATGATCGTAACAAATGGTTACAGACTTTAGGTGATATGGCTCAAAATCGATTGCAATGGCGCAGGTGCATCCACTCCTTATCTTCCTCCAAATTCTAATTTTTGGGCTTATTATAATTTTCTCTTTACTGAATCACTTTTTATCTCAAATGTCATCTCTAATCTCTATGTCTTTCCATTAGTACTTACTCTGTTACTAACTCCCCTACTCTGGGATTTGGTCCGACAATTTAATCTTTATCTGCTAATTGAGGCATGGCAACTTGAATTGATGTACGCATGTACAAAGTTCTACGTTGAGACTGACTGACTTATCGCATTTGTATATACCTTTTAGTTATACATCTATAGACAATCTAATTATTTTCAATATCATGAAAAAAAAGTGGCCCAACATTATTACTTATTGCTTACATCTGTTAATAGGAGTCAACCCTTTGAAAGTGTAAAAATGATTGATGACTGGATGCATTAAGGAAGTTGGAACAAATTAATCTGGTTTCATCACTTTATTGAGATGCGCTAAAACATATAGGCTACATATTTTGGCTCTTTAGGTCTAGAGATGTGATTAGTGAAAATGATATGATGAAATCATGAATAAACGTTTGAAAAATTGAGGATATTGACATAAATATTACAGACCGTCAATATATAGGGTCAATCTACTGATGACTATACATTGGCCTTTGTTTGGACAAATTGAGTAAATTAGCAGAAAAATAGTTGACAATAGAAGAACTAAGACAGTATCATACTAACGGACGACTATTAGTAGAAAAGTGTTTCTGAAATAACCATCACTAGAATGAAGATAACTACTTCATTTCGATGTGAAGATTTGTAAAGAATAAAAACGGAGAATTTTTCAGTAGTTTCTAGAAACATGGCAACCAATAAGTTGAACGATTCGGTTGATAGAGTCCTAAGACAACAACCTGTAGATGGTCCGCTTGAATCCTGCCGTAACTATAAGCTTTAACATACTTTAAATTATGAACACCTCATTTAGTAAAGAAATGAAAAGAAAGACGAGATATCAAATAATTTCATCAGAAAGATTGTCGGACTGTGTATATTAAGTTTCACATCGAATCGGAGTGTAATTCCGAAAATAAACTAGCGTACTAAGAAGGGAGGTGAAGTATTCTTTAATTTTATAAAGTTACTTACTTGCCCAAGAATCGAATGGCCAATTTCTTGATCTAAATTTGTAGGATGATCAGCGCAACTGGGTTTGTGATTTTCGTGCATTAGTTGGTACAACAAATTTCCGGTCACACGGTGACATTCTTCTGCATCGACATCACTAGATTCACTAATATTACGCTGCCTACGGGGAATAAAGGCACAACGATTGAGAACTGAATAATTTGATCCTGAAGGATAAGCTTCATCTACTAATGTATGACATTCTAAGTAGGGTCGCATACTTGCGGCACTAGGTGGGGAAACAGGTACTGGAAAATCCGACAAAGATGTAAAGTCACCATCAAAATTTTCGAGGTTTGGATGGAACTCAGAAGTGACTTCATGAGATCTGCTGATAGGTAAGTCTAAACATGCTTGAATTACGTTAATGCGTCCAGAATATCCTGAGTCACCGGATGCTGCACGGTTTCGTGAGACTGGTTGGAAAGGCATCATTGGCTGAGGATAACTCTGTCCAGGCACCGAGGCATTTAAATCTGGTGAAAGTTGGTGATTCGATAATTGAAGCGGATTGAGACACGACGATCCACGAAGCTTCAAAGGTTCAGGGCTGTCAAATGCAAGGTCGTCATCTACTGAATGAAAAGATGATACACAATCTGAACTTCGTCCTGTATATTTACAATTATCATAAAGTGAGACACTGGCACAACGACGACGAGTTTCAGGAAGTAGCGATATGGATGTGCTCTCAAATGAGCGAACGACTGTCGGCCCATATAATTGGGATGAAGTTTTACAAGACGTCTGATTGTTTAAGCTGGTTGTGCGTCGACGAAGTTTCAATTTGCGAAATAATGCACATGTGTTCAGTTCAACCTAAAAATGTGACAATAGTGGCAACAATGTGTTATTATCTTCGACTTTTCAATTATCGAAAACAATTACCTTATTTTATATTTTGAAATTAAGTGAATTCTAAAATAAACTATGGTGACTTTATGATATTGGTTAGTTGACGGGGTTTTGTCATACGCCGAAATGAAGTGAGTGAAAAATAAGAACTATTAAAAGGGGATGACTTTTCGTTTTAACTTGACGTACTGCAAGACCAGAAGAATATAGTGGACAGCTAACAAAAACTAGCTTACGAGCTTTGATTCCAAAAGCTCAGTGTTTGTCTAGTGAGCTTTTCTACTAACTTTTACATCTCACTAACTAATCGAAGTGCATAGCTTTCTAAGCTATAAAAAACTATATGATATAGTTTGGCTAGTTACAGTTATTTCGAAATGTGAACAGTAGCTTGAAAACATTAATTTCCATTTCTACTTGTCAATTAACAGATGAACGAATCATAATTAAGAGGAATCAGACAAATAGTTTACAATATCAAGTTTGAAGCAACTTAATTGTTACGACTCAATTGAATATTACACACAACCAAGTACATTATTATCATCAGAAATTGTGGATATTAGTTATAAAATGCTTTGTGAGTGGGGTTATCCTACCTGATTGTCTTCTTCTCCATCGGGATTTGGGGGACTTTGGTCAATTTGGCAACACTGGATTGGGGCATTTAATTCTGAGGGAGCCAGATCAAATTGAGTTAATCCTAGCCATTTACACAAAGGATTGCATTTATGGCTGTGAAAGAACAAAGCCATACCCCGCGTACCAAGGTTTCCATCACTGTAACCTACTCCATCCGATGTATGAATCTGAGGATCAGTGTACAAATCCCCAACACCTTGAATGTCTACAACTAACAATCGGTGACCAGAACGTTCAAATGTGAAGTGACTAAAAGTCTAAGAGACAAGTGTTTCAAATGTAAGTTGAAATATGCATATGAGTCAAACTTTTAAAAGTATGATTAGAGTTAGAAGTTCCAGTTAACAAGTGACGGTGAGAAACAGTTACTTCAGTGAAAGATATACGACAAGGGTATTAGACTAGTTAATTGAATAACCGCATTGTTGGGTCACTCACATTCAGAAATAAAAGTTTAGGTTTTAGAAATATGATTTTACAAGTTCATATTCTCAAAAAGAAACAACATAAAAGTTTGATTTTCTCCATTATGAAGGCTGGACATTAACTTTTGATGAATATGAGACCGATATTCATGATTTCATTTTGGTGAAAATACATATTATCTTAGCTAGCTGAGAAAATATATTTTCCATTCAGTTCTCAGGACCCCTTAAAGTATGAGTACGGGTCCGTTAACACAGATGATGTACTACACTTTCATTTTCTTAGGTTGACTGATCAGTAAGTGAAACAAAATCTACTCTTTCACGAAGTTTAACTAGACTATATTTTAGATGATGACAATCTTACCAACAGCTAAACGAATTCCCCATTCAAACATGCCTAATAAAAACAATAGTGATTGTTCGTTGCGTGAATGAACAAGTTGGTTCAAGGTTTTCGAGTGACAACTTAGACAATAAATATACTTTTTCATGACACTGTGTAGATCATATACAATTTTCGTCTAGCTATGACTTTTAACATTGCTGCTACAGATATGCAAATTGATGAACAATTCCTATTGCATACATTGACTCAAACATAAGATTTCTTAAACGGTTACCAATTTAGTGAATACTTACATGACTGGTGCTAATTCTAGATAGTCTATCAACGACGCCCATGTTTACAGTATTAAACGTAAGAACACTTGATAACCAATATTTTCGTAAGACTTTTGTAGACGTTAGTTACTAAAAAGAATGTGACATGATAACTACGTGTAATTGTGCCACCTAAGTGCACTACTCACATGATTCATATGGCAATCAGAATCCAGTTAGCTGAGTAGAAATAACTCGTAGGTGGTTCTAACCAGTTTGATGGTAACATTATTTTAAATAAAATAAGATTGACCTGTAACTGGAAGGTTGTCAACAATAATTTAATTCAACCTAAGCTTATGATTGATGTTAAGGATTAATATGGAAAAGATTTTAACGATACAAAACAGATTTTACGATTTTATTTATATCTTTAGAAATCAAAGAGGTTGGGAAAAAGAATAAATTCTGCAGCTGGCAGGAACGGTAAAAAGTGGAACCGCTCAGGAGGAAAAGTCCAATATGAGTTGTGCAGGGATGTGGTCACGACATTTGACTAAAAATTTTCCGGCAGTATAGTACTAAGAAGGCGGACATTAATATTAGAAGTCTATGAAGCAATTTGTTTTGTAGGCTTATTTGACGCTACAGTGAAAACTGTAAAGAAATAGCCTGAAGCTTGGGTTTTACTACACAAGTAGTTGACTATGAGCACCGCTGAAGTTACAAGACAAAAAGAATAAGTCATTTAATAATCACTGGCTTTTGGTGATTCTCAGTATATGACAACAGGTGCTTCAAGTCTATATTTCGAAGATTTTAAATAGACAGGTTAAATTAATAAACGTACTTGTGGTGTATTACGTAAACACTCGTCAACAAAGCCTGAATTCGAGTTATATTTACGATATTCTCCTTCCATATAGCGTTCTATATGGTAAAACTCAGGAGATGAAATGCCTGTGTGTTCACTAGGGCGGGAACCGTCAGAGTGTAACTCGAGAACAGACAACTGGAAAATATCCACCTTTAGAAAAAAAAAACATAATTATTAATGATGACAAGTATTATACAGAGCCATATTAACTTTGTAAGAGCACAAGCAAAAATACCGAGAATGCTAGTTTGTTGAAACAAACAATATAGGTAAAGAAACAGAAGTCAAATTTGCAACAAACTGATAAAAACTGAGATGTGAGTTTACTGAATCCGAGCAACAGTTTGAAAATCAGTACGATAGAATACTGATAATATCTTGCATCTTAAATAAACATGTCTCATAAGAGTAGAGGGTCTTACAACAAACTAGTTAGTAACGTACTTAACTTTTAATATGAAGTAATAAAAAAATTTAAATGCCAAACGAATCTTTGGTTGATTTTGCCAACTATCAGTCCATCGTGGTTGGACCTATGCACTCAATCATCAAGGAATAGACCAGTCGGAAAACAAGCAAGTAGTGATTCAGAGGAAACAGACCACGTAAAACAGTAACTTCTTAAGCGAAATCGGTAATTAATAGCACATAAATAAACAAAGAACCGTTAATTGAATTGCATGATGTATGTGAAGGAGATTGTAAGACATCTAAAAACGAAATTAACATTACCTTTTTAGGTGGATTGTAGCGGTTGAAAGCTTCACCCCACAACTTTGCTTCCATCTGTAGACGCACATCGTCAAAGTAAACTTGTTTGTTTACAGGAGCTATATATCGTTTGGCCACATAATTAGACGTACGCTGCCAGTCACCGGCTTCTGATAATTTTTGACTTAACTTCTTCCTACAAGTGGATTGAAAAGTTAGTTTTGGTAGTGAAATGGCGCACTGCTTTATGTTAGACTATACGCACTTATACCGAATAAATACAAAGCTCTACATTTCTATATAACATTAAACCTAAAAAATACAACATGGAATGTCTATGCACATAAAAAGAAACTATGAGATTGGGAAATAAATATGTACGTACAATCTAAAGCATTCTCTCATTGCTCCACGATCAAACGGCAGTGATTCCATCTTGATTCGCACTTCATCTACAAACCACTTTTTCTTAATTGCGCTATATCGATGCCTGATGGCGCATCGAACTGGGCATTCTTCCCATGGTAAATTGCTCCACGAGTCTAGATCTATTGATTTAACCTTTTTGAACGCTCGCTTCCATAATAAAACTAGAAATTTAAGTTGTATGGTTATAATTAGACAATGGAATAACCTATTTAAAGAATGTTGCGAATAAACACTACTTGATTAAACAGAGATACTCGTTATAAAAATATTGTAGGTGATAAACGAATGTAAAGAAACTAATAAAATAAGTAATTGTCTGGTCGACTGTATGTTAGCAGGACACTAATAAACGGAAGTGGTTTTTGCTTGTCATTTTGTTTTCAACAACCAAGCACAAAACAGATGTTCCAAGAAACAACTGAAGACATTTAAGCATTACTAAAACAAAAGAATGAGATGGTAGAACTAAACTATTGCCTGACAATGAAGCTTTACAAATAAATTTCAGGGTAGTGGGGTGCAGCTAAAATTATGATGTTGATACTAGAGAGTATGCTTTCTAATTTGGACGGAATAGTGATAATTACGTGTCGTACCGTCTATATTGACATCACCATGAGAACAACATTGTCGACCAAACGAAGGAATTAAATGCATCACTTATTGGATTCATCTAGTACATGAACGACATCATGTAAAAGACTAAGAACACATTTTTTAGAACCATACTTGATAACAATGATTGCCAGGACTACTTTATGTTATCAAGTGCGTAATTGGTATAAACCGTTTCCTAGTAGTATAACGGTAATTAGAGGCTAAAAAATATGATCAGACCAATAAAATAAATGCTTAGTATTATAGGATGCAAATAACAGTAACAAATGGAGCAAAAAAGGATGTAATTTTATACGAGCTTTCTGTTGTTCAATCATTGAGGCATTTGGCTGCAGTGCGACTTTTGAGGTATCTGGATGATCAGTTCTCTCATCAATAGTAGGAGACCCCATCGTTCTAAATATTCATTAAGAAAACCGAAACTGAACATCCGACGTGACTACGAAGTTTTAGGCGCGCACCAAATACTGAAAATCTAGAAAAAAACAAGGAGCATTGTCATAATACGTAATGGCATAATTATCGATGATACATATATCCACGGAGTTATCACGTAAGCATAAGTAGGTACAATATCCATCAAGATGACTATTTCAAGCGTTCAGACTATTAGGTTTTGCCTAAAATACCTATTTGTTTGTTAAGAATAACGGCAACCCAAGTTCATATCAGCTTCCAGTCATACTTAAGCCATGTAAGTGACCTTATTGACCTTTCAAACCGTGGTATGTAGAAATTGGACGAGCTGTCTAACCAGTTGTTTCATTAACCAAGCTTCTGCAAATATGAAGTAGTTTGTTTTGATGAACAGAAAGACAGATGAATGTTTAGCCATAGACGTCAATTGTGGTGTATAAAATGGAGTCCACTTGGTTTGCTTAAACGATTGATACTTCTAAGTATTACTATTTAGTTAAGTATATTGGTTCACTTAGGATGCGACAAGACATCAAATAGATCTTGAAAACTGACACAAACGACAGACAGACAGATACAACGCAGAACTTCGTACGTACGTACATCAGTTCAGGTCGCCATACCACATCAGCACAGAGACGCAACTGTCAGTTCAAATCCAAGAGTGATAACGATAATAGAAGTATTAGCAGTAATGCAGAAGATTAGGGAGCGAAGATATGATTCGAAAAGTATAATTCAGTGAGATAAATTTGAAAGGAGAAAGATAGAGAATTCGGAAGGTTAGATTTTGAGAGAACACAAAGAGTGGATGCACCTGCGCCATTGCGAACGATTCTGAGCCATGTCGTTCAAGGTCTCTAACCATTGGTGACTTTCGTCTCGCGGACCCCAACCACGCAGCCTACATCTACCAACATGACTCAGTCCACTTGTCAGTGACTTCATCGATTTCTGCCATGTTTTGGTTTGGCCGCCCCTAGCTTTCTTCCAACCTATTCCTACACCGCAAAACATAGCTCGTCGAGGCAGTCGGTAGTTAGACATGCGTAACACATGTCCCAACCACCTCAACTGATGAAGTTTCAATACCTCATCTATTGATTTGCCCTCCTTTCCTAGAACCCGTTTCCTAACGACAGCATTGCTCACTCGGTTGTCCCACGATACACGAGCAATGCTTCGGAGACACCTATGATCGAAGACCAGTAACCTACGAATGTCCTCTACTCTTAACGGCCATGTTTCGCTACCGTATAGTAGGACAGAGCGAACTGCTGCACGGTACACTCGTCCTTTGGTTAGCAGGTGGATATCTCGCCTGCGCCATAAGTGACGCAACTTGGCAAAAGCCAATCGAGCTTTCTGTATCCGTGCTGAGATTTCGTCAGTCACCAGGCCATCAGCACTGATGAGACTCCCCAGATACGTGAAGCGGTCTACACGCTCGACTACTTCACTCCCTATCACTAGTTCAGGTGCCGATGCAACCCAATCCTGAAGCAACATTTTGCATTTCGAGGGGGAAAACCGCATCCCGAACATGCTTGCATTGTTGCTCAGGGTAGTCAGAAGACTCTGCATTTTGTCAGCGTCTTCACCAAATAGGACTATGTCATCAGCATACTCTAAGTCAGTAAGCGAGGCTCCTGGTAGTAAGTCAACTCCTGAAAAGTCAGACGAAGACATGGTTATATCTAGGAGCATGTCTATGACAAAATTAAACAAGAATGGGGAAAGTGGACATCCTTGACGGACACCACTTGAAGTGAGGAATTCAGATGACAGTTCGCCATAAGCTCTCACTCGACCTGTAGTTTTAGAGTAGAGAGCTTGTATAAGGTTAATGTACTTCTTTGGTACACCTTTCAATGACAGACACTGCCACAGAACCTCACGATCAACAGAGTCGAATGCCGCCTTTAGGTCCAGGAAGACAACTATTGTAGGACGCCGTCTAGCGGTTAGGTTGACACAAACGAGTGCGTTATTATTGTAGTATATATTCTAATGCTCCTACAAGTTAGCAGTCCAATCAACAGTGAATAGCGGACAAAATCTGGGATGTAATCCGTAAAAGGAAAGATTGCATATTGGAAGTTAACTCTGCTTCAAGGTATATGTCAAACAAGGTTTATTTCGAGAGATATCCGGGGTGGACGTTCACGTCTTAGATTTCAAAAGCTAATATATTTGTGACAAGCAAGCATAAAGCAACTGATTTCTTGGTTTGGTAATGCCTACAGGACAGGTGACATATAGTTTAACTTTCGGTGAGACTTAACTTTGCTGGTAAGACAATGAAATCAAAGATAGTTGTTTGCGGACATTTGCACAGGATTCAGAGAGAAGCAATGGGTAGTCATACGTCATTAGCACACTCACTAACGTTTAGTTACTATGCAAGAACTCGGTAAAAGTGATAGAGACAAATAATACGGACATGCTAGTATTAATCCTAAACTGACTTTATAAGAAAGCCTATAGCATCATGGGAAAGCAAATATAAAGCGAATAACTTATGACATGAGAATCAACAAAAAGAAACCACCACACCTATATCACTAAGGTGAATTAAGATTAACTGTATTACGTATCTCTGTAAGAACCTTAGGTAAAATGCCAAGCGTTACTGTGAACACTGTTGACAGAAGTGTAGGACGACTGCCCATCACTTGGGGCTTAAGGTGGGGCTGAAAATGAGACGCCTAATCACTAAGTCTAGTACGCTAATCAACTAACCATAGTTAGGTTTCCCTCCCCAACTCGTCAGTAGGGTTGGTAAAAAGCCCAGGATTTATCTAGTTGTTAAATATGATAACATGCACTCGGCTTAAATACCATAAAAGATTCCTGTCTGTTTTCTAAAGTATTACTATCCCCATATACACAGAATCTCGAATCCCTTCATGTAGTGTCACTAGGTTAAACAATACAAAAATCTGCTTACATTAATAAATCTTTGCGGATAGCTACTAAAAGCACGAAAACACAACCACAAGTTTAACCTCAACCTTGACAGAAATAGATGAGAGATACACCTAAACAAATGAATTATCGATATATCAAGTATCATTATAATGAAGTAGTTCCAACTGAAATAACTCCTTTGCATTGGTGTCTTGTTATCTAAGGCTTTGTTTCGGGTTACTGATGATGTCCACTGAAGTGTCTAGTCATACAGAACAAGTATAAAACATTTTTGACGCAACTGAGGGCCAATTTAAAATTTTTACGCAAATGATTCCAGATAGTCTTTTTGAGCTTTTGTTATTGGTTGTTTTTTCTCTTTTCTTTTATCTAGACTGTTCATCTATGGTCTCAAAATCGCTTCCTTCAGTTGCTAATCGAATATATAAGAATAACACCAGTTCAACCCAGCTCACACTTGTACAATTCAACAAAATGAGATAATAATAATATTTTCCGTTTGGTAAATTTAAACTCCAAGAAATTATAAAAGGATTACAGGGAACCATTTCTGGATTTTTGCGCATTTTAATTTTTTGCTTTTTAAGTTTATTTAAATGAATTGTTTTTCATCAGTCGCTGCTCTACATCCAGATAAACTTCCGTCATGAAATCATTATCAGACTAACCTTGCAAGATCTCATTGTGGATTGCGAAAATTGTGAAAACATAGAAAGCTTTCATATGTGCGAAAGAAGTTATGACGAAAGCCATTTTACTGGCATGTTATTCTCCTATATGACTCATCAGTTTCACTGTGTCTGCATCTGTTTCAGTCATCAGTGCTGTCCTAAATCATTGGATTAGAAAGTTTTGGAAATATCCAGCACTCTTCTCTGGACAGTTGCAAGATAGTAAATCAGGGAATAATACATTCAGCATAAAACTACTAACCATGTCTAGTTTGGTACGGCAGTGTCAACACTCCATCGTATGCCGTGCATTTGTAGAAGCCGTAATTACTCATGTGCAACACAGCTTTTAGATTGCAAATTTCTATGTTAATGTGTGTTCAGCGTGCTACTAAAAGTAACAAAACGTTTCGGCGACTTGACGGTTTCTCATTACATGTGAACACTAATCGGTTACAAATAAATCTTTATCTAAATTGTCGTTTATATTTGTGACATGTCTATTGCATGCGTGTATAGATAAAGGATATAATTGAATTTAGATGCTCTCTGGGTATATAACACCGTATTGAACATAGGCTGATGTCTTTGCCTAATTTTCCAGGTCAATATATCAAACTTTACAATCTCATGACAACTGACACGCATAGTAGAACGTTATTTATCTCCATACGAACTTAACAGTAGTGGAATTATTATGTTATTACATTCCTCAAGCCTGCACGGGTATGATCGTTGGTTAACAATGCACACTAGTTTATCATAATAAACTTGGTCCAAATTTAGTATAGTAATGACGATTATGACTTTAACAGCATTTTACATACATGTAACGTATATTCAATACGAAAATTTGACTGTTCTTTTATTACTACATATAAGACTACAAGCAATTTTCGCTATTTCACATAACATTACATGACATGTATATTTCCGGGTTCTCATCATTTATCAACAATGTCACTAGTATTTATGATTTGCGTATTCAGTCACATTTAATAACAGTATGCCGGGAAACGTGCGATTTTTGCAGACAAACATGTATACTGGCTTTTTCAGTGAGTCTGTCAGACTGTGAATTGTGACAATCGTTTACCCTATCTTGTGGTTATTTTTTTGTTTCCTTTTGGCTTGTCAAAAATCCATAACCCTATTTCTTCTGGTGTACCAGGAACATTATCGCCACCTTTACTGTTGTTCCGTGCTTATGATCCTAGCTTGCTATTAGCTTGGTTGGAAGATTTTTAAATTACTCATAACATATGTAGCCAACGTCATATTTTCATGCGTTACGTCATTATTATGAAACAAGGCACTCAGTAAACCGAGGGAAACCATCATTCATCCAGACTTAGGTTCACGTGACCTGAGCTTATTAAAGTCACAATATTATCTGATCACTAAGCTATATAGCTGTTACTTGAGGATGTGGGACAAGGAGACAATTCCTCGTCTCAACTAGGGGTATCAATTTTGTTTTACTGTTGGTATCACTGATCACTTGTTTTATTTGGCTTGGTTCATTACCGTTTGTGACAGAAATCATATTGGATGTTATTGACCACTATGTGTGATAGATCCTTAAGAAATACTACCAGAAGTACACTGAAATTTACTGATGATTCTATTAAACTTTGTTGCTATCCAGCAAGTTTCCAATATTTGTAATTTTTATACAAACTTAAGCATGTTACGACGATTGAGTTATTACTACTGGCCCCACGATTGCGTGAAGAATCAAGTTGTAGTGGAATCACACAGGGGCTGGTGGTAACATTAGCAAACTATAACTCAAATAATTTTCATTGGCAGCTCCCAGCCTATATATCGACCAAAGACAACTGTTTTACGTTACGGTCGCCTGTATAAGAGCACAATTCTTAACATATATGGAGGCCGATGCCGGTGCAGTTCCACTTATGAAGGAAGAGTTAGAATAACGTGATCATATTATTACACGTCGCAGTTAATTAATTCATCATCCGAATTTGTGGCGAAAGCCATTTGGTATTACATTTTGGGAGTCACGTTAACTCTCCTTAGGGTTTAACAACAGCCGTGTTCTGGACCTACAAGTGGCATCAATTTCTTACGTTTCTATGAGTTGCTTGTTCATGACTGATATCGTAGGCTAATTCTTCTCAATAGTGATATACACAAAACGTATCACATTCCATATAACTTTGACAAATTTCGTGGTTACGCCCCAGCAATCTGACTACGCGTATAGACGATTGTTGCACTAATTGTCTAATTTATTGTAGGTCACTTATTAACAGATAGTTCTGAAGTATGAAGTGCATCCTTACATCAGTACTCACAGTCCATTTGTATTTATCTAGTAAAAGAAGTCTAGATCCCAAACGTTTATTCGTAGGAAAGGCAGAGTTTGACAAGTTACTAAATCAGAGCGAACACCGCCTACTCAATAGCCCATGGTCATTAGCTTTATACATGGCACAAAAAATGACTCTTCTTAGATGAGATCATCTGGAAATTACCGTGTCTAACAAACAAACCGTCGCCGATAGATATCCATTTCCTCGTTTACATGGTGTCACCAATATCATAAATATCGCTACCAATTTTACTAAAATCGGCTTACTACTACATACTGCCTAAACTTAAAAAAACTACTGTCATTAGCACTTGGGGCATTATGAAGTTGTAAGAACGCTATTCAGTCTAAGAAATACAGCACAGACGTTCCGATGATCTGCAGATCAGGTTCCCTGAGGCCTTCCAGTGATATAAGCGCATACTGATGATGTTTTAATTGCATTATAGCTAAACAAGAACATGTAGAACATTTTAAGTGTTTGCTCACATGCCTATTAGAATGCAAAACAGTCAAAAATTCTAAGAAATATGAATTTGGTGAGAAATATTTGGAATTTTCGGAACACAGATTCAACAGAGGAGGTATTACACTAATACCTAGGCAAATCTGATCAGTAGTCCCGACCAGATTAGCTCACTAAAGTCAGGAGATTACTCGGATTGATGAAATTTTATCGGAAATCCATCCCAGTGTGTACGGAGATTGTACAGCTACTAACAAATCTATTAGAAGGACTCTCGTGTAAGTATTACCTCACTGGTATCATAAGAATTTGAAGTATTTAAAAATACCTTAGGCTCCGAAGCTTTATCAACGCTTGGTAGTGTAATTGCCTTACCTGCCATCATGAAGGATGCTTTGAATGTTGGAGACGATACAGTAAAGAAGTAAACGATCAGTGGCAACCATCAGGTGTTTTTTGAGTGCATAAATAACGGACTGAACATATTAGGATGAATTTGTATATTTTCATTGATTTGTTATAGACTGAAGCTGGCCAGTCACTGTTGCTATATGTGCATCCTGAGCGGATTGCCTCGATATAGCGAATATTCGAATCCCACTGTAAACATCAACATTGGGATGCAGGTACATCCAGCCGATGAGTCCCAAATAGGACGAAACGCGCGTCCTGGATTCCACTTGCCAGTCACAATACAAATTAAAGGACTGAACATAGGTTAAGGTCATGACAAAAACATTGTTGATTTTCACTGATCGTAAGCGCTTAACATCTCTAGATGCGCGATTAGACCATACTTTTTTAAATCTAGTAGAGCTTCTTTAAGAATAAAACAGATTTTCCTGTTCATTAACATGTGTAGACCTATTAACAAGCTGAGCAGAAACAGCGCCTTTTAGAAAAATAACATCTTGAACAACTGCACTGGTTTTCGCAGAACGCTGGATTTGTAAGGTTTACCACTTATCTACAATCTCTGTTGACTGCGTGTGTCAATTGGGATTCGGATTTTCCTACTATCTGACAAAACTCCTTAGCACTAGGTGCTTATGTAAAGCTACCTGCCACCCATATCCCAACGGCCCACTAGGAAGCCTTGTATACAGCTAGTAGTATCGCCTTCAGCTGTAAACATGCGTCATTAAACTTCAAAAATCTCCACTAAATAAGAAGCCACAGGTCCTGGTGGAAATGTACAAAGCACCTCAAGCAGAAAACGACTTGTCGATTTTGAGGTACTTGTTAGATCTTTTATAATAGTTCTGTATGTGAAAATCCCTCCTAGTAACATTCTTCTATCGTAACTCGTTACCCTGCAACTAAAAGTATATTTATTACTGTTGATCCATTTAGTTGTACATTCTAATGACCTGTTGACCCTAAATGAGATAGTTGCTATTAATTTTCATTGTAATAATTGTTTTTCTTTTGGTTTACACTAGATTTCTATTATCTTTATGAACTTCATATACTTTATCTTGTTGGACATTTGAACTTTGGCGGCTGCCATATTGGTCTGTTTCTCTTCTTAATTTTATTGCCTGATTTAACTGGATTTGTGCAATTTTTGATTATGAGTTGACGCACACTTTTCGAAGTTGAAATATTGTGTAGTAAAAAGTAACTTTTGATACTTTCTCTCTGATAAATCCATAGATTTTGACCTTACTTTCTGGACAGGCAATACGTGATCTATCCCGAAATGATAGAATAACATTCTGGTTTATTCCTTTAGACAAAATTGATTTTTTTCAGTTTTCGGGATAAATTTTGGTTGAATAATTGGTAGTGATATTTGTTTAGGTAATAATGTACATTTGTATAAACAACGTTACATAGAACCCAACCATTTGTTTGAATTTCAACTGAACAAGAGTACGCGTATGTAAATCAACTTCGACAGTTATTCTTTAATCCAAACTGCTTAGTTTAGATCTCACATTACTAAGATTCTACTACTTTTCAGAAAAGGCTTAATACAAATATAATTTTTGTCGAAAAAATCGGACGTAGGTACACACTCAGTATGTGGTGACACATGAAATGAGAAACGAGACATGGTAGAGAATTTTTTAGGCAAATGTAGCTATCAAAACACGATTCAAACCTAAGTACCTATGTCGCTTCACGAAGTTGCATAAGACAAGGATATCAAATATCATGTTCAGTGATTAGAAAAAACGAAGAATGCTCTACAGGCAGCCTGACCTTTCAAATGCCACCCACCCAAACTAAGGGCATTTGGATGAGTAGCGTGTTACAACCCTAGCTACAATCGACGGAAATGATGATATTCCATTGAGACCATGGATGGTACCGGAGAGAAGGAAAATATTGGCATGGAGTAAACTATTAAGTTGTGGAAACTTGTAGGATTATTGAAATGAAACGATCCTATCTGACCTATCGTCCTCCTTTACCTGGTCAACAAACACTGGATTGTTTGGAGTTAATAAATGAAGGCTGATAGAACTGATTGCTAAATAATCAATCTGTATTATGAAGTTTACGTATGAATCTGTGTACACATTCCACTGCAAATCGTCGTGTCATTTAAGTTTAGTTAAGTAGCATGTTCGTTTACCTTTATGGGACGAACGCTTGTCACGATTGTTAGAGTGGATCAGGAAGTCATCGTACGATTTGACTTCCGCACACTATATTACGTTAATGGCTGTACCATTCCACCTAACATGGAGTAATAATCGTGATGGTGAAAGATCGATACAAGTTGGCTAAGTTCGTGACCAAAATAATCACTTTTATCCATGCAATTACGCGTTAATTACAAGAAGTCCATTTGTACACCAGTGTGTAGCGCGTTTAAGGATTCTATAAAGTTTAACTAACTGTAAATAGAATGAAAATAGGGCAAACTGCCTTCGTTTTTCAGGAAATTATTATCCTACTGTTACCTCAACTCAAGAATTACGTAGAATATCAGCACTAACACATCAAGGTGAGAAGGCCACAAACAAATTGAAGTGTTACAACGTCAGATGCCCCCCAAAAAACTTCTCGAAAGGTCCCTAATTCTTAGATCTTATTAAACGATGTTGGGGTGAACTCGTCTTATGTACACAAGATGCATGGGTAAACTTTTAGCACAATTTATGACCTGTATCTGTTAGCTCGCTCTCTGTCGATTTCCTCAGCCTACTTGTTCTAACTTCCTGCTGCCAAACTAGGCGCCTTCTCCAACTTTGAGGTTTACGTAGCACAGGAATGATTCAATGTACTTTATTCGTAAACAGCTCTAAACACTCATATAAAACTATTTCCAGCCCTTTCCTTCTCAGGCATCACGGATTTTAGAAACCCACATCCTGGAGACAAAACTTATATCTTTTAATCAAAGAATAGTAACAGGAAAATAAGGTGATTAGTGGCTCAAGGAATGAAGCTTTTGAAATTCAAGTGCGTGAATCAGTATACGTGTATTAAGCTGCAGCAACATTTGAGGCGACAAGATGATGATATAAAACAACGTGTATGACCCTTACCATTTAATTGACAAAACTGTGCCAGAGAGATCAATCAAAGCTTTATCGGACAGACAACTACGTGCGATCCTGCTTGCTTGTGTTTTCATCCTGCTCAGCGGTAAGCGACTCCTGAGCATATTAGGAATGGTGTCTTCAGTAGGACGTTTAGAATGAAGACTGAGCAATTGCATCCAGATACATGAGCTCTCCTGCGTCATCTTGAGTATAGCCATAAGTTTAGTATACATAGAGTTTGTATGTCAGCGTGTCAGGTCAAAATGAAAAAACGAACAACAATTATTCAAAATACATTCACGTAGAAAACTATAATGATACTGAAAGGTCGTAAATATTTTTATTTTAATGCTTTCTATAAGAACTACCACAGATTAACAGATAGAGAGATTATAGTGAAAACAGCCATATCACCTGATACCAGTCGAAAACATAAAAAATCAATCGACAGATAATCAAACCCTTCATTCTGACATGCTACTGATATTGGGTTTTGGATCATCATAGGCGTAGAACGAATATACACTTGGTATCTAATTTTCAGTATTTTTGTGATGGAGCAGTGTGAAGTAAATGATTTTTTCTACAAAACATCTTTTTGTTACTGACTGGTCCCTGAAAAATGGCCATCAATAGACGAAAAGCCAGAAAAGCACTATTTAAACATGTCGAGCCAAATTCTTTGAACAATCTCCGTCATGAAATCATTTGTTTTTTCAATTTTCCAACTCGTATCTCATGCCACTGAAGTGTGTCAAAAGAAGCCAAATCGCAGTAAGGAGGTTTCTCACTCAAAACGTTTTACTGCCTGCAAAAATTTGGAACCCGGAATTTGGCCAAGACGTGTGAGATTAAACTGAAATAGCCATTCTAGCTTTACTTGTTCAAAACTGAGATGAATAATTAAGACATCATCACTAACCATCCCTTCGATTACTTTTAAAATTCTTTCATAAAATTCCAGTACTCAGGGGGGTTTTAATGAGATTTTTCATCTCGGATTTTGTCGATTAGCAACATTTCAGGCGGTTTGTTATAGCCCTTTTAAAATATTTTACTTTTCGTAAGTCCGCGTCTTAGAGGATTTCTTTTGTATGTGGCATTTTTAATGTGATCTATTTTTTAGTATCTTGTTTCTCTAATTTGACCATTTCTATCTTTGATTGCTTATTGTATATTTCGGAATGGCCGCATTTTGCGTATTTTTCCTGCTTGTCTCTCTGCATTGATAGCTATGGTATACTGCATTTCCGATGTTATTGTTTAATTATTAAACTTAGATAACTGTTATATTCATTTGGCATAATAATGATGATTTTATTCTCAAATATCATTTTGTACATCTGAGCATACGAATTTACAGGCATTTCCAAAATGATATGGCTTTTAAAAGGGTTTCGGTAGAGAGTCGCTGTTACGGAATTCACACCATATGCAGATAATAATTAAAAATGAGTCAAGGATAATAAACCTAACAGTTTACAGTACTAGGGCTTTACAGGTATAGTGCACTTCCTACAAACAAACCCCCGCTTTAGTGTATGGAGCTATGATTCGACAAAATAACTGACAATAAACAGAATGGACCATAGTGACTATCCTGATACGGGATATGATTAATAATATTTAGAATGTTGATAAGAGCGCCAGTCTATATAGGTTGATTTTGAGCGATGAGTTATTGCTGCATTAATTAAATTGTTAACCCGCGTTAGGAATAAGTTTCATATAGAAGACCAATTCCTTACGAGCGCAGTCAACATCCACGGAAAGGTGATATAGAAAAATATATAAAATAGAAAGAAAAAAACAATCAGTGGTAGTAAAGTTATCAGTTTTAAACTAAAATCTTTATTATTTGTTTTTGTTGTTTTTTCTACGATGTACTTGATTGTAGTGTTAGCAGTTTCGAAACCCCAATAAGCGATTGTTGACTGATTCAAGGTTAAGCGGTACAAATGTACAGGGTGATCAGTTGTTGGAATCTTAGAATAGCATTAGCTGTGTGAATATTTCGTGATTGTTTATTCCAGAGGTTGCTGTAGAATACGGTAATGAACTTACACAGACATTGTGTTTGGTACTTATTAAAAAGTAATCTTACCTCGTAGTTCCTTACATCGTTTCTGGGCGTTTGGTTACACACGAGATAGGAAGACGAGAATGAAATTCCGTTCATTGTTTTACAGATGAATATTGAGTTATGTCATATTTGACGGTGACACAAAGGTTTTAAAGAAGGTGTTTTACATCTAGTCATGAAGTTCATTTTACTGATAATTCCCAGAATTCGACGTATTAAACTTATTTGTACACTTTCTACAAGTATCCAATCTTCGTTACTTATGCTTGAAAGAATAACTGAGCAACACGCAAGTGTAGGTCATACACATATCTTAAAAAATAGTTTTTTCTTCGTTGAGTGAAAGTTTTTAGGAAGGAAGCCTATTAACCCTCTAGTTTCGGAGATTATAGAGGATGTGTGTTCCATAAACTCTAGGTTACCAGAATATTTAATGCCCAAATCGCTTGTTGACCAGAGTATTTGGATCTTCGACTCATTTAGATAAAACGTGAACTAAGGGTTACAGTTGTCTAGGTGCATGATTCCACATTCGCTTTAATTAGGCGGTAGCTGCTATTTTTAGCTCCAGGCAGTTAGGCAATCGAGGTCTTTTTGAATTAGGGCCATATCTTCTGTAAAATCGTATGGTTTAAAGCTTTATACAGCATATGAATACAGTCGGCTATGTTTATAACATTATTTATGTTACTAATGTGAATAGTGAATAATAGGGGACCCAGTACACTTCCTTGTATAACGCCTCTGGTAATTGGTTTAAGTGGTAATAGACTGCTATTAAACCTTAGTATTTGCAGTCTTTCTTCCAGAAAAGTTTGAAACCATGAGTGAAGTGGATCTTTAACCGCGAATAACTTTAGTCTAATTAGCAGTCGTTTATGTAGAACTTTGACAAAAGCTTTACTGGAGTCCAGAAATATGTCTGATAGTATAAACTCTTGGTCTCTTTGTGCAGTTACGTCATCTGGATAATCTAACAAACATGTGTCACGCAACGTAGTTTTTAAGAATCCATGTTGGGAAGGGGAAAGCAGTTCATTCTAGAATAAATATTGGGGTAATTTCTCCTTGATTATTTTTTCCATTGCTCTCGACACAACAGCGGTTAGGCCGATAGGACGGCAGTTCTGTATATTTCCTACAGGTCCGGAATTAAACTTAGGAACAATATATGTAGTATTCCATTGGGTTGGGCAGCAGTTGATTATGATATTGTAAATAGTTTAAGAAGTGTCAGGAAGATATTATACGTGTCGTAGGAATAAGATTTGCATTTCTTCACTATTTTAACGGTAGGATGGTAAATAAAAATCTATGATTGTACCTTATTTATCTTTTTATTTTGAAAAATAATTGTACTTTTCTAGGGAGTTATAAATATATATTAAGTCGCCGCCAGTTTCATTAATTATAAGAGATATTGTAGTACGTGTGTCTATGATGGGTAAAGTGGAGGATATGTATGACTTAGGTGGCTCCTTAGTTTCTTGTTTAGTGGGTGGCGTGGATAATTTTGGTAGTATTACACGATCATCAAAGCGCGCTGTTGAACTGGTTTTTGAGAGTTTATTTAGAGTGGCTAATTGTAATTTAAAATTTTTTGTGTTAGAAGTAACGGCACCGCAACGGTTGAGAGATCTTCGTTGTGAAGGCGTTTTGTCAACAATTATTAGTATGTTTTTAAACCACTACCAGATCCAACATAATTTACTGATTTTATAAAGCGCATGCAGTCTAGGGTGGATGGAAAGTGAGATAGAATTAGAAAGCTAGTTTCCCAGTCTTTCTTTCGTAGTCTGTTACATTCGCATGGCGTATGAGATATGCCACTAGCCATCAGTAGGGTCGCTCTTACCTCTTAAGTGGAAAGTTCTCACGGACATTGTAGATGATGGCTTTCTGAAGCAAGATGAGTCGGTTTACTATTGCTACTAAAATGAAATCACGGAATGTTTCAGATTGCTTAGCCTCATCAATTTCTGTGTCACCAAATTTTCCAAACAATCAGGTTAGCAAGGCTAGGTCACTTAAGATAGATTGAATTTAATTGATTGCTAATTGCACATCTTTGATTTGCATCTATAGTCGGCAATGTCACCGTTCAGATCAGTCAAATTGATAGCCTTGATAAGTGATGTTAGATTGTTTCTCATTTGCTGTTCAGTGACAAATAGGTCATTAGGAGAGAATTTAGGATTTTTGGGGAAACGGCTATCACGCTTGGATTTTTAAACCATGTTTCGAACCATGTTCAAGTAGGGTCTTACTGAATAATTAAGTTGAGTGCGTATATTGTGAGTACTGTAGTCGTGTCCTATACACTGAATTCAGAATTTATTGTGAAGTATTCTTCTAGTAGACAATGATGAGTTCATAACTAGGATTACTGCATTTGCGTGAGAATGTGTTATCACGAGTAAAAGTGTAACGTAAAATTCAGACTTATCAGAATGCATATATTTGTTCAATTTAGGTTAGATTCACCAAAATAACGCACCAGAGGTCGACAAAATGAAACGGTTGTCCCGATTTTTTCGGGATATTTATATATTGATGTAAATAAATAAGTGTCGAACGTGGTTCTATAGAAAATAATTATTGGTCCCATTTGTCAGCTACATTGAAGGTGATTAGAAAATAGCAGTCTTAATAGTCATCTCTTAGTGCACATAAGCGTAAAAATGGCTATACAACGAATTTGACCAAACAATGATGTAAAAGGCTAAAAGCAACTAGAAGATTCAGTCGTGATTAACCAATAGGACACGGAGAACAAATTATACAATAAACATTTATTACTCAGTAGTTGGTTATTATGACTAAATCTAATAATGCGTTCAGTCAATGAGTAGAGACTGTTTAAGTAGCTGTTCTAACAATGAAGTCTGAAATTTAATGAAGCCGCAACCATATTTGACACGAACGTCATGTAGTATGTTAATGGAATTGGGTTATATCCAAAATTTCCATCTAAACAAAGTGTAGTTTCACTCACCTTTCACACACTCTATCCAGCTGGTGCACAAGTATGGCATATCAAAATGAAGTGTTTAGAAACTTATTGTTATTTAGCTTTTTAATTTACATTTAGGTTTTTCACCAAGTTTGTCTAGCTGCACCACAATTGGAATGTCGTTCTCAGGTTTTAGTTGTAGAAAACGTTATATTTACTCAAGCTGAGCCTTAGTTGGCTACAACCAAACTTCTAGCAAGTTCATATCATTTAATAAGTCTATTAACGCATATTTTATAGAGTTAGCTGCATTATGAGTAGTGTATTTATGGACATTGTCTCAAGTCTGCATAATATTTATGGTCTATAGTGGTAAGTCTTTTCTCCAGCAAATATGTGTTGAGAGCTTACTCGTATATTTTTAATTAAAACCAGTTCATTTTCCTGTAAGCGCTTACAAACCATATAGAAAGTGACTGTCAGTTTCTAAAATAGGAGATTACCCAATAAGTAATTGAATCATGAAAATATTGATAAAACGCAGAGATAATGAGTTATTTGATGTTTTCTGTTTTTCGTTTGGCCCATTTAGGTTCTAGAGAATATTTATTCTTGCATAAACTAGTTCTTATTATTTATTATTTACTTCCATAATGAGTTCCACATGTCAAGTGATGAAAGATTCAAGTAACTTAATGTGCCGCTCAGATATAGAAAGCTTATTTGATTATCGGTACCATGAAATTTATCGTAATATCAGAATTTGTTTAATTTTGATTGGGATGTAACAGATATAATATTAAACGATATATATACTATTTAGGGGAAAAATTATCTACCACTAAAGTATGTATACATTTCACGTATTGCTTCTCCAGAATACTACTAACGATTAGTGTCACAGACATATAGAATACAGTAGATAATGATGAATAGGGATGAAGACATATTTATTTGTGCAAACCACTCAAAAGGATTTGTTGAGCTTATGTTAGCCGTTTAGATAAGTAGCTGATATCTACGAGTGGTGAATCGTCATACATTATAGATGTGTGACTACGTGCAATACAAAAACATACATAAGGAGCTATAAAAGCCCTGACGCAGAATCTTGACATTACTACACTAGCAAGAGTAAACTGGTTCACAGTCGTTAAAAAATATGAAATAATGTGAACATTTTCGCACATAACTATCTCCCAAACATCACATTAGATCAAATAATTTTCATAATAACCATTACTATAAGAAAGCTTAGGAATAGAATAGGCTATATATTTTTAAACAAGAAAGTTAAATTTTGTGTAGTTATGCTTGTTTAAATTAGCCAATAATATTAATGAAGTTCATTTCATAGGTCCTGCTATTTTGGTTTGGTACTGATGTCTTCGATGCAAAATATTTAAATACTTGTTCCGAAGTCAGTAAGTTTTAAGACATGTTCAAATGACTAGTTTATTAGATTATGTGCTTACAATTAGTCCAAATGTCTGGTAGAGCTACTATTTGAGTCATTTCACTTCATCTGCCTAAGAAGGAGAAAGTGTAAACAAAACAGACAAAAGGAAAATAAGGTGAACGGAAGATAAAATATTTCGACTAGGGTAAATATTGCTGACTAGGTGTCACATTTTCCATTTTCCAACCACTGAAAGTTTTCTTCATTTCACTGTTCTCGAAAGACTAAGTTACTGATGTTAAATTGATAATTTAAAGTAATAATTAAATAAATTGATTAAATTTCGTCTTCCGCACATTGTACCTAGACTTAGACTTCTTATGTTAACTAGATCGCTATCATGGTATATTAGTGAACTTCATAGTAATTCCTTGCCGGACAAGAGTCCTAATTGTTTCCATAAAATGTAGGAAAATCGGTGCTTTGCAGCTGTATCGTTTTTGTTCGCTCACTGTACCTAAAGCACTTTTGGTACGTTTTTAATCTCCACAATTAATTATTGTTGGTTTATTGATCTGTGTTATTGAAAGCTTCATCATACTACTTATTCTGGTGAGATTTGCGGTTGTCAACTGCAGTTAAAAAATAATCAAGTTAAATTCTGGTGCAGCTCACTTCTCAAGGAAAATAAACAGCGGGCTTTGTATCATACTATGCTATGCTAGTCTCTGTTTATATTCATACACTGTTGAATTTCAAGCTATTTTGCGTTCTATTAACTGTAAAACACTATGTGTAGGTCTATGTGCGCCTATTATACTAAAACTTTAAACCTACTGTGCAAATTTTACTTATAACATGTTATAATTGTCATTTCATCAAATAGCACATTCAAAAATAAATCATAGTCTCAAATTGTCACTTGTTTTCTCAGTGAAGTTTATCAAATAGGGCAACGAGGTGCTAAGACCGTATTGCTTTGATTTCAGTATGTAGTTTAATTTCACACATATTATAAAATTTGTCCGAACTATTTCTTGAAAAACCAACATAAAATTTAAGTGAAAATATCAGGCTGGCGCTTTTTAGGCTTTAACATTAGTTAAACTAATGCCCTTTAAATAACTTGATAGTTCGGTCTTAGATAGGGATCTTTCTCTTATTACTATGTGTGGACAATTAGGGTTGTTTCTAAGAAGTTGGTGTCAACGTAGGGTGTGATTTAAGATTTCAAATTATTTTAAATATGTTGCTTACCAGAGATTACGAGTTTTGTTAAAATTGGTGTTACTAGTAAGGTTGTGTTGTGGAAATATGACACACAGAAGTTGTCACCTAAGATTTTGCACCAGCTATGTCTAGTAATTAAAGTATATTTTAGAACAGATGATACATTATCCCGAGAATTCGACCATTCAATGTGATCACGTTTTTACATAGATTAATCAGAGATTAAAAGCAACTGTAAACAGCACATTTTCGTCAGCTAAGGTTATTACCAACTACACGTGACGTGACGATAAATAAGGCAAGCCAAATTAATTAAGTATTCTCCTTATGTAATTTTCACTCGCATTTATAAGGGAACTTGTGGATGCATAAAGCATACATACTAAAGCAACTGGAAGCCTACATCTACAAAGTTGAACTGAATATCCAAAAAATTCTTCACCTCACAGGAAGACATAGCCTTCCTACCATAAACACACGCCAACTATTAGACACTCAGCATAAAGTAGATATAACATATGAGTTTAAAACAATTTAAAAAAGCGATTCCACTCTACTTTAACAAATGTCTTATGTGTCATAGCAATTAGGAGTTTAAAACCATACCATTGTGATTAAAAGAGTATATAGTCAACTTCCCAATACCTTGATAACAAAACAATTTTAAATTCACATTTTTAACGAAAATGTGTTTATTGCTTTTTAAAATTATTTAAAGTCTTTATAACCTGATTGCCTGCTACTACCTTACCGAGTTTTGACATTTTTACTCTCCTTTTTGCTTTCTTTTTCATGGAGTTTTAGAAATACAAACGCTTGTGCCGTAACCTCAGCCCCTAATTATTTATTTACCTGTTAAAAATATAATCCATTCATCACGGGGTGTTAAAGTTAGGTTTAATTTCAAAAACTCCGTCTAGTGATTTTTGTTACAAATTAGTTGAGTAAAAGACATAATAGGCGTCACAGATTTAACTTACCAGCCACAATTCAACTTAATTGCCTAACCTATCTTATTGATTATTTGTAGCCTCGATGAACTCTTATGCTGATACTGAGTTACTGACGTTAAATAATTTGATTGAAGACATTTCTTTGTTGACTTTAACAATGTTATGAATTTAAATTTAATTATTCTACGATTACTATCATCTTTAAACCAGTTTCAGATGTTTCGCGATAAACTGTTAATATTTAGCCCATTGAGCTTTTACTATATAGCATGTGTAACTTAAATTTGTATTGCATTTCTTTTTCAGATTTAATTATTGCTGCAGTGGATTATTCTAGTACAATAAGGCATTACCTGTCTAAAGTTTCTTTCTGGTGTATTATAAGAAGAGACCTGTATGTGGTATGAGACAAATATATTTGTAGTCCAACATTTATAAATTTGTGCAGATATGAAGTCTAGTCTCATGATTCTACAGAACTATGAACAAAATGCTATCATACAAAAAATTATATTTTTACTGGTATTGTTAATATTTCTTATTCTTTGCCTTTTACATACCAATAACTATATTTGTATAAACGCATGGCTTATGTTTACACCATTTTGGTTATGGAATATCATTGTGTTCACAGGTTTATTTATTTTGTTTCTTTATAAATCTTTTAGAATAACTAAATTATCTCTATTTTATTGTCTTTATCAAATTTTGTTACTTACATTTCAAATATTTATATGCATTAAATTAGAAAAGAATATGCTAAGTTGGTGTACTGTTTTTATACCAATCTATGGTTTATGCATTATAGGCTTTTTCACATTTACAAAAGATATTTGCAAGTTAACTTTATATGATTGTGAGAAATTTCTTGCATTAAATATTCCATCCATTGTTTTAATTGGTTTGCGTTTAGATGATTACATTAATTGGACATGGATTCTAGTGTTAATGCCGTTTTGGATTACAATGGGATTTATAATTGTATTACTACTATTATTAATTTGTATGTTATGTGGATTAAGTCGTTTTACGCAAAAAGATCTGCATGATATTATATTTATCATTGTATGTTCGTCAATAGCATTTACGTTTCTTACATTTGTTATTTTGTTAGTTTGTCGATTGGATAACATTAAACTATTCACTTATAATGAAATATTTTTACCATTAATTATTTGTATTATATTCATGTTAATTGTAACAATTTTCATCGAATGGTTGATGAGTAGAGTTTCTGAAAATACCAATGGCCCGACTGAAAGAAATTGTACAATGGAATATATCTCTGGATCTCGGTAAGTTGTGATTAATATAGTGAAACATTTATAGGTTTTTGTTGTTTCCAAGATTTATTTATATTCTGATAAACTGATTTTGATTTTAACGTTACATACAATTCTCAAAATCAATCATTATAAACCTATTAGTGACAGATTGCTGCCTAAAATCTTATTTGATGTCAACGATTATATTAAACGATATTTTAGATAAACGCTGACTTTCTTAATATGTTTGCAAATGTCTTTCAGTCAGATTTGATTATTGTGGGAATTTCAGAAATGTGTGTTTATGGTAACATACGCACTAGCTACCAAATGTTATCAGTACAATTAGTTTGGTTGACTAAGTTATTTCTTCACGGTGATAAATTCAATTATTTGTAGTTTAAAATCCAGAGTACCTTATTCCAAACATGAATCGTCTTGTGTAATTAAGCTGATGAAATAACATCTTATAATATGTTTCACGATGAAATTTGTATATGATTCAGAAATAGTGAATCATTAAGTCAATGCTTTGATTTCATTCTGTATGTTTTAAGCTAGTTGCATTATTGATTACTGTTCAACTCTTGTGCTTAGTATTATATTACCTAGTCATACGATATGAAAATGTAAAGCTGTTGGAGATAAAATATGCAAAATATAATGACTATAATTTCGTTAGAAAATGATTGTGGCTATATCATTAAAATGAGGTTGCTTGAATTTAACAGTCAAGCACACTTTTGTGTTCCTAAGCTTTAAGTTATAGGTTATAGCTTGCATGGTACAAGTTTCAAACATTTAATTCCCATATACCCACTTTCCTCGCCCGCTTGTGTGTTTACCTACTTTATGAAATGCAAGTAACTTTATGTTATCTTGGGTTTGACGAAATACCCCGTTAAACTTACTGATTTAGCAAACAGGTTTCGTAGTGCTGGCCAATCAATTGACGTATCATGAAAAGTAGACGTATAGTGTGACAAAGTATAGTGATTGATCTTTATGAAGAATTCCTAAAGTGACGCTGTTTTTTATACAACACACAGCAATGAATAAGTCCAAAGTATATAAATGCCTTCTTATGTAACCATGCCATGATAAAGTTGATGATCACTATTTCAACAGATCATAAATCAGGAGTTCCATATTATTTACTGTGTGAATAGGTTTACGTATTATCCAGATTTTACCGGATTATTTATGCAAAGTTCTGTATGTTTTTATAGATCACTGAAAACTACTTCACATGATAGGTCTTCGGATTTCCATGACGATTCTACAGGGAGAATTTCATCTGGTTCGTTCGAAAATAATCTTGGAACGGTTGTATCATTCAATACAGACGCTAATAACAGTAACTTAATAAACAAAGAAATGCATTTTCTATATTCAAATAAATTAAATCAACCAATAATTAATGAGAACTCCATATCACTTCCAGATTAAGACACTTAAATCTAATAATGACTGCATGTTAACTTCCCAACAAACATCTTTACAACTGTAATCTACTTACCTCATACTAATTTCCTATCTATGATCTCAGAGGATGCTGTTATTTCTCTTTAATTCATTAAACACGCTTTAATTCTTCTTGCTTTTGTCAAAAAAATACATTATTAAAAACCTGCTTGGTTTCTATTCAGATTAATACTTTTTGTATCATTTAGAAATTGTTCTTAATAACTATGAAAACAAAGAGTTAATTTTAATTTCATTATTGATGATAATAATACTGATACAACTTTTGAAAAAGCCAAGAAAATATTTTAAAGCAATGATGCGATTGTTTAAAATCTACTAGCATTTTCGGTTTTACGGACTAAACTAGATAGAATCATTATCGTGTTTTAAAGTCAAAATCCACTAGTTCTATCCAATGATTCTTTGGTATTTTAGTATTTACTACGTGTTACAAATTAAAGAATTTCGTCTTTATTCAAGATTTAAAAAAATATTTGTGTTGAGCTTTTCTGTGAAATACAAGGTAGAAAAAAGATATATATCTACATAAGAACCCCTAAATAAGATAATACTAAACAACAGTCGACGAGTTGACTATCGATACTATGTCTTGATGTAAATGTGAACAAGAGAATTATCTTCATGTAAAGTAAGGAGTAAAATTCGACAAGAATCTGAAGGACCAGTGAAACAGTGATAGATGGTGCATAGTCTTCAGTGTCAATATAGGTAAAAAGATCACAGTATGCTAAAAAATACCAGAAGGTTTTAAATATTGATTTTCAGATTTAAAAATAATATTTTCACGATAAGATATAAATACAAAATCTGCAGATCTCAAAGTTGATCAACAATGTGTAAACTATATCAGCTGTTTGATGTTCCCAGAAGAAAGAAAGGATAATAAAAAAGTTAAGCAACACAGCTGAATTCATAAAATAACAAATGATGGAAAGTAAAAATCAGTGTATTTTTGAAAAAAATATCTAAATAAATGTTAGTTTCAATTGTGCATTTTTCTAAGGAATGATTAATTGTTTTGAACAAACAGTGTACCTACTTTTGTACAGTAAATACAAGAAAGTATTTGCTAGTACTCAGAAAGTAAACAAGGAAAGTGTTAGAATAAATTGAACTGTTGAATGAAAAGTAAATCGTCCACGTAATGAGTGACAATATATCAAATGGATTAGTGTGTGTGAAAAAGAGAGATTTCGCTGGAACAGAAATTAAAAATAAAGGGAAAATAGAGGAATAGCAAAAAAAAAACAATTATATCATCTGAATGAGCTGTATGGACAACGGAAATTTAAAAGAAAGGTATTTTTATACATGCATATTAACTTCTAGTAATTTCGAGATCGGTGAGAACATATATATCCCACTTGCTTACTCAAGTGAAATGTGAGAGCTTAATCGATTGTTCGTGTAACCTTCTCTGTTTGATTCATGACATGCTTGATGATTACAGTGGAATTGATGATTATTATGAATATACAATGGATTATAAATAATTTATAATGTTACAATATGATAGACAGGAATGTGAGTTTATTGTTTACAAGTGAATTGGTCTCATAACATATAAATTGATTTATGCAAAATAGTTGAGTATTGTATTAGAATTTATCTACAGTAATAATCAAGAATAAATTCAGTAAAACAGAATTTAAGAAAATTCTATTGCAGTCATGATTGATTGCTGATTAATATCATGGTTGATTCTTTAGATAATTCAACCCTAATCCCTTCATGGTTGTAACAACCACCATGATTATCATAGTGTCCCGTACTTTTATTTTGTCCATTCTCTTTCTTATTTTCGTCTTCTGATTCATCATCGCGATCTCCGTCCTCCCCTTCGACATCTTCATCGGTTTGTTCTTCTTCATCAGCTTCCGGAATTGGCATTTTGACAAATTTGTCCAAACTTCGGCTTAAATAAAACGAAACAGGACGGCGTTGTACACGTGGACTGTAAGGAATTGATAAATTGTAATGATATAGTCTCTGTTGTGCTTGCTCTTCACTTGTATCGTGTACTAGGTCATTTTGTTGTTCATGTTGCTGTTGTGCTGGGGAAGGAAGTGATTTCTCTATATGTGGATTAATAAGTGCATTAGGGTAAGTTATATTTCCATCAGTTGATTCTTGTACTAATACATTCTTCAGATTACCATCGGCAGAATTCTTATATGGTGAAACTTTATGTTTTCGATTATCGCTTATTGTTATATGTTTACTATAAGTAGATGTGTGGACATTTGAATATCTGTTAGATGAACGAGCATTTAATGAAATATTCCCATTATTACGTAACTTTACAGAACGGACGCTATTAAACTGTTTTATGTCCGAATTCGCATGCATATTTCTTTTAATATTTGTAAAAACATTGTTCGGAGACGAACTCTTCCAGTTCATAGCACATGTGCTGCTAAGTTGATAGAAAGCAAATATCTATTATTAAAATAAGTAGGATAACTTTGAGTCTAAATGTTGAAGTTTAAAATTAATAGAAACGAAACATTTAGAAAAAAAAACCACTTCTTAGACATATTGACTCTAGTTGAGAGAGTGAATGAATGATATGAAAATGCCATATCTATCAAAATACTTGAAAATCTGAAATTCAATCGTGTCTTCGTGCGTACTACTAGAAAGTCGCTGGCTAGGTTGAAAATGATGACCATATGTACCTAGTGTTCAGTGAAGATACAATTAATGAAAATCATTTTCAAACTGTTGTTTCTGATATTTCGATTTTTCAGATGAATACAAATTTAAAATTAACACCAGCTGAATAGGGCGATTAAAAGATATTGCGAAAAATTCCTCCTGTATTACAGATATATGTTCTTGAGTGTAACAAGGGTTCCAAGTTGCGGTTAGTTTATTTTTCTTAGTAAATTCAAGAATAAAATTTAAATTTTATCATTAAAGCTGATTTCTAACAACAGTAAAAATTTAAATAATCCATGACTTACACTTTTGTTTGGTTTGATGAAAGTACTAAACTTTTAATCTGATCAAGTTTTTCTGTATTACAACTACCTGTATTCAATAAGTCTAATGCTTCTACAAGGCTGACAGAACGGGACTGTAAACGGCGTATTTCTTTACATAAAGCACTAAACAGCGAATAAGGTAAAGAAGGTTCTTGTAAGTCTAATATTTGTGTGCCTAAAAAATTAAAGGAGGAGACAAAATTATAAGAAAATGTCTGTATACCTTATAAAATGAATATTCAATTATTTAACTCTTGTTTATTTGAAGAACAAAAATAAATAAATAAATAAAGCTGAAGACTGTAAACCACTAAATTTATATGGATTGACTTTAAGATCTAAATGTTATGAGTTTGACTTGTAGAATCAGACATGACCACTGAAAAATAAAGAAACAAATGTACAAGACCATCTAGATTTTATAGGTCCTCTAAACGACCGTATATCACTAAACACAATTAAAATAGCTATTGAAAGTTTTATATTGAGATGATGAAACGTTCTATGAGGTTAATGGCTTAATTGTTCTGCCCACATTATGTTTTAAACAATATCAATAGGAAAAACATTCAAAGGGAGGAAGGTTGTTAGAATTTCTCTATATATGGCTAGGAACATGTCCAGGCGATACAGAATCTGACTGGATTTTGTACTCTGATCTCTAAGTTCATTCCTATGGTGTATTTGAAATGTTCCAAGTTATTAAATATTCTCGTCACGCCATCTGTAAGAAGCTGAGTAAAATATTTATCCACAATTGTGGAATACACATCAATAAAGAAAAAAACCCATTGAAATTCTTAAATATAGAATAGATTATACTTGAGTGTTGTACAACTAAAGCATATTTTGAAGTATGTTATAAAATAAATAATTGTGTAAAAATACCCACCATTATTATTTATGCTGCCTGTATGTTGTTTCCGATTCGGTTTATTATTAACGCATGCTTTTGGTTGATTGTCTGACAGAAATTTAAGATTTTCACGTAACTTTTGAATTGCCTCAATCTTGACTTGTCTTTCATTTGCCCAGACTTGTGACAATAAATCCATCTGTGACAATAGTAAAAGAATTATACGAAATGAAGAAACTCACATTATAATCATACAGTATTCAATATGAAAACAAGTATTACATAAGTTGGAGAGTACACTAGAAACGGGTAATGCGGATTTGAATACTAAAAGGAGCCTCAATTTCCTCCTGACGATATATCATCATTTAACTGAACAGAAAATACCCAATAAGACAGAATTGGTGGATGATTGGAGAAGAATAATTAACCCACCCATTTTACAATTACTCTTTTTCGTTCTTTCACCACCTTTGTGAACGAAAGTCATTGTTATTCCATTTATCTATCCCCTTCACAACTATGATTATATAACTTTCAAACTCAGCCTTCATTATCTGGAAACTTGTCTCCGTATGGTTTGAAAAGTTTTTTAATGCATAAATATGGATTTGCTTTAAACGCAATTTAAAATCCTTCTTTAATTATTCCCCCCCCTTCCCTTCTAATTATTCATGATCAACACTATGTGAAGTATGTACAATGATTTCAAATAATGATTACTAATATTGTTTCTAGGTTGTAAAACAGCTGAAGAGAAACCACGAAATAAATGAATTCACTTTATTCTACAACATTTGTTGCTCTTTCTTTATTCAAGTACAATTTTTACGTTGACATTCTACAAAATGTATCTCACTAACAATATTCAATTAAATAAAACTACAAAATGTTTTCTTTCATTGACAACTTGGAAACAGAATTGTTATAGAGCTTAAAGATTTAGTCATTTTTCCACGGTAACCAGATAAAAAAAAATACTTATAATGCTCATAAATATGAGAATGAATTACAACAGAATTGAGGTTAAAGAATAACAGAAGTTAGGAGATTGTGGTTTGTAATGACCATGATTATGACTTTGCGAGTAGAAAAGGTTAAGTATGTCTCTTACATATAGAATGAATTAACGAGTACAGAATTTTATATGCTGTTGTTATCTTGAAATAAAACAGTGAAATAGTCTTTTTCAGAGATGGAAAAATGTGCATCGGAAAAAGTCTTAAAGACTAAAGATTGAACATAACGCAAGGTAATAAATAAATACAAGAAATACTATACACTGAGGTTACAGTTGGCGTATGAAACATGACTAAACGTGAAAGACTAAACGATGATGATGTTATCTAATCTATTTATTCATTGATTTATATTAATATTGTAATCACAGAAAGCTCATATTACTTTAAAACGATTAGGTTAACCCTCAGTAGTAGTGATCTTGCATACATTGACAAAACAAGTATGTAAATATATTCTTCATAATGTACTGGTTAAGAAAGTAAGTACTTCACCTTAAATTATAGCACCAACCTCTTTACTGATTGATCACTGAATGTGATGCTTGTCTGCTCCTTTGTGAAAATTATACTTCATTGATCAATCGCAACGTACACCATGCTATCAACTACTAGTAAACAAGAAACCGAAGTTCATGACTTTCTGCTGATTGTCTCCTACCATTTAACAATTAATAGTTTTGTCATAGTTCATTATAAATTATGCGAATATCTGACAAGATTTAAATGAACTGTTGTACAATAGGCCATGTATATACATAATAAGCTACAGCAAACCACTTCTGCAATAAATTAAGAGTTACTTTACAAACAAAATACATTCAGTATAGAATGACGCTTTGGTCTAATTTTTATTACACAACATTATTGAATTGATGACTTTTAACATGAATTCATTAAAGTAAACAAGTGAAGATGAAAATTGTCTTACTTTATTAGTTGCTTCTGTTAGTTCCTTCTCTTTTGTTTGTATACTCACACATTGATCATGGTGAAGACTATGTGCTTTGATTTCCATTTGTTTTAACTGATGAATTCGAAGACTAATAATTAAAAATAAATCAACTAATTACAAAGTGAATCAGTAAAACATTTCGCTGTTCAATTATTCATTTCAAATAGACTAGTTTGTATAGAAAGTGTTTTATTGAATAAGTGAGTATACTGTTGTTGTAACTGATTACAATGTATTATTTAATACTACTTACATTATAAATTAGCATTGATTGATGTGTTATATTATGAATAAAGACTAAGTGATCATGTGTAAATCTCATTGAATTGATGAATGAAAGAAAAATTCATTCAATGATCAATAGAGAAATGAAATTCGATATGGAATTTAATTTCTTTTAATTCAATTATTAGATCACTGGACCTAAAATTTTAAGGAAACTAGTGACAGTTACTTGTTCTTACTATATTTATGATATATGTATGAGTATTCTCCATCATTATTCAAATTGCCATAAGAATTTTCTTTTTGGGAAACAAATATAATGTAAATTTTAACGTTGAATATCAACTGTTACACTACTTTGATTCTTACGAAATGATTCAGCAAAGACTATACTAAATTGTATACAATGTTGAATGTTAGCAGTAGGGTTATTAGTTGTAAATAAACATTTATAATAATGTGAATATATGATCAGTTGTATTATGTTTCATTCTTACCCTATAACCCGTTTATTATTCAAAAGAATAAAGATGCTAATGGAATCCTAATTACCTATGTGCCCGTTGCAAAAGTGTGACTGTCTGGACTCAGTAGTATAGTGGTAAACGCGGTGGTATTTGGCACGAAACCAACTGAATCCGAATCCCACTGTGAACATCAACATTCAGATGCAGGAACATCTAGCCAACAAGTCTCAAAAAGGACGAAACACGTGTTGTAGGTTTCATTTGCTAGTCACAATCCAACTTAAATAATTTTTTTTAAAGGCATTAAAAATACAAATTAGGCGAAATAGCTGCTCATCAAAGATTAACACTAATATATAACTTTACTTTCGTATATAAAGACAATACCAATAAATGGCAGTGAGTTAATAGTACTAATAATAATAAGATTGGATGCAAAAGACGGTTGATAACTAAGACCGACTGCATAGTGTTAAAGCCATATTAACGCTGATCTGATGGTTGTATCAACCAAATCTGTTAGGATTAAACTTTTAATTGTCCTTCTTAATCCATTGTTAAGCAAAGAAGAACGATGTTCAGGAATACGACGATAGATTGACCGAGAAGTGGAGTCAATGCAACTTACTTCACACGAGAAGCAGAACCAATAAATACATATTAAACTGACGGACATTGACAATCTGTTCTTATTTTGTGACATCGGAATTGGTTGGTAAAAAAATAGAAAGATCAACCTGGCAGCGTTAAATGTTTTAATAATGTCACATAACTGACGTGTCACGATTTCACTGAATACATCACTTTTGAATTATAATACCAATAAAAAGGGCTACTTTGGTACTGCTGGTAATTTCATCTCGATTTTATTTAAGACGCATTTGCTAGGGACTTCGATGGGTATTTGATTTTACTAAGAAGTTTAAGGATAATTTCAAGTTCATCCACGAATCCGTCTACAAATAACTTTGGCTTTTGAACCAAGCATTTAACTTGATTTCTTTCATTTGTAGTAGAAGAACATTCAGAAGTTGAGTATACCGACCAGAGGCTCAAAAGTTTCCATGCAGCAGTGAAGTGTTTAGTAGAGCACTATAAACCACGTATAATAAAATCATAAACTTCTTATTCACTCTCAAGTTGGCTATTTTATTCACGAATCCAAAACTGTTGTTCTTACTGTGTTCACCTTTAAAAGTTTATCCTGTTTTCTGCTGTAACATAGTAAATAGCATGATATTACTGTCTCTTTTAGGAAAATTTATCGTGTTAACTATCGACTTCCGTTTACTATTGACGAATAAGCATATAAATCAGCTAAACAGATTGTGAACAGTTCGTACACATGTTTTTTGTGTATGAACAGACAATTTTCCTATTGATATAAAATGCGTTATTGTGTGTTGTAAAAAACAAAAGCAATAAAACGATCAATACTGGGACTGAAATATATCGATAAAATCAATGCGAAATAATCAATAATCAAATGTAACATTACAATCAATTTCGTCTAAGTGTGGTTCCAAACCAGGCAATTATTAAGGATCGGTATTCTACTTATAAATCATTGAATTGATGAATGACTGTCTTTGAAAAACATATCAGGAGAGTCACAGGTGGAGTGATATTGAAAACCAGGGAGGACTGAACAGCTGTTCTAGAAAAAAATATTTAGGAACTGCGAAACCACGATTCCTCCAGGGAATCAAAACCAGAGCCCGTAGGTTGGGAAACATGTAACCCTCTACACCACTGGGCTGATATTCACTGGCGGAGTTCCCACTTCCATCAATCTGTGACGACTTCCAGAAACCAAACTTAATATCTATCGCCATAAAACCACCTTAAAAGTGGAAATATGTCAAGAAATGAATTGATTCAGTTAGAGCTACTTATGTTAGCGAATGAGAACATTGACTAAGCCGTTTGAAAAATCTAGAACAAAAAGATTAATTGAAGTATTCATACAGCTGGAAAATAAGTAGTCCAAATGTTTGAGCAGGTCTTCGATTTTCGGGGAGAGGCAACGTTTTCAAATCATCCGTTGAGTTTCCGTGACTAATCAATATATCGTCATAATCTAAGTCATATTATGAAAGTACATGATACATAAAACTATAGGCAGGTAATATCCTTTCATTATAAAAGTCTTATACCCACAAATTTTTATGTGAAGCAATAACTATTGGAATATTTTTCATACTTTTGACTTACTTCATTCGTAAAAGAGTTAAATGTATATTGTCCTCTTTATTGAGTTTATCCTGTTAAATAAAAAACAATAATGACAACTTATTAAGGTATTATTGTTTTTGGCTCAATCGATTGAATCAATAAGTTTCTGAATGTTATGTAGTTATTTGACCAGATGTAAGTCACTCAAGCATTTCCTTAGCATATTAAAAAAATCTATGTCATCTACATCATGTTTTATTCTATTTACTGTTGATTTTGGATTTTAAACAGTGACTTCCGATCACACAAGTTTTATATGCATGTATGCATTTACGATATAGTACTTGGAACATGTATGCATTGACTTAATTTGCCACATCTCAGAAGTACAGTAAAATTAACACCGAATTAGAGGAAATAGTAGCTACTTAAATGACACTAATAATAAAAAAGACAGCAGACATATAAAATATGGCTGAAGGATGAAAAAGTAGTTTGAGGAAAGAAAGGTATGACATAATTCTAAGCTCATGATATAAGGGAAGATGAAGAATGAATGCACCTACGTCACCGTGACTGATTCTAGGCCACGTCACACGGAGTTGCCAACTGTTGGTTACAGCATACTCATATACCCAAACCAGGTGGTCTGCATCTGCCAGTACGAGTCAGACCAGGATTCAGTAACTTCATGGACTTAGATCATCTTTTGATTTGGCTGTCTTTAGTCTTTTATCCTACTCCGATACCAGTCAACATAGCGCGTCTAGGTAGGAAGTAGCTAGGCATACGTAACACAGGTCTCAACCTTTACAGTCGATGAGGATTTACAACCTCATTAACTGATTCACCATCTTTCCTTAATACCTGGAGTCTAATTTTATTATTACTTACCAGGTGGGAAGCGCGAGCGACGTAAGTTCTATATATGTGTGCAAACTTCGTAACAGAAGGATAAATCGAATATGAAATTAGTATGGACGTAAATAACAATAAATGTAACAATCTTAAAGTGGTTATTAGCTATCATAGTTCGAAAACGATTTAATAAATGCTAACCATAATGAAAGTATTTGTAGCTAGCAAAATGTATCGGCATGATAAAGTTTACGTTCTATTTATTTCGAAGTTAGTCATAGTGAGTAATAAACAATCGAGTATTTAGTTTTCGCAAATTTTCTAAAACTATATTGAACAAGTATCTATGATTAAGTTTGCATTAAAAAATACAGAACTATCAGACTTTTTTTGTTGACATAACAAAATCATCAAGAATTTGCCTTGTTTGTTAACTTTACTTCTCAACATTATCGTAGTTCAGAATTTTAATTTAACTAAACAAATCTAATACATGACATATGCTATTTATTAACTGGTGTTTATTCATTTAATTACACGATCATTTATTTCAAGCTGACCTGTCTTGTATATATAAGTGAAAATTCTAGAAACATTGGGTTACTAACAAAAAAAACTATACAGTTAAGGAATTACATAATAAAAACAGGCATTTAATGAGACGAAATGCGAATAGCTAAGGTAAATTAATAAAAAAAAAACAACAAAACTATGAAATTAAAAGGATCAAAGGAATCTAATCAGAAAAAAGATCTCAGGAATGACGTAATAGGTAGAACCCTATCAAAAAACAGGAGGAAGATTGGAAGCAGTGGTGCGATAAAGTAGTTAAAATATTACCATGGTAAAGAGAGAGAGATTTCAACCTTCACGTTCCAACTCACTGTATTGTTTCTTAATTATTTGGATAGTTTGTAACTTCAGGCTTAAGTTAGCTAATATATAGTCTTCGTAGGGATTTAAGTTTATATGTTAATATGTAACTGAAAAGGTGGACATTAATTAGAATGAATCGAGTATCTGTTAACACTTTTATTTTTACTCTGTTTAACTTCAGAAAAGTTATTCAGTACAAAATTCTAAGTACTTCTAGTACATTTTTTCGAAATAGTTAGCATGTAATAGCCAAATTTACTTTTAATATATGCAAATACTACTTATTGCTAATTGATAGAATAGAATCAACGCTAAGAATATGGAAATATACACTTTTACTGTCTTGTATAATTAAACGGAATCTAAGATTCTTAAAGTTGAATTTTTCTCCAATCAAATTGAATTTTTAATCTTTTCATTGATATTGTTATACACTACTTATTTAGTAAGTGATAATATGAAATAGTAAAATGTTTTACAATCACATTTTTTTAACCAACATAATCATTGGAAGAAAGTATAAATAAAGTTTAAATAAAAGAAAACCACAATTGTTTTCATAGAAACATTTAATTTCTTATAAAATAAGTTCTTAGTATTCTGGACAATAATGTCTATTGAAGATGATCAATTGTTTGAAACTGTTCATAATAAAGTTTAAAGTTAACAATTGAAATAAATTTATGCACGTAACTGCCTTTTTAAATATACGAGGAATCAACACTGTCAAAGACAACTATAGGTCAGAACAAGAAGTCAACTGTTGTTTTTCTATTAGTAGACACATATTAGATATCTGTAAACGACTAACAACATAGTTTTACAGACTAATTGGTTTTAGTTAGTTGAATTTGTCACAAATTGATGTTAGCAGAGTACCACTGGAAGCCATAAATCGTCGGACAGTTGTTTCATCCTAGTATGGGACTCCACAATAGTACACACTCTTGATTCAGCCCCATTAACGTAAGGTTGGAGAACCCCTAACCCTATATACTACTAAGCCGGCATTCAGTGGTGAATTCCCACTTCCATCAATTGGCGCGACGATCACCTATTGTTATCAGTGATAACTGTCTCACTCTCAACAAGTCTGAGTACTAACAGTTACGGCTTCTCGAATTTCCTTTGTAATATTCATCTGATAAACAGAGTAAACTTGTTTCGACATAGGAAGAAAGTATACATAGCTTCTCATACTTCATCTCGCTTTATTATAGTTACATAATATCCAGTTTACTGGATCAAGAGATATCTTGTTAAGATACAATTTTGATGATTATCGTCACAGTTACTAAGTTAGATTGTGAATCACAATCCCCGATACATCTTTTTATCCCTTCTATTCAACTTGATACTACATTTAGAAATTTTGTGATCTATATGAGTAAAAATAAACTATTACTCAGTTTCCAGTCAGTTATGTGAAGTATCAATTCAGATAGTAAATATCATATGAATTTTAGCATAGTAGTGTAGGGAGCAGTTGCCTAATCTCACTATTCCTCTTCAACTTAGCTATCGATAACATTCTAGAGACACGTATGACAGGAGTGAGTGATGGTGGTGTACATCTGCTAACTGTAAAACGACTTTACGATAGTGAATGAGCGGATAATATTGCCTTACTGTATTGCGTCACAACAGCTATCTATCTCGTATTTAATCAATTGTTAATTAGCATCAGCAGGCATGGAATACGTTTTGCTTCTACTTCCAAAAAACTGACACGAATGGGTATCTCCTGGTACTCTTCGTAGTGATTCATTAAAAACAGTCGAAAATTTTGTGCATATGGATAGTTTTCTGTGTTGGTGGTGGTGTGACATATGAAATCAAATATGCTAATCTGGGTCATATTTGGCACCTTAGTGATGTAGGCGCAACTGTTTGAACGCTACAATTAGAGCGGTTCTGTTCTGTGCATGTAAAACATGGTCTATCTGAGCTGATAATGTTTAGTGTCTCTCTGTATTCACCATCGTTATCTCCAAGTAATTGTTGCTAATAGTGAGAATATCTTGATAATGCCAAAGTTAAGAAATGTGTGTTCGGACTTAGTAAGGACAACTCAACTTGTGTTATTATCGTGAAACTTTGTTGTACTTTACAAAGGTCATTCCAACGACTTTCTTATCGTGAATTATTTTCCGATGTTAGGATTTGGTGTAAAAGTGGTAAGGTGGCCAATTTATGATATATAATCGTTTAACGATAGAAAGCTATATAGGACTGGGCTCCATCAGACCATTTTGAGCTTATAGTTTGTTCTTAATATAATGCAACACAGTGATTGGAGACTTTATTAAGTATGGCCAGAAAAAGAAACCAGTGGCAATCTTGTTGAAGTGTTCTATTAAACTCTTTATGAAACTGTGATGATATTATTTAGTCGGAAAGGCTTTCTTAATCGTATTTCCATTAGTACTCTATCTACTATTCTTCAACTTTATTATTCTTTTATTAAGTTTTACCAATTTTAGATTACGAACACCTTCATTTTTAATTCTTCACAATATTGTATTTCTTATTAGGTAGTGTATACAATTTCGTTGCTCATTTGGAATACACTTTTACTTGTTTGAATATGTGGAATAATACTTCAGATGGACGGCCAAACCAAAACATACCATCAGTCCATGAAGTCCTCGACTATTGATTTAAGCCATGTTGGTAGATGCAAACTACCTGGTTGGGATCTGCGTGATAGTCGTGATCAGTGGTTGGAGACACTGGATAACATGGCTTGGAATCATTCACAATGGAGCAAATGTACTCAATATTTATCTTCTTTTAGGTCTTAAGTTCTTTCATTATTTTGCGCACATTTTTGATTTCTTTCCTGCTGAATTATATGGTGGAGTCAGTTCTGTAAATTTGATATAGTCGTGCTAACACGGTATAGCAACTTGGACCTATGGGCGTATACGTTGGGGTTCTATGTTGTTCTTGGTTAACTAACTTCAGACGAACGAAAAATGCTGATAGAAAAAACCTATAAGTAAGTATATTTGAATTTCTCTCTTTTGTATTCTAACATAAATAAGGAATCTTTAAAACGAAATAAAGCAACACTCACTTTAGCCTCTTCTAAATGTTTATGAATTTTAACAATTTGTTCTTCTAGATTTTGAATTGTTTGATGTAAGCTATCATTAAAACTTTTGCAAGATTCTCTGTGAATATGAAAAGAAAACATACATAATTGTGGATCAGTACAACTTAGTGATAAAAACAATGTACGCGTTTTTATAGTCAGCTTTAAGCTAAACGTTTTCATGAAAAGCACTAATGATAATATGTGATTTCTTAAACTGAAATACACATGAATTTAAGTTCAAACATGCTTAAAAATGAGTACTTTTAATGTTCGTTTTGCTAAACTTGGTCATATTATTTTTTGCTAATAACGCTGTTAATGTGTTCATTAAATAACAAAACATTGAATTGCTTAGTAGGCGTACTTATTTCCTGTTTTATGTAAATCGAATATTGATCATACAATGGAATAGAAATTAAATTTGTCTATTGATGTCACTAGAATTGAGAGATGGATCAAGTTTCAAGAATTGATAAATGAAGAGATATTAGTAAATTAACAATTATACGGAAGAAAAGTAACTTTACTTTTATTCAGCATCAACCACTGAAAAAAAAGTCGCCTATTTAATCAATTATAAACGATATTTTATTTTAGTTTTGGTTAGTACCTATATGAGGATACTAATCTGCTGATTATGTTTATTACTTGTATAGACATATTCTTCGTGTAGAACGTATTGTATAAATATACATTATAAATTAACTAAGGTTGAAAAGTACTGAACACTGAATTCACATTCATTACAAAGTTGATCACGAATTCTGAAAAGTTTTTGTCTGATTTTGTAAGAGGTCATATGTGCGCATCTCTAACGATTTCGAACATGAAACTTATTAGCTATTCTACGATTTGTAGTTCTCACCGGTTCTTCGGTTGATATCAGTTTTTTTATGGAAATTGTATTCACACCACAAGGGATCCTCATAAAACTACCTGACATAATGTTACTTAGGTTGTTTTTGTTTTGATGTTTGGTTATTGCAAAATATATGTTTTTATTAAAGTAACGAAAATGTAACTCATTAAAGTGATTGCAATACTGTAAACAAACAGAAAAACAGGATAAAACAACAGGTCACAGTGTAAAGTATGTTTTTGTAGACATTGATTTTTTTGTAAACAATTCAGTAATATATATACTAATTAACTCAATCAAGTAACTTACAACTGTTTTAAGTAGTCAAATAATTGTCTTTCTGGTCGACTAGCTAAATGTGTTATCTCTGCATTCATTACACTGATTTCCATCGAAAGTTTATTATTTTTTTCTTTGGTTTCCTTTAATAGTAACTGATGCTCCCTATATATTGATTTATGACTGTCTATTGATCTATTTGTGTTACACTCTGCATCAAATAAATACAATTCGTTTGGATTATAATGAGAATTGGATGGATCCGTTGATTCCGTTAGTATAGTAATCGGTTGCTAAATTTTAACGAAATATATGTGAAAATACATGTAAATATGTGTTATATGTACAAAAAGGAATAATAAAAAAAACAGAAGCGTAACTGTCCTTTTAAAAAAATATACTCATAGCTGTTTGATACAAAGTGAATGTTGACAGCCGATATGAAGCTACAGACCATAGTTTTGTGCTGGTCGGTACTCATGAGTAGAATGCACTTGGAATCTTAGTGACATTCTGAGTGTTATTTTCATCAATCACCCAATGTCATATTTAACGGTTACCATTCTCAACCCCGTGTAAAACTGAAATATTGACATTCAAAAGTAACCTGGTCTACTCTTCACTGTCGATAAGACTTTATTAAAGATTAAATATTACAGATGTACCAAACATCACGAAACCTATATTGAAGATTCTTCGTAAATCTTACATTAGACAAATTTCATGCAAGCTGCTACATTGTAACTTAATAAACAGAAGTCGATCAACACTACAGAACTTACTACATTAAGTAATGGCTTGGTGGATAGTGTTATCTTACATAAATTCGTAAATAATTACAATTTTGACCGTTGAATAAGAACTAAACACTAAGGTTTATCGGAAAATAAAGTATTTGGTTTATTTAAATGATCTGTAAATATAACTATGTAAGGTAATACAGTCTTTTGCATTAAACTGCGTGCCACATTTATCGTACTAAGATTAACAATACTACATATCTACTTAAATATAAGCAAATGGTAGTGAATTTAGTGATTGAAAGCTGATGATACTAAATCGCGAAATTGGTCTTGGTGATATCAGTTTGGTTATTTATGATAAAAAAACATCAAAGAAGCATCAATGCACTAATTTCCTATGAATAAAGCAACTTTTGTTAGTAGAATATTCAATATTCATCCTATAAATATGTATGGTAGCGAATATTAAATATAGAAAATAATAACTGTGTTGAGATTTACCGAGTTTTCGCCGGGCTCATATTCGTATATTTCATACATCTGTTGGGTTGAAAATAAAATGAATTGAGTATAACAATAAGAATTATAGAAAAGATTACTTGTAAATGTAACCTGATATCAATGTATATCGATACCTATGTTATTAAACAAAGTCTCTATTAGGCATTACTTTCCTCATTAAACTTAACTACATAATATCATACTAGATAAATAATTAAAACTGTATTATTAAGATAATGACAGTGTATAGATTTCATACTATTAAAGGGTATTTGTTATCATGAACTGGGGACACCTACAAAAAACATTAAAAACACTGGTCGAAAGTTTGACTTGATATTGGACAGTTTCTAGGTAAGAATTTGGGAAGAAAAACAGAACAAGGAAGATGTCTTGAAAGTTGAAATACTTTGAACATCGATGACAGAACCTAATTAATCTAAGAAAACGGTGTTTTGGATCAGAAATATATTAGAATACTAGTAAAAATCAAAAAATAATCTAACATTTTAATCTTTTCTAATTGTTGCAATGTGACTAATACAGAGCAAATATAAACTTGTAAGAAAAATTCTACATTTAGTAATTTTTTCATAATATTATATGCTCACAGTGATTTTAATCTATTGATTTACTGGCTGGAATTATATGTTTGGGGTACTGTGTGTGGTATTATCAACCTATTAGCTTCAAATATCAAGCCGCATTCCCATTTTTAAAAAGCCGTGCCTTTTTGAAAACATGAATTTATATCAGTGAATGTGGTATAACCATTGGAATTAATCTGTTAAGGCGGTAAATGACATCTTTTTTGAGATGAACGTAATGAAATTCAAGAGCGTCAGAGCATAAATCGTTTGTTTTCAACTTAACACATGGAATTGAAGTCTTTGTAATGATACTTTAGCCAGACTGATAGCCGCACTAAGCCTAATAATTAGTGGACGAATAACAGTTCATAAGAAGCGAGTTTATCCTTAGTTGCTATGCCCATACTAATTAGAAATGAAAAAATATGTGCGTATCCTGAGAGAAAGAATGAGTATATATATTTGTTTTATGATATATTTTAAAACTCATTTACGAGATAAGGATAATAGCCTGCGTACAGGAAGGGCAGTAGTATAATCTGCTTCGGCTGGAATGTTACTTTCACTCCGAACTTTGTAATTTTTTTTATTTAGCCTAATCGAAGCCGATAGTTAAACAAACCGTTAATTTTACTCATCTTTATTGCCTACTTATAAGTAGTCAGCTTTACAAAAAGCAATTAATCAGGATATGATGTCTAGATCACTCAACGTAATAATGACTTTTTTGAAGTAATATACAATAAACCAAGATATATAAACCCCCAAAATTACATTATGAACCAACTATTTTATTTCTGCATCTGTTTATGTTTCACAGCTGTTAATACTAGGAAATAACCTCTTACCAGTTATACTCTACTGACACTCAGGGCTGCATGTCAATATAAGTGATAGGCATAAAACTTTAAAGGCAGTAGACACTTAAACTACATGTCTTACAAATAACCAAATATTGTAAGTGGCCTCTGCTACAAAGGCAGCAAGCAATCTATTTTAATTTGTCTGTTAATAAACTGCTATTTTGTCAACTGTAATATTTCTATTCATATTTCCACAACGAGCTTTGAGTTACCTCTTCAGTTACTGCCACTTTTAGTTTGTCAATTTTATTACTTGCTTACAAGGTAGCTTTTTACTGTATGAAGTACGTTAAGGATATAAAATACTGATCATTTCAGAGAATCACGCTTTAAGCACTATTATCTCATTGCACCAACTCAGAGAGAGAAAATTGTTTCTGTTGATGCATCATTATGTTTCAGTTTCCAGTCTACCGGGTTCACGTATGCTTAATTTTCATGTCAGAAATAGACAAAACACTGAAAATGAGAATAATAGTCAATGACAATCTATTCCTAAGTTATTTTAATTAATTGGTTGTATCTTTTCACCAAACAAGGAGAAATTATATGTTTTCGAGTCATGCATTCGCTGTATGTACATTAGGCCTCGATAATCACTGTAAGGATGAACTAGCCTTAAACCATTCAAGTAACGCGCAATCATCATTGTGGCATTGATTTTAGGGAATATCTCTTCAATCATTACAGTTTTAATGAATAGTGAAAATATTTCCTTTGAAGTGTATTGCATTTAATATTAAAACTTTAATACTATTATGTAAAATACGGAAATGAATAAAGTGATTACTATTATCATTGTTATTACATACATTTACTATGCAGCTTCGAAGTTTGAATAAAGCCTCCTACTGCATGAAATTCAGCCAACTGTCACTTCACATAAATTGAAGTCTCAACTAAGTAACTAACAGAAAAAGTATGCCATAACTGCCAACTTATGTGATTTATTGCATAATCCCATTCTCATGAAAGAATATGTTAGTGCCTATATTTTATTTAGATAGATAAATTATTATAGTTGACCATCTGTAATAAGTTAACCTAATGATAATATCTATGATAATTTTAATTTTTATAAAAATAGAAAGTAAAATGTATAAACAGGTGTTATTTACCGGGTCAATGAATTAAACAGTCTAATGATTAGTTACTAAGACTTATTAAAGAACAATATTGTCAATGATAGGTTACTTATAAAACACTACTAACTAATATAGCCTTACAATACTAAACAATGTTTCTTGATGAATATTGTTATAATTGCTCAGGTCACAAATACAATTTGGATTTAAGTTGTATTAGGTTTTAATGTCAATAGACAAGTACAATTTTTTCTACAACTGTATTTAAAAAAAAAAACCAACTACAAAATATTTAATCTTTGAAATAAATAAACTTGAAATACATTCACTAAATGAAGGTATTATTTCATAAGGGATTTATAGGTGAGTTATGCAATTCACTAACTAATTTTAATCTCTTAAGGATTGTACTAATGAAGGCGTACATCTTTAGAATTCAACACGAATATCATCAACAAACAACTGTATTCATATTTATTCAGTTCATGGAATTACAGAGTTTACTTGAATAAATGGAATGCTCTAGCTATCAACTGCGATTTATCTAGAATTGATCAATCAGAAGACACTCCTATTCTGTTTATTTACATACTAGGTGATCAAGATTTGTATATCAATAATATCAATAATCGATAATAAATTGATAAGGTAGGCAATAATAAGCCTAAAAGTTGCATACAATCAGTAGACTCATATGTTTTGAATACAAAGTCATCTAACATTTGTAGTTATGTATGCTTTAATGCAATAAATAATCTTCGATAATGATTGTAAACATAAATGTAGTCAGATAAAATGAAGCCAGTTGCCTAGACAGTAGTGTTGAATACATTCTAACCATCAAATATGTAATCTAACATTCAGTCTTTTATCGACCTACTATGTGAGAATAAGATGAATACTCACTTGTTCATTTAGCATCTGCTGATACGCAGACAACTTTTTTAAAATTTTTTGATAGTGACATTGATACGCTTCATAGATATTAAGTTGTTGCTTTCGTAGTTTCATTATTTCCAATGAATTACTAGCATTGTCCAGTTGACTAAATTAGAAAGAAAAGGAACTTTGAAGAAAGAATTTCATAAAAATATAAGTAATTTGATATATATATATATATATATATATATATATATATATAATGTATGTGTGTGCGTGTGTGACAGCATATCATTGATAAACAGATACATAAGCTGACGTAGGTTGGACAGTTATTTAAAACTAGAAATCAATGGACAGTCGATTAGTTTTAACATAGTACTCCTTAACAGCGTGTGGCCACGACCCAAGATGAAAATAAAAACCAAGACCTTGAAGTTTCGCGATGAAGGCCCGACTATTAAGACACTGAGCCAGGTGGGATCCAATAGTTTATATCTACAGCTTCATTCTTTTCAAAACATATTACTCAACCACATCTATTGCCATTTTTAGGTAACTGCCCAATACCCTAGGACGTCTGTCTAATCCAGGTTAGTTGGTGATAATAAATCCAACTTCAACAATTTCCACAACATCCAACTAAACAACTTTATGTATTAGTGTTTAACATACATTTACTATTGAGGTTTTAAAAGTATTTTCACATGTGATTAATGCAACAAATGTGAGTGGATAAAATAAAATATTTAAATTAATGAGCCACAGTGACAAGAATGTTCGCGAAGGACAACAAGAATCAATATTTATTCGTCTTTCTTAATGATTTATATAACTTGAAACTCATTACGAAAACATCACATAAAAGGAGATGTGTGACTAGTAGTTAACAAGAAATATGTAAAAATAGCTAGTAGTGAAAGAAATAATGTGTCTGTTGATATAGCAACTGTACAATAGAATATTAGTTTATTGTAAAATGTTTACACACTTCTAACTATAATTAGTGTGAGTTTGTAGTTTTTCGCTTTTCATGTTTACAACTGAAATTGACCGGTCTCTACTGGGATACGTGCATACTGATCAGATTGTCTTTCTAATACTTACACATTCATTGAACAATTAAGTAGTCAACTGATGGGTTTCAAACAGAAAAAAAACAACTCGCTGATAATTCTACTGCTAGTTATACACTAACCTCTCCACTCCTAATAAACTGAAAATTCAACTATATGAAAAAAATGATTGTAGTACAATTGATAATTCCAAGTCTACTGATATAATATTTTCTTTTTTTATGGCATCCATATTAACCATACTTATCAATTATACATTAACATATCAAAACTTCAATCTATGCAAATATTAAAGTAAGTGAACTTATATCAGTCTTAAATAGATGAAATAGTGGAAATGATTATAGAATTTTACATATGAATTAATTTTATGGAAAAAAAATAAATTTTTATTAAAGTTAGTAATTGCTTTGAATCATAAATTTTAGACTGTTTCTGACATACTACTATGCTTAAAGTAATAAATTTAATCAAAGATGTAATTTTCAAACATGAAAACATCAATCACATATAAATTGTTTGTAGATTCTAATGAGTAGAATTATGAAAATCTTATTCATAGTCAATTGATTGGTTACTAAAAACACTAGTAATTCATGTAGGAATTCAACACAATTCAAAAAAAAAAAAATTAAACTGAAAATCTTTTCAATCTTATATGTGAGCACACTACTTAATATCGATTTATTTTGTATAAATACAAAAACAAGCTGATATTATTTGTAATTTTTCCATCTAATATATACATTACTACATATGCTATTGAGACTACTGAAAATAATAGTGAATAAAGTACATGTATGTATATATGGTACCGCTTGAACTTGATCACTTAAACACTAACTTACTAAATGCCTTTAGTTTCCCAGCAATCCTATACTAATGTATTTCGAACAAAATAATAAGATGGAATGCAATAAATGAGAGTGGGTTTTGTACACAGTTACATGTAACTTTGAAATTCCAGAAGCACCTGGGTAATAAATTATCATATTAGAATATTTTGGAATAATCCACTGGTTTCCAGAACCCTCTTAAAAGTTTCGAAAAAACACTAACTGCTCAAAATAATTTTAGGGTATTCCAACTTTAAACGAGGCTTTTGATGGAATTATCATAGATTGGCATCTGTTCAAGTAATGTATTTTTTTTTATTCCTGAATGATATTTACTTGAAGTATTCAATACAAAAGATCGATTGTACATTGCAAAAATTCAATCAATATTTAAGTTTACGGAACAAGATTTTTTACAAAATAATTTGATATGAGTACTGAATAGTCCTCTAATATGAAATTTACTACCAAGAGCTCATCATTATGCGTTTAAACAAAGGTGAGTGGGTGGATGAATATTGTGGAATCAATTTAAGATATGAAGAAGGCACAGGTATCTATCTTAGTTCACAACATATTGTCGTCAGATCAGCATAAATTATATGAATACATAGATATTCTTATTTATAATATAATTGTTATCACCATACTACAACTATATTTCATCAAGCTCATCAGTAGATTATCATAATTAATCATTATTTATTTCTTATGTTGTCATTGTATTGCCACAAAATTACTATCATTCAGTTTATTGATTGTTACTACTACAACTTATAGCAATAATACCGTTTTATATGTCGATTACTATAGAATAGAGATACAAGCAAACTTCGATAACAAGAGTAAAAACTGGTAGACGGAATTACCTTTTCAGATCACTGTTATTATTCTTTTTACATATTATTTGCTCATTATGAACAGTATTATTATTATTACTTTCGTTGACTTTGTCATCATCTAAAGGCTATTGGAAAAGAAGAGAAACGAATTGAAAAGATGAATTAAAATTAAGTGGAGATTAATTAAATATTCGTATATACTAACTTTTTATCCATTCGGATAATGACTAGCATTGGAATTCAAGACTTTTATTTTGTGTAGTTTATGACTCGTCAACCTAATGAATATGAATAACAGTGTTAATGTTCGAACTAACATTTAAACATAGTACCCATAATTTAAAACATCAATGTGTTATACTCTACAATATTTAAAATAAATTACGTTGATTTTTGGATAACGCGATTTCTCGCTACTGATGATCATAATTCAAATATACTGAAATTTGTAATTAAAATAGAAAATATCAAGATATTCATCTAGGATTTACATGTGATAGGAGATTGACCAAAATGCAGTGACGAATATCAATAACATGTAACGCAGACAATAACGAATGGTGGTTTTTTATTATTTCCATCACGAAAACCACAATTCATTTAAATTAATTTCTATGAATAACATTATTGTAAATTAATAATGTTCCCTGTAGTCACTAACTATGAGTTGAATTTTTTCTAGTACTAGCGATAAGCAGTGATCCTTCGAATAAGGTGCGGTTACCCACTACTGACATCGCATGGCAGCTGTAATATGTCATTATTTGATTAAAATTAGAGGTATGTGCCAGTAGATTTGATCTACACGGTCTAAGAGTAATACGATCATTATCAGGTTTAAAAGTCATGGGTATAAGGTTATAAGCATACAATATTATCGAGTCTCAAAGTAGAGTGGCTCTTCACTGCAACATGAATGTTCAATGGTATTCTAGTTTATGTTATTTCGTCGGTAAAACTAACTCCAAATTAAATCTCCAGAGTTATCACCTATTAGGCTCATCTATGTATGTATCAAAATTGGTGCTTTCCCATCAACGTTACATGTTATTGTCTGTAAATCAAGCATCTAATTCTCCATGTTAAACGTAGTAAGTCTAACAGATATTCTCCACGTTTTGACTTGCCCAGTTAACAAGAAATACATTTGTTTGATTATCAGCTTACAGCTTTACTGAGATGCACAAAAGGGTGATGAAACAAAACAAAAATTATTTACTTATTAACAATTTCATCGTTTGAATATACTTGAAAAACATTAAACTTTTATCATAACCATTTCTGTAAAATAATGACATTGAATAAACTAATCAAATTTCAACATACATAAATTTGTTATAAATAAACTCTTTGAAAATTACAACAATTGATTTATAAACAAGTTAATAACCACGACATTCAGCTAAAGATGATATATGCATTAATGATTTATGCTGTAAATAAATAAATTTCTAACCTAAACATTTTAGGTTTTCATCAATCGATTGTATTTTAGATGGAAGGTCAAAGAAATAAGTTTATCGATTACTATCTAATCAATTATTGAGAAATAAATTGATTATTTACTTTCCTTTTTTTCTGAGTAAGATTTGCCCCTTACAAACAAGGCAACAAAAAAATGGATAGAAAAGAATGAATAAATTATTTAATTTAATTCAATTTAAAGTTTGTTAGCTTTCGTCACTAAGTGGTGTATTGATGCTAACGAAGCGGCTTTTTCAAGTGTTTATTATTTATTTAAGTTTGCAAAACATTTATTAGAATTTAGATTACGACACTGAAAGATATGCTAAACATATGCATTAATAATACCGAATATACGAGTATAATTGGTTCAAAAGAAATGTTTCCCAATATGATAAAGAATAATGTGAGCTAGAATACAGTGCAGTGTATTATTGTATTCCAGATTCAAGAGACTCTTTTCTGTCTAGTTACCTGATAGCAGAATGAATTGTAACTTAATGTTGAGCCACTTGGTTTACTAGATAAATTTCAACTTGTGAGTATTATTTGTCTTCAAATAATGCTTCTATATATTTGTTTGTTCATGAGTAGAGAAAGAACAACAAATGTAGCAGAATAAGATAAATTCATTTATTTCATGGTTTCCCTTCAACCGCTTTACTATTGTTTCTAGGCTGTAAAGCAGTTGAAGAGAAATCAAGAAATAAATGAATTCATTTTATTCTACTACATTTGTTGTTTATTTTTTCTTTGTTTGAAACATTTATTTGTTTAGATATCCAACTCTTAAATGTGTACTGATTTTAAATTTCGCTCTATTAACCGTGACAAAAAGTACTATGGGCTTAAATATATGTCACTGATAAAATTACCTGAAGAACTTAGTTCATTAATGATCGATATTGTTGATACTTGAATGCCGTGCAAAGAGTTACACTGTTAAGTATGTCGAGATTATGTTATCAAAAGGTTTTAAGTGAGCACTAAATATCCACTAGAGAGAATTGTGGAACAATTTATTTATGTAACTGTAGATGTGTCCTCATGATAACACTAGAGAGTGCTGAGAACTTGTAGTTTTATACAACTTACTATCAAGTACATAATACTTGGTATCATTTAATACTATTAACAATGGCTTTCTGTGAATGATTTAGCTAGTTTTATGTGCCTTGAGTGTTATAATTGCCTTTTTTCTTATATAAAAGAACTTGTTTTCATGCTATAAATAATTTAGCAGAAAAGGGTTGAACTTAGATTTTCTCAACAGTCAATCATATACGTTAGATATTGGTAATTTATTGTAAGGTCAAGAACTTATGAGCTTTAAAAGTGGTGGATTTGGGACAATTACTTAGAACAATACTTCTTTTCCAAAAATATCTCATTAAATTTTTTGAAAAACATTATTGGTAGTCTGGCCGATTAAAATCATAGCTAGGTGTATATTCTACAGTACACTAAAACTAACAGGATGTCGCTTATATCAGGTAATCGTTTTCATCAGCCACACGTCAGCCATCTTGAAAGTTGACAAAAATGCGATTTCTTAAACAAAACACGCCATTAATATACAGTGATATCAGAGAAAATCTAACTAAATCTAGTTTTAAAGAAATATGAAAAAGTAGCAGCTCAAATAGTGTGCTATGTACAAAAGTAGACTTCTCACTAAAGATCTGGACAACATCGTCAGGGCCTACTTCATAAAGTTACATTTCATTGCATACTTCGAGTTACTTTAATACGAACTAGCTGTATTTGATGAAATGTCTTGACCAATGGCGATCACGTCTACCTGTTTGTGTTGTACAGGTTAAAAGGGGATGGAATATAGGTCACAAAGTACATCAGTAAGCTCATAGTATACAGAAAGTAAACCAATGATAAGAGTTTTGATTTTAGTTAATTAGTATAAGTTTATAAAAACAGGATAAGGTGAAGTTTCATGAATTATGGGGAATGGAGTATAATGTATAGATCTTACTGGATGTCAGTGCACACTCTGAAAATTATTTTAAAATTATGATTGTGTGTAAACAGTTTTGAATGTAAAATCAATATCAGTAACTGACCGAGGTTAGACAACTCCTGAAAATCTGGTGGTATCAGACAGCTGTTTTATTCTAGAATGGAACTCAACAATACCGCGGATTAGACTATTCGATCCACGTCTAGCCCTTAGACCATTGAGCTGACAACCAATGACTGACATTTCTAATTTTAGTTAATTCGTAATGTGTTACTCGGCTTCGCCTACTGCCGTTGGCGAGTAACTGTTACTGGTTAACTTATCATATTCAGAAAATATGCCAACTTATTTGATTAAATGTGCCAATAAAATAACATGGATCTAGTATGAATAATTCATAGATTACATGAAACATTATTCGCTACAAATGTAGCATAAAATAATATCTGAGAAAAACTAAATAATGAGTTATAACTGAGTAGCGTTCAACGTCAGGATAATCAAGTCAAGTTGTAACGTTATCAGGAGTTTAATTTACAAGATATCACGCGCACTACGTTTCTACGGTAAAAAGTATACGTTCATCATTTCCTGTTAACTAACTAACACTAAAGCAACTGCATTATAATAGTAGTTCTATAAATGAATAAAATCCGTTAATATTAATTTACATTTCAACCCGTAAACAATATCATTTCAATCATCTGGTCTTTTTTTTTATACCTTTTGGCAAATAAGTATTTATAATAAACCAAAACCAAGTTGATAGTTTAATACAATTTTGAGAACAATAAATGATTAAATGGCTATTCTTATGAATGTAACTAGCTGATTTTCAATCATGTGAATTCTTGAACGCTTCAAAGGTGAATACAGAATAGGTTGATACATACAGTCAGCATTTATATTATAAACCAACGGCTCTTAGCTTCAACGTAGACAATGAAGACATGTTAAACAGATAGTCATTATTAAAAATTGTATAGAATAATTGAGCTAAATAACGTATAACTAAGATTTTTCTTCATTTTCTTACAATGAAGTAAAATCTTATGAATAAAGTTTGACTTTGTAGCGTGTATCCATATTACACTTCACTATAGTAAACTAGTATTATGAATTGCGGTTATTGAAAATGGCTTTATCCATGATTAAAGCGTTATTATTTAACAGTCGATCTAAGTGAACTAAAATTGACATTCTCATCATATAGAGGTAGTCACTTTATTGATATTTAGTACGGAGGTATCATTATTAATGTTTCAAATGTTAATTTTAAATAAATTATGCATTAGGTTGACAGATTAAATAAATAAATACATTTTTGTTATATCTGAGCTAGTATGGATCTTCTACTTTACTCCTACTAGGTGTAGGGGCTTGTTTTGTGTATGTATGACTTAGACAGTAATGTTTCTATGTTTTCGTTTTTGTATGAGATTATTCGTTTGGAAGGGGGGAGAGGGTTAAACCTAAGATATCCGCACTTTGGACCTAAAAATGATGCTAATCAACCATTTGACTAGAACACGATAATCGACATCCTTCAACATCGTGTATATAATGGTATGAATTAGTGATCATCGTATTACTAGATCAATTGACTGACTTCATGAGTTATAGGTACTCCATATAACTTCAAGACATTGCTCAAGACAACAATATCCACGTATCTTGAAATATTCACATGACCAAAAACTGGCTTGTCAATTGTGAAGTAACACTTTTATTTTAATATTTAATTGCTTTTTAACATTAATTTTAAACTGAACTAAATATAAATAGTTAATAAACCCAAAATGAAAAAAAAAGTTATTGGATTAAAAGTACAAATTTTAAAAGCAAATTAGAAAAATCATAGAATAAATACATTGGTATTAAACTCACATGGACAGTTGCTATGACAATTCTATTTTTCTTTGTATAACAATTGTTCATATTGGTTTGATTATTGCAATTCTGGTTATTATTATTTACATTGGTAATATTTAACGTATGAAATGCTTCAGCCAAACTATATAATCTTTCGTATTCTTGAAATAGTTTACTTTTAATATCGTGAATTCGTTTATTCTGTAGTTGATTTGTTTGCTGCTCACGTAGAACAAAAAGAAAATTAACGATGTGTGTTTATGAATATGTTATGAGCAAAGCTAAATGAAGAATAATCAATAAATTATTATCAAATAATAATTTAGTTGTCGTTCTCAACAGATTCATTTTTGTTCACTGATTCAAAACAGACAGAGCTCAATCTCTCTCTAAAAATGACCTCAAACAACAATACTTATAAAGCCACTCCCATGAAACCTTCTACAAAATCCTTACGGGATGATGGTTTTACGAAATAGGGGATGACAAGGAGGAAGCATAGGGCACTCGGCTTGGTGGATACTGAAGGTAAGAAGACTCTGATTCTAAGATAGTGAAGTACTTAGGTCACAAGATCCTGTAGGAAGAATGATGAACAAATTGTTTTCAGGTCATGGTTACTATAGCATAAAAACGCCAGACGTTGATGTGCTGCCTTGTAGACTAGATTTTTAGGTCAAACTCTAAAAGTATGAACTTTTATGTATTCCACGGACTTCAGACTAGGAATATAGGCAATGTCTAAACCCACACACAAATATGATAGTTAATAATTATAAAGGAAATGACCTATTATTTGTGCTGCATAACTGAAACAAACAGTCTATTGCAATCTATTTACTTCAAATGAAATTTACTTTGTTCCTCTTTCTATTACGTTTTGTTGCTGACTTTTATCGTTTAACTAACTTAACAGCACATATCAGTCACATATTCTGAATTATCTAAGAGATTTGGGGTAGCAAAATGATAGATTAAATGAATGTCATTATCGGAGATGAAGTCTAATGCTGCTTTTCAAAAGCTATATGTGTTGTTTGGGTTTAGTTAATTTGTCATTAGTCAGTATCATATTAAAAATAATTTACTGTCAAATTCACTGACAATGTTGTAGTTCTATGAGACGCTACATATTGTATTATCAATAAGGTGAAAGATATATAAGTGAATAATAATGATTATATGGTGATTACAGTGCATTATTCAACAACCAATGAGTCACATTTTCAAACGTTGATCTATTTGCATTGAAGTGGGAATCCAATTAGTAAAAGCAAAAAATGTAATCTCAAGTATTTTACGGTTTTGATTGAAGGGTTTTACAAAACTGATTTTCAATGGCTTAATTACCTAGTATTATAAGCTCTGTAAGTTTATTATTGACCACTCAACTGTTAACCTGTATTATTTCACAAAAGCTATTAACCGTATATAGTAGAGAAATCAGTGTTTTGAAACTATTAATCATTAATATGAACGCTGGAATATACATTCAACGAGTAAACCTAAATTTCAAGAGATCTTCTTAAAAGATTACATCGTCAATTATCATACTGATTATCTAGAAATTATTAGCAAATGAGCAGCTACAAGAAGTATGCGATATATGTTCCAGGATTACACATACTTTACAGTTAATGAATCCCAAGAATTCAATGATAAAATCCTAAACAACGATATATGTATTGCAAATGTTCTTGTTGTGAAACTAAGTAGCAGATATCTTACAACTTAACAGTGATATATTTGTTTTATATTTCTGTAACAACGTTGACAGCTATTGTCCACAAAAATAAACGAACAAGTTGTTTAAGGCTTCAGATTATTCGGTACTTTGCAATGAATGTTGAGCTATCTCAAAACTTAAAGTAAAACAACACTTACTTTCAATATATATATATATATATATATATATATATATATATATATATTCATAAATAAATCCTGTATTGAATTCTTTTTCGGGAAACAGATATTTTTAAGTAATCAGAGAGTTAAGGGTAACCGAAAATGTTATAATATAACATACATTTCAATAAATATAGATGAACAATAAGTAAATTAGGTATTATTTATGAATATAAAAAAGAATCAATAAATCGATCATAAATTATTGTTACCTGTGATTCCAATACATCATTTTTTTGTCTTTCACCAAGTTTGTACAGAATTTCTTGCTGACATCTGTAATCAAATGAAGAGAAAATGCAAACAGACAAAAAACTCCACATAATAAACAAGATACAATATACGTATGTAAAAATAATTTCGTTAATTAAAAAAAACTAAGTCGTTAAGTTTTGAGTGTATAGAAATTATTGAATTCTATTCAGTTTTCTTTTATTTTGTTGATTCTTCAATGAAATAAGTTGCTATATCGAAGAAACACTACGAATCATATGATCAATGTAAGAAGAGTAATGAAAATGTTTATTCATAGAAAATAATCATTGGAAATGATTTCATAAACTAACTAATTAACTAGATATCAAATTAATTTCATTCAGTAGACTGTAATTTTAATCTATGGTAATAAAATGTATTAATTTTAATAATATATTTTACAGACATTGTATAAAAGATAATCCTTAGTGAAAATTAATTACATAATCTATTCGAATGAAATTTTACATCTTTAAGTTTTACTGAGTAGATTTTGTTGGGGATGTTAGATCTCTAAAACTCATCTGGCAAACCTGTTATTTTTATGGTTTTATTGTGTAAATTTATATTTCCTGTTTTCGCGCCAGAAAGTTCCTTTCTCACCTTTAGTTCGTGTTTCCCAAAACTATATGTCATGTCTTATTAAGAAAATGTGAAGAGAAACGATAAATTACTTTGAATGCAATGGTATGTCTAATGCATAATTGCTACTGACCAAGTTACATAGAATGGAGTTGTGTAGAATTGGTTGAGTAACTATTTTTCATACATGCAAGTAAATATTACTACTGTAAAGCGTGACAAAGATCTGATTAGAAAAAATATTATTTTCTTATATGTGTTACTTTAGACAGATAATAAACTAAATAAAAAAAGACTGGATCCATCAGCTTCATAATAAAGTAAAATTATTTACAAATGTTGAGAGAACTGAGTCTTTTGAAATAAAGTGCAGCAGTTTATGAATCAAGTGTGTGTACTGAGATGGTGTAATCATGGAATGTGATGTAGAATTAAACAATTTTCTTTATACAAATCCAGTTGACAACAAAAGCAATATAGTTTTCAGTGGTTACACGTTTAAATATCAATGAATTACAATCCAACAAATTTTCAGCTTTGTACGGTAATACAAATGTACTGAGCCCGTTCGCTTTAAACATACAGTAGATATTCCTTAGAGCGAATTCCTGAAGTCTAAGCGAAAAGAAAGTAATATAACCACGAATGAATTTTGACAAAGTAGGTTAAAGTCGGTAGTGCGAATAATTAATTTCATACTCTGTGGTCTAGCAGTAATGTAGTTTCAGCAACAAGTAAGGATACTGGGTTCTTAGTGACGTCTTATATGTGCATAACTATGGTTTCCAAACAGTAATAAAATATCTTTTCAAGTCCATCTACTTTTCACTAGTAACTAAAACCAAACTGACATCGAGACAATCCTCGCAAATCATTGAAGTGAAAAATTAAACATGTGTTTAAAGTTATTAAAGGAAGGTAAAGCACATGATCTTGATTACTTACAATCGAGAACACTAAAGCCAGACAATAACTATTCACCTGAAGCTGGTTACATTTACCATGATGATTATTTTAGTAACGTAGCTAAAGGACGTTATCAGTTAAACAAATGCAGTTTAATACATGAGACTCTAAGACCGTGTGTAAAATTGCTTAACATGAGAACACTCAAGGTCGAGTTAATTTTCTTCTGAAACAGTATACTCTATGGATTTTAAATTCAGTGTATGTACTTCTATGTACTCATCTATATACTGAACTAAATAGCCAGAAAAACATCATTTAAAATTTTATTGCAATCACTAAACAAAACTTAGTCAGACATGCCCTAGAATAAAAATCCCGACAACAACTGATACATGCACTGCATAATCCTAATTTTGATTACAAAAAGCAACGTAAACAATGTCATTCAATATGAAAGTAGACAATAAAAACAAAATAAACGATCAATAAAGCATTATGTTATAACTTTTATGATTTAGCTACCAACTTAGTATTCAAGTACAAGTTTTTACAATGGGATTTTCATTACGTTTAGGTTTTGAGTGATGGATGTAATGTACATGTGTATAAGACTAAACATGGATCTATATATGAGGTTTATTTTTTAGAAAAAATTAGTATCGACACAACTGACCGACAAAACAACATGATTTCAAATAGACATTCATTCTCATCAGTGTGCATTAAAACTGTATTCACTTTGGTAGTAACAGTGAATAAATGCTTTATTTAGCTGTGATTGATCAAGTGGATACATGATATATGCACAAATATGTAATTTAAAAGTTTACGATGAATGGAAAAAACAACTAGATTTATGAAGAATCTGTAACATTTCGATCTAATTTGCTTGGTGTGAAAAAGTAATCTGTAACAATTTATGTCATCGATAGTAGGTGAATAAAAAAGGCAATAGGGAATTCAGTAAGATAAAGTAATACAAAGAGAGATTTAGTAATGATGTATAATGTATTACAATTTAAAGTTATCTTCTTAAGAAATGCTACTAGTATGATAGACTGTACAGATGAAAGCTTGAATTAAGTCTATAGAGACTATATTAGTTATATATTGAATAGTGAACTAAACACCTACTTAATGAGGAATCATTTTTTCATTTACATCTTACTGGACCTCATAAGTAAAAACAATCACTTATTTTATGACGAAAACTAAATAAGTGTGTCCAGCGATGAAAAACAAACTATTTTTAAAACGAGAATAATACAAGCTGCTAAAAGTTTCATCATTATTCAGCTTGTAGTCATTCAGATCTTAAAACGTTATGCTTAACGTTTAGATATACTTGGTATTTTCAATAAACTTACTGATTAACTTACAGTAGGTGTTTAATAAAATTTAGTCCATGATACAAAACTACAGTCAAGTTAGTTTTTTGTAGTTTTAATAATATGCTCTCCAGAATTGTTATTCGTATGTGACCTATTGAAATGATTTTCCTATTTGCTTAAAAAAACTTTATTATATTACGTAATTTAATTTCAAGAACAATCATCCAACGAATTAATAAATATACTGAATTAAGCTTCTTTACAACCCACTTCCTGAACAATCAGTTGTTATCTATTGAATATGCTAATTAATAATGCATATGATTAATAATATTTTGAGTTACCAACAATTAATAGCCTATGTATAGCTGATGAAGATGCAATGAAATATGTTGAATTCAAAGTATTCTACGAATGTTGCTGTCCTTGTTTTATACAACTACTTTATTTGTTAGTAGATTAATTGAGTAGTTGTTATTCACATTACAAGAAATGATACACATTACTTATTTATTACACATAAAAACAATAATTATTCCCATTTAATGTTATTAACTTAATGATAATCTTCACAAAACAATGTTTGTTAACATGAAGCTGGATTCATTTCATGAATATAATGATCAATAGATTAGGAAAAATCTTATTTCATTGAAATTAATTTTCAATTATCGGTATTTAAGTAATAAATTTTATTTATGATGTAATGATAAAGAAAAAAAATCCTAAAAAGTGATCAAGTGTGAGAAAAGTAAAAGGTGTTGTTATGGGACTGTGATAAAATGAAATTCTACTAATCAGCTTCAATAGTCACTTTTATTTCATATAAGATGTACGGTGTATTATTCATTCGTAACAAAAGATTTAATTGGAGAATAATAGATAAGATAATTTTACATTGAACAGTTACATTGATTCTTTTACAGTGTTACTGAACAGTGAAAAAACTGTTTAAGCTATCCACTAATTTATATGTTAAGGATTAGATATAAGAGATTATGGAACTGTGTTAAAGAAGCACAGAATTTCACAGGACATCAGAGAATATTTTTACGCTTGTACAGCAACAGTTTATAGAATACTTGAACTACAATCTCGCCAGTAATCAAAATTGAATGCTACACCTACTATGAAAACTGGACTAATCAAGTTCGATACTAAGATGTACGAAAATAACTGTATAGAACTTTTCGGTTTTCAGTCGATTCCCAGCTGACGTTAATCTTCGTTCAAAGTAATCTTAAGGTTATAATTGCCTCCATAAACGTCCCAAATAAATACAACTAGATTAGTCAATTTATATCACACATTCATATTTTTACTAAAAACCCTATCAACTCTATCTCATATTACTGATGAAATCAGATAGAAACACTAAATATCCGTATAATCCAATGGTTTTTGTATTACTTAACTTACTACTATTTAGTGAAAACACTCTTCGGAGTATATAATAACCTGAACGCTACACTAGACTGTACAGTGTTACCTTTTATCCTAAAACTGTCTCATTGTGTTGTAATATTTAAGAATACTTTTATGAAAGTTCTTAAGAATTATTAACACTATATGTATGATTCATTTAATTGTTAATTACACATCTATACACTTTCATAGGTATTATAAAGAGAAGATTAAGAAAGTTGATTGAACTTTCAGAACTATTTTTCGATAATTTATTTTATGTATTTTGTTTACACGTGCATTAAACATTATGTTTTTATACTAATTTCATATTCCTTTCATTCTAACTTCTTACTTGGTAAATTGTTTGTTGTCATGTCATTTGTTGTTCATGGACTAGGGACAATTTATTTACATATCCACTACCCCCGTGCTCATTTTTCTAGAATTAATTTCTTTGATTTGTGTGGATGTTATTATTGTAATTATAAACACACACTCAAAGAAGTGAGTTAAGTGTGATTCTAGATTCTGAATTCTGGACATCTTGAGTTATTTTACTGATGTTCTACCAGTTCAGGGGCTATCTTAGTTGTAAGGCGAACCCACAGGCCTTTATTTTCCAGTCGTTTTATTTGTTTCGGTGAAGTTGTATTCCATAATAAGTCTACGTAAAGACAATATCAATAGTAAATATGGACAATTTTGTCTTATTTAAAATAATAATTTTAGCAGATTTGTAAATAGAGAAGGATTTATTATCATTTTATGCTTTACAAATCCTCTTATCGATGAATTCTATTTATGAATGTGTAATGCAGTTATGGAGTAAACACAATCTACAGAGCAATAGAATACTAATTGTAATAAATTAATTATCCTTACTGGAAAGTAATAACTATTACGTCCATCTATTCGTTACTACTGCGTGAAACTTATCCGTGAATTATAATGTCATTAATAACTTAAATGACTTTAAAAGTCGTCTGACTCGTAAAGGTTTTTGTTCTAATAAGTCATAAAATAAACTATAAATGCCAGTACAAATAATCTAAATATCAACTTTGCGTGTTGAGTTGACGTCAGATTGTTGAATTAAATAACCAGAAGTCTTTGAGATATGATATATTAGTTAATTATAATGATCGAAATGTAAAAAAACGCTTTTGAAATAATAGGGTTTTTTTCAAAGCATATAAACATTCAACCATAAGATTTTACATGCTTTTAAAATACCCATTAGATGATGTTGACATTTCTAACAACTATGAACAAAGTCATAATGAATAAAACTACGTTAATTGTGTTTAATATGATTACTGATAAAAAGAACTACTGTAATTAACTACACTATAAATAAATAAGCATGTATATACCATATTATATTAAGAATCATTACTGTTATTTATAAACATTGTGGCGGAATCAAGTCTAGTGAATGGTTTATTTTTTTTATTATTCACGCAAGTTGTCATCTTAACTGAAATACCATTTAAAATAATCCAAAATAGTAATCCCAGATGTTGCTGCTATCTTGCCGTCATGGTCTGGCCTGCCCATCATGATGAACCAATTAGGCTATATTGTCTTGAACAGTCGTTTTTCAAGGTCTTATAATGTTAAGCAGGTCAATAAGACTAAGGTAGTAAATCTATGATTCAAGAGCAAAGTCGTACTGTAAATTGTACAAACGTGTGGAGGTAGTAAAGTATTTTCCTCAGAAAATCAACTTGACAAAGAAACTGTATTCCTAAGAGAAAAGGTGAGGTTAGGAAACATCGGCCTTAAAAATATACACCTCACCTTACTCTACAGATTACCCTCTCCAGAGGCAAGGTCTCAACAAGTATAGAGGTAACATAGCAAAAACCTCTTAAAAAAAGGTTGTGTGTAACCGTCTTCAGGCATTTGTCCTTAGGGCACTATGGCGACATTTGAGTCTTTAAGACCACCCCTAACAAAATTTACTTTTCAGGTACATCAAGAAAAACTTCCGTATAGTGTGGACAACTGGGAAGTGGTTACTGCCCTCACACTTTTAATAGCACTCAAGATCACCGTAAAATAACAATGATCGTAACGATAACTTTCAAGAAATTTTATATTTGAGTTATCTTCTACTGTTTATATATATATATATATACTGATTGATATTACTATTTGCTTACATAGTTTATGTAACTTTCTCTAGCATTCAATGGAATTTTAAAATGTATTTAGATACTAGTTTTAATTTCTCTGCCTGATGTTTGAATACAATACTAGTAGAGTGCAGATAATTTAAGAGTGCAAAATTAATCACTAACAGAACTAAATGATCGTCCCACTAAATCATGAAATGAGTGAAGTACGTATTGTTGGATATCCATACTGGTGGTCTATGGTTAGATACCAGATAAAAGACTACAAGCTATTTAGATGGATCTTCGAAGATGCCTCAGGTGTACAATACTGAGTAGTTTTGCATTACAAGAAAACATTTATCTATTGATCACTGATTAGTAATGACAACTAAAATGAGGTCGGCCTAAAACGAATACCGTCTACATGAGCTACCTAACTAAGTTCATAATTACCGCATATTTTTGAAATATTTATGGACACACTTTCTAAGATTATTCAATATGTTGTTGTTTGTTTTCGTTATAAATTAAAAACCAGAAACACAGAACAGCTGTTTCTTCCTAGCGCGGTACTCCTAAGTAGTGCATACATTTAATTACAACAGGGAACCTAACTTAGGACCGAAAGGCCTAACAATTAACTCTCAACCACTAGCACCAGTGGGTAGGTTTCTAATCGCAGAAATCTCGATTCAATCAATTTGTGATATGATGAGAAGATCAGCGGTGCAAAAGGGGGATTAATCTGTGACGTATACAGACAGGAAATACAAATACTAATTTACACAAAACCACCTTATTCAATATACATAGGATTAATATAACAAATTCATCAATTATTTGTGTCTAGAATTCAAATGAACTGCACAACAAATGATATAATTGTAAGTTGATTTTTATTAATAATGACTTTCAAAATGTTTAGATGACTCTGAACTATTAAACTACCTAGATTCTGCAAAGCCTGTAACTTAAAGTTTCTATTCTTAATAACAGCTTGTTGTACTATTTAGTTGCATAGAGATGGTGATATAAAATACAAACGTAAGAGATATGGATTAGATGCGATAAACAAGTTTGAATCGTAGTAATACTGATAGCCTACAATATGTCACATACTTCAATTGATATAATCGTGGGAAATGAGTAATTATTTTGTAAGTCTGATAAGTCATTTTGTCAATTTACATTTCAGCTTTAGATGATAACGCTTTTCAGACCGAGTGAAATCTGAGATGTCCTTTTTGTTAATGTCACCAATTCACTATGACTTATGATTCTAACAGGCATCTGAAAAAGTATACACTAGATAAGCTTAAAATCCTAAATATAGGCAATTTGTTCTCACATAAATGTTATCTTGAATTTTTAACTAATTTTTAACAGATATAGTTTTAATAAGCCTATGCGCATGAATTCTAAAAACACACAAATTGGTAATTTGTTAGTATATAATAAGCTAAACCCCAGCAGCTGATGACAAACCAAAACAAACAATATTCTACTACAATTATCATACTAAACTTTATTAGGAGGAGGAAACTCAAATGAGTTTGACCTCCTGTAAACAGTATGCCATGTGTTTCTCAATAGGTGTACCTCAGAAGTACATAACCCGTATTCAGGCCGTCTACTCGAACACTAATGGTCAAGTCAGAGATTATGGAGAGCTGTCATCAGAATTGTCAAACTACAATGGTGCTCATAACGGCTTTCGTTTGTCACTGTTTTCACTGATGTCACTGATGTCCACGTCGAGATCGGTCTACTACCAGAAGGCTCACTTTTAGACTTAACATATACGGATGATGTAGTCCTATTTTGTGAACATGCCGATAAAATAAAGTCTACCAAAAGTTGATATTATCACATGAAGTCGTTGAATGTTAGTCTGACTCGTGTTGGTGAACATTTTATTTCTATTATTATTACGTTGCTCTTACTCTGTCCTCTCGTTTAACGTATTAACTGTCAGTGCATCATTTTTCACTATGAACTACAGTTAATCGATTGTGTATACGTTACTCCATTTCACATTCACTATTACTCCTATTTTGTATAAATGCTAGTTTTCTTATTTGCTGACGGTGTGGTCTGGTTTTGTGTATATATTTAAGAATGTTTGAAATACAATACGATTCTGTCTGGTTGGTTCATCAATCCTGTGTTTTCTTATTTCCAACTTGAGACTAAGTGGGCATCAAGCAGACGTAGGGTGACCAGCTGGAAAAGTTATTGTGACCTCATGCATGCAAGGTTACATCAACTACTTGGTGATACGCATCAATCACATCAGTCCTGTCCTAACGGCAAAAAAATACTCTAAAGAATCACTGTGTGGTGCATAAAGAGAATCACACATATATTTAACGTTTTTTTAATCGATTGTCGGGAAATTTGCTTTAAAGTAATACGCTTCATTATTGTTTTATTTTTTACATATATCTGAATAACAACGAAATAATCAACGGTGGGGGGGGGTATATATACACTTATTCAAGGGATTGTCGAAACAACTAATTTGTGATTTCCCTCTTACTGAAGATACTATTAATCATTTCAATTTAACATTATGACTACATGAAATGGCCTTTTTGATAGATCAAAATATCTTAACGACAATCAATGAGTAACTTTTGAAAAACAAATAGAAATATCTTAAAATTGTAATGAGTTAAGGAACTTTTATTAGTATCAAACTTTTATTCAAATCATCAGGAATTAAATTAAACTTTCGTCTAAAGAAGAGATTTACATCAGTAAACTTTAGTTTAGTATGGTTAACAGCTTACATTTTGTGTGTAAACTATCAATGAATTGAAAAATGTGTCAAAATGTTAGCTGTTGATTAACAAACATCAGTTAGCAATTTTGAAAAAAAGAATACGCATACGAATAAACACTAGTAGGTCCTGTAAATTCATGAACTGGTCAAAAATTAGTATTTGCATGCTAATAACAAATTAAAAAAGATTTGGAAGAAATTATGTGCACAGTACTTCTTGTTGGTGAAATATTTCATAATTGAAATATCTGAAAAATTGTGTTATAGAGTTCTAAACTTAAACGTAACAGCTAATGAGATCATTATGATTCCTGATAAAACTTTTTAAATTATGCAAACTAATAATAATTAAACAAAAGTCAATGAACTTACGTTTTAACAAATGTTAACTGTTTTGATAATTTTACATTGAATGCATGATATTGTAAAACTTGATTTTGTAAATCACTCAATCGTTCTTGTGCACAATTAATTACATTATTCATAAGTAATAATTCATTATCAGTAGAAAATTGATTCATATGTGAATTAATGGTTAGATTATTTATCATATTTATGTAATCATTATCAGTATTATTACAATTAAACAGTGATTGTTTAATAGAAGAATGTTTATTCAATTTGTTTTTCCATTTAATTAATCTTAATGAATTTCTAAATTGTACATTAAACAAAGATTGATTTGGTGCATAGGTTGAATAATTAAAAGATGAATATTTTGAATTGAATACTTTGAATTTATTATTATTGTTATTTAAACTATGAGTTTTTTGTTGTTGATCATATAACTTTGATGCAGAAATTGAAGTGATTTCAGATATTGTACTACTTTTCTTTATTTCATGATTTTGTTTAATTCTTGAAAGACTACCAGATCGAACAAATTGTGAATTAGATAGTAATGTACTATTTGAAGGACGATATGCATTTCCTGGTAAAGTTTTACACCGATGAACTTTCATTGGCTGTTGCTGGATGAGGAAGTAAATAGGAAATAAAAGAGGGTGAATGTTAAATATCAAGTGTTGACGATTTATCGTACATCTCAATGATTCATGAATTTAAAAATGTAGTGTTCACTAAACTTTAAATGTAGGGCCTTTTATATAATATCAAAAACCACAACTAAACTTTGATTTGATCACGTGGTCGCAACACCTATACTGAGGGATTATTAGTTAATAAAGAACTCAGATTTATGAGGCACATCTCATATAAAAATAGGTTATCTGGCTATATGCATGTTTATTCAATAGCCTGTTTAAAGTTATTAGGATTGGATTTATATAATGAAGATCAATTGCACTCACTGAACAATAAACATTAGTTAAGTATGTATCCCAGAACGAAAAATATATAAAGAACACTAAAAAGTATTTATTAACCATCTCTCGATTCCTTTAGTATATTTTGAGGTTAAACTGAATATCACAGTACATTAACATTCAAACGTGTTTAAAGTTTATTTAAAACATTAAAATATACAACTTACACAGTGAGATCCCATACCGTAGAAAGTTGCTTGATATAGGAAATAAATTTTTTTAAAGAATTAAAAATGATCAGTGCTTAAGTGTAAGTTTCTATCCATACCTTGCTATTGTATATCAGCTTAATTAGTTTATTACTCCACCTTTTCTAATGCCAAATTAACGATACAAATTTAAAGTGCAAAACTCAGTGGTTGAAAACTGATTTATCAAACTTCCCAAAAGCGTTTGTTAACTGACTAGTATGAGTTTTTTAAATTGTTTAATGAATATTTACTTCGACAGTGTTACAACAAAGAGTTTTGGATTTAAATTTGATGCCAACATTATATACAATATCAATAAAACCGTTAACATACAAAAAAACAGTTTATTTTAAGTAGATTTATGATGAGTACTAAATTAATGTGAAACTTGTCAAGAAAAGACATAAACTGTCGAAGTTTATGTCTACAGTATCATAGATGTATAGGCAAGTTATTCTCATGATCAACAGTATTACTATAAATAGATATTATTTTCAGAATACGATTTTTTAGATGAAAATTGTAATCATTTATGATGTCATATTATATTTACTGTTAAATAATCGGAGGCTGTCAGTGAAAAACCCTAGATCAACATTTTGTGCTGGATGTATAGCTTTCTATTAACTACTTCCAACAAACTGACGTCAAACTGTGATGCACATGATATCAAATAGTCTAGATTACTAGCAGTATGAAAACACGGTGAACAGAATTCGATCAGTTTTAACGGATTAGATAACTATGACACTAATTACAACTCAGTAATCATTCAGTGCATATGTTTGATTAATCTCTATTACAAATTAGTACTATCACTCAGAAAACGAGAACACTCCTAAATAACTAGATATTGCCTAAGCTACAGAATACCTTCATAGTTAATTGTTGTGGCGATTGTGGATTTCGCATTTGATGTCATTATCAGCTTACTAGTGACTAACTTTAAGAAGCAATTTTATGGCTCTAATAAGAAGACACGATCAGTAGAATTTGGTTTAACCATTTCAAGGATGAGGCAATAAATGTGACAACAGATGGTGTCGCGCAATGGTTTGGTGAAATGAATAAAGTTGTGAGCATCGACTGCGGAAAGAGGGCTCAGTAGTATAAGTGCTAAGAGTTCACCTAGAAACCCTAAGGTTGTAGAATCGACCCCTAGGTGAGGGTGCATTCTGTTAAAAAAATTCTAAACGAAGACAAAACAGCTGTGCGGTGTTGCTTAGTTTCCATCGGCTATAAAGCCCAGGTCACGTTATAATATCATAACATTTAATTTTGGCTGAGGTTATTTAGTATACATTCAGCGTTCATTCAATGAGTTGTACTCTGCATTATCAGTCTTCTGTTTTTCTTATATTACATAAATAAATGTTGCATAATAAAAAAAGTTTTGAAACAAAAATTCTATTGCAAGTTCTAACTTTCAATTTATTTATATTTTTCTGTACGGTATGTTGCTATGCATTACTCTGACATGATAAAAGTAACTTTTGATATTTAAAATTAAAAATAAAATGTGTTTTTCACCCGGTTACGCTACACTTACTTGCTAAATGGATATAAAAATGACTACAAGTGCTGAGTATAACAGATTTACTGAACAGTGAAAACGTTAAGAATAACCTAGGAGTCTGTAATAATACCTAAAATTCAGTAAAAATACACCTAATCAGTATACATTTATACAACACTTGAATAATAAATCTAAGTTCTAGAATCTTAACGATATTTTTAATTAAGTCATCTTCACAAGCTACAATCCATTAGACTTGGCTGCTATTTTAATAATTGAAATAAGTCACTGATTAGGCTAACTATAAACTTTAGTTGAAAAACCGATTATGTCATTCAAGAAATAATGTTGATTACGATATATCGTCAAGTCAAAATTAATGAAAACCATTTGTATTTGTTCGTGTGGCTTAATTAGTGGGAGTTTGATTGTTTTTGTGTGTAAAAAAATATAAATTTTTACGTAAACGTCACAATATACTTACCTTCGGCATGTCATATGGTTCTGCTATTCGACTATGAATATTAAATTCTGAATCATTCCATAATTTTCCCGTAGATTTACTTCTTTCAGACCAAGATCTTTGAAATTTGCCAGTTTCTTGCAAGTAGATATTATCTGTTAGTGGTGTTGTCTTAGGCAGTCTTAAAGAATGACGCTTACGATCAAATCGATCAAAATGATTAGAATAAGAATCAGGTGATAAACTGGATGACGTTCGTTTGTCGGAAATGTGAAATTTGAATTTTCTTTAAATAAATGATATAAACAAGTAAAAATAAATGATATTTAAGAGCATTATACAGAACATAATGAAATGATTTCCGTTCTTCTCGAAACTTGTCATCTGAAGATAAGTGCCTTCTGATCGTGGATTTGACGGATAGACACAATACCAATATATTCCAAAGCTTGTTACACAAATAATGATATGAATTTATTCTCTATGGGTGCATATATTTCCAAAACTGACTAGATTAAAATTCAGTCCTCACTATCAACAGGATAATGCAAATACTTGTTAATAGTTGTAACCACTATCATTAATGACAATATCAAGGGTCTGTTTCGCAAAGTAACAACCTTAAAGATAATGGATCATTATGAAATTTGATTGTTTTGTTCCGTACAAAATGTTTCTGATTATGAATTAGAAATAATGTACTTTATATTACGAAAACGAGTAAGCATGAAACAGCTAACTGATACTAGTATAAGACTTTTCAAGAGTGCTTATCTTACAAATAAATAAAATATGGCCATCACACCTTACATTAAGCAACTAACCTTCTGTTCCATTAAGAAGCTGTGGTCAATGGAGTTAACCGATGTAAGTTGTGAAGCAGCCGTCAACTGGTAGCATTGGATGACGGTCATGTAGGTTCACAAATTAACTGGAACCATTAATGGAAACGAATAAATTTCAACTCGGTGTTCTAAATGTTAAGCGTTCACTGTGTGTCCTGATTCAATTCTTAATGGAGTTATATATAAACACTATTAATATTTATTAGTATGATTAATTTTGTCAAACCTCATTGAAAAATAAGTAGAATTTGTTGGACTTATATGCAACTCATTGTTAAAAGAATGGTTTAAAACAAAAGTTAGTGGGTGATAATGAAATATCAATCAAATATATATACATATATATAATTTCAAGAATATCTTAGAATATCAGAGTTTATTCAGTAGGCTTTTAATAATATGGTAAGAAAGACAACTGTAGCAGAATCAGTATTTCTGGTTATATTTATTATTGCATAACTTATGTCGTTTTTCTAATAAATTTTGTATCCATACGCTTTCTAATTATCCTTTGTAAAGTTTTGTCATAATATGTCTGTAAATAAATAACTAAGTTAATGGCTTTTAGTTCTTGCATAGACATTGTTTTCGTAATTAATCCACAGCTATTTGACAACTTTGAATGTATTCAAGACTACTCTCATGTAGAGTATGTATACCTGTTATGTTTTCACTTATTAAAATTAATTCAGGGTTGCATGCAGTTTAACGAGAAACCGATAAATAAAATGAATTTATAATGTTATGCTACAATCACAGTTCTTGTCCTAAAAAAGTCAATTTGTTTAATGACTGAGCTACGGAATTAAAATCCGAATCGACAATAATGTAGGTAATTTATCAAATATATGGTTATAAATGGAGTTTCCAATGTTTCATTGTCAATAGGAAATATGATCTCACTTTAATTCACTGAAAACCAATAAAGTTTTAAAGTAATTTATTTACTGATGCTTGTTACTATTTTATCTACTGAAATGATAATTAAGGTTGGATAAAATGTAGTTTTATCTCTAACAGGATTAACAAACATGTCAAAACAGTTCATATGTAAACCATTACATGATATTTGAAAAAAACAAACATTTTATAATCGAAATAAAAATAAACTTTACTGAATAGTTTTTATCACTTAATACAGAGAAAAAAAAGGCTAAATCGTACTTAAGGTGGTTTTTTAAAAATAATTATGTTCTTCATATATTGTAGTCAAATCAAATAAATTTTACAAAAGTTAGTAGACAACTGAAGAAATATTTTTTATATTATTTTATGATACTGGTAAAAGTACGTTGTTAAGCTACTGTGTTACTAAATGGTCTTGGCGTAGTGAAACGGATAAACAATATTATAGTTTTTAGGTATAATACAAGTAGACTTGCTGTAGAAAGATATATGTAAGCGAAATAGTAATGAATCTATATAACGTTTACAGTCTATCAGATTTCTATTAATTTATAATGATACGATTTGTGGAAACGAAGATAACTATTTTTTCATAAGATAAACAAGATTTACTCATCACTTTCAGAAAATAAAATTTATTAATTGTGGTTATTTATGTGTCACGTATAAAACGTATGTCAAATATACCATGGACTCGATAAAGTGAATAACCCCGACAAAACAACATAAAGAAGGACAATAGACGACAAAATTATGGATAAATGAGGGTTGATAAACTACAATTATTGATATTTAGGGCTGTTGCTTTATGCGTATCTTAAATAAATCACTTTGACAAAGTATATCGAGTGTTTGGTTAGGAAAACAACATTAGAACTCGTGTTTTATTCGTTTAGAGTCTTAAGAACTACAGGTATATATAAAGTAGAGTTGGTGTTCACATTAAGATACTCAAGACCTTTCAGTTTAAAGGAAGTGGTTTCCTTCACTCGTTGACTTGATGAATAAAGTGTTGGCGTTTCATGCTAAAGATATTGGGTTAAGAAATCAATATTAACACTAATACTAAGATTCATTAGCATCTAATCATGAGTCCTTATTTAAGCTTACCGTGCGTCTAGGAATCTACTGTTAGACATACACTACATACAATAAAATGATAATGAATACTGAAAAACACGATCAAAGAGAAAGAAACGGTTATCCAATGTACTATTTATTACTTTATATTGCAAGTTAGGTGAAAAAAAACGGAGGATTTAATTCCATACAACTGCTTTTCACCTTGATCCTGAGTTCGTTTGATAATATTTATGATCAGTTAAGTGCACTTATCTGGCTTATATACACCAATTAGTTCCCTAACAAAAGTAAAAATAACTATAGCATTTTGACTATAAGTTTTCATATAGTCATAAGTATCAAATCAAAGGATTTTAGTGCAGGTTATAAGAAATAACTTTCGTATTAAGATTTTGAATCCATTATTTTGGAAAACCCTTATTTTATGTCCATAATTCAATCTTGAATCCACTAAGAGTTATTAAATAGTGCGACATTCTCCTATAACTTAATGGTATCCAGTTATATCTAAAAAATGGATGTATCTACATCCCAATGTTGATGTTCACACTGATGAACGTAGTGGCACTTGTCAGGAAGCGGACCGAGCTCGAATCCCAGTGTGAACATTAACATTGGGATGCTAGTACACCTAGATAATGAGTCTCGAATAAGATAAAACGCATGTCCTGGATTCCGCTGGCCAGTCACAATCTAACTTAAATATTACTTGGGTACTAAGTATATCAAGGCAATCCGCTCAGGATGCACAATTAGCAACAGAGGCTGACCAATTTCAGTCCATTCCAAATCAACGGGAAGACACAAGCCTATTCTGATTAAGAACATTTATTGTATTCTGTATTGTTTTAGTTCTTCTATCTTGTAGATAGACATTTTTATTACTGAAACAAATGCTTTGTGTTCTAAAGAAGATACCAAATTTGTTTTACCATTAAATATATGAATAATCCAATAATAACAAATGATTACGCAATTGGTAAGACTATGTTCTATATGTGAAGAATCAATGTTACTACCAAATAATAAGGAAGAAATGTTTTTTTGTTTAGTAAAAATGGTTGATTATAAATAATGCTGACACCAAGAACTAAAATATTATGGTTGAATTAATCACTTTAAAAATATGTGTAGCTATATGTTCATTAGTGTCTTAACTCTACGTGAAATCTGGTGTTTCTATTAAGCAACTGTGACTAGTGCAACTCATCAATGACTAGAATGAACATGTTATTACAGTAAAAATTCAAAGTTCTTGGCAAAATGTATTATAATTGCCATGAGGAATGAAGGATTTTGAGTATGATATCATTATTACTTAATTTATGTTATACTTTTCATAAAGTAGGAGATATATTGTAAGGATAAGGAAAACCGATTTTGTAGAAACAGTATGTAACGGTAAATAATCCCCAAAATAAATAGTTGCATAAGCCCTCAACATTGATATGGACAGTGTTTGTTTTAGCTGAGACGACTAGTTAAAGGTGCGAATTCACGCATCATCACCAGATCACGACACAAACCACCGTTGGAAGAATGTTCCTCTAGTTTGCCAGCTTAGATGTCGCTATCCCATTGAAGCTCTTTTTACGATCAAATATAATTTCACTTCCATCCTTCAGTGCCTTCTGATTTCTCATTTTTAAGAGTGTTTCCAACCGCTAGAAGTTGCTGTGGTTATACGACAAACGTAACTTAGTCATATACCGGGGTGCATTCAAGTATAATTTAATTTTTAGATTTCTTTTTTAAAGAAATGAAAAATAAAACATTTTCATCTGAATAGTTTATGGCTAATCTAATCACGGGTCATTTGGTTTTACTAGTCCTGAAAATGTGAATTACAAAAGTTGAAATTACTCTCATTAGTTCCATTGGAGTTGCACAAAATAAAACCTGCTAAACTGACGTGAGAATTGTTGTAGTCATCATTTTAACTCAGTTGAACCATTATGTGTATTAAAGTAATCACATATTTTAGCATCATATTCAGTTGACTGGTAACATTTATATAATTACACAAACTATAGCAATAATATTGTAATATACCAAAGAATGTTTAACTATGTGCAACTAAATATATTATGAGGTTCTTCTGAAATTACAACTCAACATGATAACTAACGATCTGCCGATCATGTTACCAATATTAAAAGTTGTTTAATGATATCTAAAAAGTAACATTTACTTGTTTATTTTATAGCTAATTAACATTAATTTTCATTCTGAGATATTTACTTTTAATTAAACTAATGATTTATAAACGATAAAAACTCTCAACGACGATGTGTTTAAACCCCTGCTTACTCAGTGACTTATAATTTCAAGATATCGACATAAGTTTTGTTAAGCAATAGTCAATAAGTAACTTACCGAGAAGCCTCACAATCAGTACCAGATCTTGATTTAATTCTCGGTGTACTGTTCCCTAGATATCATAGGAAAATAAAATAAAAACAAAACAGTGAGGTTACATAGAAAAGCAGTGAATTCAATAGACTGTATTAGGTTGTTAAACGTAGTTGGTGGAAAACCCTTGACCAAGTTTTCATGCTAGTTGTCACTAGTCAAAAAGGTATATCTACAATCTTGAAGAAAGCAATTTTATCTGTTTTACAAGTGTTAGCTAATACAAAGTGTAGGTCCATGGTATCCAGCTGACTAACTTCAGTTACATGATATCAAAACATTATGTACAGTGTCGATTTATATAGACTAGTGATAGTATTGCAATGTGATCGATAGTATTTCATCATTACTGAAGACTAGATAAACGTAACATTAATTACTACTCAGTGAGCAATCAATTTCAACAGATTATGTACACAAAAATTAAGAAGTACAAAACCAACTTAAGAGTCTATATTGAAATAAGGCGAAGAATAGTTTTAAAAATTAAATTACTTATTCTTTTAATTTTATCTTGTCAAAGTTATCTGAATGTGAATTGAAATTCTAAAATTGCACTGATACATACGCTTAACTGTCATTTTGATAAGATAATGACTTCAATGATTTCATTTTTATGACATTTATAAAATGTAATTCAGGTTACGTTAATTCACTGATTACTAAACAACCAGTATCACGAATTCACATTGATTAATAGATGATTTATTTCATTACTGAATGATGTACAATGTAAATATAAATTGAGAAAAATAACTATATTACTTGAAACATAATTCGTCTAGAAAATATGAGTTTACATGTCAGATAATAGATCATTATATTTATTTTAAAGTTGGTAAAACTACTCAAATGTTAATAAAAGAGAATTGGACAAGGAAGTGTTTCAAAATCCAATTCAGTTATTAAAAGTTAAGTGCTTTAAACACTTATTCAACAATTCATTTTACCGTTTAATACAGTTGATACTTATTGATTATGGAACAACTTAATTTTCTTCTATCTTAAAAAGTAGGTTGCCTAGTTGTGTTCCTAAATTTTTACAAACTATAAAACAACGCAAAACGGACCGAATTCGAATCCCAGCGTGAACATCAACATAGGGATGCATGTACACCCAGGTGACGAGCTCCAAATAGGATGAAACGCACGTCCTAGATTCCACTTGCCAGTTACAATCCAACTTAGAAGACATCAGTTTGAAAAACCATAACATGTGATATATTCTCAAGAAAAGAGGACAAGTAAATTAGAAACTAGAGAATAATCATTCATTTTTATAATGATTCACTAAAGGGATCATTAAAGCGAATTTCAACTACATAAAAAAATATATGTTTGCTTCCATATTGGGTTGAATTACTTACTCTGATCCACTGGAAATAAATCAGTAATTGGACAGAATAATCCACGTTTTGCTGGACACTGAAAATATCTTATCCCATTCACACTGCCATCATGTTTCCCAGAGCTGGAATCCAACACAAGACCTTAAAATAATTAGGTAACATTTATTAGTTAGTCATTTATGTGATTAATTATTACCAGCCATTCTACAGAATCACTAATATATATATATATATATATATATATATATATATATATAATTGACTTATAAAGCATTGTTCTCCGCCTGTTTGAAATATCTATAAATACGATAGAAATGAATAACGGAAACATTAGCGAGTATTGGAAAGCTGCATATATTTTTCAGTAGTAATAATTACAAAACAAAATTAACGGCAATATGAATTGATAGTAATCTTTGCTTTCTTTGATTAATGATCGATACACCAAAATTCAATCCTTATGTCAGGTTTGTACGATTAGAATATAATCTTTCGTGACGTTTGAAAATAAATTGGATAATTATACATCAGAGAATGGTTGTTCATATCTCGACAAATATGTATAAAAATAAACGTAGTGAAATAAACTGAATTATTCGTACTTATAAAGACATAGTTCAGTGAACTAAAACGAATAATAACTAGATATGTGGAAAAGTGAAGTCTAAAACTCTGATATACAACAATATATTGTTAGGTTTATTTAAGTCTGAAACATCTAAATGTGCTGACCGACATCAGGAATCCAAAGTATCACTCTATGCTATATTTAATTTATTCAAATAAGAATTCATATTTTAACACCATTTAATTACTACACTGAATACATACATAACCTACATCATGTAATGTATAAAACACTCTACCTAACTAAACAGTAGCAACCATACATTCAGATTTTTTAAAATAAACAAAATTACTTAACGAATACGTTACATGTTTAACTAATCAGGCCAAATAATAGAAATGACCAGTTGGAAACCGGTTTATTTTTTCAAAGAATGACACTCCATATAATTATGTCCTTAATGATACATTAAGTAACAGGAAAAGATATAGAGTATGAATGCCTATGTAGAAAAGTATATTATATATATAATATTCATATTATTATATAATGATGTTTCATCAACCTAATCATCAGTTTGCATTGCAAATTATCAGGAAGTCAATAGTTAGTCAAATAATTACTTAATGCCTTATAACGGTTTAGTCTTCCAAATATAGTGATGAATTTCCTAAGTATATTTTGATTTATAAGAAATGAGAAAATTTAAAACTCATTTATTACGTTCAAGCAATAGATTGTTATTTGAAAAAAGATCTGTATGTTTGTTGGCCAAAAAGTTAGAATAAATGTTTAAAAATCATTCTTAGAGTAGTCTGAATTCAACAGTAGTTTCACAAATAAAACTACTCTTATCTTTTTCTAGTAATCAAAAGCAATTTGTAGATAAAGTGTAATGTTTTTTGCACTAATTCTGTGTTTAATTATAAAAGGACTGAAGAAGAACGAACCCAGTCGAAATGAATGTATCACTTCATAACTCGATTATCGTATTATGTCGATTCTGTACAAAGCGCTTAGAAAGTACAAGTCATCACATAGATAATATACATCAGATAAGGTGGATCTGTAGAAATTTAGTGTATGGTGAGGGTAATTTTCACCATGAGTCTACGTCAAGTCGAGAACCTATGGAAGTTGAATAGTACTAGGAAGCTATTTCATTTAGGTCTCTAACTACTTAAGAAAATTCGTTCATAATCACATAATGGATTAAAACTATGAATTGTGGGTACTCTAGTAAGTTGTAAACTATAAAATCAATCATTTCGAAGTTGACTGATGATATTTGATGAGAATCATGCTACATCACAACTTGTACTCTGGTTGTGTAATTGAAAGAATATACTTCATGCGACTGTGATTACTGCGTTTAAATTTAAAACCCTACTCCACCTACATGGGTTTGGGAAAACAAGTAATATCATAATTGTAGTGTAACTACAAGCCAAATAGAGGAATTTGTATCTGATAAATAAGTCAACTAGGAGATGAGGTTTAAATGAATTTGGTTTGAGTATGCACTAGTCTTTAGATATTTTTTACTAACAAATCCTAGTCATCAAGGAAACGAATTTTTTAGTCCTGTCCTATTTGTATCCAGTGATTGTACCATAAGTGTCAGTTCCGGATAACAACTACTTTTATCAATCCAACTAAAAAATCAGAAAAACTACTGCTATTATTTGATTTACAATCATATCAATGTTCATACTACTGAACACAATATATAGTGATCAGTTACTTGGAAATACAAATATTTTCATTGTTATTTGAATAAAAAGATGTTATGTATATGTGCGCATAGTAAGCCTACTTACATCTAATTCACTGTAGCATTATCTTTACATCCTTTGAGAATTTTTCAAAAAAATCATTTTTGGCAACTTAGTATAATATAACACTACTTTAAAATAGACACCTAGTATCCGTACACTTAAACATTGTATGATACTATTTTATAAGTCACAAATCAGACTATATATATATATATATATATATATATATATATATATAATACACGTTTTCACTGCATGACAATATATTATGAATAGATCGTGTGACTAAAAGAAAAAAAAGAAAACAATGTACGATTCTTTTGTTTTTCGTATTACTGATAAAACTGCAGTATGTAGAAGAAGAAACAAATTTCATTGATTCATTAAAAAAAATCAATCATGTTAGTAGTATGAACATGAATTGAATCGATAACAGTAAATAATTTTCATGATACAATTTATGAAATTCACTTTGTTTATTTTTGATACATAAACATAAACACGTGTATATCAGCACCAGCATCAATTTTTTTTACTTCGATTAAAGTAATTAATAATAATAATAATAATAATAAAGTGTATATGGTGAAAAGAGACAATGTACTAATTAATGTGACAATACTAAGTTACAATATGACAGATCATCTGAGAAATTTCCCTTACAACGATAAGCAAGCTTCTCTGTTTCACATTTAGTTAATTTTAATTTATATATTTTTAATGCATGTTAAAATAACTTTGACTTATATATGTGAGGATGAAATCATAATCCCATCTGTATTTGGATAATTGAAGCTGAAAGGTTATTAGTAGGCAGTTGGCAGAAACTTTGGAAAAATGTAAAATGAGTGATATATATTTGTAAAATTCCAATGAGTAGAAATTAAAATTTCTGACGTTTCGGGGCTTAGTGCAAGTTGCTTCTTCAGAAAAACAGACAATCGAAATCGGTTATTCATTTCTATGAAGAAGCAACTTGCACTAAGCAGCGAAACGTCAGAAATTTTAATTTCTACTCATTGGAATTTCAAAAATATATATCACTCATTTTATTAACAACCTATCCAAGGTTCAATTTATTTGAAAGTATGAAAGTTAACCTTGGTAATGACATATACAAAGAGGTTTCTTGCTATTTGTCATTCATTAGTAAGGTTTACCTGAAATACTTGAGTTAATCAATGCACTCCTGTGGATACGATTCCACGTCACTCAGTTTCATGGACTGTAACTGTTACTGTTGAACTAATTGGTCCGTGGCTCGAAATTCATTACATACTTAAAATATCCGCCTGTCAGAAATTATTATTTGATACAACACAACAGAAAACACAACATCTAAAAATATTTTTTCATGTAATTAAAAACGAAGTAGTTCGTATACTTTGTAGATTTGAAAACTTTTTAATGAAAGTTGAGTGTAAGTAGTCTGATGTAAATGTTTAAGGTAGGAAGTTCTAAGCTGCACAGTCATGGATATATTTAAATCATTCTATAAGAAGTAATAATCTACATGATGTTTGTTAATGACAAAGACTTTGTTGGGGATGTTAGATCCCCAAAACTCACTTGGCAAACCTGTTATTTTTGTGATTTTATTGTGTAAATTTGAATTTCCTGTTTTCGCGCCAAAAAGTCCCTTTCTCACCTTCAGTTCGTGTTTCCCACTTGGTAAGACACTAAATCTTATTTGTTCATTGTTTATTTTAGTACGCTATTTATGACATTCCAAGGACGCTCTCTGTTTTTGTATATATACGCATGAGTTGTGTGTGTTGATGTTGTCTGACAGGCTGCTTGTGGAATTAAACGCTTCTTGCTGTCTTTGGACTTCTTACTCTAGTTAGCCGGGCTGAGGCTGTTACTGTGTCGTTGGTCTTACGTTCGTTAGCAGTTATCTAGATGTCACCATAAACTCGCGAAACCTTAGCAGACTTACAGAAAGAAATCAAACGAATGTACAGAAAATGTCTTATAGGAAAAAAAAACTTTATATATAACTTGAACAATTAATCGACAGTTCCAGATTAATAATTTACCACAAGACCAAATTAAATAGGTTACTTTGTCCACATAATTTGAGATTATTTATATTGTTGGTAACAGTGATTGAGGAGAAGACAAAGAAACAATGAATTTATCAAGCTTTAATTTACTGCTAGCGGTGAAATTGTTAAACTCAGTGATGAGGGTTGATCTGGTTTTCTATTATTGGATATCTTAAATATTTGTGATTACTATTTTCAACTACTCGACTTAGCGTTCTTTAAACTGCCTGAGACAAAAATGAATCGAATGCTTAATAAACTTTCTTTTACAGCAGTAGATAAACTTATAAATCTACATTAGAGGGGTTACACACTAAAGTAAAATACAGGTTGCTGGGGAATACCAACAAGATTGTTGTTACCAAAGAGTTTGTTGTGGGCAAGTTTGAGAGCAACCTGACAAGATTATATAAATTACTTCTATTTACAGATAAATTATACATTATGATTTTTGTAACTGCGTATATGTTTACGAGTGAACAGTTACGAAAAATGAAATCGTTGTAGAAGATATATTTCAAATAAGTTATACATTCTCTTCTGTTTTTGTGTTTAAATATGTAGTTTCCCTTTGGTTACACTCAAAATTAAAGTTCACTTTCGTGCACTAACTGTTACTTCTTTATTTATCAGTCACCAGTTACTTTATAAGAAATTTCGTTAAATTATAGTACATCAAAATAAAAATATTTTGAATGGGGAGTCAAATTTAGCAATGTAAAAGAAAAAGTATCTTTTATTAACTCTTCAATGTTGTGTTCACCTATGGTATTATGTGCAAATAGCAAGATGGATTAATCTATTCATTTACTGACTGTACTACTTAAATTTTTGGCCGAAGTTATATCAAACCCTACTAGTCTATTTAATGTGGTCGCAATTAATATTACATTTTGATAAACATACTTTACACTTGATAGGTAGATGTTATCAACGATATTGAAGATGTATATATGGATAGTGAACAATATTATAAGACCTATCTTATGGCAATATATTTCATATGATTTTAAAAGACAAATATTTGTACAAGAATTGAGAAGACCTTATAAACTTTCAACTGGTCTAATTTATCTTTTGGTTAAAGCTACATATTTCGCTCTAGATTAGCTAAAACTAGTTGTAATGATCATTGATCACAATATTTGATGATACCGATATTTATCTGATATATCACTTAACATAATGTAAGAAGCAATGCGTACGGATTTCGAACTTATAGTACGTACATACTAATTAAATAGTAAATTCATGTAAATCCATGTGAAATTACACGTCATTTCATATGACACAATATTTATGCACATTTTGGTTTAAAACAAAGTAATTATAAACAAAGAGTACTTTTTCGATAAATTATCGTCTAGCTGGATAACCGTTAAGGAGTTGTTCTTTTCGACAAAACTAACTGTAATAACGAAATCACTAACACCTTAAATGATGAACAAAAAGTCCAGAAAATAAATGACCGAAAAGATCTTAGCAATAAGATAGAGAATGAGTTTACTAGATCCTTAAAAAAGCTCAGAGATCAATGGACAACCTCGTAAAACGTATAAAAAACGAATAAACCAAAATGAACTCATTTAACAAGATTCTGTGGATTGCCAAAGGTACACAAACCGGGTGTTGGATTGCTACCAATGTTAGGCATGTACATATCTCCTTATTATACTATAGCAAAATGGTTGCTGACTAATTTTAAGTTACTCTATAAACAAAATATGAGATTTAGTGTCAAGGATGTATTCCAGCTTGTTAACAATATCAAAATTATGAACGTCCAACGAAAAGCAATGTTGTCATTAGGCGTAACATCATTATTTTCAAAAGTTTCACCAGTAGCGACTGTTGAATATGTATGTGAATAACAAAAGAATAAGAATAGAAACTGAAATCACTACCGGCATTATTAAGCAGTTACTGTTAAAGTGTACCATGGATGCGAGTATTATATTTAACGGTAAAACCGATTAGACAGGTGGGTGTGGCAGTGATGGGTTCTCCACTAGCCATCAAATGAGTCGACAGCTTCCTAGCTAAACAAGAAAAGGTTCAACTAAAACTGTTCATTTAATTATTCGTATTATACTGTAAATATATAGATTACATAAACATCCATTGTAAAAATGTTACAGCATGATTAGAGACTTTTAGGCATTTTAATGAAGTATACCCAGCTATCCGATCAAGTTCACATATGAGGAGGAATATAAAAATAGAATAGATAGCCATTTTACATGTTACACCAACAAAAAGAGCTGATGGATCAACAAGAAGGATCTTGAACAGGAAAAGCATATAAACAGACCATTATACAAATTTACTTAATTTTGTAATATAAAACAAATATAATAAAAACATTTCGTTATAGAAAAACAACCATATAGTCCACCGATCCTATGGATGAATTAGGCATCCTAAGTGACACACTTAAACAATGGACATCTCAGAAAGTATGAACACAAGTATATTACCAAAAAAGTCAGAGCAGGAATAGTTCAAACCGATTGTAAGTAATTGCTTTTCATGTGCCTACAATCCAAAAGTGATAATGTAAGTGAAATATTGAACCAGAGGTTACCCAGAACAGTTCAGAGGGCATTTAATACAGAAAATATATGATTAATGTTTCGTATCCATCCGATTTTAGCATCAAGACTGAAAAGCGAATTACCCACAATAACCACCTCCTTCGCATCTACCAATTCAATTGCTTTTGTGGTGTAAGTTACACTGGGAGATGTTCTAGGAATTTACATTTTCATGGTCGTGAACAGTTTCCAGTATAGATGAGTAACGTTGTAATTGAAAAGGTTAACAGTTTAGTACTCGCCTATTTTGGTTGAAATGGGTCATACTGCAAGAATTGATCATTCGTTTTTAATAGTTTACCGCATTGGTAAATGCTTACTGGTCATTCAGACTCAAATTTCTCCAAACATCAGAGGTAACAGCTGTTCGGATTAAAAAACGGAGCTGTGTGTATGCAAATAAAAATGTACAGTCGCTTTGTGTACCAAGGTAATCACTAAGCCGAATAAGTCATTAATCATCTTAATGTAAAGCTAACTAAATTTATTTATTATGTATATCGATTTTCCCTCTTTGTATCTTCCTATCTCCCGTTTTCCTTTTCCCAAACTGTTATAATTACTACTCACATCCTTGTATTATTGTTTATCCCGTAATCACGTGAACAATTCTAATGAATACTCACTCCCACTTTTACCGTTACATAACATTTATTGTACACTTAATCATCGTTTAAACATTTGTTCCCATTCCTATTTACATTATTTACTTATTTCACTCCCCAATGTACATAAACTCGCATGATTATCACAATCACTATTACAATTCCAAATGACACATAAATTAATTGAAATGAAGATCATAACTTAGTCAGTTTGAGACTAGTAATCCCAACTAGTACATCCAGCTGACGAGTTGGAAATACGACGAAACGTGTGTCCTGAATTACGCTTGCTAGTCACAATCCAACTCAAATAATTTCACGTTTGTTTAAAAATTCCCATGTTTATCAAAAACAAAGACGTTTGAACGAAGAATATTCTTTTCGATAAATGCTCATCAGGTTCTACATTTATTAGTTCAAAATTATTAGTCACAAGAATAGTCACTTGTGAGGCAGATACAACATTATTTAGATATCAAGAATAATTGGATATAATGTTTTTCCCCTCTGGGTTATTTAGAAAATACGAATGTTAATGTTGAAATAATCACCATCATGTAACTTGTGAAACGTAAACGACAACTGAAATAAGATTACTAATCAAATATACATAGGTATCTCTGTATATGGGTGAAATAAAAGATGGCATGGTGACAAAAATACAATTAGATCAAATGTTTGTAGACAACGGTTGAATCCTACTTAAAATAAAATCCTATAATCTAATTTACGAAATAATTCTGTCTTGAACTTGAAAATTTAGTTTGGATTATTAAATAATTTGAATTTTTAAATGTAGAACCTAATGAGAATTTATTGAAAAAAATGTTCTTTATATTCATAATTGTTTTGCTTTAATAGAAATGGGAGTATTTAAACAATTAAAATGTGACATTTTGTTAAAAGAATAATTGAATCATAACTTAACCATCATTGACTACGTTTAATTATTCCAAAAAATATCATTTCTACACAATAATTGTATAAATCAACACCTTATACTCATGTTTTGTTTGTTTGATTCTTGTCATTTTTGTATCTTTGAACGACTAATTAAATGAACATACTCAAAGTGAGTTAATTTGTAAAATCTCTTTTATTTTTTTACAAAAGAAAAACAAAGAAGTTTAATTAGCTCGAAACAACTTGAAGAAAAAAAGATAAAATTGAGCACACTTTAACAACTCAAAACTATTGTATAGATGGTGTAGATTTTTATTTATATTGCAAAAATGCTTTATGTAAGAAATTTTATGAATTGCTTTTACCTAAAAACGTGCCATTTTTATATGTGGTACTTGGATTGAAGAGAAACAGCTATCACTTAATCAAAGTTTACATCTTGATCCATGATGAAAACTCTGAATGATGTTTAATAATAATAGCATTAATACTATGAAGTTGTTTATTAGGATAAAAGGGGAAGAGGGAATTGATAAAAGTAATGATAAAATGCTTTATATATATATATATATATATATATATATATATATATATATACTGAATTTTAAAGTAATCCACCCCTCTCCCCCTCCAAAAAACACAAAAATATTTTAATGGGTTGAATTCGTAATATATTGGTGATGGCAGGGTGCCATCAAAAATCAGGGAACCCTGAACAGCTGTTTCACAGTAGTATGAGATTCTTCAGTAGTTCTCACCGATGACAATAGATGATCGTCGTGTTATGTCACAAATTAATAGAAGTGGGAATTCTATCATTGAATGCCGGCTGAGTGGTGCAGAGGATTTTGTATTCACCAATCTAAAATCCCTGAGGCGGGATCTAGGATGCGCACTTCTGAGGAGTTCCATACTAAGATGAAACAAAAGTTCAGTATTCCCTGATTTTTAATGGTTTTCTGCCAGCATCAACGTATGATGGGTTCAATCAACTAAACGTACTACCATTCTCCAAATATTACCTCAATTCAAATATTGTACTGTAGTGCTTTTAAGTTTCCTCATAGGTTGTTTTGCATAGGAAAAGATTATAGTTGTCAGTAATGTATTCAGTATTCACTAAATATGTAATACTCAATATATCAGTTCACTTTTCCATTTATCATGTGAATGATTTCTCCTTGTTAGAACATAATTTTTACCATAGATTTTAGTTCAAGTAATCAGAGTTATGCTCATTTGTTTGCTATGACATTGTAGCCAAGCCCGATTTAGCGATAACTTCAGCCAAAGATTGAGTGAGTAGTGGACAAACTTTTCGAAGTTACGAATCGCCATATTCATAATGCATAGGGTTCTACAAAACCGTAAGCGAATATTTTAAAATCCGGGCAATAGGACAGATTTGAATATTCATAGAAAATTCATAACATTGAAATAGTGTATAGCCCTTTAATAGTTAGTCACGGATTTCTTCAATTGGTATTATATTGTGAGATGATTAAGACTTGTAAGTCAGGAGGACTGTTTAGAGAGAGTTATAATCCCTGATCTGGGTAGTCTTTTCATGAAGATTTTATTGTATTTTTAGATAAAGTCATCGGTATAAACTTCAAACAGAACTGAGCTATACGGATCGCTCATGCAGTACTGGTTTCAGTCATCAGCTTATAAATGACCAGTTTGGTTAAAAAGTGAACAGGATAGTGAATGATGAACCTGTGCTTACTTAATTTACAATGAATAAACACATTATGCTGTATGCAGCCTTCAACAAATAATGTAATGTAAAACTGTTCTCTTTTCTGATTTAAGTAACTTAACTATTATTTGTGGTGTTTTAAATTGTATATGACCGAGTAACAAGTATAATTGTTTGAGTACTTCGTTTCTTGAGAATCTAATCATCAAAAAAAGTTCATATCTAACCACAAAACCAAAATATTTAACCATGAAGCAAAATATAACGAGAGGCGCCTTAGATTAATGAATATACGGTTGATTATTTCAAAATGTCTAGTTGAATAAGTTGTGCATAATTAGTATTGTTTATGAAATGCAAATGAAATCTCAGTAAAGATTTTCGTTGTAGTGCAAACAAAGTTCAGAAAGCGTAATCACATAGTTTGCTTACATGTAAACTACAATATGATTGAAAATAACAATGAATCAGTAGACCTCCCAAAGTATACCCAACAGCATCCGAAAACATGCAACTTAATGACTCCACAAACAAATATGAGAGTTACAATACATAGGTATAGTTTATGTATAATCTATTAGTACAATATCTATTACTTTGAAAACAAAGTAGGTTCGAAACAGACTTTAATAAAAATCAAGTAAATTTTATCCGTAGACGACACAACATAAGAACTACCGAAAACTAATGAAGCATTAAAAAGTCACTTGTCATTGTTGTAAAGTGATGAAACAGAAATCAGCACTAGAATGTTTAATAAAAAAGTCGGGATTCAACGATTTACATAATCGATTTCAGTTGTTATCTATTTTTATCTATGAAATACTACCTTATCCTAAACTTTATTAACCAAGTAGGATGTGTTATCCTATGAGTTCTTTTGAAAAAGCCATTATACCAGCCGACCTATAGTAAGAACTAATTTAAAAATGTATGGTTTCATTACAGAGGCATCAAAATACATGCCAATAAATTTGTCAAACTGTGGATCTTAATATTTAACAAAATAAAATCTTAGAATATGTAAATCATCGAGCCATATTAAAAAAGCAGAATACGGAGGCAAATAGAGGAAAATTACATTCAGTATTCCAGTAAAATGATAAAAACCAATCCAACGCAATAGATTTATGAAAATTATGACGAGGGACCATGACATTTAGGTAACAAATAATTCAGATTTTCATAGATAACCCAATGACAAGAACAGAAAGTACTGAGTCACGCATTCGTTATTAACGGGTCTTTATAAATAATACTAAGTAATACTGATTGGACAAATATTGATGTCACTGTCTAATATAACGAGAATAATAATGACATGTAGCGGGATATATAAAGTTCTGTTTCAACATAATAACTAAAACCGATATAATCGTATAATTAAAATATCAGAACAAGTGGATTAATCTTTGTAGATTATTCAAAAACATATTAACTTACCGACAAGATCTTCAGCAGCAAAATGCGTTGGACCGATATATGCAATTGTACCATGTTGTTTAGTTCTATTCAAGAAAACTCGATCGCCAATAGTGAAATTTTTCAAGGTACGATATGTACTACTACTGATTTCAGATGATGTTGAATAGTCTCCTGTTGATGATGATGAAGATGGTGCATCGTTTAGATTACTCGTATTCATTTTAGATGATATCCTTGATAATAAATGACCATTACATTTATTTGAAACAAAACGAACTTTTGTTGTTGACACTGTATTATTCAATGAAGCATTATCAACTGCTGAAATTTCTGAATTCATAGATACATTCGAATGAATTGAATTCATTATTCATAGGTACACTTCTCAATTTATTTATTCATAAGTTTATGCTAAGTAACAAAATAAAGGAAATAAAATTTTTATTTTTAAATTTGTTCAATATTTAGTAAAATAAAGTAAAATACAATAATCACAGTAAAATACAAATGAATTCCTTCATTCTGTAGATTCCATTCAGTTGTCTACAACTTGTAAACAAGTGTTATCAGCTATAAAAAGTAAAACAAGTGTATGCATTTCATTTAAGATGGTATTTTCATTAACATTTCAGTTGGTTTGATGGTTCAATAATAAAGTAAACAATAAATGTTGAAAAACTGAACTATTCATTTATACAGTTGATTATTAATACATTAATATATGAGTATTTTAGAAAAGAAAACTGAAAAACGTATGGGAACAGGTATGAACAACTGGGCAATTAATATTATAGGTTACATATAATTAAACATAAAAAAGGATTGATTTTAATTAGCAGTCAACTAATTCCACGTGGCATATGTATATCCGACCATCAACTTGAGAATCCTGAAAATTAGCAGGGATAACGCGCTTGTCTTATATTGAACAGTTCCAATTTCTATAAATATTTCACTCCATTTAACTGAATGAATTTACTTATGCATTAAAACAGTTATTTATCACGAAAATTCTTTGCTTAACAATACTTATTCACAGTTTTACAAGCATAAAAGTAATTCATGTTATTTATTCATGACAGCTCAAAAACAGAATGTGATATTCAACCAAATACCCCAAAATGAAAAGACTGGATTTTATTTATCATTTTAAAAAATAGTTGAATATTTCAGTACTCTTAAATATAAATTTTTGTGCTAAATTATATAAACTGAGGAAACCAACAGTCCTTCAAACAAAAGTAAAATCAAATTAATGTCTTTTAGGATAACTGAAAATGATTTGAAAATATATAGGATGAATTCACCCTAATAGGAGTATAAGTTTCACGTAATTAATTAATACAGTATTTACAGTGTTTAACGTGTAATGTTTCAGAGATGAAACAATATAAAATGTTGAATAGAAACACTATATTAGGTTGGAATGTCTGGCAAGTGGAATTAAGGATGGGTGTTTCTACCAGTTTATGTCTCTTAGGTCGAATGTGCTTGCATTCTAGTGTCGGTGTGTACAGTGGGACTCGAAATTATTTTGTTGCATGTCAAACGCCATATTATTCACTACTAGGCTACTGAATGTAGACATTAACACATGTGCGATGGGTATGCATATATAATTTGGAGGTATTTACACTTTCCGGTGATTCATGGATTATACTTTCTAGCCACAATCCAATCTAATCCATACTTGTGAATTACTGCTGTAGAGTAGCAATTTGCTCAGGATACACATATGGCAACGATGATTTATTAACTTCAGTTTATTAAGAATCAATAGGAAGATAGAAACATTATTAAAAAAATTTCATGAAAGAAAGATACAAGGTTGAAATGATTAGTAAATAGTATCATAAACCCAAAAAGTGATTTCAAAATTCTCAAAAACTACTAAAATGAAACCAATTTTTTACTTGAAAATAGTTTTATCATTGGGAATAGTCAAAGATCATAAAGTGATGTCCCAGTACATGTATCACTACACCCCTAATAAATTAAAATACAATGATTGGAACCTATAAGAGCTTCGTTGATTAAATGTTATCCTACAATGTAAATAATATTAAATCCCAAATTCAGTATTCACTTGTTAACAATGCTTTTACGAGTAATGCTGATTTTTCACAGAAATCAACATCAACTTTGCACAAAATAATTTTGTTCAAAAAAAACAACATGCAGCTCACTCTACTGTGCTACAATTCTAAACATTAACTTAATTGAATACATTTTTTTGAATTTAGATGATTTTTTGTGGAGATTGGTTAGAAATTTTAGTTGGTTAAATTTGTCACAGATTGATATTGGCAAAGTACCATTGAAAACCAGGAAGCACTGGACTGTTGTTTCATCCCAGTATGGAACTCCTCAACAGTGTGTACACCAGATTCCGCCTCGGGAATTTCAGGTTGGCGAATACTTAATGCACCGTACCAAAGGGCCGGCATCCAATGGTAGAATTTCCGCTTCCATCAATTTGTCATATATGGGGCGATTATTATCCATTGTCATTGGTGATAACTGTCGCACTTGCGACAAGTCTAAACTTCACTAGTCACGGCTTCGCACTAGAGCTTCAAGAATATCTTGAAGTTATTCACTAGTCAGCTGATTATTGTAATAGATTTGAGATGGTTTTGTGGAGATTGGTATTTTTAATTGATTGAATACGTCACAGATTGATATCGACAGGATACCATTAAAAACAAGAGAGCACTAAACAGTCGTTTCGTTCTGTTGCGGAACTCCTCAGCAGTGTGCATCATGGATATTTTATACTTCTACTAGACCTAATAAGTAACATTTTACCTGATTATTTTCATTGCCATACTTAAAAGTACAGTTCCATATTAAACATTATGTACCAAAATATAAAGTAAATCAGAGCTTTATACATTGATCACATAGACTTTATAACTAAAACTGTAATGTAAATTAAGTAACAGATGTAAATTTAACTGCCTTCCAGTAAATGTTGACAGTAAATTTGAATAATCACTGTTATAGTAACGTCAAAATTCTGTTTTCTTTTTTAAAAAAATAAACATTTTATAAATACACTTCACGAAAATAGATTTAATGAAAAAGAAATACAATTTGGATAATTCGATTTCTTTTCAATCATTTCATTGGTTGGTAACAATTTCCTTTTGACAAAAATTTACATTTCAGTATATCCTATAGAGGACTAATTATATCATGAATAAAACATTTTAATTGTGAATAACTTAAGTAGATTAGTTTTATCAATAGTCATTTATTTCCAAACTGAATTGATGGTTGATAAGTCAAGTAAAATTTGGTTTATGATAAATGTTGAAGTAAGACACTGTTGAACTACATAGTCATTGAATATTGTGTCAGCTGAATTGGGTATGCTAAATGTATAGTGGATTTTACATTTATAACAGTAAATAAAGCCCATAATCCAACAATCTAACACTTTTTTTGCTTACAAATTAATGATCATACTTCATAATTATTTCATAAATTTTATTCAGAGATATTATAAGTTAATGAAGTATTTAACTCAATACATTGATTTACTTGAATGTTCCTAATTAAAATCTGACGTCGTTTGGAAAAATATAGAGTACATTTATGAATCATGAGGTAACTCCCTAATGGAAGTGAATATAAATCACACTATATCATAAATTAACAGAAGTTTATGTAATTCTATTTCCATATCCTTCTTTAATTCACTCCATTTTCATAATTTGTTTTGTCGCGTTACGCAACTTGAATACAGCTTATAATTAAGATGTATTTGGATCTTCGCGGTGATTTGTCGTGGACTGAAACTTGCTAGTGTTATCATCACTTAACGTAACCCAGTTACATATTTTCAATATAATTCCTTTGTCGTTCTTTTTTTACTATGTTTAAAGCTCAAAATACTAATAAAAATTTCATATATACCTGTTATCGTCACTATGTTTAATCAACTACATCATAGAAATCACTGAAAAGAGATATTTTCATTAAACCGACGTAACTACTTTGAAATGACGTTTATTTTTATATAACTTTCAATTTATTTTCCAGTAACTTCTACTCTGATATTTCTGTCATGTTTTTATCCTCAAGCATTCTAAATAAATCAGAGTTTTAACAACATATTCGATTCATTTCCATGAATTCCAATAACTGTCAATTCTATTTGACCTACTAATGTTATTATATTCATAATATGTCCATGTTATACTATCTAAAAAAGTTGTCGTCAATAAGTTCTAAAAATCAGAAAACTCTAGACAGCAGTTTTGTCATAATATAGAACTCAGTGGTGATTACCGCTGATCTCATCAAGGAATCAAACCCAAGACCTTCAAGTTGTGCAAAGAACTATTAATCATCTGCACTAATAAGTCGGCACCCAATGTTAACATTTCAACCTTAAACAATGTATGACACATCACGGCGATTAGTCATTACTATTTCTGATAACTTTCCCACTCTCGTCAAATCTAAACTTCGTCAGTCACGACTTCTTCGTAGAACTCCACACACATCTTGATATTAATAACCAGTGAGCAGACCTCTGCTGAATTTGACTTCCTGATGAAGTTGATGGTGCGCACTAGTGTGAAAACCAATATTGGAACAGATCAGTTGTCCCTAGTTTTCAGTGGTACCTAACAGAGATCAATCTGTGAAGAATGCAAACAGCAAAAATGGATATCAGACTCCACAAAACGACATCAACTCAATTATTATTCAGCTTATTAGTAAGCATTCTAAACTCAGCCTCCTTGAAACTCCACCTTCCAAACAGTTTGACATTATCTGATGAACACTTCAATTCTTAATGTATATGCATATTACTATATAGAACGGTTTAAAATCCATAACCTATAGGTACCTGATGAGAATGTAATAAAATTCATTTTCTTAGTTTTTATTTAATAAATTTTTTTTAAGTTTATTCCAAGAAAAAAAAGCAGTTTCAATCGATTTACTTTAGAGAATAAATATTTTACAGTTTCAAAGTTTTATTTATTCAGTTTTTACTGGAAGAAAATTGTATATAACAAAAACAGTTTCATAAATAAACACATAATACAACTTGAGGTATTCACGTATATGTGAGGTTACGGGTGAGGAGGGGGGAAGCGGCAAGAGAGTGGTTTACTTATTAAAATGAACGTATATATTCACGGACATGCTTAACATGAATATGTCTATCATGAGAATAATACAAATAACTGATATTATTACTTGTAGATAAAATTTAATTCATAATTATGTAGTGGATATTGTGAGAATTATTCAGCATAATAAATACTGAAATTACTAATCTTGTCTTATAATGAAAATAGACAGAAATGTTAAATTTTATGCAATATCCTAGTTCATACATTAAAGTTTCTTTCTATAGAAATGAAACTATTAACTTCTGTAAGCATACAAATCTCTTTGTATGTATTTCTAAATGTAAAACTGAATATTTCATATCAGCCAGTATAATGAATTAAAACATTCATTTTGATTAGTCACTTAGGTAAATAACAATATTCTGTGCTCCTGATGAAAGACAGATCTTGTACGAAATTAGTTTGAAAGTTCATGTTGTTCTTGTCTGCATGTTATGTGTTGAAAACAGAAGGATAATACTAATGATATTTTAGTGTGATAATTACTATCGGTTGACAAAATAACAAGAATACAGCATTAATCAGAAAAACTGTGAATTACATAGTGAAGCTTATTCTATGAATGTTATCTACGATAGTTTTATTAGTCTGTTTTCTTTAAATAGAATGCTAGTCTAAAAAAATCAATTACTAAGTAGTGCTTTGTATATTGGAAACCATCAGTTCTAATTCTCATAGATCAGTTGAGTGTGTTATAAAACTTTCCTGACTCCCTGTAGGATTATATAACTCATACTACACAAATATCATGCTTATCAGTAAATGAATAAACATAGATTACATAATAAAATCCGAATAATAGGTGACTACCTACTGTGTTTATCTCTAATATCACCTTTTGAGATGCATCATACATAAGATGATTATTAGTATTACCTTACTGCATGTCAGTTTGAAATGATGGATATGCCCAAATATGTAGACTAATTTTTAGTCAACACATTAGAATCCTTAAAATACTCCTTTCAATCAAATCTAGCAGTAGCTTCTGGGAGATCCTAAATAAATTCTATAAGTGACAAAATTTTATCCCGTTCAAAACTTTTGAAATTAGAAATAAAATAAATTGGTATGAAAGTCTAGGAATTTCCAATGCTATTCCAATCAACATAGACCCGAGATGAAGACGTTATCTGAAAATTCACAGCGTTTTACTATTCGGTTAGAAAATACAACTAATCATAATCATTAGATAACTGATCACTACTGATTACTAAAACAATAATTAACTACTGTTTGTAATCAGAGTTGTCTAGATATTATTAATAAAGCGTTTAGATTTCGGTTTTGATGTCTATCACTCTATAAATCAGAATTAATGCGCTTAGATCTGTAGACAGAATGCATAATTTGTGAATGAACGGTTTCATAAACCAAATCATTAGCAACATAGTTCCTTCACAGTTTTCTTTAATTAACCTAAGTTAACATGATTCTACTTATTTTATAACCTAGTTTTACATTTTTACACATACTGTCTTAATCATAATAAACGGACTACCTAAAGGAGAATATCTAATAAACACAGAATATTTAATGCTACAAAAGCTTAATGAATAAAATGAATTGAATATTTTCAATATGAAGAACGCAACCACTAATTTACTTAGTATTTAAAAAGTATTACAAGTTATCAATCCGATGACAAAAGATGATCAAGGTAGATTGTTGCTTTATGATTAAATTACTTCTAGGCGGATTAGCACGTTATAATTTGAAAGTATTTGAGTCTTGCTGTTAATTTATTATAGACTGAAATTGATCAGTCTCTATTTCTATAAATCTATTTTGAGAAAATTGCTTTAAAAGTATAATTTAAGTTGTAATATCACTTTGTAAATTCTTAAAAAAGGAAAAACATCCAAGTCCTAAATAGTTAGCATGAATGTCTATTAATTCGAACTGGGTTTATACATCGATTTTATACTTCACTTTATAAATTATGACTACATATACTGAAAGCATACAACACAACACATTTGTATCCCTAGTTATTGTATTTTGAGCCTCAATTTATATGTTACGTAAATATTTGTACATTGTTCATAATCGTCATTTATTGAGTTGCTATTTCACGTCCCTCTTTCTCCTACCAATAGTCACAGTGTTTTTCTATTTTTTTGTAGCAATTTAGCAGATTGTCAAGTCAGTAATCAGACATACTCTTTGTTCATGACTGAAAGCTAGACTGAATTTAATCACAATTAGACATTTTACTTAATAATTTATAATATGATGTATCTTGTTAAGGTCTGGTTTCTTATTCACTAGACAACAATAAAATACCACGCTGCAGGACATAATAACACGAATCACATAGTATAATTAATCACTATTGAGTCAGCTTAAAGTATACAGTGAAAATATAGCCAAACGTTATGAAGTTCATGTTCCAATCTATTGTTCAATTTTTTAGATCGACTTTTTACCAGTGAGCATTTTTAAGAGATCGTATCATCAAATTATGTTAAAATTCAACGGGAAATACTCGTTACTCGCATAGATATAATCTAAACTTTGGGAGTGTCCGAATAACGTGAGATATTAGGTAAGAAAATGTGAATGAAAATTAGAAGTCATCTGATTATTATGTCTTTGAAAGGTTGATAAAATATTTGATAAGAGATATGTATGTTCATTTATTGAACGCAGCATCAGTTTTAAGGTTTTAAGAGATTTTATATTGGTCTACGTACAGCAATATAAAATATCCAACTAGAATGCAGCGTAGAGGAGAGAAAACACGGTACTTAAATAAATGCACAGTCTCCTAGTCAACCATTGGGAAGTATGCTGTTAGCGTCAAAATTGCATAGAATTTAGGCTAAAAATGTATACCACTGATAAAAAGTCGTAGCTAGGATTGGTATTTAGGCCAAAATTAGACTTTTAGGGTTAGAAATATGATTCTGCATCAGATAATGGAGTGCAAAATGAGCTTCATAGTAAGAATAGTCAACAAGTGGAACTCTCCAGCACAATGTGTAGTTGCAGCTCCATCTGTTGACATATTCAGAGTGAAATTAAATCAGTTGTAAGACGTCCATCACCAGGATTATTACAAGAGAACAAATCTTCCATCCGAATCATAATGAAACTAGAACCAACATAGTGTGTTGAAAAGTTGGTGGTGAATCACATAAAGTTAAGTAAAACAGTAAAACGTTGGGAAAAATTTACGAAAAATGCAATACTTGATAGCGCTTTGCCCAACAATTTTCGTGTTACAGTATTTTACCAGGCCTCAAGTTCAGAAGTTTTGCGATACCGCGCAAAACGTAATGCAGTTCCAAAGTAGTCTTTAGGGCTGTAAACTTATCGTAAAGTTAGGATTTAGATATGCAACTAGGGTTATGACCCGACTGATAAATAGTTGTATTGTTATTTAGGAATACATTTTGTCTTTTTTAATAAGATAAAACTTATTATGTTGTTTATACAGAAATCATTAACAAAACAAGATCTACAGTAAGAACCATATATATATATATATATATATATATATATATATATATATATATATATATATATGGTTCATAGTTCAAGCCACTTCAGTGATCACCCATCACTTAATAAATCTTAGTAGATTTTTCCGAGGACGGCATATTGTAGTAAGATTTCACTTCAAATTTATTGGAAAATGACCTAAGAGCCTTTTAGTTACATAAATGGTCATTATTATCGTCGTTTTTGTTGCTTAATAGTGGATTCATCACTACATAATTATGGTTCATTTATTTACCCCATAATAAATGTATATTCCCTGAAACAGAAATCGCAATGTAATCGAGATAAACTATTGTCCTAAATACTGTATTCTCATTGGCTTAAATTGGTCATCGCGTTGAAACGATGATTTGCTTATTTGCTTGTTAAGTGCGAGCATTTCAAGTATTGTGTTTGCTCTTTTTCATACTATACGCTAGCCGAAACTTCTTCTTTGAGTGGTTATTTCGAGCATACAATCGGAGGCAGCACAGAGCTTCTTTAAGTGCTTATTATTTAAGTTATTCATCTCGATTATTTTAGACTGAAAATTAAGAATTAATTTACTAGGTAATAAAACGAATTTGAAACAGTATAGTCAGTACTTCATCTTAAATTTCGATGTAAAAACAGAAAGAGTCACTGAATTTTTTTACCTAAGGATAAATTTACATTTTGTAACAACCTAAGTACTGTGATTTTCAAATCAAAACTACTCAAAGATTATAGATTTTTAATAAGAATAAAACAAAAAGTCAACAATCGTCCAATAGCCGTTTTGAATTTACTATGAAGCATTTTCAAATCTTTCATTAACCCATGCACACTTCCCTTTATGCGTGAATTATTTAAAAATAGTTTCTGAAGTTCACGAACATCAGCTAGAAAAATTCCAGGAGCCACAAAACCCTGAACAGCTACTTTGTATATTTCGTAAGCTATCATGTGCTAACTCGATAAACATATAATAAGTACAATGAGAGCTTGATGACTCGAGTGTTGTGGGTTCCTAAAGGCAGTAAGTCACAGCAAAAAATAAACAAATATCCAATGCGATTTAGATTAAATAACTCTTAAACTGACATCAATTCATAATTGCATTAGCTGTATTCAAATCGAAATTTTGACAGACCAGTTGACTATAAAGAAGAATGTATTATCCTGCGCCCACATTGCCTAAAAGTTTTAATTTAACCTTTAAACAATTAAAGTGCTAAACTTAACTACAGTTAATCTCCTGGCCTGTTATGTGTTGCGTTTTCCTTAGATTAGACTTGATCAACTAGTTTTAGGTGGCTAATTTATGCAGATATTTAATTGCTTCTTGAATTTCATACTTTCACACTGATAACATGTAAAAATCTAATTAAACGCTTCATGTTGGCGTTTGTCAAAGTAACTGTATTACCAATCTAGCCAAAACTATTTACATTTATATGCATTTCTATGGAAATCAAAACCCTCTTAACGTATAAAATTCACCACATTTAGTCACAAATCATCCTGCTGAATACAATCTTTTAAACTACCTATATATTTTAACTATTGTAAACTTCTAATACAACATATACTCTGCACAGATGAATATTTATTATTACAATGCTATCCATTTACACCTTTATAACAAAAAATCTTACTGTCTGTTTTGAAAATCTTCATTGTTTTTAAATCAGCTGATATTTAATAACCTTGAGCTTGTTATATCTGCCATGAGTAATTATGCAAAATGAAGTGATGAAAGTAGATAGACTTATGAACGAAAGCTAGTTTTGTCTAAGTATATGCTAATAAGGCTATGGCTTATCTAAAGTCAGGTTCTACATTAAGTGAAAAAATCTTGACAGTTAAAATTTCACAAGTGTCAGTTTTTGTTAAAAATAGGACTTGAAAGGTCTGGCGATTCGTGACGCTGTTAGTGCCAGTAGGTTGCTAACTTGCGGTCTGGTAGAAACGTTTATTAAAACAATTAGTGGAGATGATTTTGATTTGCAACAAGGTTTTGCTATAGGATCACTAAAACAGATATACTACGCAATGACTAGCTAACAATATCGGGAATATCTGTGTTACCTGTAATTTGTGTCTTAGTTCTGACCACTCAAAAGCCCGTTAGTCGGATATTCCCTACCACTTTATATTCGGGCTACTAATTTAGATAGATTAACTTTTTTCTTAATCCCATTTTTCAATGGTGTCATATCATAATAAGTATCTGTACAATTTCATCTTCAAGAACGGTTAAAAACCGATTTCTTCATCTGTTTTGTTTCATAAATAGAAGGCATAGAAGCTTTGCTCCCTCTTGCCTACATCCAAATCTATAGTTTGCCCCGACTATTGCCTTCTTGATGGTGACATTATTAAAGCTAACCTTTGATTCGTTTTATACAAAAATACGAAGTAACCAGAGAGAAAGTCGCAGATAGTTAACATATTTTTAAATTTGAATGCACCAATAATGTGTAAGCCCAAAGGGCAGGTGATGGACCAAAATAAAGTACTGTGCTTAAAAGTTCATTTTTTATCTATAAATTAGTTAGTAAGAGTCGATTTAAGGATTATTTACACTGAATACGACGAAGAAATTCTAATTAATCAATTACGATGGTTTCATTTTTAATATCTACTTCAGTAATGAGTGGTGCGTTAATGTTTTCTTACAGCATACTGAATTACTCATCTCCAATCAAATCATTAATAAAAACTAGATTGCGATAGCAGAAAGTTCTTTACAAACCGAGTTTTATTTTTAGGCAAATATCTGTAGTTATCAGTAGCATGTACTTAAACTTTAATAGCATAATGTATAATCAAAATTTACCTTGAATTTATAGTACATTATTTTTAGTTAACATATCTTGCTTGTTAACAATATTAATGTCTCGTATACAGACTTTATTTAATTAATTTTATCGAAGGCTATTTTACATGGAGTTAGAGAAAAATATCCGTCCACTTTTCCAATATCCAAAAACTGTGTGACAAGATAGTTTAAGCTAGCTGATTACTTTTCGCTCGTGTCTTAAATTTTTGGGTCCAGTAACAGTAGCTTAGCTATTTCGCTGCACGAGTCTTAGCAAGCTCAGCAAGTAAATTCACGTAACGCCACTCATCTCTTGACTATTCAACTGTTCTTTTACTTTTTGAATTAAATCACTTTCAATGCTATGTATCATAGTACTGCTACTGTTATCATTATACTTGCAAAGTTATTGCATTTTTAATTCGAAAGCCGTTCCTTCAGGTTTATGGGTAAAGTTTATTAGATAATCATAGTATTAGTGAAGGGTAAAAAGGAACTGATTTCAAATGGATGAGATGTGGGTGAATAGTGTAAGAAATCAGTTGTGGAGTTAAGAGATTATATATGAAATAATAGACCTAACATCGGATATACGACTCTTATTTCAAGTAATAATAATATATAATTTGAAACGAAGAAATTCTAGTATCAAAAGTTATTAACCCTAAAACACTCGTCTAAACAAAATTTATCAAACAAATGTAAAATCATCCGTTAATCATAATATCACGGTTTATCTCGACGTCGTTTTACTTCGTAACGTATGTAAAAAAGGATCACAAATGTGCAGGTTGTAAACACCGACAAAACTAACTATTCATGAAAAATCACAAAAATATGACAACACAAAACAAAAGTTCTAATCTTATTATTAAGATAAACTAAATAAGGACCAATAAGGCATTTCAGAACTCTTTTTATTTAAATAAGCTATTTTATAAATATTTGAAGTAGGTCTAGAAAGCTAATGCAAGAGGTAGTTAGAAACTGAAAATTTCCAACATTTAACAAGTAATAGTGTGCCGATACACACGTACTTTATTCATGAACATTGTATAGCGAAGCAAAATAATGTTGTTTGTTGTTTTAGTAAAATCATTACTCCCACTTATTATTTTAAAAGATTAGTAAAATGATAATGCAAACATACCACGTAGACCCAAATATTATAATAGTACGTAACCTTTAGAAGTTGATATATTCATGTTTCGATGTGACTAAACAAAAAAGCTATTTAACTTCCGCATGGTCATTTATGCAAATAATCTATTATACTTCTTGGTGTCACATTTTTATAATATCTTAGTTTTTATTGATTAATATGTTGATATTTGCCTACTATTAGTTTTTTGTTGAAAATTATCACGAACGAAGAAACAAAGTAAACGATCGGAAAATAAAGACATTCAACTTTGCAATATTCCTATCTTTACTTCGATTGTATGTCCTCAGTAATGAGCATAAAATAGGTTTTGGTGTAGAAATACTTAGGGCACAGATCTAAACCTGAATTATAAATGCGCTATGGACGAATCATGTGTAGTCAGGAATTATAATATGTGATACTATTTAAACTTTGTGTGTTTATTTCGCAGTTAGGTTCTATGCAGTTGGTCTGAAGACGCATAATGAAATCCTTTAAAGCCTAACTTAAAGAAAGTCATCGCTTCGCGAGGCATTTCTTACATTCTAGTCCTGGTTGTGTCAGTATATGAATATTGAGAATCGCAGTTCTAAATGCAAAGGGGTTGAAGTGTATACATGTATATGACCAAGTCACACCCACCGTACAATCACAGCCACTTCTATCGATTTAACCCACTCTTACGAATGAGAAGAAATCAGGAGGCACTGAAGCATGGAAGAGAAATTATATTTAATCGCAAACAGAGCTTCAATGGGATAGCAACGTCTAGGCTGATAAACTAGAGAGAGATGCTACCCACGGTGATTTGAGTCGTGATCTGGTGGTGGTGCGTGACCTTGTACCTTCAACTAATAGTGTCTGCTAAAACAAACGTGGTCAGCATCAATGTCGAGAGCCTACGCAACTATTTATTTTGGGGATTATTTACCGCTACACTGTCATCAAAAGTAACAAGCAGATCAGTTTACACAAGTGAGGATTTGTTGACAAAATCTAATGGACATAATTTTTTTCTATATTCTGCAGGGCATAAATAAGTTGAAGTCAGAATCGATATCTTATGGAAGTTAAACATATGGCCAGTTTCTTTGATATTGCTGTAATATTCTTACGTAATTTAACTTTAATTCTGAGACCAGATTTATGGTGCAATTAGGATGTAGTGCAGGACAAATAGCAGTTTATTTAAGTTGATGTATGGCTTGTTTTAAAGCTAGTCTATGTGCATTACGTTTGTATTAAACCAGTGAGTGTCACCAAAATGTTTTGTTCGTCCAAATGTAGGTTGTGGACATTCTCTCATCGTTACCACCAGTTTTGATTGCTAGTATTATCAACTATTCAATCATAATACTTACAGATGTCCTGTTACATTCTATGTGGATAAGTATCTCTCAGTTGTTAGGGGCTGTTCATTTAGAAGATTGCATGATTTAATGAAGCATTCTTAAAACATTACTCAATATGAACGAAGAAGCCTCTAGAATATCTTAGACAGCACTTGTAAAGGCTAATTTTAAATGAGGTTCCAGGAGTTTCATATATTGTAGAACTGATTTCATTAAGTACTTATCGGTTGAAAATGCATTACAAGTAGGTTTAGGAACCAGTAAAAAAATCCCGTTCTAGAGTTTTTTTTATCATTTCATGTTGTGAATTACTTAGATTACTTTATTTGACAGGACCTAATAATACGTTTACTGCTAGGCAAGAACTTCACGGCACTGGGATTCGTCATGAACTGGAAATATTTCCTGTCCTACCTTTTCAATTTAAAGACTAATATGGTGGTTGAATTTATTCAAATGAAGGTAGCGTTTTAATTAAAATGGGTTTTGCAAGTATCGGATGGCTGCAAAGCTACTTATTTAGAACAGTAATTCACGACTGCATTTTTACTGAGGTATGCTTACCATGTTGAGGACAGAGTTGAATGGAGAATGCTGGTGAGCGGCCTATGCTCCTCCGATAGGGGTAACAGGCGTAAATAATAAAATAAAGAAATGCTCACCATGTTGCTCCCCCTCAATAACTGAAAACCACAACTTCCAACATTCAGTTCACTGTACAGTAGGTCTCTCTGATTGACTTTACACATACATTTTTAACTACTGCTTATGCAGCATCCATTCATTTTATCAACCACAAACTCACAGCACTCTCTTTAGGTACGCAAGCGGTAGTACCTGTCTACCGACAAACATTGGTAAATCACTTGAAATATCTTTTTGAGGCAATACCAGGCGGCTCCCACTGATCAAAGAGACAATTAGAGAAAAAAGCCTCCTGGCTAAAAAGAAGCATGGTAAGACCGATGAAGAGGGGAAAGTATGTTACAGAGAATCAGGTAAAAGCTCATACTTGGCTCTTCAAATCAGTTGCAACACCAAGGCAAGAAAACATAAGTAGTTGTACTATTAAATAGTCGTCTAAATAAATAATCACATAGGCTCTCGTCGTTGATGCTGACCATGTTTGTTTTGACGGGCACGACTAGTTGATGGTGCTCATTTGCTCATCACAGCCAAAAAACGACACGATGTATGAAAATTTTTTCTTTAGTTATCCAGCCTAGACGTTGTTATCTCACTGACGCCTTACTTACGATCAAATATAGCTTCTCCTTTATCCCTCACTACCTTCTGATTTAATTCTTATTCGTACGTGTGTGTTCAATCGTTAGAAGTTGCTATGATTATATGACAAACGTAACTTGGTTATATACTGGGTGCACTTAAGGGTCATGGCAACCTGACCCAGACTATGAATCACGAAAAATTCCGATGGGTGCATGTCAGGGAAGAGTAAGTGTTAATATCGCTTGATTTTTTCTATCTTCACAATATCCCAAAATAATAATATTTAATTCCTGATATCAGGAGCAACCCATTTTTACAGCCAAGATCAACAAAACATAACAAATCATAGCAAGCTTAAGTGGTTACACAAACTTATTTTACTACGACAAATAAAGATTAAACATTAGAGTGCATGGTTACGTTGCTAGACATCTAATCTTTCGAATAGTAACCTGAAATGGAAAGGTTTATGCACACATAGGTATAATTATTAAACGTTACTGGATTCGAAATTTAAAACTACAAGGAGCAGTAAATTCATACACACGGAGTACAGTATTTTTTAAAAAAGACATAATAGTTGAAAAAGTCAGATTGTGTAAAACTGCCGGACAAACAGCAGCAAGTGTTGTACCCAGTGTCGGATGCTCGTTTTGGCGAAAAATTATGTTTTTGGTTATAAATCCGTCTAAATCATATAATGAAGCATTGTCCTTGTTAAAGGTAAAAATGGTAGATGATCTGTCTATATAAAGGGCAAAAAGATAAGATTATTTAGATGCAATAAGCTTAAAGCTGTACACTTTTCAGATCATCTACATACTCACAGATAGCGTTCCAGAACCAGCTGAGTACAGCACTCGTGTTATTGACAGTTCTTGTAGTATAGTAGCATAACTTCGCTTGTTGTGTACATATTTTATTGTATTGTTTCGAACTTCGTAAATTCTTGTCCACATTGGTAAAGTGAATAATCGCCTGGCAATGATATGATGTTACTCGGCCTAGGCCTTGGGATTAATAATTACGATTGATATCCGATCTGGAAAAAGCCCTTAGGCCGTCAGGAATGTCTCAACAGTATTCCGAATTTCTAGTCTTAACAAATCAGCCTGTCCGATTCGACAACGCAAATTGGCTCACAGAAAACAAACGCCGAAAAATCAGAGGGCTTTCGGCTTTAGGGGACGTGGAATAACAAACCTAAATGACAAAGAACGTTGCACTTCACGAAACAGTTAAAACAGGATTACCCTTACTTGCCTCAACGCGCCTCCCCATTTACTGTGAAATCCTAGGCTGTATTTATATAACAATGCTCATTATTCCATGTGAACTAACTATATATACATCATACTTATTATGCATCTTGACTTAATATATACATTTTTGAACAATGTATTGTATGCATTCGCGTAAGTAGGTGTTATGTTCATTATTATGATCATGCCCGTAAACCGCGATGAATCCGTATTTAATTACAGAATATAATTATAACACGGTAGTGTTATTCCAAATCCATCTATGGTGTGTATTAAACTTGAAAAAATAGTTAAAATACAGTAACAACAACTGACAACACAGATACATCAAATATAGTGTTATGAAGACAGTTTGCTGGGCTTGCAACTGTACACCTGAAAACCACTTACTATGCATTCCAAGATACATCAGATAAAGCACCGAAGTTTCCAAATACATATCGTCGCACTTTATCTGCTGCCATAACAACGCCGTTAAGTAAATAAATTATTTACCGCATAATTTTTTAAATACCTTTCATCACATCCTTCTAAAATGCAAAGGTTTTGCAAAGCACTCGTTAACTTACTATTATAAGTTTTCACTATCACAATTCGTACGAGTCCATTTTCACCAACCCGAACATCAACTACCATACTAAGTAGCCATTGTTTGGACGTCGGTCTGTCAGCCACAAGCACAAAATCCCCAAGCTGAATATTCCTTCTTGGCTTCCTCCAATTATCACATAAATATGGGGTAGTAATGCAATTATTGAACCATCCCATTCAAAAGAGATTTTGTAAGTGTTCTGCCTGCATTTATCTTTGAACCGTAGGGCTGACATGAGTGTCGGCAACGCGATACCCACCATTACACCTAAGTAGAAGTAGCTTGTCTAGCCTCAAAACATAAAAATCCCTAACTCTATTAGTAACTGGTTGTAAAATCTGTCATTTAAGATCTCCTTTACATCACATAGCATGGTTTTCAAGGTCTAAACGGTTTTCAAGTAGAAGTCGTTAAATTATTAATATAAACTTTTCTCGAAGGTCGACCCCATAATTAGCATATGGTGGGTTAAAATTCCATTCAATTTCTCTCTTCCTCAGTTCTTCATGATTCTCCCTTCAAAAAATCTCTGAATCTTTTGGCGATTACCTACTAAATTGGTGCCTCTGTCTCAAAATATTGGTTTTGGTAATCGCTTTCAGTTTATACAACTTTTGAGTTCTAAGATAAAGGCATTGACTGGCATCGTACAAATCATTTCTAAGTGTACTGCAATCACTTTAAAACATATAAGCGTACAACTATACCTCTCGCTTGTCATTTCATCTCTATTAACAACAAATATTTTAAAGAAATAAACCCAGACACATTCAAAAGCAATTTTGTTTTCCGACCTTAGACTGTAGTCACCAGCTATCGTCTTGAATTATCATTTTTTTCTATTCTCTATACACGCATTCATCACTATTTTATGGCTGCTCCACCTTTAAAGACCCAGAAGTCGATTTGATTGCTTGCCAGCATTTGGGTTGTTTCCAAATGGCGCTTATTCTTGTCGTGATGCTTAGTTATCAAATGTGAAATGGGAAGACCATTGGGCAAAACAGTGAAGTTTCTTAATCCAGGTGACACACTAAGGTTTGAGAGCCCATCAGCAAGAACTATTTTATTTATAACTATCAGGTTCAAACATTTTAAGCAAGCTTTAAGGTCCATATAGCTCGGTCAAGTATTTTTCCTTACTTCTCCTCAGGTTCCCCACTGAGTACACTTTGTGAAAACTTTTTCTGCTTGCCGTTTTACTGAGACTTTCAGTCACTACACACTGGAATTATCATTGTATTCTCCAGAAAAAATTAGCCTTAAATATTTCCCGAACTTTCTAAGCCAAGTTTAATCTTTCAGTAACTTTTATCAACCAGAATAGAACTCAAATTGTGGACGCATCCCTGAACATGTCGTTACAGTTTTGACCAGCGACACAATTGGCCCCAGCTCTAAAAAAGTTTTACAGCAAATCGTTCTTGATTCTTCCTGGGCCGTTTGTTCTATGGTCAAGCGAAGTGGAACATCTAACCACGCATCTTTAAGTATATATACATCCATAGTGCCTCTAGCGACTAAGTCGATGGAGTTTAACTTCGAAGGTACCTGAGGTCATTGATTTCTATGCTTCCCTGATATGTGACATTCTGTTTTCAACAAAACACGCGTACCTCGCTGACTCGATCCTCAAACAATATGTAATCATCATTGAGTCAATCCAAAGTATTGTATTATTGGTGGAAAAATTCAACTCACTCTTAACTATCGTAAATAAGCTAAGCACCAAGGTTATAGGAAGTAATTACATGCGTGGTATAGTAATATATATTTGAAGGGAGTGACCCTAGCTTTCTCGATTTACGTTTGAGCTTCTATCTGATCCGTAAACCACAGGCACACATGTACCATCGCTCCATGCACACTTTCGGAGGGATCTCTGAACACACGTAAGTCCACAAACTGGTGTTTCTATGTTGGCTTTAGAAAACGCAGCACCAAAAGCTAGACAACAGGGTTAATACTCTGAATCCATCTTACCTATCGATCAACCGTCTCCTTATCTAAAGGTTTGTCCCAGCCCACCTTGTTCTTACAATCTTTCTGAAACAGTTTGAATGGTACCACAAACTTTAGGGTGTTGGATAGGGAGGAATGACTCCACATTATACATCTATGGGTCGTCAGTTTGTTAGTTTCATCCGCCACGTAATTCTTTATTTTATTCTATTTTAATCACATACAACTTATTCATCACAATAATCGTTGTGAAGAAGCAATTTTAGGTTACATCAAGGAAGTACATATATATAGTGGTTAAAATGGGCTCACAAAGCGAAAGAATATTCAGAACATAACGCAAATATGAACTATTATATATATATAAGTAATAATAGAAAATGGGTAAAAAGACTGAAATAAATTTGTGTTCCCAATTTTGTCCCACTTCAACCCTAGAGTATAATCGGTGGGTAACAAATCCATTAGTAAGTTTCACATCGTGAGTGACTGGTCTTGATCTTCAGCATCGTCTAACACTTAATATTGGAAACAAACCTTTTAATCCGAAAGCCAGCCCTTAACATGGTTGTTCCCCTTTCCGCCACAAAGGATTCTAGGAATTTATTTGTTTTTAGTACCAACAAGTGAATAATGCGGAAGTCTAGTAGTGTCACGTCATTAACATTCTGTAACTTATAAAGTCTAATCAATCTTAGTGTTCCTCTCCAGGAATTTAGGAAGCTTAACGCTTGAACTTTACGCCAAAGTTTTCAGTACATTCCAAAGATAGTACTTCGAAAAACTCATATATCTTTTTTCCCTACCGTACAAAGTTTAGTATCATCTTAGAACATGTTCAAAGTAAAGTAACCTGAAAGTAATAATAAGCCTATATGCTTAAACTTAAATGACCAAACATCCACCCTGTACAGTACAGAAGGGTCATGGGGTTTTGATTATGATGTGTCGTATGGTTCAAATCCCTCTTTGCTCCAGCTGAAATAATCTTGTGTATACTACATTGTCAACCAGACGTCTTAGTAACATGACTGAATTAGTTTTATCATTGCTTATAGTTGGATAATATAAATTCCTTAACTCTTTCAGTAACAGACTAATTATATAAAAGGATAACCAAGTTCACGTTTTAGTCTCTTTATGGTATACATGGCGCCACCTGCGAAAAGATGAAGTCTAGTGAAAAAGCTGGGGGACATGGGAGTAGTTTGGTCAAATCTAGCAGATCTTCATCAAAGCGAGGTGACTTTGATCATAAGAAAAAGGTCAGTTTATTGCTAATAAATATCTCCATTTTCAGAAAGATGAAGAGCATACACAACAAGTTTTTGAGGAGTTTGTTGCCACTTTTGAAGAACCCTCTAAATCCCGAGCATGGGTTAAAGGTGGTGTCGTTAATCCATCTTCGGGTATAGAATTTAGCTTATTAGTTATATCTGCTTTAGGATCCGTAGAAGATTCGAAAGGTTCTGGCCGTCTATATCGACCGGTCTCAAAGTTGGATTCCAAGTTGAATAAAACTGAAGATCAAAATAAAACTGACCTTAAAAAGTCCACAGAAAAACCAGTAAGCATTTCTCTTCGCTTATCCTTGTCTTCAGCCAGCTCTCGGTAAACGCAAAGGACAAGAACAGAAGAAATCCAAGTTGGAGCAGTTTAAGGAGGAGCTCAAATTGTATGTTCATGTGCCAATCCTCTTACTTCACAACTAGGATTCAACAACAAAGAGAACAAAGACATGCATTAAGACAGGGACGAAATCAACCTTCTACTCAGTCCGAGTTAGACCTTTCGGATGTCGGTATGCGTAATCGAGAGTATCGGAGGGGTTTTTCGAATAATCAAGGCGGAGATTCTGGAGCGGGTTTCCACAACACAGTTTCAACGCCACCCAGCTTTTATTCAAAACGAAGTCAAAACGATCGTCATGATGGTAATTTCATTTTTTATTAGCCAACCTTATTTAGTTGATTATCCATATGACTACGATGGGGACAGGACAACAACAAATCTTTTCCTTGGAAATCTAAATCCAAAGGTATTTTAATGTCCAGTAAATCACATTTTTAGATGACGGAACAACAACTGTGTGAGGCTTTTGGTCGTTATGGTCCTCTAGCAAGTGTCAAAATTATGTGGCCCAGGACAGAAGAAGAACGTTCGAGAGGAAGGAACTGCGGATTTGTTGCTTTCATGAATAGAAAAGATGGTGAACGGGCTCTCGATAATATCAGAGGTCAGTGTTGCTTAATAGTATTGCTTTTCTAAAAATCTAAACATCTTTTCAGTTTTATCAACTAGTTACAATATAGCTGTTAATTTGCATGTGGCTTCATTTGAACCTAAAGGCGTCCTAGGGTAGTGTATTATCAGTATTGTGTAATCAGGGTTAGGTTCGCACTGATATTAGCGAGTAACTAGAATTGTTCATTTTTCGCCCAGTTGTTTGGACACTGGTTGTGCTCTTATCGTCATTTTCGGGACTTTCACGAGCTTTTACTTTAGTCATAACGTAGGATCTCGCACAAGCATCCATGCAAGTACCTTGCAGGTACTCAGAAGAGTAACCATCATATAGCGTAAGCTTAGCACTGTGCTAATGCAGTTTTTATTTGACCCTAAGAATTCAGACATCCAGCACTCCAAGCATTTTTATCTTCTGTATTCTAACAGTTAACTTTAGGTGGTAATGAGTTGGATCATTTTTCATTTCTAAATGACCGCTTGCACTTGGTAAGACATTGTGTAAATAATGCAATAATTACTAATATATTTTGGTGGAAAACTAAGTACTATTATTCCCTCTGTTTTTCCGAAATATTTCTTATGGTTTGGACTAATTTCGCACACTCAGCAGACTATTGTGTGTGGAAATGGTTATTATAGTAATTTTCCCTCATATTTTTTCAGATGAAACTTTGTATTTCTTTTAGCTCAATGCGTATCACTAATTTATTAAATCAACACTGATATGCTTCTTGTTACTTTCAACGTTACCTGTTTTTGAAATACTCGTGTACTTCACTATGTTTCTAATGTAGTACACATATTTTGGTTTTCAGGAAAAGAACTAATGGGGTTTGAAATGAAATTAGGTTGGGGGAAGAGTGTTCCGATCCCTTTGTACCCAGTTTACATCCCTCCAGCGTTGCTTGAGTTGGTCAAACCACCTCCCCCGAGTGGACTGCCTTTCAATGCCCAACCTAGAGAATGGTTGAAATCATTTCGCTTGGCAATCAAGGAACGTGCTAAACTTGTGACTGACGGGGGAGATAGTGATAATGCCCTACCACCGGCTCCAGACAGGAAGCCATATGATATTAACAAAATGTCGAGCGAAGAACTTACCGAGGTCAGTACTTTGAGTTTATCACATTTTTCACCAATATCTAAGTTGTACATCGACTGTTTTAGGTTAAAATTACTCATTGGGAAGTATCTTCATACAGTATGCCCCCGACCTCTACCGATGATAAAAGGCTTTACAGTACTTTATCGATTTTTCGTGTTTATTAGGTTCACTTATTTGTTGTGTATCGTCGTAGCGAATTCCTACAAGTATTTAATTGACATAAAGGACCATGGTTTTCTCACTTTCATTGACGAATGTTTATTGAACGCTGTATGCATGTAATTATTATTGATTAGTTTACTGGAGATGGAAGCTTTAGTTCTCAGGGGCTTTTTTGTAGCATTACCGTACAAAATTGATTAATAATAGGAAGTGTGTAGTTATACAGAGAAGCTTTAAATTCATCCAGCTTTCTACAAGCTGATTTTTGAAAGTAGTACATTTTTCAGTTTACATAAAGTCAGAGGTAAACTAAAGTAGTTATGTTGTTCTACCTATTTCTTTATTGTGAAAGTATTTGAAATCCATTTTCCTAATTTTCATTAAATGAAAAATCTTTAATTAGCCCGTTTATCCTCTTAGTTTTGTTTCGTTAATCAGAGCTACTCTGGGTTGTCGCAATCACGAACCTACTTATGTTTTAATTAAAGTTGTTACTTGGTGGTTTTTACGTTTCAGGAAGCGTTCTCATCATTGAACCTGCTTATTAGGTTGTTCCCGGTATGGTAGACACCAAGCTTTTCATGTATAGGAATAAATCACCTAAGACCTGTGAACATGCTACCCCTTTTGATTCCTTTTATTCTAGATAGGAATCTGCATACATTTTGTCGGTTTACTATCTTAGTTTTATTTTGACCCGAAAATATGTTTTGTAGCCTTTATTTAGTCGTTTTTGTTTGACTGTACATAGTGGTAATGTTAATGTACATGTTCAACATAATAGAAACTTTCGTTCCATTTGTACTCTTTTCTAATCTGAAGGTTCTTCGTGACGCTGTGGTTAAAGTCGTTATGCCGAGCGACAGGTAAGTATTAGCCGGTAAATTTCTGTATTTTGGTTCTAATTTTTTCCAATCTTCAGATCTATACTTGCTCTAATTCATCGCATGATTGAATTTGTCGTTCTTGAAGGCCCTCAATTCGAAGCTGCGATTATGCATCGGGAAGTAAATAATCCTATGTTTAAGTACTGTTCTGCTTAATAATTATGCTTATTACTGTCAATATTTAGATTCCTTTTTGACTATCAGTCTTCGGATCATGTATACTATCGTTGGAAGTTGTGGTCTGTTCTGCATGTAAGTTTACAGTTCATTTACGTAATCTTAAAAATGCTGTCGAAATTTTTTGAAAGCTGTTTACAGTCGTTACTAGATTGGTATGGATGAACCGTTAGTCGACTAGTGTACATCAATACTAAGTAATGCAAATTACAAATAAAGATTTTTACTTGATTAAAGTTCCCTGTGTATTCGTGCTGTCGGGTTAAAGTATGCGGTAAGAGTGATGCTTATGTTTTAGTGGTTAGACTTGCCAGCGAAAGTTGCTGTTAATTAGTAAATAATCGACTAGTTTCTATATTTAGTCTTCTGATTAGTATTTAGTTCTCACAGTAATAAAACTTTCGGGTTTGACAAAGGACTGTGATCAGTTCTGTAAAACGGCAATAGTTTAACTTTTAGATTAACAGAAATGGTTTAAGGTTTCTTTATTAATTCCACAGTCTCACAGAAAACTTGATTTTTGGGAAGAATAGTTAGAAGTAGTTCCCGTCTTCTTGTAAACCTAACAATTTATCTTTCATCATTCGCTGAGACTAATTCACCTAATTCAATTTTTGTCCTTGAACTTGTTCTTTTGTTGGGCATTCGTAATACATTTCCCAACCACGTCAATTGATGACGTTTCATAACCTCATCCACCGATTTACCATGTCTTGACAGTGTCTAGTTTAAATATATTTTAATCAGTTATTCCATGATATACGAGTGATACTACGAAGATTTTTATAATCAAGGACCTGGAGCCTAAGTATATCTTTCATTTTCATAACCCCGTGCTTCGTATCCTTAGGTTTACACTGAGCAATTTGCTGCTCATTGCACTTATCTTTTTCTTGAAAAACGGACATCTCGCCTACGCCGAGAGCAACGTGAGTTGACGAAACTCTAGCGAGCTTTCTGGATCCGAGCTGGAATTTCTCCAGACATCGATCCACTAGGGGTGATGAGACTTCCGAGATAAGTGAAGTGGCCAACGTACTCAACTACTTCACCGCCTATGACCAATCTAGGTGGTGACGCAGACCAGTCGTGAAGCGGCATTTAACGTTTTTAAGGCGCATTTAAAATATGTATGCCTCCTAACTCAAAATGTTCAGAAGACTGCATATCTCCAACGTCTTTACGTCTGCGTATTCCAAGTCGACAAGTGGGTTTCCTGGAAGGAGATTAGTTCCAGAAGAGCTAAATGAAGAAAGTAGAACTTCTAAGAGAACATTCATGACAAGGTTATGTTGGAATAGATAAACGGAAACCCTGACGAACCACATTTGAAACAGACAGCTTGCCATAAGCTCAAACCCTGTCAGTCGTGTTCAAATAGCCTTTATGAAGTTTATGCACTTTTGATGTACGTCTTTTAGTGACAAAAACTGCCACAGTATTTCTGGATCTACTGAGTGAAAGGCTACCCTCAAGTTAGGAAATACCACTGTTGTCGAACGTTGGTAAATATGTTTATGTTCTAGAGTCTGACGCATCCCCGTCTAGGTCTGGAAGCAACCTTGTTCTCTCGAGTTTGTACTTCCCTAGCGTCAGATAAACGTCAATGGTTACAGCGACTAGTAGTTTAAACAGTGTATTAATCAAACTGCTTCCTCTGTGGTTATCACGAGAATATTTTCGTCCGGTTTTGTAAACTGGAACGATCAGCAATCGAGACTAGTCAGATGGGATGTCGTTCAGTTTTCAGAATTTGGATAAAATATCAGTCAACCTACCTACTAAAAGTGGACCACCATTCATTAAGATATCTAGTGTTGACCTATCAGGCCCTGTTGCTTTACGTCGATTTAAAGTACTTACAGCCTTTACAACCTCACTAAAAGTTAAGGGGATATAGATCCATTTTCCACTCAGGTAATTTAGGGATAATTAGCAAGTCGATAGTAGCTGGAGGTGAGAGGAGGGACAGTTGAACTGTTCTTAAAAGTGCTCCGCTCATCAATTCAGTCTTCTAGAGTGGTTCACAGACCCTTTTTTTCCGAAATAGTTTCACTAACAGCCAATTTCCTAATACCGGTATCTTTGATGAGTTGGGACGTTTGTGTAGTATTACCTATTGCCGCTGCCGTTTTCATCGCTTCTGCTTTTGTCACCTACGACTGCTCACGATACTTGTGTAGAATCTTTGTTAGTTTACGTTTGAGTTGTCATCATCATTCTCTGAGCTTGTCGGAATGAGTTCATTAGAGGTTTAAAATGTGCAGCTATAATGAATGACCGTCGAAAAGAAAATTTTCTTCGCTGAAACGTCTTAATTTTATAATACAAGGAACTTTTTCAATTTTTCCCTTACTAATTTTCAAACTATTTTGAGTTTACTATATCGTTTATATATGTATATTGTGTAAGGGTGAAAGCGTAACCAAATGGCGTACAGAAGAATTTCGGATGTTTGAAGGTGGCCCACTTTGGCGTCCGCCTCCTGTGAATTTGTTCTCTGGCGGCATGCCAGAAGATCTTGTCGAAGAAGATGATTACCCATACGCTCCAGGATATGTTCCCCCGCCTTCTGGAAGACGACGTGAATCCGAAGACCTGTGAGTGTGAATTGTTGATTGGTTTCTGTTTGTCCGATTATTTATAGTTTCGGCCTTATACTTTACTACTGCAGATTCTATTCTTCTAAGTTTTTTGTATCATTTAGTTTATAGTTTCTTTTTATTGTTTTAGTATTTTAAAAAGCAGCAAGATTCACCAGCTAAATAAACATTTGGTAATCAGTGCCAAATTATTTTTCCGGTCAAATTGTAATAAGAAAGTCTATAGTTCGTGATCATTTGAAAGTTAAGCATTCACGTGAATTACTGTTATCTCCACTCCCTTGGATGTGCACCTCCATAATGTTTATTGGTGATGCGAGTGTGTAACGATAAACAATAATTCTCGTCTGAACATATTTCGTACAATTATTTTGGTTACGGTATACGACTTCTGGTCATCGAATCACTACTTTACGTGTTCTCATCTTACCCTACTTACAGTTTGCGTAGAAGGATAGTACCACTGGTTATTCACAAGTGTCTCTTAATGCTAAGCGCATGAACCTCTACTCATGTACTGATTCGCACTAATGTCTGAATTTCGGTTGTAATTATATTGTTGAAATTTATCGGTTTCTGCTTCATTAAAGTTAGAGGTTATCTTATTTACTATCCTTAATGTCTAGACGCCGAAAATCTCTTAACTAATTCTTTTGTTATAGACAAGAAGAAATTCGCTTGGAAGCTGCAGCTGCATCACGTCGTTGTGGTTTAACCGAGGCACAACGAGGTCGGTTTACTCAAATGTTAGAGGATCTCGAGCCTTGTCGTATTAAAATAGGTGAGGTTATGGTATGGTGTCTGGAACATGCGGATTCTGCCTCCGATATCGCTTTGTGTATAGTTGATTCAGTTGCTCCGAATTCAAGTTTCACTTCAAACCAGTTAGAAAAAGAAACAAATTCAGTTGATGAAAATCTTGCCGCTGACTTTAAATCGGATCAGGATACTACAGATCATGAGAAATCCCAGTCTATAAGCATAAATAAACTGGTCGCACGTTTGTTCTTAGCCTCAGACATATTATATAATTCGTCAGCCAAAGTTCCAAACGCTTCCTTCTTTCGAAAATGGTACGTTCATTAAATTTGTTGTTTATGAAATTGACAATGTTTGCGTTTAATTATCGAGAAAGAGTACATATAAAAGTACATTTTGAAGTAAAACTAGGTAACTTTAAGATTGAGTATTTTAATGTATTCTAAAACCTGTTTTTCTCCAGTGGTTTATTACATCTGTAGTGTTTAATTCCTATTATAGGTCAATCTTAATCGAATCAATGCTAAAGACATATTAAACTGTAATAGCTGTTTCCATTTCTATTCAAACTTCACAGTTTGCACTTTCTGGTGTCATCCTGTGAACCAACAATGTTATTCTCTATTATTTACCTTCATGTTTTTATTCACTACCCTTTTCGGCAATTAATTTGAGATTGAAAAATGGTTTTATTCGATCATTTTCATTTGATAGTAATAGGAATATGATAATGGATACCTTGATTCACGCTACTTATTTTGGTCATTCTGCTTTTCCTAATTTTGTATTTAGTTTCGAAACGTGTTTACCAGATATGTTCAAAAACCTGAATTCCCACTATAAAAATGTTGAAGGTAAACTTAAAGCTGAACAGTTGAAGGTAACTTAATTATTTCACGCATTAACGTGCATTATGGTTATAGCAAAAAGTTATGCTTTGTTTCCGTGCATGGGAGGATTGGGCCGTGTATCCGAATGAATTTCTTATCAAACTGCAGAATATATTCTTGGGATTGGTGTCCGATGTGAGTTTATTCTGACTTACTGCACATGAGTTCATTAGTGTTTTGTTTAACTTTTGTAACCAGGCACAAGTTTTATTCGTAATTGTAATTTCTTGTACCATATTGTCATATATCTAAGGTCTTGACATCTTTGCATTATTTCGCTTTATAAATAATGATATTATCTTTTATCCAGCAACTCAATTCTGGTCCATTACTGACTTGGTTGTAATGTATCTGTGCTCTCACACAGGGAAGTATTCCAGAAATTAGAGAAGTCTGTAGATTAAAAAAGTGATTGTGTCGAAAATATTTTTTTTCGAGAAAAATATTAGTGCTTTTGGATAGGAGAATCGTCTCAAATATTTTGTGTTATCTTTAAAAATAAGTATTAGGAATTATCAATTGCATCAGCCATATTTGAAGTATTTTTCCACAAACAAGCCTGTCATTATATGGTTTTCTGATAACTGTGTTACTAGTTGTTTGAATCTTTATTGCTTTCAAGGAGCTCACATATTTTATGATGTGTAATAATTTAGTGGATTTTTCCTATACTTTGCAGATATTACAAAAGGTTTTTAAAAGATCCATTGATTTTGTTCAGGTTGTAGACTATGAAACCGACCTATCTGGTGTTCCATTAAACATGGACGAAGATGAGCAAAATCAAGATTTGACCAAAAAAATAGGGTTTCTAAATCCAGATGTAGAAGTTTTAGAAAGCCAGCCATTAGTGCAGTATGACGGAGATCTTTTGGATGTCGATGGAAGTCCTTTAGATAATGAAGATGACCGATCCCCTTCACCAATCCGGTATGCCATCACGATTCCTTACTTTTATTTCAATTTTTAATCTATTGTTATTATCGTTTCTTTAAGATTTGAGTGTTACCTGATCGACTGGTTTGTTATCTTTAGGCATAAAGTCATTCATGTTTCCGTTCTTAAAAGACATGAATTATCAAACTCTCTTCTTGATCCTCATATTGTTTTTTGCTTCAGTGTATTTTCATCAAGGTAATCATTTTACTCAACTCATTTGCAGTTCTATATAAGTAAAAGTTTATTGAACCTTTTTTTTAGCTCGAAGGATTCCCAGTTTAATGTGAATCCAGTAGAGGATGAAGTTAAACCATCCGGGGATACTTCTAATCGTTTGTTTGTACCAAGTAAATGGGAAACTATTGAAACTACAGAACCAGAGACAGTATCGGTATCAAGTATATGGGAATCTGCTTCTCTTTTAGAAACGAAAAAAGACCAACCCATCTCCAAGTCTGGTGATAGCATCCAAAATACTCCTAATCACAATCAGAAGCAGTCGAATGGTTTTAATCGTGGAGCATTTCTTTCTTCTGAAGTAGTTAATGGAATCCCACTTGATACAAGTCGATGGAGTAATGATACCTCAACAAACAAAGTAGACGATGATGTAGATGGGGAGTAAGTTTTCATTTTTTTTAGAATCTAGATCCGTAACTCTTATTTCGATTACTTTTCTTATATTTTCAGTGGACTATGTGCAGTGTGCACATATATCTTTGAGGTTGATTTTTCCGTATGAGATTTCACTCTACATACTTATTATGGAAGTCTCTGTTGTTTATCAGATAAAACATCACATATATTAACAACTGACCCTACTTTGTGTTTCGGTATAATTTTAAGACAATTAGGATTTTATCCTGAATAAGTACTGACTAAGCTTGTTGTAAGTAGTATTTTCAAAATTAATATACTGTTTGGTTACACAAAACTTTTGTTAATTGTTCTTGTCGTAAGCTCACTTAAAGGTAGTATACTAAATATTTGTTGGTTTTTTTGTTTTTCTGCAAAAGAAACCAGTATATTCCTTTTGTTTATCTTCTTTTCGGTCAATGATATTCCATGTACGTGTGTTCTTTTTCTAGACCGTTGCCTATTTTGGGTGGACTTGTGGCATATGATGACGAAGATGCCGCCAGTCCTATTGCCAGTGAATCTAGTCTTTCACCCGTACCGGTTTCTCAAATCCCTTGTCCAACTCCAACAACTTCTGCAACTCCCCATGTTTATTCAGTACCTAGTAGCACTTCGGCAACGACTCCTGTCTCTGAAGAGCGTCGTGCCATCCTAAGAGAAGTTGAACTCAAGGTATTGAAGTATCAAGATGAGTTGGAGGCAAGCCGTAAAGGGGACAAAACTGTTACGGATGAAGCGATAAATAAGGTAAATAAAGCGTAATTTCCCTTAGTATACATGTGTCATTCTGTTTTACAGTCTTTCTTTATACGCTACAAACATTGTGTATCACATTTACATTAGAGATAATTTTGAAACAAGTTGACCTATATGATAAAACATTTCATAAGAACTTATAGTTGAGCAGCAATTTACTGCAAATAAATACGACACATATTGTCGGCACTTGTTCAAGTTTCCCGTAGTTTAGTAACCTGTATTCAGATGTTAAGTATGACTTTGAATAAACGTTTGACGTACGTGTGCACATTTGGTAACAATTTCTAGGGGTATATTTTCATGATTGTTCACTGATTAATTGAAATTTCTTCCTTAGCCATGTTTCAGCATTTTCAAACCGTTTAGTCACATATTTTTCGTTATAACGTCAAAAATGCTGTTATGTTTATTGCGTATGACCATTTAGTTGATGTGACTTTGTGCGCACAAAGTCACAGTAACAAACGCCAATGAGAGTGCCTAGTCGGTCTCTGCACGTCTGCTCGATACCCACCTAATACCAGGCCGGAAATATAAAGAACACAAGAAGATGAATCAACCAGACAGACCATATTATATTTGAAGCATCCCTTAATATACACAAATCAGACCACACAGTCAACCAGTTAGGAAATTAATATCAATAAGATGCAAAGAAAGATTGTGATAGTGAATTGAGGCAGCGTGTACACAATCAGTTAACTATAGTTTATGAACTACAGTTAAGTATGCTAAACGGGAGGATAGGGCATAAAGGACAAAATAATGATAGAAATATAATGTTTACTTTACACGTAACTAAAATAACTGAAATACTCTCCTAAAATTTAGTTTTAAGAGTTAGTTATTCTTGAATCGCGGAATAACATTTTTGAAGTTACTTGAGGCTAGAAATCAATGTGATTATGTTGTTTTGTACGTGGAGTTTCAAGGAGTAAATGCGGCAGTTATAATGATAGCGTGCTGAATAGTTTCATGGGACTTGGTTTTTAATATCGATTTTGTCCACTTGCAATTCAACTCGTGCGATTTTGTCATGCTTAAACTATTTCGTTTTTTATAGCAAATTCAACGTTACAGAGAACGTCTCTTAGAAAGTCTAGTGGAGAATGAACATTCTGTACATAAAAAAGGACATAAATCAGTCCATCGTAACAAATCCAAACCTTCTAAAGGTACTAAGGAGAAAAGTGGTCTGACACCACATCACTCAAAGTACCAGTCTCGAAGTCGTGATATGTCATCTTCCCCTACACGAAGGAACTCAAGAGATCGTTCACCCCCGCGTTCGTTTCGTGATCGTGACCGCCCTCGCCGACGTCACACTTCTCCTTCTGGTAGCCTGGGTCCTGGAGACGGTAGTATTTATGATAGCCCTTCTATTCGGATGGACTCGCGAAATTCCAGCGAGCGTCGGAGGACTTCTGTCTGGGAACCTGATTCGACAGAAGACGAAGTGGGTTACTCAACACATTTAGAAGATGTTGAAGAAGGAGAGGCTACTGAAGATGACGATGCGACAGCATTTACTTCAAGTCAATCTCATTCCATTACTCCAAAGAGAAAACACTCTACACACAAGTCGGTCAGTAAAATTTTTATTGAGTTGCACCATTTACGTTTTTGTGTTTTCATATATAATGTCTGTTAAGAATGTTAATCAACTGAGTTATTCTGTACTCTTCAAATAATTTGAATGTTTTGTGCTCTATAGTAGTCGACACCTATACTTTTATGTTTAACTAAGTTGGCCGTACAGTACGTCGATTTCTTGTTTATTCGGTGGTTTAATGATCTTATTAAGTATCTCATATTAGATAACATACCATATATTTTCAAACTACCAAATTAGAGCTTTAACAGCTTTGTTTTTAATATTAAGCCGTGAGATAGTAAAAGAAGCTCTATCAAATGCCTAATTATCGTCTGATTGAGGATCATTCTCTACAGTTTTAGCCTTATGCATCAATAAAGATTTGTGTTGGCCAACTTTTAAACATTTGTACTTTCGTAATTTGATGTTATTATTTCCTATGTTGATTATTTATTTATTTATTTGTTTCAGAATCGCAAACGGCATCGTTCACGAAGCCCCGACTTAGTAGTGGCCCATAATCGTCACAGTCATCGTTCTCGGACTCCATCACCAACTAGAAAAAAAATACATTCGTCAGACTCAGCCTCCAGAAATTTAAAACGGAAATGACATTGTATTCCTCACTGTTTTGCACAGATGGTGTTTTAACACACACCTTTGTACAGTTTATAATTTTCTTTTAACTTTCTGGTCTTTTGTTTACGTGTGGCAGTCCAATGATAATGTAGTATTACCTTCATCTTCTAAACTTAATAAATTATGAGCGATTCCAAAGTTTTTGGACGTTTCTCAAAGAAGTTGCCGTCATTATGTTTGAAATTTAGTATTATGTGGTCGTTCCCTTTACTATAATATGATTCCTTTTATGCAGAATTTATTTTGTTCGCAACATTTGAAATCAGTGGAAGATATTTCATTCTTTCGAAAACGTGCTTTCACAATCAGGAATAGTACGTTAAAATAACTGTAAATTAATTACATTTAGAGGTCAATATTTAGTACAACGAATACTCTCTTACATAGTCAATAAGCCGTTGAATGCTTATCGTTTATGGAGTTTCTCATTGTAATCTAATTCCATATGCATCCATACTTTCTCATTTTTAAAATGTTGTTAGTATAAAGTCTGGGTACTGATGTTTCTGGTTATCACCTTTCAGCAACATCAACTAATTGATCCCTAGTTTCGAATTGTGCAAAATGTTTTTATTTACTGATTCCTCTACCACTTGGAAAGTGAATATCTGTTAGCAAAGTTTTTCTTATTTCAACTACAGATATGTGCTTGAATAACTAAATGATTTATCTATGTAGCCAGTTTCCTTGCATAATGTCTAAAGATGTTAATTTTATTAAATATCATTGTTAATTTCGTAGTTTACTCAAACACCCACGAAAATATACCACATAATAAAAAAACAAGGATCTGGTGTAAAAAGTAAAAAAGGAAGATATAAAATGTAGAAAATCAAGTGTTCTGAGTACCGTATACAAAGTCAGTAGAACCACCTGAGAACTTTTTAACGGACACCAACGTCTCTACTATCTTATCTGTAGTCTCCTCTTACATATTCCACTGGTGAACTAATACTTCTCAACTATCGTAAGTAAATGCATTTCAAATAACATGGCATTATAAGATCATTAGAATATCCGTTCTCGACAATGAGTAGATTAGCAGTTGATTGCTTACTCAGAAAAAAACCCTTATTACTTACAATATGCTTCGTTTAAACTGATTTAGAACAAACGTTGACAATAAGGACGAATATAACTATCAAGCTAATCTTAAGCTCGAGACAGATTTGGGTAAAATTGTTTATAGTACCATTGGAGTTTTATAAATAACAGGTGATCATTCTGAAATGTAGTACCAAGGTAGTTCATAAAGTGAAGAATAATCTCGATAGATGTGTAAACAGTAGACTATGGGTTAATATTTGCCTCACTCTATCTGAACTTAATATCCATATATATATATACCTGCGTTTTGTCAAAGTAATTTCGCTCGGCTTTACGGTTTTCGGAGTAGACCTTACTGAAAAGCTCGACAGAATATCTAGTACTATGATTCGGAGGGACTACATAGTACGTTTCTACCTCAAGAGCTAAACAACACAGTGACACGAAATAGTGATAAATAAACAACGATTAGTCAAAGCCTTGTCAACACAACTTTGGACTTCGACGGCAATAACAGTTGTCAGAGGCTTATACTTGTTTATGCGGAAAGTGGGAAGGAGATTATCATATTGAATATGCTTGTTTGCATAACTTGTAAATACTTTCAGATACCTGAGTTACAATATTATATTATGTTAAAACAAATGTAAGTCATTATTATTCACTGCTAGGCTACATCGATTTATCCCTAAGATATGTTTTCTTAACATTACTGGCACGGGATAGTCAGTTAAATCATTGTTACTTTTAGACCAAGTATATTTCGGCAACACGTCCAGCTACCACGAGGAATAAAGTTATGGGAACACCAAATTTATTTCTTGTTTTAGTACTTAAATGAACTATTTATTGATTTCTTCAAAGTAAGAACCTTAAATTATAAAGATCATCGTACATGAGTGTGGCATAGAATCTGGATAATTGTGTTATGCATAACACAAAGAATTCATCATTGAACAGCTAGAAATAGTCGGTTTTTAAATATTCGACATTATCTAGTAATTGAACTACATTTAAAATTTATCTGAACTAGAATCAAGACTCAATATATTCGATTATATTAGCAATATGCCTAATATCCACGTTTGTAAAGTACTTGTTCATGCAAGTTTTCCGAATCGCACATGGTATTCTAGTATGCGGCATAATGTCTTCCCAGTAACTATGTTGTGAATGTCTCTCTTTGAAACTGATTGCACAGTCCGCTTGTTTATATGCTTTGAAGTGCCGTTCTCAAATGTATCACATTTGACTTCCCGATGCACCAACATTTTATAACTGCTTAAAAATATTATTTCAGTGATCCTGAAGTAAGGAGAGGGGCTACTTTAGTTCCATGTAAAAGTCTGTGGCTATCAGCAGGATTTTCAGTGCTTATTAGGTTTGCGTAGAAAGCATTTACAAGGGGTTTTCCCTGCAGCTAGTAAGAGTACTGGTTAGAAGAGTGTACGTTTATTAAGGATTTTATTTAAAGATCTGAATTCACTGTATTTGTGCTTATCATCAGGTATATCAAGTTGCGTTGCACTGACATATTCACAGTAGACAGTTGCCAATAACTAGAAGTTTAAAATAGATCTGTTTAGAAATGAAAAATTATTACTCAGCACGCACGCTTTAAATGAGCATAAATACGACTAAAAGCATTTGAAGCAGCACGCCATCAACATTGAAGTTGTGGATAACCTTAATTCATCGATAGTTTTTAATTACCAAACGGTACCTTACAGTTCATATGGTACATTAGATTTCTGATACATAATATCAAGTGATCCAGGATGACAGATTTTTTTTCATAAAGTAGTTGAAATAATAACTGACTAGTGGATCGGATACTTAGTTAGCGACATGGTCAGTAAACAGATGGTAAGAATTAATCCCTTTTGGACTATTAAATATTGTTGGGCCATGAGTTGATATACCAAACTGCGTATAGTTCCTAACCATCCATTATAGTAAGTTACTAGGTAAAAATTTCAATGCTCAAATAACCCAATTTTATATGTATATATATATACATACAAAGAGGCGTAACCAACTTTCAAAACTGTGGTTGCGAACACTGTTTCATTTATTCGAACTTTCTGTAATGTAAACATTTTGCTTCTATTATTGTTACGCTCCGCTTGCCCTATCCTCCCGTTTAGCATATTTACTGTTATTATATTGTCTCTTATTATAGACTATAGTTAATTAGTTGTGTACAAGTTGATCCTATTCACTACCACTATTTCCCTCGTTCTGTATTCATGTTAATTTTCTAATTGGTTTGTTGTGTGGCCTGACTTTATGTATATATAAAAGAATGCTTGAAATATAGATTCGATTCTGTCTGGCTGACCTATTGGCTCGCATTCTTCTTATTTCGGCTTGGGACTAAGTGGGCACAGGGCAGACGCGCAATAACCAACTAGGCACCAGTAATTTTGCACTCGGCCATCCAATCACCCAAATCTTCACGTCATAACAGGATATTAAGTTCAGATAGAGTGAGGCAAATATTAACCCATAGTCTACTGTTTACACATCTATCGAGATTATTCTTCACTTTATGAACTACCTTGGTACTACATTTCAGAATGATCACCTGTTATTTATAAAACTCCAATGGTACTATAAACAATTTTACCCAAATCTGTCTCGAGCTTAAGATTAGCTTGATAGTTATATTCGTCCTTATTGTCAACGTTTGTTCTAAATCAGTTTAAACGAAGCATATTGTAAGTAATAAGGGTTTTTTTCTGAGTAAGCAATCAACTGCTAATCTACTCATTGTCGGGTACGGATATTCGGGCTCATAGACAGCCCTTTGTAACTGACATTATATCTAATAGTAAGCGACATTTTTTGTGAATTTTTATGATTAACGGATATTAGTCATATGAATGCTCATCAAAGAGAATATCACCAATCGAGATGTTTAAAAATGTTTAAGTTGAAAATATAACTTTTTGTTCTAAAGTCAGAACTTCCCTAGCATATTGCATAGCACGTGGTGAGCGTACCAAATAAGTAATTTGTAAATCATGATATTAACGTGACAGATAAACTTTAAATAACCGAAGACAAGCCTAAGCAGCTCGCCAACACTAGTAAACTGTTTTTTTTCAGGGAAGTTACTAACACATCGAGCAAATAGTTATACTCACCTCTTCCACAAAATTAGATTTAGATAATAATCTTCCTGACCTAAGCACAAAAGCTATTCTGTTGTATAGATATTAAGAAAATGACTTCTACGTACGCCCACGTTGTATCACATTATGCTTATACTTACGTGACAAACTTGATTTTCTCCACATGAAATAACTTATTATTAAACAGATCTTCTAATTCTCTTTTCATAAAGACACGAATAAAATTGACAGCTATCTAGATGCATTCAGAACGTTAGATTACTTATATTATCTATACGACCTGTTTATATAAGCTACAATGTTAGCTGCTAGATTCCTGATTAAAAATCACGCGATAAAAGCAACACCATTATTATCCATACTTAATTTTCCTTTAAAACGATAATTTAGTGTTTGATTTTCCAGATCATTGATGAATCTGATGTGTTGAATTATGTTGACATTCATCTCGGCAGTTTTCTTGTATGATACTGATATAAAATATAGTAAATCAAATGGATGAACATTTTAATACTAAGTCCTACTTTATTTATCATTCGATTAGTAGCAGTGAAAAAACTGCCTTACACTACATAATAAATGTCTCAGCAAATTTGATTGCATTATTAACTGCTTCACAAACAAGTATTTGATATGCTAGACACCTAAAGAAGATTGATTATATTGAAGATCTGTATTCCTGTAGACTATTTCATTATTTTTGGTTGTAAACAAGGTGAACACTTTTTCCTTATTATTATTCAGTTTTCCTTGCCTCATCCTCCCGTTTATCGAACTTACTGTTATTATATTATTTCTCATTCATTAACTACGGTGAAAATGATTATATATACGTTTCTACAGTTCACAGTCACTATTATCTTTATTTTGTACTAATGTTAGTTTTCTAATTGGTTAACTGAGTGGTCGGGTTTCATGTGTATATAAAAGAATGCATGAAACATAACATGATTTTGTCTGGTTGATTCATCGGCTTATGTTCTTCCTATTCTGGCATAGGATCGAGTGAGCATTGGTCTGACATAAAGGGACTAGCCTGGCACTCGTTGGTGTTCATGATTGTAACTTCGTAAAGTACAAGGCTATATCGATTAGTTAGTCTCGTACATCAACCACAACAGTATTTTTTACATCATAGAATGTTTGTGTTACCTAACAATTACTCAGATAATTACTTGACTAAACAACCATTATAATTAGTTAACTTGATTCCTTTTATTACTATATTCTATATTTTAAAATTAGATTATAATATGACATTTTACCTCATATTTGAAAAAAAAATGCTGAAACAATTGATAAGGAATAATAAAAGCATTTAAAACTTCAATTTTACTTAGGACTTATGATATACATTTAAAAATAAGACGAATGATTACTTGAAGACAAATCGTAATTATGTCAACATATATCCAGATATATTAACCAAGCAGGCAGATATAAATGACAATTGAACAAGTAATTAAGCGACAAGCATGTATATAAAGACAAAAACTATGGAAGAGACAAAAAAAGCAAAATAAAATAATGGTAGTAATAACAGAAAATGATTACATTTCATTTGGTCAAAAAGAACAACAATGTATCTACTATTGTTTGGCATGAATATAGTTTTATCTTCAAGCAACAAGAAAATAAACATGCTATCATAGTGAACAAAACGAATAGCAATATTGCAATAGACAAAGAAGAATATAACATAAAATGAGAACAAATGTGTAACATAGAAGGATAGCAAAACAAAACAAGACTCCATAAAATTTTATCTATAAAATTCTGAACTTCATGTTATCATCGTTTTATCTTTCTTGAACAAAATGCTTAGTGATAAATATTAACATAGAAGGAAAACTAACTATGTATGAAATAAAGATTGAAGCTTGTAATATTCATTGTGATAACTTTATTTACCAAAATATAACCATAATTCAATGTAGCAATAGTGTCCAGTGAAAATAATAATTTATTATTTTATAAAATAGAATATAATGAAAGACAAAACAATGAATACTTAGTATATCTGTTATTGTGTACAACATTGATAACTTAGAAAATAAAGTAAATGTGTATACACAATTGGGAGCGAAAACAACCCAGTATCTCTTCATGGAATAAAAGTTGTTACTTAAAAAAAAGTCAAAATATGTGTAAAACATTCATAGTACTTAGATTGAAAAATATGATCAATACAAATAGACAAAATACAGATATACACACTAGTGCCAAAAACAATACAACAACCGGAAACACCCTGATGACAAACATTTAAATTCAACAAATAAAATAATTTAAACGTCATAATAAAAAAAACACGCAAATATGTAAAATAATACACACAGGTATGTAACAGATAAATAATTGAAAGGAATATTTGATACAAGACAAGAATATATTTGGAATTCTACCATTACTACTAATACAATAGTAGTAGTATGTAGACAACAGATATAAAAGAAATTGTATCTACATGACAGGAAAAAAGTAAACGAAACGAGACGAAGAAAAATCTGTGCAAGCAATGGTATGGAAGACAAGGCGATCATTAAAATACAAACATGCAGTTGAATAATAATAAGAAAGCGATGCGTAAACACACGCAAAATAAAGCCATTGATAAATGCATTGAGTTTGTTTTGTGATCCGACTATACATAAAAAGATATAAATAAGTTTATTTGGTATCCGAATTTGCGAATAAACATACTGACTGACTAATTAATAAAGAAAACGATAACTAGTGAATAAAAATATGTAAAAATGATGCCAGCATATGAAGACATATCCACTATGCACATCATGTATTATTTGTTTTCTGTCGAAAGAGAAGTATCAATTTACCTATTAGAATAATAACAATCATTTGACTAGGGTTGCTGTATCCAACTGATGAGTGCTCAATAGAACAACTGGGAAACATTTCACATGAGTGCGCCATACTGGAGTGATTTGGAAAAATTTCAGATCAGACCATTCAACACCATCTATCCAAACTGTAAAAAGAACATAATTCAAACAAATATAATAGCCTTAATGTTTGTCGGGATTTGATGCACAAAATGTCATACAACCTATTAATAAATAAAACATTCAGTTTGTTCCTTTCAGAAATCTTCGTCGCATAACAAAATCTCATATTGAATCTACCAAAAACGTAATCAACGATATAAGATCATCCGCCGGTCAATTTGACAAACTCATTGAAGAACTGAATGTAGTCTGTCGAATAAAATTCATTAATTTCCTTCAAACAGTACAACTCAAAACAGCCAAAAAGTCATACAAAACCTTATTCAAACCTCTAACAAAGGAAAAAATAACCGAAGAATTCCCTAATAACCCAGAAAAATATGTATATAATTTATCCAATATGAAGCTTAACAAAATACAGTCCGAAGCCTTATCACTTGGTTTTAAATTTCACATTCCCCAAAAATATAATAACAAAATTGACACAGAAGTTCAATTTGAAAATCTTTACCACCAATTATCTGATCTAAAGCCAGTAAGTGAAGACGAACGGGGATGGTTCAAATCAAAACTAGTCGATATAGCCAATCAATTTCATATTTCTCCAACCACACAATCCAAAATCATGACTAGAGCTCATTATGACGCAATAAAACAACTACGAAATGACGATAACCTACTATTACTCAAACCAGATAAAGGTTCCGGAGTAGTATTAATGAATAAACCCAAATATACACAGAAAATGCTATCGATTCTGGAAGATACACATAGATTCAAAGCAGAAAAATCAAACAAAGACAAAACAGTAGCACTAGAAAATCGAGTAACTAAACATTTTGGAGAATTACTAAAACAAAAGATAATTGACAGCACGACATACAATGAATTGAAACCAGGTGGCTCGCGCCTATCATTCATGTATGGGCAAGCCAAACTACATAAACCTGGTGTACCAATGAGACTAATAATTTTCATGATCAATTCACCATGTCATAAGCTAGCTCGCTGGCTGGCCAACAAATTAGAACCGATTCGCAAAGAGCTGTCTGTATTCAGTTTAAAAGACATTCGATTTCGCTGAACTAGTAAGCTAAATAAATATATCTGATAAACTAATGGTGTCCTATGATATATCAGGATTATCTACCAATATTCCGCTAGAAGAAACCATTGACATAATAAGTCAACATTCTGAACTGTTATCTACACCGAAAACATAACCTAAACAACTTATACAGCTATACATAAAAAACGTCCAATTTCAATTCAATAATAAATTATAATGCCAAGCAGATGGTGTAGCCATGGGAAGCCTTTTAGGACCAATATTCGCTGACATATAGCTAATCTGGAAAAAACAAAGTTAATGCCTGCAATAAACCAAATGACACTCTACAGAAGGTACATTGATGATACATTTATTATATGAGACAACATAAACCAAGCAAAATAAACTACTTCAAATCTTTAATGAAGCTCATCCTAACATTACATACACAAGGGTGTACAAAAAAACAATATTTTCCAATTTCTAGATCCAGGAATTTCACGAAGAGATGACGGAACATGCCAAAGATTTATATTCCGGAAAGATACATGGAATGAACAATACCTTCATTTTCATAGTTTTTATCCAATCAGCTTTAAATGTGGTTTAGTCAAGTCACTTTACTACAGGGCTGAACGACTGTGCACTGCTGATAAACTTGATGATGAAATTTCAATCATAAAAGAATGTCTTCGATAAAATGAGTATCCTGAAACATTCATTGAGAAGTATAGCAACAGATGTAATCAAAAATTCAAAGCTGAGAAACCCGAAAAGAAAAGGGTATTTATTCAACTAGTATTTAAAGGAGATCAAGTAGCCAAACAATTCAATCAAAGACTTAGAACGGCCATCTAACAAAAATTCCCTGCTGCCAAACTATTGACGCTCTACAAAACACGATGTTTAATAAGTCAAACAAAAGTTGATAAATATCCGTCTCATGTAACCTCCAATCGTATTTACCAGTTCACATGTACCTGCAAAAGCAGGTACATTGGAAGGACAGAAAGACGGGCCAATTTACGATTTATTGAACATATCCCGAAGAACTTGTGCTTGAAAGAAGTAACCACTTTTAGAAGTTTAATTACGCGTCATTTGGTAGACACGGGACATGAGGTCGATGTAACAAATGCTTTTGAAATAATCAATATACAACATAAATTGATTCTATTTAAATTTGCTGAGGCCATTACAATTAGAAGATTAAAACCTAACATTTGTGTACAAAAGGAATCAGTAGTTAATCTTCAATCGCCCTGGTAGCATTAGATCGATGATCAGATAGACAATTCAATTAACAAAATCAATACGTATTAATAATTTCAGCTATTTAAAATCAATAGCATCTATGTAGGTGATGAGAATGCAACGAAATACGTTGAATTCAAAGTATTCTGCAAATGTTGTCGTTCTTGCATTATTCAAATAAAACATTGTTTATACAGTATGATCTAAAAATTTGCTCTAATCAAAATTGTAATTACGATAACTGAAAGTGTGATGTAATCAGTTGGGATAATAAAGATGCTACCAAGTGTATTTTAGAAAACTATTCCATAGCATATAGACTTGTCAACACTTATGCATCACACCGTCAAGGCCATAGAAAGATAAATTTCCATTGAAGCTTACTTCTAAACATGCTATATTTGTATGCAACTCTGTGCTGTAAAATACTTATTTTGGCAACAACAGTGTATACTCAACAAGGAAGTTTGAAGTGCATGTTAAGCAAAAAACAATCGATATAAAACTTAATGATAATTTACATTTGCCATATTTTGTACAAATGCGAACAGATGCCAAGAAACAAAGTACGTTTGATGCAGAAAAGAGTAAACTTTTCTACGCATATGTCAATTACAGCGTTAGGCAAAACAACAAATTTGTAACTGGCATGCATCATTGTGTGAAGCGTAAATTATAACTGTGATCTTATCAATAAATTCATCCGATTAGTAATTAATATTTAAGTGATGGGAGTGAAAGTACACTGTCAGAAGTAAACATATCAATCCATTGAAGATAGTAAGAAAGTATGTTATGCACAGCTCAATAGTTGTATGAATACATGAGACTAATCAATTAATACATAAAGGACAGATAACCAAGAGTGTGTTAAAAATAATATTACTTCAAGACCCTACTAAGATAAATGATTAGGCGTAGTTAATATTCATAAGTTAGACAATCAGGTGTAGCACAAATTATGCCAACTGTTAAGTGGTCAGTCATAAAAGCAGAGCCTAGCATATATGTGAGTTAGCTCAAGATTCCATAGAGTGTTAACACGACGAAGTCCAGTTAGCAAGAATAACAAAATATAGTTTAACAGAAAAAAGATGAAAAGGAATGCATAGGAGATTAATGGGACTTAGGATTGTGGAGATAATAAAAAACTACAATTGGGCAACTGACTTTGAACTGTGCCAATCAGTTAATCTAATCAGTGAAAACGATTTTCGTGAGTAAAGTGAAAACATTTTCTCGATAATTTTATCTTTTCGCATAGATACGAAACATAATAAATTCATATTACTCTGTAAAACCTATTGTTCATGCGTTGTTCAAATTTGCAAATGGATCATGTTGTATGAAGTTCTTGTTCATGTGTGTTTGTATTTCACATTTAATTAAATTAAAAAAAAATAAAACTAACCTCGCATCATATGATTAGTATTTGCACCGAATCCTGAAATAGCACTGCTACCTCCGGTCAGCGCTAAACCTAATGCAGATATTGTATTCGAAGCTTTATAATCTGTAGATGATAAAACAGTTGAATCTGTTATTAAACATGCTGATGAAGAATGCTGGTGGTGAGGATGACTGCATTCTGTATCTTTTGGACGTTCTGAGCTATTTGTTGAACTAGTATTATGCAGATTACAACCACGTCCAGTACACAAAAGACGCTGAATGCCACTAATTAATTCATAACGGCAACTAAACTCCTTACCTTTACGACCAATAAGCATGACTAAAAAGAAATAAAACAAATTCCAAAAGAATTTGATTGAATTCAATACATAAAAACAAGTTCTTAAAAAGAGCGAGAACGATAAATTAAGCACAGTGAGGTGAATACGAATAACAGTCTATAATACCTGAAAATTAGGTTTTTTCAAATAAAGTTCACTTTGAAAGAACAAAAAGAAAGTTCTAAAAATGTAGTTACTTTAAAGAAATGAAGATAATCAATATTATGATTTCTAGTTAGCCGACCTCTTTCCATTCGAATAAGATAACGAAGAAAAAGAAGGTCAGAAAAATACTACTATTCACGACATAATATGATCATCGGTTCCGCAATACAGACAGACAGATAGGTACAACGTAGGACCAGGCACATAAGTGCATCGGTCCAAGTTGCCACACCTCAACAGCATAGCAAGATGATCACCGAATTCATTGAATCAATTACTTTAATGGTAGTAATATATAAAAGGAAGATTGCATATAAGGATATCATATGTAAAGAGGGAAAAAAATTAGTTTGTAGAAAGAAAGGTAGAGTAATTTTAGTCTCAAGGTGTACATGAAGACAGAGAATGTATACACCTACGCCATTGTGATCGATTCTGAGCCATGTCACCAAGAGTCTCCAACCACTGGGTACGGTAGTCACGCGGACCCCAACCAGGTAGTCGACATCTACCAATGTGGCCCAGACCAGAAGTTAGTGACTTCAACGACTGATGCCACGTTTTGGTTTGGCCGCCCCTAACCCTTTTCCAACCCACCCCAATACTAGTCATCATTGAGCGACGTGGTAACCGGTGTTCGGACATACGTAACACATGCCCCAACCATTTCAGTCGATGAAGTTTCATAACCTCATCAACAGATTTACCATTATTCCCTAATACCCTTCGTCTAACCTCATTATTAGTTACCCGGAGATCCCAGCAGGTACGAGATATATTTCTAAGACATCTGTGATCAAATGCTAGTAACCTGCGAGTGTCTTCTACCCTTAATGGCCATGTTTCACAGCCGTAAAGTAGAACAGGACGAACTGCTGTGCAATATGCTCGTCCTTTAGTTGATAGACGGATATCACGCCTACGCCATAGATGACGTAAGTTGGCAAAAGCCAAACGAGCCTTTCGAATTCGTGCAGAAATTTCGTCAGACACCAATCCATTAGGGCTGATCAGACTTCCAAGATAAGTGAAGTTATCAACGCATTCAACTTCTTCACTCCCTATCCTTAGTTCAAGGGTTGACGCAGGCCAGTCCTGAAGTAACAATTTACATTTAGAGGGGGAGAAACGCATCCCAAACATCCTGGCATTGTTGCTCAGTGCGACCAGAAGACTCTGCATCTTATCAGTGTCTTCACCAAACAGGACTATGTCGTCTGCGTATTCTAAGTCGATAAGTGGACCTCCTGGAAAGAGATCAATCCCAGAAAATTCAGCCGAAGAAAGCGTTACTTCTAGTAGCACGTCTATGATAAAATTAAACAAAAACGAAGATAGTGGGCAGCCTTGACGGACACCACTTGAGGTCGCAAATTCAGATGACAGTTCGCCATAAGCTCTGACTCGACTGGTAGTGTTCGAGTAAAGAGCCTTCACAAGGTTTATGTACTTCTGAGGTACACCTTTTAATGACAGACACTGCCACAGAACCTCACGGTCAACTGAATCGAATGCTGCCTTTAAGTCGAGGAAAACCACCATTGTAGGTCGCCGGTAGGCGTGCCTGTGTTCTAAAACCTGACGAGTGGTGAATATGTGGTCGATGCAACCACGACCACAGGAAAATAAAAAGTAAATCGATTATCTGATAAAAAAAAAAAGTAATTAAAAACTTGTGAAAGACTACGAAATTTTCATTAATAAGGTTCTGAAGACGTGCTTCGAGAAACAGACAGTAATAATATTGTATTTAACCATCTAATTTGTTTGACCAAATGAACAATTTCTACCATTTTTTTTGGTTGAAATGTACATTTTTGTGTGTGCGAATGGAAGATAGATGAAACATTCACTAACGTTTAAGGAAAACAACCTTTCAAGTTTTAAAGTGAATTTCCCTCTTTTCAGAATCCAGTGCCGTTTTCGAGCAGCATCACACTGGTTTATATTTCTTGTCTCTCTATAAACAAAAATGATCTAAATCACCCAAAAAGATAGTGTAGCATTACACGATTAACACCCTTCATTTGTGAAAAATCATTCCAGCTGTGTCATCATCACTCCTAGTAATATATTTGAAATGTTTAAATGAATATCCACTAATGCTGTAATGCGAAATTAATGTAAACATAAACATTCGAAGTAATTTAGCGGTGTTATATGTACTATATATATTTAGAGATTTAGATGCAAATCTTTTAGACACAGAATGTACAGGATGACAATATATGTTTATACTTCACTAATCTGCAATATGTCGGTAAACATGGTGCGCAGGTTAAGGTGAATTTTTAGTAAACACTAATATTTTGTGGAAAATTTTCATAAGTAACCAAGCGCTAAAACTTGGATTCATTGATATACTTATTTTAGTTATGGATAGCAGATTCTTTAATGGATAACATCTGAAGTTAACTGTCAAAGCGAAAGCGCAATAATTATTTGAAATACTCAATTTATAGCTAAATAAACAGTATGCCTTCAATCAGTGTACCAGCAATATGTCATTGATTAGCTCTTCGAATTGTTCCCCAACTAACAAGTTATTTTATGAGGAAAAGAGTACATATCACTGACAACATTGGTCACAATTCGGCGCATATTATCAATCACTGGAATTTGATATTTCAAAGTTTTGCAATCGTGCACCTGACAACTTGACTATGTACACCTATTTCAAAACTAAATTCAAATGTCAAGATAAGTCACACAGTTATACTTACGGACAATATGCATGCATAAATATTTAAAGCTAGACGACCGATGTAAAGGTTGTATGCTCTGAGATCAACCATACTAAGATGAAACAGCACCACGTGGTTTCTCGGCTTTCAGTGGTTGTTTAACTGAGACCATTTTCGTGACGTGAAACAAAGTGTATACCGTTTAATCAAAATAACTATCAATCAGTTTCTAAACATGGAAATAATTCTTACAACTATTACATAAATGATGAGCGAATTCATATGAAAGGTAAAATAAAACAGCACAAAATATAGGCAAACTGAGAGAAACGCAATCAGTTGTGATAATAAAAGACAAGACAATACAGGAAACTATCTAACTGAATCATAATAAGAGTCAGAATATATTCAACATTGAAGAATTATGATATTCAGTAAGTTGGGTTCATTTTTAAAATTAAGTTTATTGATAAATAGAATATTATAAAACCTTCTGAAATACTTTAATGTTAACCACAGAACATCCCGGAAGTGTTATATATTTTTCTTATTGTTATTCAAAAGTTTCTGGATATAAACAATTCCGACCATATAGTATGGAATAAACAGGTAGTTAGAATGGCACTAGTAAATATAATATCATGTACCTATAAGTAATTCAAGGAGTCTTAGCGTCCATATGTCATCACACAAGATGTTGAATTTGAAGCAGTTATTCGCCAATCTTATTATCTGAAATAGGATAGTACTGCAAATGATTGGAGTTAGAACTGCAAACCAACGGACACCGATTCAATAATCTAATGGCAAAAGAAGTTTTCTCGAGGTCAGGAGGCCCTAGGTTCGATCAATGCAGGGATCAGTGATGTGTACCCTGTCAACATAAATCTGTGATGAATTTAATCAACTAAAAACTCAACACCAATCTCAAACTAAATTCAGTTATGGTAGTAATGTTGATTTCTTAATCAAACGATATACTATCAGTAAATAAATCAGTAGTAATATCGATTGCAGTAAAAAAATTAAGCCTAGGGGACATGATTAAAGGACGAGTTCGGTAAATAAACAGTACAAAATAATTTTGAAGCTAATGATTTGAGGCAAGATAGAAATGATTGCAACTATTCTGTAACCGATTGTGAGCCATGAGATTTTGCAGTTCAATGTTTCAATTTATGACACAATATGCATATAAATAAGTGTATACTCAATATGTGTACGTTATAATACATTAACCTCAACAACCAAAAGAGATAGTATCTGTAGTTTCATTGTGAGATTCTAATGAACTATTTTCTTGTTATGCTTTTGAGTTAGCGGTAGCCTGTGAAATAATAGGTTGCTGGTCTGAGATACATTGAAAGTTAAGCACGAGGTCGAATTCCCTGTAATTAACTGCGATTAGTGAATGGAGACGCTGTGACATGGCTCAGAATAAATTGGAATGGTGTAGATGAATTGATTGATTGTCGTATCTTAGAGGTTGAGTCTCAAAGTTACGTTTTACTTTTTACTCCATGAATTTAATTTCTTCTCTAATAATATTCTATGCCTAATTTACTTCATTATAACTAATATTACTACTACTACAACTACTACTATTGCCATTAAACGCGATTATTTAATCCGCTGAACTTGTGTGATAAATTGAAACGATAAATATACATATACGTGGGTTGTACGTTGATCAATTGATTCCGAAATTATCAATTAATTATTCCAGGTCGGAAATAAAAATGTATCAAAAGATCATTCACTAGGTCAGTATGTCGCATCATTAACCAATACATAATGTAATAATGTACATGTCATTAAGATTGTCAACACTTATTTTATTAATTATATTCCATTTACATAAAAAAAACCTTATTAAAACGAATATTCGACAATATAAATGTCAATCTGATGTTATTTAGGAGTATATTTATTCCTTGAAATTATTTTTCAAGCCCACTATACTATTACTACTGTTTCATAAAGTTAAATTTTCGCATTTGTTAATCGTAATTCCCAACACGAACGGCTTTTCTGAAGAGTGACAGGAGATACTTCCTCTATATGACATCACTACTTATTCAATACAAATAACTTTGACCCACTTCCTATTACATTTGAATGCAACAGCTGCTTGCCTAGAGCGCCAATACATCATTAGATTAACTGGCGAAGGGTTAAATAAAAAGATACGATGTTATCGGAACAGAAGTTATGGTTATTTCATTAAAGAAAATCCCTATAAGATGTGTAAAATTGGCGTTATAAAATAATGAAATTATTTAGAAATTATAAGTTCTATAGAAACATGAAAGATGGTAATTATCAATCAATGTGTTTGATAGACTTGTAAATATGTATATGCATTTATTAAGTTAAACCCATCTATTAATCTCTATTGTCACAACCCTACCAACAAAATATAAGTAAAATGAAATATATAAGCTGATAAACACCTTACTTTTCTGTTTCTTTTCTTTTGCCCAAAATCCAAGGGTAAGATGTTGTGAATGCATTTGATTTAAATTGAATGATGCATGACGAATTGGTGAATGAATTGAAGTATTATACAAATTTGTCTCTGTCCCATGAGTAAAAATATCATTGCCAGTACCACATCGATGCACAGGTGCTACATAACTAGATGATGAATCTATTGTAACAACTAAACCAGGAGAAACAGTTTTAACAGTGAAACGTCTTGGTGGTGAGACAGGATCCAACGTTGTATTTGGTTGACTTGTAGGACAGGAAACCACATTGCTAATAGTATTGCTTGAAACAGTACCAGTTGCAGCTGACAACGAAGACGACATTGTAGTGATTTGATTATTTTGATTATTACAACTTGATATTGCAGTTGTATGACTAGGTGTGGACCAATACTCGATTTGGATATCCCAAAGGCGTTGATCAGCACCGAGTAATGGTGACTGACCGATTCTTTGAGCAGATGAATGGGATCTACATTACAGTAAAACAATGTTATCATTAATATTGACCAGAATAGGACTATACATATTAAATTTAGCATTATTATTCAGTTAGTATGAATTACTGAATGCCAGGTAGATTAATAAAAAAAATAATTAAAATGAAAGGCAGCAAAAGCAAAATACAGTTAAATCACGTTAAAGTATGAAGTAAAAAAACGTATATCAGTTATGCATGATGAGAAAAACAGTTATGCACAGAAAGATTAGAAGCACACTATGAATCGAATGTGAAACGCTAAATCATTGGTAAGATTTGAATTTGGAATACTGAGCACAGTATAGCAAGAGTTAAGACGTTTAACAGAAAATAAAAATGTTTAACCATATCTAGCTCTCAATACTGATCGAATTTCATTTAATAAATGTCACTGTGGCCACTATTCTAACTAACTAGTAGCGTATGTTTTATGTTCTAATGTCAGATAATAATAGGTTAGACTGGAACAGCAATGACGTTTCTAATTACATTAGTTTGAATCTCTTTGGAGACATGTTTTTCTTAGAAAATGCAGATATGATTTGTTGATAAGTGTCAGTTGGGATGAGATTTTAGTTAAACATCATCTCATTGTCTTAAAATGATAAGCATGAATCTGAGCTTCATGGATAATTTATATTTAAAAAAAAACTGAACGAATAATATAAAATCAATAGAATAAAACGTAATCGATTTAATCTAATCACTCAATGGACACGTATATAAGTGCATCGTGAATTTAATAATAATAGAATTAGAATAAGCTTGTATCTTCCCGTTGATTTGTAATGGACTGAAACTGGTCAGGCTCTGTTGCCGTATGTATATTCTGAGCGGATTGCCTCGATATAGAGATAGTACACAAGCAATATTTGTTGTATTGTGACTGATAAGCGGAATCCAGGACGCGCGTTTTTTCCTATTTGGGATTCATCGGTTGGAAGTGAACATCAACAATGGGATGCAAGTACATCCAGTCGATGAGTTCCAAATAAGACGGAACGCTAGCTAGTCACAACACAACTTAATAATAATAGAATTTTGTATAAAACATATGCAGAGTAATCAATATTAAGCATATGAAAAATGTTGCGTGTATCTAGATTCCATCAGCGCTTGTCAACTATGATATTGCACAGAAAAGCTTACTAAGTACTTTGTTGCATGTTTATAATGATCAATTATATAAAATAAACTAAAGTATTTATGTTTGCTATTCACCTTGACGTCATATTTTATAAATAATCCTATTCACGACCAAAATATAGTTACATGAAAATACAAATTGTAAGTGACATTTAGCGTTTATAAACTACGAATTCCAGAATAATTGGAATTAATAAAAGCATATGGTTGAAGACTGATGTGAAGATAAATAAGTAAGCCTGACATACATGCCTTAATTTTATACTTTTATGAGTGATCTACGAGCTCAATATTTAATAAACGTTGGTGATTTTAGTGGATTCCGACTATGTTTTATTTTTTTACTGAATATTTTGTACATAAATGTATTATTTTGTTATATGAAACAACAATCAAGCAAGTTTATGAGTAACTAACACTCAGCTACAATCAAGCCAAGCAACATACCAGTCAGTCTGTTGCATTCAACACAATCTTTCCATGCGTTATAACAAAATCAATCAGATTGATGAATAGGAACGTGAAAATACTTCAATACTATTGTGAAGAGATATTTTGACGAGCCTGAAACATACAGATCTGAATACTCTAATTTCAGAAACATGGATATATACTTATTTTACTACTAAGTGTTTTATTTAATAAACACCATAAATATTCGATAGCCTAATAGTGATGACGTTACTTACTTGAGAAGTATAAACTCTTGCACTACTACGCTATGAGCAACACTATAAGCGTATGAGGGCTAGTGAAACTACCCAGTTGATCAAACCGAAGGACTTCAGTTTGCCATCTCGTAAGGTTTAACATCCAATACACTGCTTCGCAGTAATGTACCAACATTTGCCATATATCGTCAGTTTAGTATATAAGGTTAGAGATACATAAATATATAATGGAAAAATATGTTCTAAGTTTACTTCGGGAATATTTACTAAACTGTGTTAATATAAACACCAGCAGCATTAAGACAAGAATAAATCATTTTATTTCACCACATCTCAACAACAGAAATCTGATTTTGTTAACACAGAGAAAATCGACAAAAAAGATGGGTTGGAATACTTTGTTTCGAGTTCATTTAACATGTACATTTAGCTGTAAGCTACACTCTATGTTTGAAAGCTAGTGATACCATCCAGTTGTCTAAACCTAAGTCAGTTAGGTGGTGTTCGAACTTCCCATTTTAGCGATCGAAACATTAACATACAAATCGAGACACCGTTCAAGGTAGCATTTGTAAACAGTACATATGTTATACAGAAAAACAAAACTGTCCATTACGTAAAATCAGTAAATTCCTGTTATCAACCCATTTTTGTTCAGTGTAACTAATATTAGAACCCAGCAAAGCTAGAGATTAAACACAAACATTTTTAAAAGCACCAACTTCCAGATTACTAATAATCCGAATAGAAAAAAGGTAATAAATGAAGGGTTTTTATTGACTGACTTAGTCAGTTAAATGAAGCAGTTAATGAGGCATAGAAACTTGGACCGATGCACATATGTCAGGCTCTACGTTGCAGATGACTGAATGAGCGATGTAAACAAGTAACAGATTGAAAATTTAAGCATTTACATAAAATAATAATGAAAATGTTTCTTTTTTAAAGCCTTTTAGAGGTTATACACACGCAAATATACACACGTCGGATTCTGAAATGCAAACGATTTTAATTACGTTTTTAATTAACAGTTAAAACTGCACATTATCTATTTTTTTTGATAACAAAGTAATTAATTTGTTAATCAAATTGACAATTAATTCATTAATTATCGACTCATCATAACCTAAACGAAGATATACACTCAGAACACAAGCGGTGATAATTTTCGACAAATTCGAAAGCTGATCAATAAACTGTACATTGTTCAAGTGAATTGAGGTGGTTTTATGAAAATCGACACTTAATTCTGTTTTTTGTATTCATCACAGACTGATCTCTGTTCAATACCATTAAAAACCAAGGAGTACTGGAATTTATTTTGCCCTAGTATGGGACTCTACTGCCACCACTATTATCCGTTTACTTATCCGTTTAACTTATTTGTCAAGTGAAGATACCTATAATTGACCTTAAGCTACACATGAGGTATAATAATACTACACAACTGCATGAATCGAGATTAGTTTAGCGGGATTCAAACATGAAAGCAGCTACACCATTTTAAACGAGGAAAGAAATATTTCTTTTCAATTAGCTGAATAAAAAAACTATAAGGAAACATTTCTTCGCTTGTTTCATTTTTTGCTAAACATCTACATAGGATATTTTCCGTCAGTGAAATAAGTTAATGATTTTTATTCATAGAAATAATGTCTAAATAAAGAGATCAGTTAGAGGCAAGCATCACAAGGTGTAGATGGTGCTATACATTAAAAAAAATTAGAAATGCATTAAACAATAAATGAAATGAAAAGTAAACGAAAATAGAATATTTCTAAAGTAAAAGTTAAATATAAATACCATATACACACAAACAAACAAATACAGAAGCAAAGCGTTTGTTAACTTTATATGAGCTCATATGTAAAAATACTTTTCGCGTTGATTCTTGTAAAATAATAAAGCTCAACAACACGGCATATTGGTGGTTAGGAAATAGTATTTACTGTTATTGTATATGATAGAATGTAAATATTTAGTGTACCCGGATAGTACATTAGATAAATGTGTAGTAGTAGTGGCGGAGGTAGAAGTATTATTGCTACAAGATCTATCTGCCCATGAAAATTTTCTTTTACGTAATTTTTTAGATGAACGAAATGATAATGAGAAATACCGACGTATTCTAGCCACATAAAAACAATAAATGAAAAGAGAGAAAAAACGAACTAATGACAGTAACAATAATGAATGATAAATGAATATAAAAGAAACAAAAACACGTCTAAAATGCTAAGGAGCATATTATTTTCTCTATTTGAATAATATTTCTAAACGCAGAATTCTTCATCTAATCTTTAATAGAATGACTAATTACCACAAAACCTATTACTTAATTTAGGATAGATATATAATGTAGTTTTGTTTTATGAATTCACTAGCACAATGCAGAATCTTTGGAACCTTTTGAGTAACCATCCAATAAAGTTTGAGATGCATTTCCTACCACCACACACACATCTATATAATAAGTTTTGCTTCATCATCGGGTTTAGGTTAATTTGACCATTAAAAGTGAAGCGATTATCTTGTAAATTTCATCATGTCTATCAAGTTGATAACATGAAACTAAAATGCATAATTGGCATTTGCAAATGATGACATACATATTAGTCTGCTAAAGATCAAAAAGTTCTTCTTTACTTAATCACCTTCGAAAGTAGAAAACATTCATAGGTTCCTAATAACTGGATGTCCATATCTTTAAAGTGCTGTTTCTAAATGATGAGACAGCTAAGTGAGTAATGTTCGGGTAAGACTGAGTTAGTAATTTGGTTGACCAGACTGTGAGTCGTAGACTGATTTGTCCTAGAACATGTGCAACGTCTGCCCCAACTCGAATTACTGTCTCGGATATAAGTAGGCTGAAAAAGATCTAAAGGTGGCATTAATCCACATGAAAATAGTACTGAAATCATTATTTGTCATTCGAGAAAACCAAGGTGGTTTCAGACCCAGACGTGGATGTATAGACCAAATATTCACACTTAGGCAAGTTCTGGAACATAGGCACACTTATTAGGCAAATACGATAAGTCATTGACCAAGTAGTGAATCTCCACCGGCTGAGGTGGTTAGGACATGTGTTGCGTATGCCTGACAACCGTCTACCTCGACGAGCAATGTTGTCTGTTGTAGGAGTAGGCTGGAAGAAAGCTAGGGGTGACCAAACGAAAACAAGGCACCGTGAAGTCATTGACAATTGGGCTGAGCCATGTTAATAGATGCAGACTACCTGGTTGGCGCCCACACAATGATCATAACAAATGGTTTGAGACTTTAGGTGATATGGCTCAAAATCGTTCGCATTGGCGCAGGTGCATCCACTCCTTGTCTTCCTCCAAATTCTAATTTTTGAGCTTATTATAATTTTCTCTTTACTGAATCACTTTTTATCTCAAATCTCATCTCTGATCTCTATGCCTTTCCATTAGTACTTACTCTGTTACTACCTCCCCTACTCTGGGATTTGGTCCGACAATTTAATCTTTATCTGCTAATTGAGGCATGGCAACTTGAACTGATGTACGCATGTACAAAGTTCTACGTTGTAACTGATTGACTGATTTGTCATTCCGTTGATTTTGAACTTTATACTGTGAAACCACTTCTTTTTTATTTACGATCCCTATATTTAGTCTTTTAATACCAGCGACACTAGTATTATTTCAATTCCTTTACTACACAGCCCGTGAATTTTAATAAGAGGTGTTTGATGTAAAGTAGCGACCGAAATTACGTCATATCTGTATAAGGTCATATATTGATGGCAACCAGTTCAAAAGTAACTTTATAAACAAACTAATCCGATTAATTGTAAAATAATAGAGGAAACTTTAGAGGTAGTAGAAGACACTTATTAAACTACCCATTTACGTGCAAATTTAGAGTAAACTTGTCAACACAAAATCATAAGTATAGTAGCATCAGAAAGAAGATGAAATCAATGAAGGGAGATAAATTAGAAAAGATCAAAGACATGAGTAGGTAATGATAGCCATGTTTAAAAGTAAACAAAACTCGACGAAACTGACATGATTGTTTAACAAACTTACAATCAGTGTTACAAAGAAATGTAGTGAGCATAGTGTTGCATACAGAAATTTCCAGAATGTAACCATAAAGATAAAAGTAAAAGAGCATAACATGAAAAATTATTTCACTAAAGACATATCAAACGATTACTTTATTTCCCAGTATGATTATTATTTTATTGGAACTAGTATCTTCATATGATCATCATTATTATTATTTTTCCTGACAAGCAAACTAGAATATATATATATATATATATATATATATATATATATGTAAACAGGTGAATAACGCAACAATAAGTTAAATTAAAGGTTTATATAAATACAAAGAAAACTTATAAGCTTTCTACGAAGATACTAGCTTAAGTACTGACAAGCTAGTTAGGATTGAATTATAAGGTGACCGGAATAGAAATCAATAGAACTGTAGTCCAAATATATATAGTAAAATTTACATAGTGTCAAAGTGATAAATGTTACAGACATGCAGCAAGGAAATGTACACCAAAACAACAGACTGCATCGTCTCAATCTTGAAGATAATAAAGTGATATGATAGGTAGTTGAAGGTAGCTGTTAGGATACCTTAACCCTAGTTTTTATACTGATTGGCACTCGTCAGTAGTGTGACTTCATTCTGGGCTGATGCTTTATGTGGAAACCGAAGTCTAGATTCAGAGTTTTCATTTAACTGCCTCCACATAATTAACAATAAAACATAGTGTATATGGTGACAAATCACTTAGAATAGTAGACATTTATGGTTATAGCTGACTGATAATGTCTCCGAGTGTGAAACTGAGTGAAGTGGGTTTGGATCTCACTGGGAGCATCAGTACCAGTGAATCACCGGAACGCCTTGAAGATAAGTATTGAATTGAACGAAACTTAGATCCAGTGATTCTAAATGACTACCTTAAGCAACCTGACAACTAATTGGGCTCCAAAAAAAGTGTGCTTCAGTGGTAAGCTACAGTTCCCTTAAATGAGTTAATAATGCTAATGATCACTTCCTAATTGTTACTGTCAGTAGAAATATATCACATGAATCAGCATTACTAAGTCTACAGAAATTTGCTAACGCTGACTATTAGTTCAGTATGCATAAAATACAATGATGATCCTGAATTTTACTAAACGGTCACGATATATTTGGTATAATACTAGCATTATGATATTCATTTTGACTGGCATGTAATAAACGATCCAGGGTAATATATATCCGTTAAAACTGAAGGTTTACTCTTCAATAATTAAATTTACTTTATTTTATTGAATAATTTAACAATTTGTAATATACTATAATAGAGAAACAGACAATATATACGCCAATCACTTGTTTAGATAAATAATGATAACGTTCTCATTCTAGTTCATTACACTTAGGTAGTTCTAGTAAATAATACCTAAGGTATGCTTCAGTATTATACGTAATAATGACTGTATTCAAATATTGTAAGGAATGCATTTTACGAAGTACGAAGTGATATTATTTCTTAAATAATTAAAGATTATGTATGAAAACCAAAATAAAATAGAAAAAGTAGTAATGATTGATAAGAAAAAACATTGATAGTTGTATTGAGATATTCTAGAAACTAGGCAGTTAGTGAAATCAACCCTATGAATGACAAATCAATGATTCATCAAAAATAAAATCCATTGCAGTGATAAGAAAGAAAGCTTGAAATACTATTCAACGAACTTGAAAGTACTAATAAATTAGGAACTACCGACTAGTCTGAATGAAAGAATAAAATCGAATAACTCTACAAGGAATTGAAAGAATTATGAACAAAATGGAATATTATTTAAATTGATTAGAATACATTTTTCTACCTTAAATTCATAAAATTAATTCGAAGATTTTGTATTAATTTTTGACAAATTAATTTTGTTGAATTTTCATCATGTTAAATTTATCCACTGTGAATTATATTCAATAGTAAATGTTCCAACATTTAACTGTATTAATTAATTCAATTGCAATTTTACACTCAGTTAGTAAAATAATTTTTGTACATCTGTTATATTCACTTGATGATTTCACTTAACTAGTAGTCACCTTAAAATAATTGATGCATAAATGAATACATATAAAACTGGATGATCTTCTCCGCGCTCTTAACGAAAAAATATTACCAATTTTGTTGTTTGGAGTAGCTTAGGAAAAAATGAATCTATGATATCTAGTCCCAAGAGCAAATATCAATAAAAACGTTCGTTTTAATCCTATCAATTGTCGCAGACGTTAAAAAGAATTGACCTACTCCACATTCATATTCTGAACTATAATAATAGCATCCACACCTTATCAAGAACATACCATCGATACGTTTTTAATGAATGTTACGCATTTCTGAAAGTCACATTGCTTCTTTAATTTTCAATTTATTACCATTATAAGTATTAACAGCACTAATTTTGTCTTCTGCTTATTTACCTATTGCAATGATGTAACATGTACAAATTGAAACAAATTCAATAAAGTACACATAAACATTCGTTTAAGTAAATAGTAATTATTTGGCATAAATAACTAGTAAACACATATTTAACTGAAATGAAAAAAAAACCATGATAGGATGTTACGGAGATCCACTTACAAAGAACCCACATAGAATAGTCAACTAACGAGTTCCCATCAGCACAAAACGAAATTTGATTATATCTCTTGCGTCAAAAATCCGAAAAATTTACACTTCTGATTATGCAGATGAAAAGTTAATGCTCCTTAAAAAGACATTAATTGAAAATGCTTTCCCACCAATATTTATCAACAGACATAAAACTTAAACCGCAAGGTGAACTGACAATCGACGAATCTGCCAAATTTCGACTTCAAAGGCGATACAATGGCTAACATCTTGATGAAAAGTCCTCAACGCCAACAAAATAACTTTCTTTGCAGATAACATGAAAGAACATTATGTTTTTTAGTCGACTACCATTTAAAAACAACTCAAAGGAAAAAAATCGAATTTGACCTCTCCAATTTATGTGCATAAATTCATTTGCTCCCATAAAGTAAGGTACATCGGTCATCCAATGTCCATTTTATCCAAAATAGTCTAAGAGTACTTTCCCACCTGATTGAGGAAAGACAATACTGGTTGCATTAGAAGCGCAATAATAGACCATCTAGTCACCACCAACCACCGGACTAATAAAGTAATGTATGGAGTGAACAAAACCGTTCTAAATAAATCACTTCCGTCGACACCATAGACATAAGGAAGCTGGAACTATGTACAAAAGAAAATTGTTTATTCACCTATTTTACTGTTTTAGCTGGTAAGTTCCTTTATTATATTATCATATTATTGTTATCCCAATGATCATCACACTTACCACTTTTTTTTGTAAATATTCATTATTTTTCTCCCTCCCCCAAGACCCACTCCCTTCTAATATATCTACCCAAACTGACTGAATTTTGTTTCTGTCCTTCTAAACTTAGTTATTTTTCTAATAATTTGTTTTATTACATTGATTACAATTCACCTTAAGAATATTAGGTTATCATTTAACGCAACTGCATCGCATATTTTCTAATTAGTTTCTATGGCATTCTTTTTTCAACTTCAATTAGTGGATTGTAGACTAATAGTAATTTATGTACACTTACTGTTGCCATATTTAACCAATTATTATTATATTATTGAAATCATATACATATGCAATTGTACAGGATTGAAAATAAAGTCGCAGAAAAGAAACAACCTCGCTGAACCCTATTATCATTTTCTACGTTTCAATGGGCGTTTTCAATTTATATGCTTAATTCATTAAGATTATATACTGAGAGAATAGCCTGATATGAATGAACATTTTGGAAAAAGGAAAAGTGAAATAAATAAGAAGTGTTTAAAATGTATATTGAACAAGAGCCTGTCAATATAATATCTTAAAAATGAGAATAAAGTAAAAAATAGAATAGCCACTGTAGAGTAGGTGTGAATAAAAAGTACAAGGTAAATGAATTCGTTGAATAAAACAATTTAATGATCTTTGCAAAGAAAGAATAACTCACAAGGATTTGTATAAAAATTTGGTCGTTTACATTCTAAACTAAGCGCTAATTGTATTAATCACAACATAAAGTAATTACAAAATTCAAATATTATTTATATCGCATTAACAGCAATTCATGTGAAACCTGGAGGTATGGATTCAGGAAGTTTATTCTACATTTGGCAACTGATGTTACATACGGTGAAGGTAAGATATCCGTTTGACAAGCATAGGACAAGTTTTATCTGTATTAACTGATAGCTGTGAAACATGGGTTATGAAAACAGAAAACATCCGTAGGCTACAAATCATTGGTCGTAAATGCTTTCTAGCATTTCTAGTGTATCATGAGCAATGTTGAAATTAGGCACAGAGTACCAAGCAAATACGGTTAACCGGTTAATGAGGTGTTGAGTCTTCATCAACTGCGGTAATTGGGATATACATTATATATTCTCAACCACCGATTATCGCAGAATATGATATTTGCTTGTGCAAAAGTAAGATGGGAGAAAAGTAGGGGTGGCAAAACTAAAATGTGACATCGGTTTATGAATTCAATGATTGTTGGTGCTGAATGTAATGATAGATGAAGACTAATTGATGTACCAATGACAACCACAATAAGTGATTGAGGACGTTAGACAAAATGGCTTAGGATCGGTTAGAGTGGAGTGGATGGATTCGCTGTTTATCGATTAGCACCACTACTTTTGCATAAATACCTTTCATTTCCTTCATGATAAACTATATTCTGGTATTCAACTCGTTAATTTGATCTCACTGTGATAAAGCAGGTTGACAGCTTAAGCTAACTCACATATATGTCAAGCTCTACATTACTTAAGTCTGGTACATATATAGTCATTGTAAATAATAAATAAATATACAAAGTATGCATACCTTGGTGCTGAAATTGTACCATGTGAAGTGGATTCAGGACTAATATTCCGTTTAGTATAAGATTGCTCTGGATCACTAGGTGTTCTAGAATCAACTTCAACACTACTTGTATTAGATGCCGTAGGTGTAGCAAATGATTGAGAATTAAGAGATGCATCACCAGTAAATGATCGACTAGATTGTGGTAGTTGTTGAGATTTAGTTTGTATTGGAACCGTTGTTAATAATCCAGGATAAGTTAACGCTGAACAATTGCCTAGACGAACATTAAGAATGAATGGTATAACCATTTCTTCATTTTGAATGCTATTACCTAAGGATATGAATACAAAACATAAAATATGGAATTATGGTGAAAAAAAAACATTTCTTTAGAACATCATATAAATAAATGTATTCCGTGCAGTGATGTTCATGATATTCCTTATAATTTAAATGGTATATGAAAAAAAACCCAACTGGTACACGTTATTAAATTACTAAATGACCAAGTGATTAATTTAACTACAACACTATCTGGTAGCTTATTCATTTCTACCAGGCACAGAAACAAGTACTTGGCCATGGTTGCTCATACCGATGTAGGTGAAGTGGGGTTCCAATCTACTGGTTAGTGGATGAAAGTTAATCATAGAAATCAAACTGATACCACTACACTACTTAAATCTTTTCTTATTGTACAGCTGATATCGCTCTTCGTTATACAGTCTTTCTATCAATTATTTGGAAAGTCATCGTACACACACAGTGAAAATAGAATTACTTAACTGAGATATTGTTCAAATTTTAGTCAATAGTCCAGGCACAAGTGAATCATAATTCACTTGTTTTATCTTAAATCATTTCACGAAAACAAAACAACAACAACGGTATATTCAGACACAAAATAGTACATCCACAAATGAAAGAAGTATGTATACAAATATTATAAGTTATAATAATTTGTAGGATGTATCAAATAAACTTCTTGAGTTTAGGTCGATTAGATTATTTTACATTTTGGTAGAGTAAAATTCACCAAATACATATTTGTGTACTTGAATTTGATCTACACTTCGCGTATGAGGATTATTGATACTATCTGATTCCTTAAATATATGTGAATGCAACTGGGACAGAACCTTAGACTTAGGGATTGAATATCTTAACTACTAAGCAATCACCCCAAATGGAGATTACTCCACAGTCCCACTTATGAAAATTTTATCATGACTATTAATTCCTCTGTTAAGTTAGATTACGTCACATTTTAAACACCACTCGACACCCAGATTCACTACAATGACGTTAATCCAACGATTTCACTAAACCGATTAGTCAGCAATAGCATCAAGCGATGTGTACACTAGACTTAGCCTAATAAAACGTTTTCAGAACATCAGTATAGTTAAGCCTGAACATTACTATGTAATCAAATTGCCTAGAAAAAATTACAAAATCATCCATCACGTCAACTTAACTTAAATATGCTAATCTCTTTCTTATTACATAATTTTGACAAGACTAGTTTTTCGTATTAAGAAAAGGTACCTGCGATAGTTATTCCTTTAGGTGAACAATGTGTTCCATCCAAATGATTAGTATTTTGGTCTGTTATTCCTTGAACTGACTGGTTTGCATTATTTGTATTAATCGAAGAAGTAATTGATGTTGTCGTACAATCTGTAGTTAAAGACTTTTGTATTTTATTTACATTAGTTGACGTATTTTTCGACGAACCGAGAAGACATGATCCGATAGGAAACGTATGTACATTTTGACCGTTTGTCACATATTTCAATATACGATGAATAATTTCTGATCGTGAAGCAGACAAATCTACACTATCCTTGGTAAAATCTACATCTACAGAAGATTCATCACATAATTCTGAAAATAAATTTCCGTAGACTGAATCGATTTGACAAAGATGAAAAGCAAACAAATTGTTGGAATAACTTGATCCATAGGTAGATGGTAACGAAGTGGGACTAGAATTTGCTAAATATAGGAAACATATATTAATAAATCAATTCAATGATGTTCTGACTTAAGATTTAAATATTATAAATGGACAGCAGAAAATGTATTCAAAAATATCCATTACGTTTTAGCAACTTAGTCAACGAGTTAATTAGCCTTTTGTTTCAAATTCCAGAGTCAGTTGAAGTTAGTAGGCAACCATACATTTAGCACATCAGATCAGTAATGGCCAGGTCATAGATTTGGCAATTTGTTGTATACTATTACACTTTATGAATGAAATCGAAGTTATTCCAACGTGTGCGTAAACAGATATCAGTATCAGCAATGTTCCATTGTGACGAAAATGGCCAAAACCAAATAGTATCAATTCATCCACTATATAGTCTTATAACAAACATGCATCTGTCTACTTAATCATGGATAATGCTTGTATGATGTTACAGATGCTTTGTAACGCATGCATTATATGAAGATTTTAACAAAGACTGAATATATGACATGCAGAACTACCATAAAAATAGTGAATGTCTGAGTATAATAAAGTCTTGAATGTATTTCGGCATTTATAATGCACCATTCCATTTATGGTTTGTTACATCGAGGCAAAGAATCGAAATCACAATCTATAGAGTCTATTCATCGTGGAATCAGAACCTCTACTGCCACACTGCATTTGTTAAACGTTTAGTAAATATGGTACAAGTATGGTTTAAATTGTAAGCTTTTTAATAGACTCATTAACTGTGATCATGTTTATATGAACATTTGTCCTAATTTGGACGGATAGTTGGACAAAAATTGGTCGCCAAGTATAGAGAAGACATTAGAAGTAGATTATATTTGTGATAGCTTCAACACTAATTAAATTTGATCTTAAATGTATTACTCATCTATCATAATTGGAAAGAACAGAATATTCTACAGACCTTGAAAACATTCTGTATTGAACTATAAAAATTACAAGAAGTCTGACAAGTACTGTCAAAGTTTGTATTGATAGAAAAGAGTAGGATAACCCATTTCGATGTTAATTAAAGGCCTACTTAGTTCTATGAGTTTTCAACAACGATCGGAAACTGATATAAACACAAACGCACACGTTTGCTGACTATCGTTATACTATGGCTGACATCAAAACACTCAATTGCATAGAAACATAAAGAGACGTATTCAAAGATGAGTACATTTTAATGTTATGATGAATTGCAATCTCACTAAACTTGACTAAATAATAAGTAAACAAGTGTCCTAGTGAGTAAAAGTGAGAAAAGTTTTGCATTCTATAGCTTTTCACTATAACAGTCAGTTTCACTGTTATCACAGTATTAAATAAGTTTACACTAGTTGCTATAATCTATCCAAATATTAAATATAAGTTATGAGAAATGTCGAATAATCTTATTCAAAATTTACGAATTATTATTTCACGACTGTGATATAATTCGAATAGAATAAAGAACAAATGAAATATTCTCAAGTTTAAATTATGTAATTAATTTCATCTGGAAAGGCTTCGCTTACTTGAAACATTTATTATTGATATGAATGTCATCTAAATAAAGGAAACGATATTTTTTTGAAGAAATGTAGAATATGTTTTTTTATAGTTTTATTAGCTGGGAATTTCGGTGTTACCATTTTACAAAAGTACATTATAATAAATTATTCAGAATTATCTACTTAAAAAGTTGACTTAAATAGGGTTATGGAATACATAATCATATATAGTAATATCGAGAGATCAAAGTAAGAATAGATAGTAGTGTAATTGGAAACAATATTCGAGATAAATTGGGAGGTCAGGAAGACTTGAATGACCCAAGAGCTAAACAGTCTGCAATATTGATTACGACTCAGTAAGTGGAGTTTATAAAAAGAACAACATTTATATTTGTTATAAATGAAGAATAACAAGCTCTGATGGTTTAGAATTATGTATTGGACAAGTAAAAGATTTAGAAAAATGACAATGCCGATGACAACATGAATAAAACTCAGTAGTAAATAATATATGTATAAATGAACTTACAAGTGTTTAGATTGGGATGATTTGGTCCAGTATCAGAAGTAATCTGTTGCTGACGTTGAACGTAGATTTCTGCTTTTCTATTAACTTTTGTTACGCTACTACGATTATGATGTAGTGGTGAAGTGAAATGCAAAAATTTACTTAATCCATCGATTGGTATAATGAAAAATCGAAAAGCTGTCGTTAATTCTGTAGATCTACAACTCAATTGATCAACATATGCACGCAAAACAAGATTTATCAATAGATTTCCACCAAGTATACAAATTTTAATATAATCACCATCAGATATACGTCGTGTATAGCTTTGTGCTTCATTAGCTAAACGAGTGAAAATCGTACGCATTTCGTTCAATGAATTCACACTAAACAAACGCAGATTCAATTCCGATAGTAGATTAAAGACGAGCTATAAAATACGAGGAAGATGAGATATTCGAAGTGTTTAATATATGAATATTCATGGAACAGAAGATCTATGGGAACTGCGAGATCTGTATTTTTAAATCTAAAATAGACTCTGACTAAACAAACCAACCTAACTTCAACCAACAAGCCTCAGGTACCTGTTTCAGTTAAGTAGGGGACTCTTCCTGCTGAGGTGTTCTGAACTGGAACTAAATAGATGATGGGTAGAAGGACTGATGTAGCTGTCTACCAATAGATGGCGTGGTAAATTATACCAGATGAAAAATCGGCAAACGAATTTCAATGCTTTCGTATTAAAAAGGGGAGTTATTAGGTACATCAGAATTATGATAACTTTCGTCTCTATAGATTCAGTCACTAATATTTGCATCAGTAGGCAAGCGACTAGAGCAAGAACTTTCTTTAACGATCTGAAAACTTTACTATATCCCATATTTTTCTTGCTACTCTGCAATAGCTTTCGCACACTTGCCAGCATCCAGTAGTCTCCAAGGGACACAATAATGATAAGTCACTTGACAATTTATTTATCTTAATTATTGGGAGGAGTGTTCTGATAGAATGTGATGGGGTAATCCTATTAGCATTGTGTTTAGAAAGACTGCCGATATCGCTTTATTTTCCTGTTTGAAATACACTATTCGTTGTCTTCATGAAAATGCTTTTTATGGTGTATAATAATTCTAACATGTAAACAGAGTTTCATGACGATGATAATGTGCATTTTCCACTTAAAGTGTGATGATATTGCTTCCTCAAACTACTTAATGAATGTTCAATCACCAGATAATGTTTATCTCACTAACTCGGTTATATAAAGAAAGCATCATTCCAAAACAAATTTGTTATTTCAGTTTCAACAAAAAGGTAAAAACGAAAATTGCTTTGAAGCATAAAAACTCAAATAGATTAGTTAGTTTAAGCTTAGCTATAAAAATACGACCTAGTAGATTTTTGTCAGGTCATGTACTCAACCTTAGGCTATATATTTACTGAGAGCTAGTTATACTACCAGAATGCCCAAAATTAATTAGGTGAAGCCTGGTTCAAGCTGAAAACTTATGTTTGGCGACCAAGTGTGCTTTTTCTACTAGGATTACGCAAATACATGCTCCATATCTGGGTATATATACAGATAGATCTTGTTTTTAAACACTTACTGCCTATAAATAAGTAAATCATATACACAAGAAAGCCTAAAAGTACCTATTAATTTGTCAGTACAAAGTGCATATTCCATTTTTCTGACATTTAGTGATGAGTGAAAAACCGATATGATAAGTTTATCAGAAAATCGAATTGAAAAAAAAAACATCGAAAATATGAAGTTGAATACATGGAAATCAAATGATCTTACTTTCCCGGATTTTTCAAAACTACCAACAATAAATGTAACATTTGTTAATTTCTCTACATTTGACAGATCAGCTTCAACAGAAGTCTATAGAAAAAATAACATTAGAGGAGATGAAATGTTTGAGAATGTAAATTAGAATCAAACAACTGCACGGTAGGTTTGAAACAAAATAATCTAAATGACACAGACAGATCATCAATTAGTGCTAACATGCTTATTCAAAATGTCTAAGTAAGTCTGAAATGTAATTCGTACTTTCCAGATGCCAAGTACTTCTTCACGAATGATAAGAGTTTGTGCTCCTCTACTATTGTTAGTAAACAAATGGAAGTGGTCGGTAATCGTGTGATGATGGCAATATGAAAGATGAGACAAATAAAAGGCTACAGAGGTCTTTGTTGCCATCGTGATACTAACTTGGTTTCGATGAGAGTTGTTGTTCCCTAAACCTGTAAATAGTTGACAACTCTCTGTGTTTGACCATCGTTTTATCCGGTGACAACACTGAGGAGGTTCGGTAATGCATGCTCTGATGCCCTAACGACAATTCAATGTCAGCAACCTGAAGCAGCAACTTAAATCACTTGGTTGTGTTTCACAAATGATAAGCCGGTCGCTTCCATATAGCGCATTGGGCCAATGCATTGACTGAATGGAAAAAGAAGAGAAATGGTTAGTTTATGACATGACACTGTGATATGAAAGAAAACTGGTCTCTATTTATTCCGGACGACTTCTTGGTTGGGGTCCTAAAGGTAGTGCGACTGAGGAGTTTGATGTCATATGTCACAAAATATAAAATAGTATTTTTTTAGTCGAATGAAGCTTTTCGCACTAGGTAAATTTATTGTTCAGTTCCTAAAATTTGATTAAGGCATGTCTAAAAACAGAAAGGTGATTGGTCGAGAGTGAGGAAGACATATAGGTCATAGGAAACATGATTGTAAAATATAAATATATGGTTAATGCAAATTTTAGTGCTGATTTATGCCAAATAACTTAATTAAATCACTAATCCTGTATAGTACAACTGATAAAAAAAAAGTTTGATATTACAGCTTATTCGAACAGTAACCGAAAAAATTCATGCAGTTTTGAAATGTTGATCAAGTCACACAACAATAAAAACTAATGTAAGCAATTTCACGAATCGAAAGTTTGGTGTACTTTGGACATTAATTTTGAACAAGGGGATTATCATAAAATTTTTATTTATGCTTTCAATAAACTAGTAAGTGAGATGTTAGGAAATGAAAATTTTCAAACTCGTTTTTAAGAAGCTTATATCTTACTGTCAACATTCTTATCTTAATTTACAGTATATGATAGCAAGTTTCCTTGATGTCGAATTATGTTGTATCAACATCATTAGAAAATTCAGAAACTAGGGAACGTCTTTTAGTTGACTATAAGGTTTATTTATGACAAACTCTTGTTGTGCTTTAGTTGATGTTTTATTGCTTTTTAAAATTAAGAAGGCGTTGATATTTAACTATGAAGCAAATGATTAATTTAACAGCTATAAACAGGAGGATGTAAGGAGCAAGTTGCATCAATCCAAGCTGTAGCACTACAAATCATTAAATGAGGGAAAAAATAATAGTAAAAAAGTAACAGATAAATTTTGTATGTCTTTAAAAAGAACATAAATATAGAAAATATCATTCGAAAAAGCCTGATAAAAAATACATAAAAACTCTGCACATTCAAAGAATGACGAAAAAATGATTAAGTTATGTTACTAGAATCGATTTAAAAGCGTAATCTAAGGTCTTAATTCACAAATCGGTGTAACTTCTTCGGTAAATTACTATTTGTTGTGTTCATCGTATATATTTAGATAGCAGTAAATGGGTGAGAAATAACGCATCCACGTGGCTCCTCAACCTGTAAAGAGGTACGAAAACGTAACGCTATCTGAACACTTGCTTCACATTTATTTACATTTAAAGTCTCACAGCTTGTCAGTTTAAAGTCACATATTCATCCTTACTTTCTGTTCTTTAACTCACATTAATTTCTTTGATTGTATTGATCATAGAGACCGAAATATCATGTTATTTATAGGTTGTGATTTATATATATATATAGAAAGATTTTATAATTTGGAGACTCGTGTGATCAACGTATAGTTGATTGTCAATTAAAATGAGCAGAAGTGGTTTTTGAAGATCAGTTGATATGAGAACAAAACACTATTTACTTATTCAAAGAGATGTATTGTTGAGACAGATTTCCTAATGCCGTCGACAAATATGCTAATGAGGTGAAACGTACAAGCGGCATATTCACAGATGTCTAAAATGTCACATCAACTGGGATTTGGGTTGAAAATAACAGTAAATTATAATTAATGGAATCCAATAGTACATATAATTAAATGATCTGATTTTTCCCTTAATTCATTACAATCAGTTAGTTAGTTACAATGTAAAACTTGGCACATGCGTACATCAGTTCAAGATTCATTGCAGTGCAGAGCAGTAACCTTAGATATATGTCCACTAGAGATGTCGAGGTTCAATACTACAGAAATAAGAGGGAGATTTGCCAAATTATAGTTAGTGGTTATGGGACTAACCCGCTTAGGGATGCAACGAATAATTCAGTAGTTGAATGCTATTCTGTTCAACTTGAAACAAGAGGATTCTAATTTTAATTTTTAAGTGTATAAGCGTTGAAATCAACTTTTCTCGTTGATATTCTGCAATCCAAAATGGATTGCAAATGTATCACATGCATATTTCATAGAATAACAAAAGTTGGGGCATTCGAGAAAGGAGTAAAAGAAAAGCAAGTCATTATATTGTCAGAATTTCGAATTGTATGTATAGCAGTTGTCAATTGGTACATTAACGATGATGAACGCACAGAAGCAATCAAAAGTTCTACCAGATGCACGTTAACAAATCAAGATGAAATATTATAATAATAACCCACATAATAACCTTGGAGTAAACCACTAGTAGAAAGATAAAAATTAACCAGATATAATTATAATTAAGGTCAAAAGGCTACCAGCACAATATGAATCTAATAATAATTATAATCAATGATTAGTGAAATATGTAAAAAAAACAGCTTATGAAACAACCAGCATGTAGTAAATTATATAAATTCAAAGATAAGATTTAAATGAAACATATGGTTTAAAAGACAACATGAATCGTGAATTTGTAGATCATATTGATCGTAAAATTGCTCAAAAGAAAATTGTAAGTAACAAGCAAGCCATTTTTCGCATTTTTTTAATAACTAAACAGGTTACTTCAATGTATCAGACACTGAAATGACATTTACATATAATATGGCAAATGAAATGAGTCGCATACTTATATTAGTTAAATAGGTAGATTCGACGAAAGAATGCTAATGACGACAGGATCTGTACGAACACTGAAGGGAAAGTGTTGGTCTAGTAGACAAAGTACAAATTTAAATTATTCTCAAATGATTTCCAGTTTAAGTCAGTTAATCAATTAATGTACATGTAGTCTCCGAGGGGATTAAATGAATCTGCACTTGAATTTTCTGAATTACATAATAAAAATTAGTTTCTATGGGAATTCATATAAAAAATCAAATAAAACAAAAGAGTGTAAAATTCTTGAGAACCCATTTTATGTGGATAAGTCCACACCCGATACTTAGTGCTTTTAATATACGTATCGAAATTAGGTGTATATCCTTTACATAACCAAAAATATAGGCCGGCTATGTGAATCTATACGTTTACTTGATTCTGTGGGGCTAGTTATATCGGCCACACAAAGCGAGTGTTTCAGTTGGGTCGCTTAACATTTGCCGCTTTGATTTTAACCGGAAAATGCAGGTCAATGAATAGCTCAGTTTGAAATATCTAGTAGTCACAAGTCATTCTGCCCCATCATAAGATTCTATCAAAACCGTCTACACGATCAAACGACTAGGATTGAAAGGAAGAACAAATTAGTAGCTTATTTGATAAAGAGGTCCTTTTAGTTTACAGTTTCAATCCTGAACTCTGTGTGCACAAGTGATACATGCGAGTTCTTGTTCTATCATAAAAATAAGACCTAATTTTGTTTAACTGATATTAGATTCCCCCCACCCACCCAATTACTCATAGTTTAAAGCAGCCGTTCACCTTTATATTTACCAAATGAATAATTAGTTACGTATTATTGTTATTATTCTTTAATCTTTAAACTGTTGTTTAACCGCTATCAATACATCCCAAACATTTTATTAATTTTAACAAAAATAGAAACATATTAAATAGTTATGGTCTTATTAAACTACACACTTTAATTAAGTGTTCAGGATTCTCCTGTCAATGTCTGAGAAAAAAACATGATAACAATAATATATATAATATGCAATAATGATATAATATATTGTCCGTAACTCAAATATGTTCAGGAATATTGCATAAAGAACTATGAGACATTTTACGGAGTTCTGCTTATTATTTAATCTTCAAACATTGCACATAAACCAGGAGCACTGGACAATTGACTCGATTTATAACAGGACTCCTCAGCAATACGCACCCTCCAATTCCTCCGGGGAATTGAACCTAAGACCTTGGGTTCGCCAAAGCCGAACGCTTAGCCCTTTGCATTACTGGATCGTTTGTCCGATGCTCCCTGGTTTTTAGTCGTGCCCAACGAACACCAATCTGTGATGAATACAGGCAACTAAACTTAATACCTATCCCTAAAGAATCGCCTCAATCCACTTGCATAAAAATAGATTTACCAGTCAACATTGTATAGACTTAATTCACAACTTTATTACTCTTCAAACGAATATTTTGATGAATATGTACTTTTTCAAAACCTGATCTAATGAAAAACTCAAAGAAATCTAACTTGTTATTATCAATCATCTTATTAGACCAAAGAAATATTTCTTGAAAATGGAATGTATTGATTTTAATGCATTGGCTTATAATCCATTCCATTCTACAGAACTTATAAAAACAAAGAATAGCACATTCAAAAGATATTTCTTGCTGAAGTTGGATAAATAGACACAACAAATAACACCAACCCTATCATAAAACATTGGAAATTTCCGTCAGTTAAGTGATTAAGTAAAATTGCATTAACAGTAAACATCGTAAACAAGGCGGTACGCAAAGATGGGAGAACAGGTTATTAAAAAGACTATTTGTGTAAATTGACGGTTCACATGAATGAATTATCAACAGAGAAGTACATCACTTATGAGGTCAATCAAATCGACAGGGAGAACAGATGATTATTGTAGATATTTCGAACTCAGTTAGTACGCATCTTTCAATTATAACTCGGTGACTGAGTGATATAATGTTAACAAGAAGATATTCCAGACATTGACTACAGTTTGATTTAGATCCTGGACACATCCTAAAACAACCCAATGAACTTTAGCTTCAGGGATACTTTACCAGACATTGACTTGTACTGAAATTAATCATGAAATTAACTAATCCATTGGATATTGAAACAAATCAAATACATTTTTCTTTGAGACAAATTAGAAATTATTAATGTTCAGGGGTAATGAGGTTTGTTTAATCTTGTAGTTTATAGTATAGGTTGGCAACCACTGAAAAAAAAAAACTGAACAAATGTTTCGGGAGAAAGCATCCACGACTCGCTCAAAAAGCGAGTCTGGGACCTTCCAGTCTAGTGGAGACCACTTAACCTTAAAACCACTGGGTTGATATTGATTAGTTTACATTACAAACTCCAGTCGATTCAAGGTGTATAGCAATTATCATTTAGTGAAATTTTTCTGATTCACAGTCGTTCCATAAAAAATTTTCACAGAAAACAAAATCAAAATGGAATGATAAATTATTTCTAAAAAAAAAGCTAGTTCAAAATACACATAGTCACTTTAAAACATTTACATAAGAATTTGTTGGTGCTTCAAACGATTCGTTTTCACCACCTTCCAAATCTGCATGGCAATTAGTTAACATTTTCTCGTGAGTTTTCTTTTCATTATAAGTTGAATTAGAAATTCCCCTGTCACCCAAAATAAACGAACGATTAACCTCTGGAGTAGAACACAATGTAGGCGTTAATACTTGTGGGAAATCTCCTGGTGAATTATGTACAGTGGAATAATCATAAACTGCATCTTGTCCACGAGACACAGGTGAGAAAGAAGTATCCAAACCACCATCATTAGGTGAGTGATCATCCGACGATTCCTTAATGAATAAAAATAGTTTGGTAAATAGAGTCATAAAAAAGGAACTTTGAAAAAAATAAGTATAAAATATTTACAACTACTTACACTTTCTAGCATAACATTTTCTACACCTTGACTAACTGCTTCGGGTTCCTGATCATAATTAGATTTACTAGATCTTGGCATTCCAAAAATGGGTTTTGAATTAGCTCGTCGTCGAATATGTGCAAATCGTTTGACGAGACGTCCGCTGGCTAAACTCACTCTATGACCAGTACCTCGTTGAAGGCGTGAAGAACCAGAGGATGGCAAAGGTTCTGAATTAGAAAATGCTGTTGAGGAGGAACCTGGTAGCGTAGGGATGTGCTCTAACGATAGCAAACCGGATTTGTCAGACGATTTTCCAAATGGATTTTGAAAGCTTACTGATTTACCAACAGAAGCTAACATAGATCGTAGTTGCACAGTATCAGGTGATGTGTCCGTTTCACTTTGAGCAAGTAGCTCTCTTTGTAGGCGTTTTAATAATTTCGTTCCAGCATCCTTAAAATGAAAAATCAAAAGCAGATAAAGTACTTAATTATCGACAATAAGCACACAGTTCAAAAAAGAGTAATTCACGAGAGAATGGAGGAAAAATCTTTCACCTAAACCGGAAGATATAATACCCTACATTACTTCAATTGAAAAATGAAATTTGTCATGTAATTTGTATCAGAAACTGAGATTATCTATACTACCACTGAAAATCAAAAAAGTAGCTATACATGAAGTAGCGATAAAAGAATCTAAAAACGAGTTGATGACATAAATTGCTGTGACAATTAGTAAAAAATCTAAAATTAGTATGTTGTTATTTTTACCTTACTTTAGAAAAGAAAGTGACATACAAGATGATAAACAGTCGAAATAATAATGAAATGACAATTTCATGAAAATATGTGCAATAAACAAGCATATATCATAATTATAATGAGTAATGAAAACAACCACGCAGAATAAATATAACGATCATCATTGAGTTGGAATAATAGTAATATTTGACTACCGTTTAAGCTGAGTGGATAAATGAACTCAATGTAACTAGAGGGTTATAATGAGTGAATGAACATTAATCTACCGACAAAATTAAAACGAAAATAATGTACTTTCTTCAAGCCTTACCTCTAAGTATATGATTCTGACATTTATGTTACGAGATTTTCCGTTAATTAAATTACTTTTATGGGTACATTTAACTTCAGTTTGATGTAGAAATTTGATGAAAAGTTCATCCATAACTAGCTTCACTTACCAATAACTATAATATAGTTCTAATTAGATGGTAATAGATACAATGAAACGAAAAAGAGTAATTAACAAGTATCTTTGAAGTTTAAGTTATAAGTAATTCCTAACATTGTAAAGAAAGATATGAAATTACATACCTTCGTTTTTAGTAAATAATTAAACAAGAATACATCTTAACATTTTGTATATTGGTTGAAGAAAAGTTTAGTTGGTAAGAAGAAAGTACTATGAAACGGTAAAAGTGCAATTCACTGATAAGATTTAGCTTTTCGTAAACTGAACACAACGAACAATCATAACTAATCAGGATCGATCGAAAAAATTCAGTTGAACTAACATGCTAATTAACGTTACTGTTAATAGTTATTGACCAATTAGAAGACGAAAATAGTAAATAAACGTCACTGAAAAACAATGGAAATAATATGGGCGAATTTGTTTCCAGGTTGACAAATTTGTGACAGTCGCACTTGCTAAATTTCATAAAAATCATTTTAGGCATCTTAAATTGCTTTTAAATAGAATTGTGTTAGCGTTTAGAATCAGGGTTAGCAATAAAGTCAGTGTCAGGGGAAAGGATTGCGGTTACAATTAGGTCTTATATTAGGGTTTAGGACTAAGGTTACAGATAGGATTGATTCACGTATTGCATAGGATCTGTTTAGCGATAACTTAAAATTTGGTAAGTTCAAAAACTAAAGGTTGTAGTATATCACAAAAACTACTTCCCTTCGTAAGTTTAATGCATTTGGATAGCGTACATATGCATTAGAATAGCTGATTTCTTATTAGACACATTGAGATTGCTTTGGTGGGTATTAGTTTGCCATTTACGTAATACGGTGAGGCACCTTAAAAGCTAAAACATCACGTCGGTAAGTTGTATTTTTACCGTTTCAAGCTAAGTTAACATGACTTTATGAAAAAGGAGTACTACAAACTATACAAAATTATATGCAGATGATCAAATATGTTCTACATAACATAAACTACGAACAGAAATTCAGTGTTATTTTTGTCGATCTACAAACTGAATGTAAATTAAATACTAATAAATAAAGCATTATATACAGGTAAATAAATAGTATACACAATTGAATGTATTTAATAAGATGGCAGCTATACATAGCAAATAATTATGCCTGAATTTACCGTTCCATAATGGACAACTTATGTTTTGAAAACAATTAAAGTCGATATTCATACAAATTAAGCATTGCCTTTATTTGCCGAGATTCTGTTTTACATAACGAACTGTAATTCGGTAAAAGGAGATCTCATCGGTATCAATAATGATAGGAGCAAGCTAAAGGTAACGAGAACATGGATATTCATTCTGAAACATGAAACATACATAACTTAGTACACTGAGTTCAAATCGAACAAAACTGTACATATATATGCTAGATAATCACATTTCAAGTATCATGGTAATTATTCCTATTGCTAATAATGTATAATATGGAATTAAACTAAATTTTTGTGAGATTGAAAGTCACAAACAAGGAACTAAAGTAGATAAATTTACTTACTCTAAATTAACAATGCATGGGTGTGCATATGTCAATAACTACCAGAATAATGAAAGGCAAAATGCCTAGATCAATCAATGGAATATCAGTAGAATCCAAAATAAACAACCAAATACTGAAGTCATTTTTGGACCCGTCTATCACGTAAGCTCCTCAATGTGAATGGATGAAATGATGAAATCCTACTGCTTAAAAGATAAGTTTTTTTACTAGTACTATTATTGCAGCAATTATAGCGACAATAATAACGAATAAATTTTCAAAAGTGGGATTATTCTAACTAAAAATAATTATCTCAACTGTATGACGAAGGTGTAAACCAAATATGTGTTTAATGCAACTAATGTTATCGAAATGATACTGTGAGTGATGCGTGAATATGAATACACATAATTCACAAGTAAAACCATGAAGAGTATTTCAAATCAACACAAATTATAATGAGAATCGGCCATTGTACTCAATCTACCATCATCTAAACTCAATTAGTCAATAATAAGTTGTCAGTAGATGGTTAGTTAGCACTTTTAGTGATATATTAAGAAACACATACACGATTACAGTAAGTAGAATACAGAAAACATAAAAATTTACAGACAGACTTTAACATTATTAGCATTATTTCGTTGTTTATGTGATCCAGAGTAACAGAAGCACAAAATATAAACGATAAAGAATATTTGTGTATAAACTCGACAACTAAGCGCAATTTTAGTCAGTCGTGATTAGAACGATGCGTATTCACCAATTAAATATTTACGAATGGATATGAATGGCAGCAACGACATAGTAAACGCTATAAACGTATATTGTTGAATATTTATAAGTTGAATCCTTATAAAATAGGAATTTGTTGACATTTTGCATATTCTTCCCAGCAATCAAAAATACGGTTGTGAATAGAGCAAATATTATTAATATTACTGAGGAATACACAAACCAAGACGAAGCGACTATTTAGTGGTTTTCATTGTCGAAGAGTTATTTTCCGATGACAGTTCATGACAGAAATTTGCTTTGAACTAATCAAAGAAGCAACCAAAAAATCACATTACTGAATAAGTGATGGCATGATAGATGAACGCACTTAAAAAAGAGAATAAGTCGACTTACAGCACTCAGTGTATCATCAGAACTACCAGTCGTAGCAAAGAAAGGTCGGAGTGTTGGACGTGGTGTACTCTGAATTGAAACCAAATTAATACTTTCCGCTTCTGAATCGTCTTCTATATCACTAGCTGTTGCAATTCGATCGATTTCATCCCATAATTTTGATGTTGCAGCCACATCTAAATCAACCTATACATGAACATCAGGTAATTTGGGAAAAGAAATAAAGAAATTAAATACCAAAATGAAATTTCTTTTTGAAGTTGTTCATATAACACAAAAAAGTATTAAAGTCACTTCAGCTGCATGTTTATATGAAATCCTGAGGTACGTTTCTAATTCATTTGTAATTCTATTTATACTATTTAGGAAGAAAAATATTCCTGTTAAATTTTGGAGATGTGAATCAACAATAATATCAACTACATTGGATTAAACGCATAGTAAATACATGGGAAAATTAGAAATAGATAAATTCTGCACAATGAATACATAGAAGTTAAGTATTATCCCAAATGGATGGGTATGAATTACTGATTGTATCCGTCGCAGATTGGTCTCAGTTGGGTACAACTGAAAACCAGGGAGCGCTGAAAATCTATTCAGTTCTAGTATAGGACTCCTCAAGATATTTTAGGAGTGAGACAGTTATTACTGATAGCAATGGATGCTCGTCGTGCTATATAAGAAGTTGATCAAAGTGAGAATCCTACCACTGAATAGTAGCCTAGTGGTGATGATCAGGCAATCACCTCTAGATCTGAATGTCCTAGGTTCTGTCCCTGGTTGTCTAGGACCTTAGAAGAACAAAACAAATGCTAAGAGCTTTCTGGAATCCAATCGTACCCAAGTGGGATCAATCTGTAACGAATACGAACAACAAACTAGAACTAATCTCCACAAAACAATATAGACGTAAATATAAATTAAACAAATGTCCGCAAGATACATTTTCAACGAATAGCTTTACAGTAACTTCAGAATAAATCACGTCATTTAGTTGTCCTTACATGGTAGATTTACAACGCTGCATAGTGGTCATGTGGTAAGTTACGCATAAGAGATGAATGATTCGGGTCAAGGACAAATTAAGTTAACATGCACAGAGATAACAATTACACCAAAAAAAACTCGGTATGAAAAAAATACATAGGTGAAAAATGATGTTTACTTTATCATAAAATTCAAGTAAATAAAAGACAAAAGAAGAGATCCTTTCTTGTCTTTTCTTTTTGGAAAACACAAGACGACCTTAATTCTTTTGCTAAAGATAGTGATAAGATCACAATAGTTGCGACTAAAATCAAAACGAGATAGAATGCGGTTTATAAACATCTTATTCACAAAGCAAATTTGTCATTAAAATCCATTGCCAAATTAAACATTTCTTTAAACAAAGAGCTATGAATCCAAAAATTAATTAACTATAACGCAAAAACATCATTTGTATGGATGTGCATTGGGAACTTGTGGAAAATAAAAAATAAGTAAAAAGAAACTAATTAATGAAACATAGATCTCATTAGGGATTAAATATATGCCAACTACAAATTCCTTTTCATTAAGATATTTTAAGATATAGTAGGATACAGCAAGACAGGATAACTTATGTTTACAATGGTATATAGAGTTTTAATGATAACACGTTTAGACGTAATGCACAATGAATTATACACACGAGAGGTGCAAATGAACATGCTGATATTCTGATAATCATGAAAGTCCACCAGAACAAATTTAATAAAGTGGTATACAACCACATGAATACAATATTCAAAATAACATCAAGATACAATAGGATTGTGAAATAACTGCATTCCTTTGTAACGTCACCAGTGATGACACTACAGACAGCACGTATGGTCTGGATGAGGTATTGAAGTGAATATATTTTAAAACTTGAATATATGGTGATGATAATGTCTCACTGTGCAACGATAAACAGATTACTTAAGTAACAACTAATCAGCTGATTGTCCACGTCGGTTAGATAAGTATACGCACTTCACTACCATAATGTAAAAAAGCTCGACAAAACTATCAATTATTCAAGAGTGCAATTTTATTTGATCATATCATTTCACGTCTTAATTATGATTATATTTATGTTTCTCTTGTTGTATACTGAGTTGTCCAACACTGACTCGTTTATAACAATTGGTTGCTAATACCTATAGATGCTTACAATGAAATGCGCAATGAAAACCACACTCTACCATGTAGTGTTCATTCACCAAATAAATGACAGAATTGTCTTAAAGATCTGGGTAAAAAAAACTCTAAATATGGAAAACATTGAGGATAACCTTATACCACAAATATAAACAGTTTGAAAGCATCAAAGATCAAATCAATTAAGAAGGGAAGCGGATAACATGTGTAAACTTGACCATTACGAATGAATAACTAGTTATTTATGAATAAATAAATAAAGAGATTTGACTAAACACAAAGTAAAAATAAACCTAAGTTTTACAACTGGGAACTACTTACCTCATTAGGATCACTAATTTTCAGCTTTTTCAATAGGCCAATCAACTTTCGTTTAATTTGTTTTTGCTAAAGAAAATTAGATTTAAACATAGAAGATAGTGGACAAAACAATATTCATGAAAAAAACTCTCAGGGAAATTTAATAAATAACAATACCATGTGTCTCTATATGCAGACATCAAATTGTGATATGCATTTGAAGATTTCACTAGACAGTTGCTAATTCGACAATATTGATCGTAAAGGCAAATATGACGCATAGTAATAGTAATTTGATATCACTAAAACTCCCCATTAGTGCACATTAGTGAACTGGAAATATAATGCTCGCCTTAACACAGAAATCTCTTATAACTGTGTTTAATGTTCTTATTGCCACATGTAAGTGTAATACTAAAACTAGCAACGGTCGCAGTAAAAATTACACAATAAGCGTAAAAATTGTATTCAACTAATTAGTGACAGGAGCGCGTACAGTCCCAAAGACAGCACAGGAGTATATCAGCATGTGTCTAAATATAACTCCCTTAAATATGGGCAGTCTTAAGAAGTGATAATGAAGAGGATCAATGAGAAATAATGAATATTACAGTTAAATATTTGATGCCTTAAATTAAGAAAATGATTAGGTGAACAGACATACAGTCACATATACAGAAATGAATATGAAGTCCCGTGAATACAAATACAATAGACAAACAAGTATGTTATGTGATAGCCTAAACTTGTTACTAGAGTTTATCACACTTTGTTAGCATGCAATAAGATGGAAAAATGAATTATCTGGTAGGAAAACGGGAAATGTGAACCAGAAAATCACGAATTAGTCATTACATTAGCTTAGACTGGTTCAACGTGGTGTAGAATGTTCACTGCTAATGCATGAGAAAATCAGGACAGGATAGTCATATAATGCTCCCAATATCTTGGTATTTCTTCAGCTTAAACCAAATAAGCGGATACAAATCACTTGAATCATACAAAGTGAAATATTACGCTAATTACTAAAAAAATTTTAGACAAACTAACCACTGAGTGATGGCTGATGTCATTGTTGTATAACCCATTGAGCTGATCAAATTTAATCGTCCGACTTATAATGTGATCGCTAGTCTAAATATTTCTTGAACTAGAATTCAACTATAGATGGTTGAATGTAGTAAGGAAACATCTCAGATAGTAAACCTTTGAGGAGTGAGTTCGAATCCCAGGTACTTCTTGCTGATGAATGCTACCTACCACGAAACCTAGGCGCTTGGATTCCTTCCGACTACCTTTAACCGGCTAACAAAGCAAAACTTGTTTATTATTTAGTGTATGTAGCTCAGCTAAAATAACATGAAAAGGCTCTGTAAAATGGCGATTTAGATTTTGTAATACATCATAATTCAAGTTTCACTGGTATTTGTATTATTAATTCAGTGTAAAGATATATTATAGCAAATAAGGTTATTCAAAGTAAATCGTTTCTCCAATTAACGAGTTGCAAAGCTATATAAATCTGCTCGACTGGATTTTTTTTTTAATGCAACAAATCATCACACCATTTTAAAAGGCCAAAGAATGTATATATATATATATATATATATATATATATATATATATATATATATATATATATATATATATATATATATATATATATATATATATATATAATAGGTTGGATAATGATTCAGAAGAAATTTAAGTGACGAATGGAATCGTTTTAGTAACGAAGAACAATGTGAAATATGTTTAGCAAATTAACACAATTAACGAGGGTAAAGATTAAGCAATAATACGGGTGAATAAGGAAAATGTAATCAACGAAAGTTTAGACAAGCTAGAAAAAAAATTCCTCTATTATTTATCAAGCAAAAATATTGACAACTGTTTCAGATCAAAATAAGCTTGAAAGTAACAAGTAACCATACCATATTTGTAAAAAGATTATGTACTATGAATACTTATAGCTTAGAAGCCAACATTGAAGTATCATTTGAAATAGGAAACACTCAAGTTAAACCAAATGTACTAAAGCAATCGTTAAAAGTAAAGAAACTAATATATTGCAACTAGGATAACTATCAAGAAGAATGTAATTGAATGATTAAAGTCACATAAATTACATTGAACTGAAATGATTAATTTTCCACCTTCTAAATGAACAATGCAAAATAGATACAACAGTTTGAAAATGAAGTAAAAATAGAATAGTCAGTAAAATTATATAAAGATGAAGCAGTGGCTTGTATTCATTACAGGTTGATTTAGGTTAAATACTGCAGAAAACTAGGTAACACTGGACAGGTGTTTCGTCCTCTAATGGGGCTCTCGAAAACGAGCACCTTCACAAACCCAGGAATCGAATAAAGGATTTCCATCAACATCACTAGGTCGGCGTCTAGTAGTAGGGTCCCCAGCATCAAACAGTTAATTGCACTCTAAGTTGTTCATTAAATGATATTAATAATAACTGTTTCACTCGCGGTCTGACTATATACTACCAGTCATGACTTCTCACAATAACTTCGGAAGTGTCATGAAGTTACTAAAATGATGAATTAATATCATTTTGTAAACATCACCACAGTGGTCCAGTAGTCCTGATGGTTAAGTGCTTAATGTTATAACTAACGGTCGTAGGTTAGATTCTTGGTGAGGTCATGGACACTCATTATTTGTGAGCCCCATATTAAGAGAAAACAGCTTACCAGTGCTCCTGGTTCCCGATGGTACTCAACTGAGATAAATCTGTGGCGAATACAAGCAACAAACTTAAAGCAATCACAAAATCACCCCAACTTAAATATAGCGGAAGCATTAATGAGATTAATAAATATGATTTTAAGAGTTATTAAACCAAGATATGAAAACAGGTCATAGCTATTAGTTATAAAAATACACAGGAGTATCTTAATTTTCCTAGCACTCCTCAAATTTCCAAACCCTTCCTTAACCAGTGAACCAAATGAAGTAAAAAAAACATTAATAATGAAATTGATCTGATGGTATATATTTGATAACTTTGTATTCGCATATGCGTCGCAGACTCTAAACGCATGAACCACAGAGCATTATAATATTAACAATGAAAGTAAGCATTTGAGTATAAAAAGGTAGATCTCTTCCTTTTTTATTTTTGACAAAATTAGGTAAGAAGGTATCGTATATATTTAAACGATTAGCAAACATAAAGCTCACACGAAGATATATATATGTATGTCTTCTTTTTAATCAAAATTATAATCATATACAAAAGGTGAAAAGAGTAGGCGAATGGACCCAAATACATACATGGATTTTACTTACGTTTACACACTTTTACAAGAAGAAATACAAAAGATAAGAAAAACCGATATTTTAATTTTTTTTTTCCTTCATATACTAGAGACATTCGGTATGCAAAAGATCATCAAATAAATAACATAATAATTATCGGTTACTCCACAAATCAATCGTCATGCATAAAGGCGTAAATTTAAAAAAGACAGGAAATGTTTAGAAATTGTCCCATCGATTTGCAAGCTTATTCATGGAAACAATTAGGATTCACTTAAAGATTATCACTAAATTGAGGATATTTAGGTATATCGATTCTTTATGTATATAATATAATGCTACTTAACAATTAAGCGGTTGCATACAGTGGATTGACTCGAACGACTGAATAATAATTAATAATGTTGAATTTGAGAATGGAAGTATTGGACCGATATGCTGCGCATCTAGAGAAGATTGATTATCTTCGAGGGGTATTTATCCGTACACAATTGGATTATTTTTGGTTATATATATATTTGTTTCTATTATTATTCAGTTCCCGTTGCCGTGTCCTCCCATTTGACACATTAACTGTCATTGGTGAACTATGGTTAGTCAATATTGTATACATTACTTCAGTTCACATTCAATATCGCTTCTATTTTATATTAATGTTAGTTTTCTGATTGGTTGACTGTGTGGACGGGTTTTATGTGTATATAAAAGAATGTCTGAAACATAATATGATTCTGTCCAGTTGGTGTATCATTTTGTGTTCTTCTATCTCCGGCTTGGGACTGGGTGGGGATAGAGGAGACGCACAGTGATCGACTAGGCACCCCACTGGTGTTTCGATATTTCAACAGTTTTTTTTCTACGTCATAACATGAATAGTGATGGTAAACTACATAAAATGTTTAACCTGGGTCAATTGGGTTGATTGCAGAAAGTTAGGCGTGGCCGGCCAAGAACTCTGACATCCTGTATCAGGTAACGCAGAAGCAGACTGAAGCATGTCAAGGTCAGTCAAGTCAGGACAATTACTATTATACTGAGTAGTAGAGGAAGATGGTAAAATACTACGTAAATGTCCGCGAGATAACTTAAAATTGTGGTTTGAGACCCTAAGCAAAACGGTTAGATATAGGTCACAGTGACACAGATATATTCATTCTTCAGTATTCCTCCAATCTGAAAAGTACTGACTGTAATCAGTTCACAGTCATACCTGGTTTTATGTTTCTTATAACTGACTAAATATCAATAAAACGATTCGGATGTTAGGAAGCAGTTACACGACAGGTGGTTTACATCAAAAGCAAACAACAAAAAGAAGGATGTGATTAGACGGCAGTCTTATACAACAATCAAAAATTAATCACTAAAAGTGATGACATAAGCTGTACTCAGGCTAAACACAATAATTACGAGATTCTAACGCAAAGAATACATACATGCATGTTATAAATAGATACTTACGCCAACAGACATAGCTTTAACAAGCTTTTTCTGACGACTATGTCCAACTATTTCACATTCGGCTATCTGATCTTCATCACTCTCTTCAACATGATCTGAATCTTCCTGTTCACTATAAACATCTGGTATAGGATAATCTTCATCTTCATCGATAACTATAAAGTGAAATGGTAGAAAATGTTAAATAGACGAAAAATACCTAACCAAATGTGTCAAATAATAGAATTAAAAATGCGACTAATGATTGTTAAAGTCCAAAGAACATGTACAGATCATATCACCTGTATACCAGTTAGTCAATACATACATATATATGTACATGAATGAGTGTTGTAAGATCTAATTGGAAAAAATATAGAGTCACGTTCTGCCAGTACTCTTTATTATGGGATAATATCAGTTGGTGAACTACTACTCAAAGACAGAAAGAACCAGCCCTTGTTTGGGACTACTTAAAACTGAGCATCTGTGCTAATGAAAGACAAATGTCGGAATAAATTTTCTGCAGGTTCAGTTAGAAACCGGAGTCAGTGAAATCAAACATGTCGCTAGTGAGGAGATCACTTACTGGATGATGATGGTACGACATATAAAGTCCACAGAATAATTTTGTCTCCTTGTATGTTTCATGTTAACATAGGTATTAATTCAAATACGTGTATTTACAGAAGTACTTTCTCAATGAAACTAATTTATTTGTATACGGCGATGTACTGAAGAAGAAAGTACAATTCCCACCTACAAATAAGCTTTAACGTATGAAAAATAAATCTTTTCTAAGTTTTACAGTAAAGTTAGTGACTATGTATTTAGGTTACAAAATCAATTATTTCACTTCTAAATTACAATCAACAAATAATTTTAAATGTGTATGATCTGAATTTTCTTTGTAGTTGTCATACATGGTCGGAGTATTATCAGGGTGGTTACGTAAATTACGGCATACAGGTTTGATAATGAGATAATTTTAGTGATGCACTGATTTTAGCTAAAGAACCATTACTGACTCAATAGGTGTGCACTCGTAAACATGAATAGAACATATAGGTTTCATAACTAGAGCATTGCTACTAAACCAGTGAGTCAAGATCCAATAGTTCGCATTTCATAATTTAGCCAACTTGTAATTTGTGTCGAATATTCTAGTTCCATATGAAAGATGTGTGAATAGGAGCAAGGCAAACAATAATAACAACACCTCTGAAAAATGACAATAACATAAAATGTTACTGAGGATTTTATGATTACTAATGAAATACGTTAGAGGATGATTAAATAAATGAATAGATGAAATGCAACGCAATAACTGCTCATGAGTTCGGATTATTAGCTAGAAACCTACGGAGTAATATCCAAGGCATGTATTATGTTTAATGAAATAGCATGCATATAATTTATTAGCTGCTATAAGCGATTAGATGACATGAACTTTCTAGACTCTTAAATGAATTAACCCTTGGATGTTAGAACAAACACCACCTGTCATATCAATAAAATATCTTTAAGATTGTTCAAAGATGGTCAGGTGTACCGAAGCAATAAACAGTCAAGAAAAATAATTATTCCAAGACCCCACTGATCAACAATCTGTGAATATATATATATATATATATATATATATATATATATATATATATATATATGCATGCAAAAAGAGTGTGAATGACGTCAGAGCGATCATGAAAAATATAGGAAAAATCAAATGTACAACTGTCATAGAGAACGGTTAAGCTAATGTGTAAAGTATTTCAGAACTATCTTCGGACTATCGTTTTTAATATTTTAACTTCATACTTGCCTCGATTTTTAATAATATTTATATTCTTCTTGTTCTAAGCCCACGATTATATCACTGACTATTACAATTGTATTGATGCTATTTTTTCAATTATATTTATGTATTCCCTGAGGACGTATGTATATATTTAAAGAATCGTTTAAAAAAGCATTTTTGGAATTTGAATCCTGAATTGCCTGACTACTGACTTAAAGTGGTGTCATCTATCGTCTGTGATTAAACAGATTCAGGGCAGACTTACATGTGTTAGGAGTACCTTGATCATTAGTAAAGATCGACAGAGGACTCATTGACCCATAAGTCTTGGGTCACTGGTCAGTCGAAATTCATTGTCAATAAATGTTCAACAAAACAACATAACGATGAATAAAAATTACTACGTAAATGGCACATCAGAAAGTAATTTAATGTTTCACTGCACTAATCACTAAATAAATAACTAAAATTATTGTTTAGTCAAATAAAAAGAAAATATCTATAAAATACGTTTACATTTGAAGAGAATGGATAAAAACTTAGAGTACGATTTTTGGTTAATTACTGTAAGTTATGCAAAGGCGAGACAATCTAAAAATATATGAATGTACAAAAGTTAAAAATTTCAGTAATACTGGTAACAAGCAACCTTATATTACACGAAATGTGTTTCCTTCATAATTTTAAATTAAGTAAGAACGAAAACAATTGGAGAGTACTGAAGCCTCATAGTATTCCGTGGCTTCCTTGTCAGCTAAATAAACCTACGCAATTATAAATATTTTGAATTATTTGCATAATGACGAACATTCCAGTCATTTAAATTCTAAAGTGTGTCAATAATTCGAAATGATTAGAATTATGTAAGTGAATTTAGCTGACGAGAAAGCGATGGAATACTATGAATTAGTAGTACTCTGCAACTGCTGTCATTCATGATTTATTTAAACTGTTATATCGGGAGATTCAAGAAGAGTAACTGACCTGAGCTGTTTTCAGAAGACTATTTTATTTATTTTAAGTATGTATAAATCGGTTACTTCGTTTCTATTATTGTCATGTTCACAACACCCTAACCTCCAATTAGACTCACGAACTGTTTCCATGTCACTTGTTATTCAGGAACTATGACCAATTAACCATGTACCTGTGTCCTCGGCCCTTAGTTATTACTGTTCCCGTATGTATAAATGTTATTCTCCCTATTGGTCTGATTTTGTAAACGTATTAGGTATTGTATGAAATACAATATTATTTGTCTAGTTGGCTCATCCGTCTTGTGTTTTTCATTCCGGCTTAGGGACTAGTAGTCGCGGGGTAGACGTATACGGGCACTGACTGATAGTTATCGAGGTCACGCTATATTTGCCATACGATTATAATTGGGTCGTACATTTATTCAAAAATATAACATAAACTTTATGTTTGTCTTGGCATTCAAAATGAATAACACAATTTCAATCTTTAATATAAAGTCTCTGCCTTTTGAATGCTATTTGGAAGTGATTTAGAAGAGAAAACGATTTAGAATATATAAGTAATAATTACTGTAAAGTAATAGAGTATATTAATTCTTGTCAATATAAAAGAACAAAATAATTGGTTAAGGTGTTACATATGATGGACAAGAATTACGTCCAACAATCAGGTCTTAGTGGCAGAGAAATTGAGTGACCTACAAAATTCCAACTGTCTACGGCATCTAACGATGTTTACTTCTATAATATTTCATGTGTAAGCTACTTATTTTATTATTAAAAAACAGACTGTTAATCAGCTGTTATACGACATCTGTTCAGTTGGTAGTTTACTTCTATAGGTTGGTCTCATGAGCAGTTATCCCTTCTATCTTACCAATCAAATGACTCGCCACATCCATTAATTTAACAATCCCAAAACGTTTGTTCATTACGAACCATGAAACTTTTACTCATAACACACTGCATTATAATTTAAGCTCTTACGAAAACAAAAGGTCTTATAATAATGAAACTGGTCTCAGTATTATAAACTGAGCCTTCTTATTAAAGAGAATTTCTGATATACTTGAAAAACAGTCGTAGAAAAAGTGATTAAAACAACAGTGAAGAAACCAACTAGTAGTAACTGTGATCTTTTATTTAATTGAAGTCTGGCTGCAGTGCAGTTATCTTTGGCTGACAATCTCCGAATAAAAAATCATCAGTTCTAGATTTCATTTTTAAGTACCAAACGTGCAATCTATCATGTGTAATCGATAGAATTAACTAGAAATTTGTTTTAGGAAGCTAGGTTTTAAAAGTAACTGGTGAATTTAAACAGGTAGACAATGGAAAATAATGAAATAAAAATGAATCAGTCATGAACAACGCGGAACACGGGACATATGTGCATCGGTGAAGATTATCCTACCACACAAGCACAGCAAGATATATACTATAGTGGAAGTAGTAGTGGTAATAATAGTGATCATAAAAATATTAGAGCATTATCAAAAAGAAAGAACTCATTGAAAGGAATATATAAAATAATGATGAAGTATACAATCAAAGAGAAAATAGTGAGTGAATGAACCTAAGCTATTAAGACCGATTTCGAGTCACATCACACAACGTCCCCAACTGACGGTTATTGAAATCATGTGAACCTTAATTATAAGATTTGAACGTAGCAACAAGACAAAGACCGAAAGTCAAGGACTTTATGAAGTAGTACTACGTTTAAGTTTGGCCCCTAGTTTTCCTTTATACAACTCCGACACCAGTTACCATCGCACATAGAGGAAGACAGTGGTTGCAGGTATGCAATATATGAACCGAAATCCTCAATGAATGAAGATTTGTAACTAAACTAGAACCCTATGCTGAATATCAATATTGCTTACTTGGTGATTCCGATCGACATAAGTAATATTTCGAAGACGCCTATGATCAAAAACTGGTAACCTACGAACATTTAATTATAAGGGCTATTGTTCACATCCAAATATCGAAATATTAATGATTCTTATGACTTCAAAATTTAAAACAATTAAGTGATTGAGTGAAAAGTTATTGGGTTTTGACAATCTTAGTGAGAGCATCAACACTTATTAGAATAAAAATACATTCACATTTCAAAAAGGAAACGATATTAAACAGTAAATAAGAATCTTAGTAACATTAATGAAGTATTTAGTAAATATTTAAATACTTAAAATTTATTTATAGAAGACTAAAATAGAATCGGAATTTAAAAATAGGATAGGCCGACGGAGAATAAACAAATAATGATTTTCTTATTTAGAAATCAATGAATAATTATTATTGATCCGGAAATAATAATAATCGTAAAAATAATGGTAATAGCAAAAATATCCCCCACTAACCTTTACGCTTTCCATTAAGTAAATCTTTTTCGATAGGTAAACTTGATAAGTACAAAACCTCGATCCTACCAATTGGATGGGTGGAGCATTTTGGATCAGTATATAGGTCCAAGAATCGATTCTCAATACGTCGCTGCAAAACCTAGATATCGAAACGAAAAAAGATACACCGTTGTGGCTAGGGGGATTTTAAAAAGGTAAGTTTATAATATTGTTAAACTTGTTGTCGACTAAAAGCATATAATTACATTATGAAGTCGGCTCATTTCTAACGGATTAATACATTTTGTAAAACAACTTTTGTTAACATCGCATACATACATATCAAATGGAATTTAAAAAATATAAGGAATCACAGAGGTTATTGCACATTTTATGATGCCATTCAACGTTTTGTTGTTTACTATGACTGAAATAAGAGATAACAGATGTAACCAACCGTAACAGGGGCGATCGTACAATAGCATGAAACGACTGAAGTCAGAAATGTAAACCTTTGGATGTCAATTCTGTAAAAATTAACTATGAAATACTTTCCACTAATCATATGACATTAGAATCGGTCATCAGTGAATCTAAGTGCCAAAATTTAGAAAGTCATTGCAGCAATGCAGCTACAAAGGATTATGTGCAGAACTTTTAAGTCTTCTAGCTGGTCGTAATGACATACAGATACTAATTTCCACAAAAATAAAGGGATATCTCATATCATTCAATTTTTATTATAGATCTGTAGAAATAATTATCCATACTTAACGATAATGAAATTGATACCATTTAATTAGTTGCATGCTAAGTAATAATAATGCTTACCTCCCTCCCCCCCTCAACCTATATCTGTTTACTGAAATTTCTATTGTCTTTTTGTTACAGAATAACGGAAACGTATTTTCTGTTCTCACCTAACTTATTAACATTAAATTTTTCATGAAATATTTCTGTTAGTTTTCTTAACCTGTCAGTTTTATGTCCTAATTTATTCATTCACTAATTATGTTAAAAAACTAAAACTAACAAATGAATTTTTTGCTTTAATTACTTTACTAATCATCCAACATTATTTTCATAAACAACTTTTATAGAATTTATGTTACTACGTAATCAATCATCATTTGATTAGTATTGCACTAAGTATTGATGCAAAATATACGTATTGGTGTAGGGGTATGATGAAAAACTAATTAGAAAGTGTTTTCTCTATATTTTTGTTTTTTTCTAAATAAACAAAATGAGAATTTTTCCATACTGAATTCGCACCTACTTTATTTCAGTGGATATGAATAGATAATTCTTTTAACGTAACAAACTCTCTGAAATATCAAATATAAATAAATAGCCAATTTCCATATGGTATTAACCAGAATGTATATGCAAATCGCTAAAATGGAAATTGTATAATAGTAGTTTCTCTGATAATTTCCAGCAGGGCGAGATTATGTTGTAAATCGAAACCATATGATACTAATAAAATTATAAAATACACATAGAAATCTATGATTTTATGCATATATATATATATATATATCAGTAGATAAGTAGTGTTACCAGTCCCTATGTAAAACGTAATGAGTACATAAACCTAAACTTGGTAAATTAGTTATATTACATATAATCTTAATTCAAACAATAGTCTAATACTTGAAATGTACATAATATCAGTCTGTCGCTTGACATATTGTGAGCCATTTAGACCAATCAACCACTCAATTTTAAATTATTATAATTAATTAACACAAATTTAATGATTCATAGAAAAAAAATAGTTCGTATAGTTTTCGATGCATAAATAACGTTCCCCCTACATCAAAAGAAACAGCTCTAAATGTGTACACTACATAGAATGCGTCAATATCATAAGTCAACCACCTACAATCATTACATAGTACGTTAGAAATACAAAACAAACTGATAGGTGACAATAACCCAAACAGATAAAGCGTAACAAATCTTGGGAAATAAGACACAAACACGAAAAAAATTCATTACATTTAATTGTGAAGTAGGAACATAATTGTGTATAATGTTTAACAACGGACATCTTGCTTATTACAGATGGTTTAAGTAAACAACTTTTAAGTTTGGTTGTACCTATTGAACAATTAAGCGATAGTGATATTAAGCATTACACAACTGTTAAGGTCCAAACATTGAGGCCAGAAAATCGATAAATGGTAAAAGCAAACCAAGAACAAGTTTGGTTAGCATTAAATTAAATGACGTAATTTACAGAATGACCAATTTTATGATTATCGGAATCACGTAGATAGTTTATTTCTGTGATCTGACAAATATAAAAATTGATGTTTTGAAACACAAATCAGAATAAATCACACTTTTATATTAGCGACTATTAACCGACTATTTGAAGACTGAACGTTAAAAAATGGCGTCACGATACATTGAATAATATTAATCATCCTTAGAGAAGAATTTCTCATTGTTTAAAAACACTGTACTATTATGAATTACTGTTGCTGGCACAATATGAGCAGTCATGACTTGTGTCTTTGTGAAATCAGTCAAAATTAACGTTCAGTTGACTACTGGAAAGCACACAATGTCCTCGCTTATTTCTTAAAGATGATTGAATCCAGTGAACCAATTTTTCATGTAGCCACTAAATGACTCAATATCATGTGCATAATACGTGGTAATAAAAATGGTTGGAAATATACAGCAAGAAACCCTTAACCGAGAATTTGTATTAGTCAGAGTCCGTCAGCAACACGTGCCAGTAATCTTGAGGGAGCTCAGGTTCCTCCCGAGAATCAAATCCTTATTAATCAGTTTTAAAGTCTGAGGCATTACATCCAAGTCATTCGGGTATCTAGTGACCTACTGTAAGATATATTTAGATTGGTTTCAGGTACGGCTTACTATCAAACACTTACTACCACGCGACTGCCATCAATTTTCATCACGTGCATATCCTGATAAATGCCATTCACATTTGAATTATATAATTCGGATCACTTAAGGAGTTGTGAAGACCACTAAGTGTACCAAGAATGTTTTTAATTACAAGTAGATAGTATTTAAAACTTATTCATTAATTATTTCTTACAAAAAAGCACTGTTGAAGTAGACCTGATTATAAATAAACATGTATTGAGTCAAAAAACTTAATAAACCAATGGACAATCATGTTTTTATAGAAAATAAAAACACTAAAAAGCGTTGAGCGTAGAAATGATAAGCATTTTTATGAAATAAGTAGAAATTTAGAGAAGTAATTACATTCTTACATCATCCCCAAATGTTATTGGATGCCAATATCATGCAGATAACATGGTAATATCCTACCACTAGAATGAAATGGTATGATCAATATTATTTTAAACTTTATATAATTGATTATCTGAAATCTATTATTCCTCTGCTGTGATTTAAAAGCCTTTCAGTTCATAAAAATACTTCATAAGATCCTATTAATATTTTAGAATTTATTGGTGCAAATATAAGCAAATTTAGAGAATATACATATGTTAATACACACTTGTGAAATGATATACTAACTATCAAGTACACATGCTTCGTTACTTAGAAAGCAAAAACATCTCAGTAGATATAATAATTAGCAGAAGTTGTTCAACTAATTTGGTAGAATTATTGCATTAGTAATTTATCCAAACAAATTAAACAAGCTTAATATTTATGTAAATGCATAACTGATATAAAATGAATGTCACAGTAACAAATTATGAGTCTTATCAGTACTAATAGGTACATACTAACTGCAGTGAAATCTGCACATGTTTACATGTGTAAATTAATTTGCAGACTTCAGATGATGTATATTTAGTTTTGGATTAAATAGTTCACATATGTGCAAAATTATTTAATTAAAATCATGAAAAGATATTACTGCATTTTAAAATGATTTTATTATCATTTATTGATCCTTATAACCGACTGCAAGGTCCAGCATGGATCGCTCAAAACTCATTTACTACATAACATTTTATAAACTCGATTTCCAATGACATTGGAGAGAACTAAAAATACTACTCACCTTCTTAAAAAAAAGTAGATAAAGCTAGTGATAGAAAGTTAAGTAGTTCCACTAATAACCCACAAATTCGGGCATAAGATTTATTAATTGGAAATACTATGACAATTAAAATTAAGATGTGACAGTAGATACAACTATCATCACCTAAGTTTGCAATGTATAAGTGTTAACTTTAGACTAGGTAACGATTAATGAATCACTTTCCATAGAAATATCAAAAGGGTAGTTAAGTTACTAATTCTTTCAAAACAAGCAATTGACTTCAATAACAAAGTAGTTTCCTTTAAGGCGATATTTAGTGTCTACCCCTACTGTTTAACAAAATAACGCTTAATTTCAGAAATTGAGCTTAATGCATAACGAGAATGATAACTGCATGAACTGATGTATATTTGGGTTAACCAACTACATAGAGTAGTTATAATGAAATATTTTTACTAAGAGTGCATTAATTAATCTTCCCAGCAAAGCCAAATATGCACTAGGAATAAAAATGTGATTTATTCATATCTGTACATATCGGATGATTAAAATTAAAAGACTTGAATACAAGATAGTTTCTGTTTAATTGTGCATACACGAGAGCTACAAACTGTAGCTGATATCAATAAACATAAAAGCTAATTTCAGAAAGTTTTAAAAACTTACCTGAGCGAGATTAACGTTACAGTACGCCAGCGTCTTATACCCTAAATTCACAGCTTTGCTTTTGTACTTTTTACGACGCTGAAGTAAAATTTGAAGCGTATTAGAATCTCGTGTAAGAAAATGTGAATATTGAATATTACACGTAAAATCAATAAGAACCGAACCACCGCCGCCAATTGTAGATGCACTTATGTTGAGAGGAGGACATCCTGATTGATTAACTGAGTCACTGCAGCCAGTTTCAGTCGGGTTATATAGAAGACTGTTAGAATGCAAATTCGTTAACCCATTTTGTGGCTGTGAGGCACGTGAAAGAACAAGAGTAATTTCGGGTGACCGTAAAACTCGGCGAGCTGTTCCATGCATACGAACTACCACATAAAATCCAGTGTTAGCACATTCAGGCTCAATGGGTTTATCCAATATTATTTGCACCAAACTAAGGCTGCAAAGTCTAACAACATAAATTTTTACTGGGATTAGGAAACAATCACTAATAAAAGTACAAATGTAATATTTTTGTGGTCAAAGCATATAATTAGATGTTGAGTGAAAAACGAATAATCTAATCAAAAATGGTCATTTTTATTTGGAGGCAACAGCAAAAACTTATTAGATCTACGTGCATATTCACCTTATATACATGCAATAAGTGTTGAAAATGGACTAAACGAACAGAACAAATATAATTTCCAGTATATCAACCGAATATAGTCAGGTGTCAGAACATTTTGTTTTGTTAGTTTGGTAGTGTTAATACTCATCATATAACTGTACCTCAAAAGCGGGTAACTAAATTTATTTTGTTACCCTTAACTTTTCAATTGTGACGTCGCGTAATACAAGACAATGATATGTCTGCAACTATCAAGTAGCTGGACAGTTTAAAATAACTATTCTATATCCCAGAAAAAAACGATGAATTTAGAAAACATGGTACCTTAAATATCACTTCTGCTTTTTATAGAATGATTATCAGAAATGTGAACCAGCTAGCCAGTGACGCCTGATAATAAGACTGTGACACAACACCAATAGCTTGCCTTTATCAAATATTTGGCATTGACGCCATCCTAATTTACGTCATATTTTCAGCATTTGCTTCGAGACAAGACAGGAACATTTTTGCTATAAGCCTCTTTTCAAAATGTTTAACCTACACGAGTACAAAGTAACAAACTCCGAAACATATATATCATGAATATTATTGATGTTCATAGGAGAGAATCAGTATCAAGCTCCAACTAGCTTATGGTTAACTAACTGATCGATATCTAAAGTGACAAGTATAAAAAAGATGACTCGAGGACTGTTCGATGATGAAATAAATCGCTGTGTCGGATGAGCATAGGTGCAAAACACATACACTAATGAAATATCTTGTATATATAGACTGTTTAAGTGAAAACAATGTTTACATTGTTTAGTATTTGTAAGGTCACGTCAACAATAATAGAGTAAATGCTGTTGTGATTAATGGGATGTTTGATTAAAGTAATATGTAGATATTAAGACAACTAGTAGTAAAGAGAGTGAATCGTAAAAATCGGGTTATATATCACACTTAAGCTTGTTTGACTGTCAGCATTGAGTTAGTGAACGATCGCAACTACAGTAAGAGAAACAAAAATCTAGAAATAAAGGACCTGGATTCAGTGCATGTTATTTCGATGGCGTATAAAGGCTTACATAAAAAATCAATTCACTGTTGTCCTAGATTGCACTTTTGAGAAGCGTCACAGTAACTAGTTATAATTTAAAGTATCAACTGAGAGTAAATTAATTTAGTATATAATGTTTTTAACTTCCTCCTCTCTTTACCGATAGCAAGTGGTGTCAATAAGCCAGAACCATAAAACTCTTTGATGGGATAGCTATACTAAGATAGGCTAACAATAAATGAAAGCCCACTGAAGTGCTGACGTAAACATAATATTGAGTAACATGGCCGCATTTTTTGTCTTCCAATATGATCGATGACATGCTTCAGATAGGACTTCAGACTCCTTTCATACCCAAAATAAAAGAACTTCATTCGACTTATATCTTGAGTAAGCTGATAATTTATCAGTAAACAGGCGGTGAAAACGCAACAAGATTTTATGGAGGATATAGTCGGGTCTCTGAATGAGCGTTTTGTCTGGTAGAAAATAATAGACAACAAAGTCACCTTGGGATTGCATTCGATGAGGATTTCTCAGCTTCCCACGAAGCAGACATTTTCATAGAAATCATCCCAGCACTAGGCATTGCTTACAACTCCTGCCTCAAGGTCATCTAGCAGTAAAGCTTGTAAAAGCGCCTTTAGTTCATCATTCTTCAATAACTTTATAGTAAGCACAATTTGTGCTTTCATGCATAAAGCAAATGGTCATTTTAGTCTCTAACTTATTACAAATGTACATATTATGTGGTTCCGTTAAATACGGAAAATCTTGATCCTACAGTGTTATGTTTCGGATTATTAGTTCTATGCACTACTTGTATGACAAATTCCCCCCATGAATTCTCCTGTTGACAAGTCTGTAATCAAGGTGATGGATGATCACTGATAAATTACGTAAATTAGCAAGAATGTTGGGCAGATAATACTAGATAAACATTTTGTACTCTTCTAGCTGATGGTTACTATTAATACTAACTTGATCAGCCTCTATTTTGAATGCTCACATAAATAAAAATTAAACTCGCAAGAAAAATCAACATGAATTCACAACTGTACGAGAAGTAAGTAAACATTGCCACAGTGACTTTCTATCTTTAATGGCCTCTGGTCCACCTTCGTTTAACTAATGTATAGTCTGTAAGGTAGATAAATATAGTTCTATTATTTCCTTTTCCGTTCCTTTTTTCAAGTACAAAAGGTGATTCAAGAAAATTAAAATATTTTTGTCCAAGGGCTTCAATCATAATATGTTTGGTTATTATTAATTTCTGTTATCGTGTTTTAAGATTACAATTGTCTCAGAAGTAGCTCATTCACACAACTGAATATGCACAGTGGAATAATTATGCATAGCAATTAGGGTTGTAATCTTGACTATGTGCCTGAATTTTTATCTTACATGTATTCTCACTCGGTAAGATCCTCTTTTTAATACAATAAATAAACAGTAAGGTCTAGCCATTGCGATTAAGGTGAAACAGACTAACGAATCATTTGACGATGAGGCTATACTTTATATCTTGCTACTCTAAACTATCGACAACATATACCTATGTGCGTCCCATTGGTCACGTCTTTGTTTATTAAAGCCAGTACAGTCAACTAGCAATTAATTTTTCGTTGTCGTCAGCACAGTGATGGGACAGACTGTGGAATATGTTGTAGACCACGTTGTGATACTTCATGAGAATTGATGTGCCGTATATACCTTAGAAGGAATCAAATTAATGTCACGTCTTTGCTTGATCAATTTGACTTAGGTTAGGTTGCTGTTCATAGCTCGTAATAAAAATCATTGTCTTTTATTTGAGTTCAAGCTAACTAAGGAAATAACTTTTAGCTGAGAACGTTATTCAGATTTATGTATCTTGTACTCTAGAAACAGTTAAGTAAAACAACCTACAACCATAAGGTTTCAAATATCTCGCTGTTTCTCCATGGAAACAAAATATGTGCCATGATGAGTTTTGACCGTCAATAAACAGGCCATAAAATTAAATATAAGTCGCACTAGCTTAAAATAGAGTAAATTAATAAAGTACAATTATTCTAAAGTATACTGTTTTCCGCTCTCAAGTGTAAAAAGGTCTATTAATTGCAGGTTGCATACATTTCACTGCATCCTTAAATAAGAACATCGAATTTATGACTTGGGCTTACTCCCTTACTTCAGTTACAATTGTCATTAATAACATACCCTTTAATATGAGGGTAATTTTAATTAAATTCGTTTTTCTGGAGATAGACTGATTCACACCTACGTTTCTAGGCTTTCCACAACTTGGGCACTGGTAATTTAATACGGTCTATATGTGTGGCGCAACAACACAGGTACCAAGAACCTTAGTGGATCAACCATTATTCATTAAACAGTCTGAAATCAAGTAGAATAACGACTTCATCTGACACAAAATATCTTAAACCAGTATATAGGGAAGTATATTAACGTTAAACCTAATTACAGTTAAGCGGAAACGGTGTTAAAAACATTCTTCCTCAGCTAAGCAAGCCTTGACTTGTCCAACAACTGACTAAATATAACTTGGGTTGGAATTTATCTTCTCTATGGCTAACTTCTGTTTCCACAATTAGCTGACCGATGCGGCAATAGACTTGCAGACTAAATTGACATACCACTTAAAGTCAGTCGCAGTACAATTTAGTCACTTATTTCAATTATTGGACAGCAATAAAATACAATTATTTTAATCTCATCTACAAACTGGAGGCCAGTTATGATCACCATATATTTTAATATAGTTTGTAATACATTTGTACCTCACAACTGTATGAACTGATTATTAATATCACTTTTCTTCATTTGGGTATTTTTCGTCACCCATTGAGATTCATAGTAAAACGTTAATAAGTATTTTTCTTTACTGGTTGGTTATTACCATTAGTTGTTAAGCATTAATCTCATAGTTTTCTTTTAACCCATTATTTGTGAATGATGAGGAGCGAGCTGTCAAAATGGGGCGCCAACGCTCAATTTTTCAATCCACATTTAGTGTAACACTAAAGTACACTTTCATATTTTAAATAAAAAGAACGTTTTTTTATTATTCAGCTTCATTAAGCAGAAATTATAACGGCCAAAATAATTAAAGGAGAAAATAACTTTGAATTACATTGATAAACACTCTCCTCCTAGTTGTAGACTATAAACTGTCTAAAGATGCATCAACGCTTGCGCTGCCGCATTGTATCCTTAACCTGCAGAATTCGAGCATGTAAATAGTAATTCTGCATAAATTCGTTTAAAATCCACATAGATTCGGAGTCATAGACATGACAACAATGAATATACCAGAAACCATATTTTACGAGTTTCATATAAACTCATCAGAAGTGACTGATTTTGAATTAAATATACTTTTCAACTAATATGGAATTCTTTTAAAATTTCCCCGGTGGCACTAACCATGTAAACAGCTTTCGTCAAAAACAATAGGACATCAAGTTGTCTAAAATGCATTAATTTTTTTCTACTAACACCTCAATTTATCAGGCTATTGTGAAGTATGTAGTAGCTCTGAACTCGTTGCTCTTATATTTCATCTTTGCTATGGCGGAATTCAGGCATGAAAAGTAACATTTTTATATTTAAAGAATAATATTCATCAGGTTTTATGAAACATTTATCTATTAAGAGCAGGAAAAATAAGTATTGACGCCACGCCCGTCAGTAAAACGGCTTCGTTGTGTAAAAACAAAATACCATAGCAATATCTCGACTTGAATTAAGTAAAATAGTGGTAATGAACACGTTAATAATTACTTATTCCAAACTTTAAAACTCTTCCTCTCAACTACATACGCACACTTCATAAATCTCGAAAGAAACGTCCAACAAAAACAAGCAAAGAATTTAATAAATCTAATTATCGAGGGTCTTATATTTCTAAAATCAGTAATTTAGACAAAAAACTGTAATTTTTTACGATGTGATATGTTATTTCATACTTGGTTCAGCATGTACATGTGGTACTGGTAATACGATCACACTGAAATCGCTCTTTTGAATCAAATAATTAGGTTAAGTAAGTCATTTAGTCTATGTTAACTCGTTAAGATGTTGAATATTTGATAAGGGTCGAAGGCGACGGTACTCTCGGTCGTAGTAAGCACTTAACGAATATCAGTCTTTTAAGCTTGTTCTTTAAAAAGGTGAAGATGAATGCTACTAATGTTTCCGAAAATATCGACAAAGTTTAAATTAATTCTTTTAGCCGATAATGTTTGCTAAACCATCAAGGTCACCATGTATTTCTAAAGCCCAATAAGTAATTTTAAAGTGTTTTATGCTGAATAGTACATCGCCTTTTTGTTTGCCTTCAATTTCACAATCCCCTGTTCAAATTCTCAGATATCTGATAACCAATGATTCAGAACCTCGTTAAACATAGTAAGTAGACATGATCCGTCCAAGAAAAAAGATAAGCGAAGACCAAGGACCGCTTGAAAGCTTGATTTATGTTAGGTATCGTGATGTGAATTATGAATTTAAGAAAGACTAATATGTGAACACCTTCAGAACGCCATCGGCAGGCCCTTACAAATCATAGCTCTGGCAACTACCTTCTTATTTAACGAACGCTTAATTGGGTTGTACACAAAGTCCGAGAAACTTGGTGATCTATACGTTTGCTTAGAAAACCCTATCTTTCAGTTACATACGTGCAGTCAAAAAGGCTCTGTTGCAACAGAAAATCTATATACTCTGACTGTACACACATATGGGATGTCCTATACATTTTATCGAATATTCGTTTGCAGCGAATTCCGGAAGCACAGCAGAAATAGCTTGGATGGCTGTCGGTGTCGACTCATGACCTCCTGTCAGTCAGGAAAAAACATTAGAGCTTACAGCTAATGATACCAAAAGATTTCGTTTCTAAAACTATTAGAAATACATTGGTTGCCCACTTGAATCCTAGGTCTAACGTAAAGGTTTCCAGAAAATATGATATTTCAGCAGTTCGTCATCTTACAAATTAGCCCGAACTACCTTAGTCTCGAAACACTCTGACAAACTAAAAATCAGATTAAAATTTAGGTCTGCTCTCTTCATAACCTATCAGAACTATCTAATCACGGACGTTACTAAATCATTGGAAGTAATATCAGTGCTTATGAATTCTCCTTTACAATTATGAAAATAAAGGAGTGTTGAGCTTCCACTGATCCTTTATGACAAATTGATTGGATACATTTGAAAATAGGAATTCATCGTCACTAATCTGAATTAAACTTAAGATTCTTACAAGACCTACCCATGACAAGAATGCAAATGATTCTAGTCTGCTAGGGCCAATAATAGTTACATATGACATTGCTGAGACTCGAAATGCCAGGCCATTGGATGGTTAGATGACTCACTATTCCATGTTCGGTACGCCCCTGTTAGGTTGTCCTTTCTTAATTATTGTGACTACTGTTATAATTGGAGTACTGAGATGTACTCATCTTGTGTCTCTAAATAAAGTTAGGCATACATTGTGAGTATCTGTATTCATATATTACAACGGTATTATAAGGTCCATGGAATACGTAACCCTACCACACCAATTGTTATTCATCTGTAACGCCCAAGAAACACCACGTTGTTTGATATCGGCGAGTGCGTTGTAGTCAAGAGAAAATAATTAATCAGCGTTATAGATTTAGTTCCAGCGTGATGGGTTTTATTGTGCCTACAGCTTTCCCCGTTATTGCCGCCTTCACTGATAACCAGTTTTTGTGTTCGCCAATAAACCTTGTTAGAATAAGCCAGGCTAAAAGAGTTGTCAGTTGGTGCATCTTACACGAAAGAAATACATAAGTTGTACAGTTGCACCAAATTGTTGAACGTGCAGTAAGATTCAGGCTTAATAAACGGTCAAGATAAGTTAGCCGGTTGAGTCTATGGCAGGGGCTACAAGGCCAATTCCAACAAAAACTTATAAGTCAGGTAAGTATTCGAAAAACGATTCAACAGGCTTCGTTAAGTAAGCTATTCGAATAAGGCTGATTAGCCGTGAGAGAAAGCTTTTAAAATACTAGTCATTCTTATCTCAGTAATCAAGTCAGTAGCAATAACACCTGATTGTAAGTGTATGTTATGTAGAGCAACCAAAATGTTTGATAAAACAACGTTCATAACAGAAACACTGCTTCACTGACTTTGATCATACATTAACAAGTTCCTGAACACTTATTGAATATTTCTACGTCTTACAAGATTTGCTATCAATCAACGCAGAAATTTTGGGAGTCCAACAGTAGATAATGAATCGAATAAGCAACATTCGGTATTTTCAACATGTCAGCATTCTCGACACCTTCCGGCAAAGAAGACTTAATTAATTTTCCTTGTTAAATCGATATAATTGACGATTTGCCTATAGCTTTAAATAAATCACACAAACACGCTTAAACATACCACATGTAGTCCCTAACCACAGATTCTACAATTATTAGGAGTGATAAGTAATAAAACTATCTGTGCCACACTCACTGTATTATGGAATATGATTAAAATTGTAGTCATTTAGGTTATCCTGATTAAAATGGCAGTCTATGAATCAACAGATGACAAGGACACACTTAAGAACCCATTCTTACTTGTTATATATCACAGTCGATAACACCTTATCAATCATAATATGTACCGCCTTATCTTTCTCCGGTATTTCATAACATATTATGCTATTTTTCTAGTAACACGTAAATACAAGTGACTTAAATGAGGCATAATTCCGCTCTTTCCAGCAGATGGTATCGCCATTTCTCAAACAAACAAAAACCGTTGGTGGATACATAAAAGATTAAAGGCTACAACAAGGAAACAAAAACAACAAATCACTGTGAGGAATGGGACAATAATAATTAAGTATGTGCAACAGAAAAATAGCAAATATACCAATCGGGCTCTATAAAATGCTGTAGTGGTAAATAATCCCCAAAATAAATAATCGCATAGGCTCTCAACATTGATGCTGACCATGTTTGTTTTAGTGGACACTACTAATTGAAGGCGCGCGGTCACGCATCACCACCAGATCACGACTCGAACCACCGTGGGTATCATCTCTCTCTAGTTTGCCAGGCTAGACGTTGCTATCCCATTAAAGCTCTGTATACGATCAAATATAATTTCGCTTCCATCCTTCAGTGCCTTCTGATTTCTTCTCATTCGTTAAAGTGGGGTGCATTCGATAGAAGTGGCTTTGGTTATACAACAAGCGCAACTTGGTCATATATCTGGGTATACTTCAGTACCTTGGTAAGGTGGTTTATAATTTGTCTAACAGCACTACAGTTGATATATAATCCCGAAACTTCTGAGCTAAAAAGTAGAGTAGAGTAAATGAAAATCGTTACTAAGTGAAATGGATATATAAAGAAGAAGTAGAAAACTAGAGGTAAACAAGGCAGACCACAATAGGGATATAATGAGGATAAGGATAATAAAAGTAAAGAGCAAAAAGTAAATGTGAAATAAAGATGCGAAACAGACTGCGAGAGGAAAATAAGGCAACTAAGGGAGATATAAGAGAAAAGCGAAAAATTAAAAGTAAAAGGCTAAGATAAATCTTTTGGTTTTTAGTATTGCTTTATGGTAACATCGCCACAATCGCACAAGCGTTTTGGACAGTATAATAGCTACCGACAGTGTATATTAATAACTATTGAGTATACTGGTCCAATCTGATAGATAATAAAGTTAATCGTCATAAGTCACAAAATTATTATAAGAGCAGTCGAAAGTTTAAATTATTTAATGAGCTCCATGTAGGAATTGTTATACTAAATAATGTGCGCACGCCGTGGAGGTAAGGTATTAGTCGTGCTTTTTGAACAGCCGTTTTTATGACATTTAGAATACCAAACTTACTTCAAAGATAAAATCAAGTAGAGTAAGAACATTTAAGACAAATTCGAACACCGGTTGTCGTCGATCCACTTTTTATAAACGTAGTTTAAAGTAGGCTGATCCGATTTTGTCTTCTATTAATGTCTTTCCAATAAAACTGGGAGGCACCCAGTATTCCAATAACAGGAGGTTTTAAACAAGTTTAACAGCAGTCACAGATTCAGGCAATACCAATACACCAAATATTGTTAAAGTCTCTAACACCATGCCCAAAGCTAACGATGAAGAAGAAATTTCAGCGGTAAAGTGAGAAGTAAGGGAAAAATCGCCATAGTTAAGCGCCTTTTACCATTCATTGCAAAACATTTCACTCCTATCACATTTATAGCAAATTAGTTTCCCTTTATTTTATATATGACAAACGAATTTTCTACTCACAGTTGACCTGTAACCCCTCAATCATTCGTGGTTTATGCTAAATTATATTTCGAAACGCGTTTCGCGTAACAATTTATCACATTTATATAAACTTATTTATCTCGTTCACAGTTAAACAACAATGGTATGCTAACTACAGTAGATAAATAATCACCTGTAATGATGCAACTTGTAGGAAACAATTTATAAGAACAAAGTTTATCTAATAGTAAAGTTAATGTGGTGTACATGAAACAACGATTTGATGGATTCTGTTCATCTCAACTGCCGTCAGATTTTTGTTCTTTCACTTGTGAATTCCGAAAGAGATAAAGTTTTAGTTATCTTGGTGAAGTCAATTAAGTAAAAGTATTCATGAAGTAAACCTGTTAAGACCCAAAGTTTGTTGGTCATTGATGATTGTTTAGCAGCTGTATACGCTTAACATTGAGGGCGTAAACATTTATCATACAGTTAATTATGACAATAAATATAGAAGTAATTCATACTCTGTGACACCACAACTCACATATGTTTTCTTCCTATCTTTTCCTTTATTTATTCTCTCACGAATATAGTGAAAGTATGGTTTTGTAGATAAGTAAGTGTCATCAACAACTTCGTTTTCTGTTTTCAAAGATCCAACAAAATGCTATATCTTTGTAGATATGAAGTGACTAATTAATCAACACTATACGTACACATTATTAATTTATAAAACCGTAAGTTGGAAATTGCAGTTTTCCTGGTTGTACCTAGTGTTGTGTACAATGTTCCCAGGCTAGATGTAAGAAAGTAGTGCATTAGGAACTTTAAAGTAGATTTTATTAAAGTTTTTACAGCTGACTGAAATCCTTGTTTACCAGGTAAAGAAAAAAGCGCCGACGTTGATTAAGATGTGCTGAAAATTTAACGATTCCGGCTTAAATGTATAAACCTAGCAATAGGTGACAACGGACTACCACTGATTACGTCTGCATCTGGATAGTTTGGTGAACTGCACATCTTCAATTTCTATCTCAGTTAACCTGTAGAGATAACCAGCTCTACACTTCTTGGTCTGGCTGTGATCGTATGTTAGACGCGAAACATTCCTCCCTATTTTCCAACTGTCTCTGGCAACGGTAATGCGTCTTAAATTTTGATTAGCTTTAGTTTTAGACTTCTAGCCTTGTCTAAACAATCTATAAGGCTTGTATGTCACTTCTAGAAAAAGCGTCGGCGACGATACTAGCATCTCGTTTAATGAAGCGTACGTCCCTAGTAAACTGAGAAACAAAATCTAGAAGACGGGCTTCTTGGGAAGAGTTTTTGTTAATCAACATAGTGAAAACGGGACACAATGGTTTATGTTTAATCAATATGTCGTAACCACGACTTCACAATACGTGACAAAAATGTTTGGCTGCTAAAAAAGCGGGTAACAACTCTCGACCTAACGTCATGGAGCGTGAGTGTGTGGAACACAAACGCTTAGCAAAGGTTGCTTAGAGTTTTAAATCATAATTCAGTTGTCGCTGAAAGATGGCTCCTACAGCATTCTTTAACGCATCATTACATAGAATGAGTCATGAGTCAGGATATGGGTCGATATATGAAAGTATTGTGTCGTTGTTCAAAGCTTCATTCATCTGATGAAACGAAGTGTGTACTTCTTCAATAAAAGTAAAATTTCCAGAACGTCCCTTAAGAAAGATTGTCAATAGTTGCAGTAAGTATGCATAGTGCCATATGAAATGTCGATAAATGTTATACGTGCTACACGGCGTAACTTCTTAAGGATATCTTGTGCAAGATATGATATTATCACTTCCACACAGTCTGTAAGCGCATGATACCGTGTGGAGTTATTGGATGGCCCGGAAAATTAACTTTTGTCTCGCCAAAGATGCGTTTTTGTGAGCGAATAACCACTTAAAACTGTTTAAAGTGTTAAAAAAGAGATCAGAGGTGTTGTATATGTTCATTTATACCATTGCCAACCATCGAAACGTCATCAATATATACAAGAACGAAGTCTAGGTCTCTAGTGACTTCATCAATAAACTATTGAAGAGTTTGTGCAGCGTTTTGCAGTACAAAAGGCTTACTCACAAACCCAAAGAGTTCAAACGGGTAGTGATAGCAGTCGCAGGTACATCTTCAATAGCAGCTGAAATCCGGTGGTATGCTCCAACAAAATTGATCTTTATGAACACCAATTTTCCATGCGTCTGCAAAGAGATTAGGAATGGTATGTCGGTCGAGTACCGTATTAGCATTTAAATGTCTACAATTTTATCATATATGCCGGTCGTGGCATTTTTAGGTACCAGGTGCATGAATAATGACCACAGACTGTTTGGCTGTTGAATAGTGCCTACTTGTATCATATGTTCAAACTGTTTCTTATCTGAAGCTAGTTTACCCAGAGAAAGGGATTGAGGGCTTGTACACACTGTGTTACTTCATGTGACAATCGTGTGAACGATAGAGTGGGTGAAGACTGTTTATAATTATTAAGCTTGGTGATAGAAGCGTTATGATTCAAACTGGGGGTGAAAAAACTGTTTGTAGGCATAGAAGGTCGGATACTGTAAATAAGTGGAATGAAAATATTACCTATGGATGACAGCTTAGTGTTGGGGTTAATTATTCTTCTTGCCTTCAGGTCAACAACTAAATTATATGACTGGGGGGAAATCGACAGCTGAAATTAGTCGTTGCGTCTTCTAAAAGGAAAATTCATAGAGAACGGTGCAGCAAATCGAGGTCTAAAATCAAAGACTATTGTCCGTACGTAGGAGTGAAAGTGCAGCTTGCTGCTTGTAAGACCACCATGCCTAAACAGACACAAACTCTGATAGATAGATTTAGAAATGTAACGTCAACTCTAGATTTTGTGTCGATGAGGAATTTACAAACAGAAAGTTTGTCAAACATACACCCAAGACGGTTATAAGCCGTTATATCAATACAACTTGGCGTGCGAGTTTTCCTGATGTTTACTCTCACTTATTGCATTGGTTTAAAATATGATGCAACGACGAGCTCCGTTTCCATACTAGCGAAATCATCAGTATACATTCTTTGATTTTCTAGGTGTTCTAGCTCATGACCACGCGTTCGTTTTCTTCTTCGATATATGGATCGGGGTAGACGAATGCTTATATTGACAATAAGTCTGAATTAGAGCGAGGCTGATCGTCAGAATATTTAACAAACTATGATTCACTAGGTGTCTGTGAAGCCTCATGATAAGTATTTGCGTCCAAACTACTGGCACAATCGTAATACACTTTCGTCATTTTATCAGCCATACTTGCTGAAGTATCAAAGTCAATGGACGCTTCCAAAATGCTTAAAATCTGCCGCACGTTAGACGGCAGTCACCGTAACTGTACTTGTTTGAACACTTAAGTATGGACAGTATATGTCCCAATAAACTGACGCGTGTGTCGTAACAACTGAAAAAGTAGTCTGTTGACTAAATCATAATGTGTCAATAGTTGTTAAAACTGATGCTCGTCGTAAATCGTAGTTCTTTGGTTAGCAGCCGTTTTAAGTTTGTCATACGGATTCTCGCCTGTCACGGGATCGATGACATCTTCAAATTTTCCTGCTATGTCTAGGGACAATACACATACAGCATGCACTTACCCCACTACATGTGAATTAATGCATCTGGACTTAAAAACATACTTTGACTTTTGCGAGCTGATCTCGTGGATTACGAGCACAATTAACTGGCAGTCGAGTATCGGATATAGTACTTAACTTGGACAGTGAGTCGCGGCTGACCAAAGAAACAGCTTGTGGTTGCAACACAGATTCGTAAAACATGAAGTGATAACGGAAAATTATGTTAACAGTATCAGCGAATCATGGACGAAGATAAGCCGTTTAGATCGCGCACATAAAATAAATAAACGTTCACGCTGACAAACATATATAAAAAGCATAAATGCCTTAAAAGACAGAATACCTAAATAATGTGAAATAAAATGTCGACCCACAACTAAGGGTACGTGATATATAAAAGAAAACACCCCAAACTATATGAAGATACCTCAACAAAATTCACATGAATCGATAAACTAAACGTGGCTCACCGTAAAATGTAGCGAGCACGAAATATTTATTTGAGTTAAAACATCCAGAACCAAATATCAGTTATCGTTAATACAACAAACAGAAAAAAAGTTTATACCGAATCACAGTAATTGATAAGAACTGCGATTTGTAATCGAAATTTAGTATCCCACATTCGTGAAATAGTGGACATGGTATCTCCTAACACAACGTTAGGCACTCGAGTCGGAACAATTAGCAGGTTGGACACATATATTTGTAAGACAGTAGCGAAGCTTGAAAGCCGGCGTATATAGCGGTAAATAGAAGTCAAGGTTACAAAGTTATCGTTTCTTACGTTTCGACATATATTGCCAAAAATATGCGTTTGTAAGCATATTTATAAAATTTTAGTATATTCATAATTTTAATAAGATTCTGAAGAAATTAGTGTCATTGGGAAAATTTTTCTTCAAAAGCCTTACGAAACACCTACAAATCCAAAAAGTGATGCTGTTTCATAGGCTTTAAAGAACGAGGTATATATATTTGTGTTATGTGATCAATATTATGGATTTGTTTTATCCATTGGTCGGTTATGGCCACACCCAAGAGATCATCCTAACTTATATTGTTCTGACACCTTTACTAAAATATAAGCTTAACTCAGAAGGCAAATGATGCTATAAACCTAGTGGATTAAATAGTGAAGGAAGGTCCCTACTAGTCATTAGTTTGTTAGCTTCCTTTACTGCAAAACTCAATGTATCTTCAATTGCGTCTAACCCTAACCCTAGGGTGAGTTTTGTCAGTCGCAAGTCCATGGAAAAATTTTGAATTGTCAATGACTGATCATGCATTTTAACATCTCTTAACACCTCATTAATATTAGAAACACACGTTGTTATCCGAAAGCCAGTTATTAACAGAGTTTCTTTAACTTCCGCAACAAAGCATTTTACATGGACAGTTCCTTCAAACGATGCTAGACAATTACTGACACTGAACAAGGCTGTCAGCTGTTGCCTTTATTCTTGTTTTATCTTCACAAAATATCAACACAGACTGACATGATACACAATTAACAATGGTTAGACAGACGGTTGTTCTAAATTCAGAAACCCTCTCTCAAGAGTCGTCTTTCCACAACAGGAACCCTAGATAATCTTGATCCTCTTCAGGGACCTCAACTTGTGGAAACATTCCCTCGATTATCTCTTGTAGCATCTTAGCCGGCTTCTTTTGGATTTACAACGGAATAATGAGGAAGATACGACTTGCCTGGTGTCTCACTAATAGCAGTCTCGTCAAACCCTCAGTCCATGTCTTAACATAACCTCCATATACCATATCCATAGATAGAAATAAGTCTTGAACCTCTTGTTTAGACCATTTGGCAGTCAAAGTGCTAAGTCACTGTTTTAGTCTAAGATCCTTTCTTCTCTCTTCCACAGGAGACCTATGGATATCTAGTTTTTCCTGTACTCCCACGACTGTTCTAACAACCTAAATGTGGCAGCATCGTCGATTGACAATGAGTTATCACCTCGATTATCTTCTCTAAGCTCTTCACTGTACGTATTCTTTTTCATCGACTCAAAATCTTAGTTGGGCCTAACTTTAGAGCAGGAAATTTGCTTGCAGAAGCAACCCCATCCAGTATAAAAAGTAACCTTGCTAAAAAAACGCTAACCAATAAAAACCTTTATAACCACTTTAACTCAGTCCTGGGAGTTGGAACGTCTCTCATAACGTCTCATGATAAAAGCCGAGTTTCTTCGGAAGCCACGAGGTCGATGCCCTTTCTAACAACAAGAACAATAATTAATACAGGTACATGGAATGTTCGCATTATGTGGGAGACAGGGAGAAGTATGCGAATAGCTAAAGAAATGAAAAGATGAAACCTGAAGTTACTTAGAAAAAGCAAAACCCATAGGTTACGAGTTGAATGACAACTATCATCCGCAGGAAAAGTGCTTTTATACTCCAACTACGTAGAAGAAAACGCCTCACACAAAAGGAGTAGCACCAATGTTGTCCCAAGAAGCATGGAAGGCTCTTATAAGATAGGAACGAAATGAACCCAAGATCATCAGAGCACCCTTCAAGGCGAAGAATGAAGGGATTATAGTGAATATAGTGCTATGCACCGGCCAACGACAGCCACGAAGGCGACAAAAATTAGTTTTATGCAAGGCTGCAGTCAATCATCGATAAATGCCCAGCCAAAAACCTGACCATTCTGATGGATAACTTCAGCACCAAGGTTGGAATGAACAATACCGAATATGAAGACATCATATGACGACAAGGACTGGGAGAAAGGAACAAAAACCATGCGAGGTTTTCAAATCTATGTGCCTTCAAAAATGGTTATAGGTGGCAATATATTCTCTCACGAAAGCATGCACAAAGCTGCATAGATTTCACCTGGCCGTATTACGAAGAACCAAACCGACCACATCTGCATTAATAAGAAGTTCAGAAGGACCATGAAAAGAGTAAGATCAAGGAGAAGTGCTGACAGAGATTCAGATCATCATTTGGTGGTGACTAAGATGAAACTGAAGCTGAAAAAGCACTAGAGAACTTGAGCAACAGTATTACAAAAGTTTAGCCTAGCCCATCTCCGAGATAATAACAAACGCAACGAATTTGAAACAGGTCTCAACAATAAGTTCTAGGCATTTCATGACCTACTAGAAAAAGGTGGAACTAATATGCAAGACGATTGAAGAGAGATTAAAGAAACATCAGCCTCAATATGTCAGAAGACTTTGGGTTGCAACGAACAACACTATAAAGATTGGATTTCTGTTAGCACTCTAAACAAGATCAAAGAAAGAAAGAGTGGCATTAGATTGGATAAAATGAAATATATTAAGAACCTAGCAATGATTGCAGAAAATGCTGAAAGAAAGGAAATATGAGTCAATATTACGGTATAACGAAGAAGCTTGCTGGGAAATTCATTAAGCCAGAACGGCAACTTATGAACAAGGCTGACAAATCAATCACTAAAGTTAATTAGCAACGAAACAAGTGGGTAAAACACTTTGAAGAGCTGTTGAATAGATCAGCCTCACTGAACCCACCAGTCATCAAAGCAGCAGCCATGGGTCTACCCATAAAAACTGACCCACCAATAGTCGAAGGAATCAAAATGGTTATCCTACAAATCAAGAATAACAAGTCAGCAGGGCTAGATAACATTCCAGCTGAGGCACTGAAGGCAGATATAGAAGCAACTGCACAGATAATCCATATTCTCTTCAGAAATATTTGGGAGGAAGTATTAGTGCCAGCAGACTGTAAAGAAGAATACCTCATCAAAATACCAAGGAAAGGAGATCTTAGCAATTTTGTGAACTGCAGAGGCATCACTCTTCTTTCGAAACCAGGAAAAGTCGTCAACAGAGGGTTATTGAACAGAATCAAAAATCCAGTTGACGCCCACCTTCGAGACTAACAGGCCGGGTTTCGTAAAGAGAGATCGTGTGCCATCTAAATCGCTACTCTACGGTTCATTGTTGAACAATCAATTAAATGGGATTCACCACTTTACATCAACTTCCACGACTACGAAAAAGCATTCGACAACATGGATCATAGAATATTATGAAGCCTTCTACGACATTATGGCGTACCCTAGAAGATAGTTAACATCATACGGAATTCGTATGACGGACTAAATTGTATAGTAGTGCATGGAGGTTAGCTTACATATTAATTCGAAGTGAAGACCGGTGTTAGAGAAGGCTGTTTACTCTTGCCCTTCCTCTTCCTGATGGCGGTTGACTTGGCCATAAAGACTGCAACACGTCAAGGCAATCTTGGAATACAGTGGACAACATCGATGGAAATAAATAACTTGGACTTTGCAGATGATCTAGCTCTTGTATTCCACACTCAGCAGCAAACGCAGATAAAGATGAGCAAGTTAGCGGCAGCCTATGCAGTAGTAAGCCTCAACATACACAAAATGAAGAGCAAGGTCCTTTGATGCAAAATAACAAACACTAACCCAATATCACTTGAGGGAGAAATTCTAGAAGATGTGGAAATCTTTACATACTTGGGCAGCATAATTGATAAACAGGGGGGTTCTGATACAGATATGAAAGCTCTGACTGGAAAGGTGGGCAAGAGCAGCATTTCTACAAATAAAAAACAACTGGAACTTAAATCAACTGTCAGTCGACATTAAAGTCAACATTTTCAATACAAATGTGAAGATAGTTCTGTTGTATGGAGCTGAAACTTGTAAAACTACGAAAAGTATCCTCCAGAAAATACAAGTATTTTTAAACAACCGTCTGAGTAAGATACTTCTGATTTGTTGGCTGCACACCATCAACAACAACCTTCTATATCAGAGAACAAATCAACCACATTCTAGCAGAGAAAGAAATTGGGTGAAGAGGCTAAAGGTGAATGGGAGATACATTGAAGAAGTCATCAAATTTGTCACATAACAAGCACTAACTTGGAATCCTAAAGGTCAAAGGAAAATAGTAAAACTCAAGAACACATTTAGTCGGAAATTGTAGGCGGACATGAAGAGGATGAAGAGCACTTGGGAAGAGCTGTGAAGGAGAGCCCAGGACAGAGTTGGCGAGTGAATACTGGTCGGCTGCCTATACACTGCCTAGGGTAGAAGGCATTGATTGGTAGCTCGAAGTCATTCAAAAATCTTCACTTCGTTACTTCACGGGTTTCAGTGGCACTGCACGCAATCACTAATTCGATCTTCTTATCCACAAGTCTGAAGGTATAGAAATTGGACGGGTGGGATTTACAGCTCAATAGATTGTTGCTAGGTGGTGATGCCTCTTCTAGTTTCAGTTTTCAGAATATATAAGCAGATGTAACCTTATTCAAACGTTTGTTAGTCGGAGATTCGATGTTGAAAAACACTTTTTTGCACGGCCAAGCCCCAGGGCAACTCACAGTATTAATTGTGACATTGTCCTTCATACCCTTGATGTGCAGCCGATGAGGTAAACGTGTATCAATTAGTGTTACATTTCGACCATTGTCTAACAATGTATAAATATCTTCAGAAGCTAAGGAGCCGTGAATCTTGACAGGAGCAATGCCCGAAAAAAACACAGTCCTCACCTGAATCTTCATTAATGCGATTTATCTACTCCAATTCTCACAAGAAGGCTGTCGTAGCAGTGGGTGACTTCGGGTTGTATTGCCAGGATTTTGAGACAGTCTTCAACCAAGTAATCACAATCCCAGGTTTATAATGAATTCTGATTTCTTCTGCAGGCTTTAATCAGAAAAATTATTATGCTCCTTGAGGTAATAGCTGCCTTTATAAAACGGGTACTTACTTTCTTCTAATCCAAGTTCGTGAATCTTTGCTACAAACGTTGTTCATAAACTACCGTTTTGTCTGGTACTCATATATGTTGAGTTATAACAGCAAATCTGCTGAGTGAATTGTTCACATTTTGTTCGAATAAATTTAGTATATACAAAAGTGAAAGTCATTACCTCCATTTTCTATGAATACCCTTATTTTTACCCACCTCACCGGCAATAACACCAGACCGTAGGAGTATTATAACCAAAACAGTCAAAATGTCTGACAAGACAACGCTAAAAACAGCGACGCTGGTTTACCAACTTTGATAAGATATAAACAAGTTTCTGAACGTCCATTGAATATTTCTTCCCCTCAAAAGATTTACGACCAATCAATACTGAAATTATGGGTGTCGAACAAACAATATTTTCATGTTGTCGATTTGTTAGCTCCCCCTGACAACCTACTTCTCGTTTCGACAGAGTTATTGTGCTGGTGCTGAGCGATCTATTATATCATTCTGAATACCAAGTGTGGGTTAAATCTGGATGTACATAAAATGGTCCCAGTTATCTTTAGTGACCGGCGGATGTAGTACCAAATGAAAATAATGTTATGAAATGCTATATGATTTTATGACATACCTGTAAATGTTACACTAAGGTTGACTAACAGTCTGATTCTCCTGGATTTGAACGTCAATACAAAGCTATCAAACTTCAATCAGCACTGGTTAAAACCATGCAATCCACTGATTCTATCGTTTGTTGGTGGCCATGCTCTTCTGATGCTTCGAAAGGTGCTCTTTATAAAACCGTCTTACCAGATAAGATTAAATTTATTAAGTTAGTAGGAAGGTTGAACGGCGTACTTTTAATCCAGACTGCAACACATGCCTAGTCCACTCATTAATAACAATAGCTTTTATTTTCATGTATCACTTTGCACACAATAGCATACAATTTTACAAGAATCATCAGAATGATTTGGGTTTATATGCATACAAGGATTTCAACGAAGAATATATGTCAAAAAATTTACACCATATGGATTTCTGAAAAATGATTGTAAAAAGTGAAAAAAAACAGCATCAGCAAAGTTTATAGTACTAGGATACCAGAAGTATGTATTGTATCATGGTTCATTTCTAACAAACAACCGTAAACTTTCCGTCTCACATATTATGAAATCAGAAATCGACTGGGAGTAAACATAATGGGTCACAGAGCTAGTCTACATACAGGTACTTGGACTAGAGCACCAATTAAACATGTATATGGGGATATTCTGCTGTTATAGTAGAATCCATGTACAATGATTTTGAACGGTGAGTTATTGGAGCACTAAGAATGTTGCTAACCAGCGATAGAAGTAGACCGATTGTACATCATTATAAACGAAATCAAATACAGTAGAGTCATCGATAAATTACAAGATATTTCTAGTGGCATTTCTTCTGCGTCTTTCATTCGAAGCAGTCAGTAATGTCTAGTATGGCTACTGCGGCGAAAAGAACTGAATGGGCCAAACAGTACAAATGATCAACGGAATCAGTAAACAGCAAATACTGACAAGAGTATATGATCAAATAGTATGGTGAAGTTGCGCCCTCACACCAAATGAATAAATTGCCTAACTACCAGGTTCATTGGTATCAGTTTGCATCTATAAGTGCTATACCTACTCTGTGGTGATTCCACTCCCTTAAAATAAAATGACAGAAGTAGGCGTTCGTTGTTGCGTAGTTGAAGGGCAGCGCTAAGTGGGCCGTTAGAGTTATCGGTGCATAGAATGAGTAGTGTTTCGCTATCAAAATCTATGTGAGCTTCGAACGTGGCTTCAATAAGACCATTTTTAGTGAAAGAAAAGGCAACTTAAAAATAAAGCGAAAAGTTGAAGGTCTGCTGACGTCCTTGTGGAAGATTTGTTATTGTTTGCAAATGATTGTTTCAGTGAGAAATAAGCTCATACCCAAAACGTTTAAGAGAAGTGGGTTTTGACTAAATTCAGAGCTGATATGCGTTTAGGTAACAAGATGATATTGTGTACATGGATATGACAACCAAGGAAGTCAAAATCAAAAATACTTTTACGTAGATGAATAATAATGTTATACTGATCAATGTGTTAAGAAAGCTGACGAAGATGGTGCTAATGCCCATCCATATTATAATTAGTGACTTCTACAGGAAGGATCAAAACCATATGTGACTTCATTCACGAGTCATCGAAGAGTATCGGCAGTGTTTTTTTAGGCCGAATGGCATTCTGAAAGTTCAAGCAACCCAGCAACAGTAATGATCGCAGCTTCAGGCATCCTTTCGAATTAACGCGATTAAAGTGAACCGAATCTATTTTTGCTAGGAGGTTCTTTCTAAAGTGTCAAGGAAAAATCGTTAGGAAAGAATTGTGTTAGGGAAACATTGTGTGCAGTATTGGCTGCAGCCGGGAGAAGTCATGTTACTGAGTCATCTCCGATTGTGGTCTTTCTTATGTATCGTGTACAAGGGCAAGGCCTATGAGAATTTTATGGACCCAATAACTCTTAGATGTACTGTGTGTTAGTAACCTTGTCCAGCAGTTATTAGATTTTCAGGTAGAGTTCTGAGAGATTCATTGCAAATAGGTAGGTCTGTATTACTAACAATATGCACCGTTAAATGTAAAACGTATTTATTGTAATGATCTGGATAGAGACTCATTACTGTAAATTGGCCATGGAAATATCATACTGAAGCGTCGGACGTTACAATCTGTATATTTAGTAGGACCAAACACCGCCTACTGGAGGGAGCTTGGTGCTATAGCCCATTAGAACAAGGATTCAGGCCTCCAGCGTATAGACTTCGAGGGAGATAAGGTTAATTTCCACTTAAGTTTTATTTTGAAGACGGTTGCCAGGTAGTCTACCGATAAAGTGGAGCATGGAGAGCTCGTGTATAGTCTATAGCAGTATCCTCTTCTGCTGCTTGATTACGACTTTTCCAAAATAGTTGTTGTTGAAGATACACATACAGGGTTTGACACACGTCTCTAAACATATCGTGGTAACAACATAATTGTGAAGACTTAAGCGGTATTTGTTGCCGATGTCTGTAGTAATTTCGGCGTTTAGATAGTAAGCGTCTTTTATAAAGTGCTAATGCAAAAAGGGTGGCCTATTATGAAATGAATTTTATCGTCGTTTCCTGTAATTAAGACTATTTTCTGTTACTTGCTCATAAGTCGGTACCATGGATTGAACCTATTTGATGTCCTATAGGGTAAATATGGAAATCCTTTTCTGTAATTTCGAATAACTTTGATAAGAAGATTAATTTTAACATAGTACTTAGTATGTGTTGTGTGTTCTAAGTAACCTCTACAGCAACATTTATTTTAATTCCACTTCGTCAAATTTATACGACCCTCCGAAGTTTTTTTGCAACGTTGCAGCTGAGATAGTATACAACTGTCTAAGGAGTAATCAGTCATCAGCTGATGAAGTCGCTTCTCATCCTACGATGTGGTTCGGAGACTTACTGCCGCTTACATCATAGCATAGTACTTAGTCTCCGCAACTTAGTCGAGTAAGCCTCGAGACTCTGCTGTAATGTCTGACAGCAAAGACGAAATCACATAAACCTAACAGATAGCCTCATGAATGATGCGTCTGGTCTGTAATTGTGCCTCACTTAAGACACCAAACTCGTGTTTTATATGTTACAAACCAAAAGTTGTAAGAAGGAAAAAAACACTAGCAAACAACGTTTCTTTAGTAAAAAGCTAGGAGTCGCCGTAGTGTTAAGGCAAGTTCGAGCCAGAATTCAAAAAAGATTATGAAAACATCACACGATAATTAAAATAAACAGTGTTCAGTTGACTTGAAAAAACGGCTACTTTAATCGATTATGGAAACGGTCCGCTGGCCGCAAGTTTAATTATATATACATGTAAAGCGGTGAAAATAAGTAACCAAAATACTAATAAAAATACTACGTGGTTAAGCTACAGGATATACAAATATATATAACAATAAATAGTCCTGTGTCAAGCTACCAAAGAATACCATAAAAAGCGAAGTATGGTTAGTGTATATAATTACAACTGTTTACTGTAAGTTAGAGGATATGAAAAAAAAGAGTATACCAGAAAAGGACTTATAAGTTTACATAAAAGTATGCACAATAGCTGGGTTCGCCGAAAATGCTTATAGGTGATAAACGACCGCAAACATTAATTCAAATTTGAGAAGCATACAAACCTAATATCATAAAAAGAGGAAAGGTGTAGTTTTTGGCCAGTAGACATGATGGTGTGGTAAATAACTTCATACTTCCCTTGTCTGTAGGGCGAATCCCGTTTTATGTTTACGGCTACACACTACGGTTCTAACATGAGAAGGAACCTAGTTGTGATGTTTGGAATGCTTTATATGCTACCCGGGATCACATATATAACGTTTGATTGGCACTACCTATCTATCAGGACGTCCTTATCCAAAAAAGTAGAGTTCTACGCTGCAGACTATGCTTCTGATACCTAATAAGCTAAAATTTATAAAGATTATTCACGTACATAAACATTTATTACATTTGTCGACATACTGTGAATTAAATTAATAATCATCAAGTTTTCTTTGTAACTACTGCAGCTACTGAGAATATGCTCCTTATTAAATCTTACTCTTCACCGAAACCAGGTCTGAACACTACTACTGTAACCTTCTGTAATAGTCAACCTATCAAGGATAGCAAATTAACTCTTACCAAATAAACTTTAGTATCCAAATCTTTGCCAGTTCAAACAATTATACTTTCTGGTTGCTGAAATAATCAGGGAAGTGTAGCTGTCATAATACTGTTGCTTCATTATTTTGTTTGTTTTTTTTTTCTCTTTAGCACTTCGAGATCGTCTTATACTACGAAAGACGTTTAACACTGACATTACCCGTCAAAATGTAACCCCTCGAAATGGTAGCATAAATCCATCCTGTCATTCTCCTTTGCCACAAAATTGTCCTAAGGTCATGTTTGTAATGGTCGCTACATAAATGCCAATTGGAAACAGTTTTATTATTTTACTATCTCTGTTTATCACAGTATAATAAGTTTACACGACAATTGAACCCTTTTACGGTCTGATATGTTTTGTTGATCTTGCATGTAGAAATGACTACTTACTGAAATCAGAAAATAAATTATTATTTTTTATCATAAATACACTGATGTGACTAGGAGTTTATGACGAGACAGTTTACTTGTAGGTGCAGAAGTTTGTTCTCAAGAGTGTACGTATCCCGATCGCTGTACCACGTTTTATAATTCATAAACACAGTATTAAAATAAATGTTTGAACTGAGTTCTAGTGAGAAAGGCAGATGATTCGATAGCTACAGTAATGAATCATGAAGATTGATTGTTCAAACTATAACAGGAAACAGTAACTAGTTTCATTGTGACACCAGAAACTCGGTGAAGAACAAAAAGTCGGACAAGCACGTATATTTAGTCAAAAACCACAAGTGCAGAAGGCAGGAGTGAAAATCGGCAGGTAATTCGAGGTTACTAAGGTATCACTTTTGCGTTAATATGTAAACACACAATGTTAATGATATTTTACTAGAATCAGTGTTTCTAGGTCATTCCACATGTTATCGGCTGAAAATATATCACAGGTTCCCCCACTAGTTTTGGCGACCAACGGGAAATATACGCTCTTGGTGAGATGTACGTAACCCTTCCTCTACTTCAAAGTCATTTCGGTTCCCGTTCCTCATCCTGTGATCTACTTGCTTCATAATACTGTTTCCGGGGCTGTTTCAAGTGTTTCACCTGTCCATATGCCTACTTTTTCATTTACTTTGATGTTTGCATGTTTTTTTTGAAACGGTTGTTTTATGCGATTGATAACGTCTGCAAAATACTTGATCATGATATATTTCCCTGTTTCTTGTCTTCTAGCGTGGAAAATTTACGATGGTACCCAAGATAAATCCATATGGCAGAAAATAAATATCTGCTAATTGAATACAGACTCACCCAAAAAATAATCAAGGAAGGGGATCCCTTACCAAAATGTCGTTGCAGCCCTGTCATTTAATACATTTAAAATGTTGGATCAACTGAGAAATTTTATTCTCCACGACTAACAAGAGCAATCCAGCAGTCTGTCCAAATCAAACTGGAACTAATTTTTCCAGAATAATTTGTGATTCAAGTTTTAGTTTTTTTAAATCTAATAAATTTATTTGGATTTATGAATTCGATTATTAAATTTCTTTCTTTGTAAAATCCTGCCTTTATGAGTTGACATGTTACTGGTGAAAGTGCTTTTGATGCCTATAAATTATAAAGAAGCATCGTGGAAAGGTACAATTTAGTGCTCTCAGAAATGCTATTCTTGGACTCTTTGTGGCATTAATTTTTATGAGTATCTCTTAATATCACTTATTTTTAATTTTTCCTGTGAAAGAATTGTGAATGCGCATTAGGTAGTCATATGGGATGAAGTTAAGGAAGCTTTACAACCTCTATAGTTATTGTATTTTCATAATAACCATAGATATCGTTTACTTCTTGTGTAATTTAAGAATGAAAGGCAAATAGAGAGCATCAATAGTTACCATTATTACTATTAGTATTATCAATTCGTTGTACAACAAAGTTTACTGGTTGTTTGTCAGTGATTGGATTTAGATATCAGAACGAAGATTTTACATTGCAAACGCACATAGTATTACAGCTATCCATCCACCAATAAATACCCTCAAAACACTGCACCAGTTCGTGAAATTATGGACAATTGGGCTGAGCCATGTTAATAGTTACAGACTCACTGGATGGGGTCTGTGCAATAAACGTAACCAGTAGTTAAAGATTGGGTGATATGGCTTAACATCGTTCGCAGTGGCTAGGTTGTCTGACAAATTCCAAGCTTCTACATCCATCGTAATTTTTCTACGGATTTGTTATTTTTCAAATCATTGTCTTAGATCCCTAGCCCTCTCCATTAGTACCAACACATTTACTACCCCGAATACTTTCGGATTTGGTCTGAAACTTGCGTCTATTACACGGACCCCAACCAGTAAGTCTGCGACTATTAACATGGCAAGCGATGATGGAGAGCGAAATTGAGTGGGTTCATTAAACAGTCGGTAATTGAATTGTGTAGATTTCAGGTAAGAGTTCATTAAGTGAGATGCTGCAAACACGACTCGTTGATACCAGTAAGTGTGCAAATTACGCATAGTAAAATGCATAAACCAACGAAGTATGCATTGAATAAATTGGTGTCAGTGTAAGTAATAAGTACAATCAACCTAAGTGTGCTGTCTGAACGGATCCACGTTAGTGTAGATGTGTACTATGCTTCATCGAACTACTCACTCACTACTTCACCGATTCTGCTGAGTGATGTTACATTTATTATTTAGAACTTGGTTGTTGAGTTGATGCTTTTATAAGCTCACTAATTCTGAATATTCGTATTTATTGTAGCTGTGGAATTCACGGAACTAGTGCACAAACGAAACAGTCGAAAAGTAAATGAAAAAATATGTATTGTCACTTAGCATAAATACTCAACGCACATTATTAGTTTGCATTACTACAGTTCGCCTTAAGAAGCCATTATAAACTTTAGCCTGAGAGCTATCGGCATACACTTAGCGAGTCGTGGCTAACATGATTACTGCACCGAGCAACGAACGTTAAAGTGAATGAGAAGAGAGATGGTGGCTGCAACGTAAAATCAGTCTGTGAATTTGTTGATTGTCAGATTGAGTGATGTCGCTAGATGAAGCACAATCGCTGTAGCATTGGTTGGAAACACTGCGTGATATGGATCAAAACCGATGACAATCAGTAAGTTCGTGTCAATGTTCCCCTTTACTTAGACCCTATGTATAAAATTATCTTGTATTCCAAAATTATTATCACTTAACATCCAATTTACTTCAATAATATCGCCAGCTGATTAGGTTAAAAATATCAACCGATGAGTTGTGGAAGGGATCACATCATGAGTTTTTATTATAGATTGACTTAAAGAATGAGTTTATACATTTGGCATCGAGTGTGTCGATCCATCGGTTCCCTTAACGATCCACGAAACGTCGTTTTTGTGCTTTTAACTAACCTGAAGTGAGTCAATCCTCAACAAAGTTAGCTGACTTAGCCGTGTGAATTTTATTCGTCAAATTAAAGAGGATATTTTGTCTGCTATGAACGAAGAATAATGACGTCGTGTCACTTAGCCTAGTGACTGATAGCTAGAAGTCAATAAGCACTAAACAGAACTAGACATATATGATACTGGTCACTACTGATCGACCAACAAATGTATACTTTTTGACTGTTTTCTATGTGTTTCATTCAGATGCAGTTGCTCGACTGATGCATTACCCATCTTAGCATTAGCCATACTGTTTAAGGAGGCATCTGGGTGTATTCATTCGGTTGATGTGAATATTAAAATGACCGAAAAATCTATTATAAGATGTTGATACAACCTAGTAAATGAGTGAATGAGCGACATAAATCATTAAAATTCCGAAGTTCAATATTTATCTCACTAGAACAAACCTACACTGGACACTTGGATTTATAGATACATGTGGTGGTCATCTGAAGGATGCATCATTTGACACAAACATTGCCATTAGTTCAAACAGACAAAGTTCTGATAGAAGTGGCATTTATTATATGTATTTTTATTAATTGTCAGCATAGCATTTATTCCCATTTATGACTGTTCATAAGGGGTCAGTAACTCGATATTGTTCCGTGGACACCACACCACATTAGGTTGACACTGTAGCAGTAAATAATCCCCAAAATATATGGTCACATAGGCTCTCAACATTGATACTGACCATGTTTGTTTTAGCGGACACTACTAATTGAAGGCGCGCGGTCACGCATCACCACCAAATCACGACTCGAACCACTGTGGGTATCATCTCTCTCTAGTTTGCCATCCTAGACGTGGCCATCCCATTAAAGCTCTGTATACGGTCAAATATAATTTCTCTTCCACCCTTTATCGCCTTTTGATTTCTCTTCATTCGTAAGAGTGGGTCCATTCGACAGAAGTGGCTTTGGTTGTACGACGAACGTAACTTGGTCATATACCCGGGTACACTTCAACACTGTCTATACGAATGACCTGCTGATACAGAAATTCGTCGAATGTTATCTTAGGCTAGTAGAAAGCCTTCCAATGAAATCCCATGCACTATTTATGGATTTAAATGTGATCGAGTCTGGCCATTATGACTGCTAAACCAACAGGGGTAACTAGACAGTAGCTTCAAAAAATGTGTATATTTCATTAGTAAAATTTAACTACAGTGGTATATTAACAGTTCTGTCAATTAATCTCTGCTGTCTCTAAAAACATGCTCTTTTCCAGCTTCTGATACACGCCCCATTCATTTGGTGATGACAAGTGTTGAGTTTATGAAATTCATACCAGCCTCTTAGTCGACATGAAAGCAATAGACTTTCTACGTTCTGTCATTATTATTCGGCTTAGAAGTTAACTTGTACATGATGTCAAATCAGTTACCAGATAGTTTATCTCGAATATGTGAACTTTTTGTTTATAGTTTTCTTGGTTGACGAATCTGCAAGCCAAAGAAGGTAAACGAATAATTGTGGCAGTTTGTCACTGAAAACAAGTGCAGGTACGTCATCATCATGTGGAATTGACTCACACAAAATAAGTAGTGTTATATGGTGTATTTACGCCACAATTTGTCTTTAAATGTCGTAAAATGTAGTACTTATCTGATATCCAGCTTTGAAATAACGTGCTGCAGTTCAAAATCAAGATGTCGTCTGTAAATCCAAAAAAATAACTCTGTATAGAGTGGCTGAGAAATTAGTGTTGGATAGAGTATTTTCTATTAAAAATGGACTTATAAATATTTCGACCAAACCTTGGTAACTCATTGCAGCCCCACGACAACACGTTATATGACTTGTGAAGACATACTCAACATCCAATATCTATGTGCCGAGCATATCGCAAACCAATTTATTTTTCTACGCTTGCTTCTTGAGTATATTGGCTTCAGTTGTAATTCTCTGGTTCCTTCCAGTAATAACGCAGCTGGATTTGGCAGTTTTGTCTGGCTGTCTTTTTATTTCCATTGTTAACTTTATTTTCTCTTTGGATTTCAACATTTCGTAACTTTCGGTAGACTAATGTTAGGCAGTTCAATCAATAAGTGAAGCTTAAAAGATAATAAATAGGTGGAAGGGTAGAGGAGAGATGGGTTTAAATTCTGATAAGGCTAAGCGTGACTAGGATGTGGAGGAAGTTATAAGAACTGATAACAAGTGTTCAAACTTTCATTCAAAAGGCTTGTGGTATGCTATGATGGTACAAGTGGTCATTGGGCTTTATTTCGAAACCTACTAGAGTGGAAAATGCATTTAATACAACTAGTAATGTGTTTCAGGTAGAGTGAACCGTACAGTGGGAGATCAATGATGTAAATCTGAAACACCGATGATCCAAGAATCGCGGATTGTGATATTTAAAAAGTAGACTGCCCCCTTTTTTTGAATCAGGTAAATAGTTAAGCCTATGATAGAAAGCATTAAGTGTATTCCTATGTTGGTGAGCCTATGTCATTATGATGTTTGCAATTACCATGGTTTGCTATAAAACAACATCAATTTGTAAACACTTTAAATCACTGTGTTTGTTAAATATTCTGCTACTTGGTAAAGTGGTACTGTGCTGGTTTCCTATGCAATACGTATTATATGTCTTATAACTAACAGATTCCTACGTTGTATTCTATTGAACACTATTTACCATGATCCATTTAAGTGCTTATACACGTGATTGGTTTGATGTCTAATTATCCATTCATCTATCTATCTATCTATCTATCTATCTATCTATCTATCTATCTATCTATCTATCTATCTATCTATCTATCTATCTATCTATCTATCTATCTGTCTATCTATCTGTCTATCTATCTATCTATCTATCTATCTATCTATCTATCTATCTATCTATCTATCTATCTATCTATCTATCTATCTATCTATCTATCTATCTATCTATCTATCTATCTATCTATCTATCTATCTATCTATCTATCTATTTATCTATCTATCTATCTATCTATCTGAAATGCACTCCAGTATATGACCAAGTTACGTTTATCGTACAACCAGAGCAACTTTTAGCGATTAAAACCACTTTTACGAATGCGAAGAAATCAGAAGGCAATAAAGGATGGAAGAGAAATTATATTTGACCGTAAACAGAGCTTCAATGGGATGGTAACGTCTAGTCTGTTAAACTAGAGGGAGATGATACCCACAGTGGTTTGTGTCGTGATCTAGTGGTGATGCTCGACCGAGCGCCATCAACCAGTCATGTCTGCTAAAACAAGTATGGTCAGCATTAATGTGGAGAGTCTATGCAACTATATATTTTGGGGATTATTTACCGCTTCAATGGAAAGTGTTAAAGAATTTTTCCCTTGATTAACTTAGCCTAAGAAAGTTATGCGGTCAGACTACTCTTATAAAATGCTACCACGGATCTAGAACCTGACTCTAGAGACAAATTAGATGGTTTTTTCTAGCTTGTCGCAAAGGAAATGGATTCGAAAATACAATGATACTGATCAAAGCCGCCTTTAATTAACATTAATTTGGTTTAAGGTAACTAGATAATTTATGTAAAGTTTATTAAGTGACATTTTATCACAGCACTGTGATTTTGCATAGCAAGAGATAAACCAATGTAATGTCTTTTGTTTATGCTGGTGAATATAGGTGCCGGTTCGTTCAACCACATCGACCGTTGTAATGTCCTACTTGAGCCTGCTGGTTGATGGGGATTACATTTTCGATGGACTATGAGTTGTCAGGCCTTTTCAAAAAATATTGGGCCAGCTTTAATTGCTTGGTTTCTTCTTATATTTCTTACTGCCTTATATTTAGTTTTTATGTAAGTTAGGTTAATTTTTATGGAATTTTCAGTTGTTGGGATTTCAGCAAAGAAAATAGTTATGCATTTATTGTGTGTCATTCATTGCTTTTTTTCTTCGTCGTTTCGGCGTTTGGGAAGGCGACTTTCATGGACCCTGGGTATTATGCCATGGGTACGTCTCGATCTATTCACGCTAACCGTTGTATAGGTGTTCCCGGTGAAAAGGTGACTACGATTGAGAAAGGTTCTCCACGTACTGTAGTGTATAAGTCTGTTGATATTAACGGAGTTACTACTCGCTTAAAGTGGTGTGTTACATGTGAATTCTACAGACCTCCTCGTTGTTCCCATTGCTCTATTTGTAAACATTGTATTGATGTAAGTTATTCACTTCACCAAAAGATCTGTAGACTTTCGATCATCATTGCCCTTGGCTGAATAATTGTATCGGCCGAAGAAACTATCGGTATTTTTTTTCGTTCCTGCTCGCATTGACTCTCCATATGATTATTGTCTTTGGCATATCCATGACTTATGTGCTGATGCGTACAAACCAGCTGTCTCACTACAAAGTCATTATTGCGTATCCTTTATCGTTTTTTTTTAAATTTTTTAAAATTAATTTGCAAAATCCTGTTAACATTCCTTGACGTGCCTTGCAGTATTAGTGTGTTAATTTTGGTAGGCTTATTGCTGCTTCCTGTTCTTGGTCTGACAGGATTCCACATTTTTTTAGTCAGCAAAGGACGGACTACAAATGAGCAGGTAAACGTTCTTGTCATTAACTTGTGAATATTGTAAGTATTTTTTCACGGTAACTTTAAATAACTAAACTTTCCAGTCTACGAAGTCTTCGATTTCTAAACCATGTTAGTACATTAATGTTACCTGGTTGGGGTCCACGTGAATTGTAATCAGTGGTTGGAGACACTATGTGACAAATCTCAAAATTAATCACAGTGGCGTAAATATTTTCACTCCTTGTGTTCTACTAGATCTTAGATTCCATTATTATTTCGTACTTTTGTTTGTTTTATTCCTTTCTGTTTAATTATACTGTTTTTGAATATGATCTCGTTGTCCTGTGATATAGCAACTTGTATCTGTGGGCATACGCTTTAGGTTTTACGTTGTGTATGAATGAATAAATGAATGAATGAACTTTTGAGTTGCCTGTGTAATTGTATTGTTCCTAGTACTAGGTTTTAGTATTGGATGACAAGTCAGCTATGTTAATTCTAGTCCAAATTTAACTTATCATGGTTATCTCAAAGATTTAGTTATTCTTATGGAAATCGTAGCTCATCCTAAGAAAACATAACGCGTGTGGCACACTTCGCATAAATAATTCTAATATTTCATCTATCTGACAGTAATTAATTCCTGTGACTTGTTTTGCTTGGTCGAAGTAAGTTGCTCTCATATTTTCCTTTATGACTTTAGTGCTTATGTTACGTGCTATTCTAATCCATTTGATGATCACATCACTGTTGTATTTCGGAGTTTTTTTTCATAATTTTTAAGGTCACTTCAAAATACGATCTTGATATGAATCCGTATGATCGTGGCCTATGCAGAAACTGGTTGTATATATTTTGTACCTCCCAACCATCCTTGTAAGTTTCAGCTATAGTATTTCATCCAAATTTTTCACATAGATTTAATCGACCAAATGTAACTGAAGTGGACATGTGGGAGATGGTCTATAATGGTAAACATATTCAACCACAGATGTCAGATTTTCGCTTTGGTTTTAATAATTCCAAACTTAATGATACTTTTGTGAGTCTACATATTTTTTCATAGTTTCTCTGCTTACTAGTGAAATTTTATATTTGTTTTTTCTTAACTACCTTTGCTAGAGTTTACGTTTCATATTCGAGATCTTGTCTGTAAATCAAATTATTAGTCGACAAGTTGAATTCCTTAGTTTTTCAGAATATATATTCATTACCTTTTTGTTTAAATGAGTTACCATTTCACTCTTCCTCATTGTCCAGTGATCACATTTCTCATTGTTTATACAGGCTCTATGCTTATATTTTTCCCAAATCTAACATATTCTCATTAGTCAAAGCTTTCCACGGACACATAACGCTTAACAGTGATGCGTATTTTAGGTTGTTTGTAACAATTCCAAGTTTATGTACTATTTAGTCCTAAGTTCTCACCCATACTTTTTTCTTAGCAAAAACACCATCGAAACAATCCTTGAGGAGTCTTCTAATGCTAACTATTTTATGTAAATAATGAAATACATTTTAGTTATTTGTTGGTCATATATGCCTTTTATTGTCCACATTAAGTGGCGAGAACTTCATTACTAACAGGCTTTTCCTATTAGTACAGTGCGTGCAAACAAGTTTCTTCAACTTATCAAATTAGACATTGTGTATAGTCCTATTACGCACACGATTATTATGGTTATTCTTTGCAATACAACAGCCATACGCTATTTACTTACTGTTGCGGAAATTGAAAAAATTAGACGTAGAGCTTAAACTCTTCAAGTTGTGACGCTAGACGCTGAGGTTGTACAGATTAAAAAATCATCAGATAATATGAATACCTTGTCATTAGATTATAATTTCAAGATAATTACGTCACTACTGTATGTCACTATACGGTGTATTGTATTTTGACAATCCTGGTGTTATGGTTACTGGAGATTTTAGTGATTTTGCTATGAGGAAATAATTAGCTAGGAAATGAGCAATCTACTACATCTCTTGCCAACAGTTTAATTTTTAACTTGCATCAAAGTAATTAGGTTTAACAATGAATATTTTAGTTTTGTTGGGGGGATACATATTGTGTGAGGTTGGGTTGGTACTGAGTATGTCTTTGTGGTAACTGTTCAAAATTCCACTGCTTAGTTTTCTGTGCGTGTTTTTATTTAATGTGAATTCGTTGTCAGCTGTTTTCAAATCCTAGTTACACATTGACATTAGCTTCTCAAAAGAATACAGAATAACACCCTTATCTTACTAAAGTTAGAACCCAGCAACCATGTATAGATTTTGTGTTCTAGAATACAGACGAGGTAAATCTAAGTATATATATATATATATATATATATATATATATATACTGTTTAAAAGTTGTGTTTGTAAACCACTTATCTTATCAGCACTACGTAATGCTCATTGCTTGTGTCTTTTATCTGACTAACATGTGAATTTCCAGCTACTCGGTTGAATCTGATTTATGTGATAAGGTCAGATCAAATTTTAATACCATAGATGATATTCTTTCTATAAAATAAAATATTATCCGCTTAATGATTCAGTATCTTGTTGCTTTCTGGTTCAGTGCAAATTATCGTCCCTCTCATTTTGACCATTTTCTCTTATGTGGTTTTGCGAAGATTAGTTTTAATTTGTTGTTTATATTCTTCATAAATTTACTTCGATTGAGTCGGATTAAAAAATTTACTGCCATATACGTTATTTAAAATTTTTGCGTTGCAATTTCATTTTTTGTGAATCATTGTAGAAACCATCTAACGACCCAGTTGACACTATTAAGCAGAGAGAAGAGGATTGTGATAAAGTGGATCTCGAAAATAGGGTTACTCATTCTTCTGATCAAGGAAATGGGTCAAATTTGATTTCAAGTGTTCATCATGAATTAGATAATTCTGTTTCGCCTAATTTGCAGCCAAAAGTTCTAACTCCTAAAGGAATTGCAAATACGATCTCCAATAATCAAAATCACGCTTCTAGATCTAGATCTCCTGTTTGCACGAAAGCTGGTGAATTAAACAAAACAAATTCAAATCTTTCTATAGGTGGAACTAAGCCAAAGTCTTTAAGTGGCAAAGATCACAGTAAAAGTCTGCAAGTTGGGAAAAATTCATCAAAGCATGTATCAAATGAAAATAGCGCCGGCTCTAATACTAATATCAATTCTGTTCTATCGGCTACTAATGTTTCCGTTAAAACTGTATCTAATAGAAATCACATCGACATTAAAGGTGACTATTTAACTCCTCTTCTAGGATCCGAAGCAAATTCGGACGCTGATTTGATTCGAGGGCGTCAGTTACAAAAATTCACTGCAGACAATCAAACCAGGTTGAGTAATTCACTTCACCGCAGACAAGATCAAAAATTCACTACCGGAATCGGCAGGAGTTCTTCGCGAGATTTTTGTTCTCTACATCCCAACGAAAGTACATGTCCTTGTACAACTGATTCTATGATGAATCTCCGTGATCGAGTTACCTTACCCATGAATACGTATACTGCACCAATTTCCCAACCGTATATTGTTGGTACTACTCAGGATTTAAACACTACGCAGTATTCGCCTAAGTCATATTCTCCTTTACCAGGTCGTGGTTTACATCACGTCACATCAACTACACTTACTTCACCCACTCCTGAATCTTTAAATTTACCAGCTAGCAATATTTCAAAGGGTTTGATGAAATCAATCAGATCTGAACAACGCTACCATGAATTTGTACATCAAATTTATCCCCGGTGTCCTGAAATGCAAGGAGATTCAAGATACTTACTATCTCATAACGAAGTCGCTTGCCACTTGCCACCACAGTTACTTCAAAGTCTTCCTCCACCTCTGCCTCCTCATGGTTCTCAGACAAATATTTCTCATAGTCGCCTACATTGGCCTCCAGTTGTACCTCCTCACGGTATTCCTGTGTCGACACAATATTTATCACCAGTCGACTCAACCAGTCAATTCAATACTGCTACGGCATCGCCTCATTTTCAGTTAGTCAGACCACCTTACTTTAGTAATCCTGATGATACTCAAGTGGATGGATCTAGTTTTTTTGTAGATAGTCCTCATCTAAATGAGCAGTCAGCTGCCAAATATATGCCCCAATCATTTGGTTCAACTTATTGTCCTTCAACTATGACACAAGCTGGGCTACGTCCTACACCACCATTACCTCCTCACAATCGCAGTTCTAAAGTAAGTGCACCAAATAGTCGAATGCAACAATTTGGTCCTAAAATTTCTAACCAAGTAATCACACGATGGCAAAAAGATGGTGATCCTAATTCTCCTGATGGTACTTTTGAAATTTCAGTTTAGAGAGTAATAAGATTGACGTAAGATGAATTACAAATTTTTCACCCAAGTTCTTTCAGTTTTTTTCTGTTCTTTGGCATTTTTTTAGTCTTTCGAAAAGTACCTTTCACTACTACAAAGTTGCTTATCAGTAAGGAGAAACAAATAGAAGTCTTGTCTTGTAAATCTCCATTATTTATTTATAAATAACTTTTCTCCAGTGTGTACAACTACTATTTACAATAATTACAATGACATCCATTGAAATGTAGCGCTTATGAATTTTATGGTATAAAAACTTGTAAATGAGCAATCGAATATGTTATATGTTGTTAGGAAACGAATAATTATAATACTTATGTGCAATATACGAAATTCAATCTTGATTGTTGTCTTTTCTTTCTTTAAACTTTTGTGCATATTTTTTGTCTTATTTCCGTGAATTTATTATTTAAAATGCATTACTGTAAATCATACAACGAATACTTGTTTTACTCTTTAGGTGCTCTATTAAGGCAAATCAATTTTCTTAAAACCTCTTTCTGTTCATTCTATTTTACGAAATTTTACAATATTTAATAATGCAAACATTGAGGAGAATAATATCAAAGAATGTAATATAATTTTATAGTTTGTAAGTTGTACTAACTATACATGTATACATCTATCTATGGATTCGTGAATATACTTTTAATCATTACACAATTTTATCAATATGTACATTTAATCCTGCTGATGTTTAGGTTTCCGCGCTACATTGCCTTCCATTTCTTTTATTTTTGTTTCAAAAAAGAAATTTCCTTTAAGTTTGATTTCTTGGGTTCTGTTGTGTTTGTATATTTCATGACCTTTTCATTCTTGATTGTTCGGTATGATTACATAAAGTAAATTACATCGATTGTACTTCAATTATGGACAAATGCTGTGTATGCCTTAGTATACTACGTACGTTGTTATGCTCATACTGTAAAAAAATGTTCTGTTCTACACAAAGAATATAAACATAACTAATATACTATGTTTTCTTTTTAATGTCTGTTTGGCATTGTGAATAATAGTCGCTCTTCAGTTTTGTTTTAATGGTGTATTGATTGTATTTTATCGGTTTGTTAATGATAATACTTAGGGTTTCACATATATTTGGAGTAGGCTTCTTTTTATTTTGATGGTAATTGTCATACAGCGATTATCCATTGCACTTACAATTCGAATCTAAGTATGTAATTAAATGTGTGATTGTGGCTGGCAGAAATAATATTACTTAGACATTAAGTCTTCACTTTAACACATTTATCAGGTACCGATTATTATACGTGGTTATAAGCTACCCTCTTAGTGTGAGGGCTTGTTGACTATGTGATTTATGGAAATAAAATAAATGAAATGGACTAGGGAATGTGACGCATTAATCAGAGGTTTAACGCCTTAACCATCAAGCTAAAATTTCACATTGACATTGGGTTATGATAGGGTGGCTCGCATTTACTAACTTAAACTAAACCAATCTGTTTGTGAGTACTATTTAGTTCTCGTTGACACTTCACCGAAATTAAAGAAATCGCCACAAGCATGAAATGGGACATTATGTTATTATCATTTCTCTTTTGTGAAAATTCCTTTTTATTTGAATGAAAGATGTCTTTCAAGCTTTGTAATACTCCCACTTTCCATGCAGTGCAGAATCGAGGATTAAACCTGTAACAGCCGTTTAGTATTCAGTAATATTATCACTTTGATAATACAGTATACAAAGGTTTATTTGTATGCTTTCTGAATATCCTCGTAGTTTTATTGTAGTGCTGTGTATCCATAATCTCGTAATCTATAACTGTGGCTTCCTGTTAAGTTTCGTTATTTTTAGACAACTCTTGAGTTAAAAGTTCTTAACTGGTTTCCATCATCACTTTCATGTTTATCTATCTCCTTTTGTCTTTGGTGTCAACTCCATTTTCGAAACGTTGACATCGCTAAAGCTTGCAACCAGTTTTCTCGCGTATTATTAATTAGTTATATTTCCAGTCATTTTTATTAATACCTTTACTTTTGAATAATCCATTCTGTGGCTAATTGTCTTATTATCACCAATTTAAAATTATGTGACTTCTTGGAATTGTTTTGTTTTACATCTTACAGAGGTTTATGACCCCAGCAAACTATCAATTTCTTGAACAGCAAAAAGTTTTTACTTCATAAAATTAAGCTGTTCATTCTATTTTTACTATCACTTCTTATTAGCTCATGAATGCGAGGATTTTGTTTTCAATCTACGTCATATTAGATTGTGCACCAAACAATTTCATTAAATTTTAAGTTGCATGGAAAATTGTTCACATATATGTGATGCTTTTGCTTCTGTTTTTAGTAATCTTCACTTGTAGAAATCTATGCTTATAAACCATATTCTAGGTATATGGCTTTCGTTTAACCGTAATAACATGCAAAATTCTTTTCAGTATAGGTGCATGGATTTTCGGCTTCTATGTGCTTACATTTTTATTCATTGAATTTACCAGCCTTGTCAGTGATAATTTTTTTCAAATGGTCTTATATATTTAGGATTAAAGTGCGAATTTCTAGAAATGGCATCAAGTCTATATGATGATCTAGATATTTTAGACGGAACACCACTTGATAATTTAGCAACGAATGATCTGTCCAGTAAATCAGGCAATGCTCCATTAGTTGGTCTACGTGTTGCTGCTAACTGGTCTGAATCGGATGTCACGTCGTCCAATCAATTCAGTGTGAGTACTTCGTCAATTAATTCAAATTCCAGGTAAATTATCATTAATCCAGTATCTTGTGACGTTATCATTCCAACTAGTGCACTGATTAGCTGTTTATCGTTGCTTCTTGTTCGTTTTATGTTTCGCTATCACTTACTAATCAATTTCATATTGAACTACACTAATACCTCAACATCAATCCATTTTTACTGTCATTACCAATATATATATATATATATCATAGTTACATAAGAAATGGCTGATTAATGTAAACGATAAATGTTTTTTCTTTTTTTTTCTTTCACATCGTCTATACCCACGTATGTATACATTTAAGTGACTGTACGTAAAGTTTTGTGCTGGATATGTGTAGACTTTTGGTTGTTGCTTTTATCATTATTACTCCTTTTATTTCTTGGCTTTCTTTGTCCAGTCGATTATTCCATTATACTTTGTTGTATAGAAAAAACTATTCCGCTGATTTAGCATTACTAGTAGTGACGATTTCATTTTTCCTTATCATAGAATAGTAGGAGGGTCGAATGTTGACTCGATGGTTGTGGTAGTTCATCTTTCAATACCTAGGTCACAAGTTGGAACGCCTCTTCATTTCAGTTTTCGAAGTCGGTTAGTATCACTAGTCCTCACAGAAAGCGTTACTGAAATTATTATATATAAACCTATTCTCGACAAACCAGTTGCATCACAATAGTGAGTGAAAATAGCATTATGTGACGTATTGTGCCTACCATGGACAAAAACAATAGTATTTCGATAGGGTAATAAGTAATGCCGCGAACATTTTTATTCAGATATCCTTGTCAGAAAAGTAAGTGATGATATTGATATTCAAACCTTAATATACAGTCATGCTATGGAAGGAGGCTTTATTACAAAAGTAACTAGAGACCTAATTTAATACCAATTGTAAAACTAGTAAAAAACGTTATGATAGTGCACTGAATTGCAAACTGGTCTCGAAATGTTGTGAATCGCTCGTTGAAATGTGGGGATGAATACTCATTTTTGAAGGTGATGCAATCTTACTCATTCTGCTCCCGGCTCATTCTAATATTTGACTTGGATTGACGTACTTATGTTCAGTGCCTTAATATTTTCTTACAGTTAAATTTGTGAAATTATTGATTTTGGAAGTATATTTTCCTGGAATGTCTTAAGATTGATTTTATGTTGTTGATAGGTATGTGTTAAACAAAAGTGGATTTTTAACGCATTTTAATGTTCACTGTCGGTCTGTGTACTAACTTTCTTAACTAATTACATTTCATTTATTGTCACATTAGGTACTGTAGTACCTACTAGTTTTTATTCTGCATACTATGGTTCGTCTTTTCGACATTCGGTTTCCAGGAGTTGAGCTATGGTCTATTATTTGTGCAAATGTGTAATACTGATTAGATCGTTTAGTTATTCAAGATTCTTACTGCCTGTCTATTTTCTGTGTCTTAAATTATCTTTTACCTTTGATTTTCTTAGTTTTCAATGTGAAATTAACTTTAGTATACTTTTAGTACACTATACGCTTTTTATGTGTACCTCTTCAATTCGATTGGGGTTTCTATGAAATAGGTATTTGCAAATCTAGTTCTTTCGTGTAATAAAATCAATTTAATTCAAATGTATTTGTAGTCTCAAATTAATGCAATCCCATATGGCTGTGAAACGTGCTCAAGGTCGACGCCCTGTCACAGACTCCTCCAATTCTCAGTGGAGTTCTCGTACAACGTTAGCCCCAGTAGTCGACTTGAAACAACGTGTATCACATGTAGATGGCTCTTACAGGTAATCGTATTTATTTAATTATATGCATGCTTTTATACAGTTTATCGGTTTTCTTTTTTAAGGTATATGCAATTATTGAAACACTTTCTGAATATGTCTAAGCAGATTAATTATATTAAAGAGCAAAAATTTTAACTGAGTAACCTGTATATTTGTTGTGTTACATTTTTGGTAAAATGTGAAATACTGAAAGAGTCAATGTCAGATTATCCCATCATGATTCTAAATTGTACTCCATACCTTGATTCAGTCACCTTTTTTGATTTTGTGAACATGGTATTTTGTTTTTGCTGAGCTAGTTTATACTAAAGATTAATTTGTTTCTTGTGATATGAACATAAACATTTTATCTGAGGATATTTCTAATCGTTGCTTGGTGTCGATTTCCTGTATATCCCCTTGTATTTTAATTGCTAATTTTATGAAGAGGTATATTTATTCTAGTGCCCTAGTGGTTAATGATTTTGACTTTCAGCCACTAATTTGCAGGTTCAAATCCTACTTCATTTACTTCGGTTTACGTGACTGGGTAGTATCACTACTCCACACTCGAAGTGCAGTTCAGAGCCGAGTGCATTAATGTGTACTTGGTTAGGGAGTAATAAGTGTCGCTTTTTTATCGTATCTTTTAATAATGCAGTTTGTGTTTACATCATATCCATCGTTGGAATAATATACTAGTCTATATACTTGAATATCTTATCTATGCTTATTTATTTTCTAGTCATATTTGTAATCTAGGGGATCATTAAGTAACAGTTTCTGTATGTAAAATATAAGGTGATAACTTCAAATAATGTAATTTGGAATGCGTGCGTATTATGGGATTCTAGTGAAAATTAAGACGAAACGGTATGCAAAGTGCATACATCTTATTCGTATGGAAAATACATTTGTATGAAGTATCACTCATAAGCGTCTCCCAAATTAGAGTAAAGAAAAGCATATATTTACTTGCTCGATGAGTTTGTGATCTTAATAAATATTCACTTAATATACGCATGTACCAACTTAAACCGATACGCATATGTCACGTTCTACGTCGTTCTTCACTAACTGATTGAATTTTTAAACATATAATGACTTCATTACTTCTTAGAAGAGTGTCGTTCACTGTCTGAATTCCAGTCACTATTGTCAAGTAGATAATATTTTGTTGACATTTTTCCATGAAATGTTCCACACGTTGAGCTCGACTACATTTCGTAATCGGATGACAAGTATCGCGGCTAACTCCGTTAGCTCAACCTGATATCCTCACTAAGCTCCTTTCTAAATTTTATAGACATCTCTTTTTATCTTACTGTAAAGTCAATTTATTAAATAAAATATGCGTTAACTGAATATTTAGTTAATTTTCGTAAATGTTCCGATCAAACATGGTTTACTGAAATCATACCTATTTCAGTAAAATATGTTTATTAATTAAATGACTAGTTATTGTACACAGTCATAGAAATGTTTCTTCTTTACTTACCAGCTAGCTTTGAAACGAATTCTTGTGTTTAAACTTATTATTATTTATGTGCAACGATTACATTTTTGAGAATGTAATTTCTGTAAATCAGTAATGGTTAGTTTGAAAATAGCAATTTATGCATGCTAATAAAGTCTTCAAAACACAAGAAGTGATATTTTAATTGTAATGATGCCTACTCAACTTTCTACATACATCATCAATCAGTTAAATGTATTTAATACTTATTACAATGTTGCTTTAATGCTTTTTTTTCTGACACTATAAAATTAACTTACAATTTTGGTGTGTTTGCACTTTGTTATATCCGAATACTTCGTCTTCGGGTGCTTACAGTTATAAACCCATAAATATTGTATTATAATCGACAAAATATGACATTTATAAACATGTTGAGTGAATTAGACCAGTTTAGCTACTTTAGCGGTTCTACTTACGAAGACTGTTCTCAGAGGTCTTTGTGCTTTTGTGAACATATACCAGCATGATTGGGAAAACGGAAAAACAAATGTTTGTAATTATCCCTTCTTAACTCACTTAGTAGATAGTGAAAATCACGTTAAAATTAAAGCTTTCTCAATTATGTTTCAAGTACCAAATAATTTACCTCAGGGACCAAGAGTACATCGTGCACACATAATTAGACGCATCGAGATAAACTCCAGAAAACCGAACTTATGAATCCAAAAGGTGTATGTTCAGTTTTTCTGTCTACTATGGTCCACAATTGGCTCACCCACTATCTAGGCTTGTTAGTAACTTCTACACCACAAACATTTTGTGTTCATTTCTACTTTGCCTCATTTTTAAGTCCACATTCATGTTTCTGAATTCATACTGATCTCTTATCATTATTATTACCCTGAAGTTCATATGGACTTTTTGCGATTATCATTACAATTACCGTAACAACAGTTCTCATATTTCATGTTACATTTAGGTGATCTCATTATTTTGTTGTTTGTTATTTCCCACCCAATCTAACGTACTACTTTGCCTATTATGCGTTATATTCAAATTGTCTATGAAGTCGTTGACTCGGTCTGAGCAGTGATCGAAGGTGCAGACCACTTAGTTTGTGGTCTTCAAAATAATTGCGATCAGTTGTTGAAGGCATTAAGTGACGTAACTCAGAATCAGACAGAGTGGTGCAGGTACATTTTTTATATTCTGTCTTCGTTCAGTTCCTTCACTCTCTTATACACACCTTTTCATTCCATATCGTTGAGCTGTAATGTAGTGTTATTCTTATTAGTCTGATCTTGTCGTATTAATGTGGCATGGCAACTTGAGGTTACCAACATATGTACTAAACTCAACATTATTTACAAATTATGACTGACTTCTTTCGATTAAGTGCTGTTTTCTGTCCCTATTAGCTTAATAATAACGTCTTCACTGTCTTTCTAGACAACATTATCTTCATAAACTTCAGATTGAGCAGTTAGTTACATGTTATAGCCATATTAACTTACATGGAACCCATCGTTTGATAGTCACTTTACGTATTGATTTTTCCGTGATCTGCAGGATTGCACATAATTTCTTTATATTATACCTAATATTTCATTTTAGCCCAAGCTATAACATGTAAGCAGGTTTGTTGTAATTTTTGTATTACACATAAAAGATAAACATTTATTGGCATTATCATGTAGTTATTTGTGCCTATTGATTATGATAGATAGATTTATGCACATATATCGATGCCTGTTATCACATATGACCGATTATTCGATCATAAGTTTGTTAAAAATTTTCTAACTTACTAAGTATATTTCATCTGTCAGCCAGTAAGATAACTAATGAGAACAATGCTTTTGACTTGAAACAATAACTGTTGACTAACTTGGTCACATGTAATTTATATACCAGGCTTTGCAAGTGAAAATGTATACTATCGCACCACATGTGTGACTTTCCAAATGTAATAAAACAAGTTGTTAGTGTACTGTTTGCTTTTCATGTGGCTTACCTTTAAGGACATATTGTGTGGAAGGTATTTGTCACTTATCAGTTTCAGTTTTCGAACTACTGAGTGTAGGACATCTATTTCTTCTGTAGTATGGGATTACTCATCGATGTGCATCTATGCGACCGTGACAAATACCTTCTGCTGATCATAATAATCTCAACAAAATCACTTTATTTCTTCAAATAGATATCTTTTTATTTCACTACTTTATTCTTTGATGTGTAGTAGGTAAGTGATGTATACTCTGCAAATTGAAATACGTCTGAATATTTGTTGTGATTTTTTGATTGTAAAGTATATCATGCACTGAACATAGTTGTTAGTATAAGTTCACATTTATCCATGTTAAGTAGCTCGGTTTCTTTATGTTCATAATTAATAATTGCTTTTTTTTAAATTGAGTCTGTATGAAACTTTCAATTAACATAGTAGTATGACTAGGTGGTTAGTTTATCTGGCTTTAATGGATTGAATTCGTATTACCTGGATCAGTTAGGTTAAATGGTGTTTATTTTAGTCGTGCCATCATACAAATTTTGTTTAGTATTCTTAATCTCAAGAATTATTAAGTCATATAAAAAAATGTTTACTTTTTGTGTAACTATTGTTCTTCTCTAGGCATTTATTATTTTAAATTGTCGAAAGTGAATCTTTTTTTCATTTGATTTCAAAATAATATGTTTTGTGAAGTATGTTTTTCATCAAAGTATTTTACGAATCACAAAAACAACCGTAAACAAATATTTCAAAGTAATAAAATGTGATATTGAGAAATTAGAATAATGACGATGGTAACTACACTAATTTTCTCATGGAAATTTCCAACCACTTCATTAACCCTTGTCCAATCCAAAATTCACAACAGAAGTTGGCTCTTTTGTAGACGTTGTCAAGAAGCATTGACTAGGTTCACAACTTTTATGTATAAATATGATTACATTGTCATTAATTTTAAGGTACAAACAATAACATATTGATGTCTCAACAAGTTAGTATCGGAAGGCGATTTGGCTTAAGGAATTCCATTTCACAATATTTTCACTGTATTATGATTTTATTGTCGAAACAAAAACATTTTCTTAAGAATAAAGTCGACGGAAAAAACATTCATTGTTGTTTTGATTAGTATTGAGTAGCTGTTTCGAGTATACATGAAGTTTATAAACTTGAAATCCATAGTTCTCTGTCATACAATCCATTTTTAGGGATCTGTAGAATACGGATGTATCCTTCAATGATACACTATCAATATAGGACATGAACTTAATAATTCCTGAGCACACAAATTATACTCAAATCGGTTGAGTGACTCATAAAAGACCACTAGTCTATAATTATTCTAACTGTATTTCTCAATATAGGATAAGAATATTTTAAGACTTTAAATCTTGTCCATCTTCAGGTTTTTCTGATTACGTGCCTTCTTTTCATTATTCATTACTACGGTAGGTAACGCAATTTTATACTACTGTCATAGCCACAAATAATCTCTGATACGCCACCGTTATTTGGAAGAATTAAAACATTATTGCAGTTTTTGTATCTCAACGATCAAATTACATAGGATTTGTCATTTTTAAAGTTTTTATGACGACTCTGACGTCATTTGCTTTTCTGTAAAAAGTGGTTTACGTATCTGTGAATTCGATATCACGAATTGACCTAGGCTAGACAACCATCGAAAAACAGAAAGCACAAGATAACTGCTTTGTCCTCGTATTGGACTCTTCAGCAGCGTTCTTCCATGACCCCACAAAGAAACTTAGCCCAGGACCTTCTGGTATCGGAGAAAAGCTTGATTGTTATTGCCACTGAACCAGCATCCAACGGTCGAAATATTCCTAACTTCACTCAATTATTGATATATTTACCCGATATCATCCATTACCATCAGTAGTCACTTGCTTCACTCTATATGATTGAAATCCATTTGAATCATTCATATATATATATATATATATATATATATATATATATATATATATATATATATATATATGGATGCAGTAATTAGTATGAATTTTGCAAACTTAAATTTTTCATTCTCGTTTGATAGTGGTCGTTTTTAAGGTAACTATTATGTAATACAGCTCTTAATGTATGGATATCCAGGTAGATTTATGGAAAGAAAGTTTATACAAATATATTTAACCCCTAAATAACTACAGTTCTATCTAATTAATTTGTTAGTACACACTTTTTTTATTGTAAACACCCCCTAATTCCTTGAAAAATAAAATGATATTATTATTTTTTCTCTCGAAAGAATTAGTGTTATATTAACATGCCTCTTCAATGAATGTAAACACAGTGGTTCACTAAACTTGAAAGTGATTATATAAGTAGACAAATAAATGCTCATTGAAACTCTAATTAACCATTCACTCTTTAAATTATATTATCTATCAATACTTTTGCCTTATCTACAATGATACTTGTTGTTTGACGTTGGATTATGCTTTTTATACTAATAAACCTAAATGCATAAATTGCTGTACTGACAGTATGTGTATATAATAGATTAAGTGAATAAAAACTCTAGTTATTCTTACATTATGCAACTTTTACCGCTGTATTGTTGTTATAATCTAACAAACAGTAGTTCAATGTTGATTTATGAATTGTCATAAATATTTTTTAAATAATTCATTTTAACATACAAATTATGATGAGTAGAATTTATTGGCGTTTATAAAGCATCAGTATTGAGATAGTATGTTTCTCTTAAGTTTACGCATCTTGGCGCTATTAGTAGTAGTTATATAATAAGGTAAGTAACCTTATAAAATAACATTTTGGAATGTTTCTGTTTGCTGTCAATCTATTCTAACTGTATAAAAAAAGATTATTTTTGCTGTGAATTAACAATGCTTTCGTGGTTGCTCGTGATGATTATTCTCTCTAATATTCTGTTTTACATTTTCTTGTCTATCGTTCATGTTGTTTACTTTCTTTAATGAAATATTGTTTATTTAGATTTAACCAACTGACTGGACGATTGGAACGATGTGTATCAGGAAGCAGTGGAGGTAAATCTAAACGTTCGTTGAAATATTCCAATACAGCTATGACAAATGGTTTGCTATTCGGTGAACCTAATCTACCTTTGGGTGTGATGGATGAATATAATCCCATGATTCCTAATGAATATGAAGAATTAGCTCGAATTAAACGCGAACGTAGACGTGCTGAGGTAAATAATTATCAATTTTACAGCTGTGAATATTGTCACTTCTTGTATAAATATTTTTATTTTTGGTTGAAGCAGTTAATTAATTCACATTTTAAATAGATTCTTAGATTATTCATGTTTTAAACAGTGAACTCCATGTAATCAATGAGTACAGGAATCCTAGTGAATTTTTTTTAAAAATCACTAGGATTAAATTAGCATGTCATATGCATATGATGCAATCGTTTTACAGTTATACCATAGAAATATAGCATGTTAATCAGATTTAACTTGAAAATGTTATTAACAGAAGTAGACGAAAAAAAGAGTGAAGATAAGGAACTTACTCTTTCCTCTAGGAAATATGTGGTCCTTGCAGATCGAATCTCTACCTGGTAAAAGACTTTAGTTATCACTTACAAGAATAATGAATTTTCAAACTCTATGAAAAGTAACTATCTTTTATTCATCATTCGTAGTTCTTAGGAATATGTAACCAACTGTACTAATGTGAATCATTAAAGAAACATTTTCTTTAATGTATTGCTTCTATTCTTCGATGTCATAGGCATTCAACTCCAGTTATCGATTGACAGTTGATTCAGTTAGTTCCTTCACTTATATCATGATTTTCCTCATAAATGGTGATTACCTTCATAGCTGCTGAATTATTGTGCTGGGTAGATACGATCTCAACACATACTTTTGCATGCACTTCTTTAAATTTATTTCTCGTTTAATAGTTACTTTTAATATTTTTGTAATGAAAATTGTCCCGTCGTTGTTCAACAGTTTCCTTAATAAACTTTTAACAAATTTATTTTTTCAGGAATCAGCGCTTGCAGATAGACATCATCGATTAGATCCGTTTGGTATGAATGACCCTTCAGGGATGTGTCGTCGTTATGAGTATTCAGATGAAGATGAGGATGAGGATACTGAATATACTGCAGCTTCTGGTAGAAATTATTCACAGCCATCTAAAGGTGCTGCTATTGCACCACCATCTGTTTTACTCGAAGATGTAACGGTTACTCCTGGTTCAAATGCATCACAAAACAATGAAGCGTCGACAAATGATGACGACCCCGGCGTTAGCACAGCCAGTAGTAAATTTGGAATGTATGTTGCCGTCCATATATGCTATTCATATCCTGTCGTTCATTGTACAATTGTATATTAATGATGAAACCTTGATACTAATCGTTAAAGCTTGTTTAGCTTTTGTCAACTTACGTAACCTATGGCGTAGGAGAGATATTCATTTTTCGAAAGAAAGAGTATACTACGGAGCAGTTCGCTCTGCCTTACTGTATTCATGTGAGACGTGGCCATTAAGAGTAGACGACACCCATAGGTTATTGGTATTTGACCACTGATGTCTCCGAAACACCGCACACATTAGCTGGAATTACCGAGTAAGCAATAACGAGGTTAAATGACGAGTATTAGAGAAAGGCGGTAATCAGTCAACGAGGTTGTGAATCTTCATCGACTGAGGTGGTTTGGACATGTGTTACGCATGCTTAACCACCGTCTACCTCGACGCGCGATGATGATTAGTATCGGAGTTGGATGGAAGACAGTAAAAGGTAACCAAAGCAAAACATGGCATCAGTCCACGAAGTTGTTGATTGCTAGTGAGTCGTATCGGTAGACGCAGACTACCTGGTTGGAGTCCGCGTAAATGCCGTAACCAGTGGTTGGAAACTTTGCGTAACATGGCTCAGAATCAGTCAAAGTGGCGCAGGTGTATCCACTCCTTGTCCTTCCCTAAATCGTGAGCTTAAAATTATTTCATGGCTTTCATCAAACACACTAATTATTTCTCCCTGAACCATATTTTATATGTTCATTCTTTTGTGTTTTCATTATTATCATGATTGAAGTGACTTCTACTTCTACTAATGTGATGTTAATCTTGCTGTGTTTTTGAAGTATGGCAACTTGGACAGATGCACTCATATGCCAGGTTTTATGTTGATCATACTTACATACATACATTTTATTGTTTCATGATTTTATATACAATATTCCGTTATACCTGACTCTCTTAGCTTTTTTCAGTATTGTGTTAAGCATTTATTTCGGACTATATTACCTTAAGTTCTGTTATAGGTGCAAGAGCGGTCTTTATTACCTAGTTTCTTACCCCGTGTAAGGGTTATTCTACTTGAGATATCTAGAAAGGAAGCTGGATTAGAGGTGCTCTAAATGACCTAAGAATGTGACCTTGGTGCCTAAGGGATAACTGCTTGTGTCCGACCATATACGATCTTTTAATAATATCTTTTTGGTGAGTTGGCTCCATACTTGTTAAGACTTTACTACTAGAGATGGAAATCTGTGGATTAAGGTGAGACGCGCATTTTTATGGCTTACCTTTTCTAATTCCACGCTTCCTTTATGGGGAAGACAGCATCGCTGTTATGCTAATTGTCTGAAGGGAACACCTTGTTACTATTACACCTCTGTGCAACTGACTATATAAGTTCGCCCTCGAATTTTCGGTTTTACCGCTCCTCTACCAACCTGCTCGGATTGGTTGAACCTCGTGGAACTAGTATTACAGCCAGTTTAGTCCTATTGGTTCATCAAGGAAGCCCAACCCGACCACCTTATGAAGGCAACAGCAACCACTTACTATTGGCTAACTTGTACATATTTTTGGGAACGGTTATATAAATCATTCAACAATATTTCGCAAATATTTTAACAGTGTTGTTAGCCTTCATAAATCAAAAAGCGTAAATCACAATTATTTAGCGAAAATCTATCAAAATGTCAGCTATTACATTACATTGAGTGTTTCCCCGATTAATTTTTACTATAACGGCAGATAAAATCTAGTACTACTGTGTACTCGGCAAAATTTATTTATCTTATATCTGTTGATTATTCCGTCATTACTCGTAAACAATAGAAGTGTATCCTATGTAATTAGGATGAACTTGTATCTTCCCGTTGATTTGTTCATTCTAACTACATATACACCCGTTGCACAAGTGTTTCTGTTTGGACTCAGTAGTCTGGTGATGGACACGGTGGTGTTTGGCACAAAACGGACGGAGTTCGAACCCCGGTGTGGACATCGACATTAGGATCCAGGTACATCCAGACGACGAGCCCCAAATATGACAAAACACGCGTCCGGGATTCCACTTGCCTGTCACAATCCAACTTAAATAATATGTGTGCCCTATGTACATTTGTTAACAATACTTATATCATGCAACATACCACTCAAATATGTTGAATGTGCTTATATTTTACCGTTATTAAGGATTAAAATTGATCAATCCCCTTGGCCATATAATCGTGTATCAATACAACGTTAGCTGGCAAGTGTGATTAAAGTTTCCCTCCATGATGTGGACCATCGGGAAGCTATAATCACTCTTGTACTTTAATGGCACTTAAGATCACTGTGTACATAATTCCTAATATTGCTTCTACTGCGGCTGTAAACGTAAATTTGTCTTCAACTTTCTCCTCTTGTGCCACTAATGCCAACTATCCTAGTTCATGCAATACTATTTAGAGTCTACTGAAACTACGCTCCAAACTTCACATTGAAGCCTCCAATGTTTGAATGTTAAGTCTGTCGAGCAGGCTCTTCTGGCTAAGACGCCAGAATCTCGTTCTCATTGAATAATGCAACAACATGGATGTCTCGTTTTCATTATCTATGTCTCTTTAATCGTGAGCCTAAAATAATTTTATACTTTTCTTTACATTCATTAATCTTTTCTTCCTGTATCAAATTCCATATACCCACACTATTCTTTTACTCACTAATGTAACTCCTAGACATACAACTAATTCTCATCTTCCTACGGTAATGTGGTATAGGGACTCGGACAAATGTACATAAGTGCCTCTGTCTATGTTTTGCCTAACTGACTGATGATCGTGACTGGAAAGTGCAATCAAGGGCGCTGGTTTTTTCCTGTTTATAAATCGATATATATATATATATATATATATATATATATATTGGTTGGTCACTGTTTAGTGACCAATTTGATGTTTCTCAAGTCTTTTATAGTGCCGAACGAATTCTGTGGATCTGGTTTTGATGTGGCAACTAATCGAAGTAACTCGACATCACTGACACTATGTAATGATGAAAGGTTGTTTTGAAGGTAGTAGGCAGGAAACCCTGAACCTAATTACTATACAATTATCAACTAATATATGCAACTCAGCTTGTCAGAAGGGGGGTCAGTCGCAGCAAAAATAACTTAGTAGTAACCGTTTCAAATTGTGACCCGTGGCGAACGAGTTCCTTTAAAAATTACATGCACGCTTTGCTGACGATCGCCGAATAGGACGAAGTCCAGGTCTAATGCTTCTTGCTGATTGTCCCCAATACAACCTTCCATATGTGTGTTTGATTAAATCATATTTGTACAAGAATTCTAATTGACTAAATTGAACACGAAACGACATACATTTTGTCGTAGGTTTTACTAAACAGTACATCCTCTTTGATAACATGTATTGAATATTTTGATGATAATATTAGCTTCTGAATTATATTTACTGTTTACATAAATATTTATACAAATAAATCATCATAAGTGAAAAATATTTCAAACAGAATACTTTTGACATAAAGTTTTATTTGGTACATTAGTCATAAAATATGCATATTTCTAATATCTGTACATATCTGAATACTCAATAAAATCATAAATAACCAATAGTTAGATCATATTAAAATACTTTGTTTAACCGCCTTTATTCTTATCATGTTAAAGCATATTACTTTCAATATTTATAACCCTAATTCTGACACCCTAAATGTTTTAGAAAGTTATTTCATGTCATAAAAAAAAGTCTTCTAACTTTAGTTCCGTTTTCTAGCTCATAAAGGCAGTGTTTGGTGTATATGTTGCTTAATAATAAAATTTTTATTGTTATGGATTCTCTAACCTTTCATCAAGATAGCCATGTAGTCGCTGAACTGAAAATTAGCTCATGTGAACGAGTTTTTTTTATATTCCCAAGCGAATCAGCTACAGATAGCTGGAACACTGTTCAAGTATATATATATAAGTGTATTAAAGTAATTATTTTCAGTTTCAAGCTGTTTGCGTGGTAAATCATTCTTTTGTACACATTTGATTTTATAAGAACCTGTTACGTACTTTGATTGAAGCTTCGTTTTGCTATTTGACGTCATGTAATATAAATCACAAGCCTGTATTTATACATTATCATTTCACTTGAGAATCAATTAATTGTGCAACTGAATCCATGTAACGGATAATGTGATTTATAGTTCCAACAATCGAACGTTAAATGTATGATCAGTCACAGGCGGACCTGCATTTTCAAGGTTATTGTACATAATTTAATCGAGGGTAAAATCCATTCCTAACGATATTGTTACTCTTGATGAATAATTTTACTTCTGAAAGAGAATTGTGGGTGTTTACAAGATGTCGGTTTATAGCATATAACACTTATTTGTGATTGTGGGACTGAAATAACGGTTCATAAATGCCCGAAATTGAAACATGGAGTGATGCTTCGTTGCAATAGTTGTTAAGGGGCTTGAATTGGATTAAGGTTGTTTGTAATACAGCTGTACATCGTGACTCAGCCATTATGATATCCATCTCTATCGCCGTTTACAGCCTATTAATGTCATAGAAACACTAAATGCCATAGCTTAATTTGCTTGCACATGAAAATCTCATTTTCTTTCGCCTTACAATGATTGGCTTATTACTTTCAAGGTCGCCTTCGTGTTCGTTCGTCGAAAGTATTAGTCATATTTGCTTATAAAACCCAAACCAAAACTACAAGCATTTTATGATTTTTGTGCTACATATTGTAGGTGAAATAAGTGGAAAAAGAGATGAATGTACTACTATCTCGATAGAAATAGTAGTTATTATTCTAAAATATGTGGTTTATTTTGACATATATTTCTCCTACATTTGTAAACCACAATTTTGTACGTGTTTTACATTTTCAACAGTAATGTTGTTGCAGCAAAAATGATGGCTCGAATGGGATATCGTGAAGGACAAGGTCTAGGTAGAGAAAGTCAAGGTATGTCTACTGCATTAATGGTTGAAAAAACTAGTCGACGTGGTGGTAAAATAATTCATGAAAAAGATCAACAACGTCAACAAACACAGGCCAATACTACTTCCACCAATAATAACAATAATTTACCTAGTTATTTAAATGCAAATGTAGAAGAAACATTCAATAATCTACCCCTACCAGAGAATCGGAGTTGTGTAAGTAATGATTTTCTTTTATTTAATGCATGCATAATACATCGTAAACCGGTGCACATAATTACATAAGTGTTTCTACAAATGAATTCCGTTGTTTCCTTATAAGTGGTAGTTGTCAATATTTTAGGTGTATTTGCTGTTGCTTGGTTCAGTCAATAGATTACTCTAAATGTCGTTCCATATACCAAGATTTTCTCAGCTCAAGGTGACTTGTTTTCATGTTAATTTTTTGCATATTAAAAGATATACAGAAACCTCTATAGTTTAGTGTGTCAAAATATCCAACATTAATTACCAGGATGGACGTTAGGATAAATTCATTTTGATATTCTATTTGGCTTCTGACCTTGTTATAGATGTTGACGTTATCGTCATCATCTTATCATTTATCCAATACAAATTCCTCACGTAAATCTATCCAGCTACTGCACCTATTACTTGTTTTCATCTGTCTTTTTTTGTAGACCCACAAAGTAGGTGACTATATGTTGGAGTCGACATTACTAATCTTTCATATGTATATCGAATATATATGTTTCGTTAAATCTTTTTTTCAAACTGTAGTCAAGACCCTTGTCTTGTAAACAAAACGAAGTTCTTTTTAATTATTTTTATTTCAACAACTTTTGGTGAAAATATTCGTGTGTCCTATTAGGATCTGCAAAGTAATCCTAGTATCAATCCGATTAAGCCAAAACGTTTGCTGGCCACTAAAACGCATTACAAGTGTAGTGCAAACAAAACCATGATCAGAGTCGAAATGGGTGTTCTATAAGGAACAAGTCTTGTACATAGCTACGCCGACGGTAACTGATCTTGATATGATCAATGTGTATCCACACTTGGGTTGCGGAGAGAGGACACCAGGTAATACGTCGGCGATGGTTGCGCCGGATGTTGGTGCTGACCAGAAACAGGTTATGGTCTGCACAAAGCTGTAGTAGACGGTCACTGTTATCTGACCTGCGACCATCGAGTCCCCATTAGCCACCTAAGGGACTCTTTGCGCCTAGGCGCCTGACTTATACATTCAAATTTCCAGCTAGTTCTACAATATCTGTCGAACGCACTTGCTTGAAAAGATTGTCTAAATGATAGTCGAACCCATTCTTGAGTGCATCTGGTTTGCAATATATCGGTGCGTAGGCAAAGATTACGAAGACACATCGCTTCCCACGCCACTTCCTTCTCTAACAGTATATAAATGACTGTTAGCGGAGATTCAGTCGATTATTGTTGGCTCCGCTCATGCACTTCGTGCGACACTGACGCCGGCGGAACTGAATGCTGATGCTATGATTAACCTGAATAAGCTTACGTGGAACACACGCTTTGAGTTGACAAATGGAAATGCGAATGTGTGGTACATCACCAGTGCTAAATACGATTTTAAGGTTTTCGAGAGACGTGGGTAACCCTCTCTGTTGTACAATCGGAATCAATGTGAGAACCTTGAAGGATTTTAGTTTAAATAGCACACGTGGCTTCAGAAAGACTGTATCAGATTTCGACGTTGATCGCAACAAACAAAAATCTACCATTCAGCGACTCAAAATCAAACAGATAAGGTAAAATTTTCACCGTGGACAAGCTGCTGAGTAAAAAAAATAAGTCATGAGGACGAACGAGAGAAAAAAAGACGGAAAGGAACAAGATGTATAATAAAATACAGCTTTCCTTAAAATAACAGTAAATACAGCAAGAGTATAATTATCATTCAAGTGAGATCCAATACGATAAATATTTTTCCTGTAATTCATAGTGTTGTCACGAAACGAGCCTGATTAAAGCACGCTCAAAACATGCTCACGAAGCTGTGCTGTGATTGGTCCATTCTTAGCCAACTAGAGCCAACGACTAATCGGAAAGTTTCTAGAATACTCAATGCCATTGTTTATATAAACCCTAGTGTAAATCATTTGCTTGACTTTGCCTTTTGCCTCCTGCCGTTAGTTCTCAATACATCTTGCTACCTGTTCTACTCTTGTTCTGATTTGGGATCCAGTCGCGGTCGTTGTCGAATCGTAGAATACTAAGCGTGTAGGACAAAATATAACAGTGGCGACGGGGAAAAAGGAAAAATACATTCAAAATGCCGATATCAGATGACCAGCTCAATCGAATACTACAACAACAGCAAGCCCAACTTGATGCACAAATGCGGCTGTTAGAAACTCTGACACAACAGCTGAACATCCACTGCTCGAGTTCCTATGCTGTTTCAAGCACTTCTTGTGATGCAGTTGCCAGCAGCATACCAGAATTCTATTATGACCCTGAAAATGGAAATACCTTCCCCATGTGGTTCAAGCGTTGGGAAGATACATTTAGAATAGAATTCTGTAAATAAGATGACGCATGGAAGACTCGATTGTTGACGCGTAAGCTGGGAAGTAATGAATATGCACGCTTTACTGACCATATATTGCCAAAGTTACTTTGAGAGCTCAGTTTCGAGGAAACGGTAGCTCAATTATCTGAGATATTCGGCGAATCATCCTCATTGTTTAGTATTCGTTATCAGTGTCTTAATTTGGTGAAACGCGAAACCGATGAATATGGTGCTCTAGCAGACATGGTCAACAGAGAGTGTGAACGGTTCAAGTTACGCTCATTGACAGAAGACCAATTTAAATGCCTTATATTCATCAAAGCCCTTCAGTCACCACTAGATGCTGAGATTAGAACTAGACTCTTAACTCGACTGGATCAAGATCCTAACATCACACTCAGAACATTGACAGATGAGTGTAAGCGGATACAAAACATCAAACATGACAATCAGCTAATTGAACAGGTAAATCCTAATTTAACCTACAGTAGTGTCAATGCTACCACTAGGTTAAAAGCTCAAAAACCGAGAACAAGTGATAGTAAACCAACAACTGCATGTTGGTTATGTGGTTATTGGCACTATGTACGATTCTGCCCGTTCAAGAAGCATAAATGTCAGGTATGCAAGAAACATGGACATAAAGAAAATCATTGTCCACCGAATCGTACGTCTCAGCCCAAGAAGAAGCATAAACGTCCTCGACACGTGGTGAAGCCAGTCGAATCTCAATCACTTTTTCTGGTAGCAGCCTTTCAAACAGATCATAATATTCGGAGAAAGTATGTTACTATCCAGATTAACGGCATATCAGCTAGTCTTCAAGTCGACACAGCATCCGATATCACCTTATTGTCTAGAGAAACATATAATCTGCTTGGGAATCCTCCAATAAAGCCATCTAAGAAAACTGCTAGAAATGCATCAGGAGGAGTTCTAAAACTGATTGGCGAGTTACAGTGTGAATTTTCCTTCAATGGAAATAACTGTAAAGGAATATGCTATCTAACAGAGCGACCACACCTTGATCTCCTTGGTCTAGATATGCTAGAAAAACTTGGAATAATGGATATGCCCATCAACAGTGTTTGTAACGTGTCATGTCCATCATCAGACACTCCTATACGTGCAAAAGAGACAGGTGAAAAGTTACTGAAAAATCTGAAGAAAAAATTTGCTTCTGTTTTTGAGAGTAGTCTTGGTCACTGCACCAAAATGAAAGCTCATTTACCCGTGAAACCAGATGCTAAACCTATTTTTCGTCCGAGACGTCCTGTACCATATGCTGCTCTGGAACTAGTCGACCAAGAACTTAATCGTTTGCAACAAGCTGGTGTAATTCAACCAGTCAACTACTCTGCATGGGCCGCGCCGATTGTAGTGATTAGAAAGCCAAATGGAACTATACGCATTTGTGCTGATTTCTCAACTGGTTTAAACGATGCATTGGATGTATATCAATATCCGTTACCAGTTCCTGAAGACCTGTTTGCTAAGCTAAATGGTGGAACATGTTTCGCGAAAATAGACTTCTCCGATGCCTATCTGCAAGTGGAAGTAGATGATGATAGTAGAGAGCTTCTGACTATCAACACTCATCGAGGGTTATTCCAATACACCCGCCTACCGTTTGGTATCAAGACTGCACCTGCCATCTTTCAGCAAATAATGGATACGATGCTAACAGGTATACCTGGTACAGCAGCTTATCTAGATGATATCATAGTTATGGGTTCTACTAATAGTGAACTTTCTGATAGACTACATCAAGTCCTTAACCGAGTGTCGGAGTATGGTTTCCAACTACGTGAAGAAAAGTGTATCTTCTTCATGCATTCGATCAAATACCTTGGTTTCATTCTAGATAAGAACGGTCGCAGACCAGACCCTGCCGATATAGAAGCCATTCAGAAAATGCCTGTACCGACTGATGTTCCTTCATTAAGATCCTTCTTGGGATTAGTTAGTCATTACAGCACATTTTTGCCTGAAATGCATCGAGTGAGAGGTCCTTTGAATGAATTACTATCGAAAGATAAACCCTGGCAGTGGTCAGCAGAATGTCAAGCATCGTTCGAAAAAGTTAAGTCAATGCTTAGCTCGAAGCTTCTGTTAACACACTTCGATCCCAGCTTGGAAATTGTTGTTGCATCTGATGCCTCTAGCCATGGAGTTGGAGCAGTGATATCTCACGTGTTTCCAGACAAATCAGAAAAGACAATTGCCCATGCTGCTAGATCACTCACCCCAACCGAGCAAAACTACAGCCAAATTGAAAAGGAAGCCCTTGCAATCATTTTTGCTATTAAAAGATTTCATAAAATGCTATATGGCCCTAAGTTTACCCTGCTGACAGATCACAAACCATTGATTTCAATTTTCAGTCCTAAAAAGGAATCCCTGTCTATACGGCTAATAGACTACAACGCTGGGCAACAATGCTTCTGAGCTATGACTTCAATATCAAGTATCAATCAACAAATACTATCGGTCAAGCCGATGCTCTTTCACGACTGATTGGAGTTCAACACCCTGGACCAGAGGACATAATCATTGCCTCCATATCAGTTGATCCAGAAATACGGAGTGTAGTAGCTGATGCCATTCGAAACACTCCAGTGTCGTCAGATGAAGTTAGAGAAGAGACTCTTCGAGACCCAGTTCTACAAGAAGTTAGGAAGTTCCACCTAGAAGGGTGGCCCTCGAAGATCAACTCTACAGAGCTTCAGCAGTTTTACCAGCGCAGATTATCTCTTTCAATCGTTGACGATTGTCTTCTATTCGCCGAACGTGTTATAATCCCAAAGAAGCTGCAACCAGCAGTGCTTGGACAGCTGCACGCAGGACATCCGGGAATAAATCGCATAAAGGCGCTAGCGCGAAGTTATGTATACTGGCCGCAATTAGACATCCAACTTGAGCAGCTATCCCGTTCGTGTACTAAATGTGCATTAGCAACAAAAGCACCGCGGAAAGCAGAGCTACAATCATGGCCAATACCACAGTCACCATGGCAGCGTATACACTTAGACTTCGCTGGTCCATTTCATGGACAAACTTACCTTCTGGTAGTGGATGCATACAGCAAGTGGCCAGAAATTTTCCTCATAAAACATCCAACCGCAAGCTGCACAGTCAGAAAACTTCGTCAACTATTCAGTCGTTTTGGGTTTCCAGAACAAATAGTCAGCGACAATGGAACACAGTTTAAGTCTTCGATATTCGCAGAATTTTGTCAGCAGAACGGAATCAAGCATGTCCGAACACCTCCATTCCATCCTCAATCAAATGGCCAAGTAGAACGCTTCGTCGGTACATTTAAAGATGCTCTAAAGAAATCAAGAGGGGAGGGGACCACCGAAGAGATCTTAGAGAGGTTCTTACTTATCTACCGTTCCACACCGAACCCTCGGACAACTAATGGGGTCTCCAGCGGAAGCGTTGCTGGGCAGAAAAATACGGACACATTTCGATAACATTCGTCCGAAGCCAGCTCTTAAGCTGCGAGACGTAACGATGGAGAAACAGTTCAATCGTCGTCATGGAGCACAAAAACGATTGTTCACTGTGGGTCAAAAGGTACTTGCTAAGGACTATCGAGGTAAACAACCTACATGGACAGCTGGTCGGATCGTTCAAAAGAAAGGAAATGTGGTTTACGAGGTATCCGTTGGCTCAGAAGTCTGGGTAAGACATGTGAACCAGTTGAAACCAACTTCTGCTTGTTTCGAGAAAAGCCATCATAGAATACCACTAGATATTCTACTGGATACCTTTGAGATTCGACGACCTGAAGTAGGACCTAGGGACGAGAAGGAAAAATCTACTTGCCTACTCCCAAGAAGGTGGACAGACAGAAAGCGCAAACCAGTGAGCTTCATGCAAGTGGATCCTAATAGCAAATCCTACGGATCTTTTCAAAGGGGAGGTGTTGGCACGAAACGACCTAATTAAAGCACGCTCAAAACATGCTCGCGAAGCTGTGCTGTGATTGGTCCATTCTTAGCCAACTAGAGCCAACGACCAATCGGGAAGTTTCTAGAATACTCAATGCCATTGTTTATATAAACCCTAGTGTAAATCATTTGCTTGACTTTGCCTTTTGCCTCCTGCCGTTAGTTTCTCAATACATCTTGCTACCTGTTCTACTCTTGTTCTGATTTGGGATCCAGTCGCGGTCGTTGTCGAATCGTAGAATACTAAGCGTGTAGGACAATATATAACACATAGTTATTGTAATTGTGTGTAGGCTGAGATACTCCCGGGTCGCCTAAACTAAAGCAATTGGTTTTATCAGGAGACCACTCGAATTTTTGACCTTAAGCTCAATCTACAATGCAGTGAAACATCGTTTGGAGATGCAGTCCTATTTTCGCGTTGGTTCATACGCCTTTCGTTTCTCTAGGATCACTGAGCGCATGTGCACCATTGATTTGAAATCAGGGTCTTCTAACTTCCCTAGATGGACCTTCCATATGCTAAGAAAGCTGTTTATGCTTACATGTTTACTATTAATTACATATTAATAATTACATAGGAGTTCATGTAGCTTCACTTAAACCACTTACACTACATTGGATAATGATTATCCCTAAACCAAATTAAGTAGAAATGGTTTTGGACTTAGTACGCGATAATCAAGCCCTAGAACAAGTCATATTTATTACATGCTTTTCCCCTTTCTTTTGATTAGTTCACATGTAAAAGGATTTTCTGATACTTTAAGTATTTACTATTGTAGAATTATTCCTATAATATTACTTATATCTCTGGTTTTTAGGTTATTCTTTTACGAAATATGTGCGGACCAGGTGAAGTGGATGATGATCTGGAACCTGAGACAGCTGAAGAATGTGCTAAATATGGCAAAGTAGTAATGTGTATGATTTATGAATTACCTGAAGCTCCAGACGACGAAGTGGTTCGAATTTTTGTGGAATTCGATTCTGAAGAAGCAGCAACAAAAGGTGCGTTATTTGAACACATTGTTAGATTTTCATCCTGACAAAGTCGTAGTTATAATCTGTTAACCTGTGATTGGGCTTTACTGGTTGAAAGCAGTTATTACTTTAGATCCTATTATGCTAGCCAAGTCTGTTGAAAAACGGTGGAACGAAAGTAGCAAGACCTTGTATCGTACTGACGAGTGTACAGGGATGTGACAGTAGGTAGGTATTTCCTTCAGATAATCAGTATTGCAGCGATGCTGCCTTCCCACAAAAGAAGAGTGCGATAGTAAGAATGTTCACCTCCCAATATAGTTCAGCTGAATTATCACGATAAGAAGGCCCGACCACGGCGTCAAGATATCAGCTACGGTCGGATGAGCAATACGTAATGGTACCTGTGTGTAGAATATCACTAACTTCTTGTCATTTATTACATATGCGTAACGTCTAAGAAGGTCTACAGGTGTTTGATTGTAACACTTCGTTATACTTTCCTAATTATTAATAGGTATCTGAGGGTGCAAAGTACAAGAAAATACAACTTGCAATTACTTTGTTTTTGGATATGATTGAGAAATTTTAACTCACTAATCAAAGGCAGGTTAGCGCACCCTTCTCCAAAGTACACATATGCAGGCAAATTATATAGGTAGGTTCGAAACAACAAACTAATGGTTTAAAAATAACAAGAGCAATGAGTTGGATAGTAAAAAATTAAATCCATCTTATCTCGTTGGGTTCACGTCAACTACTTGCAAATCACTAGTTGAAAAACTTGTACTAAAATAACGCACCTACTAGTACAGCTAGGTTTGTTATAGTACTACAAAGACATAGAATCAGTCTTATTCCCATTTCTTTCCGAAATTACTTCCCATTTCTGTGTCTTTTCTACGTTGGTTTGTTCGTTAGCGGTGCTTGACTTAAATGGCCGATTTTTTGCCGGACGTGTTGTGAAAGCTGGATTCTACGATGCAGAGAAATTCAGAAATTTGGAACTTGCTGATGCACCTTTGTCTACATGAGTTTACCTTTCATATTGTACAGAATGTAAAACCTTTATTCTATTATTTAAGTCAGCTTTTGTCATAAAATAATAAGTTGTATAATTTCTTGAAGTGGGGGTGTTGTTTTAATAATGGTTTCAGGAAATAATATTTCTGATAGTTCCAAGTCGGAAATAGCATCTGCACTTCCATATACGATTTAAACATCAGTAGATCGAAATGCGTAGAAATTTGGTCGTCGAAATAAAGTAAACTACATGCTAATGTAGTTTTTCACTGTGCATATCGTTATTCGCTACTTAACAGTCAAGGGGAAAACTATTATCAGTAGAAAAGGACAAACTTAACTCTAGTTGGTTCTGAACTCCTTTTAGTACTTATTTTATTCCAAGATATTTACCTACCTAGGTGAAAATGAAGTAATTGTTCGGAAAAAAATATACTTGACAGCGATCAGTTTGCGGTACTCATTTACTAGTATACTATATCGGGTACATAAGCTGCTACAGCTTAAATTGTTGGAATTTCTGATGGGTATTTAACCGCTAACCAAATCGTATTAAAGCGTTAGTAGTCAAAGAAGCATATAATATTAGTAACGCTCCTTTATATGGTATAAAAATCAGTGTATCATGGAGTTAATATGAGGCTTTGTCTTAATCAGTTATGTACAACGTAGAACCTAGCATATATGTACTTCAGTTCAAGTTGCCACATCCAAAAAGCCCAGCAAAATGAACACCAAATTAGTAGTAATAACAGCAGTGGTAGTAAAGAAAGATTGATACGAAAATAAACAATTAATTTGTGGTAAGGTGCTGAAGAATTCTAAGCTTAGGAAGATGTGACAGACAATGAGCCATGTCTTCCAGAGCTGTTTGCGGCAGTCGCGCGGACCCTAATCAAGAAGCCGGCATGGAACCACAGTCACTGACGGGTGCTACCTTTTGACCTGATCACCTCGAGATTCTCCCAACGTCAGTTATAATATTATCGATGCCAAAGGTGGATGGGCATAAATAACACATGCTTTATCTAAACTAAGAGGAAAACACTGAGGGCTGCTAACCGCTGTTTCTACTTACTTAATTGACCAAATCAGTAACCATTATAAGACGCATGAAAATTGTTACAGTGTGAAGAGAGTAGACTCACTTGCCAATTTATAATCGACTAAACATGAAGTATGCTGAATTACGTTCGGACTAGTCTTGAGAATATTCGTAGATCAGATTAAGCTTTAAAAAATTTTTCTATCTGGTCACACTTTGTTCTATTTATCGAGGCTGCGGACGAAATAGAAATATTATATTTTGTTGAAATTATTAAGAGAAATAAAGTATAAAAAATTGAGCAAACGACATTAAAATTGTTACATAGAGCTGCAAAAACGTGAGTTTGTCATGGGTTGCAAAACAGTTGTTTCTGAGATCTTATCTTCCGTGCCGTTAGACGAGATACCGTTGGACGAATTATGGTTACTTAATACATCGGGTATTCGATTGCTTTCAGATATTACATCAAGATATGTAGCACCTTTCTCGGTCTTATTCTCACGAGCAAAGGATTTACGTGCTTTCTGTTTCAGCGGATCAGTTGTCAATTCCATATTACTCCCAACAAATTTCTGTCGAGTATTGGCACTTCTAAGCCTCGTCGAAATTGGTGGGGTAATTATTCCGTTGTCCAGTTCAATTAATGATCGAGGTACTGACTTTTCGCTTATTAATGTGTCACCAACAGTTCTTCTAGGAAGATTTAGCACAAAGACGAAAGCTTACCGGTTCCTTTTATGAACTCCAGATTTGCGAGCAATACGTCCGTCTTTAGCTGGCATTATGCAGAAATATTTTACAGGTGTCACCAGTTGCCAGGAACCATCTTAAAAAACAAAGATTTAGTCAGTAGCTGTAAGCGAGCGTTTAGGACCACGAGTTACTATCTGCATGAAATTAAATTGTCGTTTTTCTTAATTACAACTAGTTTGATTTGAAATTATCACGCATGTTATCGGGAACTGATACACTTTAACGTGAATAAAAAGCCGGCATACTAAGGGGGAACTGATTTTGAGTGATAGAGTTACGAGTAAAGAAATAAGATGTGGCACTTTGCTATCTTACCAATATTTGTTTTCTAGATAATAAGATGACGGATTCACAGGTAAGTTGCTTAACAAATGAAGAATCATTTTTGGATATTGCAACATAGACTAACATTACTGTCCCTTTCCACAAACCTAAATAAGTGCTTTAACCGTTACACAGTAATAATTTGTCCATGGATTTCTGGTAGTGTATATACAGGCGTGTTGACTGGGTATCTTGAAATTTATGGTGGCATTCAGTCTGCGAAGATACGTCTAACCGGTCATATTTAGTTTTGCAAAATATCACAGATTAAAGAAGGGCGGGCGTCAATCAGATATTTTTGCATAACATATGAAATATAGAAAAGTCTGTAATTCACTAAGAAACGCTTATAAACGTAAAGTTTCGCACACGGGTTGGTCACTTAGTGGTAAACAATGTAATGTTTTACTAGTCAAAATGAAAGCCGATTGAACAATAACAAACAAAATAAAATATAGCAACTAGTTTCATTAATATGACATCGTAGATACTGTAGCGTTGATGTTGAGTGAGTTGGAAACATTCAAAAGGCGAACCTGGTAAAGGGATTCATGGTTTTTGTCACTCGTCGCCCAGGACGTATTGGCGACCATGAGATTAACATATGTTAACTGATTTAATCCTGAAACTCACTATTGTAAATACGCTTTGATTGTGACGAAAGCACAAAAAATATCCTGCGATTTTCCCCAAATAGCTAAAACAGACACAGTATCAACTTCGCCTGTTTGCTTGGACTCAAAGAACCTAGGTTAAACCATAAACGATTTCGAGGCACAGCATAAATTTTAAACGGAAAATAAAGTATTTGCTAGGATGAAAAACGTCACAAAATTCGTTAACAGCGTATGCATACGGCAAATCGAGTCCAAATAACAACGGAAAACAAGCTAGGTACACAAAATATCGACATACTAATCTTACCACACGATTTTACATTTCCGAAATTTAAATCTACTTTGTCATTACCGCGTTACCAAACTTTGCCACTATACATGTGCACAATCAAAGTGAGCTTACACTGTCTACTACACCATTTTTTAATTGCAGAATTAAAGTTAAAGCCAGTTAAATTCAATTTGCGAAAACAACAGCCAATACACTATTTAGAAACCAAAAACTGTTTAAAGTAAGGACCTGATTTCAGTTTAGGAATAATAATAATCTAAAGATTTAAAGCTTGATAAGCAGTATTAGTATAGAAATTGGAAGTCCTGTTACACATTATTAATGTACATGCGTATTAGGCAACATTTATACCTAACGCGTAAGAGTTAGTTGAACAAAGAATGTAAGGGGTTCGAACATGTTTTTAACGCATTTAAACCACACAATACTATTTGAAGATTTTTCGGTTCTAAGATGACAATAACACAATTATGATACGGTATTTCTCTGTTTTAGTAGGTTTTTCTGGAAAATATGATTTGTTGGCAGGAAACATATTAGAGGTAATTGACCTTGATTAGAAATAAATTTGTGTTCATTAAGTAACTATGTTGGAACTCTTTAGAAATTATTTTAAATAGAACTTTCAATTCAATCCTCGAAAATCAAGTTTTCTGTACAACATTTTCTCCTTTGTTACGTAGAGTGACAGATTCAATTTTCCAAGTGATACATGCACGGGATTACGAACACTAATAAAATTTTGTATTCATATAACTCAATATAAATGCAATATTTAACAAGAATTACCAGTGCTATTTTCATCGTAACCTAGGCCTATTGCCAAACATTGCAGTATAGTTATCAAACCTCAATCAACATGAAGTGTACCCGGATATATGACCAAGTTACGCTTATCGTACAACTAAAGCCACTTCTGTCAAATGATCCCACTCTCACGAATGAAAAGAAATCAGAAGGCACTAAAGAATGGAAGAGAAATTATATTTGATAGTATACAGAGCTTTAATGGGATAGCAACGTCTAGGCTGGGAAAATAGAGAGAGATGCAACACACGGTGGTTTGAGTCGTGATCTAATGAAGATGCGTGACCACGCGCCTTCAACTAGTGTCTGCTGAAATAAACATGATCAGCATCGATGTCGAGAGCCTATGCAACTATAAATTTTGGGGATTATTAATCGCTACAAACATTAACCCGGTGACAATTCTAAACGGTGATTTGATTACGAATTAGACCAACCCCACGAAGTTGTGCCTGTTATAATCAGCTTGATCTTTTTGAATGTTTTCAACAAATCGTTTTATTTTTCAATATTAAATCACCCATAAATCATTGGATGTTTGAAGTCGCAAGTATCTGTAATAAGAATTAGAAACAACCTGTAACTAAACACATTACTTAGGTCGAACTGCTTTACTTTCTTCAATATGCTAATAAGATTGGATTCTTCTGATAAGGAAATCTTCTAAGCCTTTTCACAATTACCTTATTGGACTAAAGAACGTCAAAATATTTAGTTGGCATTGTCATAGCACTTATAAACCTTTCAATCACTATGCAATTTTCCGAAACTTGAATAAATGTTCTGCACTCTACTAAAAAATGCTGGATACCCGACAAGCATTTACAATATTCCTTCAAAGACCTTGATAGTTAGTTATTGTCATAGTTAGCAACATTTAACTGAAATACATTCGATGATTTCAATGAAATCCGATTGTACATTGGCCTCGCTACTTGTAGCTGGCCTTCACTAAATTGTCAAAGCCATGATTAGTCAGTTACTTGCAGAATAGAACCTAGTGAGTAAGTAGATTATTTCGAGTTTTCGTTCTCCAATAGACATATAGATGAAATTTTCAAACTAAATCTTAGAGTAATGAAAGTTGTAACAGTGTTAGCATTAATGGAGAGGACCAGGGTTCAGACACACAATTTCTTCGTTATTATAACGGTTATTGGATTCTTATTTACAATTAAGTTCTTTTGTGTATTTTTGTCGGCATATGTAACATACCACTGGTGTCTTCATATATACATAACTAAACTTTAGAGTCATATTACAAGCAACAATCAATTGATGTTTTGAATCTCTATACCTGGGTGATTTGACACAACTGATTGAATGCAAACAGGATCTGGTTCCATAATTTGTCAGGAACACTTCTTTTTGGACTAGTAACTAAATTAATGTCTCTTACTACCTGCTTGTTATGTTATAGAATTATTGTTATAATTGCTTAAATCTATCTGGGTGTATGAGAAAGAGGAACTACTGAGATTTGTGTACTGACTGTATGTTGATTGTTAATCGCAGTACCAAGTTTGCAACGAAAGATAGTTCTATTGGTCATATTATTGTGAATTTGTGTTTATTCCAAGAAACTTTTGGCCTTATTCATAAACATTATTGACTTTCGAACGTTCGCGGGATTTTTACAGTACGGCTGTTGTGTTGGTGATATTACTTAAAATGCTGTGTTATGGAGACTTCAACTGGTCCTCTATTAAATTAATAATAATAATAATCGTTCTAATTCTTAAGAATTATCTTGTACATAAGAGCATTCCAGTTTACTTACATGGCAAATAGTGTCCTGGAATTTCAGACGCCTATACAAATCGTAGAGGTGATACTGTTTGTCTTTTATTTATCCTTTCCTTAGCTTCTTATATTTGAATAGATCTAAAATTTATTATAGTTATTTCTAGTATTAGTTGACGTTTTCCGGAAAAAAAATACAGAAATAACAAATATACTTTATTCAATGCAACAGGAACACCTTAGGTTCCACCAAAAACAGCTGTATGCAATCGGTCGTTCGTTTTCTTCGCCTTTCTGCTTGTTGTTTATCTTTATGATTCCAGTTTCCAACTACCATGTTGATGTTATCACCAAGAATATAAACTGAAAAAAGAGGTGCGTCTCTGTGGTCTAAACATGATATCTTATTATGAAATTTTTGATCTTCATAGTACTCTTACGAGATGCTGTTCACATAAGGTAATTTTGTAACTTGAAGCTACAACTGACTATATCAAACAACCATTTATTTTCTAAATTTTTCTTATATCATGTTAATGACACTCCTTTACTTGAACTGACTGCTTACATTAATGAGCGTTCTCTACTCATGTATCCCTAAACACACATGATCACAAAGTATCTTCCAGATAATGGTTGACGGTTTTCTTGCTCAAGTTTAATCTCGTTGCACAAGAATATTATATTTGGTAAATGTTATTGCTAGTCGGGCACTTATTTCTGTAAGACTTTATATTCTACTGTGCAAGAGTTAGGCTTTCTGCTTTATTATGACAATAACTGTAAACAGGCATGAATCCTGCACTAAATTTTTGAATAATAATTATTATTTACCGCGAAATTTGAATTTTATTTTTTACAATTCTTTGTAATTGACTCCGATATTTAGAAATATAGGAAATATATTTGCTGTCACCTGGTTAACTGGAATCGTGAAATGAGTGAACATTTTCTACCATTATCTAGTGTATTTTTACAGTGAAATATGGATGTATAGCTAGATAATAGGTTTTACTCGATTACTCACATCATTAAATTTTTAGATTGATTTTTCTCGCATAATAAATAGAGTACAGCAATCACTTATCTTGCATTTATCTGTGTTGAGAGATTTGGTTCACTTTAGGCTAGGCTTCTGTAGAACATAGTATCTTATCAGTTACAAATAAATATTTACGATAATTATGAAAAGGAAAGGTAGGAACAATAATGCCACAGATGTTGTTTGCATTGATCCGTGCATAACTTAGTTGAACATCTACTACATTTATTGACCGTGGTTATTGTGTGCTAATAACGTGATTTATATTAAATATCTCTCTTCCACGGATCATTTAATAAACGACAGTTGTGGTAAGTTTAGTTGATATTTCACTGACCTAAACTGTAGATTTTAAACTAATTTCATGTGACTTAAAAGCTCATGTATACTGAGACAGGAAAAAAGTGATTTAGTTATCGTTTGATAAAGATAAATCAGTAAAGCTCATATCCGTTTAAAAATATTTCGAAGTTGACGTTATTACCTTACACTGTATAATAACCAGTTGCTCATTCAAAAGTTAATAATATAATTTAATATTGCTGTGAAATTGCTATTCATCAATTTCCTTAGATATTGCAAGCTTTTTTTACGTTCGTCACGTGCTGCGCTTATTGTTTCATTTTTGGCAACTTTCTTCTTGATGTCAGCACTAATTTCCCACACTTAAAATGTGAGTCATCACAACTTCATGCCAAGTTTTCAGGGCAGCTGTTAATTGGCTCAACGTAGGCTTATATCACGGTAAACAGTACATACACAGTACATTTTTTTGATATTCCACATATATCAGCATAAACACAAGGCCATCAATATATTTGACGTGCAAATTATTTTGTTTTAGCAGAAAAAGATGCGTCTGCAATCACACACAAAAGTGTGAGAGAAGTATTAATTTTATCATTTATTCATGCATTCAAAAGCTAGGGATTGTAGTAATATTTATTAGTCAGGTAACCTACATTTTCTTAAAGTATCTCAGAACCACTTCAGAATACTTTTGACTGTTATCATCTGCGTTTTATCTGTATACAATATCTTAACTAACAATCTATCATTTTTGTATACGAATACCTTGACAAAATTTGTGAATATGGTATTTGTTTGGCAATCGATGCTCAACAGCAGTCATGGGCAACCAGATCTGAATTTCATTTTCGACTATTCACAGTAAGCCACCAGTGAATCAACGAGGTTATAGGGTAAACGAGCCTCAACACTTGGTAGACAGACACAATACATAGTTTTCTATAAAGCAAGTACCTATGTAATTTTAATTTTCAAACTACATCTAAGGCTTCCTTCTAAATATGTAAAACTTATTGTTTACTTTAACCCAGTCATTTGGAAATAAAGACAAGACTTTTCTCGTTGCGCTCGATAACTGCGATTTTTTTACAGGAGGTATTGCATTCATGGTAAAAGTGAGATTCTCCATTTGTAAAAATATTTAAAATGAATTGTCATTATTTGCAAATTTAAAAATGCTACACTAAGTTTCCTTATCTTAGCTCTACAGAAACCCTTTTTTAGAAATCAATTCACTGGGTTAAGGTAATAGCTCTGTCCAACTGAGGACAATGTTAAGATAAGACTGATGAGAATTTATTCTCGATGTGGTTTCCGGTATTTTTGTTGCTTACGATGTCTCAATCATTAGACACAACGTGCTCATATCGCGTTTCAAGCCATTTAAAACTGCAGTACCTCCGAGAAAATTAGCAAATTTATTTCATATCAGACAACTGATTAGGTTACAACCAATGTCATTGCCAAAGTTGCACGTAATCAACTGCCTACTGTCCTCTCGTATTATTATGCCATTCTGTTGTGTTTTAATATCTTCGGATCAGATAGTAAATCGATTCATAGCCTTCTGAAATACGGTTTAGAAACCATTAACCCGAATTAGAAAAAATCTGTTTCGAAAGTTTTTTGATGGTGATTACCATAGGATATCAGCCGAGGCGATTTAAAAAATTATCCGGGCTTAGTCAAAGTTTATAAAAATATTCTAATCCACTTATTTGCTTAAAAAAATTTCGGTATGTTGCAGTTTAACTTAATTGTAGCGAATGGAAACTCAGTGTAGAAACATTCAATATGAATTCTAGGCATTTCCTAATCTTCTCTCTGTGACATTGCCACAGTGGTAGCCTAACTATTTTTTAGTCAGTATTTCTTTCTCACTTAGTTAGTCTAACTGCCTTTTACTACATTTCCTGAATTGTATGTAGTTACTTCATGTTCAAGAAAACCAGAATCTCCCTTATTGAATGCGTTGGCTGAATTTATATTTCATCCATTGCTATGAAGTATCGTAGTATGGAATCATTTGTGGAAACTATTATTGGCAAAGTTATCACATAAGGACATTTTAAAGTACAAAAGTCTAGGCGTCTCTAACTCTTTTACTGTTGGCTCAAATTCACTTACAAGAATTGAAACATTGATAAAAAGCTATCTTTTCTCTTTAAAGGAATTTTAACGATACCAGTGATTGGAAGCTTATCTTTAGGAATGCTAGTGATGGACCTATATGATGATTTTAATAACCAATAACGGGAGGCACTATTAATAATAAAAATGGGGTCAATACTGCCAGTATTTTAAATAAATGAACAATAATTTTCTGATTTATGATCATTTGTGGCGTCACGCTGATAGGGTTGCTTCAAGTAATCATTAAAAGTAACGGGTTCATCTCCTACACAAACTAGTTGCACTAATGTAAGTTTTAGCCTTATCCCGTATCTGGATATGCTGTACGGTTATTCTGTTTATTTCAAGCCGTTTCTCGGAATCGTAACGCCAAGAACAAACAGTGCCCGGTTGTTTGTTAGAAACGCACTTTACTAAACACGTAATTCTTGCACCCTAATTTTGTGAACTTTGATGTCATTGGCCTAGCTTTTAAATAATATTTCTATATAGTGTTAATCTCTAATCAACTATTCTATCAAGACCCTCGTATGCAGATAGACCTATATCATTCTGATCATGACTTTAAACTGGTATGCTCTCACGTACAAATCCTATTTGTGAATAAATCATTACTATTATAACTTACTAAAATTCTATTAATTGCTATTAGTTAATTTTGCAAATAGGATTGCGTTTAAGCCCGTTCGGGTAATGAAACTAGTAGATACATTTTAGATAAAAACTCCCTCAAGAGTGGTAGCATTTATTAAATGACGAAGTGTCTGGGATGCTTTTTATAATGCGCACTGGCTTTCAGGGTAAAGTATTGCTATCTCATGATATAGGAAGCTTGATAGGTTTAATGACTGTGGACAATAAAATAAAGTGTCCCGAAATTATCAACTGGATGTTGGAAAACATATTTGTTAGTGCAAAAGTTATATTCGGCCATTAAAAAAAGCAAAGAGGGATCTAAATAAGTTACTTCCGGGAATATGAATAGTCACTACCAGATATCATGCTACCTGAAAGCTAATTCTGTAAGTGTTTAGTACACATCTGCACTTAAAGCCTGTTCTTAAAATTAGAAAAATAAATATTTTGATTACGGAAACAAGCCAATTTATTGAAATAAGCTAAGATATTTTAAATGAAGTAATCTGGAAAAAATTCGCGAGTATTTGTTTTAACTTTTCGTATAAAAGACAAGGATTGATTCGATAAGAAGGATATTTAACTTACTAATCTACTCTTTCAATCTCCATGACGTAACATACTGAAACGTGACCACGAGATAGGCTCCAAATAACAGAATAATCAAAATGTTTTTAAACTTCCCTAGGATAAGAGGCAATGATTTTGAATCTAAATTTTGTGTCGACGTGATTCCATCGAAATGAATTAGTTTTAATCAGAAACGGCATTTTAAAGTAATTTGGATTTAAAATCGTTGTTGCTATGGAGAATTTCAGCAAATTTATTAGAAAATGATCCAAATGTAGATTACATGGACACTCGAAATTGGAGTATCCACTAGCACTTACTCAGTGTACTAGTTAAAACCACGAATCAGCTTCAGCCAAACCAAATGCATAGAAAACTGGTATGCAGTAACTCATGCGGCCACTCTAAATAACATAGCAAAGATTGTAATATAGTCAATAAATTAGCCTGTTTATCTAATAGACTTATCGCTTATGGTACTGATCAACTATTATGTAATAATTACACAATAAGCTGAATAGTGCAGCTACTTAACCAACGTAATTTTTAGTATAGGCTATATAGCAAATTGTTTTCACGAAATTGGCCCATATTAACCACAGTATCTAGACTAGGTTTTCTTTATTAAAATAATCACACGAAGACATGAGCACCCGCCAGTGCTGTTCAACCCCATTGTATAGATTATTCATTCCAATATCACTGGAAGTGAATATGAGTCAGTGTCTTTAAACAAAGTAAGGATCTTTGGTTGTCAGATGAAAGATTATTAGTAGAGTCATTATTTTACCGGAATTTTAACTTAACTATAGCAAGATTTACAGAAAAAGGCATCATCAAACTGGGTCATACAAGAAGTCAAGTGTGAAAACCCATTCTCATAATCACACCTGGTGAAGTGCATTCTATGCATTCATCCCCCCCTTAAATGAAGATACTTGAATAGAGATAGACTCTAGACTGTTGTTCAGAAACATTCAGGGAATACTAAAAAAGCAATAACGATGAATACTATGCTACTCAAACTTCTCTTTACTATCAGCGATGGGGGGGGATTTTATTTAAATGTAGTATACATCTAGAGACCTAGATCGATCAAACGCAGCAATCTCCAGATGATGAGACTTCAGCGAACCTCTTGAGAAGCTTACTAATACTAAAGCCATTTCATAAGATCTCCTCCACCAATTTTTGAACTAGAAACGTTCAAAATTAGATGTCTTGCCGTACACCATGACTGAAAATCTACCAGCAAAATATCTTCAACAAGAGCCCGATACTCCTGATACATGACATGGACCACAGTCTACTGCCTAACGCATTCTGGAAGCCTACTAACCGAAACTCGCTCTCACTCCTGGAAGCCTGTAAGCGAATATTCTTGTAACATTACAGATTCTCTTTAGCGATAAATTTAATCTTCACCATTGACCTCATGAGTAACGTTTTCCTTTCTTTTCTAGTTCGGCTTCTTATTTTTGTAAGACAGGCCTTTGGTGATCAAGCAGCCTACCCCTTGGTTTCAGATAAACACTAGCCCTGAAGACCTACGTCTTACATAAAAAGAAAGTTTAAAATAAATGGTTTTTACAGTGTAGCATAGTAGGTAATCGCAGTTAGGCATGCAGTGAACTAAATGACCTCAAATGCTTAGTCAAGAAAGTCTATCGACAATGTAATCTTGTTGATCTGTCTAGAGAACTCAACAGGAAGCGACTACGTATGTGCGTTCGCACTCATAGAAACTGATGGTACGCACTACACTAAAATTCCGATCAGCTTTCACGACACCAACTGTCACAAAGAAGGGCTTTAAGAAAAAGCTAGACACCCGTGTCACGTAATACGGACCACAACATATTGCCTGCATCATTTAGAAGACCTACCTAAAATTAACTTTAAGACTTTACACCACTTATTAAGAAGAACAGTGAATGTTTCCGTATTATTTTTTACTGTATTTTTATCGATGTATCTAATCCTTATTATTTGCGCCAAACTTATTGTTCCTATCTTTCTTCCTTTTTACTTCTCTTTTATTTAGATATCTATAATGCCTCTACTCAACCCATTGTTAGGCTTTGACGGACCAAGCAATCTACAGCCTGAATCAGGAGTGCCGTCAACCTAAGTAACGTCCACAATCCAAAAATGACAGATAAACGTTTGTTCACGAAAATACTAGTGATAATAAAAATAAAATATTTTGGTTATAATAAGGGAATAAACCAAAATGTTACTAGTCGTAACGCATAAATCTTGTAGTTTCGCCCAGTAATAATCAAAAACCACCGTTGAAACACAGAGGTTTAGGCATCGAAAAGTTAATTGGTTTGTACTAGCATATAAGGAAAATATTGTTAATCATTATTCGTCTTTGCTATTTTCAATTGATTATTTCCTTACCTTCACATTGTAAATCTACAACCCGTATTAACCACAAACTAGCTGACTATCTAGTATTGTGATAGCTACTTGTATTAGTAAATTCATGTCTCTGTAACAAAAAATTGAAAACAGACATAAATATTAAGAATTCAGAGAAAAGTAATCGGTTGGTTCAAATCAGCTTATCTTGGTGATAATGGAATCATTGTTTACACTCTTGTTTTACGATGTTCGTTGCTACTCTCTCTTTTAAATTAATTTCAGCATGACTGAGGTGGATATTAAAATCATCAAACGAACACAAGAAACTCTAGGGAAATTAATAAAAAAACCTGTTCTTACCGAGAAGCTTTTGCAGAGGCCTCCATTCCGATTTCTGCATGATATATGTACAGCAGTGAGTAAATAAATATCTTTTATTGATTGTGTGAGATTATACGTTCTACAGGACTAATGAAAGGTCTGTATACTGCAGAAGAACTAGAAGCTGATAACGTCAAAGACAAGAATAAAAAGTTGGCTTTTCTTCAGAAGTTAGTAGATTTTTTGGCTGTTGTACATGGTCGTCCTATTCCCGTTAGAATAATGAGTATCGTTGCTGGTAAAGAGGCTGAGAAAACTAACGAGATGCTGTATTTACTTGCTGACGCTGTCAATAAGAAGGTTTTATCAAATAATTAGTAATCGATTAGGTCAACAATCAAGAATGTGTAGCCCATGTACTTCGTGGAAATGAAAAGGATAATACTAAAGCAAATAATACCATCAAAAAGCCGGGACCAGAGAATGATCAACTGAAGGGGAAAGTTAATGTGACACCTAATTCCATGGATCCCGAAAGAAGGCTCTATCCACAGGAAAATAATTTAAGTTTGGAGAAAGCAAATACATCTGAAAATAGGCTCTCTATTGATGATGATAAGAGTTTTTACTCTGTGAAGGTAACAGCGTGCTTGATAACAGTAAAATAGTTTTTTTGTCCTTGCTCCTGAAGTTGCTAACAAACTATATCTATTTAAATTTCAGACTAGGTTCTTAGGTTATATTTTTGATTGTTGACGTAGCACAACAACTTTAAGAGGATGTAATGAGTTGAATTTACATATATTGTCATCGGATATCAATCCTAAGTTATCGATCTGAGATTCGAGCTTTTGTAATCTTCTGTAATCAACTACGATACAGTTAACTACGCTAGTGATAATCCACAACAAAGTCCAAAAATTACCTTTATATCAGTTTTAAAAATTATTCATATAGCTGGGTGTTTTCAGGGTCAGACTAGTTTGATGGAGACAGCTTACATTTTGAAAATTGCATAACCTGACGTTAATCATTGAGTAACAAAGTCTCACTTGCACTGATGTGTAATAAACTAAAGCACAAAACCACGTCACTTAGACGAGATGAATAGCGAAGGAATCCAAATTGCCTTAATATTGATGATAAGGAAGAAGACTAATTGTTAATAACATAATTCGAGATTACAGGATGATAAAGCACAGTTGAAGGAATGCAGAAACGTGATGAATAATTCATCTTGACTATGTTCAATTCGAACTTATTTTACCTAATTTTAACAGGTCTTTGGTAGGACAATGTGCTTGAGTTGCGTTCATGGATTGTTGGACGTTAACACACCTTCTAAGACATATTTCTTCTTGAATTATATTTACTTGGAATTCAACCCCAGCGTATACAATCTACTTATATATTACAATTGCAAATACAAATGGACTACTTCATTTGTTTCATTTTGATTTCGCTTTAATTTTGGAGTACCATGCACATTTTCAAAATATCCCCTAATATTCTAAGTGGATCAAACTGTCATAACCCTAAAAATTTTTAGACATCTCTTAAATGGCTTATATTTGTTTAGTATGACAGTTTGGATAACTTCACTTACACATTGTTAGTGGGTAAATATTTACAGTTTATGTAGAATCATATTATATATATTATACTACGTTTAGTTTAAATTTTGAGCATGGAATTATTTTACGTCGTTCTACGAGCTAATTCTCTCTTTTTGTATTATATTTTACTTATCCATACTTTTTTAGTATCATTGATGTAACTCCTACTTTGACTTCTATCTTGTTATGGTAATGAGGTATTCGACTTAGACCGATGCGAATATGTCCCGTGTTCTACATTGTATGTGGCTAACTGTCTTGAGTAGAATGGTCTCCAAAAATTTTTAATTTAATGTAAACAACTCCTTTGTCCTTTTGTTTTATACATACAATTTTTTGCACATGTTGAGAACTCATCAGGTTTGGTTAATTCGGAAAAATGTGATACCACAAAGAAAAATCGTTTATCTCAAGATTCTGGAAGTGTTGGTGGTAACCGATGTGATTTTCAAAAACCAGAAAAGCTGCAGAAAGAAGTTGTGGTTTCTCTCCCCTCAAGTTCAACAATACCTCACCAACCTCGGCATCACAGACCAGCCTCCGCTAAAGGGCAGAGGGTTAAGCAAGATGGTAAGCTGTTTTGATGAGAATTCACAGATGTGTTTTCATTCAAATTTCTTGGTAACTAATCACCTCTAATTTCCGACTCATTAGAACTGGTTCAAATACCCGTATAATTACTACAAATAGTTATCTCTCTGAAATTATTCTCTCCTAAGGTAAGTAAGTGATGATATATTACTTGAACAATTGACTGTTGATACTAAATGTCAATCGGTTCCACCTGTATGTTGTAGTCAGTTAAGCAGTTTGATTACGATTATTGGTTAGTTATGGTCAATTTAGTAACTAATATCCCGTTTTATGGAAACTATGCAGGTTCATACCAAAAGCTTTCAGAAGTGACTTTTATGTCATCTTTTTTGTTTTTCAGTAAATATTTGCCAAAAGTATTTCCGCTAACCAACATTTTTACTGAAATATATATTCACTCTTATTTGACTGATTAATTAATATTCTTTAAAAATTGTCGCGAGTCATGTGCAAACTGTAATATTTTCTCTGTTTTGAATCAAAAAAAAGATATACGTCATGTCAAACCACACAAAGCAAAGATAAATATTTATATCAATTAATATATCGTATATATTTGGACAAATTAACATAGAATGTAATAGGAATTACTTCGAGCCTTGGGTAGGTATATCGCAGTCGTTTGAACTATACTTTACGGTATTATACTATTTTCCGTTTTCTAATTCTTCATATGATTGCCATTTTGCTTTGACCGGTGCATTATTCAGTTACCTTATGTATTAATAATTTTTTTATATAATGAACACATTGCTAAATATTATCTTGATAATTTTAGATAATATTTTTAAGGTAGTCCGTAGTCCTTAGAAAATCACAATTAGCTGAGTCTGTTTTCAGACACACTACTGATTCACCTATTGATTGATGATTTTAGGTCATAACTTATAGTTTAAAGGTAAATTTAAGAAGGCTACATAGTAAACTATGTGACGTGAAGATGGTGTAAAAAATGAATTAGTATTATACGGTTGAAGTATCTCACTCGATAATGTACTAAATGGGTCGATCTTCATTTTTATAGAGAATATCTTTACGGAGACTAAACCACTGGGTTCCGATCTGTTGACAGCTACCTGTTGTACGATGTATAGATTACGTATCTAAAATAAATATTAGTATATTTATGATTCTTTTAGGTTTAACAGATGTGAACTTATCAGCCAATCAGAAGGACATTAGATTGGAGTCAACTGCAAAGTAAGATAAATCATTTTTATGAAGTTTAAAAACATTGCTTTTCATATTATTAACCTAGACTAATTCAATGATGGTTATACATTTTTCAAATATTGCAACTTTCTCAGCAGCCTGTTGTATTTAACTATATAAGTGCATTCGTAGGCTACAATCATGTGATCATAACTGCCTCTAAAATATTGCTCATATTTTCCTGGGTTCATCGAGGATTCATTGTAGAAGTTTGACTTTAATTGCTAATGAAAGATAGTTAATCAGTCGATAACCATATAAACGTTTACTAATTTACGTGGTTGAGGCATTACTGTGTAAGCCTAAACATATACCTCAGTGTTTTATTGAATGGTCTAGAGGTAGGATGTAAGAAAGCTAACGACTATCAAACACCAGTAGTTTCCTGAGGTGAGTAATTGTTTATTTTTAAACTGTGTTAATAGCTACAGACTACCTGGTTGCGTCTCGCATAATGATTGTAACTAATGGTTAGATACAGATGTCATGACATTGAATCTGTCACAACGTTATAGGTGAATTGACACTTCTTGATCCTAAAATTATTTCGTATCTACCCACAAGTTAACTCTTCTCCGATCATATTGTTTATGTTTAATTCTTTTACTACTAGTAATACCATTACTTTGATATTTATCTTTCTGTGATGGTGTTGTGTAAGAATTTGAACCAATGCATATATGTTCCAGGCTCTTCGTTGTTTACAATTGACTAGAATTATCAAGTGAACTACATGTTAATAAAACAAATAATTTACCGAAACAATTATCTGGACATTCTAGTCAATAACTTAGCATCTTCTTGAATATACTCATCATTAAGTAGTTGGTAAAAATAAGATAAACACTTAAGTACATTCAATTTATATTCTAAAAGAGTTGAATCATTTTTAATAAACAGCCAGAATAATTTGTTTGTTATATATATATATATATATATATATATATATATATATATATATATGTTGCCAACAGTTTGGTAATTCTAAACCAAGGAAACAGTCATTCGCTTTTTACATTTTTGAGTGTATATTGAAGCAACATAAACTTATGATTAAGAATGTTTGTACTATTCAGAATATTATATTCAGATTATTTGAGTAAGGCTTTGAGTCGAATGCGTCAGCAGGAACGAATTGCTGTTAAAATGCTTTCAAATGTTCTTACTATGCTCAATGGTATACCTCCTCCATTAACGTATTTGATACCTAACGACCAGTATCATTCAGTTGTGTTTATTAAGCACTTATTTATACGAATCAAACTAAATATTTGTCTAAGATGTATTTTGATTGCTTAAGTTGTTGCCAATATTTTTTTAATTGTAATTTCTCGTCAGCTTAACAAACGTATTAATTATATCAATTACTAGTTACACAATGCACTAACCTATTCTATATTTTTAATAGACATTTTATTCAAAAAGATCGTTATAGAAAATTAGAAATTTAACAGGTTCTTGTTTGGTTATCGAAAACATATGAAAAATGAAGTAGCTTTTTTAATGATTACCATAATTCCGAATATTTTTTACTCAGGCGTAATGTTTTAGAATCAATCAATCAATGCATGTTACCCTCATGGAGCATAAACCATTGACCAGCATTCTCCAACCAACTCTGTCCTGAGCTCTTTTTTGCAGTTGTTCCGAAGTTCTGTTCATTCTTTTCATGTCTGCCTCTAATTCCTGGCACAACTTGTTCATTGGTCTTGGGAATTCTAAATTGATGCTTATCGTGTGACGCAATTTGGTGATTTCCTCAATGTGTGTCTTATCCACCCCTCTAGAGTTTTTCCTTAATTTCTCCTTTGAATGTTTTATATGCACTCCGTTAAATCTGTTAATTGCAAATTTTGATTTACTGATGTTTTACTGTCGTTTAGTTTCGATGATCGCTTTTTTTCTAACAAGACTATTTAGTCTTTCAGTAGTTAATATAACATGCCAAAAGTAAGAAATGTTGGGAGGATCTACCTTTAAAGGAAACAGACAATAGAATAATGAACATCAATTAGGGATAAACTAAGAGAAATGCAGTGTAAAATAGGTAATTAAGGAGAAAAGTCGAATTTCATTTCACAGTTAAGTTAGCAAAGAAGCGAAGTATGTTTCTTCTGAAAATAGCTTTGCACTTACAGATTGTTAACTATTGATCTCTTAATACTACACAGATGTTTTTTTAAACGTATTGTAGGTGCTTTTTTGACTTTTATGTCGTAGCTCTTAAAGAAACAAGTAAACTTACTAATGTACATTAAAGTATCAAAATAAACAAGGTTGTGCTTGAATGATTATTTCAAGCTGCTGGCATACGAAGACCGTACACTTAGTTTAAGTCTGTTCATCATGAAGGACCAGTTGAGAAAAATGACTGAGTTTTTAGTATTGTTTTATGTAGTTTAAAGGCGTATTTACTAAGCACCGTTTTTATTATTCTTATATCTCCCCCTTATCCCAAACTCTTATTTAAATCATTAATTGTTACTATACCGCCTTTCCTTAATGAACTATATCTATTTATGTATATGCTACTCCAGTTTCGTTCATTAACATCTATGTTTTGTATCGATGTTATCATTTTATTTGGATTGTTGTAAAATCAGAACTTGTGTGCAAATATTCAAATATTCAAATAAGTAGCCCTGATTCCTGGACTAGTTGGATTAACTTCAAGCGTTTTTTTTTCATTCTTCCTGGGGCCAGATAGATCGGAAGGAGTGTCTGGATATTGTTAAATATAGTGTGTTGCTTGATAACCTCAAAGAGTCATTTGCCTATTGACTAACCCTAATTTCGATGTTTTAAATTTGTTTGATATAAGGAGAGATGTTTTCCGAAATCCTTAACAACAGATAACGATTGTCATATTACGTTTAGATTCAAATGTCAATTCGTATATATGTGTATTCTTTATGCATTAGAAATACTTTATTCACTATATTTTCTCTACACTCATTATTTTTTGCTAGCCCAAGATTGGCTCCGCCTCGCCCAAGACGTTCTACAGACTTTGTAATTGAAGATAGTCCAAAGTAAGCGTTCATTCTTATGAAGGAGTTATTTGATAGTTTAGTTTGTATAGATTTTATAAATTTCTTATGTGGTTAGATTTTAATGACTCCATTTAAAAAATTGTTTTAAAGATTTGTAAGCATTTCTTCTTTTAGTATTAGGAAAAGATTGATTAATTTCATTGTTGCCGTCTCCAGTAGGTTAAATTTGACCAATAACGTAATTAAATCGTAATTGTTTTTAATTTAATTGCTGTTGAATAATTAACTTTTCAACTTGTGGTGTGTTGATTTAGAAACGTTTAATGTTCAGAAAAGCTTGTTAATATCATGTATATATTGTCTTTTCAGTATCTATGTAGTATGTTGTATGTATTTATGCTGGCTAGGTTTCTTTTTGTTTGTCTTGACGCTTGTATACTCATGTATTTAAACTTTTAATAATCACTATTTACTGTTTTCTTATCGAAAGAGCTATGTATTTTTTTTGTTCGATTCTGTTCACACTATCCTTACTTGTACAATCATATTTCATAACTAACTGTTATCGTTTACACAGGAGACTTAACAGCTTAAAAACGATTCCCCACTTGTGTTGAATACTATGGCTGACATTAGATTTCTGGCTTACGGCCTATACAACCCGAGAATATCTTTCGCACGAGATGAAGTGCTTCTTTAAGGTCAAATACATTAGGTTTCAGGTTATGATATGTGTAGTTGTCGCTAGAGCCTTACCTCTTAAGATTGCAACAGTGGTAGGGGACTTTATTAATCACATACTAGACGATTTTCTATACGATAAACCTAAAGCGGTGGTTATCCAACGAATAAAAGTATCTGACGAAAAGACGCGAAAGCAACTTTTGACATTCTGCAAACTGGGTGATAGATTGCCGTTGCAATTGTTATAAGATCTGGGGCAACTAGCTGACTCGCATACTTTAAACACGTAGGTATTCGAGCAGCTGCCGCTAGACGCTTTGAAGAGTTAGAGCATTTCAGAGGAGTCCTGGCACCTCATTACCATTGTAGAAATGACTGATATAATGATGGAAGTATATCACAGTAATCAGGGTAACTTCGCTGAACATACTACTACAGCTGCTACACATACGGGAAATCAGCTACTGTCGATGTTATAGCGATTGGCCATTCATGTATCTAGTCTTGCCTGGCTTCAGATAGCAACTTTTAACATAAGTGTTCACCGACCGATATCCACTCCGAGAAGAGGGAGGTTTGTTGATCCATGAACTAAGACGCCGAAAACATCGATTTCATATGTTGATATCCCCGTTAGTATGGGCACAAAACTCGTCGGGCATCAATCCATGTACATTTACGCTGAGCATTAGTAACCAACCTGTAAACTTCTTATCCAGGTAGTAGTGAAAGTTTTTCCTACTGACCCTCCACCTAATCGCCTTGTCTTTGTTATGGATAGACTTACTGGCATGAAATTCCTAATTGGTACAAGCACAGAAATCAGCGTTGTTTCCTTCTCCGAATCACTTTCAACTAGTCAAATCAGTAGTGCCATGTTGTAAGGGATTACTAAACCCCTATTCATATTTTTAAATTCAGTCCCTCATCTTTGACCTTAGACGGCTACACTGTGTTTACGGGTATTCCTGGTTGCTGGATTAGAGAAGGTAGTCTTGGGAAAACACCTCCTACAATTTTACAATTTGCAGGTAAGAACTAAAGCTCTACAATAGTATGCCTCTGTCACCAAGTCTAATTACCAATAACAACAAGTACCTTGGATGCTCCGTATTCACCGCATCAGATATATATGGTCAAAACTAGAATCTCTGTTATTCGAGGCGAATGTATCATTCATATGTCTTCAATATTGCTGCAGTTTACTGATTATATCGTACATAGAGCCATTCTTGACTTTCACGATGAGCATGTTTGCCGATGACAATTGTGAATAATAATATTTTCAAATATGTACTTCAATTAGTTTATATTATCTGTTTACATCATTATTATCATTGTTATTGACATTTTCACTTTACACGTTAGTCACCTACTTTATTAATTATCCCTTCACTTTACTATTCTTCCAATTCCGTCGCATGAGCTCTTACACACATACAGATTTCTAACGAACTGTATATATATCTTTATGACTGTCGTAATTATTATCACCGGTTTTGTTTATTGATCCATACACATATACATTATGATCCTACTAACCACAATGGTTCAAATCACTCTGAGCAAACATTTCTATTTGTTTAAAAATTCCCATGTTTATCAAAAACAAAGACGTTTGAATGAAGAATATTCTTTTCGATAAATGCTCATCAGGTTCTACATTATTAGTCACAGAAATAGCCAGTTCTGAGGCAAGTAAAACATTATTTAGATATCAAGAATAATTGGATAATTGGAAGTTTTTCTCATTGAGTTCTTTATAAAATACGAATGTTAATGTTGAAATAATGACCATCATTATGTAACTTGTGAAACGTAAACGACAATTGAGATAAACAAGATTATTAGTCAAATATGTGTATATAGGTACCTCTGTATATGGGTGATATAGGAGATGGGGTGGTAGCAAAATACAATTAGATCAAGTGTTTATAGACAAAGGTCAAATCCTACTTAAAAGGAAACCGAATGGGTAAGAGTTTGTAAAATGGAGTGAACGATAATCCAAATTCGTCATATAGTAACAACAACAATAATAGACATAATTACAATCAGTTCATATTCATATTCAAATTCATTCTGTGTACTTTGATTATTAATAATAATAATAATAATAAATAAATAAATAAAATAATAATAATATGGAAATGCGCATCCAGCGGGAGAATACACATGCATTAATTACATTAAATCGTCGCATGATTAAGGTGGTGATTGGTTTGGTGGATCTTGCGTCGGCCATGGCAGGAGAAGAGGTTGAACATACTTCTTCTGTATGCACAGGTCTGGCTTCTTTTTGTAATTGTAGAGCGTAATTAGAGTTTACCAAGAATACATATTTACTCCTGTTATTTTATTGATTTACCATATCAGGCATATTCAGCTTATTACTTGTTTGATTGAATGAATTATTAGTTTGTGAAATTATATATATATATATATATATATATATATATATATATATATATATTCCCAATTTTACGAAACTACTTTACACAATTAAATAAAACCCTCAGTTTATATTAAATAATTTTATTTTTTTTAATAATAAACAGTTTCTATGTTAGTAGGTAGTAATAAATGCGCTAACACCAAAGTAACTGTTCCTTCACCGAATTTGCTGACCTTGTCAAACGCAATTAATTTTAGATTTGATGACGTCAATTAAGAGAACTACTATTTTGTGTAGTACAGCATGAAAACTGTCAATTGTTTCTCTCTACTTTTTATTAAAGTTATGTTACGTTATTGGTTAGATTCTACGCATGTGCTTAATTTGCTCTCAATTTCTTTATTATTTACTTCCACCTAAGAGACTACTATTTTATACTACTTGAATAAGGTTTTAATATTGATGAATATTTCTAACTTTGATTTCTTAATGTAGGAAATACTCTCGTAGTCTCTAGTTGATTCTATAATCAAATTTTTTATAACGTGTTAAATGACATTATCAAAAAAAACATCAACAAAACTTGATTATATATTTAGAATATCTTCGAAAAGACTGATGAGAAAATAGCGAAAATGAATAATGCATGACATAGAGTGTTAGCACGAAACGAGCTTGGTTAAAGCATACTCAAAACATGCCCACGAAGCTATGCTGTGATTGGTCCATTCTTAGCCAACTAGAGCTAGTGATTAATCGGAAAGTTTCTAGAATACTCTATACCATTGTTTATATAAACCCTAGTGTAATTATTTGCATTGCTTTTGCCGTTTGCCTCCTGCCGTTATTTTCTCAATACATCTTGTTGCCTGCTCTGCTCTTGTTCTGATTCGGGAATAAGTCGCTGTCGTTGTCGAACCGTAGAATACTAAGCGGGATTAATACATAATATTACTGGGACTAATAGAGATAACACAACATAACAGTAGGACAATTTAACATAGAGAATGCTACTCAAGATTGCGAAAATTTAAAGCTTTAGAAAAAGTAACTAATGAAGTGGTGAATAATGCGTACTGTTTAGGAATGAAACTATCCTCAATAATTCTAATCTAAAATATTTATAATTGAGAATAAGTGAAACAATTCAAATAATACAAAAGTTTAGCTTTAATGATTAAATTTCGAAACAAAAGGTTATCTATACTTTACTTTGTCGGTAGTTTAAGTATGATGATCATTAAAAGTGCTTTCTCAATCATCATCTACACTGACATTCAATCCTAACTGACATCCGCTTCGGTCAAAATAAAATTAAGAACGATATAGCCCAAAATTAACTATGCTGGTACAGATGTATACATGTCTTTCACTAGTTTTTGTTTCCACCTGTTTTTTTTTCTAAAGTTAAATTTTTACGGTTAGTATTTTACTGTCATTTATACCTTAACTTTCAGTCGCTGTATTAAACTAAGACTTCTGGGATCGATGCATATTCATAAGAGATCCTAAGTTGTTTTTGATTAACTGCCTGAATAATGAATTATAACTGTCTGGAAAATATGGATTGACCATAAATATTCTAACGTACATAAGTGAATCTATCCTCATGTTTAGTTACGCTCAGACTACAAATGCTAATTTTGCTTAGTCTGTAATAATTATTCCAATTACAAGCAAATACAATAAACTCCTTGTTAATAATTGAATTGAGGTGTGTTTGAAAAAATAGGTGTTAAGTCTAGCTTTTGGTACCACTGGAAACTAAGGAGCACTAGATAGCTTTTTCGTCCTTATATAAGACTCAACAGTACGCACGCTGAATTCCGACAAAGAATTTATCTTAGCGCTGTAAGATCTCACGGTAGATGCTTAACCATCTTCACCAGTAGACCGGTGTCCAGTGGTAGAATCCCCACTCCTATAAATTTGTCACATAGTGCTACAATCCATGCCAATAAGATTTTAAAATATCAAGCTAACTGCTCTTATGCATTTTATTTAATTAGGCAAATGAATATGACAAATATAACTGGATATATTATTTCTGAATCACAACAAGATACTACTGATGGAGAGGATAATGATGATGGTGTTTGTGCCGAATTTATTGATAATGAAATTGTTGTTAATAATTCATCAGCCGATATTCTAATTAATCAACGGACCAAAACTGAACCAGAAGAAGGAGATTATGAACATGGTATGATAATATACTCCACATTGTTTTCGCTACAAAATAAGCATTTGTTTGAAGTAGCTCGAAAAATTTTCTGTGATAACAGAAAAGTAGTCTTAATATTTATTGGTCTTTTCAGTTACTAATACTGTTGATTGAGAACACTCTAGACGACATATCTGAAAGAAGATATGTGGTTGGTTTATTTAGTGTGACAGACATATGAGTCAAAGGCTAGACCTTATATATATATACATATAGTACATTATTGGTTTATTGTTGTTGTAGTACATGCGTGTGAGTGACTAGTTGGCATCTTGGCAAATCAGTCGAATTATCGTGCCTGAGCAACACATTAAGGCAAGGCTGAGTGCTAGCTGTAGGACATGGCGCTGCAGATAACAGAATCGATAATATCGGCCATCCCGGCTCAGATACAAAACTGGAATAGTGAGAATTGTTATAAATCATACTTTTTATTGAACTATCTAAGTATGAACTATCTAGTATGATGTAGCACATAGCATCTTCAATATTATAGTTATTCTCATAATGTAACTGATAGAACAGCTAGTTACAGTAGAGTATAGCGACATGTCTGAACAATTTTTTAACTGTTCTCGTAGAATAATCATTGTAGATAATCAGTGACGATCTATAAAACCCGAAGCCGCTAACGAAGCATCTTATGAAATACCTATGTCTAACGCCTAGGAAGTTTAGAGTTATCACGCTAAACATAAGAAATACTAATTTAAGTTGAATTGTGACTGGCAAATGGAATTCAGGACGCGCGTTTCGTCCTATTTGGGTCTCATCAGCTGGATGTATCTGCATCCCAATGTTGATGTTCACACTGGAATACAAGCCTTTTTTAAATTACATAAGGAATATTAACTTTTTAGTTAATTGAATTCGTCACAGATTGATGTTGGTAGGGTATCACTGAAATTCAGAAAGCACTGAATGGCCGCTTCGTTCTAGTATGAGATTCTTCAGTAGTGCACAACCTGGGTTTTGCCAAAGTGTTCGACTCAGGGACGGAATCTAGGGTACGTACTGCTCAGTTTTATACTAGGACTAATCTACTGCCCAGTGCTTTGTGGTTTTCAGTTGTACCCTACGAACATCAATCTGTGACGGATTTGTTCAACTAAAACTTAATACTGATCTCCACAAACTACCTCAATTCAACTAAATTTTTGATTGAAAAACGACATAATGCACACAAATTAACATTACGTAAACTAAAACCCTTAACTGTGACATCACCCTAACCCCAAACTGATTCAAATAGACATAAAAGAATGCCTGAGTTCCTATAGTCTATTTCTGTATACGAGTGTCATATCCAGTATCTTTGTACATTAATTGATTTCTTTACTTTCATGTCTTAATGTTAAGATGTGCTCCTGAGTTTTTGATGGATTAAATATCGTTATTTTCCAATTTACCGACAGAAAAGCCTATCGAAATCTTGAATAATTACATTAATCCTGAAAATCTTCATTATCCCTTTTGCCTGCTTAATATTTATATACAATTACTGACTTCTGTTTCTATGAAACCTGCTATGTATTCATGAAACTGTCTGGCTCTTCTGTATACTTAACTTTCCACAATTTATACTGTTTAGTTATAGGGCCTATTCATTAAGGACATTGTAAGAATCACCAACTCTTTTTCGTATGCTGTAATCTAGTCGAATAACTTGATGAATTACACGTTTATTCTGTTATGGATAATCAAGTAAAAACAGCAGTTATAAATATCTTTATCGCGTTTGTTTCTTTCCAACAGCCATATTAAAGTGTTATACATACTAACTTTCTTCACATTCACATAATTCAGTAAACCTACCGTTCTAATTACAGATAGGCGTATACAGTAGAACCAGTATAAATATGTCATCAAATGTAAAGTAGATCATTGATTAAGTCGTAGAATGATGACAAACTGTTCATCTACTCTTTATTATCTTGAATTTGAACTTATTAAACATTGAAAACACTGGATAGCATCAATCATTCGTAGTATATATTGATAGAATATTAAACTACACATATTTTTTACTTCGCTAAATGGTAACCCATTGGAGATAGTATTACTTTTACGTCCAAATGTTATTTTAAGGCGACAAAGTTTGTTTCTATGTAATGACTGACTACACATAAAATTGTTCATATACACTAGATTTCAGATTCCCATCAGAAACAGTAATTTCATATCTACCGTGTGCTTATTTAAACAACACAACAATTGATTTTTAATGAATACTAAACTGAAAATAGTCTCTCCTTTTTTGTCTATATTCAATATTTGTAGGTGGTTTAGTATCTAAAATATTACAAACAAAAAAAGAATTTGACAGTGTTAATTCAATGAATAAAGAGAATTCAAAATCACAGGTTTGTTATTTCCATGTAAAGGTACTTTGTTTCGGTTTCAGTGCAAACAATAATATTGTCTGTGTATGTATCAAAGAAGGCCTAATACACTTTCTAGACTAAACTCCTAACACCAATCAGAAGTTCATAATTGAATAGTGATAAGGATTTGCGAATTAGAAGACTTCTCGTTACCTGCTAACGAACGTATGACTAGCGACACAACAACAGATGAGCTAAGCTATTTCACAGCGCCCCAGCTCTACTATCTAAAGGAAGAAGTCCACGTCAACAAGATGCATTTACTTCTATAGGCAGCCTGGCAGACGGGATGACAAACACTCGGTTCATGCATACATATACAATAAAAAGAATCGTCCTTGGAAATGTCTACTATAATAACCAACGAACCAATAAGATTTAGCGTCTTACTAAGTCGATGTTATGATGCGAGAAAATTGGTGGTGGGTGACCGAATGCCAATTAGGTGTGCCTAGTCGGTAATTGTGCGTCTGGCCTATGCCCACTTAGTCTCAAGCCAGAATAGGAAGAATACGAGCCAATAGATCAACCAGACAGAATCCTATTATATTTCAAGCATTCCCTTATATATACATACAATCAGACCGCACAGCGAACCAATGAGGAAATTAACATGAATACAGAACAAAGGAAATAGTGGTAGTGAATAGGAACGACCTGTACATAACTTAATAACTATAGTCCATAATAGGAGACAATATAATAACAGTAACTATGCTAAACGGGAGGATAGGGTAAGAGAAACGTAACAATAATAGAAACAAAATATTTACATTACACACAGTTCTGAAAGTTTGTTACACTTCTTTGTAGTACAGCATAACAGAATAAAATTTTTTTATCACTTACATAGATAGTATAGAAGCAAATACTTCTTCAGTTCATAAATTTTAACAGATTTTAGTCTGAAAAACTCATACTTCCATACGATGTCATATCACTCAAATCATAGACTTTATTGGAAAATAGATCCCTTTCTACATATACAATCTAAAATTATGTTTATCCTAAACGTACCAGATACTATATTTTGAAGTGAAAATATAAATTACCTGGTTGGGGTCTGCATGATAATCGCGATGATTAGCTGGTGACACTGGGTGACGTCGTCCAAAATTGTCCACAGTGACACTAATGTACTCACTCTTTATGTTTATCTAGATATTAAGTTCTATTATTCTTTCATGTATATATTTGTTTCGTTCCTTCCTGTTGAATTATATTGTAGCATGAGTCTTGTAAATTTGACTCTGTTGTGCTAATGCGGCAGGACAACTTTGACCTATCCTTATATGTGCCAGGTTCGTTATTAGTCATGAATGACTGACTATTTCGAAGTGAAACAATAGTTTGTTATACAGGTCATATATTCATCTGTCTAGTGTAACTGAAATATACAAATAAATGAAAAAACTATGCAGAGAGTGAATTTAGTAATAATATTATATATTTGATACTTTATTTGTACTATGGTTAAGGTGTGATAGTACTATTGATCAGATAACCGTCTTTTTTTTCAAATAAACTTCACTCATGCTCTGTTAGAACACAGTTTACCGATACTAGAGTAAGCAAGAAATAGCTTAGTTATCTATTTAACCTATTTTTACGATAGTTTGATTTTATTAACTACTATTTTCATCGATGAACATACAGTGTTCTCAATTATTATTATTGTTTGGCATATACTGGATACCGGCTTTAATGTAACACAGTAGTCTTAACAATTGAATTTCGTTGTATAAATCATTTTCATGAAAAATTATTTTTGTTTAAATATATTACTCTTTATAATGATTTGAGGTTAAATAACTATTCATAAACTGTAAATAAAGTCTATATAATCGAAATAATTACCTAATGTTTAAGTCACTTCAGTCACTTCGTTGCTAACAGAATGACATTCACCTAATAAATCAGTCAGTCATATTGTACTTGACTACCTGAAGTCATCATTAGCTTACTGAAATGGATGATAAGCAACACATACATCCAAATGAGCAAAGCTTTGTGACCAATATTTTTTCCTTTTTTTGTTTTGTTTGTGCGATTCTCCACCAGAGGCTTCTTGTAACTGTGTTATTATAATAATATGCGTATCGTGTCCGAATCACCTAGTTCTTGATCATTCAGTCAGATTATCGTGCACCAGAGTAAAATTGTTAAGGCAAGTCTGGGATAAGCTGTTAACATACCCTACGAATCTTCTCAAAGGGGAAGTGTTAATGGAATATAAACCGGATTAAGGCGTATTCCACGATCGTGATATCACACGCTGATTAGCTATTTTTAAATCAATCAGCTCTAGCAGATTGTTGGAGAAGACTCTAGAAGCTTTTTATATAAATACAATAAATATATTAACGTTTCTCTAACTGTGAATCCCTACTTCTATTTACTCTTGTTATTTGAAATACAATTTCGTTCCTGTTTAGACGTGTTCTGATTTGGGGTCTTGTCAAGTGTTCAGTGTCTAAGACTACTAATAATAGGAGTAGCTGGGTCTTTATAAGCTAGAAGATATAGCAACCTTAGAATCAAATGACAAGTTGTCCACAACGTTTACGGTGTTTACCGTTTTATCTCTAGAATTTCGGATTATTGATTAGTCCACTCATTGTGCAAATGTTACATATTAGAGTGTAATTTTTATAAGAAATTTCATTTGAGGCCTTAACTTTCACTACATTTATCTACCAGTTATGATTAACTGCAGCCTTCTTCAATGAAAATTACTCGATAATATAAAAAGAAAATTAATCAAAAGTGATTGATAAAGCACATCAAATGAATATTGTAAACACCGTACAGAATCTCAATCAAACTGCAGAAAGTATTTTTATTTAATTACATCATAATAAGTTATATTAATCAAAATGCACTAAAATTGAATTGAGTCTGTTACTGAAATATTAATTAAATGTTGAAATTCTCAAAGATCAGCTCCACATAGTTTCATGTGTATTTTTTCCAAAATCTTATAAACTTGAAGAAAACAGCTTCCATTTATCATTGTAGTAATTTGTAATCTATTCAGTTTTATTGTATAGCTTCTATTATAGATCTCGGCTAGGAATTTCCGAATCATATTTGACTGCTTCATCTGTTTATACTGATGTTATTAATTGGGACTAGTGTTTTCCAAAGAAGTTATTGTCATTATTTTCATTTGTTCACTGTTATCAAGTGCTTTGTCACGTTGAGATATGATCATGTGACTGAATGAATTACATAGATTCAATCACTTTTATTTGTTTATAATATCTATTGATTACTCCTTTATCATAATAATGAAGGTGATCATAACACTGTTTTCTTGGATATTTTCTCCAATCAAACGACGTAGTTGTCTAAATAAATGTTTTATCTAACAAAAGGTGAACGGAATGAATGAAGTGGCTAGAGAACGTGAGAAAGCTATATTTAATAAGGGAATTAATCGTTTGTGCAATTCACTGCAAACATTATCCCGTTCAGCTATCCCATTAAGTAAACTAATGGATTTTGTCCAAGAAGATTTAGAAACGATGCAACAAGAATTTGAACGTTGGAGGAATGAAAATCAAATGCTTAAATCTCAATTGAAGCAAGAAGAAATGTAAGTAGCATGAATATTGGTATTTTGGATTAAATTTAATTGCCTACTGTAAATTACAAGTGTAACACTTTGTTTTCTATATATATTCAAGTTTTAAATGATTGTTCTGGAGATTGTTGAATTTTTAGCTTGATATCACGAATTACTCAGAATTAGACAATCACTAATCCCCAGGGAGCACTAGACAGTTGTTTTGTCCTGGTATGGGACTCTTCAAAAATGCGTATCCGCGACCCCATCAGAGATCGAACCGTCGACACTATGGCTCTGTGGCGAACGCTCTACTATAAGACTACCGAGTCGGCTCCCAACGGTTGGTATTCTTAATTCAGTCAATTCGCAATACGTTTGCGCGACCTCATCTATTGTCATCGGTGGATAACTCCCTCACACCCAACATAGTTGAAATCCACTGGTCACATCCCACTAGAACTCCAAAAACTACCTCGAAAAGTTAGCTACTAGTGAGCTGATATTGACTGTAATTGGCTGTTGTTGAGATTGTTGGAAATTTTACTTGATATCACGAATCGGTCTGAATTAAACAACTGTTAATCACTACACTATGATTAACCTACTGTCCAGTGCTTCCTCGTGATCAGTAGTTGTCTAATCCAGACCAATTCGTCAAATTAGGATATTTAAGTTTTTCTATCTAATTACAAGTTACTGAATAAAAAATATGGTACGGACTTTTATACTATGCATTTCCAGTATTTTTTGTTCATTTTAACGATACTTCCACATTTCATATGATTATCGTTTGCTTTTAACTATCCTGGAATATATGCGTACTAGTAACTGACTTCTAGATTGTAAATATAGAGCTTTATCTAGAAGACGTAACCTGTGAATCTGAGCCATGTCGTGTATAGAGCGGTTACATATGTATGTAATTGATGAGATCGCGCAATATATCTCTAGTTAATTGAAGTAAGAAATGAAAACTAATTGATACCAACTCAATTGCATAACCATAAAGCTCCTATTTGGGAAATCTCTGTCTTGAAGCTGACCCCTAATATCGTTTAAGATGGGGACTACCAAGGAGTCCCCTATCATGAGGAGTAACACCACTAGTGTTTTGTGGTTTCTGCAAGTTGTCTATTTAAGGCCATTTCATGATGTAAAGCTTCAAGGTCGTTTCAGTTTTTGTTATAAACTTATACTTTGAAAGTATATGCAGCACTTTTGTTGCTGTACATAGCACATTTTTATTTACATGGTAAAAACTATTCAATCATTCAGCTAATACTTCATGTTAACCAGGTAAAGTTACTTAATGTAGATTTTTAAATAAAAATTCAACTTTATAATTGGTTTTAAACTTCTCTGTTTTAATATTGCACTTCATGACTATTTTATACTTTTAGTTTAACCCAAACTTGTATAGAACCACTAAAAGCTCAACTAAAAGAATTAGAGCAACATGCCAAAGAGAAAGAGAGAGCTATCATAAAATGTAAAGCTAAAATATTTCAAAACAATGAACGTATACAAAATTTATTATTCAAATCATTGGAAAAAGCTTTTTGAACACTCATTGACAAGGAATGAATTGATTAAAACAAATATTACACTGGTTTTTCGTGGAACACTTATTCGTTTTAACATTATTTCATTATTATATATAACTTTAACTAGGGAGAAGCTTGTTTTTGTCATATTATGTGCAAATCATTCATGTTATTTGTTAAATGTAAGGTTTATGATAAAATAGTTTATATTAGGCTAACGGTAACATTTGGACTTAAGAAATGATTGGAGACAGGTTTTCGTCAGTGTAAACATTTTTTAAGGTTTTAGGTGAATATTAAATGGATTATTTGGCGATTCTGAAACATTTTAAATATCTGACTTCTAATGCTGCTCAATCAGCTCTAATTTCTAAACTTTTAGGAAGTATACTTAGTAAATTAGAGTTAATTATTCTGTTTGGAAAAATGTTGGCAACTATTTATTGAACTGTATTCGTTAAGGTTTTATATACAATAACAAGATTGTCACTAACATCAATATCCATCTAGCTAGTTAACTAAATGCGACAAGTTATTGTTTCACTCGTATATATTTACTTTTGATATTCTTCATCCACTGGTATTAATGGCGGTCCGTATGGTATATTCATTATTCACTCTACACTTATTGTATTGTATATCATACCCGAAAGAAATTTGATCAAAATGACTTCCGGTCTTTTCATTACAAATGATTTATCGTTCTTAGGTTTACCAGTTTAACACCTGAACTCCCTTAGAACAGAATATAATTTATATCAAAGTAATAACAGCATGACAAGGGTTTCTAATTGAGATCGATTGCTCGGTGTTTACTTTAAAGAGACTGAACAATTCTGTGCAAATTCACTAGTGCGTAATTTCCCAGTATATTCCGAAAAAGTATCGCTTAAGTATCTTAGGCGTTATCTCTACATACCACACCAGTTCACACAGTGAGAGGTTTGTGCTGTTACCCCAGATGAAACCAAATTTTGCCTGTAGTCCATCCATATTACTTCCGACGATTAACCACCAGACGATAAAAAGTCAAAAAATGAGAGTCGGTGAAGAGGGAGGTGTGTTCGATCGTCAGTAGGACGTTGGTCTATTCACAATGTCCACACTAGTTGTATAATAGGGGGTGATGCTTAACACTGTCGACTTGCAGTATGATCATGATAAGTCACATAAACTAATACAAGGACAGTAGCTTACATTCTGCTTAATGACAGAGCGGATTCCCAGGTGAGTTTATCGCTCTATTTATCATCGTCGTACATTGACGCTGAGACTGCTTTTAATCATCTGTAAAATCGTTATGCGAAGTAATTGTCCTAGAGACGGTAGGCGGTTGTACGAACTTTTTTGACTTCCAATATCTCGGTTGCGTGTCAAAATGCTCCTAAATCGCGCTTTACCATTTGTCATGATTAATGAGGGAACTCCAAGTTGGTAATTCGGTAGTCAACAAGTTCCTTAGCAACCGTTTTAGTTGCTGTATCCATCAGTGGGGAAAGAGTAGCGACTGGCCGATTTGCATACAGATTGACAAGTCGGAACGTACGTATAGCCGTTTAATATGGGTGACAGTTCTACTAAATTCGCAAACAAATGATCAAGTCTGGTATCCTTAAAGAAGAATTCCACAGGATGAGATAGTATACCTAAGATCACGGTTTACGTTACCCAAACAGACTTGTCTAAAATCAATTTGACATTTGCTTGTACATCTTTTTTGTTGATTCTGTGTGAAAATCCCTCCAAGTAACATTTTTCTGTTGTAATTCATTTTACGTTCAAAAGTACGTCTATTCATTTTCATCCGTTTAGTTTTACATTCTGAAGACCTTTTGTCTCTAAATAAGATAGTTGCTTCTTATCTTATTGTGATATTTGTTTTTCCTTGCGTTTGTGCTGGATTATATTATTCTTATGGACTTCATATACTTTGTTTTGCTGGACATTTTGGCTTCGGCTGCTCCGATATTGGTCTGTTACTCTTTTTGACTGTGTTGCTTGATTTGACTAGATTTGTGTATTTTCTGATTGTGGGTTGACGCATACTCCTAGAAATTGAAATATTGTGTTGCAACAAGTAACTTTTGATATTTTGTTATTGATATTTCTATAGATTTAAACCTTATTTTCTGGACAGGCAATACGCGATCTATCCCTAAAGAATAGAATAACATTTTCGGTTATTCCTTGAAAATAAATTGATTATTCTAATTTTGGGATAAATTTCTTTCGAATAGCTGATGGTGACATTTGTTTATGTAATAATGTACATTTGTATGATTAATTTCACATAGAACCGTTCCTTACCCAACCATTTGTTTAGAATTTTGATTGGGTGAGAGTACGCATGTCTAAACTAACCTCGACAATTATTCTTTAATCCAAACTGCCTCAATTTGGATCCTACAACCTGTATGTCAGAAGTTATCGAAACTCATAAATTATTAGTTATATAAATATCGAGCTACCCAATTGACGTACCATACGTGTATTTAATCACTTCGGGATAGTTGTTAAAGCTTTAGTGGAGTTTGGGACTCCAAGAGCTCATTCATTGCCTTTTATAATCTAGGCAACTTTGGGAAATTGGTTCTTGCGTTGCATAGGCTATCCGCAAACAATGACGATAAGTCAACTGCCGCCTTCTCTGATAATCCGTATCTCTGTCGAAAGTTGTGAGATACAACCAACCTAACAAATTTCCCTGGGCCTATAGCTATCATGATTCCTAATAAGTGCTTTCATAAGTAGCCTATTTTCACTAAGAATAGTGGAAGCAATACTTTCTTGCATACGTCAAAAATACTTATTCACCAGGTAAACTGGTAGGAGCGTTATGCTTAACGCACTGTATCTGGTCTGAATTAGGTTGAGCCGTTAAAGAAAGACGATGACGTCTGCTACTACCCATCAACACATTGTTGAAAAACGGCCACTCACTACTGTGTTCTGCTAGCCGTTACTGAGCTTTGATAGCGTGTGATGGTTCTGTTAAGCAAGTTATATTGCAGAGCTCAAAAAAGTCTTTTACCTTTTAAAAGTTTTAATAACAGATGTTGAACAACTTGGATGGTCCTATTAATAGTGCAATCGAATGATGGGGTACTTTTGTGCAATGAGGTATGAAATGCCGATCGTAATTTACTAAGACGAGAAACTGTTAGGGGATCACGAAGAAGTCACGTGCATGGTAACTGCTATTAAAGTTCACATTAGCCTGAAAGGGTGTGATCCCTTGTGAACATGCACTGTGTCCCGTGAGCTGAGCTGAGCTTTTTCGAATCCACACTTCAGGATTGATGATTCATCCATATTCTATTAACCTTTGAAAGAGCTTTCGCAAGTCCTAAAAAGATTTTTCCGCAGTTGAACTGGTTACTAGCAAACCATTAATATATGCATCTACAAAATGTAGTCAGCTAAATACTGAGTCAATGAAACATTGATAAGTTTGTGTCGCGTTCGTGAAAAAAGGCTTAGGCAAGGGCCCATACAACCCGTGGGGTTCTGTGATTGCTGTCTAGGCAATATCTACAATTGTGAAGGAGACCTGGAAGTAGAATTCAACCAGGTCAATCTTAGTGAAGTTCATAGATCCGGACTTATTTAAAAATCATGTATATGAGGAATCGTGTATCTATCAGAAATAGTTTGTTTGTTTTGAGAAGGGCAGCATCTCTCGTCCTTCTTTGGAACTCCTGCACACTGTTTGAAAGGTGGATGATACCTATCTGGTGCAGCTTATCAAATTTTGTCTTACCAGCCCAAAAGGTGTTGAGGATCTGATTGTTGTAGCCAAGAGTATACGGGATGTCCTGTTGTGTTTATATAAAGCACAATGTCACGCTGTAATCTCATGTCTCTATATCTCACTTTTAGCATTCTTGAAACATTTTTAAGAGGACAAAATGCAGGCAGACGACTGTGCTTTGTGAAACGTAGAAGAATGTGACTAACTATTTTCCTGATGAAGACCTGATATTTCGTACTAAGTAACTCTTACCGTTTGGCGTCCGCTAACTGATTACGATGCTTTAGAACGTTAATTCAAATGATTAACAACGCAGTCTCTGCTTGTTATGACGCAAGAAAACTGGGTTATTGGTTGGCCGAGTGCCAAATTACAAGTGCCTAGTCGGTAATTGTGCGTCTGGCCTATGCCCACTTAGTCTCAAGCCGAAATAATAAAAATGTGAGCCAATAGATCAGCCAGACGGAATCCTATTATATTTCAAGCACTCCCTTATATATACATACAATCAGACCGCACAGCGAACCAATGAGGAAATTAACATGAATACAGAACAAAGGAAATAGTGGTAGTGAATAGGAACGACCTGTACATAACTTAATAACTATAGTCCATAATAGGAGACAATATAATAACAGTAACTATGCTAAACGGGAGGATAGGGTAAGAGAAACGTAACAATAATAGAAACAAAATATTTATATTACACACAGTTAGAGTAAATGAAATAGTGTTCTCAAAACACAGTTCTGAAAGTTTGTTACACTTCTTTGTGTTCCGTCCTAACACTGCTGTAATAAAGTTCCACCTGAAAATTGTATCAAAACTCAAATTTGACAATCGTATACATTGTACGTATATTTGTCTGAAATCTTTCGGCTGTACACAGAACCATTTAGAGCCCTCGATTTTCTGAGGCAAACTTCTGCCTCTGTCCATCAAGTACAGTGCGATAACGTTCTTAACTCTCGCGTAGAAAAGATAGTTTGTAAAGGAGTCAGCTGCTGCCAACTGCTAAGCTCATCATTTTTAACGTATTGTTTTTTAAAGCCACATGGAAAAGAACATAATCTAGCTTGCTGTTTGATACTACAACGATACCAGTAGATACAAGTAGTGTTTATTTCAGACGGTAAATACTTTAGATTATTTTGAGATAGACTATGAGATAGTGTGCATTGTGCACTAGATACACTTAGTGTCCTTATCTCATCCCGAATCATTTTCATCGGACTTTTCTCAGTCCGTTTTCTGGATAGTTGTATATGACTATGTAATTCCACTGATAATTTTAGTGCAATTGAATCAATAGATTGATCTATGTTAGTATATGCGGCACAAAGAATACGAAAATGATAATTTAGGGAGGTTTTAAATGTATTAGCGTGTGTTTTGCATTTGCTAATCACTTAGTAGAACTTTGGTGTTTAAGTGCGTTCCGTTCTACTTAACAGAAGAAACAATAATCTTTGGTAATAGGTCTTTATTTCGTATCGTGGGCTGAAGACAGTTCGAGCGGGGATGCTGATCATTCAAACACACAATGTCTCTCAACATTCAATATGAGATTATAAGAAACATAATCCCTATAAAGAATAAGGAAGTAAATGGATACTTAGGCTTTCTTATTTTCGTGTATACATAAGTTATGGAGTCAACTCTTAACTAGTCAACTTAAGTCGCTACAAAACCAAGGTTGCTGGATTCGTAACTAATTTAAGTTCTAACAATTATATATACAGTCCTGGAATTTAAAGTTGTCAATTGAAATGACTAGTGAGCATACACCTTAGCTGCAGCATCAAAAAACCTCTAACGAAATTGAGGTATAAATTTTTTAAACAATAAATCTATCAATAGAAATTAAGGCGCAGAAAGTTAAACTGCTCAACAAAACATCGAGTACACATACTGGGAAATAGTACATAGGATCCTCAGTGGCAAACGCAGCTTCTTCACACTAATAGTTAGCGTAATCGCCCTTCTCCAATTAGAGATGACTGATCGGCGTCTAAAGTGGTCACTGTGGTAACGTTGGTGAATTCATTACACAAACAGATTCCCACGAACCTGGTCTAGATACCAACCAAGATGAAGTGGCATAATGATTCTTTACTGCAAAAACAAGACAGGAAATTATAGAAGATATCTCCTTATTTCATAATTAGTGGATTGTGATGGCTACATAACTTACGTAATGCTTTGTGTCAGTAATATCATTCGCGATTCGCAAAACAACTTCAATGCAAAATGTCTTTGTTAGTATCCTACTTTTATCTGACTAAAACTGACAAGAAACTTATTTGAAACACGAGTCATTATTATGTTTTGCATTCTCAAGATGACATCACTGTTGTGAAATGAGCGATAAGTTAAATTTTGACCTGATATATCTGGAGACGGAGCCTATCAGCTTGCAAATTTTTATTCTGTCGGTAAACTTTGTGTAAAGAAATGACATTCTTAAGTAAATCCTTAATCCAAAATAGCAAAGTATCAATCAATTGTACTGTTATTCGAATTTATTTTTTGTTTCATTTCTCTCTGTTTCAAATTATTCGTCATAAAATTTACACTACACCTCAATAGAGCTTATGACTGCATCAGACGTAGAGTAATAAGACATTGAGACAGAAAATTAGTACGCTAAGTTTTCTGTATTTGAGCTCACTCACTTTCATACCTTTTACAGAAGATTAGAAATATGTGTTTGTCGTGTATCCATCATCACAATTCACAGAACTTTAAAAATATTTCGGATATCAGGCCAAAGATGTCTGAAATTCAACGTTGAATCATATAAGTGCCTCAATTCTTTGGGAAACATCTTGTGAACAAACCGTTGCTTTCAATGAAAGCACTTTGTAAATTGGAAAATCAATTTTACTCCACCGTACTTTAAGATCGTAGGTAGAGGGCAGCTTCCAGAAACCTCAACGAAGCCATCAAAACCCTTAAAAGAGCCAGAGACATTTCATTTTATCGCTGATCAATAGGATCTTCCAAAACCACAGCATGGCGCGTTTTGTTTGTGTAATAGTCGAAACTTCTAATTTCTAGTAGTATGGATTATTAAATTGATATTGTTGTTTCATAAAACTATAAATATACGGCCATTTTGTACATATATCTTACTGAAATAAAGTTTCTTGTCTGTATGTCTTCTGTCTCCTGAATTTGTAACTTGGAGAGTTCAAGGCGTTCGAGTGCTAAAGTTGTATGCAGCTAGTCCATATATCAAGTACAAAATATAACAGTAGGTCTGATCTTGAAGGGACTGAAGCGCACTTAGTATATGGCCAGACAACGTTCGTCGTGTAACCAGAGCAACTTTCAACGATCAAACTTACATGTATGGTTAAGACTGTATCAGAATGCAGTAAGAGATGGAAGAAAAATTGTTTGTTGGTGAATGAAGCATCAGGAAATATCAACATATCGGCTGAGTAACTAATGAGTTGCTTCCAACGTCGTGTCTTGTCGCGTCGGGATCTCTTGGTGATGCTTGACCAAGCGCCTTTAACTAGTCGTTTCCGCCAAAACAAACATAGCATCAATTACGAAAGCCCATGAAACCATTTATTTAGGGAATTATTTACCATCACATGTATTTCCAATGTTAGTATTACTGTGTGGATATATCCCCTAGTTAGGTGCTTCTAGTGATAATAAATACTTGGAAGGATTTATAGCTAGAAAAGTCAGTAATCTTGAATAAGTTCACTTATACTTTGTATATTGAATGAATATGTTAGCGCTTAACATGGTAGTGGTTGAAGGTCGCTTTAGATGAATGCAGATATTACTGACTGTGATAGGGATAAGGAGACTTCCCCGTATATTGTTTAATTTGTAGTGATAATTTTTGAACTCATTTAGGAAGCTACAAGACTTGCGATCTTTACCTGACTTTGCTGCACTTTGTTCTTTTCTGACATCCTTTGGTTCTGATCTTGGTATTCACTTAACTTTCCCACAACTGTGCGATTTCCTCGCACTCCAAAATTCAGGTATATAGCATAACAGCAGCAGTATATTTTTCTTTTGTAATTTTTTTATTAATGATTCGCATGTCAATTCAAGTTACGTTTAGATTACATAAATTATGTCCATTAGTAGTAGACGTATAATGGCACTATATATAAGGATATGATAGAAAAAATAGATGGGGAGGAGCTGGACCTATGTGGCTGCCCATCAGCTGTTTCAATGTTCTAAATGTTAGCTAAGACGTTTTTTTTTTGTTAATTTCCTACAGTCCACTGTCTTTTACAGACGGATTAAAATATTCTGTCTTTTCTACAACTGAAACAAATATCCTTCAAATACTTCATCTGACAGTGATAAAACTAATTTTCATATTTCTTATTATCGATGGTTTTTTCACCTTGATTGTTTTACCTTATTATTGCATTTGATATTTCTAGACGTAGTTACACGTGCCGATCTTGGTTTTGGTTGAAAATGTTTTACTTGAATACAAAAAACCCAGAAATCTGTATCAGTCCATGCCAAGCATTCTTTACTTTGCATTATTTGCTAGTCAGTAATTTATTTTATTTTCAGGAAAATCGCAAACATATAATAGACCGAAAGAGCTGAGTTGATCGTTAGGACGTGAGTGTATCCCATATTCATAATTATAAAAACCACTAGCTTGGATCGTTTATTTCCATCTTTTGGTCTAATTGCTTAGTGTTAAGTTTTCTGTTCTTATCATGATACTAACAAAATCATAATTGTTTATCCAATGGATCGTGTATAGATCAATTTAGCTTCTATCTGTAGTTAGTTGTCATATTTTTCTACGTTGCTAATTGTATCTTACTTGTTTGTGACTTAACGTCTGGCTGCCTCATTCTTGACATTTTGTTTCCACCTCTAGCATATTGCGATTTTTTCTACCTGTTTAGATACATAAGTTTGTAAAGAAATGGGTATTTTCACTATTACATATTCCCTAGAAAGAAGCAACCGTTCTATTGTGTTGATTTAAAATAAACTAAAAAGTTGTCCAAATTCTGAAATTATCTGAAAACCGGATTTCGGAAGGTAATTAGTGAGATACTAAAGCGCATGACAGCAGCGGGGAATATGGTAGTTAAGTGTAAACTAATATAGTAAGGTACTACTTTTTTCTCAGCATTCAAAAGTGCACAGAACGCGAATTTTTTCGTGTATAATTTAGATCAAAGGTTCCTTGAAAGTACAAATCTGATTAGTTTGTCACTCATTTTAATACTTAACAAGTCGATTTATGTTTTGTGGAGTTTATACGGCTTGTATACGGTAAGTATACAGACCTCTTGGTTTATGCATTCAAATAAATTAGTGTAAGAGGCGACTTACCTATTTCCAATCTTCTCTTCCATTTGTAAGCAAAAACAAAAATATGGGAGACGCTTCACGTTAAGCTGCTCAATAAGTTGAAATACCGTGCGCGTCCTGATCGCTGGGAACCAGTATTGGGTCGCTTTTTGCTTAACCATGGTCTTCATATTGATGGAATTCAAACTGCTGCTCAGTTTCTTCTGGATAATGAAAATGTAAACGATGAGAAGTTAAATGTTTTTGTTCGGGAATCTCCTGAACACATCTCTAGTTACTATAAGCTCTCATCAGATGTTCGTACTAAAACTCTTCTCTGTCTTTTGGAGACTCAATTCGATCGTAATCAACCTTTCAAAGATAGGACGAATTTGCGTTCTCCAATCGACTTACGATCTCCCCCCTTGGGTGTCGATGTATGGGGTAGAAGCTATTGGCTTCTTAAGGATTCTGATATAAATATCTATTTATATAGAGAAGATCGTGAAGATAACAGTTTCCAGGTAAATACTACTTTTTATTTTATCGACTGGATTGTATAATGATTATTGACAATAATTTACTTATGAAAGAACTCAACCTCCAAACATTGTGGTTTAAATTCTAACTCTGTTCCATATTCACTTCGGCTTTGAGAGTCATATACTATTATTTTCAGCTATCACAAATACTTGCTGATAGCTGAGTATGTAAATGTATACGTAGTCACTGAGTTAGACTAGACGATTCTGACAAAGTCTAAAATTATAAATATGAACTCTTTCTAATCGTAATATATTTGATCCATCTGTTTATTTTAGTCGTATTCATTTATGGTGGTGTGTATATGTTTCTATATTTATCGGTCATTCGATCAAAGTCAACGTAGTGCCCAGCACAGTTGTGCTTTAGCTAAAGTTGTCACGCTATGTCAATATGAGACCGGTTTAACTGGATGAAAAACAGAAAATTAAAAATATTATGGCTGTCATAGTGAGGTAGATTAAACATTGTATATTTCAATGAAACGGAGTGATCAGGTACATGTAAAGTAATATTTGAACTCTAGATCCGGAGGAAGATTATTAGTAAACACATCTGCTATACTGAAACCGATTTCCTGTCATATCACACCATCTCCAACCTCTGATCGTGGTTACCACACGGACTCCAACCAGTTAATTTACGTCTACCAACATGGCTTAGACCGACAGTTGATGCCTTCATAAATTGGTGCTTTGTCTTAATGTGACTGTCTATAACTGACTTCTGTTCTCTCCTAAACTGATCAACACCTTGCATTAAGATACACGGTAGTTGAGCATAGATAAAATCACTCAAGTTGATGAAAGTTCACAATCCCACTAACCAGTTTTCTCTCTTTGCCTAACTTCAGAATTGTCCCATCTGCTGTTACGCGATAGACTAGTAGTGTTTTGGAGAAGTCTATGACCAAAGAGTCTTTCTCCAACTTTCACCGTCACATCTCATATTTTTATAGCTATAGTGTAATACAGCAGGTCATTGCACAGCACACTCGCTCTTTATTTGACAAACCGTCTCGTCTACACATTCAAAGCATTCTTGCGTTGCTATTCCAGATATTTAGAACACTGCATTACATTAACATCTTCACTAAACAGGACTATACTATGTTATCTAAGTCAGCAAATAGACTTCCTGTTGGCATATAAATTTCTGAAAATCCGACGTAAAGTGTTATTTCTGCATAAACGTATATGACGGAACTAAGTAAAATGAAGTGTTAGGAAGGTCGATCCTGACAGATACTTCTCAATGCCGCCAGTCGTACTGACAGTCCCCTACAAATAAGTTTTGTTTGGCATTGGTATGTCTGTTTTCCAAAGTCTGAGTCAGAAACGAAGCGTGTTCGCTATTGTTTCGCTTCAGATAAACATCAAATCACCACAATTATCGATGTTTTTGCATTATATTTGTCAAACTAGTTCCTAAGTAGTTAGCACAAATCACTTTTAATCCTGTCTTATAAACTAGGACGATCATCGATTGAGACCAGTTAAATAGAACCACTTCTAGTTCCAAAACTATGACCAGTATCTCAATCAACTTTGATCCTGGAACCATAGCTTATCAAATTACCAGGCTATACTGATCTCCTTGCCTTAAAATTAGTAGTAGTTCTTCTAACCTGTCGATAAATTAGGGTGGTAGTGAGGGGAGGTTGTGTCAATTTACCATCAGTAACTGAAGAGTAGCTAGAGACTAGTTGAACTGTTCCTTAGTGTTTTGCCCATCGCACTAACCTTCTGCACTAAGATGCTATGGTTATTATACTTTTCTCCGACACGCTAACAGCCGGTGTTTTAATGCCTGTTTCCTTAAATCAGAACAGCTGTATATTATCGTCTAATGCCGCTGCCTTTCCTATCATATTCGCTGCTGATATTCAACTCGAATAAACAGTTTAGTAGTTTACTTTCAAGTTCTTCTCATGTGGTCGAGCTCCACTGCATCTTTAGTTTGAACAACCGGGTGGTTAGACAGCCTAGTAATCGTAGTATAATCCATAGCTATTTACATAAATCTTTATTAAATGAGTTGCATTTACTGATTAAACGGGTTACACATGATAAATCAAAGCGTCTCTTACTAGTGACAATAAATACCGAACATGTGTTTCACTTCACTTTTTTAAAATCTTTAATAGCACTAAGTGAATCAATTAACTAATGTGAAAGTACAATAAAGAAATATGTGAATTATCAGAAAACAACTGAAAACGTCTTATCTGTTCATAAAAGATGGATATCTCACTAGTCTTAACATCTATTGTTTTCATTATTATTTTAGAACTGAATCCAATCCCATAAATGTTCGTATTTCTTGGCTACAATGGTCATATTTTTAATTGAACATATTAATTTAATAAATCTGATTTTCTTTTTTAATAATTTTTAAAAGTTGCTATGTGAATCTTTTGATGATATGCGTGATCTCATCGAGGAATTGAAAGGAGCCTTTTCAGAAGATGAAAAGCTAGAAAGTGTTTTTAAGAAAAAGCGAGTTACTTCAGACAAGTCAAATCTGAAAGACCACTTGGCAAACTTAATACAAGATGATATAGCTTCTCCAGAACTTCAGATTTCGAAAAACGATGAGAATTCAACCATTTCTCCTGAATTGTCATCAAATGAAGATTTTAAACTCACAGCGACACCATTACTAACCTCTACTTGTTATCAAAAACCAGCTATTCATTCAGTAGACATGCTGTTGGCGTTTTCAAAGCCTGAGGATTCGATCAAAACCGAAAGTCAAGAAAATGTTGGGCTGGACGAAATCGTTTCCGGTAACGAAGGAAAAGTAAATAGAAATGTTGATGAAGTACAGGCGTTCGAAGTGGAGCCAAAATGTTCTGGTGCTAAGTATGTCTATCTCCTCGATATCTGCACTGTTTACTTGTATAGTTACCTAAGTCTCGTAGTAACGCTGAATTGTCATTTCCTTCCTGTCTAAGAAGTGAAGTAACAGTTACGTTCTTGACCTTTATCACTGGAAATTAGACTTAAAATACTGTCGACAAGATTATAACCAAAGTAATCTGAGTACACAGAATGCTTGAAGGCACTAGGCGAAACATGTAAAAAGATGAAAAATGTTTTGTATGTGTATCGCTTGATGAAACAGTTTGCTTATTTTCAAGGTGTATTTATAAGCGTTGATTGGCCTGTAATAGGCCTATCACTTTGCTTGGATCGTGTTCTCGCTATTGGTTAGTTGTAGGCGTGTGAGATTGATTTGTTAAGACATGGTTTTAGAAGTAGTTTAGCAGAGAAATATCCAAAATCCATTGTATCAAGTGCTATCACTGCTGTTTATTTCAGATTTTTGTTTCACGATAATGTATATGGCAGCTACGCATTTGGACATAGCGACCTATTGGCTAATGTCAGTTATAAGTCTTCTCCCGACCGTAGCTGCTATATCGCCTTAGTGGTCAGGCTTACCATCGTAATGACGTAATTAAACTATATTAGCTGTATCACTTGTTCCGTGAAATCCTATGAAGTTGTGCAGATCAAACGGAAAGCAGTGAAGCTAGGAAGAGCATATTCCGTGACAGAAACATAGTGCTATATTTATTGGGGTGTAATGAGTTTGAATGGCTTCCCGCTACTAAGTAACATCTTCAACTATAATGGGTTTCATTGGTGGAAATGGTAATCAGAAATAGTCAACTTCAAAAATGCTGAATTTTACAAACTCTTAATGAACTTGATAGACTCGTCGTTATGTAATTAATTTTACAAAGTATTTATAATCGTGTCGTATGGTGTTGTAATTTTGTTATGAAGATCGCAATATCAATTGTCTGTTTGTTCATTGATGAGTGGAACTAATAATTGATTTTCGACGATTTCTTGTATTACAAAAGTTTGCTGTATAATTAAACTAATAATTAGTAAGAAACAAAACTGACAAATAATGTTTACTGTATAATAAACAAACAATCTTTTTGTAGATCCAATATTCATGAAATATTTACTTTCCAGACTGCATTTGCTTTACCGAGCAATATTAAAGATTATAAATAATTTCCTTTAAATTATTTTAGTGAAGAATGTCAAATCAAGCCGGAATGTACTACTGAACTAGTTTTGAAACCAGATGATAATTACAATGAATATATGGACCGAAATACCGAGTCATTGGCTGTTGGACAGTATACTCCCATTTTATCAAATAATGAACCAAAAAAGTCTCGGAAGCATAACTCTAATAAAAGCTGTTTTGAGAATGCTTCCAATGAACAAGATTTACGTCGCAGTAGTAGACAACGTAAACCTGTTCAGGTATTTAATATCCAACCAACTCAGTCCAAACGTTCTAAATTACCCACTCTAGTTACAGACTCGACAGTTAATAACGAAAACGATAAGCCTAGAAAGCAAAAGATACCCATCGTAAAAATACATCTCGCTGCAAATGGACATGTAATAGATAAAAGTCAAAAAAGAAAAAAGAAACGTCATCGCAAGAAACCTCGCAAAGGTTCAAACCCTTGGGCTTATGGAACATCCTCCAGTGACTCAGATGCTGAAGATGATTCCTTTGAAAAGGTTCTTATGCAACACCTAAGTGTTGATAGTGATGACTCAAACTCGCGTTCACGAAAAAAAGCTGGCAAGCACATAAATAGTGAGTGGTCAGACGCACCTGAAAGCGATTTTGATCCGAGTGGGCTAGACATTCAAAGTGATGCTGATAGCGTAACAGACGGACGAAATCTAGCCAGACAAAAACGCTTACAAAAGAAGTTTGAATCAAATTCTAGTACTCATTGTAATGTAGACGAAAAGGAAGAACCGTGTCAGATTTGCTTTAAGTCACATTTACCTGATTGGATATTGTTATGCGACCGATGCGATTTGGGCCATCATGCTATGTGTCTTTCACCTCCTTTACATGTTATTCCAGAAGGCGATTGGTTTTGTCCTCGTTGTCAACACACTGCTTTGATATCAGCCTTAAATGAGACCATCACTGTTCTTGAGACCGAATCCAAGAAACGAAATATTTGGAAGCGTATGCAAGAACGCCTGAATTTTGTTAACATCAGCATGACGAACATATTAGGAGACGATGATAGTGATTGTACTAAGCGTAAAAATAAGAAAGGAAAAACGCTGCGTAACACGCAAAAGGACAATGTCAAGTATGCTTACGATGATTTGTGCAGCGATGACGAGAACAAAGCTATGGTTCCTGTATCCCATTCGGATGAAGAAAGTGGCAATTCTAATACTGATTCCGGTGTTGATGGCAAATCTCACGGGAATCCCAATAAAGATCATCGCTTCCGGCACAAATCACTAGTCCAGACTTCTAGACCACGCCGTGTAAAATTCAGAGAGGAAAGTTCTGAAGAATCGGTGTCTGAATCTGATTCCGAACCACTTCCTTATAGAAATACGCGCCAACGTCAGGTAAAGTATAAAATAAGCGAAGCATTCAAGGAGTTAGATGAAGCATTAGAAGCTGACGAAAAATATCAAGAAGAAAAGCAGCGTAAACAAAAACGCAAGGCTAGTGGAAATTTCAATCAAGTTGATGCAGAAAATGATATCGATGACAGTGAGCTCAACGGACACACTCCCAAAAGATCGCATGGAAAAGATCTATCCAATATCTTAGGGCCAGACTGGAAAGAATTCGAAGTGGATACATTAAAGTCTCATCAGAAAAAGCGTCGTATTTCCGATCTGTCTTCTAGTTCCTCCAGTGAACTTTCAGATGAAGATATAGTAAGTGGTAAGACAAGACGAAACAGTCGAACTAAAGATGAAGATTTTAAGCCATCGTCTTCAGAGGTATCAGAAAGTGAGGATGATATCGAGTCTCGTAAGTATATTTCAAGTGATGAATTTGAACAAGCATCAAGTGACAATAGTTGGCTTGCAACTACTCGACGCAATTCTCGTTCTTTGCGTGGAAATCCTCGGAAAAAAAAACAATCCAACTATTTTCGTCGGTCTCGAAAACCTGTTCCTTATTTTGAAGACAGTGATGAAGACTCAGATCGTGCAGCGTTACGAACTAGAAGGTAAGTTGTATTCTAAATTCGAGGTATTCTCAATTTAAAATTCACAGCCATGACTATCACTCATTGAATCACATGTGCAAATCTCCTTCATTCATTTATTTTCGAGTATAAGAGATTTATAACATGTTATTCCGTTGTTTAGTCACTGATTGTGATTATCTTGCGGGCATCAATCAGGTAGTTTCCATCGTTCAACACATTTTAGACTAACAGTCAGCAATTTCATGAACCGATGCTACGTTTCGGTCTAGTCACCCCTAGTTTTACGCAAGCAAACATCCATGCATCGAGATAAGCGGTAGATGGGCATATATAATATATGTCTCAAGTATCTAGTCAGTCAGTCAGTTACGACGTAGAACTGGGTACATGCGTACATCAGTTTAAGTTACCATACCCCAATTAGCAGATAGAGACTAAATTATCGGGCCGAATCCCAGAGTAGGGGAGGTAGTAACAGAGTAAGTACTAATGGAAAGATATACAGACCAGAGATAGGATTTAAAACAAAAAAAAGTGACTCAGTAAATAGAAAATTATGATGAGCTCAAAAACTAGAATTTGGAGGAAGACAAGGAATAGATGCACCTGCGCCATTGCGAACGATTTTGAGCCATATCATCGCTTGGGCCCCAACCAGGTAGTCTACATCTATTAACATGGCTCAGCCCAGTTGTAAATGACTTCATGGATTGGTGCCATGTTTTTGTTTGGCCACTCCTAGCTTTCTTCCAGCCTACTCCCACACCAGACAACATTGCTCGTCGAGGTAGACGGTGGTCAGGCATACGCAACACATGTCCTAACCACCTCAGCCGGTGAAGATTCACTACTTCATCAATAGCCTTACCGTATTTACCTAGTACTCTATTCCTAACCCATGCATTGCTTACTCGGTTGTCCCAGCAAACACGAGCAATGTTTCGGAGACATTTATGATCGAATACTAGGATCCTACGAATATCCTCTAACCTTAAAGGTCATGTTTCACATCCATAAAGTAAAGTGAATCTAACTGCTGCACAGTAAATGCGTCCTTTCGTCAGTAAACGAATGTCTCGCCTACACCACAAGTGACGCAAGTTGGTAAAAGCCAATCGGTTCTTATGTATACGAGCCGAGATTTCATCAGACACCAGACCGTCAGGTTTGATGAGGCTCCCAAGATAAGTAAAGGAGTTAGCTCATTCAATTGCTTTGCTCCCTATCACTAACTTTGATGCCAAATTAAGCCAGTCCTGAAGCAGCATTTTGCATTTGGATGAGGAGAATCGCATCCCAAAGATGCTTACATTAATCTTTAAGGTTGTCAAAAAATTCTGCATTTTATCAGCATCTTCACTCAGTAGAACTATATCATTTGCATATTCTAAGTCAGTAAGTTTATCTCCTGGAAGGAGGCCAACACTAGAAAAATCAGACAATAACAATGTGAATTCTAAAAGCATGTCGATGATAAAATTAAATAAAAATGAGAAAAGCGGACAACCTTGACGAACACCACTACAGGTGATCAATTCCGAAGACAATCTGCCATAACCTCTAACTCGACATATGGTGTTCGAGTAGAGAGCTTGTATAAGGTTAATGTACTTCTCCAGTACGCCTTTCAATAATAGACATTCCCACATAACCTTACGATCAATAGAGTCAAACGCCACCTTAAGGTCAAGGAATACAGCTATTGTTGGGCGTCTGAAAGTGTGCCTATGTTCCAGAACCTGCCTAAGTGTAAATATTTGGTCTATACAACCACATCAGGGTCTGAAACCACCTTGGTTTTCTCGAGTTCGCTCTTCACAAGCTTTAGTTAGACGTCGAAGTATTATTGAGGTCAATTTTTTAGACACTATATTCGTTAAACTGATTCCTCTGTAATTGTCACACGGGCACTTCTGTACCTTCTTCTAGATTGGGATGACTAGTGTTCAAGACCAGTCAGATGGGATTACGTCCAGTTCCCAGATTCTAGCCAAGATCCTGGTTAATCTCGCTGCTGAAACTGGACCTCTATCCTTCAATATCTCAGGAGTTAATCCATCAGGTCCTGCTGCTCTCCCTCACTTTAAGTTTCCTATAGCCTTCTCAAGCTCACTAAGACTTGGGGAAACAATAATAATTTGCAATTCAGATTGCTTAAGGATAATCGGCAACAGGGATGACACCGACAGAGAGTTGAACGGTTCCCTAAAGTGTTTCGATCATCGGTCTAGATTGAAAGTGAATAGTGGTCCCATTTTTTTCTGAAATAGTTTTACTTACAGTCGGATTACTGATACCCATTTCGTTGATAAGTCTGAACATTTTCCTACTGTTACCGATTGCTGGTGTCTTTCCCATCACTTTAGCTTTCGCCACCCTTCGCGGCTCACGATCATTGCTTAAGCTCTTAACCAGCTTGTGTTTGAGTTGCCTTCGCTCCTCATCGTGTTTAGAACCAAACGGGATGTGTGGCCGAGCATCTATCAGTTCAGTAAATGCAGCTGAAATCCACTGAGTTTTCTTAACTTTTTGGTTTAGTTTATCAGTAGATATCACTGGTGTTTCAACAGCTTTTTGGATATCATTTCAAGCTAACTCGGGATGAGTAGTTCACGCAGTTGACTAATTGATTTTTTAGTTCTTGAAATGTATTCTTGACTTTTTCATCATTAAGTTTAACTCTAAGCGGGATCCTTGTCGTGGATCTTTTACGTCCAGTGAAACGCAGACTACGTGCTCGTACTAAGGCATGATCTGGATCTAAACATATGCTGCGAAATGATCGGCAGTCTTCTATCGAGCCTCTCCAACGGTGGCTGACAGCAATGTGGTCCATTTGAGTCCATTGTGGAGGTCACCATGTTAACCGATGTCTTTCCTTATGCTTAAAGTTGATGTTTGCGAGAAATAAACGCTTATCTGAGCATAGTTGTAGTAAACGGTCGCCATCGTCTGTTCGTTGAGCCTCAACACCGCAGAATCCACCTAGGTGTCTTTTGGTTTCATCTAGTCTACCTTCTTGGGCGTTAAAATCACCAGCCACTATTACTACTTCAGTGCGCCTAGCTTTGGGAAGGTCAGAAAGCTTTCTGTAAAATTCATCTGAGCTGCAGTTAGTGGGAGCATATGCAGCGACAACAAAGAGGCAACGGCGTGTCCCTGTCTTTACGAGTTCTTACCGTTCCATTTAGACGGACAGCGCAGAATCGACTGTCTATTGGGATCCAGTTGAGAAGGGCCTGTTCAGCTTTTGAACTTAGTGCTATACCTACGCCAGCAAGGCCTCGAGTGGTAGCGGTGGGGTCTCCGGAAACACGAAGGGTGAACCGAACCGGTTCCTTGTTTTCACAAGGTGAGGTCAAGCGAATGACTATGCTTGGATCCTGTATACGCGTTTCAGAGATGCAGCAGATGTCGATGGAGCGGGATTCTAGAGTTATAGCTAAGGAAGCCTGTTGTCTTATTTGAAATAAGGTTCGAACGTTAAAAGCTCCGATATATAGTTTAGTGCGAAGTTTCAGGAGACCAGGTATAACGTTTCGTGAACTCAAATCATTAGCATTAGAGGCGCGATGTAATAAAATCATTCTAGAAGAATTAGGCATGGTTATAAGAAAGTTATTAAGAGTTGATGGTCGGATTTGACCTTGAACAAGGTGATCTCGTGTGCTGTTAGAGGTATGAGGGCAAGTTTCACTTCCTTGCTGCCCACACCATGGAAGGATATTGCTTCTTGAGGTACCTAAAAAGGAAACTGGGTTAGTATTGATCACAGTGACCTGAGAGCACGATCACAGAGCCCAAGGGACAACTGCCTGAGGCTGATCACGCACGGCATTGTTATGGGAAATTTTTGAAGTGTTAGCTCCGTTCTTTGGAAAGCCTTACTGCCGAAGACGGAAATCTGTGGAGTAAGGTGAGGTGTGACATTTTAAGGGTCGACTTTTTCTAACCCCTTCCTTTAACAAGGCGGCATCGCTGCAGATGATATTTATCCAAGGGAAACACCTTACTGCTGCCACACCCTGCTGCAGTCAGCAGCACTACTTCGCCCTCAGATCTTAGATTGCTGCCTTTAGTCTTGTCGCTCTCCAACAGACCTGCTTCGCATAGTAGGACCTAGAGGAACATGCGTTCCAGCCAATACAGCCCAGTTGGATCATCACGATAGGCAAGCTCGACCACCACGTCAACGTAGCAGCTACTGTCGAGCCTCAAGTATCTAAGTTGATGATAGTTGGTTGTCTTATAAATTCGTGTGCTACTACAGTCTCTCACTAGCTTTCTATTTTTTACTTTTTGCTGATATTATCGTTTGTGTATTTATTATTTATCAATAAAATACACTAAATAAACTTAAAGTTTATTATTTGTATTTCTAGATGTACCCGGGCTGTCGTTAGCTACCGTGAATCAAACGACGATTCAGAAAACGGCTCTTCGGAAGCCCCGATTACAAGTAGATGTAGTATCCGTAGAGTGTTAGATGATGATGAAGAAGCAGATGTAAAAATGGACAAAACTAACGCCAATCGATCTCCAACTCCATTGTCTTTGAATCTCAAAGCGAAAAGTGCTCAGTCTAAACGTACACTTCTTAAGTCCTCTTCCGATAGTGATTATCAACCATTTGACAATGATGATGATCAAGAAGACGATAGTCAAGGTAATGATGAACGACAGTCTAAAGAAGTGCACACGAAACCTATACCAAAAATTATTTCTATAAAAACGAAAACTATTGCAGAATCACAACCAGATAACTCAAATCACCAACATTCAACACCAGAACTAATAATTTCTGAAACAAGCGATATTGATAATTCACTTTTCAAAGATAGTACAAAGTCTATTTCTTTTGAAACAGTTGACTGCAAAATTGAATCAGCTAACAATATTGTGACTAATTCATTTACTAAATCCGTAGATTACTTAAATGGAAATAATTATGATAATGATGAGGAGGTAGAAGATGAAGCTGACGAATGCTTACCAGCCCGTAATCTTCAGTCACATCTTTCTCCTAATTTTCATAAACAAATTCCTGAAACCAAACCTTGTATCTCTCCAGATATTTTTTAGTGTGTTATGCATAATTTTGTTGTTATATGTCATACTTTGAATGATTGATATTCAGGGAGGTTTTTGTAGTAAAAATCAACTAGTAGTTAATAACTAAACTTTACTGTAATATTTTTTCTTTGGCATTATACGTCGTTCGATCCAAACTCGTTATTTCTACATTGTACATAGTTCAATTTATGGGCTTATTTGTAATGTGTTATTTATTCAATAACTTTTTTTTCTTTATGTGTTTATCTTATTTCAACTGTATTATACAGTTTCCTAATAAGAAGAATATAGCATTTACCTAAGTCTAAACTCTATTAAATGGTAGTTCACGTGTATTTTACAAAATGTCCTATGTTAATGTTTAAATGAACTTGATCTCCTTTTTGTATGATTGATATACAGTTTTTTCTTCGTAATGTTTGATAAAAGGTCTACATATTTTTCATTTTATTTTTTAAAACGTCAGTAAATGTGTCAGCATCATGCCACAGGTCATTGGAAACGAAATAAAGCTAGGATTTGTTATAGTAGATTTATGTTACTGTGATAGGAATAATTTTAGTGCATTTCGTGATTTATCTGTAAAATTGCATCTACTCTTCTGTTTATATTTTCAAAGTGAACATCTTCATTCTGAAGATTTAGTTTATTCTTGCGAATCGCCAGCATCATAATCGACATTATTCGATGTTTGAAGTAATTCGCTTTTAATATGCAGTACAAGTGTAGTTGCTCAACTTGTTAGCTCTTTTACGATATATCTTAAAATGAATCAAATTATATTTAGTAAGAAGGGCCGATACTTTTGAGGTTCAGACAACCAGGTAGCGTTTTTAGCCTTCAATATGGTGTTAAAGTGTATCTCTTAGTAGCAGTTCATACTACATTTGTAGTCATATAGATTCACGACTCACCTAGGTTAAGAGGTTCAAGAAGCCCCTGAGGTATAACCTCTATAGTACTGGAAAAAATTAAATTTTTGCGAATATTTGAGAGGTTGTCTGAAATCAGTGTCAACGGTATGGAGCTGGTTTTTCACTGTTAAAAGAAACATCTACCTACGAAAAGCTAGGACACATAATAACTCAAAGAATCTTAGTACCTAGTGCGTGTACATCATATGAGAAAGTTGAGGATTACGAAACCAGTACCTTTTATCTTTAGTAGAACCTCAAGCCAATCGATAAAAATTAAGTTATGACTAGTACCACTTATATTACTTGTTTCTAATTGTATGTGTCCGAATCAACAGACCTGGCTTTGAAATAATTGGGTTTTCTTAAAGTTGGGGTGTAATTTACCGATACACCAAATATGTGTGGATGAAGTAACCTGTTTCGTCAGTTACTTATTTATACATAATACGAGACAATAAAAACATGGATAGCAGACAAACCGTAAATACTTATTTCTGCATATTCAAGTCATACAAATACTCACTTATCTATCCAGCGTAAGTGACAACGACGGAAAAACCATGGAATTATATCGTTAGACGATGCAAACAGAAATAAATGATATTTGATATACTGTAAAATACCAAGACGTAATCCTACGATTAGGAATAGTAACTTTGTGTTTGTTATGGTCCTCAAATCAATATTTGCGTCTACCTTAGAAAATCAAATTGACATTAGCTGCACTGACATCACTGCTCTATCTTTAAAAATAATGGCTGAAGACACCAAAGCAATATCTCGACACCTGATGCACTACTTGCAGAAGTCATTAAGTGGAACAAAACAATGAATAGCAAAAAATACACATGATAAATACATTGGGAAAAAATTGTTTAGATGATTAAAAAGGTGAAAGCATTATCATTAAATCAATAAAGTGTTCTGCCTAATGTGAAAGAATAGACAACAACAGTCAATACATTCAATAAAGAAAACGAAACAGTGGAAATGAACAAAATATTTCGATTTTAAATTGTACAACTATATTTTATAGCTACAATGAAGTAAGAACAGAATCATGTACTCATAGGAAAAAAAACTTTAGTTGAGTAGGATATTAACAAATTAAAATCATACTTAGGAAGAAAAGTAATCAAGCCAAAATGTAGACAATACTTACTTGAAAAGTCACCTGTTAACTCAAGTTTACGTGGATATATTATCTAACAAAAGCCAATAAATTTGTTTACATTACAGTCAGTCACGTTTTAAATGATGATAAGCATAAACAATGACTTACGGAGGAAAATCGTAACTATGCCAGCTTGTAGCTATTGGAAATGATGTACGCGGCACAAATTTTACATATTAAACGATAATGACAAAGAAAATGAACAGTATCCGTTGATCACAATTTTGTCAAGATAAAAATGAATCACGTTAAATACAAGGACGCCAGTCTGATGCACTTATTAAACCGGGAACAACTGTTTGACGTCGAATACCCCAAAATTTCCGTGGACGTAAATGATCATTCAAAGCAGTGAATAACCAACCCATATGTTGATAACAACTACTACAATTGGCTATTGTCCAAGAGTACCTGTGATAATGAAGAAAACATTAAAAAAACGTGTAACTTCTCTGAAAGGTAGAAAACGTTTACGGACTTCGTCTGTTTAGTACCGTAAACTAACCATGATGTATCTAAGTGAACAACAAAAATCTTATGTACGAAAGTATCGATTCGTCTAATCAGGACCATCTACTTACAAACCTGGTTAGTATTATCCAAAGGTATCATTTCTTTCAGGCAAATAAATCCATGTCACAGATGATCATTTTGGACTTCAGATAGTAAAACGCCAGTCTACTTTACGAAATTTTTTCAATCTGAATAACGAGTGATAGTAAATTTCCTTAATAATTTTTTCTTATTCATATAGATTAGCAGTCATAAACTTTTTCTACTTCTTTGAGACATAAAAACCTGAACACAACTATTTTTTCCTAGAAAATAAGACATTAACTTTGATTAACTCGTCGACACAAAAATATCCCATCAAACTCAAAAGAACTAATAAAATGCATATATATATATATATATATATATATATATATATATATATATATGCACAACATAAAACCTGACAAATGAGCATCGGTCGAAGTTGCTACACTTCAGCAGCATAGTACGATGAACATTAAATTAGTAGAAGGAGTAGTTACTTCAATAATAAAAAAAGAAGTGAACAAATAGAATATGATCCAAGGAGAAAGATTTAGTTCAAGAAAAGGCATAAAACAATTTTAAGTTCATGATTTAAGAGAAAAAGAGTGAATGCACCTGCGTTACTGTGATCAATTCTGAGGCATGTTATTCAGGGTCTCCAGCCATTGGTTACAGCATTCGCGTGAACCCAAATAAGTAGTCGGCATCTACAAATACAGGTCGAACCAACAGTCAGTAACTTCATGGACTAATACAATGTTTTGGTTCGCACGCCCCTAGTGTTTACATCCTACTACAACAGTATTAGTCAGCATCGCGCATCGAGGTAGATGGTAATTAGGCATATGTAACACACCCCAACAACCATAGTCCATGGAAACTCATTATATTATCAACCGATTTATCACCTTTTTCCAATACTCGGAGTCAACCTTATTATTAGTTACTCCGTGGCCCAAGCAGACGCACACGATGCTTCGAAGACACAGATTATCAAATACCGATCAACCACTGATGTCATCAACTCCTAATGGCCACGCTTTAGGATACTGCGGTAAGGTAGAATGAACTGCTGAGGAGTATACTCGTCCTTCAGTTGATAAACGGATACCTAGCCCACATTATAGGCGACGTAAGGCAGGAAAAGTCAAACGCGCATTTTGAATCAGTGCCGTAATTTCGTCGTAACCAACCCAATGAAATGCAACAACTATTAATTTTACTAGGAACACGCACCTTCTTACTGATTTGGCCATCCAATGAGGCCAAATCACAAAAAGAAAAGTCAACTTTTAAATGGAAGATATTTCCTATAGTTTGTTTATGAAGTATATAAATTGTAAATTAGGTGTACAATACATCTTAAAAAAGTTATGCTCTTAATTAATCACAAGTTAACCTGTAATACGATTTATTGCAACTACTTTTACTATTTATTTTAAACAATTACATACTGATAAAAGGGTACAATGTCAATGTGGTTCACTGAACTTATTATGGTTGAGATAGAAAATTTATTTGATTCAATATTTAAATTCAGTTATATATCAGTTTTATTTTACCATGCTTTATACACAGAATCCATCAAACTACTTCCAATTAAATGCTGAATTATTAATCAATATGTTACATTATTGAATTGATAAAACTTAAGTATTTATATAACACAATGTGTTATTCTTCTCTGTTAACTCACACACTGCCTAAAGAGATGATTTAGGTATGAACCGTTAGTACGTATACACTATGAAACCAACTATTACAGAGTGCGGTGTGCATGAGTCATTATCATTTTGAAAACCGAAATATAAAAAGCCGAGGTATAGTGACGGTCAAGCGATTCACATATCTGTCTGATGTTCCAAAAAGACATTGATAAATTCTATATTAAGATTGTGGGAAATAACCAAGAGGATAAGCCATCAGTAACTCATAGAAAATTAACACAATCCTGTTGTTGGATGATGCTAGATTATTATATGAATAATAATTTTAACATATTTATCTACTTTATGTGTGGTAATAAAAGTTTGGCTAAGAAAAAGAGATAAACGTAATTGTGAGGTCATCGTGGTTATAAGTTGGATGTACAATGTCCTGGTGAACCACACTGTATGGATTATTATTGTTAAATCAAAAAAAGTAAAATCAGGAATATATTACTAACGAGTTGTAGGACTGACCCGACCGCAGCTGCTACCTTGACGTGGTGGTCGGGCTTGCCTATCGTGATGACGCAACCGAGCGATACTGGCTGGAACATATGTTCCTGTAGGTTCTACCATGCCAGGCAGGTCGTTTGGAGAACGATGAGACTAAAAGCAGCTACTCAAGGTCTGAGGGCGAAGTCGTACTGCTGACTGCAAAGGGGTGTGACAGCAGTAAGGTGTTTCCCTCGGACAACCAGCATCTGCAGCGATGCTGCCTTCTCACAAGGAAGGAGGGGTTAGAAAAGGTCGGCTCTAAAAATGTCACACCTCACCCTACCTCACGGATTTCCGTCTCCGGCGATAAGGGTGCCCACTAAGGGCTTTTAAGTGCGGAGCTAATACTCAAAAAACTTTTCATAAAAAGGCCGTGCGTGACAGGCCTCAAGCAGTTGTCCCTTGGGCTCTGCGGTCACGCTCTCAGGTCTCTAAGACCGGCACTAATCTACCTTCTTTTTCAGGTGTGGGAAGCCGGGAAGTGACAACTGCCCTCATATCCGCAAAAGCACGAGAGTTCAAATTGGTCAAAATCAAATCCTTTCTACACCTCATAATATCTCTCTTATCTCTACGACTAACTCTACTCACATTCCTTCATCTCACTGCACCGCTAATGCAAACGATGCCAGTTCACGAAAAGTCATTTCTGGTCTCTTGAAACCCCGTTCTAGACTATATGTTGGAGCTTTTAATGTACGGACATTAAGTCAAATAGGGCAACAGGCTTCCTTAGCTAAGACTTTAGAATCTCACTCAATCGATGTATGCTGCGTCTCAGAAACGCGCATACAGGATCCTAGAAAAATCATTAACCTGATTTTACCGTATCAAAACAAAGAAACAGCCCGATTTACTCTTCGTGTATCCGGTAGCCCGGATGCTGCTTCCCGGGGTCTCGCTGGTGTAGGTATAGCATTGAGTCGTAGGGCAGAACTAGCTCTCCTAGACTGGATCCCTGTAGATAGTCGTTTGTGCGCTGTCCGACTGAACGGGACAGTTAGGACTCGGAAAGATAGGGACACTCGTCGTTGCCTCTTTGTCGTATCTGCCTATGCCCCCACTGACTGTAGTTCAGACGAGGTGAAAGATGAGTTTTACAGCAAGCTTACGGACCTCCTCCAAAAAGCTAGGCGCTCTGATCTAGTTATAATGGCTGGTGACCTTAATGCTCAAGTAGGTAGACTAAGTGAAAATGAGAGACACTTGGGTGGATGTTATGGTGTCGCGGCTCACAGAACAGATAATGGCGATCGTCTGTTGCAACTATGCTCAGATAACCGCCTGTTTCTAGCGAATACTAACTTTAGGCATAAGGAAAAACATCTTTTGACCTGGCGACCCCCAAAATCGTCTCAACGTTGGACCCAACTAGATCATATCGCCATCAGCCACCGATGGAGGGGTTCGGTAGAGGACTGTCGCTCGTTCTGGGGCACATGTTTAGATTCAGATCATGCTTTAGTGCGAGCGCGTATTTGTTTGAGGCTTACTGGACGTAGGAAAGACATTGCAATGAAGCCTCTTAGGGTTTTACCTAATGATAATGGAGCTAAGAATTTATTTCAGGAACAACTAGAAAAACAGTTAGGCGACCGTGTAAGCGATTGCCATCCGGAAGCAGGTTGGAATGATATCAAAAAGGCTGTGGAAACAGCAATGATATCTGCTAGTAAGGTAAATCATAAGGCTAGGATGAAGCTGTGGATTTCAGTAGCATCCACCAAACTGATGGATGCTCGTAAACTCATCCCACCTGGCTCTGAACATGATGAAGAGCGAAGTGAGCTTAAGCGCAGGCTGATAAAAAGCCTACGCAACGACAGTGAACAGTGGTGGGTGGCGAAAGCAAAAACGATGGAAAAGGCAGCGGCGATAGGCAACAGTAGGCAACTTTTTCGACTTATCAACGAAACTGGTATTAGGGATCCGAATGTGAGTGAGACTATCTCGGAAAAGGATGGGATTATAATTCATTCTCAGTCCAGGAGATTGGACCGATGGGCAGAACACTTTAGGGATCAGTTCAACTGGCCTTCAGCCACACTTCGTTTGCCCACGATCCCCAGTCATCCTGAATGGCCAATCGACTTAACTCCTCCTAGTCTCTATGAAGTTGAGAAGGCTATAGGAAATCTGAAGCCAGGTAGAGCAGCAGGTCCTGATAGGCTTACCCCTGAAATGTTTAAGGATGGTGGTCCAGTTTTAGCAGCTAGATTGACTGAAATCTTAGGTAGAATCTGGGAACTGGGCGTAATACCATCTGACTGGTCTCAATCCCTGATTGTCCCAATTTATAAGAAAGGACAAAAGTCTTCTTGTGACAATCACATGGGAATCAGTCTGACTAATATAGTTTCTAAATTGTTAGCCTCGATTATACTTAGACGCCTAACTAGAGCTCGTGAAGAGCAGACTAGAGAAAACCAGGCTGGATTCAGACCTGGACGTGGCTGTATAGACCACATCTTCACACTGCGACAGGTCCTGGAACACAGACACACATTTAGGCGTCCTACAATAATTGTCTTCCTGGACCTAAAGGCGGCATTCGACTCTGTTGATCGTGAGGTTCTGTGGCAGTGTCTGTCATTGAAAGGTGTACCAAAGAAGTACATTAACCTTGTACAAGCTCTCTACTCTAAAACTACAGGTCGAGTGAGAGCTTATGGCGAACTGTCATCGGGATTCCTCACTTCAAGTGGTGTCCGTCAGGGATGTCCACTTTCCCCATTCTTGTTTAATTTTGTCATAGATATGCTCCTAGATATAACCTTATCTTCGTCTGACTTTTCAGGAGTTGACTTACTACCAGGAGCCCCGCTTACTGACTTAGAGTATGCTGATGACATAGTCCTATTTGGTGAAGATGCTGACAAAATGCAGAGTCTTCTGACTACCCTGAGCAACAATGCAAGCATGTTCGGGATGCGGTTTTCCCCCTCGAAATGCAAAATATTGCTTCTAGATTGGGTTGCATCGGCACCTGAACTAGTGATAGGGAGTGAAGTAGTCGAGCGTGTAGACCGCTTCACGTATCTGGGGAGTCTCATCAGTGCTGATGGCCTGGTGACCGACGAAATCTCAGCACGGATACAGAAAGCTCGATTGGCTTTTGCCAAGTTGCGTCACTTATGGCGCAGGCGAGATATCCGCTTGCTAACCAAAGGACGAGTGTACCGTGCAGCAGTTCACTCTGTCCTACTATACGGTAGCGAAACATGGCCGTTGAGAGTAGAGGACATTCGTAGGTTACTGGTCTTCGATCATAGGTGTCTCCGAAACATTGCTCGAGTATCGTGGGACAACCAAGTAGGCAATGCTGTCGTTAGGAAACGGGTTCTAGGAAAGGAGGGCAAATCAATAGATGAGGTATTGAAACTTCATCAGTTGAGGTGGTTGGGACATGTGTTACGCATGTCTAACTACCGACTGCCTCGACGAGCTATGTTTTGCGGTGTAGGAATAGGTTGGAAGAAAGCTAGAGGCGGCCAAACCAAAACATGGCAGAAATCGATGAAGTCACTGACAAGCAGACTAAGTCATGTTGGTAGATGTAGGCTGCGTGGTTGGGATCCGCGAGACGAAAGTCACCAATGGTTAGAAACCTTGAACGACATGGCTCAGAATCATTTGCAATGGCGCAGGTGCATCCACTCTTTGTGTTCTCTCAAAATCTAACCTTCCGAATTCTCTATCTTTCTCCTTTCAAATTTATCTCACTGAATTATACTTTTCGAATCATATCTTCGCTCCCTAATTTTCTGCATTACTGCTAATACTTCTACTATCGCTATCACTCTTGGATTTGAACTGACAGTTGCGTCTCTGTGCTGATGTGGTATGGCAACCTGAACTGATGTACGTACGTACGAAGTTCTGCGTTGTATCTGTCTGTCTGTAGGACTGATATTCGAAAAGGTAGCATAATTCAGAATCAGTCAAGTAGTACTATTTAATGTATGTGAATTCGACCACGTTGCCACATCACATCAACATGGAGAGATGAAATTGTCAAAAGCATCAAAACCAGTTAAAGTAAAAACGATTAGTCATAGAGGACATGAATCGAAAGCACAGAAAAGCAGAATAAGGGATAATGAAGATTTTGAAATTTAGAGTTTGAAGAAATACGACAGAACACTTCCGGACCATTGCAACCTATTTTTAGTCGCAGCGCCTATCTCCATATACTGATCGTGGTTATCCTGCATGTTCTCAAACTAATGGCCTAGACCTACCAACATGGCTCAGAATGCCAATAACTTAATGGACTGATACCATAGTTTGTCATATAGTTAGTCATATTCTGTCACCTAACTATCATCCAACTAACTTTTATACTACTTACCATGACGTGTTGATGTAGACAGTTAATGAAGGTTTACGACTCATCACTCTATCTGATACCTGCATTGTCTAATCAGTGGTCTTAACATACGCGACAAGTGCTTGAAAGGCATATATAACCAAATACCAATGGCTAATCAATGTAATCTACTGTTAAGTGTTATATTTGACGGCCATAAATTAAAACAGAAGAAACTGTTGGATCATAAATCCATCCTCCAGTAACTCAAATTAGCAATGGTTAAAGAGAGCTTTTTGAAGTCATGCAGAGATTTTGTCGCCCACCGACTACTCAGGGTTGATGAGATTTTAGAAGTAAGTGAAGTGGTCGATGTGTTCAACTACCTAACTCACTACCAGTCAGAATACAATAAATGAAAACCCAATATTAAACGTGAAATAAAACGTCCGCACTGTTGGCATTAATTTTCTAAAAAAATGTATCGTACACAATTTTCAATCACGGAAGTTTCACCATTTATTGCCTTCTACCTCTGTCTGGCATTTGGCGATACGACACCACCGACTTCATCCAAAATTAGAACAAGACTTGAGCAAGTAGCAAAATAAATTCCAAAATAAGAACAGCAGAATTTAATGTAAATAAATACATTAAAGCTTATAAAAAATTCACACGAGGAGGTTCTAGGACCTTCTCGATTGTTCGGTAGCCCTGATTACTTTAAAATGGACCAATCGCTCTACATAACTGAGGGCACGTTTTGAGCATGAGATAATCAAGACTATATTCTACTAACACAATCGCAAAATAAAGGACTATAATATGGTCACGCAAATAAACATTTGGCAAATATATGCTAGGAAATCTCCCACACTTACCCAGGAAACCATGAATATTCTGCTGTAGCCTCACCGATAAGATTAATAGAATTGGGAGTAATTTGGCTCACTGTCACAATATCATGTAAAACGCCAGATGGATTAACATATGTCTGCGAACTTCCTTCCTGGGCGAGACATACGATATATTGGCTTGAAGTGATATTAGCGCCACATGATGCGCAAACACATGCTGATGACTACAACAAAACATATTTTGTGAAAAGATAGGCCACTCAGATGAATTTTTAAGGAAAACGATGAATAACGTAGACATATTAGCATAATGGATAACAACTTTTGAAAAAATCTCAAAACCATATGATATACATTATTATATTATTCAAAACAACAGTAGTACTTTGCATTTTAAGCAAACGTAGGAAAGGAATTATTACAATAGTTCGTAGAAGAGCATATTTTACTATATTGGAATAAGTAAGAGGGCGAAAAAGAGAAATGGACTAATGATCTTCAGTACTCATTGAACAGAAAGCAACTATTTGTGTATAATAAGATAAATTCACTTTATTTCATTGATTTCTAGTCAGCTGCATACAACCCGAGATAATATTTTATAAAATTAATATTTGAAACAAAATCCTACGTACTTATGAAATTGGTTAAAATTCTAATTTTATAAACATGATAGAAAAATAAACAATTAAAATATTGAGCAGAATGCTGGAAATAGATGGGATTCAAAAGATGGTATCAAAAACAGGAAATAACATAATGGTCAGAGGTGAAGTGATTGCATAATACGGAAATAAAGAAACAGTCGGTAACTTTTGAGAACTATGCGGATTAAGTCCAGTTATTAAAAATAAAATGTTATACGATGACAATAATTAAACGGGTTAGATATAACAATATAAAACAGTGACGAAACAAATTGAATCTAAACTGAAGAAAAGAGATGATGGTGTGATATAACGAACTAAATTAAAGAAAATAATAATAATGATTATTAAATAAGTGGTGAGTTACCAAGGTAAAAAAAAGACTGATAACGGTTTATTTATGGACAAATAGGTTTGATGTCAAGCGTTTAATAGCAATAGCTTCAGTATATTTAATAATGTTCGGGGTTTTCTACCTATTGAACAATTTAAAGAGATTCCAAAATGCAAATCGAGTGTCCTGTGTTAACCAGATGTTAAATGATTGCATTATAAATCTTATTTCTCGTAATTTTTTCGGCAAATAATCATGAAATTGTAGGTAGGCCCATTTTCCGTTTTGGCAGTATAACTGCTTTTGCAGATACGCGTAAATTTATGCAAATAGATGGCGGTAACATAAGAAGGATACTTGTCAACTTTCGATTATATCAAACAACAGGTTGTTCCATACGATACAACTAACTTTGTAGCTAAATAGATTTTAGTCAGTATTGTGCTTAGTTTTTTCTCATTGTTTTCGCAACATTACTGCTTTTAAAGTCGAGCTGGATAAAAACAGGTTTCTTCAAACTATAGTTTCGCTTGATTCATCATTTTTATGTTTGCTGTATTTACCAGTAAATGTTTCCAGATAGCCATTCTTTATTAAGCACTATTTGATGTTCACAAGTTCTGAACCTATTATATCCGGAGTAAAAATCTTTTCTGCTGTGAAAAATAATGTTTCCACAAGTGCTTTCTGTAATGGATTGAACAAAAGCTATTAAAGTTTAAGAACAATTTATTCCATGTAGTCTTCTTATAAAACGACCGCTGTAATGAAGCATCTCGCCGTTACATGGCAACATCTTTATATGCCTTTTAAGAAATTCTTAATACGTGATTTGCATGTTGCTCATTATTACAGATGATAAATGTGTCGTCAACCAACTGCTTTTCTTCGTTTTCTGATTGGGTAGCATGATAACTAAGAATATATAGGTGGATCAATGAATGTTAGGATATTCGACGAATGTTTTGAAGGCTATTGTATTAAAGCTGGTCCGTTGTTGGTTATAGATCATTACCACTGACTGGGACAGTGAAGATTACAAAAGCTTCAAAACATAAGTAGAAAAAATAACTCGATGTAAGCTGACATCGAACCATTAATATATATATATATATATATATATATATATATATATATATATATGTATCAAGGCTTACACGACGTATAACTTCCAGCAGAGCACGTAACCGTTGTACCACATGATCTATACCCAATATATGAGATTTTAATGAACCAGACATTGGGAGATTTTGTATTAGCCAATAGGAGAAAGGGACGGCCAATTCGGGATTCCACTTATCAACCTGCCAAGTATCATTCCAATTATAAAGTTCCGCTTGAATGGCTGCAACTAAGTAATTCTAAAAGTAACAATAATCCAACTTAGGATGTGTACAACAAATTACTACACCTACAGCTATAATTATTGAAGGCCATACACAACAGTATACAGAATTGAGTAGTCAATAAATATTTTATATACATGTATGACAGTTAGCTAATGTGAAGTACAAGCACCAGTTAAAACTCTAAGTAATAACTGATAATAATGAAATGCACAAAATACTGAACAGAAAAAAACTGGAGACTTAAATAATAAACTAGTAAGTTAAGGTTGTCAACAGACGCCCGTTTAGTTAACTTTAACTTTTAAAGATTTCCGGGGCTAATATAGTTTCTGGAACAGGAGACGAATACTTTTATAAAGATAGTCAGAAGAGATAAAGAATAGTATGTGAACGAAATTGAGAGTTCCTTAAAATATCCATTGTTCATAATCATTTTACCTAGTTAAAACACATTTTGAATTTCTGAATTTACAAATGAACCAATCATACTATAAAACTTATAGTCAATCATATCTAATTAGGAAGCAGTAATCATAAATGATCATTCTACTTACAGAAAAAAATAGTATTACCAGTGTTATGCAGATTTACAACAACTAATGTAATTATTCAAGCTTCCTATCGTTTTTTCTACTTGCAAATGAAAAAAAGTAACAACATCAATGTCTGTATAGCTATATAACACCCGTGTTCAAAACGATTGAATAGTAATCCAAATAGTCTTTTACGCATCTTTAAATTGATTCCAGTTACGGTTCGTGATTATTGTTATGCTAAGAGCTCGGTGAAATAAACGAGATTTCATAAATACAAGTATAAACGGTAGCCCTGTACAAGCACAGTTGTATAATACGCTAGCTATATGTTATTAGGAATGTAAAACGGAACTATTAAGAACAAGCATCTCCAATGTGTAACTGATTCCTATTAGTAGGCAATGCATAAAATACTGTAATAATATCAACATAAATCCCTTCGAATAAGAAGGACAATAATTTAAACCTACCAAATCATACTGTCGATAAACCCAATATGGTATAGAGGCATATGCTTGTGCAACTGCAGCTAGAACATCACGACGAGCTAAAAGACGAGGGTCACAAAGCTGTTTAATTCGGTAACGGAAAGGCCGACCAATTCGATCGACAGCACGATCCATAATTAATTCAATATCTTCTGAAGGTGAAGAGGATCTAGTTGGCTTGGATTCTGATTTTATGCACTGTTTTCCATTAGATGGACAATTTAACTTCATATCATCGTCGTGTTCACACTTATCAATATCGCACTTGGATTTCTTCGAAAAGTTTACTTGGTCTGAACTATCATCAACAAAATGATCAAGTCGTGCGCATGCAGAATTAGACGATGCATTTGTATTGCCAGAACAAAATGGTCCAGTATTCCTCCATGTACTTAACCGGGAATCGAAAATAGAAAAAGCATTACCTGCTGGTGGGATACATAGGTTGATTGGGAGAGAATGTGAAGGTGGAGAACTGAGAGAGGAACGAGTGTTTGAAGATCTAGAAATTAATAACAGTACGTCTCAATAATACAAATAATCTACCACAGATTATAAATGAAAAGTAAAAAACATTTCTATCAAGTGTAACAACATGTAGTAATCACGTAGCCAAATACTATGCTAAACTTACTTTGCAGACACTACGGAAGTTGAAATTTTGGTTGACTCGTTACAACTGTGCGTATTAAGACGTGTTGGCAATGGATCGCGACCAAAACGAGACCATGATCGTGGAATTAGTCCCCAACCCAGAGGGTGACTGGCCATTTCACGATCAAAAGATGCTTCAGGCAAAATTTTACCATAACAAACAAGAGGGCTACAGTTAAGAAACAGAAGTTAGATAAAGAATGTGAACGAAGATATGTGTATATGTATGCATCCTTTAACATGATGAGGACAATTAAGAATGAAAAGCAGAAAAGGGAACGCTATTATTATTAGTTAAGTTCGTAAGAACTATCTAGATAATTTCACTATGCCTCAAAAGATTGAATGGACAGCAAAACACTACTAGTAACTTTTGGCAACAGACTATCATTTTCGAACACAAACTTGATACTGAATATAATTAATAACTATTACTTTTCTTACATAAACACTATGAGATAGCCAAGGGTAGCAGCCATGTGCTGATTTCATAGGTGTGCTTGATTTACAAAATAACTTACTCGTGAAGGGTGTATTATCATACTAATATTTGTGTATGATATTTTTTCACAAAGACATCAAATTAATAGAAAATTCTGTTTCGCTAACAATGTTACCTTAGAATATCCGTCTATATTAAGGCTTAAGTTAGCAGTGAAGATAATGATTAATCTTGTTAATTTTCCGATGATACGAACAGTAACCTGGACTGACGGGTAGTTATCAAGGTCAATGGTTGACAGACTGTTTAAGGTCACAGTCATGATGGAAACCACAGATATTACCTATCTAAAGTTAAGGCAAGGTCAGAGCTTGAAAATTTGTGGTGGCCAAAAGTTCCACCTTTAGACTATTAGCATAAAAATGGACTATGAAAGCCACTAAATAACTGACTATGAAGAACATAATAAAACTTAAATCTTAAACAGTGTATTGTGGAAAATAAACAACGTAGGTAGAAATATTACTATGAAGAATCACGTGTTGCTTTAGTGATGCGAATCCGTTGTCTGCCAATAAACATAGCACGAATAGGAGCATTTTCGCTTGAATCAGGAATGCAAATAGCGACTAGGTCAGCTGTAGTGCCAATACAACCAACAAAATCTTCCAAGCTTGCATGATCTTGACTGAAAATCAACAGAAATAAAAAAAATATGTGAATCTAAAATAAGTTTCCAAAGAGTTAGGAATCTTGTGAAATATGTTAAAAACCACCTAACTCTTACAAGAGTGAATACAAACTACTCTTTATTATCGATTACTTCTATATACAGAGATTTAAGCAACCACATATTTTAAAAAATTCCAATAGACAATTCGTCTGTGAGATGTCTCGAACTCCTACTTACAGGTAATAAATATTTATTTACGTATAACAAGTCATGGTTCACTAGAGCACCAAAGTAGCTACATCACCCAAGTAAAGAATGTGAAGACAGTTCAATCAGAAAAAACTACTAAGAATGACTTTCATTAATAAGATACGTGAGATTAATAACGGGTTAACCACCAGCTATTACGAGTGATGTGATAATATACTAAATCAGTGATGACTTATCTCGTTCATCAATTACAGATCCATGTACTTAGCTACAAGACATAATCTATGTGGGCTAATAATACCGCTCGAACACCGAAATATATATAGGTGGAACGGTACTAGAATCCTTGATCTAGTGACTAAGGGTCGAACTCCGAAACCGCTACCCCATAAACCAGAGTAAGACAATCTTCAAAAATTTCAGGTAGAATGTAGTGAACCAACAGGTTCTATCCATATAACGCCCCACGTCACAAACTGATCATTTTTCCGAATTTCTCATCTAGTTTTGAAAACAATAACACGACTAATTTCAGAAGTTCAGCTACTCCTTCCACCCTCTCCACCAAAAGTCAAAATAGACATAGGCTCCTCATAGCATTGGAGAGGCAGTCTGCATATTTAATTTGCAAAGTATACTTATACTAGCCCAGTGCAAACTTATCTAGACTGCATAAAGAAGCGAAAGGCGATCGCCAAGTAATATTGGCAGAAATTACTCTGTAAGGTTAAGTGCTGAGCGATAACCTATAACAAACACGAATCTTCAGAAATCTTTCGAAAATAATAATGATCACTTTGCAATTTAACCTTAAGCAAAAAAATACTGGGAAATACATGATTGGATACCTGTTGTGTATCGCTTATAACAAGGTAGTAGTCCGTTGAAATAATTATTAGTAAGGGCTCAAAGTATTGGGTTACTTTGAACTTGTAGTTCTCATACTTGCTTTGGAGATAAACAATTCATAACTACAGCACCCCTAAAACTCAGAACAGATTCGACCGGCTCGGCATTTGTGGATTTAAAACACAGGTAGCAAAAGTATGACTTAATGAAATATACATTTTACCAGTAAAACTAGAATTATAACTCACTATCCAGGAAGAAATATCAGTGACTTCTTTTCCTTATTAATTTTTTGGAGAAGATCTGACTCCAATGGATCGTACGGTATCAGTGGAAGGGAATGTCCAGGAACAAGTACTACATCCTTGCGATAAAATGCATACATATGAGTCTCGCTTCCTGGTTCCAGAAATGTTCGCCCTCCCACATCTACGAAATCTGTTCCTAGATACTTCAGAGGAACTAAGAAAATAGCTACCGTACCTGATGTAGACCAGGAAGTGTTCTATCAAAGTTTATATCGGAAGCGCATATTTCTTCACCTGATGGTGGAGGTGACCCAACGAAAGCTATTTGAAGTTCTTCCATCTTTCCAATGATCAAAAATTACTGCGTAATATATATCTAAGATTTCCAACATCCATCCTTTAATACGCTCCAAAAAGTAATCAAGCAAATACCCAAGATAACCAAAGACCTGAGCCGTGAGATTTATATGTGGAGCCAGTGAGTGTGTGCCTCATAGCTGCTTTGTTACTGGTACATGAAAGCGCGTAGTGTGTAATCGTATTTTATTAGCGTACGTGTACTATAGTTTGTGAGGGGTAGGCCAATATCAGTATCTATATTACAAGCTAATGTAAACCGATAATTTATTCGCGATCGCATCTTGAATGCCTAGGTTTCAGTCCCGTATCTTCACTTTCTTCCGACACTACATCTCTGGTCCCAGAAGTTCACATTACACATTTCTGCTTTTAAACCTTCTGTTATTATTATTATTTATCTTTTTTCCAAATAATCACTTTTCCACTGTTATTGGTATTATGAATTTTTTTGATATTGTTGCAATTGTTTTACCCTTATAAATTTATGTGCTTGGAAAAATTAGTATCTTTCCCTTCGTCCTGACGTAGGTAGTCTAGTCCATGTGTATAACTTAAAACACTATGATAGGATGGATAACGGTAGAAGTGATCTATAATTCGGGGTTAGGATTAGAGGTTATGTAGAAATAGGGTTTAAAAGATGATTTCTGTGGTGTTTAAATGAACAATTAATAGTATTATGCAGTTAGACGCAAACTGATTAAATTCCAAAATACACATTGCCTTCACCTGTATTCTGTATGTAGCGTTAAATAATCCCCAAAATAAATAGTTGAATAGACTCTCAACATTGATGCTGACCATGTTTGTTTTAGCAGACACGACTAGTTGAGGGCGCGCGGTCACGCATCACCACCAGATCACGACTCAAATCACCGTGGGTAGCATCTCTCTCAAGTTTTTTCCAGCTTAGACGTTACTATCTCATTAAAACTCTATTCGCGGTCAAATATAATTTCTCTTCCAGCCTTCAGTGCCTTCTGATTTCTTTTCATTTACATTACTATCTTCATGATGTCCGATCAGACTCCTAAGCTTATTAGAATTAAAATCACCACGCCTCCTAACCTTTAGTTTATCCTTTATTGAGTAGATAATGTAGAAGCTTGGTTCTGCTACGCAGAAGCGGAATTTCTAAACCACGGCGTGACACATCTTCACGTTTAATTGCTGGCAGTTATAAGGTCACTTTCTCGTGAATTGAACAAGTACGTTACTCCTTTTTTTCCGTCATGATTCCTTAGAACTTTACGACCAGCTCAAAAGACCAATTCTCGAATTCGGAGACCTGTTGGACAGACAAAGTCTTGACGAATTGTTCCACACCATTGAGCTCGGGAGCGGTTCAGCGACGGAAATGTTGTTGCGTACAAAAGAGGTAAGTGGTTAACGTACTCTCAACGAAGGTCTCTTCTGTCAACTTTTTCTATCAAAACTGCCACAACAAGTGCCAGCAGTAGTGATAAAATTTAATAACAACTTAATGGATGAACTAGCTTCATCTGCTAATCGAATTCTGAAGATCACCAGAACTCGCCACAATGAGGTTTATTCCGTTACGCAAAAACCTCTTGCGACCGAAAACGAAGTAATATAATTGTGTAATACTCATCCTCGTTTTATCGACCTACAGATACAACGTGACCAAGCAATCCTCGACAACGAAGTTCACCACGCAGAAAATCTTCATCTCGACGTCGACGAAGGAAAAATTCACATTTGTGTTGGTACCACAACATTTATGGCAAGGAATCAAAGAAGTGTAGAGACCCCTGATTTTTTCGTTGGTACAAACCCACTATTGATGCGTCGGGAAGCTGACTCGATGACACGCGTTAGCGGCAACCGTAGCCGGTGGAATCAGCCGCTTGTTATTTATCACTGATGTGATAACGGAGGTTTGCTACCTCGTCGATACTGACACAGAAGTCACCGTCCTTCCTGCAACCTCATTTGATTGCTAACACGAGGCTGCATTCGGTCTGCAGGCAGCCGACGGAAAACAAATAGCCACGTATGGAAGAAAATATGTCAACTTGAACGTGGGTTTGCGTAAACCCATTCACTGCTTTCTACTATCGCCGATGTGAAAATACCTATCATAGGCATAGATATACTAAGCCACTATAACTTGCTTGTGGACTCTTGCAAAAAGAGGCTAGTGGACGGCAATATATATGGTCCTGTAGAAAGATAGCAATGATTGTCGTCCCACCAGTGATTGCCGACGTCTTAACGCGCAAACTACGTCTGATCGTTACCCGTTACCAAACATCCACGACCTAACGGCCACGTTGAAGGGAATGACAGTATTTTTAAAATTTGATCTAGTGACAGCGCACAATCAGATGTTGATGGCCAAAAATGACATACCCAAAATGGCTATTGTAACCTCATTCGGTCTTCACAAATTCCTCTGAATGCCCTTTGGTTTGAGGAATGTAGCGCAAACATTTCAGCGTTTCATCGACGACGTGTTCAGCGGGCTTGACTTTGTCAATGCATATGTCGACGACTGCTTGATGGCAAGCCCAGACAAGGAAACACATACGAAACATCTAGACACAGCTTTAAGAAGTCTGCAGCAATACGGAGTTACCATTAATATACAGAAATGTCAAATCGAAACAGTTTCTTTGGGCTTCCTATGGCATACTATTGATTCTGATGGTATACAACCTCAAAAGCACAAGGTGGCAGTTATTCTAGAATATCCAAAACCAGTCGCCATTAAGCAGTTACAAGTTTTTAACGGATAGTAAAGTTTCTACAGACGATCTATCCCCAGCTGTGCATCTATTGTGAAGCCACTAACGAATCAGCTTCATGGAAATAAAAAGGTGGTCACAATGGATTCAGTTCAAAGAAAGCCTTCGTTGCAACTAAAGAGGCAATAGCCGATGTAACTATGCTAGCACACTACAATACTGAAGCTCCCGTCAGCAAGCATTCGATGCTTCTGACTCAGCCATTGGCGCAGTTCTGCAACAATGGACTGGCCAAGCTTGGCAGCCTTTAGCATTCTTCTCAAGACGATTAAATGACATTGAATCCAGATACAGCACTTTTAGACGTGAATTACTAGCCATGTACTGTGTTGTACGACATTTTCAACATTCTGTCGAAGGCCGGGAATTTACAATCCTCACTGACCATAAATCACTGACGTTTTCGATGAAGTAATTTACAGATAAGTTCTGATTACTGAGAGATTCTGCTGGCCGAATATGAATAAGGTTATCGAAGAATGAACGCACACTTGCATGAATTGCCAGAAGTACAAAGTAATTCAGCATATTAAATGCCCCTAGGCACTTTCTCATCCCCTGACGCTTGATTCGATCACGTTCACCTTGATTTGGTAGGACCTTTTCCAAAATCGATTGGAATTTCTTATCTTCTGACGTGTGTGGACCAATTCACGCGCTGGCCAGAAGCGATTCCACTCAATGACATTAGTAGTGAAACGATTGCTTGCGCTTTCGTCGAACGATGGGTAGTCAACTTTGGTTGTCCATCCACAGTAACAACAGACCGTGGACGTCAGTTTGAGTCTGGACTGTTCCACGCTCTGACCAAACTTCCTGGAACTACGCGTTTAAGAACGACCGCCTACCACCCTAATCTAAGGGATTGGTAGAAAGATTCCATTGACAACTGAAAGCCTCACTTTCAGCTACAAACATTCCTCAGTGGATCGACGCTTTACCACTAGCGTTACTCAGGATTCGCGGCACGGTAAAAGATGTTGGATGCAGTGTTGCCGAATTATTCTATGAAACGACTTTTCGACTATCAGGTGAGTTTGTGGAAACCGCTTCCACTCCGGTAAACCTGGATCTTAATTTTTACATAAACCGGATTACAAATGCTATGCGTTCAGTTAGGTTAACTCAAAATCGACAACAGTCGACAGTCGGTTTTATAAAACCCGTCTTAAAATACATTACACGTTTTCGTTTGTCTTGATGCTCTATGCCGACCTCTCGACGCAACTTACAAAGGGCCATACAAGGTTCTTAAACGTGAAACAAGGTACTATACGATTGATAAGAATGATCACGAGAATAACGTCAGCACTGACCGCCTCAAAGCAGCCTACCTAGAATGTAAACCTTTCGGTATCGAATTCGCTACAACATCCGCAAAACGTGACATGAACGAAGTCACCACGTCTCAAGCAACGACTAACATGCAAGTGGGAATATCAAAGAGCTAGATAACGCCGAAAGCCACGCGTTTTAGTAGAAAAGTACGATTTCCAGAACACCTAAACGAATACTGCGTCTACTAGTTTCCTCCAGATTCCTACTACCTACGTACATGAAGAAACGTAAAAGAAATAATAGCAAAAAAATAAATATTGACAAACCCATCATTATTATTATTTCTTTTTTAAAAAAGTTTACTGTGTGCATTTTATAAATTTTCGTGTCAAAAAAAATTAAGCGTTCGATTGTTTGTTGTCAGTGTTAAACACGTTTTTTTAAGACGCATCAAGTTAACAATTATTTTTTTTGTATACAAAATGCACAGATTTAAATTTCATTTTCTCTTTTCGACTTTCAGGCCGTCTGGAGACAAACAGAAAAACGTGGAAGAAACAAGCACTTATTATGTAAAAATATTTTGTGCAACGACGTCATAGTGTAAGGACTGACGCCCAGAAGCTGCACAACATTGCAAGCTATCGAAGGAACGTATACCAATGTCTACCGTATTGGGTTTTATTCGTTGACCGGTACGTCTTAGGGTCCTCATGAACCTATTATGGGGGAGTGAGCTGAAGCGGTAAATAATCCCCAAAATAAATAGTTGAATAGACTCTCAACATTGATGCTGACCATGTTTGTTTTAGCAGACACGACTAGTTGAGGGCGCGCGGTCACGCATCACCACCAGATCACGACTCAAATCACCGTGGGTAGCATCTCTCTCAAGTTTTTTCCAGCTTAGACGTTACTATCTCATTAAAACTCTATTCGCGGTCAAATATAATTTCTCTTCCAGCCTTCAGTGCCTTCTGATTTCTTTTCATCTGTATGAGTGGGTCTAATCAATAAAAGTGGCTCTGGTTGTACGACAAGCGTAACTTGGTCACATCGTGTACATCATGAGCACATCATGTATCTTATTGATAATTGCCTGATCTGGTTCGGTACTATTCGAAATTTTAAGAAATATCAGATTAGCATCATAATGAGGCCTTTACCAGGTTGCTTGAACATAAAGTGAGTCAAAGTAGCGTTAAAAGCGTAAAATTATTCCTCATTTTTTACATTCACTGTGAAGGATGTTTATTATCTGATGAGTCTATTTCGTTTTCTTACACAAAACTCAAAGATCTGTTGCATTCTTATGTTTAATCTACGAACTTTGCAGCGAAAGAGGGAAATTTGGTAAAACGATACACCAACTCAACCAGAAAGTTTATCATTTTGTACTTGGTTTACGAAACGAAGCTGCTAAATTTGAAAATCAACTTGATGTCCATATCAGAGATCGTTTATTAGCTGGTTTTAGCATACCACATTTAGAAAGAGAGCTTATTCAGCTTCTACAATATTCATTTTGAAAGATTCGAGAAGTCTACATTAATTATGAGGCAGCCACTAAATTAGAATTATAGTTCATGAAAATTTTTGATGCAATCATTAGTCATATTACACAATTACACAAACGATATCGCACACAGACCTGATGTGTTGAAAATGGTTCTAGTTCACAAAAAGGTAATGATAGTAACAAAGTGCAGCATTATAAAGCATCAGAAGCATATGAATTGCGTTTTGATAAATGTATGTCGTGTAATCACATTTATTCACGTAGATCATATCCGATTGAATATTCTAAATACTTTAATTGTGGAAAGATTATGCATATCAAATTAATGTCAGTCGACAGTGTATTTCATAAATGTTTTGATTCCAGTCCACGTACTAAGGCTACTGAAAAATAACAGAGGTCTTTTTTGACTACAGGATTATATATAGTTTTTCACGTTCATAAACAATTATATCTGTCTAACGGTACTTTCCATGATTTCATTATTTATAGTGAAAGAGCGTAATCCATCATTTTTGTTGAGAATTCAAATTCACTACAGCCTACTACCGTTATACGACTCACTAATGTTTTTATGTCAAATATTACTAGATATATGCTTCTTATTAGTGGGTGCTGTACTTTGTTCGTGATAGAGATTCTAAGTATATATCTAGTTAGTTATTGAGTGATGAAATCGGACCATCACTACTTCGTTTAAGAAACCTGAAGCTGCTAAAAGTAGACCAGTTTTTGTTGACTTCTAAAGATACGTCTTACAAATCGCTTATAGATCTGATTTCTGCATATTCTAAATGTGAAGATGGGATGAAAATCAAGCCTATACAACTGCAATTGCAAGGTTATCATATATTCCTTAAGAGGCAACTTATTCCTAATCGACTGAGAGAAGCAGTTCATAAAACAACGAATAACTTGTGCGACAAACGAGTGATAAAGTCGATTCATGTTTTTATTTGTGGTACTCCGATTGTTTTACCCTGAAAATCAGATGATAAGTCTTCTAGAATATGCGGTGACTTTCGATTAACTTTAAATTCACGTTTGTTAAAGCAAACATGTATCACTGTTGAGGTTAAATATATTTTTAATCGCCTTCATGGTTTCGAAATATTTTCTAAAGTTGATCAAAATGCTGCCTGTCTTCAAAGCTCCAAAGATAAAGTTTCATCAGTGTTGTCGACAGTCAGCAATCTGTTCGGATTTTTCACATACAACTATCTTCCATTTGTCTTTAGTTATTTTCCAGCCATTTATGTAGAAGTGATTCATAGTATTGTTGGTGATCTGAAAGGTGTGAAAGTTTATCAAGATGATCTTATTATTTATGGTTCTGATGAAACAATCTATAATAAATAACTGACAGATTTATTACTTCGTCTACTTGAAAAGTACATTATTGAAAATCCGAAAAAATGTTTCTCCTATGTGTTTAGTTTTAGTATCTCAGATACTTAGCTGATGGTGATAGGCCTAGACTAGATACATAGCGGTTACCCCCTCTTATCAGTCTGCCGTCTTCTAGAAATCTTCCGGAACTGCGTTTCTTAGTGACTGCTTTACAATAATAATTACGTTTTTTTCTAATTTTTCGTATCAGGCTAATAATCTATTACAAGTTTGTCGTTCAATCGATTTACGTGGGGTGATAAGCAGGAAGTTTGTTTGAGAAAACTATTGAAGGTTTCACAAAGTAATCTAGTCTTCCTAACTTTTTCTCTCAGCATACATTCAGTTCTTTTTACTGATGCATCGTCGGTTGGTGAAGCTTTGAGCAAAATGGTAGACCAATGATCAACGTTTCACATAAACTTACTGCTGCGCAAAAACGCCATTTTCAAGCTCAGAGAGAAACGTCAGCTGTCTTTTGGGCTATTTAACATCTTCTTAAATATTTTTGGAAACATCAAGTATTATTACGGACAATGAAACATTAAAGTTTATTTATCGTCTATAAAAATCACCAACACCTTCCTCAGCTGTTACGGTTCAGCGTTGGAGTATCGCTCTGAGTGCATATAACTACACTTTTAAACATATGGGTGCTGAACATATTAAGTATGTGGATCACAGTAGTCATTACAGGAAAAGCTCGGTGATTCTGTTAGTGCAACCTTTACTAGTAAACCGATCAGTCATGATTCGATGAACGTAAATATTATGGATGTATAATACCAGCTATACCAAGAGGGTGAAATGCTTAAATGAAGAGCAGATTTTCCATATATTTTGCAGAGTAGTATGCCCGATAAAATTCAAAATTCATCTTGACTGCGCCAGGACACGACAGAAACCTGGATTCTATTGATGATTAGTTGCACATTATTTTGTATCTGATATATGGTGTCTCTGACTGTACAATACTACAGATTTAATGTAAGTCCTACAGGAATACTTAAATTTTATTTAGATATATAAAGGCACTTGGCTGCAGCCTCATACTGCTAAAAACGATGAACAAAAACATCTTTTATCATGATGTTATATCTGCGATTCTTCTCCGGCAGCCCAAAGCTGCTTCAAGGTATCATTCGTACTGGACACTACATAAATCCTAAATAAAAATGTCTAATATGCAGTGCAAAACAACGACACAAACATCATATATTATTCATTTTCCTTTTATGTACTTTTGTTTAATGTATTGTGAATTTATATAAGTAACAGATATGTACTAACATGATCTTGTCTGTAAACTGGAGTAAATTCAATAATCACTGTCTGAGTAAAGCAATAGTGACAATCGACGATGGGCATACTCATGCTTAGTACTCATTTCAATTACTTACACATTTGCCATCAATCCTGTATAAGAAACCGTTATATTGGTGTTTACAATTTTTTAGTGAAACATTCATAAATTTTACTTCCACTTCCGAATGTAAGGCCTACACCATACATAAGGGAACAAATATATAGTTCGCTCATTTTAGAGACCTTAGTTCATTAAAAACTTTTCGAAATCATGGCGTTTCTGTTCTGCTTTCAGTGCTCCCAACTGCTAATCTTTGGATTAGAGAATCACACTATCTGGTTGATGAATGAAGTGTTTGCATACAAAGGTAATGTAGCGGTAAATAATTTCCTTAATAAAACGTACAGTAGGCCCTAATCAATCTCGACCATTATTTTCATGATGGACATGTCTAGTTTAAGGCACTCAGTCAAGTATCACCACCAAATCACGACGCGACACTACATGCGCTGAAACTCTCTCTAGTTAACCAACCTAGACTTTGCTATCTCACTGATACTCTACTCACAATTAACTACAACTTTGCTCCAACCCCTCACTACTCTGTGATTTGTTCTCATTTGAATATATGGTATAATTGTTGGAAGTTGCTCAGATTTTACGACAAACATCCTTCGGTCATATACCGGGTGCGCATCACTGCGCACGATCATAGCTGTTTGTTCCTGCTTATAGTTTGCAACGGAGTATTTTGATGTAATTTGGATATTTTTCGCATTTTTTTTCACCGTACTTTTGGATTTAAATGACATGGTAATTATATGATGACTGATCAGACTCCTAAGCTTATTAAAATTAACGCTCCTTCAACGCCTCCAAACTTTCAGGTCATCTTTTTCGAACAGACAATACGGAAGATTCATTCTACAACGCAGAAACCAAGTTTCCAGACCACGGTGTGACAGATTCACTCATTCAATTCCGCGCTATTGTGAGATCACTACTATGTAAATTGAACAGTAACGTCACATTTTACTTTTTCAGCCCCGATTGCAGAGAACCTCAGTTTAACACAGCATAAGGAAATTAATAAAATTACAAGCAAAAATAATTAACAGTGGTGGAGACTAAGACAGAGAATCAAATTGATCATATATGCATTAATAAAAAATTCAGAAGATCAATAGAAGATGTGACAATCAGGTAAGGAGTTGACATAGCTTCATATCATCACCTAGTGGTTGCCAAAGTGAAACTGAAGCTAAGGAAACAATCAATGACTGAAGTAAAAGCATTACAACGGTTCAATACAGCCTTTCTTCAAAATACTGACAAACTCAACAAATTCAGATAAGCTCTGAATAACCTGTTTCAAACCTTACAAGATCTGCTGAGAGAAGAAACTACTGTCGAGAAAAACTGGAAAGAAATCAAATTAGCACAAACTTCAACTTGTTAGGAGGTTCTGGGCCGCAAGAAACTCCATTATAAGAAATGTATCTCCACTGCGACCGTAAGAGAAATTTAACAAAGAGGGAACAAGGAAGCAGAAATCATCAACAGCCGAACTAGAACAGAGAAAATTAGGGCACAAAGTAAATTTACAGAAGCAAATAAGCAAGTAAAGAAGAGCATTAGGGCTAACAAACCGAAGAATATCAAAGGCCTTGCAACGACAGCGAAAAAAGCTGCAAGAGGAGGAAATTTGAAACAGCTATGTGACACAACAAAGAAACTGGCATGGAAACATAGTTAACCAGAGCGACCGGTCAGGAACAAAGAAGGCAAGCCAATTACCGGAATTCAGGAACAAAGAGACAGATGGGTAGAACACTTTGAGGAACTCTCGTAAAGGACAGCTTCCCTGGACCCACCAGACATCGAAGTAGAGGGATCTGACAATATACCAGCCGAAGCACTCAAGTCAGACATAGACACAACTGCAAGGATGCTCCACGTTTTATTCAGAAGAATCTGGGAAGAAGAACAAGTGCCAGCAGACTGGAAAAAAAGACACTTCATCAAGATACCAAAGAAAGGGGATTTGAGCAAATGCGAGAACTACAGAGAAATCACACTATTGTCAGCACCAGGGAAAGTCTTCAACAGAGTGTTTCTGGACAGAATAATAGATTCAGTGGATGCTCAACTTCGAGATCAACAGAATGGTGTTCGTGAGGATCGGTCATGCACAGATCGAATCGCAACACTATGGATCATTGTTGAACAATCATTTGAATGGAACTCATCACTGTACATCAACTTCATTTACTGTGAGAAGGCGTTTAACAGCGTAGACAGGAGATCGCTGTGTAAATTTCTTCAACACTACGGTGTACTAGAACAACTCGTCAACATCATCCGGAATTCTTACGACGGACTACATTGCGAAATCGTGCATAGTGTTAAGTCTCGTACTTGACGCTTAACTAGCCGCGGATTACCTTAGCACCCGAACGTTTGAACCCTACTGGTCGCAAATTAGAATACAGAAGACGAGTAGACAGGAACTATTTTTTTAGTAAGAGGGTGAGTAAGTAATGTACAAAATATTCGTGTATTTATAGTTTTCTGAACATCAAAAATCAGTGTTATAATCCATGCAATACGAATTAAGAAGTCTCAACTGTTACCAAATCAGAACGTGCCACATCAAGATTCTGGAAGGTTCTATCGATCAGTGATTGAATGGAATATCTTCGGCTCCTTCAAGGGATCTGGATACCTCTTTGAGTTTTCTTGGAGCCATTCCAGCAGGACAGCTGACAGATGCATTTCCAGTGAGGACCGGTGTCAGACAAGGCTGTCTGCTCTCGCCTTTCCTCTTCCTTCTCTAGTGGTTGACTGGATCATGAAGACCTACACATCTGAGGGAAAACACGGAATTCAATAGATAAGTAGGATGCGACTTGATGATTTGGACTATCTCTTTTACCCCATACACCAACAAATGCAAGTGAAGATAACCAACGTAACAGCAACCTCAACATTAGTAGGCCTGAATATACGTAAGGGAAAGAGCAAGATCCTCAAATTCAGCACAGAAAGCACTGACTTAATGGTGAAACTCTGAAAGAAGGGGATACTTTCACGTAAGTGGGAAGCATCATCGATGAACAAGGAGGATCCGATGCAGATGTAGAAGCAAGAATTGGCAAAGCAGGGGCAGCATTCCTACAGTTGAAGAACATATGGGACTCCAAACAACTGTCAACCAACCTCGAAGCCAGTCTACTTAATTTTAACGTCAAGACAGTTCTGCTGTATGGGGCTGAAACGTGGAGAACTACTTCAACGATCCTCAGGAGGGTACAGGTATTTATAAACAACTGTCTTCGCAGGATACTGAATGTTCATTGGCCGGAAACCATCAGCAACAGCATACTACGGGAGAGAACAAACCAACTTCCAGCAGGAGAGGAAATCAGGAAACGACGTTGAAAACTGATAGGACATACATTGCGAAAATCATTAGACTGCATCACGAGACAAGCACTAACTTAAAATCCTGTTGGGAAACTAATAAGAAAAAGGTCAAAGAACACACTGCGTCGAGAATTGGAAGCAGACATTAAAAGGATGAACAGCGACTGAAAACAGCTGGAAAGGATCGCTCAGAACAGAGTTCAATGGAGAATACCGGTGAGTGGCCTATGCTACTCCGGGAGGGGTTACGGGCGTAGACATAGGCCAACCATCAGTATTCTTCATCGAACTCTGTTCTGAGTAATCATTTTCAACTGTTTCCAGTTGCTGTTCAGGGAAGGGGTAACGAGTGTAAGTAAAGTCACGAGCCAGAAATGGTCATTGTAAACCCTGTAAAATTGACTCACTTTACTGCAGTTTAATAAAATGAATATATTTACGGGTACTAAAATGAATATAAGATTTAAGTAATGCTTGAATGAACGCGTTCTCAATGTAAAGAAAAATGTGCAGGTAGTTATGTAGTTAAAGGAAAGATCAAAAATAACTAGTTCATTTCTGCTAATCTTCAATATTTAAACACTCTATTAGCTTTATTTCAGTGTTGACATCATAAAATTACTAAAAACCGAAGTAATCACAGGGTAAACTTAACCATTCCTTGTTTTTTCAACACGACGACCAACTGATTATTGGCGGTATATGCTTCTCAGTCGTCTTGATATTTATATTTCCGCCGAGTAAAAGTGTTAGCACATAACTGCTTGGCTATTGGATGATAAAGATGCGTCTTTTATCTTCTTCTTTTGTCATCGTTAATGCACTTTGACCAATGAATTAGAAGCCAAATTAAGGCGATAAGCAAATACAAAACGTTTCTCATCAGGCTAAAAATATCAGTCCTTTGGATGAAAGTAGTTTATGCATGAGATACTTCAGTCCAGTCAAAAATGGGGAATAAGTTTGTATTAGACTATGAAAACGACGCTGCTACTTAAATATAAGTAGCAATATCTGGCAATTCTTGTTCGTTAAATAATTTCATGTGGAAAAGTTGGAATGTTTCCAATGTAGGAATCAAATTTTATGATTTATGTGATGTAAAATAATACATTATCTTTGGGTTTATAAAGTGAGACATTTATTTTAAATGGTCCTTTAAAGATATCTCTGAACTGGGAAAGTCTGTTATCTGCAACCAGTGTGTTTTTCTTTTAAATCAATTCGCTAACCTATGAATTAATCTACGCGAACGATTTAGACACCTACGACAAAACACTAACAAAAATTCCTCAACCAAAAGCCATATTAAGAAAACAGAAACTCGGTAGTCAATTGATTGGATTTTACTTAATTTCGATTCTGTACATATAGTCACATCAATGACCTTTTGACAGAATGAAAAGTTTGCACATAAAAATGTTATCAACTGATCAGGAACAGTAAAATCATATAGGAAAAGATGAACAATAAAACCGGTTGTCGCCAACTTTAAAATTAATAAAAATATCAAGAACAAGATGACTTACAAAGCTTTTCTAATGAATGTAAATAATGTATCCTGAATTTTATCTTTGATTTCATTTTAATTGATACACTGATATGTTTGAAGTTTGATCACTTGCGACGCACAGTAAATGATAGTTTGTTAAAACCAATACACAAAATGTTGCTCAAAAGACTGTTATACTCTCCTGAAACCATCGTCATGACTTGTGTTTTAACTAAAGGCTTTAAATTAGAATAGTACAAAAATAATAATAACATATTTGGTAGGGTTGCAATCAACATGCATGAAAAAACCTTTTAAAAATAGCTGAGAAAGTTTGCCTCAGCTCAACCGCCCCTCATATTATGCACCATTATTCCAAAGTGCACCATATACTACTGAATTTACTTCCCACAGTAATTGATATCCAAGTAACCAGGACCAGGCCCCATTGAGACGCCATTTCAGTAATTATTAGAAATTTCAATTGCGACCAATGGACCAGCCTAAGCATACACCAAAAGGCACGAGTGAGTGTTTTGCGTAGTGTAATTGAATTATCACTCCAATAATGTGTACACTACTGTTAGTTTTCTACAAACACCACACTTGCAGATCACTATCGTAAAAGGATTGACCGATTTTGAATTTTCTAAGACTAATAGGTACTCGGAGTCACGTCACTTTGTATATCTCTCAAGCTGACTGCATGCTTCCACTTTTAAACCGATATTAGTATGGAATGTGTATTTATTCAAAAGTAATACCTATACTTATGGGTGATTTGTAATCGTCAGTGGACTTAAAACATTGAGACCTAGATTCTCACGCTCTCCACTTACCACGAAACTGTGTGGGTTGTAACTAAGGTTTTCAATGTGGAAATTATATTTTAAGAATAGCCTCATGTCATGTTCTTGGACAGAGTCCTAGTATTAAATATATTTTAAGATTCATCAATAAAGGTTCCGTGAACTGTCTAGTATCATTTTTATGATTGGGCAACCGCAGATATCACAGACACGTGAGGTATACCTTGTTTTTGACCAAGTTACGCTTTTGCTGTATCCAGAGTAGCTTCTGACGATTAAACACACGCGGTATTAAGGATAAAACCTGTGAAGAATGATGAAGAAGATATATTTGTTCGTAAACAGGACGTAGACGGGATTACAATGTCCGTGTTGGATGTTTCTATGAGAAATTTCTTCTAATTATGCGTCGTGTCATGACAATGCTTGATCCAGTGCCTTCATCTAATCATGTCCACTGAAACAAATATATTTAGTATTTGTGACAAATCCCTACGCAACTATTTATTTTTGGGAATTATTTACGGCTACACACATTTAACATAATTCTTTGGAACTAAACTGTTCAGTATTTCTCTTAGATAGAATGAATTCATTTAAACTGTTCTACGGTTCTTTCATGTATGTGGCATAAATAATTATTTTGTAGCTTCAGAATAAGAATTACTGGATGTAGTGGGTAGGAGGTATACTGGTGTCGTTACTTAAAAATCATAGGGACGGAATATTCTTACATATATATATATATATATATATATATATATATCACTGTTGTTATATTTCAGTTTCAGGGAAAAATAGACGAGCAGATAAAAGATGCCAAAATGTGATCACCCTTATATTAACTTTTCCATGCTAAGTGAATTCAAGCAATGATTCATATATTTCTAGTAGATTTAATAGAGGATGCAGGTTCAACTCTTCATTGATAGAAAAGTCAGTTCAACTGAATGTATAACATATCTTGAAAAATATAGTAATAGATTTGCTATTTAATGATAAAATCTTAGCTTTTGTCAATAATCGATATTAAACCTGGTAAAAGAATGATCACAAATTCAGATTACTTCTTTTCAAAGTTTAATGCAAGAATATTATCTAAAAGGCAGCCTCAGTGACCCGATTTGTAAGTAGGTACCAATTTTTTCCAGTTAAATTTTGATTTAACTGTTGATAATTTCATTTTAATATTCATTATAAATAAACAGAAATCAAATAATCATGCGCTAGTGACAATTTATTTTCTATATAACCATGGAGTTCAAATTTTTGTATATTAAATTCTAAGCAGCATCGGTTGCTATAGTCACCAAAAGTTATTATTAAATACTTTTAGCCATTCAGAACACAGCTAAATCAGGTATGAAATAACAATAGGTAGAAATTCACCTCATTATTGAGATATTACTAGTAATATATATATATATATATATATATATATATATATATATATATATATATATATATATATATATCTTAAAAATAGAGAATAATCCCGAAAGAAATGGAGGACGTACCTACAAAATCGAAAACAATTTTCTTTATATTTGGACTACCGTCAACACTTTTTTCAGTGATGGCAATCATAGCCGTTGTAAGCTGTGAGTTATATGCCCATAACATGAGAATTGTACCGGTGACATTTTATACAGGTTATTGGACAAGTCCGTTTATTTTATTTACTGCTATGACTTATTTCATAGTAAAATGTAGACAAGATGGAAAATGTTATAAGTTGACTATATTCTTTTCTCTATTTACCTTAATTGTATGCATACTTGGTATTATGTTTTCATTATTTACAATATACTGGATTGTTGAAATTATTGATGCGCAAGTTTACTATGAATATCGTGAAGAAATAGTTGTTCAAACTTCATTTCTTGCTTTAGCATGTGGACTTTGCTTAATGAATCTTTTTTCATTGACATGTTGTTGTTTTAATGCTTCATCTGTATCAAATGAGAGAATTGTCGATCGACACAATCTAAAAACTCATTCAAAAAACGATTTACAATCACCAATTCAAAATAATGATACTAATCATGTCTGAGATTTCATAGAATTAAGTATTTACACAGTAGGATATGTAGAGGACCAGATTATCCCTTAAACTAATCACCTTTTAAATTGTACATTTCATTATGTGTACATGTTCAGGTTATGGGTAAACTTCCTCCTCTTTCAGGCTGTTTGAATCCTGGACGCTTGTTTGATTATTTCGGTTTTAAAATACATTCCGATTTAATTCTTTATATCGACTTTTTATTTACGTGCATCCAACCAACCATATATGTATGTGGAGTTAATTAATATACAAGTTATATATGTACACAGGATTTATATTTCTCTGAACCGAATAAAAAATGATCAAACATTTACAATATTCATAGCGAGTATCATGCATGACTTTTCTGTCATCTCACAATAACTATTTTTATATACAGCAAGTAAATCAAGAGTATACTTTGAAATTATTCAACCTTTGACACCATGTCATGATTAATAGCGAAATCCTTATCATATAATTGTATTCAGATGTAAATAACTGAGTGTAAAGTAGGAAAGTACATTTAATGTGACTATTGTTCCTAATTTCCACACCAGTAAACATTCATTATATGTTCTTCTTTAAATATTGTGTAACACTTTTAGTTAGTAACATTGATTCTTTTTCCGAATCTAATTTTTAAATATAAAAGTAATTAACACCGATCCAACTCACTGTTATAACAAAATCCTCTCAAGAGAGATATTACTGTACACACGTGTCAAAAGAAAGCTTTCTTTTATTTTATATCATGGCTGAGTAACGGCAATTGATAGTTTAGTAGTCATCCATTTGGCTGAAACGGGTCATACTGCGAGAAGTGATCAGTGGTTTTCAATAGTTCACTGTGTTAGTAACTACTTGCCATGTCGGTTAGACTCAAATTTTTTCCAGAAAGCAGAAGTAATAAGTATTCTAAATTACAAAAATTAGGACTTCGAGTGCAGAAGAAATATAAGCAGCCGCTTCTTTTACAACGGCCGATGTCAAGCCGATACATTAGGCGTCTTAAAGATGAGGCAACCTAAGTTACTTATTGTGCACGTTGATTCCGCCCACTTCCCTTCAGTATCTTCCAAGATTTTGTTTTCTTCAGAAAACACTATTATTATTACTAAGCGTATCGTTGTTATTATTACTAACATTATTATTATTTATCTCACAATCACGTGAGTAATTGTAGTGAATATTCACTCGCTAATTTACTGTTTCACATTACTTTATGAGTTACACCTAATCTTCGTCCGAACTTGTTTCGATTTGTATTCCCTTTGTTTATCTGTATATCACCAAACCCTCATCCCCCCCCCCAATATATGATTATTATCATAATCACCCTGACACTTACGGCTGACGCATAAAATGATTCAAGCTAACTTTGTAAACCATTCATTTCGATACTAACGATCCCGATTCTATAGACTGTAATCTAATTTAGAATATGTTTCTGCCTTAAACTTGGCTATTCCATTTGGATTATTAAATAATTAGATTTTTATAAACGAAAATCAACCGTAAATCTTTGTTCGCAATTGTTTTGTTTTAATGAGAATTAGATTATTTAAACAATTCCATCATTTTATTATAATCTGTTATAAATTAAAGTAAATTAGATACAAAGAAAACAACTCATTAACGTATTAAAGATACACCAACTTTGTGTTGGATGTGATAAAACTATCAACCTGTTCAGGTAAAGTTATTTTCGAAACAAAAACATAATAAGTAGATATCAACTCTTCTGTTCACCATGCAATCACCAATTATCGCTGAGTATGACGTAAATGTATTGTAATGTATGAACAAATGGATGAAGTTATCCTGGGGAAGTGGTGATATGTGAACAAGGTAGACTAATGTGTATAAATAAGTAAATTGATGTATATGACAGTAGATAGTATCCCGACTACTGATTGAGAACCAGTTAACGAATAATCAAAAGTATATTGATACTAATTATACAGCAGTCGCACACAACAGATAGTGAAATAAGTTAGATGGAAAAACATAGTGCAACATGCATTACAGTTCATTATTCACTCAAATGTGATGCACCATCTATTTGCCTGTGCTTTCATTAACCAATCAAAGAGATCAAATGTATCGAAATGTTTAGTAAATGAATTATTTAACAAACATTATATGCATTATTTGTTAATGAATGAAATGAATTCATTGTCTTAATATCAGTGAATTAACCTTACTCCTTTAAGTACATCAGCTTATAGCTACCTAAAAACAATTTCATTTATACAATACAATCAAGTCAAAATAAATCACTTTCTTTTAATTTTTTTTTGTGAATTTAAAGCTTTCATATTTATAATGTTTTCAAAAGTACATTTTGAATGATAATGAAAGAAATAATAATAAACCACATGTATTTTGTTGAGGTTTTTAATCAATTCGCTAAATTAAGTAGCAACTATTCAGAGGTCATTGAATATTTTATTATCAGATTTAGCATTTTTTTAAAATGCACGATATTTACGATGATCAAAGCATCAATCCACTTTTTGTATTAAAATAAGTAATTAACTTCATGATTATTAACTATGAAATAACAAGCACATATAAATATATTTTGAAGAGGCATGGAATATGAATCCTCGTGTTTCATGGATAATCCAATTACTGAAAATATGATCACCTCAACTGTACAAACGTGCACTAATACAAAACAATATTTACAAGGCAAAGAAATGTTAAACATATTTTCCATTTAAAAGACTTTAGTACTCTGTGAGTCAGTGTATATAGGAGGAGACAGTTATGATTAAGGACTGAATAACCCGTGTAATTACGTTCTGTTACTCAATCGACTAGCACTGATAAAAAAGACAATAATTAGTGTGTATTAGAAGTCAGAACGAAGTGTATGTAGAAACTGTACTCATAGAGGGACTAAATAATGTGGATTTATTAGTAAAGGGTGTGCGATTATCGAACAGAGTTTAATGTTCCAACATTAATATAATATTTATACATCGAAAGTAGTTAATATGACAGTGATTGTTTCACGAAAATACACCGTTCAAACGTTGCTGCTACAAGACAGCTAACAAGTAAATAACAATCAATCGGTTATGCTAATATTATCTCACAACGACATATAGTAGCATCATTTCCTTCCATATTACTGATTTCGTAATATCGCGTTACATCTACATCTCTTATTGTTGAACTAATTAAATTAATAGAATGAATTTAAACTATCAAACCCATTGAAACCTAATCACATCGTTTTAAAAGTATCCTCAGAATAAATTTTATTCTTTTCACTTTTTTATTACACAAATTACAACTACTTAATAATCGGCTGACCCATTTGTACATTTGAACAAAACAATCGACAGAATAGAATTCGTTCTACTTCAAAACTACTTATCTACTTTAAAAATTAATCAGTTTTAATTTTCAGTAAGATTGTGTAATCCTTTTCCCTAATTTTAAATTAAATTTATAAGTAACTATTATCCCACCCTTATACTTTGTATCACCATTTTTAAAAAAAAACATGCAAATGCACGTCTAAGCTAGGTCTAGTAACATATCACTTGTTCTATTCAACATTACCACTTACTGTTCCGTTTCAAATGGCATCACTAAATAAAGTAGATTAGGTGATCGTTTTTATGTACAGTACTTACTGTAATTTTAGGTAGCTTTCATAGCTTGTCGTTAATGAGTTGTTTGAATATGAGAAGTAGCAGACTTCATTGGCATAACACCTATACATCAAAATATATACAAATGATAGTATTTTCTAAGCTTCTTGGGTATTAGCTTAGTGATGAACCCGGTATCGTTATCCTTATTTATTAATGAGTGCTCGATTCGCACTGTAATGGTAAATTGTCATAAAACGAAAAATTAAGCGTACCTTATAAATATCTTGCTTTTCTAGATATTTTGACCTAATGAACGCATAAAATCATCATTATCATAAAATGAAATAAATGGATGACAAGCACAAGCTAACCAAGTCAGTTTACTTACTTTTCAATCAACTAGTTTCTGGCAGATAGACTTTATTCTTAAATAGACAAATCACTTGCATCTTGTATATATATATATATATATATATATATATATATATATATATATATATATATATATATATATAATTCAAGTGAGACCAAAATGTGATGGAGACAGACAGATACAACACAGAACTTCGCACGTACGTACATCAGTACAGGTTGCCATACCACATCAGCACAGAGACGCAACTGTCAGTTCAAATCCAAGAGTGATAGCGATAGTAGAAGTATTAGCAGTAATGCAGAAAATTAGGGAGCGAAGATATGATTCGAAAAGTATAATTCAGTGAGATAAATTTGAAAGGAGAAAGATAGAGAATTCGGAAGGTTAGATTTTGAGAGAACACAAAGAGTGGATGCACCTGCGCCATTGCAAATGATTCTGAGCCATGTCGTTCAAGGTCTCTAACCATTGGTGACTTTCGTCTCGCGGACCCCAACCACGCAGCCTACATCTACCAACATGACTTAGTCCACTTGTCAGTGACTTCATCGATTTCTGCCATGTTTTGGTTTGGCCGCCTCTAGCTTTCTTCCAACCTATTCCTACACCGCAAAACATAGCTCGTCGAGGCAGTCGGTAGTTAGACATGCGTAACACATGTCCCAACCACCTCAACTGGTGAAGTTTCAATACCTCATCTATTGATTTGCCCTCCTTTCCTAGAACCCGTTTCCTAACGACAGCATTGCTCACTCGGTTGTCTCACGATACTCGAGCAATGTTTCGGAGACACCTATGGTCGAAGACCAGTAACCTACGAATGTCCTCTACTCTTAACGGCAATGTTTCGCTACCATATAGTAGGACAGAGTGAACTGCTGCACGGTACACTCTTCCTTTGGTTAGCAAGCGGATATCTCGCCTGCGCCATGAGTGACGCAACTTGGCAAAAGCCAAACGAGCTTTCTGTATCCGTGCTGAGATTTCGTCAGTCACCAGGCCGTCAGCACTGATGAGACTCCCCAGATACGTGAAGCGGTCTACACGCTCGACTACTTCACTCCCTATCACTAGTTCAGGTGCCGATGCAACCCAATCCTGAAGCAATATTTTGCATTTCGAGGGGGAAAACCGCATCCCGAACATGCTTGCATTGTTGCTCAGGGTAGTCAGAAGACTCTGCATTTTGTCAGCATCTTCACCAAATAGGACTATGTCATCAGCATACTCTAAGTCAGTAAGCGAGGCTCCTGGTAGTAAGTCAACTCCTAAAATGTCAGACGAAGACATGGTTATACCTAGGAGCATATCTATGACAAAATTAAACAAGAATGGGGAAAGTGGACATCCCTGACGGACACCACTTGAAGTGAGGAATCCCGATGACAGTTCGCCATAAGCTCTCACTCGACCTGTAGTTTTAGAGTAGAGAGCTTGTATAAGGTTAATGTACTTCTTTGGTACACCTTTCAATGACAGACACTGCCACAGAACCTCACGATCAACAGAGTCGAATGCCGCCTTTAGGTCCAGGAAGACAATTATTGTAGGACGCCTAAATGTGTGTCTGTGTTCCAGGACCTGTCGCAGTGTGAAGATGTGGTCTATACAGCCACGTCCAGGTCTGAATCCAGCCTGGTTTTCTCTAGTCTGCTCTTCACGAGCTCTAGTTAGGCGTCTAAGTATAATCGAGGCTAACAATTTAGAAACTATATTAGTCAGACTGATTCCCCTGTGATTGTCACAAGAAGACTTTTGTCTTTTTTTATAAATTGGGACAATCAGGGATTGAGACAAGTTAGATGGTATTACGCCCAGTTCCCAGATTCTACCTAAGATTTCAATCAATCTAGCTGCTAAAACTGGACCACCATCCTTAAACATTTCAGGGGTAAGCCTATCAGGACCTGCTGCTCTACCTGGCTTCAGATTTCCTATAGCCTTCTCAACTTCATACAGACTAGGAGGAGTTGAGTCGATTCGCCATTCAGGATGACTGGGGATCGTGGGCAACCGAAGTGTGGCTGAAGGCCAGTTGAACTGATCCCTAAAGTGTTCTGCCCATCGGTCCAATCTCCTGGACTGAGAATGAATTGTAATCCCATCCTTTTCCGAGATAGTCTCACTCACATTCGGATCCCTAATACCAGTTTCGTTGATAAGTCGAAAGAGTTGCCTACTGTTGCCTATCGCCACTGCCTTTTCCATCGTTTTTGCTTTCGCCACCCCCCACTGTTCACGGTCGTTGTGTAGGCTTTTTATCAGCCTGCGCTTAGGCTCACTTCGCTCTTCATCATGTTCAGAGCCAGGTGGGATGAGTTTACGAGCATCCATCAGTTTGGTGGATGCTACTGAAATCCACGCCTTCATCCTTGCCTTATGATTTACCTTACTAGCAGATATCATTGCTGTTTCCACAGCCTTTTTGATATCATTCCAACCTGCTTCCGGATGGCAATCGCTTACACGGTCGCCTAACTGTTTTTCTAGTTGTTCCTGAAATAAATTCTTAGCTCCATTATCATTAGGTAAAACCCTAAGAGGCTTCATTGCAATGTCTTTCCTACGTCCAGTAAGCCTCAAACAAATACGCGCTCGCACTAAAGCATGATCTGAATCTAAACATGTGCCCCAGAACGAGCGACAGTCCTCTACCGAACCCCTCCATCGGTGGCTGATGGCGATATGATCTAGTTGGGTCCAACGTTGAGACGATTTTGGGGGTCGCCAGGTCAAAAGATGTTTTTCCTTATGCCTAAAGTTAGTATTCGCTAGAAACAGGCGGTTATCTGAGCATAGTTGCAACAGACGATCGCCATTATCTGTTCTGTGAGCCGCGACACCATAACATCCACCCAAGTGTCTCTCATTTTCACTTAGTCTACCTACTTGAGCATTAAGGTCACCAGCCATTATAACTAGATCAGAGCGCCTAGCTTTTTGGAGGAGGTCCGTAAGCTTGCTGTAGAACTCATCTTTCACCTCGTCTGAACTGCAGTCAGTGGGGGCATAGGCAGATACGACAAAGAGGCAACGACGAGTGTCCCTATCTTTCCGAGTCCTAACTGTCCCGTTCAGTCGGACAGCGCACAAACGACTATCTACAGGGATCCAGTCTAGGAGAGCTAGTTCTGCCCTACGACTCAATGCTATACCTACACCAGCGAGACCCCGGGAAGCAGCATCCGGGCTACCGGATACACGAAGAGTAAATCGGGCTGTTTCTTTGTTTTGATACGGTAAAATCAGGTTAATGATTTTTCTAGGATCCTGTATGCGCGTTTCTGAGACGCAGCATACATCGATTGAGTGAGATTCCAAAGTCTTAGCTAAGGAAGCCTGTTGCTCTATTTGACTCAATGTCCGTACATTAAAAGCCCCAACATATAGTCTAGAACGGGGTTTCAAGAGACCAGAAATGACTTTTCGTGAACTGGCATCGTTTGCATTAGCGGTGCAGTGAGATGAAGGAATGTGAGTAGAGTTAGTCGTAGAGATAAGAGAGATATTATGAGGTGTAGAAAGGATTTGATTTTGACCAATTTGGACTCTCGTGCTTTTGCGGGTATGAGGGCGGTTGTCACTTCCCGGCTGCCCACACCGTGGAAGGGTGTTTCTTGAGGAACCTGAAAAAGAAGGCAGATTAGTGTCGGTCTCAGGGACCTGAGAGCGTGACCGCAGAGCCCAAGGGACAACTGCTTGAGGCCTGTCACGCACGGCCTTTTTATGAAAAGTTTTTTGAGTATTAGCTCCGCACTTAAAAGCCCTTAGTGGGCACCCATACCGCCGGAGACGGAAATCCGTGAGGTAGGGTGAGGTGTGACATTTTTAGAGCCGACCTTTTCTAACCCCTCCTTCCTTGTGAGAAGGCAGCATCGCTGCAGATGCTGGTTGTCCGAGGGAAACACCTTACTGCTGTCACACCCCTTTGCAGTCAGCAGTACGACTTCGCCCTCAGACCTTGAGTAGCTGCTTTTAGTCTCCTCGTTCTCCAATCGACCTACCTAGCATGGTAGAACCTACAGGAACATATGTTCCAGCCAGTATAGCTCGGTTGGGTCATCACGATAGGCAAGCCCGACCACCACGACAAGGTAGCAGCTACGGTCGGTGATGGAAGTTATTTGATATTTCTTTGAATTACGAATCCGTATAAAACTTACTAAAGGATACAGTATTTATCAAATATTTGATGATTTCACTGCCAAAATGTGGATTTCAGTAAGACTTGTAATAAAAGAACATCGAAATGAATTGTAAGCAAGTCTCCTACAACGAATGAAAGCCAAACAGACTTAACAAATGTAACCTTCGGTTAATTACGTATCAAAATAAGAAGCTACCAAACTAATGATATTACTATAAAGTTGAAAGCAGGTAGTTGTAAATTTTACTGTCTGGCACTGTTTTAAAAATATCTGCGAAAAAATCGCGTTTATACAAGTTGTCAGTGAAGGAGAGGACACACTGATGAGACAAAGATTATGTGCGAATATAATCCTCGTACAACAGTGGCCATTTGCTTTCTGCATCCTCTTGGTGATTTTTAGTAACAATGCCCTAGTGGATTTAAAAAATGAAATACGCCATCAACTGATGTTTTAATTATTTCAATAAACCACACAAAATCATGTGAATTAAGGATGACCTTGCCAACTATCTAGTTATAGTTGTCAACGGAAGAACGCACTTTATCCTAGAGGACTTCAAGGGTAGTCTCACTGGCGCGCCTTTATGTTTCATTGTGTTATTACTTACACTGCTTACTTTTAAATGAAAAAGTGTTAATGAAACCAAATAAAGTTCTTTACTTAGAAAAAATGGCTTGTAAATGTTACAAATGAGCAAGTGATTTCAAATAAAAAAACTCATAAGGTAACAGAAATTGATTAAGTACAGGTTTTCTGCAATAGGACACAGGAGTGAAGAAATTACAAAGATGAATCTAGTCTGGCAGAATGAGTTCGAATTTTTCCAAAAATTTTGTTTGGTGGAGCACCTAATATCAGATCACATAATGCACGTCGAGCTACAGCTATACGATCATTGCTTCCTAGTATATGGATGGTTTCATCTGCAACAACTATGCGAGTTCGTGTAGCGTTTTCAATGCACATACGAATACGACCTTTAGCTCCACAAATGCGTCCAACTGCTCGTGCCATGTGGTCACCCTGAAAACAATCGGGAATCGTTGGAATGAGATTATACCAGCCAGTTTAGACACAATTACTCAAAATAATAATTATTAAAAAAGAGTTGTTTTGGTGAATCGAAGAATTTCCCATGAACTGAAACTAACTAACCGTGTAATTCATACTCATTAAATGAACTACTTTTTAGCACTTTAAGTCGTGTGTTTGTTTCGCTTACTTTGGTCCGATTACTAGCAGCGAAAAAAAATGCGCTCATAAATCAGACACATGTCGCAAGAGTTGCATTATTATTAAACACTTAGACGATGTTTCAAATCTACAAAGCACAACTGACCATACAAAGGCAAACCTTTTAATAGCTTACAGTGAAACCGGAACATTTCGTCATGTAACTCGTTAACAAAATACAGATATGGGCAACAATATATGGCAACACCAAGTAGATTACACTGAAATTACCACCTTTAAAGAAGTCGATATATTCAGGTAACCAGCATATGTAATCCTTAAAAATATAAAAGCGTTTCAAAGAAACATTAGTAAGGTCTTTTTAAACAACTACTGAATTTTATCCATGTTGAGAGCATTGTAAAGAAAAAATCATCTGCTGTCAACAAAATGGGAGAACGAGGTTGTAAACGCAATACTGGCATTCGTAGCAGGTAGATTAATGTAAAAGTTGATCAAACATTGAAATTAGAATAGTAGGGACATATCTATCAAGTGACACCCAAACAAACTTGAGTTTCTTTAATTCATAGAGAATAATGGATGTATCGGAAGATACGAACAGTTTTCCACGTATGGACACGGCATAAGTTAATACTTCTTAGGTTAATAGCAGTGACATATAATCTTACTTTGAGTGTTTGCTTTACATCCGTTATATGGAATGAATTGACGTAAATACCATCTATCCTGACTACAGCTAAGGCATCTTCGTACTTGAAGCCTTTCAAAAAAGCGTTCACAAAGTCATAGCCTTTTTGAATATGTTGTGCATCTCTTGTTTCTAAAGATGGTTTGATAAATATTTTCCATGATTTCTTGTCCGTCTTCATACATACCATAAGTTTGAGTTGCTTTGTTAACACCTACTAATAATTTCCGGTATCACACAGAAGTTTACCTCAACAATTGATGCCCATGAATTACGAACTGGTGTTCTTCGGTTTCTTGGTACGATTAGAGATCTAATTTCACAAGATTTGCTTTCTGGAGTAGTCATGTGCAATTTAGTTTAGGCTCTCAAGGTCATCAAATTCCAATAACCCACATCGTCGTGAAATGCACTTTCAGCATAGTAATTTCTTGGCTCTCACATCTTAGTGTTTTTAGTTCAGTACCGATAAGATCCCGAGTAAAAATAATTGTGACCTTAGCTGTGTAGTTACCATTAGGTAAAATAATATTTTACAATTCCCTCTTGGGTTGGAATGGTTATGTAGCGGTAAATAATCCTCCAAATAAATAGCTAAATAGGCTTTCGTCATCGATATCAAACGTATTTGTTCAGGCGGACATAAGTGGCTGAAGCTGTTCGGTCAAGCATCTTTACTAGATCAACATACAATTCACCATAAGAAGTAACTCAACCAGCGTTGAGATTCTGTCTACGTTATACTCACATATATGATCATCTGTACTCATAACGGCCTTTTATATTTTTCTTGCTTGTACGTGTGTTTAATCGATATCGGCTACTGTGGTAACACTACAAGCGTAACCTGATCATCTACAGGGTGCAGCACAGTTAGTAAAGTGATGGATAAACCTGTTAGGATGCTCAGTGGGACTAATGTTTTAGTTAGTCATAAGGTCAAATCAAAATCTGCTATAACTTAGTCAGGAAAGGCCTAGATTTCTAAGCTTAACTTTGTATGATTTGTTTAGTGTAAATCTGACCCACTTGATATTCTGTCTTTTCACTTTCTAGAATATATTTACCCATTGCGAGAGTAGTCGAGAAAAAGATTCTGTATGGTCAACATAAAGGGTCTTATGGATGTTTTGAATATTATAATGGTTCAAATGTTAATCTGTAAAGCTATATTTAGGTAGGGTAAAGGGTGTTACAAGCCTTGGAGCCAGCTCCTGGGTATGTACTCTAGTGTTTATGCTCTTGGTTAGTGGAAAACCCAAATAACGTTCGGTTGGGCTGTTGATCACATCAGTGGGGTCAGTCATGGAGATAAAAAACAACTAAGGCGAATATTGCCTCTTGTGACACTATATAACGAAATTCTATAATCATAGACGATTCTGTTCGCCTTTGTGTAAAACTCTTTTAAAGGATAGTAAAGCATATGTAGATTTAATAGGGATCTTTCTATGTGCACTGATTCATGTGACATGATAACTGATACTTTAGCAAAGAGTTGGATATAAGCCTTGTAACGAATAATCTACTCAAATTTTGATTCAGATCTCCGATGCCAGCAGTACGATAGTGCAACAGGATCTAGATTAACGGAAGCCGTGCTAAATATCAGAGTAAACTCTGATTTTTGACTTATTTGCATGTGGTCATAAAAAAGTTTTCTAGTACTTCTGACGTGTTGGCTGAAACAAACCAAGTTTGCATTAACTCGGATTCTATCCATTCAAGAGAGGAGGAGTGAAACATATACATCGTCATAATCTTTAAGCTTGCTTACTGTAGAGGGCAATAACCTGAATAAAATCAACTTTCAAACTATTGCAGTTGAAATGGTATTGTCGTCATAATTCAGAAAACTGGTGAAAACAAAACTGGAATCAAACTCCCATCAAGCACATTCTCTTCAATTTTTACTTACGAGAATGATTCAAAACTGTTAAGGGTCGACGGAGATCACTGTGATGCGAAAGGCATCCAACAGGACCTAAGTAGATATGACAAGGATGTGTGACAAAGGCCCGACTTACAGCGTTCAGAAAAGTCACGTGTTGTACTACCGTATTTCAAAGAGTGTCAAAATGGACTATCATCTAGACGAGGAACGAATATCTAGTACCTCAAAAGAATGATGATTAGGTTTACTTTTCACTGATTGACTGGACATTAAAATAGATTAATAAATTGATGTCGCAAAAGCAAACGCCAAGTCGTACTGAATTCTTCGGCACCTGAATATGTTTGTACCAGATCTGTTCTTGACAATATTGACAATGTACACTTGGCAAGTCACGTAGTCTTTGCTACCTGATCTGAGGAAGAATGTCAACCTTTTGGAGAAGATAGAGAGGTAGGCCATATAATAGGTCACTGGGCCCAGAAAAATATTAAACTGACCAACCAAGCCAATTGGGTTTGTTTTTCTGAGATACAGGCAGCAAAGAGGTGGCTTGATTTAGGTCTACAAAACTCTGACCACTGCCAGGAATCAAATAAAGGCTCACGGTCGGCATCATGAACCATTATATTACGAAGAATATACTGATCCATTGCTCATCAGAGAGTCTGAACACAGGAGTTAGTTACTTTCTCGCCACTGATGGTTTAATTTATCTAAAACTGATGGAGTAACCGAGGATAACGTAATCTGGTCATATATCGAGTGCACATCACTGGTGAGCACAACGTGATCTGTGCACGATCATAAGTGATGCTTGTTCCCATATATAGTTTTTAATAGGGTATTTTGATATAATTTGAATATTTTTTCAAGTATTTTACACTGTACTTCGTACTTCCATAAAGTGATAATTTATTGACGACTAGTCAGATTTCTAAGCTTATTAGAATTAACCCTCCTTCCACTTCTCCAAAAATCCAGCCCATCCCCTTTTGAACAAGTAAACTCGAATATTGGTCCTACATCGCAGAAGCCGAGTTTGGGAACAACGTCATAACAGATATACTCGTTCAATGCCTTACTGTAGTTAGGTCAATTCCATGTGAATTGAACAGGTACGTAACCCTTTACTTTATGAGTTTCGAATGCCTATAACCTTACGATTAGCTGACAAGGTTGATTCTTAAACTCGGAGAATAGTCTGAAAATGGAACGTCTTGATGAGTTGTTTCACATCATCGAATTTCATGATGGTTCATCATGAGAAGTATTGTTGCGTTTCAGAGAAGTCATAGGTTCACGCACTTTCGACGAATGTTTTTTCGTTCACTCTTTCTATCAAAACTACCACAACACGGACAAGCAGTATTGGTAACACTTGATAACAACTCAGTAGACAAACAAGCATCATCTGCTGATCGAATTCCGGAGTTCACTAGAATTCACAACAGTGATAATGATTCCGTTACAGAAAAACTCCACTCGACTGTTAGCTAGGTGGTGATATTGTGCAACACTTTCTCCAAGAAGCGTAGAGACTTCTGGTGACTCCCTAGCCACAAACTCACCATAAACGCATCGGAAAGCCATCCACCAGCACGCGTTGGCGGCTGTCGTTGTCGGTGGAAATGGACACCTGTTATTCCCCAGTGATATGACCTAGAAGGTTCGTTATCTCGCCATTACTGGTGTAGAAGTCATTGTCCTGCCTGAAACTTCACCCCATCGTCAACATTAAGCCACTTGTGATCTGCAAACAGTTAACGGAGAAGAAATAACTACGTTTGACAGAAGATATGTCTGCCTGAACATGGGTTTACAAAAGCCTATAGGAACTTAGGTTGACAAGTTAAGGGTTGACTTCAAACCTTAAGCATACGCCGAAACAATAAAACCCAAGTATTTATTTACTTCCTTACTCAGAAGAGGGATTATACTTCTTATTATCTTATATTAGATGTTAGAAAGTATAGAGTGTTGAAGTCACTGATATCGCACTCCACTGCCATCCACCGACGACAGTAAAATAGAGATTTATTCCCTAATTATCTGATTTCTTCTGTCAATAGAACGGGACGTATCAAGGCATTAAAAGCCCATGCACTGAATTTTCACCATCGCCAACGTGAAAATACCTATCATAGGCATAGATTTATCAAGGAATTACAACATACTTGACAACTATCCAGATCTGAATAAGGCAACGTCGAAATTATCATGTGCAACCAACAATGTTACACATCACTACAGATCGACCTGTATTTTTTGAAAGTATGTCTTATCGCACTTGTAGAATGAGGATTGTGAGAAATGAATTTGATTATATGATAAACTTAGGTATAATCAGCCAATCCAGTAGCTCATGGTCATCTCCATTACATATAGTCCATAAAAAGATACCAATTATTGAAGCCCCACTGGCGATTACTGGCGAAAAAAAGGCTCAAACTACACTTGGTGGTTACATTTCATCACACATCCACGAACTAACAGCTATCATGAAGTGTATGACCGTATTTTCAACAATCGACTTAGTATAGGAGTATAATGAAATACCGATGACCAGAAAGGACATTCCCAAATTTCCTTGATAATTTATTTTGATCATATACAATGTGCACTTCTATCAGTTCACAGTTCAACACTGTCATGTTTATGCAGTGAGTCTAAAGCTTGGATGAGGCTTGAAGTTCAAGAATTTAAGATTAATATGATAATACAGAAAGAAAAATTATAGAAGGATAAGATTAAAAAGGTGATATGGAATTTGTGGTGGTACGGATTGAGATATTCGGATTTAAATGTAGTTTGTATATTACGAAGTGGCGTTTGTCGTATATCTAGAGCAACTTCCAATGATGAAAACCCACATATATAAATAAAAGCATATCAAAAAAAGTGACAGTCGGAAGCGAAGTTATTGTTGATCTTTAGTGGAGCGTCAGTGAGATAGCAACATCTAGGCTGGCTTCCAAGTCGTGTCGTGTTACGTCGTGATCTGGTGGTGATGCTTGACCAAGCGTCTTTAACTAGACGTGTCCACTATAATAGACATGATCAGTATCAATGACGAGTGCTCAGTGACTATTTATTTAGGGCATTATTTCCAGCTGCAAGATTTCTTTTCAGGTGTAGAAATTGCAACAAAACTGTATACAATATAAATAAAAAAATGGAAGAAATAATAAAAGTAATAAAATCTTTTAAAAATCGAAACCTGAGAAGATAATAAAAAGAAATAATTAATGTACATATAACAAAAACCGTTATGACTAATTTGTCAGTTTAATTAGATGCTTACTGTCTAAAGAAACCAACGAATTGGGGCTAAAACTTTTATACACTTAAGACGATGTGAAATTAAATCAATTCGTTTCGTGTTGGTCGTAATACATATATTAGATATTAGGTAGTGAAATTTGCTTCAACTAGCTTGTCATAAAGATATTGGGTATTGAAATATTAAGGTCAAGTAGGATCCAGTGGCGCTGTGATTTGCCAGTCAGCTGTATCGTTGGTCAGGGCAATTTGTCAAAGTACAGTGAGTACTTTGTATTTTTGTCTCACATTTACCCTTTGATACGCAGTATTCTGCCACTATTTTTCTTGCTCAGTGGTTGTTGGTTTTGCTATTGCAACTGCAGTAAATATTTTTTATATTTCACTTTTCTTACTGTTATATCCAGGCAATGTTGTCTGTATTGAAATTAATGATTGGGAGTTATTTTGGACTTCATGTTTTTTTACATCATTAATTTGGGATCAGGGAGTCCGTTTTGTTTCTTTGAATATTATTTATTCGAAAGACGTATAATCGGTTGACATCATTTACGGTTATACTTGAGCAACTGTAAACTGACCTTGGAAGCCTTAATCAGAATGAGCTCATCACGACTGCTAAACAGAATTAACGATTTTTGTAGTAATTTTACTTGTTTACTAAACATCTTCGTACCAAAACTCATTGTAATATGCATCCCTCTCAGAAACCTTTGGTAAAAGATGAGATATGCATCCTTTATAAAAAAATATACAGGCAATATTAAGGCCTAACTATAATTTGAAATGCTTTAAGAAATCCACAATTTTTAATGAATTATCTATTATTAAACTTGAGAAGCTATACAGGATATATTGTCTTTACATCATCAAAAAACTCATGTAAGTTATTTTCAAATTTGTTCGATATAATATCATGATGCCTGTTGTATAAGTATTCGTCTTGTTGACTAAATAGCATTCCTCCCTGCGATCCAAAGTACAGTCTCGAATGACATCTTACTCGACTCCGCATTGGTTTATTATTATTGGTATGAACTCCGTTCAGTGGGTCAATGAAGTATTTTTTTATGCACTTTGACTATGTACATACCCTCTGTTTGAAAAAGGTTCTTAAGGTTTCCAATGGTTACCATATATTATTGTTCAAGACAAGATGTATTTTCCTAATAGTCTAAAGTTAGTAGTAGCCGATCTGTCAGGAATCCTTTCCCAATGTCCTTTGTTCAATCCTCTAGTGCATATACCAAAGAGCTACAAATATTAGAAAAATGGGCTATTTACGTAGTCTTTTTTTAACCTATCATTCCCTATTATGCTTTCATTTGTGAATCACTGCTTTGTCGATTTCGAAAACTTTTACTGGTCTTCCATATTGAATTTGTAATAGAATTAATAGACCGGAACATATTTCGAAGTGATATTCATGCCACTGAATTGTGGCCTTTTCAGAAACATCTGTGACTGAATCAGCAGTCGTTAATTTAGTCCCAAATACCTATTCGATAATTAAAGCGAGGATTTGTTTCAATGAACAAAAACGAATCCGTTCTGATGGGCTTTTTATAGTAGCTTTCAGTACAACGAGAACAATATCTACCTCGCGTTTCTTGAGTTTTTAAAACTTATTTGATTTGCATATTGATAATTAAATGCTTTTCTTAACAATCCTATAGTTTACAAACAAATAACGAGGTTTTTATCACTAATCAGATCTAAAACACGCTTTATCATTAACATGGTACTTTCAGGTGTCCGCCGTGACCGTGAAACGATTCCCTCGTTCCTCATTGGTTTTGCCGTAGAAGGCATGTCCACCAAGTAATCGTTTGTCGTTTCAAATAAGTTTCCGTTTGAGACCGAAGTCAACATAGGTAAATATTGCAACTTTAAATATGCTTTGGTTGCATTAAAGTTGGCGCTTTGTATTTATATTTCAGAGTCATTTCGTATGTACGCCAATGTTTTTTTCGAGCACATCTTCGGGTTGTTATTTCAAAACACTTTGCGTATTGATAGATGTCTAAGGCATTTGAAGTTGCTGAGTTAGCTGAGGATTTGGATGAAGACAGAAGTTGGGAAGCTGTCGAGCCATGTCTTAAGTACAAATCCATTGAACATGACTTATTTGACATAACTTCGGCTGATTTCATCAGTTGCATGGCAGCACATGAGAAAGTAAGCACCTTTTAATAAGAATTCTTCTTGAACTAGACGTTCACTACACAGATATATGTCATTAGTACCGTTAGGTACATTTATTATGCAATCTTAACAACTTTGTTAGTGGGTGGTTGCTAAGGGGTCAGAGTACGCCTTAACAACTGAGTAGCGGATTTAAACCGTGCTCTCTGTACTTCAGGTCCACAGTATCACCCGCTAACACAAAATGTGGCCCACATACAAACAAACATGTACGTGGCTCATGAAGTATTTGAATTATTTGTGACTAGATATCTTCACGTTATGGGCCGGTTTGAACAAATCCGCAACATACATTCACAGACAATAATAGGTTGTTCATTCTGGCGATATTTTGATGCCGTTTTAATATAATTGCGTCAGATTTTATAGAAGTCGAACTGGAAACAATAATTTTTTCAAACTATTTGTAGTAGCTGAAGGTTATCTGTTTAAATTTTTTTAGTTCCCTATCTTCAGTCGATGCTTTTCTGCAGAATTTATACACTTTGATTTTGACTACATGGTGACTCGAAGTGATTCTAGATGATATATCAATTTACTATTTCGTTAGTTATTTTCGAGTCTTGACCTGTTTAGTAGTGCATGGCTAGTGTACACTAAGTTTCTAATACTACTAGGCCTCCACGTTTGGTGTTTTGATGAGATCACCAAATATAAACCTTCTCTTTACTTTTGTGGAGTATACCTTCAATATGTAGAGTCATTGTTAATGTTTTTCACCGATAGTCTGAGAACATTTCACACTTTTGTTTAACAGCATTTTAGTTAATAAGCTATTCATTCAATGGTGTTTGGACGTCATATTTTTCTCTTTGAGGGTGATAAAGGACGGACAAAGTAAATTATGACGGAGATGGTTTGGAAAGATGATAACAACTACTTGTTACTTATTTGGGGATTATGACGAATCCTCGCAACCACTTATGTGGGTATTCGTGACTGAGTAGGATTATTCTAAAAGCATAGATTAAAAATTTGTCAATTTACGAAACAACAGATTTGCGTTTAAATTTAAGCAGAGTATGATTGGCGATTTTCCGTGTGTTTATAATAATAAATTTATTCAATACTATAAATTTTGTTATAGCATGAAATTCTTGGTATCAGTAGACTTCAACTATTAAGATCGGTGGGTGATTTTTAAATCCGCGGATAAATATATTTGCCTTATATTTATAAGCTATGCTTAGAGTAACGTTTCAAGAGCCTTTCAATTTAAATTAACCCAAACAGCCTTTGTAAATGTCATTACGAAAATTCTCCTCGAATACTTTTTGCAAGTAAGAGGATGGCAGGCATATTAATATAGCGATTTAGGACGGTATGTCATGTACAAGCTATGCACTGAGATTGATGTCTGTATCGTATATCATGTCTTAAATAATACCATCCTGTACTGGAGTTTCTTTCAGTGATTTTCTTAGGATATATATTTTTTCGTTTGTAGTACCTAGTTTAATGATAAGAGCGTTCTATGGTTTACTAATTCCGAACTCACCAAAGATGTTACAAAATAGCTGTCTAAAATGCTGGTGTTTATGAACTTTCAAGATAGTAGCATATGCAACTAATTTAAGTCATCTATTCTTGGGATTTGTTGTATATGCGAAAGATGAATCGGTAGTGCTGTTTACTAGCATGTATGCATGTAACAGTTTGCACTGCTAGAAGTTTAGGAATAAAAAAAGTGAAACTACAAAATATGGGTAGGAAACCAATTTTAACTCTTTTTCCTACTCACTACGTGTACACTTAGATTAAATAAATATACTAGTTTTGTATTCATACTTTCAGTAGGTGTTTCATCATTGTAAATGTTGACATTATTTTGAAGTTTATTGCAGTAGGAACACAATTGGGACGCGTGCATTTACTGGACCATAATGGCTTTCATGTTGAAAATGGTATTTATAGAGTGGTAAGTGGTCATACTATATATTACTTTTGGTAGCTGCACTTTGTATACTTAAATTCTACTGCTTATGTATAAATTATTTATACAATAATAAGAGTAGCAAGTTCACTTAATTAGTTAATAATAGTTTACGTTTAATAATAGACTAATTTTTTTGTTTGTTAGCAGGATAATACTACCTAATGGCTTAGTAGATAAGTTACTCAACTTTAAACCCATGGTTCGTAATCTTAGACATCACTTTCTTAGGTTTGGATAGCTGGATAGTATTACTAACTATCACACAAACCGTATGGTTTAAAGCCATGTATAAAATGAGTATGTCACAATTCGGAAACAGATTTTTATTTGAGTCACTAATGCTAGACAGTAGGTAGTAAATTAAATACAGCATGTGCACTATTTTTAGCATGCTATTGATTTATTATAGCTGCACAATATATTTGCGGATGAGTGGTTTTATGCGTCAGTGATGGGTGCGTTTTGTTCTGTTAGTTTGATAAGTTAAGTTCTGACGATAGTCGGTGCATAATGAGATGTGGCTGGCTGACAAATGAAGTATTGACGTTTATTCTGTAATGGATTGTTTTTAATGCTAAAAACCGGTTAAGAGAAATGTTTTTTTTCCTAGTGAAATTATGTTGGGATGCTAAGCAGTAGACACAAAAATAAACACTGTTATAAAAAAACATCATCGATTAAAAAATATTGATGTTGTAGGCTGTCATTCACGTGCTAGTAAAATTAAGAGCTAACTCGCTGGTGTTGCTCTTTTACTTTATGTCGATGTTATACTCGTTTTCTGTTTTGTAAGCACTATAATCAAAGGACTATAGCTATCCATTTTTCATTAATATGATATTTCAATTTATTAAACTGTAATATGCCCACGTGATTATGCTCTTACTTACATGCACCTCTTGTTTCCATTAAATAATGGCAATTAATAAAAAAAAAACATGGATGGAATAAAATTAAAAAGACTTTCTTAGGTTTAATTCTAGTTATTTTATTATTTTCAAATCAGAAACTGACATTACTTTTTTGTTTTTGTGCGAAATGCACAGTAGCTTTAATCTGCTGACAAATATTTATATATTTACATGGCAGTAATCATTATTACACATCCTATGTTGAAAGTATGCTTAAGTAGTTAAACGTGATTAGACTTTCTCATAGTTTTGATCGCTACTGATTGAGGTTTTTTGAAGGGGAGAGGTATAAAAACAACTTTTAACGGCGAAAAATCTAGTAAATAATTGATTTTGTAATATGTAAGGACATTCAGTCTCTGTAGACGAACTCCTTTAAAATTCTGATATCGGTCTGTATTTTCATTTGGATTGTATTTTTGGCATTCGTGTCATTAGTGATCACGTTTTGGTTGTATTCCATAGTAGTTACTGGTCACTAGAGTCCTGAACGTGTGCTACATTTTATCTAGTGATGATTGTCAGAGTAGGTAAGGATTGTAGTAGCTAGGAACATCTACACTATTTGCAATAAATTTCAAGGGAACTGTTAATGAAACTAAAGACCTCTATAATCCATATAGCAGATCATACATTTATTTATTTATTTATTTATTATTACTGTTTAACATATTTATTCAGTCATATAGTATCTAGATATAGATTATACTTAAGTTTTTCAACCGATGTTTGCAAAATATTGTTAAAAAAGTGCTACTATTGTAGGTTGTAAATGCAAGTAGTGTACATGTTAGGCACTTCATATTCACTAACCTTCGGACATATATGAATGGTCGTTTACATGTATTTTGTTTATCTTGAAATAATGTTTGTGTATTTTTATAATGTCGATATTGAAATAAAATGAAAAGATACAAAACGTAACTTTGAATTTCAATTTTTCTTAAAAATCATAATTGTATAATTATGCCTTTGTAAAATTGTTACTCCTTAATATTCTTTGACTTTCAGCATAGCGCTACTGTTAATGCAATCAGTATATCGGATCAAGGTTACTGTATCGCTAGCTGTAGTGAAGATGGACTTGTAAGTAAAATATAATAAGATTTAGATTTATTATCCAATGTATTTCCCTCCTGAAATTACAATGAGTTGATAGTATTATGCTGTTTCCTTCTTTGCATAAATACATACATAGTTCAGTTTCGCACTTTAAAATCTTTTTCTCTTGTTGATATAATGAGGACCTAAAATTTCTTTGATTTAATAAATTTCTACTCAATATAATTTACTAAACAAACCCTTCCTAGGTTCTATTTGATGAACGCATCTCTTAGTTCTATACATAATTTCGCATAGCTAAAGATTCTCATTTGTTTGTTTGTTTTTGGCCGTTGTGTCGCAATTTTTACTCTAGGCTACCAAATAATCATTTAGAAAGTAAAATAAAATGTAAACACGAAACACCAACTCACCTTAAACAAGTAGACTATTCTTGCATTTTCCATTACTGTTTTCTCATTGTATCATCAGTAAATGAGATCGTTGTTTTGAAATAGAGTACTTTGTCTGTTATGATTAGGAAATATTTGCTCATCTGTACTGATCAACATTTATTTCATATACTTCCCATCAATATCTGAATCTTTAGGTTCTATGCACACTTCATTGGTATTTTCTATCACTAGACCATGCGATAAGCATACAAAGGTTTTCCCATCATTGTTGATATTTATTTATAATCTTACATTGTGGTGTGATTTAAACAAATTCACAGGGTTTTGAGTCAACTTTGTGAAACACTTCCTCCTGCAAGCGTAGGGTTATGTGCTTCGTTTGGAGCTTCACAGGTAGCACATACTACTCGATTGCTCAACCTTAAACAAGTAGAACTTAGTTTGGGATCAAATAGCTGAAATTTCAAAAATTCCACTACTAAGTAGCTGCTCCACTTCGTTATTACGCATAGTTTGTAATGTTTACAGTTAAGAGATGGGTACAATTTGACCTGGTCATATGCATAGCACATTAAATTTGTCTGTTGTATCTAAGTATTAAGAGTAAAGAAGACTATTTAGGTCTAAAATAATAAAATATCTGATATTTATTATAACTATTGAATTCTTTTTCAAATTTAATTTCGCTCCTAGTTAGTTATCTATAATTTATCATTGTCAGTGGCCAATGAAGTGAGTAACTTCTATTATCCTATCAAAGTAGTTGCTCTTGCTCCGGATTTTGAAAAATCCAATAATTTGGTTATTGGTTATAACAAGGTGAGGTTCGTAACTATTAATCGTTACAATACATTTACACGTTTTTTTATTGTTATTTACACAGTTGTTATATTTACTATTTAGATTCAGTAATTTCACTGTTTGTTCAGCGAAGTTTCAATTTTGTTGATATTTAAAATGAGGAGAACCTTATTTCACTTCTAATAGGCAGATCGTTTTAAAAATATTTTCTATTACAAAATAACGGTGACTAGACAACTTTTAAAAAGCTGGTACAACTGAATACTTGTCTGACGGCTCAGTTTCATGATTACGCTCACGAAGTCATTACTCTGAGAATTAACTGGACTTCAGTGCCGATTTGGTGGCTGGATAATATTCACACAGCGGTACTTGAATATCCTGATTTCCATAGCATGTTATACTGTTGGTATGCATTACTGAGGAATGTAAACAAAACTCTTATTTAATGTATTTTGATATTCATTCATTTTCTAGATGGGGGGAAATATTTTCGTCTTATACTTTCGGGTTGTTGCGCGAAATTCAATAGTAAATCACTTTCACATTTTAGTAATTTAAAGAGGTTTGTAAAAACTGCATTCATATACAGTTCAAAACAATAATATTTAGTAAGAACATATCTTATTTATCGTCAGAAAGAGCATGCGATAACTAAAACAAAACCACAGCAGTTGCCTGGTCTTTGAGATAAAGGTTTTATTTAATGGATAAATCTTTGGCTTTTTACTCAAAATATCCTATGCGCAATCTAATTCTTTAATCAAACGAATTGAGCAAAAGCCTATTAGTGGTGTAGGAAAGTTAATCTAAATTTCCACCTAGTACTCCCCTACGTCAGTGAGGTTGTGAAGGCTATTGGAAACTTAAAGCGAGGGAGAGCAGCAGGACCAGATGGATTGACCCCTGAGATATTTAAGGAAGGTGGTCCAGTCTTAGCAGCGAGATTAACTGAGATCTTGGCTAGAATTTGGGAACTAGACGTAATCCCATCTGACTGGTCTCGAACACTAACCATTCCGGTCTTTAAGAAAGGACAGAAGTCCTCGTGTGACAATTACCGAGGAATCAGTTTAACGAATATAGTGTCTAAAATACTAGCTTCAATAATACTTCGACGTCTAACTAAAGCTCGTGAAGAGCAAACTCGAGAAAACCAAGGTGGCTTCAGACCCGGATGTGGTTGTATAGACCAAATATTCACACTTAGGCAGGTTCTGGAACATAGGCACACTTTCAGACGCCCAACAATAGCTGTATTCCTTGACCTTAAGGCGGCGTTTGACTCTATTGATCGTAAGGTTATGTGGCAATGTCTATTATTGAAAGGCGTACCGGAGAAGTACATTAATCTTATACAAGCTCTCTACTCGAACACCATATGTCGAGTTAGAGGTTATGGCAGATTGTCTTCGGAATTGATCACCTGTAGTGGTGTTCGTCAAGGTTGTCCGCTTTCCCCATTTTTATTTAATTTTATCATGGACATACTTTTGGAGTTAACATTTTCATCGTCTGATTTCTCTGGGGTTGACCTCCTTCCAGGAGATTAACTTACTGACTTAGAATATGCCGATGATATAGTTCTACTGAGTGAAGATGCTGATAAAATGCAGAATTTTTTGACTACCTTAAACATGATCGTAAGCATGTTTGGGATGAGATTCTCCCCATCCAAATGTAAAATGTTACTTCAGGACTGGCTTAATCCGGCACCAAAGTTAGTGATAGGAAGTGAAACTATTGAATGTGTTAACCGTTTTACTTATCTCGGGAGCCTCATCAATCCTGACGGTCTGGTGTTTTGTAAAAGCTCAGCTCATATACATAAGGCCCGATCAGCTTTTGCCAACCTGCGTCACTTGTGGCGTAGGCGAGACATTCGTTTAATGACGAAAGGACGCGTTTACTGTGCAGCAGTCAGATCCGTTTTACTTTATGGATGTGAAACATGACCATTAAGGGTAGAGGATATTCGTAGGATCCTAGTATTCGATCATAAATGTCTCCGAAACATTGCTCGTGTTTGCTGGGACAACCGAGTAAGCAATGCATGGGTTAGGAATAGAGTACTAGGTAAATACGGTAAGGCTATTGATGAAGTAGTGAATCTTCACCGGCTGAGGTGGTTAGGACATGTGTTGCGTATGCCTGACCACCGTCTACCTCGACGAGCAATGTTGTCTGGTGTGGGAGTAGGCTGGAAGAAATTTTGAGGCGGCCAATCGAAAACATGGCACCAATCCATGAAGTCATTGACAATTGGGCTGAGCCATGTTAATAGATACAGACTACCTGGTTGATGATCATAACAAATGGTTTGAGACTTTAGGTGATATGACACATTACTATTTGTGTGTGGCAGCTGATTATGTTTTGAAACCAATGGCTTATTTAGGTAATGTAAATGATGTGATTCAAGCACAATTACCTAAAATTATACTATATCACTGAGTTAAAATGTAATAATTAAGCCGTGAGTGGTATCATAATTATTAGTGAGTATTAATACTTTTCAGATGTTAGCGACACTGATTGATGATAACAAGTGAAGCTTTCTATGGGTTAATCATTATATTTTATTTTATTTACTGACTTATCCCACATAAGTACGCTGAAAATACTCATGTTATACTATTTCATAGATTTATCTGCTTTCAAAAGGTGTGTTTACCAAAGCGAAACAGGAAGAACTTGCTAAAGTTAATGGTCTGGTTAGAACAGTCGAATGGCGTGGTGAATTCATCTTGTGGGCTGATGATAAAGTAAATATTTTTTATATTATGCTGGTATTATAGTTATTATTATCATGCATGTAAACTGTTTTATTTCCAATAGAGTTTAGTTGAAAACGTTTTATTTTTTAAAAATTCTACTTATATCAGCTAAAATGGTGTTTTTGGTAATCGCCTCTTAATTTTTTTAGAGTATTCGCATATTGTTGATCCAAGCGATATAAACATCGCATCCTAAAAGATTGTTCTCAAGGCTACACCAAATAGTTTGTTCATTACCTGGGTTTTTTCATCTATTATGGTTGGTTAAAAAAGGAATGAACTCTACTTTTTTCTATTTTCTGAATATTTGGGACATAGTTCAAGAGTCGTTGGGGCTATGGTACTGTTCAGTTCAAGAGTATTTTGCTTGGGATTCACTTCTTTTGTTGATATTTTAATTTTTATAGCTTATGGCAGGTCGTAAGAATAACCTTCGTAAATTTGTGGATTAGTTGTTGTAGACTTGACATTCTCTCCTAATTTCCTCCAAAATTTTATGTCGTTGCCTGTTAAAAGCTAATTATCAGTTAGCTCAATCGAGCTATAAAATGAATTCTTTATTCAAATAAATGTTTTAGAAGCTACTAAAAAATTTGGTTACATTTGTATGTTGATGATATTCCTGTTTGATTCTCCACCACCGTTAATTATTTTTGCTTGTAATTTTATTAATTTCCTTATACTGTGTTAAATTGAAGTGTAACAACTTGGGTGGTGATATATATACATTCATATATAAATATATATTCAATTTAACACAGCAAATATATATATATATATATATATATATATATATATATATATATATATATATATATATATATGAAGTCTTAAGTTACACAGGTATATGCATTAGCCACATGCTCATGCAGTGTATCATTGTAGTTGATTCTATCAGCTAGTCGCTGTTTTTTGTAACAGATGTCTGGATATTGTGCCAATCTACTTTTTAGATATTCATTCTATATGATTACATTTATCCACTGGTGAAAGTTTTTTATCATTTGGTAAAATACACTCAAACAGTAGAAGTATCACAACGAAGACATTAAGCTCTGTAAAATAACATTACAATCATCATTACCCAATCATCATCACCCAAAACTGAAATGCACTAAAGCATCATTTTGTCTTGCTTTTAAAACTATTCAAAACTTTTAGATTTTGTTATTAACGCAGTACTTTGATAATTTTTATATGGTGTTATTAGGTATCGCTAACAACAATATTAGTGCTACCAATAATAGATCGAATGGCAAGCGATTGCTTTACAGTCATCTAAACGCAGTTTACAATGAAGTTTTTTATTGTAACTTATCCCTGTCTGTAATAACCTTTTTCCATTTGGTTTAATAGTGCATATGCGTTTACGATACTTGTGATCACCGTCCGATTACTTTCATTCAGTTCTCCAGTTCTCCTAATGAGTAAGTTTTTTTAATAAACATTAAATGATACTGTTTCGGAAAGATAACTGCACTAAACTTAAGTGAATTTAAAACTTAATCTTATCCGAGATTATTTAGTGCATTGATCAAATGTGATGAACAGCTAATTAGTTTCGACTTTTGAATAATTCACCTTACCTGAAAATCTCAATCATAAAATGAAATATTTAAATCTGCATATATGAATTTGGCGATCTCTAAATATCCAATTTTTAGCTCGCCAGTCAACTCATGACCCTAGTTAGTTGCCAAGTGATAGACGACCTTAACTAGTAATCAGGTATTTTTAACGTCTTGTCAGTCTGTCCCAGTCTTTCTGGCACCTAACTAAAACAGCAAAATGCTCTTGGTGTTGAACCGGCCAATTTTCACAGTTTGTACCTCCTGTGTGCAAAAGAAATGTAGTAAAAATTGCCAGGTTTATCTTTTCGAATGAAAATATCGAGGAAGAGGTTATTAATATTTTCAGCTTACTAAGTATGAACGAATATCCTATGAAATTTATCAACATACATTGATTCAGACAATTACAAAATTATCAATTACGTCAAGCCCTACAACTTCAATTCGTGAATAATAACATCAGAGAAGTTTTGACACAAAGAATATGTAAATTTCTACCAAGAAGTTTACTGCACCTAAATTATATTGCTTATTCTACAATCGTCCTTTGATTTTAACTGGCAACAAAAACAGACTTCCTAAATTTGCCTGATCTATATAATATTTATCAGTTCAACTGTTCATGTAGAGCCAACTACGAATATCTTCCTGGCTGAGTAAGAGACAGTTAAAGGCGATTAGAAGCCTAATTCTTAGTCATTTAAAAGAAACAGAATATATAGGAATTTTTTCGAGTAATTCATTGTATCACACCTAACTTCTGTATAACTTGCGTATACATCTTTTGCATGCAGCATAAGCTATCCGTATTGATTTCGCTATAGAAAATATCAGAAAACACAAGTGGAAGCATTGTAGTTGTTGGTATACTTTCCTTTTAGTCTGTTTCATTAAAAACCGAGAGACGAACACATTAAAATGCATGCATTTTGTATACGATGGATAGAAAAATGGTTGTAGCAGTTAAAATTATAGCAAACATTTTGTGGCTAAAAACGGGCGGCATATGCTCACAGTTACAATGTAACTAGTTGCCAAACAGATATTTACTTGTAATATCGCTCAGCTGGAGGTAAGAATTCCTCACTTTATCAAAGTTCATAGTATTGAATAAAGCGATTATTGTTACCTGATTGACAGTTTCAACATGGTAAGAGCTATTTTCTTTTGCATAGAAACTGACTTTCACTTTACAAATACGTAGAACATTTTCAAATATTTAAATTATTAAACTATGTTCGCACGATAGGGCTATCCTATTATTACCGGATTTGAGGAACGTGTCTTATTGATTGATAGTTTGGTATTAATTTCAGTTCCTATTTACTTTAAATAGTTGAGTCTTATAATTTTTACTTTTCATTACTCTAGGTTTTTTAATCATTGAAATTAAAACGATGTTGCCATTTTATATGTTTTTTCTTTTTTATAGAGTAACTACCCCTCTTACTGTATGTAGTCTTTGCTGGTGTACAGAAAATTGTTTTTTAATCGGTCTAGGCCAGTCGATTCGAATTTGCCAAATTTTGGATCGAAATAATAATTCACACCATTCATTACATTCTAGCCGTTCTTCGTTAACTTATGGATCATCTCAAAATTTATCATCGATTGAACATCGTATCGGTCTACCAAGCCGCTATGTTGAAATTATTTATCAAATTAATATGAATGATATTCTTATTCATGGTGTTTCAAGACATCAAGCATGTATTCTGCTCTTATCATCCAGTATTGCTAATGGTTTATCAAAATCAGAATATACATTGTCTGTGCTGGATATTGATATAGATTCAGTCAGTAGTTCCACTTCTCCCAATCAAAAGTATGAAGAGATTTATCATGAAAAGTTGTCAATAAATTCAACTGCCCCACATACTATCGGTCTAGGTGAGGGTTGGCACAATTTAACGTATATGCATGTAGCTTGCCAAACAGTAGTGAGATACTTCTTGCGTCGAAATTATTAGAGAAATATACTAGTTATTGTAGTTAAATCAACTTTTGTTGCATTTCCCGTCCGTGTGCATAAATATGTATCTTCTTTTGTTAAAGATGACCGGATTATTTGATTATCGATTTTATGCTCAACTCAATAGCTTACAGCTAGGAGCAACTTTTCCTCGTTCTTCTACTGAGACACAATCGACTGACCGATCAAAAGCTACATTAGTCACACACCACGCTTATATAATAGTAGCAATTACCATTAATATATAAAATAAATATATACTGGATTTGTCGAAAATTTCTCAGACATATCTGTTCTAAGATCATCGGCCAGTTACATGTCTTCCTCCAAACAGATGTCAATGCTATGATTAGTAGTTGGCCAGCTGTGAACAACATGAAATTTTCGATAAATGTGGAGATGCATCTAGCACGTAACGTTAGACTTTTCATTACATTTCAAAACTATTGAAATGAGTCATTTCTTTTATTTCTTTTGACTTATTAGTTACCGTACCACATGAAAATACACATTATATTTTCTCAAGAAAAGAATTACTTTGTGCACATGAACTAACTATTGATGATCGTATTGATTGGTTTCTTGGAAATAATTTATTTTCCAAAGGACTTGAAGTTGCTCAAGAACATCCACGTTTACTGTCTCGGCATACAGTTCAAGTGAGTGTATTTAGAATTGGTTTGTACTGTTTGAAAATGAGGCTTAGTGTTTTACAGCTTAAAATACTGTGAAATAGTTTACTTCGAGAGGTAAGTGTGAAATTATAGGTATTCAGTTCGTATTATCAACCTAAACTGTATGCAAACCTAATTGTTTTGTTTATTTGTCTGCGAACTAACTATTAGTATACTCACTAAAACTAAGGCATTGTAGTCAGGATTTTAGCTTGATTGGTTTTTAAGTGTCTGCCCTTGTGCTATTATTACATCAGTCTTCATAGTAATCGTTGATCATGTATAATTTCCGGGTCAAATATTATGCATATCTTGTTATGTATATCTTGTTAACTAGAGAAATAAGTTCTATTGTCAGTTGTTCTGTTATGTTCTGTTGAAGCTTTATATCATCACTGGTGACTACATTATTGTTTGATTCTCCATATAGAATCGTAAATATGGTGACACATTCTTCACCGATATAACAGTCACTCTGTTTGTTTTATTTGATAAGGAATCAAAGCTTCTATTGTATTTATAAATAAAATTGGTTCCTAAACTTTTTAAAATGTAGATTAATTCTTCATGTTCTCATTGGGACAGTGAAGAAAGTTAGATGAGTTGATTGGAAAGGAGTAGTAATTTCCATTGAGTCATCTATTTGGACTGTCCCTGTTGTAACACTATTAAAGGCTAATAGAAAACACTCGTAGACTTTTTTGTGACCACTTAACGCTTAGAATTATGTTGCTACGTTCTCGATCTAACTTGCGATTCTGACACCAGCTATTTGCTAATCACTATAAATACCAACTTCAACTGACGCCGACTGAGATTTATTCCTAATCATCAGTTACATAGCCAAGCTAACTAAAGATAAATGTCAAACTTTTCCAGAAAGTTGTTCTTCTATAAATAATCCAGGGAAGACAAACGTATCAGGCACAGAAATGGATCAATAGGGCATAACATCTTTGGGGATGGGGAATACGAAAATGTTTATGACATGGGCGTTTTTGGCATGAAAATGCTAAGCTCAATTTTTTATAAATTAATTACAAAAATCAGTGGGTTTACCAAGTTATCTGTGAGATCTAGTGTTCCGAATAACTTCTTTTAAGTCGTTTAGATGCTTTCGTATTACAAATGTAGCCGTAAACTCATCTAAATGTGACTTTTAACTAAGGTTTAATTATTGGGGCTACATCAGTTGCTAGTAGCCCTAACTCTGATTTAGAATTTGAGTTCCTCATTTCTAATTCATATCTTTTTTGTGTTATTGCATTATTTTTATTTCTGATTGCCATTTAACAACTATAGTACCGTATACTAGTGTTAGAAAAGTTTGGATGAATGAGACAGTGATCATCCAAAGTAGATATGCAAAGAGAAGTTGCACCAAGTTAGATTGAGCGAATAGTTTATTTTCTATATGTAGTAAGTGCTTTAAACTTAGTATGGGATTGTACCAAAAGCCAATTCCGAGAAGTGAATATAGAAAAGTATTGACTTTTCTCTCAGGGGTTATTTTGAACTTGGCTACTGTTATGAGTAACATTTGGTAGACACTGATTAGGGTACATAACAACGATGAAACTATGTAGTATGTCTAAAAGTTGTTATTTTTATTGGTTTTTACCCAGAGGCTATTTGCTTACAGTAAGTACATTCTAATTCTCTAAAGATGCGCTGAAATCAATCGAGATTATTTTAAGGATAATTCAAGTCTGTTGCCTGTAGTGTAGTTGTACCTGAAATATTTCAGTATATTCCAACCACTGCTGAAACCTTTCTAACATTTCACAGGTATATTTCTTATTTAATTTATTACCTTTAAGTAAATAGTCTTCAAATGTTTAGCATGACGCTCGCTTTTTATGTCCCATTTTATTCTTGGTTTATTTTTTTGCTTTTTGAAAGTCCGTCGGTATTACATATATAGATCATTTATTAAGTGAACGCCATTTCAATGGAGCTGGGATACTCTGTTCATATGTTTTGTCAACTAAAGAAGCCTGGGAAGAATATGTTCAAAAGTTTTTCAATATTGGCCATTTGGAGGTATTATTTATTGAATTTTTGTATTATATATAAATCATTTTTCATTCACTTTATTACTGAAATAATTATCATAGTATCTGGGTAATTTTGGTTATATTCCCACACATTTGCTGTTTCTAAGAAATAAAAGGTAATATTGAGGACTAAACATAATGAGGTTATTCTTTACCATCGTGTTGGTATTAAGTTTACTTTGTAGAATCAGTGCAGGGTTAATGTTTTGGACCACTTTTCATCAAAACTGTTGATATATCTTGCCACTAAACACGAAACTCGTATTTAGAACTTACTTTACGTTTCTTTGAAACGAATACACACAAAACCTATGAATTTTTGATAATCAGTTGTATATATTAAACGAATTTCCTGCATGGAATAAACATATCTGATTGATTAGGATGAACTTGTATCTTCCGGTTGATTTGTTACGGACTGAAGCTGGTCAATCTCTGTTGCTATATGTGCATGCCGAGCGAATCGCCTGGATACAGCTATTAATCACAATTATTATGTTGGATTGTGACTGGCAAACGAAATCCAGAACGCTTATTTTGTCCTTGTGATTAATAGCTATATCGAGGCAATCCACTCAGGGTGCGCATATAGCAACAGAGACTGACCAGTTTCAGTGCATAATAAGTCAACGGAAAGATACAAGTTCATCCTAACTACATATGTACACAAGTGTGACTATCTGGACTTATTAGTTCAATGGTGAACGCGGTGGCGTTTGTCATGAAATGAACTGAGTTTGAATTCTGATGTGAACATCAAAATTGGGATAAAGGTGTATCCAGCCGACGAGTCCCGAATAGGACGAAATGCGCGTTTTGTATTCCGCTAGCCAGTTACAATCCAACTTTGATAAATTAATAAGTAACAGAATCATAATTAACAAGGCATGAACTGATTATAATTACGATTGTTTTACGAGTATCTTTTGTCACATTACACTTCAGCTACATTGGGTAATGACACCTAACCTGTAAAATTCCTTAGCGGTATTATTTGTCTGAGATATTTCTGTTTTTCTGTCTATTGTGATCGTTCTAACTATAAAAGTTTCTAATAGGATTATGTAAACGAGCAACAGTATGAGTCGAAATTCTCACGAAGAATGACTTCCATCTCATTCACCGACAGCCCGAAGTGTTAACATGTGATATGGCTACTTTCTATCAGAAATCTATTCTAACTATTTGATTTTTCGATTTCAGCATCAACAAAACAAACAATTCAAACATTTCCTTTCTATTTTAAAATTTAGGCTATTGTACCATATCTACCTGTTAGTGGCGAGGAGAAATCTATTAAGCTCAATTCATCTACTTATGAATCAATTCTAATCGACTATATGAATCGAATGCCTATTGAATTTGTTCAATTATTAGCTAAATGGTGTAAATTATGTGTCGTGAATATTGGTGAAAATTTTATCCGAACTTTATTAGATTGTATTGAACAATGTAGTTCTCTATCTGGTAAAGTTTATAATACTAATTTTCTTTGAATTTTAATGAGAATTATATGTTTGGCAATGCGTAAAAGTGAATTAGTGACTACATTTATGACATTTATGTTCTCTTACCGTGAGACGAGAAATCTTCAGCGATTATTTACAATCTACCATTCGTTCTAACAGCCAATTAGAATCATGCACTATTAGATCATCACAAACTTTCAATAAACGCTTAACCGCTTAATACGTATTCAGATTTGCCCATTATAGCGGAGCCATAAATGAAGTAAAATATGTATTGAATATATGCATAAATCATCAAATGATTGAATGCAAATAGAAATAGAAAGTACTGTGAACAACATACTTAGTTTGCGTCAAAACGTTGGATGTTTCTCAATTCTATTGGAATGTAATTGGAAAATTCGTACTTATTATCTACTTCTGAAGGGTTTTCTCCATTCCAGTTCTAATTATAATCAGCATCCTTATCCAGGTGTTTAAAAAAGTGTAATTTACCATATTGGCTTTAAATTTGAACTCAGTAGCGAACCCAGCAAACCAGTGAGAAATTGCATAATATCATGTGGATTGAAGTTGCCTTATTGAAAAAGTAAAGTATTTAATAACTTTTGATAACATAGGTAAACTGGAAATATATACATATGTTTTTGTGGTCTGATCTTTCTATTTTACATTGAATTCAGTGCGTATATCATTTATGAAGGAAATTAAGAAAACTAAGAAAAAATTAAGAGTACATCCTGTGATGAATAGAAAATTTTGCCCGGAGAAGCTTGGAACAATATTGAAGCAGCTGAAAAGTCAGCAGCAATCTCTGCTTCCATTTTAAAGAAAAAGGTTATGAAGGACTGATGGATTTCGAAAAATTGTGGTGAACTGATGGCTGCTCGAAAACTCATCTTTACAGGCTCTAAGAATAGTGAAGAGTGATAACAACTCGAACGTAGACTAAAAAATATTAATACCAGAATTTATAAGCAATAATGGCTGAACAAAGCAAAAGTGATTATAACGGCTGTAGTGACATGTGGTACTTAACATTTGTCCTCACTTATTCAATAAACCGGTATTAGAATGCCGTCCCTTGGTAAGACTATTCCGGAAAAAGTTATTTTCATAATCCGCTCTTAGTCCTGGGGATTAAACTGATAAGCGGAATACTTTCAGCAATAGTTCAACTGGCTTCCGGCTACCCTTCAGTTTCCGACTATCTCCAGGTTACCTATGTGGAAAGTTGTTACATTTTCCCTCAATTATAAGTAAGGTTGAAAGGACTATAGGTCATTTAAAGATAGGGAGAGCACCAGGATTTTATGAGTCGATCCAAGATATCTCTAAGGATGGTGTTCCAGTTTTAACAGACATGTTAATTGATATATTCTCTAAAGTCCTCCAGCTGGACCTAATTCCACGTGACTGGTTGTCACCCGCCTTCATTTATATGAATGAACATAAGTCCTCTTGTAATAATCACAATGGAATCAGCTTGACTGAAATAGTGTCTGGATCATTAACCTTTGTAATCATCCGACGCCTACCTGAAGCTGGGGGACGACAAACTCAGGAGAACCAGACTGGTTTCGGACTTGGATGATAATACGTTGTACTCCGCAAGTGAAGAGATTTTATCTGTGTTATTATTAGGCATGCTTTAGAAGTACATAAACATAATGACAGCCCTCTACTCAACCAATGTTCGAGTCAGAGCTTATGGTGAATCGTCATCAGAATTGTCAACCCCGTGTGGTTTTTGCCAGGGTTGCTCTTTATCCTTCTTTTTATTTAATTTCTTCACTGACGTCCACCTAGAAATTATGCTCTCATCTAACTCCTAGGAATCGACGTCTTATTAGGAGACTCGCTTGTCGACTTGCAATATGCACATGTTATAGTCCTACTCGGTGATGACACCGGCATTATGCAGAGTCTCCCAAATACATTGAGCAACGACTCAAACACATTTGAGATGTATTTCTTCCCCTCTAAATGGAAAATTTTGCTTCAGGACTCGTCTGCATTATCGTCTAGATTGGTCATCGTAAGTAATTTCGTTGACTGTGTTGTGGTCATCTCATTTATCTTGAAAGTCACATCAACCAGTTTTATGGATCAATGTCTGACAGAAGAAAGCTTAGTTTGGATTTAGGACCCTCGTTTAGCTTTTACTAACTCCCATCATTAGTCTCATCAGTCCTGATGATCTAGTGTCTGATGAAATTTCGGATCGTATACATAAGGCTCGATTGGCTTCTTTTAATATGCGTCGCTTGTGGCGTAGGTGAGACATCCATTTATCGATCAAAGGACATGTTCGCTATACAGCGATCCGATCCGCTCTACTTTGTGAATGATTGGGATGATTATGTAATCAACTCTGTTATTAGAGACAGAGTACTGGGGAGAGATAACAAGTCAGTCGATGAGATCTTATGCTCATTTCTTCCTGTTGGACCATATCATGGTTTTAATCTTACTAATTTAATTTCGTTGTGCTAATGCAGTGTAGCAACCTTATATATATATATATATATATATATATATATATATATATATATATATATATATATTCCGGGTTCTATGTTGTACATAATGAACTGTTAGCTTCAGGTTTCAACATTCGTATTCTGTTATTATATTGATAAAATGGTGTTTTAATTTATGGTCAAGTGCTTAAAATATGGAGCTATAGTTCTTTTGTTATGAATTGACATTAGTTTTCTAACTGTCAAGTATCAAAGCAGATTTTTCTGATGCTCCATTTAGGCTTTGATGTTCTTAGCAGTGTACATTTAGGACCTTATGTGGAATGGAACCTAGGAAATCCAGATTTCGTGACATGCAAACTGCCTCCACAACATAATGTTTCACGTTTCTAACTAAAGTCAGTTGGCATTATGTCGCTTTCATCCCCCAGTACTATCGATGAGTTACTACCTTCACTCGACTTTGTAAACCCTACTATTTCTTACTCCCCTATAGAACTTCATAAAATTGATTTTTAAATTCTTTATCGTTTGTTTATTTATTCTTTTTACATCCTTTTGTTATATATATATATATATATATATATATATATATATATATATGCATTATTACATTTGTAGATGCTGTTGATCTAAGCAAATTAGATGTTGAAGTACAAGCGCTCTATCGTGGTTTAGCAATATCTTACGAACAAATGGGATCTTATGAACAAGCAATAAATATATTAGTTCGTCTACGCGATTCGGAAGTTTTTATGCTTTTGAAGCGTAATTCTATTAAACTTAGAGATCGTCGGCTTGTGGATATACTGAAAGATCATTTAATTTATTTCATGGAGTTGGATGCAACTAAAGCGATTAATATGTTAATGGATCATATTGATCAAGTTTCAGTAGGTTAATTTTGTTTTCGTTTTCTATATACTTACGGTTTCGTCTTGTTTCTAGGTGTTTAAAATTTGATTGTTTTTTTGTTATATTAATGCAAGCCATCATAATCCACTAATAATCACCTTTATATTTCGTATTTGTTATTTGTTGACCAATTGTAATTCATATACTCTTGTCGATCGAGGTAATCGGGACATGAGTTATCCATATTTAACCACCTCCTACCCTAATGAGTAATGCCGACTAGTTAACTGAGGTCAAGTTAAAGAAAACGGTAAAGAACAACTCAAGTGTTAGGTCGGACCACAAAGAAGCGTAACAAACTTTCAGAACTGTGTTTACGAACATTATTTCATTCATTCGAACTGTCTGTAATGTAAACATTTTGTTTCTATTATTGTTACGCTCCGCTTGCCCTATCCTCCCGTTTAGCATAATTACTGTTATTATATTGTCTCTTGTTATGGACTACAGTTAATTAATTGTGTACAAGTTGTTCCTATTCACTACCACTATTTCCCTCGTTCTGTATTCATGCTAATTTTCTAATTGGTTTGCTGTGTGGTCTGATTTTATGTATATATAAAAGAATGCTTGAAATATAGATTCGATTCTGTCTGGCTGATCTATTGGCTCGCATTTTTCTTATTTCGGCTTGGGACTAAGTGGGCACAGGGCAGATGCGCAATAACCAACTAGGCACAAGTAATTTGGCATTCGGCCAACCCCACTCACCTTCCAATTCTCTCTCGTCATAACATCAAGACATAGGATCATTGCGTGAAATCATTGTATGTTGGTTTTGACATATTGTTAGATGCCCTAGACGGTTCGGTCCACAAATAGTTTTAGTAACGTCGTTACTTTTATTCGTAGCCAATCGCCTTTAAAATATCCAGTGTTATTCTACGCTTATCATAGCTGTATCTCACTTTTCTTTGTTAGAGGTATGTTTCTTAGGGATAGTTCTTCACTGAAATTGATGCTATTACCGTCATATATTAAATTTCTCTTTCTCATTGTAATAATATATAATTTACCATTTTGAATAAATAAATATTCGTGATAGGCTACTAATGTCTTGCTATCAATCAACTGGGTCAATCAGTTGACTGTAAATATTTTGCAATCGGTTTTCTAGCCTGTTTATTAGGTATACCACTAATATATTCAAATGTATCGTGTTGCCAGTGTCTACATTCTAGTTCAGACGAGTTTTAATTGTGTTTTCCATACGTGACCACAAGCCAGTGACCATTGCCAGTTATAATTGAATTCGTAGTGACTTTGCTAGTTGAGGCTTATGTGACCTTATACTTATAGGAAGCCAATAACGTTGAAGCCTACTAAGTGTAACCAAATCGTTGTAACGCCGATTGGCTGAGATTGTGTACACCTACCTGACCAACGGCCCTCAGGTTAAGCAGAATAAAGATCACATTTTCTAGGTTTACATTTTAATGATTAAAAACACGATAGACTTTGCATAAGGAATGGTGCAAAATACAATAAAGACAAACTCAGGGAACTTGGGTATGGAAATGGAGTAATAGCCTTGTTTTAAGATAATATTTACTTAGGAGTGAAAGAAGGTATGCTACCCCTAATGATGGCACGGTCGGAACACACTCATATTGACCTTCCGCATATAACAAACTTGAATTTTTCATGACTAAGGTATTAACAAGCGTACATGAGACTAATCATTAGAAATCAGATGTGGAGTACATTTGCACCGTCTGACTTTAATTTTTATGACACATGCGCTTGTTAACACTTGTTATAGAAACCGATTACTCAACATCTTCAGAAACATTTTGTACCCGACAAAATTATTGAGTATTGATTAACAAATGAAAATTTACTATCTGATTTTCGTTGCAATGAATTTTATTAAACTTATAAACAAAAGTTCCCATACATGAATTCTACATAAAGCACTTATCCTATTTCCCTGATGATTCGTATTAACAATAAAAGAAATCAGGGTTTATTTATTATGCAACAGTGTGTTTATTGTCAGTTATAGTAGTCAGTCTATGAAGTATAATTTGTAAAATACCTGTTTCGTTTCAAAATCATACTAACTCAATTATCTGTCAGTATTTTAGTTGATCATTACAAAAGATATGTTTTTAATCAAAATTCATTTTTCCACAGATTGATTATATTGTAAATCAACTTAATTCAGATTCGATGTTACTTTATCAAGTAAGTAAATAGGTTGAATTATTCTTAAATTTGTTTATTTTCAAGTTAGTTATCCTAACCTCTTCTTCGCATATTACTAATAATTAATCTGTTAAACCTAATAGCATGTAATACAATCATCAAGTCATGAAATGGTGTTTTCAAGCCCATCAGCATTGTTGCTCATTTCAGTCGTGAGAATTTCTACATGTTTTGTAAAGCTTTGAGGTTCAACAATATTTCCTTTGACGATGACTATATTATGAATGTGTTTCTGGAAAGTATACAATATACTGAAACTTACAGTCAACCGAAAGTAATGCTTATTTGAATGATAAAATAGTGTCTTATAAAACACGAAAACTAGTTAGATCATTATACTTGTTCAGGGCTCATCATCATATGAAACCGATTCAAAATTTAAGCTTTTCATAGAGAATCAGATATCAAACAATATCATTGGTTTATTAACGGAATAGTACAAGTGGTTAAGTAGAAACAATCTGAATTAAAATCGACAGTTAGGTAGAAATATAGACTATTCAATATACTATTTTCGTATATCTAGTTGTCTGTCTTCATATACGAACCAAATCACCACTTTGATCAACTGGATTCATAATTTCCCTACAGAAGTTAGGATGCATTTTGGTTTGGGATCCACTTGAAATAGTTGTCTATTTTTGCATTTTGGTTTTTGTATGTTTACAGTTGAAGACTTCATGTTGACGAGAATCTGTATTGCATTATCGAATATTAGGTTCAATGATGATAACATTTTCTTGATAATATACCAATCACGGAAGAATTTTCCAAATCACAGTAATTTTACTATGGAGCTTTCAAGCTGAAGTAAATTTTGTTTATTGTAATCACATTGTTTTGGCACAGTTGGCTTTAAGCCATATTTATGCAATAATACGACCTGATTACTCAGCCTTAAAGTATATCCCGGTTTAAACATTCAGCCTAGTAGTTTTAACATTACTGTGCATTACAGTATTACAATATACTGTATTTCACCTTTTTTTTCTTACTCAGAATGCATATATTTGTACATGGTATGTGTAGCCTTCCTTATATGTATTTTTATTCAGTTTCTAGACAGTGTATACACTCGATCCCCTCAAATTATTGGCTCATATTTAACTCTCCTTATATCTCTTTACATTAAATTTTGTCGAAGCAAATTGTTACCTTTGTTAAGATCCACAGACCGATATCCTCTAAGCGAAGCCCTAAATTTATGTGAACGCGCCAAACTGGTGCCAGAAACTGTTTATCTGCTGACCAGAGTTGGGAGACGTCATGATGCACTACAATTAATTATGACAAGGGTAAATAATCATGTTCGATATTCTCTAATCTAATTTATTTCATGTATAATTGTTAGGAATATTCACTTTCTTGTCAAACTTTGGAAGTAAATGTTCGCTAATTTGATTGAATAAACAAAATTTAATAATTTGTACCGATTTCTTAATTGAATATAGGTTGACGTATTTTATTCCATTGAAGTATTCAAGATAATCCACTTAATAAAACCTACACATTCAAAAAGACAGTGGTCTTGTGCTTTATATATGTTTTTCTCTGTATTCATTGAGCACGCCTTATAGTAGGGATGTAACATTGTAATTTAACAATTACTCTTCATATAATATATAGTTGACATTACTTGGTTATTGCGATGTATTATTCCATAGTCGGAATACTGTAATTGAAGTTAACTCCTGCTCATCGATAATCATTATAAATAATTTATCCAACGTATTTGCGAACGGTTTAGTTTCTAACTTAGATGTGATGTCAACTGATAAATGATATTCTATTATACTTTTTTCAGAATTTTATTCTGTTAAGTATAAACATAATTACATTTAAAGACATGTATTATAGTTACATGTTATGGATTACAATATGACCCTGTGTGCATTTCCGTTTAGGTTACTGAACATAAGATATATTATATTCCTGAAATATAGATCAATTGGACTAATATGCTATAACTGCGTTAATGTCGATATGTAGTGTGTGCGGATTTATATACAACAGCTTAGACTTATTGATTCGTTTTTCTAATGTCCCACTGTTTGTAAGTGACTAACATTTGGTCAACACCTAACAGATATACGCATCCGAGATATGCTCGCACTATAATTTGAATGTTTCGGGTGATAATTTAAGCATGTTTATTGTGGATCCGTTTCTCTCTAAATACAAAATGTGATTTTAGGACCTGTCTGGTTTATAGTATGGACAGGTCATGGGGAGTAAAGTAGTTGAATACGTTAACAACTTTATTTCACTTGAAATCCTCATCAACCTTGATGGGTCCATATCTGACGAGATCTCGGCTTGGATCTAGTAAGCTTCCTTAGCTTTTGTCACTTTGCTTCACTTATGTTTTTGATGAGATGTCTACCTGCTAATTAGAGGACGAGTATATTGCCCTTTGTATTGACCAATGGCTATGAAATATAGACAGTGAAAGTAGAAGATATGCATAAGCAGCAAACATTTGTTCGTCGGTATCTTCCAAGCATCACTCGCTCATCGTGGAATAACCGGATAATCTATGCTGAGTTTAGGGCAGAGTACTATGGAAAGATGGTTAGAATATATATGACGTAACTCCAACTACTGCCTATCTACCTTTTTTTCTAACAACAGTATAATAAACATGAAGTCATTACTAAAGATGATATATTCTCTCTTTCTGTGTTTGCACAAAGCATCGAGTCATATGACTAGTAATGTGTTATCAACTATAAGTTTTACTTTGAAGTAGTGAACATTTTTTGTATGATGCTTGGATTGGAATAAGTACTATTGTTACTTTAGGATTTGAACTAGCGACATCCTTGTAACCAGGTAAATGAATCCTGTAATAACCTAGCTTTTCTTTCTTCCAACTTTATCTCAAACAAAATTCACTTCATCAGATGACCTTATCTTGTATAATCTATCTAACAAACCATGCGAATTTTTTTAAAAAGACAGTTTGTCTCATCAATGTGTTCCATACACTTTACATACAGGGTGGTGAGGACTCGTCATTTGGCGAATTAGCAACTCAGGAACAGCGTCAAGCTGTAGCTGCTGCAAAATCGATTGAATATTGTCGAGAGGAAGATGGTATTCATTCGAAAAATCGTCGCTCATTTCATCGACGTCGTAGCATAAACAATCCAAATTTTGGCAAGGATGGAGATGAAGACGAAGGGGACGAAAATGCCGGTGAATTATGGCAACAGGTCATTTTATTTGCAGCAGATAAGCCTGCATTTATATGTGCCTTACTACAGAATGCAGGTTGTGAAGGTCTTGATTCGCGTCTCCTTCTTCGTAAAATATCACCAAATATGACTATTCCTGGACTTCGTGATGCACTTGTCAAGCTCATGCACGATTACAAGGTATGTATTTGGCATTTAAGGCTTACTGAATAATTTCAGAGTTAATTGTATGTTCTTATTACATATAAAAGGTATTTGAATTACAAGCTAATGAAATATATTGCGTACTCAACAAATACATCATGAAAGTTAATTCATTATCATCCAATACCCTAAGTGAGTAAGTTTCATTTAAGTCACATGTTTAGTTTAATTCTACAGTTTAAAAATATTGACTGGAAAGTCGTAAGCATTGAATATATATTGTCCTATTGTTATATAGGAGTTCTGACTTTTAATAGGTCTGGAGTAGTGAAAGTTTTTTCGTTTGGAAGACCGGTGCATCGAACAGTGATGCTTCCTCACCATTAGAATAAAACTTTGGTAAACACGGGTGATAAAAACTAGGAATTCTCCTTTAGTCAGTAAAAACGTAAATCCATTCGGGAAACGCATAGGATTCCTTAAATTATAACCTCGTGGTATTGCTTACGGTATACAATCACTTAAACGAATAGATAAACCAATGAGACGGAGATAAAACACGGGAAATTAAATATTCTGGCCCTTTGGATACCATTCATTTTTCTTCTATACCAGCACATGAACTTAGATAAACAAATATTCGACCTCTATTTGAAACTAAAACACAGGCGATCGAGATAAACCAAAAACAAGTTAGTGTCTCAGTTATTAGGTTAAGAATTTTAACTTAATTTTAATGACAAACTTGGTATGGAACAAAATACTAGCTTATAACAATTTACATATAGATGTATTTACTACTAAGGGCTAGCAATTACACTCAAAGCACTATTGTAAAGAAAACAAAATTCTCTACTAGATTACTGTAGTGAAACTAGATTAAACAGCGTATTTATTAAAATCCAGTTATTTGATGAAAACTTGAGACTAAAGTATGACACATTCAGAAAAGTCGGACAGATTTTAAACTTAAAGATATATCAACCAAATTTACTCTTTGTTAGATTATGAAGTTCTAAGGCAGGAGGTCATCGGTCGATGAAGTTATAGCTGGAGAAAATTAATTCAAAGCACTAGTACATAGACTACCTAGTTGGGGCCCACGTGATGATGGTAACAAATGTTTAGAGACCTTAGGTGATATGGCTCAAAATCGTTCGCAATGGCGCAGGTGCATCCACTCCTTGTCTTCCTCCAAATTCTAAGTTCTTAAGCTTATCATAATTCTCTCTTTACTGAATCACATTTTTTTTAATTACAAATCTTATCTCTGATCTCTATACCTTTCAATTAATACTTACTCTGTTACTACCTCCCCTACTCTGGGATTCGGTCCGACAATTTAATCTCTATCTGCTGAGGCACGGCGACTTGAACTGATGTACGCATGTACCAAGTTCTACGTTGTAACTGACTGACTAGTACACAGATAACAGCTCTATCATGAGAAACTAACAAAAGTACATACTTAAAATTGTTCAGAAATTTCAAGATTGGTTTCATCTTTCTTTAATACTCTGGGGAAGCTAACAAAACCATATAGGCATACATGTTTCTTTTAAATTTATTATATTCTTTTGAAGCAGAAAGTATTGAACTTCTTGCACTATTTCGCTCCTCAGATGACCATTCGAAATGCAACATTAAGCTGCACCTTATTAAACTTTTTCGTTACAAACTTCTTGAAAGTACAATTGTGTTGTTTGTTTTGAGAATGTACAGTTTAGTAGCAAAAAATATTTACTAGTATGACTTTTGGGCTGCATTATCTCCGCAACTTTCATATTTTGTTAAAATAAATTATTTGAATAGAAGTTGAAGGAGTTCAGTAGGTTTTTCCGACAACTACTCACCGTGCATTAAATAAATTGGTTTTTATGGAATATTTTTTATGAAGTTATTTTGCATTAAACCAGTGAGGCCGCTTGTAAATGTATACCGAATAGTTTAAAACAGAAATGAACTAATCCGTGGCTTCATTGGGTTACAGCTTTGATGTAATTAGGCCCTAGAAATATAAGCCAGTCGTTACTTCTAATATTACTTATTGTATGGTAAATGTTTGTTCTAATTTCTCGTGTCTGGTTATGATGTTGAAGATGATTTGTATTGCACCTATCTTTTCATGCATATAGATTCAAATTGAACTGCAACAAAGTTGCTCACGCATTTTATCATCAGATATGCATCATTTATTTTTACGTGTTATCAAAATGCAAATGAAAGGAATTCGAGTGAATTCAAATGTTTTGTCTTCTGTTGAGTGTACAATTTGTTTACAACCTATATTGAACAGTAACGGGCAATCATGGCGAAGTACAAATCAATTAAAATGTGATGATAATCGCCAAGGTGTAGAAGAAAGCCACTGTTCATGGACGATTTTCCAGTGTAATCATATTTGTCACGAAGATTGTTTGACTAATGTAAAAACAAAATGTCCCGTATGTTCAAAATCACGCATAATATAATATGAAGTGATACTGACTAAACTAGTAAATTAGACTGATAGACCTATGTGCAAGTTCTGCATTGCTCATGACTGACAACAGAATTAATCATGTGGTTTATATTTTTTATTTATCTATGAAAAAAAAAATTCATCTAACTATTTTTGAAAGCTTCATCCTGTTTTCTTTCTTTTTTGACAGAAAAAAGCAAACTAATTTTTATTTTTGAAATCAATTTGTTTTTATGTAAAATTTATAAAATTATGAAGAAGGTTTGAAATTAACAAATAAATATTTTGTAATTCTACTGATCAACAACGATAGAAATGCGAAATCAAATATCATTGACACTACATTAATGTTAAGTAACAGGAGTTTGTATATAGACAACATGATAAATTAATTGTTTGATATAGCCAAAGATACATTATAAATAAGTCATAATCAGTTCATTCAACTCTGATTTAATGACAGAAATGCAAACGATTAACTAACTCCTAGCGTATCACAGCACCTTTTTTTCGTTTTTCAGTTTACTGGAATAATTTTGACTAGTACTGAATTTAAAATGAGAAATTAAATTTGGAATGAACATTCTAAGTACAAAGTAACTTTCTATTTTGAATTTTGTGTACTTGATACACTGGAAGAAAGCACAGGTGATTCATTTGGAAGGTTACAAATAGTTGGTGATTCTGTACGTTTATGAGCTTGTTTAGATTCATAGCGATGCATACTCCTGGCTGTGCGCGTTTGAGGAGAAAAGGAATCACCACTATCACTGTCCTCTTCGCCATTAGTGAGTTTGCTTATATTACATTCGCTGCCAGTAGGATTGGAATCAATAAACTTAGAACTATTCATATTGTCATCTTCATATTTATCATTCGCCAAGTCGGAACATAAACTGCTTGATTCTGGACCCTATGAAATACAACAATGTGGAGATATCAATTTCCATCCGAAAAATTTTAACTAATAACTGTCGCAGGTTATTTTGATTATTATAAACATACCTTCCCAGGAGCTTTGAGATCTGCTTGCTCATATAATTTGTTATCAACACAAGCTTCATGTTTTTCTTTGACTCCGTTTTCGTTAGTTTCAAGTCCTTTATCTGTAATCTGTTGTTGTACATAAGCCTTAAATCGACGGTCAGGTTTCCTGTATAATATAATTTCCTAAATGAGAAAAAATTTTCACTTCGTTAATACTAGTTTACTTAAATAAAACAGAATTTCGGAAAGGCATATCCTTATATTACACACTAAAAGTAAAAAAAATTATTTCAGTCGACATATTTGCTATGAGAAATCTCAGAAGGCGTCCGGTGTAAATAAAATGACCAGTTACGTGGATGCGTTTATTACGAATAATTTTAGGTCTTATTACGATGACTAATGATATTTTGAACTTTGTTTCCTTAATGCTCAGGTATTCCCGAAGTTAGGAAGAGTCCGATTGGCCTCTTGAAATATTCTTTTATATCATTTAATTCGTATTGTGACTGGCAGGTGGAATCCAGGACGCGCGTTTCGTCCTATTTTGGAAATCTCATTTAGTATCCTCTCTTAGTAGACGTTTTTGCAAAAGTGAGAGGGCTAAGATCGCCGACTGGAGCGTGGATTGGGTTTTTGGGTCAAACTGGGGCAGTAGATTGTTTAAGTAAAGTTGCAGCAGATGGTCAGTGATATCTTTTCGGTAAATTCGACACCGAAAACCCACGTCTTTCATTCTGGTAGAGACTACCTAATTGAGCATGTAAGTTGCCTGTTATGAGTACTGCATATAAAAGCTAGGATTTTTGAAGATCAGGAAGCTTATCAAGTTGATGTTTCACCTTATCCAGGCTGCAGCCAGTGGGAACGTAAGCAGAAACATTGAAAAGACAACGACATATGTTCTTATCCTTCTGAGTTCTTACAGTACCATTTAATCAGACAACACATAAGCGACTGTCGACAGAAATTCATTCAGGAAGTGGTGGTTCCGTTTTCAAAAACTTAGTGCTATACGTACAGCGGTTAGACCACAAGAAATCGGTGTTGCATCACCAGATAAATGGAGAGTGAATCGCATCGGTTCTTTGTACTGGCTAGGTGGGTTCTAGTTAATGAACACATTAAGATTTATGTGTGTTTTGAAGACACCACATATCGGTGGTAAGAGATTTTACAGTCATGGATAGCTAGGGCTGCTGCCTGAATTAACATAAAGTAGAGATACTGAAAGCTTCAATGTGTAGTCTAGAGCATGGTTTTAGTATACCTAGGTTAGCATTACATGAACTCGAATAATGAACATTAAAGGCATACAAGAAAAATGTCAAGGACAGATGAGAGTTGATAGTGGAAACAAAAGTATTAAGAAGTGGAATAGATTGATCATGATTAAAACGATTTCCAGTGCTGTTAGAAGTACGAAGGTAGATATTACCTCCTGGTCGCCCACACCGTGAAAGAGTTCTTCCTGAAGTGCCTGGAAAAGCTGTATTAGAGGTGGTCTTAACAACCTGGGAGCGAGTCTATAGGATGACTGTTTGAAGCCAGTCGCACATAGTCTTTTTTGAATGGTTTTTGGTATTTTAGATGAGGACGTTGTTGAAGACGAAAATCTGTGGACTAAGGTGAGGTGTGCACTTTAAGAACTGACTTTCTCTAACCTGTTTCATCTGCTATGAGAAAACAGCACCGCAGCAATGCTGAGGGAAACAATTGTGTTCGACTGTCGTTTCACAAGGACTGTCCGCGTGCCAGAAAAACAGGAAATTATGCTAAAGTCCGAAAGTGTATTTGAACTATATCGTTATGTTAAAACATTAAATTCAGCGGTTTGAATAAGTCCTATGAATGTAATCCCAGTGACTATCATGCGGATCCCGACCAGGTAATCTGCATCTACCAACACGACTTAGACCAACAGTCAAGGACTTCATGGACTGATACCATGTTTTGGTTTGGCCGCTCCTACCCTTTTTCCATCCGACTTCAACCCTAGCCAACATCACACGACGAAGCAGGCGGTAGTCTGGCATGCGCAACTTATGCCCTAGCCATCACAGTCGATGAAGGTTAATGACTATTTTGACTGATTTACCATATTTCCCAAGAACCTTTTGTCTAACCTCCATATTACTTATTCTACTGTCCCATAATATACAAGCGATGCTAGGAAGATTTCTATGGTCAAATAACTAAAGGCGACGCATATCTTGGGTTTTCATGGCCTACGTTTTGCAGCCATGTGTTAAGACGGCGCAGACTGCTGCGCAGTACACCCGGCTTTTCGTTGGGAGACGGATATCTCGCCTGGCGTGAATTGACGAATGCCAATCGGGCTCCCTGAATCCGTGCTGAGATTTCGTCCCATACAGACCCACCAGGGGTGATGAAACTCCCGAGAAGAGTGAAGTGGTCAAAGCATTCAATTACTTCACTCCCTATAATTAATATAAGTGAAGAGGCAAGACAGTCCTGGAGTAACATTTTGTATTTAGAAGGGTAGAAGCGCATGCCGAATATACTTGCATTGTTACTTAAGGTGCTCAGGAGACTCTGCATATTGTCAGCGTCTTCACCAAACAGGACTATATCGTCTGCATATTTTAAGTAGACGAGAAAACCTCCTGGAAAGAGATTAATTACTGAGGAGTTAAAATAAGTGAGTGAGACTTCTAAGACGAAATAAAATAAAAATGAGGATAACATGCAATACTGATGATCCCTACTTGAGGATGATATTTCTCGTGACAATTTGCCGTAGGCTCTGACTCGACCGGTGGTGACTGAGTAGAGAGCCTTTATAAGGTTCACATATTTTTGAGGTTTGCCTTCTAACGACAAACACTGCCACAAGACTTCACGGTCTACCGAGTCGCAAGCTGCTTTCAAGTCAAGAAATACAACTATAATCGGACGTTGGTACATATGTCTGTGTTTGAGCATCTGGGGCAGGTGGTATAGTAGATGCATCTGCAAGTAGGCTACAGTTATGACAGAAGTAATAGAACATAAAGCTAAAGAACGGATGTGATCTTCAAGATAATATGAATATAGTGAGGATATAAGTGTATCATTCAGGAAGATTCTGATACAAGCTGCTAGATATGAAAATTAGAACTTTCAATGAAAGTTAAAACCGATATATGAGGGCACAGTTAAATATGAATGAGTACCTTACAAGACAGAACAGAAGAAATACGCAAATATAAAGCTAAAATAGAGATACATATAAGGAATTTTTTAATGACTATAATTGATCTAATCTAAATCCCTAAATAAGAGAATAGCACGCTTACTTGCTGCTTGTAATATCGCCTATCTTCTTCATCTAACAGTACTAGGTTTAGAAAATACCTCACTGAAAATCTGCGATGAACATCACGCATAGTTGGACTTAAACCATAAACATGTAGAAATAATCTAATTGGGATTGATTCGCCACGCACTGGTGCGCCATCCATTATCTCATATTTTCCAACCGTCTCCATTTCAGAAAAAGCAGTAGCACCTGTAAATAGTGTAAATAAATGGCATAATGAACCTACCGGCACCAATAGTCTCACGTTTTAGTATTTGTATCTCCATGTTTTTTATTTTAACTCTAACGAGTAAGAAGTAAATCTTCCCGATGATAACATCTTGTAAATGATATCTAAACTAATAAATACAAGAAACGGACATACTTTGACTTATTGTATTCGAATTCAATATGTAAACTATCTTCTATTCCAACTTCCATTTGGATATTGTCACTTGATTCAGAACATCTCAGCGTAGAATGCACTACGAGCTCAAATTCTTTCGTGATATCAGCTATTCTTTTTTGAATGGTAACTCTTAGAAAATATCTGTCATCTATAAAACAAAAAAACAGCACCAACTTTACCTCAAACGAACATTTGTGCCACAGTAAGATTCATATGGTTTTTCAATCCGTAGAAATTCGAATGGATAACTTGTTGAATGAGAAAGTATTCCTGGACGTGCTAGATCTTGGCATAAGGAAACAAACTCTTCGCGATTTCCACGATCTGTATACAACTCGATTTGGCCAATAAATTCGATTTTAATTCCCTGATGCTCCAGTTTCCCACCTCTTTTTAAACCGACGTTTACAGATCCACAGACGTTCTCACCATCATAATAGACGGGAAGTGAATGGATTCGCCCATCTTCACTTCTTTGTTCTTCCTTTCTTCGATGCTCTTCATCTAGCAAGTTTACTTTAATATCAACATTTTGACCAAGACCCAGAAAGCTCTAGTAAAAAAACAAGGTTAAAAAAATGGAAACTCTAAACAAATTAACGAGAAGTGACTAATCATATATGTTGAGACTTTTATTATTTTAAGTGAATTACATCTCAGTCTTCTGTTCGTATTCGTCACATACTGATCTCAGCTAGATGTGGATGAAATTCAGAGGATAAAATAACTATTTCGCCACAGTATGACATATCCTCAGTAGAAAGTACCCTCGATCCCACTAAGTAAGAACCGAGTTATATTTTATTGGTCTGTTGTGCTTATCAAATAGACAAAAATTGTATGGGGATCTAAGTGTTAATTTAATGTCAAGGTTCACTTTGAAATAGATAGATGTACTACACTTAGTTGTTATAACGCATTTGGCACCAATTTTTCGAAAACTTTGTAATAAGAAATTAGTTTACTGAATGTAAATGAACACTGCATTAATAAAAACGCATATATTTCGATCAAAATATCTAACATATATACAGGTAACAGTCATATTAGAATAACTGATATTATTAATGTATTGGATTCTAAAACGAGTTGATACTAATCAAAGTAGGATAGTTTTGAGTTATCGTTGCAAAATAGTGTAACAAGGTGAATCCAGTGTCCTACTGAAAATTCGTAGTGTTAATAGATAGTAGGCTTCAGTTTGTTAGAATTTTATTCACACCACGAGTTCTAAAAAGATTGCTCTTAATATAAAAGTGCTGTTGGTTTAAGAAAATGAAATCAATGTAGGGTAACTAAGCAAAGTAAATTCACATGTATTCTATTGACTAATAAAAATAAGCCAACTCCGTGTGAACATACATATACCACTAGTAAGCTTAACAAAAACTATCTAGGTACCATTAAAACCCAGCAAACTAGATTTGAAATGATGACACAATCTCTATACCTTACCACTAATATCTATTTTGTTATTACCTCCCCTACTCTGGGATTTAGTCCGACAATTTAGTCTCTATCTGCTAACTGAGGCATGGCAACTTGAACTAATGTACGCATGTGCAAAGTTCTTCGTTGTAAATGACTGACAAATATATAGCCAAAACTAACAAATCAGTTTTATTTTTACTCCAAATCACATAAGGCAACTCCCCAACGAAATAATGGCTGTTTAGTTAGTATCTTACATGCTGGCGGAACTTTTGGTCTAGGTATTTTTAAGGTGCCTACTGCATATACACTTCCTAAATATATTCAACTAGACGTAGCTCGGTAAGGACAAAGCACCGTTGTTACATTACTAGAAACAAAAGTAACGCATTAACCATATATGTTAAAGTTGGTTAGCCTTGATAATTATCTTATACATTGCTAAAACTACCATCGCATAAGAACCAATATAAGCAAAATGTAAAGATATTTTCCAACCGTTTATGCTGATGGGCATGTCCACTTCAGCCAAAACGGACGCAGACGACGAAAGTTTAAAAGGTCAGCCAGGGACATTCTACGGAATAATACAAAATTCGGTGCTTGCTGACTACAGTTCTACTGAATGCACTCGTATATATGTTGATGCTAGATTGACCTAGAGCCTAATGCTAGTGTCTGCACACAAAGACAATAAAATAAACAAAAACAGCTATAAGGTTTTTGTGAAGTGAAGATGTATGCGATTAAAACACAGTATATATAATAGCAAATAACGCACGACGACAGTCTTACCAACATAGCTAAGTAGGTAACGCATTCATTAGAATATCCTCACAAGCGGATAGTCAATAGCCAATATCGTTGTGACAAGATAGTAAAAACCTTGTGATTTCCTGGTGTTAGGGGTTCGGATTTATATTTTTGACAGTGTTTTATGCAGTATGTTTGGCTGTCCCATCAAACTAACAAATTTAGCACAAGACATTTAGGTTTCTTACTTTTTGAGTATTGAGTTATGTATATAATAGTGTAGAACTGTTTCTTTTGCTCTTAAGATTCCCTGACGTAAATGTAATTTCACCTGTTTATGTTACTTATTCTTTTAAAAAATTGTTCAGTATTGCTACTATTGTAATTCTACATTACTATATTCCGGCTACATGGTCACCAGAAGAGCGTCGCAGTAAATATGTAATTTCAGAAGCAATTATCAAGGTTTCGAGAAGTCATTATGTTGGAAGGAATACATAATGGGTAACAAAGAAGAGAAGTATATTACAATGCAAAAGGTGTAGAAATGTCATCAAAAGGCTTGCTAAGGTACTTTACGATATTAGACGGCAAAAAGGGACAAAAAGAGAGAAATAAAGTAAATTGTACTACATTAATGCGTTTCGTTACCCTATATATCTGTGATTTGTACCCCGGTTTATGAACAAGTTACGCTTGCCGTACAATCAGAGCAATTACTAGCTATTGAACCCACTCTTACGACTGAGAAGAAATCCGAAGGCACTGGAGGATGGATGTGAAATAATATTTGATCGCCAACAGTGCTTCAGTGGGATAGCAACATCTAAGCTGTCAAACTAGAATGAGATGCTTCACACGGTGGTTTGAGTCGTGATCTGGTGGTGATGCTTGACCGCGCGCCTTCAACTAGTCGTGTTTGCTAAAACAAACATGGTCAGCATCAATGTCGAGAGTGTATGCAACTTTTTTTATTTTGGGGACTATTTATCGCTACACATCTTAAATAAATGATAATTTTACGAGGTGGAGATTATTAAGAGTTATGCTGAATTATAAAATATGGGTTATAACCTCAACAAATACTGTTTTTGCTTTGCTTCCCCTAAGCGACTGCACGGTCATTAATGTTTTGACTCATCAACCGAAAAGCATTAGTCACTAATTTGTTCGACGTTTACGAATTGATTTATCAAGGTTTGTATATTCCAGTAGAAAATTTTTGAGATTAATCATCATTATGAGATTAATCATAAGGTTTTGGACACTTTACATGCAATAAATAGGTTCATTTATTAAGAAAGCAACAACAGTCGTTCATACAGTATTCAGCTACATTTCGCTAAAAATATATGACGAATGTGTTACGCTTTAGGATAAACGACCACAGCTAATGTTATGATCGCAGTTTAGTTATATACATTTTATACAAACTTTGTTTTCGATTATACGAATAAAATGCATATAGTTATTGCTTGTTTTTAATTGATTACTGTTGCACTCAGTTCAATAATTCTATAATTCTAAATTATCTATAAATCACTGTATACTGCTGTGACTAATATATATCGAAAAACAAAAGACTAAATGTATATTTCAGCGTGGTCACAATGAATTAATGAGAATAGTGTCAGAACAGAACGTCGTTATAGCTGATATGTTCGTCCCAATCACAACGTATGAAAAAATATAGTGTGACCTCGCTAATTTCCGACTAACAGGCCTCAAGACTGAATGAATAACACAAGATTGACGAACCAATTAGACAGAATCGTATAGTATTGCGTACAATCCTATATATATACATAAAATCAGACTACACCGTCAACCAATTAAGAGACTAACATTCATACAAATACGAGTAAAAGAGAATATGAACTGTAATAACTTATACACAGTCATTCAACTGTAGTTCATAAATGAGAAATAACACATTAACAGTTAGTGCATTAAACGTAAAGATAAGGGAAGGGATACTGAATAAAAATAAAATGTTCACTTTGCACATAATCAAAGACAAAAAAACAGTTCCCGAAGATAGTCAATCTTCTTTAGGTGCCTAACATTTCAAATGTAAATCCTACAAGTAAGGAATCATGACAAGCTCCGAAAGTTACCAACCTCCAAGTTAAGTTCACCTACATGTTGAGCATATATACAACAGAGAAAAGTATAATATGTAAAATATTCTGTAATGTGTTGTCATTAGGTGCTACAGTCTTAATGGGGCATAATGTTCAAGTAATAATGTAGAATAATTATCACATAACTGTATTCTCAGCCATTATCATCAATCAACTAAAAAACATTAATTTTTTATTGAAACAGTACATTCACATAATTAAATACATAAAAAACATTTGAATTTTATATCACAAATTTATTTGTCTTAGATATCCATTAAATACCAGAGAGCAGGTGATAAATGTTCCGTCGTAGAATAAGGCTCTTCAGAAGTATCCATCAATAATCACATTCAGGAATCGAGCTAATCATCCTTAGAATTCACAAAAAATGCTTGACTATTAGACCACTCACCCAGATTTCAACCGTTGTCATTTTTAACTCATTCGATGGCTATCTAACTCAGATCAGTTGTAATATCAAATTCAAACTCAACGATGTTCATAACACCCAGTTACGTGTAAAATGTTTGTAAGTAAGATAAAATTAATGAAAATTCATAATTTCAAATAATGCTTCATTGTTATCTATGAAATTCTATCATATGTTGGTCAATCAAGAAAGATATTAGTTATAAAAATGACGATGTGCATCCAATACGATTTATGAACATTTTTTGTGTAGCAATGATTCAATAGTTTCAATGTGGTTTATTTATTTTATTCAAACCAACTAACTTAACGAGCGCGTTATCAATTAATGCATCCATATGAGCTGTAACTGCTCTACACAGTTAAGTTTTAGTTATGTAAATCTCAAATGTCTAGATTGTATCTTTTATTTTCATTACTTTTATTTTAATGTAGTCTCTTATAAATTCAAATAAGCTACTGTTGATTATTTTGCCATACGTTAGATTTATATCGATAGATGATTGTCAATACGGCTAAGGTGTATAATCGTATCAGTTGATCAATATAGATAACGTGTTCTCTGTTTACTGAATCGATTCTACTGGTTTATAAGTTGTATCCACTGTAATTTACCATAACATGACGTGCAATACCTATAACCAACCAATCCAGTCGTTGTTTCTTCAGGTGAAATCAATTAACTTCACAAACCCTATTTTAGCAATAATAACAATAATATCCCTTTCTACATTTCTGAAGACTACACTATACCTCAGTAATAATCTATGAAGAACACTGAAATAAAATGCATCAATAATCTTGATTTCACTGATTCACCACAAAATCTAACTTCTTATTTAATAAAATTTAATGAAAATAGAACAGTTGTTACATCATTAACTAGGTACTAAAGTCATTCAACTACACAATAATCGATAGTTATTCAAGATTTCATACTAATGATTAATAACTTCATCAGTTAATCTATTTTATTGCAACAAATTTTTACAAACAAAACTGTATTTCATAATTTCATTCATATCAAGCTGTATAATCTGTAAATAATTTCATGATACAGAGAATATATTAGTGAATTGATTAGTCCTAGTATTGTCTAGTATAATCTGGTAATAATTGCTTGAATCAAATGTCAATTTACTAATGAATTAAAGTAAGTCTATCAAGTTTGTAAAGTACTCAATTTGATAAGGATAAATGTATATTTGTAACATCAATCACATATTAAATGAGAATTTTCGTATTACAGTATAATTAATTGTTTCAATTATTTTATCACATGGAAGTGTAATGTGCTAGTTATAAACATGTGGAGACTAAATAGTAGATGTTTTAAACAAATATAGTACACATGATAGAGAAAGAAGTAAGGCATTCTACATACACATAGGTTCTACATAGAAATTTGTAACAATTCATTGTTTCTGAAAAAAATTGAATACATCTTTATTAAAATGCACATTTATAATGTAGCTATAAAGTGTTTGTCACTATTGATTGTCTATTGATGCCAATGATCATTTACTCTGTTTGACTCGGTTCATTTGCGATCGTGGCAGTAACCATCTTAAGTGTTATTGGTCGTTTTGTGTGATAGATCCAAGAGAAATACCACTTGAAACGCCTTGTAATTTATTGGTAATTCTATTTTGTTAGACCTTGTTACTATCCAGAAAGTTGCTCATATTTTTAACTGTTGTACAAATATAAGTGTGTTATAACGATTGTGTTGTTTCAACTGGCACAAGGGTTGTGTGAAGAATTAACTTGTAACTGATCTGGATAATTAGATCGTGCGTAAACACTCAAAGGCTGGTGGTAACCTAGTATTCTAATTCAAAGGATCTAGTCAACAGATAAATGGCCAATCATATTTGACAGTGGTATTTCGTGATTGAAAGTATAACTTCTAAAACTAATGTTCATTTGTGAAATCATGACTTTTTCATGAATTCCGTGTAAATTACAGTCACTTCTTAATACATCGTATGACTTAAAAAAATAAAAGCTAGGTTTTAGAACCTTTTTTATAGGACTATTTCGTTTCTGTTGTTATCATGCACCTCACCCTAAACTACCGTTAGAATAATGAACTTTTGGCATATTTTTCATTTTGGGACTAATTAACTGTGTACCTGTTACTATCCCCACCCTCAGTTTGCAGTCATTATTGTTCTTGTTTTGTACGAATACGATTTTCCTCATGGATCGATTGTATCATCAGCATTCGTTTGCATATAAACTAATTAGTGAAATAAAATTTACCTTTTTGGTTTCAGGTACAATTATTTTGTATTCTCCAATTATACTTGGTGACTAGGAATATCAACGGAGAGGTATAAGCATATAATAAACAGTCTTTGTATTTGGTTGAGGTATTGGTTCCTAGCCAAGCTTTTTTAAAGTACGTATTCTTTGAAATCATGAATGGAGAGATACTTTGAAACAAATAAAAAAGTTTCATTTCATCTTGTCCCTGAAAAAGTGCTACACAGTAATCTATAGTAATTGATTAAAATAGTTTACATAAACTTAAGATAATTTACATCCCAACTACCATCAACTAGAGAACAATTAGACAAGAAATTCCATTGAATATTTGTTTTGTCTCAATTTGAATTATTTTATTGGATTGCAAGCACACAGTATAATCTATACAATTAGTCTGAATGAATCAAGTTAACAGACATCTGTTCTTCTCTAATGCATTGCGAATAGTGGAAATATTCTGTTATAAGCAATAAACTATATCAGATTTAATTCGTAACTGTTTATTATTACCTGAAATTGTAATCTTTCTACTTTGCTTTTTCCATGTTCATAATTTTCAGTTTTCTGCATAGATCTAAGTTTCATTACAATCATCTTATTCTGTGTATTGTTTTTATTTTATTATTGATTACCTACCTTATTTACGTATCTAAGATTCATAGTAAATGTTCTTTTATTATGAAATTAGGATTATCTTTTATTTTGTTGCATACAAGCATTCTAATTGATATAAAACTTATAAGTTGAAGGTTGCTGGTTTGTACTTCATAGTTTATCAATAAAGAAAAGTTATATGTTTATTAAAATAATCTGTGTGTACCAGCTTACTTGTTCTTATAAGTTAAGTTATATAGACCGCACATAACGCGTACTTTTTGAACGAATATAACCTGCATGGTTATCCAAAGGATGCAGAAAATCTTTGAACAGCTTAATTCTAGAAAATTTAGTCAATTCAAGCTATGTGCTGCCTCGGGAATCAGCGTTCAAAATCACTAATATGATAAACAGATCTAGCTTCAAGGAAGTTTAGGTCAAGGATGTGTGAACAACCGAGGAGTTGGCAATTCAAAAATTGCTGTCTTATCTTTGTATTCAATCCCTGACTTTATAATGGTCTTGAATAAAAGAAAATCCCCTGGATTCTTCATTTAGTTGATTTTCTTTCATATGCCTTAATTGTCTTGCAAGTTATTGTTTTCACCTATTTTCATCTTAACGTCCGTCAAGCTCATAATTACATTTTACAACTCTTCTACTACATTTTAATGACTTTTATTGTGAATCGCTACATCTGATACTTGAGAATTTTGATAAATTTCTGCCAACTTTTTTATATGATGCGGGACTTCCTTAGGTGACTACCTGCAGAGATAAGTTAAGAACCTACCCCATCCTACCTAGTTGGGTACAACTAATTGTTGATTACCTTGATAAATAATGCAGTTCTGTTCCATCTGACCACAGATAGTTACGTACTAAAAGTACTGTTAATATGAAACTCCAGTAAATGATCTTATCGAAAAGAAATTTTTTTCCGCTGATGTCTTCATTTCGAAATCACTAATTCATTTGAAATTAATAACCAATCAGTATTTTATATGATATAAAGTAATCAAAATGAGAATGATTAATCGCTGTTATATCACGTAAAGATCGAAGTGGAAATTTTAACATTAGAGACCTATCCAGAATTGCTAACGCCTACCAAAATTGAGGATTCCATTATGGTACACAAAGCTGAGGAGTTCCATACGAGAACAAATTGTTTGTCTAGTGCTTTATAATTTATAATATTACTTAACCGAAATCAATCTATAATGAACACAAACAATAAAAAGAGATATCTTGTAATCTTTATCCGATTTAACTACTAGAAGATACATACTAGAAGATATGTCATTACATAGATCCTTTCCAGTAAAGTATTATTTCAAAGAACGTAATCCACTCAGCATCAACTTCATGGATAATTTAAAACTTTAAAAATTTTAACAATGTATCCTATCAGATCATCTCTTCAGACTCATTGTAGTGTGATAATGTTATGTTATTTATCGCTTTTAAGTTTGAATATGAAAGCAACGAATCACTTTAACAGACATTTTACAGAAAACTGCGCATATGCATTTAACATCAACTGAATAGTAAGATCAACAATGAATCACAATAGTTAACAGTATAATTTTAGAATGAAATGACGAACACACCAACTCTATACACCATACATAACATAATTTATTAAACAAAGTACAATGATGAAAACATTTCGATCAATTCACATGCGCATTGTAATTCTACAACGTTTGTTGAGAACTTGTTTACTTTGTAGTCACATTGAATTATTTTAACAAGATAAAGAGAGAAAACGATGTGGACCTAATGTTCGTAATATCTGACTGTAAACAAAAGCATCCAAAAGATAAGAGTATAAAGGAAGAATTGGATGGAAAGTACAAATAAATAGCAGTATTTTATGAACATCGACATTTACAATACCAACCCATGCGCGAAACAAGAAAGATTAACTGTTGAGAAATCATTCAAGTGTACAGTAAAACCTCATGTTACCTTCAAGTAATAAATAATATAACATCAGTTACCAGAATGGAGTACTAGGAATTACTGCGTTAATTAAATAATGAAATTGTGACGTTTTTAATTACAAGATAAATATTTGTGAAGTTAGATCTCAATCGCTGAGGAAATCAATGTGTACTGGTTTAGAACGAGTTCTCAAAACACACAGATACTTTAGTCGATTAATTAAAACACATTCGGAATCGATGTGAAAATATATGTATATGAAATAAATGACACCGTATCCCCGAAAGAAAAGAGGGTTCAGTTGCATCATGATAAGTGGTTTGGTAACTTATGATATTGTGGGAGAACAAAATGAAGAGGAATCTGTCAAATGAATACAAAACATTGCTGATCTTAATGTCGGTTTGTTGAAACTAAATGTTTATTAAAAATACATGGAGATAAGGAGTCGTCATTTTAGGCCAAGATGATAACACATTTGATACATGATACTCATAACACGCTTTTTTTCATCAAAAATGATAGATCAATCAATCGATAAATATATTACAATGGATCACGTTGTAGAAAGTGACTCGTGAATGTAAATAGAATAGATTTCAGTAAACACAATCAATGTGATTCATCTGACCATATTTGAATGGGTGTTAGTACACTCGAGATTTTTGTTCAAAACAAAGTACAAAACAATTATAATTTTGCTAAACTTAAACGGTTGATAATGAAGGATGAATTCAATGATGATGAAAACCAACAACAAGTGTTTGCTCATCTCGCTCACACACAAACCACTTGTCAATAATGGTAAACTCAGTCTAATATCTGTTAGATTTTATTCAATTATTTCAATACTTGTCAACAGAATCACTAAATGGCTGTATTCGATGGAAGTACAATTCACTCTAACATTACCAGGCAAGTGGATTACAGTCAATATGATGAATAAGATTGTTGGATGATTTGAAGCGGTGTTAGTAAATTTGTGCACTTCTGTATCACGACTTTCATTAAAATTCAACAAGTTCACATATGCAACTTATACATGATTCTAATGAGACTCAGTTCATCATTAACTGAATACCAGTGTGAATTATGTATATCATAATCAACAGAAGTACAATGTATATACAATATCTGTATAGATAAATTGTATGTCTATCATTCATCTGCGTGAGAATGAAATGACCTCAGATTGAAACGTACAATCTTCGAATTCCATCTTATCAGCTAATAAACAATCGCATCTTTGTACTCTAATAATTCAGTCAATATATATGGTGAATCACTGTTCACAGACAGCTCTGTTGAAATGAATACTGCTCAATTGAAGGATTATAGGTTAAGTATGCATGATGGAATCGAAGGTGCGTACTACTGAAGAGTCTCATTCCAGAACAAAGCAGCTACCCAGTGCCCCCTTGGATTTCAGTGGTAACCAACTGACTTCAATTTGTGATGAATGTAAGCAACGAAATAAAATGCTAGACTTCACAAAACCTCCCCAATTCGATTGTGTTAGTTATTGGTCATTTTGTAAATATCTTTAGTGCTGTTATATGATTAGCGGAAAATTTGTTATGAATATTGATAATTCAAATAGCAGTATAATACACATGCACTTAAGGATGTTATTGCTTTACTGAGAATTAATAGTGTGAAATTATTTTATTTTATGTTATATGACACATTCTGTGAGAAATACACTGAATCTATCGGTATGATTTAACTAAAAAGTAGTTTTCATTTTGCGCTTATAATTTTGTTATTTTTCATAGTTAAACTAATAGAGTGTAATGAAGATTATATAAATGTATTGCCTGTTTTCGAAATTCAATAGATACTTGTGAGATTTGAGTCCCTGAAAGCCATCTTACTCCAATCAACTTAAAAATTATTGTATTAACTTTAGAAACTCGCATATCTAATCATAGAATGTAAAATATAGACGTTGAAGCACTTAAAAATTACTGTCAGAAAGGCAAACGTTTTCAATTCTTAGTTTTAAGGAGAAGGATTTCGTTACGATGACTTGAAAGACAATAAAGCAATATCGTAAATAAATTCACACAGATGATTATTTCAAAGTAATGTTCATTATCTCCATTATACCAATAAAGAAGTATACTAAAACAAAAGTAATGAAGGCAAAATCAAAATAAGAAAGCAATAAAATCTCTATTGGTAGAATTAGGTGGATGCAGTTGGTTTCACCAATTTGGTCAACACGAGTTTAGCTTTCTCAATAAGTTCATTAGATAATTCATTTGAGCTCTTTGTAGCTGTCTCATAACTTTTAGCTTGATTAGATAGCCAACATTTTGCCTTATCAACTATTAGACACCATTCATTTTTCTTCTCTGGCATATATAACTCCAGAAATGCAATCACCAATGCAGTTCCCCATGTGACATCTGACAGAAATGAAGATTTCCCTAAACGCAAACCAACAATATATACACAACTTTATGCAAACCAATAAATTAGGTGACAAAAATCTATTCGTAAATATTATTTACTAGTTTACAGCTGTATGACAAGCATCAAATAAGTGGTAGCTTCAAACGTTTTACTCAACATTTCTATGAGATTATCATATTTACTAATGTCTAATGGACAACAAGTTTATTTTGAAACACATTATTACTGTCGCAAGCGTCGCCATCGATCAAAATGAGGATGCGAATATCAAATGTAGTTAGCATTAAGATTATCTTGGGATGTAGATAGACAAAAAATTTCGACTAAATAAACAAAATTTAACTATTTTACAGTCTCTATCAATATGCTTAGTTCTTAAGTAGTAATACAGTTAACCATGTGGTATTTCATCCAATTAGTGTATTTCATAAACTTTCGTTAAGTAAAAACAATAAGTATTGTAGGAGTAATGGATTTAATTTCATGTACTTTAAGTCTTCCACACAGACACTGATTAGTATAAATAAGTTAAATAGGTGTATTATTAAGTGTATATAGTAATTACAATTACACTGTACACATATAAATGAACGAAATAGGTGAGAGAGGTTGTAGCGTAATCAAGTATGACAAATATGTGCATCGCTGTGAGTACCGTGGGAAAAAATCGATAATAATTTTCAAAAGTAGGGAAACAGAAGTGAAGTTGATCACAATCACCCATATGTTCCGAATTCGATGATTGATAAGGTCGTGAGCTGATTTATTAACACAAATCAGTGTGTGCTTAAAAACATGGAGCACAGGTAGTGAACTGAATTCATCTCGATCTTACTTTTAAGATCTATTTGATAATCAAGTTCTAGATCAATATGCATGTACAATTAATGAAAATATCTGAAAAAAACATCCAATCAAGTCATGAAACTACCTGGTTCTTTTAGGTACGCTGTCACGTCATCAAGAGATATTGCAAGGCATTCACATAAAGAAGAATCTAAAGTCCATGATCCTGAAAAACTTTGCAACTCAGCAAGTTTTATATGCTTTTCCATAATTGTCTTAACTGGAACTGGTTCTTCATATGACTCTAAATAAAAAAATGAAAGAAAATCAAACATTGTCTATTTTAAGGAGTTTGTTTTAATATATGTATACTATAAGTACCTGATTTGTTAAATGATCAGAAAACTCTCATTTTAAAGAATTACCTCCGAATCAATCTTAAATTGTTGAGTGATACAGTTTCAGCGAAATTCTGCACGGAATTGTATAACGAAATAAATTTATAGTTGTTCCAAAGTATAAATGTGGCCAATGAGTAAGTAATAAGGTCATTAGGTCACTTGGTGCTCTACTATTCATTTAGATTAAACAGTATTCATTATTTATTAGCTAGTTACTACTTCTTATTTGACACATATTAACATCGGACATACTTCATGCATTTGGAATACAGATCAAAAGGAATTGTTTACTTAGATAATTTCTAATAATGGCAACCACTACAAGTCACAGAGCATAACGAATTTAATGTGGATTGCAGTGATATATTAATTGTTACATGCTGATAAATCGACTACACTGAAAAACTCGAACTAGTCAAGATTAATTTAATAACTAAAGTATGTCTTACTCGACACGGGATCTAAGATCCTTAATTCATCTATACATGTGGTTACCTGGTGAAAAGTTAGGCAGTGTACTACAAAAAGATGGAAAGTTGATTAATGGATTTGTAAATCTTTATCGACTGAAGTGGTTGTGAAATGCATTAAGCATGCCTAACCCCCACCGATGTTGGTTGGTGTAGATTGAAAGAAAACTAGCAGCAGAAGAACCAATTATGGTACCGATCCATGAGGTCATTGACTATTTATCAGAACCAAGTTGAAAGATGCGGACTACTTAGTTTGGGTCCGCGTTAATGTTGTAACTAATGCTTTTAGATATTGTGTGACTAAAAGTCGATCAGTGGAGCAGATGGAAACATTTCTTATGTCTTCGTATCTTGAGTTGCATTATTCTATCATAAACGTATTTTTATCTTATCTTACCGAACTAAACTCTCAATGGTTAGTCCCTCTCGTTAGATTTATCACAACATTATTTAGGCTCCTTTTTTCTTCATTTTGTTGACTTCGTTCGGTCGTGAAAATATATGGTAGATTGAGCCAACGGACAAATGTGACAGTCGTTACGTTGCCTAAGACTGTCGTTTAGCCAAAGATCCCCAAATTATTATGACATATCTCTTTAATACAAACCTGATATTTAATGCTCCATCGACTGATGTCAGTTAATGAAACTTACTTTTATACTTGTATAAAATCACTACAAATTAAAGATCGCATTCACTGTAATATAAATATATATCCATACTAAACAACATCAGTAATATGGGAAGCCCAGCATGCTTGACATATTCAATCATTTGACAGAATGAAACAAAATCAACATCAGTCTCACATGTTACACAAAAAGAAACAGTTAGTTGGCAATAACAGTAACAAATATGATTTGTCATGCAATCAAAGAGCTTACCGATTGATAACTTGACAAAACATCAGATAATAAATTTCGATCATTTTAAAATAGGTCAAGAACACTTAAGAGGCAAAAAAAATTATGAGAATGAAGTTGGACAAATCAGTCTTAATCTAAAATGACTACTAAACAATATGCAACTAGTGAATTAAAGCGCTTATTCAGTCGACTTTATGAACGTTTTAAATTTACACAAATCAGATGATAAAGTATTTAAAGTGAATTTTTAGAGAATTAGACAGTCACGATATGTAGTTCAATGGTAAAGTAGATCGAAATGTTCATATGAAAAAGAATTAAGATTAAAATAAACGATCACTCTAGAAAACTTAGCACCAACTTCTGTGAAAACATGGATGAATAGTTGGTAATAGACTAAAATACTATTTGTAAACATTTATAATAATGTGGCTTTAATAATATTCTATCTACAACGGCTATCAAACATTAATACAATTTACGATTGCAATAGGTAACTGACTAAACACTCACTTTCTTGATATTCTCAAATGACAAGAAAACTTGATTGAACCCACGAAAAATCTTTACGGAATGGTCAGCTTTTAAGCTTCTACAGCTGGCTCCATCAGTAGAAAAAAGAATCTAGTTATATTGCTAGTGACGTGGATCTAAATTACAGTCCCAACATCATAAACGAGAAATTAAATCTCTTAGATAAAATGTTTATAGAAAATGAATATCCATCAGGATTCATTGACAAGAATATGAAGTCGAAACACCCAAAAGTACCACTAATCTCCGTACCAAGGAAAGAACTTTACAAGAGCATTGATTTCAGTGGTGGCAAAGAAGAAACGAAAGATTTTCAGCTTTCTCAAAAGAACTTTCTTTACAGCAATCTTAAGGTCAGTATTCTCTTATCGGTGTATATTCGACAACAGCCGAAAGGAAAAACTGACCACCACCACAGGCACTGACCAATTTAATTGATCTTATGGAGTCTATGTATATAGGACATTCAAGAGGATTCAAAAACATTATTGGAAGAGAAAAAGTAGGGAGGAACAAATTCACAAAACGCCCCATCATCGAACACTGTGTAAACTGGAGTCGTTCGATGAGCATAGACTCTGCGTTTAAAATCACTTATCTATAAGATAAACGAGAATGTGAGTATCTGTTTTCTCAGCTTTGCTTAACCGTTTTCTATACACTTATGAAAACTAGGACAGTGTGTTCAAAAGACATTTACTCAATCCCTGTTTCCATAACGGTCTTAAGCATTGGTTTTTATTTCAAAAGCAGTTACTCTTCTGCATTTTATTTCTGCGTTGACATATTTTCATTACTGCTTTCAAATTTATTTCTGAACATATTTTATCTCATTTTTTATATTCGTCACAAATTGATAACAGTCGGGTATCATTGATAAAACTGAGTAAAAAAATAGATAGTTATTTTGTCCTGATAAAATATTTCTTATGATTGTGCTCCTAATACTCCACTAGGGATGCAACCCAGCACCTTCAGGCCTCAAAGCGAATGTTTAACCACTAGTACTACTAGATTGATACTGCTGAGGAATCTCATACCAGGATGAAACAGCTGTCCATTGCTTCCTGGTTTTCACTAATACCCAAGTGAGATCACTCTATGACAAATAAAAACAACAACTTAAAACCAATCCTAACAAAACTACATCAACTTAAGATTTTATTACGATTTTAAGTTTTATCTTATTACGTTACACAACTATTTCTTTTTCCATTTATCAATCCTCTATGACAGTTTGGTGAATACTTAGCAACAGCATATTATCGTTATTATCAATACTTGTTTATTGTTAATAATAAATATTAATTAGAAATGTTAAATAAAACAGAGATAATTGCGAGTGTACAACTTTAGAAATGAATTCATCGATAAAAGAACTCTTCTCTAAACTATATTCTTGTACTACACATGCAAAATCATCTTTTCTTACTATAAGCACTCAATATATATGTAAATTAGTAAAATCTATTGTGATTGAATTAGACCAGCTGAAATATTTCTTCAAGTGACTGAATTACATTATATAACAGTGAAACTAAAACTTGAATAAACATGAATACTTAATGATGTTTTATAGTATTAAAAATAATAAAATTAAAACAATTCAAATTATTGCATAATTTTTTACATTGATTATAATGCATAATCATACAGAAAATGATTACGGTAGTACTTATTTTGATGGATAATGTTGAACACACATGAATATTGCTAGTTAGCAAAAAGCTTTCCTTTGAAAATCTGTTAACTTAGGAAGAATTTCTGAAAAAGAATGCATACATCAAATTTGTAAATGATAATTTGTCTTAAGGCTTCGATAACCTTAATCTATGTTAGGAAACTTAATAGTAATCACTTAAGGAGATTTGTAAGCATGAAGAAACGAAATAGAGAAGTGATGGAATGTTATACTACAATAGATAATCAATAAGTTGCTAAATAATGGTAGAATTAGTACATTTAATTGAACTTAGCCTACCTGCATCACATGACGCCGTATCAAAGCCCAACGAACCACTGAAACAGCATATTGGTGGGCCTAAAGTAACAAAGAACAGTTTAAAATATTCGATTAAACATAAATGATATTATAATTACTACAATCCATATTGTCACTGTTAATAACTCAAAAATAGAAGGAAACAGATATAATCTAATTATTACTTGTGAAAGAATGAATTGTTCTAGTATGAATACAAATTGAATTAGAAATCTCACAAGATAACTTTCGATTCAGTATTATGAAGGTAATGCTGTCATAAACCAAGAGAAGGGTAATGTTATAAGTGTTGCTATTCAATGTGAGTTATTTGTAAAGCATTGGATATACACTATATAAATAAGGTAATTATTACAGATGCTAGATAGTCGACTGTGTTTTAGGAGATATTTGCTCACGTGACTCAGTAGATTATAGATATTCCCAACCTTTCCCTCAAAATTTTATTCAGACACAGGAATCCGACTGTCCGATAAGCAACATGTTAGTAATCTACAGTAATTGCAAAAGAGCTATATGTATAGTATGAGAACAGAAAGTTTTATTTCACTTTGATATACTAAACTATATTGTGTTTGCCATCATCTATTATTGTTATTTGTTCTTGTTACGCAACATATTTTTCAACTTTTTCCCTATCACACAGCTTTTTTTAGTATTTCATACAACAGGAAAGTATGTAATCGACGTAGACTTGAGTAGCACGATTCATTCATTAACTTCTTAATACAGGATAGATCGGAAAGACACGAAATATTGGACTAAAAGTATTTCTCTTATAAACCATACTAGACGGTTATTAGTATTTTCTTCATTGTAATTACAATATGGTGTTACATCATTTGTTGTATTTTAATGCTTTACTTGAATTCCAATTTTACTTGGTGAATACGATATAACTGTGAAGAAAAGCATATTTCCAGGTTAGTGTCTTTATTCACTGCAGCATTGATATGCCGGGCACCCAAAGAAGATTGATTATCTTTGAGAGCTATTTATTTGTAGACTATTTCAGCATTTTCGGTTGTATACAAGGTTAACATTTTATTTCTATTATTATTCAGTTCCCCTTACCCTATCGTCCGAATGGACAAATTAACTGTTAGTATATCGTTTATCATTATGAACTATGGTTAATTCATTGTATGTACGTTACTCCAGTTCACACTAACTATTACTCCTATTTTGTGTAAATGTTAGTTTTCTAAATGGTTGACTATGTGGTCAGGTCTTATGTATATATAAAGGAATATGTGATACATAATAGGATTCCGCCCGGTTGGCCTATCGTTTTGTATTCTTTTATTTCCGGCTTGGGATTGAGTGAGGATAAGACAGATGCGCAGTTATCGACTAGGCAACCGATCGGCGTACGATATTTCAAGTTTTTTGCCTCATAATAAGCCTGCAGTGAAATAATTTAATTTATCATTATCGTTATAGAAATATGCAGATTCTTGACATTCACACTCTAATCTCAAGCACCGCTGAATCTGAAAAGTCAATACAAGTTGAATATGTTAATAAGCAGAACATGCGCCGTCTGTACTGCAATATAAAGCAGCACGATTTATAAGATCATTTAATGAATGTTTCATTATTTCCTATCATTACTGAGCAGTACAAGATGCAAATAGTGTATGAAATACAGTGTAAGGGTTATTCAATAGTTAAAAGATCACTACAAAAACAATAAATATCTGAGTCACTAAAAAGCACTGAAATAACTGGAGCTTACCAATACTTGAACGGCGAAGACTGTAGCCTCTAGATGAGCCTGTAGAGATGCAAGAAATATAATGAACATATAACTAAAAAGGTATCTCGATAAAGAGAGTAATTTGGAAACATAATAATATCCGATGAGAAAAACAACATTTAGCAAAACTGATTCTCCAGTAGATCTGATATCATTCTAATGTGGATGAAGAATTGTTATTTCATTGATCTTCAGAATCAACTATATAAGTATAGTACTTTAAAGGTTAATTAGATGGAGTAAATATATTCTGAAGAGTCAACATCTAGTAATACAGATAATAAGTCTGCGAAACTAAAACATCAGTAAAAAACAACTAAACTCAAATAGACCAGATAAAACTTAATGAATAAATAAAGGTTCAACAAATTGAGTCTAATTGGGACTAACAAAACTACAATCATGTAGATGAAAATCATATATAAGAAATGTCTCACGACTTAAACAGCCAACTAAGGAAGAGTAACACTAACTCAGCTTCACTAACAGATACTTCCGATCATCTTACAGTTATAACTACATAGTATGACGCTTTAAGTCACAACCACATCTAGGCACCTAACCTAATGCCTAGTCCCACTGTTTGCTTACATATATCAATAAAAATCTATAGGTTATTGACTCAACCGTGTGAAAAGCATAGATTCGCTGGATCTATTAATTCTGACTGAAAGATAGTGAACAATACTAAAGTCCAGAGTGTTGCAAGACTGAACTGAGTAATAATATTTATTTATGAGTATGCATAACAATGAAGACGGCTAACTAAACAGTATGTTTGACACTCTCCTGAACTCCAAACAACATAAGCTAAAGGATAGTTTGTGGGTAAGTAATACGGCTCTTGACCTTCAAGGAGCATGAGGCAAGCATACGTACGTAATAATGGATTACATGAAAAACACTTCTACTGATTCTTATGAATTATCAAACAAGTGACACTTTAATGGTTTGCATTCGTCACGGGTTAGTTTCAGCTGAAAACCAGGAAGTACCGGACAGTTGTTTTCTCCTAGTTTATAACTCCCTAGCAATGTATACCCTCGATTCCGGCAGAGAATCAAAATCAGAGTCTTCGGAGCTCACTGAGAAAGCCTAATCGTATGCACCGCTAGGCTGGCTGAAGTCCAACGATAGTTTTCACTTCCATCAACTTGTGATATAGGGCAACGGTCATCCATTGTCACTAGTCTCACTCGTGACAAGTTTAAACCCGACCAGCCACGACTGCTCACTATAACTTCGGAAACATCTTGAAGTTAGTCACTAATGAGCTGATTATTGTAATTTAAATGAGGTGGTTATGTGGAGATAAGGGTTAAGTTTAGCTGTTTGCATTCATCACAACTAAACTTAATACCTATCACCACAAAACCACCTCAATTAAATAACCCTTTACTGTAAACGTAGCATCTTATAAAGAAACGGATAACAATCAACAGATAGAACATACTTGAATTTGTGAGAGGTTTAAAACAGCAAGTTAGTATACACACTGGAAAAAACTTACCACAATCAACTGTATCGAAACCACAATTCGCTGAAGGCATTGCGCATGCTACAACTAAGAATTAAAACAATGAGATGGTTATTACTTCATAAGAAAAGAGTGATTACCATGCATAAATAATCTGAATACAATCTTTATCATGGATATTTTAACTACAATGACAGTCACTAAATAAAACATTTAACAAATAGTCAACGATATTACAATTGAAAATAATATTGTTTTTAAAATTAACAATCAATTGATTCAGAAGGAACACAAATAAATTAACAGGAGTAATCGTTTATTAGTATATTCAGACATGTTTAAGACTTATTTGAAATGTATGTGGTAGAATTCAATACAAGTCGAGATGATTATACTGACAGCCTGTATATACACTGCTAATCACAATGAGAGAAGTAATATTGACGAAAGTTGAAAAACTAAACAGAGTATAAACATACATATACATATTATATCATGTGAGAAGTAATAATTGCATTTGAACAATATTATTGTAAACCAGTAACCAACAAAAATGCGTCATTCAATGAGGATGCGTAAAAATAATTTGAAGAATATGTCTTTAGACTGTGATCTAATTCATAATCTACCGGTCATAAAGGGCATAGGATTTAGAACAAAATGTATATTAGTTCGAGTTATTACACTAAATCAGAAAGAATGAAAAAAAAGTAAGTGACGGTTAAGCAAATGAAGGTTCTAACATTATGATTACTACGGACCACTAAATGTGAAGTCTATGTCTTTTAATAAGGCGTACATTGGCAAGTATAACGCTGAAGTGAACTGTCTTAGTATGGTGAACATAAATATATGATAGGTCAATACATAATAAACTACTTTCCACCTTTATCTAGCACTATGTGCCTTATCTCAACAATACTCACTCAATGGTTTCAATGTATGTGAGTGACGCTACACACATTATGATTAGGCTAAGTAACAATGTAGACCAGTCATGAAGTAACAAATTCGAACCCATGGGGAGTGAAACTCATTTCAAACACTTAACCCTAAGCATTCAGGCTTTAAGAAGACTTCATAAGTCAATCACTGTCTACAGTAAACAAAATAATGTCATCTGCGTACTTAAAGTATGCAAAGCTTCTATGTCCGAAATCGATATCTTAAGTTAGATGAGAAATTAGCAAGTATATGAGAAGATCGAAAAACAATGAACAAACTGGATGATGGCGATAGATTCTGCTTGATAAAGATTACTCAAATAACAGCTTATCGTAACCACTAACAGACCAAGAGTATTTCGGCTAAAAATTTTCAGTTGACATACATAACTCGTTGTCTTTCAAGAACTAACGGCCATAGACTTATCGATCAACTGGATTACATTTCATTTTTATTTAGGTACTTTGGTTATGATAAGATATCGGTAAGTAAAGCAGCAACCTACGGCTCACTACATTCAGTTTTACCATTTCCAAACAATCTACTTCACATTGAGAAAAATGCGAAAAAACATGCTCATCATAGTATAGTTCATTAGAATATTCACAATTGATAAGACAGTAAATATAGTAGAGAATTTATAACATGTGCCTTATTAGTGAAACACAGTGGATAACTTACAGACTCATTTACACATATCTTTTCAAAAGCATATAAACAGTTATTAGTGTTGATACTTCAGTTCTATACTGAAATATATACCACGAAACTCTGGTGGTCAAAAATAACAACACATTTCAGACTAACTCTCTTCCAATTGTTGCTCATCAGCTAGTCATTTTATGTAACTGTACACAACCAAAAGGATGGTGAAATAAAAGTCAGAATAAAATTGTGCATTTAGTAGAAGTTTCTTAAACCAATACACAAATTTCATGTCTTTCTCCATTCACCAACATAAAAAAATGAAATCGAAAAATGGAAACTGACTAAACAAAGTTAACTTTAAGCATATTTCGAATAATACAGATATGCTCTGGTATTCCTTTTATCAGTCCAGAGGGAAGAAATGAAATAAACCTCATCAAAGTAACCAATGAAGTAGACACGTAAATGCAACATAATGAAGAACATATAAACAATTTTTGTTGATGACATGTTGAACTTTTATACAAATTAGGTAACACCTTTCACAGAACAGTATACAAAAGTTTCTATGTAGTTAACCAGTATTAGCTAAAGAAGAAAATATAAACGTTAAATACAATTCATACAAGCCATAGTATCTTCATTCGTTAAAAAAGGAATCATCCATATGAATATTATTGAAAAAAAAAACAGAAAAAAATTAATCTTACGATACTGTTTACAGTGCATCAGAGGTATAGTGACTTTAGCTCTTTCCTTCGGGTCGATGGCTGAAACAGAAAAAGATCACATAAATAGTATGATTAATATCGTAGTAGAAAATAATAAGAGATTTTAATAGCTTTATTGTTAGTTAGGATTGTCTTATTTGCTTAGCACATATACACGGTATTTTAATTAGTAGTAAATTTTAAGCGAATTCATATGACAGAATAAAAAGTTGGAATCGTTAATCACAAAGGTTCACTTAGAGAATGTTAAATTCAAGGATGTATTGGTAAAATATCATCAACTAATCTATTGAGTGACATTCAATTCTAAATGGAAGCACAACAAATCAGTACAAATTGATGTCTGGTAAGTTAAAAAACCATCGCTCAGTCCTCTGATTAAATAATTTAACTCTTGCCAACAAATACAATGAATATGGGCCATCGCCACACTTGAAGCATACTTTAATGTAATCGAGCAATACTAGAAGATGAATGAAATTACATTATTGTAAGCAATGAAATAGTGTCATTGTTAATTAGTTTTTGAGACGAATAACTTGAAGATCCAAGTTCAGTCTGGTATGAGTTGTCTCAGAGTAATCTGGAGTTGCACACTAGAACAAAACATTTCTCTAGTATTCTGTGACTTGTAGAGATTTGCATTTGGCTACAAAAAGGAGTAATTTATCATTTGTGATACAGTCAACTAGAAGGCTTCATTTATATTTATTGTAATTACTGATGAACACATTGATAATGAAACATAAAGTTTACCGTAGAAATTAGTATCAGAGATAATATATACAACGTTAGTTGAAATTATTGCCAAATAAATTACCTAACTTCGTTGGATCTACAGCAACCAATGCAGTGAATTTCGACAATATATTCAGTTTACATGATAACTCTTCAACTTCTTCACGTATGGATTTCAGTTTTCCCTTAGTTTCATCCGACTGATCCATTTCCATACTGTGGTATTCATCAACCAGTTCATTCATTTGCACATTTCCTGCTAATCGATGAATCGGTAAATATTCTGAGAGATTCGACTTGTCTTTAAAAGATATCGCATTTGATACACTTAATTTCCACAACTTTTCTTCACCTAATATCCTATAATTGAAATTTACGTGTCCTTCAACAGTTGATGATTTATCTGTTACACAAATGTCAGAAATTAAAGGAATGTTATTTAAATGATATTTGCCATTGATCTAATTGATATGCATAAATGAAATTTAACCATAGCAATTAACTTGCTACTGTACTAATGTACACTGAATGCCTTCTAAGTGTTTATAGATTAGTTTTATGAATAAGTAAAACATATTTACGCAAGTATAACACAACATGATTGAACAATATTAAACTCGAATAAGTGTTACGATGCTTTTATCAATATAACCAAGCTATTAAAATGACAGTACTGTGATGAATGCGATCTACATAACCCCGATAACTAGGTTTTTCTTAAAGATAACAAGATTATTATCATGATATGGTCAGATCTATCAAGAGTTTGTTTTAAAGCCTATGACGAACTGCCTCACACAAATAGGGTCTATTAATAGATGGTAATGTTATTTAAATGTTTACGTTCGTTTGTCTGAAGAAAGAGCTCCTGAAAATACTTGTAAGGAAACACCAAATGTATAGAACATAAAACTGCACTATACAGAAGCATACAGTTTATTTTCGTATTTTATCTTTGCAAGAATCCTGTGAGATACACCGGAAAGTGATTCATATTTAAGGTAGTGCCAGTGAATTAATGTGCCACACAAATACTTGATAAATAAAGTCCAGCATCCAAAACAGTATCAATAAATCCCTAGTAATAATAATAATAATAATAATAATAATAATAATAATAATAATAATAATAATATGAAAAAGGAGAATGTTACAAGCCTCACAAACTTGTTACAAGTTGCACTATAACGACAATCATAGTACTTTAATCGAGTCATCTTCATCAATAGTGTGACTATATAAACAGCAATTTTTCAGGTTATGGGATATAAATAGTTCATCTGGTCAGTCAAGAAAAATTAAGCAAGATAATTTCGAACACATGTTTTTACTAAGCAAATCGTTTGCTACACACTTATATTGTTAGGATAACGTCATGTTTAGCCGACTGTTATACAATTCACTACTACTCATTAGTTGCTTGTGTCCACTAACTTAGTCTGACTGACACATTTCGATCTACTGCTCAAGACTTTTCAAGGTAAGCATTGTCTACAAATAACTGAGAATTTGAGCGTAAATCGCAGTGAGTCTTTACTGCAAAGTAGTGCTATGGTAGAAAAATGCTTGCAAATATATGTACACGTACACAATTTTACTCGCAGAGATACTATGGATATAATCGTCTACTTCTAAACTCTCAGTTAAACACTGAAAAAGTATTTTATTAATACACACGCAATTGCAGATAGTTTCACTTAAGTTATTTCTGTTTAAAAGACTAACAAGACAACAGTATCTTTTAGTTCACCTCTACAAATTAAATAATTGGTTGATAATAACTCGATTTGAACGTATCTTATCATCATTTCCCATCAACATTGTTTTTGTAAATAAATTAAAGTAAACCAAATTTATACTCCATATAGCACAAACATGTTATAAGCAGCAATAATTGTTGTACATATGTATGCATATATGCATGTACAACATAGAACTTAGCACATATGAATATCGGTTCAAGTTACCCCATTACAATTGTTGTTGTGGTAGTAGTTTAACTCAAAATGGAGATTTTTGCAACTTGCATTTAAGATTATCGTGGATACAATTATATACACTAACCAGTTTTGAAAAAGCCAAAATATGTCGAAAACTGATTGGGAAACAATGGAGATAGTCGCCTGGGAACAACAACAACTTTAATTGGTTTCTCCTTGCCATCATGGAGTTTCTCAACTAAATTCCAATCCATTTTAATATTATCAGCTCTTGGTTGTAAAGCAGCCGAAAGAGTCTCCATCACAGCTGACTGTAACTGAGAGCTAGAATAAAAGTTGAATATATTACAAATAAACGACATCAAGTCATGAATAAACACACATAGTAGTTATTCAAAACTAAACACGAGAGAGATACACAAAATCAGATATTTCACATATCTCAAGAAAACGATTTCATCTGTTTTAGATGAGACATTCCATAAGATGATCGAATTCGGATATAAGTTTCCCACCAGCAAACGATGTCTTATTCATTGTGTCGAGTAAATTGTAAAATAATTGGCTGCATTACTGCAAATGACGTCTTGTAAAATAGCAAATTAAAAGCAATCCTTACGTGTCAATTAAAAGAATCAGTCAGATCATACAAGATACAAACAGAAATATAGTTGATTCATTAGGCAAAAACGTTTGTATCTTACTACATAACATTTGTTGGCGGGTAAAATATATTGCAGCTACAAACAGTAGAGTGACTAGAGAAAAATAGAACAAGTTTAATTGTTATACTACTGGAGTGAATCTGAAAATGAATTAAGGGAGATATGATGAAAGTAAAGTTCCATAGGAAAACAGAAAGATTGAATACTTACGCATCACGAACATATGCAGCTGTCCCATTGCCAACGCGAGCAACGCCACCAATTAATGCAGTGCTTACTCCTTGTCCAAGTCCTATAGTAAAAACTCTTGCTTTATCAACATTCATCCGTACTAACCCAATAACCTAAATATTTAAAAAGTAAAAATTGCCGAAGTATAAACATTAGTATTATATCGCATTGATATATCTGGTCAATTTTATTCCACTCTAAATGGATTTAACTTATTCAGTAATACGCATAAATGAGTAGTACTAGTATCTCATAATGTACTGTAATACGATTGATAAAGTAGCTCTAATTCAATATCAAATTGAAGAAGACCTATTTTACAGGCAATTAACTGTGGTTTAAAGTTACTGATATTAATTACACACAAGTTTATGTACCATGCTCTGCAACAGGCTTGTGAGAACTACAAATATTACCCAGCTGCCTAAATCACAAATAAAATTGCAACCATTAACACAAAGGATTATAGTCGAAACTGCAAACTACAGATTCATAGTCCTCTATAACTATGACTACCAATACATAACAAAACTGGGTCAATTAATAACAAATGTACTCCTATTCATACAAGCCAAAGGTCATTATGACTCTCTTATTTCACCATTGCATAGCAAAGTCACGTGACTACAGATTATTTTTTTTGAACAGCTTTAATAACAAATGTAGTTATTTCCAATATTGATTTCCGTCGCTAATCGTATGTTAACACACATTGTTCAAACTAAGATATCACATAAGCGTAAGATATATACTATAAGTGACCTCGTTTATACACCTCAGCATTTAAGAGTAAGATATTCACTAAATTGATTTATATACTAAACAAAAATAGTTAATTAAGCAAAGGAAACATAGGCTGAAAGCAGACAACTTACCTCATCTGCATTACCTACATCACCATCCGTAAGAAATATGATTTGTTTGAACCAGCCTTCACCACTCGGTGATGAATGTAAAGCTGACTTTAGGGCATTGTAAGCTTCTGTACCACCCATATCAGCATTCAAGTCCTTTTGATAGTTCATCGCTGCATTCAATGAATCCTCAGAATAGTCTGTAGGTCTAATAATAAAAACATAAGTAGAGGGACCGCTGAGCAAGGTTTATGGAAACTATTGCCCTCAACAGAAACGATGGTCAATAACGGAAATAATTTGAAACCTAAACATTGAACTTTTATGTAGACAGTACAGTTATGCTTAAAAATGTATGGAGTTGATACTACAAGAATAACCAATCGAAAAATGGTCAAGCGTGATCAGAGTTAAGCGATTGTCACTTGGGCTTAGTAGTAACCTCTTCAGTTCGGTGAAACTATCAACATCAATCCCACTTTTCTCTTAGGTTCATCAAGAAAAAAGTATGCTTCAATGGTGTGAGAATCTTTGGAGTTTTAACTAAGTAAGAGTTTTCAAAAAAGAATGGGTGACAATCGAATAATATTATATACTTTAAAGCTAATAATAATAATAATAGTAATAATAATAATAATAATAATAATAATAATAATAATAACAATCTTCCACGTATTTTAATACTTTTTTGGTCATGCCTATAACTTATCTTTTTCTAGATTCAACTTCTGCGTCTGCGACTAACGCTGATAACTAGGTGATTTTAGCAAACAATTAACTGAAATAATAGCTACTTTCCCAACTCATCCGCGTTGAATTTGGAAGTTCATCTGCATATCCCTACATTGCGTAAACTAATTTCCAATTAACACATTCATCGAAGTATAATTACGAAGAGGCAACAACTTGGGTTCACTGTCATGGTTCGGATTAGCGCTTATAACATATTAAAATCATATCGCCTATGATAGTAATGACGTGTAGGTGACCAATATCCAATAGCTGATATTTGCAAAACACTGCTCGCATAAAGTCGAATTAGAAAGTGAGTCATGCTATGGTTATGCCCACAGTGCTAAACAAGGTTAATAAATTGGCATAGTTTCTAAACTTTCAGTGACTAAAGTGGCTGACATAAGTGATAGGAATGCCTATACTTCTAAATACCATCCAAACCAAGTTTCGATAATCTTCTTTGTAATTCAGGTTCCATACAACATCTGCTTTCCATAGTATCGTCCATGTAAACCGACTATGCAGGATAAGCAGCGAGTGAATGGTTAAGAATATATATATATATATATATATATATATATATATATATATATATATATATATATATATATATGACAATGAATATTAATTATCAGGCTGAAAAACAGCTTCTTTGAGACATTACAGGTCTGTTATATTTAGGTAATAAATGAATAATATAAATACATTTTCAGTAAACACCCAAAAGTACAGTAATCAATTATTTTAAATACTACAACAGTAGGTACATAAATAATCAAGTAAATGACTGTTGTACACTCATTAAATAGGTGGATGTTGAATACCAAAAACGCAAAAACATGAGTCAATACCAAAACCTGCGTTAGCTATTAACCAAAGTATTACAATATTAAACAATACAATACACATCATATGATGTTTCGAAAGTCTAAAACCGCTTAAGACAAGGCTAATATCGTCAAATATGAACAATACGGTCAATTCAGTAGGACATTCAAACTTTCGCATTAGAACTCATTGTAAAAATACTTTCCAGCAGAGATCTAACTACTTGTTTAATTATAAATTAGGTAAGAAAACTCATAGCGAATCGGAAATGGGAACCAACTGTATGAAAAGAGAAAGTGACCATTTATTATTCTATACACTGGAGTGATATCTTATAAGCACAATACAACTTTAGGTGCATGTCACTTAAGGAAACCTGATGAGTAATCATAGCATTAACTTTAATCAACACTCAGCTTACTCTGAAAATAAAGCAGCAAAATTACTCCCGAACCCAATAATTTGAAAGCGGCAATTCACAGGCAAACTCTTTAGGAAGAGGAGAAGAGATGTTTTAGCATAAGAAATATTATCACCTTCCATACTACCTGTAAATTCGAGTAAAAATAGCGTCATTGATAATTAGAATTCATTAAAAGTAATGTTAGGTGTAAAATTATTAACGACTGAATATGTGATCAATTAGTCATAAGAAACGTAAAACTAAGCACAATCGTTGGGATACTACATTAACACAATGAGACCAAATTAAGGAGATGAACATCAAAATATAGTTAAACAATGGATAAAATGGTGTTAGGGAAGAAACAATGAGGTTCAGGATTTAGAAGAAGTTAAAGAATTATTCCACCTGCATCACTATGACCCATTCTATGTCACATCGCCCAATGTATTCAACCCACTGATCGAAGTCAAAGCGTAGACACTAACAGAGTAGGCTGTATCTACCAACACAGCTCAGACCAACAGTCAATGACTGATGTCACAACTGTGGTTTGACTACCTCTAGTTTCCTTTGATCCTACCCCTACACCAAACAACATCTTGCGTTCAGGTAAACAGTGATTGGGCGAATGTAGTACATCTCCTAAATACCTCAGTCAACGAAGACTCAGAATCTCATCAATGGATTCGCCAAATCCACCTAGTACTTTGTGCCGAATTTCGGCATTGCTTACTCGTTCGTCCCACGGTATGCCAGTTATGCTTCAAAGACACCTATGATCACAGGTCTGAAGTCTATACATGTGTTCTATTTCTAAAGTCTATGTTTTTCAGACACGGGTCAATGCAGAGCAGAGTGATCTATGCAGTCGACTAATTCACTTTCTATCAATAATCTAGGCGACAACGTAGACTAATCTTGAAGTAGTTTTATTTAGAGGGAGAGATGATTTTCAAACATGCTTACGATGCTGTTAAAGACGGTGAAGCAATCTATTGATACCAGCTTTTATTGTCAGTTTCTGACAGATTGTATGAATGTTCAATGGTGGACTGTGGGGAGATTATCAGTTCAAGCATTAGCAGGTTATCTAACTGAAAAATGTTCAACTTTGGCTTATGAATCCACGCATTACTACTTGACTTGAAATTAACCAGAGCGCAGCTCAAAGTTGAAGAAATGCATCAATACCTAGTACATAGTAAAAGGGAAGTATTATCACACTAAAAACCTTTCGGAGTACCAGCTCCGATCGAAGCAAATTTAACTGGAGACACTCCATATAGTAATAAACGATACTATCACTACGCAAAACAGTCATAAAACTGATTTGTCAATTACTGTATTCTAATTAACAATAAAACTAAAATGAGAAATATCAGAGATTGCTTCCAATCGATATTAAGAACAACCGAAATGCTAGGCAATCAGCAATTTAACAAATGACAACAAAATATTAAGATGACAAACCTGAACGATCAATCAAAAACACGAACTCATTTCGCATATCTTTCGAACTAACGACATTAGGAATATCAGGTAAAATCTGGACCATTAAACAGTTCATAGCCAATAGCGAGGACTGATTTGAATCACCATATTCCAGCGATACTAGAGATGTTAGTGGATCAGAAAGACTTATAACCATTTGAAGGTCATGATCTGGTACGAATCCAGATGCCAGTTTGACCTAAAAATATTTTTTAAATCGGTCAATTATTGTGAATCGCCAACTAGTTATGGATTTATACACTTAGATTAAAGTCAAATTTTTTGAGGAAATAATTGGCGTTATTTGAAAGAATTTATAAAGCATTCAAAACGTAAGGTGCAAAAATGCCTTTTTAACGGCTTTTGATAAATGAAACTACTTTTTCGATTAAAATATAGGCATTAAAGACACTATAAACAGCCAATAACTTTTAGAACAACCCTTTCCTAGTAAACTGCAATAAACACGACTACCTTAATAAGCACACTAACTTATATAAAAAGAAACGTGTTTTGGAAATAACGAAAAACGAAACAGGCAAACAAGTTTAGGCTACAAGAAAAAAAATCTAGGAAAACACTTACAATGACGTTATTGGGATTATTTGTACGGTCCAACGTAAAACTATCATGAATTGATTTAACATCCAAGATTTTCGATTGCATCCAAAGATGAGCCTCAAACGTTATTGTATAAGGCACAGAATTAACAAGAACAAGCTCAGTGAATGGGTCAAACTCTTCAGAATGTTTTCGTTCTTAATTGAAACTAAACAAAGTACAATTAGTTACCTTTCGGGTAGTAACGTGGGTTGATGACGCTTGGTAAAGTCATGATAATTTCTGAATGACTGAACTCAGCTGTATCTGTCTTCATATTTTTCCCCTCCATTTGACCAATGTAACGTAGAACTATGATAACCTGTCCATTGGGCGGTATATTCCCTATGTTCATTTGAAATAAATCAGCACAATGTTCGTCTTGTTCAGCCAAGATTGCTGTATGGCCTTCTTCAACGGCACTATCATATGTTTCCCTAGCCTTGAATTAAAGTAAAAATATCATGCTAATAAGCTACTCAGTGTGCGGTTATTCACTAAACTGGATGTATGTTCAACTATAGTAATGATGCAAACTGAAACTAATAAACAAAATAATTAAAAGACTAACAGCGATCCCTACTACGATTGTACGAATAATAAAATAAAGATATGTGCAATTATAGGTTATCCGCCTGATGATCAGTAAGGAAATCAGAAGTTGTAATCTCACTTTGAAGCGATAATCATACGCGTTGTAAGCTAATAGAAACGGTCAACTTTTTAACTCATAGATGAAGCGAATTTCCAACATATTTTGCAAAAAAGTGATGACAGTTGGTTCCGTTAACTACAACTACATTTCAGATACTATATTCTTCCGATTGGATGACAACAGCAACTGATTTACCTGACTACTAGAGGGTATTAAACTTACATTTAGTAAGATAAGCAGTTATTATCAGTTTAAACTAATGATCTATATTCTTAAGTGGGTCAACTCAAGGTTCAACACCATAATCTATCTAAAGACTGTCTGCCGTCCTAATTTGATTTGTATTTAAAAGACTGGAACTTCATTACAATAACCTAAGTTTATTGAGTAAGATTATTTGACCAACATCGTGGCATTATTACAGTTGCCAAGTGCAAACTAAAAGAGTAACATGATAGTAGACGGCTTAGAAACTTAACAGCTATTTGTCTTTAGTTGTAGTGAACGGCTAGTTTCTTCACACGCGAACCTAGATACATAAAACATGTAGGGATAAACGTAAGGTTAGTCAGTTAACGTGAGAATCCGCCCTAAGTCCTTAATAATGCATCGAGTTTCCTCTTAAAAACACTCAGTTAACTTCGCTTATGCTACTCCAGCCAATAGCGAGTTCCGAAAGTTGACTATTCATAAAGAGATGTCTACAGTTCAACCTACTGCTTTACAACTGTAGTTTTCAAGTAAACATGTTGCAACTAAACTTAAGTAAGTGCCCTGATTAGTACCTAGAGAAGTTCGTAATTCATCATCAGGTCAGCTCTAGATTGATTGCATTCTACGGGATATAAGCTTATTGATGATAAGCGTTCCTTATAAGGTTGAAACTGATTTTATGGCTGTTTGATAAATAGATTCTACGTTATTCTTGTATATCTGGCGTTAACGGAGGTAACAGTGTTTCAAATGAGGATAAACAAAACCACAGATAATTATGTGAAAAGCCCTATCATTAAATGGGCTAAAAGTGAGCATCAGAGCTAAAAAGCGAGGTTGACTTTGGATGAGTTTACGTCACAGTTAGCATAAAATTTAAGATCAAAGGCGATTAATACACTTACATCGTTTTTACTTGCAACTCGCCTAAGGGGTATCATTCAGTGTGTGCAGTCTATCAAGTGCCGCATAAGGACAACTTTACTTTGTTGAGTTAAAAGTCCACTTTAATATGCCCAACTTTTAGAAAACATAGTGACATTATACACCAAGACAATTTCCTTTTTCACACAATTATAATGTTAAGAATCCAAGTGACCAACCGTAGTAAGATATTAAGGAACTTATAAGAAATTCACGGATAAAACCCTACTTTTACGCGAATGATTTGTACAATTAGTAAATTGAAGGAAAAATATGACGTATGAAAAACTCCCCCCTCTTCACATCCGTGTTAAAAACGACTGAGAATCAACTAAAATATGACTGGAATCTGCCAAAATGATAACAAATTTAGTAAAATTCTTTTGTTTGGGCCAATATATCTAGTCGAAATGAAATAAGAAGTTCCACAAGAATCCAAACTCATACTACTCTTACCTCTGAACGTGGTCGACAGACAGACACTATTTTGTTACCACCGACTTGTGCTTCGAAATGGTAAACCGCCACATTGTTCAGAGGAAAAACAAATGATGCTTCGAGAGATTCCTGTAATGTATTTTCGTACAAAAATTCTGCGGAGACATCTGCAAGTATGTTCACTAGATCACATTTTATTTGAATGCCTTTCAGCGGAATATTTGTACACAATTTTTGGCATACAAGGCCAAGGTACTTGTAATCCGATAAAGCCCATCCAACATTCATTGTATACACAATTGAAAGATGACAAGGTAAATAGCTTTCTAAATGGAGAACTTAAACAACCTAATGTCTTATGACTGTCCAACATCCAATATCTGCATGACGAGCTACAATAAACTACTTGAATCCTTTGTGTTTACATACTGGTTCTTTATTGTTTAACTCCAAGTTCGCTAAGTGGCATTAGACAACCGTAGTTCACTGTGATTTTCCCTTAGATGGTAGATGTGTTATTGGATTTAGCGACATCAGCACTGACCATATTGCTTTTAAAACTGAGAAAAAATAGGATTAACTTAGGATCTAAAGATAGAAACAGCTCCCACGATATTGTTTTTCAATGACATATGCATATGAGTCGAGCCTTCTTTTGAAAGGTTTCGCGCACGGTGTGGTGGATACTTCTTATAAGTCATCAATAAGTAGTAGGTAGCAGAGCGTCAAAAGAAATTGGGAAGAATCAGTAAACAGCAGACGAGACGAGTTGCGAGAGGGCAAGAAGTGAAGCATGATCAAAATACAGAGGACAATCGAGAACAACCAAGAGAAGCAGGCTGATAGACGATACAGTCCAGACAACGCGGAGGATGTGCAAATTGATGCTTGGAAGTAATGTATGTAATATTTTATGACCTACTCTGTTTTCGCCGAATAAACATTGCTTGCCCAATTATTCTTCTTCACAATTGGTGTCGCTGCCTCTGCACGAGATGAAGGTGCCGTGGCCAACACAGTTCGAGAACGGGGACGTCAAGGCATTCCTTCGGCAATTCGAAGCCATCGCGGAGCTGGTTGGCGTCCGAGGACAGAAGGCGAAGGTGACAGTCCTCGGTACTCTGCTGCGGGGTCGTGCGAAGGTGGGGCTTAACGACGTGGAGCTGGCTGGCGGTGGGGCCACGTGGGAGGATGTGGTGGCCAGGTTGGTGTCTGAGTTCGACAGTCCAGCGGATGGGGAGTTGGCGTTGCGGCAGTCAGGGCCGTGAGTCTGGCCCCGGACGGCGGTATGTCGGTGGTGGTCACCACTCTGACAAGTCTGCTTCGTCATGCTTTACCATCGTTGGATGACGACTCGAGAGAGTAGCTGCTGACATCCCAGTTCTTGGAGTGTGTCCCGGGTGACGTAGGCAGACAACCTCGACTGGCGCATGCGGAGCAGCCCTTGGACGTTATGAAGATGGCTCGAATGTGCAGACAGCTAGTTAGCACTTCGGTATCTTCGTTAACCGAAGACAGCAGGACGGCGTTTATGGAGAAACAGATCGCTGAGCCGGAGGAAAAGTCGCGACGGTCCGAATCCGTGCGGAGAAGGGAAGTAGGTGCTTTCAGTGTGAAGAGCTTGGACATTACAGAAGAAACTGCCCGGAGAAACGACGATTTAGACATGTTAAACGTTATAAACAGCCTTCTCTTTTTGAAACGTCTTTCCGGGTTGTGGGGTTGGTTAACAAGGGTGCGTTGTATACAAGAGTTCGTATAAATGGAAGAGTACTGGTTTGTCTAGTTGATACAGGCGCGGCTATATCCTTAATAGATGTAGGATTGTGTCGGGAGATCAGGGCGTGTTCATTCGCAGTACAAACAGTGAGCGGGCATGCACTGAAAATTTTAGGAGTGTCAGACTGTTGTGTCGAAGTCGGAGATCGCGTCGTACGATATCCATTTGTAGTAACTAAAGACATACAGCAAACAATACTGGGGGCAGACTTCATTAGAGAGGTGGAGGCGGTCATCGACACAAAGAACAAGACAGTAAATACTAAGTACGGGCATTTTAGCGTACATGAGAACAGCCAGATAGCTAAGACACAAGCCGCGATCCTACCGCAAGTGAACATAGAAAATATCAATAAGGTAATAGCAAAGTACGGAAGTCTGTTCACCGACGACGGAGAGGCCTATGGTTATTGTGATAAGGTGACGCATGAAATCCCCGTAAACAGTCGTAAGAAGACAACGTTCCACACACGCCGAATACCAGTTCATCTAGAGACGGAAGTAAATCGTCAAGTGGAAGAGATGTTGCGGGACGAAATAATTGAAGAGGCTGATAGCCGTTACAACTCACCTGTGCTGCTAGTAAAGAAATCCAATGGAAAATACAGATTCTGCGTCGATTTCAGAGAGCTAAACAGCATAACTGAGTTGAAGCCATGCCCAATGCCAACTGTAGCCGAAACCCTGGATCGTTTACAACAAGCAAAGTTGTTTACTGTACTGGACCTCAGGTCAGGGTATTGGCAGCTACCGATAAAAGCGGATGACAGGTACAAGACAGTTTTCACTGTGGGTCACAAACAGTACCAGTTTAGAAGAACGCCATTTGGGCTGGCGAGAGCGCCATTCACATTTAGAAGATTAATGAACTTATTGTTACAAAATCTTGAGAATGTGGAGGTGTACGGGGACGATTTGGTGGTTTACAGTAAAACAGAGAGAGACCACGCACGACAGCTAGAAGCAGTACTCAAACGAATCGAGGAATTTGGGTTGCGCATCAATAAGAAGAAGTCACAGATAGCTAAATATAACGTAACACTGCTGGGGTATAAAGTAGGAGATAGTGAAATGAAGCCGTTACCCGAGAAAAATTTGACGATCCAGAACATAACGGCACCCACTTCGAAAAGGAAACTCAGGCAGTTTATAGGAAGAGCAGCATTCTACAGCCACTTTATAAAGAACTTCAATGAGATCGCTGCACCACTATATAAACTACTAAGCAGTGGAAAATTTATATGGACAGAGGAGGCTCAGAAAACCTTTGATCGGATCAAGCAGCTATTAAACGCAAAGCAGATGATATTGAGACTACCGGTCCGTGGAAAACAGTTCACAGTGGCCACAGATGCCAGTGATTTTGGGAATTGGTGCAGTACTTTGGCAGGATGACGGCGTAGTGGAATATGCCAGCCACGTTTTAACAACGACGGAACAGAAGTACTCGACCATCGAGAAAGAGTGTCTAGCGATCGTTTGGGCAGTAGATAAGTGGAGACCGTATCTGCTAGGCCAGCCATTTCACATCGAGACCGACCACAAGCCACTTCAGTGGTTGAAGACGGCAAAAGACCCTCGAGGAAAATTGTCACGATGGACACTACGCCTGCAAGAATATGATTTCACGATTGGTCACATACCAGGGAGCCGAATCGTAATAGCTGACTACCTGTCAAGACCGTGTGAGGACGCTAGCTTACCGGAAGTAGCCTGTGGAGTCAACAGAGTGCAAACAGACCTAGAAAGACTACTTCGCTGCCAGAAAGCAGATCCAACGCTTAGGATGGTGAGACGAGCGTTAACGGAAGCAGTGGATGACGAGTTAATGCACTTTAGCAGAGAGGTAAAGACGTTGTTAAGTCAAAAAGACAGATTAAGATTAGATGCAGCTGGAGTGTTAACATGGAAAGACAACGATGGAAGCTGGATAGCTGTAATTCCAAAGCCATTACGACATGAACTAATCAGCGAATGCCACCAACTAGCACACACAGGTGTCGCAAGAACCACTGACCTCCTGAGACAGAGTGCTTACTGGCCAGGAATTCAAGAAGACGTGATGAGAATCGTCCTCGCCTGCCCCCAATGTCAGTTAGTGAAAGGGGATAAATGCATACGCACTTCGTTACAGCCCATTCCCGTAACGACAGTAGGCGATCTGTGGTCAGTGGACGTAATGGGTCCATTTCCCCGGACATCGAGCGGTAACCAGTACGTGTTGGTGATGACCGAGCATGCTATGCGTTGGGTAGAGGCTGTGGCGATTCCTGATCAACAAGGAAAGACGGTGACCGAAGCAGTGATGCCGCACATCGTGGCCGACCACGGCGTCCCGAGAATGATATTGACCGACCAGGGTCCATGTTTCGAGAGTGAGGAGTTCACATCTCGCCTTAGGCAGTTAGGTACTAAAAGAGTCAGAACAACACCGTATCATCCTCAGACCAACGGACTAACTGAACGAAATAATCACACTCTAAAAGAGTGGTTGGCAGCAAATGGGGGTAACTGGGAGACGGAATTACCGATGATATTATTAGCACATCGAGCCTCGAATCAAGGAACAACAAAGAAGTCGTCACTTCAGCTGATGTACGGAAGGAGACCATGACTGCCAGGCAACATCATCGCCTGGCCTCAGCCACAAAAGTGGAAAGATAGGAAATGGAAGGAAGAGCGGAAACAAGCGGTGGAAAACATACGACGGAAACAGGAAATGGACGTTAAACGATCAGAACAGCATCAGGGGAATCAGCTGAGACACTTTTCAGTAGGAGATCTGGTGAAGTGTAGAGGATGGAGGAGCATAACGGGTAGTGGACAAGGCTCGAAGAAAGTACTCCCCAAATAAGAGGGCTCTTATACAGTCATCGCTCGGCGTGGACCGGTATGCACCATCAAGAAGGACAACAAGGAGAAGCGTGTAAACATAAGTCAATTGTAAAGATGGATATGTTGGAATGATGGGGCGAATACGCAGAAACAACCAGCAACCACAGAAGCACGAAGGTCGGCGCGCATACGAGCACAGCAGTTAAATGGAGGGGCGAGTGTGGTGGAGACTTCTTATAAGTCATCAATAAGTAGTAGGTAGCAAAGCGTCAAAAGAAATTGGGAAGAATCAGTAAACAGCAGACGAGACGAGTCGCGAGAGGGCAAGAAGTGAAGCATGATCAAAATACAGAGGACAATCGAGAACAACCAAGAGAAGCAGGCTGATAGACGATACAGTCCAGACAACGCGGAGGATGTGCAAATTGATGCTTGGAAGTAATGTATGTAATATTTTATGACCTACTCTGTTTTCGCCGAATAAACATTGCTTACCCAATTATTCTTCTTCACAACGATACTAACGACACCTCCATATGTACGGAAACATTTAGTTCGCATTTTCTGACAGCAAACTTAGCATGCATTTTTAAGCGGGCTCTTTTGCGCTGCTTTCTGTTAAAATGTCCTTATAGGTTTAGTTTGAAACTGAATTTTGCAAGTAATCTATTCGAATGAAAATGTATATGAGCTATATGATGTAACAGAATCATAATTTTACAGACCTTCCTATAACGAACAAGAAGAAATTTCAGTGTCTCAAGTCATCCCAAATAAGTTCATTTTTAATCCTGCTACCTTTAGGTTGCTCTTCATGTGACTCACTACAAAAATGTAATATTATATATATAGGGGGATATAATATATAAGCTCTTCTCGAGGTGGGTTTTTAGGTATGTACTGTAAACACTGGTGATGAGTTCAAGGTTTAAACTACTTAAGGTTTTAGGAGATAACTTTAAGATTCAGCATGTTTATTGGCTGCCGTATGCTAGTAATAAGATACTTTTGGAGTATCATAGTGTGTTACGCCAAATTCATTTTCTGAATTAGACGTAGTAACAAGGAACCTGAAGTGTACCCGGGTATATGACCAAGTTACGCTTGTCGTACAACCAGAGCAATTACTAGCGTTTAACCCACTTTTACGACTGAGAAGAAATCAGAAGGCACTGGAGGATGAAAGCGAAATTATATTTGATCGCCAACAGTGCTTCAGTGGGATAGCAACATCTAAGCTGTCAAACTAAAAGGAGATGCTTCACACGGTGGTTTGAGTCGTGATCTGGTGGTGATGCGTGACCGCACGCCTTCAACTAGACGTGTCCGCTAAAACAAACATGGTCAGCATCAATTTCGAGAACCTATGCAACTATTTATTTTGGATATTATTCACCGCTACAGCTAAGTCCTTCCTAATGGGTTCGTGGGGACCCTAAGACTTACCATCCAAAGGATGAAAGCCAATACGTTTCATGTGTATGCGTGAAGAATATATCCACATTGTGTATTCTCAGCTATTAACACTTCATGGTATTAAGAGGAAGTGAGCTTCTGGGAGCCCCGTTGTATATCTGTTCCAAGTCGTTCTAAAGAACCTTGATTTCAGAGGAACCTTGGATCTCATCTCAGAAATGAAGGTCATCCTGATCATCTTGATTCAGAAGGGTACATGACTCTAATTTAGGAAGGCCATTTGAAAACACAAAAAAGCAAAGAAGTAGAAGGATAGAACCAAGCGGCACACTGTTAACAATTGTAGACCAGTTAAATAAAACGATAGTAACTTTGAGCGCTTGAGACTTATCTCTTAGGTAGTCACTCAGTGCTAAGAAGAGACACAATTAGTTGTGTTTCGTGCAAATATTCTTGAATTTACAATTTTTGAATAACTGTTAAGTAGGCGGTAACCGGTACTGCCGTTCATTTTATCCTCACTGACCTTAGGATTTGTAATTAGTTCTAGCGGTTTTTTGATGTGCTAATTACTTTAATGACGAGAAGGTCGCTTTTGTAACTATATATACAGAGTAGGGACAAAATAGAATCAAAACTTCTTAGTGCTGTGTTCGTATCTTCTTGATTTTGGTTCTGGACGAGTAATCAGCTATCGAGTTGGGGGTCACGTTTGCGAATATCTGTTCGCGTAGATAATTCAGCGCATTAGAGTTGCAGTTAGTTTTTCCGTTTATAACATATGTGTCACCGTCATATCAGTTGGTGAACGGTGATGGTGACAACGAATTCCATCAAGATGGAGATGTTATTGAATGAAAAACTTAAATCAGTGAAACTAGTCACAAGTTTGATATCTAGTAGAAACACATTTATATCCTTCGATTGCAGTTTCATACATAGAATTCAATCACCTACCCTATCGGAAGCTTTGAATAAATGGAAGAAGGCAATATGAGCAGAAAAACTGTGGTTTACTGATTGAGTTTAACAGAATTTTCAATTATTTAGAACGTGCATTAAAGGAAATGATACAATAAGGTTTTTTTGTTGCCATATGCTGCCGAAAACCTAGGAATTATATAAATTTCTGAATTGTTCTTATCAAACTCTTTCTAACTTAATTGACCTATTTGTTAAATTAAATTTATGGGCTTCTTTTGTTTATCTTCGCTTCCGCCCATTTGCATGCTCCATTGTTTTGGGCTGTTTGACCATTTTTTTAGATTAGGTATATATTATGTTGAAGATTTGTAATGACAAATTTATAACTTATTGCACAGAATAAAATTTGCTTGACAGGTTAATAAATACATTATTTGGACTTCACTTCTTTTAGTTTTGGCTCAATTAAACATTATTTGGAAACCTATTTAGTCGCATCTTCAGCACTCGGCGTCTAAACGTTTGGTTGGCTAATACAATCACTAAGGGGTTGAGTAAGAAGGGAAAAAACATTTATAAAGAGGAAGATAGTAACTGGGTATGGTGAGGTTCCATATGTTGGTGTAGGAAGGTTAGTATGTTGTTCCTCTATTTCTGGTGGCAGGTTGTAATAGAATTCAACTTCTTTACACATACCTGTGTTGGACTTTTAAGACTAGGTCCTAGATCTGTTGGTTGATGTTTCCTAGTGATATGTGACTATCAGTTTGTCTACTGGACACGAACACTAAAATCTGTTTATGATTATTCTTTATTGGACTGATTGTAAATATATCATCAAACTGCAGAGAAATAAAAGAACGAATGAATTTCGACTGTGGATAATCTATTATAAATCGTTTTTAAACCCAACAGGCCTTAGGACTCGCTAACATGCCCAAGACGAATACCATAGAATGCTGATTGGTTCCTTATCATCCTGATGCTGATATCTTTTCACACTGGTTGCAATGTTGGCAAAATCCAAGTAGATGGAAAAGGATCATTCTTTTCCATACTTTAAAAAATGACGGAATGTATCCCGGCTTATACAGAATCAAAGCATCACACCGAGAACTGTCTAGATTACAAGAAAGTCTAATGAGTGATCATATGATGAGTCATATCGATCACAACGACCTGTTTCACGAAGCACACTACAGCCTCCGGGAGGGTAGATCCTGCTCCATTGATGCACTTGTAGACTGAGACAAATGGGCACCAAATCGGGATAATAAAATGTCGATCAGTACTCTTTTCTTATCCTTGGTTAAGGCTTTCGATGTAGTGACACACCATATCCCCTCCCTCAGCAAGACTTACCAAACGAGGTTTTAAGAACTTTTATTGTCATGGTTACAATAATTTTCACCGAGGGGGAAAAGCTTCGCGCTTATACAGACAGCTTCCTCGCTAGTTAAAGAACTTCACCGTCCGAGGTGCCGCAAAGATCAGTACATGTTTTTCTGCTGTTCCACATCTTCATGAATGCCCTTCCAGATGAAATAACCTCGCCTATATATTCCTGTGATTAACGATAGTGAAGGGTTATAAAGTTTGACAACGACACGCAGAAACCGCATGAAGATGTCTCCTTTATGGGAAGAGAGCCATCGTGACACTACTTTCTATCCTCTGAAATATTTTGTCTCCTGCACATGTATTCCCTTCTTGCCTATTTTTCTACCTTCCGAAGCTTTTACACTGTCCAGAGTGGTCTGTGTAAATGCACAACTGTATTGAACAATAACGAAAAAATAATAAGTTAGAGATGAAATAAATAATAAATCAAAAACAACGTTTAGGAATGTATTATAAAGTATTATACGAAAAATACTGAAATAAAAAAATAGAAATGATAGATATAAAATGATTATATCGATAGTGATAGACAATTTCCTATAGACTTAACCAGAGCTAGAACATCTAGACGACTAAACAATGATAAAACCAAGGATCCCCAATCAACTTATAGGCAACTAGCATGTAGTTCAAAAAGTAACTTGGTTTATATTGGCTAACCTTAAATGTTTTGGACACTGAAAACGTCATTGAGCGAGTTTTTTTAGACAGGATAAGTATTACCTTAGCTTACTAGCACCAAAGCTGGATACATATCTATAAAAAGGAACATATCATTCCGAACGAAAATGTTCGGTACTTATCTTGGGTCACTTTAATGTGAGCTTTTAGTACCAATTACTTTACCCTTTAAAGCTTATTTAGGAATCGTCTTCGGTGCTTCCGTGAGGTTGTACGTAGTTTTTTAGGCTGCTTTTAAATCTTCGAAAATCAACCGCTGATAAAATTTGCAGTCTGTTATCAATATTTCAGTCACACTCCATGGAAGCTGATCCAATCTATGATTTTTACTAGATTTCTTGAGTTAAAATATTATGTTACCGCCAGCTTTTTTGTAGTAACATATAATTCATTCATAACAGTTGCAACTTGATTATCCAACCAACCTTTGTGTCGGTGAAATGAACCGCACTGTCTAAATACACGCATATCTTTCCAACAATTACGAATATCAACAGCTCACTGGTCAGCAACAAAGTTTAATATAATAAAACTATCGTTAAATTACAGGATACTTTAAGTGGTATTTCTCTTGGATTTGTCACAGGAAAATTATAGAGTCTATTATGACTACTTCAATGAACTGAATAGAACCAAACGATACGAATGGTCAGTTATGCTGATGGACGACTAAAACTGACACACGTATCTTCTGGATTACTACCGACCACATTAAGTCCTGAAACTGCCTCTCTGTCAGTGAGCCAATTTTATTTTGAGTTGCAACCATATCCAGTTCCTACCCTAAAATATGTGATTCTGAAGCATCATATCCAGTAAGAACTACATTTTACTATCTTTAGGAACAAACATTATTGTATGTGCGCTGTCACGTAAGCTGTTCAGATAAGCATGTTTTGTTGCAATAGCAAGCCTTTTGAATGCCAGTTATTCCTATCCTAGAAATTAAATCGGCAGCAACAACACTTTCCCAAATCAACCAAAATACTTGATAATGAAGCGTTTACACCGGCAACACAAGTTAATTGGTTTTAATAAGACAAACAAGTGTAAATAAACAATGAGTTAATAAACGGTGTTTTGTACCTCCGAACGTATGTTGGCCACTTCGTCCCACAAAAATTACGACCCATTCTAAAAGGGGATTATGAACGTTCCATGGTGGATAACAGTTTGACTAAACAGTATTCATTATTATCAATGCTCCAACCTTTTCAACATACACCATCTCAAATTCAGGTAAGACCTATGCAACAGCATATTATCTTAAATAATTATGTATTCCTCACGTCAAAGCGAACGCGAAACCAATCAGTGCAACAATGTGATGGCATGCTGCACTTTATGGCCATATCGTTCCGGGCATAAAATGTTTAGATTGTGGTCTTTGATACAATCGTAACACAGTCATCTTTAAATATAAGTAATTAAAGTTCTCGAGGCTTTTGTGAGCATAACACATAATAAAAAAACAAATAAGGTTTCTATAAGTAAAACTATTTTAAGGCTGAATTATTCTCAATTCCTTTTATAGAATTCGTGACAGGGTTTTTCTCACAAATGGTCAAAATGTGTTCAGAAAGCTCAAAAATTTAAAACGGCAGTTCATTATTACTGGCGTCTGTAGCTATTCATGAATAAAAAGCGGTTTACTAAGATAATAAGTTGAACTTTGATGTGCACACATGAGGTCTTTTCTAATTAATTTGCAATTTAATTTGATAATATATTTGTTATGCAGATTTGTTTTTGCAAAAGGGCTGGTAACTCTACTGAGTGTCATCGAAAACACTTAGGTTACTTTCCACTACTGAAAAGTCAGAGAAATTATATATCCCAGTTTACGTGTTGATAAATATTTATTTTTACATATTCTAACCTTTCTTTTTATTGATGACTATCACTTTGAAGATAGAATGGTAAAGTTAATGCTCGTACTACAGTAACACATTTGAACTTTTGTGACAATCATATGAGATTATTGCCATTTATCTGCAGCTATAGACGATGACAAATCATATTCAAATGTGAGAGTAAAATTTGCTAAGGTCATGTAGAATTGTCAGTTACTGTGATATGAACTAGGACGAAGCTTTCCTTATGAAAACCTCTGCATTCAAAAGCCGTTCACCATTTAAGGGCTAAGTGATTTGTAATAATCATTGTATTTTAAAGGTGACAACAACACGTGAGGACACTTCGGATAGTATTTAGTGAATTTTCTCCAATCAGTTACACTTGAACTCAAGTCCACTATATAGGGCAGAGAACTGTCGTCTATGACTGAGTAGCTACTTGCAGGTATACTAACAAAACTGTTATTTACCATATGAAGTTTGTACGTGAATTTCTGTAGTTTTAAATACATGATTACATGGAACGCGAACCGTAAACAATTTATTTCATATGTATCAATAGCACTGTCCGACTTCGTATTTTCTAACCCTTGAAGTGTCACTTCGTTATGATAAGCACTCCTTACTTATTTAACAGTCTCGCCGGAAAATGTTAATTGTTTTATCATTTGATTCGGATAAACTTGATTTTTCTGTTGTGACGAGTGGTTTTGATTCGCTAATCGATCGCGAAATTTATATCGTCAGTTATTATCTCGTCTAGGTTAACCGCTTTATTTGGCTCCTAAGCTTTGATACGACCTCAAAACCAAAACTAGACTTCAACGTTAACACAAGGGAGAAGACAGGAAATGCGGCAAAATAACACTTTAATGCAAGGTTCAATGATGTAAGGAAAACTAGGGTATTCATAGTATCATAAATGTCATTTGGGCTTCTAGAGATTTATGTATCTTACTAAACATAGTAGTAGTAAGATAAGTGTCCAATCAGAGACATATCACGTGACTTCTCCTTGTGTAGAAGTTTCTGATAAAAAACAATCTGCGTACTGATTGAACACAATGTTTCATGTTAATTTTCACGCCTTTTTGAACTTGTTTCGAGGGGTTTTCAAATTCTATTAAACACTTTCTATAAACATACGCCATGGATTGTAAACCAATGGTTGTCAAAATCGTTACATAACAGTGATTTCAAGAAATAATTGACTAGTGTGGGGTGCTAATAGTATTTTACGAAAAACAATTATGTACAGACTACCCAGGCTGCTTGTTTTATTATCATGTAATCCATAAATCGCCATTGCCTGTTTTTACTAGGCTATAATTAAACTCAGTACCGTAATAGTAAAATTCTATACATTCATAAATCACTGTCATATTTACCCATATACACAATTCACGAAATAAGCGTATAAATAAAAGGTTAGTAACGATGAGCTTATAAGAATCGTATTTGAACGGCATGCGAATCCAGTAAGCAAAAACTTAAGACTGCTATAAAAGACTGATAACTCTCAGTAAACCGAGAGTTATCAAGCTTTAGGTTTAGTTCAGTCAAATGTTAAGCATACACTCTTTAAAAAAAGTACTATGTGTCAACGATCATGTCTTGAACTACATTGGATGCCACAAGTTGGAACTAAAATAATTTATGAGGAGAGCTTGATTTTGCATTCCTAACCCTTTGAAAACCGATTCCTTTTTGTTAACATCTATGAATTGATAAGGTTATTGTGTAATCGTTTACGGAGAAATCAAACTCACCATCTAAAGTATTTCAGAGAGGTTAGGGTATCAAGGCTACAGTGTGCAACCTATAAAATCAAAGTCAAAGATATATTTCATGTTTTAGGTCATATATCCGATCGGAATATTAATAGTCTACCGTCCTGGATGGGTGAAGACATTTCGTCTAATATGGCTCATTCATCTTCTGAACCAATAACAGGAAACTCATTTGCCTCAAGATCATAGCATAATTAACACAACTTTGGAATTCTGATCGTAATAATGGTTGTGACAACATTTTGCTACAGAAACCGATTGTCATCAAGGCCAGCTTTTAAGGAAGCGTTTAACAACTGGTATTGATTGCATTAATCCGTTTGATTAATACTTGAATAAAAGTGTTGTTCCTTGACGTTATACACAATATTGGACTTTTTCGTACTATATTTACATGTTTTCATGCTATACAATGTGCGATCACTGGAGATTGTATCGTGTCACCATACAATTCATGTTGAAATAGAAAATCAATCAGGATTGGCAGTTTTTGTCCGTTTGAGACTAGCACAGACGAATATGCATACTAGTTAGCATGTAAATAATGGAGATGTCAGTTGCATTGCCACTTACTTTGATAAACGTCAGTGAAGTTTTAGAGGGCAGGATGTGGTGTCAGTATTGGTTAGATGTATACTCAGAAATGATACTGGGGTTGAATGTGTCTCTCGGAGGTGTTAGGAGTGTTATTGAAGTAAATGAAAGATTGATTGAAAAGGAAAATATTACAGAGATAGAAGAATAGGAACGGAATGGTGAACCGTCTTTGGGGTTTGTGACAGAATAACAGGAAGGGGACATTGCAAACATGCTTTAGAACGAACAAGTAAAACACTTGTTCCAGTTATTTAAATGTGCTTTATACAATGAGCCACACTTTATAAGGATATCTGGTGAGATTACTGGCTATTGCAGAGACTGTAGTAGAATTATCATATGGTTGCTTACTAAATTTATTCCGTGGACCCGACAATCAGAGTTCAACATACAATGTCGAGGACTGTCAGTTACGTTATAAGAAGTTCCTGAAGCCTTCTGAAAGTTCAATAAATAATATGATTTGGAGATATGTGGAAGAATTCTTATATCGAACTAATCATGACTTCGAAATGTATATATATGAACCTATTTCCAACATAAATAAGTTTATTGACTTTTCTAGCAAAATTACAGTTTCCAGTCCAACTGCGTTTTTATTGGCTAAGACATTTTCAAGGTTGTCGTTGCGGTTAAATCAAATTGGCTTTTGAGTGACTCAGATTTGTCTGCTTGTTGCTTGAAGTAGTAAGTTAGATTTGGTAATATTCCCTGCATACTTGAGAGTTGTGTTCAGTCATGCTGTAACATACATACCAAGATAATTTTTAATCGGTGGACTATGCAGAGTTATTCAGTGGCTGCTACATTACGTATGTGTACTATGTGCTATATGTTAACCATTAAGGAATATACCACAGAATGCATTCTATGGCATACGTTTTAGATTTTGCTACTTTTCACAGGCATCCTGAGGGTTGAGAGAGAACCAAATAATCTGATCGTTTTATAGTAAACATTCGTCATTGTGACGAGCTAATATATGTATATGTGTATGGTCAACGTAGAACCTGACACATGTGTGCATCAGCTTAAGTTGCCATTCCTCAAAAACACAAAGTTAGCACATTAGTAGAAGTAAAAGTCACTTGAATGATAATAATGACGAAAACGAAGAAGAGTGAACATATAGAATAGGGTTCATGGAGAAATGATTGGTGCGTTGAAAGGAAACTATAAAATCATTTTAAGCTCACGATTTAACGGAGGACGAAAAGCGGATACACCTGCACCACTGTGACTGATTTTGAGCCATGTTACCTAAAGTTCCCAACCACTGGTTACGGCATTCGCGCGGACCCCAACCAGGTAGTCTGCATCTACCGATACGACTCTAACTAGAAATCAACAACTTCGTGGACTGATGCCGTGTTTTGGTTTGGTTGCCTCTTACTGTTTTCCTTTTTACTCCTTTACTAGTCATCATCGCACGTCGAGGTAGATGGTGGCTAAGCGAACGTAACACATGTTCCAACCACCTCAGTCGATGAAGATTTGCAATCTCGTTGACCGATTACCGCCTTTCTCTAATAATCATCATTTAACCTCGTCATTGCTTACTCGGTAATTCTAGCTAACGTGTGCACTGTTTCGGAGATATCAATAATCTATGAGTGTCGTCTGCTCTTAATGGCCACGTCTCACATGAAAACAGTAAGATAGAGCGAACTACTGTGCAATATACTATTCCTTTCGTGACGATCTTAACAAGAAAGAAACACTCTTTTAGTTGCCTGTGCGTCTTAGAAAATTATAGCAGTTAGCTTTCATCTAATTAGGTTGTCATCAATGTTTGAAAAGTTTTGGATTGATAAGAAGGCTTACCCTATCTGACATTAAATTAACGAAGGGATTACACGAGTAGAGTTATTTAGTCTACTGTTGGCGAGTTTCTAAGAAAATATGACAGCAGGCAGGTTTTAGAGATATAACTAACAGTTTGGTGCTTACAAATTTTCGTGAGGTTGGGCCTAGTTTTATATAGAAACTGCTAACTGCATATTCCTAAAAACTTATTCGGATTAAAGTATCATGAGGCTTGTAGGGACAAATTCTTGATTTTGACAGTATGTCTTCCCTCTAGTTAATAGTGATTTCAAGATTATTTCTTTTTCTGCTGTAATGTTGTTGGCTTGCAGTTTATCTGTATCAACTCCGATTAAAAGGTTTATTGTATATCATCATCCCCTTTTACTATTCTTTGTTACACGTGTTGCTATTGTTAATTAACCACTTTTAACTCTAATGAGTTTAGTTTCTGGATAAATTATGAATTCACAAATTAGTGGCTCTGATTAAGGAGCAAGCAGATACAACGCAGAACTTCGTACGTACGTACATCAGTTCATGTTGCTATACCACATCAGCACAGAGACACAACTGTCAGTACAAATCCAAGAGTGATAGCGATAGTAAAAGTATTAGAATTAATGCAGAAAATTAGGGGGCGAAGATATGATTAGAAAAGTATAATTCAGTGAGATAAATTTGAAAGGAGAAAGATAGAGAATTCAGAAGGTTAGATTTTGAGAGAACACAAAGAGTGGATGCACCTGCGCCATTGCAAACGATTCTGAGCCATGTCGTTCAAGGTCTCTAACCATTGGTGACTTTCGTCTCGCGGACCCCAACCACGCAGCCTACATCTACCAACATGACTCAGTCCATTTGTCAGTGACTTCATCGATTTCTGCCATGTTTTGGTTTGGCCGCCCCTAGCTTTCTTCCAACCTATTCCTACACCGCAAAACATAGCTCGTCGAGGCAGTCGGTAGTTAGACATGCGTAACACATGTCCCAACCACCTCAACTGATGAAGTTTCAATACCTCATCTATTGATTTGCCCTCCTTTCCTAGAACCCGTTTCCTAACGACAGCATTGCTCACTTGGTTGTCCTACGATACTCGAGCAATGCTTCGGAGACACCTCTGGTCGAAGACCAGTAACCTACGAATGTCCTCTACTCTTAACGGCCATGTTTCGCTACCGTATAGTAGGACAGAGCGAACTGCTGCACGGTACACTCTTCCTTTGGTTAGCAAGCGGATATCTCGCCTGCGCCATAAGTGACGCAACTTGGCAAAAGCCAATCGAGCTTTCTGTATCCGTGCTGAGATTTCGTCAGTCACCAGGCCATCAGCACTGATGAGACTCCCCAGATACGTGAAGCGGTCTACACGCTCGACTACTTCACTCCCTATCACTAGTTCAGGTGCCGATGCAACCCAATCCTGAAGCAATATTTTGCATTTCGAGGGGGAAAACCGCATCCCGAACATGCTTGCATTGTTGCTCAGGGTAGTCAGAAGACTCTGCATTTTGTCAGCGTCTTCACCAAATAGGACTATGTCATCAGCATACTCTAAGTCAGTAAGCGAAGCTCCTGGTAGTAAGTCAACTCCTGAAAAGTCAGACGAAGACATGGTTATATCTAGGAGCATGTCTATGAAAAAATTAAACAAGAATGGGGACAGTGGACATCCCTGACGGACACCACTTGAAGTGAGGAATTCCGATGACAGTTCGCCATAAGCTCTCACTCGACCTGCAGTTTTAGAGTAGAGAGCTTGTACAAGGTTAATGTACTTCTTTGGTACACCTTTCAATGACAGACACTGCCACAGAACCTCACGATCAACAGAGTCGGATACCGCCTTTAGGTCCAGGAAGACAACTATTGTAGGACGCCTAAATGTGTGCCTGTGTTCCACGACCTGTCGCAGTGTGAAGATGTGGTCTATACAGCCACGTCCAGGTCTGAATCCAGCCTGGTTTTCTCTAGTCTGCTCTTCACGAGCTCTAGTTAGGCGTCTAAGTATAATCGAGGCTAACAATTTAGAAACTATATTAGTCAGACTGATTCCCCTGTGATTGTCACAAGAAGACTTTTGTCCTTTCTTATAAATTGGGACAATCAGGGATTGAGACAAGTTAGATGGTATTACGCCCAGTTCCCAGATTCTACCTAAGATTTCAGTCAATCTAGCTGCTAAAACTGGACCACCATTCTTAAACATTTCAGGGGTAAGCCTATCAGGACCTGCTGCTCTACCTCGCTTCAGATTTCCTATAGCCTTCTCAACTTCATAAAGACTAGGAGGAGTTAAGTCGATTTGCCATTCAGGATGACTGGGGATCGTGGGCAACCGAAGTGTGGCTGAAGGCCAGTTGAACTGATCCCTTAAGTGTTCTGCCCATCGGTCCAATCTCCTGGACTGAGAATAAATTATAATCCCATCCTTTTCCGAGATAGTCTCACTCACATTCGGATTCCTAATACCAGTTTCCTTGATAAGTCGAAAAAGTTGCCTACTGTTGCCTTTCGCCGCTGCCTTTTCCATCGTTTTTGCTTTCGCCACCCACCACTGTTCACGGTCGTTGCGTAGGCTTTTTATCAGCCTGCGCTTAAGCTCACTTCGCTCTTCATCATGTTCAGAGCCAGGTGGGATGAGTTTACGAGCATCCATCAGTTCGGTGGATGCTACTGAAATCCACGGCTTCATCCTAGCCTTATGATTTACCTTACTAGCAGATATCATTGCTGTTTCCACAGCATTTTTGATATCATTCCAACCTGCTTCCGGATGGGAATCGCTTACACGGTCGCCTAACTGTTTTCCTAGTTGTTCCTTAAATATATTCTTAGCTTTATTATCATTATGTAAAACCCTAAGAGGCTTCATTGCAGTGTCTTTCCTACGTCCAGTAAGCCTCAAACAAATACGCGCTCGCACTAAAGCATGGTCTGAATCTAAACATGTGCCCCAGAACGAGCGACAGTCCTCTATCGAACCCCTCCATCGGTGGCTGATGGCGATGTGATCTAGTTGGGTCCAACGTTGAGACGATTTTGGGGGTCGCCAGGTCAAAAGATGCTTTTCCTTATGCCTAAAGTTAGTATTCGCTAGAAACAGGCGGTTATCTGAGCATAGTTGCAACAGACGATCGCCATTATCTGTTCTTTGAGCCGTGATACCATAACATCCACCCAAGTGTCTCTCATTTTCACTTAGTCTACCTACTTGAGCATTAAGGTCACCAGCCATTGTAACTATATCAGAGCGCCTAGCTTTTTGGAGGAGGTCCGTAAGCTTGCTGTAGAACTCATCTTTCACCTCGTCTGAACTGCAGTCAGTGGGGGCATAGGCAGATACGACAAAGAGGCAACGACGAGTGTCCCTATCTTTCCGAGTCCTAACTGTCCCGTTCAGTCGGACAGCGCACAAGCGACTATCTACAGGGATCCAGTCTAGGAGAGCTAGTTCTGCCCTACGACTCAATGCTATACCTACGCCAGAGAGACCCCGGGAAGCAGCATCCGGGCTACCGGATACACGAAGAGTAAATCGGGCTGTTTCTTTGTTTTGACACGGTGAAATCAGGTTAATGATTTTACTAGGATACTGTATGCGCGTTTCCGAGACGCAGCATACATCGATTGAGTAAGATTCCAAAGTCTTAGCTAAGGAAGCCTGTTGCTCTATTTGACTCAATGTCCGTACATTAAAAGCCCCAACATATAGTCTAGAACGGGGTTTCAAGAGACCAGAAATGACTTTTCGTGAACTGGCATCGTTTGCATTAGCGGTGCAGTGAGATGAAGGAATGTGAGTAGAGTTAGTCGTAGAGATAAGAGAGATATTATGAGGTGTAGAAAGGATTTGATTTTGACCAATTTGAACTCTCGTGCTTTTGCGGGTATGAGGGCGGTGGAAGGGTGTTTCTTGAGGAACCTGAAAAAGAAGGCAGATTAGTGTTGGTCTTAGAGACCTGAGAGCGTGACCGCAGAGCCCAAGGGACAACTGCTTGAGGCCTGTCACGCACGGCATTTTTATGAAAAGTTTTTTGAGTATTAGCTTCGCACTTAAAAGCCCTTAGTGGGCACCCTTACCGCCGGAGACGGAAATCCGTGAGGTAGGGTGAGGTGTGACATTTTTAGGGTCTATCTTTTCTAACCCCTCATTCCTTGTGAGAAGGCAGCATCGCTGCAGATGCTGGTTGTCCGAGGAAAACAGCTTACTGCTGTCACACCCCTTTGCAGTCAGCAGTACGACTTCGCCCTCAGACCTTGAGTAGCTGCTTTTAGTCTCATCGTTCTCCAATCGACATACCTAGCATGGTAGAACCTACAGGAACATATGTTCCAGCCAGTATAGCTCGGTTGGGTCATCACGATAGGCAAGCCCGACCACCACGACAAGGTAGCAGCTACGGTCGGGCTCTGATTAAGGTGTTTAACTTTTAATCATATGTTCGAGTCTTGCTCCTCCCATTTCATTTTGTTGGCTGTTGGTTAACATCCTTAGCTCTCACATTTATGTTGTAGCTCGAAGTCGTGTGCACGAATATGTACTTTGTATATGAGTAAGATGTGCATGGTTATGAATTTTGATTCCAGTTTCCTTTGTACTCTATTATCAAAAGTCTAAGGGGAAGTCGTGGGTGATAGAAAATCATGCTACTTTGGAGGTAATCTTGGAGTTTGTGGTGTTCTCGGTAACTGACTTTAAGTAGCGTCAATAAATTTTTCGCTATGTATCTCTATTAATAAATGTAGGCATATTTCGTTATAAGGCTAGGTGTATTGCCTACTGTGTGTCTAAAAAATCAAGACTATAGCCAATCAAAGTGAAGAATTTCTAGATATGAATGGTATTTACCGGTCTAGTTGCTAAATGTTATTTGATAGTCCCTTAATAATATATGGGTGTCTACACATTGTTCTAAAATAAATTATGTCATTGATTTATTTGCTACGAGAATATCTGACCGTAATTATCATCCACTGCGTAAGATTGTAGAATACTGACTTATCACTAACAAATACAATAAGAAACTTAATTATAATGTTTTGCATACTTAGTTGTGTTTTCCCTTTTGATTTGTCCACCATTTTCACATATTTTAGAGAAATTTAATTTTGCTAACATCAAGGTACTTGCAATTATACTTACCGTTATATGAAACGCTAACCTTTTTTTAATCAGATTGTTTTTGACAAAAATAATATCAGTAGTTCAGTCAATCGTACAGCCGATATTTGATATTAAAGGCTATCAATGAGTAATCAACGGTCTGTTAGTGAGAGATCGTCCATATCCTTATATTGTAGTGATGGTATTTGTGATCTTGATGATCAGAACAATGAAGAGTGCTCCAATACAGTAAGTTTAATTTCGTCCTTAAGTCTCCCACTTAGGTTTTCCACGTTAAAGTACTTTAAGTTGTTTTCATGGTACGGATCTCCGAACTCTTTCTCGAGCCATACATTTAGCGTGATACTGCTAGACTACCTAAACAAAATTAGGTAGGTTCGAGATTCAGACCTGCAATCTATTAGTTGAAGGCTGATTGCTTTAGTCATGAACCGATTGCTTGAGAAAACAGATTTTTATGATTTGTCGTGGCGGTATAAATATGGTTTAGTTAAAAGTTTACCAGATGTTCAAAATAGAAGCTCGTGATGACCTGACAGTCGTTATACATTTGTGTTCATCGTAAACAGTAAAATCCCTGTGGGATGAGGATAATTGTATTTTTTATGTACACTATCATTGTATATTCTTGTTACTATCCAATTCTTCAAATCTTTGTATCTCCAAGACCTTGTCAGTTATTTGTGTGCGGTACTTTTTGGTGTCTATTATGACGAACCTTTTCCTATTTCTGGTAATATAAATAAATAACGGTAAACAAGGCTATGCAACCAAGCAACAACCTATTGCTTGACGCAATTTACTGGTATATTTCACATATTGATAATCCACAAAATGACCAATGTTAAAAACTGATTTACTTCTATGACCGTATTCTATTTAATAAAAAATATGCACAGTAGTATACAGCAAAATTATGATCAGTTGTCATATTGTGTGACCAACTACGATTCAATGACGTCCTTAGCGTCAGAAAACTTTGGATTAAGCGTCAATACTTCTAATCCTGCATTGTGACAATTAGGTGTTTTTTTAAATCAGACGTGCCAAATTTAGTGTTTACGAATTGTAATCAATAAGACATTACCTATGTCGCCTACTGATCTAAACCATACAGGGATATCTAGACTGTGTTTGTTTGCTGACTCGTTAGGAACTGTTAGTCGGCGAACGCCACTTCACAATCAGACAAAGCAAGTGACATATGTTATGTTTCAGCATCCTATCACTTTGTTTGATCTCATGAACTGCTACTGATTGTAATAACTTGCACTGAAGCATAGTTTCGTAACGTTATTTTCTCAAAGCCTTCTGAACCGACTTGATATACATTTGGATTATCAATGATCAATATAGAGGATTTCCTTTTTCCATCTGTGACTACGATCACAAACTATTTTGTTATTTTATTCTCAGGTAAACTCTGATAATATTATCTTACGCGCTATTGATTGGTGCGGGGAGAAATTAGCATGGACTTTTGGGATTACTTCACCAAAGTATTTTTATGTAATTGAAAATTGCAAAACAGAAACACCAAAACAAGATTCCATCGATTTGGGTGACATGAATGATCCGCATGTTGCTATTCTTGAGGTAGTTTACTCGTTCAATGTCGATTTCTCGTGCTTTGATTCTGTTAAATGCCTCGCACACCCGCATATCTACTTTTGTATAACCTGGCGAATATGTTCGTCTTTTGCAGATTTTTCAAATCACCTACATTACGATTTATGTTTTTTCATTCCTTTTTTGGACTACTGACTAGTTATAATAACTCATTCACGATCTCGAAAGATTTGTAGTTCGGTTTTTTAAACCTTTATCAAACATAATTAGTACTGCGTAAGCTACGTATTCTACCAGTTTACGTTCATGCTGACCATACCTCTCAAGTAGATAATCTATTCTTTATCATTTAATATGAATTCCCTAGCTTCATAGTAAGTACCCCTGTGGAATGTGGTTATTCTGTATATATATAAGTGAAAAGAATGTTAGTAGTACCTTGCCGTATCTGCTATTAATGAATAGTAAATGGATAGTAAAAACAGTAACTTATTCGCCAAAAATATATTATATAGTTGCTAGCATTTCAGTTAAAGCTATCTATTTCTATTATCTCTTTTAACACTACTTTTACCTGAATGGGATTCTCTCAGTAGTTGTGATCTTTGGTTAGACGTTACGGCTCAGAATCGATCTTAAGTCAGTCAGTTACAACGTAGAACTTTGTACATGCGTACATCAGTTCAAGTTGCCATGCCTCAATTAGCAGATAAAGATTAAATTGTCGGACCGAATCCCAGAGTAGGGGAGGTAGTAACAGAGTAAGTACTAATGGAAAGGCATAGAGATCAGAGATGAGATTTGAGATAAAAAGTGATTCAGTAAAGAGAAAATTATAATAAGCTCAGAAATTAGAATTTGGAGGAAGACAAGGAGTGGATGCACCTGCGCCATTGCAATCGATTTTGAGCCATATCACCTAAAGTCTCTAACCATTTGTTACGATCATCGTGTGGGCCCCAACCAGGTAGTCTGCACCTATTAACATGGCTCAGCCCAATTGTCAATGACTTCATGGATCGGTGCCATGTTTTTGTTTGGCCACCCCTAGCTTTCTTCCAGCCTACTCCCACACCAGACAACATTGCTCGTCGAGGTAGACGGTGGTCAGGCATACGCAACACGTGTCCTAACCACCTCAGCCGGTGAAGATTCACTACTTCATCAATAGCCTTGCTGTATTTACCTAGTACTCTATTCCTAACCCATGCATTGCTTACTTGGTTGTCCCAGCAAACACGAGCAATGTTTCGGAGACATCCATGATCGAATACTAGGAGCCTACGGATATCTTCTATCCTTAAAGGCCATGTTTCACATCCATAAAGTAAAACGGATCTGACTGCTGCACAGTAAACGCGTCCTTTCGTCATTAAACGAATGTCTCGCCTACGCCACAAGTGACGCAGGTTGGCAAAAGCCGATCGGGGCTTATGTATACGGGCCGAGATTTCATCGGACACCAGACCGTTAGGACTGATGAGGCTCCCGAGATAAGTAAAACGGTTAACGCATTCAATAGTTTCACTCCCTATCACTAACTGGTGCCGAATTAAGCCAGTCCTGAAGTAACATTTTACATTTGGATGGGGAGAATCGCATTCCAAACATGCTTACATTCAAGTTTAAGGTAGTCAAAAAATTCTGTATTTTATCAGCATCGATCTTAATGCAGATGCATACACTTTATCTTCCTCTGGATCTAAAGTCCAAGTACTACTTAATGCATGCCTTTTCATTCGATCTCATAGAACCATATCCTCGACATTTAATTATTAACGTACTTATTACTACCGTTATTTTGACTTTTATTTTTCACTTTGTCAATTTCATTGCTTGCTGTTGTGATATGACAGCCTATACCAGACACTATGGTGACTGTGATTGATTTTCGAAGTAACTCACTACTTACAGTCTGCACCTATTAACTAGATTGAAAGTCTTCGTGTCACAGGATATTCACCTTTAGAATATTTTCCCCTGAAATTCAAATCTACTGTCAATCACATTTCTATTTTTGAAGTATTACGAGGACATTGCTTAATGTATGATTACTAACAGCTTTCTTATTACTATTTCGCTTTTGCAGTGTCTAGTATCAAAGGAAAGCAGTGCTAATCAATCACATCTGTCGTTTGGATGAACAGGGTGGGACGGCATAAGGTTTAATTAGTTTTCCCGCATTAAAAATTATCTTTTCATTTTTGGTTCCTTTCTTAATTTATCTTATTGCATCACTTACTATAAATATGCTAACTACTTTTTGGTTGTAAATTGTGTACAGTTCTCTGTACTGTTAGCAATACATAAATAATACTTAATTGTTATGTTCCAGAAATAAAATTTACTTTTCCGCTTGCTGATTTGTGTGCCTCACGCATACACTTTGTTACTTTTGCCATATAAAATCTATTTTTGAATCTGATACCATAAGTCGTCCTGCACTAGACAATCAATAAAAACCAGGAAGCACTGGATAACCGTCTCGTCCTAGGTGGACTCAACCCCACCAACGACTCTAATTCGGGACTTCCAGTTGTTTCGGCGAACACCTTACCGTTCTACTACCTAGCTGCACGTCAAGCGGTTAATATTTCTAACTTCAGTCGATTCGTGACTTCATCTATGCTATTGGTAGGTAATTGGCTTGCGTCTAAATTATTGCACCTGCATTACGTCGTCGATTTTAGAAAACTTAATTACAAACTACAGATTTATGCATTCACTACACTTTGTGTGACGAGTACTATCCGGTTGTTGAAGTGAATTATGAGCTATTGCATAACTGTCAAAAATCAAATACCTTATCCATTAAGCCACTACACAGATCTGCCTTTAAACACCTGTACTAGGCTTTCGTTGAACACCAATGATAATTACTTTACAACTAAATAATACTGCTCACCTAATGAATGATACAAATATTTATTAGGAAGATTAAATAAAACAGTTATCGTTAAAGTTACATGAACACCTCTTCACTATTTGCCTAGTTTTGTAAACTTTATTTACATTGCCCCACTATTTTGGGTAAGAGATGGTAATGCTAACTGCTTGACAGAAGTAGTCATATCTTCGAATGCAGAAATACTTAAGTGAGGTACTTAGAAAAAGATTTAAGTTTGTGAGGATAGCTAAGATAAATCAGTTAACAAACATTCAAAGCGAGGTTAATCGGTTTTGTAGAATACATGTATTTATTTAGTAAATGAGCAGCATCTGTTTCATTTTAAGCTGTGAAAATGCAGGTTGGTTAATACAGGAAGGTGATTTGTCTTTGGAGGGGTGTCAGTTTATCATTGGCTGGCTGTTACTAAGATTTCCTTACAAGCTCGCGTTTTTCAAATATAGGAAATATTAACTGAAATGTAGCTCTTATGCAGGAAATGTTGTCACCCAGTTTAGTTATCTTCCAATAGAATCAGGGTCGTTCATCACTTCCAAGACCCTGACATCAAGGTAATTGTGTAGTGCTCCATGGTTTGGGCAATTTTAACTGCCTTGCAGATCACTCTTCATGATCAGAATCTTCCGCTACGTGTTATTTTTGCTTCCACTAGTAACCAATGTCTTAAACTTCTCCCTCCATATGTGACATCGTTCCTAACGATTCGAGTTCACAAAATAATAGTGTAGGTACGCTAAAACTGCTCAGGGGGCACTAGTGTCGGGGCCACATCAGATTTAGGTGACTGGCCTAACTAATGAAGACTAGTGTGTCTCGCTGTGGATGCATACTGTTTCCGAAATAGGTACATGATATAATCTTGTAGTGAGACCATTCGCTTAACTCTAATAGGCCATTTAGAAGAGTAGACTTGATTCAGCTCCCGTTTTTCTTGATCTCCTGATAACAATGTCTTGTGGTGTAGAGGATTTTGGTATAGCATTGGGAGCAGGGCAGGGATTTCTTTGATGGTTTCTTTTCTACAGTTACCCATGTAATGTCCAACTAAAGGACACCGTAAGAATTCGGAACGATAAAGACACATGTTTGTGTCCCCAAGCCTTCGCTGACTACGACCTGATAACGCGGGAAATGAATTTTACAGAAAATTTTTAAACTTCTCACTACAAGAAACTAAATGTTCAAATGTAGTACTTATTGTAGGCAAATTACGTGTACAAGTAGGTAGCTTAAACCTGGCTGTGAGATAACTGGATAAATGTTTTGGTATTCTAGCTTAGTTAATAGATAGTTGACATTCTCTCTTGCATCTACACTAATAATCGTTTATTTTTAGCCAGCATCAACTTTAAGCATGCGGAACATCGTCTAGTAGTGATCTCTTGCGCTGACTCAAATAGAGCATATCATCATTAGTCATCGTTAGAGAGGCTTAGTAAAAGATTTGGAAACTCATCTCGTCAGGTTCTAAACACTTAAGAGAGTACACAACCTACACTAACGAAGAGTCTGCAAGACGATCGTGAGCACTGGCGGGCAACGAAAGCAGAGGAGATGGAAAAAGCATGAGCTATGAATAACACTAAACAGATTTTCAGACATAAACGAAACTAATAAAAATGTGTTAGTGTTTCCAAAAAGGAGGAGACTTTTGTTCACTCTCAGACTACAGAAATGGAATGATTTATGAAACACTTCTAAGAGCAGTGCAATTGACCTGCAGCTATCCACTGTTGGCAAACGACCCGGATTTAGTCAAAGTTGATTAAGCTATGGGCAATTCAAAGCCAGTAGGAGTTGATGGATCAACTCTGATGGTCCTTAAGGATGGTAGTCCACTTTTATCAATTAGGTTGATTGATATTTATGTTAAGATCTGTTTTCTGAACGGAATCCTGTTTGACATTGCGATCACTGGTCGTCCCAGTCTCTTACCTTCAATAATTGTCAGACGCTCTACAAAGAGATATGAACTGCTAACGTGGGGAAACTAGTTTGATTCCAGACTTCATTGTGATTGTATTGATCAAAATGCACCATTCGTCGAACTCTAGAAAATAAACTTACTTGCCTACTTCCGACTGTAAAGGTATTAATTAAATTGACCTTTGGACATTGTAGACCAAGGAGCTCTGTGGGAATGCTTGTCGCTGAAATAAGTACACAAACCTCGTGAAGGCCGTCTACTTGGACATAACTAGTCGAGTCAGAGTTTGTGGTTAACTGTTATCTAGACTTGCAGCCACCATTGTATGCGTCAAGTCTACTAACTATCACCGTCCTTTACCTAGTTTCATTGCAGACTTACTGTTAAAAATAACGGTTTCATCAACCGAATTTTCAAGAACTGGTTTCCGATCAGTCGACCCGCATATTAACTTGAAATACGCTGATGGTGTGATCTTTTTCGGTGAAGATCCTGATAAAATGCCAAGTTTGACTGCAATCGACAACAATGCATTTCCCACCACTCTAAGTATAAAATACTGCTGAAGTGCACCCCGGTATATGACCAAGTTACGTTTGTCCTGCAACCAGAGCAGCTTCTAGCGATTGAACACACTATTATCAATGAGAAGAAATCAGAAGTTAATGAATGATGGAAGAGAATTTACATTTGGTCTTGAGTAGAGCGCCAAAGGGATAGCAACGTCTAGGCCGGTAAACTAGAGAGAGATGCTTCCCACGGTGCGCCGTGTCGTGATCTGGTGGCTATGCGTGGCCTCGCGCCTTCAACTAGTCATGTCCGCTAAAACAAGCACGGTCAGCATCAATTTCGAGAGCCTATGCAACCATTTATTTTGGGTATTATTTACCGCTACACTGCTTTAAGAATGGTCTATGCTATCAAGTAGATTATTCATAATTAGTGAATTCATTAACTTTATAGACCACTCCACTTATCTCGGAAGTTCTATCCGCCCTTGTGGGTTGGTGTCTGACAAAGTCTCAAAACGGATCGTCTGACTTTCCACAACTTGCGTCATTTGTAGCGTCGGAAGTACGTCCGTTTGCAAAACAAAGAAAAATTACATTACTTGACACTCCTCAGCAATAACACATAGTTGCTAAACATAGGCTTTAAAAATAGAGGACATAAGTAGACTTCAGACCTGTGATCATAGGTGTCTTTGAAGCATAACTGGCATACCGTGGGACGAACGAGTAAGCAATGCCGAAATTCGGCACAAAGTACTAGGTGGATTTGGCGAATCCATTGATGAGATTCTGAGTCTTCGTTGACTGAGGTATTTAGGAGATGTACTACATTCGCCCAATCACTGTTTACCTGAACGCAAGATGTTGTTTGGTGTAGGGGTAGGATCAAAGGAAACTAGAGGTAGTCAAACCACAGTTGTGACATCAGTCATTGACTGTTGGTCTGAGCTGTGTTGGTAGATACAGCCTACTCTGTTAGTGTCTACGCTTTGACTTCGATCAGTGGGTTGAATACATTGGGCGATGTGACATAGAATGGGTCATAGTGATGCAGGTGGAATAATTCTTTAACTTCTTCTAAATCCTGAACCTCATTGTTTCTTCCCTAACACCATTTTATCCATTGTTTAACTATATTTTGATGTTCATCTCCTTAATTTGGTCTCATTGTGTTAATGTAGTATCCCAACGATTGTGCTTAGTTTTACGTTTCTTATGACTAATTGATCACATATTCAGTCGTTAATAATTTTACACCTAACATTACTTTTAATGAATTCTAATTATCAATGACGCTATTTTTACTCGAATTTACAGGTAGTATGGAAGGTGATAATATTTCTTATGCTAAAACATCTCTTCTCCTCTTCCTAAAGAGTTTGCCTGTGAATTGCCGCTTTCAAATTATTGGGTTCGGGAGTAATTTTGCTGCTTTATTTTCAGAGTAAGCTGAGTGTTGATTAAAGTTAATGCTATGATTACTCATCAGGTTTCCTTAAGTGACATGCACCTAAAGTTGTATTGTGCTTATAAGATATCACTCCAGTGTATAGAATAATAAATGGTCACTTTCTCTTTTCATACAGTTGGTTCCCATTTCCGATTCGCTATGAGTTTTCTTACCTAATTTATAATTAAACAAGTAGTTAGATCTCTGCTGGAAAGTATTTTTACAATGAGTTCTAATGCGAAAGTTTGAATGTCCTACTGAATTGACCGTATTGTTCATATTTGACGATATTAGCCTTGTCTTAAGCGGTTTTAGACTTTCGAAACATCATATGATGTGTATTGTATTGTTTAATATTGTAATACTTTGGTTAATAGCTAACGCAGGTTTTGGTATTGACTCATGTTTTTGCGTTTTTGGTATTCAACATCCACCTATTTAATGAGTGTACAACAGTCATTTACTTGATTATTTATGTACCTACTGTTGTAGTATTTAAAATAATTGATTACTGTACTTTTGGGTGTTTACTGAAAATGTATTTATATTATTCATTTATTACCTAAATATAACAGACCTGTAATGTCTCAAAGAAGCTGTTTTTCAGCCTGATAATTAATATTCATTGTCATATATATATATATATATATATATATATATATATATATATATATATATATATATATATATATATATTCTTAACCATTCACTCGCTGCTTATCCTGCATAGTCGGTTTACATGGACGATACTATGGAAAGCAGATGTTGTATGGAACCTGAATTACAAAGAAGATTATCGAAACTTGGTTTGGATGGTATTTAGAAGTATAGGCATTCCTATCACTTATGTCAGCCACTTTAGTCACTGAAAGTTTAGAAACTATGCCAATTTATTAACCTTGTTTAGCACTGTGGGCATAACCATAGCATGACTCACTTTCTAATTCGACTTTATGCGAGCAGTGTTTTGCAAATATCAGCTATTGGATATTGGTCACCTACACGTCATTACTATCATAGGCGATATGATTTTGATATGTTATAAGCGCTAATCCGAACCATGACAGTGAACCCAAGTTGTTGCCTCTTCGTAATTATACTTCGATGAATGTGTTAATTGGAAATTAGTTTACGCAATGTAGGGATATGCAGATGAACTTCCAAATTCAACGCGGATGAGTTGGGAAAGTAGCTATTATTTCAGTTAATTGTTTGCTAAAATCACCTAGTTATCAGCGTTAGTCGCAGACGCAGAAGTTGAATCTAGAAAAAGATAAGTTATAGGCATGACCAAAAAAGTATTAAAATACGTGGAAGATTGTTATTATTATTATTATTATTATTATTATTATTATTATTATTATTATTATTATTAGCTTTAAAGTATATAATATTATTCGATTGTCACCCATTCTTTTTTGAAAACTCTTACTTAGTTAAAACTCCAAAGATTCTCACACCATTGAAGCATACTTTTTTCTTGATGAACCTAAGAGAAAAGTGGGATTGATGTTGATAGTTTCACCGAACTGAAGAGGTTACTACTAAGCCCAAGTGACAATCGCTTAACTCTGATCACGCTTGACCATTTTTCGATTGGTTATTCTTGTAGTATCAACTCCATACATTTTTAAGCATAACTGTACTGTCTACATAAAAGTTCAATGTTTAGGTTTCAAATTATTTCCGTTATTGACCATCGTTTCTGTTGAGGGCAATAGTTTCCATAAACCTTGCTCAGCGGTCCCTCTACTTATGTTTTTATTATTAGACCTACAGACTATTCTGAGGATTCATTGAATGCAGCGATGAACTATCAAAAGGACTTGAATGCTGATATGGGTGGTACAGAAGCTTACAATGCCCTAAAGTCAGCTTTACATTCATCACCGAGTGGTGAAGGCTGGTTCAAACAAATCATATTTCTTACGGATGGTGATGTAGGTAATGCAGATGAGGTAAGTTGTCTGCTTTCAGCCTATGTTTCCTTTGCTTAATTAACTATTTTTGTTTAGTATATAAATCAATTTAGTGAATATCTTACTCTTAAATGCTGAGGTGTATAAACGAGGTCACTTATAGTATATATCTTACGCTTATGTGATATCTTAGTTTGAACAATGTGTGTTAACATACGATTAGCGACGGAAATCAATATTGGAAATAACTACATTTGTTATTAAAGCTGTTCAAAAAAAATAATCTGTAGTCACGTGACTTTGCTATGCAATGGTGAAATAAGAGAGTCATAATGACCTTTGGCTTGTATGAATAGGAGTACATTTGTTATTAATTGACCCAGTTTTGTTATGTATTGGTAGTCATAGTTATAGAGGACTATGAATCTGTAGTTTGCAGTTTCGACTATAATCCTTTGTGTTAATGGTTGCAATTTTATTTGTGATTTAGGCAGCTGGGTAATATTTGTAGTTCTCACAAGCCTGTTGCAGAGCATGGTACATAAACTTGTGTGTAATTAATATCAGTAACTTTAAACCACAGTTAATTGCCTGTAAAATAGGTCTTCTTCAATTTGATATTGAATTAGAGCTACTTTATCAATCGTATTACAGTACATTATGAGATACTAGTACTACTCATTTATGCGTATTACTGAATAAGTTAAATCCATTTAGAGTGGAATAAAATTGACCAGATATATCAATGCGATATAATACTAATGTTTATACTTCGGCAATTTTTACTTTTTAAATATTTAGGTTATTGGGTTAGTACGGATGAATGTTGATAAAGCAAGAGTTTTTACTATAGGACTTGGACAAGGAGTAAGCACTGCATTAATTGGTGGCGTTGCTCGCGTTGGCAATGGGACAGCTGCATATGTTCGTGATGCGTAAGTATTCAATCTTTCTGTTTTCCTATGGAACTTTACTTTCATCATATCTCCCTTAATTCATTTTCAGATTCACTCCAGTAGTATAACAATTAAACTTGTTCTATTTTTCTCTAGTCACTCTACTGTTTGTAGCTGCAATATATTTTACCCGCCAACAAATGTTATGTAGTAAGATACAAACGTTTTTGCCTAATGAATCAACTATATTTCTGTTTGTATCTTGTATGATCTGACTGATTCTTTTAATTGACACGTAAGGATTGCTTTTAATTTGCTATTTTACAAGACGTCATTTGCAGTAATGCAGCCAATTATTTTACAATTTACTCGACACAATGAATAAGACATCGTTTGCTGGTGGGAAACTTATATCCGAATTCGATCATCTTATGGAATGTCTCATCTAAAACAGATGAAATCGTTTTCTTGAGATATGTGAAATATCTGATTTTGTGTATCTCTCTCGTGTTTAGTTTTGAATAACTACTATGTGTGTTTATTCATGACTTGATGTCGTTTATTTGTAATATATTCAACTTTTATTCTAGCTCTCAGTTACAGTCAGCTGTGATGGAGACTCTTTCGGCTGCTTTACAACCAAGAGCTGATAATATTAAAATGGATTGGAATTTAGTTGAGAAACTCCATGATGGCAAGGAGAAACCAATTAAAGTTGTTGTTGTTCCCAGGCGACTATCTCCATTGTTTCCCAATCAGTTTTCGACATATTTTGGCTTTTTCAAAACTGGTTAGTGTATATAATTGTATCCACGATAATCTTAAATGCAAGTTGCAAAAATCTCCATTTTGAGTTAAACTACTACCACAACAACAATTGTAATGGGGTAACTTGAACCGATATTCATATGTGCTAAGTTCTATGTTGTACATGCATATATGCATACATATGTACAACAATTATTGCTGCTTATAACATGTTTGTGCTATATGGAGTATAAATTTGGTTTACTTTAATTTATTTACAAAAACAATGTTGATGGGAAATGATGATAAGATACGTTCAAATCGAGTTATTATCAACCAATTATTTAATTTGTAGAGGTGAACTAAAAGATACTGTTGTCTTGTTAGTCTTTTAAACAGAAATAACTTAAGTGAAACTATCTGCAATTGCGTGTGTATTAATAAAATACTTTTTCAGTGTTTAACTGAGAGTTTAGAAGTAGACGATTATATCCATAGTATCTCTGCGAGTAAAATTGTGTACGTGTACATATATTTGCAAGCATTTTTCTACCATAGCACTACTTTGCAGTAAAGACTCACTGCGATTTACGCTCAAATTCTCAGTTATTTGTAGACAATGCTTACCTTGAAAAGTCTTGAGCAGTAGATCGAAATGTGTCAGTCAGACTAAGTTAGTGGACACAAGCAACTAATGAGTAGTAGTGAATTGTATAACAGTCGGCTAAACATGACGTTATCCTAACAATATAAGTGTGTAGCAAACGATTTGCTTAGTAAAAACATGTGTTCGAAATTATCTTGCTTAATTTTTCTTGACTGACCAGATGAACTATTTATATCCCATAACCTGAAAAATTGCTGTTTATATAGTCACACTATTGATGAAGATGACTCGATTAAAGTACTATGATTGTCGTTATAGTGCAACTTGTAACAAGTTTGTGAGGCTTGTAACATTCTCCTTTTTCATATTATTATTATTATTATTATTATTATTATTATTATTATTACTAGGGATTTATTGATACTGTTTTGGATGCTGGACTTTATTTATCAAGTATTTGTGTGGCACATTAATTCACTGGCACTACCTTAAATATGAATCACTTTCCGGTGTATCTCACAGGATTCTTGCAAAGATAAAATACGAAAATAAACTGTATGCTTCTGTATAGTGCAGTTTTATGTTCTATACATTTGGTGTTTCCTTACAAGTATTTTCAGGAGCTCTTTCTTTAGACAAACGAACGTAAACATTTAAATAACATTACCATCTATTAATAGACCCTATTTGTGTGAGGCAGTTCGTCATAGGCTTTAAAACAAACTCTTGATAGATCTGACCATATCATGATAATAATCTTGTTATCTTTAAGAAAAACCTAGTTATCGGGGTTATGTAGATCGCATTCATCACAGTACTGTCATTTTAATAGCTTGGTTATATTGATAAAAGCATCGTAACACTTATTCGAGTTTAATATTGTTCAATCATGTTGTGTTATACTTGCGTAAATATGTTTTACTTATTCATAAAACTAATCTATAAACACTTAGAAGGCATTCAGTGTACATTAGTACAGTAGCAAGTTAATTGCTATGGTTAAATTTCATTTATGCATATCAATTAGACCAATGGAAAATGTCATTTAAATAACATTCCTTTAATTTCTGACATTTGTGTAACAGATAAATCATCAACTGTTGAAGGACACGTAAATTTCAATTATAGGATATTAGGTGAAGAAAAGTTGTGGAAATTAAGTGTATCAAATGCGATATCTTTTAAAGACAAGTCGAATCTCTCAGAATATTTACCGATTCATCGATTAGCAGGAAATGTGCAAATGAATGAACTGGTTGATGAATACCACAGTATGGAAATGGATCAGTCGGATGAAACTAAGGGAAAACTGAAATCCATACGTGAAGAAGTTGAAGAGTTATCATGTAAACTGAATATATTGTCGAAATTCACCGCATTGGTTGCTGTAGATCCAACGAAGTTAGGTAATTTATTTGGCAATAATTTCAACTAACGTTGTATATATTATCTCTGATACTAATTTCTACGGTAAACTTTATGTTTCATTATCAATGTGTTCATCAGTAATTACAATAAATATAAATGAAGCTTTTTAGTTGACTGTATCACAAATGATAAATTATTCCTTTTTGTAGCCAAATGCAAATCTCTACAAGTCACAGAATACTAGAGAAATGTTTTGTTCTAGTGTGCAACTCCAGATTACTCTGAGACAACTCATACCAGACTGAACTTGGATCTTCAAGTTATTCGTCTCAAAAACTAATTAACAATGACACTATTTCATTGCTTACAATAATGTAATTTCATTCATCTTCTAGTATTGCTCGATTACATTAAAGTATGCTTCAAGTGTGGCGATGGCCCATATTCATTGTATTTGTTGGCAAGAGTTAAATTATTTAATCAGAGGACTGAGCGATGGTTTTTTAACTTACCAGACATCAATTTGTACTGATTTGTTGTGCTTCCATTTAGAATTGAATGTCACTCAATAGATTAGTTGATGATATTTTACCAATACATCCTTGAATTTAACATTCTCTAAGTGAACCTTTGTGATTAACGATTTCAACTTTTTATTCTGTCATATGAATTCGCTTAAAATTTACTACTAATTAAAATACCGTGTATATGTGCTAAGCAAATAAGACAATCCTAACTAACAATAAAGCTATTAAAATCTCTTATTATTTTCTACTACGATATTAATCATACTATTTATGTGATCTTTTTCTGTTTCAGCCATCGACCCGAAGGAAAGAGCTAAAGTCACTATACCTCTGATGCACTGTAAACAGTATCGTAAGATTTGAATTTTTTTTTCTAATGTTTTCTTTTCAATAATGTTCATATGGAGGATTCCTTTATTAACAAATGAAGATACTATGGCCTGTATGAATTGTATTTAACGTTTATATTTTCTTCTTTAGCTAATACTGGTTAACTACATAGAAACTTTTGTATACTGTTCTGTGAAAGGTGTTACCTAATTTGTATAAAAGTTCAACATGTCATCAACAAAAATTGTTTATATGTTCTTCATTATGTTGCATTTACGTGTCTACTTCATTGGTTACTTTGATGAGGTTTATTTCATTTCTTCCCTCTGGACTGATAAAAGGAATACCAGAGCATATCTGTATTATTCGAAATATGCTTAAAGTTAACTTTGTTTAGTCAGTTTCCATTTTTCGATTTCATTTTTTTATGTTGGTGAATGGAGAAAGACATGAAATTTGTGTATTGGTTTAAGAAACTTCTACTAAATGCACAATTTTATTCTGACTTTTATTTCACCATCCTTTTGGTTGTGTACAGTTACATAAAATGACTAGCTGATGAGCAACAATTGGAAGAGAGTTAGTCTGAAATGTGTTGTTATTTTTGACCACCAGAGTTTCGTGGTATATATTTCAGTATAGAACTGAAGTATCAACACTAATAACTGTTTATATGCTTTTGAAAAGATATGTGTAAATGAGTCTGTAAGTTATCCACTGTGTTTCACTAATAAGCAGCAGGTTACATTCTCTTATTAAAATATTAATTAGATGTGGTGTGATTTCAATCACTACTGAGTAATTTTAGTATTTAGAGCGCTGTTCTCAACAATTGCCTTTGAAATTGATCTAGTAATGCATTTCTATACAACACAGTTGTTTAGTGGATCATTCGAATTCTCGAGTTAGCTTGTAAGCAAAGCTGTAAATATTCATTGATTGTTGTATGTTGATATTATTAGCGGCGCAATCATTTCGAATAAAAATGACTTCATTTCACGTCCATTCAGTATTTACAATTGTACCATTAATAAAAACTGTGTTTTTATTTACAGCTGTGGTGACACTATTGCGTCCTTATTGTTTATCTGAGAGAACTTATTCTATAATATACACTGAATGTACAGCTTAATTTTAATACTGAAATATAGCGACAGATAGGTGGTGTAGAAACAGGGTCACCATCAGATCTAATACTGGCTGATTTTTACATCGAAAATGTTGTAAATATCACCCTGTAAACTATAAGTGATCAGTTGTTTTTACATAAGTGGTATAAAGACGACACATTCAGAATATATGGCGAAGTGTTAGATATAAAAAGTATTCTGAAGACTTAATAGTTCACACTCATCACTAACCTTCACAGAAAAGCACGATTATGAATTAAAAATACCAGTTCTCAATATCTTACTAACTAATAGAAATAATAGTTCAATACAAAGATCGATGTATGAAAAAGCCACGTGTAACGCACAGTTTAAACATTTTCTTAGTTGTGTCCCACTTTTGAGGAAACATAAGCTCGTCCATTTTCTTGGTTGACAGTGTCAGAAAGTCTGTTCACCAAACTGTTTAAACAAGAAACTACACTTTGTGGTCCATCTTTATGGAAAATGAATACCGATTGAGAGAAATAGCGATTTCAAACTAAGTTTGTAGTTCCTAAGATGACCTCTAGTTCAAAGCAAATACAGCTAGTGACATACTAATATACCTCCCGAAAAAATCGATTTAAAAGGTATTTAGTGGGTGACAGCTCTTTATAATCTACTCTAGTTATCCTCTTATATACATCAACGTGAAAGTCCCCAAGAATGACTAATTCGTTGTGTCTATCAAATTCCCCCCGTTCTTGTTAAGTCAAGTATATAGATCATTCAGCGAGGTCATTTATCCATTGCATTCGGAAGCACTTACTAGCGACTACAATAAGGAATAACAGTGATTAATCAAATTATCGATTCTATAACAACTTATAGACTCAGGTTATTCTGATTGAGTTTCTTCTTTTGACAGCCCTTGCGAAATTCTTCTAAACAAATCTAGTGGGATACGCTTAGCCTTATGTAGCAGAAACCCTAGCCATACACAATTTAAAGCTTGAACTTTATGTACAAAATCAGTTTGTTAAATCTTTTTCTTTGCCGTAATCATAGCTTAGTCATAATTTTATCATGCCTTATTATTATTATTATTATTTTAAATACTGTCTACATCACAAATTCTTGATTATCATCAATATACCAGCTCTTATCAACTTAATAGCAGCCATAGTGACTGACTTTGATCTGATCACTGCTTACTTGTGTACTTTATAATTATGTAGTTGAGTTTCACAAGACAACAACTAATCAACAAGATTGGTAGATAGACAACTGTACAGCTATAGAAATGAATTTGTATTAAAGGATTCCTTGTTCTATGATTAAAAATGCATTTTTAAATTAAATTGTCATTAGTCAAACTCTAAGTGTGTCGACCCCTTTTTTATACCCATGCTTTTAAATATTGGTCATAAACTCTACTTTTTTGGGCACATTTCAGTAGTATACATTAAGTAGATATAACAACAGTTTTTCATTGGTTATTTTCTAGCAGCCTTTATAGCCTCCACAATATGATTATGAAGTTAGTTTGTTGTTTAGCGAGGTGTTCATATATTCAAGACTAGAAAATTTTGTCTTGCATTCTACAACTGGATACTGTTTTCAGTTTCTACTTTAACATCATTTGCATTCATATCCTTACAAATCATCAATGTTGTACATCTGATACATTTAAATGCAATTATTTACTAATCAATTAATCAATACCTGTTACCCTATGTGGAGCATAGGCAGCCGACCAGTATTCTCCAACCAACTCTCTCCTGAGTTTTCCTTTCCATTCCTTTCAAAAGCTCTTCATTCACTTCATGTCTGTCACCGATTACCGATGCAGTGTGTTCTTGGGTCTTTCCCTTTTTCTTTGACCTTCAGGATTCCATGTTAATGCTTGTCTTGTGACACATTTTGGTGGTTTCCTCAGTGTGTGTCCTATCCATCTCCAGCGTCTTTTCTTATTTTCTTCCTTGGCTGGAAGTTGATTTGTTCTCTGCCATAGGAGGTTGTTATTGTAGGTATCTGACCAACGGATCCGAAGTATCCTACGCAGACAATTGTTTATAAATACTTATATCTTCTGAAAGATGCTTTTTTGTAGTTCTTCAAGTTTCAGCTCCATGCAACAGAACTGTCTTCACATTTGTATTGAAAATTTTAACCTTAATATTGCCTGACAGTTGGTTTGAGTTCCAAATGTTCTTCAATTTTAAAAATGCTGCTCTTGCCTTTCCAATTATTTACTAGGATTGTGAGGCGTTTTTTTATTCAGGCTCAACTTATTAACAACACAAATGGTCTTGGTCAGTACTACGTAGAATCATTTATGATTCAGTTGCTACGACTACTTTTCTATGTATCATGCATAAAGTGAATGAATTACTATTTATTACTCATAATTTTATGCTTAATGATGTAATTCTTTGAAAACATTTTTATCATAATTAATTTCACAGACTACAGTGATGAGATCTAAACTAAGTAATTTTAATTGATCATTTTGATGTATTCATAATATATGAGTTCACTTCATGGTTGCATTCTTAAATGACTATATATCTATGCATTCTAGAATGAAATTTATTTGAAACAAAGAATGAATTTTGAACATTTATGTTAAAACCTAAGGTTTTTTTTAATTGTTTGTTTATTCATTTCAATGGAGTATTCATCAAAAAATCATAGAAAGTAATCATCTATTTTCTGTTATACAGATTAGTTTTGACAAATCGTTACAAATCGTTTTACCAATTTATTAATCTTTCAATTCATTTATTCAGTATAGTAGAGAGATGAATATGAAGGATTCTTAAATACCCTCTATCAATAATCAGCATAGTTTATGAAATTCGAGTATAAAAACTACCCAGTAGCTTACATGAATTTATATCCCATTTTATCCTATTAGAAGATAGTAGTTGCTAATGAATGGTTTATTCACAAAAAAACATAGTATTAAGGAGGGTATATAGATTTTATTTGATTAATGTAATTACTCAAGCTCCCTTCAGACTATCCTACCGGTGAATTAAGAAAATAAAGATATTTTAACTTATCCATTTAGTTATAAAACGCTTGTATTCTTGAACTTGTTGACAGTGATACAAATAGTGTTTTATACATTCCTGAAATAGTTCTAGTTAGGGTTGTGTTGAAGCTCGAGTTAACGACAATGTTAAATTTCATTTCCGGTTAGCTTACGTTTATTAATTAATTTTCTACGTTCTGAATGCTGAACATCAGTATTAAAATAGATGATTTCTGATTATCTTCAAGTATTCAAGATAGTCACTGAATAGTTAAGATGGTTGTTTCTCGTCAATATTTTCGGAAACACCCAACAGCCCTGGCTATTCCACGCTTCATTTTTCGTTCTCTTTATTTTAAAACTTATTCCACATCATAAAGTGAAGCCAAAATGAAAACGAATAAACAAGCTAACAATTCAAGTTAAACTAAACAAACAACCAGTATGAAGTCATTTCATCTTCTAATTAAATTTTCTTCTGTTTATTTAAATGATTGACATAACGAAATAAAATAGCAACATAACTTAGAGCAGTAATGATTAAATTTATTAAATAAACAAAAGGGAATTACACGAATAAAAATAATAACAATAAGAGCAAATAGAAGACAATTCAAATTGTGTTTTGTTTGATTTCAAGTTTCATTGGAGTGCTGATTTCATTCTTTCCAAGAAACAATATTGTTCTGTTTTAGTCATAGTTACTATGAAAATGAAATGTAATTGGCATTGGTTTAATGGCTTATTTTACTTAGTAATAAATAGATATATTTAAGTATTTGCAAATGCATAGGAGTAAACATGTGTGTAGAACAATACTGAAAATGCTATTCTTCATTAAAGTGTTGATTAAGAAATATTATATAATAAGAACGATTGTAAGTAGAAGGGAAAAAATAGAGAGTAAAACAGTGTAGTTAACAAAGAATCTGAAGAGAAAGATAACATAAAAATAGAATGGTTAACAATTCGAATAGGCATGCAGTATAATAATAATATAGTATAGTTTCAATAACAATTACTTCAAATATCATGAATAATAAATTCAGTATAGTGTCTTTAAAGTATTTATGCAACTCCCGTTGGTAGATAGCGATAATAATGAGGATCACGTCGGGATCGACACAAAAGACGCTTGATTCGTCCTCTTAACTCAGATGTTTGACTGCCTTCAGGATATACTAATCCCTTCCCATAGCCCTAAAATTATATCAAATTCAAACAATATTAAAAGAAAATAGAAATAGAACTTCAAATATATTTTACTTTCATGCATTATGACATTACAAAATAAGGCATTCAACATATTCATCAGTAATGTTTTGGTAAACAGATTTACGATATTAATATCCACTGGTATTGTCATTCTCATATCATTACTTTACTAAATACACTTACATTGAATATACTTAGTAATTCGAGTTTTAGAAGTCTCAACTTTACTATATGGCATTAAATAACTCATTGTACACAGGAAAGTAAAGTGGGTGGTTACCAACGAATTTAACAATTTCTTATATATTATCTCATACTTAATATGAATTAAGTGTTAACTACAGATTTATGTAGGAATATCATTCTTCCTTCATTATTCATCTGTTGATTGAGTGTTCTGATTCCAATTTATACAACTGTATATTATTTCAAACTGTCTATATTTTGTATATGATTTATACATATATATAATCTATTTCATGAGGCCTCACGAGGTATATATGTGTTCATTTCTGTTTGTATATGAAATGGTGAATTGAATATGACATTTGTGTGTATAACATGTTACATAACTGTTATCGTTATACATTTCTGATAGAATAATAAGCAATCTATTCAGATGTCTCCATTGATATTGCATATACATTTATTTATGGTATTAGTTGTTATAACTCTAAGAAAACTCTTTGTATTTCAAAAGATTTATATTCTCTTACATAGTATTATATGAATTATTGAATTCGTTACATTTTTTCTGACGTTTATGTATATTTATAACATAGATATTCTCACATGGTTTTGTGCATTTATTCACTAAATAAGGATATTTATCTATAAATTACTATACGTATATAGTAAGTCGGCAGTATATATATATATATATATATTTGATCATACTTCATTTGATATTACTACGAGACAGTAGGAAAATAGTAAACGTACCCATGCAAAGTATATACATGTTTCATGCATAAATATCAATCTAAATCAATCATACGTATAACATTTCTAGTATGATAGGAGCTCCAGTTTATATTTATTATCTCAATATTTCCCTAGTTTACCTATTTGATCAAATTGTTGTAATTATTTGTCAATTTTATGAAGATGAAATTTCGTTTGTCTTTATTCTTCATATTAGCAATCATGTTTACTGTAATATTTATGATATAAAAATATGAATTATGAGTGTTAAAGTTATTGACATACGTATGTTTACTAGACCTATAACCAACTACAATACGGAATTATAAATTCATTGGTTTGAATTCTTCATAGACTGATGTTGACTAGGTTCCACTAAAAATTAGGAAGCGCTTGACAGCTGTTTTGTTTCTAGCCCTAATCCTTTAATTCTGCCATGGAATCGAAGCTAGGGATCTGAGGTTTGTTAACACTTAATCGTCTACAGCGTCCACAAAGCCACTTAAATTCAATAATTTGAATTTAATTAACAGTTGCCAAGACTTTAAACTACCTTCCTAATTATATTAACTTCTATACTTGTTAAAAGTGGTCAATCAGTTCATAGTTTGTTGTTTTTGGATCAAGTATTATATAACAACTTTCGAAATAAACTATATAATGCTCAATTATCCTAAATTATTTTTTTTCTGTTTATACCATTATTGTTTTTGGACTAGTATAATATAAATTTGTCTCAAGCACTGATGTATTTAAACTTGGCCCATGTGATCGGTATCCATTTAATTCAGGCATTCTAGTATGGAATAAATGCTCCATTTGTTTATTGATAAATGCATTGATAGTTATTGTTATCATAGTGATATACATTACATGCGTTACAATCAGTCAGTAAACAGTTACATATATATATATATATATATATATATATATATATATATATATCAACAGGATCGGTTTGATTGTGCATAGATTAACAATTTTCGATGAATATATGCAGTGTTATATAGATTGGTAGCAACAGTATAGGAAGGTATATTTATTTACATTAATATATAATGAACACAAGGTGAAGTACATGTATATATATCAGCGTAATTATATGTATAAGTGTAAATAGTTATGGTAATTAACAGTGTTATAGTAAATGTCATGCAGGAGTAAGAACAAAGAAAAAAAAGAGAAAACAAAACCGAGATAAAATAAGTAACATAAAATTTAGTGAACATGTAAATTAAACTATGTACTTTCTCTGCATTGAAAATGCCTAAGTTTACATGCTAATTACATTGTTTATGTGTATAGATTTAATGAGATCATTAAGTTGGAAAATAGATTTTCATCATTCATTAACTCAATATTCATGTGCAGTAACTGAAACTTTTTGTATTGACTTATTGATAGAAACAGTATGATAGGACTATCAACTTATCAATAGGTGTGTTAAAGAAAGAGATTAATGCAATAGATCTGATTACAGTTAACATAAAACTAGATTGGAAAAATTTATTGAAAACTAGTAATTTCTAAAGTTTTTTTGTGTAAATCAAGTCAATGAAATAAATAAGTAAAACAATTGATATTTTATTCTTTTTCATTATTGTAAACAATTACAACTGAAGTAGAATTTGTATACTAATTGAATTCATTTAAGTAGTTCAGTTTACATTATTGTTGAAAATGTAATATGCATACATTTCACAGCATAACTCAGTAAAGCAAATAATTTAAGCAGTAACCTCATGCTTTAATCTTTTACTCTTCATAAATCAAATTATAAAATAAGAAGCGTTTTTTTTGATGATCTTCAATTAATAATCATAAAAATAATATACAAAACTCACGTGGTTCGACGACCCATTCTATTGAAGAAAAGCGTGTTAGTACACTGCTTTTTCATGAATCTAACTATGATACATTAGTACTATGAGTAAATATATTATGACCCTATTTATAAATGTTTATCTTGAATTATTTGTCTAGTTTATTATTTTCTTCATTTTAATTGAAATATACAATCAAACATTTAGATCATTTTCATCGGTTGAAACTGCTTCACTTCCCACAAGTTTGAATCTCACCACTTACGGTTTCGCACCAGAGCTTCAATAACATCTTTAAGCTAGTCACTACTGAGTTGATTATTGTAAGTGAATTTAGGTGGCTTGTGAAGATTGATACACAGTCTTAGTCTATAGAATCCGTCACAGATTGATGTTGGTAGGATATCACTGAAAACCGAAAAAGCACTGAGCAACTGTTTCATCTTAGTATGGAACTCTTCATTTGACAAAGTAAACTGACTTTAAGAACAGAGGCTAATAGTTTTAAAATCATTAAGTGTATCATGTTCACCAAATAACCTGAAGATCATAGGTTCCAATACTTGTAGAATATTCGTTATACAATGTTGAATAAACCTACATGAGTACAGAGGAGTTTAAAGTGAGCTTATCAATCTCTTCTCATCTAAACAGTTAACATCATATAAATGGCAGTACCACTTCCTCGTAGAATTTAAGCCGTATAATACACATTTCTGAATGTGAAATGATCAATAGTCTATTACAATTACATTAACTTATGTAGTCTTATTGACATTCCATTTTTTCATTAAACTTTTTTTTCTAGAAAGTTACTGATAAACTAGAACACTGTAAACATGAAAAAAAGTAGATGATGATTCTTAAAACGTGTGTTGTTTTTCTTACTATAAATATCTACTTGTGTATAAATTTGGATGAAAACATTTTTATACTTAGTAATTCCCCAGATGATTTTTAATCATCTAATAAGGAATACTTACAATACACTACTAAAAGTAGTGCCAGTTAACTTGGTATGTTGTTATGGTTAAGTACTGCAAGACAACTATCTCTAATTAAGTGATAGTGGCTTGTTAATACAGATAATTCTCATTGCCAAGTGACAACAAGTTTTCTTCCTATGCAATGTTAATCCTGTTTTGTGAATTAGTTATTTAGTTAGTTAGTTAATTATCAAAACATTCAACTAGCAATAACCTTGTTAAACTTGGATTCAACATTGAGTTTCATTTAGACATGAGCATTATTTGCATTGTGTTAAAATTATATTCCTGTCGTGTATTCAGTAATTTAATGAGTAGTCTTTTAGGAATGGATCAATTTATCAGTTTAACAGAAAACGTTAACTTGTAGAAAATAGTTGAAATCATCCCTCTTAAGTGCATTGAAAAAAATGAGATCAAACTAAATCATTCACATTTAGATATAGCCATGAAAATACAATATTCAGCAAAACTCTGATATTTTGGTTCAGCAGTTATAATACTAATAAGAAAATGTTTATAAGGTTAATCTTAAAATAACCTTTGTAAGAGTTCATCGAGTAGTAGAAATAGGCCCTGTATATCCTACAGGTTGTCAAGTAGCTTCGCAACGTGCCAAAAGCGACAAATTTTAAGAAGAATACTAAAATTTGTTTGAGTATATAATCCAAGCAAAAGTCAAGCCTACTTCAAGAAACAGTATACACTATCACTGGATGTAATTTGACAAGACTGAGTAATGCGAATGCTGTAATTCCTTCATATCATCTTTGTTGCTCTTACTCTCATATCTAAGATAGCTTGGTATTTCTTTTTGCTATATATTTCTTTATAAAAATCCGCATAATTACAAACTATTATGCGATTCTACACCGAACTGTCGATTCGTTCAACTTCTCATAATGTCAACAATTATATATTTGTTGGGAGACAATCATAAATATTTAGTCTCTCAACGAATCATTTGATTCCTACAATATTAATGTATCATTATGATAATGATAGTATTTGTAGAGAAGTAGATCAACTTCACTGTTTTACGGTAAATGGTCAAATAAGACGATAGCATTTAATTTACATTTCATGTTTATCTCTAGACAAAATAACAACATCAGATTCGTCACTGGTTTACTAAACGTTAACACAATTTCACTATAGGACCAAATAACTTCATTTTATTAAAAACAATGAAGAACTATTTATCTTCAACAATTGTATAACCAACATTCTTTAATCGTCATTACATCACATAATGGCTAGATCATCAAAAAGTTGAAAGTAAGACTGAAGTAACTTCAAGTTAAGTAACTGTGGTTTGTTCAACATTGATAATTGAAACTCTCACCACTGATTAAAGCCAGCAATCTTGAACAAGAAGAAAATGGCACACAGAGGATAGTGCTTTATTTTAAAACTTATATAGAATTCTACTATTGAATAATTCAACCTACTATGAAGGATCTATTCACTGAATCAATTATTCTGTGGTTTTAATAGATATACTGAATGTAAATTTGATACTTCTACTCTACTACAGCTCTTCAATAAATGAAATATAGTCCTCTACTAGAAGTAGGTTGGTGTAGAAATGTGATCTTTGACAATCACTAATTAACTTTAGAAATCAGTTAATAGGAATGTATTCATGAGAACACTGTAATTGTGGATAGGCTATAAATCTAAGACATTGAAATACCACTTCTGTCCTTTGTACCTAAAACATCTGTGTATTTATATCATGTATCTTGAAAGAATGTTAATATATTCATACACAAAAGCATAAATAATTGTTATAAGTTAGTAGGAGGTAGTCATAGGTATACACCATATAAAACTAATCTATCCAAAGCAATCATATAGAAAAAAAGCATACAGCAAACAAAATGTAATTAGATAGGTTGGTTGTTAGAAGATACTAAAGTGAAATATCTGTCCACTCAACGAACCTGCTTGCAAGTTGTTGATATTTTGATTCAATTCGATCTTGTACTGGAACAGTTGTAGCGTTCATATCAATTCCGGAATAACGATCAAGTAATTTGCGATGTGCATCTAATTTTTCATTCAATCCACGTAAAGATCCCCTCATTTCCCTGTAGTATTCAGGTGAGGGCAATTTGTATTCCAGTAAATCGTCCATACGACGCTATTGGATAGCGTGAAATTATATACATGGTGTATAATTATGAAAGTATTTGAAACAAACTTTTGTTTTACATAAAAATACTGTACTGTATAAATTAAACCATGATAGTAATTAAAGTTAATTATTTCTATTAGACTTAATTAGTCTACATTTTGATTGGATTAAAATCTATGAAAATGTTAATTAATATTTTCAAGTATGCCAACTAATAATGAATAGTTCTACATTTGTTCAGTAGATTAAAATCACTATGCCAAATTAAATTTATGCTGAAATAAAACTGTTCAGTAACATTTATCATTTTCGCTAAATTTTACAATGTTGCTATTAAGAATTCCTATTGTATTCCTCTTATGTTGAAATATGTATTCATGTTGTTGTTATTAATTTGTCTATCATTACTGTTATTGCATCTACTACCCCACTACAAATTTACACCTTCACTTAGGATGATTAGTTATGTAATTCACCTGTTTTATTTTCATTATTAATTCATAAATTGCCCTCATTTAGTTTAATAATTTTTATATTCACATAGAAATATTGCTGTAATTTAGAGTAAAGCCTGATGATGATCTAATTGAAAACAATATTGTTCACTTAAACGTATTGTTCTAATGTCGCTATTATTAGTAACATTTTAAGAATTCTCACTGTTTCATTTGCTACCCTTCATTTATGAATTTCCTAATACCAATAGGAAGTATACAACTAGATGTATAACAAATAGATTTCACTTGTAAAGTGGATGTTATTTTAGTTTGGTTGTGAACCAGGTTACTTGGTGATAAACACTATTCAAGAACAATTGTAAATTAGATCTCTTTCAACAAGAGAATCCTTTATGATTAGACTATTAAATGATTTATATAAAAAGTAAATAATAAAAGTAGTAAGTAAATGACACATTTTCTATGCATACTGAATATGATTATAATGTGGTGGTTTGATTAGGTAAAATTCAAATTAATGAGCTCATCTAGTATATTGTGTAATACGGTATTCATTATAAGGTAATGATTACTTTCTTGCCATAATAAACAGGTTTATTCATAATGCCTTAAAAAAAATTAGGTTTAATATCATTAGAATTATGCCTTACATCAACTATGATATAGAACATTCTTCCATACCATTATTCTCTATAGCAAATGATTAATAGTAAGCACATATTAATGCCTCTTCAATCTACACATAAAATCATTTAGTATTAGTCTCGTATTGAAAAGGAAGTAATGTTTGTACTCCGTAAAAATAAACTCCTATTTAGTAATGTATTGATTATATCAGATATATGTAAACACCGCTTAAAGAAATCAACCTAACTGTAATTTAAAGATGTATTATACATAGTTAGGAGATTGATATTAAGTTTTAGTTGATCGAATTCGTCACGGATTGATGTTGGTAGGGTGCGATTACAAACCGTGGAACACTGGGCAACTGTTTTGCTCTAGTATGGAACTCCTCAGTAGTGTGCACACTAGATTCCGCCCCCGGGGGAAGACTTTAGGCTGGTTAATACTTAACTTTTTGCACCGTCTAACAGGCATCCCAGGGTAGTCTTTCCATTTTTATAAGTTTATGATATAGAGAGACGACCACCTTTCCGTATTGATAATACAATATCGGAGCAACGAATCAAAATCACGATTAGTCGGATCTTTTTTCCATGCTATCTGGACCATCACTGCTAAACTGTATCTATTAAACATTTAGTAACTATGACATTTGTATTGCTAAAAGTGTAAGCTTTTTACAGACTCAGATGTATTTTCGTTCCCGATTTATTGTAGCTTTATTATTACCCTATTGTCCAGACCTCTGTATACAACTACCTTAAGGCAGCCTAATTATTGTGTTCTGTATTTCCCGTTACTAATCGGTCCAGTATGTAGTACTTAGAAACCATCGTTGTTGCTCAGTAAATGACTTGGTCTTGGCTATCATTCATCGGTGCTTGCCCCATAAATCCAATACATCTGGGGAAGGCTTTAGTCACTCAAGCATCGTGCCAACCGATCATCGTTTTCCAAATCTATCAGATCATAGTCGTTCAATTAGCTCGTTCCCTCACAGGTAATTGCGAAAGTAATTTCAAATTAATTTATTAGTGCACCTTTATATTTACAAATGTACCTCAATCAGGCATAGCAACAGTCGTAAATCTGAAATCCAATAACTAAACATTCAAATAAATTGATACATTTCGGTAATTTTTTCCGATCAACTTAGGAGTGAGTTGATTTTAATAACAACAGAAGAGATGCCTTATGTAGTATTTTAACAGTGTAATCCAAACAAATACAAATTACGAGTGAGATATGTTTGACGGTATTGTTCCTGTCGACTTAGTTTCTAATATGGCGACCACTTAATAGACTGATATTTATGTTTTCATTTCTTAAGTTCGTGAATGACCAACAAGTCCAATATTTCATAATCGATGATTATGTTTATTTTATTTAAACTGTTTTGTACACAAGTGTGAAAGTTTGTAGCTTAAAACAACACATATTTACTGATCGGTTATTTTGTCTTCTGATATCAGTTCATTAGAGACATCTGCATCAATAAGTCATCAGCAGTTATATCTCGGTCATAATCAATTCAATTAATCTATTACCTAACTTTACAATCAGTATATTCTACATAACCTATCCCTTCGTTATAGTATTTTCTACATTTGTCCTGTGAAGTTAATAGGATGCTATTATGAAGGTGAAACATGCATCTTTTGATAGATCTACATATTTTCTTTCGGAGGATTCGAAAAGATATTCAATGTCAGTGAGCATGGAATTTTTATCGGTTTAGTATGCAATAATTTATGTCAATTGATTAACGATATACTGTTCTGTTGTAGATAGATATGAATATATTTCAAGTTTTTGTGAATTATTTCAATAAAGTGTGTCCGGGAGCATATCTGAAAAGTATATAGTTCGATAAATTTTAGTGTTTTGGAGTAACATAATGGTAAGCTGTCCTTTATTATTTACTGTAAATGTAGTCTTTATCCATCAACTGATCATGCTTCAATCAAATTATCATTGTTCTACTAAGTGGTGTGCATTTTAATGATTGATTCTGATACATCAAACAGTCATTTCATAGACATTTTATGATCATTATCAATTTATTAATTAATATTATATCCAGTCATTTACTTCTATTCATTACTCACAGAAAATGATGATATGAAAACATTCTTAAATCAATATACAGTACTAAAGAACATGATTACTTAGTTATCCTATATTCATTCTCATTTAAATGCAATGTATTTCTATTATTATTAATTTCAATAACTTTTCTTTTAGAATTCAACTAAAAAAATTATTTCTTTAGATCACTTTTCAATCATTTCACAAGTAAGTAAAATTGACATTTTAAATCTACTTCTTATTTAATTGTAAAAATGTTAAGATATGCATTATATTCTCAATAATCAAGTGTACATATGTTTATATATGAGTTGCATTGTACAATCACTACAACATAAGCTATCATATATGTAGTGAACAATTGTTTATATCAGCTGATTTTTGGTCATTTGACTATGTCTGTGACAATTTCAATAGGTGTAAGTTCTTTTTTATATCAGTTAATGTAAGTTTTTATGAGAAAGTGTGCAATATCTAACTTCAGCAACTGGTTAGGTTGCTGGAGTTTTTAAAGAAAATTCATAACACTATGGTTATCTATGTAGGAGAGGTGTTGAAAAGGTAACGAAAAACAAGAACCATTTTGTTTGTACATTTTGAATTAGAAATCTTTTATTTTCATTAGATAATTAAAAGAACATCATTCAAGGAGTACTACACTCATTAAATTCTAATATCATACACAGTGATTTGATTATATATTCATAAAAAAATATTTCTTTTTATCCAGATCATAACTATCTCAGTCGTTTAGTCATCTAGTAGAACATTTCATGAATTAATGAGAAATATACGAGATTACTGATAGGTTATAGATATAATAGGGCTATGAAAAATATTTAAATTTGTTCTTCATTTACTTTATTCATAAAATATAACTCAACTCAACCAGAAATATTCCACGTTAATTTAAAAATAATCTAACTAATCAACTATGTAACACTTTATTGAGGCAATCAATCATCATCTGAATTTAAACCAACAAATATAAATTAAAAGTAGTATGATAAAATACTTACTTCGATTCGTCGACGCTCAGCTTGCATATCACTAGACAAATTACTATATGAGCCTGAATTTGACAACGGTCTTGTTGTAACAGTTGGTGGGTAGTAGTAGGTATAATGTCTTGGTCCAATACTAGTATAAGTGGTTCTTATAGGTTCAACATTACTCTGAATAGCCGAAAGAAAAAACAAATGGAAGATTATAACAATGGAAAATTTCGCAAAGATATTTGACTGCATTTAGATGGATGATTGTATTCGTCACAGACTGACGTTAGTTGGATGCCACTCAAAACCAGGGAGCACAGAACAGCTTTTTTATCCCAGTATGGGACACCTTAGCAGTGCACATTCTCAGTTTTGACAGAGAATCCAACTATGCCTCCTCAAGTTTCGTGACGAACGCTTAACCATCTGCACCACTGAACTGGCAAGAGTCCAATGGTTGAATTCCCATTTCTACTAATTAATAACATAGCACAACGATCAGCCAATGTCATCAATTATAATTGTTTTACTGCCGGTATGTCTGTACTCTCCTAGTAATGACTTCTTATTAGAACTTTAGGAACATCCTAAAGTTAGTCACTAGTGAGCTGATTGTTGTAATCCAACTGAGGTGGTTTTGTGAAGATAGCTATTAAGTCTGTTTCTTTGTGTTTGCACACCCAAAGGCCCTGGGTCTGTTTCCCTGATGGAATCGAGAATGTGCACTAGTGAGGTATTTCATATTAGGAGAAAACAGGCATTCAGTGACCTATAGTGTCCAGTGGTGTCCAAGCAAGATCAATCTACTACAAACACAGACATCTAAATATATTTTATCTTGAAATAAATTTAGTTCAAAGATTCATTTATCTTCGCTTAAAACAATTAAAATTATATTAAACGGTCCTATTTCTAAAAACACAATTTTCAATATTCAATGGTGTAACTTGACGTAGGTCGAAATTTTCCAGTGTTCTGAGATTTATTGAATATTTCACTAAGCAGAATTATTTAGATAGATACTCTTAAGAAAAATAATGATTGATGATGCATAAACAGATGGTGTTGTGAATCCATAAGTTTAACAGTCAGACTTTAGACTATTGACTTATAAAAAACCATCTAAAGTATACTTACTTTACAGATGGAAAAATATTTTAAACAAATTATATTTTTGTGTTTATTTGAACATGGTCTAATCTATGTTAATAGATGCAGACTACCTGATTGGAGTTCACGTTATAATCGCGATGAGTGACTGGAGACACTCGGTGACATGGCTGAGAACTGGTTACAGTGGTCTATATATATTCACTTTTGATTTTCGTCTAGATTTTCAGTTCCATTATCCTTCCGTACATACATTTGTCTGATTTCTTTCTGTTGAATTATAATATCGTGGTATTCTCGTAAATTTTAACTAGTCGTGTTAATTCGGCGTGAAAACTTGAATTTATTTGCATATTTGCCAAGTTCGTCGTTGTTCATGACTATCAAACTAATATTAATGTCTGTTCAGTGGACTATGATAATATCATCTCTTACTCACATAACACGCTACAGTCCATTTTTTCGTTTTATACTATAAACTATTTAAGTGGTTTGTGCAAAAGGAACATCTGAGAAAATATTGAAAGTCTTTTGATACAACAATCAAATCATACATGCTAAAGAACACATAATATACAAGTACCGTAACCATTGAAAAAGTGTTACAGGTATCTTATTATAATATTTACATAAAGTATAAATTACTTACATATGTTGTTGTATAATATGGTGTTTCATAAATATATCGATTTGTTCTGTAACTTCGATGTACAACAGGCGGTAACCCATAATCTGAACTAGTAATTGTTGAACGATACGTTCCAACTGTTGACGGTGGTACTGAACCCAAACGACTAGTATGCAGTGGAAAATTACGACTATATGATGTATGAATTACACGTGGTAAACTGTTCTCCTATAGTTAAAATGAATAATAATAATAAAGTGATAAAGAATTCTATCTTTTTGAATAATTATGATTTTAAAAAGCCTAGTCGGATGCATAGAAACATTCATTGTGTAAAGTCATTTGGAGAGAACTGTAAACCGTGATAAACAGTTGAAACCGAATTACCCATATGTGAGTCAAGTACATAACTAAGATACTAATAAAAACCAACGAAATTTCTATTTCATATATTTTCTTAGTCAAATACCTATAGCTTATTCATTTTTATTAACAATTCAGTAAATGAATTTCATACTGGTTGATTATGCACCTGTATCTTTACTTTTCCCTTCAGTTCAGAGCGTTGATAGAATTCTGTCGAACGAGTTAAAGTAGAGGTGTTAGTTTTATTAATTCAGCATTCTGATGTACACTATTATGTAATTAAAGACATTAGGATATTATTAAACACAAGATAAGAATTTCATACCAATTTTTTGTATTACCAGCTTGTATTCGCCAACTTGAAAGAATTTACTCTATTCACTAGTCTTGAAGACATTTCAGCTACTGTCACTAGCGTAGACGTCATCACTGAGTAATACAAACAACTAATGATGTCCTCCCCATCAAGCTATAATGTATAGGCTAATTAATTTATTTTCATTGTGAATAATTGTAAATTTGAAACAAATCGAACCTAATGATTCAGGAATTCAACAGAACATTTATCAGCAGTGTAACATACAAATTTACGAGTTTCCATCTCACTAAAATACAAATATTTACAAGATAAAATTACTTAATATTATACGTTTCTTACTGGTGATGCAGTTTAGAAGTTTATTGCAGTTGATAATGACATTTCATGCCAGTAGATACCACATTAATATTCTCTAGACTATGTGACTTTATGTAATTTTAAAGAAAGGCATAGGAATGACTTTAGAGGAAATGGCTATCAGGTATTCTGAAACTATAGATTAAGTTCTCTTAATTTTAGGAAATTTGACATTAATTTACAACCAACTATTTACTTCCAAACACATGAAATATGCTACTTACATTTGCTTACATGACAAAGCAAATTTACTGTTTATAGGATATATATATATATATATATATATATATATATGTACCACCAGTGAACAAGAGTCATCTACTATCAGAGAGATGCTTTGACTGAATTAATAGCAAACTAATTGATTTGTATGTGTTTGATTAGTAAACGAACATAATGTATCTAAGCTGGTTAGTTAATTGGTGGCTAAACAATTAATAAAATAAACCTGTTAAAATACTAGGTAACTCTATACAGTTTATTATAACTTATCAGTTATACATGTTTAGAGTACTATACACATGTATAACATTTCACTTTTCCGATATATATTTAGTGTGACGTCATTACAAGTCGTCAAAGTACTTGTAAACTAATAGACTTCTTAAAAGTGAGAGAATTCGCAAGTAATGACGTGCCAAGAATTTAGTTTTATTTTAGTTGGGTTGATATGATTTTAAGGAGATCAGTATTTATTTTGGTGCTTGAATTCATCACAGTATAATTTACGTTAGGTATCAGAAAGCATTTGACTGAACGAATATGCTTTCATTATAGAAAGTACATAATATGGTTTGAATCGTTGCATGCAACATGATGTAGTTATAAGAAGATCAAGATTTTCTTACAGACTGTAGATCATAATTTTTAAAGTATAACTCTGACCATCCGATATAATTATAAATAGGGTTCACTAAAATTATTAAATAGTTTATTACAATTAATTTGGCGTTATTTTTAATAGGGAAGACAATGTCACGCTAATGGTTATTGAGGTACATCTGAAGTCTCTGTTACAATTATGCCAATCTACTTTACATAATTTTGAATGAAAGTTATGATTTTTAACATTCTAGTTTGCTATTGGTTACTCGGCATAATTCTTCGATGAGTTCGAAGCAATGTTACGTCGAGTACTTTTTTATCATAATAACTTTAAGTAGTTGCCTTTGAACTTCGATCTAATCACGATGTATAATGCTTAATTCCAATAACAGTATTTCTTCAATTCATATTGACATAGTGAATGTTTCAGCTGTCAGTTAACAAAGTAAACTACAATACAATGGTATTACGACTGAATTGTAGTGGTTTTCTAGAGATAAGTATTAAATTTATTTGACTTTACTTTTTACAGATTGATGTGGGTTGGATGCGGCTAAGAGCCCTAAGAAACTGAATAACCGTTTCGTCCTAGTATGGAACTCCTTATCAGTGTGTATTCTTGATTCTGACAAGGAATCCAACCCAGAATCTTTAGTCCTCATGATGAGTTCCTTACCATCTGAACCACTGGGCCAGCAGACGTCCAACGGTGAAATTCTCACTTCCATCATTTTGTAATCTAGCATAATTGTACAACTGTATTACATTAATGAGTACTTAATGTTTCAGATTAACTAAACAAATAAGGTTCATTTGAATCCGTTAACGTTTTTAACATGTTTCTTTTTGTCATTATCAGTTAAACAAGATATTAGCACTAAATCATTAAAAAAATTCATCATTTAACAAGGATAACGTATTAAATGAATTCCTTTATAAATAAATTATCAACTCAAATTTCTGTTGTTATAACTTATCTGTACGAAAAGATGCAAATAGATTGTTTAAAACACAATTACTATTTAACAGCCATAAAACCAGTATTTTATAAGCAAAGCATTGAATGAATAACTAGCTGAACTTAAAAAAAAATCAACATTCCATGATACGTTTACGTAATAAGACGAATAGTCCTTAAGAAAAACGGGAAAGAAAACAGCTGAAGAAAAGTGTAAAGCAAACTATAAATGCCAGTGATCATTAAGGCCAAAAAAATTATTTGAACATAAACTAATTTTGATGAAAGGTGACTTTGTTGAAATAGGTAGCAAGTTTAGTTGATTGTGTTAGTTCTAGATTGATGTTAGTTTGGTAACACTGTAAAGTAGGGAACATTAAATATATGTTTCGTCATAGTTTGAGACTCTTCATCAGTGCGCACTCTAGATCTCAACAGGCAGTCGAGTCCAGAATTTTCAGGTCTCTTCACAAGAACTTGACCCTATCCAATGGTAGAATTCTGACATCCATCAGTTCGTGATACAATACAACTATAGGTCATTGCAAATGGTAGTAAGTGTTTCACTTTCGACTTATCTGAACTCAACTAGTCTTGACTTCTTTCTATAATTTCAAGAACATCTTGAAGTTAGCCGGGATTAAAGTAGGTGCACACTGACGAGGAGTCCCATACTACGATGAAACAGATACTTAGTGTTCTCTAGTTCTCAGTGTTACCCAACTCAAAACAATCTATGATGAATACAGTCAAATAAACTTATTTATTCAGCAGTTGTGAATAAATGGATATCTTCCTATCAAATCTATTTTATTGGTAAACTTAAATTCAAGCATGTACTGTATAATATGCACATGTAATCATACATACAGAAAGAAAATGCTTTTTGTAAAATGATACATAGAAAATATGAATGTTCAATATACATTCTTTTAGGATCAACTAAGAGTTAAATATTCAATGTCTAGAAAAATTTAACTAAAAATCAATTATCATTTTTTTTACAAAATGAATGAACTAAAATAAGAAAAAAAGTATTTTCTGGAACCAAAAGGATCATAACAAAAAGACAAACAAAAGAAAATCAATACTATTTTGTTGTTATTTGTTCTTCAGTTTCATTCTTCTTCTTTTTTTTCTTAATTTATTATTACCTTTAGCTATTCAATGCAAAATGAAGTGCAGTTAATTGTGAAAGAAAGCATACATGCATTTGTAAGCTGTTGCAAACATGTTTAGTATCATACACTAAAGATTCATGATCACTTAAACGTTTCTGTATTATAATAATAACAACAAAAGCAGTATGAATAAAAAGGATAACAGTAATACACTGTGAATGCCAAGGTATGTTGTGTTATCTTGATGTTATTGTTGACTAAGTTTAGTGTAAAAATTACTTCAACACTCAACTCACAACATTAATATCATCATGGAGATTATTTAAATTTTGAAGTGATCGATATTTCAGATAGACCTGAGCTTTCTGCTCCGAAAAGAAACATCAGGAAAGATGAAAAAAGCATGAATACACTTGAAATAATGAAAATGAATGATAAATAAATATTCGAGTTTTAATATTAGTATAAAAATGATATTGTATAAGTCATCATTATATGTGTATAACTAATGATTCTGTAAATAATTCATAGATAGATATGTTTCATTAATGCCTTGTTTTGGTATCGAAAGAAGCTGTCTTTAAATGTCTTGATCTATGGTTTACAATAAGTAAAGAATATACTTAGTAGATCAATTAAATTTACACTTGAGTACTCAAATGTCACAAAATCAGGTATAAATTGCATAGGTTAATGAATTTCGAACTTGGTAAATATAATTGTATTTGCATGCATAATGGATGAAAATCTAACAAACACAACCTCTCCATGATTGCTTGTCATTATTTTATAAAACTTAACCATAGAGTTTGGAATGCTGCTTTAAACAATTTTGTAGTAGTATATCACAGAATATAGTATTTTCTCAAAATGTCATTCTAATCTGGTTCTCAGTGGTAGTGGATACTTTAGTTAGGCTAAACTATTATTTTCACTTCATTAGGTTATCAACTTTATCCAAATTAACAATGAATGTATAACGTCTTACTATGGGTACTTCATTCGTGAAGTGAAATTCATACACAATGCCTCTATGATATACTCACAATGTTCACAATAATTATGACAGAATATTTATCATGGTTTCTACTAATTAACAAACCAATGATTGGATGTTCTACTTGCTTAAAGAATGAAGTTTGTAACAACTCTCATTTTGTTCTCTGAATTGTTATATAAAACACATTTTCAGCCAGTCACAATGATATAGTTTCAGCTCGATGTATTCCATTATCTAATGGATATACATTTATCAACTAAAATTTCAAAGGAATCTAATTCATTTACAATGAATTTATTTAAGTTTTTCGACTTTTGAATGACTACTACACAAGTTAGAATGCTTTTCATTCCCACGTATATGTCTCTATGATGCTCTAATTATTTGGCTTAGTTTCTAATCTCAAGTAATTGAGCAACTCTGTTAGTAACTAAGGAAGATGATAAACTTGGAGTTGCATTAAAATACTATGAAAATAGAAATAAACGACAAATTATAAAAAATACCGGTGTTAGAATATGCTGTTTTGGTGGTGCACTAGCATGTAAGTATGATGTCGGTAAAATTTCACTGTTTGTAGGTCCATTGACTTCGTAATCACGCCAGATCATTGGTTTTAAATGAGGTCGAATAGGACTATAATGAGGTTGATAATAGCCATTCAATTCTGGAGTTTGATATAAACTACTGTTTGTACTATTATATATAAAATGCGGACGAGAGTAGTTGGACACAGATTTACCAACCAAAGTGACTTTGTTAGGTTCAGTATGAGCATTTCGTTGAGTAGAAAATGAATAGCGACGTCGTGGAACACAAAATGGTCTTCTTCCAGGTAGTTGTGTAGAAGAATAATAAATCATTGGATAACAGCTAGTTCTAAATGGTGTCCCGCTTAAGCTTCGTCGCCTTCGTATCCAATCCATTGGAGGTGGATATATATTACTTGAACCCTATAAAAGTGGGGGGGGGTGTAGGTTAATCATGATCCATTGACTTGTCTGTCAAATGAAGATTTTTTGTGACAAAATTACCATTAATTCATTAATAATTTCAATTTTCTTTTAACTAGTTAGTTAGCATAACATTCAAAATTTTTGTTAATAGGCGGCTAGGCATAGATCAAGCATTTTCAACGAAAGAAAAGGAGTATTATGGATGATCATAATAGATTGAAATAAAAAGAAAATAGTATAAAATATACCATAACACCATTATTTACTAGGGATAAGTAAATAGATTAGACATTAAGTAATATATCAGTCGTAAAATACAAGCTAGGTCACTATAGGTAATATAATTGTAGTTTGATGTAGAAAAAAAATCCTGAACTTCATACTAATATGTAATTTCAGTAGTAATGATACTAATGAGCTTCAAGTAGTAAGTTGTCGGTATTTCCACAATAAATAAAGAATGTGAAGTCTTGTGATTAAACCCTTTAAAGAAAGTTTGATTATCAGTCTGTTATCAGTTGAATAATTCAATAATTCTTTTTAAAATGGAGGTCACACTAATGAATTTTGTGCATTAAACTAGTGATGTTGACAGGGTGATTCTAATTAAGGAACACGATATCTTGACTGATAAGGGGTTATTATGCATGCAATTTGCATAAAATAAACGTTTAATGGTGAAGTTCTTTGAATGTATACTGAACTTTTCCGGTTTTTTTTCTAATAATTATTATTCAGCATTGATTAATCACTGGGTAGTGAGTGAGTAATGTTGTACTTGTCTAGTACTTAGTTATTAGAGTGGCCACTAGTTTAAACAACTTGAAACTCCATGCCTTGCGTTGTTGAAAATAAATAAATGTTTAGTTACAGTCATTAGAAAACTATAGTTCTATGTTTCGTGCTTGTTGTCATTCGTCATTAACACTTATGTACGATCATAAATAAACCAATGCTCCAAAGTTCACAACTTTCTGTTAATTATTGCCGACAGTAGCACTGTCATGTAGTATATATGTTAATTCAAATGGCAATAAGCATTCTGCCAAGGCAAAATTAAAGATACACCTTATTAACCTAACTAGCATACTTACTAGCTGGTTTTGTATGAAGAGTTTGTAGTTCAAACCGCCGTTTATTACTACACTTAAAATGAAGTAGTCACCATCGATGATAGTGGGTGACACTTGTGTAAAATTGCAAATTTACTAAAGTTGAAAACATAAAGTAGTTGATTTCGACTCAGGTGGTCTTAAAGTAACAGGGTACGAGGTTTTTACGTCGAAATCTTAATAGTTTATGCTTATGTAACACTGAAACATCAAAAGCCCTTGAAAACAACTATTTGGCAGCTAACCAATTAAAAATTTGCAAAACTATTTTTAAAGTTTATTGCCCATACTAAACTCACATCAACTAAATATCCATTGAACAGCATGAATATTTGAATAACTGATCTCTCTCTAGTTAGATGATAAACCATTCTTTGAATTACTCAAATTTTAAAAATATTGCGCTTAAATTATTTTTATTCACAATTTCTTATTCGAACCTTAGAAACATTTTTAGACACTGATCACCAATGACCATGGTTGATCGTCGTGCTATATCATAAATTAGTGAAAGTGTGACTTCTATCAATTGACATTGGCCAAATGTCTCAGGTAGTTTAGCTTTCAATGCGAGATGTGAAGGACCTGGGCTGGATTCCCTGAGGGAATCGATAGTGAACACTGCCATGGAGTCCTATAGTGAGCCAAAACCACAATCCAGTGCTTTCTGGATTTCCGTGGTACCCAACCAACATAAATCTGTGATGAATATAAACAAGTGAACTTAACATCTAACTCCACGAACCATCATAATTCAAGTTATGTTTTTATGATGCCAAACATCATTTCATGGAACAGCAGGCTATTTCACCGAAATTTGGTGAAATTTTAGTTCGTACGAAATAATCTGTGAAACAAATACACTGCAACAATACATTTTGATTCTATAACATTCTTCTAGTAACAAACTGCATATTTAACTAGTTATTGTTTCTAATAATATTTTTTAGTTTGTATTGTCAGTGTATGTCAATGACGTTTATCTGTAGAAATGGGTTCTAATAGTTAATGCAACAATATCTGGTTAGGCACAATAAAAATTGTACAAAATCTGGTTCCAGCATTTTTCTTATTTAGACAAATAGCAATAAACATAAAATCTGAATAATATTTTGTCTAAATACGTTTTTTCTTACCCTGTAAATCGAAGAGATACTACTAATATTCCAAAAAAAATTTTCATTATTCATTCATGTCGATCAATAAACAATGATGATGTGATGTGAAATAAATGTTTCTAGTTTTAAATACCAGAAAATGTAATATTCAAGATAAGCAAAAGAACTTTCCCTTTATAGATAATCATAACAAATGAAAAATGGAAAAATAAAAAAGATCCAGTTCATGTTTAGTGAAATGATTTTGAAATTTATTCAGTTACTATGTGGATATAAACTATTTCCTCTTCTGTATCTACTTATTACTTTAATAAACCAGTGGTATCATTACGTAATAAATCTGTTTGAGAATTTTTTGTATAATGTAATGAAAATTTATTTGTTTATTTTAAATTTAACAGCTAGAATGATTGTGATTTTCACTTCGATTCCAAGTGAATATCTTAACATAGAATAATACCTGCTAGTGAATGGATTACAGTTTAGGTTGTCAGATTCTAAGTCGATGATTTAATGATATGTGGAGAGGTGGTAGGTGGGGGGGGGTGGAATAAACGGTGGAATCTGTAATTGTTAGATTTGAGTCTGATGTTTATTGTTAAAATGTGTCAAACTAGGCTGAAATGTCTATTGATTACTTCTTAGTTTTCAATGGTCTTTCAAGTAAATTTAATCCATGACAATAAAGTTGGTTGAGGTGTGTCTTTGCTAAAATGCTTGCATCAGTATAAAAGTATGCATAAAAGAAAGCCTGTATTTATTCTGATTTTGAACAGAATCACTGGATTCAACTTTGATTAGTAAAAGTATCTATATATGAATAGTCGTCATTTTATGTATGATTTATGTAAATAAGGCAATAGTGACTGTTTCCCCGGGGAAAAAGAAATTTCATAAAACAGTAATTGATTGGAAGTAACCATTATTTGTAATATCTTCATAAAACTAGTTCAGTTACGAAGTGACTAACAAATTAGGTACGTAGGATCATGTAAGTTATTTTACTACCTTATCAAATCTTAAAAAGATGCCGTTTATACCTCATGGTCAGCATATGCAAACAAAGTTTCGGAAACAATTGACAACTAAAAATTTGTTATATATTCACCTAGTTTTAAAAGTTGTAAGCAAAGTTATTTATCATTTTGTGTTAATCAGATAGTAAATAAAACATTTCGTTATAAAACTGATATGGAAATTACGGACTTCGTTAATTTTGATTTACAGTTGCTTGTGAATACCAAGTAGTAAGAAACTTTATTTCTGAAGTTCACTCTATCTGCCCTACAATTTCACTTTTAGTTGTATGATGCTTTAGTTGTACATCTCAAAAAGTAGAATTCACAATTGTATTGCATAATTTTGAGTGATATATCTCATCAACATTCATATCACTACTTTTGTTGTCAGCTGGTGTTAAGTAGCATTATTTGAGATTCTAGGAAGTATCGTTAATTTTGTTTAACTTAATATCTAATGTATTACTTATTCACATTGGTAAGCTGAAAAGCTGTTGATTCAACTTTAAGAGATTAGATGACTCAAATTTTTAGATATCAACCTACATAACTATTTCAAAGTGTTTCTCAGTGTTTTGATAAACCAGTAACACAATAAGCTTCGTTAACTATTATTTCCACAGCAAAATCACTATCAAGTCAGTAATGTCTATTTAGCAAATCTAATCGTACTCAAGTAAACTAAATAGGTATAATTGAAATTACAGCGTTACGCAATCATAAATGTTACTAAGATTTACGTTTCATCAGCTAACAAATTGTTTTGAGTTCTTAACATACAAATACGTTATTAGTGGCTTGTTAAATAGATTATTTTGAAGACAGTGATTATAAGTACTGTTTAAGATGCTGTGGAAGTGTCACAACTTAGATCGAGGTGCCGGGTTGTATGTTTCACATGCATACAATACACAGAGATGAAGTTCTAGAAGAATAACCACTTTTGTTAACTATTTTGAAGATGAGACCTTTAAGACGTCACATTACATTGATAGTATAAGTATATATTTGCTGCGAAGTTAGGTTGTAGATGTTGCAATCACAAATTCCAACAGCAAACCATGCACGAGAATACATAAAGGTTCTTATAATGTAAATTAGATCAACACACTTAAGAAAACCACATTGTTTACAATTAAATCATTATAAGGATTTGTAAAGAAATACATAAATGTAGGGAACAGTAATTTATTGACGTAAACTACCAGCAAGAAAACATTATTCTTGAAGTTAGAGTTCGACAGAGATGTTGCTAGTAATACCCATTACGATAGAAATTGGAAGTGGTAAAAAAAAATATTTTACGCAGAAACACACTATTTCTTAGTTTCTGGTCGACCGGTAGTGTTCATTCAAATTAAAGGTAGATTACTGCAATTCGCCTTTACCATGTTCTTAAATCAGTTAGTCTGCTCCCCGAAGATCAAGCTACATAGGGCTTGCCACCAGACAACTTGACACACGAATCAATGAACATCTCCCTTTTTTGTTTGAAAAAAGATGAAACATTGCGTATACGCAGCTCCCCCTTAACTGATTCGATAGACAGTAGCCAAGTAGCTAAGACAACTGAGCCATTTATATTAATTTACTGCATACCACCGCAACTTTTTAATGAGGTCGGGATTCGACTATTACATATATCAGAAGCTATAGGGATTTGAGCCAAAAACTATAGATTGTGCGTTCAGAAGAAATATGTGATACCCATATCTCTTTCTTAACAAAAGATTCCATGAATTCTGTGCATCTTCTGTATTGTTTTTTTCCTTCGATCTCTTTCGTTTATTGTTTCCATCACCTACTTTACTCGAAATATCTTCTCACAAAACTCCCTATTATCTAATCATTTTTGACAATTGTTATTAGTTTAATTTTTTTCTTAATCTACTCCCTGTATTAATTTATTCAAGATGCTTCATTATCATTATCGCAACTAGTACACCTGTCCTCTAACTATCAGTTTGCACATGTTACTGATTATGATAATGTATTTAAACTGTCTATCTCGTTATCATCATTATCGTGTAAACTGCCTTGATTAGCTTAATAGTTTTCATATTCATTTGACTGGATTATTCACAAATTGATGTTAGTTGGATACCATTAAAAGTTAAGAGGCATTAAACAGTTGTTTCTGAATATTCCTAAAATTCTAGTGGAAATTCGTGACTGATAGAGTTCAAACATGTCGATGGTGGGACAGTCGTCACCCATAACGATGGATGACTGTTGCTCTATATCACAAATTGATGAAAGTGGACAGATGTTATCTAGCCCAGTAGTGCAGAAAATTAAGCGATCGCTGTACGACCTAGAGACTTCGGGTTGAATTCCTTGCATGGATCGAGAGTGCACACTGCTGAATGGCTTCACACTAGGACAAAACAGCTGTCTAGTGCACCCTGTCAATATCAATCTGTGATAAATCCAATCAGCTAGACCTATTACTAATCTCACTTTTGATATTTGCTTGTAAATAACATAGCGTAACATTTATACAATGTCATTGGTGATAGTTGTCTCACTACCGACAAGTCTGAACTCCATTAGTCATGACCTCTCATCAGAGCTTCAGGAACATCCTGGAGTTAGTTACTAGTGAGCTCATTATTATAGTTAAGTTAGGATGGTTAAATTTGTGGATATCGGTATTTTATTTGATTGAATGTCGCAAATTGATGGAAGTGGGAATTCTACCGTTGGATGCCAGTTCAGTGGTGCAGAGGGTAAGGCGTTCGTCGTTATCTTGAAGCCCCTAGTACGGAATCTGGGGTGCGCGCTTATGAGGAGTTCCACACTAGAACAAAACAGCTGTCCAGTGCTCCCTGGTTTTTAATGATACCCTGTCAACATCAATTTGTGACGTATTCAATCAAATAAAAATACAACTATCCACAAAAGTAACCATCCCAATTTAATCGTGAATAATACTTTGTATGTTAGCTAGAATTACGGAATTCATTCATTTTAATGAAGTATTTTAGAATCACCTTTGACTGTACACAGATTATACACCTCGTGTAACTAACTTATCCTTAAAATGTCCTTTAAACCTATTTGTGTAGTTAGAAGTTTGATTTTAATAGTTGATTCGTGTGAAAATATCTGATCATTTTAATACCAGTAAATACGTTGTTTTCGAGTTTCACCATGATCCCTTTTACAAGTTTCTAGGTCAAGGTTTTTTTTAAATAAATAATAAAGTACATTTGCGATAATAGTTACATCAAGTTCATAATTTAGCACTATTCGAAAGTAACCACATAAGATAGTAAATTGCACAATGGTTACACATTAATTTTATTTATGAAATCATATGACAATAAAAGGGATTTACAGTTAGGGAATGTAATGTACTTTAAATTTTTACAATGAGATTAATGATAGATATCAATCATAGATGTACATTAGTCATTTATTTTGTTTTAAACAATTAATATTAATAAAATCATTATATCCTAATAATTTATAGCGCCAGTTATATCCATTCCCTCAGTTAGAAGTACACTAAACTGTAATATTAAAATAATATAAATCACATGGTTTACTCTATTGGTTAACGTATGCAGCTTCTGAATGTGCGAATGACAGTATATTTGACTGAATTCGTCACAGATCGATTTTAATAAGGTACCACTGAAAAGGTAGAACATTGGACAGCTGTTGCGTCCTAATATGTGACTCCTCAGCACTATGCACCCTAGATTCCACCCAAATGGCTGTAGGTTGGCGAACGCATACTGGGATGAAACAGCTGTTCACTGCTCTTTGTTTCTTATTGGTACCCTTCTAATATCAATCTGTAACAAATTGAATCTACTAAACAATCCCAACCTTTATTAGCTACCTCAACTCAATTTATTTATATTTTGTAAAATGATTTACACAACCACAAAAAAAATCAACATTGTAAACTATTTTCATATACTGAATAATGTTACTAATATTTTTACGAAAAAAGAAAACACTTTGTCAATTAATTGGATTATTTACATTAGTATTACGATTGTTAGCACAGTAATTAAATAAAAGTACAAGTCATGTGATGTAAACAAATGCATAAACTTTAACTTTCATTTCTTGAAATTAGATTGTTTGTATGTTGAACAACAATATAAGCAAATCAAACATTAACCTTCATAATAATGTACGATATTCAGCTGATAAAGAAATGAATAAGTACAGTGTAAAGTATAGATAGGACTTAATTATTTGCATTACGAATATATATATATATATATATATATATATATATATATATATATAGTGTTTCCAACGCGACAATACTAATAAATGTAACTTAACATTCTCTGAAATCAGTAGGCTTAATATACTTAAGTAATATGTAATGACCTTAGAGACAATCAATATGTGTTCTCATGAAAGATGCAAAATCAAAATCTACTTATTAGCAGAGATATCTGAATTAATAAAGTGTAATTAATCATTTTGGAAATGATATACACTTTTATACTGTCCACTTATTCGTAATAAGTATAAAACGGCCATTATTATAATTAAGTCTGTTCAGTACTTGTTACCTGGTTTTGTTAAACTCCATGTTTTTTCATATGATTATAATTAGTAGAAAGATTAAGTGAATAACTATATAACTGAAAAATTTGTTCAATTTACGACTTCTTCTCATAGGACCATTTCATTTCCAATACTTTACTTTAACACTGATAGTTAATGCATTACTCTAGTGCTAAACTTTCGAATGAAACAAAGATTCATTGCTAAGTTATATTGGAAAATTCTTAGCAATCAAAAAAAAAAACAATTTCAATGTTTGACAAGGCAAAGTGATCCGAACTTTGTCTGAGGTCCCACACTAGGACGAAGTAACTGTCTAGTGCTCTTTGGTTTTCATTGATACTCAAATAGCACTAATCTGTAGTGAACATAAATAACTTAACACCAATTACCGCAATACCACTTCTATTCAGTTAAAAATACCAGAGATAAATATGGACTACATTAAATTTAAACTCAGCTTGAACTATGTATGTGTATGTATGTGGTATTGGAAGGGAATAGAAGTATGTTAAGATCAGTGTGTATATTTGCTTGGAAATAACTATAATTTGGAAAAACAAAATAAACCTTTAAATGAGAGAATGGGTCCAAGTAAATATCGTGTTCCCTTTATTAGAAATTAAAAGTACCAATGAATAGCAAAGGTATGTTAACATTACACTGATCTTGTGAAAATGTTTGTGTGTACACATTTTGATATGCAAGTAAAGTTAATCAGAGATAAATCTAAATCTTAATTATTGACTAAATAATTGAATAAGTATTGTTGTTAACATCCATGTTGATGAAATATTTGATTGATTAGTTATATAGACTAAAATGTCTTTTATTAACCAATAGTTGCCATGGTTCAACTAAGTGTACTTCATCTTTTCTGCTTACACTATTTAAATTTCCACATTTATATAATGTGCTACAGCTGTTAATTTTTCTTTGTAGGTACCGAAATCATTCTGGAGATCTCTTATGTCATCAATGATAATCTGATGTTTTGCTATCAACTAACGTAAGGCTGTTTCTGATCCATTTTGAAGTTTCCTGAGGACTTCTGAGGTATCGGGATCATGTTTCGTCATCATCAATAACGTAGAACCGGGCGAATACGCCCATAGATTCAAGTTTCCATACGGCATTAGCACTACGAGATAACAGAAGTAACATAATGATAGAATACAAGAGGAGAGAGTGAAGTAAAAGTGTGCAGGAACTGATAATAGGACCCAAGTTTTAGATGAAGTTAAAGAGTGAATACACTTCAGCCACTGTGACTGATACCGAGCCATTTCTTAAAGTTTCTCCAGCCATATATTTCAACTATCATGCAGACCCCAAGCGGGCAGTTTGCATCTACCAACAGGGCTTAGATCAACAGTCAAAGACTTCATGGACTGATGCCATGTTTTAGTTTGGTCGCCCCTACCCTTCTTCCATCCTACTTCAACACTAGCCAACATCCCGCGACGAGGCAGGGGTAGTCTGGCATGCGCAACATGTGTCCTAGCCATCTCAAACGATGTTTTAGACATAGTTTATGCTGCTTTAACATTATGTTCAACTGGCTACAATTTCGTTTGCACACACTATTACATACATTCCATTCTATTTTATAAACGCAGTTTTATTGGGCCTCCTTTGGAATCATAACTTCAATCCTAACTAGCGTATACCTAATAGTATCATTGGCATGAAAATAGGTTTTAACATCATGTTAATTCAAAACCCTTCATATTTCCTCCAATGTTTTTTTTTGATATGGGAAGAAAGCAACATTAATCCAATCGCTTTTTATGCACACCGATGTAGTTATTTTTCTTACTTTTGTCTATTTCCTTCATGAACACTTTAGGATAATTATTCGCCCTAAACGTGAACATAATCAAATCCAATTCCATCAGCCTATCTACCATTCATGATAGCATTACATCTATTCAATAAACTCTTAACAACTGTATCTTTCGTTGTAAGTGAATGTTCGAAATTGTAATCAAGATATTTTCTAGAATATGGCAATTTTTGAAAGATACAGATTTTCACATTTTTATTGTTACTTCTTTCAATCAATTAATCGATCAAATAACACTAGTTGACAATCAACAAACTCTATCTCCATTATACAATTAATACTTTCAGACATATTGTTATTATTTGCCAATAATTTATTCAATCTACTACACTTTATCAAATAAAACTTTATTAAGACTTCATGTTAATCAATTGTCAAATGTTTAATGTTGAGCTTTTTTCGTTCACTCACAATTGAATTACAGTTTGATAGTTGTGTACATTCTTAATCTTTCTGATGTCATTTACAAATGTGTACAATTATTGTTTTTTTGGGGGGGGGGGGATTCCATGTTATGCAATGTTAGTTAGCTAATGTTTCATAGAGAAAAAAGAACTATGTTGTATCTAATATTTATTTGTCCTGCTTCGATTTAATGTCTACATATGCTATAATTAGGTGCATATCACAAATGACTTCAGTAAAGTTATGTAATTAATGGCGACTTAAGGGTAGTCCTATATCTTTTTTGTACTACTTAAAGGTATGATTGTTTTCATGCATGCACCACCAATTAAAATATGACATAGATGTAAATTAACAAACTAATGTAAAAATAGTTTCAGACTAAAGTGAATTTCATTAAAAAAGAGAGAACAAATAGTCAAGATAATTACGTAGTTCAACTAACAGTTTTAAATGTTGGAAAGGCTTGATTTTCATTTTACGTAAATTTTAAATGAACCATTTAATATTTTTTTGCATCAATTACAGATTGATCTTGGTTGGGCACTACCGAAACCCAGAGAGCACTAAACTGCTTTTCGTTCTGTTATGAGACACTTTAGCAGTGAGCGTTCTTGATTCCGATAGGAATTCAAGCTCAGAGTCTTAAAGTCTTGCGGCGAATCTTTAACCATCACCATCTCTAGGCTGACATCCAACGGTAGAATTCCTACTTCCATTACGTTATGACATACCTCGATGTTAAGTCAATGCCTTTGGTGTTGAATGTCACAAATTGAGATAATTAGTACTTCTACTGTTGGATGCTGGTCCAATGTTAAAGATGGTTAAGCCCTTACAATGAAGCCTGAAGGCCCTGGGTTTGATCCCCTAGAGGGAGGGAATCAAAGGTATTTACTATTAAGGAGCCGTATGCCAGAATGAAAAAGCTGTTCAGTGCTCCAAAGTTCTCATCGGTACTCAACCAACATCACTCTGTAATGAACACAAACACACCTTAATACATATCTCTATATAACCACCTCGGTTCTACTATTGAAGTGTTTAATCTTCCAATAAGAAGCTAATTTCATCTTAACGAAATAGCTTAACTATTTTTCTACAATTGTAAACCTTAAAGTAATGTTGTCTTTAATTCGTGCGTAAATATATCACGAAGAACAAAACGTCCTAGATCTTGTTAATAGACAGCATTTGAATGACATTTTATATCTTACCCATCGATGTATCCAAAAGTTTATCATTTTTATTTTTATGTTTAAAATCGGTACGACTGTTTCACTTTTGATAATGAAATAATAAAAGCAACTTTCATGTTGCATATTCATGTTAAAATAAACAAAAAGGAATGATAGTTATTTCGTGAATATTTACAAATATAAAATATACTGGTTAGTGAAACGAGATCTAAAAAAGATTAAAACTAATTCTTAATTAGTTGACTGAATTCGTAACAAATTGATGTTGGTAGCGAACCATCGAAAACTAGGGAGAACTGGACAGTTATTTCGTCTAAGAATGGGACTTCTCAGCAATGTGCACCCAAAGCTTCAGGTTGGCGAACACCTAACCCTCTGCACTACTGGGACTGTGTCCAATGGTAGGATTCTCAGCTTTATCTATTTTCGGGATATAGCTAAACAATCACCCGTTGGTTGCCGGCTCATTGGTGCAGAGGATAAGGTGATTACTATCTCAAAGCTCCTGTGAAAGGACCTAGAGTACCTAACACTTAAAAGTTTCATACTAGGACGAATTACCCGTCCAGTGCCCCATGGTTTGTAATGGTGCCCTACCAACATCGGTCTGCGGCGAAATTAATCGGCTAAAACCTAATACTATTCTTAACAAACAACCCCAATTAAGTTTTCAATCAATAAATATGGAAAGAAAAAGTTATGTTGGCCTTTTCTCACTTAATTTATTTGAATTTTATTATTGTTTTGCAATTTCGTATAATCAAAAAGAGAAAACAAATAGATTTTGAAGTTGGAATGTAATGAAGTTAGTGTAAAACTTCACGATACTGAACAACTTTAAATTTGTACATGCAACTCTGTATTTTGTGTGTCATGAAGTTATTCAATTGGTCATGAAAACCAGCGTATAGTTTGTTTTCTATAATGGTTTGATATGAAATCCAGAGTATCAAATAGATTTTTTGTTTTAAGTCTGTCCCACTGACAATTTGCTTATTGACTGATACTTCTGTCAAAGTATAAATCCGATATTCAAGTCTTTTATTTTTACTTGACTGACTTGTGAAGTATGTACTATACAGTCATTTATGATATCTAACCATGCTATTTTTGTATCATATATCACATATGAAAGCGTATTTCTAGACAGGAAATCTTTACTTTTCTGACTAGTAGTCGTGTTTACGATCGTAATTCATTTGTCGGGCTAAATCAATTATCCTACGTTGAGACTAAATGTCACTTCACCACACTGTAACAATGCGTTGATCCATTGTTAAAGACTACATCTCTCATTCAACAATCTATTGCTTCTTCTAACTATAGAAACTTGATTCATAACACTGATATTGCTATACATTCGTATGTATATACATAACGATCTCTGTATGTCTAAACTACCATTCAATAGTGACTATAGTAATACGGGGCATTTTTAAAAAAATCCATGTATTAAAACTTATTACAATGTATGTCATATGCATACTATATTTACATAACTTGGATAAAACATTCGTCCATCTTCTTTTTAAAATCAAAAATTAACGTAACGAATGTGGTATATTACAAGGACGAACTTAAACGACTACTAAGCAATATGCAGAGGATAACCACAGAAACCAATACCTAAGTGATTAAAAATCACCAATTGTAATACCTGTGCTTAGAGTCAGAACACAATATTACTAAGAAGAACTCATTCGTCGTCTCTGCTTTTGTTATTGCAATTACATATTATAGTATAACTTGAAGGCTATAATTTATTTCAAAGTAAATGTAGTCTACCTTCATGGATATTCGATATTTAGTAAAAACAGCTTGTTTCAATATTTCTATCTCCGTTATTATGCATGCATGGAATTATTGTTCAAGTGATATGATTATATTTTCATCTACTTATAACCATTTAGAAGCAGTAATATGAACATTTAAAAATTAGAAATAAAAAAAATACATATATTATTAGTAATGACTTACTATAGAATTTGTTTCGAAATGGCTCATTGCTCGTCTATCTCTTTCACGTGAAGCTTTTTGTATTGCTTCCATATCTTCAAGAAAATTTCCAGCTAATCTTTGAGCATGACGTGCTGCACCATCCATATTCTCTCCTTGTACTTCAATTGTTACATAACCCAACATTATGAATAATGAAATAAACAGGCGGTGATGATAATGATGATGATATCAAGTGGTGAATTATTCAAATGCAATAAAGAAAAGTAATTGGTAAATAATACTTGTATATACTAACTGATAAGTTAATTCATACAACTGTATATATGTCTTTCACTGTGTTTTACTAATAGTTTTTTATGTAGTTCAAACTGTAAGCAATAAATTTCAATATGCCGGTAACATTTATATCGCCTCGTTTATTAAAAAGTGACCGCTTTGTAAGTAGTGCACATTTATTCATCTGATGATACACGACTTATTTTTTTCATCAACAATGAATATATAAGGGAAATGTTGTTTTATAGTATTTATACTTTTAAAGCATTGAATAATTCCTAGTTGGTGTAACCTACCTATTGAGATTTAGCTAAACGGTAAATGATTGGTGCAATACCTGTGTATTGCACAAATTTATTCATTACAGAAATTTCCCCCAAATGAATAATGTTCTAAACATTCTTTGTTCATTTGTGTGGGATTTATATATGTGGGTGTGTAGGTGGGATATATATATATATATATATATATATATATATATATATAAATAATAATTTGTCAAGTATATGTGATGTATATACCATTTTGTTCCTACTTCTGTTTAAAAGAGCAGATATAAACGATCTAAATGGTACGTTTATGCAAACCAACTGTACACAATTTAGAAGGTGTCTTTACTTACAAAAACGATAATATTCTATGTTATACACTAGTAGCTTATTATTTATGTTGGAATGAAATAGGTGACTATTTGACAAACTAGTTACTAATCTGTAACGAAACTGTTACTTGTTTATATGAAGAAAATATAGATTGTAACCGACTAAACAATCTTATGTTGACTTATTGTAATTAATAATGAAAGAATATGAATAATTCTTCCCTTTGTGATAAATTCACTTCTAAATGATGTAACGCGTAGTTCACTGATAAGTTTGTTTATTACTTTGTTAGCAAGCATACTTTCAATGTCTAGAAATCATGGAATGTAGTTAGTATTAGTTAAAATTAAGTGAATGAATAATAAAACAGAACTACAACATCAAGACAATATAGGTGACTAATCATTGTAGAGACAAATAAATGAATGTGCAAAAGATAAATCTTTTACAGTAAACGGATAAAGATCATTTTAATTATAGTAACAAGGCGAAAAGAAAATAATGTAATACATTAGATATTCAATTTCGTAATATAAAGTTTAAGTACCATCTATACAAGTTAAATAGTTTGAATGTGATTCTTGGCAAAGGTAAGATGAAACATCTGTCTAGTGTTTCATTGGTATCAATGATTAATTAAAGATAGTTACTACAACATTTAACAATAACCTCCAAATGCTAAAAATACGATTAAACAAAACTAGTGTAATATCAGACTGATTTATGTTGACATAATTATTCACGAATGTTTCGTATCTATGATGTTTATTATCCTCAATGGTTCAGTTATTACTTAGTATTTACTCAATGATGTTAGTTGCCTTGTTGAAGTTATGCTAATCAGGACTACTTATATCAACAAATAAGCTAATCATTACATTCTTTATCTCACGTGTATACACAATTGAAAAGTCTTTGAAAATTACATCTTTGTTTAGAAACTTATTGTTCAATACCAAGAAAGTGGATTGGTCTTCCATTTTATTATTTTTAATATGTCCCATCAGTAATTCATAATAAATTTATCACATTTGACTTAAAACTTCTACAGCTATTCAAATATATGTACAGTTGAAAACTTAAACAGAAAATATATTTAAAAGTTTACAGTGTTTATGCCTCCACGTTGACGTTGTTAGGTAATAAAATACGCTTACTAGATTCCATTAGCCACTCTCAATCCAGCTTTAATCAAACTAATAATACAGTTAATTCCATAAGCATTAGACTTAAAACTATTAGATTTGCATACAACGAAGACTTAAAATGAATCTGCTGTTCTCTTTATCCTTGAAGAGACTGCCTGTCGTGTAATCACTTATATAATACTATTATTCATTATTATTTTTTCGTAATTACATTTACGTGTAAATCCCATATAGATGCCTCGGTCGATACATATTTCATAAGAGTTGATGTTTTCTGATTAAAGTTCTCTCCAAATATCATTTAAAAGAGATGAAATCATCTCATTTACAAAAGGCGTAGACAGTAAAGACAAACAATCGACTGGAATTGAAAAGATTAAATGTTATTTATATCTAGATTTTCAATGAATAACCAGCGTATCATAAGCTGTGACGTAAAGCACTAATACACGAAATTTTCATTCTAGTACTACCAGCTCATCGCCTAAAGTTAGATGATAATTCTGTTTGCATTTATCAGATATGTAGCTTCCAGGCTTCGATCTTTTCAACATTTTGAACTATACTACTTATAAATATTCAATAGTATATAATACTGTAAATTCATTTAAAAATATTTTGCAGTGATGAATCCTGAATATTTTAATCATTATAAGTATAGTTAACGTTGAATCTGTTTCATTATTGCAACTGTATTTTCTTGGAACCATTAGTAGTTTTTCGTCACTACTTGAATCGTTTAATGGAGTCCCTTTGTTCAATTCGACATATTTAGTGATATACCGTTATAATGTAACTTAATTGACGTAGCTATGTTCGGTTAAGTAATGAAGTGTACATTCCGTAAAAGAGTCTTCTCGTTGTTCACAACTTAAAGTATTGTTAACACCTTATATTCCCCACTACCCAAGGTTTATATACCCTACTATGTATATTACCTTTCTGATAGTAGTCAATCAAAAGATTAGATCATGTGAATTAACGTGCCACCCAGTCATTTGGTTAAAATCTTCAGATTAAAAAGAAACGATCTATTTACGAAAAAATATTTTGGAATTCAAATTGTCGATAGTGTCATAAACATTTGTGAATATCATCGACACATGAACCATTGCCCAACAGTAGCGAATAGAAAAGTAGCAATCACTAATTTTAAGTGTCGGTCATTTTCTTATTGCTACGTTCTAGATGCAAACATTTCAGTACGCACGATTGCATACGACTTAGGGACAGGGACTTTCAAACTCATAGTGAAAGCGCTAATTCTAAACCAGTGACTTTTGTTCCTGGTATCGACATTTAAACCTAATTTATTCGGAATTCGAACATTCATTCTAGAAATAAGTAAACACTATAGCCAATTACTGAAACTTTTCAAATAATGTATTACAAATAAGCGCAAGATTTTAGTTTTCATTAAAAGTTTATAAAGATGGATTAAGATTTGGCTTTCGCTACAGATTGGTATCTTTGTTGTTTGTTAAACATGGTTGAGCATCACTAAACTGTTTCCTACTTAGACATAATAACTGTTAAATATTACCTATTTTGTTACAGTTTCCCAGCTTTATCCACTCAGAGATAAAAGTAAACTAGAAATTAATTGAAATTACTGACATTTACAAGAGCGTAAAAAAATAATCTAGAGGAAGAAAACTTGATTAATCTTTAATAAATTATGCCAACAGGTTCACATTTGGCAAGTATATATCAAACCTACCTATGGACACCAATTGAAGTGCTCGGTATTTCAGGATACATAGTTTATTTCATAAACTATCATACATAATATATGAGAAACAGAAACTACCAATAATTGGAGTACTGCTATCAATAAAAATAGCACTTTTAAAGCTTAACATATGACGTTAATCATTCATTGGCTAGTGCCAATGATCTTATTCAAAACATTTCTTCACTTCAAAGTCTGTCCAGGTGTAACATTGAATAGCATCTTTCCACTTAGTTTTCATTAGAAAAAGCAGTAAAGGGAATTTTCGTTCTGATATAATTAAAAAGCCCTTAAATTACTATTATTATAAAATATCTTATCATGATTATAGAATAGTAGATTATACTTATCTTAATGAAGATGTTGTCACAGGTAATTAGATTGTTTCTAACAATCTTGTGTGACCAACAATTTAGTATTATGTCTGATACAAGTTCATCCTAACAATTATATCTGACTGTTTTTAAGATAGACAAACTGTTTGAAGGTATGTCATCACATTAAATTTAGAGGAGTGAGAAAAGGATGAAACCCTTAAAAGGCTAAAGAATTTATTAAACATCATGTTTTGTATAGAAGACTTCATCAGTTGTGAAATAATGTTTAGCATATACTTAGTGCACAACAGTGTCGTCAATATAAAAGTAACAATGTATCATGTCGTGTATAGTCATTGGAAGGCATCTAAAAGTGATAGAGAAAACTTTTTTCTAGAAATAACATTTCTTTGTGATACTTCAGCTTCATATTAAATTGTAGTTTTATTTATTTTGTGATCAAATTATTTTATATATTAATTAATATATACTACTATTTAGTAGTTTCCTGAGGAAAGTAAAATTTCATCGTAAAGTACACTGTAGAATTTCAAAATGATAACAAGTTTATAGGTCCTTCCTCATTGACACTGGTCTACTGCGTTCGGGAGCACTTTCCCAGAATGACTTAGTAAGGAATAGAAAGTATCAGTAAAATCATGTATTCTACAATATGTAATACACTCCGAACATTCTGCTTCAGATTCATCCACTCACATCATTTCTTAAATAACGTAGCCAAAATATGTAATAACATGTGGTAATCCTATTAATGGGTATTCCCTCCTGAGTTCAATTCCACTGATGGAGTCGAGGGTGGGAACTTTAAGTGAGTCCCGAAATGGAACAAACCAACTGTCCAGTGCTCTCTGGCTTCTGTTGGTGTCCTAACAACATTAATGTGTGACGAATCCAATCGAGTGAACAGTTAGTAGTTTATGAAAAGTTATGTAAAGCATGATTTTAGTAGCGTAATCATTAAAATTATTAATGCTTACTTAAATGTGTCATGAAACAACTCATATCAACTTTACTCTGCGTAAACTGACTGGTTCAAGTTAACAAGTTAAATGATTCAAGGAGAATAAAACGTTATTCCACCCTTTTCCAAATTCTCAAATGATGCATTTTGGGCAGCTTTAAACAACAATCAGGGTAAAAGATACCCATCATTTCTTCATATCTCATCGTCAAGTTTACTCAGTGTATGTAGAAATGTCTAGTCCAGAGCCTAATGGCGAAGTTAATGAGAATACTTGTTAGTCTAAATATTTCTTGGTTTTTCTCAATATTCCACGGGGATTTTTAACGTACTACCAAATTAATTCATTATGAAACAAAAAAAATGAAATTCCTCCTATTTCTATGTTTATTTATATTTCATAGGGTATGTAAAAACTTAAAATTCTTACAGATCGGGGAGAAATCAAGGTGAATGACAAACTTCTAGAACTGTTTCCTAAAAGACTATTTCATATATTATGGTTGCATTCACACTAGCCCTAACCTCCCACTTCTTCTATTAACTGTTGCAGTATCATTCTCAATTTATGAACTAAAACTAGTTGATTGCGTACAAAATATCTCGGTTTCTTATGACTGTTGCCTATGTTCTGCATTTATGTTATTTTCCTAAATGATTAACAGTAGAGTCAGATTTTACATGCAAATGAAGGTCTGCTTAAAATATAAATGAGACTCTGTCTGGTTGGCTCAACTGTCTTGTATTCTTCTATTCGGCTTGGGGACTAGTAATATTAGGTCAGAAATGCAAGCAGAAAATAATCAGTGTTTGTATCTTGTTGCTGTAAGGCTTGTATTACGTATATCACGATTGATCAAATTTTTAATGTATCATAAGTACAATATGGAATAAATTAAATGAAGAGAAAGGCTGGAAGCAAATAAAGTATTATTTAATACTGAAAAAAATATAAGATCTGATTATTTTATTAGACAGCTATTGTCGAAAACTTAGTCGCTAGACTCTCCAGTTATAAATTCATGATTACTATAACGGTTAAAACAAAATAGACGTAAGTAACTGTTGAATAAAAATGATAATCTCATTTGTTAAAATGATGAACTCTTGCATTCATTGCTGCTTAAATATGTTTAAAATGTCATCTGTATATTTGCATTATCATTTATAATTCTGTTAAACAGATAATACGTTCAAAGTGGTATTTATCATGAAACAATCAATGATCAATCTAGTGAGATCTTGAATTTTTAGTCAGATTTTACTTTATGTTTACTGATTGTTTATGATTCATTGTTGGCGCATTTATTATTCTTGCTAATGAATTCGAATAAATAATAAATAAAAAGACAATTAAATTTATTTATTTTCAAACTACGAGTTGTATCACTTGGATTTATGTTCAATAGTAAAGGAGATTATTATGGTTCCATTTTAATGTTTCGTTACATTTTGTAATCAATAACCAATACAACAATTTTTAAAGCAACAACAAAAATGTCATGTTATGTAAACATCCAAAAGTAAAATAGTGAGTATACAGTATAAACAAATTACTAAATGTAACAACTAAAGTATAACAAACATGGTTGAGTTGTATTTATCTGTGGAGATATTGCATAAAATGACGATGAGTTGTTATAAACTGCTGTAGTTCCAAAGAGTTTAACATATTCATACAATACATTTATCTCTTGGGAAAATTTACTACTTTCAACCATTCAGTAAGAACGTAACTAATCAATCTGTAATATATCATTACCAAACTTGTGTTGAGTTTACGGTGTGTCAATACGATTTCAATAGACTAGACACTATTAAAGTACGTAAACATTTGTGTAAATTTGACTGGATAGTTTGTTACAAATTACACACAGTTGAAATAATTATTTGAAGTAGAAATATTTCAGAGATTAATAATATTTAACAGTATAGAATCGTTTACCTGGATAAAAACACATTAAAGATCACTCTACAGAAAAGCTTGTTTTATTTTTTTTTTGCAAATAAACATTTCAATTGGGATGGTTATTTTTTGTGGAGACTGGTTATTAAGTTGATTGAATACATCACAGATTGATGTTGGCAGGGTACCACTAAATACCAGGGAGTACCGGACATCTGTTCCGTTCTAGTGTGGAACTCCTCATCACTGCGCACCCCACATTCCTCAGTAGAGTTTCCAGGTTAACGGTGAACGCTTAACCCTCTGCATCACTGAACCGGCATCCAACGGTAGAATTCCTACTTCCACCAATTTGTGATATGTAGCACGATGATCGTCTATTGTCATTGGTGATAATTGTCTTACTCCCAGTGAAACAGCTCTTTAGTGTATCCTGGTTTACAATGGTACCCTACCAACATCAATTTGTGACATATCCAATCAACTAAATAAGGATTTGTTAAATTGTGACAATTGTACATTCTACTGATTACTGTTACTGTATTATTCAAACAACTCCGTTAACATGTAAACAATTACCATGTAATGTACAATTAATCTTCAAAGTACATTGTAAACAATGTTATTGAAAATGGAATATCATAGATACTATTTCCCATTGAATTATAATACACGATGATTTTGTCTTGTGAATATGGAAATAATAAGTATTATTGACCGTAGTCAATATATCAATTTCATTTTTCATTAAAATATAATTCAAGACTAAATGAACTAAATCTTACAAGTACTAAAAATATTCAAGGATAAGGAAATGTAGATGTACCTACAGTATTATATCTAAATGATACACAACTGAGATAAGGTTGACAATAACGTTTAGTTTACTATTTAAATTAAGCTATACATGTTAAACATCTATGTTATAAAAAGGAGATATTGAACATTTTAACAATGATGTGAATTGCCGACTAGAAAGACAATCATTAGTAACATAACTTTTGACCAAAAGTTTTATAGAAGATAAGGGCTCAGTATCTAGTAATTTTTTAGCATATGAAAGTACATTTGTTAAATATATAGTTCTTTTACCAAGAATTTGGCTTGATATACATTTTAGAAGGATTCTTTTCGAGAGTTATTGATAAACAGAATCTGGATTCACTTCATCACAGAGTTCGGACTCGTCTATGAGAACTCGAGATTCGACCAAACATTTGGAAATATTCTTAACACTAAGGCATTTGCATGAATGTCCTCACAGTGAGTTGGCGAATGCTCACTGTGTACCTCATGTGATCATTATACTATTATTTAACTTCATATATTAATTGAATATCAATACGTTAGACACAAACTCAAGCAAATTTACTGATATTAATTTGATATCATCAATTATTCTGAATAGGACAACTATTGAGAACCAGAAAGTAACAAACAGCTGTTTTGTAGTAGTATAAAATTCTTCAGCAGTGCACATCCGCAACTTCACTAAGAAGTCTCAACAACACCCGATCACAGTTATACACGACTCACTTGGAACTAACTCCTAAAGGTAATTCTAATGAGAAAACGTGACCAGTAAAATTCAACTATATCGAATGTTAGGCAGTTACCTACCGATGGCAGTAAGTGAAGTAGCTCAAATCTATCACTAACTGACTAAGTTAGGGATGTCAACCTTCGAAAGCCGACTTAGTGGTCTAGTAGTCGAGCGTTGGCTGCTGAGCTTAAAGGCTCTGGGCTTAGTTCCCTGGTGGGGACATTGGTGCTCACTTTCGAAGGGTCCCATACTAGGACTAAACAGCTGTCCAACGCCTCATGGATTCGAATGATTGTCTAACAGACCAATTCGTGATATCAAGTTAAAATTCAGCAGTTTCATCAACACTCAATAACAAAATAACTGATACTGGATGACAAATATATTTCTTCCATTAAAGTAATTATGATGGAAAGCTAATGGCTACGAATATTCTTACCTAATTAAATTAATCTAAATAGCAAGTACATAATCAAACATATAAATCAAAGTTAAAGGTGAACAATTTAGTTCTACACTTAGTGTAACGCTTAATGAAATATGTAATATGAATGCCCTAATCTTTAATGGGGCCAATTATAAACAAGTCACTATATGGTGTTCAATCAAACTGCCTGCAACTGCTGACTGAAATCTACAACTAGTTATTAGTCACTAAGATGTGAAGTATTTTACATAGTTCAACGCTGAGTTTTGTTATTATTTCAACTAGTAAGTGGCGATATTGTTACTATTCTGATTAAATGGACATAGCGGACTATTTTAGTTGATTCACAGTGATTAGAAGAATTTGTCAGAAAGTAGTAAACATAGATCTCATGTACTTTAAAATTTGGCTAATATGCAGTGCTAAAGGTATTTAAGTTCACTTCAAAATTCGGAAGTGTATTCATCAGAATGATACCATAAATTATAATTCATTTTTGCAAAAAGATAAATTTTATACTTCAAACATAACAATTTAAGAATTTTGTCGATGTGAAGGGTAAGAATAAAACATGATTTTCAGGTTTTAACGTTATCGGTCGGTAAATGATCAACTTGACCATCCTGAAATCGCTCATACAATAAATGACTGTGACTTATTATTTTTGTGTATAAACATTAGTTTGCTGAAAATGAACACTAGACATATGACATAAGTGGTTAATGATGTCATTAAAGTAGAAATATGAACAACTGAACAAAGAGAGTTGTTTTTCGAAAAACGTAATTTACTAAATCTGTATAATCATACAAACAAACGTCCAATTCATTTTCAAACTTTTAAAATTCATTATTTTCTCTTGCACACGTTTTATACTTCTTCTTCTTCTTGGAATATATCAAGTAGACGATCAACCTTAATTTTCCTGAATTATAAATTATCTTTTTACCACAGAATGTTTCGTTTTATAGATCATAAAAAAAACATTTTTCTCATTCTTAGGATACTTGAAATCTCAGAAGATTGTTTATGATGTAATCACATTCTAATTATTAGTAGGTTAATATATTTCGAAATGTCCACTATAAATACTATTGTAACAGTATAACAGTGCTGATTAGAAAATATTTTTCGTTCAGCTGCCTTTATTTCTTGTTCAGTTATATAATTGGCTTCTTTTGTCATGTGTTTAACAATAACTGGATAGGTTGCTGGCATTTCACTCTTTTCTACAATTGTCTAATCCGTACAGATCTACTATTTCTATAAAGTATTTAACGTTAGTATTTTGAAGAGTTTAGTATTATTATTTACTCATCAAGAATATGATGCATATTACTAGGAATATTAGAAAATTTAAAGTGAATATGGTTCATTCAGTAATAAAAATCAAGATTCGATCGTTCAGTAACTGCTAGAAAGTTTTTATGTTATTATGAAACAAAGAATCGGAAATCGCAACCTATAAAGTCCACAATCCATGTTATCAGAACTTTTGCAGGTTAGCTGCATCTGTCATTTAATTAGTACTTATAATATTTATAAGGCTTAAGTTGTAAGCCTTTTATAGACTCATATGTTGTTGTTTCCGAGTTTTTGTGATTTTATTAAGAACATATTATCTCATTTTTTTGTATGAAATTACCACTCCACATTTCAGTCTTTAGTGTATTTTATGTTTTTCATCACTGGCTGGTCCATAATGTGTTATATATAAGCCTTTATTCATACTCAATAAACGGCTTGGTAGTGTCTCTTATTTGAGGGTTCTTTATTCACTTACTCTCTTCCTCTGGGCAAATTTAGCTCTAATCCAGCCGATAAGCATCAATATAATCGGATAGTATAAACTATAGAAGCATGTTTCATTGGTCAGTTCTAACACAAGGTCAGTGTCACGCTTACTACGGCCATCTAGTATCATTCGGTCACACTAGCAGCCACTAATTTCATTTCATTTGTCATTCATCCTCCATAATGTATAGAATAATATATTTTGAATAAATGTATTACTATCTTTTCATTTATTTCAGTGAAACATTATTTCTACAAAATCTTACTTATACTTGTATTATTGTTGAGTAAATTAGAACCTCAAAGGATAGTGTTTTCGTGTCTGAAGAGAGACATAATTGATTAGAGTCTGATTGTGAACCCCAATATGTGGAAGTAGGTCTTAGAAAGCATGAAAGTTTGTCCACATAGTAACATATTGAACAAACCTGAAATTATAATCGCCTTATGTGTTTCATTATTAAACTTCAATAAAAAAGATAATTTTAATAAAGCTTTGGTTATAAAATGAAAACTAGATTTGTTATTTGTTGGAGGCATATTGTGCCATAACTTTGCCTTGGATGTTCATTTCAAAAAGGCTTATCCGAATCTAGGTTTATGTAACTACTACCTAATGTCGAGTAACACTTTAAAGTGATCATTTTTAATTTCGTTTTTGTTCCTAGTGCCATCCTATTTTAGACATAATTGACATGGGTCCATATCAAGAAAATGAACTACACACTTCGAAGTTGGTTTCATGTTTTATTGTCTTAAACATTTTCTTTGTATGAAATATCAAATGATTTCTGATGTTTAAATGAAGCAACACTGTCATTCATCTAGCTCCTCTTGTTACTGTTTTCATTAGTTTAAGATAAATTAAATTAATTCTCAGTTTATGAATAAATGTATTGTGATCAGCAGTGGAATGCAGTACATAGAACTTTTCATCTTACTGCAACTGTATCTCAATACTGATTATTAGATTGAGGATGAACGACGCTTTCATTGATTCCACGGTTAATCTATCTCTGTTCTCTCTCTCATCCTCTATATGTACATATATATACGTAAATGCATATGCGCACATTTGTATATATTCCAGTTTCACTATTTCAAGGTTGTCATCCCAGGATGGCAACAAACTTGTCTAAATCCAGTGATTAATTCTATCAATAAAATAACCAAATTCCTTACCACCACTTACATTTATGTAGTAGGTATGTAATTAAATGTAAGAAGTTAAGTATTATAACGATATAAGTGATTACGAATAGTTTAAGTACCACTAATTATTGAACATTTGCTTCATTCGACTTTTACAGATATTCGCAATGTTGATCCGTATCAGAAAAAAAGTAAGTTTTCAATCATCAATATTTATTAAAATCAAGTGTCAGTTAAAAGTACTAAATTGTTGCTATAACCATAATATTGTATTATTAACGAAAAACTATCTCATTTCTACTTGACTGATTTCACAGATCATAGAATCTTACTAGAATATTGAAAATTATATATTGAGGAAAATTGCTAATTAAATGATTTTCAAAGATTTATTTAGTTTAAATATGCTATTGATGGTTGTCAAGGTTGCATTAATCAATTAACAACAACTTCATAATTGCTCTATCTAACCATGAACTGTGTCGTACTAGAAGAACCTAGGCTCGATTGCTTATTAATTCGAAGTTGTATACTATCTCACAATAACAGATTCTTAGTAGTGTGATACAAATATATCGAAAATTCAACTAACATTCATGCATCAACCAAATAACTAATCTGAATTTTTGATCACACAATTAAACAATAATTTGCTTCTGTTGAATTCGAATATAAGGTGTATGTTGTGTTGAATGACAAGCTAAGTTTTTCTTTGTATCACTTTTTGCATTGTCAAAAAACAGTAACCGACCTAAATTCATGCTGTTCTTAATGAATTTAAATAAAGGTAAAGAAAATGCTGTTTTGTTTATATTCTTTCTTGCTATACATTATGACAAAATCTTTCGGGAAAGGATGAAATACATCTAGAGTTATTAGACCAGAGCATTGTATTAATGGCTTACTGAAGTTTTGAAGACAGTTCCAGAAGCTTAAAAGATGATGAAGCTATACCATTCAATCGCTGCTTAATATAATTTGTAAAATCCCCGATATGACACCATCCCGCCGCTCAGTCACACAAGCATTATTAATAAGTCGAAACCATTCTTAAAGTAACCTCTACTAAAATAACTACAAACCAGTTGCTTACAATAATCATAGATTGATGTTGGTCGAGTACCGATGAGAAACAGGGAGGACTGGACAGCTGTTTTATCTTAGTGTAGAACTGTTCAGTAGTGCATACCACTGATTCCAATAAGGAATCTAACCCAGGGTTTTTATGTCTTACAGTGATCGTTTAATTACCTACACTACTAAGTTGTCCAGCGTTCAGTAGTAGAATTCCCACTTCCATCAATTTGCGATGTAGTACGATGACCATCAATTGTCATAAGTAATAACTTTAGACACACCCGAACTCCAATCCTTCTGTGACGAATATAAACAACTAAACTTAATGCTATTCTTTACTACACTTTACAAAACCTTTTCAGCCCAGTTACAATGAGCGGCTCACTATTGATTAACTTAAGGATGTTCCATGAAGTTGTTAGTGGGAAGCAGTGATTAACTGAGTTTAGACAATTCGAGAGTGAGACAATTATCACCCATGACAGTGGATGATCCTCGCTCTACATGATAAATTGATAGGAGTGAGAACTGTACCACTGAACTTCGGCCAGACTAGTGATACACATTGTTAGGCGCTAGCCGTGATACCTAAGGAACCTAGGTTGTATTCCCTATCTGATAAACGGTAGTAGCTGGCAAGGAGTCCCAAACTATGAGGAAATTTCAATTCAACGCTCTTAGGTGCTCGATGAATATCAGTTTGTGACTAATGCAAGCTACTAAATTTAAAAATCTATCTCCGTAAAACCACTTCAGTTCAATTAATTACATTATTCATGATATACAGATATGCACTACATTGATGATCCCTATTGAAGATCTTTTTTGAAGTAGAATCCAATAAGTTCTAAATTTGACAGTGTATCATTAGGATAAATGCATTTATTGATTATCATTTAAAGAAAAAACAATGACGGTAAAAAATATAATTCAGTTAATTGTTTAAAGAAGTGTATTAAATTTTGAAAAATTTCAATTCAATTCCACATACTATTCATTTACTTATTAACTGAATGAAGTGAAAAATACTGTCCAACAAACAGATAACGACAAGTTTTGTTTAAAAGAGAAAAAAGAGGAGGAAAACACTTGTAACCATTTGAAAGACATTAAATGAAGCTCTAGAAATAAGGTAATTTTGTCAATATGTCCTAAAATAACAAACATCTTTTTTTCAATCTAGAACTATGCAAGTATTTAATGCATGTCATGTGTAAAATGTCTTTTTGGGTAAGATTAAAGAAACTCGGAACATGAAATATTTTAATATTAACAACGAAAATAAGTGAAAGTTATGTTGTCATGGTAAAATTTAACACTATGCACTTAGTTACGTAATAATAGATTTCGTTTAAGAAGAAAAATGTAGCTGAAATAAGGACAGTGCAACAAAAGGAATCTGTTTCTAATCGACTGTATAATTGAATATACAGTAGATATGTTTTTGCGTTAATAATAAAAGTCGTCGGATAATAATTTTGTACAAATTACCAATTCTACTCCAAACTGTGTGTTCCGATGTGATGAATCTAAGACCCCCCCCTCCAGCTCTATTTTTAATCTTGTAAGTCACTTTTGACGTGTATTCATCATTTTGTCGATCTTCTTCATACCCCTCAAAAGTGGATAATTATCTTTTACACTTCTCCTTTATGTTATTCCTATCTTTACTGCCTGTTCAATATCCGAAATTAAGTGGTACGTTAATTAATCAGGTTACAAGTTTCTATTTCGTTGTAGACTAATTTATGTACAGATAACCATATGTACAGTTGTGCACCATTAATAAGAATATTCTCTTTTCTGAACTGTTTTCATACCAAACAATGACGCAATGAGTCTCTTTTGTTGACTTAAAATTTGATAATTTTATGTCAATTTTACATCACATTTAGGACCTTTACATACATAACAGTAATGTTTTATTTATGATACTACGTCCTAAAGCTGTATATTTTGTAGAAATGATTGTTGTCTTAAAAAGAAGATACAAAATTCGGTGTTTCACGTGTTTAAATTTAGCCACTTCATGATTTAGTAAACGTTTTTGTTTACAGTAACTGCTTTAATGCAGATAGCTTCCTAGAGACATAATTCGCTAAGAAACGCAGATCCCTGGAAAAATCCTTTGCTGTACAGAGTACAGATAAATGTTTATTTCAAAAATAAACACAAAACACCAAATATGACATTAAATTTTGTTTTGTACTGCTGTAGGTGAAGAGTGAACGTTTAAGATACTAATTACTTTGGTGTTTGTAATACGTAAGACACCCTACCAATCTTAAGTATTCAATGAAGCGATGTCACGGTACAATCGAATTTCGAATGATTACATTTAAGGCAATCACGTACCTTTTAAATGTATGCTTGAATCTATAAGTTTGATTAGGTAGGCTAAAAGTAAACTTAATTATTGGCTTCTAAAATTCACCTTAAGTTTACCTGCTCACTTACTAACTAGATTTAGTGCAATCTTCAATTCATCTGAATTTATAGATTAGGTAGATAAGTAGATTGAATGGCTTTATTACTACATTAGTCAACGGATGGTTTGAGTATCTCTGATTTATTAGCAATGTAAAACTTTGAACTTGAATTTCATTCTGGTTGGTACTTATCAAAAAAGATACGATAGCAAAACTTGACAAGAGTAATGATCCATGTGACATTTATGTCATTCAATGCCACTGCCATTATTACCGTAGAATTAGATTAAAATTGATGCACATGTAAATAGGCTACAACACTGCTTTCCTACATTTGCTTATGATAATACTTCTTTTATCTTTAATTTCTTCATACAAATAGGCTATTTTATTAGACAAAACGATCAATCTTTTGGTTGATAATCTTGTCTCTTGATGGCTTTCCAATCCAGGGTCTAAATTATCGTTCCATTCTCGTAAACATCCATCCTGCTGCCACTGTATTCTTCCTCTAATACAACGAAAGTCGTTAATACATGAAGTTTACAGTTGATGGCGTTGACACTAACATCTTGTAGTATTGAAGACTGTATGCTAACTTATTACTCAGTAGTAACTAACAATAATGTTGTTTATCACTTAATATTGACAAAAGTTCATTTACAAAATTACACCATTGGTAACTAAGCACAAATGATAACCTTTTAAGTATAGATGAATTTTAGCTTATGGTAGAATGTATACATGTGCATTGGAATTCATTACGCATTTCATCCTATTTTTGTTATTTACCAGATAAAAGCTTCAATACATCATTGTTGATGTTTTGTGCTTATTTCATCAACAATTCAAGGATATAAACAACAGTTGCGTAGTTGTACATCTAGTTATCACTATTTGCTATATTTCTACTTAACTAGCAATTAAATAACTTCAACCAAAATAAAATAATTAATACAAAAGTTTAGACTTATAGTTAATAATTTACCCAGCAATTATTGAACTGTAAGTTGTATATTACGTAACAACAAGGACAATAAGAAAATACGGAAACAGATACATTCCATTCGAATCCTATTTTGAACAAATAAAAAAAAACTTTTAAACGAATGAATTATTTCTGTCGCCATGATCACTGATCAACATTTTTTTGTATATCAACTATTTATTGATTGAAATTTTGCTATTTTTACTTCCTTTACTAAATGAAAAATAATCACTAACATGGAATGTGAAAGATACTTCTTTTCAGTGTACATTCTTTGTACACACTAACAATTTAAGAAAAATTTTTAAACTTTTGGGATTCTTTGGTTACTATTTCATTGTTTTGCTCTGTAGGTTCAAACAAAAAATGTTGTTTATTTCCTATCAAAACACAAAAAAGGTGAAGGAGGAGGAGGAGAATTCAGGAATACCTTAGATCATTATAATTAGATCAGATAAGAATAAAAGCTATGGAAATGTTACATGTTGAAATGGCATTGCTAATAGCGAATGAACTAAGGTTAAAATAGAATTCACTTGTTTGAAGGTTGTGCACCCGTCACAGAGTCTAAAAGCTGTTAATGGATTCACATTGTCTAGGAATCATATACAACAAAAAAAACAGTTACCCGGTTTTCTTTGGTTTCTATTGGTTGTCGAACTGAAGTTAGTTTGTCATGTAAAATTATACAACTTCATACGATTGGATAGATTAGAACGGTCATTTTCTTAAGGAAATCTTACAAGTAATTATTTAAACTACGCAAGAAATGGTAAATCTTAATTATGAATGGATATTTACTTACGAATTGACAAGGAAGACATTAATTACTCTAAATTATTCTTGAAGAACAATCAAGAGTTAACTGTTAGTCTTTAAGAAACTGAAAGATTGTTAGGATCAATTTATATAATATAAGGCTTGATACAAGTGAATTACATCTATAATCTAACGTTTACTCACGTGATTAATGTGAAACAATTAGTCCCATTAATTATGTGTTAATTGAGTCACTGGATAGTTTGTTGTCGAATATCGAATTCTGATCTATCCATGTTTAAATATGAAGTTTAGTCTCATCAATTCAACAACATTACATGATTAAAGATAACAAAGTTGAAATCTTAACAAGACAATTATTTTTCTAAATATTGAAGCTACTTTATACTGACGGGTGCTAACTGACAAGAAACTACATTAAAAGCTTCCTTAACATTGTTTCTAGTGATAAAATGGTTATTCATAAAAGTATGAATATATTTATGTGTTCATGTATAAATGTACGTAATAGACTGTATGCTTCTTTTTGAAAACAAGAACGACAGTTGTTACAGTCTATCAAATATAGTTAACAGAACCATTACACTAAGGTAAAGATTTATTAGTTGGCCTGCATCTATCAGTGAAGTTCAGGATGGGTATTTCAGACCATTGTGTTCCTGTAAGTTGAAAGTACTGACTTTCAAACGTAGATAATCACACTAATGCTAAAACCCAGTGTCTGTCTCATCAAAGCATCAACGTGTTATTTTATTAGGTTACTAGGTCTGTATTGTTCCCAACTTGTTTAATATGTGCCACGTTATTAACATTAGCCTAGGTATAAATTTAAATACTGTAATGAACGTACAACTATTTGATCAAATGAAAAAAAAAGAACAAAGTACACAATCTAGATTCCAGCTCTAGCCACATACCAAATTTGTTAAAACATGTGACCAATAACTACATCATGATATTCTAGTCACGATGGTATGATTCATCTGCCTGGTAAGTTGATGTCCTGAACATTAATAGGGGGGAAATTGCAAAATCGTTATTAATAATCGTAATTGTTATCAAATTAAAGTTTTTTTACTAATTTTTCTTACGTTTGAATATTATCCTTATTTATGAAAAATAATAACGTGAGTATTTAGTTGTTTTCACTAGGTACAGATTGATGTTGATCGGGTACCAATGAGAAGCGGAAAAAACTAGATTACTGTTTCATTCAATTGTGAGACTTCTTAGTAGTGCCTACCCTCGATTCCTACAGGGAATCCAACCCAAGGCCTTTGGGTCTGAAAACAAATTCTTAACCCTCTCTACCATTGGGCTAGCCGGCGTCCTCTGGTAGGATTCGTACTTCCCATAGTTTGCGATATGACACAATGTGCATCCATTGTCATGGGTGAAAACCGTTTCACTCCCAACATTTCTGAACTCAAATGGTCACTACTTTACACTAAAACCTTAAGAACACCCTATAACAGCTGTTTAGTGCTCTGTGGTTTTTAATGGTACCAAATCAACATCAATCTATGACAAATGTAAACAATCAAACCTAATGCTTATTTACACAAAACCACTTCGATCAGATAATGTGAATAATTAAAAAAAATCTACAGAGAGACTTTGATCTAACTTGATCTAACGAACGTATTTCAGTGTGCTGTTACAACACGTTCACATCGAATACGACACAAATATGAGAATATAAATTTTACATCTAAACATATGAAAGTTTATTTCTTAGTGTTCATTCATCTATCTACATATTACTACTTATTAGTACTAATCATCTTAATTGATGTTTTTCTTAGTCGTTGAAAAGAGAGGAGTGGGAGGGGTGACAGTTGAAATAAAATCACCTGGTTTGGAAGGTCATGAAACCACTTAATGCATCTTAATTAGTAGATAAATATTTCGATGAAATCTTTATTTTATGTCATAAATGATGCAATCGTGGAGATCAATACGCGCATTTCAAAAGCTGCATGTTCAAATTCTAAAACTAAAATGTTATTCTTGTTCCTACTTTATCAACAATTATTCCTTAAACGTCGATTTTGCTAAGTGGCCTTTGAATATTGCATACTAAAATGTTAACAGTGTTAATGTTTTAGCTCGAGTACCACTAAACACTGTTTACTCTTAGTTCTTATCTGCTCACCCAGTTACACCCAAGACTTGTGAGTCTGTTGGTGACACATTTGTAATCCAACATTTTTCATTTGCTACAGAGTGTGATAATTAACAAATGTTCATCTTTACTAAAGAGTGTTAGTCACTATATGAGTTGAAATTTTTGTCTAAGTAAAAAAAAACAAAAGCAAATGTCAGATTAGTGAAAAAATTGGACGCAGAACGATTTTCAATGTTCAAAAAGTGTGTTTATTTGAAGCGCTTGTTTTGAATACTTTCCCGTTTATTTTAGTAGATAAGTACTATATACATTATAATGTGATTTGCATTAATAATCTTTATTCCAATTTATTTCCAATAAATTTCAGTGAACTTTTCTAGGAATTTTCATTCCAAGAAGAATGTAAATATTCACCAAAACTTCTATGCTGAGTCTATGTAAGACAATATGAGTAGAATAGATTTGTCAATTTCAATGAACTTATCAGTGTAGTACAATCAACATATCAGATATTAAAAAAAACACATGCTAAAATTGTAATCTTCAATTAAAATTGTACTCTAATTGTACATCATTCATCTAGTAAATGAATTTTAAGAGAAAAAAAATAATAATAATAACTAAAAATTTCGAATACAACACACTTATTGAATGCAAAAATACCCTCAGCATAAATATCTATTCATTGTAAATAAAAGTATAACGTAATGCCAACTACAAATTCAATCAAGAACTATTTATGAAATCAAATGAAAATAGACTCACTTAGAATATTGTTTAATAGGTAAATGAAACAATGTTCAGTGTGATTATTATTAGATTCTATTTAACTAAGTAACAGTTTTTTTGTTGCTAACACTATTTAGTTTGTTATAAATAATTTTCAAAGAAAGGTAATATATTAATTACTATGATATTTCTTCGTTCTATTATATGAAAGAATATCCTTTGTGTATTATTATGCCCTATAAAAGTGACCTACATTGCGTAGGCTGTATTTGAAAGTTTGTTTGTTGTTTTGTATGCATGCATTACATACTGGCATAGATATATATATATTGATGATGATAGCACAATGAATCAGGCTGACTTATTTTCCTGGATGAAATTTTAGTTGGCTAATTGTCTAACGATAGTAAAAGAAGATCCCAGTCTATAATACCGTGTATGTTATGTGGTCGGTCTGATGAAATTTTTAAAAATATGAATAAATGCTTGTGTAAATGTGTATATGCACAATTTCAGCGTACAATTATTTAATCACTATGGGCACAGAGATAGACACGTATAAAAGAATGCATTCTTCTATAAAGTAATAATATATTAAAAGATTAATACGGTAACCAGCTATCTATAAAGATCACCATATTGATCATTTTCATTCCTTTTTAATTTACACTTTAAAACTTGGCTAATAGTACACATTTTAAAAAGAAAAACACTATGCAACTATGCCAACTTATGATTGAAAATATGTTAGGTTCGGTTAGGTTCCAGGTAGACGACTGTTGGTTGGCATTCAATACTAATGATGAATACTAATAATACCTGTAGATATAAATAAATATTAAGACGATTTGTAAATTTCAGTATTGGCTAGTATGAGTATAACTACAATGAAGATTATAAGACTTAACAAGATCAGTAATACTGGGAAGAAAAGTTGAGTCAACTGGAAACTAATAATATATGACTGATAAATGACTGAGATATTGATTTGTTCACTAATAAAATGGGAACATATGTAACCACTCCATGGATGCATTGTATATAAACAACTGTGGGAAGCAAAAGTTTAAAGTGAATTTGACGTAAAATGAGCCTTGGTAAGGGAATTTCGTTTTTGGTTTGCTTTTTGAAATATTCAGATTATCGTATTGATAATTATTAGAATCACTTGAAAACCATTACATGATCGACTTCAGAGTAAGCACAGTATTGAAAAGAATATATTGGGATGCTAAATTAATCCCTTTTTTTGAAAAAATTCTTGATTAAAACAGACGGAAGTAGACAATTTACCAGCTCATATTATCTTTAATTGCGTTCACAAGTCTACGTTTTCGTGTAATAGTACTTGCAATGGAGGGCACATATCACAGCAATTGAAGTTGAAGGGACAATTGTGTCAATGATAGTCATCTACTTGAAAGTGGACACTTCAGTGATATTTTACAATAAAAGTGACAAATATTCAAACAGCTTCTAGTTTTTCACGATTCACCAGAGGGCTGAGACAGAACTTATAACTCAAAAGGATGCAGTTGACAGTTTAGCTCCAGTTTCAAACAACAAATTAAGCAACACTCCATACTTACAACTATTAATTATTTTTCTTCATCTTTATATCATTTACTATCACAACTCATTACATAATTTCTGACCTCAGATGTCATTGTTTAAAAATACCAGTCTCCATGTATTTTGAAACAATCTATAATCACCACAATAATCAAAATATGTATATTTAATTGTCCAGATAAGTTTTTTGTAGCCTCTCCATGTAATTGTTCCTCAGTCTTCATAAAAATGATATAAGGTATACACTAGTTTTAAATAATAATTACCACTTCAGTTAGTTGAATCGGTCACACATTGGTGTTGAAATGTTAGTCTTCCGTTGCGTCTTTGTGTGGGACCCCTTAGCAGTGCACACCCAAGAATGTGCTCTATTGGGTACCGACTGAGTGGAGCAGTGAATTAGGCTCTCGAAAACTGGAAACTTTTGATGTAGAATCTGGGGTACGCACTTTTGAAGAGGCCAAACTAGGACAGAGCCGCGGTTCAGTGCTTCATAGTATATAGTAGTACCCAAATAGCATAAGTCTGTGACGAATAGAATTGACTAAAATTACAAAGTAAGTTGTATTATAAGATAAATTTAATAGATGCAACCGTAATTATGATGCTAGAAAGCTATATTACAAGTTTATTCAATTAAAAGTGGGCAATATACTGAAATTTTTTGTGTACAGCCTAATTTCGCTTGCAAACTTAACTTATTTATCATAACTGCTTCTCATACTTAAACCATAAAATATACACCCAATAATTTTTTTCAGTGTAGAAAATCATGCACTGATTAGGCCAACATTGAATGAATTATCTACCTAACTACAGTATTCGCACCAAATTCATAAGATCTATTTCAGTAAATACTTCAGTATTTTGTTCAAGCATGTTACTTAGAAGGAAAAGAGAGAATAACTCGATGATAAATAATGTCACTAGTAAATTCAAACTAGTACATATTTTATCTTCCCAAATACTATTTATAACAATATTTTGTAACTATGACAACATGAAGTGATTATCAATAATTTATGAAATTTTGGCTTGCATATTTTGTTTTGCCTATTAATTTATTTTTAAGGATCCTACATGAACTATAAGTGATCCATTGTACAGCTTTATAACATGATAATATTTTCAATTTCAATTTGACCTCAGCTTACTAAAGAATTCATCTTACTTTGAAATAATAACATATTTTACGCATGAATGATATATTTCGTGTTACTAACAATGTGGGGATGTGGGGAGGGGTGAATAGGAGGTGTATATTATGCTATAGTGTTGTACATTTAATTACCTAATTGGTAATATTGTGTAGTAAATCTAAAATAGGTTAGTGTTAAACAATTGGTGTGTATAATATGCGGTATAGTTATATCATGACGGTTTAATGTAGTGCAGAAAACCAATTTTCGAATAAATAATAAACAAATAAATCAGTTGGCCCATTGAAATTGAATATAATGCCATTAAATTCTATAAGACAGATTTATACATTCAAATAACACTGTATTGCTATGGTGACTATAGTTTCTCTTATTGACCTAAACGATAATTTATTGTACTCATGTTTTTAGAATGAGAATTCTATACTATTAGAATATGACTATATAATGTCAAATCATTATGCTCGTGGAGAGTTGAAAATAGTCTAGACCTAATTTAGTTTAAGGTTTCTTGTGAATACCTAGTCAAAATGAAACAACTGTATAAACAAACTTTTGCTTGCAATGATTTTTCAGATTATGAATGAACAAATCGTTCAAATTTGATAAATATAAGATATTTTCAATTTTCGCGGAAATTTATTTTCCTGGCAGGACATGTCGTATCTGACTTTCGAATTCCTGTAGCTTATTAGATAACAGTGTATTCAGTATTAAAGAACTTAAAAAAAGTTATCGACGTGAACTGTGCGTAACTGGAAAATATAAAAAACATAAGGGCCATGTATTCGATTTTTTGTCTTAGCGCTGAACTCTTTAGCATGTACCATAGGCTTTATGGGACTGCGGTGGAAAACTTCCTGTGAGCTTGAATAATTTAGACTTTCTTATTAAGCCGTCGTGTATGTGCATCTGCGTTAAAAATAGAATATCAACAATACGAACTTTCGTTTTACACATTTTTGAATTTTCGTCTTAATTTTGTTTATTTGTAGTTCACAGAAGTGAAGAACTATCATGAATATATTACATATACATTATACACATATTCTTGTTTAGTGTCCATCTAAATGTTTAACTAGAAATTTGTTTACTGGTTTAAATTAGTTACAAGAAACAACATACTGTATATCAAACTAGTAAAGAGACATTAACCATTCACCAATTTATCCTAAAGCTATCTATTTGCTAAGTACATAGTTATTACGACTTGAAATAAATGTTATCGGAGTGCTTTAATGCACTGTAGAATGGAACAACTAGCATGAAGTACTTGACTTGTTCTTCATGTGTACAGTCTCATTCATCTCATACAGACATAAAAGAGAATGTTTATTTTTCATCAAGAGCATAATAATGTCAAGATAATGAGTCATAATATAGCAGTGAACGTTCTCTAACTTCACTTAATACAGTATTTGCATGTTCCGATGTTTCCAAAGGTCTATGCTCTTATTTTTGATTTATTTCTGTCGTCTCTAATCTCTTCTGACCTACATTCTAAAGCTTACTGATTGGGAGAATTTTTCACATTAAATAAAGTGTATTTCCAAAGTACCATAGTAACTTATGGAAAACCTGTGATCATTAGACGATTTAATGCAACGAACAAACTCAAACTATTTTAGTTTAAATAGGTTAAATACATGAAAATTTTGTAATTATGTTAGTATAATTCACACATAAATGGTTGGTGATGCAAAACACAGTAATATAAAATTAGAAGACTGACTGGGGTCTATCTTAAGGAAGAACTGGTAATAAGTTATGTGCTAGATGACACTCGTGGACAGGTTGTGTCTACAAATAGTGTTTTGAGTGGGATTAAAAGCAATGTAACTTAGAAATGCCTTTCCACCATAAATATAACACTAGTTATTACTCAGTGTAAAATCCCATTTAATTTTGTTTATATCCCGTTCTGAAATGAAATTCTGTTGCTGATAAATCATAGATTGCTAAAACTGAGTTTCTGGATACTTACTCACGAATTAGTGAATGAGGCTGTGGGTTTATAACGGAACAGTTGATCAAACCTTCCTAGTGTTAAATGTTTTTGATTTCATTTAGTGTCTATCTGTGATAAAAATCAATTTCGAATCGAAAATATCTGCATAAAACTATTAGGTAAAATAAATAACAAATTCTTCTTTTCAAAAGTTAACTTATCCCGTGATAAAAGACCACAGTCAACAGTTGCTAATAGAAATAAAAGAAAATAATAAGTGAACGGATTGATTCAAGTTGTAGTCAATTTAAAATGTTGTTGGTTCAATAAAGAATGAATTCGCATTGTATGTTCATATTCTTGTTAATTACCAATAAGTAGCTCTTTTGAAATCTAGAATTAAGTCATTTATAAAGAGAAGCCAGTGAAATGAATAAAATATGACAGTGGGTTTTCTAATCCAGTGAAAACGAGGATATGTGTCTACCGTTTCAACATCATGCTTAAAACGACTAAAATGAACTGCACAATATAATTAGTAATTTTTTGGGATATGGCTATGAGTGAAATTCATGATGCTTCTTTCATCCTATTGGGTTTACCTGAAGCTTGTATAGACAACAAAAAGACATAATTCTAGACATATATAACTCCATCTCTTTGAAAGAAGTTTGTGACAATCTGCACTAAATATCTTAATAGGTAATGTATTAGAGTTTGAAGCGTACGACAATTTTTTTTCGAGTTTAGGTGTAAACATTTGTTGCAAAATTCTAACCTCACTAAGCGTCCTTTGTAATTCATCTTGGTAGTTTTAATCATTAATATCTTCCTTAATTACTGAATTTAGAAGTAACTCCGTGATAGTGAAACAAAAAAAATATATACCCTTGTTTCAAGGGAAATAAGAAACAATTTTTCGTATTTCACCTATTTCATTATCAGTCAACTTCTTGTTATCAATTTGGAAATCATTTGTTTCCCTGTACAAATAATATAATTCTAGATTTCAGAAGAATCATTTGTTGTTGATCAACAAGAATGTGAACTTACAAAAGTGAATTCATTATTCTTATTACCAAGATATGTATGACATTTCCACACAAAATGTGTTGTAGCATGATAACCATTTACATGCAATGTAAGATTAAATGTCAAATTAGACAAACTAAGATTCATTAACATTAATCAATAGGTATTTGCATTAACACCGATAGGTTTCCAATTCATTTTCTTACGTCTATTTATATGATATGTACTACTTATTTACATTTTGTGTAAAAAATTCTCTATGCGAATACAGCTTCATTAAATGTTGCCCAATATCATTTTTGTACATAAATCGAACCTATTTATTACCTAAGATCAAATAGGCAGACTAAATTATGTTTATTCAAAAACTTCAGTTATATGCAACATGTCTATGTAAGCTAGATATATCTTTCACTTCACTTTTTACTACATTATCCATTCGAGCTTACTTATATTTAGTTATTTGTTTTTGTAAAAGGTGATGTTTATCGGGAACCAATTAAAACTAAGAAGCACTGGCATACTGCTTCATCTTACTATAGGATTCCTCATGAGTGAGAATTATCGATCCCACCAGGAGATGCAACTCACAGCATCCAGGCTGTCAAAAGCCTGACCCTCTGCACAACTGGGCCGAAATACAGTGATAGAATTTCTACTTTCATCAATTTGTGATATAGCGCGATAATCATCCATTATCATGGGTAATGACTGTCTCACTCCCCATATGTATGAACTTCACCAGTCACGACTTATCACTAAACTTCGGGAAAAACATGAATTTATTCACTAGTGAGTTGATTGTTCTAGGTGATTTGGAGGTACTTTGTGAAGATTGGTATTTGCTACAAATTAATGCTGATTAAGCACTAGGTTCAATTCCCTAATGAAATCAACGGTGCTTGTAGCTGAGTAGTCACATATTGTGACGAAATAACTGTCCTGTGATTACTGGTCTTCAGAAGTATCTAACTAGCATCAATCTGTGACGAATACAAACAAATGAATTCAATACCTGTGTCCAAACAATCACCTTATATTTAACTCTAGTTTTTTTTTTATCAAGTTTGTCTGACTATGCTACTGCTGAGATATCATTTGAAGACTTCAGTAGTAAGTAGTTTGATGTAACAGGTTATGATAAATCATAGACGTTTACAGTTAAATCACTAATAAGTTCATATCTATTGATTAGGCTTTTACAAATATGTACCAAACAAAGCTATATTTAATGTAAACAACTATCGAATTACACCGAACACTTCAATAGTTTCTATATTTTTAAGATATACAGAGAAAAATGAATCATAGAGATGGGTCGTAAACTTGATTCAACTGATTATCAATAGTTTTACTGTTTGCGAATTACTACTAGTTTTTTTATTTTATTACTGTCTATAAATGAGTGAATAAAATACTGCAAGAATTTTCACGTTTATTGCTGTCATAAACATTAGCTTCGTTTATACTCTTTAGCTATTCTACAGATTTTAGAGGCAGTATAGTATATACAGACAACTGAATTGTGGCATTCTTTATACTAAAGATCTGTAACTTCCATCAGTTTTCAAATGTTTCAAAGGCTTCAATAAATCGATTTTATTAGAAAGATATTTTATTATACGACAAGGGAATTAATCACTTTCCCCTCTTCAGACGAAATATTGATTAAGTAAATGAAAAAAGCGAAGTTTGTCTTGTTTAATTATGCTTCAATAAAATAAGAAAACTTTGCTATTATAAACCAGTTGGTTGGAAAAAAAGCAATCAATGACTGTATTGAAACTTGATCAGTAGAATTTAATAGACACTATCATTAAAGAAGTATTACATTAACCACTAATCATTGTAAAATCCCTTTAAATGTTATAACACTACAGCAGACCAGTCGAAGCCGGAATAGCTCAATGATAACGTCGCAGATAGTAAAACAAAGTGAAGCGAGTTCAAATATTCAGTGAGCATCGATTTCCTCAAGAAAAAAGACTTGATGAAAAATGCCAGCTTCAGTCCATGACAAATTAACAGGAAGATTCAAATTCTTTCTAATTGCATAATATTAATTTAATTAAATGTGAATTATACTCCAGAGTAGTTGCTATGACACTTAATTGTTTGAATAAAATGTTACACTTTGTACAAAAATTATATTTAGTTGACGATTTCAATTTGATTAATAATCACTGTAAATTTATTGATATGAGATCGAATGTATTCACATAAATGTGTTTCTCTTGTCTCATCTCAATTTCCTGAACAATACAATCAACCTACAAGTTTAATCTTTTGAAATAGCTATACATTGAGAAGGAACAAGTCATGGTGTCCGATCTGAAGTAGAGGTATCAGGGATAATATTTGCCTAAACTGTATAGAGTATGGGGGCGATGAGAGGTATAACCCGGCTACCCTAGATCTATTAGCTCTAATGTACCATGATCCGTACATAACCCTAGGCGTTTTTATCATTCAGGACATGAGTGGTGATGGTATTAAACAATACAGACCCAGTCTCAACGGAGAACATATCAGAAATATAGGAGTGAATTGGGTGATATTTAGACTCATCAAATGTATCCATGATTAACAGTAATAATGATAAAGCGGAGATTTGTGGATGATAGGAACAACGAAAACAATATTTTGATGGGATAAATATGATTTATGGGATTGCACTAAAGTGACGGCTATATGTATATTACTCCAACTAAGTAATTGTATATTTATGGTAAAGGTTGTTTTATTGGATCCTGGGTTGGTCACGATAAAAGAAGTGGTTGAATGTATTTCTTTCTTACATAGAGTTCTGGTTCCTTAACAGATATAACTACCGCTCTGCCGTCTGAAGGACCTTGAACCTGATCGATCTTGGCAGATAACCATTCACACGATTGATTATCGTAAATGATTGATTAACTCTCTCAGTATATCGCGTTTAATGTTTTTTGCAGATTCCTTTGCTTAGCCATGCTGAGAAGCGCTCACAAAGACGGAGAAGTCAACCTCTTCTGCGTTTGACAATATAACTAGCTTTACACAAGCACTTGACAGGTGAAATGCATAAAGTGTTTTCAAGCTTACGTAATTTTTTCTTTAATTTCGATGTCGGCATCGAGAGGTAAAAAAAAGTCAGCTGCAGTTTTTCTGCATTGAATGTTATCAGGATAACTTTGCATAAACTCAGTATTAACATTGGGCTGTGTATCACTCCTAAATTATGGTGGCATACACAGTGATTTATATCCATTGTATGGATTGTATTTTCCAACATTATCCAAAATTCATATTCAGTAATTCTTCTTACCTAAGGGATGTATTCTACTCAAAATTGACTATTTTGTTGTTTTGTTTTAGAATCAATCATTTTGAACTTACAATTATAGTATCCGCCGATAATTTATCAAAAAAATATTATGTGGTCACAATATGTTTCTTACGAAAAATTTTATTTATTAAATTTGATAGAAAAATCTGTTATTGAAAACAAAAACAAAATTTCATCATAATCAAAACAATTCAAAGAAACTAATTGAAGTGAAAAAGATGATATGAATACCTAAAGTAAAACAGGAGTTGTAACCTCTTTTTTAATTTAAAGTATAATGATTAGGTGTAAATGAATATAGTTGGAGAAATAACAATCAAGAGACAAGAACTTAGGCAGAAAATGGAAAAGAGTGAAGTGGGCAATTGTACTACAGCAAAGTCAAAAACACGACGACTAGTATTTGCACTTATTTATCTCGTCAGATTCAAACTTTTTTACCTTGACATACTAGTCTCTGTGTGTATATTCATTGTGTTTACGCAGTAAATCAATGTTACGTCACATAAGATTCAGTGGTATTCGCTGTACTAACGGAGTGTTGAATCTTTACAAAACAAGAAGAAGAGACATTTTGGGATGAAGTGAATTCATTTCATTTTGCGTGATCTAATTCATCTTTGTCCATTTTTTCCACCTTGAATGCTGTGTCAAAAAATCTTAACTATTTTATTTTTGTTTTGTTCATTCTGTCGATCATCCTTTTTTTTATCTGCCTTCCCTACTATTTTTACGTATTCATAATAGAATCTTCAATGTGTTATTAACCTCATTATCTTGCTTGCACTACTCACTAAAATATTTGACTACCTATCAACCTTTTCGTTTATACAACCTTCAACTATTATTGTCATCATCATTATTTTGATTGATGAATTTGATAATTAACAACGATTTTGTCATTGTCTACTTAATAAAAATGCTTACATGTTTTTCATATTAGATTATGTTATAATCTCCTTCTCTCATTTTTCCCTTTCGTCTATAAATATAACCATGTCATTATGATTATTATTCATTATTAAAGCTAAGGGACTAATTTGCTTATGGTGCAATCAACATTACATTTATTTATGCAAAATACGTTATTTATTAGCACAATTTTGTGCGTATGTGGAAGAATTAGAGTATGTAAAAAGAAGTGAATTCACTTCATTCTACAAAACAAACTGCATGAAATTAAATTGAGATTGTTTCTGGAGATTAATATGTTTAGTTGATTGAATTCGTCACAGAGTGATGTTAACAGGATACTATCGAAAACTATGGAGCACTGGACAGATGTTTCATCCTAGTATGGGACTCCTCTACAGTCCATCTTAGATTCTGCCCCAGAGGCTTCAGATTGGTGAATACCTAACCCCACCTAGCACCACTGGGCTGGCATTCAATAGTAGAGACCCTACTTCCATCAATCTGTGATATATAGCTCGACGATCATCCACTGTGAGGTGCGATGACTGTATCACTGCCGATAAGTTTGAATTTCACCAGTCATGACTTTTCACTAGACCTTCAGAAACATCTTGAATGTAGTCTCTAGTAAGTTGTTTAATATAGTTGATATAGGTCATTAATCCCCTGCAGAAATCTAACGTGAGCACTGCTGACGAGTCATATAGTAGGAAAACACAGTTGTCCAGTGCTCCCTGGTTTTAAATAGTGCCCTACCAACATCAATCTGTGACGAATTCAATCAGCTCAGTATACAAATCGCCACAAACCATCTTCATTCATTTACAATAATCAGCCCACTAGTGACTAAATTCAAGATGTTTCTGAAGGTCTAGGGAAAAGTCGTGACTGACGAAGTTAAAACATATCGGGAGTGATACAGTTATCACACCTGACAGTGGATGATCGTCGAGCTATATATAATAAATTGATGGGAGTGGGATTTCTACCATTGTATGATATTAATTTGAGTTACTTGTTGCCTAATAATATTCACTGTTCAGTATTATGTTTAATATGAAATGAAATTCTCAGCCATTTTACTTTTCATACATATATCATAAAATATGTTTTACGTACGGCGTTTGAATGCAATTTGTACTTTAGATTTGTACTTGTAAATTATGATGTATGTGTCGTTTAACTAGAAGATGTACAAGAAAAAAATAAGTGAACAGAGTGAATGGCTTGTAACTGATAGAATAACACTTATCAGTTAGTGGATAGATTTCAAGTGTCGATTTACAACCACATTTAAAATAACGAGTAGAGAATCTAGATTCATGGTTTCCTACAAAGTAATTTAACCACTTTAATTAACTTTATAGTTTTTCGTGCCTTAATCTATTTAGTCTTCAAGTTAATGTCTTTTGTCAATCAATGACACTGTAATAATCATTAGTTTCGTATATGTGAACATAAATTTCTTAATAATAAATATTCAAGAATGAATCTATAGGTCGAAACTTTAATTCATCATAGTTTAGCATGAATATCTCATAATGTCATGTATTTAGCTAATCTAATTGATACATTCATGTATGGAACAGAGAAGATTACAAAATTGAGTTTTGTAAAACTTTATAGAAAATGGATAGATTCAATGAACACAGTAACACAGATTAGTCATATCCTTTTGTTCTATGACATTTCTGGAGCACATATTTCACTTAAATTTTACTGAAGTCTTTTAAAATGTCAACTTATTTGACCTATTTTACTTGAAAGTTGTTTAAATTCTTTTTTCGAACTAATTTTCTTTTTGATTGAATGGGAATTTTATCATTGGACACCAGCCCAGTGATACAAAGGATCTTGACTTCACTGTAAGACCTGGTGGCCTGTAGTTTAAGGCCCTGAAGAAATGGAGGATGCACCCTACTAAGGAGTCCTATAATGGAATGAAATAATCCTCATAGCTTTTATTGGTACCAAGCCAACATCAATCTACAACGAATACAAACAGTAAAATTTTTTCATCATCACATTCTGTAATTACATAAATAAGCAAAAATAAGAGCTACCTATTTATTAAATATTTTGTTTAATCTTTCATTACAATGTGTTTACAATTTGAAATGATTTTTTGGTGAATACATATTAAAGCTAGCAGTAGGTTAGAAGATAGGTGTTTCGGTATGTTTGTGACTCGCAGGCGGGTAAGCTCACATTCTAGTACTAATACTAACAATCGCTCTAAATGCAGGCATTTTATCCATTACGATTAAATTAAAACCAAGATTTGTTATTCTGCGTGATTGTAGTCATGTAAAGAGAGATAATTAGCAATGAATAAGAGACAAAAGAATTGTACATTAAGACTGAGCTAGTATATCCCTGTTATGAGCTAATCCATCTTATTAAAGTCTTCTCTAATTAGTTGTTTTTTTAAGATATCTGTATGTAACATGTAATTAACTTGTCACATATAAGAAAAAGAAGTGTTCATCGTCTGTAATTTGCAAGTGGATTTCTTGTTTTACTGTAATAAACCGTTAAACGGATCTTTTAAAAGTTTATTCTGATAATCAACTTTTTAATGTCATAGCTAATGATGCACATTACTTTTATTGCATAAGACAACCTGCACTCTTCTGTGCTCTGAACTATTCTTTTTAAATTATAAACTGATCTCCGTCAGATTAGATACAGAAAACAACAGATTAACCAGACTAAAATGAATAACACTTGTGCTATAAATAATCCTGATAAAAGAGGCCACATCAATTGCTATTCTTATTGGTATAAAATGCTTTTCTTTTAATCTCTTCAGGTCTTTGTATATTTTACTAATCTTAAAAAGTTTGTGTTATGAAGGTCATTCAACATTCAATGATTTGTGATTTATTAATTCACTTTAACTTATCTGAATTAATAATTCCAAAAATTCTATACAAGCACTATGTCGTTTTGCTTAGGGTATAGAATACTGCTAGTTACGTTAGTAATAAAACTAACGTTTTTATTGTATGTTTGTGAATAGGCATTCGAAATTTTGTAAGTAACAGACATGCACTAATCTGTTTAATCTAAACTATCCTTTACACTAATATCTATACTCTTGTCTTTACTAAAGTAAAATAATATGAATGTTCTATACGAATAATGCACTTTAAATGAATAACAAAGTATGTGTTTTATCATTTATAAGACACATATTACGTAACGAAATGGTGATAGAGACAGGACCAGTCAAGAGTTTCAGCAGTTTTATGAAGATCTATCACTAAGCCCTACTGTAAAAAATAATTTCTTAATATCTATGTACATATTTATTTTCAAAGCCTAGGATTTACACTTTGAGTTGATGACACCAAATTAATTAATTATCATTTCAATACCGTCCTGTATTTATTTTATACATTTTCTCCTTCCGTCATTATGTGTGCAACTAAAATGTTCCGTTACCTTTATTGTTCCTTCTTGATTGGTACTATTTAAATATTTATATTATTCAAGCAAGATCTCCTAAACAATATTTAAAAAAATAAGAGACTATAGATATTTGTTAGCACGGAGAAACTAGAATCTGTGTCGTATTCTAGTTTGAACAAGTCAGCTTAATATATCTGCATTTCAGTTTTTCACTGAGACTGATATGTAGTTTATGTATTATCATACTTCATGTTATTCATTAAGTCACCGCCAACTCATGATGGCCACAATACCTGTTCGACGAGTACAATATTTATCATTCAAGTTTAGAAACTAGTCAAAAACACTTTTGAATATTACCGACGGAAGAGAATGAAAATTCTCACGTATAATCAATCTAGATGTTGAGTGATCACAGAATTGAGACTAATACTGTTATTGTAAAATCTCTAGTGCTAATAGAATTTTATCAATCGAATTACATTTTTTTCTCACTCACCTAGATGATACAATACCGTGTGCAATTGGTAGTAAGTAGTTGAATGTAGAAGAAATTTAATGAGTACCAAGACTGACCAAATGTTACAATGTAGTATGCATATATATGAGAATGAACTCTGTTGGATTTCATTGAAAACTAGGGATCGCTGGATAACCGTTTTACCGTTGTATGCGACACCTCAGCAGTACGTACTCTAAATTCAACCAAGAAACTGAACTTAGATCATTTAGCATTTCATTTATTCACCAACACCATTTAAATATTATTCAAGGTAAAATTCCCATTTCCACCAATTTACTGATGATTAAGTGTTCACAAAGAAACTTGAAGGTATTGGGTTCTCTCCCAAATGAGGTTGTCTCTTAATTTTCATTATTACTCAGCCGAGACATGAGAAGATTATTAACTACAAATTAAAATTTAATATCAGTAAAATCACATTAATTTAAATAATAAAATAGTCACCACTGAGTAACAAGTAGGAGTAAATATCTCAGTCACAACACAAATAGCTCAGTATGTGAAGCAGGATGATCTGTGTTTGAAACTTACAGTGAACACCAGTCCCTTATTATTGGAATTAATCCTTGGTGATATAAGCCAACTAGCAAGATGTACTGGCCCATGATTCTCTTCCATTTAACTCAATCCATCTAATCAGTAGACTTTTAAACTTGTTTACATTTTCAGTTGTTAGGTATTAATATTGAATTTACCTCCTACTCATTTGTCAATTTACAAGAAGTATGATAGTGTAAAATATGTAGTTAACTTCTTTCTTAATCATCGCTTATCAGAACAATAAGATCAATTAATGATAGGAAAGAAAACAACAAATCAAGCATATTCTGATAATCAATAAGTAACCAATTGGTACACAAAAGATACAGCTAGAAAAAGAATAATAAAACACATAATGTTAAACAATGGAATGATTATTTTACCTTTTGAAAAGGAATTTAATGACAATAATAATAATTATTATTATCATTATTATTATTATCATTGTTTTTTGTTATTGTTGTTATTGTCACTAATACTAATTACATGATACACTGAACATGTACACATCTGAGCAACAGATCAAACACTATGAGATAAATGTGTACTTGCCTACATATAAACAGTTATACACACACATGCACAATACAAATATCAACTTTATTAGTATGATTCTATACAGAATGATAAAGTAATGTTTACTTATTCACAAAGAAGGAAAATACCTCACATATATAAGTAGTATGATAGATTAAAATTAATGAAAATGAAAAATTTAATAAAGAAAAGTGAATTAAATAAATGAATTAAAGAAAGTTTTCCACTGTAATCTGTTTAGTTTCTCTTTCAGTATACATATGTGTATACATATTCAGAATTATTCAGAACTACTTGTACAAACTGTTTAGACAGAGAGAGAGATTAATAGCTTTTATGAAATAATTAACTAATGTACACAATCAAATGAATGAATACCTAAACTTTGACATATTCTCACATACACTTTTACACTATTGTATATGTCCAAGCAATGAATACACAAATAAGTAAATAACTTCATTCTAAAAATAGGGTTGAATAATCAAAAAACATAAAGAAAACAAGTAGTGAATACTGACGAAAAATGTACATATCCAACAGAAAACCTTTAATTATTATGTAATTGATACAATGCACTAATGAATATACAATTCATTTTACTACGATAATTTAAAGATTCCAATATCTAATAATCAGAAGTCACAAATATTAAAGTGTACAGTTGTTATTGATAAATTCTAATTCCTGCTCGACATTATCAAAATCCATACATTATCATTTTTACAATTCGATAATGTCATCGGATAAGCATTGTGATTGAATATCTGGAAATCATGGATGAAAATTCGCGAATTACAAGTTGATTTAATTACTTAAAAATAACCTTAGACAATTATGAAGCATTATGTAACAACGAACTAAAAATATCATTTAACATAACAAGATTAAATGTGTACGTCGTGTTAAAATGTGATCCAGGTGATATTGAATTCGTGAAGATCAAAATGACGAGAGGGCGGAATAGTGGTAATAGTCGTAACAACGGCATTAAGTATTAAACCAAAGAAACCAGACTTATGTATACAGAAGAAATATATTCAATCTCTCCGTTTACCTTGGCACACAAAAATGCCTTATCCCTAAGCACCATTATGACTATCTTTCCTCCTTGTCATCACATTTTCCTCCTTTTCCTGCATTTCTACAAAATATTCATACTCTTTCTGTGTGACTAAGTTATTCCAACTTTATTTTATCTTATATTCATTATTACATTACAAAACCTTTTACGTATTGCTAGCTGGACTATGATTACTGCAATCAACACTAGTTTATCTACCACTTTCGACTTGTTGATTAAATATCATAATCACGTACTTTAAGCTCACTTAACTTTGTTATAGCAGATGAGGATATTAATGCACTGTTACATAATCCTTCATAATTGTCTAAGGTTATTTTTAAGTAATTAAATCAACTTGTAATTTGCGAATTTCCATCCATGATTTCCAGATATTCAATCACAATGCTTATCCGTTGACATTATTGAATTGTAAAAATAATGATGTATGGATTTTGAAAATGTCAAGCGGAATTAGAATTTATCGACAACAATTGATCACTTCAATATTCATGGCACTTTATTTTACTTTGACTTTTGTCTAGTTAACTTCCTCTATCTTCGAATGCATAATTAGTATGTTTTAATTTATTTCGTAAATATTTACTCTCATAAGTAATTGTAGTTGGATCATTAGGTTCAATCCAAGTTAATTTATTTGAATTGGCATAAGATCTACCAGTTAATTTACTTTTATACAGATTTGTATTATAATCACTATTATTTGATATATGAGTACTACGGATTCCTGTTGATTGATTATTAGTTGATTTTGTATGTTTCACTGTAGTTAAAGGAATATTATGTGGATCATTTAACATTTTATTACTATTATTACTATTATTATCATTAAACACTTTATCAATCTCAGAATTAGTGATTAAATGTACTCGACTGATTTGTACAGGTTCTCTGTTAATCGATATTAAATTTAATTTTCTGATTGTTTTTTGTTTTCTTGTTAATAATTCATCTTCATTAAACACTTCTGTATCATGTTGATTCTTCTTTGCAGAATTGTTTACATTAGATAATAATTGTTTCGTAGATTGATTGTTAGAATTTATAGTTATTTGTCTACTATTACTACTACTGTTACTACTATTACACTTAGTAGTATAATTGGTAGTATTCATGATAGTATTGATAGTACTAGTACTATGATATGTATTGATTGGTTTATTTTGATTTATAGGTTGTTTCACAGTAATGAATGATGCAGGTTGGGAAACTTTCTCAATGATGTCTCGTAAATTAATAGTTTGTTTAACATTTTGTAATGATTGTCGAGAGACAGAATTTCGTTTAGGTGATTTATTGTTATTATTCATTGAATTAGTTAGAATAGGATAACGTCTTAAACTATATTCAAATTTACGATATTCTGGTAATGATAAACGTGGATAAAACAATTGATTAGACACAGTAGATTGTGAAGTGTTTTGTTCCTTTGTGGTAGTAAGAGTAACTGCATGTTCATTGGTTAAAACTGTTGATTCACATGTTTGAAATGATACATTATTCATTTTGTTTTGGTGATTATTGTTATTACTACTTTCATTATTAGGTTGTTGTAAATTTGAATTATTCTGTATAACAGATGGTTTATATCTTGGTGGAATCCAACTACGAAGGCTAGATGATTGAAACAATGGCCAACGTGCCTGAAATGCTGCTTGAGATTCATTGTATAGTAAATTCCAACCAATTGGTAAGCCTAAATCACCACTGATTTTATTCACAACTGGCATTTCATCTAAACTCATTCGTATTTGTCTGTTACTTCGTTGACAAAACATGAAGGCAGATAAATTGTCAAGACCATGTAATGGAAGTAACGGCTTCTGATGACGACTCTTTTCAAAACATTCAATACTTATGTCTGTTAAGGAAATTTGAGCGCAATGGAAATGTATGTTTAAACAAAAATAGTCACATTAATTTTATAGTATGAATACGATACTCACTTAATTATTTCAGTTACAGTGTATGTTAATTGCCGTCAATGAATAGATAAACTAATTTACTTGAAAGCTCAGACAAAACTGCCTACCATAATTAACAGTGCTTTAAAGTTTATAGTTAAAATCAGACCAAGTAATCTAATTCAAAGTAGGAACAGCATTTTAACTAAATGGTCATGGTTTAAACAACTTAATGACCCAAGTATTGTTTAAGTTTGATTGCGAATGGCAAGCTAAATCCAGGACGAGCGTATCGTCTGATTTGGGACTTATCGGCTGGATTTATCTGCATCCCAATGTTGATGTTCACACCGAGATCAACATTTGCATGCAGGTACATCCAACCAATGAGTCCCAAATCGGGCCAAACGCACGTCATTAATAATGCTTGCCAGTTACAATCCGACTCAAACATTACTTGTGAATCATCACTATATCGAGGTGATCCGCTCATGAAGCTCATTTAGCAACAGAGACTGACCAGTTTCAGTCTATAACAAATCAACGAAAAGATCTAAATACATTCGAATTGTATAAACTCAAGAACCATATAATTAAAACATTATGTTCAATTCTTGACAATTCATGACTTCTTACCCTCCATAAACAAATTACAACCCTTCTAGAAAGGAGTAAAATGTTTTCATGTGCAATAATCATAAATATAATGTAAACTGGAAATGCTATGTATATTAAAATGTGTTTGTTACAATTAACAAGTAAATAAAATCACATTTACTTTTTTATGAAGAGACCGTCTTCACCAAACTCCTCCAAACTAACACCATTCGCTATCAGTGTTGTGACATATTGATTACAAAATTTCTTCATTTCTTCGTATCCTATTGATATTAGTTATTTATCAACTGCTGGAATTCAGTATACATAACCACCTATTTACTAATTATTTTGTCACTCTTGATTAGTATATATTACATCACCCTTCTGTTCACATGATTTTATTTTTAACATTCTCTTCAATGTTAACTATGTTGCATAGTTAGTGTTACCTTTCTGTCCCTATGATTATCTGTTCCTTATCGAACCCAATATCATTGATTACAATAATATGACTAAGAGTAATGTCAGGCCGTTTGTAGATGATAAGAAACTATAAATGCAATGAATACAGCAAATCTTCGGTTCTTGAGTAGGTTAAAGTTTAATTTTAACACTAACTACTTTGATTATATAATTCCAATAATATTTATAAGTATGAGTACAAAGTAGAAAAATGTGCTTTTGTAATAAATTTTACAATTATATAGTGCATAATTATCCCGTGTCAAAATATTTAATATGTCCTAGTCAATAGAATGAAAATGAATATAAACAAATTAAGGCTCACTAACAAGTCGTAAACTTAGAAGTATTCATATAGTCATTACAACTGAATGTTTCGTTCACAGAATAATAAATGCAATTATGTCGAAAATACTCTGACAGAGAAGGGGATGTATTACAGTCTACAGAACTCATCGATTTGTAGTAAACCAATGTTGTATTCACGTGGTTCTAAAAGTTGATTGATTTCCATAAATTAAGCTAAAATTTAGCTAGGAGGTTAATTTGTCGACACTGTATATACTTATCATTGGCACAAAGCTGTTATAAGTAGCTCGTAAGAAATTATGATTCTCGTTTTAATACTACTTGAAACTTGTCAGTAAAGTGCACCTGTTCTTTTGGGAAAATGGGTACATTCTGTTGTTAACGAACGCAAGTAACTTAGCTTAATGTCATAAAATGTCACCACTGTGACATTCTTGTCTGGACTTTATTACATTCTAAAGACATATTTTGAGGAATTAACGATCCAGTCAAATATTCTGGCTAATATCATGATAATTTCTAAGCTTATCTTGTAACAGAGAATATGTAGATGCAATGATTATAGAATTTAAAATAACGAATAAAAAGGGCAAAAACATTGAGCTTCTAATCGAAGTTCATTGAAAAATAACTGAGGTAAAGATACCATCTTTCGGCTTTTAATCAAGTCAACATTAGCAAAAATGCATTCGTCGCTGTTGATACGTAGCATAAATAAGTCTCCGCATAGTAAAGCTGTTCAGCAAATTATTGATAAAACTTGACCAGAATGAAGATACCGTTAAAGAGCTATAAAATTGTCATCCCAATAATTTTATGAGTGCTGTACTGAGATTACTCTTTTCTGTCTTTTAATGTCCATATGAAACCTCTAACTGATCTAGCATACCGTAGTCGAATTTATCAATATGAAAGTAGTTTAAGCTTCATTAAAATTATATTCTACGTTTGCGTAAACCATCGAATACATTTAAGAAATTAGTCTTGTGTATAAATGAACATCAGTTAGTGAAATATTGATGAAGTAGAACTACATGAAAGCCATTTCATCTTTATGCAAATATTTTTATTACTACATGGATACAACTAAATGCTGTACTGAAGTAACTTTTATGTCACTGTATGTAACTATGTTTTTTTTTTTAATTTTGGTAGTTCATTCTGTCTAGGTTAATGAAAACCCTCTTCAAAATGACGTTACTTTACAGCTATCATTTGTAGTATTACCTTACTTTTTATCATGCACCCTATCATACGTAACTTCTCTTAATATATATTAATCAGAAATCACGTATTGGTATTAATTAAGCGTTTTTTTTTCAGCAGACATACTTCAACTTACGTAATGCGTCCTTCACTACAACTGGTACAACTTCTTTTAAAACATCACAATGAGTTTGCAATGCTGGGTTGGAATTTACTTCAAGTAACCACACCTAAAAATGAATTAACACAATCCATTCATATTATTCAACTACAGTATATCATCAGCAATATAAACAAGTGTAGTGCATAAATTTAATGTTAATGGATATTCTTAACGTAAGTTAGTAAAATATTAAAAATCGAAAAGCATTAGACAGCATTATAGAACGTTCTAACCGTGCGAGCTTACAAATCTAGATAAGGTCGAACCAAGATCTACGTTGTTACAACAAAATACGAAAAGTATCAACCACCTTAATCCCTTATCTAGCCTAAAATATGCAGAAGGACATGTACAAGAAAGTAGCTATTACATTATATGTAGGATTTTTGGAAAGAAGACGTTAAATTATCAAATTGTTTTAATTTCACTTATATTCGTCTTTATATCAAGTAACTATCCAAGAACTGACAAATCGCGAATACAGAGATACTTTAAAGCTTAAGCATCCTCTTTCCGTAAGGCCTACACATTAAGAGTGTAAATGTGTTAATAAGTCGACTATAGGAATGTATTTTATAGGAATTTTCGTCTGAAAAAAAACAAAAATGTTTAAAAAACTTGGGCACCGAGTGTATGTAAAATATATGAATAGAATATATTTGAAAATAATTTCAGCTGATGTAACTAAAGAAAATTCCAACGTTCTACGCTGCAAGCTGGTCCAAGCTTCATCTGGGATATAGGGAAGATCAAAAATTATCGAATATAATTGTAAATATAAGGTTAAATTGATTACGAATATCCAATCGTATACATGGTATGAGAACGTTAAATGAGTCATTGTAAGTGAACTAATATTGAAATTTAAGTTGGACTGTGACTGGCAAGTGGAATTCAGGACTCGCTTTTCTTCCTATTTGGGACTCATTAGGCGGATGTGCCTGCACAAGTGTGACTGTCTAGACACAGTAGCCTAGTGGTGAACGCGGTGGCGTTTGGCGCGTGGGGTACTGAATTTGAGTCCCAGTGTGAACATCAACATTGGGATGCAGGTACATCCAGCCGATGAGTCTCAAATAGGACGAAAGGCGCATCCTGGATTTCACTTGCCAGTCACAATCCAACTTAAATTTCATTATTAGTTCACCTACAATGACTCATTTAACGTTCTCATACCATGTATACGATTGGATATTCATAATCAATTTAACCTTATATTTACAATTATATTCGATAATTTTTGATCTTCCCTATATCCCAGATGAAGCTTGGACCAGCTTGCAGCGTAGAACGTTGGAATTTTCTTTAGTTACATCAGCTGAAATTATTTTCAAATATATTCTATTCATATAGTAATGTATGTTTATTCGAATCCACTGAGATATGTATTACTAAAAGTATCTAAGATTATACTTCAAGATGAAACTTGATATAGAGTATTGTGGGAAACCTAATATGTTTTATTCAGTTATTCTAGGAAATTCTCTCCTGTCCCACAGGAGTATGGTTGCCATCTAAAATGATCCTTGGTAATGTTTCAGACTATAATGACGGATGATGTATTTTCAGTTCCCATGAGGTGCATCAGCTTCACTTATCCTCCTAGTATGCCACTATAAAAAAATCTATATTCATGGTTTCTTAATGGGTGACTCCAACTACCAAACATCAAAGTAGTCGGTGATAACATTCACTGTGTTTATATAAAAATCAAGCAGTATGATTTTCCCATAGTGTTAACTTCCTATTCATCAGTTTGTTTTGCCTCTTAAAACAATTAAAGGAATCTTTCAGTAATGTTAACTAGTGTACAATACAGTACTTTTTCCATCCTTCTTCAAACTCATTAGTAGAGATATACTTGTATAGTGTTGTTGATAATTTCACTAAGAATAAATCTAAATAGTCACAGATACAAAAGTCACATTGTTGCCCATCAGAATGTTAAGCAGAAATAATCAACTGAACCCATAATTGTACAATTATTTTCATTTCATTTTACTGAATTCTATTAACATTTTAAACTCACTTTCATATTTTCATCTAGCATAAAGTCTAAACCGAGCAATTCAAAAAATCCAATTCTTGTTGCTAATCTATTCTTAACTGTAGTAAATACATGATGAATAATCCTTTGAATTCTCCACTAAATTAAAATAAAAATGGATTTGATTATTTGTGTAGAGTACAATATTGGAATGAGTTAATGTGGTGTTTAAATGACTACTTGAAATTTTCTAATTCACTAAAGTGAGACGAGCTGTTGGCGTCAAAGTTGCCTCTAAGTTGAACTGAGTATACGTACTATGGACAATATACCATAGTCAGGATTAGTATTTGGACTAAAGTTGAAAACTTTCAGTTAAAGTTAGGCTTCCGTTGTTATAAATACGACTTTGTGTCACGTTTTAGGGTATGAAATAGATTTTATAGAAAGAATAGTTGGTGAGTGGAACTCGCCACCACAACAAGTAGTTGCAGTTCGATCTATCGAAATATTCAGGAGTTTGACCAACTGAGAGATTTGTTATTAGGACTGACACAGTCAATTAGCCTTATATCCCAATCATAGTGAAACTAGAGCTAACTCACTGAAGCAAATGTTTGATGCCAAATCATAAAACATTAAGGAGAACAGTATGTAAAACACTAAAAAAAAAGTTATAAAATAGCAGGGATTTGAAACACTGACCAAAGTTTTTCATGTAACATTGTTTTACTCAACTTTATGGATGTCTCACATTAAGTTTCCTCAACGTAGCCCTACTTTTTGCCTTGACTTGTATTACTTTTGTCTATGCTTATAATACTGTTGCATCGTCATTGAAATACGACTCATTAAATTATGCCTACCTACTATAGAAGACTTAAGTAAGACCATATATATAACAAGAACCATATATACTTAAGTTTATGGTTAAAACCACTATGGTATGCATTTTCCTGTAGATTAATCCTTGCCTTTTAATAAAGATTTTCGTAAGAAAAACATACTGTAGTAAGATTTTACTTTATATTCTTTTAAAAATGACCTGTTCAACAAATACTTTTCCATGGAGCATATCAAATTGCGTTACACTAAAATGTTCATAGTATTTGGCTGAAGATATCTCCAACTTCTTCAAATGAAATCTATGATTGAAAATATACTATAATTTGCAATGTTCAATCAATTAATGAACAGAAAATTGCTCAAAAGGGATAAGTACACACAATGATTAAGTTGAGATCGACCTCAGACTAAGTTCATACATTGAACTTATTATTATTATCAATAAGCAAAAAGGTAATTTTAATTGATCCTTTCGAAAAGCTACCTGAAGAACTGTTTTACTCCAATCAACTGGTAGTTTCTTCTCTTCTTGATAATGCCTATTAATATAATCATTAACTTGAGACCAACTCCAAACTGTATTATTCTTTATTTGTACATAGTCTGGATCCTTTTTCTGAACAAACTATTTTGTTAATATGAAAAACATATAATGTAAATACTGAAGTTATCTTATTATAAACTTGTTAGAGTTGATATAGAAATATTTAGAATGAAATGTTTTATTATATACATCAATGTGTTACCATAGTGAACAGATGAAAAACATTCTATTCAGCAATTGTTTATTTGAAAGAAGGTTACATAGTTCAGATGATTTGTTGACTTTATCAAAAATCATAAACAAAACAATTTTTAAAAAAGTCCGTTTTCACTATAAACTCAAATTAAAAGTTAACATTCACCAGGCAGTTCATTTATTCTCATTTCTAACATTTCACCAGAGATAATCATATGAATGTCCAGTGAAAAGCTATAATCTCCGTAGTTTATCATAGTGGGAGTGGAGGAGTGGGTGTTGTATTCAATAGAGATTACAGATTTTTTTTATCGATTTGATAAAATTAGAAGTTTAGACCATAAGATTTTAATTACATTGATCAGTAGTTTTGTGCTTCTAACTATATCTGAATTACTAAAATTCGTTTGAATATGTATTCAATGGTTATGACAACTAAGGTGAAAGAGATTTTTAGGAGTATTTAACTTCCGACAACCATTTAAGTGTTTTCACTTAGTAACGAAAAATGTTTTCAAACCAAACAATAGTGAATATATATTTGTTCTGCCTACAGGTTCTGCCGAATATGAACTGATTTCATTATTGATGAGTTTAAATGAAAAAATATTTGTTCTTGATTAATCGTTTTACGCCATTGTGAAGATTTTACTTCAAAGATTTGTATCTACCTAAGAAGGGATATAGAATTATGCGCACAGATAATGACTAGAATCCTTCCTTTGCAGTTTCTTGAAAATGGTTAAAATAACCTATAAGCAGCTTATAATGAAAATAAGAAAGAGTAATACTTCACATCTTCAGATCTTATTGGTTTAGTTTATCTTGTTGTTTATCCGACATACGAATAACCCCTTCAGGTAAACAAAATTGTCTTCAATTAACGATCCTTTGTAACAAACTATGAAATCATTCGAAAAACAACATAGTTCTGAAGACAATGTTTCTAGTTTTATTCTTGACACACGGACTTTATATGATGTTAGACTGAATATCAAGGAGGTTTGGATTACTGTTTCATGACTATGTAGGGCTTGTTATCAGTACCCAAATACCGTTGTCTGAGATCAAACCTAGATTTTGCAGGCCATCTTTAGTTCATAATTGCCACATCAATAGTTTGCGATCTAACTTTACACGTTTCAATCTTCAATCCATTTGTACTATAGCGTGACTTTCATCCACCACATCGCTCGCGACTGTTTTACTTCAAACCTGATTAAATCACATAGGGATTAACTGTGATACGGCATTAATTCGGTTCCTCTTAATAAGAATATTCAGTAATTTAAGCATATCTACTTGTCTTAAACCTACTTGGTTAGTCAGATGGGTAATAAGATTCGGATCTTGGCTTGAATATGGTTTTGCTGAACGTCGAATGTAACCAGGATGATAGAATACCAAATAAGGCATTGTACAAGCTATAAGAATGTAACAACGTATATCAAATTTACAACCATCTAGCAATAACGGATTGATGATATATCTGAAATATTACCAAAATAAAGGACATATTACCACATAAGTAATTCTTTGTTTAATAGTGAAATCAGTCATGTCTACTATTGATACAAATGCTATACATTTTGTGTAATATTATGTATTATGATATACACTATATTCTCAGTAAACCCCCCACCCACCCACCCAAACAAGTGTAGTAGTAAATATGGGTCTAACTGGCAATCTGTAACAGTTCGTAAAAATAAGTCATAATTTTGAAGGTTAACACTTATTTATTTGTTTATTTACTTAAACATCTCTAACATCCTAACTTGAAAGGACCAAGTTATACAGGCATAGGTCAGACTTGCTCACACCGAACTATTTAAAAAACCGATCTTAAATGATCGGACTCACATCACGACGGCACTAAAGAGGTCAGGTTCGGCGTAAATCGATCTGACTTTTATTATCAACAGACTGATCAAATCTGACTCACCAGCACTCACATAACTGTTCAGATATAAAAATTTCTTGATTATTTTTAAAAATTCACAACAAAGAATGAGAGCATGTACTTTCTCTTGACGGTTTAGCAGGAGTACTTTGTGTCTGGAAAGTGCATATTACATGCCATACTTATGGATACTAATTGAAAACTGATTAGGTTTAATTTACATGGCTTGCGCGTTATCACACAGTGACACAATATCATCCGCATACTCAAGGTTGAAAAGTTTTCCTCCAGGTAACACCTCCATAATACCAGCATGGATTTCCTTCAGGCTTATCATCGATGGAGAAGTTGGAAAAGAATGGTGACATTGCGAAACCCTGCCTAACCCTACCACAGAATTAGAACAACTGACAAAAGTGAAGTCATGGTATAATGAACCTCTCATTCACACAATTCTAGACAATTCTAGATCACAGTCCTGTCCAAGGCATCGAAGGGAGCCATGATGTCGAAAAACATAATGACTGTTGGCTCACAATATGTGTGACGGCGTTCAAATTTGTGGCGGTAGATGAAAATGAAGTCACTACATCTACGACCTTATCAAGAACCAGCTTGCTCCCCTTGAGTCAGTCTTTTACTAGTTTCGGCCAATTTGCGTAGTATCACGTCGGTTAAAAGTTATGAAGCGATTAACAGTTAAATTATCTCCATCCGTAAAATTGATTGCAGTAGTTATATGAACCGTTTTAAAGATAGAGGCGACTATCGCTACATTATAAGACGATGGTACACTTTCAGTTTCCCTAACGTTTATAAACAACCTTGTTAGTTTCCTGACCATGAGTTTGACATGAGAAGTTATACATCATAAGACTTATTCCGTGACGAAAAAACCTGAACGGTTATATGTAGAAGATGTAGATAAGCATTTGTTTCAACTTTGAAAAGACAAGATTACTACGTAGTCATTTTAATTTAATTTAATGAAAGATACTTGTATTATAAAGCATAAATGTAATATAAATTACCTTTGAATTATTCTTGGTAAAAGTCCAGACGGTTGATTACGTGCTTCATCATCTCTGTTTTTCAAATGTATTTTAAATTCTTCAATATCTCTTACCAAAAATATACCTTTACCTTGATTCTGACCAATCGGTTTACATATCCATAAAGGAGATGTATCATCATCTTTAGTGAAAAATAAATATTTATAAATATAAATCACTTTTTCATTATATTTAACTATAGACAACGCCATTCACTCAAGAATCATTGTGTTTCAGAAAACATTCGAGATCTGTTCTTTATTAGAATGAGATTTTTCAATAGTTCATTCAGTCTATTACACATGGAATCATACTTAAAAGACCTTCCAATATTATCTAATTTCAATAGCTACACAAAATATCACAAAGATTATCTTGAAGTAGTATCTCTGTTATAATCTGATTCTTAATCATTTAACAATTCAACTTTATCTATATCTCTGTGTCTATATTTATTCTTCATATGAATTTCGTAAATGGTAAATACTGCATAATTAATAGAAAATATCAATGAGGGTTTAATCTGCCTTACAGAATGTGATTGATTAATAGCATTTTAGAAAACGGGCATATCTTATTAAAAAGTAGCCGAAGCATGAAACCATTTTTTGTCAACACCAACAAAAATAAAGGTTAGATTCACCCAACTTCATTCTTAATAACGTCATGTAAAAACTGTCTACTAGACTAATTAACAGACAGTGTTTCCATGGATTATAATCCCATAAAATAGAATTCGATAAACATGCATAACTCTTACTTTAACCAAACCTTGTTGATTTTCAGTATAATCTACTTTACACTTAATCATTAGCCGTCACAAATTTATACTCTATTTCAGTCTGACTTCCTAGAATTAATTGTGTTTTCCTAAAAACAAGAATTACAAATGTATTCAAAAGTATTTCATATAACAAGATAAGTATATCCTTTAAAATAGCAAATAATTACTCTTTAGAATATGGAAGTCAATGGAAGTTATTAAGTTTATGATATTAGAGTCAATATTTTTTTATTTAATCTTAACCAAACTACATTTTGTTTAACAAAGATCGGAATTCAAGTCGATTGAGGCAAATTCAAACAATCTAGTGTAAAGTTTTAACGAGTTAGATTTAAACTAAAATTGATAACTCTGAATGAATGAATGATATAGTGTAATTTAATTATTAATTGCAATTTTGTAAAGAATTATGATATGATGATGATGAAATATATTTGACTTTGATACTACGAATTGATTGAATTAAATAAATGCTGAAAATCGTGTATCAACGAACACTTGTTTCGTCCTAGTAGGGGACCTGTTTAATTAGGCATCCAACACCCTACAAGGGAATCATGGGAAGGATCTTTGAAATCCATTGACCGTTATGCCACTAACCCTTCATCTTATGTGTAGTATTTATGGCTTTAATCAATTCATAATACATTTAGGAATACCAACCATTAGACGCCGGTTTGGTTGTCTAATGGTCAGGCATTTGCTAAGAAACCTGCATGTCGTGGCAGCGAGTGTGGTAGTATAATGCGCACTGGTTGTTCAACCTAGGTCAGTTTATCATATCAAATTCAACAGTTTCTACATTACTCAAACAGAATGAAATATATATTTCCTAAAACTATTAAAGTGAACCTATTCCAATAAATTGGCTGTAAAATACTGAATACTTAAACAGAAATTAAAAAAGTCTATTGACAATAAAAGTCAGTTGTACATACCTTCTTGCAACTTAAAATAAGCTTCTCGTTCTTTTGGATCATCAACAATAAATGTTTTCGGAAAAAATTCATCCATTAGCATGATAGGTAATCGTCCAAATCTCTTTTGATAACGTCTTTCATGATCACGTAGACTTAATAATAAGCCAAGTTTATTTGTAAGTAACCCACAGTTTGGTATATGATTTACCTAATAAAATTATAAGAATAGCATTAGTTTTTTTTCTAAATTATTTTTTTCTTATCAACGAAAAAAAGGAAGTTGTGGATCCCCGAAGTTTAATTGAGTTGGTTTTGTAGAAGTAAGTATCGAATAGAAGGGAATCATTTTGAATGTGAGACAGTTGGAACCCCTGATGGAAATTGAAGAGGTCATGTAAAAATATCGCTAATTGACTGGTCATAGATATCGGCCGTTAGACGTCGACGCAGTGGTCTGATAATTGAACACACACCATGAAACCTGAAGTTCTTGGGTTTGATTCCCTGGTGGAATAGAGGGTGCGCACTGCCGATGAGTCTTACACTAGGACTAAATAGCTGTACAGTGATCATTAGTTTTCAATGGTACATAACCAGAATCAGTCGGAAACGAATACAAATAACTTATCTCAAAGGTTATCAATCACTGAAAATCAAATATGAAGGGGATTCAGACTGATGTTTTTTGGACAGGAATGACTGGACAGAATGATTCTAGGTTTTCATACAAAACATGACTAAATTAAAATGTGTTTTATAAATGTACCATATAACAACCAATGATTAATGTCACGTTCAATAAATAAATTCTATGTTCACTAAACCGATAATATAAACATTTGTAAAACAGCTAACAGATCATTTGCAGATCTAAAAGTATATATATATATATATATATATATATATATATATGTAATTTACATAGTAGGTTAGCTGGAGCCAGAAAGCCTATGGCAACAAATAACGGTGATTTACATGTGTAAGTTGTCATGACAATCTTGATAAATTAAGTACTAAACTAACATGAATGGTAAGTGAAAGAAATTTAACCTAATCGATAAACTTCTAACTTAAGACTGACCAGCTGAAAGTCAGAATGTGAATTTCGATCAATCGACTAAATGTTGATTCCGAATGTAACAAGTGTGGAAAATGATTACCATTTAAAAAATAATTGAAATAACAAACGAATATTCTGAAATGTTTGAATATTTGTCACTTGCTATGTCTATGCAATTTAGACATGTCGATGACCATAGATTAGTTACTATGCTTAACTGTTATAATCAACACTGAACAATTCCATTCGCTGTTACAGTAAGTAAGTTACTACCTACTCGTTGGTTAGAATTAAAACAAAAACACTGAACATTTTTTGGCTGAAATTAATTCAGCATAGATAATTAATTTAAGGGCATAGTTACTATGGTAATTTAAATGAATATATTTAGATAGACATGATTAAATGTTATGTTTGCTAACTTTAGTTAACGTACTCACAAAAACTCACAAGCTGTTCACCTTCTTTAAATACTGCATAATTAATTTGTACACTGTTCTCTGTCCAACGTAGGGTAAAATCTGCATGTCGATCAAATGTACGTTTCCAGCCTAATTCAGTCATAACTGTATCAATTCTATTAAATAAGATTTTAAGAAAATAAACAATCATCGAAGTACTAAAAACATACAAATAATAGAATTGAGATGGTTTGTGGAGGCCGGTATTAAGTTTTGGTTGATTTAATTTGTCACAGATTGATGTTGTTAGGGTGCCATTGAAAACCATAGAGGACGAACTGGACAGCTATTTATATATATTTATATAATAATCAACTCACTAGTGATTAACTTCAGGATGTTCCTGAAGCTCTGATGAGAAGTCGTAGCTGGTAGAGTTCATATTTGTCATGAGTGAGACAGTTCTCACAGATGACAATGGATGATAGTCGCGCTATATTACAAATTGATTAAAATATGAATTTCGCGATCGGGAGCCACCTAAGTGGTGTACTAGGTTCACTGTCTTCCAAACTGACGATCCTGAGTTCTATTTTGCTAGCGAAATCCAGGGTGTGTATTGCTGAAGAGTCCTATGCTAGGAAGAAATGGCTGTCCAGTACTCTTTGGTTTTAAATAATACCCTACGAACGTCAATCTTTAACGAATTCAATCAACTGAACATAACACCATAATCCACAAACAATTTCAATTTAATGAAATATATGGATAGCCAATAAGAAATAAAATATTTGAAAACTTTCAAATGTGTAAAAATGGTAAATTTCTGACATTTTTAAACTTTAATTTAAGTCGCTTCTTCTGAGAACAATTAAATGGAATAGATAAATTTACATGAGTTTAAATTCTGGAAAGAAATACATCAAGTCAAATATTAATCACAGAGGTAACCATAAAGGTCACGTGAATTTCAAGTATGTCAAAAGTGGGATCGATGTATATGAATTTATGTGAACAACTCCCATACAAAATTGGATCTACAGATTAGTTTGTGTCGATTATGATGCTTTTCACAATGATGAATCTTCTTGGAAGTTTTCAACTCTAGTTGAAGATCATATCAGTTACACGAAAATACCGCTTAGTAAACCTGTATATTTTGAAAAACTACAAATAAAATCAACAATAGCAGTAAATGCTCTCTCCATCGATTATCAAACCTAATATAATTGGTTACCTTTATTAATTTGAAGAGACAAAGAACTAAGAATTAATAGAAATAAGATGACTTCATTTTATTTCGTCAGGTTCTCATCAGCCCTATGGAATATGATATTTCATGTTATATTTCATCAAATCGATATTAAACACATCAAAATGATTCAAAAGGTAATGTCACCAGCGTTGAAAGTCGAGTGGTTAGGGCTTTCCAAATATTAGTAAACGTAACTAAGCTAAGTAGGAAAGAGGGCATAATGGTCGATTCAAGTTGAACAAATTTTGCAAGTATTCACACATTCAACACGTACCTTCAACGTCACGCTATATAAACACACTAATAAATGAATTCAATCCATTCACATTACAAATATCTGTCATCCACTTGTCCCACTCTTATCTTGTTTATTTAAGTAAACACAAATTGATCTTGACATATTTGGCATTCAGATTATCAAACTGGTCTTCGTGGTTAGCTTTATGATTAACATTTGATTTGTTATGTTTGTCTGTACTATTTAAACTCATGTAAATTCTGTCGATTCAGTTATTTATTCTCTGAAGAAACAACTTAAATTATAGCTGATAAATGTCAGAAATTTAAAGTTTTCTACATATCTGGGAATTTTTAAATGTCATATTATTTACGAACTATCCAAATCAATTTTCAATTTATTTCAAATTATCAAGTCAAACCTTGGTAATGACATCTGTAAACAAACGAATTGATTTTACTTTGAATGTGTCTTTATGTTTTTAAAGTGTATTTCATTGAAAGAAACTTCAATTAGATGCGTTGCTGTAACTCTTCAGTATGTTTGTCTGTTTGTTTAGTTCGTTTGATGTAATCCGATATTTTAGGAAATTTCTTGCAGTAGTAATTACTTATACGGTATATGCATTAATTCCGTTGATAAAATATGAAGTATCTATGTGTATTATTTGTACTTACATTATGTAGTTTGTATGAGTCAACAATGAGTAACTATATATTTGCTAATGTTATTCTACAACACATTAGAACACTAAGAAGAATCCAATTAGATAAAGAATAAAGTAAAACAAAGCCAAAACATTAGAGTAAACATTGCAGATACATTTGAAAGCAAACAAAAAACATGAATACAAAAAGTTGATCAGTAGTAAATCTTGTGCATTAGAGAAAGATACAAAAGGTATCACTGTGATCAGTTTAAAAGTGAGATCATTTAAATTGTCATGTAATAGAATTTACTTATGGTAACTACTTTTAGCACACTTTAGATTTTGAGTCTTATAATTCCTGGAAAACGTTGCACAAAATGAATTATCTTTAGTATGATCTTATTCGGTTATAAATTATTTCAGTTGTTAGTAGACAAAAATAATAGAATAATACAGGAAAATTTAAAGCTAATGAACTTTTATTAATCAGATGATTCTGCAAAAATTCAATTCAAGTCATGTGGGTTTATTTTTAAATATCAAATGCCAGCTACAGTAAAGTACTTTTTCTTAAAGTTTTCTGCCTACTACTTAAATCTTAATTATGAAAAAGTCAATTGATTATTTTTGTTAATGAATTACAATTTTACATCGAAAAAATGTCAACATATGTTTAAGATGTTTACGTTTTGTAAACAAGGATGAATAAATATAGTTCAAATTTTATTAATTACCGACTTGTTGATAACAAACAGTGACTTTAGTTTGTAATATAGTGTGACGATCATCCGATTTGATTGGTGATAATTATCTCGTTGCTGACAGTTTTGAACTTCACCAGTAGCTACTTCTCACCGAAACTTCAGGGACATCCTAAAGTTAGTCACTGGTGAGAAGATTATTATAGTTGGATTGAAGTGATTTTGTAGAGATAAGTGTTAAGTTTGATTGGTTTTCATTGTTACCCAACCGATATCAAACTATGAAGAATACAGTCAACTAAACTTAATACTGATTTCAAAATAGCCACCTCAATTCAAAAAGTTAAACTTTATTTAATGTAACCGATGTTTAACAACAAACTTCATAACTGAACTTTATTTACTCCTTTATGTAACAAAAATAAATCATCATAACAAAGTTGATTATAGGTGCTTTAGCAGGCAACAACAGACAATACTTTACTAAAGTTAACTATGAATTAAACTGACATTTATGCATGATCGAATGATAATATATCGTCTGTTGGAAACTAATGATATTCACTTTGAATATCTATTTTCAAATAGTCTGTCGCAAATTCCTTTCTTCTTAGTTTACTGTAACTCATTTACTCTATGAATATTCAAAATGTTAGCAAGTGACAGAATTACAATTACAATTCACTGGACATGGAATTCACAAACACTATCGATTCAATACATTCACATAGTTTAGCAGCATGCTAAATGTGCATAACTACATCTACTCAACCGATTCAGTCATGTTAAGAATTATGTTTTTTATAATTATATGAAATATATTTGTAGGTTGAATTAATTATGATACCTTAATTGATAGATTTATCATATAATTATATTTTCAGTTGAATGAATTCATCACAGATTGATGTTAGTGGGTACCATTGAAAACTAGAGGGAGGGACTGGAGAGTAGTTATGTCCAAGTATGGAACTCCTCAGCAGTGCACACCCTCGATCACAACCTAGACGCATCAGGTTGATAAAAGCCCAGTGATGCAAACAGTCAGGCCTTTGCCAACCTGAAGGATCTAGAGTGTGATGGAGGGTGCGCACTGCTGAGGAGAAGATTGATTATGAATGGAACAATTCAACAAGTTTGTTTAAAATAAAAACTAAAGGAGTAAACTGTTCACTGTTCAATAATTTACAAATTAAAGTAACATGATAAAGGAATTGAGTCAATGCTTCACTCAATGAATTAAATCTGAAATTTTAGCTAAAAAATTTTGAAAATAGAATCTTCACTTTAATGACTGAATTAGTGTGAACACATCAACTTCTGCTTGTATGTACGAAATATGAAACTAGAATATTATGACAATGAAATAATAAAAGACGAATATGAATTGTTTGCAAATAACAATTACTATCAGCTTACTAGTAACTAACTTTATGGAATTCTAGTGGAAAAATGTGACTAGTAGAGTCCAACTACATGGAAGGTAAAGCAGCTACTCACTAATGACAATGGATGAGGTCGCTAAAATATATCACAAAATAACTGAAGTTTGTAACATATCAACAATGGGTACCACTGTAATGCTATAATGGTTCATCGTTCGATTTAAGACATGTCAGTCCTGAACTCAACTACACAGAAGGGTCATGGACACGCAATGCTGAACAATTTCAATACCGGGACGGAACAAATGTTCATTGAATCATGACTTCTAGTGGTTGCCTAAATCAAACCAAGTGGTGTTACCAAATTGAAAAGTATCTCCAATATGCTAATATGATTATGATATTTTAAAAGTGGACCAAGATATCACGTAGACTGAATTCCATAAATCATCAATACAATATTATCGGTGATAATTACATCATATGAGTATCAGTTAACCATCTTAACCTCGGACTTTATATTACAATGTTCTGATACTAGAGATAATCTCTATTTAACTTATAAAAAGTTAAATCATAGACATTAGTACTTTATATTATCACCTATTTCATACCAACTAAAGACTAATATTTCAAGTTAACTTGTCATTCACTATATGCCTATTTATTCCTCTCGATTAATTTTTACTTTATATTTCATTAGAAAATGAATAACTTCTAATAAGAAAACAAATATCACTATCAGTCAAAGTGATCCACTTACAATTGTGAATTATTTCCACGACTTAAATAATACACTGGTATTCGATGTGTAGCTGGAGGTAGATTTCGAATTGTCGATTTATTTGATCCAGTTACCTTAACATTTTCTTCAGAAATTTTATTCTCATTATTTTTTAAAGATAATGAATTTGGCGGTGAGGATTTTGACGAAGAAGATACTGATGATCTTGACATTGTTGGTGATAAAGTTGTTGATAAACAAACAGTTGAAGGTGGTGGAGGTGAAGGATTTACAATAATAATATTATTTATTTTGTCTGTTGTAATTTCCTTTGAAATAATGTCTATATTCTTATCAATAGGATTCGATTGAAATTTTGTCAGCATACTACCAACTATTGGACAAGAATCCACTTATTTATTAGTGATAATTGAATTTAACAGTAATTAAGTGGAACTTTTTTTCCTCTATGAAGATGTAAACAAACTTTCCTTGGTTGTTTTGTCTTTCTTTTGTATTTAATATAAAAATGTTATTATTATTAGTTATGTATAATTGGATTATCTCACACTTGTTATTAATTGTACTTTTAATTACGATTAGTAGTATATCCAAGTTAGTTTAATTTAATAAGTGCGTAATATAAATGAGAAAAGTACAAAATTACTACTTATATACGTAGTGGTGTATAAATCTAGTAAAAACAATACTCACCAATGAAAATAAAAACTCTTCCAGTGTACTATTGTTAGCTTTCCTATTCTTCTTCATCATCATCATCTTTTTCATCTTCTATTCATAACATATTTATTTAACGAATTGAATGCTTGATCTTATGAAATTAGCCATGGGAATAAAGAACATATACTACTACTAATAATAATAACAATTCAGTTGCTAAGGTATTGCTTTTTGATCAAATTTGCAAGCACACACACACAAATGTACACATTGAGATAGTGAATTAACCAATCATTTGATGTTGTTACAAACTGATTTACTTATTTATTAAAAGAAAATTTTCGATATGAATGAATACACCCATAAACTTAGTTGTAAGAAAAAAAAATAAATTCGATTTTTATTGATTTAAAGAGGAGATAATTAGCTTAGAGACTAATTGAGTTACTGCAAATGCATTTAGAAGACTAATGGAAATTGAAAACGAAAATTCGCCGTTCAACTTCATGAATAAACATTGATATCGATATGAAACTCAAAGTGAAGCATCTATTTATGCATAGTTAATACTGTTTGATTTATGTTTTGCTCTTGAGATATCTTTAAAATGAGATAAAACTTTCTCAAATAAACCATAGTTACATTCTGTCCTACTGGCCTAAACAACATGAATACTACAACATTCTAATTTCACTTTACAAGGCTAACAAGAAAGTAGTTAGAAATAATATTCTTAAGCGTTTAATTAGTTGGGATCACTCGACTAAGCGATATATTGATATCAGAACTGTTCTGTGGACAAAAATAGGTGTCATATATTTGACATTACAGTGATTTTAACTTCCCGTTGTTAATAAGCTTTTATCTTCATTTCAATGATTCTGCATTTGAGAATGTCATCTCTCTATTTAGTTTTATCACATATCTTATCAATTCCTAGTAATAATTAACTGTGAAATCATTTAATTTTATCCACTGAATAACTTTAATTAAAAAGATAAAGGTATTTTATAATGATCTTAATTGATTCATATCATAATCCAATATCAGTTTATTATCTTTGAATCCTTTCTTAATTGATACTCATCTTGCAGTCGTTACACAACCTAGCAACGTTGTCATATGTATTAAGTGTTATTTTCTTAAATACGTCATCATACTCATTGTTTGTGTATATTACATCTATATACATATTGACAGTATCTAAAAGTACAAATCATTTTAAGTTCCTCTTGTTTTGAGGATTTAATACAGTTAATTGCTATACAATAATGTTAACAAATCTACATTCTATAGATATCCAGTTATCATTTGAGGAGTACATTTGCACTATCTAACAGTAACTTTTATACCAGATTTCATTGTCACCATCTTTCTCACCCCAAATGACAACATTAAATCTTCAAAATCATTGTGAACGGAACTTCAAATGGAGTTTATTTTTAAAGACTGCTTGCAAAGCGTAAATCAGCTGATCGACAGAATTTTAAAACTGATATATTTAAGGTGAAAATAGTTGATATTTTTTAGTAGTTCAGGATGCATGCAATCTTTGAAAATCAATGAATCATCAAAATAATGTAAAACCAAACGCAGAAGTTAGCGTGTTATTCGCTGTTTTTATTGTTCTGATAGCAGCACCTTTAAAGCTCTTCAAATTTATGTGCACATAATGATTATTTTGGCATGTAATCGTGCTTAATCACCATTAAATGCCTAGCTACATAGTAAATTGATATACCAGGAACCTAATGAAAATTGAATATATTTTCGAGAACCGCTTTTTCGGTACACTATTTCATTTATTTTGGTTGTATTCTAACTGAACATTTTATTCTTATAATTATTACATTACCCTTGCCTTATTTTCTCGGTTAGTATATCATTTTCCATTTATAAACTATGTCTGATCAATTGTGTATACGTTATTCTAGTTCACAATCACTGTTACTCGTATTTTGTATTATTGTTAATTTTCTAATTGTTTGACTGAATGTTCAGGTTTTATGTATATATTAAGGATTGTTTGAAATATTATTTGATTCTGTCTGGTGGTCCCCTCAGTTATTTTATCTTCTTCACCCCGGTTTCGGGTGGCATGGATATCACAGAACAGGTGTATAAGCTTATACTGACAGGTCACATTCTTCTATCATCATCAAAGACCTTTCTGACTTCATAACATTAATATTAGAGTTTTAGCTGCTTCATATATTTTTAAGTTATGTCTTTTAAATAGATGCATTTTTGACAGAAAGTTATTCCAGTAATCATACTGGCTCACTTAATTATTGTAATCAATATGTGACTTGTGTAAGGATAGATTACGTAAATATCATTTCATGTGTTGATATATTTTTGTACTGATTACATAAAGTACTAACAGAAAGAGTGGTATTTTAAGTCTATGTAAGTATTTCCACTAGATATGGTTTTTGCATTTATAACGTGAATGTTTACTCCTAATTCAGTCTACCTAACATAGTTCAAAGTGATACACGTTAATAGGATATGATTATGAATATCCCGCTATTGTCAACCAATAGGAAAGTTGTTGCAGAGCACATAATCACCTGCTCAGAAGTATAACTCTTACAATGACTGTAGTTTTAAACAGTTTCATAATAAATCTGTTAAGAAGATTTAATTTTCACCTGAAAACCAAACTAAGAATATTCCATAGTTGTAGAAATTTAAAAAATATTTTCTTGTACATTCTGATTTCTTCTTAATTGTTAATTCAAACCAATTAACAGGATTATTTTGCATAACTCTATGGGTAATCGGCATTTTTTGTAATAACCGAACATGAGATAATAATTCTAATAGAGTATCTAATGTTCACCTGGATAGCATTTTTAGTTGTTAGTGTAATGAATGACGTAAATGTAAGTTTACAATCAGTTTATGTAAGAATCAGAAAGTAATTAGAATGTAACAGAGAAAAAAATAATCAAATATCGATTAAATAAGGTCACACTCAAAGATCATGTTAAATTCATTATTAGGTAAGAAAGAGAAGTTATACGCTAGTTGTTTTTGTTCATTGACGATAACTTAATAACATGATAAAATTGCTAGGAAGTGATCAGTGCCTGTCTTGTGTGTATCATTTAATTGTGTTTATTGTCCATTGTTCGTGGCAATAAAGTTGCATTATTAAATTCTTAGGAACCTACTCCTCTTCCCCTCACTCACCCGAAATAAATATGGTTTACTCAAGCGAATGACATAAATGTTATTTAATCAATAAACTCATTTTGTAATTACTTTATTGAATCACAGTACCTACCATCATAGGAACTTGTAATGTCAATCCATTCACAAATGAGACAATGGTTCGTTTACAGCACTGATTTGGGACATTAACATTTCATAGACCTAATGAAGTTGAAAAACTAGGTTGTTATATGACAACTCTATAAGTTCATGGCATTATGTTTTCCCCATAAAACAATAGCTAAATAAATTTCTGTAGTGAACCGCTAACTCTATGAGAAGCCTAAATTAAAATATTTATTGAGCATATTTAAAATTCTACAAATACACATTCACTTCCAAATCATTATGGTCATCTGTTCATTGACTCGATGAATTGGTTAATATCAACGAATATATTGCTAGTCTCATTTACACTATACAGTAATTTGTTTTACAAATATTACTATAATTTTTTAAGCTAGATATATCCATAACGCCATCATTATTCACTTAGTATGTTGTTTCCAGCCACTTTTTATTCTTTTGCATTTGAATTAGTGGATAACTTTTGGATAGTAGAATGCATTGTTCAATAAAGTATCAATGGTTATCTATCCATGTTTAGCAGAACTGATAAGTATAAAAATATTAATGTCAGTTCAATAGCTATTGTCGGATTAAAGTACTTTGGTAACAACTTATAGTCTTCAATGATAAATTTGATTTATAGAACTCAATCAGACTGAAAACTGTTGTGCTGTTCCAAGATGCGCATATGATAATTTCGTATGATCTAGTGGTTGATGCAACCTTCTGCGAACAAAGTCACAATAACGAGCGCAAGTGAGAGTTTCTAGCTGGTCACTGCACGTCTATCCGATGCCTACCTAGTCCCAAGCCAAAAATTGAGAACACGAATTGATAAACCAACCAGGCAGAATCATATTGTATTTCAAACATTCCTTTATATATGTAAAAAACCTAATCAAGCATCATACCAAGACGGAGAATAGCATTTATATAAAACGAAAACAACAATGACTAAGGACTGGGGAGGGTAGAGATACATGATTAATTGATCACAGTTCCTGAACGACATATAATATGATAACAGTTCATGGATCTAATGAGACATTAAGATGTTGGGAACATAACAATAAGGGAAATAAAATAACGGATTTACACGTACTCAAAATAAATCAAATAGTCTTTTGAAAAACAGCACAGAAAGTTAGTTACTCTTCTTGAATCACCTGATATAACAAGACTATACAGATTTGATAAGAGTTACAGATTAGTATAAAGATTGATAAGAAGTATCTACGGAAATGTTTCTTAAAACCAATATTGTTTTTCTTCAGTATTATGTTGACAACCATAGATTTTACTAAATTTTTTTATTGTATATAATCACATTAAAATGTTGATAAAACGTTTGTTTTGTTTCTATCAAGAAAAAAATTGGTCACATGATCAAGGGATATTTTACAAAATGTGAACAATAGTTACAGTTTGAAACAAAATTCGAATGCAGCTAACATCAACAAATGAATTAAAGTTGTTGTTGTTTAAAGTAATAAAATAATTCGTTGAAATTTATAAATTTCCAATTTAAATTAAAGTTTTATTCAAATAATCTCACCATCATATACCTGTAAAGTGCTACTGATATCAGTAGGATATTGCATAATAACGTACAGCTATAATTCAATAAAATATTATTGAAGATACTGTAATTTGATATCTGAAGTAGAAATTATATTTGGAATAATTTCAGTGATGGGAATTTAAAGATTTTACCATTTCACCCACCAGCAATATGTTTTCAACTCCTTCAGCATTAATTCATCAAAATTATCAAAGTTACACATAACAGATCAATCAATCCATCAATCCACATTGTCCACTTGTGTAATGTAAAAGTATATGAAAATGATCTGATGTGAAAATATGTGTGCATTAATGTGATCAACTAGTGACATATATGTGTAGGTTGCCATGTTTATCTACTTTTAATTGCTATTGAGTTCAATGACAAGTTAAGCTTTAGTGTATAGGTGGTGACTGTTGAACGAATGAATGTATGATTACAACATTTGTGTAAATTTATCATGCTAACGATTATTATCATTGACATCAGTCTAACAGTGCATAACATAGTTAAATAAAATAACTGGAGATAAATCAGATACAACTGAATAATTGATTATTCCTGTTGTAGTTGCTGTTGGCCTAATTAGTAATATTAATGAGCTGGAGGTTGCCAATAACATTTTTGTCTATTACATTCCGTTTTTCGTATTCAAGATGCCTGACCTCGCTGATATATGCACCGATTCAGCTGTCAATCGTTCTTTAATAAGTATTTAGCTCCACTGTAGTCAATTTGTGTATCCTACGTCTAAAGAGTGTAGTGCAATGGCTGATCTACTTTCAAGCTTGCTTTGACCTTCCGCAGATGTGTGAACACGTTCCAAACATAGTTTGAGTTCCTTTACCGTAACATTCATCAGTCTTAGTATCTGACACATACAAACTGCAATTCACTATTTCCACTTAATTTCATGGATGCCATTTCGATGTAACTCCTAGGGTATCTTTTCATTACTTCTAACTAAAACCGATGTTATAGTCTTATTTATTTATATTTTGACTTTAATGTATTCTGCTCATTTCCTGAAATGTTTCTTTAAGGTCTAGGTTCCCCACAGTATTGGTCCGCTACGTTAAAGAATGTACTGACAAAATCCTGGCAACTGTTAAGAGTTTTCAAAAAAAAATTGTGAATAATGAGAAGAAAAGAACATCATCATAATCGTTAGCATGATAAATTTACACAAGTGTTGTAATCATACATTCATTCGTTCAACAGTCACCACCTATACACTAAAGCTTAACTTGTCATTGAACTCAATAGCAATTAAAAGTAGATAAACATGGCAACCTACACATATATGTCACTAGTTGATCACATTAATGCACACATATTTTCACATCAGATCATTTTCATATACTTTTACATTACACAAGTGGACAATGTGGATTGATGGATTGATTGATCTGTTATGTGTAACTTTGATAATTTTGATGAATTAATGCTGAAGGAGTTGAAAACATATTGCTGGTGGGTGAAATGGTGAAATCTTTAAATTCCCATCACTGAAATTATTCCGAATATATTGCTTTTTGTTTACTCAGAGCCCAATTTTTTCAGCATAATTAATCGAATCTTAACAGATTTTCATAATAAACGTTCTTTGATTTTGAGATAATGACTGATTATAAAATGCTTTCATCACTTTCATTGTTCAGCGATCGCTATGGAGTTTTTGCACTTTATTGTTTTAATGAAGTGACAATTAATCATTACAGTCAGGTATTAACATATAATCACGTATAAAAGTTTCTTAAACTGATTTAGTAAACATTGAAAAAAAAATCAAACGATCATATTTTCATGTAAAATATCTTTTATCAAATATGTCAATCACATGATCATCCATTTCTACTTATTTAAGCCTTACTAAGTTATTCAATACTATTACATAACCTGTCATTTGTCTTCTAAACTCTGTAACCATGCTATTCTCAATTTTCTAGAATCTTATTATGGTTGATACATGAGTGGCTATGTTAACGACTTTTGATTTTTACATAACTGCTCTCTTTTTACTGACTCACATCTACACGTCAACTTCAGATTTATTCATCACTTTCTTAATGTAAAATAAGCACAACCGTTAATGATCATAATTAATTCTAGGTTGTATTCAGCTAATGAAAAACAATGAAATGATTTCCACATCTTTCTGCAACAAATGCTGTTCTTGTCCTACTATAACTTACAAAATGAAAGGAACTGCATAAACTAGAATAATTAAGCATACACACATATAATAATACTCTTATACTTCCAGTTATAAATCTGGCATACCAAATACATATAATTAAAATAAAACAATACCAGTTACTATGTCTACTCAATGTACTTATTTGTTATATTCAGAAGATGAACTTTATATATATATATATATATATATATATATATATATATATATATTGATACTATAGAATATCATCTGTTGGTGTTTAAGGTCAGTCACATGATTTACTCAAACAATAGTCATAGTCTCCTGACATCAGGATAGTCATTGAAGGTCACGTTAACTGGATCAAGTCACTCTTCTGAAATATAACAAATAAGTACGCTGAGAAAACTTAGTAACTGATTTGTTTCATTTTAATTTTCATTTGTGGAAATTAAAGGCTGAAATGAACGCAAATTTTATTTACAGCAACTAATATTCTCAAGTGCTATGCTTTTCACAATTCACCAATTAGAAAGAATCTGTTATATTGAATTGAGGTAGTTTTGTGGAGACAGGAATTAAGTTTTTTCTTGTTTATATTCGTTAAGAATTGATTCACATCAAAATGTTCCTGAAGTTCTATTAAAAGGTCGTGACAGGTGGAGTTCAGACATGTTGGTAGTGAGATAATTATAACTAATGACAATGGATGATCATCGTACTATATCGCACTTTATAGAAGTAAGAATTTCACCATTAGATGATAGTCGACCCAGTGGTATAGAATGTTAAGCGCCAGATGTAAGACCTAAAGATGCTAGGTTGGATTCTATGGCAGAATCTATAGTAAACACTGGTGAAGTGTACCATACTAGGATGAGACAGCAATCCAATACTTCCTGGTTTTCAGTGTTAGCCAACCAACAGTAATCTGTAATGAATACAAGCAACTAAACTCTGTAATTTAAGTAACAAAAATTGTAATACCACCGTTCAGCAGTAAAGGATAGTTAACATCCAAAAAACTGACTGATATGTTTTCGTAGAACTCTGCAAGCTGCAAAATAATTTAATTCAAAACAAGTTGTTTACCTAGGAAAATACTTCTGTACAATAATTTTATTTTTAATAACTGTACAATTATCATCATTTGTATGAAATAATGAATAGGATAAACAAATTTTGTTTGTTCGTGTATATGCATATAACAGGTGGCAATCATAGAGTGTTTAAGCATAGTGATGAGTATGATAGACAGTACAAAATAGGTAAGCTATTAAACTAACTGAAAATGGTATAGTTGATTAGACGTTAAAGGATACAACTACAAGACTAGAGATTTTTTTGTTTATTTCAAGTAATTAAATGGATGTTATTATAATAAAGATTTAAAGTGATCTATATAGTAATAATAATAACAATAAGAACATACTGAATGAAATGAATATATGCTACTGTAATATATTCAAATATAGAAATTGTAGGGCAAGTTGACACGTAAATTAAAGGTATGATAAAAATACATTTAAAAAAAATAACATTACCACACGAAAGAAATTTATGGAAAAATTCAGGGCCATGACAACGAAAGCTAACTTACAAATCTTTCTTATACACATAAACCTGATTTTATAATGTATATTGCAATGCTTGTGTAATACAAAAAGAGATGTATGTAGATATCATTAGACAGCTTAAGTTTGATATTGTGAATAACTTCAAAATTCAATTCACATAAAGTTTGATAATGAGCAATCACGTGCTGCAGAATAGATTACCATATTTTTTCCGCTGTTCTTTACTGACCTATGCCGGTAGGTGCCATTTTATGCTTCTAGAAGTATTCTTCCCTGAACGATCTAAATAGCTAGCTCCATAGTAGCAAGTAGACAAATGGATACATATTAAACTGCTCATATGAGGCTCTTTGTCCTTCACAAATGTGTACAATAGAGAGCGGCTAGTGTAGGTTACTCAAAATAAGGCTGCATAGAATATTTTCTTCTTATTGTTGTCGATAAATGATCTTCTAGGACTTCATCTGTAGTATCATCGCTGAATTTCAAATATATATACAGCAAGCAGAATTTATTTGTTGCGTTTGTTATTTCATTTAAGTTACAATTGTACAGCTATTGGAAATGACGTTATGAAAAAGAAAAGTTGTCTCTGAATTATTTATTTTTAGCTCTTAATAGTAGATTATGAGTATTTTTTTTAATTTCAGTCATTTATTTAATATTCTAACTAATAAATAATTTTAAAAAATGGTCTGGTTTGAATTGAGTGATATCCGATTGTTTGTAGTTATGTGAATGTATTGGATAATTTATGTTTTGTGTACATACTGAATTTTAGACCCCAATCAGTTATTTACTCATGATCAACATAGAACCCGACGTGTACACTTACGATTCCAAGTTACCATACAACAGTGACACGACGAGATCATATGCACAACATTCACAAAGCAGTATAATTCAATTGGAAGGAATTAAACAAACCAAGAATACTCAAACTTAGGATCTAGTAAAACATAAAGAATGAATACATTTACACCACTGTGACCGATTTCCAGCCATTTCACTATATCTCCACCCACTGACCATGACTGTCATACAGACCCCAATCAAATATCCTGCATCTACGAACATAGCTTAGATCAGCAATAATAGACTTAATAGACGGATGCCATGCTTTGGTTCGGTTGCGTCTAGCTTTACTTCATTATTCGCCTATACCTGCCAGCGCAGCGTGGCGAGGTAGACAGTGGTCAAGCATACAAAACACACCTTCTGATAGTCTCAGTCGATAAAGGTTTACGACATGCTCGACTAATTTGTCAAATTTTCCTAGTTCTCTATGTGTTCAGTGCTCTCTGGTTTTTACCGGTACCTTGTCAACATTAATCTGTGACAATATTCTATGAATTAAAATACCAATCTCCACGAAAATAACCATCTCAATTGAAATATGGTTAAGTTAGTAATTTAAGATGCTAACAACACAATAAAGAAATAACATTCAAATAACAAAAATAAGCAATTTTTCCATACCAGTATGCCTAAGCATTCATTTGTATTGATGTGTCCAGCATAAATAATTAGCAATGATCTACATTACGTGAAAGCATTTTCTGTAGAGTTGTTACTTACCAATAGTTTTTTTTGCCAGAAATCTATAACTTTTTATCATGATCAACAATAAACCAATGAAGTCATTAATCATCTCGATGATGCGCTAATCTAACTTAATGTGCTTAGTGTTTACCTTCCTAGTGTATCTTACTAACTTTATTTTTCTGTTTCAGATACGCATTCTATTGCAACTCATATCTTTGTATTATTATTATTACTATTATTACTAACATTGTTATTAACATCCATTCTGTAATCATATGATCAATTACAATGAATACTCTCACTCCCTATTTCTCACTATTTCATATCATTATATACATTACAATTAATCTCTCTTCGTTTAGACACTGGTTTCGATTTGTATACACATTCTTTATTTATATTTGGTGTGACGTGTGGTTTTGAATTTTTTATCGACCGCAAAGTTTCCGTCTTTAATTATTATTTCTTCTGGGTCGACAGCTTGGTTCGGCTCCTAAGCTTTGATATGACCTCCGGGCTAAAACTACACTTCAACGTGAACACGAGAGAGAAGGTAGAAAATATGGCATTAAAGGGACACTTCACTGAAAGGTTCAACAATGTACAAAAAACTAGGGTATTTATAATATCATAAATGTCCTTTGTGCTTCTAGAGATTTCTGTATCCTACTAAACACAATAGTAGTAGTAGTAGACGTAGTCGTGTCGTAGAAGCAGTCGCAGTCGTAGTCGTAGCAGTAGTAGTAGAAGTAATAGTAGTAGTAGTAGTAGTTGTTGTTGTTGTTGTTGTTTTTGTAGTAGTAGTAGTAGTAGTAGTAGTAGTAGTAGTAGTAGTAGTAGTAGTTGTTGTTGTTGTTGTTGTTGTTGTTGTTGTTGTTTTTGTAGTAGTAGTAGTAGTAGTAGTTGTTGTTGTTGTTGTTGTTGTTGTAGTCGTAGTCGCAGTCGTAGTCGTTCTCGCAGTCGAAGTCGTAGTCGTAGAAGTAGTAGAAGTCGTAGTCGAACACGAAGTCGAAGTCGCAGTAGTAGTAGTAGTAGTAGTAGTAGTAATAGTAGTAGTAGTAGTAGTAGTTGTAGTAGTAGTGGTAGTAGTAGTAGTAGTATTCGCAGTCGTAGTCAAAGTCGCAGTCGAAGTCGTAGTCGTAGTAGTAGTTGTAGTCGTAGTCGCAGTCGAAGTCGTAGTCGTAGTTGCAGTCGGAGTCGTAGTCGTAATTGTAGTCAAATTTGCAGTCATAGTCGTAGTAGTGGTAGTAGTAGTTGTTGTAGTCGTAGTCGCATTCGTTGTCGTAATTGTAGTCGCAGTCGCAGTCGGAGTCGTAGTCGTTGTCGTAGTCGCAGTCGTTGTCCTAGTTGCAGTCGTAGTCGCAGTCGTAGTCGTTATTGTAGTCGCAGTCGTAGTCGTAGTCGTATTCGTAGTAGTAGTAGTAGTTGTTGTTGTAGTAGTAGTCGTATTCGTAGGAGTAGTAGTAGTAGTAGTTGTTGTTGTTGTTGTTGTAGTAGTTGTAGTAGTAGTCGTAGTAGTAGAATTAGTATTAGTAGTTGTTGTTGTTGTTTTTGTAGTAGTAGTAGTAGTAGTAGTAGTAGTAGTAGTAGTAGTAGTAGTAGTAGTAGTAGTAGTAGTAGTAGTAGTAGTAGTAGTAGTAGTAGTAGTAGTAGTAGTAGTAGTAGTAGTTAGGTAACTGTCCAATGTGTGACATATTACGTAAATTCTCATTGTCTAGATATTTCTGACAAAAAGCTATCTGCCTACTGATTGGACACAATGTTTCCTACTCATTCCTATACTTTTTCGAGCTTGTTTCAAGGGTTTTCCATATATACCTGACAATATTTCACCATCCCACCACTCGAATATTCATTTATTATGATGACGAACAAGGTCACCATGACAACCTCAATTGACGCATAAATTGTTAATGTGACGATCGTATACTCGTCATTTTGATATTAATTATCCCAATTTTATATTCTGTAATCTAGTTTACAAGATAATTTTCACTTAAACTTGAATGTTCAGTTTGGATTATCAAATAATTTGGTTTACTAAATACAAAACCTGACGACAAATTTATCGAGAAGAATGTCGTTTGTGTTCACGATTGATTTGTTTTATTAAAAATGGGAATATTTAGAATTCTATACCGAATTTCGGAATATAATAATAATAAATCTATGTGATTGATTTGCGTATAATAATAAAAAATAAGTCACATAGTCCAGTACCTAGAAACTTCTAGTCATTTGTGATTACGAATAGGAACTCATTTAAATAATAATAATAATAACAATTAATGAACTAATAAGAATCAACCAGTTACGTTGTAATTTATGTGTGTAGATGTGATTCATGTCTATGGTTGACCTAATTTGACTAAACTTAATGCGGAATTGTTCGAATTAATCTTCATCAACAATCATTATCCCTTAGTTTTACAATGATGTTAATGTAAACCTTTTGCATTCATATTACAAATGTTTATTACTTCCCTGTGGCTGAGAAATGTAGTCGATAAAAATGTTAAAACAAAGCATAGAAACACTGATAGGTTTCCTTTTTTTCAAACCAAATTCAAAGGTATTTCCAAAGAGCACTAAAGATAAACTTTGTACCATTCTCGTACTGGATGTTATTTTTAGGGGACTTTACTTTAAAGATACGACATTTATGTACTTTTATGAGAATTTTGATTGAATATTAACAAATCAATTTATTTATTCTTATAAGCATTTCCTCTATATATAGTAAAATAATCACTTTGTGTCAAACATAAGTTTGTTGGATATGCCCGTTAATGTATGTATGCCACATCACCATTGGAAATAAAATGTGCATTCGAATATTAAATCGAAAGTATGCACAGGGGAAGGAATCTATATTTTAGTAAGTGCTATAGTTTTGAACTGATAAGTAATTCCCGTTATAAGCCATGCTATGGAGACGCGCCAACTGGATACTTCCAGAAATTTCAATGATTGATGATTTGACGAGATATCTTCAGTTACTTCGAGGCCCCTCAAAGATTCTTTGCTATTTCTGCTACCCATCCCAGAATTAAGTATTCAAAGCTGTTTTATTTCACTGAGGTTGTCTTTAGTATCTCAGAAGGATAAACCGACAGAGTGAAATCATCACTTATTCAGCCGTACAAATCGACTACTGACAGCTTTACGCATACATACAAACCGACAAATGTTAATAATGGAAACCTTTTCATGATTTACTTATATCAATCAAACAAATAAATTGTTTATGTATTATTCACATTGTATATGGGGGCTAAAGTGAGAATGAAATCTTCCAAACCAATAAATGTATTGCTAATGTGGGAATCTTCAAACAACAGGCCACAAAGATCTTGCTGCAGCCATTTTCATTTACCATGGAATATTTTACTGAATTATTGGGAATCGCACATGCTACTTTTGTTTATCTGTACAGTGACTCACTGAAATTTACTGTACACTCAAATTTTTAACTATATGCATCTGTAGCCTAGGGTTCTAAATGACAGCACTACCGGCACTTTGAATTTCGACTTCTATTCTTACACAAATTACAGTCACTAAGGTAATGTTATTCCAGTAGTCTAATAATATGAAGTGAATCGAGATAAACTAGCCATGGAACCAGATTCTGATATCAAACTTTTCAGATTTAGTATAAACTGCTGTTATATTAGCATCAAAACCTATGATGTTGTTTGATAATATCACGATACTGGTACTATGCATGAAAAACAAGAGACATTTGCAAAGAGAAGATTTTTAATTAATTAAAACAGCATATATGATCGAGTGATGAAGAAACTGTAGATAACACTAGACATATTTTTAGGCTAGCAAAAGTAACGAGAATCAAAATATCAGGTGCTAGTTAGTACTTTTCCGAAACGACGGGACTTTTATCTGCTCTCGGCCTAGATGTTTAGATAGATTAGAGAAATGCATCAAAGGACAGTTCACTTGCCCTCTAGCTGAATCGTATTTCCAAACGTGCTGAAAGGTAGGTCGACAAAGAACCACATCATATTTGTCAAGCAAAGTTACTGTGATTAAACTTCTTCTTAAGTCTCAGAATATTATGTTTACTCAGTTCTAGATTGATAGTGGAAACCAGAACGACAATTGATCATAACCATATTATTCCTAAATAAACATTCTAAATATAAAACATACTGTTACGATATTTTTATAAATTAATTAATATCATCTGGATTAAACAAAGATTCTGATCGATATTTACTCCCAGTGTTAACGTGAGAGCTTCGTTCAGTCGAACATACAAGCGATGTGAGCCAATAAAGCGTTTGATTCGACCAGACAACTTTCAGTTGTCACAACAAACCAGCTTCCTTGACAACCCTGGGTTGTCATCGAAGTCAATAAATCTAAAGATAATATGATGCAAGGAAGAGCAACTGGACTCTAAGGACTAACTATAGAGATCATTTAGGAGGGTTATACTTAGATTTGCAGCATTAACAGTTGTTTCATTCTAATGAAATAATGTCAATTATCAGATTAATTATTTTCCATGTATGACCTTTGAATAGTTGTTGAAACATTAAACGTTGTTTAGTTGTGGAATACATATGTTGAATACTATTACTTACTTGTAACTGTTTGACCTTTGAATTCACATCCATTGATTGTTACATTGATAAACAGCCTAAGTACTCTTCGTTTCTAATTTCTAATATACACTGATGATTGTTCAGACCTCGTCAGTATTAGCTAATTAACTAACAGAGTGTACTAAGTTAATACATCTATCAAAATCGCACCTTAGTCTGCAACTGAAATAACTCTAATCAGTCCACGCTCATGCTAAAAGTTGACTAATATTTACGTTCAACTGCATGAAGTGGACATGTAGCAGTAACGTTTGAATATTTTATCTACAATAACATTTACCAGATTACATTGTACTTGAAACGTTAGACAGTACTTATTCATTGTATTTATATAAACATTGAATATATTGACACAACAAAATCAAAATTGTAACTTTCAAACTTTCTGATACTTGTTCGTCAGTTGTTACACTAATAAACTCAATTGATGCTTCATTATGACTTTTGGTATATACTAATTGCTAACCTTGTTTTTTCAGTGTTAGTCAAAATGATGACGAAACGTATGGAGCTACAATATATCAGTCAATTTACTCAGACTTCCTATAAGTGCAATATATCTACGTCCTCGTCGACTCATTTATTTACTAAAGACTGATCTTGATTACTGACTGCCGTAGTTTTTTTCGAAAAATTAAAACTCTCTTGTGATTATTGTAAGATCTTTTTTGAAAATCTTGTGTCTGAAAATCCCTTCAAGTAATGTTTTTCTATTGTAATTTGTTGCTACATTTTCAAAAGTACGTTTACTCTCCTTAATGTTTTGTTATATATATTTTGATGATCTGTTGACTCTAAATGAGATAGCTGCTATTTTCTTTCATTGTAATATTTTGTGATGTTCTTATTAACACTTAGGATTACGAATTGCAGTCACGTTGTAACAGTAAAACTCAAAAGTAGCAGTATTAGAATTGTACTGTAATCACCAGCAACAGGAATCGCAAGCGGTCAGCACTCAGCAATCCAGGCACCAGCAATCATGAAATCTAACGATACAGGAATATGGAGAGATACAAAGGGGTGTGATCTTGACAGCATGTAAGGAATAAGAATTTCAGGCCAACATACATCACCAAAACAACATAACGTAGAAATGAGTTAGCAGACATACACTGAGAGGAGAAATATATGAGTTACAAAACATAGTAACACATAAAAGCATCAAGAATATAAGTACACAGAGTCATATGATTGTCTGTATTTACCTGAACTAGAAACTAGAGATCACCAAATATTTGTTTTTCCTTACATATCCAACGGATTTATAAGATTCTTACGGACTTTAGCTACTTTGTTTTACTTGACGTTTTGGTTTTGGTGGTTACCATATTGTTTCGTTTTCATTCTTGATTGTATTACTTGAATTGACTTGATTTGTGCACTTTCTGATAGTGGGTTGAAGCACACTTCTAGAACTTGAAATAATATATTGTGACAAATAACTTTCTATACTATATTATTGATATTTCAATGGATTTAGACGTTACCGTTTGAACGCACAGTACGTGGTTTATCTCACAAGGATAAAATAGAATTTTTGTTTATTTTGTAAAATTGAATACAGTTTTTCATTTTTTGGAACAAATTTCGGTTGAATAACTGGTGGTGACATTTGTTTAGGCAATAATGTACATTTATATAAATAATTTTATACAGAACCGTTCTTCACTCAACCATCTGTTTTGAATTTCGACTGGGCATCAGCACGCATATCCAAACCAACCTTGACAGTTGTTCATCCTCACAAACTGCCTCAGTTTAGAAACTACAATTATCATAACAAAATCGGTTTGATCAACAGTGTTTAAAATATTAACCGTAAAAATTGTCATACATTAAACAGAGAATTATATTCGTGGGAAAACAAGAATAGTTTCGAACTCTGTTGGGGTTGTACTGATGAAATATTCGTTCTTTGTCGGATTTTAAAACGTAGCTATTCATACAGACTACCGACAATGATGGGTTTTCCTGATTTACAAGCTGACTTTTCACCCAAAGGTTTTAAGTCACTATCTGTCGTTGAAAGACGTACCTCAGAAGTATACATACTTCGTGAAAGCTTCTAATCCGAAAACTTCTAATTAAATCAGAGCTTTGGTGAGATTTCATCCAAAATTTCAACCTCAACTGTGGTCCGCCAAGAGTAACCGTCCTCCCAGTTTTTGCTTAATCCTATTATGAAACTAGAAATAACGCTTTTGTTGCCTTGATTTTCGAGGATTTACCTTCTACAAAGAAGTATATTTATTGATATAGAACATGTAGGTTATATATAGTTTGGTGAAAATTCTTTACATGATCAAACGAAAATGTTAATTTTCGTTAGAAAATTTTTAATATTATTTTTGTACTCACCCTTCAGTAATGTTTTTTTTATTATTTATATATGCTGTCAGTTTTGGTTCAATATATCAATAACACTTTTGATGTCCTAGGATTTTGTGCCGTCTTATCCACCGTTCGCTCGTTTCCTCTGTAAATTACCAACAATAAAACTCTGTCTCACTACAAATTGTTCTAAGTCAGGTCTTTTCTACTCATCTTCAGAATTAATAATTAATTTATGTTATAGTGTCGATCACTAGTTCGTTTATACGCGTCAGCTGTTTTTATCTATTGAAACATCCAATTTACTCTGGCATGCACTTCACATCGCCAACTCTAGTTGTGGTTATTACGTGCTAAGATTTGAGAATTAAGATAATGCCTACCATCAAATCAATGACTACTGGCATGAGCAGTGCTTGCAGATACAAACAACTAGGATTATTGTAACCAGTGGTTGGATGTAACTGATTATAATCTGGTCACAACGGAGCAAGTGCATTATTTGTTATCACTTTCTAAATTACCACACAATGTTGATCTCTATCCTTCATATAATGAACTATTGCTTTGACCGAAAAGCCACGGACATTTTATATTATAGTTGTCTTCTACCACCAGTGCAGTAATTACTCCTACACACGTATATCCCAATTAGATGCAGCAACTCGGAAAATATGACAAGATCTACGTTGTAAATTACTGACTGATTAATTTCCAAAAGCTACAAACTTCATAGCAAATAATTTACATAAGACCAGTAATAAAAGTGACAAGGTCATCACAATCAGAATTCACTGACGCCAAATGTTTACGAGTAACTTGACTGTTCTAATAAAACCATAATCTAATCAGAAAGAAGTACTTGTTTTCTAATTTAAAGGCTATTTGTTGTGATCGTTGCTGGTTATTGTCTCATTCATCTAAGTGTAATTGTACAATTTTATAAAAATTTACGATGTGAACTAGATTTTAATGTAATAGTCTTAACTTTTTACTTTATTATGTTCAATAAACAACATCAATTTGGTTGGTTTTAGAAAAAAATCCTTCCCATGTATCGTCATCAGTACTTCATGAATTCACATAGTTTAGCAAAATATATACGTCGCGAGTGTTTAGGTTATCAGACATTACAAAGTGATATCAAGCAACGATACTTTGTATTTAAAGAAACGGTAGTATTGTGGAACGTCCTAATTACCATGACATGATGGCTGACCTGAATACAAGTGTTTTAAGAAAGCAGGTTTATTAACAATTAACTTGGTAGTAGCCATATTATTGACATCGAATATTTGTAGGAACTAAATGGATGACGTTCAGCAAAGCGAAATAGTTTTTCTATTAAAATGCTACGTACTTTTCACTGAGGCCTCGTGATTCCATTATTTCGAATATATAATTTTTTTGAGACAACCAGGTGTAAACCAGAAGATTATTATGTCCAAGTATCTTAGTGTTTTGGCAGCTGTTCTCCAAGTAATCTATTAATCTTCTCGTGGTTTTTTGATAATTTTTCTAGTCAAAACCGTGATTCCAACGTCTTTTATTAACTTTCCAGACTCTAGCCTAAAATTATCACATAACAATTTGTAGAGTAGCATATAATATGTTTTAGAAGTAATCATTTCACACCGTGGTAGATAAAATTGCTGATACAATCAGATGTTACTTAACATTTTTGACTGTGATCTTTTTCAATTTTAATAAATCTGCCAAGATGGTCACAACTTTCAAATTATATACATATTCATGAGTTGCCATAACTCTGCTAAAACAACGAATAAAGATTGGGGAAGATTCTGTTCTTTATAGCTTCACAAACGTTATATTAATAACATTTTTTTATGATTATTTATTTTGCATATAAACACAGGAGAATCCAACGGCGTTCGTTTCAATTCTGCTCAACGTTGAAGAAAATGTAGAAAATTAAAGACAGTATCTTTATTCAAAATCAAATGATAGCTAAAGAATGAAGAGATACTCGAAGAAGATTAACTTCAAAAAAATTCAAGACTTGATCAAGTGCTTTCAGTAAGTAGTAACCAACTACATAAATTTTAATCAGCAACAGTGTCCACAGAAAGTTCATTTACGCTAATAAATTTCCTTCACTACGATATTGCTCCTTTTAATTTCTTTTAAATTTAATTCATAACAATTTATGCTGAGCATGGTCACTTTGCTTGATTCTCTATTTTATAATCAAATTAATTATTTTTAAAGTTGTTCCATACGCTTATCATTACTTTTTTTAATTAACTATCAGTACGAGTGATGGTCCTCACATCTACCACTCTAATATAAAAATGGTGACTCAGTATTAGGATGCATTCTTCTAGTACCTGAGCAACATTACTATTTCACGACTAAACACATGTGTTTATGGCCCTAGTAGATTTTCCAAGAATGTAAGGTCAACACTTTCATCAGATCAGACACATCAATAGCAACGTCACTCATTTTTTCTGGAACACAGTGAATAGACATATACAGCAGACTGGTATTATTGGTACAAAAAATGGATAATCTGCCCATGCAACCAGTATGAATTGATATGATACCACCAGAGCCTTCACGAACTGGAACACAGTCATGTCAAATAATGCGACTACCATGAAGGATGCCGCCAAAGCCCACACGATGGCTTACTTTATGCAAGTGGAGCAAGGCTTGCTTACTTTCTAAACTCGCTCTTGCCAAACACGAAACGTTGTCACATCTCCAATTTTTGTAAGTGATTCAAGCATCTCAGGAGAAATTCATAGGCCATTCATAAAGAGAATAGACGGACTCAAACAAACATGGACTAGTCATGATTAATCCGTCTATTCTTGCTTAGCTGCAGTAGAACTTGATGATGCCTAATGATAAAATATGAAATATTGAGCAAGTATCTTCTACTTGTTGCTTCCACTAAACAGAGATGGTCAACATCAACGACGAGACTATTTATTTAGGAAGTTCTTTACTGTCACATACTTGTTCGCTAATCTCGTTTAATTCTTCTTCAAATACAGTCTATTTTACAAGAACATATCAGTTCATTTACTCGTCCTGTTTTCTTGATTTTACTCTCAGTATCTCTTCATAACTAATCAGTCTTATATCTATGTCTCTTTGTAATGTGATCCTACGATTCGTCGTTTACGATCAACTATCTGACTGTTGAGTGTTTAGATGGCTGCTAGCTCATTCATTGTCATCGGAATTAGACAAATGACTATATTTACACTAAAGTCATAAGTCTCTTAACACTAACAGATTACACGCAAGAATTATCCCCAAATTACACATTAAGGAAACACCTGCATAGAATAAGACATTAACAAGCCCGAATATAGATCAGAGCCAAACATTTCTCAGTCAAAATAAAATACTTTGCAACTCTACTTAAAGAAATTGTGTTGGCATCTGATAAATCTTAGAAAGTGCTCATTTAATCTCTATAGACGCTAACGAGAAATTTTTTTCAGAAGCAGCTACCAGATGACGACAATCATTAATTTTTAAGAAATTTTATCTTTCAACTTTTAGAAAAAAATACAAAGAGTAACTTACTATTCACAACCAGCTAGACACAGAATTCAAGGAACAACAGTTCCTTAATTCTCTTAATTTGATAAATTGACTTTCAAAACCACTAAATGTTATTCAGTCAAAAAGTCAAACTCCCTACATCGAATGTTATCAAAGACTTAGGACCTCACATCAATAACTTAACGCGACGATATTGGATATCGGACATCGATTTACCGAAGAGGTAAATTAAATCATTGCGTTACAATGACTCGAGCATGCATATTAGATGCTTTGCTAAAGATTACCGCATCCAAGGTAGATATTGAAGATGAATTTCTTGAGTACTACCTAAAACAATTAATAAAGACAATAATCTCATATGATTCCTCAAAAGGTTCGTAACAGGGTCTTATATCTTCCACGTAAACCCTTACCACGCGTTTTTACTAAGCGTTATCTTCTAGGTTTTTTTAAAAAAAAACTGTTAGCATAGCAGTCATATTCACTGTACATTTATACATACAAAGTATTATAATTGCTGTGGTTGTTGTGTGTATTTGGATCGTCCTCGTAAACTCCCAAACAACCAACTTTTGTGAAATTTTGGAGACACTTCAATCCGATGATAATGAACAATTTTTGATGGAATAAAACACCGTAGGCTTTCTTGTCCCACTTCCCATACATGTCTGTTGCTGAAATACTCCAAAGTTGGTTGAATATACCCCGTAATTTCTCAAACAATCAATCTATTTTGTACTACATACTATAGTCCCCGAACGCTAACCAGAAAATTAGGTTGATATGGAAATATTTTATTAGCCAACACTGATAGGCTTAAATTACTAAATGTATCGTACTGCAATATTTGTATTTATTGCGGTATAATGGTTATACGAGGAACCCTCACATCACCACGAGCTACTTGTCCGATGCTCGGTTTATTTAAAATTATAAAATCTAACCTTGTTAATGATGTCTACAAACTGATATTCTTCAGTTGGTCGAGAAACGGCTTTCTCTTTGGTAATATGACTTGAGTATCGTCTGAGTGCCTTTTAAAGCACCGTATATTGCTATATCTATGGTGGTAAACAGATAACTTACATGCTTACTTCACTATGTGAAGTGGACTGCTTTATTTGTATTTATGAACTGGAAATTAAATCACCTAGCATAGCTTATCACCGTAAAATAGACAATATGTTTTGGTCAAACAAGTTGCTCGCTAGGGAGGAAAATGGAATTTTTCTATCTTAGATTCCCACAACTTTCACTGCCATCCATTTGTAAATGTTATTTGAATCTCAATTTAAACCCCTTACAGTTTTATATAGACACAAATGTATGCAATTACTTATTCCCTTTTGGTGTGCTATACAGCGTCATATCATTTAATGTGTCCATTTAACGTCTTTTACTGCTGATATTATCGATGGCCGCCACATTATTTTTACATTCATTGAAGCCATCTATCAAGGAATAATGTTCTGAATAATAAGCCTACCCGTGGAATGCATGATTGTTCAATGTAACAGATTCCAATCTTTTTCAGGTTTACTTGGTCAATAATCTACCTATGGTTTAAATTTTTTTGAAAATGCATAGCTGGTAGGTTATCGGCCTTTGAATGCAACAGCGATTTCCTTATCAGTGTATACTTCTTAAACGACAGCGAAATATTTAAGCGTTAACTGTATGAGCACATGTAACAGTAAAACTTACCAACATATATATCCAATGTTGGCAAACATATCAGTTGCCAGTAGTCACGTTTTAACTGTTAGGTTGTCATTATCATATTTCTTTAGGAAACAATTATCTTAGTAGTATGTATGCTTACAAAAAGTATGTAATGAAGGAATTATGACTTCGAAGTTCCGTGTGCGTACTGAGATTTACTTACAAAGTTTATTGTTGAAGTAAAACAAATACACTCATGTCTCATAATGAAGCACTGAAATATCACGATATTACCCGACAAAAAGTGGATCAGTAAAAACATCCAACGTGTCTCTAAAAGGTCTAGGTTTCAAGAACCTCCCTTTCCAAATGTGTGTAATTAGGCTAGGGTTACCGTTGAAAAAGACAATATTGTCCGGCTTACATGAAGTTATCTTGGTGTACCTAGGGTTGGCTTTAACAATTAGGTCGATCGATATTTCGGCAGAAGTTTAGGAGCCGGACAATCCCGTCTTTTTGTTCTCGATCGTCCGAATATGTAAGAAAAGACCAGAGTTGTCTTACTATAACCATAAACTCGTGAAATGTAGGTGCGAGGAAACCATACTCGCTGTAGGACCTCATTAACAGATGCTATAATACTGCTATCCATATACCTAATATGCCTACTTAACAAATATAACCATGAACTTACTACTCCTAAGTATATCATATTCACAGGTCCCAAAGAAAAAGTATAGATCATATTAGTAGGTAGATGCCTAAATAGCAAGCGATTAACCTGACACTATCAATTAAGTGGTGAGTTACTTCTTGATTCGCAGAACGCACTCGGAAAGGACATTCACCCAGTAACGAGAAAATCTACATCAACACATCGCAACCTACAGTTCCGTTATATTCAATAACGTATTTGATATCTGTAAATGCATGATATTTTTTACAACGGACAATTTAACTTTCAACTGTTTCCAACATTTTTCTACCTGCGTACGTACGCTGAGAAGTACCTACATCTCAGTTAATAAATCTTTAAAAATTTCATTGGAATCTGTTGGGTTTTTTGTAACCATAAATACCAACAGCAAATAATCTACTAGTTATGGATAAACGTTTGTGGCCAAGAATTGACCACACTTGTTAGTTAGGACTTCAAGATAGTGATAACCCATCAAAAAATTGCAAGGATACTTCGTTAAATGAAAAATTAGGCAATCAACTTTCAAGTATACACAGTAGATTCTGCTTCTCCCCAACTGATAATTGAAGCCAGTGCCAAGAGCTTTCCAGGGAACACTAGAATATCGTGGCATACTTCTGACTGTACGTGGCAGTTGCGACAGGATCTCATCAGATCCCTATAAAATCAATGTTGATTAGAATATAATGATTTCAACTGTTGTGTTGCTCGACTGTTAATGTGTACCTATGTGCTATATTTTTTGTTCTAGCGCTCTCAGAAGAGTTCATATTATCTATCAAATGCCTGATTAACATATGCTCAGCTACCCGAGGGACATGTCTTTTGAGAACACTGTTATCAGCCGACAAAAAACTTGAAGACTTTACTCGAATCCTTTCAGCTCTTGCTCTGGATAGTTCGGGAATCAGTGCCGATCCGGCATCTCTAATAATCGATCTGATTGCAAATTTAACTAGAGATCCTGTATGGTTGGATCATTTTGGTCAATATTTTGATAGCAAGTGTATTACAACGATTCTCAATTCTGATTCATCTGTCCATCTGTTTCTTCCAGTAAGTTGTTTTTACTAATTTAGTTTGGCTATTATAGATAGTACTTAATCTAAGTAGGCTGACATCAGTGCGTCACTTTTTATGCTCTTCAAAACTATTGCAAAGATTGATCAGTTTATTCACAGAACTGACTTCCGTTCCAAGCAAAATTCTTATAGCTGGTGTAATCAAAAATTGTTCATTTGAAGATGGTAATTCGTAATAATTTTATTTACTCTCAAATATGGATTATCAGAGCTTCATTGTAAACTTATTAATAATAGTGCTGCTCTACTCGATGCATTTTTAGTTTCATTATGTGGTCCAGAGGATTGTATTGACAATGAAGATCGTTCTGTATTGCCCAGATCTGTACAGGCTATTACTGGGAACTCTCAATTCCCCCGTTTGTTTTCCATTGAGTTGTATCTCACCATTTGCCAAACATTTCTGCAGGTAATCTTTGTTTTTCCGTTTATAAAGTCTATCTAGTTTTGCTCCACTAGCCATGGACGAACTTTCCTTCGATCAAACGGAGTTTATTTCATATTGCGTGAATTGCACAATTATTTATCAAAAGTCGAACAACAAACGTGTCCTGACACCGAAGGAATAGTTTCAAATAAGGAATTATTATTTTGCGTCGAACAAGTCGTAGACCAACTTATTTGTGAGGAAGGCGAACGCGACGAGCACTGCACAAGATTCAGTCTTAGAAACATAACTGTTGATGCTGAAACTGAAGAAAAACTTGAAAAGGTGAAAAAAGATTATTTGGAATCCAAATAGCATCTTATATGTTAAGCATACTTCATTTCATTCTCATAAATACTCAATACTCCAATCCTATCTTGTAATTTTGTTTTCCATTAATACACCACTAATTAAATTCTTCCAGTCGACTCCGAAAGCACATGCACCCTGCAATCACCTCTCTACGTAAACGCAGAAAACTATTTTACTTTCCTAAGTTTGTAACGTGAATCATCGCCTTTTCTGCTCGGCATTACGCCCAGATAATAAAAGATTGAGCTAATTTGATCACTAATTCGTTTACGGTAATCACTAGGTCTTATAATCAGTTGATCTGTCGTGTTTCCTCGGTCACAAAATTATCCGTCAATGTTTGGCTCGGGAACGCTGATAAGTTATGCATCCTAATAATCTATTTTGAAAATATTTCATAGAAATATCTGGTGAAAAATTGGTTGGAATATAGAGTGTTCTCAAAGTGTGGTACACTGTTGGTTGCACACATAAATAATATTTTTTTTTCGCATAAAATGAACAAAAGGTTGGGAAGATTAGATCCTAAAAATGCTCGCGTAACCTCTACAGATATCCGTCTGCGGTGGTAAGGCCTTTCCAAACACAGAGCTACCACTTAAAATATATTGTATTACCGGCCTCAAGAAGCTGTTCCTTAGATACTACAATCATACAGTAGGACTGACAAGTTCACCTCCTATCTTTTTATAGGTACCTCTGGAAGAAGAACCTTTCCATGATGTAAGCCGTCGGGAAGTAACAACCACCCTCTTACTTCTAGCCTCAATCGAGATCACCCTGTTCCCAATGAAGCCGTTTGTGATGTTTTTTTTCACTTCTAACCCTCATCTTTCGCCCATTTGTGCCAATGACTTGAGTTCCCGAATTTCTATGCCTGGCAAACCATCCTGAAACCGCGCTTTAAACTGCATATTAAGGATTTTAATGTGCGAAACTTATATCAAATAGTTAATCAGCCCTTACTAGTTTTCATCCTAGATTCTCTTGTTACTGATGTATTTTGTGTCTCTGGAACACGCATCCAAGACCCTATTATGGTCGTGCCCTTGATTCCACATATTAGGACGGAGAGCCAGCATCATTTACTCTTTGTTCATCCGAAGGTCAGGCGACAATGTCTCATGATCTTAGCAGTGTAAGTGTAGCACTAAATTTGAGAACAGAACAGGCACTTGTCGAATGGATTGACGAGGATAGTTATTTTTAATTTCCGTCCAAGTACAATCGGAATTCAGAAAGATCGGGACATACACCCATACTTCCTTCTCGCTTTCATCTATGCCTCCACCGACAGTGGCTCTGGGAGAATTAAAAAGGAGTCCCATGGGAAGTTCCCTGATCTTTCCCAGTAGTCTACGCACTCAAACATGGTAATCAATCATTAATTTTCGAGAGGTTAAAAAGGCTCTACTTAAAGTAAAATAAGGGAAAGTAGCATGATTTGATAGGGTGGTCCAATTTTTGTAGGTAGGTTAGCTGACAAAGTCTGGGAGTCGGACCTAATCCCAAATAGCTCGTCTCAATCACTGATCATCCCATCTTAAAAGATAGGGCAAAAACCCTGTTGTGATATAAACAAAGTAGAATTAATGACATTAATATAGCGTATAAGTTGTCTACCTCCACAATCATCCGAACCTAGGTTGTGACAAACTCAAAGACGATGCTGGGTTTAGATGTGGGGAAGAATGCTCTGATCAGATATTTACCTATTATAAGATTATAGGGCACAGGCAAATCTACCGACGTCATATAACAATGGTGTTCCTTAACGTGAAAACAGTTTACGACTATGTATATGGAGGTTCCAAAGTTGTTTGTCATTAAATGAGGTAACCTAATAGAGACTAGTCTAGCACTACTAGTCGAGATGGAGCAAATGCCGAAATGTAATCAGAATTCTCAATCTTTTGTGGTATCCGTCAATAGTGCTCCCCGTCCCTCTTTTTAACTAATTTTATCATCGATATTTCCCTAGGAATCACACTCTCATCATCTAACTTTTCGAGAATTAGTGTCCTACCAGGAGGCCTACTTATCGATTTAAGATGTCCAGACAATGTAGTCCTTTTCAGAGGGGTGGGGAAATGCTGACAATATGTAAAGTCCCTTAAACCCCTTGAGTAATAATGCAAGCACGTTTAGGATGCGTTTCTCTCCATTAAAATCACCAAAGTGTTACTTGGAGACTAGTCACGATCATCCCCTAGATTGATCATAGGAGTGAAACAGTTAAGTGCATTGACTATTCCACTTATCTTGGAAGTTTTATCAGTCTTAATCGGTCGACATCTGACGAAGTCGCAACTAGATTTCAGAAAGCTCGCTTCACTTGGTGATGAACTCAAAAAGATATTATTGGAAATGATATTATTTTCATCCTGATAAAAACGAATATCATCGTCAATAATATCTTTCTCAATTTCTTCACTAATAACATCACAATTAACTGAGTATCCACATTCATCAAACACATTCTAACCAATCACATTATTGGCCACTATCGCATCATCATGAAATACCACTTATCTGTAATCTGGATAATCAATTAAATTTTCGCCTCTTTCTTCATAATAAAATTGTCAAATAATTAAGTTATTTATGTTCCTTGATTATCAACCCTTATCAAAATAACAATTACATCGGGTTACTTTCTAAATAATTATTTAGTTGTGTTTAGCTGTGCGTTTAATATACTTTTTCGTGTATCATCCCACTAGACATAAACCTCTTTTTAGTGGCCAATTATACTATTTCTTGATATTATTTCACTTAAAAAGAGAAAGGAGGGGAGTTCGTGTTATCATTTTGACAATTGGAAACAGTGCATTCATCTATCAGTTGATATTTTTCATTTTAACGATAAAAATATCCTTAAAACAAGTCCAAGAACTAGTTCCGTAACAAAATTCCACACCATTGATTGGTTGTACTACTAGGTAATTAAAACTGATGATATGAGAAAAAATTAAAAAAACAGTATACTGAATTAGGTCATCTTTACTTTATCTATAATAAGTGCAGTTAGTAGCAGCGTTGTTATAAAGATAACTAGGTCGTTAGATCACTTATGCAAAAGCATTAAATTTTCTCAGGCAAATGTACAAGAATAACTCGTTAAGTAGAGTGGGTTGTATGAGATACTGTGAAAATATTTCATACACGAATTAATATCCAACATCGACAAAGTGAAACGGTCGAATTATTGACTACTTCATATTAGACAATGTATTATCGGATAGGTACCTTCATTTTGGAAAAAAAGACAGTAAATGTTAGAGTTAGTTGTGATAAGTTGGATATTTGGTACAGCTTACTAATTCGGAAAAAAAGAATGAGATATTTAGCCCCACAAAATATCCTACTGCACCATCTTAAATGACAAGTACATTTTTGACTTCACGTTCCGGAAATAGGCTAATTATAAACGGCCGAGTAAAATTATTGATTCGAGATTTTGTCTTGAGTGTAATGAAATGCAAAACCTGGTCAGAAACTCTTTTTTTTCTCAGTTCACTTGGCAAATTTAACGAAATAGGACTTGGGTGATACAATTTCGGGTTTGTTCGCCATATTTAATAAGAAGTCACTATTGGGCCGATAATATTACATTATACTCATGTCTAGTATTCTACGATACGACAACTTGATCTTAAATCAGGACAAGACTCGAGCAAGTTGCAAAATGCATTCGAAAATAGGAACATCAAATTGCAAAGTAAATAAATACATTAGTTTACATAAAATCCGCACAGGGGTGTGTCCAGCACCATGACTGTTTGTTAGCGCTGATTGGCTGAAAATGGACGAGTCGGTGTACAACTTTGCAAACATCTTTTGAGCACGCTTTAATCAGGACTGTACTGTGCTAGCAATACTCTAAGACTTATTTACCTTCTTTCAATATTAACTGTGACAATACAATTTATTCCGTTTACAGGTTTTAAGTTCTTAGTGAGAATTTCTACACTTTTAAATGAATTTATGCCGAATGATTAGATCATCCTTATATCTGACATACTAATTTCTCAGTTTAAGTGAATGTCTTCACCTGGAAAAAATAATAGAAGTTACAACGCTATGAAAGCATGAAAATATCTAATAGGAACTTTCACTCAAATACGTATGTATATACAGAGTAGCTCTATGCATTCACTCAGTCATGTACGACACAAAACCCAGAAATTATGGGCATTGATGTCATTTTTTTAGTTTAGCAGCCACAACTCTATCCTACTGCTAAAATCAACATAATGCAATAAGGCATGGAGTGATTGGGCATATGTAATACATGTCCCAAACACCCCACTTGATGAAGTTGTTCATGACTTTACCAACTGATCTGCCGCTTTTCCCGAATACTCCGTGTCTAAAATAATATTCTCCACTCGGTCATTTCATGATATGCGATCTTTAGCTCACGTATGTCTTCAGTTTTAGCAGACCAAATTCCATAATCATAGATTAATAATGGGCCGACTGCAGTACACCATTCGGCCTTTCGTCGATTAATATTTCGCCTGCGCCGGGGAACGCAAGTTGGAAATAGCCAAGCAACCTTTCTGAACTCTAGCTGAAGCTTCGTCAGATATCGACCGATTAAGACTGATAAAACTTCCAAGATAAGTGGAATAGTCAATGCACTTAACTGTTTCACTCCTATGATCAATCTAGGGGATGATCGTGACTAGTCTCCAAGTAACACTTTGGTGATTTTAATGGAGAGAAACGCATCCTAAACGTGCTTGCATTATTACTCAAGGGGTTTAAGGGACTTTACATATTGTCAGCATTTCCCCACCCCTCTGAAAAGGACTACATTGTCTGGACATCTTAAATCGATAAGTAGGCCTCCTGGTAGGACACTAATTCTCGAAAAGTTAGATGACGAGAGTGGGATTCCTAGAAAAAATATCGATGATAAAACTGAGTAGAAGAACTTCGGTTATTACAACAGAGTTTCTACCCTTTTTTTAATTGTGATGATCAGAGATTGATATCAGTCATTTGAAATTAGGTCCGACCTCCAGACTTTGGCTAAAATGTCAATCAACCTACCTACTAAAACTGGACCAGCATCCTTATCTTCAAGTATCATACAGAAATCAGAGAAGACTATTATCCAATTGTAAATATTATACCTTTGATTGTATGAAACAGTTTTAGAAATTGCAAATAAAAATGGAGTAGCACAATCAAATAGGAAATAACAGTAAGGAAACGAAAGTAAATTGAAAATGTTGCATAACCCTTATCACATTCAGGTCATAAATTTTACGCTTCTGTAATGTGTATATGCATACAAAAGTGATCTGTCAAAAGAAGTAAATTAGTTAACCCACTGTACTGCATGTATAGCACCCAATACGAGCGAATGCATACAAGGCAATGTCAATCACATGTGCCTGCTTCATATTATAAAAGGAAAGTTCAAATGCATGAAAAACGGTAATAAAAGGAACTATGTTAGTATTTAGCCCCATTTTGTGGACTCGATAATTTGATTTTATACTGGTTTAATATTTGATCCAATTGTTGATTATTTCCAGAGAAGAATGCTGATGTTGCGTTTTGTAAAAGCACTAATTGATGTTGCATAACACGTAGCTATAATAATAGAAAATTAAAAAAAATAAGAGTAACAATATAGCACGTAAACGTTAAGAGGTATGAGTATTATTCTCCGTGACAGTAGTATATGAATTATACAGAATAACTGATTACACGATTCACTATGCAATAAATAGTTATTAAAGCTAACTCATATTAAACTATTGAGTTGTAAACTTACCCCACTTCAGTTTGCATAGCGTGACTCAATGTGGATACACAAAATTATATTTTGTTATGAAGTTTCACGAAATGTAAGCTGGAATGATATAATGTAAGTAACATTTGACAAAGTACATTTTATGCATTAAGTGCTTGAAGCATTTATTTTCAACTACAAATTCACTCCGAAATTTAAAGAATTATAGCAATTAAATGTGGAGTATCTCCTTCATACTATGTTTGATTCATAATACTATCAATCATCATATAGTTTTGTTTTCTGTTAGGTAGTGATTAGGAATATATGAACTAACTAGTTCTAAGTAGAATTTTCTACAAAGATAGCCAAACACGCAGTTTTATGGTTTTTAAAACCTGAACTGTACAGACTTTAAAAACTCTTGACAATTTATGAAATGAGTTATATATATATATATATATATATATATATATATATATATATATATATATATATATATATATATAATATTGATAACTCATCACATGGTAAATGAAGAGTGCGACCTCCTCAAGGGCTTCACTTCAATAGGCGTTTTAGAAAAAAAAAGTTATTTAGACGCATTCATAAATTTACCACCAGCATGATAACTATCGTCGTGACGAATTCACGACGTTTTTTCTGACCTATAACACAAGTGAACTAAGTTATTTTTTACAATATGTAATTATTAATTCTTAAAGATTTCGCAATCTATATGTAAGCTCTGTGAACATTTTCATAAGTGATACTACAGGTTGACAGATGCCAAGAAACATTGAAAGAAGCTCCTGACAATTTACTTTGACAAACATCGGGTAAGCTTCTCTTAGATAGGAATTTCATAAAGAATTTTGTATAATAAGTGAGTGAAAAGTATCAAAGCATTACGATTCTGTAGACTTAGTTAATTATGTGTTTGACTAAGCTACGCGTTTAAGTATAAAGCTGTATGCTTGTTTTACTTCACACAGAAATACATATTTCCGACCTTTAAGATGCTTCAATCTTTTAAAATCGTCATCAACTTATGTATTTTGTAGAAATGACAAGCAAATCAGATAAAATACAAGAAATATATATTACGAACAAAAAACTATTAAGACGTCCCAAGAGTTGTTCCAAGTACCAAATTTATTAATATCATTTTAAATTGTTACGTTTAGACACCAGTTTAATACTGTAACTTTAAACTAAAAAGATTATTTTTAGTTAACACTCCTTTCTATTGGTTGTTCATCTGTCAATCCTCGGCCATAATACATATTAATTTAATTTAGCTTTCCTAAGAATAAACAAAGAGGTGTTTTTGCACCTGTTTGTTATCTTTCTGTATGCGGTTGTATTACTATTAAAGCATAGTTGTGTATTCGTTATTTGAACTATTCAATAGCGATAGTTTCAATCTATTATTAGTAATTTTGATATTCCTGGCATGATAAATTGAAAAAACAATTGCAGCAAATATGTATTTTTGGCAAATTCTCATTAGGTTTAAGTCACAAATATAAATGTTTATTTAGGAACTTTCGAACGATTGTAGTTAGTAAGATCATAATACATGAGTATGAATTAACGAACAAAATTGGTGATAACAATCACAACAGTCGTGAAGATGTATACATAGTTTGTTAGAAATTTACGTTTGTATATGAGAATAGGTTAAAGGAATAGCAGAACAAAGAAATAACTAATATTTTATGTGAAGTGAGAATGCCAATAACGATAACAGACATGTTCATGGCGAAGATCTAAAATTCTTTGTTCGGTTCCTTTCCCCAGTCCCTTAGCCTTTACTACTAACTGGGTGACAATAATTGTGAGTATTTATCCCAATTAGTTTATTTGACTTATTCATATTTTTTTTCTTATTATTGTTACTGGCATTCCATTTTACGCATTATTCAAATAGTATGTTAATGATTCCTTCGTTCTACTATTTCTCTAACCCATTTGCAAATATACAAATCTATAACGAGTTATATATACATCTCTATGCCTCGCATTAGCAATGCATCATCAGTCATGGAATTTCTCTATCCTTACTAAACATCTACTACTAATGAACGAAATTACGGCTATGATATTTGATAAACTCACTCTATTTTCCTGCAAAAATTCCAATTTACATGATACAACCTTTTTCAGTTGAGAGTACCGTTCAGAAGCAGCATCTAATCGTGATTGTAAATTATGTTTATCATGAATCGGATCAGTGGTAACTGGAGTTCCCAGCACAGTACTGCAACCACTATTAGTAGTAGTAGTAGTAGTGGTAGTAGCGATGTTATCAGAAGTAGGCTTTTTATTTTTCACTTGATTTAATTCATTACGATAAGCGTCATATTCTATACGAGCGGAATACATACTAGCGACAGTAGTCCATGTATCTGGAAATGCGTGATTAGTTAGTGTGTTCAAAGTTTTAACAAAATGATCGAATGATGCTAGAAAGGATTACAAGAAAATGCATAACACAAATAAATGAATAAATGAAAATGAATGAATTTCGTATTTTAAGAAAACAAAGGAGGAAAATATAATTACTATACAACATGGTATGGATATTACTTGTATTAATTTATGCAAGTGGATGACAAATTTGTCATAATGGACAGACAACTGACCGATATTCTAAGTGTTCAAGTATCAACGAGTTGCGAATATTAATGAGTAACAGTTAGTTAATTTGCACATAAATTTACTATCTTTTATATGTATATCTTAAAGAATATTCAAAACCTATTTATTCGGTTAATTGTTAACGCTGTTTAGTATTAGTTCACTTGGAAATGACTTGTATTATTAATCGTAATTTACTGAGTACCCACCATTTGGTTACATTTAAGATAGTCAACTGAATATCAACGAATACCCTACATTTCTCTTTCACTCAGTCAGTAATAATCAAAGTAGAACCTGGCGCATATATGCGGTACCTAACGTTTCCATACCACAAAATCACAACAGGATCAAATTAACAAGATTAATATCACAGGTGAGTTCAAAAAGAAAATAAAAGGACAATGAAATTTATAATCTCGGAGATAAAGAGTGGATGCACCCATGCAACTGTTACCTAATGTCTTAAACCACTGATTACGATTATCACCCGAACCCCAACCAGGCAGTCTGAATCTACAGACACGATTTGGATCGGTAATCAATAACCGGTGCTACGTTTCGGTTTGTTCGTCCTTATTTTCCTTTCAACCCACTCTTACATGATTAACTATTATGCATAGTGTTAAGTGGTGGTTCAACATACGTAATACACATGCTAACTACGCTAGTCAATGAAGATTCACAACCGCATCAACCGATTTGTTATTATTTGCCTAATACTCTGTGGTCAACCCCACTATTGTATACCTGGTTGTTTCATGATGCGCGAGCGTGGTTTACAACGTACACATCAAAAACAGCATGTCTTCTATTTTTATAGCCCATTTTTCACAGCCATACGTTAACACATGACATAATTCTGAGCAATTTGATAGTCCTATGCCAAAAGTCAAACGAGTTGGCAAAAGCTATCAAATCTTCTGAATTCGTGATGATTTCATCATAGATTGAATAAATCTGACGAGATTCCAAAGATAAGCAGAGGAGTTAATCCACTACTGATTTATCACTTACAGGCGATACAATAAAAGATAGATGGTTACATAAGATAGGTACAGAACAAAAAAAGCGACAGCAAACTATTACAACATAACTGCTTATGTCGTTCTTATAATGAAAGAGATGTCTTGTTCAGTAAATGCATCGTCAAATGAAGGTAATCTGCTTAAAAATATAATTGTCGCATTCATTGCTATGAATAAGAACACTAAGTTTGATACAACAGATAAAAATATAACCTTATTGACCAATTTATAACCTTTATAGCCACTTCTGAAAATTTATTTACTATCTTGTAAGTAACCCAATCATATTAATTAATGGTGGCTAGAATAGAGGCAGGTTGTAAAATAAGCAAGCAACATAAAAAAGCTACTACTAAGTCAACGAAACAATTTACTATTACATAAATGCTAATAATAAAGAAGTAGCAAACAAAAAATATCGTCGAAGAATAGTAGCATTTTCATTACAACACCGGTTAATAATGAATAGTAATTTAACCGTTATAACCAGCATACAAAGGAAATCGATTTATTCCATTCCATTAACTTTAAACGTTGAAACGATTTGAACTGTGATTAGCCAGTAACGTGAATCAATTAGTGATACTTAGAAACCACCTATTTTATCTTAAAGAAAGTATAATTTTGTTTGTCTTTCATTTTGGTACTGTTGGAAATGTTAGATACCCAGAATTCTCTTAGTAAATCTATTGTTTTTGTGATATATTTGTGAAAATTTTAACATATCGTTTTCACTCCATAATGCGCCCCTTCCACCTTCAGTTTGTGTTTGCCACTTAATAAGACGCTAAATCTTATTGGTTCGTTGTTTGTTTTAGCAAGGGATTTGTGACACTTCAAACAACGCTTTCTTTATTGTATACATACGCATGAGTTGAGTGTTCGTTACTTGTCTGATAGGCTGCCTGAAGAATCCGCGTTTGTTGCTAACGTTGGATTTTTTCCTCTAGTTAGCTGGCTGGGGCGCGGAGAAATAGCTTAGCTCACCTGCTGTTGTGTCGCTGGTCATACGTTCGTTAGGAGGTATCAAGGTGTCATCTTAATTTGCAAACCCTAGCAGGTACACTGGTCTGTTTAAATAGTAGCCAAATCTGAAGATTCAGTAGTCAGTCAGTTACAACGTAGGACTTGGTACATGCGTACATCAGTTCAAGTTGCCATGCCTCAATAAGCTGATAGAGATTAAATTGTCGGACCGAATCCCAGATTAGGGGAGGTAGTAATAGAGTAAGTACTAATGGAAAGGCATAGAAATCAGGGATGAGATTTCAAATAAAAAGTGATTCAGTAAAGAGAAAATTATGAGAAGCTCAAAAACTAGAATTAGGAGGAAGACAAGGAGTGGATGCACCTGCGCCATTGCAAACGATTTTGAGCCATATCACCCAAAGTCTCTAACCATTTGTTACGATCATCGCGTGGGCCCCAACCAGGTAGTCTGCATCTATTAACATGGCTCAGCCTAATTGTCAATGACTTCACGGATTGGTGCCATGTTTTCGTTTGGCCACCCCTAGCTTTCTTCCAGCCTACATTCATCGAGATAAGGTGATTCAAAATATAAATTAGTCACCTAAATAAAAACGCTTTTTATTAAATTTCATGTATGTATGTACTATTAATAATTAATTTGCCATACCATACCCTATAACAATCAAATTGGTCCACTTAATAACAACAATTCAACCTATTTATTAGGCACATGTAAATGTAATTGATTTTGAATATGACTTTCAATCTGTGCTGCAACGCAACCGCGTGGACCGAAGTAAGTTAGACAAGGTTCAAACTGGTGGCTCATTGTTTAAAAGCCAAGTGTATCAATCACTGAGCCACCGATAAATTTAATCTACAGAGAAAAAGCCTAATCATCCCACCCAGTAAGCGTCTTACCTTTAGAAGAGATTTTGACCCAATGATCAAAAGGTAAAAGCAAAATCTTAACCTTGGTTCAGGATAGGATCATGTAGGTATGATGCTCATCAATCCAATATTACAGTGAAATGTTTGTATATTGCTCCCTAGTTTGTAATAGTTTACCAGTTAACTTGGATCATGACTAAAACTATCCCGAAGAAAAAAAAAGGAAAACAAACGTGGAACAAATTTTCTGAAAAAAAGTAGTTCATACCTAAAAGTTTTTCTCCATTTGATATAACAATTCGTTGTGTTTCTGTATTATAAGTGAATTCACTACTTAGTTCGGGTTGCTGTACAGTTAAAGCAGCCATATGATTTGTAAATGCGCGTTGATGACGAATAGTTTCACGAAAGCTATTAGCTAACTTTTCGGCAAGATTATGTAATATTCTATACTGCTGATGCATATTTCTACATAGAAATAAAATTTAAAAAATATTACAAATTTGGGACAAATGTCAACTGAAAAATCAACGTTTACAAACAGGATATTTAAAGTACTTTAAGTGGAAGACAGAATTTCATCTTATCAATGAGAAGGTTCTTAATCGTTTCATGACTGACAAATGCGACGTTTATTGACAGAACCTTTAACACAAACTACATAACAAATGACAATAATTGCGAATAAAAATCTTACTAAATCCTCTTTATTGCGTTGTAAATATTGAAATAAACTGTTCAAATGAACTTCATATATTGTATAATTACAGAGTTGAATAAGTTATTAAAACAATCCTCATTTAAGATATGAATGTTCGCATGTGGCTTAACCAGGAATCTTATAACAATGCAATAGCCAGTCCATAATACTCTCTAGATGAGAATGTAGTCTATACAAGTAGGCTAATATTTAAGATATCAAAAGTGACCCATATTTTCATAACAGTCTGCCATAAATAACGTAAAACCTGGTACCGACCTGAGTTGCCACACCACATTATAATGGCGAGATGAACAAGTTAAGAGTTCTGGAAGAATTGTCAGATAGACGCGTTATACGTTAGTCGATTGGGACTAAATATGCACGATGAGATGAGAAAACAAAAATAAATATTCCCTAAGTGTGACTAATCTACCACATCAATATGATGAATGTTAACTTTCCTGTCTGGTACTCTGGGTGGAAATTCTCCTGGAAACCCACTTATATTTTAATAAAGCTATAACTGTTCCATGATAACATTTGTTAAACGCCTAATTACTTGTCTACTAGAGGTTGATTTGTGATAAAGGTATACTAACGGATATATAGGTAACTAAAGCTGCTGATATAGGAGCAGCATAAAAAAGAGTTTGGGGCAGTCAAACCAAAACATGGCATCAGTCCATGAAGTCATTGATTGCTGGTCGTATCGGTAGATGCGAACTACCTGGTCGGGGTCCGCACGAATGCTATGACCAGTAGTTGGAAACTTTGGGTGACATGGCTCAGAATCAGTTAAAGTGGCACAGGTGTGTTCACTTTTTGTATTCCCTTAAAATTGACAGCTTTAAATTATTTCACAACTATTTTTTCACACCCCATCTCTTCTCGCCCTGTGCCATAGTCTACAATGTTCATCCTTTGTTTTTATAATTATTATCATTGAAGTAACTTTTACTATGTGATATCAATCTCGCTGTGCGTTAGAGGTATGGCAACTTGGACAGATGCACACATGCACCAGGTTCCATGTTGATCATACATACACATGCATACAAAGCTATGAAACCGTCTAGGTGTGCTACGATTTTTATGCTATTAAAACCGCACATTTTATCTGATATCGAAGCCAGAAAGAATACTAAACAGGTTAATACACGATTAATATTTCTTATAAAAAAAAACGGCTTTTTCAAAGATTTGCAGCATATACGTTCATCAATATAACTATACATTTTATGTAGTATGTTTATGTTAAAGTGATACATTTCAGTTTACTAAAATAATCTGGGTTAATCTGAAACATTGACTAGTTTGACTTTTAAAAGTCCCATTTCCGTATAAACTATTCAAAAGATCAGTTTACACTAAAAACTTTATGATTAGTATCTTTAGTTTATCAAGTACATTTAGCAATGAACTAAGTTTCAATCACTATACTCACAACAAACGAAAATGAGTTTGAATTTGACATCACGAATTGATCTTGGTTAAACTACCATTGAAAACCAGGAGCTGGATGGCTGTTTCGTCTCAGTATAGGGCTCCTCAGTAATATGGGACTATCCCTACCTGAGGCCTAACCTAAGATCTTAGGCCACCATGCTGGCATCTAGCGCTAGCCAGCTGTTTAGCATATTTAGACGTTCAATGATGGTTTAAATAGGGTTAATTTGCTATATAAAATGCAACAGCTGCCACAACATTGAACCGCAAATAGAATTGTTTTAATTTTTCTCAAACAGCCTTTTATTGTATTATCGGAAGTGTCAATGCATTTTCCTTGGATCATAGTTGATTTAGCAGCAATCAACGATTTGAATACTTCAAAATCACAAATACACAACATTCATGCAAAGACACTTTGTTGCCTGCATTTGAATTATAAGACGGTATCAAAGCATGTCTTATCTAAAAAGTTAATTATTGCATGCCTAGTTTTGTAAAAACTTAGATGAATGACCTATAACGCTCATACAGTAAAACACAATATCGACGTGGTCTGAATAGGTGACTTCAATTCCGCGAAATATTTGAACACATTAAAGTTGGATGACAAAGAGGAAAGAAAGTTAGTATGTGAAATAGTACTTTGGAATAGAGGATTATTGTACTAGTCAGGAACGTAGTGGAGCTTCAAGTCTATCCGGCTGAAGTTCTGGAGATCGTGTAAACAACTGAAGTGCTTATCAAAGATAGATATTTTGGCGTAGACTGTTACCCTCCTCGAGATTAGTTTAATGCATTTTTTAAAGGAAAAAGATGAATAATAGTAGTTGTAATCCTATCCTAACTATATCCGGTATCGTTTTCATTTTAGTTGTTAGCACTATTTTTCCACCGCCATCTTTCTATGGCATTACTGCTTAGTCTGGTGTAGTACATTTCTTGATGCATCAAAGTACTGAAAAGCTCTTGTGTAACAAGGTTAAATAGAACTTAGTAAAAACGTGCACAGAGACCTCGTATGATGATAATCCTGACTTCTTCAACTAGACAAAAATACTGCAAGATACTAATCATACAAAATACAACAATGCTCTGTAGCTGGCTATAACAAAATAAATTAGCTTAATACCACCACCGTTTTTAAAATTAGAAAAATACTTACTTTAAACCGATAAGCATAGTTATGCCACGTATATATCAGACTTCATAATAACTGGTATGGAAATCGTATTTATGAAAACACATGTTTTTATAATGACAGTTAACTATTTTACATTCCCAAAAGATCGTTCAAAGAAAAAAAAGGAGTATGTATTTTTATGAAAACACAACACTCATGTGAAACAACAAGTTACAATACAAAACTCTCAACTTATTGAAGTGTGTAATCATTTTTCCCTATGAGCCTTTGTAATGGCCAGATTTTACTAATTATTTCTACGATTAAATCCTTATAGTTTAACATTGTGAAGTGCTAAACGGAAGAGATGAATTAAAAAAGTGATCCAATTGATACTGATTTTACAATCTGTTGACTATTATTATTAAGATGAACCATCTACCTAGAAAAAGATATGTTCCTTTATGGGACTGAACCCACATTGATTGGCATTATCGTTAAATTAAGAAGATCATAGTCACAAGTGACCACACATTACCGTCTAGTGATTACTGGATTTTACAAATCAACTGATATATGATGGTGGTTAACTTCTGAAATATCTTAATGATAATTATTACACATAAAAGTCATACAGACAATTCATTATGTTACAGTTCAATGTATTGTAACCAAACAACTGAACTGTATGTATGAAATGTTAAGTGATTAGACCTGGAAAAGTCAACTAAAACCAGACTTTAATAGTATAATTAGTGAGAAATAGCGGCATCGATTGATGACGACACTTTCATAAATTAAGAGTGCCTGAAGAGTTAATAGCAAATTAATTTTTAGTAGCTAACATCAATAACGACAGCATCAAGTATTAAAAAGAAATAAAATACTTTGTTCTCAGCAATCACGTATGGAGAAGCACTTTGTGGTATTTTAGTGTTTTGAGGCTGTACTAGTTAAGCTACAATGAAAAACAAAACACAGGAATCAAAAGAATGGATAAGGTAAGCCTGTCTACCAATTAATTGACTGGATATCACTCGCTAAATGCTTTGTTGACTAACCTAAACACACTGATCCGATCCTCTAATTCTTCGTCAACAGTTATATTTGCCGTTCCAAGCTTTTCTTCAATCATTTGTTTTGTACACTTAAATGTTGTTACACTCCAATGTTTCAAATGTTCCAAACGACTTTGGAAGTTGCCATTCTCATATAATTCAATAGGTCCTGCCAAATTACTAGAGGTATCTGGTAAACAAATTGAAAATTAATCACAAGCAGCACTTACTTTTTAAGGAAGATTTGTCCATATTGACTACATTGCTACCAGAAATAGGGCCTTGTGAATGGTCGACAAAATTTTCCGAGATACCGGTATTTGGTCCGTAATGAAAAGAAGGTGGATTAGGTGGTGCTGTAGTGTAGGAACTAGGCATAGCCCCTTTCATTTAATTGCATATACGTTTAAAAAATACAACTGAAAAACAATAAAGTGAACAAAACAGGCACTACGCAATGAGTTTAATTTAACAATACGAGTTGTGAGTTCAGTATCCAAATTTTAATTTACACTCAGTAGCACTACTCAGTACAGGATATGGTTCATAATGTCAGTAGACGATATTCACTAAACCAATTCACTGTTATTAAAAGATTCTAAATTTTGAATGATTCACTCAGAATAAAAGTTGAGTATGCAAACTTGATAACTCTCGAAAAATGATAGTCATGACACATCAACGTTTAGTGGAAAGCGTACACAAATTTATTGATCACTGCTCACTTCATTCAACTTACGGACATTTGAAACCATCCATATTATTGCATAAATCTGGTTTAAGTCACTAAAGTATTTCGTTTGCTGAAAAAAATGTAGTCAATTGCAATGACAGTAACTTATCACACATTAATGAGATTATACTTGAAAGTAAACTCGTCAAATGAAATCCATCTACAGTGGGTTTATCAACTATCGATGAATTTTTCACCTAGCGAAGAATATTAACCGCTTATTGTGCTAATATACGATGAGGAATCCCAACGATCATTAGACTTAATAATACATGAAGATTAGAACCAACTACATCGTTCGGTAAGCATAGTTAAGCATTTACCATTTGAAAAAAGAATGACAAATCCACGGGAACTTAGGGCGTGGACATAGAGAAACGCAAACAATTAGATTCCTTCAGCTGGAGGACATAACTCTTAAATGAACCACTTTGAAAAAGTTCTTTCGAAGAACTAAAATAAAATCGTACAAGGAAGTTACCTCCACCCGTACCCTTATATTTAGTTGCCTAAGAAAATAGGAGTAATAGCATACTTTAAAACATGTATTTTACTGATGACTCAGTCATTAGACGATTAACATTAAAGCACTTTAGCGAGAGACGACGTTAAAGTGCAAAACCTAAATAAAATTAGTTTAAAATAAATCAGGTGCTATAGACCAACTAAAAAAGTCACGAAACGTACTCACCCGATTCACGCGCTATCTTTGCCTTTCAATAACCGTTATATTTTCTCCAGTCATTTTGTGCTAACTTATCCTTTTGTCGAAGTGTCTTCGTGCTGTTCTGCTGTTCTACTCTTATAAAACTATCGACTTTTTGAAAGTAAACAACCCAACTACATAATACCTTTAAGGTGAAATTGATTATTTGAGATTTTATGTGATCCAAACTCGTGAAATATGAAGTTAGGATCTCCTTATTGAGCAAAGCGTGTAACAAAGAGAGTAGTTAGTACGTACATCGTAGATCAATAGGATTTTGGTCTGTTCTTAAAATGGGTAATGTTTTACCTGAGATAACCAAAGCGAGCATTGCATTCCAAGATAAGGAAACATTCTACCCTACTCGAGTGTTCACTCTCTGGTATGGGTTACATCACTGTAAAGAGCAGAGTGCCACAGGTGATAACTTTTTGGCAGGCTGGACTGTACCTTTTACGATTTTTTCAACATAGTCCACTCTCATTCGCTTTCGTATGAACCAGTGAAATGTAATTATATTGTATACATAATTTAGCTGAGGCCTTTAGTTCATTATGTGGATTATTTTCACGCTTTCGTTAAGATTACCATATTACGTTAAGGGAGAGATGTGATGACGTGTGTTTTAGTACTAGGTTGTACGTCTATACATAAAAACAAGAAACGCTATATCTATATCTATGTTGTGTCATTTTTTAACGTTTACCAGATCTACTGTGTGTGCAAATGAAAAATCGAGTACTTACATAATATTGCTTAGTTCTTTTCAAAAAATTTAGGTCATGCCATTTATTTATGCAGTGATATCATTGCGTAAGAGCCGTCATCTGTGAGTTTCAAAACAAGGCAAGCTACTAATGGAATAATCAAAACCTCCAAACGTCTTACTTCGTGATGATTGCGTCCTATGGTCTTGAAAATCCACTGGAGTGAGGTATGAATTGTGGCAGTAAATCCTTGCATAAATACTTATGATGATGTGTGTCACTGATAATAACTATGTTGTTTCACTGGTCAACAATAGCTAAGGACGCAGTGCGGCTGTCAACACGACATAACATGAAAAGAAATGCCATCTATACATCCCATCGTAGATTTGAAAAATTAATGCATGTTGTATCTCTGATAAGAATATCTTTTTTCTCATTCACCTCTGTCTTCCTACTCACTGAGGGTTAATCATTAGACTTATTCTAGAAACCGAAACGCAAAATGTGGTTGTATCCACGAGATTCGAAGCTATCAAGATGGTCGCATTAAACTTTGGGTTACCCGACCTACCACGGAACATGAAATTCTTCACAATCTAGTGTTAAACAATGTCAATAGGCCCTTTCCCTTTAAAATATTGTGACGGTTCAGGTATCCCTTAATTCTGTCGGATAAATGGGGTGAAGTGTAACCTACAATGACGTGATGTGTGTCTCCAGTCATTGACATTCACCAGCACACCGTCTAATCTGTCATAGGGCTTCATGATTCCAGAACAATTTGATGTCACCAAATGATCCTAAATATTTCTTGAAAAAACCTATTAGCCATGTTCATTAACCTCAAGGACAATGTACACCTCCAATAATACGTTGTTTTGGCATTTTTATGCTTGAGTACATAAGGTGCAGATTGTTGTGACCGTTTCGTTGTTGTTGATTTATATCATCTTAAATATGATCGACCAGTAAATTATTAATTTTTTGATTGTAGAACCAGATCAGGTGTATATATATGTGTATATATATATGTTCCAATATATAAATATTCCAAAAACTCAAAACAGATCTTGTCAGCTTCATGTGAGTTATTTTGGTGATACTATAGTGATGTCAAGTGAATCCAACAGTTATTTAAGTCTACTGCATGAACAACATTCACATCCAGAAGACAGCATGCCAGACTTATCAGTGCAGTTAGATAAGCATGAAAGTCCTGTTTCATGCGGCCAGAAAACCCTACGTGAGAATCAGTTAAAAATAGAATCAGCAAAAATAAAGATACAAGAGGTAGTCAAAAAGGTTGGATTGCTGCTATGAAATGGAAGTCTCCAAAATACTAGCGGAGGAGGACACATGACATACGACCCATGTGCTTTAACGAAACTTGCTGAGAGATACTTCGAACTTCCAAAGCCAGAAATAAGAAAATTCGACAGATAATTATGAAATCATTTTGGAAAGCTGTAGGGTATACGACAACTGACGGCAGTAAACGTCTGAACTACTTAATTCAGTTCTGCACATGTGAACGTTGTATTATACTGAATGACACAGAAGGCTTTATGTTGGCTGAGGATATTTTGAAAAAGGAAATTTGGCCATAACTACATGGTTGCTGGAGCCTTAACTGATGAAATAATTGATTAAATACCAGTTAAGAACGACGACTAGGCAGGGTTGACTGACCAAGTTTGCTAAGATTAGGCAGGTGATGCTAGATGAGAAGCAGTATGGATTATGGCAATATCTTTAAGATATAGACCTGAGGAGATGCGTATATAAGCTAATAGGATAACTAGTTGATTACAATGCTCCTAAAACATACATTCACATATGCATCAGACCCTCCTTGTTTATCGATAATGGTGCCCAAGTATGTAAAGGATTTTACATCTTTCAGAATTTTTCCGTCAAGTGATATTGGGTTAGTGTTGGTTGTTTCGTATCAGAGAATCTTGTTTTACTTATTTTTGTATATCTTGAGGCCTACTGCTGCCAAGGCTGCTGCTGCCTTGTCCGTCTGCATTTATTGCTGTAGGTGGGATAGGAGAGCTGGATCATCCGCAGTCTAAGTCATCTAGTCCCATCGATGTTGTTCACTGTATTCTGAGATCGTCTTAAAATGTTACGGTCTTTATGATCCAACCAACTACCAGTTGGAAGAGGAAGGGCGACAGTAAGCAGCCGTGTCTAACACCTGACGTCACTTCAAATAAATTAGTGATTTGACCTTCATGCACGATTATACAGTGCAGTCCGTCGTAATAGTTCCGTATGATGTTAACTATCTTCTCAAGTACATCACGATGTCGAAGAAGGCTCCATAACACTATCCAATCCACGATGTCAAATGCTTTTTCGTAGTTGAGGAAGTTGATGTAAAGGCGTGAATTCCGTTCAGTTGAATACTCGACAATGAACCGTGGGATAACGATTAAGTCGATACACAATTGATCCTTGCGAAATCCAACTTATCGATCTCGACATTGTGCGTCAACTAGGTCTTACTTTCGATTCAATAACACTATTGAAGACTTTTCTAGGTGTCGAAATAAGGGTAATACCTCTGTAGTTTTTGCAGTTGCTAAGATCTTCTTTTATTGGTATCTTGATGAGGTATCCTTCTTTCCAATCTGCTGATACTTGTTCTTACTCCGAAATCTTTCTGAAGAGAATGTGAAGTATCTTTGCAGTCGCTTTTATATCTGTCTTCAGTGCTTTAGCTGGTATGTTGTCTGACCCTGCTGACTTGTCATTCTTGATTTGCAGGGTGGCCATTTTGATTTCTTTGACTGTTGGTGGGTCGGTGTTTATGGGAAGATCCGTTGTTGCTGCTTCGATGACTGGTGCGTTCAGTGGGGCTGGTCTATTTAACAGTGTTTCGAAGTGTTCTACTCACCTGTTTCGTTGTTCATTCACTTCAGTGATTAGTTTTCCAGTCTTATTCTTGATTGGCCGTTCTGGCTTACTGAATTACCCAGCTAGCTTCTTCATTGTATCGTATAAGTGCTTCATGTTTCCTTCTCTTGCAGCATTTTCCGCTGTCATTGCTAGGTCCTTAACATATTTCTGTTTATCCGACCTGATACTCTTCTTCACTTGATCGTTGACTTCTGTGTATTCGGCCTGTGTTTTGGCTTTATCTCTTCTTGTCCGGCTGTTATTAATTGCTAACTTTTTTGCTCCTTCCTTCTCTGAACTTATCCAGAGTACGAACAGAAATCCATTCTTTATGGTGTTGTTTTATGAGATACAAAATCTTTTGACATGTTGAAGTTGTTGTTTCTTTAATCTCTTTCCAGTTGTCCTCCATATTAAATTCATCTTCTTCTAGTAGATCATGGAATGCTTGGAATTCATTATTGAGAATTAAATTCGTTGCGTTTGTTAGTATCACGAAGAAGAGCTGTGTCAAACTTTTGTAATACTGCTGCTCCCGTTTTCCAGTGCTTCTTGAGCTGCAGTTTCATTCTAGTTGCCACCAGATGATGATCTGAAGCTATCTCAGATCCTCTCCTTACTCTTTCGCCTTTCATGGTTGTTCTAAACTCCTTATTGATGCAGATGTGGTCTATTTGGTTTCCGTAATGTGGTACGGTGAAACCCATATAGTTTTGTGTAAACGTTTGTAGGAGAATATAGTGCCACCTATAATCATTTTGTTGAAGCAATATAGGTTTGATAACCTCTCACTGCTTTCGTTTCTTTTTCTCAGTCCATGTCATCCCATGATGTCTTCGTACCCGGTGGTGTCTATTTCAACCTTGGCGTTGAAGTCTTCCACCAGTATGGTCAGGTTTTTAGCTCAGCATTTATCGATGGTTGACTGCAGCCTTGTGTAGAACTGATCATTGTCGTCTTCGTGGCTGACGTTGGTGGGCTCATAGCACTGGGTGATATTCATTGTAATCCCCTACTTCTTGGTCTTAAGTGATGCTTTAATCATCCTAGGTCCATGATGTTCCCATCCTGTAAAGGCTTTGCATGCTTCTTAGGACAACATCAGTGCCACTCCTAATTAGTGAGGCGTTTTCTTTTTCGTGACTGGAGTATAAACGTACTTCTCTTGAAGATAATCTTCACTATCCAGCTTGCAGCCAATGGGCTTCACTTATTTCAAGTATCATCAGGTTGTATCTCTTCATTTCTTCAGCTATTTGCATGCTTTTTCTTCTCTTCTACATCGTGCGGACATTCCATGTACCTACATTAATGGTTACTCTGGTTATCATAAGCGACATCAACCTCGTGTTTTCTGGAAAAACTCGGCTTTCACCATGAGGTATCATAACAGACGTTACAACTCCCATGGTAGAGTTAAGGTCATTATAAAGGTTTTTACTGGTTGGCATATTTTAGCAAGGTTATTGTTTAACGAGATAGGGTTGCTAACCCCATGTCCAACCATCCTCCTTTATTTGGAATTACGACCGGCATTAATCATAAAGGGGCTCCAGGTAGAATTTCAATAACCTCAGTATCACAGAAATTAAAAGTACACTGGAAATTGTTTGCCAGCAAAATCTGTAAGATGAAAGTTATTTTAAAGATAAAGGCCTGTCGATTGTAGATAGAACAGCGCTCGAAATCACGGAGAATTCTATTACTTTAAGAGGTCATCATTGTTGCTTATCGCTTCATCGGAAAGATTCACAGTTGGTATGGACGAATAATATGCCGTATTGTTTGCATCGTCTGAACGCTTTACACAAGTGACTAATTACCTCAGAAGACTTGACTTGACGCCGTTATAAGAGAATATGTGGAAATGGCATGATTATTAAAGGATAGGTCTAATGTATGGTACTTACAACATCACCCTATTGTTCATCCGGCAAAACTAGACTAAACTAGGATCGTGTTCAAATGCGCAGCTAAGCATGAAAGACGACCACTAAACAACAGGCCACTCTCTGGTCCTAACTTTATTATTCGTTACCGGTGTTATTCTCAGATTTAGACAAGAAAGAGTACCCGTAATGTTTAATATCGAAGCAATGCTTCATCGGGTTAACGTACCCAAGTATGACAGAGGCGCTCTGTGTTTCCTATGGTGGACAAATGGCGACTTTTCCAACAGTTCTGAAGAGTTTTGTATGACAGTTCCCCTGTTTGAAGCGAGGTCTTTCCCTAGTTAATATACGTGTATTCCTAATTATATTATTGAAAATAACAGGAAATATTATGACGAAGAAGTTGTGACCTGACTTCACGCAGCTTTCACAAATGCAATTTCTTAATTAGCACTCCCATCACTAAAACAACGTGTCAAATGGCAACTCAGTTGGATAGGTTATCAAAAGGTGGATTCAACTTAATTAAATGGATTAGTAATGATTCACTGTTGGCCAAGTTGTCATCTGAATTTAATTGTTTCAGGCCATCTGTGCAGACCAGCCATGACGATCGCATTATTTATCGGGCTTTGGGCATAAGTTGAAGCATGTGCAATAATACCTTTCGTTTTCATGTCCGTATTGTCGATGTACCTATTACATGTCGTAACATTTTATCATTTGTCGCCTAGATATTCGATTCTACAGGTTGCTTAGAGCCTATTATTCTTCTAGCAAAACATATCCTTCATAGCTTACGCAAGATGAAGCTTTCTTGTGATTATTTAGTGTTGGAAGAATTAAAAGTTTGGAAAAAATGTCAAGAATATCTCAAACAAGTAGGACAAATAGCATTACTTCGGTCATTAGATGCACCTGAATGTACTGAGACTGAACTACATATGTTTAGTGATGCCTCTAATAACGGAAACGGAGCTGCAAGATATCTACTAATCTTAAGGCCATAAAGTATTAGAGAATGTCGACTGAGATTAGCTAAAGCTGAAATGGAGCCCATTAAAGTCACATATACACCACGTATGGAACTAGAGGTTGCAGTCTTGTCTGTGAAAATCTCAAAGGTTATATGAACAGAGTTGACTGTTACCATACTTAAAACGATTTATTGGACCGACTCCCTAGTCATACTACATAGCATAAACAATGCTTCCAAGAGATTTCCAACGTTTTTTACTAACAGGTTGGCTTATATACATGAACAGACGAGGCCGTCAAGATTGAATTCAACCAAGCAGATGTACTTTCCAGAAGGATCATAGCAAACCAAGAGCGAAGAACAAAACAATGACTTAGTGGTCCAACCTTTCTATTGCAGAGAGATGTTCAGCAGCGACAACACCAGTGCATTGATGTATGCTCTTATGCAAATTACGTGTCAGTGGATAAAAGTTCGTATCTGACGGAGAATCAGCTTACGTTTTTGGCTTGACTGAACTCTGTGAATCCATGGATGAATTTACAACGAATAATTTCTTAGCTTATGCGCTATAAGCACTTCTTGATGAACAAACTGACTAATCGACAACACCCTATATATATATATATATATATATATATATATATATATATGTCCCAATGTATGAATATTCCAAAGACTCAAAACAGTCTGTTGACTTAATCTCTTTCGTATGCAATATTCGGGTGGATCTAAAGCGATATCAAGTGAATCCAGCACTGTTTTAAGAATGGTCACACTATACAACTTCTTTAAAAAATAAAATACAACGAAGCAAGAACTTCTCAGTTGATTGACCTCCTAGTTTCAATCTGCCACTGCTGTCACTGAATTGACAGTTCGACCTGTAAATTTAACTAAAAAACTATCAGGTTACTATGTGGGGAATTTGAATTGAAGAGTAATTACAACTGTTTTTTTCTCACAAAACCTTTTAGTAAGATGTAAATATTTACTTACAGATAGATCCCCACCATAGCTGTCCTAACTAAAACCATATATATGTGGTCATCACTAAAAATCAAGTTTAACTAGTAGTTAGATCGCATACCTGTATGCTACTGGAATGAAAAACTAGCTTCTTCGTCGTAAGAATTTTATCGTAAAAAGGGTGATTAGGCTGCGGACCCCATGATATTTTACTCACAATACTGCCATCCTGAATGTCGTGGCTTTAACTTTGTTCCAGCGTTCACAAAGTCATAAAAGTAGTTAATGCCTCATTGGTGACTAGTCTTGATAGTTTTACTCGGGGTGAAAATGCCTAGTATTTCCAGAGCTTGGTTATTGTACAAACAGTAAATCCATTGATCCCTTTCCTGAGTTCGCTGCTTTTAGTGATGACTCAATTGCTAAACAATAACCATTATAAGGAAATTCGTCTATCGTACGGCGATCGGCGATCCTGCACTGATGTTGTTACACTGCTAATTACAGCGGTCACGCAAATATTGGGTGAAAAACACGATCTATTTTCTATTCTCTATTGAACACATTTTAAACCAAGGTCCATACAAAGGTATCAAAATGTAAATTTAGAAAATTGTAAACTAGGTGGAATCACCCGGTATAAGCACCAGTTTGGTCCTTAGTAGTAGCCGGCATTAACTCATTTTTGCAAAGATATGTGGGCAGTGCAAAGTCTCTGCAAGGTATAATGCGAAGTTAAGACGACCATATAGAACGTGATTAATAACTTAGAAATCTACATTGTACAATGTATCATATATATTTATAACATTTTTGCTTGCTAAGCGGAATGCGCGTTTTAAATAGGACGGAATCAGCTCTATATTGACTGTACATGAGGGGATTGTAACCATAGTGATCTGTCAACCAGTTAATGCAGCGCGACCGAATACCATAATGATCGGGACGATCATGAAGAGTAGAACCACAGTAAATACAGTCAAATGACCAGTGAAGAGTAACCTATGAGTTCATAAGAAACATAAACATGATTTTAAAAATATCATTAACATCAGTAGATTGATAAAGCTACTTAAAAACTATATCGATGTATAAAATTAAAGTAGCATGAGACAATGCAGGTCACTTACTAACTATGGATTCTAAATACACAAGTATATATCAATCACTTTGAATGACACACAAAATTAACATATCTCATACGATAACAATTACTATATTAACAATTACAGAGACGAACGATAGAAGTAGTCAGTGAATATGCTACATTTAGTAGCATCATCAAATATATAGAAACTTGTATTATTCAAGAGAATATGGACCCAAAGAAAACATATAAGTTTACACAGATGCAAACTTACTTTAAGTGGAGGTTTTCTAGTTATATGAGCGACAAGAAAATTCATAGCTATATCTTCACAATTGAAATAATTATCAACCATGTTCCGAATATCCAGAGACATTTCCCATGTGTAAGCAAAAGCATAATACTGAGACAAAACGAAAAAAAATTAAGGTTCCTACAATTTTACGAAATACATTATCTTATCTTAAAATACACCTAGCAATTAAGGGCAAATTCCCTTCCTAGTAATTCGAAGTTAAACAGTCTGTGCAACAATGATAGTTTTCTAGGCTCTTATTGAATGTGTCGACTATTATTTCCGCAATAAAAATCCCAAATCTGAGAACCATCGACCCATGAAGACACCAATTGTTGAAGATAGCTATCTTAGGAGGTTAAAACTTTTTGGTGAGGGACCTTGTAGCTGGGAATCTCAAGTAATGTTCCATTAATTCATTTTAAACAATATTCTATATGTTTAGTTTCTCTTTACTAAAAATTATTATTTCGAAAGCTTTTATTTTCGGTGTCAGTTTCCAGGGTAAACTAAAGTGATGTAAATGTGTGCCAGATCTTCTGTTGTTAACAATTAACTGACATAAAATAATGTACATTTATAAAACAACTATGAACAACCATAATCAGTAAATAACGATAAGGTGAAGGTAAAAAGAAAACAACATTGAATAGTGCATAAAAGTTTTTTTATATGAAAACCGCAAGGTTAGACATCAGCTTTTGAACAGAACTACTTTTAAAATCAGAAAGACATACGCTAATGACAGTTAAATCTATTGTGTGTTTACATTAAACAAAAACATGTGCACCTTCACATATATATAAACGAGTGCCTAATCTTAACATCAATCATAGATACGAAGATTACACATTTACACATGAGGGCTACCGTATTTGTAATTTAGACACTCAAGCAAGAAGAACATAATCTACAATCTTATTTCCTTTAATACGTTTAATTGGTGATCTGATACTGAATTATATTATACATATAACTGAGTTACGTCCTGATAATGAAAATAATTATTATTGTTACAAATAATGCAACGTTATGAAAGTTGACCATACAAAAAGGAATACCTTATGAAAAAATGCAGCTCCAGTAAGAACCATCGAGAATTCACACATATAATCAGAATTATAAAACCATGAATTATCAGAAGAATTCCAAAAATGAGCTCGAGCTGGAAAACCAACCAACTGGTCACGATGTTCACGCCAAACACTGAAATGTTTGAAGATTATTTTATCAAGGAACGAATGTTTCTATGGTAGCGAACTATAACATACGAGAAACAGCGAACGAATAGAAACTGTCTACTGATCATTGCTTATTACTAATCTTAGGGAGCTCAAAAAAAGGTGTTAGTCACAGGTGAGCAGATTATTATCAGAATGAGGTTTATGGAAATCATTTGATTTGAAAACATTTGCTAAACAACTGAAAACTATAGGGCATTCAGCGACTGTTTCATCTTATTATAGGAATCCCTAGCAGTGTGCGACGAAGAACATGTCGGATGTCAGACCCACGATTTCCAGGCCTCATGTCAACTGCTTATGTTTAGCATATTAATTTGGAATTCAATTCAGAATTCATTAAGATCGTATTTTGTGTTAGTTTGACTAACAATACATTTTAAACAACTCATTAACGAATGGCAGACTAGTGTACACATTTTTGAACCAAACATTTGTAATATGAAGTTTACAAATACTAACCGGTTGTTCTGACAAAGCACAAGAGAGAGAAGAGTTTTAAATTAGTGTATTATACGGAGTACTTAAAAGATTTACCAATCGACTCTGAATAAATGATATTTTTATTTGCAAAAAATCACAGATTAAGTCAACGTTGATAATTGGAATATTTGTCGAACATGTATACAAAGAGAAATATTTGTGTGCACATTGAAATTACCGAAATCCAAAAATAATTTCATCATGACGTAATTGAATATCATCATCTACGGATAGTACTGCATCTGTTTCTATTAAATCATACGGTAAGAATCGGTTATTTAAACTATTGTTTTGGCTAAGGATAACCTGTTAAATGATAATAAACAGAAAGCAATTAATGCATAACAGAATAATTCCAATGTTCAATAGAAATGACAATTTAAAGTATTAGTATCAATTTGGCAAAATTTGAGATATTAAACGTAAAGTTTAGTATTTAATCAACTAAATATAAAACACTTTAGTGCAACTTGACGACTTAACTACAGAATCGAAACTACCTTTAGTTAATTCCTAATAAAAATTCGGAATTCCCTGTACATGGTTTAATAATGAAGAAGATAACCAAGAAATGATATTACAACGTAATCGTTACAATGTGAACGGATACAAATAATTGTCATGTCAAAACGTCAAATCGTTGTAAAGCAAACGTTCACAAACCTAGGATATAGGTAGGAGTGAACAAATAAGAGACAGCATAAATAATATGTTCATTAGTAATTAAATAACTGGTGCATTAGAAATCATGCAGTCATTTCCTATAATGCCAAAGAAAACGGGAACTCTGATATGGTCATACGAAGATCGGTTATAATTTGTTCTGTATTAACCATAAATCAATCTATTTTGTGTAACAACGAAAATTAGGGAACACTGGACAACTGTTTCGCTCCAGTACAGGACGCAGCAGCGAACCATAAATTGAAACTAGTATTAATCAGGTTTCGCAGTGAACGCTTAGAAATAAGTAACACTGGGCAGATCGGCATCCAAAGGTAGGAGTCGCGCACCAGTCAATTTCAGTCAGAGCAGTCAGATACAACGCAGAACTTCGTACGTACGTACATCAGTTCAGGTTGCCATACCACATCAGCACAGAGACGCAACTGTCAGTTCAAATCCAAGAGTGATAGCGATAGTAGAAGTATTAGCAGTAATGCAGAAAATTAGGGAGCGAAGATATGATTCGAAAAGTATAATTCAATGAGATAAATTTGAAAGGAGAAAGATAGAGAATTCAGAAGGTTAGATTTTGAGAGAACACAAAGAGTGGATGCACCTGCGCCATTGCAAATGATTCTGAGCCATGTCGTTCAAGGTCTCTAACCACTGATGACTTTCGTCTCGCGGACCACAACCACGCAGCCTACATCTACCAACATGACTCAGTCTGCTTGTCAGTGACTTCATCGATTTCTGCCATGTTTTGGTTTGGCCGCTCCTAGCTTTCTTCCAACCTATTCCTACGCCGCAAAACATAGCTCGTCGAGGCAGTCGGTAGTTAGACATGCGTAACACATGTCCCAACCACCTCAACTGATGAAGTTTCAATACCTCATCTATTGATTTGCCTTCCTTTCCTAGAACCCGTTTTCTAACGACAGCATCGCTCACTCGGTTGTCCCACGATACTCGAGCAATGCTTCGGAGACACCTATGATCGAAGACCAGTAACCTACGAATATCCTCTACTCTTAACGGCCATGTTTCGCTACCGTATAGTAGGACAGAGCGAACTGCTGCACGGTACACTCGTCCTTTGGTTAGCAAGCGGATATCTCGCCTGCGCCATAAGTGACGCAACTTGGCAAAAGCCAATCAAGCTTTCTGTATCCGTGCTGAGATTTCGTCAGTCACCAGGCCATCAGCACTGATGAGACTCCCCAGATACGTGAAGCGGTCTACACGCTCGACTACTTCACTTCCTATCACTAGTTCAGGTGCCGATGCAACCCAATCCTGAAGCAACATTTTGCATTTCGAGGGGGAAAACCGTATCCCGAACATGCTTGCATTGTTTTTTATCAGCGTCTTCACCAAATAGGACTATGTCATCAGCATACTCTAAGTCAGTAAGCGAGGCTCCTGGTAGTAAGTCAACTCCTGAAAAGTCAGACGAAGACATGGTTATATCTAGGAGCATGTCTATGACAAAATTAAACAAGAATGGGGACAGTGGACATCCCTGACGGACACCACTTGAAGTGAGGAATTCCAATGACAGTTCGCCATAAGCTCTCACTCGACCTGTAGTTTTAGAGTAGAGAGCTTGTACAAGGTTAATGTACTTCTTTGGTACACCTTTCAATGACAGACACTGCCACAGAACCTCACGATCAACAGAGTGGAGTGCCGCCTTTAGGTCCAGGAAGACAATTATTGTAGGACGCCTAAATGTGTGTCTGTGTTTCAGGACCTGTCGCAGTGTGAAGATGTGGTCTATACAGCCACGTCCAGGTCTAAATCCAGCCTGGTTTACTCTAGTCTGCTCTTCACGAGCTCTAGTTAGGCATCTAAGTACAATCGAGGCTAATAATTTAGAAACTATATTAGTCAGACTGATTCCCCTGTGATTGTCACAAGAAGATTTTTGTCCTTTCTTATAAATTGGGACACTCAGGGATTGAGACCAGTCAGATGGTATTACGCCCAGTTCCCAGATTCTACCTAAGATTTCAGTCAATCTAGCTGCTAAAACTGAACCACCATCCTTAAACATTTCAGGGGTAAGCCTATCAGGACCTGCTGCTCTACCTCGCTTCAGATTTCCTATAGCCTTCTCAACTTCATAAAGACTAGGAGGAGTTAAGTCGATTTGCCATTCAGGATGACTGGGGATCGTGGGCAACTGAAGTGTGGCTGAAGGCCAGTTGAACTGATCCCTAAAGTGTTCTGCCCATCGGTCCAATCTCCTGGACTGAGAATGAATCATAATCCCATCCTTTTCCGAGATAGTCTCACTGACATTCGGATCCCTAATACCAGTTTCGTTGATAAGTCGAAAGAGTTGCCTACTGTTGCCTATCGCCGCTGCCTTTTCCATCGTTTTTGCTATCACCACCCACCACTGTTCACGGTCGTTGTGTAGGCTTTTTATCAGCCTGCGCTTAAGCTCACTTCACTCTTCATCATGTTCAGAGCCAGGTGGGATGAGTTTACGAGCATCCATCAAATCGGTGGATGCTATTGAAATCCATGGCTTCATCCTAGCCTTATGATTTACCTTACTAGCAGATATCGTTGCTGTTTTCACAGCCTTTTTGATATCATTTCAACCTGCTTCCGGATGGGAATCACTTACATAGTCGCCTGTTTTTTTAGTTGTTCCTGAAATATATTCTTAGCTTTATTATCATTAAGTAAAACCCTAAAAGGTTTAATTGCAATGTCTCTCCTACGTCCAGTAAGCCTCAAACAAATACGCGCTCGCATTAAAGCATGATCTGAATCTAAACATGTGCCCCAGAACGAGCGACAGTCCTCTATCGAACCCCTCCATCGGTGGCTGATGGCGATGTGATCTAGTTGGGTCCAACGTTGAGACGATTTCGCGGGTCGCCAGGTCAAAAGATGCTTTTCCTTATGCCTAAAGTTAGTATTCGCTAGAAACAGATGGTTATCTGAGCATAGTTGCAACAGACGATCGCCATTATCTGTTCTGTGAGCCGCGACACCATAACATCCACCCAAGTGTCTCTCATTTTCACTTAGTCTACCTACTTGAGCATTAAGGTCACCAGCCATTATAACTAGATCAGAGCGCCTAGCTTTTTGGAGGAGGTCCGTAAGCTTGCTGTAAAACTCATCTTTCACCTCGTCTGAACTGCAGTCAGTGGGGGCATAGGCAGATACGACAAAGAGGCAACGACGAGTGTCCCTATCTTTCCGAGTCCTAACTGTCCCGTTCAGTCGGACAGCGCACAAGCGACTATCTACAGGGATCCAGTCTAGGAGAGCTACTTCTGCCCTACGACTCAATGCTATACCTACGCCAGCGAGACCCCAGGAAGCAGCATCCGGGCTACCGGATACACGAAGAGTAAATTGGGCTGCTTCTTTATTTTGATACGGTGAAATCAGGTTAATGATTTTACTAGGATCCTGTATGCGCGTTTCCGAGACGCAGCATACATCGATTGAGTGAGATTCCAAAGTCTTAGCTAAGGAAGCCTGTTGCTCTATTTGACTCAATGTCAGTACATTAAAAGCTCCAACATATAGTCTAGAACGGGGTTTCAAGAGATCAGAAATGACTTTTCGTGCACTGGCATCGTTTGCATTAGCGGTGCAGTGACATGAAGAAATGTAAGTAGAGTTAGTCGTAGAGATAAGAGAGATATTATGAGGTGTAGAAAGGATTTGATTTTGACCAATTTGGACTCTCGTGCTTTTGCGGGTATGAGGGCGGTTGTCACTTCCCGGCTGCCCACACCGTGGAAGGGTGTTTCTTGAGGAACCTGAAAAAGAAGGCAGATTAGTGTTGGTCTTAGAGACCTGAGAGCGTGACCGCAGAGCCCAAGGGACAACTGCTTGAGGCCTGTCACGCACGGCCTTTTTATGAAAAGTTTTTTGAGTATTAGCTCCGCACTTAAAAGCCCTTAGTGGGCACCCTTACCGCCGGAGACTGAAATCCGTGAGGTAGGGTGAGGTGTGACATTTTTAGGGTCGACCTTTTCTAACCCCTCCTTCCTTGTGAGAAGGCAGCATCGCTGCAGATGCTGATTGTCCGAGGGAAACACCTTACTGCTGTCACACCCCTTTGCAGTCAGCAGTACGACTTCGCCCTCAGACCTTGAGTAGCTGCTTTTAGTCTCATCGTTCTCCAATCGACCTACCTAGCATGGTAGAACCTACAGGAACATATGTTCCAGCCAGTATAGCTCGGTTGGGTCATCACGATAGGCAAACCCGACCACCACGACAAGGTAGCAGCTACGGTCGGGTACCAGTCAATTTACGACATAGCATAACGATCATTTAATATTGTTGATGATAACAGTGGCACTCCTGATATATCTGGTTCCCATTAGTCACAACTTCTCAACAGAACTTCGAGACGATATAGAAATAAGTCACCAGTGAACTGACTGTAATAATGGTTGTAATCGTTAGTCTTGTTTAGTAATTTTTTTACCCCATTTCCTTTCCTTTCGTTCGCCTTTTGTGCACAACTATTTCTACAGTTACCTATATAGTTCTTCTAATTTTTAAACTGTTACCGTAGACTTTGACACAGAAATGTGCTGTCACATAGTTTACGGAAGTATCTAACGAGTTTAAACGCCTTAGGTACCTCATAAAGTAAGATTTGTAAACTACATTGTTTGTGTTGTCACTATTGATAATACCATCTTGAAAACAAAGCTTTTGTTTTGATTAAAATGCCTGATCCTTGAACGGATTAAGTAGTAATAATGATTACTACTTAACAAGAGAAGATTGCAATAAGGTGCCTCAATCTTATTATCTACATTGTTTAGAGAAACCTTGAAGTAAAACAACATCCTATGAATTCATAGAAAAAATACACTGAAATGGCAATATGTTCATTAATCAAAAATGATAAAAACATCCTATTATTGTGTAAGTTATTAGGTAAAATAATGTGCAAGAATAGAAGACCAATTAGGTAAAGAATAATTTTCACAGCTGATTTTTCGATTCTTATTTCACTTAATGTTCTTTTACAGAAAAAGCTAGTTTACTCTATGGAAAATAAGTTAGAAGTGAAAAACTTCTCCAAATTAATTAATATGACGATCAATGGAAATAAATCACTCGGATAACAAACAAACTATTATTACAAGAAACAACTATAATTACCTATTTCGGTACACAAATTAATACATTTGTTTGTTTGTAGTTGTATATTACAGACAAGATTTAATTAAACTACCGGCAGAAATCAAGAAACACTGAGCAACAAGTATATCAAAATATGGAACTCAACAGTTCCCCTACAACCTTTTCGGGAAAAAACGAACTCACAACCGCAAGGAATCTCGGCAAATGCTTCACTTTTGGACCATTGGGGTGGCACGCAACAGTTTACTTTTCATTATCTATTGAAAACATGACCGAACTCCAATGATCATGGCTTCAATTAGGCCTGAAATTTTTGATTTCAATCTTCCATAATGTCATGGATACGCAATTTTGAGGCGCCCAATATCAAGACGAAATAACTATTCAATACTTCCTAGACTTTATTGGTTTTCTAACTACATTCTGGTCATGATGTAAAACTACAAAGATAAATAATCTCCACAAACTAATACACTATAACACTAATTACTACATTTATCTAAATCGGTTACAGTTCGGTGTAAATTATTAACAAGCAAACTAGAGAGAGAAAGAAACCTATAGAAAATTTTACCAAATTAAAAGATTTCCCAAGAATTAATATATTTCAATCAAGATTCCACAAAGTCCTTACTAGTTCCGAAGAAATTAGCACAGTGGGTGTTTGACAATACGACAACCAAAAATTGCTATGATCGACAATACCATATGTATACCATATGAGGATGAACAAATTATCAAGTATTTACTTACTTTAATTGGGACATGTAACTGTGGCCAACTAAGATTAGGATTTGGTGGGACAGGATTATTCCATATGACCAAAATTGAATGCAAATACGGTAGATTTAGAAAACTTTCTAATGTCTGACATAATAAGTTAAAACGATCATAAGTAAGTACAACAACTAAAAAAAAAGAAGAGGAAGAAGAAATAAAAGCAGATAAACCAGTGAATCAATAAACAAGTATTGTAATTGGGTGTTGTGGAGATTATTGAATGCTAATTCGATATCACTAATTTATCTGAATTAGACAAACACTGAAAACCAGGAAGCAGTAAACATTATTGTACTAAGAAAGGTATATTTGGGATGTGTTTGGCTTACATTAAATTTAAAATGTTATTTCAGGACTGGTTTGCATCATTGCCTAGATTGGTCATAGGGAGTGACGTTGACCACTTCACCTATCTCAGGAAGTCTAGTTACCCTTGGTGAGCCGGTACCTGACAAAATCTCAACACGGATTCAGGAAACGTACTCGCATTTTACCAACCTATATCACCTGTAGTTTAGGCGAGATATCCGCCTTTCAATGAAAGGTCACGTGCACTGCGTGGTAGTCCGCTCTGTTTTAACTTATGGGTGCGATACATGGACTACAAAGATAGAAGACACACCTAGGCTCCAAGTCTTGGATCATAGAAATCTCCGTAGTATCACCCATATATCATGGAATGATCGAAAAAGTAATACTGATGTCAGTCACAGAGTATTAGAAAGGCATAGCAAATCGGTAGATGAGGTCGTAAACCTTCATAGACTGAGATTGTTGACATGTGTTGCGTGTTTCCGACAACCACATGCCTCGTCACGTGACGTTATCTGGGGTAGGGGCGGCCAAACCAAGACATGGCATCAGCCGACGAGGTCCTAACCTGTTCGTATGATATATATTGGTAGATACAGGTTACCTGGCCAGCGTCCGAGTGGTAATTGCGGCCAATGACTGAAGATACTGAGTGATATGGCCTGAAATCGGTCACAATAGCGCAAGCATATCCATTATTTAACTTCTAGTTTTTCAGTTTCACTATACACATCATCACTTCATTCCTTCCTGTCAAATTATTTTGTGATGTTACAAGTATAAACTTAGTTTCGTGCTAATGTGTAATGGTAGTTTGAACCCATGTGCATGTGTCAGGTTCCACGTAGTTGATAACTGACTAAGAATCAAATATGAACTAGCAACAATAGTTTTTTCAAAACTAGGACGCGGGTTCGAATCCCATAACATCCTTTAGAATGCATGTACGCCTTACTTGCCAATATCAATAAGTATAAAATCTAGGTCACGCAGGGTTCATTATCGACTGTTTCCAACTACCATACACTAAAAAACTACTGCACATAACATTGAGTCGCTTAAAATGACGTCCATATCGCGGCTTGATTAATAGCATTCGATTAGTTCAAAGAACTAAATAAACATGATACTGATTACTACTCAGTGACCAACTAATACAAACGAATACTATATCTACTACAAATATTTTTTTAGATATGCCACTTTTCAAATGTTAAAATAATGTTCCAAAAAGTATAGCCGTATAACTCATTTCATTAAATTATAGACTTCCACTGGTTAGACTAATACTAGCTTACTGATGGGACTAACTTGGATGGTAAAATTATTCTTTTGATTCTTCGCAGAAAACTTTTGATCTATACTATTATGTATTTCAAAGCTAAAATAATTAACCCTGGATATTGTTCAATTAATTCAACCAGTAATAACAATACAATCGTTTACTACTTATAAACATAATTATGACTAATAGCTACAAAAGTGGTTACAGTCTATGAAACAATTCAAAATGTAGAATAGCAGAAACATTGTCAACTTATAAGTAACCTCATATTATTTTTCACACTATAAACTATTATAAAGCATAAAAGCAGCTGATTCCATGCAATAACATGACGAGGAAAGTATTTTAAAGCACACATATGCTGTGAAACAATATTTCCTGGTTGATAGCGATATATCGATTTGTGAAATCGTGATAAGGGCGGAAATAGACGGGTGATGTATTCTGTTTGAGGGTTTTTAATATCCGATATGTTGTCAAGCTGGTTAAGCATAGTTAGAATTCATTTAAACTAGAACTGAGACATTCTCAGGTTAATACATTTGAACGACTCTGAAATATATCGGATAACCAAAGCTCATTTGAATGAATACAGCATCGTAACGTATATCACTAATCATTTTTTGTCTGCGATTTCGGCTATCCGACACGTTGGCAAGCTATTCAGATGCACTGAATCGAGAATGTCTAAATTCTGGTTCAAGTGAACGCTAACTGCGTTTAAATTACTTAACGTCATACTGGATAACTAAAACGGTGACTGCTATACTTATGTTAACACAATCTTTCCAGTTCTTACTCTGGTTCATTATCGGATTCGGTGTTAATATGTGTCACGTGACTAAGTGTTTGTTGTTATTACATAGATAACGATGGTTCAGATCGAGGTAGTGTACCACAACAATGCAAAGTAGCTATCGTTACAAAATAAAACAGGAATAAAAACAACAAACACTGTGAAACTATTTCAAAGGAAAATCAGCTGGCTTTGTTCAGTACTTACTAGTAAACTGTTCATAAGGATACATACCACCTAAATTCATATTAAATTCATATCCCGCAAGATTAATAGAATGATTAATTGGTCTTAGGCCATGTTTTGTGGAACCATCTATAAAACAAAGGTACAAGAAGGAACTTAAAACAATATAAGTTATGATCGACATACAACGCACTTCACATTAAATCTGTTGAGGAAATATAAGAAGACTAAAACGAAGGATGCTGAGTATAATATGACTTAAGTTCTGCATCCATACGCTTCGCAGCTTTCTCATCTACAATTTTCTTATAGTTAGTCTAGAAATAAACAACTCTGTTAAAGTTATGAACTGTGGAATGAAATGGGTGAATAAATAGAATGCCTTTGTAGTAATATAAATTTTTCTCCGACCTACGGAAGAAAAATGAAAGTCTTTGAAGCCTACTTCTTGTCACATTTCAATCCAATGAGAAACTAACAATATTGAAATCAATATTATTTTTAAAAAATATATTGCCTCTATTCTTTGTGACGAGTAATATTAATCGTAATAGAATTATTATGGGATTGGACTCTACTGAGAACTTATTCCGAAGCATATTAATCTTGCGTTTCCAAAGCAGCAAGTGTTAAAGAATGAGACATTAGAATCCGAAAAGTCGGTGTACTGCCACATAGTTATTCGTGGTTCCTTATTGAATAAGGATCACAAAGCCTACATAATATTCGTCTGTTGGAGAAGCAGTCGCGAAAGAAAATGTACACGTATCAATTAAGGTATGTTGATAATTTATATAATCTATCTGTAGGCCTCCTATAAAATGGGAATGTCCAGCGTACATATCTGTCACGAAAATGGAAGGATATTGGAAAGTCCTTCGTGGTAACATTCAACAATAACTACGAATGCAACTCACTGACATATGAAAACTATTTGCCGATGCGAAAACTAACCACTGAGGTAACTGATTCTGTGAAACGTCTATAGATATCTGGAGCGACAGCGTTCAGTGTAATCAATTTTGCATATAATTTATTCCGTAGACGACTAATTCCACATTAAATGTCAACCAAAGCTGAGAGTCCACGAGAATCAGGTAGACTGATATGTATAAATAAGTATGTCAATACATACAATGTCAGACACAATATTCCGACTATTAATTGAGAACCAAATCAAAAGCATACTAGAGTAAATTGACACCAATTACGCAGCAGTCTCACATAACTGATATCGCCCAAGCAGTCATATAGAAACAGAGAAATGTATAAGTTACAAATTTCTGTTCACCCAATAATGAAACGCTACCAGTCTTTTTACGATTTCATTAACGAATCACAGTTCCAATATTCAGGACGTATCACACTAAATGACTTTTAATTCTTATATATTTGTTGTCTTCTTATTAATCTACATCTACACGTTAACTTTAAATTTATTTATAACTTTCTTGATGAAAAGCATGTAAACCAGTTTTATTTTTAATGACTATAATTAATTCTAGGATGCAATTAGGTAGTGAGAAAATATGAAATAAGGCGAATTATTCTCCTGTAATTTTTGTTCTTGCCTTGGTGAAATCTATAAAACATAAAAACTGCAAGAAATTTTTTAAGAAAGGCCTACGCGAGAGTAAGACCAAAATGGGGAAAAAACTAGACGGAAGGAAAACATAGTTAAAGCATATCTCCACAGGGAATTTCAAAGAAACAACCAGTGAAAAGCATACATACACCTGTAAAATAACTAAGATGGATTTAGATTTCTATTGCTAAAACTAAGAAGGTTCATGGCGAAAATGTATATCGTATTGCTATGATATTTCCGTTTAGCTAAAACATTTTATATTTTAAAAGTATCCTTATTATTTTTAGTAATTTTTCCTTTGATAATACATAAAGTTGACGATGATAAGCTACGTAGTCAAACATTGAATTATTTATTACTTGAAAAAGATGGAAACACATAAATCGATACAACGATTTGCAATAAATATCTTAACACCAAAATTATTACTCCATTGAAGATTGTTATTAGAATGAGCAGAGAAAGACAACCAAGGATTATTTTGTGACAACTATTTCCATTAATTGTTAACCTACAAGTATCTCATACTTATACTGTTACGATTGTGCATGAACAATAGCTTCTATTTCTTACTATTATACATTCACATGTACTTAGTTGGTTGATCAACGATTGCACCTACTGAAGTTTATTACATTAAAATCTAGAGGTTCTTTCCATGAAGTAAAATTATCATAAGTGTCACTTAAGTCATTTCAGTAATTTTATCAAATTAACTGAGTAGCAAACTACATTCTGAGAACTGTTAGTGGGCTCTGTCAATAAGAATGATAAATGTAGATCGACCGAGAAAGTTATGTTTTCAATCCAATTTCCTATGACTACTGTCTTAAATTTATCTAAATTTAGAGAATAATTATCAAAGCTTTGTTTAGACTCTAAAAACAACTCCATGAAGGATACTAGTGACAGGTAAGTAATTAAGACAGAGAAATACCTAATATCAACAAAATCATAGTCTGCTAACTAAAACCATCAGTAAGCGTGTATGATGCACTAATGGTTAAAATAAAAAAGTTGAACAAAAAACTCACATGGAACAAATGGAGCATCCGATGGAAGTGAAGGCTCCCATGGTGTTGACGGAAATAACCAAAACGGATTAGCCATATTACTGTCACTATGAACAGATACAATAGCCAATCGAGCTGATCCACCAAGACCTGTGTAATTCGACTGATAGCTAATAGAAGATTGTTGTGGTCCTATTGGACCGAGGAAATCATCTAAATCGACTTGAAGATTATTTTCTTTATGTATAGGATACTGCTTAGGTGGCTGGAATTCTCCATAAGCTGGTAAACTAACCCATTGAGGAGCAGGTGGCTGAGGAAAACCGAGACGTCGGCTAACAGCCAGCAATAAAGTGGTAAGTTGTGAAGATTTATGCTTTAAAAGACGTTTAAATAAAATTTGACCCTGAAAAGTTTTAAAAAAAACGGGGAAAAAATTAGAAAATAGAATAATGAACAAAGTGAAGGCAGTTCAGTGAGGAAAACTTTTACTTTGGTCAATGATATAATGGGATACGTTTCGTTTTTTAAAAACGATTTGATACCCAAAATAAAAGTTCAAAACACTAAACATACGAAAAGAAAAATAAACGTTTTTACTTGTAAAAACTTATCCGGATAATTGTGAATCCGGAAAAAATGTAAATTAATTTAAGACTGAAAAATGACAAGTTAAATAAACTGAGAATGTTCGAAAACTAATTAGCCTATTAAATGGATTTCTGATTCACCCCGAGTTTAAAATCAACAGCGTTTGACTCTGTCAAGGTAGTCATGATATCAGATAATTATACTATTTATTTGTTAGGATACAACTTGACTTAACAGTTAAATAAATCTACTTTCAAGGTCTGAGTCTCTGGGGCAAACCTTCTCAATCTATACCAGCTTTGGCAGCCAAGTGATATAATTAGTTCGTTGGCTTCAACACAATTAAACAAGTCTATATTTAGCTACCAGGTTGCTTTAGATAACAATATGAGTAGCTAAATGAAAAGAGCGTTAACAAGTGCTCTTTGTAACTCACAGATACATAAAGTAACAAGATAATTTTACTCGTCATGGAGAAAATAAAATTGCAGCTTCTTAAATCATCTAAATAAAACCAGTAGCAAGATTACTTGAGTCCAATAACAGGATAAAGTAGAAGACTTTATTTATCCAACAGGTAAAATAGAAATAGATTACTCCTACGAATTAATAGTTCATAGTCAATAAAACTTAACCTGAAGTATTGGCTAAATAGTATGCAAACGCATGATTTTGCCTTGTATTTGTAAACGATTATCTGTGTCAGCGAATAATGTGAGACAAATTTTCAATCCGGGAGAGAAATTGACTACATATTAAACATCCGCTATGTAGCGGAGGTAAAACAAGTATAATAAAGGGTAGAATGATATATAATACTTGTTGGATCGGATACATTTTCAATGGCAGAACTAACCTGTCGGCGAATTTCAACGATGTGTGCTTCAGATAAAGACTGAAGTATAACTGGAAGTTCCTCAACTCGAGGTCTAGGAACACGTATGATAACTTTAGATAATAATTCCGAATCAATTGCTTCATCAGTATATATGCCACCGTTTCCAATAAATACAGGAATAGCACCGTTAGCTAAACAATTAATCAGCTGGATCCGTAATCCGAAGCTCATATGCGAACTTTTCGCATCGGTCATTATTAATCCAAAGGTTGACATGCGAAGCTAAAGATTAATAAAATATAAATTAAACAAGAATAACTGTTATAAAACAACAGGAAAAGGACGCAAATTATCACATATATAACATCACAACACTTCACAGTATAAAAACTTTACCCATCATATAGTGGCTAACTGTGAAGAAAGTTGAATCTAAGACCTTTTAGTTGAAAGTAAATCCTTTGATGAATCCACAGTACACTTTTGTTCGGAAATGACTTGAGTATAAGCTAAAGTTCGTTGATTTCGATATTTCAAATTTAACTGAAGGATCATAGGTTTGGAAATTATTTCATTACCCAAGAGCAGCACTTTTACGCAACATAATTGGCTTAATAACGCATGAAAAAACCAAACAACATTTTCTTACAACAATTCAGTATTACCACTATTCAATTAATTAATTTAAGTAATTAATTACAGTCCAACACGTATGTTTCACTGGATAAAACAAGATAAAACGGCTATTAACATAACAGTAATTTTTTTAAATCCACAACACCCTCATAACATTTATTAACTGGTTTTAGTGTGTATTTCACCAGACCCTAAATATAATTATAAATATACATACATTATACATATCAACAAAAAACTAATAACTTGAATGTTTCTTCACTCATACACAGACAGGTATACAAATACAACTTTAGTTAACTGTTAAATTCAGATATTAGAGCTAAAACCAAAGAAAAATAGCTACACTAGGCATTGAAATTTGAGCGTCACAACTTATTGCAAAAGCGCACTAATAGTTTAGCATTAAATAAAACATTAACATGTAAAAAACAATTGAAAAAAAGAATACACAGGGGAATATTTAAGTGCACACGTAAATAAAAATTCATAAAATACTTTCCTCCTCTCCCCCCCCCCTTTACAAAAAAAACTTACCTTTAAAAGCCTTAAATGTGAAAATTAAAATAAATGAATCAAGTTATCATCATTGACAATATGCTATGAATTAAAACCAAGAACAATGTACTCAAAACAGATAATTGAATTATGCAAACTATTGAATTGTATCAAAAATTCAACAAACGTTCAGTCGCATCGACAACAACACAGATAATTAGAGATAGTATAAATAATATGCTCATTAGTAATCTAATCTGGTACAGTGGAAATTATCATAACATTATGTAGTCATTTCCTATAATGCAAAAGGTAGCGGAAACTTTGATATGATTATGTGGAGATCAGTTATTTGCATTAGCCACAGTACAGAACTCACAACACAACCATAGACTGAATCTATGGTCCCTCAGGTGTCGCGGCAAACGCTTAGACATTAGCAATACTAGACAGATCGGCGTCCAATGGTTGGAGTTCCGGCTAAATAAGTTTTAAATATAACACAACGATCATTGAATGCCGTTTCTGATAACTGTTTAACTCCTGATGAAATCTACTAATCTAATACAAAGACAAAACAGCTGTTCAATGTTTCCTAGTTTTCAATAGCACCCAACCGACACCGATGTGAGGAATAAGACAAATAGTCACAGATGCACTGTTGGATAATTTTAAATAAATAACGTTAACTCGCAATCAAATATAATATGCTAAACTAGCTTTCTTAGAAGTAAGATTATCAGGATAAAATCCTGACATAAGCATGCTCAGGCCACATTCAAATCAGAGTTAATGGATAAATCGATAAATTACTAGGTCTTTATGTACATTTTTTATAAACACAATTTTTGCTGCTGTATGTTTGGTTCTTTCAGGTTCTTGCAATACATCATTTTTCATGCTTAATTCTCGGTTAGACTTGGGACCAAGTTGAGTGAAGCATCATATCATAGAATACAGGATACCATACTTTATAAATAATTTTGAAAAATGGTCAGGAGCCAAGTGAAGTAATTTACGATATTAGTCATTTATTGTTGAAATAAAGTTAGTGGAAAAGTGGAAACTATCTAGTTGGTGTCCGCTACGGTTAAAGACCTAAATTAGAATGGAGGAAAATCTATCGCACAATCATCTAGTACCTCCCTGGACCTTCTGTTTCAGTCATCGTTGGAGAGGCTCGATAGAAGATTGCCGCTCGTTCTGGAGTACATGTTTAGACTCTGATCATGCTCTAGTACGAGCACGCATTTGATTGCACCTCACTGGACGTAGAAAGGCCACATTAGGAAAACCCATTAAAATTGATCTGAGTGACGAGAAGGTCAAAAGTAAATTTCAAGAACAGTTAGGGTCACAATTAGGTAACTCTGGAAACCAGGCTGATCCTGATGTTGCCTGGAACGATCTAAAAACAGCTGTAGAAACAGCAGCGTCATCTACTAGTAATTTGAACAGAAGGAGCACGAAAAACCAGTGGATTTCTGCGACATCTATGGCACTGATGAGCTCTCGCCAACTAATCCCGTCAGGCTCCGAACACGATGAAGAACGAAAACAAATCAAGTCTAAATTAAGTAGAAGTTTACGCAACGATCGTGAGCAGTGGTGGGCAACGAAAGCAAAAGAGATGGAAAAGGCAGCGGCTTTAGGCAACACTAGGCAGCTTTATAGACTAATCAGGGAAACCGGAATTAAGAAGTCAAGGATAAGTGAAACTATCTCCGAGAAAGATGATACTGTAATCTGCTCTCAACCCAGACGTTTAGAACGATGGGCCGAACACTTCAAGGAACAGTTTAGCTGGCCTTCAGCTACTCTACAATTACCCAGCATTTCCACTGAAGCTAAATGGAACATTGAAGTAGGCCCCCCGACACTAGCTGAAGTTCAAAAAGCTATATCTAACCTGAAAGGAGGAAGAGCAGCTGGTCCAGATGGGCTAACCCCAGAGGTTTTCAAAGATGGTGGTCCAGTCTTGGCGATTAGGTTGACTAGTATTTTAGCTAAAGTCTGGGAACTAGATAAAATTCCATCCGACTGGTCTAAATCACTAATAGTCCCAATATATAAGAAAGGACCAAAATCATCTTGTGATAACCATAGAGGGATTAGTCTGACTAATATAGCATCTAAAATACTAGCCTCAATAATTATCGGACGTTTAACAAAGACTCGTGAACTACAAACACGAGAAAACCAGGCTGGCTTCAGACCTGGTCGTGGTTGCATCGACCACATATTCACCATTCGTCAGGTTTTAGAACACAGGCACGCCTACCGGCGACCTACAATGGTGGTTTTCCTCGACTTAAAGGCAGCATTCGATTCAGTTGACCGTGAGGTTCTGTGGCAGTGTCTGTCATTAAAAGGTGTACCTCAGAAGTACATAAACCTTGTGAAGGCTCTTTACTCGAACACTACCAGTCGAGTCAGAGCTTATGGCGAACTGTCATCTGACTTTGCGACCTCAAGTGGTGTCCGTCAAGGCTGCCCACTATCTCCGTTTTTGTTTAATTTTATCATAGACGTGCTACTGGAAGTAACACTTTCTTCGGCTGAATTTTCTGGGATTGATCTCCTTCCAGGAGATCCACTCATCGACTTAGAATACGCAGACGACATAGTCCTGTTTGGTGAAGACACTGATAAGATGCAGAGTCTCCTGGTCGCACTGAGCAACAATGCCAGGATGTTTGGGATGCGTTTCTCCCCCTCTAAGTGTAAATTGTTACTTCAGGATTGGCCTGCGTCAACCCCTGAACTAAGGATAGGGAGTGAAGAAGTTGAATGTGTTGATAACTTCACTTATCTTGGAAGTCTGATCAGCCCTAATGGGTTGGTGTCTGACGAAATTTCTGCACGAATTCGAAAGGCTCCTTTGGCTTTTGCCAACTTACGTCATCTATGGCGTAGGCGTGATATCCGTCTATCAACTAAAGGACGAGTATATTGCACAGCAGTTTGTCCTGTTCTACTTTACGGCTGTGAAACATGGCCATTAAGGGTAGAAGACACTCGTAGGTTACTAGCATTTGATCACAGATGTCTTAGAAATATATCTCGTACCTGCTGGGATCTCCGGGTAACTAATAATGAGGTTAGACGAAGGGTATTAGGGAATAATGGCAAATCTGTTGATGAGGTTATGAAACTTCATCGACTGAGATGGTTGGGGCATGTGTTACGTATGCCCGAACACCGGTTACCACGTCGCTCAATGATGACTAGTATTGGGGTGGGTTGGAAAAGGGTTAGGGGCGGCCAAACCAAAACGTGGCATCAGTCGTTGAAGTCACTAACTTCTGGTCTGAGCCACATTGGTAGATGTCGACTACCTGGTTGGGGTCCGCGTGACTACCGTACCCAGTGGTTGGAGACTCTTGGTGACATGGCTCAGAACCGATCACAATGGCGTAGGTGTATACATTCTTTGTCTTCACGTACACCTTGAGACTAAAATTACTCTACCTTTCTTTCCACAAACTAATTTTTTTTTCTCTCCCTACATATTATATCCTTATATGCAATCTTCCTTTTATATATTACTACCATTAAAGTAACTGATTCAATGAATTCGGTGATCATCTTGCTATGCTGTTGAGGTGTAGCAACTTGGACCGATGCACTTATGTGCCTGGTCCTACGTTGTACGCTGTTGTATTGTTGTTATAATATTTTACACTTTTAATTCCCAGATTTCATTATTTCTTTAAGAACTAGATTTTCTATGTTTATAAAATGAGTGATATATATTTGTAAAATTCCAATGAGTAGAAATTAAAATTTTTGAAGTTTCGCGGCTTAGTGTAAGTCGCTTCTTCAGAGAAGCTTTGTTTGTGACCATAATTCATAACACTATTACGACTACTCTGATTGTCGTATTAATCCTCATTCAAAAATAACAAAAGCGAAGTCAGTGCAGCATTTATGGATATTCTTTAAAAACGGACAAGCCATGTGCAGTAAGGGAGAAACTAGTTTATAAATTGAATTCGAAACAGTGGAGTTAAATTATGCTAATGTCTGCCGGGACAGTGATAATGAACTATTTAGAATGAAGTTGATGGATTGGATATGATTGTCAGCAGTGAGCGCTGAGTCCGTACAGTTTAACTTAGTAAATATCCATCTTACGATTTAGATGGATCACAGCGTTTTAAAACACACTGCTAGTGAACCTATATCTATAACCTCTCAAATATTATTTAAGAACTGTACACTCTATGGATTATTACACGTCGGTTGTAATGCATCCCGAAATAATCAGAACATTTAAAAAATAACTGACGGAGTAACTCATTTATTTCATCCTGATAGAAGTTTTCTTAACAGTACCCAATTTCTTATATGTTTGACTGGTAAGTTGAAACATTTTACAAGTACTCTTAGTCGATGATGCATTTCTATTTGACCTTTTTCGATACAACAGCAATTATAAAAGATAGAACAACATCCGGAATGTTCGAGTGGCACTTATATGATTTATAGACACTTATAGATAAATACACACAAAGTAATGCCTATATGGACTACTTTCTATTAGCTAGATTTACTGAAAAGTTTAAATGGTTGACAAATTCTATGAATGAGTGACACCGTCTAACTTACTGATGAAGTATCTTCACATGGAAACCAATCGCTATCAGATAGGAAGTTTTGTAGAAGATATTCCTTATATTTATCAGACCAACAATTTTCAAGTTCATCAGTGCTCTCATAAATTGATATAGAAATAAAAGACGTTGACTTATTCATTTCATGACTATCAGTGTCCATTTGTTTTAAATGTTGTATAGTAAAATTAGTCAGTGAAGAATAGTTTTTACCAACATGATTTTTTGATAATATTCCAACTTTAAAACTGAGTAGTAATGAACGTCTACCAGGTAACAAACGCAACGGTGAAGAATTAGAACAAGCTTTCTTTGAGTACATACATAAAATATCGTAATTTATTGGCAATAAGAAATCAAATTCATTTCGAAATGTATTTTCAGGAAATGAATTAGCAACCAACAAAAAATTGAACTGATTCGCTGAATAATTATATCTCTGGTAAATTTGATCAAGTTCCAATGAATTGGAAAATAAAACAACACACGTTGGTGAATTTATTGACGTAAGTGTAGATTCCTGCATACATTTTTCAGCGCCACGAATGCCAAAGGTTAGTCTTAAACATGCACAATTGTCAATATTGCAGCTTACTGTGAAATGCGGAGAACTTTGAAGTAATTCCTCAAATGACGTTACACTGTTTGAATCAGATAAATCAGTACAAAACTTCATAAACCTTGTACATCGACATCGATTCCAATTGATACAAGATTCTATGGTACATAATTTATTTGATGAGGCAATGACAGTAGGAAAATTCATATTTTGATTATTTGGTTTAAGTTGTACGATTGGCCATTTAGAATAAAATACAGTCGATGATGCTGTATTTTCCGAAATTGCTTGTTTATATGAATCCAAAGTAGCCTAAAACATTAAACATAACTTTGGTATAAAATATTAATTACCCAGGAAAATCTTAATCAGAGTGCAACTCACAGAGTATGAGTTTATGCACTCGGTTTTGAAGCCAAACCCTAAGTGAGAAATAGTGACACTACCCGCTGACGACATCAAAGTAGGTGGAGAGGAGTCCAAATATGAGAGCTAGAGGTTGTAAGCCGAACGCCTTAATTTATATACAGTTGGAGGTAATGACTAACGACTTATTGGTGAACAAATAAGTACATATTCATGTTCGTGAGCTTTCGAATCATATACTTTAAGTTAGGATAAACCTATTTCATTACTAAATGTAAAAGTGTCTAAAATAATGGGTCACAAAAAGACTTGATACGCAAAGTGAAATGATAATATCAAGAAGAAATGAAATATGAGAAACCACAATAATCAAAAGAATATTATTATTAAAGCAACGAGTTACGGTAACCAATTTATGCAGTCACTTGACCAGATTAAGCTTACAGCCTAACCTAAAAAGATGCATGTAGCTAGTAAGGTGTGTAAACTTTGTTCGACCAACTGTGGATACGACGATAATGATCGGAAACTCAGGTAACGCGTACACTACTAATTAGTCAGAGTTTAAGAATGGAAAATGATATAGCAACAGTTAATAAGTCAAATCGGAAGTTAGAGAAAGGGGAGCATACAAATAACAAAATCAAAATGTTTAATATACATAACGTCAAAACATATAAATTAATCTTCAGAAAAATAGTCGGTCATTCTTATTAATTTGTCCGTTATATCAGTTAATTAAGTAGATTCTGTTTATAGCCTAACCTATAAAGATGCACTTTAAACCAAAGAACAGCAAAAAGCAATATGATTCAATCCACCTACTTTTGCTACTTCAGCTAACCAAATCTGAATAACTTGCAAAGAAACTGAATTTGTTTTACTCACAAGAGCTAAAAATTGCGAATTGTAATATGGAACAGCAATGTAATAGCTACAAAACTCGATTTGCACTTGTCGGATCTCAGGTATGAGCACTGTTACAGTTGGTAATGCAAATTTTGAAAGAATATGCAAAAGCAATAAATCTGTTGTCTTTTCCTATGCATTCGATGAGAAGTAATTGGAGCTCATCTGAATTAAAATATTTAATTCAGATTTTCTCCTATTAGGTCATGATTACATACAACAATTATTAACAAATAACATAAATATTTATTTATGCTGTAACAAAATTATAGATGTCAATTAAAATGCAATACTAAGTAATTCTACCACAATTATTTTTGATACATTTAGCAAAAGACTTCATAAAAAAGTTACCTTTAGTTTGGAAAACAAAAAGTATGATCTAACAACAGATTTTGAGTTCCCGTTTATTAGTTATGTTGTTTATAGATGTAACTTAAATCAAATCAATGACCAATAAATTTCATCTAAGACAGGAAACGAGACACAACGCTGTGTTCTAAAACACTAACCATTGACTGTTTAAATAAGAACAAAAGCTGAAAATGAATATTTGTAAACTACAACAAATGGTAACATTCGTTTTATTTGCACTCCATTCGATTTTGTAAAACCTAGTGATCGTTTAATTCATTATATATATTTACAACAATAAATACCATATCTGATAAATTCACTCATACATATCAACATATCAGTAACAAATAATGAGAATACTTTTCATTATACATAAAAAAATTGACTTACTCGTAGTCGCATTATTTGCCTTGAATGCTCCACAAGAATAGATCGTAAACGTTCTACTTGATTTTGAAGAATACTATTAGCATCCACTAATTCTTTACGTCTCTGGTGTAAATCAATCAATTCATCATGAACAGAATGATTGATACGCATTAGTTCATCAATAAGAAAAGGTAACGTAGATGCTGAATTTAAAAATAAATTTCCATTTTTCTTATTGTGTGGTATTACTTTTTCTGTTAGATAATTTCGAGGCAAAAGTTGATGACATGTACCAGATAGAGATGAATTCCACAACGATATAATTATGTATAGAAATACAATAGTCAGTAAACACGTACACAATAAAAAACACTTTCGATTGTGTCTAACCATTAAATAGTGATTCCGCATATTACGTAATAAGAATATCATAATCCCAACAGACTAGTGAATAGATTCAATAAACTTAGTTAAACCTACAAAAATAAACAGAGAATTATTAAATCACAAATACCGTATAGTTACTACGCTGTAAAACAAAACATTTTATATTTGATAGTTGAAAGTAGTCGAATGAATGTTTTGCATTCAGGTTTTGTGCTGGTTATCACTTAATAAGAATCCTGGAATACTACGACCTACATTACCTAGTGGAGCAGAATTAAGTGTTTGGATGAAGCCGTTCGGGTATGAAAGTACTACATGAAAGACTAAAATATCCACAATAATTCAACACTTAAGACTAAATAATATGATATCGGTTACCACTACATATTATACTATATATATATATATATATATATATATATATATGTACTACCCTACATTGACAGTTGATTAATACAACTGTAGGGTTACTACTACACTGAACTTCAAGTAGAAAATCCTACCCTGACGTCAGTCAAGACATGAAAAGCATCGTTAGTACTCATGCAAAGCGCTTGACCAAGACCTATGTATCTAAACATGATACTTGGTAAATGAATTGCGTAAAACAACAACAACCTGACAACACTGCATGTGTAAGCAAACAATGTGTTCAATTTAAATTAATATACAGAGGTGCATGATTATAGGCTGTTAGGCATAAAAAATTTCCTTACCTATTTCTACTGCTTACAAGTAAATCCTCTAATTAGAATAAGCTTGGATCTTTCCGTTGATTTGCAATGGACTGAGATTGGTTAACCTCTGTTGCCATATGTGCATCCTAAGCGGATTGCCTCGATATAGCGATAGTACACAAGTAATATTTTAGTCGGATACAGGTACATCCAGTTAATCATTCCCAAATAGGACAAAGCGTGCATACTGGATTTCACTTGCCAGTCACAATCCAACTTAAATATTACTTGTGGACTATTGGTATTTCGAGACAATCTGCTCAGGATGCACATATGGCAACAGAGGCTGACCAGTTTCAGTCCATTACAAATCAACGGGAAGATACAAGCTTATTCTAATTACATATGTACTCGTTGCACAAGTGTGACTGTCTGGACATAGTAGCTTAGTGGTGAACGCGGTGGCGTTTGGCACAAAGCGGACTGAGTTAGAATCTCAGTGCGAACATCAACATTGGGATGCAGGTACATCCAGCCGATGAGTCCCAAATAGGACGAAACGCGCATCCTGGATTTAACTTGCCAATCATAATCCAATTTAGATAAATCCTCTAATGTACTTGGAAGAAGATAGTCCGATTTATCGTGGATTAGGTAAAACAGGCAAACATACCAGCTACAGAGAAATCATAGATCGAAAATGAAGATATTATGAATTAAGATACGGATAAAATTGATCAGGAAAACAAGTAGCTTCACTTAGCTGTACTAATGAGGTAATGGAACTATAGTAATAAATAAAACTGCCGATAATATTTAGCAAGATCATTGAGATATTTTACATGGTGATTGAACATTTATTCAGTTGACTTTGAGATGTGGCGTATTCTTAATCACTGCTTGTTTTTGCATTAGTACTAGAACGAAGAAAGCTAAATAGGAGAATCCAAAATATCACATTAAAAACTCAAGTTACCTAGGTACGAAGAACAGCAGGTCTTTATTTTGCATGAGCATGAGTTTTTTCGAGACAAGAGTATAAAGGGACAAATATGTCGCTATACTGAGTAGGAACAAAAAATATTACCGTAGTTTAGCTGTTAAACATGGTGATAATTCGTGCCAGTGGCGTTAACAATAATATCAAAGAAGCGGAGTGGACATTAATTGAAACTAAAAACATGCTACAATAACGATGCATATTGAGTTTTGACAGGAAGTGCTTTGCAAACAGCATGCGACATGTCCTATGTAAGTAACACATGATGTAAACTTAGGAGTGACTGTCACACTAACATTTAAAATCAGCTGCTAATGTTTAGCGAAAATACGAAGGGTTTTAAGATTAATGACAAACAATTACTAATTTCTCCAGTGCGGCGACCAATTACAAATTTGTATGCTTCAATGTAAGTCACATTTTGAAAGAATAATTAGCATTGTGAAAAAAAACTGCTTATACAAGAGAATGCTTTATTTGGTGAATATATAAAACGCTATAAATAATATATGCATTGTCACCTATCTCTATGGAGGTCATTCACGTTCAACAATCCAAGCTGGTCCTAGGCAAGTTTTTCATGGTTGTCTTCCCGCTTTCGATGCATTATAAGCAAGCCTTTTTTTGGCCACCTTGTGCTTAGCCTTGACTTTTTGAAAAACAAAGGGATTTAAAGCACATACATTACAAATTTAATTCCTATAATTACGGGGTCAGTAGATATTCCAGAGGAAAGATATCGTGACGTAACAACCAAATATGAGAATAGTGTCGCGCAAATATATTTGATTCCACTATCCTTTTGAAGGCTACCGTACAATGATATGGCTTTAATAAAAACCAAGAGGTTTCGGTGAGAACTGCGCAAAACTATAACTAGCAACTTTGGAAAAACAAAAGCTGATATTCGGTAAATGCGATTATAAGCTTATAAGTAACTTGTAGGGATATATGATTTTAGGTTTGTAACCAGCCTTCAGAAAAATAAAAATTTACTAAAGGTTTGCATAATATTACCAATATTTTTCTAAAAGTGCGTGTCTGAGAAAGCATGCAATAACCGTAGTCTTTTGGCTTGAAGGGCCAAACTTGAACACCTACGTGTAATGGTGACCCATAAAATGCTCTCAACTTCGTAACACATCAAGATGTAGCGTACAACTTGAATATTAGACAAAAGGAACGACCTTCAAATATCCAATAACTTGATGATCAGCCAGCATTAGAAAGTATTTTGTTGGCTATTTTGACTGTTTTCTAGGGCTGTGCTGGGATATGTTATGTAAACAGCCTGCTATAAACAAGTTGATTGTTAATCAACAATTTTAATACTATTATTTTAAAATATAACCACTTTTTTTTTTAATTTTTCCACCGTAATATTAAAGCAATTAAGGGAAGGACGTAGATCGGGTTTGGTTTGCTAGTTGAGCCAAGTGTTTCAGACGGTGGTTAGAAGTCTTTTCCATGAAATATACAGATCTAGCATTTGTTAGAATCGCCCTACAGGTATGGCTAATGTTACGAAGGTTGGTGGAGATTTTCGCCTGATAAAGCAACTATGGAATCGAATTCTGGTTAGAAATTTTAGATGAGCTTTTTCCCTAGTTAACTGTAACTGCTTTTGAGAAAAATTTCATGTCACTATCGTCTCAATCTCCAAATGTACTGAGCGTTTAGATTTGGCCTATCTTTACTTGTCTGCACCATTTGGAAAGCATGTAAAGCTGACTGAACTAACCCTTGCATGATTCGTGCTTTGTACTAAAAGCCAATGATTCATTATGCAATAAACATTTTACAATATATTATTGATTTTCTTATGATTCGAATGTATTAAGTTATGGTTCAGTGGAATTATCAAGAGTAAATAATACCGTAAACAAAGTTGCTCAGGCTTTGATCATTGATACTGACTATGTCTATCTTAGTATACATGACTAGTTGAAAACACTCGGTCACGCATCACGACCAGATCATGACATAACGTGATAAGCATTCCCCTCCCTAATTACCCAGCCTAGACGTTGTTATACGTTTTGCGCTCTTACATCCCTCAATGCCTTCTGATTTATTCTCGTTCGTACGAGTAGGTTCAAGTTGCTGAGGTTATGCGACAAACGTAACTTGGTCATGTATTTACTTACTTCATTTGTGAGCTTGACGTGATATGGACATGATCGTAACTGTGAATTAGTTGCTGTCCATAGATTTCAGCAGAGTATTTTGGTAAAATTTGTATAATTCTTCGCACATTTTTTCACTGCACTTTTTTTTGCATATAATGGTATTTTAATGATGACTGACCAGACACCTAAGCTTATTAGAATTAACAACCCCCCACTATTCCAAACGTTCAGCTCATCCTCTTTTGGACAGACAATATAGAAGCTCGGTTTCACTACGGAGATGCCGAGTTTCGAGACCAAGGCGAGACAGATCCACTCGTTAGTTCATTGTTGCCGTAAGGTCACTCCCTCGTGAATTGAAAAGATACGTCACTCCTTTCTTTATCAGCCCGTAGAGTCCGTAACCTTACCACCAGCTCTAAAGTCGATTCTTAAACGCGGAGACATGTTCAACAGACAACGTCTTGATGAGTTGTTTCACACCACCAACCTCGGTAGCGGTTCGGCGACGAAAATGTTGCAGCGAATGAAAAATGTCATTAATCGACGCACCTTCGACAAAGATCTCTACCGTCGACGCTTCCTATCAAAACTGCTACAAAAAGTGCGGGCAGTTTTGGTAACATTTGATAACAACTCAGTAGATGAATTAGCTTCGTCCGCTAATCAAATTCTGGAGATTTCCAGAACTCGCCAAGATAAGATTTATTCCGTTACAGTAAAACCTCATGCGACCAAAAACGAAAATGCGAAATTTCGGAGTAATCTTTCTTGTTTCCTCGACTTACAGGAACGACACCGAGCAGGCGATTTTCGACAATGAAGTTCTTTACGGAAATCCTAGTCTTGACGAGGGAAAAACACATTTTTGTTGGCACCTCAATACCGAAGGCCAAACCTTAGAGATGTGCAGAGATTCCTGGTGTTTTCCTAGTCATTAACTAACCACTAACGTATCCGGAAGCCATCCCTCTAACAAGCGTTGGCTACTTCGATGGCCGGTGGAGATAGCCGCCTGTTATTCATCACTGATATGATCTATAATGTTCGTTACCTCGTCGATTCTGGTGCAGAAGTAAGCGTTCACTTCGCAGCTTCATTTCATCGCCTACATGGATCCGCATTCGATCTACAAGCGGCCGACGGAAAAGAAATTGTCACGTATGACAAAAGATATGTCTACTTGAACGTGGTTTTACGAAATCCCACACATTGGATTCTCATCAACGCTGATGTGAAAATGCCTATCGTAGGTATAGATTTACTGAGCCCCCATAACTTACTTATTAACCTTAATAAAAAGAGTCTATCAAGAGCAATACAAAGCTATGCGTTTGTAGAACCACTTTTAGAAGTTGTAGCTTATATCCTCTTCGTTTAGAACATTTAGTTCGCTCTTATTTGTAGCCGATACTCGCAAGTATCCCGATCTGAATAAGGCGACGTCGAAATTATCATATGTAGCCACCAATATTACACATCACATCACAACTACAGGCCAACCAGTATTCTCTAAAGCATGCCGACGAGCACTCGAAAAATCAAGGATAACGAAAAATGAATTAGATTACATGATGGACATTGGAATAATCCACCAATCCAGTAGCTCATGGTTATCTCCATTACATATGATCCCAAAAAAAATAGCAATGATTGGCGACCCACCTGTGATTACCGACGTCTCAACTCGCAAACTACACCTAATAGTTACCTATTACCACACACCTACGACCCTATGACTACATTGAAGAGTATGACAGTATTTTCAGAAATCGACTCAGTAAAGGCGTACAATTAAATACCGTTAGCCGATAAAGAAAAATGCCTAAAACTGCTGTCATGACCTGGTTGGGCTTTTACGAATTCTTTCGAATACCTTATGGCTTGAGAAATACAATACAGACATTCTGACGTTTCATTGATGACTCGTTCCGCGAGCTTGAATATGTCCATGCATACGTCGACGACCGCTTGATAGCAAGCCTTGATAAAAAAATACATTTGAACATTTCAGACACAGCTTTTTAAAGACCGCAACAATATGGAATTTAAGTAAATAAACAGAAATACCAAATCGGAGAAATCTCCTTGGACTTCGTAGGGTATACTGTTGATGCTAATGGCATACAACCCCGAAACCAGAAGTTGACATCTATTATGAAGCATCCGTAATCAACAACCGCTAAGCAGTAGCGAGCTTTCAATGGATTGGTAAGTTTCTACAGACAATTTATACCCAACTATGCATCTACCATGAACCCACTAACAGATCAACTTAGTGGAAATACATAGTTGGTCACAATAGATGTAAAATCTATTTTTGCTTGTATAAAAATCCCTCCATGTTTCTTTTGTATTGAACAGTTCCTTAACTTTAATTTATCTCTTTGTTGTGCTCTGTCTCCGTAACAGTTCATGTTTCTATCTGTTTGCTCTTTATTTTTTATACCAGTTACGGAATTTTACCCACAATTAGGTTATTACATGTCCTTTTGGTAGTATATATTACATCCCGTTGACCTTCAGTTTGTTTTGTTGGGGTTCAAGGTTTTGTTGTACGCCATATTGGCTTAATATTTCCTGTCTGTCTGAGCGAATTGGCTCAGTTGGTGGATTTCCCACGTTTGGTTCCTTTATTTGTTAGGAACACTTTCTTTGAACAAGTAACTAATTTACTGTCTCTTCACTATCTATTTGTTATATTATAGATTAATTGTACAATTGCTTGAATCCTTTGGGCTGTATAGGGAAAGGGAACTGTTGAGGTTTGTGTATTAAATTTTGTTTATTGTTAAATATAGTACCACGTTTTGCACCGATAAATTGTGTTATTGGCTTTCTTATCGCGGATTCGTGCGTAACTCAATAACCGGCAGGCCCTATACAGAACGACGTTAATCTTCAACGTTATCAGTAGCTTGGTCTATACAATAGATGTATAGTCAAAAAAGCCTTTACTACATTCAGTGAAGCAATAGCCAATACGTCAGTATGTTGAAGCCCCAACCAACATTGTTGTTGACGCATGTGATTCAGCCATCTGTGGAGTTGTGCAACAATGGATGGACCAAGCTTTGTAACCTTTTTGATATTCTTTTCTAGACGGTTGCAAGATTCCAAATCGCAATGCAGCATTTTTGGACGTGAACTGTCAGACATGTCCTATGCTGTACGGCACTTTGTCACTCCTCTGAAATCCGAGAATTTACTAAAATTACTGAGCATAAACCGCCAACGTTTCCTATGAAGTTGTCTTCGGTTAAGTACTCTCCATGATAGTCACGCCATTCAGACTATATTCTCCAGTTCTCTATTAACAAACGACATATGTCTGAAGTTAACAATGAGGTGGTCGATGTTTTATCACGAATACATTCCTTTAATTGTACTCAAGGAATCAACCTTGTTGAACTAGCTCGACTTTAAAATGAAAACAATGATCCCTATCACGAGTTACCTTAACAATGCTCGAACTGTAAACTAAAACGATTGAAATAGGTAAGAAGACTTTACTTTATGATTCTTCTACATATACAGACCGTTCAATCATCCCCAGGAGTTATCGACGAATCATCTTAGACATATTGTACAACCTCACTCATCCGCAAAATCGTGCTACGGCTAAGATTATTACTCAGAGATTCTGCTGGCTGAAGATGAATAAGTACATCAAAGAATGGGCACGCTACTGTGTGGCCTGCCAAAAGAACAAAATAATTCAGCATAACACATTCCCTCTTCTCACTTTCCCAACCTCTGACGTCCCATTCGATCACGTCCATCTTGATTTGGTGGGACCTTTACCAAAATCAAACGGATTCTCTTATCATCTGACATGCGTGAGCCGATTTATACACTGGCCAGAAGCGATTTTCACGATGAAAAACATTACTAGTTAAACGATTGCTCGCGTTTTTGTTCAACGATGGGTAACCAGCTTTGGTTGTTTATCTAAAATGACTACGTACAGTGAATGTCAATTTTAAATCTGAATTGTTTTACTCTTCAACCGAATTCCTTGGAACTACGCGCTTCCGAATAACTGGCTATCATGGACAATCCAACCGATTGGTGGAAGGTTTTCCTTGACAGAGTAAAGTGTCGCCTTCAGATACGAGCATTCCTTAGTGGACCGACGCGCTACCATTTGTTTCACTAGGAATTTGCTGCACTGTAAGAGCATTCGTTGGGTGCGGTGTTGTCGAACTAGTCTATGGAACGACACTTCGACTACCAACTGAAATCCTTAAAACTGCTCCCACCTCGACAAACCTGGATCTCATCTCTCACGGAAACAGGCTTAAAAACGCTAAGTGCTTAGTTAGACCAATCCAGACTGACAGCAATCGACAGTTTTATATCTAATCTGCCTGAAAATATGATACATACGTTTTGTATGTTGCGATGCTTCACGCCGACCTCTCGACGCAACCTACGAAGGACCATACAAGGTCTTGAAGCGAAAACAAAGTACTTAGTATCTACAAGAGCGGCCACAAAGAGAACGTCAGTAGTGATGGTCTCGAAGCAGCTTGTCTGGAAAGTCATCACTCTCCGATCAACGACTAAAAAGTAGGCAGAACCTTCGAAGAGCTCCATAACACCGTGGGCTACACGTTCTAGAAGAAGTGTACCGTTTTAAGAACACTTAAACGAATATTACACCTATTGAATTTCCCCTGATTTCCCACTTTCAATGTATTGAAACTTTTTTAAAACAGATCAGACAAAAATCGTTTTTTCATTATAAGGTATGCATTTTTACATATTTTCGTATGTTCAAAAATATTAGGAAAACGTTTAATTTACATGGATGTTTTCAATATTTTGCACGTTTTTGTAGCTACATGAAGCTGCGAAAATCATTTCTTTCTTTAAAAAATGCACATGTTTTAAAAATTTTTTTCAATTGATATTTTTTTCAAAAGGAAGAACGCTGATGACAAATATAACTTTGTACAAAATTTTTCGTGCAACGACATCTTAGCGTGAACCCAGGCTCTCAGAAGCTAAACGGCATCGCAAGCTATTAAAGAAACGCTTACTAATGTGTAACGCGTCGTGTGTTTTATCATCTGGCTAGTAAGTCTTCAGGTCCTCTAGAACTCATCAAAGGAGGAGTGAGCTGTAGCGGTAAATAGTCCATTCAATAATTAGTTACATAGGGTCTCATCATTGATGCTGACCGTGTTTGTTTTAGCGGACACGGTTAGTTAAAGGCACTTAGTCAAGCATCACCACCAAATTACGACGACATAAGTACTGTGGCATCGTGACATATTTTTGCGCTTCTCTCTTATTTTTGAATTCTATGCAGTCAAAATTTTGCATTAATTTCAATTTCATTTAAAAAGATATTTTGTGACTTGAAATAAGTGTAAAACGAGGGGGTTTGATTTTGCGATATTTGGCATACCAAAGTCCTGAATAAAATCACTATTTAGCTGTTGCTAGAAAACTTTTTGGTAATAGCGTTGTTAAGCAACTGAAAAATCTACTATGAACCTTTTAGAAAGTAGTGTAATAACATTTTAATATATGATCTATCATTTTACTTTTGTAATACATGTGCATTTCTGAAGGCTGATGGAACTATGTGTGGATCGTACAGCAGAAATCTCAGCTGCAACTGAGTCCATGACTAAAGTTCTCAACTTGTACGTACAAGACATGATGCATTTAAGGGCATTCAAGAGCTGCGAAATATCTTCTTGTCTTTCATGCTAACATAGTGCATTCATTATCGCATGGCCATATCCCACATTATCAGTTACAGCTTACTGAAACGACTAAAAGCTTTAAAATAAAATGATTATTATTGAATGCCCACGCAACATTTTTGTCTGATATGCAGAATTAATACATATCACTTTTGGATGCGTATGGTATATTGCAATATGTTCACGCCACTTGAATTATTTCACTGAAATGTTTTCATTATCATAGATACTTTGACCACAGTATTAGGCTGAACACAAATAAATTGCGTCCAAATCACTAGTGTCTAAAACCAATTAAATTTAATATGTATGTCGCAACCTAAATACTGTAGTGATCGTATTTTAGCCACATCATCTTTCGTAAGCCAAGTGTCGGATGTTATGAAACTGGCATGCCGCCCATCAAAAAAGGTCCTAAATAGAGGCATTTACTAGGCGTTAGCTGTCGTCGCAAAGAATTGACAAAATTATTTTCTTTCAGTACATAGACGATTATCTATGGTTTAAATTGGGAGGACTTTCGATTAATCGCCTATTGCACGACCCTAGAATCCGGAATGACATTCGCAGCATTTAAACCTACAACATAAGGACGATAAAAATTATGCAAATGTCGATAACTGGCGTCGTCTTCTTCGTCTAGATTGTATCGGTGTATCTGTAGTAACTTAAGTTGACTAGTTAAGAGTTGACTTCATAACTTATGTGTACACGAAAATAAGAAGGCTTACGTATTCATTTACTTCCTTATTCTTTATAGGGATAATATTTCCTATTATCTTATATTGAATGTTGGGAGACATTGCGTGTTTGAATGACTAGCATCTCGCTCCACCGTCTTCTACCCACGATACGAAATAAATACCTATTATCGCAGATTATTGTTTTTTCTGTTAAACAGAACGGAACGTACCTAAACCCTAAATATCAACTACCAACAAAATCATGTCCCAATGGCCTTTGTTTACGTCCATGATTATAAACATATTGCACAAATAAATACATCAAGTTTGGACTGGGTTAATCCTTCTTACATACTGATATGACGTACCTAGTATGTATATACTATTACACAAAATTACCAAATGTTCAAATATTATTACTTTATAAACCTCTTTCAAACACGTCTCAAAATTTTTCCAGCTTGAAACTTGTCAAGGGAGCATAATGTTGTCAAATATATTTGACCAGTTTTATGCACCATATTTGTGACAACAACATCGTTGCTTGAACAGCCAAAGTTTGCAGACATAGCTTGACTAAATTGACAGTGTAAGAGTTTAAAAATAATGTGAGGTAACTGCCTTCGACAGAATTTGCGAATTGCCACAGTGAATGCACCAGTGATTTTATTTCTGATTGACATACGAGTGTTCTTTAATTTCCCCTTCACCAGCATTAAGCGATGCTAATAGACCGTTGACGATTACGACACGACACGATGTGGGAAGTAACTCTTTCACTATTTAACCAGCCTAGACGTTGCAATCACAATGACGCTCAACTCACAATCAAATTTGATTTCTTCTCTGTCCTTAACAGCCTTCTGATTTATTATTATTCGCGAGTGTAAGTCCAATTGTTAGAAGTTGCTCTGGTTACATGACAAACGTTACTAGGTTACCGGGTGCATTTCTGTGCGTTTTAAGTCGTTATAAGAATGAATCAGTAGTGGGTTTGTCGAGCCATCTTCTGACAAAGTGACAGCTACTGTTAGCTTAAACAGTACTGCTTTTGTAGTGTGCTACTACGTCTGAAGTATTTGTTGATACCAGACAAAAATACTAGTTTGACTGAATTTTTGACAGAAAGTAATAAAACAGGATGAAATTAGCCTGGTGTTTCTTTCTAAGCTGGACAATCAGCATATGACATTTGAAAAAATTGGATTTAATGCCTATATTTCAAACCTCATTAGATCATCCTGGAGTTCCCAGGAATTTTATTTTGCTTTTTACATATTTCCATATTCTAACATTATGGTCGTTCAAAAGGTCCAGTATGATCAATTCGCCGACAGATCACTGAGAGAGATCAGGAATAAATCGTGCCTCTTCGAATCACCTTCTTTGAATCAGAGTTTCTCTAGCACTCATGTATTCAGTTGACCTTAATTCAAAATACTTAATCTTTAAGATATTTTCTGAGCTCTAAAATTAATGAGTTGAATAAGTTGATATTGCTGTCTTTCTTAACAAACTTGTACGAAAAGCCACCCCCCCCCAGCGATATCTATGGACAAGATATGTACCTGCTCGAAAAGAATCCAAATAATTATGGATGCAGTCAAAGAACTTTGCGCACACAAAATTATTTGTATAAGGACGTTCTAACGTATCGAAATATCCATGTGAAGGTTAAAGTTACCTCAGGTAACCAAGTGGGTCTTGAGCTTAAGGAATAAGTAATGTGCGGATAGGCTTTAGATGCCTAAACTAATCTCGCTAATCTATATAAAACTTAAAGGTAACCAAGTAACCGCCTAAAATATTATTAATATCCTCACGCCACTAGTACAGGCTTATTCTCTTCCTTCCCAAGTGCTCTAAAACAGAGAAAACTCCTGAAATGTCAGCCAACAAAAGCCAACTATTCGGGTAAAATCATTCCTTTTCCATTAACAACATGCTTAGCCTGGTGTGCACCCTATTCATATGCGCCCCAGGATTCTAAGATCCAGAGCTTCAAAAGAAGATTAGATAACTATGTGCTCCTTCATAGATTGCTATCACTCGCCGAAAATAGAATCTGCTCTGGTAATCATTCAGACTTGTCATCAGACAACTAATATAATTTATCTATATCGATTCTCTATGAGCTTACGTCATCTATTATCTTAGCCACAGACTGCAATATCAGAACCACCTTCCGAATTATCAGTCTTGCTGCTATTTCTTCCTTTGTTGCCATTACGCTTTCCCTAGCTCCGCTTTTACTGTGTTTTCCTCTGATCCATCTTAACTCTTATCCAACTTCCTAACTGCTAAGAGCCACTATTCTAGTGTCTGAAGGCTTATAGTTACCCATTTAAACACTACCTCAAATGTATTAAAGTAAACAAAATAATGCAAAATGAAGAAAAATGATAATGCTAAAACCAGAGGAAAACGTGCAAAAAGTAGACTTTGAGGAAAATGGATACCAAACAACGTTGATATAAATCGATCAGGAAAACTTTGAAATAGCTAATGTAGTAGGGTAGAATGTTAATTCCTACGGTGTAACAACTAATACCTGAAACCAAACCAAAAACGACAAAAGACAGGCACCAGGAAATGTCATTCTAAATTCTAGCTCTTCTTAAAATGATGAATAATCGGAATCTTGAACATAGATACTCAGAGGCAACATGCATTTTCCAAACATATTGTCTCTTAAAAATAGATATGAGATCTTTTATTATTTTCGAGATTAAAAATAAGTGATTTAAGGTCACCTTTATTTTTCTACATCGGTGAGATATATCCATGTTTATGGCGCTATTGTCAACCTTTTCAAATTTCCATCGGCTAGACGTATTCCTCAGTATGAGCTAGTTTTCATGATATATTTATGTGACCCAGAAACCACGTATAAAGTTTGACTTGATTTCTACCACTATGAATATATGCATATATATATATGTTTATGGTGGTAGAAATTAATGCTACCCTATTGTTTCCCCATGTCATATTTATTATGCGTATTAGTGATTATCAGCCAAAACTGGGATATCCCAAACAGTCAGGAAAAGGGAAATTTCAGTAGCTAGAGATGACATAAAGAAGGAATTGCAACGGCGAAAGCAGCATTTTCTTCATCTAGTTCTCGCTCTTACCTGCCTTCTGTTATGGACGAACTTCCCCTACTATTCATTGTTCACTTTAAATCCCCCTTTTCTCTTTTCATTCTTAACGAATTTCTTGATATGCTTACTGCGTTTAGCATAATATAGTTTGTCAACTCCGTACACACACGCATCTCTAGAAATAAATTACGAAATCCTCTTTAGTAAAGGTAACCAACAATGTAATAACCTGCGTTTCAGAAAACAAACTGCATAAAGTAAGTTTATTAGAGTGCGAATTCGAGAACATGTACGCACGTTAGTGTGACATTTCTATCATTTCAGTCTCATTCACTCTTCGGTGTTTATTTCAGTTATGGCGTCTGTAACAGAAAAATGACATTCGTTATCACAGTCATGGATGGTTTTAATGAACAATACCTACTTAAGCAGTTTTATGAGAATTGAGTTGGTTAGTTACCACTTGATACTATTTTAGCAGAATTTTAAAGTTGACGTGCATATCATTGGTGCCTTCGAAGTATCACTCGCATATGATGGGATCACCGGATAAATAATAATGAGGTTAGATGCAAGGTACTGAGGAAAGAGGCAAATTAATTGGCTAGATTGTAAATCTTCATCGACTGAAATGGTTGGGACATGTGTTTCGTATGCCTAACCATAGCCTACCACGACGCGTGATGGTGATTGATGTCGGAGTAGGGTAAATGAAAGTTTGGTGCGTCCAAAACGAAACATGACATCAATCCATAAAGTCAGTAATAGTTGTTCTTTGCCGTATCAGTAGTTGCAGATCACTTGATTGATGTCCACTCAGATGCCGTAACCGATGGTTTGAGACCCGGCTTTGGTAGCCCGGTCATATGTTATGAATATCATCTCAGCAGGTTCCATGCCGTATATATGTCGATACTTGGACTAGTTGAAAAGGGCTGAAAGGTTGTCAGTCTATGACATGGAGTTATGGAATGAAGAAAAGCTGGACTTCTCTCTTTCGACCCATCACGACTCCATGGTTAAGTTCGAGAGATGGTGCATATCAGTAGCTTTATGCCTGGTCAGATGACAGAAATGAAACCAGTTTCTTATTACGATTTTCATAGAACTGATGACTTCTGTTGATAGGGATGAGGTCGTTTTTGCATTTCTACCCGAAATGTATCTCTTGCCTTGTGATTCTCTAGTTGTTCTACCACATTTGACATTTCCCTCTTGTTCACCTTTCTCAATTTTTTTCACAACGTCGGCTTTGTGTTTGTGTGACGCATGCATATTTTTGATGCTATTTTGTACCAAACTATATGTTTAAATAATAAATGGTAATAATGAGACCCTGGGTGACGGCTGGGAATCAGTCACAGTGACGCAGGTGCATTCACTATTTGTCCTCCATTAAATCGTGAGCCTAAGATTATTTCATACCTTTCCATTAACTAACTCCTGCTCCCTGCACTGTTTTATGTGCCCACTCTTTTATTACTATTGAATTAACTACAAATTCGGTATTAATCATGTTGCACTCCTGAGTTATTGCACTTGTACCAAGTTCTGTATTGTACATACATACATATATACAGATTGTATTCCTCGTTCACTAGTTGTTATTGGTGAGGAAGAAGACAGATTTCTTCTTTGATAAACTGCAAATAAATAATTCCAGTTAAAATATCCAAACAACAATCGGCGAAATGATACTACTGCTGGTGTTTGGATGCCTTGATTGAACACCATCCTATTGTATATCTCCGACTTTGATCTCAGTAGATGTGTAGGAGTAGTCATTTGAGCGCTTATTTCAGGTGATTACGAGAACGCTTTAACTAGGAAGCGATCATTATCTGCTTTTGCTCCTCTCGCGGAGGAGTAATATATCTTTAGTTACGTAAGCATAAACATATTTTTCTCTGAGTTTAATTCTAGCATCAGTTGTCTTCAAGAAAAAATCTACAGAATAATAAATCGTGTGGGAAGTATTGTTGATTGTAATAATAAACTTACCTACAATCAGCAGCAAAATACTACAGGACAAATTAATGCAATTCTATCTAATCCTTCCTACCCGAATTGCAACACAGCTACTTAGCCGCATATACTGAGTACTGGAAACAGATTTTCTCGTCACATTATTGCATAATCAGTATTGTGCCATACACTTCAATTATCTTTCGCGCCATAACTTCAGTAACTGTTCCAGTGAATATAGTCTGGGTTCCGTTAACAGTTATTAATTCGGTACCGCAGTTAGTAATAGAGAACGAAGCAGTTGAATGTAATAACCGCTTTAGTTATCTTGGGAACTTCATCAGTCCCGATTGTCTATTATCTGCTGAAATCTTGGCTCGTATACATAAGGCCCGATTGGCTTTTTCCAATTTACGTCAATTGTGGCGTGGGCGAACCTTTTTTTTTACTGATGAAAGGACACGTTTACTGCGCAACAGTTAGATCCGTCTTACTTTATGGATATGAAACATGGCCATTAAGGATAGAGGATTTTCTTAGGCTTCTAGTATTTGATCATGGATGTCTTCGAAGCATCGCTCGTGTTTTCTGGGACCACCGAGTAAGCAATGAATGGGTTAGGAATAGAGTACTAAGCAAATACGGTAAGTCTATTGATGAAGTGGTTAATCTTCACCAGCTGAAGTGGCTTGGACATGTGTTACGTATACCTGGCCGCCGTCTACCTCGACGAGCAATGTTGACTGGTCCTGGAGTAGACTGGAAGAAAGCTAGTGACGGCCAAACGAAAACATGGCACCACTCCATGAAGTCATTGACAATTGGGTTGAGCCACGTTAGTAGATGCAGACTACATGGTTGGAGCTCACGTGATGATTGTAGCCAATAGTTAGAGACTAGGTGATATGGCTCAAAATCGTTTGCAATGGCGCAGGTGCATCCACTCCTTGTCTTCCTCCAAATTCTAAGTTTTTCAGCTTATCATAATTTTCTCTTTACTGAATCATATTTTTCCAAATCTTATCTCTGATATCTATACCTTTCCATTAGTACTTACTCTATTACTACCTATACTCTGGGATTTGATCCGACAATTTAATCTTTATTTGCTAATTGAGGCATGGCGACTTGAACTGATGTACGCACGTACCACGTTCTACGTTGTAACTGACTGACTGTCAGTTGAAATAAGTTAAATTAATACCTATGCAAATATACTATTTAATTATTAGCAAACTAACTGTGATGTATTATCTTTGAATCGCAGATATTAGTTCACTCTGATCTACTCAGTACACATTTTGGTATCATTTTATGACTTGAAAGCGTAGTTGTAATCACTAAATGAATGTGTATAAGTTCGACTTATTTATGTTGATTGTTGTATATCATGCATATCAAACCATAACTTACATTCCCATTTCCAAGTGTCAGCGTTCTTATTTTTCATTAAATGACCTATCATACTCTGTACAGTCCTTGTTGAATTTTACGGTTGCATGTACATAAATTTCATTTTTAGATACACTAATTTGATGACACTGACGCCTGAACAAAGAATTACTGTTGCTTTGCAAAAGATTACTCAGAAATTGGGAAAATATTTTTCGTAAGTGTTGTCGTTCCTGTAATTTCTTTTAGAGAAAACGTTGAAGATAAATGTGGTCGTATAAAGTCAAAAGATATAACCTGGTTTGATGATATTATAAAAGATATCGTAACCGATTTCCAGAAGAATTCATCCGAGGCATGCACAACTATTCTTTCTCAGTATGACATAAATAACAAAGGAATATTATTAGATGAGGCTAACAAAACACTCAATCATACTAAATCCTGGTAAATAGCTTCAATACACGCTTACAAATTAATACAGGCGACCTTCCGGCGACCCTGAAAAAGATATCAGAGCTCATCTTTTACCTCTCAGGAAATCTTTTATGGATGATTTGTCGTCTTATTCCCAAAAACTAGATTTAGAGCTAGGTAGACGTTCGGGCGAGTTAAAAATGTTGCGTCGGACTCTTCATGATGAACTAATTGAGTTCCGATCATTAGCAGAGAAATTACAGGAAGTAAGTAGTTTTCTTTGTTTTAGAGGCGAATTCCTATTATTGATAACATTATACAAACTAATACCACTTAATCCAAGCCTACCAAAAGATAGGTGTTTTATCACTTAAACATCATAATTCCATATGACTGTATGGCATATTTCCTATCACGATTTACTTATCACTTAAATGATAAAAATCTCAATCTAAGGATGTGAATGATGGAATCTTATAATACCTTCAAAATGTGTACAGCTGTTTTGATTTACACGCTAAAAATACTAGCAAAATTAAACAGATTTCGGTTATAGATTGAGGTAGTAAAACTGGAAAATGAGCCACTGAATTTGAAATCACCTTTTTAACTGAGTAGGTATGACATATCTTTTTATGAACCTTGCAAATTCGTTTATTCTGGTATTCTCGTCTACTTATTTATTTCGCAAATAAGAATGTTCGTCACAGCTATTCGATTTTATTTGAAGTGTATCAGTTTAGTTTACTAAGTGCTTTGGATTGAAGATACTAATTATAACGATCAGTGTGGAATGTAAATACTACTTAAATATGAATCCGTATATTCAGTTTTCCGAAAGCAATTTGAAGAATACAAAATTTTGCTCAGTCATACACTAGTTGAAGTTTCCACATCTCTATGAAAATGAAGCCAACAAGGGGAACAGTGCTGAAATCAACTAATGAAATGTAAGGTATGGGATCTGTATGTCACCAATCGATTTTTTGATATCCTGCTGATCTAGTCTAAGGTTCACAGTTCCCACGCTTTACAGATCAATCGGCGATGACCTAGTGGACTGTTGTCATGTTTATAACTGACTCATTCTGAGGCCTTATTTGGCACTGACTTGACAATACATAAGGATTTACTAAAAGTTTACTATGCATTTGTGACTCGATATCTGGAATCATCATGCTTTTTTGTTCAAAGCCATAATTGGTGTGGCCCATCCACTGGTTCAAACAAACAAAAACAATATTTATGTAGTCAAGTACCGTGACTCCGTTTGTGTCTTTTTTCACTTGCTATTTCTTTTGCCTCAAAACAGGTTCTGCACATAACAGTGTTGATTCGTAATAAGAAATAAATGAATTTATACCACTTGTGGTATTTGAAAATTTGTCGTAGTGATTTAAAACTTCAGATTAGGAATTTATTTTAAGGCTATTGTATTATGTTTTCAATTTATATCAACGTATATTTTAGCTGTCGCTACTTTAAATCATGCGTAGATATTTTCGTCGATTGTTGTCAGATCACGGGTAATTAGATGCCCACAGTCTCTGTTTTCTTAAACACTATCTCAACTATGAAGTCTTCACAACCCAACATCCAGTTGTGTAAATAGGCTGCAATAATTAGATCGTTTGTACTCGTACCTCTTTCTTCATTTCCGTATATTTCGTTGTTCCAACAATTATTTATGCATTTGTCTTTCTCTAAAACGTTGCTTTATTAATTTATATAACTTTTTATTCTAAGATCACAATATTTGTATCGAGAGTTTATAACCTATTTTAATACTAAAAGTTATTTTGTTGTCACCACTCATTGAGATATACTGTTAGCACAATCTAATCTACCTGATAGTTCGTTGATCAGCGAAGTGGTTCTGACGTATAGTCTTGAGCACTGTATATTGTGGAACTGATTGGAATAAAAGGTATTCTGGAGCCCTAATGAACATTATATTAGATGTTGTTAAGTGAAAATTCAAATTTCTATTGCCATATGTATGGGAGTGACTAAAGTCTTTGAAAGTATTTTCACATTAGTTAATGGGTGGCAAGGAACCAGTGCATAAAACCGAAATAGAGGACTAATTTGTTTGTGTATGTATTGAGATTTTGTGTTCGCGAATATGCAGTGTTTTTGGTGCTTCTGAGTAGTAATCAAATGATGAATAAGTTGGTTTGAGTTCTGTAGCACAATATACTTGTCTATGGGTACTTCATAAAAGGATTAATTATTTTTCTAAATAGCTTCATAGAAATTACTTATAAACTCATTGATCACTTTGTTCCCTTTTTCGCATCAACTTTAAGAACGTCTTGATTAGTATAATCATCATATCCCCATGGTATACTCTACACCATTCGTATCAGAATCAAAATGAAGGTTGGTTATAGAAATGACTGTTTCATCGAGCTGATATTTAAGCTTTCGCATGATACGACGTTTAAGAGATATGTTCGCTGATTATGATATTAAACGTAGCAATTAGTCACAAAATGTTAATATATGAGTCTAAACACAAAGTTGAATTTGACAAAAATCATACGTTTGTGTATGAACTTGATATTATGGTTAGCCTATTTGTTAGTAAATACCTCTTAAAATGTCGGTAAACTCTGAGTGATGTTCGTTACACCGATGTCATGTAGCTGGTGATGGTATTTTTTCGAGGTTTGTTACCTAAAAATATCAGAGAATATTGTGTTCATACTGCCCGCTGTTTTTTTACCTCGGTTCAGAAAAATGATATTTTATAATGTGTACAATCAGAGTACTTGTTACATATCTTAATATAATTCTTTTTTTCAGTTATCCAAGTCTACTGAAAGTAATCCACCATGTACTACCGTTGACCCTCAGTAACCACCTGATTCGATCCTAAACAAATGAAAAAAAGAATATGCAGATACATCTGACTTACGTCTTTATTTTTCAATGTTTGGTATTTTTACCTTAATAGTCCTTTGAATGTAAATGTCTTATACTGTTCTATTTGTAGTTTTTTTTTGTATTATTTTGTTACTGTACCAGTTTGTAAAAATTAAAAGTGATTAACTAAATGAATGTTTTTCCAAAAAACAAAATAATTTGTCGTAAAATTTAATTATATCTCGTTAAGTCATAGACTTTGATATGCTAAATAGAATAAAGTTCTTTATTTACACATGATCGTAATTGTTTTTAGTACTTTAACCCAACTATGATACACGTTGAAATGTTTCTTAAGTTAGTGTGTATTTAGGACTAGGTATTGTCAGAATAGCCATATTCAATACTACTTAGATCTCCCATGGGTTACTGTTCTAGTGATGAAATGTACTTCAAATTGTCTGGATCCAGGAGTTACATTAGTTTTCATTGTATTACATGGGCGTAATGTGTAAATTTTTTAAGACGAGAAGAAATTATCCATTAAATGTCAAATCTTAATATTATTTAGCTTTTGCCTGTTCTTATCTTCCTCATTTTAAAGATCTAGTTCGTGTTATTCTTTCACTTTCAGTATGGTAACATAAACATGTGCATTGTTGTCACGTGCCATGCTATCAGACACCCACTTATAGTCTATAAATTGATTCATCGATTATGTCTTATGGATAAAGCCTTACAGTATAGTACCCAGTGTCTTGAAAGAAACCATACACTTCTGTTGTAGAAAACTAAAGTACAGATGCAGTTTGATTTCGATAATTACCGGACGTTGAAGGCAAACGTCTATTTTATGTTTGGAACTTGTCATCTTGACTACAATCCAATGTTTGCTTACTCTCACTTGTGATATGTATGACGCAGTTAATTCTATGCTCGAATACAGTTCGTGTAAAATAACGTGGTCATCACTATCTAAACACGTAGAAAATACCTTAAGTCCACCACATGCTATGCCTTCCTTGTAGTTCAAATACTATTTAGTTTTGTTTTTTATACATCATATGGTTAGTCTGTATGTCAGGTTCTGTATCTATGTACTTCTATTGGAATCGATTATCTTGTTTAGCCATAAGTAGCTTACATTCTTAAACTACTTCTGTGAGTTGTATTTTATAGGTTCAAAATAACAATCATATGAACTCTGATATATTCAATGAAGCAGTTTAAACAGACTAGATGTTTTTGGTTGTAATTATTAACATATACGTAGGCAGTACATTAAATAAAGATTTCTCTGCTTCTTTACTTTTCCCTGCTAATAACTGAAATGGATAAATTATTCACTCCTTTATATACGTCCTGAGTTCATTAGATAAACTAATATTATTGTTTTGATTACTAATATATCTTTCACCAAAATGAGATTAATTTTCCAACTACTTTCTACTTTGAAAGTAGTCTAGCGTCCAGTGTTATATATTTAATCTAGAGCGGTCTAAAATGTAATATCGTCATAAGATTCTTTATTTCAATTGAACCGTATCTGTAATTGCCTTATTTTATGGAGGTTGGCATGCATTGTGAAGTACTATAAGAGCTCCACTCCAAATTATTACATTTTCTCGTAAAACCAATGAAATGATGTTTGGATGAATAGAAAAATGAACAATTAGTTACAGAAGTACTTGAAGTGTAAGTGGACCTCTACAATTAACTTTAGTCAATTGTTTGAAAACTAACCTTTGCGGATCTTAAAACTTAGACTATACGTTTCTGTGAGTATTTTTAAACTATTTGTTTGGTTGACAATATATGCATTCATAAAAATCGCATAGGTGTACAGAAAAAAAATTATTTCAGTTTAGGATCATATGTCTGTCTGATTTCTGATTAATAAGTCCAGCGAAAAAAATCAAAATAAGTTATTTCGTGTACCTCTTCTGTTGATTTGTAAATGAATTCAGTCAAATTCATCCTGGTCATATGATTGGAAATTAAAAGACCTAAATATGGATTTCTTTTTCTTGTCGACATTTCGATGTTTATATTGGCAGTCATCTGATTCTATTCTATATGGATTAATTTGTTTAGTTGATGTTATTTATTGTTTCGCATCGACGTAAAACGACATTGATTGCCTATGTATTTTCTTTTTTTCACTTATGCATAGGTTTGCAGCTAAATTCATACAAAACGATAAGCAATAAAGTGAACGGTTAATCAAAACAGTTTTTCTATCTTTTAATATTACATTGCATTTGAATAATTTCTTGCTTCAACTTTATGTCCGATCTTGCTTGATTGTTGGCAAATTGATATGAATATCTTCTAACTCAACCTTTTTTATTAGATGTTATACGTAGTAGGTTAGGAGTTATAAATTATTCTTACGGCATATTAATTAAATTTGAACAACCTGAACCCATGTCAGGTGCTATATTGAATAAGGTTAGTTTTACATTCATGGATTTCAACATATTTTCGTAGTGACATGATGCTTTAAGGATACTTAAAATCCGAATCACGTTAAAGTGGTTGAGAAATTTCATGTAAACGCACGAATGGTAGAGAGAAACAGAAGGAACTTAAAAGTGTCATTTTAGTAATATAGTGAATTATAGCACTATTTCACAGAAATTAAGAACTCAGTGACAGAGGCCTTTTTGGAATATCTATTCCATATATAACCTCTTATTGCGTTTTTTTAATTCCCTTAATATTTGTTGCATTATACTGGTAAGTTTCCACACTAACTCTTGATTAGCTTCATTTATAAGAAAAGTGTTGCATACTCCATTTGTAATTTTAATTGTTGCAGACTGATGAAATTGAATGCAACAAAATAAATCTAAGTTATTCTTCTCAAATCATTATTCATTTACTTTACTTGTATCGCGTAAATCTATAGAATAAAACAAATTTTATTATCAGACACATCCTGTTTCTACGGTAGTATACGGTGATTACTGTGAGGAAGCTGTGTGACGTAATTTTTTCCGAAACATTATAAAAATGGACATCTCTAGTCTACTTCACTCCCAAGTTACAGATTAGTAATGGTGTTGCTCAAGCAAATGTATTTATGTTGTTTGCCTTCCTTTTAGGTTAATCTCAGTTGGGTATTATTGAAAACCATAACAGTGTATTATCGTCAAATTATATCACAAATTAATTGAAGTAGAAATCCTAACATTAGACCTCAGCATGGTGTTGCTGATGATTAAGAGTTTGTCTCAGTGTATACATATCCTCACTCCGTTGGAGAGCCCCATACTAGGATGAAATGACCCCACTGTTTCCTGGTTTCCAGTGGTACCTATTCGAGACCAATGTATGAAGAATGGAGGAAACTAGTCTTCATAAAAATAAACAACTCATGTACGTTTTTTGCATTCATAAATACCTTGTTTAATATAAGTGTGAATTATTTACACTAACATATTTTAATTTCAATCAGTTAACATCCACCCAACTTACAAGTTTTTTGGAAAACTTTGAAAAGAGAATATTCAAATAACCTTGCTATCAAATGAGTTAATTCTTTTGGTGATGGTTTTTCTTGAAAGTGATAACTTATTTTGTACAAATCGTTGGAATATACATTTGTCTTATTATTTACTTCTTAGTAATGAGCTATGAAATTTATGTCTTCTCACATACATTTTGTGACCTGATAGCAACCATTGGAAAATTTATTAAAATTTATTGCCAAAGTGTAGTTGGTGCTTTGAAACGCAAATATTATCATTTTGTTATGTTTACTTTTACTCTGGGCTAATTGTTGATCTTATCTGTAGTTATCGACTGGTGAAATTGTGCGTTTACAGCTATGAAAATTAGGCAGCTTACAGAAAACCTCTTGTACTTCTGTAAATTGCTTGACTTGAGTTTTATAGGAAGATATGCACTCTCATGGACGCTTGTGTGTCATTCAGTGTAATGACTAGAGATGGCAAATCACTTAACTATAAATTACCAACACGATGTAAATTGATACCACTGTTGTGTGTATGCTGATGATAAAGATTATTTGGTCGTTTAAAAATAGTCTGTAAGACGGTATATGCTCCCTCAGTAATCTAATTCTTGCAAACACCTATCAGTACATAAATTATGTTAGTGTCATCTCACCAACTTTAGTTATTGCTCCCAGCTATACTTCTCTCTAAGATGTGATAGTCACATTTAGCTGTCACAATACTTTAATTGAATTGTATCAAGTAGAACATTTGTTTCCTGAGTTTCCATTATTCCAGTCTGGTTGGTTCTGAAACAATGAGGTCTATTTGTACTACTGATTGTTGAAGATAGTCTTAAATAAAAAAATTTGCTCCATAGAAATCTTAAAAATACCTCACCAACTAAAGTTCTAATATATATCGTCATGAAGGTTTGATATCTGTGACATCTATGTATAGGAACTAAACGTGTTTGTTCAATTAACCACACTTGTCCAATATATCAAAATTACATGACTCATATCTTGAGATTCTATGGTACTTTATTTGCGACTCAAGCATAGTATTCAATTAGAAAGTAAGACGTACATATCCAAGTTGAATGTCCATCGAGAGCTGACTAAAATAGAAGCAAATTGAACTAACACATCATCTCGTCCATCATTCTCTTTTACGTGAACATTTAAATTCACGTCCTAAAAAGTGAAAATATTTAATTCTCTTCGTTCCAACCTTTTAAGGTAATCAGTTATTATCTTTATATGATGTCTTAGTTTTTGTTTTTCAACAAAACTGCTATTTTACTCAGTTTCATCCACTAAACGATGTTTCTGTTGTATCCGGTGTAAACTTTACTATTCTGCCCTACATTGACCTTTACTCTTTTAACGAATTTTCTTTTATTGCGAAATCTGATGTACGGAATAGTTGTACTTTTGTTTAACATTTTACGTTACTATGCTTGTTTATTTAAATTTCACTATATTCTTATCAGTAAACGTTTTGTAGAAACAATTACTATGATGCACAGTTTAAGTTCAAACAATAAACTGTAATCAATTGACAGAATAACCTTTTGTGTCCTTTAAACGATTATTACATAAGAGTAAACCACACTTTCATTTATTTTTTTAGTCATTTAATAATTTGTTGTCAATTGATTTTAGTCATCATACTTCTTTTCATCACAACAAACTAATTCATAATCATTGACCTTTATAAGAAAAAACTAATCTGAATTAAAAGCTCATAAATTAAATTCTTTTAGGTTCACATTAATAATTGCTTACTTTTAATTGGATATCACAAGTTAGTTTGAGTTAGACAACCATTGAAAACTACGACGCACTGATCAGATGTTTTATCCTAGTATGAAACTCTTCAACAGTGAGCATCCATGATCCCACCATGGTATCAAGCCTGGGACCTTCAGGCTTCGCAGTAAACACAACCGTTAAACTGCTTAGCAGGCGTCCAACGGTTGCTATTTCATATCTCAGTCAATTTGCGATATGTTTGCGCAAGCTCATTCATCGCTGTCGGTGAGTGACCACTTCACACCCGACGTAGTTGAATTCCACTGGTCATTTTTCCTCACGAGGACCCCTAGGTTTACTTACAGAAGTTATTCACTAGTAATTTGATATTGACTGTAACTAAGTGTTGTACCCAATCCATGGTGGGTTGCTGTGGAGTCCCATACTGGGACGAAACGTCTGTCCAGTGCTTCCTGGTTTTCACTGTTGTCTAGCTCAAACCAATTCGTGATATCAAATTAAAATTCAACAATCTCCGAGTTACCCAATTATAATTGATTAATTCTTTGATACTCCTAGACCGTTTTCATGATTCGCGATTCTTTTGTAATTTGCGGTGGTAGTTCAAAACTTTGTAAAAATAGGGAAAGTGATTTATTTGTTTTCAGACCTCTAACCTGGTTTGCCATACAAGTTCCGTCCTTTTTTTGATTTCATGCCACTTTCTTTTACTTATAAGTAGCCTTAGTTATTCGAATACATCTCTTTTTACCTTCTAAACTATTGAGCTTGATATCCTTGTTGTGTCCTTTTCGACAGATATGATGTTTAGTTGGTTCCTAAAGTGAGAGTTACTTTATTTACTCTTTATTTTTTAAGACATTGCGGTTTAAAGACAGGTACACGTTCACTCTACATATGGACATGTAACTTGAGTTTTGTTATCACTTAGTTGTAGATTTCCTTGAAACAGTGGCTTCATATCCTGCAATCATCCAGAGTGATGTCGAAGTTAAACTCGGAAACTGCTATCGACTGTGGCAATTAATCCATGTTGCACTTGCTAAGGCTCAATGCTGACTACTACAAGAGTAGGGTAGAATGATAAACTCGGACTAGCAGATTATGATATGGAGTTAGTTCATAAACCAGTTGACTTGTTGGTTTGAGCCATGTCGGGAAATATATTCCTCCTAATTGTGGTATGCACAATATTTATAAATCGTGGTTATAGACGATGGTTGAGGGTACTATTTTAGTAATATTACTTCATTTTCACACATTGTTTTCGCTGTGTACTGAACATAAACGTTAGGATAATTGAATGATCGTTTTTTAATAAGGCGAATCGATGCTTTGATCCATTGGGTCTCAAGACTCAATGGATCAAATATTTTGAAAACCATGCTAATGTTATGCTTTCATAGGCGTGGACTAATGAGTCACAAAATAGAACGAAACTGGCTATTTTGTCTCCCTTTTTTCCATGAATCACTACAGATGATGCCAGTGCGTGATGAAAACAAACTTCATAACGCTTCGTTGTTGAAATATCGTCAAGGTTTTTTTATGAACAAAGTAACAATTTTATTTTATTCATTTTTCTGCAAATTTTGATTAGTGAACAAAATCTAATCCAATTAACAATAAATATTAAGCATCATAGCCAAATGTACTTAAACCATATAAAAGCAGTTCTTTAAACTTACAATTACTTACAGTTTAACATCTGAAATATGCCTTTTTATTAAAACAATTAGGGAATAAGTATAGATATATGATTAGTTCTATGTACCTGATGTTTTAGTTATGATAATCATCCACAATTTGTATTTAGTTTACATAGAAACTGTTATCATTCAATAAGGCCAACTATTATTTAGTCTTTGTTCAGAGCTACTCAGTTCTGACTTGTAGAGTTCAATCAAATCGAGTTAAAGTCGATATCCATTTGTCTGATATTCAGTTGTCTAAATATATTTTGCGTCCAATGAAGTTTGAAAGCTTTGAATTGTATTAACTTACAAATGCATGTCACTTTTCTGCTGTTACTAATACTAATAACAAAAAGATTGATTGAGGTTGCCACATTTCCAAGAAGTACGAGATGGATGATAATTATAAAATGATTTGAATGTGGTTAACTGTGGATTGATAGTATACTAACGTATTTGCGAATAATGCATAACATATACATATGAATCATCGTTAGTAAAACAACATACAGATATCTGCTATTTCCAACCAATTGTTATAATAGCTCGTAAGCTTCAACGCAAACTTCTACACCATTGTAACTATAAGTCAATAAATTCATAAATCGGCGTCATGTCTTTATTTTTCCACTCCCAACTTATTTCCAACCTACCCCCGTGCTAAAGAGTATTGCACAGAGAGTAGGCAGTTGTGCTAGTCAAGTGAGTTGACAAATGTTTCACAGACTCAATAATCAACTTGTCCTTTCACCTAATATGCGTTAAGTACCTATTCCTCCGAAGTTACCTGTAATCAGTTACTAGTAATTTGAAAATGTTCTATCCTTTCGTAAACTATGTCTCACGACTGTAAAATTGTAAAGTACTTAATGCCGCACAGTGTACTCTCCCTTTGTTTAATAGATAATTAAAAACCAGGCAAGACTCTGTGAATAAGTAGATATGTATCGGTCACTAATACCCCTCCCCTTCGGAGCATACGAGTTTTATTGGTTATACATCTATTATTTAATGGCTTAAATGTTGTGGCATGATTGAACACAGAAATTGATAAGACTTACTCTCTGCACTTGTTTTGATTTCGTGCTTGTCGAATTTACGTTCATTCCAAATATATTTCTCTTATTTTCATCGTTACTGACTTTTAATATATGCACTCATCCTATGAATTGTGAATGTATATGAATCAATATAATATATGGTGATTTATAGACAGTTTGGAATTATATTATTATTACGAAACAGTTAGATTGTAATCCAGTAGAAACAAGCAGTAATGATTCATAATCCCCTAAAAATATCATAACCACTCAAGCAATTATTTTTACTAAGTTTCGACGACATTAATAAATTACATAAATGTTAAATTCTTGTAATTGTCTACACTATATAAACCTTGAAGCTATACGAAGTTTATCAAAAAATTTTGTGATATTTTCTAATATCTTTACTGTTATGAAGAAACCTGTGAAACATAATCTATATCGCTGACAGTTTAAAGATGTTCAGATGATTCCAGAATTTCTTACGGCTAAATCGAAATTCCGTGGGAGTGAAGTAATGTTGGCACATCAAGATAATGAGTGGTTAAATTCTTGTCCACATTATTTCTTTGGCGCATATTTGTTGTGTGCTTGTCTAGTAGTATAGTTTAACGATAACTAGACTGATTAATTTGTGCAAACTAAACTGAAAACTTTCACTAAACTGATCCTTGATTTATATATGTGACTTCCACAATAGGATAACACATGCTACTTTGTTACACATGGATACGCAACCTTGTACAAGGTGCTTCAATAATCTATTAGTTGTACCCTTACATGGATAATTAAAACAGCTTCATATCTTCGGAAACTTCTTCTGCAACGTTTCTTTTTTTGATATCACTGATATTGCTTTTTTTCCCTTCATTCGTGCTTGTTATTCTTTGATAGCATATGCAAATGCAGTTTTGTCTAGAGAAAATTTTTAGACTACTTAGCAAATGATTATATGGAAGAACTTACTGCAGTTAACGTGCTATCCTTTTTTTTGGATGTAAGTCGTCTTTTTCTAAGTTGTCGTGTTCACAATACTCTTTTCTTATCTCTATATCTATTACTTTCGGTGAGTTTCCAGTCTAAAAAACCGTTTACTGTTAATCCAACAAAAAGTTTACAAGGCTGCTTATGCATCTAACTTCCTTGTGCAACATATTTTTTAGCTGATTATTTACATTTGGAAGTTCGTGTTTTAATAAATTTAGTTGTACTCTTTGTAACAGTCTCAAAACTCCATTCCTTATTAATTAAAATGTAAAGATTATTTACATAAATATATATCACCAAATTACTAAAAATCAATTAAGAGATTAACAATTTAATTTGCTACACTTTATATCAACTTTGTTGTCTATGAGCGAGCATTTGACAGCGTAGACAGACAAACATTTGGAAGCCTATTTTGACACTATGGTGTACCCGAGAAGACGGTCAATATCATAGGAAATTCTTACAACGAACTTCAGTGTAAAATCATGCATAGAAAGCAGCTGACAGATTCATTCCAAGTGGTGTCAAACAAGGCTGTTACTCTCGACCTTTCTCTTTCGTCTAGTGGTTGCCTGGACCATGGGAACTTCAGCATCCCAGAGGAAGCATAGAATAAAGTGGACAACATGCATACACCTAGACTATCTGGACTTTGCAAATGACAGCTCGTCTATTCTACACACACCGACAAATGCAATTGATAACGGAAAGTGTAGTCGATGCCCCGGGTATCCGTAGGTTTCAACATAAACATGGGATAAAGCATGATTCTTAGATACAATACAGCACAACGAACACCAACCTGATTATAGTTGATGGAAAAGCTCTAGAATATGTGGAAATTTTCACATACTTGGTCGGCATCATTGATAAACAAGAAGAATCTGATGCAGATATGAAGGCACGGAGTGTGAAGCAGGGGCAGCGTTTCTACAGTTGAAGAACAAACCAACTTCTAGCTGCGAAAGAAATTAGGAAAAAACGATGTTACAATTGGGGGTTGTGGAGATAGTTAGTTGTTAATCCTGATATTACGAATTGTTCTGAATCAGACAACCACTGATCACCTGGAAGCACTGAACACCAAACCGTTCACCATCTAATGACATGATTTAGTAACCTCTTCTTTCCTGAAGTAAACGCTAGTTAGGAGCTCCACACTAGGGTGAAACAACCGTTTATTACTTTCTGTGTTTTTATAGTTGTATGGTTACAGTTACTCTGTAATTGTAACTATTGAACAGCCTACAAGACGGCCTATAATCTACACTGTATAAAAAACCTATTGTACAATGCACAACATATAATACACTATTGTTCCACAGAAATTAATCCTATTATTTTAATGTGCCACATTTATGTAGGTGACAGTATAAAGTACTAATCAAATTGATGACTAAATAAATACTGTCGTATATGTTGGCTCGTTTAATTATACATAAATAATTATAACGAATGTATTATCTGACAAACCCGTCAACATGAGTTTAACATAGTTACAGTGAATGAATAAAGAAGAAAGTTAACAATTATGGTGCAGTAACTTTGTGATTGAAAAAAAAAAGAATTTTCACCACTGAGTTGTAGGCTTGGATGACACTTTACTTATTATGGATGATGCAGTCAAATACTATCAATAACAAACAAGAAAAACTAACTCACATTTAAGCTGAATTACTGCTTTCTCACTAATATTCTGACCAGATTAAAATACCTTTTCTCCTTAAAATTTTAATATTTTCGCTTATTCATATAATTTTATACCTAGTGATTTATTTAATTTAATATAACGAATTGGCCTGAGTTAAACAATCATTGAAGACAGCGAAGCACTAAACAGTTATTTCGTCTTAGCATACTACTGTCCAACAACAGGCATCCACGATCCCACTAGGAAATCAAACCCGAGACCTCCGCGATGAACGTTTAACCATTAGATTACTGACCAGGCATAAAATGATTGATATTCATGACTCAATTAACTCAAGATATATTTGAGCGATTTCATTCATTACCATCAATAAGTAAATGTCTCACACTCGGCATGGTTGAACTCTACTGGTCTCGCTAGAACTCCTATAATTGCCCCCAGAAGCCATTCACTAGTGAGCTGATATTGTGTGAAATTAAATTTGCTTAACTTAAACAAATACAGCTCATTCAATAATCAAAACCTTCCAGATTTGCAAATACTATACGAAAATATATAGAAAACGTTTGTTGTAATTGGTTTTCTCAATTAAACAAATTTATTATTTATTAAATATTCAGTAGGTATACATTTATTAGTACTTTTTTATAAAACTAGAATGAAATCAGTGCCATAAAGATAACTGATTCTTAACATTCTGTTTGTTTGCATCCAATTAGTTTCAATCTGTTAGTCGTCAGTATACTTCAAGGTCGTCACATATTTTTTTTTAAGTAGAAACGATAAGCACTCAGTGGTTTCTTTATTATTTTTTAATAACATCTACAGTTATACACATTCTATTAAAATCAACGATAGTCTCATTTTGATTGTGCTTTTGTATATATATCAGGTCAAAACATACATAAAGTAAAAGATAGTAACTGTTAAAATGTTAAGCAATAATAATCAATGAGGCTAGGTATTATTGTCAGTAAAATGGGTTAAATTTGTTGAAGTGTTGTGAGGTACTTTATACAGCTTCAAATGCCTACACTTTAAGTTCGCTAAATGCTCTCCTATAGTTTCTTAAATCCCCGTTCTGAATTTCACCTTGGAGCTTTTAATATGATAAGTCGGTCAACAAGCCTAGTTAGCAAAAACCCTAGAATCTCTTTGTGACTAATGTATGCCGTTTCCGGAACTTCATCGTGGTCATTCGCTCGACTACAATTAGTCAATACAGAGATACATAGCGATCCACTTTTCCTTTATATGGGTACATGACAGAAAGTTCTCATGGACTTGTTGGTGCAGGCATACCACTAAGTTTGCGGGCAGAACAGGCACTTTTCAAGTGGATTACTGTAGACAATCGTCTATGTGCTGCTCGTTTAAATGGTACAGGATGGACTCGGGAAGAGAGAGATACACGCCGATGTCTTTTCATCTTTCCTACCTTTGCCTTCACTGATTGCACCTCAGATGGGCATTCTGTAGGAAGTTCTTTAACTTCATTCAGAGAGTTAGATGCTCAGACATAGTTATTATAAAGGAAGATCTTACTGCATGAATAGAAAGTCAAATCAAGCCGAAAATCACTTAGGTGGACTTTTGGCATGCTGTCCCAACGAACGGATAATAGAGACCGTCTGATGTAATGTTCAAACTACGGCTTTTTTTCGCCAGTACAAACTAAGTATAAGTAAAGACATTGTATAACCTGACGATCTCTAGAATCACCACAACGATAACCAAAATATATTATATCAGCATCAGTCGTAGTTGGAGAGGTTCCGTAGGGGATTGTCGCTCATTCTGAGGGACGTGTTTAGATTCTGATCAAGCCCTAAAGATGGTACGTATTTCCACGTGTTTTACAGAACATAGAAAGGCCTCAACAGGAAAATCCCTTGGATATAATTCCGAGAACAAAATAAGCCGAGAATCCATTTAGAGAAGTACTTATTCTACCGTATTCAACAGGCGTACGCCGAAGAAGCTCGGAACGATTTTAAAACAGCTGTGAATGCAATACCGATATCTACATTCAACTTAAATTAAAAAGTTAGGAAAGACTAATAGATTTCTGAAACTTTTAGTGAACTGATAGAAGCTCAAAAACTCATTTCAACAGGCCCAGGGAATGATGAACAGCAACAATGACTAAAATATAAACTAACAAAGAGTCTACGCGAGGACCGTGAGCAGCGATGGGCAATAAAGAAAACGCGACTGAAGTGGCGATGTCACTGTGGAATACTAGAAAACTGTCCCAACTCATCAAGGACACTGGTGAGACTATTTCTGAAAACGATGGGTCTATGATCGTCTCTCGGCTTAGGAGATTAGAACATTTTCGGAAGCAGCTCAACTTCCACTACCTTCAAGCTGTTCACCTCTTACCGACTAAGCGTAAAGTGTGTTAGTGGAAAATTGGCACATGTCTCTTCCCACTAACTCTCAGTGAGGTTGAAAAGGTTAAAAGTAATTTGAAGCAAGCTAAAGCAACATGACCTGAGAGAATAACTCCAGATATCTTTAAGAATGGTAGTCCACTTTTATTAAGTAGGCTGACTGATATATTAGCAAGTCTGGGAACTGAATATCATCTCACCTAACTGATCTCAATCTCTGATCGTTTCAGTTTACAGGAAGGGACAGAAATCTTGTGATAACCACAGATGAGTCAGTTTGACTAACAAAGTGCCTAAACTATGAGTTTCTGTGGTCATCTGATGTTTATCTGACCCTAGGGAATTGTCACTCCAAAAAAACTAGGCTGGTTTCAGATTTGAACGAAGATGTGTTGATCAAACATTCAATCTGCTTGAATTTCTAGAACATAGGCTTACCTACTGACGTCCGACAACAGTACAATTCCTTTACTTAAAGAAGACTTTTGACTCCGTATATCGAGTTTCGCGGCAGTGTTTGTAATTAAAAGACGTACCTCAGAAGTACATAAACTATATAAAAGTTCTCTTTTCAAACACCACTAGTCGAGTTAAAGCTTGTGACGAACTGTCATGCGAATTGTCTATTAGGAGTGGTTTCCGTCAGGATTACCCTCTTTTCTCCATTTCTCTTGGAAATTTCACTTTCTTCGTTTAGCTCTTCAGGTATTGATCTCTTTCCAGTACACCCGCTTGTAGACTCAGAATATACAGACGATTTAATCCTACTAGGTGGAGATGCTAACAATATGCAGAATCTCCTGAACACCTTGAGTAACACTGCAAGCATACTCAGGTTGTAATTCTGGCCCTTTAAATGTAGAACGATACTCCAGGACTGGTCTGCATCATTGCCTAAATTGATCATAGACAGTGAAATAGTTGAGCGCATTGACCACCTCACTTATCTCGAAATTCTCATCACGCTTGGTGGGTTAATGTATGACGAAACCTCACCATGGATTCAGGATACTCGCTTAGTTTTTACCTGCTTGCGTAACTCGACGCGTAGGCGATATATCCATCTCCCAAAGAAGAGCCGAGTATACTGTGCGGCGATCCACTCTGTCTTAACTTATGGGTGCGAAACATGAGCCATAACATTGGAAGATATGCATAGGCTGGAGGTCTTTGATCATTTAACTCTCCGTAGTATCGATTGTACATCATGGAATAATTATGTAAGTGCTACCCACGTAGTGGGAAAAAATAACATATCAGATGATGAGGTTGTAGATCTTCAGTGGACAAGGTGTTATATATGTTCGACCACTGTCTACCTCTTCTCACGATGTTGGTTGGGGTAAAAGTAGGATGAAAGAAAAGTGGGGTGGCCAAACCAGTCAGTCAATGAAGTCATCGGATGTTGGTTTAAGCTATTTTAGTAAATGTAGACTACCTGGTTATGGTCCACATGATAATTGCAATCAATTGCTGGATACGATAGATGACATAACTGAGAATTAGTTATAACGATATAAGCGTGTTCACTCCTTATCTTCAAATAGATCATGATTTACATTAATCTTTCATTTACACCCATACTTTATTCTTCCCTATTGTACTCTATTGTAGCATTGTTTTTGTAAATTCGGTTTCAGTGTGCTAATGTGGTACAGCAACTTGAATCTATTAGCATATATACCAGGTTTTATGTTGTTAGTCACAAACTAACTGATATTTTAAGTAAGCTGAATTCATAGAATGTAGTCCCACTGAAGATTAGCAATCTGGGAAGTACAATGGTTTGTTTTCATATTACTAATATCACAATCTTAATATGTATATTACTTTACCCCTCATTGACTGAAGTTTTAAATGTTTCGGCCTGCAATTTAAACCATGAAAAGACTAGAAAACATTGTCCATAATCTGTATCCATTAACTTAAATTTAAACCTTTAATTGTAGTTTTAGTTTAACTAGAGGATCTATGTTGTCTCTGCTATAGAACCCCTTCTAGATGAAAAGTTCACAATCACCAGGGATCGGGAAATTATGTTCTGAACTTGAATTGGGTTAATCCCCAACAACTTACCAGAAAATAATCATAGATTTGATTTTTTTAATCCCCATCGTCTGTAAAATTGGCAAATTTACAAGCATAATTTACTGATGTGTTGCCCTAAATAAGTCATATCGAACCTCAACTTTTTCCTACCAAAGTAGTAATCGGGTAAGTACTAAGTTACGTTGATTTTGAGTTAGCCCCTTAATGAAATACAGGCCCTGTGAAATATTTCTCCATAATTCAGGCACTTATATTGGAAGTGATTCAATTCTAGGAAATATTTTCAGCAACTCAACATTTTCATCTTAAATTAAATCAGAGACTGGTCTAACGTTAGAGAATCATCTCACTGTTCTGTATCAAGTCATCACCAAAACAATTATTTACTTAAAAGACTAGATTAGAAAGCCATCATTTTTGAAGTTTTATTGATTTATTCATCTATAACCATCTTGAATTCATTTGTTTTTATTAATTTTCTATCTGTAGTATGGAAACTGAAGAAGTGCTGACCCTAAAATTTGATCTTAATCGGTTCACGTACATAGATAAATAAACAATTCACAAGTTTCGTATCATGATAACAGTCAAAAGTCAATTCAGAAAGTAATTTTAGAATGCTTTATCAATAGAATTCAACTATATATGTGTGACTGGGTGGTTGTCATGTCAATGGTCTGAATGTTGGGTTCAATGAAACACATTGATTCTGATATCAATCCCTGATTGTCTTTCTGATGAACATTACTTCCAGGTCTCCTCTCGGGACAAAAGTGCTGTTCAATGCTCAAAGTTTTTTAAAGTTTACTTATCTAAACCCAACACCTAGTGTGAACTTCAAACTAAGCAGTCTCCACAACATTTAATACTACAAACAGTAAAGAATTATTAAACCTGTATTAGGGTAATTATAATATAACCATAAGATCGGTTGCCACATGAAACATGTTTTATTCAATTTTGAATCATGACACTAGTTATGGTAAACATTAAATCTTTTATTAACAACTTCAGTTATAATGACAACTTAAATTAACTAAACAGAAATATCAAAAATGAATGATGTTAGTGGATAGTAGGAAGCCTTAAGTGATTTTAGTTATCAGGATAGTCAAGTTGTTTCTATTTAAATGATTAATTGTAGGTCTATTGGTAGGTAGGAGATTATACATAATATATTGGTAAATAAATTCCAAATGTTAGGTAAAACAGAAAGTGGTTGACATACCTAGTACAAACATTATACAAGTACACAAATACAAGCACACCATGTCAGTTGAACATTACGAAAGATGATATACAAGTGGTAACGTTTGATTTTATAAATTCAGTTTCTCAATTTTCCACCAATACGATAAAATCAGATATGAGAATGAAACTAATTATATTATTATTTAAGTTGGATTGTGACTGGCAAGTGGAATCCAGGACACGCGTTTCGTCTTATTTTGGACTGGTCAGCTGGATGTACCTCTATCCCAATGTTGATGTTCACAGTGGGATATATCTAGGCAATCCGCTCAGGACCCACATATAACAACAGAGACTGACCAGCTTCAGTCTATAATAAATCAATGGGAATATACAAATTCATTCTAATAATTATATTACTATTTATTAGTAAAGAAAGTAACAGGTGAAGAAAATTATTCATTCATAAAGGAAGAACACTGACATGTGATAACATAGTTTGCATGTTTGCATTCAAAGAATGTAGTATAAACAATCATATTATATGCATACTATGTGCAGATATATGTAAATTACTTGATAACTTAACAGCTTACATACAACATTATTAAATAAGTAATATCATTATCACTATACTACATAAGTAAAAATGGGAAACAAAGATGTTTCCCTTCCAATGATCGATAAAAATATACACTTGAAATGATCATAATTGTTGATTTTCATTTGTAAATTTAACGTAATATTCCAAATAAACAATTGAACAATATAATATAACTATCTGATAACTAAGTACTATAAAATAGTTTCACTTTCATGAACTTCTTCTACTGAATCATTTAAAATTCTAGTGTAATTTGTTTATAATACAATATGAATCCTATTAGTGTTTATACTGGTTGTACGGTTTATAGATCATTTTTCAGATTTTAGCATTCACCAGGTAAACAGTTGTTAGCATAAAACAATATAAATTAAATGATTCTTGATTATTCTCGTGATAAGTATATTGTATATCTGATATGTCGTGTGCCTAAAGAAGATTGATTATCTTTTAAAACTATTTTTTCGGTAGACTGTTATGGTAGACAATTATTTTAGTTGTGTGTAAATCGAACATTTGACTTATTAACCGTTAGTATGTTACTTTCTATTCATGAACTACAGTTAATCAATTGTGTAGTTTGATATCATTCTTGTCTTTATCATATACTGATGTTAATTTCTTAATTAGTTGACTATGTGGTCAGGTACTGGTTTATATATATATATATATATATATATATATATATATATATACCAGTGCTTGATACATAGATTGATTTGTCTGGTTGGTTCATCTGTATTTTTTTTCTATTTCAACCTGAGACTGAGTAGGCATCATAACAGACTTCAGGGCATCAGCTAGACTTTCGAATTCGTCATTGATCATTGTAGTTGGTGCGTATAAGGACATTTCAAGTAGCTGGTCGAAGACCATGAAATAACAATATTGTATTTAGTGATACTGAGGGTAACAGAATGTTTGCTACATTGAGCGTATAAAGGAGAAAATTCCATTCATATTTGGAATATTAACATTTGGCATAATTCTTTTAAAGAAACTAAGTCAAAATTAGCTTATGATAACTATAATATGAAAAATACCTAATGAAGAACAACTGCTAGCAATTACGATGTATGTATCGTACAGTGAGTAAGCAATAATTTATTTTCGTAACTGTAAAATATTCCGTCTCCAGCAGTAATCGACAGTTTATCAATAACATTAGAAAATTTAATCTGTGTGTCCACGGAACTATTCAATTAATGTTATTCTCATGGAAAGCAGTTTATGTATTTTAATAATCGAAACAATGAAATACCTTAAGTAAAGTAACATAAAGAACTAGCCTTTTTCAAGAATTTTAACATGATCACTTTACAGTGAAACTCAACAACCTTATCACGTATAAAAACAGCTACTGTTTTAAGCATAAAGCTATACTCGTAAACAAATCATTCATACAGTTGTATTACATTGAATGCAGTGATGAACCTTTTGGATATAATCTGTAATAATCAGATGATATAAGCAAAAGAACACATAGGGATGTTTGATACATGTATCATATTTCCTGAACATTAGTCTTCATGCGGTTTGTGTTGTTTACCATCCCATTCAGTAATGGTCGACTTGTTTTAACAGTTCCTTATGGTTGTGAAATTATCACAGAACTATACTTCACATCAATTCATATAATTGATTGCATATCCATGAACACATTATGCATTTACATCATAACACCGAATAAACCACTAACAATTATATAAATGTCAATCATGATATCACGAACCGATCTGAATCAGACAACCATTGATCACCTGGAAGCACTGCACAACTGTTTCGTCCTAGTACGGAACTCTTCAGTGGTGCGCATCCACAACCCCATCGGGGATTGAACCCAGGACCCTCTGGCTACGTGACGAGCGCTTTACTATTGGATCACTGAGTCGGCTCCTAACAGTTGATATTTCTAATTCAGTCAATTTGGGATATGTTTCCGCGACTTCATGCATTGTCATGAGTGGGTAACTCTCTCACACCCGACACGACTGAACTCCAGATGATCAATGGTTGTTTGATTCAGATCTATTCATGATTTTGGGATTGACAAATTTGAATGTCGTTAATCAATGTAATTAGTTCTACATTGACAGAAGAGAATAAAATAATGCAATAATTACTTATAAAATAAAGTGTTTTTAGTTAAAGATTGTAAACTGAAATCCTAAGAAAAACATTACAGAATTTAACGATTAAAGATTCAAATCATACTTCTTAGTTTGAGGGCCAATAATGTTATTCGAAGAAGAGTAGAGTTCAATAACTTTCGTATTGACTGTAAACTAGATGTCATAGACAGTTAATTGTTACTTTTGTTTTCTAATGCAACGCATATAAAGTGAGTTTTGTTTAACACTAACATATTCAACAAGCAAAATAACAATAATTAACATGGTTAGATCTACAGTAGTCACACAAAACTCTCCTACACCTGATGGCTGATATATTGACATATGGCTTTAAAGTAAAAAAAAAATTAATTAACGATACCAAATGAAGTATTTATTTTGGTATGTTAAAAGTAATTAGCGTTAGGAAATGGCATTAGCTGTAGAATCAACGAAAAACCAAGAACTAATATGAAATGACATCATTTAAGTTAACCCTCTCCTACTCTACAAAGTATATTTGAAACCGCAGAGTCTTCAGATTTCTTGAGAGGTAAATTATTTTTTGAACAACTGAACTGGTATCCAGTAATCTCGATAATCATTAATACAATGAGACTTTATCTAGGAACATCGGTGGGTTAGCATCGTTCTGTTGACCTGATTTCTTTCACGTATTATTTACAGTTCATGTATATTCATGAAATTTTTATACACAAAACTTATCAACCAATTAAGTTACATTTCATGAACTTTATGATTTAAAAATGTTACCTAGTTTACCAGCATTCATTTTGCTAATTAAACAAAATGTATGTAAATATATAAACAAATAAAGCTGATTGAATAAAGTAAAATTTTAGAATCTAATTACTGTCTTAATTCTGTCAAAAAATGGATTTTTATGTCAACAAGGTTATATAGTGTTCGATGCAGTGATAAGGACAATTTAAAACATAAATCGTCATATTACTAATAAAGCTTGTAATGGTAATAAGTGCTACACTAACGAAGGCATCGCTCATAGTCTGTAAGTAATAACTGATGTATAATCGATGCATATATTGGAAAATACAGGACTTTGTTCTGAGCATCATACAGAGTACAGCTTAATCAGTGTATTTTGTAACGACATTGTCTAATGCAGTTTTAATATTCATTCTATCAATGACCGTTCCAAGTAAAATCATTTTATTGAAATAACCACAACAAGATTAGTCGACTAAACTGAATGAAACACTGTTTTATTCATGCACAATCATGAGGAATGTGTGAGAGGTGTATACCTAAGTCCAAAAATATATTTATTGCAGAGCGACTTGAAAGACATGAGTTTGATCGTTGGGTGGAGAGGGTTATAGGTCTAAGTCTCTACATAACCCTTAGCAGTACAAAATAGTTGATTGTTGATTCCTGTATCTCAATGATTTCTTAGTTCGTATAACTCCGTGATGAAGAACTACTTCAGTGTAGTTAGTCATTAGGCTTATGAGTTTGTAAATTAACAAGGTAAGATTCAAAGATTAGCTTCACACATAGAATAACTCACAGATTTCATCAGTGATACCAAAGTAATTGTGTAAAATCGAATGTTTCACCCTAACAGATATAGAGTTTGACAAATAAATACAAAAACTGATAAATTACATAACCTACATTTATATACTTTCTTCGTCTTTTGATACTTCTTTATCTTTTAATCAGTGATGAAAGTTAATTTTAATTAGAATGGCAAAAATATTTGATGATAACAAGAAGGTTTTTTTTAATTTGCAAATTAACTTTCTCGACTTTTTACTTGGCTAATAAAAATGTGATTGAATTACCACTTCTTCACATGAATATACGTAATATCATTTTAAGAAATTCTGTCTTCATAAGTAGTTTGTTAGTGAGCGTATTCTTCTAGGAGTTATACTGGAATAAATTCATACTAGTGTATGTAGATGTAATTAAATGTATAGAATTACATTTTCACATACAGGCACAAGTTGAATAAATGTAATAAACCCAGTACAGAGAGTGTTGACTTCACTAGTTCAAAAATAAGATATTTTATTATAATACTTTCTTTTGATTAATATATAATAAGACAAGTAGTTTAGATAATTTAATGTTGTAATGTACTGTATTTTGATTCTAGGTTGTTGGAAGCAATTTCTAGGTGACACTATTCGCTTGTGAATAAGAATTATCAGTTGGGACACTTTCTACCAACAAGAAATTACTTTTCTACAATGTTGTCATACATTGTAAGTTAATCATGTTGATTCTGATTAGTGAAAAACACTAGTAGTAGAATCGAGGACAAACATTTTGTTTTATCTGCGGTTAGTAAGTTTAATAACGAATGACTAATAAAACCCAGTCGGCAAGTGGTATTTTGAAACAGAAAGTATCGTATCCGAGCTTCATTGTGGGCATTAACAATGAAATATAAATACATTTAGCTTTTGAGTCGTAAATATTCCACTGCTAGCCATTAGGTCACGTATCTTATCTCTATTTTAAAGCCTTCTGTCCAGAAAGTACAGACTAGAACGACTACTAATTAATAGCGATTCTAAAATTAAAAAATTATTACTAATAAAGAAAAGCATGAAGGAATTTTTTTCAAGCTCGTTTCTTCAATTGGCCTTCTATCATAAAAATGTTAGTTCTCAAGTGTTGTATAAATTCAAACTGTAAATGAATTCATAACATTTGTAAGAAGTGCATTCCATTGCTCTTAGTCTTGTTATGCTCACAGAAATGGATGGATTAATAATAAAACTATTTTTGAATTTTTCAACAATACACTAAGACGTCATTTAATGTAAAAGTGAATTATTCTATTATTCTTAAAGTTTAGTTGTTTGTTTTCATTACAAATTGTTGTTGGTTAAGTACCACTGTAAACCAAGGATCACCGGACGACTGTTTCGTCCCAGTCTGAGATTCCTCAGAAATGGGTATCCTAGATCCTATCAGGGAATGGAACCCAAAGCCTTCAGATTGACGCCAGCCTAACCCTTTAAACCATTTTAGATGGCTTCTAGTGGTAGAATTCCCAACTTGATGATCCACTATCATATATTCCATAGATATATTTCAAGCAGTTATATTAGCATGGTTTCCATTCAGAAAATCACTCTCCTATGAAGATTACGAAATAAAATTTGAATTAATTCCATAGTTTTTTTTATTATTTTAAAGTCATACATTGAAATATTCAAAGTTTGTTTAAAATTTAACTAAAAATTAATAATAAAAACTCATTTAATTTAATTCAAATAAACTAAACTAAATAATCTTTATAAACTTTATTTTATGATAAGAATACACTGCTGATTGATATAAACAAGTAATTTAAAGGGTCAATATAGTAAAACAAAACATTAAACAGTTTAAAAAATTTTACAGAATAATTTTCATTAAATAAAATAATACAAATCAAGGGATTGGATTCTTGTTTTTCATGTTGACGGTATTGTTATTTGAATAGAATTTTACAAAGAAAATCAATGGATCCTATAATCAACTTTATTGAAGTAACGTGTAGATTTTAAATAGGAGTAATGAATGATGAAAAAAATTCATTATAAAAATTTTATTTATTTTTCTGAGTAAAATTAGATACATTTTGTAAAAAAAATTTAACTACTGTAACTCAATAATCATATTTGTGTCAGTCGATCAATCAGTTCCTGTTACCCCACGTAAAACATAGGCCGCCAACCAGCATTCTCAAAGCAATTCTGTTCTAAGCTTTCCTTTCCAGCTATTCCAAAAAGCTCTTGATTCTCTTCATGTCTGCCATTAATTCCCGGCACAACATGTTTCCTGGTCTTTCTCTTTCCCTTTGGCCTTCGGGATTCCAAGTTAGTGATTGTGACACATTTTTGTAATTTCATCAATGTGTGTCTTACTCACCTCCAAAGTATTTTTCCAACTTCTTCCTTAGCTGCAGTTTGGCTTATTCTTTGCTACAGGAGGTTGTTGCTGTTGGTATCTGGCTAACAGATTCGAAGTATCATCCGCAAACAACTGTTTCTAAATACTTGTATCTTTTTGAGGGATGCTTTCCGTAGTTCCACGTACAAGTTTCAGCTCTATATGATAGAACTGTCCTAACGTTTGTATTAAAAATGTTGACTTTAATGGTAACTGACAGTTGGTTTGAGTTCCGGATGTTTTAAAACTGAAGAAATGCTGTCCTCGCCTTACCAATCATCGCCTTCACATCGGGATCAGATCCTTCTTGTTTATCAATGACGCTCCCAAGGTATATAAAAGTTTTCACATCTTCTAGAGCTTCACCATTAAATGTAGTTAAGTTGGTGCCCGGTCTGCTGCATCTGAGGATCTTGCTTTTTCCTATGTGTGTGTTGAGGCCCACTACTGCAGTGGCTGCTACTTTACTGTCTATCTTCACGTGCATTTTTTGATGTGTTTGGGATAGAAATTTTAGGTCATCTGCAAAGTCCAAGTCGTTTGGTTACATCCAAGTTGCTCACTGTATTCCATGCTTTCCCTGAAATCTTGCGGTTTTCATAATTCAGTCAATCACCAACAAAAAAAAGAAAAGGCGAATGTAGGTAGCCTTGTCTGACACTAGTCTTCATTTGGAATGAATCTGTGAGCTGCTTTCTATGCACGATTTCGCAGTTAAGTCCGTCATAAGAATTCCTTATAATATTGATTGTCTTCTCTGGTACGCCATAATATCAAAGGAGTCTCCAAAATGTTCTTTTGTCACACTGTCAAATGTTTTTTCATAGTCAAGGTAGTTGATATGAAGTGGTGAGTTCCATTCAGTTGACTGTTTAGCAACGATTCATAGTATCACAACTTAGTCGGTATATGATCATTCCTTATAGAATCTGGTTTATCGATCTCGGAAATAGAAATCGAATGTTTCTTTCATTCGGTTTAATAACACTCTATTGAAAACTTTCCTGGTACTGAAAGTAGAGTGATGATTCTGAAGCTCTTGTACCTGCCAAAATATTTTATTGGCATCGTGATGAAATACTCTTCTTTTCAGTCTGTTGGTACTTGTTTTTACTCTCAAATCTTTCTGAAAAGAATATGAAGTATCTTTACAGTTACTTCTATCTGTGACTTCTGTGCCTCAGTTGGCAGGTTGTGTGACCCTGCTGATAGTAAGCATATTTATCCCACACAAACACTGTTTGTAATTGGGTGTTTTGTAGATTGTTGAATTTAAATGCTATATTACGAATTGGTTTGAGTTAGGCAATAATTGAAAGGCAGGTGTTGGCATTGTACAACCGTTTGTTAAAGAATGTGACTCTTCAGCACTGCAAATCCACTACCCCACCAAATAACCAAACCCAGGATCTTCAAACTTCGCGTTGAACGTTTAACCATTGAACCGACCGGGACCCATTGTTTGATATTGATAAACCAGTCAGTTAGCGATATATCTTGCGTAATCTCATTTATTTGCATCTGTGAGTAACGGTCTCACACTCGACATAGTTGAACTCTTTAATCATGTCTTGTCCCTAGAACATCTGGTGCTTCTTGGTTTTGTGTGATTGTCAAGCTTATACTAATCAGTAATATTAAATGCGATTATTTTTGTCCACCTGTTTTTATTTGCATTGTTTGTGCGAGAGGATAATACTGAATTAGCTGGAAAAGTGATATGAACCTACACTCCAGTAATTAAAAGTCAAGAACTCATTCGTTTCACTTGCACGAACTAACTGTTAATGAAAAGATATCTTCTACACGTTCCCTTTATAATTACGAGCCTTTTTCTGAGACTAATTTAGCTAAATTTGTTTGTATAGTGGTATCCAGGGAATCGTCGGATTTTGACTGCAATTAGACAACGAATAAACACCAGGAAACAATTGACACTTGATTCATCTTGGTTTGTGTTTCCTTAGCAGTAAATATTTATAAATTTAAGACTATCAGACTATTAAAATCATAATTCATTGACTCACACATCTGACTTTGTGAAGCTCTAGTAAGAAGTTATGACTGGTGGAGTTCAGAAATGTCAGAGTGAGATAGTTATCACTGATGACAATCGATGATCTTCACTCCATATCACAAATTGATGGAAGTGGAAATTATAGCATTACATACCGGCTGAGCAGTGCAGAGATTTTAGCGTTCGCCAACTCGAAGCCCCTCGGGCGGAATTTAGAATGTTCACTACTGGGGATTCCTATACTAAGACGAATCAGTTGTGCAGTGCTTTGTGGTTTTTAGTGGTACCCTGCCAACCTCATGCTTCATGTATAAAATAGTCGCGTTCTATGTTTCCCTAGTGCATACTAAGTAGCATCTATTCTTTCTATGACTATATTTGATTACTGCATAAAAGGATGCATCGTCATAAAAGTAAACTTTGGAAAATTTTCACCACGAACTGACTTGTTTTCAACAAACTCGTCAAACTTAAAGATAACTGTATGCGTTAAGATAGATTATTGTAAGTTCTACTGAATTTAATTTACAGTATCTTGCAATTACATAATAGGACCCAAGCTTCACATTATTGTATAGCATCGAATTAGTATGACATATCGAGATGATGCTGCCCGGTTTTCAAATGAAGTCTGCTCGTGTTCGAATTTAATCGTAGCAAATAGTCTTTGTATTTTTTGACTAACTTCTTAAGAAGCTTTTTTCTCTGCGTTGACTTGTGCATCTTATTTAGCATATAGATGACTTTAGGTTTAACTAATCTCAATAAATGTTTACCAGTTCATTTACTTTTTGGAGCAAGTTATGTCAACCATATACGACGTACATTCTTTAAAAGCTTCTTTAAACATATTCTGGCATAGATGTCTGAACTTGTGTAGAACGATCGTTATTTTCTGTCCCCATACATTTAGTCAACTCTGATAATTTAGAGCCTTCAGAAACAGCTTCTAGAACCGTTTATTAAGTTAGATAAACTGATACAAAACGAGTTTAGTTCAAAGATCTATTCCTATCAAAGGCATCGGCAATTCATCATAAAAAGCAGTATATCCTAGCTTTTATCTTACCTTAGTTTCAAAAACCAACAATAGTAATAACAATACACCTGTCCCATCTCTAGAACTTATTACTTCTTATTCTTGGCTTATTTACCTTAGCGCTGTGAAAAATCTTAATAAATATTTGATGAAAAAATAATTCGACGTTTAATTGTATCTTCAAGGCTGTACACTACTCCATATATAATTTACAATAATTATAAAATCGATATCAACCAATTGGTACTTCATGAGATTGCAATCTAACAAGTTCTAAAGTGTTCATGAAAGTTTTCATGTCAATGATTAAAAAGTTAAGCTGGATAAAGTAACTGCTATTCACAGGTCATAAGTAATAGGTGAGTGAATTAGAAAATGTCGATACAAAATTAAGTGATTACATAACATCAAGTAAGAGAATAGATAATATTTATTGATAATGGATGGAACATTAATACTATATCTCTATGACTAAAACAAATGAAATGTACACCTAAGAGAGAGACGGGTTTCGAGTAAATAATATAAAAAGGCCTTAGTAAAGTGGAGTTTGCAGTAAGTTATATGTAAGTAGTTTGGTAAGTATTTTAATAATCGTTACGTAAGAATAAAAAATATACTATTTGAAACACTGTAATCATCCAAAGATGAAGGGTTTGGAAAATTAAAAGTTGGTAAAAAGTGGTATTAAGTTTAGCTGATTGACTTCGTCATAGATTGATGTTGACTGGGCTTAGTTGTTAAGAGAGTTAGGCATTCGCAACGTTGAAGTTTCTGGAGCGGAATCTAGGGTGTGCACTGCTGAGGAGCCCTATCATAGGACAAAACAGTTGTCAGGCGCTCCTCAGATTTGATGGTACCCTACCAATATCAATCTGTGACGAATTCAGTTAACAAAAAAAATTTGAAAAGTGTTATTTTAACCCCACGTTCATATGACTTATTTCCATAACTATTCACATATGTTTAGTGATCTTTATTTATGTTATGCCGGAATACAAAGAAGCGTAACAAACTTTCAGAACTCTGGTTACGAACACTATTTCATTTATTCAAACTATCTGTAATGTAAACATTTTGTTTCTATCATTGTTACGCTCCGCTTGCCCTATCCTCCCGGTTTAGCATAATTACTATTATTATGTTGTCTATTGTTATGGACTACAGTTAATTAGTTGTGTACAAGTTGTCCTCATTCACTACCACTATTTCCCTCGTTTTGTATTCATGTTAATTTTCTGATTGGTTTGTTGTGTGGTCTGAATTTGTGTATATATAAAAGAATGCTTGGAATATAATATGATTCTGTCTGGCTGACCTATTGGCTGGCATTCTCCTTATTTCGGATTGGGACTAAGTGGGCAGAGGGCAGGCGCGCACTAACCAACTAAGCACCAGTCATCGGCACTCGGCCATCCAATCACCACCCATCTTCTCTCGTCATAACAATTTAACAGTCACTTTCCACCTTTAATATTTTTCTTAATCACTTTTGATTATCTTCATAAACATTTAGATACTTGTTATACTAAATCTGACTCACTAAAACTTGACTGGTAACTACATTATTATTTATACATTTACTAGTGAATAGCCTTGATTGTTGTTTCTTAATACTCTGCAACATAGACGTCTGTTTCTAATTTATCATCTGCATTTAATTAGGTTGAGCTTGAAACATCCCGTTGATTTGTAATGGACTGAAACTGGTCAGTCTCTGTTGCTATATGTGCATCCTGAGCTGATTGCCTTGATACAGCGGTAGCCCTTGAGCAATGTTTAAGATGGATTGTGACTGGGATCGGTCTCGTGGCTTCCAAAAAACTCGGCTTCCACCATGGGGCGTCATAACGGAACTTCCAACTCCGAGGTCAGTGTTAAAGTGATTATAAAGGTTTTAACTGGTCAGCGCTTATTTTTAGCAAGGTTGTTGTTTTATGGGATAAGGTTGCCAACTCCATATCCAACCCCCCTCCTTTATCCAGGCTTGAGACAGGCAGCAACCCTAGGGCGGCTCCAAGCGTAGTTCATGACTATCCCCACAATACAAGATATTTTGGTGCTGAACCTAATCAAAAGAGCATTCTCAATTTGGAAAAATTCGATCGCTTGAGTGTCTTTCGACTAATATATTAATTTCATTTTGTTATTAAACTTTCTTAAGCTTGCTTTCAGGTTTTCTTATCACTATCAAAGTATCTTTATTGTGTCATATCTTGCATTTTACTAAGACAATATAGCATCTCTTGACGGTTGTTTCTGATTGGTTTGCAGCATACCAAAATTAAGCAATATTGTGGTGTGAGAAGATTACACAGGTCAAAAAACTTGAAAGAATAAATTGTAATATTTTCTAAAGCCATTTTCGAGCCCAAGTAAGGAGTTGCGTAAACTAAAACTTAACAATTATCCGTTCCATATTATTTCTGTATTGTTAGTGAGTTAACAGCTACAATTTTGAGTTAATTAGAAGGTGATCAAGCAATAATAATAAAGAGAGTTACGCTAGCACCTTTTATGAATAAGTTTCTTTGCTGACAATATATTAAACGTACTAGTTGTGATATAATGTATTGAATTGTGAAGTTTATAATTTAACTTCGAACATTGTAACATACTGAAATTTTGTTCTGGATTACTTTAAATCCAACTTTACTGTCTATGCATCTTAATACTATCCTTAACATTAAATTAAGAAATTATTTTACATGAAATGTCTAATATTTACTACACATTACTATTAATATGACACTCTATCAATTAAACTTAAAAACAATACAGTGAGTTTTCCATTTATGGTGTAGTACAGTGTAGAATGCTATTTACTACATAAACATGCCAAAAGTATGTTTCTGTTTACTCGTATTTCACTTCACTTTTTTTTACAAAACATTCAGTAATATTTAGTATTCCTAGGTAGATAAGTATTTCATGAATTTTAAGTACAAAGTTTGTTCTGATATTCTCAAAATATTACATAAAAAGTTATTATCAACTAGTAACTTCTTATGGTTGTTACTTAATATCTCTAGTTATTACTCATTGAATAGATTCATTCTATCTTATTTCTGCAATGGAAAAATACTTATTTAACAAAATGATTTTCATAAGATGATAAGAAACAACAAATCAATTAGTTTCTACTACATTGTCATTACATTTTTCTAATTATCACCTTCGAATAAATAAACACATTCATTTCTATCTAGAAAACTAATGTGAATAGAACAAATGTAACTGTAAATTAGAAAGTTGTTCTATATATTTTTTTTAACGTTATTTTATAAAGAGGAGAAAATTTAAAAACAAACTAGTCTCCTGACAAAAACAATTAATCATTCATTGGTTTATTTAAATTAACCAATAGGATAATTGATCAATTTTTCAATCTGTAAAATGATTGGTTGAATGAACAATGTTCATTGGATTATTTATATAGACAGGATTACAATCAGAAAAAAATAATGAATTAAATAAATAAAATGAAATAAAGCAGTAGGCATGGTGTTGAATATCACATGAATGGTTTGTTACTCATCATCTGGATAAATATCAATCCATAACATTCCCCCATAGAATTACCTTTAAGTAATATAGAAAATATACAACTGTATGCATTTCAATATTATTTTATTGATTATCTTTAAATAATTCAAATACCTGATATAAATTCATCAGGAGTTATCTAACGTTACTGAAAACAAACAAAATGGAAACAATACAAGAACATGTGAGTTTTATTTTTTATTAAAAAAAATAGAAAATGGTTGTTTTGTTATATCTTCTGTGTTTTGAATGAATGTTATAAATAGTCACTATGATGTTTTATAATAAATGAATACATATATCCTTTGATTATATTTAATGAGATCAGCATAATCTATTTGAATTATATAACATATCAAACTAGTGTATTGGAGTCAATGATGAATATTTCAGAAGTTTTATTTACTTTGAACTAGATAGTTTAATTATAGATCTCTAAATGACATCATCAACATATATCTGTTAGCTTAGATCTATTAGCTTAATTATTCATGTAGCATAGCCCTAATGATGTTGTCTAGAAAGACAATGTAATCTTAATTATTCAATTACCCATCACCTAGAGCCTAAAACCAACAGATATTTGACTTCCTTGAAATGATTGTTTCTTGATTCATTTCTGTACAGTAGGATTAAGTAAAATGCGTTTTCATGTATCGAATAGAGGTGATCACTTTATTAGTTATATGTTTTATAATAACATTTGGCAAGGAACTTAATTCTCTTTCTGTAACCATCGTGTATTTTGTTGTTTATAATAGCATAAGCGAATTTCCTAATAAGAAATATCGATTTTAGTTGGTTGTATTTGTCAGATATCGGTTCAGTAACATAAAAACCCACAGGGAGATGAACAGCTGTTTATTCTTAGTATAAGACCCCTCATCATTGCGCACCCTTGATTCCACTAGACAATCGAATAAAGAGCCTTCAGGTCTCAAGACCAACGCTGAGCCATTAGGGCTTCTGTGCTGGTGTCCAACAGTCCAATTCCAACGATCTGTGATAAAGCTTGCCGACCACTTAGTACCATTGGTAATAACCGTCTCACTAATGACATCTATCTGGGACGAATACAAGCAACCAAACCTAAAACCTATGTCTACAAAACGACCTCATTCCAAGCATCAAATCATTTGAATAATAGATTTCTGTAATTAGTAGTTAATTGCTTCTATTATCTTGAAAATTATGCCTATTTATTCTCTGATCTGAATATACAGCTGTTATTCGACCTTTGCCCGGAACACTACAGACAACATTTCACTAAACTGTTCTCTGCACTTTTCAGTTTTTGCTTGTTGCTAACGGTTGTTTTATCAAAATCTGTGATGTTTTGATCTGTAAGAAAACTGTTTGCATACTTGTGTTATTTAGTACTGACTAATTTTTGAAAATCAACAGTATGATAAACATTTGAGTGGTAAATACTAGATTCCTACTCAAAATTAGATTAAGTAAATTCCGTACAAACGGTGAATTAAACTTTATTTCAAGATTAGTTTTGTTTCTTGAATTCTTGGACAAATTGCTTTTGTTTATAAAGCACTTACACATATGATAGTTAAAGGTAATTAGTGTTTACTATCTCTTCTTGGTTGAATAAAAAAAAGTACAGGTAGGTAAATACCAACTGAGTGATTTAGTTGTATTGTGTTTGTCATAAAACAACAAAGGTCTTGACATTTATTTTCCTTCCGTAATCACTATTATTCATGCAAAAACACAGCCGACCTGTTGCGATGCATGAAAGAAAAGATTTTCACAACTTCTTGGTTTTTTTAATAAGTCTTTAGATTATAAGTCAACTAGCCTACCTTTATATTTATATTTCATTAAACAAACTAGAACACAAGCCAATTAAATATTGTCTTTTATGACATTAATTAAGTATCACTTCATCAAATTTCTAGCAGTCACTAAATAAATGAATGGATGATATGTCGATTTGCTTTATTCTCACAGTTTACTTACTACTCAACTAATTCTTTAATAGATATTTTAAAACACGTAATGTCTTAAGGATACAAATGGAATCAATATATTAATTAAAAATTCAACACGACTGTACACTCTTCATTACATAATCACACCATCATAAGTATTTAACAGCAGGAATAGTAATGCATTTGAACTATGGATGTTTAAATCGATACATGTTATGAATTAAATTTCTGCTCTTCCTGAAAGACACGAAGCGAATGAAATTTTTTCAATGAAGTTTGAAATAATCAAATCATATGGTTTGATTCTTGATTATTTTTGTATATAACTTGTTGGACATATCGTTTCAGTAAACATATTTCAGTTTTATTTTAAATGTATCATGTTTTGCTAGGACTAAAACACCAATACGCACTAATCAGAAATCATGTTTTTATTTCGAGGTCGTAGCTTATGGAATTCACCGTATGCTAGTTAATTCGCAAAGAAAATCATTATCAACTAATTCCAGGATAGGGGATTACTTTAGAGGACTTGCTCATGACGATTTTGGTTTGACTAGTGTCAAGGTTAAATTGACAATCGGTTACGCTTTTCTATCTCTGCCTGTTTTATGGTGCTGATAGAGTTGGCTTATCGCATAATTTATCATGTTAAACATAATAAAAATTATCACCTACACTCACTAATATCAGGTTAAATGTTAGTTTGAATAAATGATATTTTTAGACAATATCAGTGACTGAAACAGAAACAGGATACAGCATCAGTTTAGATGAAACAAAAATCCCTCGTAGTTGTCTTGGTTTTTATGAAGAATGATTACCACCCGGAACCCTATATGTACAGGCAAAAACAAATAATATAAACAGACAAGATGAAGTATTGTTAGCTGCGCCATAGTAACTAATGATTAGTAAACTAATTCAGACGTTATCTACTACTCTAACATTCTCTTGCTTTCTAATATGATGAATTACAAAGAATTACGCTTTGTTATTTGGTAAACTTTCATAATTAAATATGCTACCATCGACTAGCTACGTTAACACTCCGTTACATACGTATACACATACCCACTTTAGCTTGAATTTCACCTCTTGTTTAAATTTATACTAAACAATTTTGATTTGTCTATTTCCTTGATGAAGCTCGGATTAATTAGCTGAGTGAAACGTTGAAATTTTTATTAATTCTATTCGCTCATATTGTTTGCAAATGTAATTTGTTCAAATGTTTTGTGTACACTCGGCGCCCAAGTTTTCTTAATCTATTTGTTTCTTTATAGCCGAAAATGCTTATCAAATCTTTGTTTCTCTATAGGATGAATAACGGAGCAATTTTTATTGATAAAATAATTACTTTACTTGGCGTAACACTTATCAATAATGGTAATGGGTGATAGTCACGCCGTACTATAGATTGATTAAAACGGAAATTCCACAACTGGAAGCTGCCTAGTGGTGCCAATGGTTAGACCTTTGCCGTGAGGAGTAAAGGTCTTGATTTAGGTTTCCTGGAAAAATCAAGAGTGCACACCGCTAAGCACCATACTAAGAAGAGGCAACTGTCCAGTGTTCCAAGGTTTCTAATGGTACCCAGCCGATATCCGTAACGAATGCAAACAACGAAATCACATCCCGATTTCCACAAAGCACCTCAGATCAACTAAATGAAAGTAGTCTAAACAGGGTTCGAAGATCTACTATACTGCTTTAATCAGATGCACCTTACTACTAAAATACCGCTCCACATACAGTGTAAATAATCCATGCAAAATTAAGAAATTAAATGACTAATTACTAGTACTCATACCGCTTACACTACTGACAATAAAATGTAGTTTTATTATCAGAAAAATGATCTGCGATTTATGAAAATTCTGTGGAGTTTTAAAAAGTCAACATTTTAAAATTATCAGTTTAACAATCTTATTCTTGGTTGCGTTGTGTTAGTTGTGTTAACAGGCCTGACCATAAATTTTCTGTACTGTCTTTTCATATAAAGTTTGAATCGTGGTAGATGGTAGTAAACTGAGTTTAGAAATATTGTATCTACTTTAGCCTGACGATTTAATGGCACAAGCATCTGTGCCCAATTTACGAGTTCCACCATCTCACCCTGAAACGTATAAATCAACATCCACTATGAACGAAATGGATCCAGTATACGCATTTAACAATGCCGATGGTGAAGACGTTGAAGTCGAAATTGATTTGGACAAACTCTCACCTCCACTACCTCCAGATGGTGGATGGGGTTGGTTTATCGTTTTCGGTAGTTTTATATGCATGGTACTGGTGGATGGGATGTGTTTTTCCTATGGATTATTTCTTAGTGAATTAGAAGAAACATTTGGTGCTTCTAAAATGCAAATGACATTGGCTGGATCATTATTAACAGGATTTTATTTCATGGTTGGTAAGTGTTGCATTGAGATGTTTGATCTCCTTAACATTATGAATTCTCCTGGATATTTTTGATTATCTAATACCGATGGGGCAAAATAAAAACAAAAGCAAACAAATCCAGTATTTTTTACTGGAAAAAGTATTTTTATTCTGTTTTAGTGATCAATCAATCTAAAAATTTCAATCTCTAAGAATATCAGCCACGTTCTGAATGGCTCAGTCATAACGACTGAGACTATGAAACTGAGTAACCCTGTATCAAATTTCACAGCAAAAATAAATTTTGTCATGACTGCTGGTATGCAGTAATGGTGATCGCCAACTAGTTAAAATCGACGAATAATCTCATGATCCCATTCTATTATTCTTAAGCTAATCGATCATTGACGTTTTCAGAGGTCAAATGAACAAAAATGTTTTTTATAATTCAACTATTCAGTGATTATTGAACGAAGAAAACAAACTTTTCCAGATAACCAATCATAGTTGGAGGCATTCGGCAATCGTCTGCTTAATTAACAGTAAAATATTTATTTTTATTTAAGGTAAACACTGACGATGCTTGTAATGACGATGAAATCTTAACAATTAGTTTAACACCATCACACAAGAACATATCATCAACAAAACAATTCAGAATGCCTAAATTTATTGAATCCAGCCGCAGTTAAGTAAACAGTATTATAACAAATTACCTAAAGATAAATGAATGACTTTTTTCATTTCTGTACTAGGTCCCCTTGTAAGTGGACTTTTAAATAAATTCGGATCAAGAGAAGTTGTATTGGCTGGTACTTTGATTTCATCAGTGTCAATTTTATGCAGTACATTTATTTACAATTTAAATTTATTTATCGTAATATTTGGCATATGTGGAGGTAAGTCATACTTGCTGTACAATTGTTTTCACTGTTACATTATTCATATGGATTCAGTGGAGTTTATTCTAAAGTTATGGATATATTACAATAGGTTAAGTATACTGTTTCGCCTCCAAAATTAAACTGTGAATGTAACAGATGCGAAAGTTATAAAATGTTAAATTGCATTGAAGTCTATTACAAAACTTTATTTGATTTTTCATTATCCTTAAAAAAGTCAGCATATGCAGAATACGAAATGTCTAACACTTACATCATTCATGACAAATTATTTGCATTTACTCTGCTAATGAGCTACAATAGATAAACACATTTAAATTAAATGGTGCACAAAACAGTAGTATCTAATATAAATGAAAAAATTTTCTTAGACTTGTGTCCTGATGGAAACCTGAATTTAGAGCAAACAAAACATACTAATAATAAGGATATGATATTCTTTTCAATTAGTTTCAATCTATTAAATCTATAATATTAAATGTACTAGGCTCTAAGATACATTATTTGTCTAAGGAATATTTGTATAAATTTATTCTCAAATTGATAAATTGAACGAAATCTAGAACTTTTGATCTATTCCTTGAAAGACAAATGTTTTCATCGCTAACTCATCACCCCATAAGGAGGTGTATTTTCTCTTCAAGATAAATTAACATTAAGAAATTGGTCAACTATGAAGTTACTTTCTGTTAAAATGAGCGCTTAATTCGGTCACGATAAGTCATCATCATTATTTATGTAAATATTACCCATAAAATTCATTTAGTTTTGATTTTGATAAAATCGCTACTAAGAATATACTGTAGAACTGTTGTGTCCAATAAAGATAGCATCTGTATTAAAGTAGCTAGGTTATACTGACTTGTTTATAGCGATCAAGGAGTAAAATATAGAGAAAAAGATTTTTACAATGGTTATCTGATACATCGAATGTTTTTATCTACACTTTTAGGCATCGGATATGGATGCATTTATTTACCAGCTGCTACAGTAGTCACTTCATGGTTTGTGAAAAAACGTGCCACTGTAACGGGGATTATAATGGCTGGTAGCGGAATCGGTGGTGTAGTGTACAGTTTAGTCGTTCCATCACTAATTGAAATGTATACATGGCGAGGATGCATTCTATTATTATCCGGTATCAATTTAAATTGTGCTGTAGCCGGTGCTCTATTTCGTCCATTGCGTTCTACTGATTATAAAAATGAATATGAAGAAAATGAAGGGAATATAAATGATACATACCCGAATACAACGGCAATTTACAAAACAGATCCCCTATTGGTTAAATCTTCAGAGTCAGCAGTCGATGTAAATGAAACTCAGGTAAGCCTAAATAAATATGGAATTCTTACTTATAAAATAATACCATGGTTTTCATCACAATTTGTACTTCTATATTTACATCAAATGCATTCAATAAATCCCAGGTTTTATGTTGTCTTTGATTTACTATTTTTTTTATGTAAACACATAAAACGTGGTTCAAATAGGAATAAAAATATATACACCACACAATTACAAATATAATATTGTTAAGGAATAAAGATGATCCTAAAAAAAGGTTAAAATTCAATATGACGACAAGGAAATTACAATATTGGAGATACAATTCGGATAAAAATACAATCAGGAAAAACTTCACTTCATTAAAAAGTCATTACATATTCATGAAGATTTCAGTAGAATACTGTAACAGGATTGAATCTAGCATTGATTTCAAGCAATATCTGATAAAGTATCAAGCCACTGATTTACACCATCTTTGGAACCCTAACTAGGAAGTCGGGCTAGGTCGATTGATGCCAGTTCTATACAGCTTGTTTTGATTCTACAGTCCCACGTCAAGAGCTGACCACCTGTCCGCCTTTTCCAACTAGTTTAAGTGTCGGCGAATAGTATACGATGTGGAAGCCGCTAGAATAGCATTCGTAAAACATAACCAGGCCGATGACTTGAGATAGTGACACCAGCCATTGCACTTGTGCACACATGATACCGAACCTTGTCGTTACTAATATAATTGTATCCTAAAATGTCTAAAATTCTTCTGAGACAACTGTGGTCAAGAACATAGCTACTCTGGAAATCTCCAGGTCAGCGATACCAGATTTTACATGCATAAAGTTGAAGTAATTTCATCGAAGCCTTGTGCGTCCAAATTTCTAAAATCAGACCTGCATGAAAATGGCGCCAAAGACTGCCCAGATTGCTATAAGATAATCTAGCTGTCATTGTGCATAGATTGATCACATCTGATACACCACCACCAAGACACACAACTACCCAGATACACAAATTTTAACAGAAAGTGAAAATGCGATCAATAGATTCACAACCTGATAGAAAACTCACCTGCGCCATGCAAGTCAATCTTTCACACGTTGTGCATAATCTGCAGAGTATGACGGAAGTCAACAGTTTGTAGGTGTTTGAGAGAACATTTTCGCCCTTTCGTTGTTAAACGTTGCATTGGTTAAGTGAACTATTTTCAGAAACAGGGAGGTGCGAAGTATACTTCATTCTAAAATGATGACACACTCTCAATTTCCCCAACTGTCTTAAACAACCTAACCAGGAGTTCGCCACCATCATTAAAAAGAGGTGGAGGGGTAGGTATTATTCTAGAAGTGATTTATTGCGATTTCGAAGTAGGAGTATCTTTAGGTAGATCAGTCGTTACAGACCATGGAGGTCAATGCTACCTGATCGAAGTTTCTGGAGTAGCATACCAGCTGAATTAACCTTTGACACACTTAGATCATTTCCAAAGACTATTATAGATGTTAGCAAATGATTTACTATCACTTTCAAAGATTATTTTTTAATGACATAAGACTTCTTGCTGTCAGTTTCTCAGGTAAATTGGATGAGCTATCCACAATTACGAGATGCAGCTACTGATTTTAACATTTGAGTGTATCTAGATCACTGAATTTCTCTTCCTTCCTTGTCAGTAATCAATGTGTTTTATCAAACTCGTGAGTCATTGAAGTGGACCGATGTACCTCAAAAAGTTTTACGCAACTACAAAAACTCAACGCTTATTAACATTCCGCAAAGTAACATAACGCGTGTTCCTCCGCTTTCATGGCATCATTGAAATGCAGTTTATGCTCATTCAGCTTATTCGATAGACTTGAAACTCACCTTGGACTTAGCTCGGACTAACAATTAGTTAAAACAGAATACATAGCCAATCCGTTTAGGCCAAGGCGTTTTCTGGCCACGGAAACGCTACATAAGCTTAGCGTTATGAAAGCCAAAATAAGAGTCCAGATAAGTGTTCCATAAGAAACAACAGCTTTGAACACAATCATGCCAGCGGTAACTGGCACTCAGGTCTGGGTTGCAGAGGAATAATGCCTGGTAGCACTTTGGCGATTTTTATGCCAGAAGCTGGCGTAAAACAAGTTATGTTCTCCACAGAGATATAGAAGATAGTAATCGTTATCTTACCTACGGCCATCGAGTTCCTATTGAGCATCCAATAGGCTTTCTTCTGAGCCTATACGCCAGACTCGCCCATTCAAATCTCCAGCTGGTACTACAATATCCGTCAAAGGCGGCGATTATAGAAAGCGTTGTTTTCCACTCCTGTTTCTTTATACTTTGATCTAACTTCCTGATCCAATAGCGCATAAGCGACTGTTATTAAAGATAAAATGTATTATTGATACTTTATCTTTTGAGTTTACTGCGACACTGATGCCAGTAGAGTCAGATATCGATAAAACAGGGTCCCCAGTTAAGCGTGAATGGAGTACTTTTCGTCAAATGCTTGCCTTAATTAGTTAATCGTTAATCAATTAGAAAGAATTTAGTTGGTCTGACGTGATTCGACAGTTATTGGCTGTGTGAAACGCATATGTTAACGGTGAATTTATACATCAAGTTGTCCATTTATTCAGAGGCAAACCTTGTAATTTAATGCCTTCGCTTTCTTCGCTATAGGTTAGATTCATCAGAGATACCTTAGCATATAGGATTATTATCATTAATAGTAGGATTGCAAATAATGTAACAATAAAGAGATGTCTTTAGAGTTTCACTGTCACTGATCAGATCATTTCCCTTTGACTTATATTTTTTTATTGGTAAAGTTTTCTATTGTTATTATCACAAACTAATTTAGTCCAATCGGATAACAATATAGTTAGGTAGTACTATCCTCAACGATCTTCAGTTTAAAAACTCTGTGTATGCAACAAATTAACGGATTCTATCTTCTAAGTAACTTCCACTCACTAGTATCAGATTATTCTTCATTAACAATTAATTAGTGGTTTGTTAGCCATCTTAATGATCATTATAAAAAAATACTTAATTGGTAACTACATTAATGCATAAATTTATTTCCAGGTGATTAGTTTATTGGTTAATTTCTTTTGTATTATACATGTAGGCTATGACACGACAATCCAATGAATTAACTTCAACAGGTGAAATAGATCATACTTCATCAAACATGAATTTAAATAGAAAACCAAAAACTTCCATTATTAAACTACCACCAGAAACAGGACTTAATTACTCATCCCGTTCAAAACGGACAAGTACAATTGATGATGGTAAGTATACGACAAATTATTCATCAAGTTTGTTTTAATTAAATTTCTAATAGTGAATATTATAGCCTCTTATCAATGAACTTTCATATTAAATATTAAATTTAACATCATAAACGCATTGTAAATTTAAGTAGTAGAATTCTGTTTGTATTAAGAAATGCATATTACTGATTAAACCCTGGTAAACTATTATTGAATGGTGTACAGAATACTGAATTTGAGCGTTGACTTTACGCAATGACGTTAGTTAGACAACCACTAAAAACCGTGAAGCGCTAGAATTGGGAGTCATAGATCCTTGAAGATTTATCAGTTACCATCGACTTTTCCTATCCATTTGTAAAACTTGGATATGATATTTTTCCTCCAAAAACTCCCATTTTACCTTTATTTTTGTGCCCACCACCTCTAGGGAAGTCATACAATATTTATTCATTTCTGTTTGTGTACATTATTTTTCCAATGCCTTTACAAGGACAGTTTTATTGTATATATGTGCATAAATTGTGGACTGATTATTCGTCTTCTTTGGCCTGCTTGTGGAACTATATCCTCCTGGATTAGCTGAACCAGGTCTCTCAAGACTAGCAATAATCTTATTCTGTTTCACCTAATGTTGGTGGTTAGCATTACATATGAACATCCGGTATCGGAATTATTATTTTGTTTGGAAACGTAGCAAATGATGCCTTCAACAGTATGTCTATGACTTCACGAGGAATCTAACCTAACACCTTTGGAATTCATTTATAAACCGTAACTTTTAAATTGTGTTATTGTGATGTAAAATTTCAAACTTTATAAACTTTGTGTAACGACTGATAAATCATTACACTAATCACATACTATTTTCCCTTTAGTTTGAAAGCTAGTGACTACAATTCCTTAGATGTTAAATACACATCGAATGGAACAAAGACATTTACATATGCAAAATGTGAATTAATAAACAACTGAGCTTAATGTCCTATAAACAGTATGCCACAATGAAATTCTTATTTTAATCAATGTTTCCTCTACTACTATTATTTGTTTTCATAATATTGTAATAATGTAGTGTCATTAAAATGTTGTCCATATTGATTAACCAGACTAAAAACAATGAAATTTCATTAAAAATAAATATCCGATTGTTTTTTTATTAATTATCTAGTTAACTAAAATTGTTTATTATCTTGTCTTATAATCAATAACATGAAGTTAAGTAAATGAAATATGTCTCTTATCTGGAAATGTTTACCTACTATGACAACTGCCCAATTAATTGATAGAATTGTGAAAAGATCAACTGGTCAAGCAACTGTACATCTGGTGAAAATAGAAAACGTCATAAAATATTACATACATCACTTCTAATCATCAATTTGCACCTTTGCGTCCTTTGATCCGTGTCGGTTGTAGGCTTGCTTCCCTTGGTTGCTGTTCACTGATTTTTTCTAATTTCACGCGACGTTCCGCCACCTACTACTTATAGATGACCATATGAGTAGTATTCACCAAACAATTAGTAAACGTTACATCATAAATGTTTTGTTCTCATTTTAATAAGAGTTCTCAGTTTGAGTTTTATTAGTAAAAGAGTTTATCAAAATTGTTGAATTTAACATTTAATCCATATTTGATTAATGTGTATCCCTTAACAATGAGTCCTATATTAAGACGAAATATCTGTTCAGTGTTTCGTGGCTTTCAATAGCTATCTAAATAAAGTCAATCCATGATATAAAACTATCAATTTTGTTCATTTACAATTAAGTTTTATTCAATAATGAGTAAAATTTCTTTAATTCTGGCTAATTTTGGTCTAATAAGCATAGGAACATGTTCACTTTACATTTATAATAAGTGTTAAACAAACAGTTTTTCATGTGGAAATGATTTTCAGTCTAAATTTGCAAGTAGACATTCACTCGTCACAAATCAATTCGAATTAGAGGTGTTTCCACGCGAATTTCTATTTATATTATTTTGAATCTGTTTCTTTTTTGACATGGTAGAAAAGATCTTTAGCTCAGGAGGATGGTTTTAACTGTATTGTGTCTTCTGAGCTGGTTAGTTTGACTGAGCAGCTTACATCGTCAGTCTAGTCGTCTTCGTCGGCGAAATCATCAGGCAAAGTGAACTATTAGGTTTTCTCCACAGGTGACTAGGTGCCTGCTCTATTGAAAATTAATCAAATTAGTTGTTCTTAACACTTTTCAGGTCAATCGGTAATTAATAAACATAATAAAATAGATGCAGTTTACTAATCAAGCGGGAAGCCCATAAGCATTTTAATAGTATGAGTCAGGTTAAGAAGGAAGGGAATCAATTTAAACAAACAATCATGACTGTCCACGTTTCAGTAACAACCAATAAAGTTCCAGGTCAACAGAATAAGCTGGCGGAGAAATATCAATGGCTCACTTCTATCAGTAGTTCACACCCGTGAAACTGTCCAGAATGACGATGAGATCTCCCCGATCAAACCATCCAGCTGAGAAAACTGAGTATAACCAAAATTCACTTCTTTATTTAATTTGTTACATAAATATGTATCCACTTCACTCATTGTGTTTCCATACACTCCATACGTATAAGTTTTGCATCAATTCTTAAAACTCGCATGCAAACACTAAAAATCAACTTTGTATAACAGGTATGTTACTAAGCTATTCGAACTTATTGACTCATACTGTCTGAATTCTAGTTCGAGTGCGCTCTAATCGTATATAAATTACTTAATAACTTGTCAGTCATATTTTCAAAAGTCACAATTTGGTTTCATTAGTTACACATAGTCAGGTATTTTTTATACATTAAGAAAATTGAAGTCATATTGTCTTGAACTGTTTATTTATATTCAATGTAGGTAAAGTAAATTACGACAAAAATTCAGTTTTTGGAAAATGATATGTATTAAACTTTTTTCCGTCATTACACTTTGACTATTTATTACGCTTTCATTTTAGTTGTTTATCAGTTAACACACTCAGCATTCAACAATGATATAATGAGTAAGGTAGATACCTTACATGTAGGTTTCATTTCGTTGAACAAACGAAAAAACTGATTTTGTCTAGTAGTTTATTACATAAAATAGTTTCGTTTTCGGTCAGTAATTTATTTTGTGATGTAAAAAACTTATTATTGTGGCTAAGAGGCATATCTTCGACAGCGATTCTTATTGGGTAGAGTCAATAATCCGTTTTTATAAACGGGCATCATTCAACTACATTCTACCATAACCTGTCGGTAGACATTCTATTCATCACAAATTTTAGCAATTCACTCATGAAATTCCTCATTCATAATAAATTACAAGATTACATTTTTGTACACAATCTACGGAATTGTATTTAGATGACTGAGTAACCGGCATATTAAAAACAATACTTGCAACATTAATCCAATTCATGGTAAATTAGTTAATTTAATACAGGTTATAGTTTCAATCCATAGGATTATATGTATACGCCTAAGACTTATAAATGCAATTCTAATGTTTAATAATGTTAAAGTATTCGATTATAATGATACAGATTTAGGAAATCGTATATTCAATTTAAATGTGTTTAGTTGAACACATTGAACACACTTTCAAAGTATTCATAATGTAATCAAATGAATGTTCTAGTTTATGGTTAAAACAAATCCTATTATAAATGAATTACTACATAATATCAGTGTATTATTGGAATCATTAATAAATAGCAGTGGTAAACTATCCCATTTCAAACGTCGTTGCTATGAGAACCAATTACTGAAGATGATAAAGCAGCCATCCCCCTTAATGAAATGTATCTCTGTAATAAATTACTAATCATAATATATTTTGATGCTGAGTAAATTTAAAATATGCAAACTGATTGCAAAATATTATGTATAAATTACTTACAGATAAATGTATAAACTATTTCTGTAGGATTTTGTTATTTCATTTAAGCATGTCGTTTAATTTCGAAGAACTAATCTGTACAAATCTATAGTTGGCACAAATATAACTTAGCTTAAGTAACTTAACTATCTACTGAAAAATAAATAACATTTTAATTATTAGAGAAATAGATGATTAACAAAATGGTTAAAGGTATATTTTAGCTAACGAGTAGGATCCAGGACGTACATTTTGTCTTATTTAAGACTCACCAGCTAGATGTACGTCTATCTCTTTACAGCTGAGTTCATTCTCTTCGAACGCCATCACATTATACTAAATAGGAAAGAAGCATATTCTTGATCTCTATCTCCAACCAGATTGCAACTTCAATAAAACTTATGACTTAACGCCGTATCCGGACAATCCGCTAAAAATACAAATATGCCTATTGTAGTCCTTATCATCAACAACAAGAAGATACCTAGCCTTAAAAATAATAAATAAAATTTGCAGCTACGTTCTATGAGTTAATTTATTAACTAGGCAAAGATTTATGTACCTAGCTTCGATCTACAATGTGGGCGTGAGAACCAGTGCTTTTATCTGGTTTGCCTTTATCGAAGTAGGTAGAGAAACATTAAAACTTGTTACTTCCTGGTTGAGATATCACTCTACATACACTGAAGTGTACAAGATGGAACAAACAAGTGAACAATAAGTGAAGGCTTTACTTACAAGAAGAATATAATTTTTTCGAGAAACGGCACTCAGTTAAAGACAAACTGGCACAATCTCTAAGGTCATTTGTTTAAATTACTATCGTAGTAATACCTAAAAGCGATATTCTTAAATAAAGTAGTTAATGAGAAGTAATTAAGCTAATTATTGACTTATATTATCTTCGAGTGACATTCTGTGTGCATTCTGGTAATATAAAGCGTAGAACTGATGAAGAAATCAGTATTTTGAAATTCTAACTACAGATATAGAAGTACTTATGTTGATTTTCTAATAGTAAACATCGCTTCGTTTAGTTATAGTTCCATACTATTCTGAAATACTATTTCAATCTGCATACAAGAACACTGGAATAAAGTTTACAAAGAGTTTCATAAAAGTACTAGATTAGAAAAAATATTCGACCAGGTTTGTAGTTTGCTTATTTGTTAAATAATTTTTTAGGGTGATTAAGCAAAATAATTGAAGTGAGGTCTGCTGGAGTTTAGTACCAATTCTTGTCAACGTCATAAATAAATCACATGAAATCAAGAAAGATACTTTCTGTATTATAATCTCTGCCTATTTTTGATTTCTTTTATAAAGGAGCAATGATTACCTATGGAAATCAAATTGTCCCTGCATTAAAAAGTCCACCAACTACTCAGAATGAACCTGTACCTGTAATGAGTGTTGAAGCAGTAAATCGCATTGTCGGAGATATTCTTAATCGACAATTAATAACATCATCTACAAGTTTAGCTCCTCCAGAATTCTCCTCTAAACATAAACTCTCTGTAGTTCAATCTCCAAGATATCCTTATTCAAGTCATATTCAACCAGAATCATCTGATTCTGCTGGAGTACATAAAAAGGTAAAAATTACTCTTATCGTGTTATTTTTTCAACTTCTTACCACTATCTTTTATGTAAATAGTAAGAACTGTGTCGATATTGTTAACATTAATCATGATTTATTGCCTAACGAATCAATGTGTTGAATAAAGTAGTTTCTTTCACTAAACTGAAAACTTCTGCAAAAATAAAACACAAATAAGAACTAGTTTAACTACATTTAATTACAAAAAGTGTTCATAAGTAATTTAATTTCTAATAGAAAAAATCATGTTTTCTAATTCTTTTATTATAAACGTTAACTATTCTGTCTATTACACTTAATAATAACGAGAGTTTCTGCCAATCTCTGATCATCTATGAGTCAGTAGTTCTTAGAACAATCTGACAGTTTATACTGATTTCGATTACGATAATAATAATCTATTTATATTAAAGAACCAAAAATGAAATAATGTGGCCAACAGAAACCCGCTCAACTTCTTATATCACAGTTATAATCTAGAGGCTTTATGTACCACTTCATGTATTCCTCCCTGTTAACAACCATTAATTTAAAAGCATTATGTTTCGACTTCCGCCAGTTTTTTAACTACGTTTATTTTGAGTTTTTTTCTCATGATTATTACCCATTATCCAATTTTCCTTGTTATTCAGAGTTTCCCCAGTTACTTTTTGTCAATTTCGTTTATACTCTCTAGCAATATGAATAATATTTTCCCTTTTTTTAGATTTTTTGTTTATTTGTTACTTCATTCAATAATTGACTGATATTATTATTATCTGGCTTGCTTTTTCAATTGAAACAAATATAAAAGGGATCAGTATACATTTACGACTGAACTGTTTAGAAAGTAAAATTACCAAATAAAACAATCACTTCTAGGAATCTTTCTGATTATTTCTCTTTCCATTATTAAATCACATTTTGATATTTATAGTCAACAAAAAAACATAACTGATAGAACTTAGCTATTGATTATGTAATGAAATTATGAACAGTGAATACGAATGTAATATATTCCATTAAAATAACAATAATCATACATTTCTTATAACAAGTAAGTGTTGAAGAAAGAAAAACAGCTTAGTTTCTACATTCAATCATATACGTATATATTGTAAAAGAGGTAAGTAAGACGTGTTTTAGATGGCTAACTGAAATGATAACAATAAATGTTTACTCATGAATGATTAAAGAAAGATAAATGAGCATAAAACTAATGCCAATTTATTTGAGACCATTTTTAAGTATTAATTTTATCATTATTGTAACAACTAATTTTGGGACATTTGAAATAGAAAAATTGTAGAGAAAAATAACAAGAAAATGCTTGTTTTTCTATGCATTACAATCATCATTTAAACTTAGAGTTGATTGTCTCAATATATTTTCTTTGTGTAAAGAATAAGTTGTTCAATATTCCTATGCAAATTATAAGATTATACTTAGTTCTATCTATTGTATGTAATGAATCAACTTGTCTTTCAAGTATTTTATCAATAAATACACTATTCATATTCAGTTACATGGAATTAACAATAGAATAGTGACATTATTTTAAAATGACATATTTTCCTTAAGTAATGTTACTTATCTTGTGAACATTGTTTATTTATTGTAGAAAAATAATGTAACAAACTAAAATTAAATAGGCATTAAATTTGATGAAGATATTTCTTGGGGATTTAAAGTTTTCTGTCAAGTAAAAAATTACTGATTGACAACATAATTGAAAAATTAAAATGTATGTTTTTTTCTAAAACTTCTATCTCTATAATAATGTAATAAACGAAAGAAAACGTTTTCTAGATAAAACAGATTTATTGGGTAAATTGTGAGTTCTATGAAATCTTTCTAATAAAGTAAGCTGTTCAACCTATTCAGATTTTCAATAGTTCTGTAGATTCATCCCATTCATGACACTGGAGGTTTGTGAAAACAAATAAAAGTATAGAATGAACGGGTTATTATCTGTACTAGATGACATTGTTAATCAAAAAGAATTAGTCAGTATCTTCAGCTAGTTAGTGGGAAATCATTAAAATTTAATTTAATTTCTTCGAACTTATATTACTGTTAGACATAAAAAGCAACATACAAATAACACAAACATTTAAAATGTCTACTAACTTGATTGTACTTGCTTCAATTAGTATCATTTTAGGTGCATATATCAATTCAGATAGTTGTATTAAAATACCAGATCATTTTCAAAAAAAGAAAGTAGGTTAGAAACTACTTCGGCTGTTCACCAATAGGAAATCACAGTGTTTACCAACTATAAATTTATTTTAGCTCTAACCAAATATCTATACAAATATCCTAGATATAAAGCATTTGTGTCAATATCTCTTATAATATTTGTACAACAAGATAAGCACTATATTTACTGGTCTCTATGTTGTTTGTTTCTAAGTGGCAAACAGTCTACAAACTTCCAGTTAGTGTGTTACATCATTTTTAATCTTCTGTATTCCCTTTTTAAATAATGCTACTAATGTCCGATTCCATACTCCATACTCTAGCTATATGGTCTTCTCAAGTTTTGTACATAATAATATTAAATTATTTGCTTACAATCCTTCATTCTATTAATTTATTTTTTTACTGTTGATTTTATGTAGTCAGATAATTTTGGTAGTAATGCCTATTTCACCTCAGTTGTTTCACTGAAAATGCCAGCGGCAGAACTGAGTCAACTGAATGATCCATCCGTTTGTCAAGCCATTGTAAATGAATTGCAGAAAGAAATGTCTAGACCAGCATATAAGAAAGACTTATTCCTTAGCGGAAGTCTGATACATATTAATGAAGTGAGTTATTTGTACAGTAATGCTAGATTTTATTTATCCCCTCCTCCCCACAATCTACTACTAACAAACCAATAGATTTTTCCCTAGTTACATAGATTAAATAGTAAAGTTTTATTTTTTACCTACTAACAGTTTTAAGTTTTATCCCTTTTGTTAAAACAATCAAGTGTATAAATGGTTTGTCCATGGAAAATATTAACTAGACAAAGTCTAATTTGGCGCTGATAGATAACTTTAATTACTACCTTTGTTTATGGTATACTCAGTAACTGATCGATTAACTACTAAGTGGTTATTTTGCTCTGGCTACCAACAAGTCATTCCCAATTGAATGGTCACAGCAAACCGCTCAACAAACAGAAGTTACCAATATATATATGTTTTTTATTACGATAATTCGGATTTTGTTAGCAAGCATAGTAAACGGACTACTATTAAAAACTATATTATTGAATAATTTCCGATCAGTTATTGTTTATCACTATAGTTAATTTAACATACTTATTTATAACTACTGTCATAAAGTACTTTATTTAAGAGGCTATTTAAAAATTTTGTATTATGAAAAATTTGGGTCTCTTCGGTCAGCCAAAACAATCAAGAATGTGGCAGTCATTCAGTGATGAAATTATTTACGGACGAAAATGTAACATATAACCTGAAGTAGGAAAAAAGGATTTATTTATTTTCTGTCACTGATTTAAAGTTATATTACTCATGAAACGAGTTGAAATTCAAAGTCTCCCACCATTTGCATGTATATAGATGTACACTGCGATGAGATTTTACTCAAAGAATAAATTAATTACTTAGTGATAATCAGTGTACAATAACCCCTCAACTGACGATAGTTCACGCTGTACAGAACTAATAAAGTATACATCAACTTTAAAATGTAGATCCTCCCTGAACTAAAATGGAATATTATCAAATGATATATACATTCACTTTACTATTAATTGTTAATATTTTTTAAAAATTTCTTACAATTAACGTTTGTTTGTTGCTATTCAAAATTCATTAATTGCATAAAATAATATCCAACTAGATGAAAAATATGTTTTATTCATTTTTTAATATTCTTTCCAGTTTTTATCTACTACTGATGTAGCCTCATATATTCGATCAGTAACAATGCCTGCTGAAGAAATGAATATACGTCGACCAATATGGTCAATGATTAAAAATGTTTTGGATTTCGGATTATTGAAGAGTCCAACATTTATATTACTTGCAATTTCTAGTGTACTTAGTATGATTGGTGAGTTTTTGAAAGTGATAATGTGTAGGCTCCGCAACTATTTTTCTTCATAAATCTAATATTAATAGATTGAATACTTCTACACAATTGTTTGTTAGATACAAAAGTGTAATCATTATCAACGAGTTGTCTCAGTAACATTGTATTCTAACGGGCCAATAACTGTATGATTTCGTAACTATTTTGAATGAAAATTCAAAATATTAATAAAAAATACATCTGTCTTAATAAGAATAACTGTTTGTAACTTAACAACTATATTTCTTTCTGAATATAGATTAATCAGTAGGTATGTAACAACCTTTGACGAAATGCAAATAATCGAAATTTGTCTTATCTTGTATCTTGTCTTGTATCTTAAAACTCCTCAAGAATGTACATTCATGATTTATATTTAGAGCCGAATATAAAAAGTTTAAGCTTCGTAGCGAGCACACGACTTTCAAGGAAATGAGTAAAAGTTGAATGGTTTGCAATTTTTCTTAAGTTAATTTAGAATATTTTATTAACACCATTTGTCGTTATAAGTACTAGATATTTCATCTCTAATATATTTGAACTTCACCATCAACAAAATAAAATACTATCTTTATTGTTCATAAACTGTTACTGTTTAAAACAATAACTAAAAATATCATCAACCACAATTAAATAAATTAATAATTGAGGTATTATTGTTACTGTTATAGTTGCTGTTATAGTAAACCTAAATTAAGTTTGCATACATACAAACCATCTGGAAACGTCAATAACAGATTTATTCTCTGTAATGGTTTTGTTTAGTATATATTCGGAAGGAGGATGTTAATTAACTTTCCTTTTGAACTTCATTTAAAAAAGCAGATTTTTTAAAAATAATAGTTATCTTACATTGGCGATTAAAGAATATGATTTTTGAATTAAGATGTTTTTTTTGGAGATCTGTATTTTTAATTGATTAAATATGTCACAGATTGATGTTGGTAGAGTACCACTGAAAACCAGGAAGCACTGGACAGCCGTTCCGTTCTAGTGTGGAACTCCCAGATTCCACTCCAGGGGCTTCAAGTTGGCTAACACCAAACTCTTTATACCATTAGACCGGCATCCATTGGTAGAATTTTCACTCCTATCAATTTGTGATATAATGCGACGATCATCCATTGTTATTAGTGATAACTGCCTCACTCCCGACAAGTCAGAACTTTACCAATCACAATTTTCCTTGCCTTTTCTAAAACGTAGTCAGTAAACTCTAAAGCAGCTAATTCAGTAGTGATAACTTTATACAAAGAACAACTGTACTTATTTGGAATCCGGATTCACCAGTGTTTTTATTTCCGTCACAGTTTTCTCTAGTTTTTCCTTAAAGATATCTACTTGTCGAATTTAAAATAAATTTAAACTAGCATATCTAAAACTTCTACGTGATTACGTAATTCATCTGAACCATTATCATATTAATTTGGCTCGACTGATTGTTTCCTTTACTTAGCATAATCGTCAACATGAAAATTTCTGAGATATATATATGTAAATAACTTAATGACAGATCGGATATTTACTTAGTAACTTACTAACTGTAAGCATAGTCTAAAACCTTTTGGCTACATCTCTGTCATATTTTTAAAGTGTAAACTGTACTGTTTATTGTGTTATTCTAATTGAATAACCATTTCATATTGGTTCATATCCTTGTCCACCAAATCATCTTTAATATAACATTGTTTCAATGAATAAATAGGCCTGCGTATACATTGATTGACCTTAGTAAAATTAGTTTATATTAAGCTTATTGTTTGATAATTGTTGAACTAAATATATATTTTATTTAGATATAATCATTAGATTAGGTAGTGCTTATCAGAAATGTGTAAACAGCACAATATCAAAATTGAAATATTTACATTGAATGGAAAGACTGTTTTGATATTTATGTGTCGATTAAGTAAACTTAATTTCATTGGTTTCAAAAATTCAAGTTCTTCTTTGTTTATAATTCATTTTATTTTTTAAGGTTATTGTGTTCCATATCAATTTCTTAAAGATAATGGCCAAGCGTTAGGTGGTAGTGAATCATCTTCATCGTATTTGTTAGCTTATCTTGGTGCTATGAATACAGCTGGAAGAATATTGACAGGTACGAAGGATGAAAATTATTTATTGATTATTAAATTTTATGCAAAAATAATCTATTGTTTACTCTATAGATATTAGGTGGATTATTCTTAGTGTAAACAATACAAGTTAGTTTTGTTGACAGTTTTGAACATTGCAATGTGGAAGCAGTGGCTAAGTAATTAACCAGTTCAATTTTCTACAACAAGTTCACAAATTTAAGTTCCATTTTACTTATTTCAATTTCAGTAGCCCTCATATGTAATATATGACTTAAACTGAAGTGCATGAATGTGTACCTATTAGATGAATTATATCATTATTAAAATCATTCCATTCTAAAATGAAACTTGATTGGGCATCTGCTTTAGGTCATACTTAAGGGAAATATAATGATAGCAAATTTATTAAATTTTATATACACTTCTTATTCTAGAATCTTTTTGTGGGCATCATCAAATTTCTATTTAATCTGATTTTTCTACCACTATGATATTCAATAGTTGCCGATATTAAAAATTTGTTTTTTTTCGAAAAATAACTTTTCCTTCAAACAATAACATCTCATTTTTCTTATCACTTTTTTCCACTAAAATTTCACTTATCAATCAACAAGCAGAATATTCACATAAATAAATGTAAATAGAATGTTTTTTTATTCCTAATAATCGAGATTTACGACATACACCTATCAGACAAATCAATGGTTAAGCTACAATAAGTTGTGTATATGCCACAATTCTTGTCAACATAGATTGATAGAGTATTAAAAAATCCCAAGACTAAACCTTAGTAGAAACCGAATGAAACAACCCAAGCTACCTTACCCATATATTTTTGATTCATCGTTCAATATGTCTATAAAACGTCATTTTTTTAGTATCACGTCCTATGACGATTATAAAAGCACTGTACCTTAAGTCAGCGTGACAGTCGGAGTAGAGACTTTTCTCGAGAATTCTGTTTATGAACAAAAAACGATATGAAGCATCTTTCTAACAGCACAAACTACTCTAGATCTCACTCAAACAAAATCAGTTATCTTCGAATACAGTAGTGTAAGTAGTATAGTTAATATTTGAAATTGAACATTGAATTAAGTGTTTACGATCAATTACGTCGGATGACACACTCAGTTAAAAATCTGGGACTGTATATAAACAATACAATTTTGTGTAAAACAAACAATCCTGTTGACGTGGATTTTTACCCAATACAGTGTATCTTTTCATCTATGCATACTGACTGATCATGAAGAGCTTAAAAATACTCACAACAAATGTAAATTAAGGTGATTAGTAATGGTAGTAAAATAATAATGACACATTGATTAAAATAGTTTTCAACAATATGTCTATGAGGAAATCACCTATCTTCATGTTTCAAGTATTACCATCCTAGGTTGATATATCTGTGTGTGAGTTGAAAAAAGTATTATCAGAAGTCCCAGTTGCTGCCATAGTAATTAATTCACTATTAGCAGTGATAATAAAAAGATTTTAGAAATGGGATCGATTCGCGGACCAAAAGATGTAAAATAATTTTTAAATCAAAATCTATTATAGGACAAAAAGTTTATCCATCTGTACCATGGCGCCGATTGTGAATCACCACCTAGAGTCCGTAAACGTTGGTTATGATAGCCTCTTATACTCCAACTGCATAGTATACATATGCCAATCGTCATTTACTTTATGAAACAATGTAACGCTTTAGTTTGGTCACTGTTTTTTCTAACCTACTACAACACGAGTCACTATCACTCATTAGGATAATTAGTGGTTGACCCAAACCACTTCAGTTGTCAAAAATTTACAATCTTATTAAATGATTTGTCGTTTTCATCTAGTTATTTACACCTAAGCTCAACATTTCTCTCCATGTTGTCCTAACAAATACAAGCAACACCTCAGAGACTAACAACCTAAGAATATCCTCCAATTTTAAAGACAATGTTTTATAGCAATAAGGTAAAACAGAGAACAGCTTCTCAGTATACTCAATATCATCAGTTAAGCCTTCAAATATTTATTCTCAATCAATATATTTGATTCATCGTGTTTAGATACTTCACGGATCAGTTAGCTTAATACTTGATTAAATTAGCTATTAAACATTTTCTTAACATTTCATTTTTTTTTATATTAGTAGTTGTAGTACCTTCGAAAAAAACATCAAATGTAAACCTTATGCATCAAACTAGTTTCTCAGTGTTGTTACCAATTTAATCAGGATTAAAAATGTTGTAATCTAAAATACATAAGGTTGTCATATCTTTAAAAGTAAACACACGTAAGTTTGTATGCCTAAGATAGAGTTACATTAATTTTCATAATTTTAGAACAATAAAATTATTAGAACTGGTTGTTTTTATTGAAATTCTTTACAATGCTTTTTCAATTTACAGGTTGGTTATCTGACCGGCCATGGGCTAATGTGCTTTACATAAATAATATTTCACTTGTCACATCTGGATTACTTACAGCTTTAGTACCAGCGATTACAGTTTTCCAAGGATTGATTGGTTATGCATGTTTATATGGGTTTTTAATATGTGAGTTTATCGTGTTTTCCCACTACTTATTTACGTATTTCAGTTATGTGATTTATTTTGTCAGTCGGTATGAAGTCCATTAAAGAGTATCACATTTTCTCGTCACTTTTGAAAAGGCAAATTCCTAATATTTTACAAGCAGAAAGGCGATTCTGGGATAAAGAGGTTCCACTTTTAATCACCAGATAGTAAATTCAAATTGTGCAAATTAATAACTTCAACTAATCAGTATGGATACCCCTCACAAACAATGGCTCAAAAACTATGTACACAAATTTTAACCCAGCAAATAATCTAATTAGTTACTCTGAATAAATGTCATCACAATAATTTTCTACGTAGTACGATAAAATAGCTCGATAATGAATCAGATTAATTATGTAAATCTAAGTAAAAGTCTTGTCAATTTCTTAAGCTTTCGGCAGTGGATACGACACTACGTGAAAATGAAAACAGTTATAATTTCGGAAGACAACTGACTTTTCTTACCATATGGTATCACACAACTTTCATAAGAATTTTTAGTTCTTCTAATCACAGAAAATATTTTTTTCTGACATTGAGATGAAACAGCATGTACAGTAAACTCAGTGGCTATGTCTTGTATGTTGGCATTCATTTGAATAACTCTTGTTTACAGATAAATCAAAATGCCTATTGAGAATTTTGTAATCATGATTTGATAATGGATATGAAATGATGATACAGGAGTCGACAATTATTAAAACTGTTAAAACCTCCCATAAAATTTGTCTCACTGTATAACGGAGTATCAACGAATTACACCTAATCAATACCTACTTAGAGGGGAGGGGGAAGGAAGGAGAAGAATCATTGATTAAAGTTGTAAGAATACAATCTAATGCTGATCTGAGGGATTATCATAAATCAATTATTTAGGAATCTCACTGTTCTTTAATCGCAATCATAAACTATTCAAAGGCTAATGCAATTTGTGGGCGATGATGAAAGAGGTTTCATTTTAGAATGACAGAACATAACATGAGGGAAGAATCACGTTTAGAAAGTGTTTACTTATTTATTCTAGAAATTCAAGTGGAAAGAAAAACAAATCCGGCAAAATAATAATTGAAATTATGCATCTACTATTATCATGAATGTACAAGCGTTCTTTTAATAGAAAGTACTATATTAAAATCTCGAAAATTCCTAGATTAAGATATTGATATGTATTATTTATTATTGAATCTAACATATACATAATCAACCATTAACATTAATAACCAGTCAACCATACTTACCTAACAAGTATGTATTTCTAAGTTTTAAGTCTTTTGTATCATCTTTTCGATGCTGCTAAAGACTGTAATTGATCCGTCTCTGTTGCTATATATATGTATGCTGATTCATTTCAAACCTTAAAAAAGTAAACAAAAAGATCACTTATTTAAGATGTTTTCAGGTCATAGTACATGAATATCGATTTAAGTATCTAGAGAAAGCAAAAAAAATAGGGATATGATATCGGAAGAAAGAGATTATAATCCAGACAATGATAATAAAACTAAATCACTGTATGTCATTGTTAAGAGGTCATTTGCAAAGTTCTAATATAAAGTGTTATGTTACATCAAAACAATTTACCTTATAATTAAATGATTTTATGTTTACTTTAAAATAATTTTGTGTCGTATATCGAATTCCCCTGAGAACCCCATACAGCTCTCAACGTCTTTGTTTCTTCACATTTTGACTGTCTTCTGCGCCTTCGTTTCTATGTATGACTGATTAATTTATTGTTGTGATTCTTTGTTACAGCTGCATTCATATCTGTTCGAACAATACTGATCGTTCAAGTTCTTGGTTTAGACCGATTAACTAGTGCTTTTGGATTCATGTTATTATTTCAAGCTTTCGCTTATATTGGAGCACCACCAGCATTTGGTAATTGTTTCTTTTCCATAATTATTTGGTTATTTAAACAATGTAAACTTGATAACGTTTCTGGAAACAGTTAACAAACCAATAAAAACGTGAAATCTTTAATGTACAATGAAGCTAATAAAGTTTGTTATCACACATAAAATGTGTAGTGACCATAATTTGAGAAATACCTGGACATACGTATTTTTGATTAGCGGGAAAACGCATAAATCAACACTCAGCCGCAAGGCTATTCAGGTCACAACAAGGTAAATTTTGCGATGTGTATTCATCCAATACCACTCGTTTCTCATGTATATGCAACTGCTAAATACTGTATATTGTAAAGAGAACATCAAATTCTAGTCGAATCACTTAAAATAATCATGAACATTATGGATGATTTTTTGTCAACCTTTCATTTTAAACTTATAGCAGTGGTATGTTTGATTCCTAAACAGTTATATACTTGGGAAATTGCATTCTTCAACATACCTTATTTCCATATGTAACATTAAACAATGTCCGTTTCTGAGTTAAAATCTAGTTTGGATTAATTTGATTGGTAGTTGTAAGTCTACAAAATACGCTCGTCGATGACTTTTGACGTTATGTACTACTACTCAGTACAGATGAAAAGTTGTAGAAATGTTTATACGACGTGGGCGTTTAATTTGCAGCTTCAAAGAGGTTGTTTCGACTATAAATAGTAAGATATTTACTTAAAAACATTCTTTAAGAATATGAAAACCATGCTATTCAACACGGAATTGAAATTCATGTATCTAAAAGCACATATCAAAAACATTTGTTATATTTTCTTATGACATACATATTTAAAAATATATGCTAATATCCCTTCTTCATTATGGACACGTCGACAGTTTACATTCATGATTTTAAACCCTTTACAACCCAATAACTACAGGTTTTAGTACAAATGATGTATGACTTACTAACTGAGTTGAATTCTGTTAGTCACTATTTCTAACCTCTGTTGATCTGGAGTAGAGTACAATTCCATTTCATATCTCAGTGGTAGATAAATGTCACCACAAATGCTTGGTCACATCCAAAGACCACTAGTGAGCAAATTACTATTTCCTATACTTTGGTTTTCTGATTAAGATGCCGATTTCAAGTTGGTTTCAAGCCACTCCTAATAACGTAAACGAAGCCGATAATAGGGTATTTATTCACTGATAAAATTGAACATATGTTACACTTTTTATCAAAGTTTAAAATGATCATTGACTTTTAGGCTGAATTTTATGATATTTTCAATGAAACGTGAATATTTTAAGTTAGATTTATTTTGAAGATGTTGGTAAAAATTGCTAACTAACCCTAAACTGGGATAGAATAACTCTTTAGTAGTCCTAGATTATTTGACAATGAAATCGTTAAAAATTATTTAAAGATATGTGGTAATGATAAATTGGCCTGAAAATATTTTACTGTAACTATGAAGAAATTGTGCGGAATTGGTTGAAAGGGACTAAATATATAAAAGTAAGTAATTTATTACATTCATTTTTTCTTAGCATGTTCAGATAAATTGTTATTATTCAAATCTTCTTACAGAGTGCATTCCCATTCATCTGTTCATAACAAACCATACTTAAATGTTTCGTTGTGTTTTACCTTTTTCAGGTGCAATGTACGATAAATTCAAGAACTTTCATTTAATCTTTGTCCTTGGAGGTTTGTCTGTTTTAATATCAGGTATACTTTGTTTCCCACTGGCAATCTTATCGAAATGGGAAAATAGGAAATCTTGTCAATTAGATGAAAATGAAGTTCCATGTGAGAATAATCCAGATCAAAGTTTACTACCAGTTCGATTATTGAGACGTATACGTGATTGGTTTAATAAGTATCTTCAATGTTCTAAAAAGTCAAATAATACCTATTAATATAAAACTAAATTTCTATGAAATACTTTTATTCTACTGAATATTTTTCTTCACAGATGTTTATCAAGTTCTGCTGTTACTAAGACAACCGATAATAATAATAATAATAATAGTAACAGTAATTATTGATTATACATCAGCATTCATGATTACACATCAGTTTTTGTCTTTATAACACTAGAAAAGAAAACAAGATCATTTTCCAAAGCAATTCACTTTAGATATTTGATTATTTACTGGAAAAAAAAAGGTCTGTTACAGTTACATTCTTAGTTATATTTATTACAAGATTAAAAATCAACTCTTTCTAATAATTTTTACAGAATATACAATTAACTACTCATAAAAATCGTCCTATTTCCTACGTCATCAATTTTTTTTTGTTTCTTCATGATAAACATGGAAAAATCAAAGTATATCAGAAATATGCTGATCTTATCATGAATTTTGTGAAAGCATTTGTTTTATCACATTCCATAAATACCGAATTACCTAATATATCAGACCATATATATATATATATATATATATATATACGTATATGTACGGTGTATATTGATGATTGTGTGTTTCTTTGGAATTGGTTACCGTTTATTCTTGTTTACACCGATCCAACAAAAAAACAGATGAACGTTGCTTTTTTTTCAGTATATTGATTATAATTATAATATAATTATAATAGTACAGTTTTATGTCAAATTATTCAATCTAGAAAGTTAAATAATAAATGAGAGTTATACATTTTTTTAGATGAATAATGTAATATATAATAATAGATGAGATATGAGTAAACCTTGATACCCTTGGCTGATAAAATAATGTCGTAACTATGATAATAGCTGGTAAATGGCATATTGAACTTTAACTTTTTTAGATTTTGTCATTAAAACACTAATTGGTGCACATATGGTCAACCCTCTACATATGATGAATTAGTTTACAGGATAGTTATGCAGAATAAATACTTTTTTATATTCATAATATACGAATCATAGTAGCATGAACTCTATACTGTTGTTTAGAAGAAATAACAATAGTCTTTAGTGCAGTGAAACTCTAAGAAACATATATAATTATTCACTATGATGCATGTAATATAAAGGAAGCTACCCTTAACTATAATACTTTCAGTAGTAGCTTTTACTAATATATGAGATATTTGCAATGTGTTAAGGTGATGCAGTGATATTATACGGTTAATGATCAAGTGAAAGATAGATATTTACTTGACTGTATTATGAATCAATTGTAGACGATATGAAAAGTTTATACCTTCAAAACATGGATTTACTCGGCAGGAATTTGATTCATATTGACAAAACTACCATTAATCTTGTACAATCATCATTCTCATTTTCAAAAAAAACAAAGTAAACCAACAATACTTGAATAAGTAAACAAGCATTTATATCAAATTCGTACACTAATTCAGACTGTTTATTAGAACAAGTTTAGTATCCATTGTTCATAATTATTTCATTTAGGTGGTATTGCAGAGTAATAGTTACGTACGCAAGCCATCAATGAAAATACAGAAGGTGAAAGACAGCTTGAAACAATAATTTTCATAGGTGTTGTTAAGATGATTGAATTCGATTTCACGAATTGAAATGAGTTGCATAACCACTGAAAACAAGAAAGCACTGAACAACTGTTCTGGTTTTGTTAGACGACTTCACAGAAGTACTTATTTACGACCTTTCGCTAGGAAATTTAGCCTAGGATGCTAACATTTAGCGCTTAATTGTCACACCACTGAGTTGGCATACAACAGTCAGTTGGTAATATATTTCATTAGCTACGTGCTAAGCGTTTATATGATTATTTATTCAGAAGAAAACTAACAAATGATCAAGATATTGTTCATTAGATAATTATTGATTACAGATAAAAAAATTAAAACATTGACAAAAAAGACATATTTATGGAGACTAGTGAAACAACAACACTTAACAGTAGGAAATGAGCCTTAATTGATGCCGCTCTTTGTAATTATGAGCACAGACTATGTAATATCAATTAGAAAATACGTTAATAAATAAATAAACTTCAGAAACAGTCTATACTTACTCAGTGTATATCGCGAATAGATTGAATTAGCAGTATTAGCCGTTGACAGCCAACTAAGTGGTTAAGTGATAAAATATTCCCCGCGAGGCCAGAAGTTTCTGGGTTTGATCACTGATAGGATTGTGGATTAGCACCACCGAAGAGTTCTAGGACAAAAAGGCTATCCGATGTTTCCTGATGACCATTTCATAATATCAAATTAAAATTTAAAATCACCTGTGACAGGTTTGATAGTAGGTATAGGTTTCCTAATAAAAATGCAATAAATAGTAAATGGAATATCTCAAAGTTATCATTATATTATTTTAATGAATGGAATTTGGTTTATTTTCGTTGAATGAAAAACCCAACTATGCGAAGTTTTTTAGTTTTCTTAGAATTTCACTTTGGCCTGCAAATGCTAATTAAACTAATCAAATAAGTTTCGACATGTTCATTACTTAACCACCATAAATACACTATGTTTGTACACATTAATACCTGAAACTTAGTAACTGTTTAATCCTTAAAGTGATCGGTGTTAATTACTTTGAATCATCTACAAATTATCTTGGACTTCGCGGATGATCTAGCTCTTTTAACCCATACACACCAACAAATGCGAGTGAAGACAACCAAAGTAGCAGCAACCTCAGCATCAATAGGCCTGAACATACATAAGGGAAAGAGAAAGACCCTCAAATTCAACACTGAGAGCACCGACCCAATTGAACTTGATAGTGAAACCTGGAAGAAGTGGATACCTCTACATATCTGGGGAGCATCATCGATGAACAAGGAGGATCCGATGCAGATGTAAGGGCAAGGATTGGCAAAGCAAGGGCAGCATTTCTACAGCTAAAAAATATATGAGACTTCAAACAACTGTCTACCAACCTCAAAGTTAGACTGTTCAATTCGAACGTCAAGACAGTTCTTCTATATGGACCTGAAACGTGGAGAACTACTGCAAACATTCTCAGGAGGGTACAGGTATTTATTAACAATTGTTTACGTAGAATATTGAATGTCTGTTGGGCGGAAACCATCAGCAACAGCCTACTTTGGAAGAGAACAAACCAACTTCCAGGTGAAGAGGAAATCAGAAAACGGCGTTGGAAATGAATAGGACATACATTGCGGAAATCATCAAACTGTATCACGAGACAAGCACTAACTTGGAATCCTGTTGGAAAACGGAAAAGAGGAAGACCAATAAACACACTGCGTCAAAAGCTAGAAGCAGACATTAAGAGGATGAATAGTAACTGGAGACAGCTGGAAAGGATTGCTCAGGACAGAGTTGAACGAAGAATACTGATGAGGGGCCTATGCTCCTCCGAGAGGGGTAACAGGCGTAAGTTAGTAAGTAATCTACAAATTATCTAAATTAATATTGTCATTTTTTTGATAAGTTTGATTGTATTAAATGTTTTTCTAGAAATAATGTTTTTTCAGTTTTCAATACGATCAAATCGATCTAAATTCTATTTAACTTTAATAGATGAATTAAATTGTTGAAACAAGCAATGTAAATATGCCAAATATTATTGATTTAAAAGTAAGCATTTTTGCATTCTCACTTATATCATTGTAAATCAAGTTATCTATGACTAGTAGGGTATTCTTATATAAGCTAAATAATTAATTACAAAAGTAAAAGAAACCATCAATGAAACAGGCCTTAATTTAGAGAGTTACGACTTGACATTTTCTTGTTGTTGATGACCAACAACAACTGTCTTACATTTGATCACTAGCTACTGCCAATAGCATAATCAACGTTTGAATGCGATTTCTTTTTCTTACGCTAATATGATTCCAACATTTATGTCTAACATACATGTACTGATCACCAGTTTTCGAAACCAGATCAATACATTCCTACTTACTTTTATTTTCCAATGAAAATATGCAACGAATACCTGGATTTGGATAATAAACTTTTTAATATATTTAATATAAAAATCTGATTTTTACACTGATTTAACAGTATGATTACCTCATTAATAATATACACTATTGCGCAACTGGATGGAATAGGTTATAAATCCCAAATTAGTAAGTTTTTTCACTTAAGATTTACTAGTATCATTTGTTGACGAGTGCCAGCTTTCACTAAACCTAGATTTTGGGCTTCTTTCAAAAAGTTCTAACCACGGTATATTTAATGCGATGTTTTATATTATATGAAATGATTTTTTTCAATTTACTTCGTTCTCTGCAAGTAAACAGAAGATTTAAAACAATGGTAAAACCTCATAAACAAAAGTAGGATTGATGGAGAATTAAGTGATAAGAGCTGGGTATTGTAAATTTAAAAAAACAATTAAACTGAGTTACATGACAAAGTTCTTTAACGCACTGCCGAAGAGTTCCATATTGCAACGAAACAGCTGTTTAGTGCTTCTTGGTTTTCAGTAGCTCTCTAACACTGATCGGTCTGTGTTATCAAATTCGAATAAAATTCAGTTTTGTTAACTGCACTACTTAAGTAATATAAAAGGTTAAATATACAAAACTCAGCATTGAAGAATCAAAGAATTAGATATTATCGTAAATTTTTATCTATTAAACTAGTATAGTTATTTATGCTTCACACCTACTGGGAACAAATCCAAAAACCATCACACATAAAAGTAATTTAGTTTGTGTGACGAGACACTCTCTGGAGTGTAAGTTAGTAATCTTCATTTTCCTCATCAAAAGGTTTTCTCCACATTTTTCTGGCCTCTATACATCATGTATGAAAAGAGACATAATCTGTTAGAGTCCTGTTTACAGTAAAGAAAACCTTAATATTCAACGCTCATACTGAATTTCGCTCACGCTTTTCAGATTCTCATCATTTTATTTTGTAGTTTATTAGGTAACTTGCTGATATTGCCATTAAACTTAATTTTATTGTTCGTATTGGTTACAGTTTAGTGTCGGTTCGGCATGATTAGAAACAGGGAAACACTGAACATAGATTCACCCTATTGTGAGACTTTTCAGCAGTGCTTATCTCGATTCCACCAAGGAATTCGACGCGGGATCTTCTGTACCTGTAGTAAATGCCTGACCATCATCACCACTATGTCGTCGTTCATTGGTTAAACTCCTTGTTAGATCAGTCTGTGATAACAGCGTGATAATCATCATTCGTTAAGTGCTGGTGTACAAAATATAATTAACGGCCTATTAGTCTCGGATATAGGTCATCATTTAACATCTTGATTTTTAGCATGTTAGAAAATTACAGAACTTCTCATTATGATACATAAACTGACTGAATAAGGCAAAACGACAACCTTTGCATAATACTTCAAATTCAATGTATTTCGTTGCATTCTCATCAGCTACACACAGGCTATTAACTATAGATAACTCAGAATACTATTATATATGTAGATTATGATTTGAATTGTTTAACAGATAACAACAAATTGTTTTATAGGTGAAGCCTTAAAGAAATCGAATATTATTCATAAATAAACTAGATGAATGTTCTAGAGTTTGATTACGTAATATGAAAAGGTTAAAAAATAATTCAAATGGTCACGTAAGAATAATAATTTTAGGCAATAGATGACAGAGTTCAATTATGCAATTATGAACAGGTATTTGTTATGAATACATGAAGATACGGAACAAAATAGAAGCGTCAAAATATGACTCACAGCAATTTATAGTTAGAAAAGAAGACAGTAATCAAGCTGTCGTGGCCATGTCAATAAAAAATTAACTAGTAGCTCTTCTGAATACGAAGGTCAGACTTTAATCTTTTAATGGCAATGGCCTCAGCAAATTTTAGTAGAATATACTTATGCTGTTTATCAGTAATGTCAATTTTCACCATTCGTTATATAAAGATGCCAATCAACCAACAACAACTAAGATGAATGAAATCAAGCGTATTTCTTGCTAATTAGCTTCCAAAAAGAAGTTAATCTGTTATAGTTGTGAAGTGATTTATGCCGTATGTAAGGAGATTCAGTAAAACCTTAAACTTAAAGCAAATAATTGAAAGTCAGGTTGATTTTATTTAAAAAACGAAGCACTTTTCACTGTGTACGTTTACTGGCATATGTATATCCAATAAACATAATTATCATTACTAGCAGGTCTTTAGACAACTTAATTGAAATATCTAAAGGCTTTTTCATCATCAGTTAAATCAGTTTACATCAGTGGCATAGTTATTTATGATTTACTTATTAAAACAAATCATACTTAAAGTCTTTTAATGTATTTCTATCTCTGCAAAAGATAAATTTCTTCAGTTACCGATTTTTGATCTGTATATTAAAAGACAGTTAATTTTCTGCATACTTAGTAAAGTAAGACGGAAATGATAATATGAGTTCATCCATATATTTTATTTCTTCATTTTTTATTCCGTCGTATTTATGTATTTGAAATGAAAAGAAAACATGACGTGTACCATTGAACAGATCATTGACTAATCGGGTTACACGTAATAAATTTAGTAAAACAAAAGTATCGTTGACTCAGATTATATGCTACATTCCAAAATTATTTTTTAATTCACAGAATAACAAAACATTATAATGGAAGTGATTTTAGTTTAAAGTCATAGATGAATAATATTCTATTGATGCATGAACCCATTTTGCATTGAACTTAAACTACCATGCATGAGAAAATGTATAACAGTGATCTGTTAGATTAAGTAATAATTAGTGAAAGCAAATAAAGTTCTGAATACATCTTGTAGTAATGAACGGTACAGAATTAGTAAAACATTTATTCACAGTTCCTAATGAGCTCAATACTTTTATAATGCTTCGCATCTATCTGACTTCCTAAATTAAATAGATCAGTGTAGTTCAGCAACAATCTTCAACCACGTCTGGGTACTTTATAAGGTCCCATGCGTTATATAAACGGTGAAAGATTAGTTCATATGACATAATTTATTTCAACGAGTTCAAAACAAGTAAAGTAAAGCCTGAAAGCTCAGGGCAAGGTAAGATCCGCCGTTCAATTATGCTATAACATCCATACCATAATAAGAATGTATAATAAGTGAAGTTGTTTAAGTTGGATTGTGACTGGCAAACGGAATCTAGGACGCACGTTTCATCCTATTCGGAACTCGTCGGCTAGATGTACCTACGTCCTAATATTGATGTTCACACCGCCTGCCAGTCACAATTCAACTTAAACAATACCTGGGATTAATAGCTATACCGAGGCTATCCGCTCAGGATGCACATATTGCAACATAGATTGACCAGCTCCAGTCATTCTAATTAAATAAGTGAAATATTAAGTCTGGGGTTATCATTGGCTTCTACAGCTTCATTTACTTTCCCTTGGTTTATGTACACAAAATGTTATCGTTGATAAGGATTTACATCAGGACAGTTTTTGTGGATGTTTCCTTCAAAAATAAAACACAAATACGCAATTATTCATTATGTTCATATTCAGTTTAAGCATTACTAGATTAGATTAACATATACTCTCTCAAGACCTACAACCACAAATTACCACTATGTAAAGCCAAAGTTTCCTTGTATAATCGTGTTATTTACAAAATTAGATATGAACCCACAAAAGTACCAGTGTTGTCTTGTCACAAATGTGATTGTAAATGATAGTTGTTATATGGTATTCTTTATAATGTCACTGACCTGTTTTAGAAATTCGTTAGTTTTAAACTGAATATAAACAAATGAAATACTTAGTTTTTACAACAAAGTTAAATTAAATTCTTATCTTTTTCTGTAAATCATAATTCTTTTATCAATGGGAAATGTTTAACAAACTTGATTGATCTACATGTTCACTTGGAACTCACATGTTAAATGCTTATGCATTTACATAGTAAATTATCTTGTGGTTGTAAGTCATGTGATTATGAAATCTCGAAATCATACCACAAACGTCTATCAATCGTATGTTCGGTTATTAAATATTGTGTAAAAATTATGATCCTTACATGAATACACAATGATAACACTATCCGCTTTACTTTTATCTGTTTCAAGATTGTTGTTTGTTTCAAGCTAGAAGTATGTTTGTTACAATAGATTTAAGTTGACGACAAGTTGTGACTGCGCACCAAGTTCTTGTAGATGTGACGATTGCGAACCTGATTGTGCATAAGAGCTTGGTTGTTACTGATAAGACCACTTTGAATGTTTGTTGGAATGCATTAATGTATTCACAACGTTCTAATACAATTCAATAGTAAATAAATTTGTTTAGATTATGACGTTTATCTTTTCAATCTTCTACTTTTGATCTGCAGACCACTCGTCTATAATTTATTCATTTAGTGAGCCGATTTGTTATATAGTCATTATTTCGTTATAAAATGAATGCGGTGAATTAACAGTGTAATTAGATTAAAAGTTTACGTTTTAAGTCGTACATCGAAATCAGTTTGCATGTCGATATTACTTTCTTGCATTTTAGTAATCGCTCATTTAGTATATATTACTCATTATGAAATGCATACAATAGTTATGAGTTGACCTGCTTTGCATTTCAACTTGTTAAAACACACTGACACGATAACTTAGATAAATCTTCGTCAATCATTCTTCTATACAAAGATATATGGGTAACCGATTTTATGAACGTGCTCTATAGTGGCATCATATTTATGTACTACTAGCATTTTAAAACAGTAATATCGGACAATCATTTATTTTACAACCAATTTTCTTTTAGAAGTAACTCCTACTTCACACTTACTTCATGACTCTTTTTGTTAGTGTAAAGTGTAAAGTCACTGATTATTGGGGCTTCAAGAAGTGCAAATAAACTTTTCCGAATAATAAACAATATTAATATTAAAGCACGATTCTAGGATCCGATAGAGACGTAGTTAAGAGTATTAGGAATCATATGTCATTTCTAAGTTGGTGGTACCTCAGTGATTAAATATCGTATACTCTATAAAAATTCATTTACTGTAGTTGTCACAAACGTGTACGCTACAAGAAAAAATGCTGACAATTTAAATTATATTATATCTGAAGCCTTTCGTTGCGTGTGAATGTCAAACTTACGTCTTTATGGATACTGAACAGTGCATCATGGTCATTTTTTACCAAACCATGAATGCACTTCTTGTACTCACTATTAAGTGCAAAAGATAACTCTTTGTTAGTTGGACCCTGGAAAGTCAGGTAATAAACGATTAATGAGACAAAATATTGCAAAAATTGGAACAAATACATCGCTATAAAGTATTTATTATTTCGATGATTATTTTGTAAGTTATGTAATTAGTTTTTGTCGGAACTTTCAGATATAGTAACCATAAATAGATCATAAGGCAGCTGTACATGGATACCAATGGCGCCTATAATTAAGTGAACAGATTTATGTTTGACTGGAAACTGGTAGCGTTATTTATCCATTTTTGAAATATCAAGTTTATCATCTGGTAATTATTGTTATTTACATGTCACTTATACTCATACTTTCCATGCTAAAACACACCATACTTTACAACGAAAAATGTAATGTTAGTACTGTTTTAAATTACCAAAATATGAATGGATTACATATGGCAGATCCGATTTCATTTAGGAATAGGATACTTGTAATCTGGAAACATATTTCATGCTCTCACAGTTGCTAATGTAATATTTACTTTCTAATAATTATTTATTTCTTTACTATAGTCTCCGCCTGTACGGACATCAAGAATTACGACATATCGTCTCTTCTATCAGCACATACGGACAATTATGGATACAAGCCTGACTGAGAGAACGTGATAATTTTAAACGGAGAAATCAAAGAAAAGCGGAGAACTTCAGAAGCTAGACATTCAGGTCATTGTCAATCAATAAACACATTGAGATAGATGCAGTTTATCAACTAATGAGGAAATTAATTAACAACTACAATACAATGAATCAGGTCAAGGTAAAAGGTAATCAGAATAAATGTGGAAAAAGATGACAGAACAAGTGACAATAACAATCAGCCAAATTCAACGTCGACTGAACAAGCTGCTAGTCACTTGTGGAGAAATTTACGTAGCTCACTTCTATCAGAATTTTGCTCCGATGAAGTCGTCTAGAATGACAATGAAAACTTTGCAATTAAACCATCCAGCTGAGTGAAAATTCGTTCACAATTTTAATCTCATTTATTCATATTAACTGAATTAATTACTAGTTAGCTTCTAATGGTAACGTTAATGCTGACAACTCTTCAGATAAAAAGAAATGTAGGATAATTTTCGTCTTGAGTTGGCGAATTTCCCTTGCCTACATGGAGGTTATTTAATAAAACAACTTTAATCATTATTTAAAATGAGAACGAAATCACTTAAAGCTTTGGCGACTTATGTTTAATCGCATGAGTTCAAACATGTCCAAAGTCATGAACTGTTTCTCGGTGACGTTAAATTATCGTAGTGCTATATCTCAAAGTTATCGTACAATCGAACATCAGGCCAGCTGAAGCTGATTAACAGTTCAGTGTGTTTAATATAGTATTTTCCAGTGAAATACGCTTATGTAAACGCAGTTACTGCATCGTTTGTTGGATTACATAATAACAAAATGTAAGCTGTTTTTCTAATACATTCTTACTACATAGATGGGAAAAAAGATCAATGAACCTTTTAACTGAAATGATAAGCTAATCGAATCCTTAATATGTTTAAGACTGTTACTCTAGAAGAAATCACTATGTGGTACATAAACATTATAAATCCATTCTGAACATTTCAGAAATTTTGGTTTCATAATAAGAAAAATTTCGTTCTCATCATATCTAGGCATTAACCAGTACTTGATTTCCTGTTGTCTAATCCTTAATGATAATCAAATTATATGATTAAAGTTGAAATTTGTCCACTAAACTGGGTAACCCAACATCTCACTTCAGGCCTGTGACGTTATTTCAAGTTTCTCACCAAACTTGATCAATATTTCATGTTGTGGAACCTTACCTGATAATAAATAAATACAAACATTTTACCTCCATAAGATATCATTCGTCACCATAGCTGTGTTGTTGATTGTTAACATTACCTTTAGGATATAAAATATCAATCCGTTAAACATTGCAGACAAACTTTTCTGACAAGTTCTAGGTAACATGTAACTTAGGTTCAAGAATTCTAATTGATTGGCTCCATCTGTTTGACAGAAAAAGTGGTTCATCAAATTTTCAAATCATCAGTAGTGAATAAACACAGTGTATGTCAATACTAAGAAAATTTGTCAGAAATATGAATTAATCCAATGTGTACACCAAAATACAATGGAATTCGTGACTTTTTCATTAATTTGTATATTTAATACAAACAACGGATAACAAAAATGTGAATTATCGACCAAGGTCACATTAAATTGTAACTTTTAATGAATACCTATATTTTATAGACAATTAATTTGATTATGATATTCTAAAATGAATGATAAATAACTCAATGTAATTATTAACATAGAAAGCTGGCTAATCAATTGACTGTATCCCTATCTCTCTAGAAGTAAACAACATACTGGGTAAAAATGGAAGTGTTCCATTCATCTATTGACAGAAAATGGTGTATCTGAAGGTGATGCTTTTCCATCATTCTTTTCGAATTTTTCTAAAATGACCTGCTCTCTTCTATGAACAATACCTTATCAAGTATGTAAATGACCTTACTATTTGTATGCCTGTTTCTTCATTCTCATATTGTTCTGGAATGAATGGCTTCTTGGCAAATGTTGAATGATGGTCTAGTTTGAATGTCATTCAACTTGATTCTTCCAAATATCGAACAATCAATTTCAGTCGGAGACATAAAATAGACCTGAATAACCTTGTTAATTTTCAGTATGTTTGTAAAATTAAAGATTCTACTATAAAGACCACGTTGATTGTTACATATCTCGATGTAACTTTTACTTCAGATCAATCTTCACATGTTTTGACTATATAAAAGAATGTTTTTTGTTTAATATATAATATAGAATGGCTACATAGTTTTGACATTACCAAACACTTATTCAATCAACTAAATTACCAATACCCACAAAAATAACCATCTCAGTTGAATTATAATAATGAGCTCACTAATGACTAACTTCAGGATGTTCCTGAAGCTCTAGTGAGAAATCGTGACTGGTGGAGTTCAAACTTGTCGGGAGTGAGACAATTATCACCAATGACGATGAACGATCGTCGGGCTATGTATCACAAATTGATGGAATAGGGAATTTTACCATTGGATGCCGACCCAATGTTTCAGAGGGTTAGGTGATCGCCGTCAATCTGAAGCCCCTGATGTGGAATCTGTGGTGCGTACTGCTGAGGAGTTCCACACTAGAACGAAAGAGCTGTCCAGTACTTCCTGGTTTTCAGTGGCACCCTGCCAACATCAACTGGTGGCATATCCAATCAATTATTATTATTATTATTGCTATTATTATTATTGTTGAATGATTATAATCTTGAAAGTATTGTTATTTTCTAAATCAACTATCCTATTAAAGAACAAGAATTTGACTTACATTGAGGTTTACTTCAAAAATTATATTTTAAATGTATAAAACGCAGTCGACTGTTAAAATGTTTGTTTCAGCAATAAACAATTTAGGGGATTTAGTTTTTGCATTGAATTACCTATGAAAATGTTTCATTTCTAAGTAAATCATGAAGTTTCGAACAAGTGGACTGGTAACTATAACCGCATTTTTATATTTGAATGTATTCGTAAATACTTACTAATCACTTGACAACCTCATGTAATGTGAAATTAGGAAAAAAATAACATAGTCAATTAAGCATGTCCTTTTAAAACAAAATGGAAAAGAATAGTAGTTATGATCTGGAGGAATTTGTTTTCTCCCGTTGATTTGTTATGGATTAAGGCTGATCAGTCTCAATTAATATATGAGCATCTCCAGTGAATTGGTACGATAAAGTGATAGTTCATTAGTTAGATGTAGGTTAAATTGTGTTTGGTAAGTGTAATCCAGGATATACATTTAGTCCAATTTGAGACTCGTTAGCTGGATGTAAATGCATTCCAGTTTTGATGTTCATAATAGGGTTCAAAGTCACTTTTCCAGAGCATTTACAATTAAGCTACTGGTAACAGGGTCTGCCCAAGTTCAGTTCATAAAAAAATCAACTGGAAGATACAAATTCCTTTAAGCTATATATGTATACTCATTTTACATGTATGGCTATCTAAACTCAGTAGCTTAGTAGTGAACGCGATGGCGTTCGGTTCGAAGCGAACTGAGTTCGAGTCCTGGCAGTAGTTGCTTAATGTCAAGACTGATGAACTGAATATAATTTTTTATGTTGTGTGTTTAGTTATTTATTAAATGGTATGAAGAAAGTTAAATAATTCGATTACTGAAACAGATTATACGGAGATAAATTTTGGAATTGAAACATATTTTAGATCACGTAAAAACAAACTGAAAATTGAAAAAATTTTCCCGAACAGTTTAGTAGTTATGTAGACAGCCAGAGCAAATTTCTAGAATGAACAAACTTCTGAAGTTTATTTAAATGTTTTTTTTTGGTTTTTGTTATCTGTAATAGAATCATTCTTTAGCCATAGGGGAAGTTAGATGAAATTGTACGGATGACCTTGAATGCATTTTTGTATATCAATATGATGACTGATGTCGAATAAGTATGCGAGAATAGAGGATTCTATCCTTCTCTCAACAATGAAAAGTGATGTTCAAAAATACAGTAACGTGTTTGTTCAGTAGGAAGACAAATATAACTGGTTCCACAAGTACGGTTGTATTGGTGAATACACATCGAAACGAGTGATTTTGCAAGTTTGTTTTTATTTCGTGATGGTTGGTTAGTGAAAAAAGGACTCAATTTCACTGCACTGATAGCCTGTTCGTTGGTCTCTCATATACGTAGTGTCGCTATCTCATTGGTTATGTCAACTTTGAACAGTAATTTCAAGAACCAAAGCTGTATGGCACAGTTGATGACTTCGATTTCGCTGTTGTTTTGGCCATATTTTCGTTAAGAAATTTTTAGAGATATCCATTTTTACTCAATAAATTATGGATTAACTTAAGTCTTTTTATAAGGTGTCATTATAATAAATAATCTTTTCTCTGTGCAAATTACTGTAAGTAAATTTTCCTTCAACATTCATCCAAATTATGTTTATTCAGAGAAACATTTAGCTTTACCATAATCAGTATCTCCAACCCAATTTATATAATGAAAATTTTCTGGCAGTTTATTAGTTACAATTTTCACTTATCATATATTGCATACATGAATTCTAGCAGTTAAAATGTATTTAGATCTTCTTGTTGATTTGTCACTGCTGCTCTGTGTGCAGCCTGAGTGAATTGTCTCAATATAGCGATAGTTCACAAGTATTACTTAAGTTGGATTGTGGCTGACAAGCAGAATCCAGTCATCCCGATGTGAAAATTAATGGTGGGATGCAGGTGCATCTAGCTGGCGAGTCCCAAAAAGGACGTAAGGAGCCTCCTGAATTCCTCTTGTCAGCCACAATCTAACTCAAACAACTAATTCTAGTGTAATTTTCTCAGGTTTCTTCAAGTAACAGACAAGCAGGAAAACACACCAAGAACTACAATGCTTCCATTTGGGTTTACCAGTATGCGAATTTGTAAGCTTTTATAAACAGCATAAGTACAAATGGCTAGTTGTCATTTCTACTAATTTCCAATATGATTATCTACTACACCATTTTTCACATATGTAAGATATGTGACCCAAGTAGTCGAGTGAAACCCTCCCCTCAGACTATTAAACATGATTATCAACTTTAATGTAAGATATGTCATGAACTCCAATAGTTAAAACTATGTGTTTAAACCAATATTTATCAAAGTTGGTTGATAACTATGTAGCAACAAATTTGTTACTTGTCAAGTCTTTTATAGTACTGATTAAATTATATCGATTTAGTTGTAGTGTGACCATTAGTCGAAGTGACTCAATATCACTGGCACTATGTAGAGATGGATTGTTGTTTTTCAAAGCACACTAAAACTAATTTGAATACGCACTGTCAATTCTGTATTCATAAGATCAAATGGTTTTAAGTCAATCCACATATATCATGTGAGTTGAATACACCTTAATGGATTCACAAATTATGAACATTATTAGGATGCAAAGTTTGTATTAAAGCCACACCCAAGTTAATGACAGTCACAGTGACTGCATGTAATCAAGATTGTCAACACTTTCATCCTTCTCCATTAACATTCTCAGCAGTTAATTTACATGATTAGTTTCCAGAACGTTTGTTCAACAGTCCATTTCAAGTAATAAACCGTTATTTTCTAAATCAGTTAAAAGTACACATGCATACAAATTTTTTACAATCGGCATGACAGTAACATTAGTGTGATAAACAGCAAGTTTAATATTGATGCCTACAAAAATAGGATCAGTCAATCATTATTTTTTGAACAGAAAATTATTGAAAATCTCTTCAGTTTTTTTTCCTACTTCAATTTATCATTTGAACTTCTATATGATGATGAAATTTTCTTTTGTTCATTTCAACCAATCGCAAATTCAATGTGAAATATTTCATGATTTCTATTGGTTTATGTTGCTATGCTTTTTTCACATATGAAGCATAGAAAATGAAAATATATAAATATGTGAAAAATAACTTGATTACATTAATAGGAAGTTCATAGTACGAAATATAATCATGCCTAGTAAGTTCATTATTAGTGATAGTCATTAGTTAGTAACTAAGATACTTTTATTTAATAATTAATCATTTATTTTAATCAGAATAATCATTAAAAATATTATTCTTATTAAATTTTAGGTTGTGGTGGTCCAGACTGTAAATGTTGTTCAGGTTGTAAATCCGGCAGTGGATGCAATTGTCCAGCTGGTCAATGCAAATGTTCTGGGTGTACATGTGGATGTTCATGTTGTACTAATTGTCAATAAAATGAAAATAAACTACTTTTAAATGTAATCATCAGATTATTTACTCATTTAATTATAATGCTGATTAATTTTAAATAAAATAAACTAATTTAATCACATGTATTTTTTTGAATAATAATATTTTGGGATTTCGTTGAGTAATTCATTTTCCCAAAGAATATAATTATTTAGAAATCAAACAACAAGTAGTAGTATTAAGTAGTCTGTAGCATGGACATTGATCATAATCGCACTAATAAAAGAGCTCTAACGGACGCCTTCCGTGAGCTAAAGGAAGGAAGCAACAAAAGAAGTTTGAGTTAGGTTGTCCCGTAGCACAGACAAAGTTAGGACTTCATCGTGTTCAAATCGTTAGTGTTACAAATGGAAATCATAACTTCCATAGTGCTGGTTCATCGTAAAAGTATCCTTCCTTCCACTGACTTGAGAGTAAGAATCAGGGTAGACTGACCATAGGCTGAGAAACACATGGATGTACTATCGGTCGTACGCATTTCGGTCACCAAGATCGTGTCAAACAGACTAACGGTGATGTACCCCGTCTTTAGGTCACTTCATGTTTACATGTTGTATAATTCTTGGGGATTGTAAGCCTCCCATTCGTTTGTCACTCGATCAGCTTGAATTCTCATTAGTAGGTGTTCCCTATAATAGATTCCAACTACTCTTTACCTATTTTTAATTTTGGAAACAGATCTTACTTGCACTGTGGCTTGCAGCCAAGCACTTAAGGTTTTTAGTTAAAATAACGAAAAAGGAAAATACAGAAATTCTAATATTCGTCTGATCACCTTTATTTAGTAGTCTTCGCGATATGATTATCTGACTTCACAGTAGTGATACCGATTGCGATGACTCCATCACAAATTTCTGTCACATATGAAATAAGTAAACTGACGGTCTTTCTTTACTAAGGAATATGTCATTTTTCATTATCCTTCTGCTTCTGGAAGCTTAGAATGGAAGAACTGTTGTATACTTATGTGAATCCCTGTATATATTTTAACAGAGTAATAATTACTCCCAAAATCTCAACAGACAGCGATAGTGGCCAGTACAACGAGATAAATGACCTGGTTATGGGTTTTCAAGGTCAATTGCCAACCTAGTGCATTCAACTCACTAAATCAATCAGAATATCGAATATATTGAGGTGTATCACAGTGGTCTCTTTACCTTGTTTTAATAATAATAATAATTGACATACAGAGTATACTGCAATGGTTTAAATTTCAGTTTTCTAAATCCACACGCGTTGATGTTATTGTTAGAAGAAAAGGTGCTTTACTCTTCACTTCTTAGTTTTCTTTCATAAATAAACACCAGTGATTGTGTTGCATAAATAAATTACAGCTAAATAACAGGTTATTGAGCTCTGTTTTATATGTACATGAGAGAGCCACTTTCATGATCCTATATGACCAAATACTAATAACTTATGAATATAATCTGTCTCTAATTGCCACGTTTTACATCCATACAGTAAAATAAAATTGACTGCTGTGCCGTATGCTAGTCCCCTGATTGACAGACGACCATGTTCCCAATGCCACTGGTGACCTAAGTTGATGAAAATGAAACAAGTTTTTCTAAACATGTGTAGAAATTTCGTCAAACACTAAACTATCGGATCTGTTCAGCTGTATGCTCACTAGGTATGCCAACTGCTAATTTTTGTGATAACACAAATAAGAAGATTATAATCTTGGTAATGTACAGCTTAAAGTACTGTATTTGATAAAATAAATTCTATTAAATACATTTAATATATAATTATTGTTGAATTATTTGCTTAACTCCATCAAATTCCAAGTACAATGCATAACTGTTAACCGAGTAATTAGTTTATTCTGATTACATATATTTTTCATGGGATGGTTTGTATGGTCCAATTTTTTTCACTGCTGTTTTATGAACGCTACCCATCAGATAAGGATTGTAATGGTATACCTGAAAAGATGGAAAAGAAGTCTACATAGTAAAATATTTGAGTATAAGTTTAAAGTAAATTGAGATTATAATGTTTATCAAGTCTGTAAGGTAACTATTTAATTAAGATATCTCGTTGTAAAGTTGACATCAACTTCAAGATTCTCTTGAAGTTATAGTGAGAAGTTGAGATTGGTAGAGTTTAGATATGCTGTGAATGAAACAGATAACACTAGTGGCATTAAGTTATTGTCGTGCCTTATCATAAATTGATGGAATTTGGAATTCCACTGCCAAACACCTACCCAGTGGTACAGGTGGCCAAGCGTTCCCCATGAAACCCGAAGATCCTATATTCAACTGCTTAGCGGAATCAGTGGTGCAGATTGGTGAGGAGTCATCTACTAACATAAAACAGGCATCCAGTGTTTCACAGCTTTTAGTAGCGCCCAACTAACATCTATCTATGTACAAGTTTAGTAATCCTAGTTACATGACCCGAATCTATGAGGAAAAATAAACACTTTTATATAAAGTAACGGCATTCTTTGAAACGTTCAATGAACTTGAATGATCAATACTTTCTTAGAAAAATCAACCACAAGACGAAGATTATTAATAAAATTTCCAATTAATTGATAACTTGTCAGCTGTTTCATTGTTAGTTGATTTGTACATAAAACACCCAACGTGTTTCTCTTCATCAGTGTAATAAACATTACACGAATTACAAAAATATCACTTCTTATTCTTTTTGTGTTTTTCTCAGTTTTCTATTTGAACATAGAAACCGATAAAACTCATTTCTTTTTGTCGAGGTAACGAAATAATTGAAATCTATAAAAAACTAAATTATGTAGTAATTTTATTAGTTCAAAATAAACTGTTTCATGTAAGGGCTTGTCTATTAATCAATAACCTAATTACTAGTTCCTTAACATTGGGCTCATCAACCATTTACTATAAAACGTTGTTGCATTATTTCTTCATGATATTAATAACATATTACATTTCTTCTTGAATTTCCGTTGACTCGTTACGGAATTTATAAGTGGTTTAGTAATATGTGATCAATCAACCAATGCCTGTTACCCAATATGGAGCATAGGCCATTGACCAGCATTCTCCAACCAACTCTGTCCTGAGCTTTCCTTTCCAGCTCTTCGGAAGAGCTCTTCATTCTCTACATGTCTGTCTCCAATTCCTGACACAATGTGTTCTTGGGTCTTCCTCTTTTCCTTTGACCTTCAGGATTCCAAGTTAATGCTTGTCATGTGACACAGTTTGATGATTTCCCTAATGTATGTCTTACCCACCTTCAGCGTCTTTTCCTAATTCCTTCCTCGACTGGGTAATGGTTGATTTGTCCTCTGCTATAAAAAGTTGTTGCTGATGGTATTTGGCCAACGGATCCAAAGTATTCTACACAGCTAGTTGTTTAGAAATACTTGTATCTTTTGATTAGTGCTTTTCGTAGTTCTCCGTGTAAGTTTCAGCTCCATAGAACAGAACTGTCTTCACATTTGTATTGAAGATGTTGACTTTAATGTTGACTGTCAGTTGGTCTGAGTTCCAGATGTTTTTTCAGTTGTAGAAATACTGCCCTCGCCCGCCTTTCCAAACTACCCCTTCACATATGCATCAGACCCTCCTTGTTTATCGATGCTGCTACCCAAGTATGTAAAGTTTTCTACATCTTCCGGAATTTCTCTGTCAAGTGAGTAATATGTGATGACGATATTTATTTACGGATTATACAAATATTACTTGAAATTGAATTATTCCATTATAATTTTTCAGTGGTGATATGGTATAGATAAATTGTATGAAATATAGAAATTAACTTTTCTCATAGTCAAATGATGTTATCTATCTGTGCACAAAGTATATTCAAGTATAATGTACATTTTTTGTAGAAACAATGAATTTACAATTCAACATTTTTATGAATAGTATGGGGATGTCTAATACTTTAATGTTATGACGCGGACTTCCCAACCGCTTTCAATGCTCCATCGAACTACAGTTAAAAGGAGACGAAGTACAAAGAAAACTTTCCTTAGAAAACCCGTTAGCATACAGAGAACAAGGAAATCTGTAGAATTATGTGTGATGTTGAAATTTTTAAGATGGATGACAATAACTTTCACTGTATGTATGGTAATAATAATTAAATCATGGGGAAACTATCCAGTGAATAATTATGAGAGCTATGTTCACATTCATTTGATGTCATATATCACTTAGGTGTGACAACGGGTGGATGTGAACACAGTGAACATCTGCTGATTGATTACCACAATGTCGTTTGCATATAGAGGAATGTATTGACATTCATCATCTTAAAACTGACCTCCTTTTTCATAAAAACTGTGTACAACTACTCTCCATACACTGATTATCATAATATACAATATTAGGATGATTTACAAATTAGATAACTATCTAATCAGGATAGTGAAAACATATTTCATCGTTTTCTAGGATTTTCTTAAAAGTTTCTAAAGAACACTAAGGTTTTCCGGTACTTCCCCAACTTTTTTCACCATTCATTTGAGGAATTACAAAATAATTATAATGCATCGATTTGATCACATCGTTGATCGAAATAAGTAACTAGTAACGGATGACGTAAGTGAACAAAGTAATCTATATCTCGTGGTTTATAGATTTGTTAAAATGAAGAAAATGATATTAAATCAATGGTATTTTTGTTTTATTCAATCAAAATCAATTGGACTTTGGCCGAAGAACCTTATTTTAAGTTGTAACATCAGTTCATCAGATACAAGTGTAATAAAATTACGTCATTTTATTCAGTCACTTCGCTTCAATATCAATAACTTAGTATATAAATGATATAAAATATCTAATAATTAAACATACATGTGAACGCTTTACTCGTTTCTTAGCTACGAGCCTTTTTCGACTTTCACCCCGGAGATATGGATTAACCCAGTATGGCTATGGTTTTGTAAACAACAAATTAAATAAACAAATATGACGTAAACATAGTGACTTTATAAGCATGAATTCTGTAAGGATGTCAACAGAAACATGGGTGACATAAATCAACTGATAATTTGTCAATACTTCGATTCTAGAAACGATTGCATGCACTAACTACGCATTTTCAGTGTTAGCGTAAGCATAATAAATTGTTTTCATTTTATATAGATAAAATCTATCCGATAATCAGTATAGATATACATTTTTTCAAAACAGTTTATTAAAACCTAACCTGTTTAGTTAAAATGACAATAATTCTGATGAATACAATAGTATCTAAATTATATCTCAACTATACAATACCGAAGCATTAATAAAGTATCACCAGTGAAGACATTTATGAAAAGAAATTATCCTTTATTCCATACAAACAATTGAATTAAACAAGTGATTGGCTGTCGTACTATATCCCATACTGGCACGAAACACCTGTCCAGTGCTCCTTGGTTTTCAATGGTACCCAATCAACATCAATCTTTGACAAACACAGGCAAGCAAACTTAATGCCTATTTCCACAAAATCCACCTCAATTCAATTCAAATAATTAGCTTACTAGTGGCTGATTACAAATATTCCTGAATAAATGGTAGCTGGAGGAGTTCATACTTACCAGAAGTGTAGCAGTTATCACCAATAGTAATGGGTGACATTCAGACTTCGTACTAAAATAATAGAAGTGGGAATTCTACCGTTAGACGACACCTCAGTAGTAATGTTCGCCATTAGACCTGAAGAGTTTTAGATGAATTTTCTGGTATAATCGAGGGTGAACACTGCTAAGAAGTTTCATTCTAGGATAAAGAAGCTTTTACTGCCCCCCCCCCAGGTTTTCAGTAGTACCTAACCGACATCAATCTATCAGGAATACAAACAACTTATATCTGAATAGTCTAGAAGATTAAAGCGCCTGAAGACTGTTTCAAACTATAAGTGGTTTGTCACAAATGAATCTGATATGAGGTATGATTGTATGCCAAGTAACACCAGACAGATATTTTGTCGTAATAAGGGGTTCATCAGATGTGTACACAAAAGAATATACGAAAAAAATTAGACCTTAAATTACTAGTTAATGTGAATCGATTCACGAATGCAATATTTTGAACATATTTCAAGAATATTCTAAGCCGATCACTCGTCTTAAAACGATTTATGATAGTAAAGAAAATTTACTGAATTCAGTGGCTTACTTTTCTATCCGCCTTTTGTGCTGAAACAAAATTATTTTTGTCTCCATTTTCATTTGATTCAATTGGGCAACTATCCATATGTTCATTGTCACATGAACATTCACCATTTTCCATTTTCCTTATTATCCAGTTTCGATTAAACTCGATAGTATCTTCAATACCATGATCACATGGTGACGGTAAATCATGTGATTTATAATTTAATGGACAAGGATTAGGTGGATCACAATATGCTGGTAAATTATCAACTTTTGACTCTATATGAGATGATTCTATTTCATTGGAAAGATTAAAATTATCAACTGATGATTCATTATCAAGTAGATCTTGTGCTCCAGCTCCTAATAAAGCATAATCTATCCACTGACCTGTTTCACTGGAACCACCAGTAACTTTATGTTCACCCCACAGTGGATTTTGATAGGCGATTTCATTTCGACGTTCTGTTAAACTAGGTTCATTTAAAACTTTGTCATTATTATTATTTGTATTTGAATACAATTCATAATTCGATTTTCTGTCGAGATTTGAGTAGGTCATCTCCGGTTTATCAACATCATTGTTTCGCAGTCTGCCTAATTTAGCTTGATCGATTTCATTTAGAAATGCATTCCATTGTTTATCAGTAATCTCATAATTTCCTGGATAATCTTCTTGAAAAATCGGATGTTGTAGCGTATATAATCGTTCTAATGCTGATTCTAAATTAGGATTCTGTTTAATATAATCATCGTATAATAATTTGCCATCATTTGTCAATCTATCTATATACTGATCATAATTACTTGCTAATATTCGATCATACAGATCAATTAAAAGCACTAACAGAAATAATATTCTAGGCTATAATTAAAATAAATGTAAGAAATCAGTAATAATAAACACAATAGTTAGTACATTTTAGACGTAATTTCCATTACAAACCGATGTCAGCTGGAGGTACAAAATGTTACTGACTCGATTCTTCTGGAGGGGAGGGGGGAACCATTGGATACACGTTGAAAAAAAAAAGTTCTTAGTTTAATTGAATTATCTGTCCCCTTCAAAATTTTTATAGCTGACATCAGTTGGTGACGAAAATCACTCACAAAGTTGATAATATTTCACTTTATTTCTTCAAGAAAATAGCTTACTTTGATTTGGTTCATTTGAAACACTGAAATTAGGCACACAAAAAACAGCAACACTACAGAACACTACATATTTTCATCATTTTGTAGTTTAGAATGAGAAGTATTTATAATAAGTCTACTCTTTGATCGATTATCTGAGCTCATAAGTCGGATTTGGTTGGAGAGGTAGATTTTCTGCTTAGTTCACACGTGACTAGTATCGTTCTCTTATTCGCTTTGTATCTTTCAATTCTACTAGTTCTTGGTAGGAATCTGCCAATAGGAAATATTACCAATGAGCTTGTTTACATTTGGTCATGTTGAAAGAGAGTAGATTTTAGTGGGTGGAGAAATGAATGACCTTGGGGAAAAATAAAAAGAAGTAGGATAGAAAAAGATAACTTAAAAAAAACCACTAATACTGACGATTTGTTAGAACAGTTATTTAGTCTGTGACGAAGATACCTATTTAGCATGGTTTTCACTGAAGTTAAATCATATACCTCTCTTATGTTAGTTAGATAAAAGTATTAGGATTGTAATTTACCTTGATAACAAGTACCTACTAAATCGATGTATCTACACGTATATAATGACAAAGATGAGAGAAATATTCATTATGTTAATAGTAGTACATAAATCCTAAAATGAGAAATTTGGAAAACAAAGCAACTGAAAGTATTATTGATTTCTGGACCAAGAAAAGAATAGTTGACAGGTGAAAAGTATACATATCGGTTATTGAAATGGTTTAATGGAAATAGTCCTTATTAATGTAACTGTTAGCTACTTGTAATTGATGCTGTTCTACTATGCTTTGGTCCAAACGTTTTTCTAATCAAACTTCAAGGAAATGTACCGAAGAAAAATATACCGAATCCTCGTTGCGTCTCCACTTTTCAATGATTTTTCAACTCAGTACCAACTAACTTTGAGGAAATATAAGCTAACTTTGATGAAGTGTCGACTCTTTCTAAAAAAACAAAAGGTGTAGACAATTTAAGGAAACTTTTGTACTGACTTGTACTAAAGCAGTATCACAACAATATTCATGTATATAGAGTGAAGCGAATAAACCTAATAAACATTCGATAATAGTTATGTTAAACCAATGTAAAATGTAATGTCTATTTTAGTGCGTGCATTTATTAAAGGATACTTGTTGGTTTGATACTGTGGGGAGTTATGTAAGTTAACTACTTTATACTCTACAGAATCTAGAACATCACACCTTTGATCCGAAACATGTTTCATTTTGAGAAAACATATGAGTTATGAGAAACCTGCTATTTGGTGATTTTTCAAAGTCTATCTGATTGTTTACGACCTTTTACTTAGTATGCAACTAATTTTCACAATAGTACACCCTAATATTGCATCTAATTGACACACCACTTCACATCCTCTTGAAGTTATTGGTAAACGTGACAGTAAGCTTTACCTTATTAAACTTAAGTTGGAAGGCAAAACAGAACATTTTACGGCTATATACCACTTTATTAAATAAATATTGCCCATAATTCATTAGTGCTTCATCATTTAGATAAGTTTCTTTGAAAGAACCATAGTACAACTGATATTATCCGCCTAGAGAGTGTAGACTTCTTTTGAAGAGGAAATAAATACACTGGAAAAATGTAGAATTTACTCCAGTACCAAGGAATATGTTGATAAAATGTTGCACTGCCTTCCAAAGTTCCCCTAAATTTAAATCTACATTTAAGCAGAAGTAGACTATAAGTTACTTACCTATAGATTAGCAACTGTGCAATTCATTACATCAATTATGCTGACTTGACATTCAACGTTTCAAATAAATTTTCTTATTAAAACAAAAAATGTATACATCTTGTATTCGCGGTACAAACCGTTTTCTCGAAAAGTTACATTGATAAAATCATCATAATTAGTTAAAATATGCTTATCTAAATTTAAATGATTCCCCGAGTTTGTTGTCTGTTAATGAAATATTGTAACGAATGAATTTTATGGTGATCACTTTAGTAAAGCATCTGAATACTTTCGATCGGAATAAATAGTTCCAGCTACATAGCTAGGATGTGATTTTTTGAAGATAAAGATACATATCATTAGTTAACTTTACTACTGGGTGAGTAATTTAACCATAGAAATACTCATTGAATGATAAAAGAGAAAACTAACCAATGGAATTATTAGAGTTAATCTACTTGGTTGATAGAAATACTTGTTAGATATCACATGATCATACACATTATCATATGATGTTAACTGAAGGCTGTTTAAGATCAGTAACGGTTGATTCTAAGTGAACTATTTATGTTCATATACCTTTGAATTACAATAAACAAATTTCCCTAAGCGTAAGTATTACCTTATACTTGGGCAAACATAAACTAAAAAGGATCACCACAATAAATTGTGAAGAAATCATCTAGTTCAGTACATTGAATATACTTGAAGAGGAATTAACATGAACTCTGTTCGAATAATCAACGGAGATGAACATGAAGATTTTAAAAGTTGTAATTGACAACCACTGAATTATGCCAAATGGACCAAGAAAATGCAAGTTTTGTCTGAATTAGGTGGAATGTGTTTTTTCTACAAATCTGACGATATTACTTATACTATTTAAAGTAGCTTAAGTAAATAGCTAACGTTTTACGACTGTTTCATGAATAAAAATATGACTCCAACACCAGATTCCACTGGATACTTTAGTATGCCGCGAATTCGATATATGTTATATGTGTCATCGGTAATTACTGTTGCAAAGAGATTGTAAGGTATCTTTACAAGATGATCATTTGTTGTTGTATTAATGTATGACCAAGTTCATTTTATGGTTGGTCATTGTTGAGATTGCTAAAAATGTAAAACATACTAGTTCGAAGAATCTATCCAATTCAGTATATAATGAGTGTATAGCTAAAGTTGATTCGTGGTATAAGGTTCAAATCCATTTTAGTTGAAAAAACTTTTAGTAAACTGTTAATTTTCAACAAACGACTCCTTTTGAGTACTGAAATCAATCATGTAAAAGTCAATCAATTTGTGAGTTATTTGATGCATGTCTTTGCGTTCTAGTCATAGCGTTAACGTGAGGACTCAAATCTAACACACTATATTTCTTATGTTAATGCATTACTGATTGTGCTACTGAAAACTGATAGACACTTACGAGTTCTGCAGAAAATCAAATAATATATGCATAGGTTAGAATCTTTCTGTTTTTTACATTTTGGACTGCATTTGGTCGGTTCCTATTGTTATATGCGCATTCTGAGAGGATTACGTGAACAGCGCTGATTAATCAGTTGTTTTATTTTCTGTACAAATGGAATCATATTTCAATTACTATCTGTTAAACTTAATCTAACACCAGTGTCTCCACGGCTTTTATCATCAAAGTGTTTCAGTGAGATTATGCTTCATAGTTATTTAATAAATGTAATGTTAATTCCACAAAGGAAACTAAGTTTAATTTCTAACACTTTATTACAGCCAACATTTCGAGGTATACAACAAAGTAGGAGTGAAGTAGAAGCAGGGTATTTACATTCAAAAATACCGATGAATTTTTCAAACATTAAAACATTAGTAGTGATTTGTATGTATAAATCTCAAATTACATTATATCTACTGTCAATTTCATGAATATGGATATTTGTAAAGTTTGATATGACTCTACACTTGAAATGGTCTCTACTCGCCTTTACAATCATATGATGGAGATTCAGTGTCTTGGTGCCCCATTTCTGTAAAATGTTCGTTTAAGTTAAGACAAATTTCACACTAATTCTCAGTATACTACTGTTACCTTTGAATTTTACATCTTCTTTTGAATATCCAATAAACATGTATATACCCTAACAGTAAGCGCGTAAAAGCCTCATCAGCTTTTGCAGTGGCTGCTTAAAATTTAGACCATTATCACAACGATGATCCACTACTATTGAGGAGTTCAGTTTCTATCCCATCATATCAGAATACCACAGATTACTTGCTACTAGAACTTTGAAAATCCATTATAAAGTAAGTCACAATAAAGTAAAAGATTACAGTATTAATAACAGTTTTGTGGAGATTGATTCAATTTATTGGTGGAGAGTCAGATTACTTTCAACTCAGTCACCATTGAAAACCAATGAGAAATGAATGACCATTTCGTTTCAATATGGAACACACCACTAACCGATTTACTAAATAAAGTGAAACAGCCATAAAATCCTCCCTAGTTTTCAATATATTTCTAATCGAGATATTATGATGCGAGAAATTTTTTGATTGGTTGACCGAATACCACTTAGGTGTACCCAGTTGATAATTGCGCGTCTGCCCTATGCCCACTGAGTCCCAAGCCGGAATAAGAAGAAGACGAGCCGATAGGTCAACCAGACAGAATCGAATTGTATTTCAATAATTTCTTTATATATACACTAAACCAGACCACATAGTCAACCAGTTAGGAAACTTAAATTAATACAGAACAAAGGAAATAGTGGCAGTGAATAGTGACAACTTGTACACAACCAATTAACTGTGGTTCATAGTAAAAAACAATATATTACGAGTAAATATACTAATCGGGAAGATATGGTAAGAGGAACGTAACAATCATAGAAACGAAATGTTTACATTTCCCACAGTTAGAATAATTGCAATAGGGTTCTCAAACACAGTTCTGAGAGTTTGTTACTCTTCTTTAATCGCCCAACATAACACGAGATCAATCTACTATGTATTGCGCCAACAAATGATAACAACCTCCATACAGCTTCATCAGATAAATATAAAATGCTCAAAGATGACTATATTATTTCTGTGATCATTAGTCCGGGAAATTTTATCTCCTGTTTACCACAAAAATCGATATTCAGCATGTAAATTTGTCATCAGTGTAAAATATTTACATATGGTGATGTATTCTAAATTCAAATCAAAGGAACGATACTGAATTTTTCTGCTTGAATTAGTCACGAATTGATCTCGGTTAGGTACCATATGAAACCAGGGAATACTGGGTAGCACTTTCGACTATATAAAAAGCTCCTCATTGGCGATCCCATCAGATAATTAGACTCAAAACTTTTAGGTCTAGTTGCGAACATTCAACCATCAGTACCATTTGACTATCATAAAATGATAGTATTTCCTCTTCAATAATTTTTTATGTTACAAGATGATTAGTAAATTCAATAGTTATAACTGTCTTACCTCTGACATATCTAAACTCCACTAGACACAATTCACCACAAACCCTCCTCAAGTGAAATGATATTATTCATATCATTACAAAATGACTTGTTATTCCAGTACATTCACGTAAATTTGTGAGGAAAAAATACCACAAACATGTTTGACCATTTGTCAAATGATGTATTGAAGACATTATTTATAACGACAAATTTCGTATGCATGCGAATACATAATTTGTTCCACTACTTCAGTACACTGATATTTGAATGTCATGTGATAACAAAATCAAGCAGTGACAGTCATTTCAGGATTTGAAGGTGATTGCCTACCTTTTCTAGCTATCACGCACAATCTAAAAAAGTTGCCATTCGTCTAACATAGTCATATGTAAAATTCAACAAGATAACCTTTGGACAGCAATTAAGAGTATGGATTCTAACACTATAATAGTTATTGCTAAGACAAATAAACTTAGCATGAGTTAGGTATTCGATTATACAGTGAAAATGATCCATCGCTTGATTAATTCATGAATGCCATAAGAATGAAATTCGTCGATGACTGTCACCAGTGTACTTCAAACAGTTTACTTGCTCTTGTGAAACACATTATTTTAGCCATACAAAGTATTTTTCCCTTAACACATCTTTTATAATTAAATAAAGAATGTAAGTTGATCAGTAGATCCATTGTTAATTAAAACATTGTTCCTGGCTACATAGCCTCATTACAATTATCACCATAATTACCTACAAATCATAAGAACTGATTTACCTGAAGCGTATAGCCGAATCTTGTACAATTCAACATTTTAAACTGTTATTACGTTAAGCCACTATGCTGGACAGAAATATAGTCAATACATTATCCTACTATATTCCTATCATACGTAATAAGAAGTAATTATTTTGATCTGTTTGTGTGTCAGTTAACATTGTTTATAACTGTCATCTTTCATGATGTTCATCTACTAGACTATTTGTTACATAATCAGCTGTAAATGTCATCTTGATCAAATCACTTATAAACTTTATACAGATTTATTTAATCAGATGACAGTAATAGACTAACTATTCGGCATGTTTATCTTTTCATATTGTCACAAGAGAAGAAAACAGTCTGTAATTAAATATTAAGAAAGATTTATATATCATTTGTGTACTATTCAACTTTTCAATCTATTGATGACGCAGTGAAATCTATTAGAGATAATCTATGTTATGAATAAACTTAGGGTATCTTTCTCAATGTAAGACTGAAAATACTGAAGCGATATATATATATATATATATATATATATATATATATATATCAACAAAGAGTGTACTTCAAATTTGTTTAAAGTTCTTTTGTCCTTCTTTATAATTTACGCCGAATGGTGTTTCCATTTCACTGTTAATTACATCTATAACAGAAGCGACACATAAAATGCTGATAAAGCTTTCATGTGGAACATTGTTGTACTAAGCTGGCTGCACTTTATTAACTTCACATTTTGTATGATACTCTTCTGCACTAAAAAATAGTAAACCAGTCAAGGCAATCGGTGTGAATGAAAATAGTGAAACTGATTACTTAAACTATCCTAATAAGTTAAAAGTCCAGATGGCTTATAAAATGGTAGAAGTATTTGCAATGAATACCTCAAAATAAAAAGTTGATAAACACTTTAGAGAATAAACTTATTGGAATGATAATAGTCAAAAAAAATTGCAAAAGTGAGGTGTATGTAAATAAACGGTGTGAACATGTAGGTTGTGGAGAAGAGATAGGAAAGTGATGATGGTAAAATATCTAACAAAACAAATGTACATAATTCAGGAAAACGGTTAGTAAGTCCTATTCGGCCAAGGTAAATATAACAGTATTTGAATTCCTATAGTTTCTGATGTATAGTAAAAGGGTTTGAAGTTGGTTAGGAAATTGTTATATTATACAAAGTACTACTACCGTGACACTGTTTTCTGCATAAACTTTAGCATTAAATTAAGCACAGAATGTAAATAAGATGTTTCATGGGAAATTAATGAACACTGATTTATTTAATGTCAGGTACCAGGTACCCAATTTCTTTACATCTAAGAAAATGGGATATGAAACGATAAGAATCAGTTGATTAATCACAGTTCCAGTGACTATTCTGTTAATGTAAGTTTGACAGCCTAATTTTGGTACATTAATTTTACTTTTCTACAGGTTACAGCTTATTGTGTGTAGGTTATGAACGTACTTCTTATCACCTAAAATACAGTACCCTTAATAACTGATTCCCTAAACCTTATTTAGGACTGACTCAAACAGAAGTATTTTAACTATCTAGCTATATTCACACTATTCTCTGAAGGTTACTTAACATATACAATCACATTTGGATTTGTTACAAGAATAAAAATGACTCCAAAAATGAAATGCGTTCGATACCATTGTTTTATTGATGTTTCTAGACATCTTGATGCATATCATAAATATTCTGTTCTACTGAGTGGAGTTGTTTGTATCATTAATCTTTTGGATATTATTCAAAAGATCTTGTAATCCTCATCAAAATTGACATAATCACCAGTAAATCTCATTACTTCTACTGAAGTGATTTTATTCACCAAATTTGCTGGAAATTTGTAATTTAACAAATACATTGACTCAATCTACAAGCAAAGCAATATTTGCCAGAATATTTATATAATCGCGCAGGTGAGTGTGTATTCCAACCGCTTAGCTATCGGCTGTTTAACTAAGCTGTTTTCGTACTTAATGTAGGTATTCGTGTACGTTGATTATAATGCGACTCGTTGTTTATTTTAGTAGCAGTTCGGATGTCGTTTTAAGTTAGTGATGTGTTAAAGAGCCTTTTCTACGCTTCAGCTTTAGATATATCAGGTCATCTTGGTAATGTATAAAATAATAATGCATTTAATGAGCTGTATTTCGGGAAAATGTCTCTGGAAACTTTGTCAGCTACACTTACGATATTAATATATGTATTTTGCACTATAATTGTTCTACTTATCGTGAACCAGAAACAGACGATTATCTCTGTAAATCTTCTGATACAACCTTATTCTTCTAAAACTTACTAAAGTTCACCTGTTTTCTGCGTACTAACAAGGAAGTAAGAACTTTTTGGTGATGGATGAACGTTTTCTCAACGTAAATCAGAAGAAGAACAAAAATAAAAGAATGACTAGTTAATTTCAGCAGTTTTTAATATTTGAACACACTAATGAATTTATTTTCATATACACATGACAAAGTACTAAAAAAAATAAGGAATTACAGAATAAGCTTGGCCTATCTATGTCAACTTCTTAACATGGCAATGAGCTGATTTCTGACGAATAGAGGTTTCCAACCATAAGGTGCTCGTTTGTTTCCATAAACAATCTTATAAGTCAGTTCGAAACGTTCCCTTAAATTACGATAAAACAAAGTTGATATGAGGAAAAGAACAATGAATTAACTGTACAAGTATGTTGAAAAATCTAATTTAATATTCAGTTATCAAGGTTTTTTATATGAAAGCAATGTGAGGCACATTATTAAAGTGACAATACGAAATGCAAACAAGTGAGTAACATATGCTTAGGCTATTCCCAATGTTTTCAGTGTTATCATCGATGAGCTAAAATTTCATTGCAGATTTAATTCAACTGATTGCAGTTATCCGCAGATACCTACTAAGAACAGGTTTAATGTCCCTTAGATTTATATGCCAGATGACAAACCTTATTGATCTCTAATAATGAGGTCATGTAAACTCAGACAATCATATGACTTATGTGTCCTTGAATTATTGATGTTCCTATAATCAATACTGACATGTTTCATTATTTATGTACGTGATGTCTGTACGTTAGCTAATATCCCTTTGTTACACTGATCTTCATTTTTGGCACATGATCTACCCCTTCACGTTTCACTGAATGATTAACTTTCTGGACAGTTTCATATATATATCACACTTAGGGTTACATGTGGGCTCACTTGCTTACTTATATATAATTGCTACCAGTAGTACTAAAAGCTTTGAATGTTTACAGTAGTATGGAGTGGTTAGAGATTACGGAAGTTAACGTTTTCTTAATATCAGTTTATCTTTATTAGAAAATCATCACAAGTTAGGATGCTCAGGACAGTTGTTTCGCAAGTAAGAAATTTCTCAGTGGTGCCTGTCTACGGCCTCAACAACAGTAGAACCTAGGACCTTTAGGTGTCATGAAGATTATTTAACACTCGAACCTCTGAATCTGTGTCTGATAGTTCCCATTGGATGCTTAAACTCTTAAACGTTACTGCCAGTGTATAATATTGAGTCTACAACAATTTTGTTAAGTAAGCGTATTCTATTAAGAAAATGGGAATTACATCCTACAATTTTAACTTCATATGGATAATTCTATGGAACTTGAGAGATACATTCTTAAATGATTCTGTACTTTGTAATGTCAGCTAGTACTTGGGGCAAAACTAGATAAACAAAGCAGTTTCAGCTAGTTAAAACAATATTTGTTTATCTTTTCTCACATTTCTATTGTTTTAATTGTTGTTTTGTGTGGTGTTATTACTTGTTTATTTCTTCCACTCGACTACACACCCTAATTACCAGTTTCAGCAAAACCTGCACTAAATCAGCTGCAGTAATCGGCTCACTTGCAACTAACTTCAAGATATACATGACATTCGAGTGAGAAGTCGCGATTAATGAAGTTCAGACATATCTGGAGCGGGATAGTTATCACTAATAACAATGGGTTATCATCGCGCTATATCACAAATTGATGAAAATGGAAATTGAATTACTGTGCGCCTGACCAGTAGTGCAGAAGATTAAGTCTTTGCAACGTGATCTGTAGGCCGTAGCTTTGATGCCCGGATGGAATCGAGGATGTGCACTGCTGAAAAGCCTCGTACCAGGATGAAACAGCTGTCTGGTGCTCTCTGGTTTTTCATGGGATTTAATCATCGTAAATCTGCAACGAATGCAAACACCGAATTTCGTTAGTTCACAATATTTCTTCACACTTTCCTATTATTGAAACTATCAGGCGAATTTACCATATTTCACATAAACTGTGATTGGGAGAATTCTAGATCATTTAATTATTAACTTGATCTAAGTTTTATTCTTCAAATTTACTCCATCCAATTATACACTATTAACTAAGATTACAGGTGAATTATAAACGTGTTCTACGTGGTAATGATTATATTCCAAAGTTCATTCGATGTCTCACTCTTTTACTTAAGTAATCAATCATAATAACTATCTAAGTAACTATATTTCAGACCAGTCTTATCAATAACCCACCATTTTTTTAGTCGATGGCACTCAGTTTTAACGATATTATCACTAAGATACTATCTGAAAAGAAAAATGAATAGGACTTCACTCACAAATAACCTTATACCGGGCAGTCACTAGGTAATAATTCATGACTATTAATATAGACTGTATATTCAGTTGAGAAATCTTTACCGAAGTGATGCACTATGATTGGTTGGAAAGTTTTACTGAATGTGTTTATTTTAACTGACTTGATCAGAGTATTTAATTTATAAGCTACGCAAGTATACTATCATTTCAATTATCTAAAATTATCTTTTTGCTTCAGTGAAATTAAAAATTTACAAATCTAATTGACCTCATATCATTACTTTATTTCACCTTGTTTGTACATTCTAATATAATATTTTGTAGTAAGTAATCTCAGAAGAACAGAGAATAGTAATTACTTGGGCAGTGACCGTATACTGACTGATAATAGCCAGTTCCAGCAACATTTCATTAAATACACTAGTTTGAATCAAATCTTTCTCAGTGAATGTATCAATAGTATACTCCATCTGTAGTAAATTGTAATCAGAGATAATAACGATACTTTAAGAGAAAGAATAATCTACAGTGATCTACTTTATACATTTTTAGATTTCATTTATCTTCGAAGTAAAAAATTCGCTTACCATACACAACTGTCAAAACACTTTTCCTCTTTTGAATTTTTACAGGAACATCATCTTTATCTTATGTTTAAGTTTCAATGAGTTAACTCACTGAATAACAATTCATAGTAGTGTTTGCTAAGTTACTTAATTATATCGTGACTCTTCCTTGAATAGTGATTAGTTATTAGTACATTTATAAGCATTTTCTGTGTTCCGAAACATATGTACTGATTATTAGTGCAGGAAAATACTCCTTTTAACTGTAAGAAATAAGTACTAGAGTTTTGTAAGCTGTATTTGTTCATATTCAGGATTGTAACTGATCCATCTCTGTTAAATTATGTCCAACATGAGCGAATGTTCGTTGAACATGTTAGTAGCTATCTGGATAAAGAGATCGTCCTGAACTTGACTACAAGTAAGTATATGAAACAGAATATTTTGTCCACATCTACGATATTTTCATCTTGGTTTGTGATTCCTTAACAGTAAATATTTATAAATTTAGGACTATCAGACTATTGAATCATAATTCATTGATTCACACATCTGACTTTGTGAAGCTCTAGTAAGAAGTTATGACTGGTGGAGTCCAGAAATGTCAGAGTGAGATAGTTATCACTGACGACAATGGATGATCTTCACTCCATATCATAAATTGATGGAAGTGGGAATTATAGTATTACATGCCGGCTCAGCAGTGCAGAGATTTTAGCGTTCCTCAACCCGAAGCCCCTAGGGTGGAATTTAAGGTGCACACTACTAGGAAGTCCCATACTAGGACGAATCAGTAGTGCAGTGGCTTGTAGTTTTTAATGGTACCCTCCCAATACCAAACTGCGACGAATTTATTCAATTAAGTTCAGCTGTATAAATTACGAGCCACTGTTAAATTAAGTGTAGTTGGTATAGCAGCGAAAATCTGATCAAAACATGTTGATCATCGAGGATACTAACATAAATCATCCTCTGCTTCCAGTATATAAAATATTTTTTAATTGATAAGAATCTGAATTTATTAATTCCTCAAAAATGTCAACCTAAATTAAGTAATGAATTATGAAGTAATTTAATCTTTATTAAAATTCTTTTTTCAATCTACGTTAATTTCTACATTAAAGGTCAAAGTATTCGGATATTTTGGCTGAAGTGTCAATAGTAGGATAAAACAGTGTCCCATGGTCTTCTTATTTCAATAATGAAACCGTAATGAATATCATCTAAATATTAGAATATTATTTATCCTGTTACTGATGTATTTATTGATACTTACATTGTACAAAGCTGAGATTCGGGAGTAAGATATCATTCGCTGATAGTTAATCATATGTATTCACTACTTAATAATAATGAACAAAATGGATTGCCCTAACACTTTCTGTAAAAAGAGAGTAACTTATCCACAAATGGAAGGAATGCATTTTGTAGTACTGATGATTTTGTTGTTTACAACTTCACATATTCACCTTATTCTATGATTTCCTTAATACATAGGCAATAACACTCAACTCGTTATCTAGGTTAACATAATTTACCACAAATTGACTGAAGTTAGAAATTTAAACCACTGTATTCAAATTCACTAAGCCTAACCTTAATACTGTATAGGTGGAAGCTGTCAACAAGCCTAGTTTTGAACGTGGTGCATTAGATACGAAGTGAACGGGGTTCGAGTCCCTGTGTGTACATCAATACTGCAACGCAGGTATATACAACCAACGAATCCTAAATAGAACGAAATACGCATCCAGGATCCCGCCTACCAGTCACAATTTAATTGAAATTACAGACACTGACAAGTGTCTAGTAACGATGAATATACTACTCAATTCACCTTAATTTTTGATGATTTTTTCAGTCTTATTACTATAGTAAATAGATTTTATCACATAGCTGTAACAGGGGCTGCATTTAAACAACTTAAACATTATGGAAGTAGAGATTAGTTAGACTCCATAAATAATATGAGACATCTAAATATATCTCTCATATAATATCAATTATTGATGTAGCATCCTTTGTTATGTTAATCTATTCAATACATTTCTTATATAATTACATCATGATCCCAAATATCCAGTAACATTTTCAGTACATCTTTAATTATGTAAGTTATGGTAAGTTTCTTCTACAAAGAACTTGAATGTGTCTGTATAAAAATTGCAACAGTACATTATTTCATATCTCTTCTAAGGCTTTATTTCAAATTCGATTATGTAATATACTAACAGTAATACTTTATCAACTAGGATTCATGGTAATAGGGTATCACTTCAATAATACATGCAATATATATAATCCTTCCTAAAAGAAATAACCATAATGACAGCAATAGGATACTGATTCCTACTATTCATATCAAATTGATAAATATAGAAAATTGATGACTCAAGGTTTTGCACCAATCATTTGTGCCTTAGTGACATTATTTTTTTAAAGTATTTTTTTCCATTTGCTTAGTTTAAATGCTTTTTATTCTACGAAAGAAAATGTGAAGGTGATGGTGTTTGAAAAGCATGGAGAAAAGCATCATAGTGTTTATACAGCTGGTAGTGACCTTAGGAAATATCTATATGTATAGAAATATATACACCAACTATTATATGCTTGTATACAATAGTTTCTTTCCCTAGAAGAAGCTTACTGATGATCGTTTGTTTCAGTTAGTGTTTCATTTACAATTCTATTTTACTCAACAGATTGTGTTTATCTACAAACAAATAAAATGTATATAGAATTTCATTATTATGACAGCTGTGACATTACAGTATTTCTATCTACCATAAATGATGTAATAAATAAAACTTTCATGAATATTATTTTAAAAATAATTTCCTGTTACAACTTGGATTTACAAATAAATTTGTGAATGTCATTTATCATGTTAATCTCATAGGTAGGGATTATACATTCACTTAAGTAATAAGCATGACAACAGGGGATTGTTGATACGATTTTATGCCATTCTGTTGCAGTCAGTAATCAAGATAACTTGTAATTTGAATTACTTAATGTTTAACTACTAAATATTTACATTCTACACATTAAATTATTACCTTCCTTACAAGTAGATCAATAAGTAAGTCGATGTTCATACCTGAAATCCATCGGTTCGTCAGTGACCTACGATATCACTTTATAGACAGTCAATAGTGATTTTCATCAGTCAGATTGATTTGTGATTAAATGTCACATAACCATAATAAATTTCAATACATCAGTTCAATGTAGTCTTCCTAACCCCCCCCCACCCCCGTTATAACAGGGTTGGGAGAAAGACAATCTCAATTGATAAACTGAAATCAGAAAACCGCATATAAGTGAAAAATATTGTTTTCAAGTAGATCGTCATTAGACTTTACCCTAATATTCAGTAATATTTATGTGCAATTATGAGGATCAACCTGCCTATCATTATTACAAGTGCGTCTACAAATCTACTTTCAATTTATGGCTTTCACTTGTGACTTGTTAGGTAATCCGCCTATTTCAATTTTGCTATTTAGATCTTGAAAATACGCAGTCAATTACAGAGTGTGGAAAACAGTGACCTCGATAGTACCAATCAGTGCGCGTACACGTCTGTCCTGTGATTACAAGTCCCCAAAGCCAAAATGAAGAACAAAAAGTAAACTGAGCCAACCACCAGATACACGGATTATATTTCCCTCATCCATTTATATACATACAAAACTTGACCACTCATCTCATCAATAGGGAGAATGACATGTATACGACACGAGAGCAATAATGACTGAGGACTGAGGGCACAGATACATAATTAAGTGATTATAGTTCCTGAATGACAAATAATATGATAACAGTGTATGGGTCTGATGGTAGGTTAGGGCGATAGGAACATGACGATAAAAATAAAATAACTGATATACATATACTGAAAATAAATGAAACAGGCTTCTGAAAAATAGTTCGGAAAGTTAGTTACTTTTCTTGAATAACCCAAAATGATACCATTGGCTTAAAAAATAGTTTCATATTTGCATATAGATATTGATGTATATTAGAGGAAAACCTGATAACGACCTACTTGAAAACAACATTATTCGCATGTGTATTGTTCTACATAACATAATGGGGATTATTAATATTCTAGGAATGAAATCACTTTTACAACTTAGTGAAAATTAGTTTAATAAATCTTAGTTAAATCTCCACGAAATATTGCAGAAAAATCTACTGAAGTTTCTCAAATGCTGAATTATTAATGCAGCTATTCATGCAATTGACTCATTGCATATTGAAATGATGAATACATGGTGAACAAAGACATCAGATAATTCTTAAGCATAACAATGATATAGGAAGTACAGAGGATAATTTTAACGTTTTCACCTATTCAGTAGAACGAAGTCTACAAATAAGTTCACCATTAATATATATGCTAGTGTTACAGTGTCATAGCAAAGTAACAAAAATTGCATGTTATGAGTCCTTTTTAATTAGAAAGAAACATAGTCATTCCTTCAGAGAAACATTTATGCAACAACCGAAAAATACAAACAATGCATACCTATTGTACAAGTAATTGGCTGACTAGAATCGACAGTTTAGTAGACAACGGAGTGATGTGTGAAGTTGAAGACAGTGGGTTTAAGTCCTACTGTGTGCTCAGAATCCAAATGCTATCATTACTAGAAAAATAAAGTCATTTTTATCTGAATAATTTATCGCAATATATTTATGTGCATGGAACTTGATAGATTGTTTAGAAACAGTCTAAACAACAAAATTGTCGTTCTCATTGATCATAATACAGTCACTAACTGATATTAAATGAGGAAACAATTTTTATTTTTGTTTAGTCTTATACTAAATATGCTTATTCTTGGGACAACACAGGTATCTTTAAATCATTAAAACCAATCGCCTAGTTATTTAAGATTGATGGTTAGAAATTATCACGTGTTTAGTTCATATCAGAAGATTTCTAGGCATTACAAATCTAATATATGTACCTTAAAAATCAACACTACTTTCACAGTTGTTACACACGTACTCAAACATCCAATATTAAACTTAACATATCGTTAACTAATAGCTTGAATTAAACTTGCATCTGAGTAAATAAACGATTCTTTATATGTGGCCTCCTCAAACCTCTAACTGTTCACAATATATTCCTGTTATGTAAATATTGTGAACAACCTTTACCTTTTAGATTTACTTGTATTAAATTTAATTATTAGTGTTAACTACATGTATTCACGAGTTATAACATAAGACTAAATGAATATGTCACAGATTGATGTTACTAGAGTGCACAGAAAACCAGGGAGCACTGGATAGCTGTTTCGTTCTGGTATGAAACTCATCAGCAGTGCGCACCCCAGATTCCACACCAGGGGCTTCAGATTGATGGCGAACACCTAACCATCTGTACCACTTGGTCTGCATTCAATGGTGGAATTCCCACTTTTATCAATTTGTGTGGAACCTGAAGTGCGCAATGCTGAGGAGTCTCACACTAGAACGAAACGGCTGTTTAGTGGTCTTTATTGGTACGCTGCTAATATCAGTCTGTGACATATTCAGTCAACTAAATAACCGATCTCCTCAAAAATAACCATCCTAAAAGACTGGTTATTGAAAAACTCACACGGAAATACTGCAGTCGATTACTCATCTTCCCTTGTATCTACCCTTTAAAAAATCGAGACATACATTGGAATTGGCGTATCTTGTAAATAATAAATTGAAAAATTGTTGTAGCAGATGAACTGGCTAAGAGTTTCAAAATCAAAGATGGGTGGAAGTAAAGTATACTTTGGGACAAGTACAATCTGAATTCATGGTATTTGAAATTTTGTTAGAGTATCACACAACTAGTTCTTAGAACCACTCTCTGTATCAATTCTTATATTGTTAAGTAAGCTCTTATTATGTTGGTTTATTGGAAAAACCTATTATTAAATTGAAGTGATCTTCACAATCAACTAGACTATGATCATATGAGTAATATTGGCTAGGAATGAAATTGATTTCTGCTTATCAAATACAAAATTGTGATCGGATGAGTTTAACCATGGGATGAATGAGATTGTTAGTATAAAAGACAGTGAATGATAAGTGTGATTATCTGATAGTTTACTGAAGTCGGAATCGTTAAGCTATCAAATCTTAATCATTGTTTCATTATGGAGACATGAAAAATCATCTACCCAATTCAGTTGAGTGCCTCGACTCCCCATTGCTTAACAATTCTATCGTGTGAATAAAGAGTGAAGAAAATGATTTATTCCATTTAATATGAACGATTCAGAATATGAGAAGCTTTAATTTGAATCCACAAATCAGAATTTGATTAACTAGAATGGATTAATGACCCTTAGAATTTCCAAAGATTATTAAATGAGGATTCGATATCACGTGTAGTTAACAAAAGATAATATATGTATCTCCAGAATAATATATAACACTGTAGTGTTGACCTCAAATCATATGTGGTACTTGCTGCATATCTCACTTTACCAATGGTCCTTATGTAAGAGGCATAATAGAATAAGCTTAATTTTACTAAAGATGCAAAATTCTATATGAAAATCTAGCCATAAAAATTAGTACAGTTGTTCCTAAATACTATTCTTAAATGAATTTAGTTATAGCACTTATTCTAGTTTCATTTCCTAACTTTAAAGCCGCTTCCTAACCCTAACTAAATGATAGTTCTTATTTAAATCCCTAAATCCTATTACTAAACTTAATCCTCAATATACATGCTATTTCTAACTTTAAAATCTTAATACTATGCATAAAGCTTCATTCTGTTGTTTACTAATAATTTTATTGTTTGTTACAAAATTCTAATTTCTACTGAAATTTCTAGTCCTAAACTCACGTACTAATCTTAGTTATGATCCTTTTCTAGTATGATCATTAAAAGTTTGCTCAAATGACAACATTTATTATATGGATTTTGATTGGCTTGGCCATATGAGTCAACTCTACCAAAATAACATTCAAGTTGTTTATGATTTCTTCTTCAGTTGATATTAGTATGCAACAAAATCTTGCTTAATATGAGTTGGATGATATTTATAAATTTTAAAATGACTATTGTTTCTCAAGTTGTAGTTAAGATGGGATTTTCTATATAAAACTACCAATAAGTACAAATCTGTATGTATATAGTTAGTTCAAATTCCATTTCTATATCTAATTATATTTAGTAATAACAATATATCATTGAATCTAGCGTTTTCATACGTTTACTGCTTAAATTCATGTTCTTTGCTCTGTTAGTGAAGACAAATATCTTTGACGCTTTTTACAACAATCAAACTGTGTAAGGATTTCAACATTTGAATGAACTACTTTATAGTTTTATGGAATGACGATGTATACATATCTTAATCTATGAACTTTGAATAACCTTTAAGGTTGTATGATATCCCTTTGTTTATGAATGTATTGAAACAAATGACGATGCATGTCAGCAACTACTAGGAAAACAAATAAACATTGAAATTATAGAGGCTAATCTCAAAGAATACATTATTAAACAGATTATTCGTAACAGTGTATCATATAAACAATTCCATTTATAGGTCTATTCTGAAATCTAGTTCATTAATTTGTTAACAACCCTATCACTTCTATTGATTACAAAAACCTTAAAATGATGCGACTATACCAAATAATATCACAGAATTCGTATTCAATTATTTTAATTCCTTAGTAAAATAACTCGAATGTCATAGATAGTTCAATTATAAAGGATGAAAATGCGGTTTCACTCAATAACTTAATTTTATATTTTATGCATAATATTACAAACAATTATTTATTGGTTTACAAAATAGCTTTGTCTGCATTAACCATCAAAAATGAAACGTTAATTCTCTATATCTTATTGGTCAGATAAGTATGTAATAGCAAAAAAAAATTCGGTCAGACATTATCAAGACCTAAATCGATTGTCTAATATTTCCCATCTTTGAATTTCACTTAACCCCCCCCTCCTACCACACCCCCCCCTCCTATGCATCCATCTTCTTGATGTATGTCTGTCGTACTAAAATTCGTTTAGTATTGTCCATTCAAATATTTCTTTAAATCAATAAATACAGTCTATTTATCATATTTGAATACTGCTCATTCTAGTAGTGTTGATGAATCTTTCATTATGATTGGATGTTAAATAACACTTCAATTTCTAATTCGAATTGAACTAATCATCATGAATTGCTGAAAAAATTCATTCATCTAAACCAAAATTGACAGTATCATCAATATTATCCAGAAAGGAAAGATTTCTTCTTTTACTTCGTGAAAAAAACTCTTCAAGTGAATTAAGCAAATAGAAAGAATTTGTTAAATTATCAAAATACTACATATCTAATTACAATAAATTAAAGAAAATAGAATGACTGAATATTATGAAGGTGAGAAATGTTCATTTTTTGTTTAGTGGAAATTTAATATTTCTACGCTAAAATTAAACTGAAACTTGTTAATGTATGAAACACTTATTTTTTTAAAACGAATAAACACGGATTGGACCATTGATGCAGTTCATCGCTTCACTCAGTTGTTTAATTTATTTGAAATAGAAAACGGTATAATAAGTTGTCAAGCTTTAAACAAAAATTCGTTGATAAGACGTAATCTATTTATAGAAAAAACTATTAAGCGATCATTCCATTGAAATACACCAAACACCTAGACACCCGCATAAACACCCTTCATTTTCACTTGGTGGGAAAAATTATGAACTTTCAACAGACAAGATTGTTTGTTTTTAACTCTTCATTTTATGTTATTGCTGCATAATCCACATGCAGTGTATTCTTTAGTTCATTGTTGTTAGAATTAATGTTAACTTCAAAGTAAGATAATGAATTTTTAAGATAATAATTAGCAAATAAATAATGTTACAATATGTAGTCTATTTTCCTGATAATTACAGTTAGTATATTTAGACTTATTTCAACGAAAGGAAACGTGTTCACCTTCCCAAGAGTATTTGTTAACTTTAGTAAATACAGAAATACAAACTTTAAGAGTTGTATTGATTGTGTTATCGAGTAGTATGTGAAGATCTATGTGATCAACCAAACTTAAACAAATCTTGAGATGAACAAATTCACTCACCACATTCACTAGTAATCAGCAAAAAAAACAAAGTTGTGTTGTGAGATGCATTTCATTTAGATCTCTAATTTTAGTTGTGTTGTTTGTATTCGTCAAAGACTAGTCTTAGTTTGGTGCCGGTGAAGGCCAAGGAACATTAAACATCTGTTTAATCCCACCATAGGACTCCTCAGTAGTGCACACCACTAATTCCGCCAGATAATTCAACCCACTACCTTTAGGTCTCACGACATACGTTAAACCATTTGCACCACTATATCGGCGTCCACTAGTAGAATCTCAACTCCCAACATTTTGCAATCACGACGATCACCTATCGTCATTAGTAATAACTGTCTCACTCCCGACAAGTACAAACTACACCAGTCACGATTTCTCGCCCGAACTTTGAGCGAGCCTTGAAGTTGGTTCTAAGTGGGCTGATTATTATGGCTGATTTAAGAAGGTTCTTCAGAAGATTAGCATTTAATCAAGTTTTGTTTTGTGTATCCATCTCATAGTGTTCTTGGTTGGTAGTTTTACTATTGGACGCAGATCCAGTGATGCTTATTGCTGTGTTCACCGTGGGACTTGGGTTTGATTCCCTTGTGGAATCAAGGGTGCTTACTGCTGATATATCCCATACGAGAATGAAACAGGTGTCCAGTGCCCCCTTGGTTTCCCTGATATCCAACCAATAACAATCTGTGATGAATACAAGATCTAATGTGGTTTTAGCAATAGATGTTTAAAGACAGATAAATAAAGTTCTTTAAAGGGGTTGTCTTCTATTAAACTTGTCGACCAAGTTAGATACTTTTAAGCGAATGATGAGTGATATTGATTTTGTACATCATTAGCCTCATTGAACAAAGGGAAGAAATGGAACTAATTTTATATCACTTTTATTAAAGACAAAGGATTCACTACATTATAATAATTAGAGAATAATTTCACACGTATAAATAAGTTAAGTTATACTTAAGCTAATCGACTAAAATCTTTTTCTAAGCAATCATTAATTTACCTTGACTGATTTTTATTATAACGAACAGCTCTTTTTAGTTATATACATATGGAGATTAGTTTGCATGATATTCTGATAACAGCTAATAAAACCATCATATCTATTGTATATTCTTTGGATCTCATCATTAATGCTCACTATCGACTCCACACAAAGTTGAACCCGTGATATTCAGTTTATGTGTATAGTAATTTCGACTGACTTGTTTTTCCATCATAAAATTCTAGTTTGTAGTTGTCCTGAGTCTAACCATGAATATCTATTGAACACATTGACGTTTTTTCTGATAGCAATTGAAAATTCAGGTTTATGCGATTTAAAATATAGAAATGTTCGTGAATACGATGTTCGTTGAGAAAACTTACTATGAATTGACAATCTGGATAAATGATGTCATAATGAACAACGTAAATGTATGCACCTGAAATGAATGCAAGAATACAATTATTTTTCTGAGTTATGATTCATCATACTGAATTCTATTTATTCATAGCCAGTTGCATATTTCAATGTTTATTGATCAAGTAGTTTCATTGATGCCTATTTGAAAGTTAGGCCTTACAACCTCACTCATAACTACGTGCAGGGTTAGAGTTACAAATTTTTTAAAAGCAAGCAAATCAGTACATAGTGTTTTGTCAGGCGTTATCTTCAAACAATAAAGTTTAAATTAAATGAACATATTTTCTAATGCGAGTTAGCTGGCTGTATAATACAAACATCATATAATATGCATCATAAACGACTTGTTTCTATTGAGAATCTAATTTATGCATATCTAATCTAGTTACTATTCTGCACTATAGTTTCATTTATTTAAATGCCATTTTTAAAAATCAGTAAATTGTTTTAAGTAATTTATGTAATTTTTACACAACATTAGTTAATTATGATTCATTCATATGATAATAATGATAATAATTCAAGCTTCACTTATTAAAATACTTCAATAATAATAATTTTTGTCATGGTCTATCATCTTCTGGAGGACTATTCGAAACCAATAAATATTGAATAAATAACCTTTTCTTTCTTCATCCGCGCACACTCGTAAGTTCGAACTGATGATAATCTACCTTGCTGATAAGCATTTCGCCTCCAGACTGCTGAGATGTAGGAGATAGTTATCTGGTTCTTTTTAGTTTCATTGACTTTATAGTTGATATCCGTTATCAACAAGAGTTCCCTTAAAATGAAGACAATATTTACTAACCACCACTCACTTTTTAAAATAACTGTAATTGCGAGATGTAACTGAATTCATGTATGGATATTTCCTTTTATTGTGAGAACTTTATATGTCAAATAAACATTTAGTTTTATTTTGTAGTTTAATTTGCAATTCATCGAAGGAACAATTTGCGTGAAGTACTTAGTAACTCCCAAAATGTAATTATTCTCCTCGCCCTAATGACCTAACGTCTAGACTAATTTAGTGTCTGGAATATCATTTTTACACAAACATTGTCTAGTCCACTTGGTAAAAACTCATCGATTTTAGATATTTAAAAAATACCAGCTATAAAAGATAGTTAAAAGAAGTTTCTACATATTAACAGTTAAAATGAGATGGTTTTTGGTGATTGGTATTAAGTTGACTGAATTCGTCACATATTGATATTGGCTGGGTACCATTAAAAACCAGTGAGCGCTGGACAGTTATGATGGGTGAATTTTGGTCATTTTTACAACAAACACAACTTTCGTTGGTTAAAATACTACAATATTCACAGTTTTATATTTTAGCCTGTTACAGAAAAATTCGAATATAATTTATGCATACAGGAAGTTGCCAATTTGTCGTTTCCATGGTGATTCTATTCTTCACTCATTTACTAGCTAGTTTTCTCCAACAATGTCATTGTTTAGACGTCTTTTGTTAGTCTGTTCGAACAGTCAAATCCTTTAAAATAATTTGTGAACATTATGCAACGTAACAGTATTCCTTTCTATATTATTACTCACTCATCCTCTTTGTGTTTAATAGGCCTTTTTCTCAAATGATTTCACATATGTTGACATCAATTGAGAACCTTTGTTATTGAAAAAAATCACGTTCATCACTTTCAATTGTTCGAAAACTTTCAATACTTCAACTATTATGAACTCAGTCAGTAATGGATATCTAAATTTAATCTTCTACCACTTGTAATGAAGCAGGTTACTTTCACAAATTTTGAAATGATATCAGCGATATATTCTTTAGGTTATTAAGGTATTCATGTATTACGTAATTACTCTGAAATATGAATATAGCCAAATAATTTTTTATTTCTGATAATGATGAGATATCAAAAGACAATAGGTACATTTTTTGCTTAGTAATGCCTATCTAGAGACCATATTTAACTTATTGGCGGACTGAAATTATCACTTAATGAGATAATTCAGTTTTAGTAAAAGCGAATTTTTATCCTTTAACAAATAAATTTAATATTTGGCGAATTAATAATATTATTAATAGAAATTGTTTCACAGAGCAAACTGGTATACTGATACGTTAACTTATACTAAGATCGTAATTCATTTAGAAGATTTATGAAGTAAGCAAAGGTTGAATTTGGAGCATCCACTTTCGAAATAACCCGTTTAGCGTTGAGACTGTTTCTGAATCAAATAGTCAGTCCAACAGATAAGCACTCTATATCAAAAAATAAAGTGTAGCTCTGAATTCTCAATTATCACTTTTACACCTTCAGATTTTATATTCATTTCCAGTAGGGTCTTCTATGCTGCTGGAAATAAAATAATATATTGTTTTATAAATAGGCAATGTATTTTTCAACACATTCCAATAATGTATCAAATGAGTAGAAAATATCATGATTTGAAATGTGTGTTTTTGGTTCACTTGAAACATAATCTGTATATAGTGCACATAATATATACAATAATCGACAACATATAAGGAACACAGGGATACATTTTGTAATTTACATCAAATGTTTATAATCACTTACATGTTTATTCCAGTTTATATTTTACAATTGTCATATAACACTAGTAAGGATCATCACAGTTTAGTCTAATCACGCAATTTATAGGAACTTTTTGACATAAGTCGAATATCATTATACTAATTGATTCATATCGTGTTTACATACAGTTGTGTAATGCTGGTTACTATCACATTTTTATAATCACATCAATTTCATCTAAGTAATAAATTTGGAAAAAGGTTACAGTTATGTTTATGGCATATAAACGTTTGCATTGATATCACTTTTAAATATGACGGCTTATTGTTAACCACTTGTGTCGACTTTTTCCTCTTTCTGTTACTATCCACTGAAAACAAACAACCTAGTTTACCTAAGAACTGCTATCTCAATTTTTGTACTTTCCTTTTCTTTACCTCATTCCAACAATAACTTTTGAAACTTTGACTTGAGGGTATCTACTAGTAAATATTAAGCTTAGCAGTACAAATGCACATGACGTAATTAACTTACAATTAAATTTCCTCCATTTATATTGGGAAGGAAAATTTCATGAAACGTAAAATATTTTCTTTTTACACCTTATTTTTGTGAAACAATTTATTAACCTTATTTGATGTAGATTATTTTCCTTTGTGGTATGAACGTCCCTGACCTTTCATTTTGACCTTAAAGCTGTAAAACACTGAATCGGCGTTGCAGTCTATTTTAATAAACTTTCCCAAAGGTATAAACTAACCTGGGACGGTGAACTAAATACAAACTTATAAAACATTAGCAGACAGGTCGATTTCGCTAAAAGAAAATGACTATAATAATAACTACATAATCGAAGTCAAGTAAGTCACGCCTTACAAAACACTCAGTCGGATAACGTTATAATTTGTATGCTACAAAGCATAGTTTTACGATGTATGGATAATTTTCAGTTTTCAATAACAAATTTTCAAAATCGCAGCCCATGAAAGAACAAACAGTGATTAGATTCTACAAGGCATTCTCATTTTCAGGGCAAATGATTGCGATGCAAAACTTACCAAGATTCAGTCATTTGTTAAAGGAAGCATTTACAACTGGAACGACTAAATTCTATAAATACTGGGTGTATATTACCTTTATACGGATGCAGTCTATCAACCTTCAATAAAAAAGACTTATTTAAAATGTAACGTTGTATTTTATAGATTAAAAAAGGTTTTAACTACACGAAACTCTCCATAAAAATGGTTAGGAAAGAATAAACTACTGGATATGTTTACTTTCGAGTTTATCTATATATTTGACAGCTAGATTTATATAACACCGAAAGACGCCAATTTTCTTTCAATGAACTGTCTGACACAAATATGGTAACGATAATACGCATTAAACGTTTACATTTTCACTATTGTGTACAGTGTCTGAAAATTGTTTACGTTATTAGGTTAGTAATGCATTTTTTCCTAGAAATAAGATCTTTACAAGATTTATTAATCCACTTAAGGAAACATGTTAGAACAATTTTCCTGTATGGTCTGTATACATGGAGGTACATCCAGCCGATGAGTCCCAAATAGGATGAAACGCGCGTCCTAGATTCCGCTTTCAAGTCACAATCCAACTTATATATTTCTTGTGTACTATCGCTATATCGAGGCAATCCTCTCAGGATGCACATATGGCAACAGAAGCTGACCAGTTTCAGTCCATTACATATCAACGGGAAGATGCAAGCTTATCCTAATTAGTGAAAAGTTTTGTTTTAATCACGCTTAATCGCGTTTCCTTAATTTATAGTATACATTCCAAAACTGAACTCCCTCTCCAAGAAATATATATTTTTTCTGCTTCTCCTGATATGACAATTGTGTGGTTGGCAGGAAATGTTTGACAAGGATTTCATAAAATAAAAGCACTACCATCCCAGTTTTGTTATTCAAACTCAGATGTTTATAAAAATAATGAAAAATGAATGGTTAAATTTGCTTAAAAAAGTAAACGTAACATAAAACAGAAATTATGAACGAAGAATATCCTTTTCGATAAATTCTCATCAGGTTCTACATTTATAAATCAAATTAGTAATCCAAAATGAATAGCCAAGTTTAAGATGGAAATATCCCTTTAAATTAGATTATAGTCAATGAATCTGGGGTTTCTAAAGTCAAAATGAATCGCTAATGCATCAATTGAATTTGTCAGGATAATCATAGTCATTTCCGCCTTAAACTTAGCTATTCATTTTGGATTACTAATTTGATTTATAAATGTAGAACCTGATGAGAATTTATCGAATAGGATATTCTTCATTCACAAATTCTTTGTTTTAATATCAATGGGAATTTTTTAAACGTAGTACCTCCAAAACATGTGTCTACATAGAACTAGTGTGATTCTTTTGGTTCGTTCTAGTGTTAGTTCAACACATGATAGTAATTGTATTTCTTGCTACACATCATTCTATCCTAGAATTAATTTTGTTAGTCGTGTTAATGTATCACTGTAACTTGAGATAACGCGCATACGTTTTAATTTCTACGTTGTCTATGCTTAACTAACTGACATGCAACTCCGAATAAATCGAGACTATTGAAAAATCATATATATATATATATATATATATATATATATATATATATATATATATCGTTATGATACCGAATTGTTATGACCGAAACGTACGATTAACTTACTGATATGACCTTTTGGGCCCAAATTTACAGTGGCAAACGCTAATAAAAGTGCCTAGCCGGTCCCTTTATGTCTACCGGATGCCCACTTGGTCCCAGACCAGAATAGGCAGAAGACAAGCCCATAAATCAACCAGACAAATTCATACTGTATTTTGAACACTTATACATGAAACCTGACCACGCAGTCAACCAATTAGGAAATTAACATCAATGCAAAATAGTGGAGACAGCAGTAGTGAATTGGGGTGGCGTATATACGATTGATTAAGTGTAGTTCATAAGTGGGAAGTCACATACTAACATCCAACAGGTCAAACGGGAGGATAGGGCTAGAGGGACTTATTAGAAATAACATGTTTACGGTGTCACCTTTAAGCATTTTGTTAAAGGTACATAGGTTTGCCAACCTCTCACCGTTTTCGTTCCTTTCTCCCAGCCCATATTATCCCATGATGTCTTCATATCCGGTGTTGTCCATTCCAATCGTGGCGTTAAAGTCTCCCACGTGAATGGTCAGGTTCCTGGCTGAGCATTTATTGATGGTTGACTGCAGCTTCGCATAGAATTTGTCTTTGTCGTCTTCGTGGCTGTCGTTGGTGGGAGCATAGCACTGAGTGACGTCCATTGTAAACCCTTCCTTCTTCGTCGTGAAGGATGCTTTGATGATCCTAGGTCCAGGAGGTTCCATCCTATAAGGGATTTCCATGCTTCATAGGACAACACTAGTGCTACTCCTTGTGTGTGTGAGGCGTTTTCTTCTTCGTGACTGGAGTATAAAAGCACTTCTCTTGACGATAGTCTTTGCTGCCCAGCTTGTAACCAATGGGTTTCACTTATTCCAAGTATCTTCAGGTTGTATCTTTTCATCCTTTCAGCAATTTGTATGCTTCTCTCTGTTTCCCACATAATGCGAACATTTGATGTACCTGTATTAATGGTTGCTCTGGTTGTCAGAAGCGACATCGGCCTCGTGGCTTCCGAAGAAACTCGACTTTCATCAAATGGCGTCGTAACAGACCTTCCAACTCCGAGGTCAGTGTTAAAGTGGTTATAAAGATTTTTACTGTTGAGCGTTTTTTTTAGCAAGGTTGTTGTTTCACGGGATGGGATTGCTAACTCCATGTCCAACCCTTCTCCTTTGTACGGGCTTGGGACAGGCAGCAACTTTAAGGGGGGGCTTCAGGCAGAGTTAACTGTAGTAGGTAATACAGTACAAATTACCCAAGTTTGAGTTCAATAAAATTTCCCCCCACTGGTTCTTCTAATATATGATATAAACTTACTTTAATTCATTTTATAGAAGATAATTCATGTGTACGCTGTCTACGTAGTTCACCGATTGCATCTTTAATTGGTTTCATTATCGTATTGTTTGGTGGTGGTGCTTTTGGTGGAGCGATCATTTTCGCGAGACGATATTTAATTACACTTTTAAATGCTCCTAATCTGTAAGTCATTTATTTATCGACGCAAACTATATAATACATATATATTTCTTTACATAATTTTGGCTTTTTAAAATTAAAACTTTATATATGTTGAAATTAGAATGTTTATTGCACTGCTCATTCATAAAAGGGGAATATAGTTCTGTCATAACTTGAATCTATTCATTTCTTCCCGTCGAAATTATTGGGAACTGAGCTTATGAGTGCATCTTGAGTAGACCGCCTCGATGTAGGGTTAATTCATAATCCATTTAACAAGTCTCAAACAGATTCTACTCGCCAGTCACAATGCAACTTTAATTATGCTTACAAATTAACGTTGCATATTAACGATTCTCTCAAGGAGCATACATATCAATAGACACTAATCGAATTCAGTCCTTAACAACATCAACAGAAAAATACACACATTTAAATTATATATACATATCCGTTGCACAGTTGTAGCTGCATGAACCCTTAGTGAAGGATGCAGTGGCATTTTGCACGATTCAGATTAGTTCAAGTCTTGTTGTGAATGCCACCGCTAAAACACAGGTGTATCCTGCCAACAAGCCTTAACTAGAAAGGGACACTTATCGTGAATTCCGATGCTAAACAAAAATTAACTTTAACCAGTCCACTGGATAAAATACATAACGATAAAATAAAAACGGCACAGCCAGTGGACAGAAAAAATTGAAGTGTATAATCCAAGCCTACTGCATGCTGACTGAAATGTGATCAGTCTTTATTAGTATGTATGCTTCCTGAAATGGTTGTTTCGATATGACATTTTTGTTGAGTGTTTTAGCATACCTAGATTGTGAAATTCAGAACTCATGTTCCATCTTGTTTGGAACACATCATCTGATATAGTTGCATCCTAGGATTGATGTTCATGCTTGGACCCAGTATCTTTCATTTTGAAAGCTGATGCATCATCCATTAAGCTACTGTTTCCAGAACAAACCAAAATCTCATTCAACAAGTGTGATAAATATTTGAAAAGGTTTATATTATGCATCCCCTCATATCCACGATGGAATTTTGTTCAGTCCCAAATGAGAAGTACTAGGCTGAAGTATCAATATGAACATCATCGCTGCGATAAGGTACGACTGGCTGATAAATCTGGTGACACCCATGTCCTGGATTCCAGCGACCAGTTAGTTACAACGTAGAACTTGGTACATGAGTACATCAGTTCAAGTCGCCGTGCCCCAAATAGCAGATAGAGATTAAATTGTCGGACCAAATCCCAGAGTAGTGGAGGTAGTAACAGAGTAAGTACTAATGGAAAGGTATAGAGATCAGAGATGAGATTTGAGATAAAAAGTGATTCAGCAAAGAGAAAATTATGAGTAGCTCAAAAACTTAGAGTTTGGAGGAAGACAAGGAGTGGGTGCACCTGCGCCATTCCGAACGATTTTGAGCCATATCACCTAAAGTCTCTAACCATTTGTTAGGATCATCGCGTGGGTCCCAACCAGGTAGTCAGCATCTATTAACATGGCTCAGCTCAATTGTCAATGACTTCATGGATTGCTGCCATGTTTTCGTTTGGCCACCCCTAGCTTTCTTCTAGCTTACTCCAGCACCAGACAACTTACTCGTAGATGTAGACGGTGGTCAGGCATACGTAACACATATCCAAGCCACTTCAGTCCAGTTCCCAAATTCTAGCCAAGATTTCAGTTAATCTCGCTGCTACAGCCGGACCACCGTCCTTCAATATCTCAGGGGTTAATCCATCAGGTCCTGCTGCTCTCCCTCGTTTTAAGTTCCCTATAGCCTTCTCAACCTCACTGAGACTTGGGGGACCAATATTAATTCGCCATTCAAATTGTTTGGGGATGTTGGGAAACAGGGATGACGCTGAGGGTCGGTTGAACTATTTCCTAAAGTGTTCTGCCCATCGGTCTAATTTTCTGGATTGACAGTGAATAGTGGAACCATCTTTTTCGGAGATAGTTTCACTTACTGTAGGGCTTTTGACACCCATTTCCTTGATAAGTCTGAACAATTGCCCACTGTTACCCATTACTGCTGCCTGTTTTATCTCTTTAGCTTTCGCCTCGCTGCAGTCAGCAGTACGACTTCGCCCTCAGATCTTAGTTTGTTCCGTTTAGTCTTATCGTTCTCCAACAGACCTGCTTGGCATGATAGAACTAGAAGAACATGTGTTCCAGCCAATATAGTTCAGTTGGGTCATCACGATAAGCAAGCCCGACCACCACGTCAAGGTAGCAGCTACGGTTGGGGAATTCCAGCGATAGTCACTATTAAGACTGACTAATTAATATTAATTTTCAAAATATCAAGAAATGTGTTGTATTGGTGTTATATTATTCCTACTGGTTATTTTTAGATTCCAATACTTGGATTATGCTATTTATGGTTTAGTCGGAGCGATAGGATTATTTTCATTGTTAGCCTACTTACTATGTGCTCTGTCTTCCGGTTGGAATGCAAAACATTATTTTGAGAGCAGCCGAAAAGCATGTTGTGGAAGGTGCTGTAACATGACGGTAATTTTGTTAAATTTTTCTGCATAAATTAACTGGTAAGGAGTTTTATGTGTATTTATTATAGGTAAACTCATAAGGCATAATAACTTTATAAACAGAAAAATGTCAATTAGAATGAAATTTTTGTGGATACTGATCATTGGTGTAATTTATCTCACTCTGAATAGTATTCTGATGAACGTACTATAAGATGAAATCTAACTACTCGCTTTAAACAAACATGACCAATTTGGAGTTATTACAGTTAGAATTTGTCTATAATAGTTAATCACTTTCGTTTTGTTAATAGAATAAGTATATATTATCCTATAATTACATCAATGGAGTCTAAACATTTTCTCCAGAGGTCTGATCTTATTGTAAATATTGTATTGTAATTATAACCCCTAAGATCATAAAGCTTGACAGTCATGATTTATTAACTATGTATTCTTTCATAAGTACTAAAAGGCACCCATGGGCAACCAGAATGACACTGATGCTGCCTTTTCACAAAGATAGGATGGAGTTATAAAAGGTCAGCTCCAAAAATTAATATTTCACTTTACTCCTCGGATTTCTGTTCCAGGCGATAAGGCCTTTTTACGTACGGAGCTAACTCACCGCAAACCACTTGTTAAAAGGTAGTGTATGACTGGTCTCAAGTAGATGTCACTTGGGCACTGCGGTCGTACTCTCAGGTCGTCTAGACCTCCTCTAATCCACTTTGATCTTCATATGCCTCAAGAAGAACCCATTCACAGTGTGGGCAACCGTGGTGTGATAACTGCCCTATGCTTCACACAGCGTTCGAGACCATGATGAAACCCCTTTACCTCCTTATGTTTTTGTTAGTTTCATTTCTCGTCACCACCTACCTCTCGCCATCTTTCTTATACGCACCACAAGTACTGATTATTCTAGTTCTTGAAATGCTATCCTAGTTTTCTTGAAACTTATCCTAAGGAGACTCTCGGAATGATGAAGAGTGATAACAGCTTAAACGTTAACTAGTAAGAGTCTACGCAAAGATAGTAAGCAATAATAAATGACAAAAGCAAGGCAATGGAAGAGAAGGAGGTAGTAAGTAATATTAGATAACTGCCCAGACCCATCAAGAACACCGGAATTATAAAATCGGCTGTTAGTGAAACTATTTTAGAATAAAATGGGTTTATGATCCTCTCTCAGTCTAGGAGATTGAACCGATGGACGGAACACTTCCGGAAACAGCCGACTACCCCCCAAGCTACCTAAGTGGAAGATTAGCACATGTCCTTCCCATTAACTCTGAGTGAGGCTAAAAAGACTATATGTAATTTGAAGAGAAGTAAAGCAACATGACCTGATAAGTTAATTTCAGATGTCTTTTAGGATGGTGACCCTGTTTTGGTACGTAGGTTGACTGATACTTAAGCCAGAGCCCCGGCTTCAGACCTGAATGAGGATGCATTGATCAAATATTTACTCTGCTTAAAATTCTAGAACATAAGCACACTTACCAGCGTCCGTTGATAATGGTACTCCTTGACTGGAAGGCAGATTTCGACTCTATAGAACAAAAGGTTCTGCGGTATTGTATGTCATTAAAAGGCGTACCTCAGAAGTAAATAAATTTCATAATGTACCTCTACTCAAATATAACTGGTCGAGTTGGAGCTTATGGCGAACTGTCACGAGAATAGTCAACTTCGAGTAGTGTTCGTCAAAGTTACTCCTTATCACCCTTGATTGTTTAATTTCGTCATAGATATTTTCTTACAAATCTCAGTTTCTTCATTTAGCTCTTTAGACATTACCCACGTGTCAATTTAGAACACGCAAGCGATATAATCCTTCTTGATGAAGACGCTGATAATATACAGAGTTTCCTTAATATGCTAGGTGACATAGTTAAGGATCGGTCACAGTGGTGTAGGTGTATACACGTTTTATTTTCACCTTAAATTATATTATTCTTTCATGCATACATTTACTTTATCCTTCCTTTTTGTATCATATCGTCATGTTATTCTCGTAAATTTAGTGCCCGGTTCGATGTTGTTAGTAACTGACTGATTGACTTGAATTGTGATAAAGCAAAAATACGTATATACAATACACATGTCCTTTCACAAAACATAACACATGAGGATAACAAACGCTGGTTTATTAATCGTTATTTCTGTTAGATTTTGTTTCCTTATCAAAGTTCTTATGGTGTTTTCACTTCAAAAAATGACTCAGACTTAACACGCAAAAAATAAGCAACTGTAAAGAAAGTCGTATATGAATTTTGTCAAGTAAACTAAAATTACTGATAGAGAAAGTATAACAAACAGTAGTAGAGAACAGAGAAAATTATTCCTGAGGTAGAACGATGAAAATGAGAAGATAATAAGTGTTGTCAAAAATCTAGGCAAGAAGAGAAAAGAATAGAGGCGTGATACAAAGAGAATGCGAATTATGTAGCAGGTAAAGAAATATTTCTACAAATTACAGAAATGTCGAAATGATGATGTAAATTGATAAGAATGAGTAATAATGTAAATATATATGACCAATGTATCACTGCATTCAGGCTTATTTACATATTCACTTATTGATTTGTGTCTAGATAATATGTCTAATAATCATTCATTAATATCATAGATTTCATTACACATGTTCATCATACTCAAAAAAAATTTATCCACTCAACTTTGAGCTACATTCTGTGTGGTTTAGTGATACTTCCTCCCTGCACAAACCGAAGTACAAGGGCGATAGCTCAGTAGTTTGATCGATAAGTCGCAGTTTAGAGTCTTATCCCATGTTCCTTGATCTCAGTAACTAAGTAATATCACTGGCCGTCACGTATGAAGTGTGGCTCGAGGTCACATACATGAATCTCTACTTGGTAAGCTATACGCTCATAGTAACTTTGTAGTCAACGTTTATTTAGACCAAAATGATGTTCTTAAAGTTTTGTATGTACAGTATAGTTAATCTTCAATTTGACAACTCATTAAGGAGTAAAATAAAACTGCTTATTTTCCCACATGAATAAACGACAATCAAGTGATGCCTTAGCCGAGAACTAGTTTGGGGAAAATTATGTAAAATCGACTGACACTGGAAATAAGTGTTTACAGGAAATCAAATTGTAAGGGTCATTGTCGTGAGATTTAATTTTGAAGTGTGGTGGTTTTGTGGAGATGGGTATTAAGTTTTGTTGATTGGATTTGCCACAGATTGATATTGATAAGGTACCACAGGAAATCATGGAGCACTGGACAGCAGTTTTGTCACAGCAAGGGACTCTTCAACGCGGAACTCTTCCAACATCAATCTGTGACTGATTCAATCAACAAAACTCAATACCCACTTTCACAAAACTATTTTACTTCAGTTACACTGATCAGATCACTAGAGATTAACTACAGGATTTTCCTGAAGTTCCAAGGAGAAGTCGTGATCAGTGGAGGTCACACTTTCCATGAGTTAGACAGTTACCACCAATGACAATCGATTATCATCGTGCTATATCACAAACTGATGGAAGCGAGAATTCTCTGAATCTCGTGAGGTAGAATCTAAGGCATACACTGTTCAAGAGTCTAATACTAAGACGAAACAGCTATCCAGTGTTTCCTGGTTTCCCATGGTACCCTACCAACACCAATCTGTGACGAACCCAATCGATGATGTGTGTAATATTGGCTATAATTCACTGGTCAAACTACCGTATATAAGCTATTTTCAGTGAATAAGTAGCATATATTAGTCCGGGATGTACAACAACATAATTTAGCAATCTTCACAACTTACTTGAAGCTAAAAGAAAAATTTTGAAAAGTAATGTTTAAATTAAATCAATATCATTTATTATTTTTCGGCAGAAAATGAACAAAACGTTAATTGTTTACTTTCCTAATTCGTGTGTACTAAATAAATGAAGTTGGGAATTTACTCTCGTTAATATAAAACTATGTGTGTATATATATATAATCATGCAAATTAATAGATTATTGTCCCAAATTTACAGTCACTGTTATCATTTCTGGAAAATAGGGAAGACATAGTGGAAAGTTTTTTTTCTTTCCTGTTTTATTCTCCTATCCATTTTATATCTTGTATAACATATGAGTAGATGAAGTAATCTGTGATAATGTATATCAACTAATAATAGTTTGCAATTATTATCATCATTACACCAATGCTCACCATTATCAACTTCTCTCTTTTTAGTTTCCTGTTTTTGTTTGTTTCGTCTTGCCTTGTTAGTTGCTTATTCCATCTTTTTCTTCTAACGGACTACTTTTCTCCTGTGATATTTTTCTAAATTACTGTTGTTGTTGTTGTTGATGATTTTTCTTCTGCTTGTATTCCATCCAGTATGAAGAACCCACTTCAAACTAATCAGTCAATCACAGCATAACTAACAAAAATAAAAAGTAACTAGCCCTCCTCATGTTTATAAATCAGTTCATTTTAACCTATTTAATGGAAGTAATATCGTTTATTTATTTATCAACATATCTTGTTAACGTTATTAAAACAGTGAGAAGAAAAACATTTTGATGTATTGTAAAATTCTCTTATCAGTCTGTTAAAGTAAAATGAGTAAATAAATATACGGTCAGTGTAATTCAGCCTCAACCATATCATTAAATTATTGTCGCTCACTGCTGGAAACTGACTGAAATTAGAAATGTAGGCGATTAGATACCTACTAATTGGTCTGTAAGCTAATCGCTTTATGAAAAGGCCAAAGCTCCTAGATTTTAGCTCTGGTTAGGTCACAGACGTGTACTGACGTGGAGTGTCATACTAAGGCTAGACATCTATCTATTACGTCATAGTTTTAGATTGTTGTATAAGGTTATTTCGTAATTTGAAACGTGTAGTAAAATAGTCTGTAAAAAATATATTTACATACGGAAAGATATCATAATAAACATTTTGAAATTCCTCGTTCTTCATTAGAATGGCTCTTATCATTCATCGATATATCACCAGTAAGTACATAATATCTTCAAAGATCGCATCCAAAACAAACCAGACCAAATACATTAAGCTGTTACGTTTGTTTCATACAGCTTTTTTGAGCGTTACAAGCTCTTATTGTTTTTTTTTTCAAGTTACCTTAAATCTTGTCATTATAATCAATTTTATTCTCAAGTATGAGTCAATAAAATAACTATTGTTTGATCTTACTTTCTTCCCTGAATCATGAAGGATAGTTTTATCAGATTGTACACTCATATTTTAAATGCCCTATCCTTGACCTTTGAAATATGTAGACGCGCTTCTGTAAGACCAGAAAAAGGTATCTAAGGACAGTATTGTTTGTCTTTATGTAAACTTATTTTAGTGTTTATAAACCATAGTGTCATTAAATAATGCTACTTGGTAATGCCTGGAATATTCGCATCACATAGACATTCCAATCAATTTTTATTTATTAACTGTAGCTGACAATTTCAGTTTTACAAATTATTATTTCTTCATATTAAACTTCATCTGCGATGCTAAGCAGAAATGAATGATTCACGCGATAAAATTAGTTAAGGGTATTGATATTTATGTTGCTTCACATCTAAGACTTATTACCAAGTTTCATACTTCTTTACTAATTATTACATTTTATCTATCTTGCCTGTTTCAGCTAATTATACTTCTAGTAATGGCTGTTGTATTATGGTCAGCTATTGCATGTTTAGTTAGTTATCCAGTTGTCAGTATTGCACTCTTATTATATCGCAATGATGGACCTAATAGATTAAGACTAGCCTCTGTTGGACGATTAACTACAGGTTATCATGATAGTCAAGTGAATTTTCTTCACCCAAGTAACAGTTATACACGTGAAATGTTAAATTTTAATGGGAAAATGTTGAAACGACGCGATACCGAAGAATGGTATCCTAATTATTCTAGTGATTTCGATGCAGTCGAAAGTGATATTGTTGTTCCAGACGATAGTCATGATAATCTACAAACAAATACATTTAATTTGAGCAAAGAATTTACAGCTACAGCAGCAAGTCCCAAAATGGTTGATCAACCACCACCTGTGGTTAGTTCACTTGAAGACGCATCCTCGCCTTCATCATCATCGTCATCATCACCATCATCGTCTTTTTCGCCCTCACAACTTCCTTCAGAGAAAGTTTTAAAGCAAGTAATGAATGGTGCTCTTAGTATTTCAGAATCCATCAAATTATTTTATCAGTGTAGTCAAGAAACATTTGATTTATCTTACTATGGTAAGCAGTTTTGATTACCTTTATTCTCATCATAAATATAAACCAATATATTCTATGCATTTATTTAAATTTTATCTAAATTTAATAGATTACATGGCTGAGGTTATCTTCAGAGTTTTCATTGTTCAGTGTATTTGTTTTATTCAAAACGTTTAGCCAGTTTTCGTTTAGTGGATGAGTAATGATATTAAAGAATAGTATTTTATCATGACTTCATTCCAAGGCTTAATGTTCAATTTTTTTTCACTTACTATATTGGCTTTAGCTACTGTGATATGTTAATAGCGGATAGTTTAGGATAACTCTAGACGATTGAAATGAAATCTTTGATGGAGGATACATTCTAATATGCAGCGACCATCCATTAAATGAAAGAAAACGTGACCGAAAGTGCTGAATACAACGGAATCGACATTAAATGCGTTCTTGATAACCTCAGCCAAATATTTTCATATGCCTTTAGCATTTGACGAACAGTAGATTCATTTAATTTATATTTATTAGGGTTGTAATCTCAGGCTTTTTTCATCGTGGAGTGATAGCAACTGGAAATATATTGGGACAAAAGACAGATCCTTCCTTTCTTCATACATAATAAGGGCCCTAAAAGACACCTATATAATCATATGCTCATTTGTGCGTAGACTTTATACAGATTTACTAAAGGCATAATTTGAATCCACAACTTTTATGATCAGCTGAAGTGGGAGTGACACATAAAATTTATTGATAAAACTCCATAAGAATTGTTATACAATATTACAAACTGACCAGTTTGAAATATAAACTACTATATGTTGACTTATTGATCAAAAGCTATCATATATAACACTCGGTCTTCATATATTTTGAGTTCGAGTCCATATGTCAAGTGAAGAGTCATAAATTAAGATGAAAAATCTGTTTTGTTTCATTTAGTTTTATTTGGCTTTGTAACTGATGTTGTTAAGTTAAAGAAACTCTCATAGATCGCTTGTTTGAATAATTCATTGTTTCAAACTGAAGTAATTATGCATCTTATGCAATATTAGAATACGTTAAATGACTCTAAGCACTTGGAATAAATCTCTGGTTTTAGGTTTTATGATGATCAATACCTATCAGTAAGTTGTCGATTTTTTTAATTGTTAGTGAACTGGTAGTCTAACTATGACGAATGAAACTTGAACCTCGATCATTGTTATAAGTTAGACTGCTCAGGGACTAATTAGTGTATGTTTTCAGAGTTCGAATAGCTGCCTGGTTTGAATAACACAAGAAAAACAAGATTTTCAAAACAGAATGAATTCATTATATTTTGAAGCTTCTTACCAACTGCAAACAACCCAAAATTACAAAGAGTTACATAGAATTATATAGTTGAAATACTTTGTCTGTTGAGGTTGAGATGGGTATATCAGTTTTCTCTTACACACTCACTCATATGTTTACGAATAGGAATGACTTTTGTTTGAAATCCATCAGGTAATTGTGTAATCATTTGTTTCGATTTTCTTACAATTATGTAATTCCTTCTTTAACTTTTTCAATGATTACATCATCACCCCCCTCCCGACCTTTCTACTCCTAATTTGTAGCGTATAAATACTCGTTAAATTTGCTACAATTATTAGCATATCTTGTATCTATTCTTGTTATTATGACTTATATTTTAATTCATGACATTCATCTCAACCTCAATGGATAAAGTATGTCAAATATTTAATTCTATATAACTTCTTGTAATTTTAGGCTGCTTGCAGTTGATGAGAAGCTTCGAAATAAAATGAATCCATTTTATCTTAAAACTCTTGTTATTTTTGCCTTATTCGAATTTATAAGGGAATCTGGTTGCATGAAACTACTTGATTGTTGCAATTAACTGTCACTCAGAAACAAATATTGCGTCAAATATGTGCTGCTTAGTGATATTATTATTATTATTTAACTGTATATTAACGTAATTTCATGATTATTTCGGAATATCTATGTAACTTCTAATGTACACATACATATAACGGAATTGTAATTTAAGAAGAAAAGAAATTGTTTAAATAATACTTCACGAACAAAATTATTGAGTTTATTTGCAGCGTTTTATCTGTCGAACAAATAATCTAATTGAAACAAACAATAAAGTTACTCTAATTTATTCTCTCCTACCCTTATTTTTCTTTACGTTTTGAAATAATCCTACCCTCTTCATTGAATTTCGAGATATATGACTTTTTATTATTTGTGAGTGAATATTCACATATATATGTGCACAAGTAGATTACAAAGTTCTATTAAGGTAACATTCAATACAACAATAAAGGAATAAAGTAAATTTCTACCATTCAGTCTAAACCGAATAGAATCTTGAAGTGGCTGGAAGAATGCTTTGTTATTTGGGTATTGAAACTTGATGAATTGTTTACATTTTAGACTTCTTTTCATTATTTTTAATATAAATAAGAAATAAAAACTGTTAAAATTATTGTTGTCAAGGAAATATAGAAAGTTAAGTTTCTTTTCAGTACTTCAACCTTAGTAGGATTATTAAAAATATTCGAGTCTTCAACTTCTTCATGCAAAACATGAAGGATTTTGCAAGTACATTATGCTCATAACATGAATAATAACAAGTGTCCATCAATAAGGATCCTCAATAATATTTTAACTAAGCTTTGATTGTGTTTTAAAAGTATATCTACTAAATAATTTAGTACTTTCGTATAAAGATTTGTCTGTTTATAAAGGTAAACTTTTAAAAATGTAATTAAAATTAAAGCGTATTGAAATAAACGGGACAGAAAACTGGCAATAAGCAAAGTGTCTAACTTTATTTTCATTTTTTATTTATCCCTTGGTGAAAACTTAAGATGTATACGTTGGCCTTCTATGTTAGTATACAGTTTGCTTGTTTGTCCGTGAATGCCGAATATTAACGAACAGGAAAATCATTTTTTTAACTACAATCAAGTATGATAAAATTCAGATAGGCTAATATCTTAACTTTTTCCTATTTACACTTAGTAAACGTATCTGGGCTTTTAAGAAACCATTCATCTTCAATTATTTTCGTAAGCTTTCATTTTATTACCACAAATTATTAAACTCGGATTTTAGGCAATAATGCGTATTATACTAACAATAATCGAAGTTCATCGATACTCCTATTTCAATTTCATTTCCTTGCAAAGTACTAAGGAAATTTTATTAAGCTTCAACAAATAGTGATCTAATCCAGTTAATCTTCTTAGTCTACAATTTACTAGAAACTGATATTTATCACATCCTGTGTAACAGCAATTGTGTAATAGCAGTTCTCGAGACAATAAATATGCTAAAGATTATTTATTTTAAATGGGAGACTTATAATTAAATTAAAAATGCTCCATCCTAATTGTGGACTGGTTTCGAAGACAATTATAAATATATTTATGATTTAAGGTGATTTTTGTAGAGATTGATATTTCATTTGTTGTTTGTATTCAACCTCAAATTGATCACAGTTGGGTGCCATTGAAAACCGGTGAGCACTGGAGAGCTGTTCCATCCTAGTATGAGATTCCTCGGAAGTTCACACTCTCGAATACGCCAAGGAATTCAACCCACAACTTTCAGGTCTCATGACGAACATTTAACCCTCTGCACCACTGGGCCGGCATACAATAGTAGAATTCCCACTCCCATTAGCTTTTGATGTAGCATGATGATTGCCCACTGTGATTAGTGATAACTATTTCACTCCCAACAAGTGTGAACCCCACTACTCAAGACTTCTTACAAGAACTGCATTGACATCTTAAAATTAGTCACTAGTGAGCTGATTGTTATAGCTGATTGAAGGTGGATTTTGTGCAGATTGTTACTTAATACATATATATTAGTAGACTATATATAAAGTTAAATTCATATATTCATTCATTCACAGTGTTCCCTAACTATATAATGATGTCTAATAAATCAAACATATATACTTCATTTCAGATTGAAGTTAATTTAGGCGCATTCACATATGATTATAGGATAGCTAGAGCGAAAATACAGTATATTTTCACTTTCTTTTTGCATGCTGCTAATAAGCTATGAAGTTATGATCTAATCACAGGTACATTCGATTTTACTACTCACTTGACAGAATGTAATTCACTGTTCTTTACGTTTTCTTTCGAATAATTTCACTTAAAATTATCATTTAGGTGGATAACTTGTTTAAACCTCAAGAAATAGCATCAGCAAAACTGATACTGGCTTTTTTTTTTAAAAAAAAAAAAGTTCACTAGAATAATCATTGGGAATGGCAAATAGAATAAATGCATTTTTATCACCGAATAGATCTAAATCAATTTTAGGTTATGGAATATGAGATTTAAAAAAGCATTTCTTCCTATGAATATCTGTTTCATATTTATTGTTAATTAACTGAATCACGTCACTTATAAGTTCACTGGTATATGAAAAATGTTAATAAAATACAATCTGGGATGAAAAATATTTTACAAAGTATTTTATGATGAACAATATCAAGTCGGATAGTCAAGAGTAAACCATAAAGAAAAAAATGCAAAATAATATTTCAGTCACGTTAAGACATAGGGAGATAAGTTATGATTTTATATAAGTTTATGAATGCGTAGAAACATTGACATAATAAAGTTAATGTGAAAAAAGTATATCGGAAACTACGGGAAGCCAGGAAGAGCTACTACGTTAATCTCACTCTGTAAACAAATTATGCCACAATTCTACACGTCACATATACTATATGTTTTAAATTATTATTATATTATTATTGTCTTTAATTTTCATTTTATAAATCTACTTACTACGATTTATTTTATCTAAGATAGAAATTAAATGGTTTAAAGCAAAGAATTTGTTTAACTCCTGCTTCTTAATTATCCACAGGATCATCATGTGATTCACTTTTTTCTGATTAATGAGATTAACTTAGACAATCCCTCATTTTATATTTTGTGATATAGACATATTTGCTAACTTACAGTTGAAACTGAAGTTGATCTACCAAAACGATCCTAATTAATATCCCACATAACAGCTGCTATCTAGGATATAATTTCCTATAATTTATCTCTATTTCAGTTCATCTCTCAAACTCACTATGTAGTATAATCACTGTCAATATATTTATGTATGTCCGTAGAGTTTTATAATCATTACTTTCTTTCTTAACTTTTTTAAAACAGGTCTTTATGATCCCAATGGTTTGCCGATACACATAGCACGTGCCAACTTTACTGAAAGAATCTATGATATTTTCGTTTGTGTAATTCTTGCTGTCGCTGGCATATTTCTGATATTATTCGGTTATGTAAGTTTGTGAAAAGGGAATAGAATTTAACTTTATGATAAAATGATTTCTGCTTCTCGAAAATTTATTATTTAATTAGTATTATAACATAGTTTCAATTATTAGATTACGCAATAAATTGTTTTATTACTTATTACATATAAGTAGTTAAATATGTAAATTTTCATTGTATCATGAATTCATATGCTATTCGTTTTGTTAAACAGCGTTTTTGTTTTAATAAAACCATAGCTTTTTAAAATGTCAGTCATGCAACCGAAAGATCATACTAATTTCCACATTCCTTAACATGTTAAGACAATACCAGAAAGTCCATAATCACCAGTACTACTTACTATTTTTGCTCATAACCTACGTGCTTTTAAATGTACAATACAGGACCACAATACACAATAAATAGGTACATTTTTATCACAGTTCTGTGTAACAGACTTAGGTTTGAGTAAATCTAATCTGAAAATGCTAAAAGACATAGTGAAAAGTAGCTTACAATAAGAACTACATAAAAAGGAGCACGAAAAATCCTATTCCTTAGAAATTCATAAAAACTATACATACCAACAAACCAAGGCATAATCATCGCAGCTTCATATCTACTGTGTTTTTTCACCTTTTACTAATCATTACTGTAACAACCTGAACAGTTTACACAACATTCATTCTGCCTTGAAATCTAATATCCTTTTGTTATCTACTGAACGATTTGATTATCATAGAGATTTCATGTGACTGAACTTAACATTTCCTTTCTCTCTCTCTTCCCTGCATACAAAACGTATAGATAGGTTTTTTTTATTTTGCTTTTTGTAAATGCTACTTGTCATAATAATAAAACTATTGTTTTAAAATGTCGAAATCTAGAACACAGCTTATTTATCATTAGACTAAGTAATATTTATGAAAAAATAAATAAAAATATCGCTGTTGTCAGTGTGAAGACACTGACTAGTTGTAAATTCAGTCACTTCATATAGAAATTTTATTTAACTAAATGTCTAATTTCAAAATCAGTGTCTCCTGAAAAAGGAAAAAAAGTAAATCAAAGTTACTTTTTTTTCTGAAAGTGTCTTTAATAAAGGTTCCCTATACTCACCACTTGCATTTACATATTGAAAAAAACACTGAATCTGGAAAGTAAATGGCCTGCTTTCTAGGAGTAAAACTTGTTGTTTTCTGAATGATACTGAAATATAACGAATGTGTTATTGGACTTATTTGAATTAACTTAAAAATCATTGTGTAGAGTTAAATTCTAATAAACATTGAATGATACGTTTGACATTAGTAAGACGACGATATTTTTAGCCCAGATGCATGGCTATATTCAAAATTAGAATCACTTGAAGCATTTGCATTGGTTACAGTCTCGTTATTTCACTCAAGAAGTCAGTAGAAAAAGGTTATTTCAAGACAACATTAAAAATTTATATCGTGTCATGAATACATATCTAAAGGTTTTTATTTTCTTAATTTACATAACACAACACTTCCAAGATCCACTTGATAAGTTGCAAATAATCGCTGTCGTTTAAAATAAATATTCATCTTTCTAGCTTTGATACTTTAAAAACTAATCATGATTTCTTTCAATGTATTATTGGAAGTCTCTGTAATGAAAATAAAGTCGTTTGTTAATAAGCACTGTCTGATGACATTAACTGATTTTGTTTATGAACCAGTAATATGACCTTGTTTAACAACTAAGCTCCTTCATTATAAAAAATATGACTAGTACGACAAGGTTTTCTGCGGACAAATTTTGAATTGACGTTCTTTTTAAATAGACTATAGTTTCCTAGTCTAAAATTAAAGGTAGGCATGAATAGTTTGTTATCAAGTCGAATAAATGCACAATCTTAATCTGTTTTGGTTACTGAGTGGTATTAAATCCCATAATTCACTTTTCAAAAGCTATATAAACTTGTCGTTCAACATTCTCACTACACTAGGTTGCTTTACTACTCATTATAGTTGATGAATGCAAATAGAATGTTCAGCTTGATACATACCTTATTAGATGCATAATCCGAATGTTATGAGGTTGTATTAAATATGAAGTTCACACTATATATAAGCGTTAAATCATTAATGCTAGTTCTATGTAGAACCCCTTGTGACTAAGTCACTTTACAGACGACATCTCTGATTCTAGCTTTCAAGTTAAAAAAAGGTTTAACAATCTTTGTTTAAGTAATATATAATATACTTTTTTACTACTGCCTTATCTTTCAGATACAAATAATTATTTGCACTGCAATGAATTATGCACGAATGCAAGAGGCAAGATATTATGAAACATCGGATATCGGTGAAGAAGGTGTTGCATTACAACAATAAATGTGATGCATAAAATTTTACCTATAATTTCATTAAACATAATTCTTTTTTAATGTCAACTATGCGTCATACTCTCCTGAAAAGTACAACCATTTGTATGGAAGTTACACTTTGTGTAACTCTGTGTACACACAAGAAGGCAAGAAATCGCACAATGTATATTTTTATTCACATAAAAATTTCGTTCTTTTCAACGAATTTGATAAAACAATGAAAAGCCAAAGGTAATTTTGTGAGAGTGAACTGTGTAGATGCTACCGAATAATCAATAATAATAATTGTTATTATTATTATTATCATTGATTTAAGTACTATCTCATTGTTTCTAATCTAATTTATAAAGTTTGCATTTTCAATTGTCTGGCATCTATGTTGTTTTTATACTTAATCTATTGTCTGTTGTGTTTCTTTTTTTTACTGTGATCGAATACTTTCCACTTACTTTTCTGTTAAATCATTTTGTATCCATTCATCATTTACAATTTTATCATATTTTCTCTCTTCCGGAAAATTTTAATAGAACTGTATTCATTATCTAAGAAAGCTTCTTTTTATCAACAAAATCTCAATAATCAACGTTACATTTTGTTTCTTTGAATTAGCTGCATTGTTTGAGTTGGAGTAATAATGAAGAATACAACTAGGGAACTATGAGGAGGATAATATGTTTAATGGGAATCATACCTTTACTATTTATTATATTTCCTTGTTTTTTTTTAAAAACTAAAGTGAACTATGTATAATAAATACTATGATGGGTAACGCATTGTTACCTCTTTTCTGTTAAACAACCAACTCTACAGCAGCCTACCAATATACATTAAAGCTTCCTGTAACATTTTTCTATATTAGACAACTATGTGTTTGTCTTTTACCTCTCTGTGTTTTGCTCGCTTACTGATAAAATTTCCATGATCATATTCACATATTTCCCACTCTCATAGTTTTTTTTAATGCATAACAAGCAGCCTTGCTATACTTAGCCGATGTATGTCAATTTACTTGTTTTGATGGGATAAAAAACAAACATACCAATTTTACGTCCATTATTTCTAGTTTTATCTCCCTCTATGGATTTTTACTCTATTCATTTTTTGTTTTTATAAAATAATTATTATCATTACTATCAATAATAACAGTAATATTGGTAACAGTATATATTGCTTATGTGATAAGTTTCACTCTATGTTAAGGGAAATAAGGCAATAAACAGAAAATTTTAGACTTAGTTTCCAATGTCCAGATTCGTAATCACATCACTCGATGTTACTTATCCCCGTTATTAACATGGTTTCAGGTCACCGCTGACTTGCTATAAAATTGTGTTATTTACACTGATTGATTATTGTATTATGAACTGAAAAAAATGAGTGAAAATCATATAGGTACTGCTCTTTTTTCTTTATTAGACAATAAAATGTGAAACTTCGCTGTGAAATTCAGTGTGATATTCACCGTTTAAACTGTATGATAAAAATTGGTAATAGATTTTAATAGTTTCTTGAGAAGACAAGGTTTTCCGGTTACATATAGTTTGAAAAAGGTTTAGATTTTTTTTTTATCAAAGGATATCAATAGTTGAATGTTTAAATTCTTGACGGTTATTTCTTTAACCCTGTACATCTATATTTCCAGAAATGTTGAGACAATTTGACACTTCAAGCAAGTTGGAGAACTTAGATTTAAATGTTTGTATTTATTCATAGAATTCACAATTCAAGAATTCATTGCATATTATTTGACCATCTAGTTAAGTAAAATTTTCAACAGCTTAAAGTACACAATTTCGTAATCTTCGATCACAGAGAAACACTCAAAAAATGATAATAGGCTGGAAATTTTTGTAGTATTTTCTCTTTTGTTCATCACAGGGTTCGCACATAGGTTAGAGTTCCAAGATTGAAAAAACTACAGTACTTTATATAGGGTGGATCGGTCAGAGATGTTTACGAAAGGTAAGAGCAAATATAGGTGGAACAATACAACTAGATTTAACCGAATCTTAAAATGAACTTGAGGCAATTTTATCCATTGAGAAGGCAACAAATGTTAATCGTAATCTAGTATTATTAAGATGTGAATGCATGATAATTTAAAGTGAATATATCAAATTTGCATTATTAATAAGCATTTCAAAGTTATTTAGCGGTTCACTGTTTTTTTTCTTTTATATAAATAAAGAACGATAATCAAACCCGTATAAATGACCACGTACTTTATGAAAGCAATGTTGTGTATGTTGAAAAGTACTTAAGGCCGTTTAACGGATAGCGAGAAAACATGTCATATAGTCAATGGATAAGTTTCTTTATGGTTATTCATTTAAATTTAAAAATATTGAATCACTACACAACTTTGGAAGGTTTATTAACCATGCAGATTTGATATATCCACTTTAAAGTGTCATGTTTCGACATCTTCCAAATAATACCAGATAATAGTTTAAGTGTGTTTCAATGTCACTTTGAATCTACTGAATAAAGACTCCGTTCGAATCTAATTTTTGCAGCCGCACTCAGGACGTAGAAAAACACTTTCTACTCTTTTCTTCGTATCTGATTCCTGCTCACAACTGTAAAGTATTGTCCTCCGTAACATTCTTATCTTATAGGCAGGTTATTATGACTGCAAAGAATACTCTGTAACACCAGAGGCATGATCCCAAGAATGCACCACGACTTTGAAAAGTGTTCCTAAATCCACTCAGTCTGCCACTGTAGTTCTACCAAAAAACGTTTACTAAATTCTTACTATTCACACCAATAGATCTCAGATTTACTTTATTCTTTCCAGTTCATTTTTACTCAGCACCCATTTAGAGCGACATGGTTTGGATACGTTAAATTTCGTTCAAAATTAAGTTGAAAGATTCAATTTGATAATAATAGATCTAGTTGTTTTGGTTTTTATTAAACTACTTAGTTTGATAACAGTTCTTTGACTTGTATTCTAGAAGCCACGATGAAGATAGGTTAATGGAATTTTCTCAAATCGATACAATTTTATAACCTAACAGCTTCGAGAACTAGTTCTTTATTAAACTAGAATATTTTATTACCTAACTGTAAATTTCTACTCCACGACTTCTTTTCGTAAATTATTTCTTGATTGGTTCTATCTCTATATAGTTATTCAATATCTTTGTCTCCAAACCTCATACTGGGAAATCCCATGGCCTACTTACCATTATTCATTTTTCTAAATTTCTATATATTCCCAATTGAAACCGTATTGTTGATGCCACTGGTGATGGCTAATTATGATTTACACATGGATGATTATTGTCTTATATATTCTTGAAAACAAAGATTACTTCTAATCATAATATGATGTTTTTAGTTCATCAAAAAGTTATTTTTGTCGCCTCCCCTTTCATGTTTTTGTTAGGGATTCCTAATCCCCAAAGATGCAATGATTGATGTAATTCAACGAAACAAGTTGTGTTGATTTTTTGTAAGCTTATTTGTAAACTTTCATCACATTAATTTGATTTCAATGTGAGTTCAACTCCTGAGTACAGTTAATAGTATTTCATTGTATTAATTAAATGATGATAATTTCACTTGATGAATACTCACTGTAAATTAACTGATATAAAAATCGATGTATTTATGTAAATAAATTTGTAGTTCGCTAGTGTTGTCTGGTTGGCTTTTGTTCTTCTTATTCCGGCTTGGGACTCAGTGGGGACAGGGCAGGCGCGCAATAATCAACTAGGCACTAGTAATTTGGCACTCGGCCATCCAACCCAATCACCCCCCAATTCTCTCTCACGTCATAACAGTTTTGTAAAATCTCATTAATAGAAATACTGTTGGCTTGTGTGCAGCATTTGTATTACGTTGTCCGGTAACTTATGTTTCGAAAAATCACGTTGGCAGCAAATTCTAGGTTAGTTGAACATTTATTAATGAATCTGAGTACATACCCACTGCTCAAAAAGATAAGCTCTCATTACTATCATACTTTGTAGGTTTACGGTCTAGTGTTACCTGTAGTTGATTATAGTTCTCTCGTTTGTAATGCTATCATATAATACATTATTTTTAAGTGTTACCTTGGTTTATTACGGATAAAATAAGTTGGTCCAGTTGTTGTGCCAGCTTCAGTCATAAATCTGCTCATTTTGTACCATACTTCAGTGACATAATTGTTTGGTTAGCTATTCTCTAAACTCAAGATATATATACGCGCATTTATGAGGTCTACTTTTTAAACTTTGGAGTTTCATGCTTTCAGTAGTGTGGACTTACTGACTTCTTTAATTTTAGCTCAAATGAATTAATAGCATTGAAAGTAACCATACCTTATTCATCGTTTAACCTTAGAATTCGTTGTTTAAAGTTAAGTATAAGGATTAGAATGAGTTCTAAAGTGGTCCATCCAGTGAAGTATTTATTTTGATTTGATGCAAATCTTGGTGATTAAAATGGTATATGACAGCGAAACGTTTTTCTGTTTATTTTGAATCTGTAATAAAACTTAACTAGCATACGTCCAATATATTTCATATGCCATTAATCCTATGATCTCCCTCATTTTAAAGTGCTTATTCAATGTATCTCAAGTCAAAATGTAAAGGTATTCAAAGTTTGTAAAGTCATCAAAGCAACATATCAAACTAACGATACTTCTTTTACAAAAAGATGACATCTACTTTGCTGTTATTAGTAGCTAAATTCATTCTTATGAAGCTAAGAATAATACTACCTTTAATTAATTTCCCTTTTGGTTAGTTAGGCATTTATTATTGATTGGCATCAAACAGAGAACAATTAGAAAATCGGAATTGCAAAAAGGTTGTTCAAAACACTACAGTAATACTTACTAATAATTCTACACAGAAAAGGCTGTAAATTTACACATCTCACTGTGAAAAAGGCACTTATTACCAAATAACCCAAGAATCAATGGTTGATATTTTCTAAGTGGTAATACTAATTAAGAAAAATTTTTCTGAAAGTATTTTCGTATATCCTAAACTAAAACTAACCTCCTATAAGTCTAACTATACTCAATGAAAAGTATACTTTTTGACTGACATTTTGTAGTCTCCCGATAAAAATGATCAGTAGTAAGTGAATATCAAGTTGTACTTCATGGAGAATATCTCTCATCTCGTTCCATGCCTTAAAAAATTGTTAATCTATAACTCTACTTACTAATAAGTGTTATGGCGGGCACTTAAAGAAGATTGATTATCTTCTAGAACTGTTTTTTCTGTAAACGATTCATTATTTTTGGTTGTATACAAAGTAAGCATTTTATTCTTATTATTGTGACGTTGCTCTTATCCTATACTCCTGTTTAAGGCATTAACTGTTGTTATATCATTTCTCATTTATGAACTATAGTTAATTGACTGCATATACGTTACCCCAGTTCACACTCACTATTACTCTTATTTCGTATTAATGTCAGTTTTCTAATTGGTTTACGATGCGGTCTGATTTTGCATGTATATAAAGGCATGATTGAAATAAAAAAACAGATCTGTCTGTTTGACTCATAAGTCGTTGATTTTCCTCTATTCCGTTTTGGGACTGGTAGTCGAGGGGCTGACGTGTCTGTACAGTGATTAGCGATCATCAAGGTCATTATATATATTGCACAAAACATAACAATAAGTTACATAATATAACATCAAACATTTATTGGATTTTATGCGGTTAAATACGATCAGCTCATTGATTGTCATCGGTTAACTGTTTTCTAGACCTCAAAAGTCGTCTGATATTTTTATATTGTGTTTTACACACCTTTACTCTCAGATTTAATGATTATTATGATCTTCTTTCTAAATAACATAAAGCGTTAAAATGAGCATATTTTATTACATTAGTACTAACTTTTTGTTACTTATTTCATATCTCTCCTTCAACTAACATTAGTAATAACAGTTCATGATAATTAACGCAAAAACAACAATTGTACTGTAAGTTTTTAAAATCTTTCTTATTTCTCTGGTTGTTAGTCACAGAAATGATCTCTAATAGATACCAATAGGAACCAGGGAGCACTGGGTAGGTTTTTCATCTTAATATGTGATTCTTCGGAAGTTCTTAACTTCAATTCAACCAGGCGATCGATTCTAAAACCTTCAGGTCTCGCCAGAAACATTAAACTAACTTTCATTGAAACCCTATTATTTAATTAAAAATATTAATTTTGCTAAAATAATTGAGATACTTTGTGGATGAAGTAGCTGGTATTGTTTAGAACGGTACAATTAAAGAGCTTTCACAATGGCTTTGAACACTATCATCGTTAGCTGATTGTGGCTCAATACTAACGAAAATCTTGATATTTGTTTTTGAATTGTTATCATATTCATACTAACATTCTCAGCTGATTGTCTCAAATATAGCAGTAGTTCACAAGTATGGTTTAGGTTAGATTGTTGATGCCAAGTGGAATCCAGGGTGTATAGTATATCCTATTTGGGACTTGTCAGCTGGATGTACCTGTATCTGTGTTGACGTTCACACCTGGACTGAAACGTAGTTCGATTCATATCGAACGCCACAGTGTTTCCACTAGGCTACTGGCAATAAGAGCTGATCAGCAAATAGACGGGCAAATTCAAATACCTTCAAGTTATGTATATTTAGCCATTGCACAAGCGTGGCTGTCTGGACTCAGTAGCCTAGTAGTGGACAAAATGGCGTTTAATACGAATCGGAGTCCTGGTGTAAACATTAACACTGGGATGCAGGCGCATCCAGTTGACAAGTCCCAAATAAGATAAAACTTGCGCCCTGATTTTCATTTACTCACCATAATCCAACGTAATTCATTACAGTAAAGATGATTTAAACAAAACGTTACACTTATACTCTTTGAAATAAACTTCTGTTAGTTCAGAAATGTAGACATATTTCAGACAAAATGAAACATGGATCACCGTGTAAATCATCGACCTTCACACAAATGTATATAGCGAATCATATATAAGAAATCAATAGTATAAATAACGTTTAAAACAAAATCAATTTTATTATTGGACTATTGACACGAGGGAGAATCGTCTAATCAAACAGAATAGTTTAATAAAATAAATTCACCAGTACACTGAACAGTTTATTAAAATACAACAAACAGAAATAACTTCGTTGATCATGATAAAGAAGGTGATCTTATTAACATGGAATTGATCGTGGATCACATATTAAATTAATGATATTAGAAGAAATCAATTATTAGTAGTATGACAATAGTAATATAGTATGAATACAGTCAAAACCATACAGAAATAAACGAACGTTCACAAACATCGACGGTTACATCGATTGTGGTTACGTCATAATACTAAACGATTCATATTATTAAACCGATCATTAACTTTTATAGATTTATTAGGAGAACTATCATTTTTCAAGACTACATTTAGTAGAATATTAGCCCGAAAAATTATGTTGATTAAACGTAATAAAGAGCAAAAATGGTGTAAACAAAAAGATATTAACTTCAATAAACAAGTACATGATGTACTATCTGGTAATGAAAATTCATTGATTGTCAAGAATTCAAGAAGATCTTCACAAAATAAGAAAAGAAGTCCTATGCAAACTGACGATGATTTACAAGAAGAACACAATATTATTGATAAGTTAAAAATTGATCCATCAAATGACATAACTGATTTAAATAAAAATGATTTTAGTGAGTCGATTAATGATGCAACACAAAAGATCAATAGTTCTACAAATAAACTAATACAAAGAAAGAATATAGAATGTTATTCTGGTGAATATAATCAAAATGTAAATGTTAAGACAATCTCTAATGAATTTCTTACACTTTCTAAAATGGATACTTGGCAACAGTTGGATGAATTTAACACACTTATTAACATAGATCAAACCATCCGTCAAGAGACTGATGAACTTCGGCGATCAGATCATTTTCAGTCACATCTACCTAACCAATATCAAGTAAAGTCTTTAGATGATAAGTTAGGGAACACTAGACCTTATTGTAAATCACACTTGAATTATGATGTAGACGAAGGGAATTTATGTGGATTACACAAGCCTAATCCAGTACCCAAAGAAGTAATCAGTGATTATCACCCAGAATCTAAGAAAGGAATCACAGTACATTCATTAATGAGTATAATTGGTTTATTTGAATCAATATCGGAAGGTGAAGTACCTGGACTTTTAATATGTGAAGCATGCTCAAAACCAGCATATCTGGCAGAACGCTTTGAAACAGGTATCAACGTCTTTCATTTGACCTGTTTCAAATGTGATATTTGTGGCTGTACCCTACATAGAGGAACATGGAATAAAAGAGATTCAAACTTTTATTGTAATCCATGTCATCGAAAACTAACGCTCCAAACATTTAGACATTAGAACAAGAATAAGTGATTATAAACTATATGAAACATAAATCCAAGTATTCTACTTAAACAGTATCATTTTATATACTTTTCTAACCGAAAATCAACATTATTTATGACACTTTCATTTGATTACAAACAAACTGGTCTTATAATGAATTCACTTCGGATAAGACGATATTACAAGTTCATTATTATAAAGTCTTATTTTGAAGACTCTTCAATGCATAAATAAATTTGCCTTTCATTACCATATGCTACTTGTTTCTTTTACTCTGTTTGTTCTCTTCGTAGACCAATACATTGTAATTCATACTTGTATGCACATGTTGCTTAAATAGTTATATCTATCAACGCAGCTAAACAAAATACAGAAAGCGTTAGTGTTTACTTATTACTATTTCAGTAGTAAATCCATAAGTTTCATAATCATTACTCTGAAAACAAAAATGAATAACATCAAGGTGAGAGGTAATGACTTACTATTAGAAAGCTTATTATCACTTAGAAACTGTGTTACTGAAGAGTTTTACAAACGGTATTAATTTGAAGATCATTTGTATCAGTCAGTGAACTGATTACAATTGCCAACTAAAAATGTCTGTAATGCAAACTACGAAGTCAACGATCTCTAGAATTCCTCTATACTAAAAATATGTCTATCAACGCAGCATAAAAAACCCCTTCAGTTATGTGGCACAGTAATAAGATTTATAAGTAATTAAACGTTAAAGATTGATAAGTAATGTAAGCCTCATTTGATTGGTCTTTGTTATAGAGAAGTACTGAATTTTCACGACGCTGACCACGTCAAATTGCGTGTATATATAAATCCCAGAGTTATTCAAAAGTACTCTAATAGCTACCTAACGACTAGTGTGCAGAGAACCTTGAATGCAGATGAATAATCGCTAAAATAGATATGAAACAGTCACCATTTCAAACAACCATCACATTTGGTTTGTATAACCGATAGAGTAAAATATACTGCTTAATGATATATAATCGACTGATAACCAATTACTCACGAGACTGATTTCCCGACACAAACCTTTAAGTAAACTAATACCGAAAGATAAAATCAATTGCCAGTTTATATTTATGTATTAAATGTTTTTCATGTCACTCACATGTTATGAGACTAAGCTCTGGTTGCGAGACATTATTATTTTTTCATATTAGTCATATTTTCAACTACTTCACTCCCTATGACCAATCTAGGCAACGATGCAAACCTGTCATGAAGTAACATTTTACATTTAAAGGGTCAGAATCACATTCGGAATTTGCTTGCTTCGTTACTGAAGTTTTCGATTTTTCACTCAGCCTATCTAAAAATAGTCGGTTCTCGTGAAGTAGATGGAGGCTAACTGAACTGCTGTTTCGAGTGTTCTCCATAGCGTTTTCAACGTTTAAGATGAGGGCAGATAAGTTTTATCTTTTCAAAGATTATCTTATTATCACGTCTTTTCAACCCCATTTTCTTTTACTAGTCTGAAGAGATGTCTAGCATTGCCTATCTCCGCTGCTCTTTCTATCTATTTTGCTTTAGCTGCCTACCACTGCAAACGATCATTGCACAGACTTCCTGTCAGTTTAGATTTGATGTATTCGGATCTTGACAGGACAAATTTACAAAAGCCAATTAAATCAATAGATGTCATTGAAATTCAGTGATTTATCTTAACCTTTTGATACAAGTCATTAACAGATGCCACTGCTCTTGCCACAGCTGTAGGGATATCTGGCCAAGCCACATTCGAGTGAGACTCTAGTTCGTAATTTTTTGTGTCATCAGTTGCTGCTGGTTTGCCTATTTCTGATGCCTTCCTGATGCGATTTTTCTGCGTCCATTAAGACGTAAATAAACGCGTGCTTGTACCAGAGCATAATCTAAACAGATAATTCAGACCAAGTGACAGTCTTTTACCGACCCTCTCAAACGATGATTGATAGCGGTGGTTTGAGTTAAGCGTCGGGTTTGCCCAGTGAATCGCTATGTTAGACAATATTTCCGACTTTGCTTTAAGTGTGTGCTTGATAGGAACAAACAGCTACCTGAGTGCAGTTGCAGCAAACGATCGTTATTTCCCATTCTCCGAGCTGGAACGCCAAAAGATACACCTAAGCGTAATTCTGATTTAAGCTATCTACGTGGGTATTAAAATCACTTGCTGAGTGCTTAGCTTCATGGAGTTCAGCAAGCTTTCTGTAGGATTCATCTTTCACTTTGTCGGAGTAGGCGGAAATTCTGAAAAGCCAACGTGTCCTTATCCTTCCCAGTTCTTACGGGACTATTTAATCAGATATCATATATGCGACTGCTTGTAGAAATTCGTCCAAGAAGTGCCTATTTTCCTTTCATAGTAATATACCTACACCAACCAGCCCATGAGTTGCCATCCGGTCGCCAGACAAACGGAAAGGGTACCGCGCCATCTCTTCATATTAGTTAGGCGAGATCGAGTGGATGACCACGCTAGGATGCCATAAGTTCCAGAGGCACATCACGCATCTATGCCACGAGACTTTAGGGTCTTAAACAAGGAGGCCCAAATGTGTAGCTTGGAGTATGGTCTCAATAGACCTGAAATAGCACTTCATGAGCTAGAATTGTTGGCACTGGTGAAATATGAGAAGGAAGTAGAAGATAGAAATCTAGGGTTTATAGTAGGAGTAGAAGAAATATCAGGAGTTAAAGAAATTGGTTATGAATACAGTGATCTTGGTTGCTGTTAAAAGTGTAAGCGTGGTTAGCACTTTCCGTTAGCTAACAAAGTGAAATGATCCCTCTTCTTGAGGTACTTGAAAAGAAAACCGGGTTACGATTGATCTTAATGACCTGGGAATGTCACTCTGGTGACCAAAGGATAAACGTTTGAGGCCATCTACACAGCCTTTTGCGGGTAGTTTTTGATGTATTTGTTTTGTGCTTGTTAAGGCTTTACGACCGGGGATGGAAATCCGTGAAGTAGGGCGAGGTACGTATTCTTAAGGCCAACCCCTATTTTCCTTTAGTGCGAAGGCAGTATCATGGTCATGCTGGTTGTCTGATGGAAACACTTTACTGCAGCCACAGATCTGTACAGCCAACAGTATAACTTTGCGGTTGAATCTTAGGTTTGCAGATTTGAGTCCTTTCAGCTTGACGAAAATAATTAATGTGTAATGGTAATCGGTCTGTGGAAACCAAGGCAATGAAGAGAGATTTCAAATCTAATGAAATTGTGTTGAGCTGTAACTGAAACACCAAAGCTATTGATCTAAAACACACATACTGACATTTTAAAAAGAACACAAATATCGCACAGTCAACATGAAAGTACTTTGTGAGAACAGCAATAAGAAGCAAAAACAAACTGTGGTGACCTAATTAATTTGACAGTTGTCTGCATATTTTCATATAAGCACATGTGAACACCGAGTAGCATATGAAATTAAAATATACTTTTATAAGTAAAGACATCTATGTAGCATCACTTTATCATTAAATCTATACATCTTTACGGTTCTGACTGAAACTAATAATATTGTGTCATTAAGCTGGTAATCTGTGCAGTCAAGTAAAATTTAAATTACCCAAATATAATATATTTGATCTCGTCACTAAATAATCCTTATTTGATTCATAGAGAATTTAACAAGAATTGAAAACTATTACGACTTAATAGTCCTCTAATCTTTGCTATCAATATGAACATATATTCTCAATAAATGACATCGTTAAAATAAAACAGTGCATTATTGTTCTTTGGCAATGAAGTCATGAAGTATGGATGACTTTAAAATATATGTTAACAGGTAGAAAGGAAATCATTAATAAAAGTGATTGCACTTCAAATGGGTTGAAGATCTTCAACTTTCCCACTAAACGCTAGAATTGTTAACTCTAAGGTATAAATATTCACTTAAATACTTGAATAATCTTGTTTTATTCAACTTTTTTTATTTTTGGTACAGTTAGTCAAGTTGCTCAATAGTGACATTTACGCTCAAAACACTAAATGAATTACTTAAATCCTCAAAATAACCCAAATGAGACTATTATTTATTACATTTCTGAAGTCTAATTTAATAGTCATGAATAACAAGCTCGCCAATAAAAATACCAATATTAAAGACAACAACTACAATAAAGACACATTAAGACAACTAGAAGTTACAAAACTCTCGTAACAAAAAGAAAAGTGATATGATCTATGTAGTAAAACGTTTCTTCATAGAATTTCTTTACAGTATAATTTCTCCCACGAAACATTCATAATTAGATGTAATCAAAACAAAACGATACTATGATTCTTCTTCACCAGTTTCTGAATTAATATTTGACAAGTTGACAGTTAGTAGACCAGTATCCTGACTGTTTATCAAAACAGTCTCATTTGTTTCGACAGATTCTGAACCTAAATCAGAATTTCGTGTAAAACTAATGTTCTCTACTCCATGTAAGTTAGTTGTGCTATCAGGGATTGAGACGGGATCCACTGTAGGTTGGCAGGAACTAGGATTCTCTGTAGTTTTGAAAACGCACTCACCGGAATCCAAATCACGAGTTTGATTCATAGGGTTACACATAATAATAGGTGGGGAGTCATTCAAAGCTAGAGACGATGAAGTCACGACCTGGAAACCAATGCCAACCTGTTAAAATGAATAAAAAATCATTGACAATACGTTGAACAGTTTCGAAAGCATGTCTTACGCGTAGAATAGCAAATGCATAAGACAGTACTAATTTAGAATCATGATTACATTTCTGATTAAAATCTTCTACATTCCAAACTGAATATTAGTTACATTACACAGAAATAAAAATAGTAGACTAATTTTTGAAACTATTCTTTTACCATACAGTTATACCAAATTTAGAAAAATTTAGCTTAAAAACAATGTACATTGGGGTTTATATTTAGTAGAACAAAAATGAATGTGACACTATACAACTTAATACTACATTCTTAAGTAAATAATCATCACTCAGTGATTAATAATGATGTGAATGAATATGATACAACTTTAAAATGTTGCTTCAATTAGAGTAAACTAAACGTGATATTATAACCAACTAACCAAAACTGTACAGCAAAATACTTACCAATGAATCTGTACTGGGTTCGATTGTTTCAATTGAATCTGAAGATGGGAGCTTACGTTTCTTAGCAGGACTTTCTGACAAATCTGTATCTTCGTATGTTGAAACACTTGAATCACTACTGGTCGAATCCATTCCCGGTGAACGGGGACGTCTAACACCAACCAAAACAGGCAAGAATGAGTTAGACGTTGGAGATGTAAGTGATCCCTAAAAAATAAAGACAGTTTGTAATTAGGATGATCATACAATTCTCCATGAACCAATGTTATTTTGTCTGATAATAGATTAAAGTATATTGTCTAACTTAATCGCAGGTTAATGATTAATGAAATTATAAATAAAGATGGAAAACTCATGTTCCTCTACCTGTAAGCATATCACTGTTTTGCCTTTGAATTATGATGATGGTTTACTTACTAATAGCTTTCTGAGCAACCACGTAGCTTATGAATGCTATACTGAAATTATTGGAACTACTGAAACACGAGCAATGCTACAGGCCGCATTGATATCCTTGGAAACAGTGATGAAATAACGTACTAGGAAATCAAGTTAATAAAAAAGAGAATTTTTTATAAGGAGAATAACGGGAACATCTTTTAAGGAAATATAGAGAGAAAAATACAGAATTGAAAGTTTCACAAAACAAGTGACAAAATGGTACAATTATAAACTACCATGGGAGATTTCAGTATCATTAATGTGGACATTTTGATATGAATGGTGAAATTTTCAGAGTACAAACGAAACAAAGAAGTCAGATATTTTCAAAATAGGTGATGTGATACACCATAAGTAAATGCTTCTTGAGTTCTGCGGCCAGAAATCAGAAATAAAAAGACGAATAAAACTAAACAAGTCAACAAATTAGATTATTTAAGGCAAGTTACTTAAGGGAGGCATAAAACACTAACTGATGAACGGAAGTAACTTTGCTAACCATATCTAGAAAAGCCAAGATAATTGATACGATAAAGTATAGTAAAATGTACAATATTTTGTGAATATATATCGCTATCTCTTCTTACCTCCTCCTCCTTAATCACTTTAATAGTCATTAAGAAGACTATCCAGTGCCGATACTTGGGTTATGCCTACAAAGTAGTTGGATATTTATCGTAATGTTATTTCAAAGTTTTAAGCAGCCAGTGTTACAAAACGATGAATTCAAGGAAATCAAGATGTTTGTTTTCCCCTTTTTAGTTGTTTTTTTAATTAAACAACAATACTGCTACAAGACAGATTACAAAATATCTCTCAATAATACAAGAATTAGATATGAAAATTTGAATTACCTGATGACTCAGTTCCTCTACAGACGCTACACAACTCAGATGAGCAGATGGGTCACTTGTAGATTTTGGAGACCCGTTGTGCAACGATACAGATGTTGCGGAGCTAGAAACGTCGGAATTTAAATTTTGTACAAATGCTTCAAGTTGCCCGATGGGTCTCAGAACCTGACAGGTAGGAAAATCATTTTCGCTTCCCGTTGTATCGAGCTACCAAGCCAAAGCAAAATTGTATAGTTTACTACACAGCACAGAAGAATTCAGATAAGAAATTTGCAAAGCCATGGTCAAGAGAATGTTCAAATCAATAGACTAGAAGGTTTTAATTTGTTGTATTAAATTAAAATTCAATCATTTCCACAACACTCAATTACAATCAATATTAGCTTACCAGTGGCGACTTTCTGAAGGTAACTCCAAAAATTCTGGTAAGAAAATGTGAACAGTGGGATTCAACTATGTCGGGTGTGAAGCAGTTACCCATTAATTGAAACAGATAAGGCTAAGCAAATATATCTCAAATAGACTGAGTTAGAAACATCAACCGTTAGATGTTAGTTCAGTAGTTTAATGGTTGAGTGTTTGCCGAGAAGTCTGAAGGTTCTGGATTCGAGTTCCTTTTGGAGTGGCATAAGAGCCCAGAACTAGGACGAATAAAGCCCGCCAGTGTATCCTGGTTTCCAGTGGCTGTTTAACTCACGTCAATTCCTGACATCAAACTAAAATCCAACAATCTCCACAACACCCAATTACTTGTTGTTTGCTTATGTGAGAATTCCAAAGCTTTAGGCTTCCTAATTATTTTCTAACTTCACTGTGACAAGAACTAAGTGGAAACAAGTAAACTGAGCTTAAACTGTGTAGAATGCATAAAGAAATATTATCTCTAAAATTAATACCATCCACAACTTCCCAGTAGTAAGATCTTTTCTATCAATAAAACACCTTAAGCCTTATAAAGCAGTAAAAGCGATTAGATCACTTAAGGGTTTCACGTTAACAATTCGCGTAGGAAAACAATAAGTTGAATAAAATTCCACGTTGATGAAACCAGATGCATACATTTAATATAATGCGACAAAGTAGTTAAAAACACATGTTTTCAAATTAACTACACAAGTATTTTCACACAAATTATTTGGTAACTCACCTCTAATCCTCTCGAAGGCGATTCGTCTTGGTTTACATTAGAAACTGAAGGCTTATTACCGCCACAAGATATTTCGTTTAATTTATTATCACACTGAGAAACTACGACTTCTAATGTTTTAGAGTTCATGGTTGATATTTTATTTGCTTCATTCCACGGGAGAGAATCATCCTGAATTTGATCTTGCACAACTGAAGAAGTTACATGAGAAGTGTCTGATGCAGGTTTTTCTTGTAGGCTAGATTCCAAAGGTAGAGTATGTATACATTCAGACGATTCAGAGCGAAAATTGGATGCGACAGACGCTAAGTGATCAGCATTAGCCTGAGTATTAGAATTAACATGTTTGTTTTCTGACGCGTGATTAAGTTGTTCATAATCTTCCTCATCATTATTTGAGTATGCAGAGAGGAGGCTACCACACAAACCCTATAAGGAAAGGAAATTCTATTATGTTTTTTGATAACACTATCACAATATTTCCAGATTTCAGCATAGGAAATTGACATTTAATCAGTTAAATTTACATTCATAACTTCAATCTAGCTCACTTCTGAGTATAATAGGTACATGCAGACAAATTTCACAGACCTAAATACATAATCAGATTCGAAAACTAGCCATGTGGAAAGTAAATTTATGCTAAAAAGTAGCACGTAAATCACAAACTTACACTAAGCAAAGGAGCATTCGTTAAAGATTGGTCAGTCACTCGACCTTTTGAAACAGAAGTACGAAACGGCATTGGTGGAGTGTGAGGAAGATTTAATGCATTTTGTGCTTTGAATAGCCACGAATTTGCACAAGAGCTGTTTATTAATGGAGTTGAGTTCATGCGGTGATTAGTTTTTGGTGAATGTCGCTCGTCACTTGAATTATTACTGATATCCTCACCTTCATCATCTTCTTCAGTAACCTCCTCATCAGAGGACTTGGAAATATGGTGTACTTGTGAATTGTCAGATGGGGAGCTAGGTGGTGAAGTGATGGAACTGTCCATTATTAATCCACAGTCATCCAAACCAGCACGGCTTGGAAACCTAGGATCTTCTTGATGGATTTTACTGAAAAGAATCAATATTAGCTTAAACACATATTTGACATTATACGCATAGGTAGTAATACTTAAACTTCGATTTTGAAAAGCTATCAGTTAAGAATCACAGCAAAGTAAAAGATAAAGAAAGCTTCCAAGTGGACGATAACATTCGTTGTGTAGTACGAATTCCCCTTTCACAGCACTAAGGCAACAAATTACGACATTTTTTTATTGACTTGAAAGCAGAAAATACACTCACTTAAGTGAGATTCAATGGGTGTTAGCTAGTAAGGCCTGCTGACCTATTTGACAGAGTTCGCACATTAAAAGCCCCAGTATATAGTATGGAGTGTGGTTTTAGGAAAACTGGAGTAGAGCGTCGTGGAATCGAATCAGTAATGGCACGTGTGGGAGAAGTGGAAGGTGGGGGACTGAGATACAAGTAGGGGAGCTAATAAGAGGAGTAGGGATATGACTGTAAACGAAGTGAACTCGAGTGTTGTTAGAGGCATGAGGGCGGTTATCATCTTTCATGGAAGGGTTCGTCTTCTTGATGCGCCTGAAAAGCTAATTGGGTCAAGGTTGGTCTTAAAGGCCTGTGAACGTGACCGCACTGCCCAAGGACGGTCACACATGGTCTTTTCGAGAGAGATTTTAGTCGGATTTGTTCTGTACTTGTTAAAACTTTATCGTCGGTGACAGAAATCCGTGGAGTAAACTGAGGTGCGTATTTCTAGGGTCAACCTTTTCTAACCCCACTCGTCCTTTGTGAAAAGGAAGCGTCGTTGCCATGCTGGTTGTCCGAGGGAAACATTTTTCTACCGTCACGCCTTTGAAAAGTCGGGAGCACAACTAGGTAATCCGATTTTACGATTGCTACTTTTAGCCTCACCTCTCTTTAACCGACCTGCGAGGCATGGTAGGATCTGAAGAAACGAATCTTCTAGCCAGTATAGCCCGACCATTGCGTCAAGGTAACAGTAACGGTCTGATAATCATTTAAGCAAAATAACATGAATTCATGTTGCAAAATAATTATAAATCTAACCATGCCATAATTACGGAAAATAGCCAATCAACTCATATTCTCGATAATTTTATCTCGCTGCGTTGGTGTAATATAGCAACAATAGTCGATGCACACCTGTGTGGGGTCTCACGTTGCATAAGATCGGCTCATACATTTAATGTATACACTACAGAAATTTTGGGCTAAATGGATCTGGATTTTACGTTGAACTAAATATTAACTATATGTTTATCCAAAATGATTAATGATATCCTGGTGTAAATTTCAGAATAATATATACTTTAATTTCAAGTTTTTTACAAGCTCCACTTCACTGTGAAAACTTGAGTAAGGATAAATGCGCGTCCTGATGAAAAGTAACTTCATTCGAATGTACGACATACTTAAAACATCCATATCACTTTGATGTCAAATGTTCAGTGTTCGAAGGAGCGGAGGGGAAATGAAGTTGCTACAAAACATTACTATTACTATTATCATAGAGCCTGAAGTAAATGTGTATCAATTCAAGTTGCTATATCACATCAGTAAAACGAGATAAACTTATCAAAACAAGTACCAAATGTAATAGAAGTTATTGTAGCACAAGTGGCAGAAAGGCAAATTAGATATAGAATATATATGATTCGAAAACGAACTGATTCACTGAATAAAAGGTTGAAAATTATTCTAAAACTCAGGACCAGAGGAAAGCTAAACAGTAAATGTATCCGCAGCACTGCAACCTATTTTGGTTTATCTGTTTCTAGCTTTCTTACAACTTACTTCTATGAAAGCAAACATATCACATTGAGATAGGGAATGGTTTGGTACACGTACTACTTGTCATAACCAGCCGAGTCGATAAAGATTTAAAATTTTATCAACTAACAATAGCTGCTACCCTCACGTAATGATTTAGCTTGCTTATTGTAGTAATCTAATCGAGTCATACCGGTAGAAAGACAGTCTTATAAACCCTACTACATCAGGAATATTCGCTAGTATTGAGACCAAAAGCAGTCTAGAGACAATGTTGAATGTGCAAAGATGTGACGATAGCGTTTTTTTACATCAGATAACTGGCATCTTCAGCAACGGTGGGTTCTAACAACAGGAGTTAGGAAAGGTCGATTCTAAAAATAATAGACCTCATTTTATCAACAGAGTTTTAATGCTGAGACCATGCTCTTAAAAGTACTGGGCTAATACATCATGAACTGTTTTTGTGGGACAGGCTCATGAAAAGTTAAAACTCCCTAGACACTATTAACAACATTTGAGATGAGCTTGTTCACGAGTTAACTGCTTTTCACTTCCTGATATTCTTTCTGTCCATAATATGGACCCTTCATCTATTTTCAAGAGCGCTACCTGTGCTTACAATTTGAGTTCACAAAGTATTATTTGTGGTCCTCTGAAGCTATGTCCAAACTATGTATCAGAGCGTCCAGTGTTTAAACATTAGGTAAAATCGGAAAAATCCACTCATTAGATAAGATCCTAGAATATAGCACTATCGAATATATGCTGGATTACTGAACCCCGCATACACAGTCAAAACATGGTTCTTCATTTGATCTCAATAAAATTTACCTTTTACTTATCACTAAACTTGACTACAACTTTTTATATCCTTACTGATGTAGGTATACTACCAAGTCAAAGAGCAGAACGGACTTACATTAAACTGGACTTCGGTGGATAGTTGCTTGGGTGCTGCATTACATACTACTCCCGGAACAAATGATTCAGATGATAGGTAAAGTACTTCACAAGAAAACTCAACTGGTTCGCCCTAGCTAATCTCCAGTTACCGACTATCTTCAAACAACCTAAATAGGAGATCAATACAAGGTTACTCAATCCTTGCCGGAGTTGAAAAGACCCAAGGCAGTCCAAGGTTAGAGAGTGCTATGGGACCTGATAGATTAGCCTCAGATACCCTTGAAGATGGTGGTTTAATTTTGGTTATCGGGCTGATTGATGTATTAGCTAGAGCTTAGGAACTGAACGTAATTTCATCTGATTGGTCTGTGACATTTGCAGGAGTCCGTCTTACTAATGTAGTATCTAGAATATTAGTAGCAGTAACTAAGGCTTGTGAACAAAACTGAAAAAACTGGGCTGGTTACCAACTTAGGCATGGATGTATCAACTAAATAAATATTCGTCAGATTTTAAAACAAGCATACATACTAATAAACAACGATATTTCCTGATTTTAAAGCAGCATGTGTGCTTGTGATTGCTCTAGTGGGAAACTATCGGTCACGTTAGGGTTTACTGTAAATTATTATTGAAATAAGTAGCTATGATATTTACTTATCTACCTAGAGAAGTTCTGTTCAGCGAAGGCTATAACAAAATTCCATCAACTGAGTGCCATGTGCAGCAATGCAAGCATGTTTCGGATGTTCCTCACTCACCCACAAGAAGAGAAAACGGTCTTTTTCAACACCTACTCTAATAATACAGTGACCACATTACTTATCTCTGGAATTGCATTGGCTCTGGTGGGTTAATGTCGGACGAAATCTCGGCACAGATGCATAAAGCTCGATTGGTGTTTTCCAACTCTCCTGAATCGCAGTGTACGCCAAATGTCTCCAAATCAAATTACGAGTATGTTGTGCAACAGACTGCCGTTTACTGTATGGTTGTGAAACGTGACACTTAAAAGTACTTCGACACTTTCAGATTAGTAGTATTTGATGCCTTCCTAACATTGTGTATGTTGAGATCACTAAGTAATGGTGCAGATGCGAGTAGCCCACTAAGTTCAAAGACGTCACTCAATGGCCTCCCCCCATAAGTCAAATATATTTTAAAATCACCATCAGTAGAAAGCAGAGTCAGACAATAAATGCATACCAACGAGTTCCAATAAAGTAGGTAATCAAAACACTAATTAACTAGTGCCGTTTTAAATTCGTCACCCAAAAAACACAACTAAGACTCCGTTTTCTGTCTTTTGGTCGTTATTAAGAACGGTAAATAGTATTTTTACGATGATCTGGTGTGGACTATTTTAGAGATCGGTTCCAATTAGTCTAGTCACTTAGTGGATGTCATTGAAATAATAGGGAATGAGAGGCGGTTATTTTGTAGCTAGGGCTAAATTATTCACTTTGGGACAGTGACTTGAGGCAAAAAACTCTCAAACACTAAGCTATAGGTAATATGTTTACAGGTTGAATTTTATAAGACGAAAGTCCCGTGAAGAGTAAAGAAGAGAGATGGTGACGAAAGATCATGGGAAACTAGAAAAACAGTAGCCAATCCATTTCATTCCCAAGCCACTGGAAAACCTGTAAGTCAATATATAATTTAACATGTTGAAATCGTCTACCAATAAAACTATGACAACATTAAGTGGTGAAGCATTAAAATAGTATAGGCCCGGAGTAATAAAAATAAACTTATGCGCAGACCTCTCGTGTAATAGTCTGGGCAGTTACCATGCTGTTTTATTGAGACTACATTTTAACATATCAGCTTACTTTCCGTAAGGATCTACTGTAGATACCACCATACAAACCTAGAGCAAATGAACTGAATAAATATGTAATACCTTTTCGAGTCCTCGAAGAAACTTATCCACTCTTTGGTAGTGATGAGTAGGACTATCAAAAAGCTCACATATTCTCTGAATAGTGAAAGGTATTCTAATAACGTAATTTTTTATACGAACAACTTACCCATCAAGCTTTTTGAGAGTATTAAAAACTCGCTGTCTAAGTTCACTAAGGTGGGGTGGAGTAGGAACATGTGAATAATCTAGAGAACTTCCTTCCGATATAAATGAATCGACTACTTTGTTGTACTTATGTAGTAGCAACGGTTTTACATATATCCACGGAAGCCTAATAGGACCAAATAAAAAGCGGTGAGTTTACCTCGTCTGTCCATTTCTAGCGATCTGTTTGATGTAGTCCTCAAGAATAGGTGGTATAGATATCGGTTTTTCTTGTTCAAAACCTGCGAGTCAAAAATTTAGAAGGTAGGAACCATACATTTTAATGCACAAAGAATGCTCTCCCCATTTTCCATTGGGAGGAGCGTCATGAGTCAAACGTCCGCGGCAGTTGTTCGAACTTCAAACGACGCTTCGTAAAACTATGAAATGAACTTGCAGTAAGTTTGTGATGTCCTGATAGCATGATGTCCGTTAAATTTGTTTACTGATTAATGTAGTATGGTTTCTGCGTCGTGTTATGCGTCCAGTTAATATCAGGTTGTGGCTCACATTATTTACTAACTATGATTTTTGAATCTTTTCCTGTCTGTTTGTTAAATTAATAGTTTTACGGTTGCTATGTTAAAGTCATTGTACACTTTTTCTCATCGAATTTTGTACAGTTACAAAATTTAACCCTTTTCTCTATGTAGTATTTAGCGACAAATAATTTTTTTAGATAAGTAGTTGCATAGGCTCTCATCATTGACGCTGACCATGCTTGTTTTAGTGGACGGGACTAGCAAAAGGCGCTTGGTCACGTATCACTATCGTATCGAAACTGGACACTACGTGGTGAGCAACTTCTACTCTAGTCAGCCAGTATATGTGTTTCCATCTTGTTAACTCCCTACTCACAGTCAAATATTCGTTCTCCATTCACTAATGCCTTCTAATTTGTTCCTATTCGTACGTGTGGGACTAAAAGTTAAAAGCTGCTTTAGTTATACTACAGGCTTGACTTAAACATATACAGGGTGTACTTTAGGTGTCTTGGATTTCTACCTTGACTGCATTTGTCGTGAGTCGCTAATTGCCATATGTTACCTTGTTTCCTACTAAGCACTATTGTGGTGCTAATTTTTTTCACGTAAACTTTTACACCTCACTCTCTGCGGCACATAAGATTGCTGATATTGCTTGCATTTTTCAAACGCTACCTATAAAAATATGGAAACAAGTTGCTTAAGACTAATTATTCTCTGCTATCAGAGCATTTTTAAGTTTCTATGACTGTTTTGTTGAATCTTGTCAAGGTGACTAAGAGCACTCCAGAGAGGTACCACAATATTTACGAAATTAGGAAAAATACTATCGCAAACTGTGTAACAAAGATAATTGATCAAAAGAAAACATTAATACCGTTTTATTTATGCTTACAGTACAGATGGCGTCTGCATTTATAACGAAGTCACGTGGCCATTAATTGTTCCCTTTTTCTTCAAATTCGAGTTTAAGTAGTGAAAGGATACTCTTGGTTATGGAGAACAGGATGCATACTGTGCCTTTACGAGAACCAAAATGCAAAATTTTAACTAATAACAAGAGTAGCCAAGACGTTCTTTTTATACTATTGCCCTTTAGTACCTGCAGACAACAAATAGACATCGAACTCTCCTTTGAAAATTCATAAAAAGGTTCAGTTATTCCCTGTGAAGGTAAAAAATTTCCATAGTTTGCTGATTTTGACAATAACGAGGTTAGCGTTTATTTTTATACAACCTATTTCTTGGTCTATCCTGAAAGAGCATTCTTTTAGGTTTGCCATAAGAACTTATCATATATTAAGTCAAAAAAGATAGAAAAGATTAAGAAATAAACATGCATAGTAGGGCAAAAATAAAATTAATCGATATAGGTTAAACTCTGCCCCGACAATCCAACTTCACCAGCAAAACGCGTAATAAGCTATTCCTATAGAATCCAGTTATTGTATGAAAATTTCTAGGTATATGTAAAAAAAGCCAGTTTTTAGCAATAATTACTAATAAAACATCCGAATACCCTAGTATGCTAATATGTAGACATCTGACAGCAGTACACATGAAAAACAATGATCAGTCACTTTAGCCTTACATTAAATGAGTCACCAAAACATTTTTAACCATGTCAATATGTCCTATCGTGACGGCAAATTAATTTGATAAAAAAATCACCTATCTCTAGATCATAATAATGCACAGCAGCACGTAAGGAGGAACCATGTTCTACCTATATTCTAAATACCTAAGTTATACCCAACATGAACCGGATCGATAACCACCTTTGGGGCTGACATACAGTCTCTAGGCAATTAGAAGAAGTAAGATAAATACTTAGGCTCACATAATTATCTTAACGCTTTAAAGCCTTATAGCAATGCGTTCACACTTCAACAGTGTTCGATAACATAAGATTTCAGACATACCTCTGATTATTCTAGCTAAGCCCATTCCCCAACAACTGTGGACATACTCTATACAATTCACACTTATTTTTGTACCTTTTAAGGAAAAGTAATCAAATACATACACGATGCCCGGAAAGATTTGACGTTTACCGGTCAATACACGATAATGATGAAATTTAGATTCAGCCAAGAGTGATGTGCATTCATTTTAATTTATTTCGCTGTGATTATCGAGTACTTCATGCGCTTCAAAATGAGGCGTTTATGAACATTATTTACGTTTTGCTTGTGTTCACCAGAAAAAGTGACAATTGGAAGTGTCTTTTGCAATATATCCACGCCTCTAATGAAATCGTTACTATCACGCACTTGATTCCGTTCTTATGGTGGTGTTAGCAACCTCGTACATTAGATGCTTGTAATCATGTTAGCTTCTGTTAGTCATAGGTTTTATCTCTGGAACTAATTAACTCGATATGAACATCATCCCGAAGAACTAAATTTGGCCGAAAAACAAGATATGGGTTGATCGAACAGAGACACTAATATTTTCGGTTCTTAAATAATCCATATGACGACTATTTTTACCAATATTATTTGCCATACCTCTTCATGACACGGTCTTTCTGATGCACTTGTCCATAAATCGCTCATAACATTTCTATAAACAAGATTTGGATGAAAGCTAAATTTGGATAATAATAATACCTATAGTTCGAAAAATTTCAGTTGAGGACATCCAGTTATACTTGATTGATTTTTAAAGGAATCGTGGAACAATCCCTAGAATGACTTGGGACCGATGAACCAAGAGCCAAACGTACGTTATAACGGGTCTCATTAATATGGCTTATTCTCTTAAGGTTGTCAATGAATGGCCCCTGTAACAGTGAGTAAGTTTGACTCTCGTTACTCGGTTTCTGAGACAATCTCCGTTTTTCCCCGCGATATACTGCCTCTACACCATCGAAACACGACTCTGTCGATATCCCTCATGATCATCCTTTACCTGACGGCGTCATCATTCACAAGTTGAAACACTTCACTGGCAGTCACATATGGCTTTCCAAACCTCTTCCTGGTCTCGGTGTAACCTGACAAATAAAACAGTTCAACCGAACTAGCAACAGATATCATACATCCCTTTCCTAGATGTATCAACTTAATCTTGTGGGTAACACTGAGATCTGATAAACAGCGACTAGGGCCTGTAGGAAACTTCAGTAATCGTCATGGTTTCTATAACAGCACTCGAAAACATATTTAAGAACTTCAGGTAAGAGTCGTTACACATATATTTCATGATTCTGTAGCATATTCACATCAGATTTATCTATTATGTCAATGCATACAATACCATTGAAATCATCTACACTAAAACATCACAGTATACTGATAACGCTTCTCCCACGTTTCCCTACAGACCCAAGCAAATAATCTCTGTTCAAACCAAAACATAGTATTCTAGCATCCAAACAGTAACAAGGATTTTCGGGCCCAATCAAACAGCTATTTGGCCCGGGCAATTCCCAGTTCTAATAACAAAAACCAACGTGTGAAGTTTAAAAACCGATAAATAAGCTCCACTTTCGAAAGTAGATTGGTTACTTTTCTGGTGTACAAGAATGATGACCAATACATGTGGAAGTCATCTACAGTCAGCAACGAGTAACAACCCGACCAAACAGCATCCGATATTGTCATTGTACCAGCTCATTTGACAGCAGACCTGCGTCTTATCTGGTCCTTTGGAGAAAAGGGTTAACTGTGCAAGTCCATCATCCTGTTGTTTTTAATGAAACCGCTCCTCCTGCTGTTTAAGTTTCGTCGATACTTCAATTAATGGATCCTTAAAACTCGGGTAAATGTAATAAGTGTGGTGCTAGTGTCTTCGGTAATTAGAGCATATTGTGTGTCTGGCAAAAAAAATGAAGGTTGAATGAAATCCTCTAAGAAGATCAGTTATTGACTGTAGCAGATATACACAGCATGAAATACATCAACAACAGCAATTTTTCATGCCCAGGATTCTGTTTAGCTTTTGAAAAATCTGGTTGTGGAAACGAAGTTTGTCCGGCCAGACGATCATCTGATGCTTCTAAGGTTATATGGAGACCCGGAAAATTAATTTTCAGTACTCCTAAAACGCATTTCGAGGGATCGTATGACCCAACTGTATTGATGAAAGAGCTGGAACAAAACATGTAGATGTTAGAGATGCTCAAACATATTATTGCTGGCAATTAAAACACTAACAATCGCCATCCATTATATCTCTGTCTTTTCCCACTCAGCTCTGTCATTTATCTGGTGGTCCTGAATAACGGTATGAATCCTAGTTAAAATCTGACTAGTTGGTTAACTGACTATTTGGTGTATCATGATAAATTCATCTCAATCATTATTTAGTCCCCTCTATCCATTCTGTTTTCCCTATTCCTCGTCTCTAGATGTTTAATTGAGAACTGAACTGAACACAAACCCATCTTCTACAAGGAATAATATGGAAAACTGACCTTTTTCTCCCGAACTCACTATACTTCTGCGGATAGGGTTGGCTTTTAAAAGCCGTGTTCATGAAGCAGCATTTCCCGGTCTTTAAACAATATAACTCTGTCTGCCGTTATATCCCCTTCCATACATACTACAGTCTGTAGGTACAGTTTCGTTGATCTCTATAATTTGGCATTTCATATTCTGTAACTTTTAATTACTGCACCTATATGTGTATAAGCCTTTTCATTTCTGATCACCATCTGAACACCCAGATGCCTCACTAAGTTATTATGCACTTAAACCTCGAACTAGTGAATTCAGCCAATGGTTAGTTTACTTGGTTCTCCTTTGCTTTACATATTAGATATGGCTTTTCTTAGCGTAGATTTTCCTTGTGATCTCTTTTAGCCTTCGAAAATTTTATACAATGTGCTATGACTTATAACTGATTTTAGCCGCAACATTTAGATAACCTTCGTTGATTTCAGATTTCTCGTTCGTGGAATGCTTTACATTCAATTTCAACCTTCTGAGCTTGTACTGTATCAGTAGACTAGTTAGTTCTACTTTAAACTGAATGTGAGCACTTAGGGAAACTAATTGATAACCTGTGATTCATAAATACAGTTTTCGCTAAAATCGAACATGTGCATGTCCCAGGATTTTGCATTCGTTGTTGATTAAGTAGTCAAATATAATTTTTTGAAGTTTAGGATTATTAATGATGTTAGTAGTCATTTTTTTAAAACTCTGTCGTGACAGTACGTAAAAATGTACGTCTAATGTGAACCCCTAAGAGCTGTAAAGTAATTTATTTGCTATATCTATCATTATTTTGATAACGCTCGATTCCCGTTGATTACTAATAACTTGATTCCCTATCACTATTTATTTCTCGCAATATTATCACCAGTTGATAGTGTAGGCTGAGGTCAACAATATATCATAAATTACGGTACCGCTTTAGCAAACTACTGTGCTAATTGTAAATGTTTACAATCATGATTAAAATATTGACCGAGCTCTGTCTACCAAGAGAATAAAAAAAACAACCCTACTTTGTGACTACTGAAAATATATCGTATGAAGGGGCTACTTATCAAGTTGACATTTACTTGTTTGAACGTTACAAATAAGATCGTCTACAAACAATATCAGTCTATTCTTTGTATTGCTACTACCGTTATATGGACAAAAATGAGAAACTTTTAAAATAGTTTATTCATGCAAAATGATTATGTGTAATTTATTGCAACCAAATAGAATTATAAAAAATAGCCTTCTCGACGAAATCCTAATGATGGATTTTTGTAAGTTTACATAAGCGATACAAAATTCTCACCTTGTTCTTGAGAATAATTTCACAAAAAATCATAGTAGAAAATTTGCTTAATTTCCAAAGTAATACCATCCTAGTTTGAATAATCAGTTGACATACAAATATGACATAAAGTTATTAATAATAATAATAATAGCAGCTGTAAGATCATTTTCGATGGTTTTGTGTAAAAATCCCTCCCAGTAGCATTTTTTCTGTTGTAATTCGTTGTTTTGTGCTCAAAAGTAAATTACTTCTTAATGCGTTTAGTTGTACATTTTAGTCATCTTTTGTTTCTGAATGAGATAGTTTCTATTTATTTTCATTGAAACATTTGTTTTTCCTTGAGTTTATGTTAGATTTCTGTTATTCATATGGACTTTATTTATTTTGTTTTACTGAACATTTCGGATTTGGTGGCTACCATATTGGTTCGTTCCCCGTCTTGTTAGTATTGCTTGATTTGACTGGGTTTGTGCGTTTTCTGTTTGTGGGTTGATGCAAACTTTAAGAAACTGAAATATTGTGTTACAACAAATGTATGCCTTACTTTCGGGACAAGCAATACGCAACCTATTCTCAAGAATAGAATAATATTTTTGTTTATTCCTTGAAACTGAATTAATTATTCCAATTTCGGAATAAATTTTGATTGGATAACTGGAGGTGACATTTTTTCAGAACCGTTTCTTACCCAATCGGTTGTCTTGAATTTCAATTGGGCATGAATACGCGTATCTAAACCAACCTTGATAGTTATTCTTCAATCCAAACAACCTAAGTTTGGATCCTACAGTAGCCTTATTCAGTAGTATGTTTAGTGCAATTTTAATTTTCAGCAGAGTCTCAACAAGTTATTCCTTCACCATGTGTACATCTGAAGGTGATACATATATACAATGTCAACAAATAAATATAACAAATGCAATATGTGTTTCTGTGTAAAAATTTAGATTACGGCGACATAAGATCAGGGGTCTTTGTATTACATAATAGTACGTATTTTATGAACACAGATTTCTAATTAGATTGGCTCTGACAAATTTTTCATAACATAGAACAAAAAACCTAATTTGATATTAGCAAAACATGCGAAGACAAATATAGATTAAAAGTAAAATTTACTCCAAGATAAGTAACATTCAACGTATTCTTAATTGTAGAGTATCCAATTCTACAAACATTGTGCAAATTAACAAGGTTATTTAGGTCTTTTTCACGCCTTAGACTGAAATTAATTGTTTGACATTTGGAAGGACTAAGTTGAAAACCATTCAGACTAGACCATCATTAGACATTCGCTAGGAAACAATTAATTTCATAACAATTTAAAGGAGAAGAAACAGGCAAACAAATAGTAAGATCGTCTGCTTACTTAACAAAGGCACTTTTCTTAGAAAAGGTCAGGTTATTTAAGAAAAATAAAGAAAGAGAAAAGAAAAAACAGAGCCTTGAGGCACATCAACTTCTGTGTATAGGTGAGTCGAGCACTTCCATTTTTTACAATATGTTATTCTTTTCCAGAGAAATAGGAATACAGCCAGTTGGTTATCCACCTTCAAACACAAATGGCCTCCAATCACAGTACATTCTGTTTACCCTAGTGCATAATTTCTTCAGCAGGCACTCCTGTAGCTAGGAGTATAGAGACTCTGTAAAGTCTATTACTACTGCCTCATGAATTAGAAGATTATGAAGTACAGTGTCAAACGCTTGTGTGAAATCCAGAAATACTGTATGAACCTAGGTGTTGGTGTCCCGACAGGTCATTCAGTCACTCCAGGCCAGAAGGATGTTTGTGTTACAAGAGTTGTTTTGTCGGAAGCCATAATTTTCTGTGTGTAGTAGATTGCGATTGTGGGCGCATTCCTGCGCTTAAAATCTATAGTGCTTTTCAATACCTTTAATAATATTGAGGGCATTCCTACTAATATACAAACAGTGGGGTCCCTGCTATCCCCTCCTTTGTAAACCAGCAATACAATTACCTGCGTCCATTCTTTAGGCAATTTCTTTCATTGTAACGAGTGTTGAAAAAGGTTAATGATTGGGTGGCCGAGTGATTTGATACATCACGTTGATACCCCAGCCTTTGTGTAGTCGCAGGCCTGCGACTTAGTAAGCTATAACTTCTTTGGTTTTCCAAAAACTAACCCCGGTTTATCTCGATGCACCCGATTCCTGTTCTGCTGCCTCGTCCTTAGTGGGGGGCTTCTCATGTGAACCTATGATAGTTAGAATGTTCGGGTTGGTAATCGACTTTCAGGCCCTAAACCTGTAAAGTTGTCTCAGATTCGCTTGAAAATTCCTAGTTATGTGAGCTTGGTTAGCCAGAGGCTTCTTATAAGCAGATTTTTATCTAATGGGATTAAAGCTCCACTGCTTGCTTGGCTAAACTCTTACCTCGACGATCGATATCGAATTGTTGAAATTAACTCCTCACTGTTGAAGACCGAACCGGTTACAAGTAGCGTTATACAATGAAGTGCTTTACATCAACTGTTCTTTGTACCTTACACAAACGATATATACAAGTGCTTCATTATCAGTAAACTTTTTCTATGCGCAATAAATTGTGGTGGCGTCGGCCACAACCTTCGACTGTATATGATCTCGTCAGTCGACAAGTCGGAGTGAAATTGTCAGCCTTCAGGCGCAAGTTACACAACTTATTCTTCCGTATAAACTCTATTCTTTCATCAATATTTTTATTGTTAAACATTGAACATTGATACAAAAAATAATTTTTATATCACAGCAAGCATGACAGACCAAAATACTTGCGTCTCTGAGGTGATACAATGTTGCCTCCACTTGTACTGGCGTACGATATCCTAATCTTACTACGGTCCGTGTTAACAATCATTCTCAGATTTACAAGATCCTTGATATCCTGTCTCGTCGTAGTCTTGCTGACGAGGAACTGGTATCCGGTATCTGCACTATCAGCTTTGTTCCTTAACAAAGTCTGTTAGACCACTAAACAAGAGTTACCGTCCACCTTTGATAATTGTACACACATTCTTCACCCATGCGTGCTGTGTATAAATAAGTAGGTTCAGGACCATACTACAAGTGGTTCTCTTGGAATTCAAGTCAGAAATGTAATTCATATACCTAAGCGTCAAGTCAAAAACTTGCATCTCTGTCAACAGCTTTCTAAATTTCTTCATATGATTTCCCCGAATACTAGAAATTGCTCCCATCTTATCGATAAGCCCATAGGCTACTACGTGCTTCTGTCTAGACATTTCCTCCAAGAGCTCTAACGCCACATGGTAACCAGCTTCAGGTTCTAATAAAGTGTAATGGCGTATGATAGACTTAGCTTCTCCGTCGCAATATTGAATTAAGTAACTTAACTTAGCCACATACCTAATGTTTTAATTACCAATACATTCTTCGAAATTCCTGGCGAAGCTCGAATAGTGTACAGGACTGCCCGTCGAATCTTATTATTTATCTTTTAGGCAAGTCTAAAATTTTCGATATTACATCCGGTAAGTTAGTTCATAAATCGATCCCAGCTTCGTATGGAGTTTACTCTGCTTTTATAATTTATCAGATTATCAAGAAGATTCTGATAGAGACTTCCTTTCGTCTTCCGACGTAAGTTTTTCAACCCAATTTTCTTATCCAACAGAGTTACACGTAGTCTGGCTAGCTCTAACTCTAAAACAAGATTAATTTTACGCTCTTCCTGTTCTAATTGATCATTATTATGAGTATTTGATTCATGAGAAGACAATGCTGGCATTTCACAGAAGCTGTAAAACATTCCAGACGCCATCTTGCAATTTGAAGTTTCGATGAGAGCAGCATGGCCCTGAACTTTGTAGGGTGTGTCTAAACCTACAGATAATTTTTTGAGCACTTTCCGCAAAACTGTCGATTTAGAGTCTGGGCTTGACTTCAGTCAAAACAGAAAGGAGCAGGCATAAACCTATATTTGTCTCTAAAACATAAATTAACACAATTGGTACCATTGCATAATCAATACAGCCGGTCAAAAATGGAATAGAAATGCACATACAGAACAGTGATGAAAAATTCGTCAAATGTACGATTTTGATTATTATTCATGTTTATAGAAATAATAGTTCTATGATTGTTATTAAACAAGAATAGTCTATGCAAGCAGACTGAGTCCAAGTGGTGGACGTTTAAATGGATATCACTGATCGGGTTAATAATGAACATAATTAACATTATATAGCGATGATTATCGTGTTCTTTTACAAAGTATGTATCCCACCACTACCAGAATACTGTCCTTTATTGTCCTTGACGCTAGCATTAAGGATAAACCCAGATTGGCATCTTTCAGACATCACTTTACTCTTCTAACTCTTGGGAATAATTTTAGGCTAAACTATGAAACTAGGTGCGCTCAGTTAGGACTGAATACTCTACATAAGAGCCAGGTCAAATTAAATATAACGTTCTCCTACAAGATACTGAATAAATTAGTTTTTTAATAGTCTAATGAGGTTCAGCTGGCAGAACCTTTTCGCTACATCCTTCGCAATTCTGCTGCAAAAACAAAAATGCCACATTCTAAATCCACTCTTTGTATGAATTACTTTACAAACAAATTCCCAAAAATCTGAAACAATTCGCCGAAAACCATTCGTGAAACAGGCTTGCTTTTTTTTATCGATACAGCATATTGATAATTTCCTTTCCTATGATGCCGTACTGAAAATCTTCATATCAGCTGCTGTTTCTTATTCAATAGTGAAATAATGGGGACTCTGAGTGTGTAAATGCACTCGATTCTTACCCCAAACCTAGTTATACGCTAATGCTCTTTCTTTTAAACCCGTTTGAAAGCTTACGTGGTAAGTCGTGCATCTCAATGCCCGTCTAACACTAACTCTGACCATTCGTTTCGTCAATTCCAAGATACTGATATCGTCGTTTTGTCCTTGCTGTTTTTGTCTTCTTACTAGTTGTAGATAATGATGTATAAGAAAGTATTGAACTTAGTTGTTATTGTTGCTTATTTCTTTTCTATGTACTCGGATATGCTACCTACCTTAAGGATGTAGCAAACCGTGTCCCATGCGATCAACTCGAAAACTCTCGTCTTATTATGTCTCTGCAACTCCTCTAAATGTAAATATTCATACATATTACTTACTATAGATGGCCATGCGCTTACATGATATTGCTAGTAATAATAATTAAGAAATTGTGTTATATGACGTCTATTCGCTTGACCGACAATTTTATTCTTCATTGCCTTTAAAAACTATGAATTCGACGTTCCAATGCATTTATTAAGCCTTTCGTCTGCATGAATGATATACATTGACTTCGTTTCAACATCTTGAACAAACTTAGAATTCACTTTTATTGATTGTCAGAACACATTATTATTTTTCAAACATGTAAACCTTACTATTATAAGTTTTGCTCTTACTTATGCGGTTATTTCTTTGAGATTTCTGTTCATCAGTGTTTATTAATAAGACTATGCCTGTAAACTGGCGTGAATTCTGTAAGACATTCCAAAATTTATTATTAATATACAACATTAAACATACAAAGCATGAAAATAGTTATTTACTCTTGGGAAATTGAGTACTTATAAATGAAGAAATTCGGCTTTATTCGCAGCAAAGTAGGCCGTGTTAGTTACTTAATTATCAACGGCTAATTGTCAGTGAACCAGTATGATATAAATGAAAAAACGTTACAGTCCAGTTAAGCAAACGGAAGTGTCTATCGTGAATAACACGTAACAATAAAGGGGACACATAAATTTGAGATGTGAGTACAACATTAAGTGGTAGTCACGCCATGGGCGAATATGAACACACACTGATTCACTACAGAAACAGAAAACAACAAGATAGTACCAAATACAAAAGAATGTAGTTGTTCAATACAATGTACTGGAAGTAGTTGTGGCGAAAAATTACATTTAAATTTAACCGTGAAGTAAGATACGTGAACAAGTTTGCATTCGTGGCTACAATACATACTGACTTAAGACACTTCGGTTGCGGTGAATACCATGTGCATTATTTCATATATGTAGTATATAATGGAATGACCACGGGCATTTGAAGACAGAGACACCAGGTGTTTTTCTGAGGCGATTCAAAGCGATTACCGTGCAGGTTAGTTTGACGGATTAAAAGGTAAAGGTGGTGATTCCTGACACTTTGCTGATTAATTTAGAAAACGTAGCTTATGACAGCGTGGATGATACAGACAGTAGGGAGGGGTTGAAAGCTATAGTTTTGAGGCCGATCGCTGATTTCTGTACTATGGGGAGTCGGCTGGCTCTCTTTGTTTGCTAAAACTGTCAGAAAATAAAGAAAAAGAAAAATCATTCTTACCATTGCAATGAACCAAGGAAAAGCATACTACAGTCTAAAAGGTACATGCTCTAAATTGGTAATCATCCCCCGAATAGGCTTTCGAGTGTAACGTCTACAACAGATATGTTTAGTACTCCTGTACAACGACGATACCAGGGAAATAAGTTAAATATATGGTGAACCGCACGTGCGCGTAATTCTGGTGCATGTAACCCTAATGTGAAACAAATCCTACCATACTGTACACAAACGACTCCCTAACACATGAAATTTCTCTCCTGGACAATAAATCCATCACAAAGAAATTTTTTACGACATCTGTCACCGGCAACTCACTGACAGCCATCAGCCTCCTCCCAGGAAACCCCACCATCAAAATTTCAGGGAGCAGGACCCGAATCCTCCATCTGGTAAATAGCTGAGACGGAGGAATCAAGAATCAGGGCAATCTACGAATGATCCTTAAACTATCCAGGATTTGAGCTTATACTATGTTTATCACATAGCATCAATAAACCCCTAGCCATGCTTAAAGTGCTGTTGGACTTACACAAATAAGTTAGGAAGAATCCTACTAATCTTTCAAACTACAATAAGCAGAAAGTCCCTAAGAATAAGGGTTAGGTACGATAAACCATGGGTTAGAAAAGAGGCCAATAGGACGCTGCTTCCAATCAAGGGTTTTTCCTGGCCTTTAATGGATTTCCAGGAGATGCGTTACAGTATTCCAATCGCAAAGGCTCAAATAAAAGGGTTAGACAACTATATACGTCTACACAGCCTTTCACAGTTCTCTTTGAACATAAACAACAAAGAGAACACCAAGAGCATAAAAAGATTTTCATCGTTTATGGAAATTGTCCAGAGAAGGAGTTTCATTCCACGCCATGCTGCATGAATGAGATCTGTCAGCTAAAACATAATCAGTATCAATCACTGATCCCGGTATAACTATATATATGGAGTAAGTATTCACTGAAACACCTATCATCTTTTCTTCTATCCTATAACTGTTTATGTAGATCTTTATTCTAACTATCAATTGATTTATAAATTCCGTCACCATGGGATAAACAAGACTATCTCACCGGTGCTATCTTTAATCGTATTTTTCTACATTCACTGTAATTTGGTGTCCATCAAGGACTTGGCCTACATTATTGAGAATTAAAAAAAAAGGATTGCGAATATAGAGATACGTTGTTTTCTAGTATCGGTTGTGGAAACTCGAGTGTCAAGGCGGCTGTTTCAAAAATGAACCCGAGCAACTTGGAGTATGCATTTACTACTTCTTTAGTTAATCTGAGGCGATCAGTCTCAAGGGAGATTTCTGCATCTGTTTCTAGTAGGTCAAGGGTACTTTAGAAATATATCCCTTACAGAAATACGACGACAGTTTCGGCGTGCTCAGAATGGTAATTTATTAATTGTCATCAGTGTTTTGTAGAATTCGACAATGAGATTTTTCGCTTACGTGAACAAAATGAAGCTCTTGTTCGGTAGGGCTGTTATTTTAGTTGACTTTCCATAGAACCTTGCAGCAGATGGAGGAAATGATTGAAGGAAAAGAGATAGAGATATATGGGTTGCGTAGGCTTCGTTTAACAGTTCTAAAGGAGTTTTAGGACACCAGCTACAAAGTTTTCAAACTGGGCGTGGTTTATGTTCTAACTGCTCTCGCCCATCTGTCACGACACTTGACTCCGGAGATTCCATGAAAGCTAGAAGCAACGCAATAAAAGACAGCATTTTTAACCTTACCAACAAACGCCCTCATACGACAGTGAGTTAACTAATTTAACAAATAATCAAAAAAATGCTTCACATACTTTGTATGTGTCGCTGATTATTTAAAATAGGTTTGTTTTTTAGCCTAGTATTTCGTATTATATAGCGTGTCCTGTAATATGTGAATATTCTCTTGCGGTTAGTCACATATTTTGTTTCATGGGCACTCCGTAAAATTGTCACGGTAGTGCGTCCCAAAATTAACGGGCTGGTATATGATCTGTTAGCAAACACTGAGTTGTTAAACTCGTATCCCACATTATTCCAATGCTTATCGTCCTGAATGCGTGCAGTTCCACACAAATTTGTTTCGCACCGTGACCAACTATTATATTCATACAAGTTCTTCACTCCCTGAATTCTGAAGTAGATCTATTCAAATATAAGACGAGTTTCGAGATGTTGACTACAGTAAAGATACTGACCCCACTATCTGTCTATCTCACATTGTTACGTAGTGTAATTTAAATCAGATTCACTCATTTGGTGGTTGAATATTAATTTGACCTAAGACTATATACAAATATATCTGACCACCTGCCACCACAGCATATAGACTAAGTCCATTTAAGTACTCATTTCAGTTTATGTAGCGACTTTCCAGATAGAAAGGACAAAAAGTAACTTGTTTTAGTAATATGACAAATCGCTTAATAAAATACTAAAGTAACTGAATTACTAATCTCCCAACAGAATTGTACTCAAGAGCTATGAGTAAATATTAGAGAATAATCAAGGGCTTCATGGTTCGATACCATGTCTCAATTTAGTTGCTCAGCCTCCAGCGTATTCCTACGCATATGAACATCGGACGTCGAGATAGGCATTGGGTGAGCATTCGTAATACGTCCTGAGGACACAGGTCTGTGGTGACTCACAGTGTAAACCAATTTACCATATTTGCCTAGTCCTCTTCTTAGTCATCTATACTCAGATAGTAATAACACGCAAATATCCTCTACTTTCAGAGGATGTCTCACAGTTAAGTACACAGCACTGCGCAACACATCATTTTTTGACTAAAAGACATCTCACTTATCACACGCTTAGTGAAAGCTAAACAGGCTAAGTTCGTCCTAAAAAATCATTCAAAATGGGTGCATAGAAAACTTACTTGGCATATATAATAAACATCTTCCCCTCCTTCATACAATAAGATCATATTCCTAGTTATGTTAATAGTATATCTACTTGGGTTGAGGATAGTAAGCATTGCATTATAATTCGTTTATGATCAGATTAAATATCCTGTAATATATCTTGAAACTAGTCGGTCGAAATATTGTAAAGTAATATATTTGCTTTAATGTGTAAAGCTGTTTACTGACAAATACATTGCCCCACTTCATAATTTGAAATGCATGTCTTCATAGTATTCTTGTCGTGTTGTAGTTGTGTCCTACTTACAACCATTCTTTGTATGAAAACTTGCTAATCTAGTAATTCGCGCATAACTAACACCTCTTGGTACCAAGTTACTTTTATAAAATGTACTGCCCATAAATTTTGTCTGATTTTATAAGGTTTCATCATCGTTGTCAGATGGTATGTCGGAATCTAACCTGAGTAGTCGTATCCAACAACCTATAAAGAAACGTCCATGTGTACAAGAAAGTGGTGCTAAAAGCACCGACATAGAAAATAATAATGCAACACCGAACGGTAAGTTCTATGATCATTGCTTTTGTAAGTTTAGAAGGGAGATAACTACTACTCATAATTTGTGAAATAAAAACTAGTTTGTCTATCAAAAATTCATTCATGTTTATCCAGAAAAGGGACTGATCAAACATCGTTTGATTGTTTTGTACTCTTAAAGCTCATTCATACTAACTGTTAACTGCACTGAGTGCTATTTAACAGCCTACTTAGAAGTTTGGTCGTCGTATTTTCACTTTTTGTACTTGTCCGTGTAGCAGAAGACTTTTGGTTCAGATACCTGTCTATAAACTGCACAACATTCACTTTTGCATATTGCTTATATATAAAAATCTACCGATATATTTATTCAATTGCTGAATCAATCATTCGTAAACGACCAAGGACCTGATGACACATTTTTAATCAGCTCAGCCTAGGTAAATAGGATCAAGGCCAAAGAAGCGAAACAGAGGCATTGCTTACAGTATAAAACGTGAACTTTAAAAGGAATGAAACATTTCAAAACGGAGAAAAGGGTTGAATAAATATGTCTGAGTTACCGCAATTGATTCCAAGTGAGTTTGTCTAAGGTCTTTTCGTAAATTTCGATTAGCTTATGAGTATCAGGCAGGAAATGTATTTTTTCCACAGCTCTCACCAACAATCAATAATTTCGTGCGATAATACCATCTCGTGGTTTAACCTGCACAGATGTTATTCACTTACTGATTATGGATTTGTAAACGCAGCTAAAATCCATGTATGAGGTCTAGTGATATCACTTGTGCACCCAAACGAATGTAGACAAGGTGGGATTCAAGCTTGCGAACTGTTGAAATCAGACACCTAAACTACCACTGACCCAGCATAATACTACGGGTTAGCATAATGGGGAGAAATCGTTTCTACGATTTGTTTGGATTGAGCGGGACTAAAATTAACTGCACTGGTTTTAAATCAAGAGCACACCAATAGTACATATATATACTAAAAAGCTTTTTGAAGGATTTTTACTTATATGGTTATGGAATTTCCTTTATTGATTTTTGTTTATATCCTATCCTAAGAAAATTCATATCTCCCTTTCCCTTTTTTGTGGTCCGCACAATAAGTACTTTTATAACCTTTCTCTTTTCACCTCATAAACTTGAACATTAGATCAAGGTCCAGTGAACTTGCAGCATTTTGGTCGTTATATGTGAATCTATTTGACAAAATTTAATCATGATATTGAATATCACTTTCTCCCCTGTTAACGTTCATCATTCTTTTAGAGTCAATCTTGCTTATTACAAGTATAAATCTTTCTAGCTGTAGCTAAAAATAGCTTTTTCTTTTAAAGGTAATCCCAAACTACCGTCCATAATAACTAATCAAAGTCAATACGAGAGCGAAGTATCTAAAAGCGAATCTACGACACTCACCATTAGCGTTTTCCCTGTTGGTTCTCTCAGTCCACCGTCACAAATGTATGATGCTTCCTTAGCAATAAAAAATGCTATCAATCACAATGATTTGGCTGATTATGATGCTACTTACAGAGATACATCTATGTTGGATCTATCGCAAAAGATTAATAAACGAAACATGTATGTACTATGTTGCATAGTTATTTTATTCGTATTATTGTTTAAATCTTGTATCAGTAATAGTAATGGTAAGTAGATAGTATCTATTCGGTATTCTGATCCTTCAAACTGCCCATGTAGGTAGCGTAATTGTTATTGTATGTTATCAAAACATAATATGAAATCGTTACTTGAATTCTGGAAACAATAGTGATTATATTCTTACATGCTATCAATGAGTTTTTTCACAATCTTACTTACAAGTTCTAGTACATTTGGTATGTGACTAGCAGCGGAATATAGGTCACACGTTTTGTACCGTTAGGGACTCGGTTGAATGTATCTGCATATTAGTGTTAATCCCAATACTGGGACTCAAATCCAATACCTTTTACTACAAACCCTTAATGCGTTATCCACTGATCTGAGTCGCGATAGCCACTTATCCAACGGGTATCAAGTTACTAGTAATCATCCAGTTCAAATCCATTTGCAAACAATATAAGCGCAAATACATCCAGCTAACGAGTCCCGAGCAGGACGATATGTCCTGGATTTTGCTGACAGCCACATACCAAGTATACTATACGTTGCTACTTACAGCTATATCAAGGTAATCTAACAATGATACACATAATGCAAGCAAGACAGATCAATTGCAATCTTGAATATCAACAACGAGGATAGTGTTCGCAAACCATTGCTAGGTTCTTGTTAACATTTGGTAAAAAGTAAACAAATTTACAACTTATTAGTAAATATTAAAGTCGTCAGTTCGAATTGTAGGCACAAATACTAGGGTATAATATGCTTCTTAGAACTACCTTTTTTAAACTTTTTCTGAGGAATTAGTCACCGATGTTCTAATCAAATATTTTACTTGTGTTTACATGTCATAAAGTCATGTGTATTTATAGAGATGTCTGTTTAAACTATCAAATTACCAAGCATCATGCGATCTGATGCATTTCATCGTCACAACTGGCAGTTTAATGCAATAGCTTCTGTGTAATTATACTACTCAAGTAGTTTATGTTGGATTTTAAAAAATTAACTCTAACGCCTTTCTGTGAATTCTAATCTCCGATATCATTAGGCTGCTATCCGAACATAAAAATCATAGTGGACCTATGGATGCTGGATCCATTCCGCGTGGTAAAAATCTTGACCAGCTAACTTCTCAAAATGACCTAGACCAGGCTGTTTGTCGTAAATCAAAACGTATCCATCGACCATCTTGTCGTTATTTTCGACGTACAGTCCTTAAAGAAAGCAAACAAGGAAAACAGACATCTGATGATACCGGCGATGACATAAGTCTGCCTTCTGGCTTTCTTGAATCTGATACATCCGCAGTTCCACCGAAATCCATTACCACTGGTAAGTTGTTTACCTTCAAGTCTTAACGCTGGCTCACCGATTTAGTGAATATTCACCCTATTTCTAACTACTAACGATACAGTAGTTTGTACATCTAGAGATTGTCCAACAGTTGTTACTTATGTTTGTCCCTATAGTAATTTTAATTTGTTCAACTCAATTCGGACCTTCGATATCCATCTCCGCCGCTGAAGAGTCGAAATTATTTTGGCATTAATCACATAGTTTTGTAAATAATAGCTAAAGCGATTATCTATCTTCATAATTGTGCTCACCATATATCGTTTCGAAAGCAGTACAAACATTCCACATAGCTTGTGCTACTACAGACGAACTCCTAGTGTTATAGAAGAACGATTTGCTATAGTACACACTTAAGTAAAAGATCATGCGAATACTTATAATCATTACTTTCTCTACATACCATGCAGAAACCAAAGTAAATCGCATTCATATTGTATATCTGATGACTGCATCACATTTTCAATAACGTGGGGGTAAGAATCCCAGTAGTCTTGTATTATTTAATGTCTTAAATATTGAATGATTTTCATTGTGGCTAAGTTGCTCCTTTGGAACCCTACAATAAAAATATGTTTTATTTTATTTAGTTGGAAATGGATACTGAATTATTTCTACGTTGTTTAGGTGAACGCGTCATTAAAAACTCCATACCTTTTGTAAGACGATCGATTGAGGCTGTGCGTGACATCCTTATTGTGTTGATATATACTATGGTTATCTACACCATAGTATTACACACTTTACACACCAGCGGTCAAAGAAAAGCCCTAATTCTTGAATGGCAGCACATTCGAAATGACGTTAATTCTAAAAGTAGCGAAACCTCATGTCACTCAGTCATGATTTTTCCGTATTTATCTTTCACCATCCAAGGTACAACAACTGACCACAGGCATCCCAAAACAAAATCCCACTTTCCTTCTATTGGTGGGTCGCCAACTCACAACGAATCAGACTTCAAGTTTCCAGCCCCTCCACAACGTGCAACTTTAGTTGGAAAAAAGCCGCTCGCTTCTGTTCTTAACGTCATGAAGGTACGCTTCTATAGTTTTTGTCAGAAGTAATACACTTAACTGTTTTTGCAGTTCTTAGAAGGTTTCAGGAATTACTGAAGGTCCTGCAGTTGATTTTCGGCGTGATCATGGATACACACTATCTAGAAGTGACACAAAAAGATGAGGTGACTGTCAGATATTTACTTGTCTTAAGTAGTTGCAGAGAGAGGACGCCAGGTAGCACATCGGCAATAGTTGTGCCAGAAGCTGGCCCGAAACAGCTGTTTTCCACAAATCTATACAAGGTGGTAATCGTTATCTGACCTACATCTATGTGGTTTCTATTAACCACCTGATCGACTTTCCTCCGAACCCAGAAGCCTGACCTGCGCATTAGAATCCCCAGCTGGTACTACAATATCTATCGAGTGCGCTTACTTGATAACAACTTCTAATCGATGATAGAGCTCATCTTTAATTGCATCCCGGCTGCAATCTGTCTGTGTAGGTGGAGATAACAGAGTTTCCCGCGCTAGTTCCTTTTCTTTGATTGAACCTTTTACTTCAACAGCACATAAGCAAGTGTTAATAGGGATCAAGTCGTTTAGTATTACTTCTGCTTTAGCGCTTAGTGAGGCACCTATGTTACAGGATCCCCAGACAAGCTCACGTAAAATAAAATTGACAAACAGAGTACAAATTCACGGTTTTCGCTAGTCCTGAATACGGGTCTCTAAAATATAACAAACATTCATGTTAATACTATCCAAAGCCATAACCAAACATACCTGTTGTCTAATCTGTATCAATGTGCGAACGTTGGGGGCAACCAGTTTGAAAGGTCCACGCGGCTTCAGAAAGACGACCAGGTGGTTTTCTTAGTAGGTCAATCTCCGAGCTTTTTGACTTAAAGGTGTAATCCACAAAACAATGGGACATCGTTAGGAGATGAAGTCATTTGGTGACTAAAGTAGATTCATACGCCAATCATTCCCTTTGGATCGTGGAGCTCATGTACACCATTGTTTTATTTTCAAACTCGTTAGATGGACATACTAACCCCGACCGTTGTTGCTACCTTGAACTGGTGGTCGACGTTACCGACCGGGCTATACTGACTGGAAGAATCGTCCCTTAAGGTCCTACCGTACCATGAAGGATGTCTGAAGAGTGATAAGATTAAAAGCGACAAACCCAGTTTCCTGTAGCGTAATCGTACTACCGACTGTACAGAGGTGTGATGGCAGTAAACTACTTCTATCACCTTACTCCACGGACTTGTCTCTAGCGTAAGACCTCAAACACGGAGCTAACACACCAAAAACCATTCGTAGGAATATGTGTGACCGGTCTCAATCAGTTGTCCCTTGGACACTGCGGTCACTCACGAGTCATCAAGACCGCTTCTAATCCATATTCGTTTTTGGGTATCTCACAAAGAACCTTTCCACGGTGTGAGCAACCAAGATGTTATAACCGATACCACTATCATCGCTTGAGATCACCATATTCACGCTCAAGCTCCTTTAAGCATTTCTTTTACTTTCACTTCCAACCCTCATTCACCTATCCAATACATACTACAAATCCCTATGCTTCGAGTTCACAAATTGCTATCCCACGCTCCCTGAAACTGCATTCTGAATTTCACCTTAGAACATTTAATGTGACAAGTCGGTCTTGTCGATCGCCTCATTAGCCGAAACCCCAGAATGTCTTGCGATAGATGTATGCTGAGCCTCAGGAGCACGCATATATAACCTCGGCGTAGTCGTTCACTTGACTTCAACTAGTCAATACGTAGATTGTTTGGGGATGTTAGACCCCTAGGATTCTTTTGATAAACCTATTATTTTTGTGATTCATTTATAGAAATTTAAATTTCTCGTTTTCGCGCCAAAATGCGCCCTTCCTACCAGTCTGAGTTTTCCACCTAATAGGACGTTAAATCTTATTGGTCCGTTGTTTACTTTACTACGTTATTTGTGACACTTGAAAGAACGCTCTCGTTATTGTATATACACGCATGAGTTGAGTGTTTGTTATTCGTCTTACAGGCTGCCTGTAAAATTAAACACATCTTGCTGACGTTGGACTTGCTCCTCAAGTTAGCTGAGCTGGGGCACCGAGGAACAGCTTAGCTCTACCTGTTATTGTGTCACTGATCATACGTTCGTTAGCAGGCATCAAGGTGTCATCTTCACAAACCCTAGTAGAGATACAGCGAGTTTCTTTCTCTGCTTATCTGAGGACCTGGCAGCGAGTTCTTGTGGACTTGCTGATATAGGCATAGAACTAAGTTTGCGGGCAGAGCAGGCACTTCTCGAGTGGATTCCTGTAGACAGTCGTTTATGTGCTGCTCGTCTAAATGATACAGTAAGAACTCGGGATAACGAGATACACGCATATATCTTTTCATCATTCCTGCCTTTGCTCTCACTGGTTGCAGATCCTACAGGAAGTTCTCTAACCTCCTTCAGAGAGCTAAATGCTCAGATCATAGCAAGGGATTTTAATACCCAGATCAATAGTTTAAATCAATCTGAAAATTACTTAAGTGAAATTTTTGACATCCCAATCCAATGATGAGACAACGAAGACCGTCTTATACAATTGTGTCCAGATTACCCGCGCATACTTAATAAGCACAAACTTTAACTATAAGAAGTGACATTGTCTAACCTGGCGACCTCTAGCATCAACACAACGATGGACACAAATATGTCGGCATCAGTCATCATTGGACAGGTTCCGTAGAGGACTGCTACTCATTCCCATACATTTACTGGACGCAGTAAGGTTACGCCAAACGCCTTGAATATAAGTTAAAAAACAAAAAAGCTAAGAATTCATTTACAAAGGTACTTAGTCGATTATGTTCAGCAAGTTCATTCCGAAGAAGCTATAGACAATTATCAGGCAACCGTGAATGCAGCAATGAGATCTCCTTCCAACCCAAATTAAAAGGTTAGGAAAGACCGATGAATCCCCGAAGTTTTTAGTGAACTAACGGTGGCTCGAAAACTCATTCCAACAGGCTCATAGAATGATGACAAGAGGCGGCAACCTAGACGTAAACTAACAAAAGTCTACGCAAGGACCGTTAGTAGTGATGGTCGACAAAAGTGGAAGTGATGAAAATGACCGTGGCAATAAACAATATCAGACAACTGTTTCGATTCATCAAGAACACCGGTATTGTTGGCGAGACTATTTCGGAGAAAAGGATCTGTGATTCACTCACTGTCCAGAAATTAGACCATTCGGCAGAACACTTCCATGAACTTTTCAACTATCCCCAAACTACCTGAATTAAAAATTGACACGTTCTCCTAGCTCTTAGTGGGGTTAAAAAGGCTATAAGTAATTTAAAGCGTTAGATTCCAAAACATAGACACACCAACGTTCACCATCAATGGCATTCCTTGACTCAAAAGCAACTTTTGACTCTGTAGATCGAGAAGTCCTATGGCAGTGTTTGTGAATAAACGGCATTTCTCAGTAGTACATAAACCATGTAAAAGCTCTATACTCGAAGACCAGTGGCCGGGTTAAAATTGTCAGTCTTAAATGGGGCACATCAGGGTTGCTCTTTACCTTTCTTTTTATCTAATTTCGTCGTGGATTTTCTTTTAGAAGTTTCACTTCAATGTATGTAATTTCACACGTTAAAAGGGGTTAAAAACTGAAATTTAAATACTAATTTATGTTAAAGCTCTATAATTTCGTTAGAGCCCTATCGGCAACATTCTGTTCGGTTGTTTTTTCAGTTACCAGGTAGCCATTGCAGATGCAAATATTTTTCTAGCTCCCTACACAACCCTATTTTTATAGCTTCTTATGTCACCGTACTCTAGCAACCAGAATATCATAAAGCTAAAATAAACAATCGTAACTATATAGTCATACAATGCTATTACAACCTATATTATGACAATTGACAAGATGTGATGTGCTTTGTACAAACCATGGTTAAATGATAGTATGATGAGAATCCGAAGGTTCTAATTTTTGAACAGATTTCTTTCTTCTCAATACAAGTCATTTGTTTAATGCATCCTGTTTGACTTCATCACATTTCTGTAAATTTCATGCAATTTATTCTCCAAAATTTTGAACGAAGCAAGAATGACAGCATTTGAAGAGTACTTCGAATTCAGTGCATTTAGCTACACCTCATCAGCTGCATAACTTTAATACGCGTGAACATTCTGAACTTAATTGTCGATTATTTAACAGGTTTTTCTTGTTTTATTATAGGGCTTATTAGATTATGCTTTCAGTTTTTCTTATAATTTCCTAGTGTTTTTTTTTAGATCTGAATATAACTTTTCTGTAAATGTATCTTGTAAATATTAGTTTAAAGCTAACTGTCACAGAAAGTATAAAACTTTTTTTCATCACTGAATGTTTTAATATAACTTAAATAGAGTTTGGATCAGCCTGATGCAAACTCTGCATCTAAAAAGTGCGATATAAAAGAAGATAATGGGGACGGGGATGCCCTTTTACCATGTGATGTCTGTGATCGTGTTTATAAACATTATGCTTCTCTGTGGCGCCACAAGAATTTCTCTCACAGACCAAAGGTTAGATACTTGCTTTTATTAATAGAATATAACTTGAATGACATTAATGTCTTATTTTGTGTAACAAAAATTGGTGATCATTTCCATTGTAATAAATATCAATAAATAATGTTAGGAATACCTAGAACAGTAAGCAGCAACAATATGAATCACATCATTCTGGATATAAACCTAAGTGATCTACAGAACCAAATAGATTCAATAACCTTCCTCGATTACTAAATATTTTTGAGTTCGGAACATTTCACTGAATTTGTTTGTATTTGTCACGGATTGATCTCGGTTGGGTATCATTAAGAACCAGAGAGCACTGGACGGTTACTTCGTTCACAACTAGCTATATAGAATGAATTACATTTCACAACTGTATAATTAATAAAATGAGTTTGATTTTTACCCCTGTATTGTTTGTAAAATATAATTTTATTAAGTGAGAATCTTCTGTTATTATGGTGTTCTTCATATCAAGTTTCTAAAATTATCTTAATGTGATCAATTAAGCATTCGAAATAATATTCCCAGTTTCGGTGTCAAGATTAGAATTTTCTACTTGTGATGGGGATGATAATCTGATCTTTATACCTTTCCATTAGTATTTACTTTGTTACTACTTCCCCTACTCTGGAATTTGGTCCGACAATTTAATCTCTATCTGCTAATTGAGGCATGGCAACTTGAATTGATGTACGCATGTACCAAGTTCTACGTTGTAACTGACTGACTGGCGATGATAAGTGATATATATTCATAATTCTACTCTTGCAGTCTCTTTTTTTGTACAGATTCGCTGTTTCATGTTGAAAACTATATTTTTTCAATGTTTCATGATCACTACAGAATTTTAATGTATTTATGTTCCAATGTAAATTCAGTATAATTCATATCTTCGTGATTTCTCCTAAGTGATGAGTACTAAAACAGTGAGATCAACTCATTTTTGTTTTGTATATATGTGATTATCACCTTAAGGTATTTTTCTACCTATTAAGTTCCAATAAATGATTTATTTCTATACGCCAAATTCAAAAAGATCTCATCTTTGGTATAGATGATCGCCTGTAGATAGTTATGATTACAATTAATAAATTCACCGTTCATTTTATAAACAGCTTACCTTAAGCTGTTAGAGTATAAGTATTATATACACTATTCTCAAAATAGCTATTAACAATAATTTTTTTTCACCCCAGTTACATCATTGTTGAGGATGTTAGATTCCCGAAGATAACTTAGAAAACATGCTTTCTTCGTAAAGATTTGGATTTATAGTTTTTTTTGAGTCGAAAAATAGCCATGTTACCTACTTTTAATACTCTATTTTTCTAATCCTATTTTAAAAAAGATTTATTTTATTTAGATGAAAAAGGTGTATGCTTATTCATTCATTTACCCAGCATACTTATGGGATTATTCTTTCTGGACAAGTCGAGTTTCTGTGTTAAGATAGGTGGACAGGGTCACTATAGAACAGGAATAATCTCGTCCAGTATCACTTGAAGTCAATATCGTCTGACGCTTAAATAAATGGCCGGTGTTAAAATTATCAGCTTGGCAACGAACATAATAATACAAGTTTGCCTAGTTGGGTTATAATTATTTCGTAAAATTGGAAATCCCGATGATCTCTAGGACATTTACTGCATTTTAAAATGGGCAAATCCTTTTTCAACCCTTAATTGATCTACAACTCAATAGTTTAGTAATTCAAAACTGTTAGAAATTACCTTTACTAATTCTATTTTGGTTATAGTAGCTTTAATCGTGAATAAATCATCCGACTTATGATGTAACTTAATTGAGGTAGCTTTGTGGGAATCGGTACTAAGTCTAATTAATTGGATTCCTCATAGATTGATGTTGGTAGAGTATCATTAAAAATCACAGAGCACTAGGTACCTGTTTTGTCTTGGTATGTAACTCCTCAGCAGTACGCACCCTCAATTCCACCAGTGGAGTAGAACCCAAGGCCATCCAGTGGTGTATTGCGTCACGCGTTTCTCAAATATGAAGGCCCCTACCAACATCAATCTATGAGGAATCCAACCAACTAAAGATGTAATGAACTATTCGTGTCATGTTTTCACTTTTGCTTAATACTTCTTGTTGTCACACTAAATACATTCAGGCCCAGTCTAAAATGGTTTAAGTCCACTTAGACCAATATACGTTATTTGCTACCTCTTTTATAACTTATTCACTATTACCAAATTGTAGCAGCCTAAATCTCTTAGAAGATCATCCAGCCATACACCGCCATCAACACCTGACGGTTTCTGGAACATTGACCTAGAACAATCTGGTGGGTGTACCGATGACAAGGAAAAGGAGAATACCGGGCTTACTAACACAAGTGACACACAAGCACGTATTCGGTGTTCTAGCCGTCGCCGTCGACCTTTAAGTTTTCCTTCAAATGAGACTTCTGCCCCACCTACCAAATAAAATTTACGAATATTTGTTTATCACTATTACTTTATGGATTTTCTTATCGTTTATAGTTATCGTGCTCACATAAACTTGTAATTGTAACGTCGTTTTCAACCTTTCTAGAAAATAAAATATCTGCATCTTATTTTTCGTTATCTTGAGGATTTTCGATCATTACTAATTCATAGCTTAATTCTCGGTTAATCTAATTAAACTTGATGAAAGGTATTACGTCAACAAAAGGATACATGTGACAACAATAACGTATCGAACTGTACGTCTTGCCGATGTCCAGTTTCCTTGTGTACTACTTCCTTACGTGTAAGTTACGTCTGTCGGTATCACATACTATTCAAATAGCAAACTTCTGCTTTATTTTTATGGGCGTTGAGCTAATTGGTGTCAGTAAGTATGGTATGTTAGTTTCTGGAAATTCCCTAGTTTTCTGTGTTCTACCAATTTCAGTTGGATTAGTGTAATATTTTGTAATGAAGTACAAATATCGAAACTCAGTGGAAAGAAAACGGCTGTTACCATCCCCGATTGCGAATTTTCTGCGTTATAGTACTGTTAGTCAAGTCATTTAAGATAAATTCCCCCATGTGTCATTGTCAAATGCACCACCGGGATTCGTGCACAGCATCCGCGCTACCTGATCTCTTTTTTATCGTTAAAATTATTATCAATAAATTAACCAGTTCTTTTAGTTAGATGAATAGTCAGGTGGGTGTCTGCGTCTCGCTTCTTGTAGATGTGCAAGCTGTGACTACTTCAACACCACTTTCAACTATGAGGCACTGAGTAACAATTAAAGTCACATTGGACGCGATCCTTGTTGGAAATGAGACAAAAATCTGTCTATCAGCAATTCCGATTGTTGTTCATGCATGATAGGCAGGAATAAGTGTTGTCCAGTTAGTAGCTAGTTAAGTAGAAACGTCATAAGGTATGTTACACTCACTTGGACGTCAAATTTTTAATACTTCTAGATGCTGACAAGACGATACAATGCAATTCGTTATTTGGATTGGAACAAATTCATGTTAACAACAAATAGTGACTGACTAAAATGTTTTGAAAATAATTAGTTAATTTGAGGAAACATGATTTGAAGCTAAAGAAAATGGTCGTCAAAATGCAGATATGGAAGAAAGTGTTATTTCCAATAAAACTCGAAGTATTGTGTATATGCTATTGTTGTATATATAAATATTATGTAAGAAGTGTATAGAAACTAACTATGCGCTCAGCGCTTAAAGAATTATTAAAACCTATACCTTCTGTAATACTATTCAGCGTTCAATGGCATTTGCGTTGGACAATGATGCACGTATCTTGTAACTGCATGAAGTATAAAGCAAAATGCTAATAAAACAAAGGATTATGATAGTATCTGTCTTCATCCCTAGTTTCAATAAATTGAAACAACACAATCATAGCTATTTACTGGAAGAATTCGAACATGAGTCGAGTCTGTGTAAACACAAACTAGTGTAATTAAGTAGAATACATAGTTTACAAAAGTAATAAAGCATAGAAAAACCTTCCACAAAAAAATAATTACGAAAATAACTATGTAAGAAAAAAACCAAACATGAGTAGTCAGGAAATGCTTATCAAGAGGGTATCTTTAATGGCATATAAGAAAAAGAAGCAATACAAATTACATGACATGATTTGCCATTTTATGCTTAAAAAATAAAGTAATTTAATCTCATAGTTTCTACAGAAAAAAATCAACTTGATTTGAAAGAAGTGATGGTTACTATTACAATTAGTAATACAATCGACTGCTAATCATGACGATAATGAATTTGATTAAGATTGAATAAAACTAGACGGCAAGAATTGGGAATTCCCTTGGTGCTTTAAAATAAGTTCCTTCAAGTGATGTGAATCATTCCTTGAATAATCAGTTAGTGTATTAGCAATAGTTGAATGTGTTTCTTCTAGTTTGTAATTATTGTTTACTTGATTTGATTTGACTCTTTTTATAGCAGTCAGTGTATCAAGACATGCTTGAATAGCTCGACAATTTTGAATTACTTCAGGTGGATTAGCATCTGCACCAAGTTTATCGGTTAATTGTTGAATTGTATTAAGTATCTTCATGAGAATACTATCTTGTATTTGATTATAAAGAAGTTGATCACCATCTATTGGTTGAACTGTACTTTCATCAGATTGAATGTGCATCAATCCATGAAAATTATTACTACTATTGCTTTTACAATTAACAGTAGTATCTATAGGTCTCGAGGGTGTGCTATACGTATTGCAGCATGCAAATTTATTATTCAAACCTGTAATTTTAAAATGAACATAAATCAGCGTATGGAAGCAATATTTTAGAAAAAGGTAAGCAGACATACCAAGGACAAAATCTCAATCCTCATTACTTTAAACCAACCTTTTTAACGGAACATTGGATAGAAATTGAGTAAAAATGCACAATTATGGTAATCGCTAAGAGCGATAGGAAACCAGTCAGAGTCTAGTGTAAAATAAGGTCTCTAATGTATTAAGCCAATTCTCCATACCTATGAAACCTAAAATCAAGCTGGCTGTATGCAGTCATTTAATGACTATAATTCATCATCAAATTAAATACTATCATAAATGTTACAGTATCTTCTTCCTTTAGCTAAGATCACTCGATGACTCATAAGTCTTCCCATTTACGATACCAGATGAATTAAATCTGTTATTTAATGATGGTGAAGATACCCGATGATCAAGTCTATCTAGACAATTAATCTTTCTGAACACAACAACCGAATTACCTTGGTGTGTACTAATATTCATTCAGGCTCTTTGGTGCTTATTAAAAATCATTTACATTTGTGAAACACAAGATGAGTTACGTTATAATCTTGTTTAAAAATTACAAAAATCTCTGTTCATTTTAGTAATAACAATAAGAAGTATCCTGATTTCTATGAAAGTATTTCATGAAGCTTATAATTTATGTGCGCTAAATGTTTCTTATCTAATTATTTCGTTGCGCACCTAAAGCTAAACTACTTAATAAAACTAAGTAGTTCGAATTACCTTAAACTATTTTACGAATTGCACACAGTGTGTGGTGTTGCTTCGTTGGGTTAACCCATCGTTGGATTTGATTTTCAGTCTTATTTCGGTGTTTCACGTTATTTCCCGACTTTTAACAGTAATCATCCTTCATTTCATCATATTGTTTTCCTCCATTCTGTAACTCTATGCAGTTTTATTTATTTTAGTGTGCTTGTCTAACTTCAAAGCTTAACTCCTGATTTGTTTCCGTTAATTTGTGATATTTCTGCTTAATATGTTGTCTTATTTACTTATCTATAGTACCGCTTGAAAACTAATTATTATAAACTTGCTTAAAGATCATGCTTTCTTCGAATGTACTTTTTAAAGTTAAAATGACGTATGAACAATTTATGATTAGAATTTATAAACTTTACGCATATGTTGTTTTTGACATGAATTTGAGAACCTATGAATATCTTAAAGTGTTGTTACAGTTCAAAATACGAATGGAACTAATCAATCTAGGATGGCTTGGTTAAATGTTGTTGTCCGTTATATATGATACAGTTATGATGAATGTTTGTCACTGACACTGAACTTGAAACGGAATGATGCCACAACCACACCGAGCTATTCCAAAGTACAACAACCTATAAGACGATTTTATTGTAAAGTGTGAGTCGAGACGTACATCATTTATTTAAGTACATTCATTACAGTGATAATTAGTTAATTGAAATAATCAACTGAAATAAACTTTTACAAAAATAATAGGAATGATTATTTTACTAATTGAGTGGTTAATTACAATTGAATTAATTAAAACAACATTAAATATTGGAACATTTTCTCTGAAGTATACTATACATTGAATTAAATTAATGTGATGAATAAGTAGGAAAATCAAGCCTGCCAAAAATCAATACAAGTTCTTAGGTTGAGGACTTGAAATTGTCATTAGTTTTCTATAGAAGTACTTTACTTTCTGATAAATCTATTGCTGAAATGTTTAGGATTTTTTACATATAACTAGATAGTTGGGTTAGAACAGTTGAATAAATTCTGCAAAAAGTAGTATCTTGAATAGTTTAATTTTTATCGAAGGTCAGTATGATATATGGAGGTAATTGAAAATCGGATTGATTAAATGATGAATATTCAAAGAGTCACTTATGATTCGCCGGAAATATATGCATGCACTGAAGGATCACATGATGTATTCGGATATTATGAATTCAACTGGTTGATTTATGGTGGTTTCTATCAATTCGATAGTTTTCACTAAAAACAGACGAGATGAAGTAGTGAAAACTACGGAATCTTTGATAATTGTTTTGTCTTAGTTTAAGTCTACTCAACTGTCCAGATATACATACATACTACATTACAATCATTCGAACCCAAAAATTTTGATTTCCAAGCATACCACAGTCGCTTGTAAGATTTCATAAACTAAGACTATGCATACATTTTGTCACGGGATTGTTGAGTATCAAATATAGTATTTCTGTTTTCATAAAAGACTTAAGGCATATCATCATAAAAATGTGTATCGATTTTTCGATTCCAAGACATAATTGAACAAATGAATCTCAGATACAGATATTTGTTGCTATTGCTCAGGCCCAGTACCATATTATATCTCACTAAAACAATACAATTCATTTTACTTAATCTTGTGTCATAAATATATATCAGTAAATATTGGAAGATACAGTCAATTAATGTAGAATCTGGTATATATGCGCTTTAGCTAATGTTCCACACTGCACTAACAAGATGAAATGAAACTAAAAAATGATTTGCAGAAAGTATCACAATAATCCAGAAGATATATCTGAAGAAATACTAGAACTAAAGAATAAAAATGCATCTGTACATTTATGAATAGTTTTAAGCCACATCATTACTTATACAGATCATGACCAAGTTGTTTAGACCTAACAATATAGTTCAACAACAATAGTACCAGTGGTTGCACAAGGCATTCAGAAGACTCGGCATAATGTCAGGGTTTCCATTAAATAAGACTATTTCATCTGAGTACTTTATATCGATTGACAGGTTACGAGGAATGAGAAAAATCTTTGTAAGTCGAAAGGTACAATCAATTACATTGACTAGAATAGACTATACACGATATCAAATAAAATAAAACTTCGTTTAAAATGAACGCATACTTACATATCTACAGTGAAAAGCAGACTTTACAGGAATACAAACGAAGGACATTATAATTGAATTGAGGTGGTTTTGTGGTGATAGGTACTATGTTTAGTTGTCTGTATTTGTCACAGATTGACGTTGGTAAGGTTTTATTGGAAACCAGGGAGAACTGGACGGCTGTTTCATCCTAGCAAGGGACTCTTTAGCAGGACGCACTCTCAATTTTTCCAGCAAATCAAACCCAGAGCCTTCAAGTCACATAACAAACACTCAGTCACCTACACCACCAGGGCGGCGCTTGGTGGCAGAGTTGCTACTTCCGTCAATTTGTGTGAGAGATGGTTATCACTAGGGACAATAGATGATTGTTGCACTGTCACAAAGTGATAATTCTATCACTAGACACCGGTCGTCCCAGTAGTGCAGGTGGTTAAGTGTTCATCATAAAACCTGAAGACGTTTGATTTGGTTCCTTGACGAAACCATGGGTGCATACCGCTAAGGAGTTCCATAGTAGGATGAAACAACTGTCCGGTGCTCTCTGGTTTTGGATGGTACCCAACTAGCATCAATCTGTGATAAATACAAACAACCATAGATATCATATTCAGTACTAATGATATTAAATGATTAATCATAACGTCTATTAGAAATATTATGCAATTTCATTATCAGTAATTCTACAATGACAAAAATTAGACAAATGATAACAAGTGAAATTGTAGTTTGTTCTTTTCTTTCAATGGCGCCATATATATACCAATCTATCTAAGTGAATATTTTATAAAGTATGGTATTTAACTCAAAGACATTTAGTCATAAGATGTTGACAATGATATGGTAGTATATTACACAATCTATAATAAACATAAATCTAGGGAATATAAACATTTAGAAATTATATTAAGAAGTAGACAATATACCATCACCACCACATGAACACTTATCTTCATGTTAGACATTATTATGAAAGATGAATGAATATTTCAAACATTTGCTTTAACTATCATAATGAATCATAGATAACTTTACAATGGATTTCATTTTCAATTAATTAAGTCGAATAGAAAATATTGTCACTGTATTTTCTTGCTATTTCTCTTCTTTCTTTTTTATAATTATTTTGTTGTGCATTGAATTTCATGTTTATCCATTTTGCATAGAGATAATAATAAACTGTAATTAGTTATAAAATTAATATTAGTAGTATGAACTGTATATTGAATGTTTTATAAAATAACAATTTATAGAAAATATGTTAATCTATTTTTTTTTCTTCTTTCGAGACGATGAGAGAGTAGGCAGATGATGATGAAGAGAAGGAGGAGAGGAACTCAATTTCGATTTCATTTAAGGCATCGATTGATGTCATTTAATGAATTCAAAAAGAAACAATAACTTAGATTTAAGAAAGATCATGAAAGTTACTACTGTACTACTGTTCTGAAATATTCACATTATTTAAAAGAAAAGATAAAACATCAAAAATGTTTGTCAAGTTTAAGTGATGACATTAATTAATAGAATCTATTGTTGATGTTAATTGTTTTAATTGATCAGTCTCTCAGAATAGTGGAGTTTGTTGAATTTTATGTCACAAATTGACTTAGGTTAGATAACTAGTGAAAACAAACAATCACTGAACCGCTGTTTCAACGTAATATGAGATCTGTACTAATATTAAATTCAAATCTAACAGTCCCCATAACACCTAATTACAATCTAATATCAACTCATTAGTGACCAACTTCAGGAGATAATTCCTGTTGTTCTAGTGAAAAGACGTGACTATTGGAGTGCAATCATTTCGAGCGTGAAGTAGTTATTTACCGATGGTAATAGATGAGGTTGCGCGGATATATCTTAAATTAACTGAAATTAGAAATACACTAACAGCTGAATGGTGGCTCAGTGGGATAGTGATTCTGTGTTCTATTCCTTGGAGGAACCAAAGAGTTTCATAATAAGATAAAATAGTCGTCCAGCGCTTCTTTTGCAGGTATCCAACCTAAATCAATTTGTGGCGAAAGCAAACAACCAAACCTAACATCTATCTCCACAATACTGCCTTGAATCACGTACTTCTTAATAAGAATTTACTCATAAAATCCTTATGAAAAGACTTTCAACCTAAGCAAATGAAATTACGATAAAGTAATTTCTCAATGAATGATATAAAAATTTTGAATATGAAATCAACGAGAGGTTATTAACTCACATTCATATACAAAATATTATTCATCTTATCATGTTATGAATTCTTTTCGAACATGTAAGCTAGATGGGAAAATAGACGGTCGTCATATCAATTTGAAGTTAGACACTAACAAAATGGTATATTTATCAGAGATGGAGGTAACAAAATTTATTGCACCGATGGTAGTATATTGTCGTGGAACACAATCCGTAAGTACTAGTGTAATTATATGGATGGTGGGGAGGAGGTATAGTTTAATGGTATAGAAAATTAATAAATTCTATTTAACACGAATTAACCGTTAGAAAGTACACAAACTAACATTCTTGTAGTTTCATATAAAACATATAAAAGACTACAGAGAACGTAATTATTGTGCAAGATGACATATTTTGTTGCAAACTAGTAAGAAGATTCAAGTTCCTGGCAACAGGTTTAAGTACCTTCTTTTTATCTCACCGATACGTAATTCCTAATCAGATGATTTAAGTGGCGTTAGTAAGAGCAGCATTCTAAACTATCTCTTTATTAATGACAGTGAGGGATTCTATAATAATTTCAACGTTCAATAAATTTGTTGTATTCACTAGTTTCGATCATCATTCCGTTTATTTATTGAGTGAGTCCTGAACATTAGAGAAAGATTAACATCAGATATTTCAAGACTTTATAATTATCTGTGACTTGAATTCTATTCTATTGGTTTCCTTTCTGTTGCTTCATTTTCTTCCTATGCTGGCATACAGTGTTGATTTAAATCGTTGCACATTTGTGTCAGATCTTACGCTGTGTATAACTGGGTAATTGATAATTTGTACCGTAAAAACGATGTAAAGGGTTACAATAATCTTTAGTCGTTATCTCCTTTCCATGTCTATCTGTGTAAGAAATGCTATCACTTTTATTTATTCATAGAAAAAAAATAGATTTCATTTAACATTTATAAGGGGAACAGTACAAGTCATTGCATTCCGTGTATAAGAGAAAAAATTATAAAATCTTATTCATATAGCTATACATTATATAAAAATAATAATTTAGATAATTCAAGTTTCACTAACCATTATAAAGTATCTCTGAGGAACATTTCGACAGAGGAGTATTAGTAACCGAAATCTGTTCATTATTCTCTGGAATTTCTAATATATTACTATAAACGTCATCAGCATTACTTTGATGTGCTGTTGTAACATTATCATACAATCCATTTAATGAATTAACTCTGTCTTCTCCAACGGATTCACGTATTTTTTCCTTTTTCCAGTGAATTAGTAAATTTGGTGAACAGGATTTATCATCATTTACATGAGTATCTTGTGAAAGACCATGAATTTGTTCTTTTTTTTTAAAATAGAAAACAACAAAACGAATTAGTTAACATTGTTAAAAATCATCTACAATATTCTTTTATTATAAAACAGACTGTCGTTATATATACATGATCTAGGAATATGACTATTAGATTTTGTACTATTTAAAATTGAAAATCTTAAATCATGAACTAACTTTGGTAATAACAGCCGTTGAAAAGAAGCACTTGACAGCTATTTCCTCATGATATGAGAACTATAGGCAGTGAGGTTCCATGACCACAAGAAGGATTCAACATAGAACAGTGAAACTTCACAGTAAGAATTTGACCTACAGACCAGTGGTTTGGCATTCACTGGTTAACACTTCTAGGCATTTCTAGTGATTGTCTGACCTGGATCAATACGTAATGTGAAACTTCCAATTCAGTAATCTTCATAACATTATATAATAAGCATTTGGAGTTACTCTTCGGATAGTTCTGCATCTGAAATCTAGAGTTTAAATTTAGTTCTCATCGTAGACCTACAATGTTGGTTTGAGAAGTATTGAATAACTAATTAGTCACAGTCTGGGAATCCATAGTTATACATACTGACGATACGATTTGGAATAATATCCAGTGTTTAAGTTTATAACTAAGCATGATATTTATAGACCGGGATTCGCACTCAACAGTTTATATTTCCCACTTAATTACTTTGAAATACAGCATTCATTCTCTGTTAACGGTGGATGAGTGACTCACCTCAACCATGACTGAGTTCCATCAGTAAGTCAGTAATAATATTATGAAACAAAGTCGATGTATTTCCGAGCTAAACAAGTATTCAGTAAAGTCTATCCGTTTATAACTAGTTATGCTTTTTACTTGAATAGTGAAGTTAATTTATAAAGTCAGGGTGATAGACTAAATTTGATTCATGAAAGTCGCTGTAATGAAACTAATAATTTATACCTCATAGTAAGGGGCTTTCAGGAAATGTTGTCACTAATCGTAATCTGATTGAAACTAAAACAAATTACTAGAGTGAAATGTTTTTGAAAGCTGGCTGATATAAGTTTAGCTAGGATAAGTGAAAATCTAACAGCACATCGAGCTTGATATAAGATGTTTGGAAGCAGAAAATAGAATAGACAACCTTGTTTACACACCGCATATTCGGTAACAAACGAAAATAAGTTCCCATTTAACTACCCAGAGCGCCACTCGGGATTACATTGCTTACATGATATTACATTGGGAAGAAAACAATAATATTACAGGAGATATAATGATTTTACATCGTCAATAAATAGCTCTGAGTCAATTAGCGAGTCACTTTTGAAGGGATCTTACATGAAGACTCATTAAAAAATACGTCTCTTTTAACTCATGAAAACCTTTAGTAGATGGCAAAGATTTATTCACAGATGGATATACACCACCATAAATCTCATATTACTGAATGTTTTCATGGAAGTGACATAATAAAATGGGCCTTATTTCACTATAGATGCAAAAACCTATTCTCAAATAACAACACGACCACAAGTAAGTACTATTCTTATATGAATCGGTTTATAACCCTAATTCTAACTTTAAATTCCAACCCTTCAACAAATTCTTAAGCCTAATTTTAAACTATACTCCTAACGCTAAATTCTTAGTTTTAACTGGAAATTCCTAATCCAATGGCTAATATTAATGCATATCATAAATGTTACGTTAAGGCTTATGTCTTGATGGCTTTGTTGAATTCAGTGCTAATCCCCACTGTAAATTCTATTTCTTAATCTAAATCTTGACCTCAAATCAGATTCTTAACATTAAATCCTATTCTTAACTACGGTTCCTAATCTTTAACCTAAATAACTAATCCTATCTATGTTGCTTTCAAGCACTGTTATTTGAATCCTGTGAGAAAGCCAGCAATTACTAACTTGGTTCTGATTAATCCAGGCGTATACGTCATATTAGCATCGTTTTCGTATCAAACTTACATCAACACATTTTGGATAAGGTAGAATGTTATTTTTCCTCTAACAACAAGAAAACTTGTCCATGATATGCACTTTAAATTCAAAGTCATGGCAACCTTCACATTGATAAAGTTTCTCTGATTGGTTTTCTAGGATATTTTGGGCGGTAGTTTAAGTATCACAATTCGTCGCCGCCACACTAAACTGCAGACTCAAATGGATTTAAAGTTGCTTACACCCTCCCCCACCTCCACATGTATATAGTTGAGTCTTTGTTATAAAATAGATTTGACAATTAAACTTAACCACAATGGATATATCTCCCAACGTATCATTCAATTCAAATTAGTATGACTCAAAATCACAAACAGACCGAGTGATATGTATGTATAATCCAAAAATAATTCTATGCGAACCCAACTAGTCATACTAAACACAACCTAAATTAAGTACAGTCTTTTTTTTGTTGAGAAAAGTAACATGATAGAATTAGTTGTAGCATTTGACTACAGTTCCTCATGTAGTTTTATATGAAGCACATCATATCATTGTATATACTGCACAAGATGGGAAGACAGAGTACTGAAATAAAAAACAAACGTAGACAATGTTGAAAAGATGAGTCATATTTATTATATTTAAGCCAGTAGGCACTAAAATTAGAAACAAAGCCCCAGTTGAGATAACCGTAAATAGCTTCCCAATATTCACCCACGTTCTCTCACATCATATGCATATTATATAGTGATAGAATAGTTAGTTTGAACAATTAAAGATATAAAGGGAAAGGAAACACGAGACTTACACATACGCACTATTTTTATCACAAAGGCAATGCAGAAAAAAACATTAGCAGACGATTACTAATCTAAAAGTACCATCAGAGCACAAGGTCATAGCTAGGTAACTATAGTTACTGTCTAGTGAGTTTACATATTTAGAATGTATGATTAAAATAACAGAATGTTTACAGAAATACATTAGGGTAACATAGATTGTATGAAAGTAGAATACAGGCTTTTTAATACACTCATATATTCGTAGGCTAACCCCAAATAATACAAATCTAAATGAGACGTTATAACACTGCTGCTCTACGTTAAACAAAACTTTGAGAGAGTAGACATTATGAGTACTACATTGTAGAATGTACTAAACATGAATATGATTCTGATGGGTGGTGATTTCATGTAAAGAAACTCCTTTATCTAACTGCTCTTCTAGGTGAACACTTGATAAGGGTTTGGAAATTTAAACAGAAAATCGTAACGAAAGTGAACAATATTGAGATAATTGAAATGAAGTGTTTTACTTTTCAACAAAGTCAAAACAAATTATCCAGAAAATTTATAATGTAGTTGAATACTTTCACAGATATTTTGCCGGGTATCAAATCGACGTACACTTTATCATTTAACAAATGAAATGTGGTAGTCCATGTTAACAGTAACTGTTTCTACAATTTACCTACCTGGTGCAGATTCACTCAAACTGTAACGAGCCCTACACTCATAATACAGCAATTAAAGATGTTTTCAGAATAGAATGGATAATCAAATTCAAGTAAATAGTTTGTTTTTGTGTTATTATTAGATGCTGTAAAGACTGTCGAAATTAAAGTTTTAAATCACGGATTGACCTCATTTAGGAAGCAATTTCAGACCAACAAGCACTGGAGATCTGTTTAACCACTAAATGTAACTCTGTCACAGTTTAGTTTCTTCGGTATTCTACACACAATAATGCTCAGATCACATTGATCAACTAAACTGAAATTTACATCATTTAATAGTAGCTAAACCAACAAATTCTACATGAGTTTAGTAGAACCTGAATACCCCCCTAGCAACGTCTCTTGCAATGATATATGGTATATCATTTTGCACAGAATTGTGAATATATATTCCTAAGGAATGTCCACTGCCAAGGAAGCAAAGTTTGCACAGATTTCATCCAATTACATAAAAGGTTTACATTTTAACCAATTCACAAGTAATATTCATGTTTCGTTACATATAGAGACTCATCAAATTTTATTTAATAGTTTATTAAGCCACTTAACAATTTGGAACGATGCAATTTTGACTCGAAAGTATAAAACTGATAATTAACAATTCAGTGAAATTTTCCATAATGTCTACCCTATCAAACTTATCAAGAAAGGTATGAGTTGGTAAAAACAAACTATATTTTAACAAATGTTCCAAAGAAATCCATGTTCATGAAACTTCAGTTTAAGAATAACAGTGAAAACGACTAAAAAAGACACTGCATAAAATATTTAATGCATCTGATTTGAAAGTACTACTTAATAACCATCCGAAAATGTCAACCGTAAACAACGATAGATGGCTTGAACTCTCCACATCTATGTGCATTTACAAATTCAACTGGTCTTGTGGAACTAGTTACATTGGACACACAATACTATAAGTCCGTCATCGCATTGTTGAGCATCACCCAGGTTGGTTAACAAAAAGACACTTAAAAATATTAGAAGCGTCGATTTCAGATATTCATCGCATCCCCTGTAATATTCCAAATGACTTGCGAATGTCTTCTGCATAGAGCTAAGGCTATTGATATTAATATCCACGAGCCGGACATTTGTGTACAAAATAAATTCGTGCCACCTCTTTCTTTACTTTGGTCATCTCTGTAAATTTTACACCCCTCCATGAGTTTTGTTTATCCAAATGTACTTCTCATAATTTGTATTCATACGTACTTTATGAAGTTCGATTTTCGTACTTTCATCCTTACATAATTTCACTTTGTTAACTAAATTGCTATAAAAACACTTAACAATTTATCTTATCAATTAATTACGTAATCTGTCAAACCACATTTTAACTTTTAATTGCCGTAATTATTGTTTAAGTGAGATTGTGACCAGCAAGCGGAATCCTGAACGCGCGTCCCGTCCTATTTGGGACTCATCGGTTGGATGTCCCTATATCCCAATGTTAATGGTCACGCCAGAATTCGGACTCAGTTTGTTTCTTGCCAAACACCGCCGCGTTCACCACTAGACTACTGAATGCAGACAGCCATACTTGTTCAACGGGTGTATATGTAACTAGGATGAATTTATATCTTTCCGTTGATTTGTCATGGGCTGAATTTGGACAATCTCTCTTGCTATATGTGCATCCTGGGCGGGTTGCCTCGATATATCCATAAATCACAAGTATTGTTTAAGTAGGATTGTGACTACCAAGCGGAGGAAATCCGCTTCAGTCCGTGACAAACCAACAGGAAGAAATAAATTCAGCCTAATCACTGTAATCACGTTATTTCTCTTTTTTTAATCGTCCGATATCTTCTTCGTAAACACATGCTCAAACAATCCGATTTTGTAATTAGTATTATTGTATAACACGTTTAATATTACTCCCCTAAAGTAAACTACATATATTAGTGTAGCAGCCTAATAAAAAACCAATTGTAAAGAAATATTTCTTCATTCTGTTTTGCTGATCAACAGTTACAAACCTACCATAATAGGCATATTCTGCTAACAAATACCATATAAGTTTGTGACTATTATTTTCTCATAAACTAGAATGATAGTAACAAATTGAAAATGTGTTTTGGAATACATTGAATATGTTGTATATTCAATGCCAAATTATAATTGAACCTTAGAATAGTATCAAGATTAACAGATCTAATAAATTTTACCGTAAGATATACTACATGAAAGAAACTAACTTGTGAAACTAATTAATTAATTAGCCTGTAATTCTACTACAAAATAAACGTTACGATCACTTCTGTAGACCATCCTACTGCTTACCGTTCATTAATTGTAGGGAGGGGGGGTTAGGGTGAGAAAAGAAACTTTACTATAAAACCGATGTATCATAAATACACCACTACCAATGCATATCAAACGTTCCCAAGGTCAAAAAATTATAATACTCCACTTGGTGAATATATTTCACACCCTTGATTCTGACTCTAAAATACAGAGACTTTTGCGTATCAAATCACACTTTCATGTTAAATCTATATCCTATATGGAAAAAATAAGTTCAAACACACTCACCACAACCACTATTATCAATGACTGCCACTGAATTAGACATTTTATTGAGTGCACCGCTTGAACAGTCATTTACAGAAGACGGGTTCATAAATGACTTCGGAATTTGCTCTGTAGAATAGCAATAGGTATGATGAAATAATGGGATACAACAATCATTATGATTCACAACTCTACTGTTGAGTCTTGGATAATCAGAACAGCAGTATGTAGTAGTGCATTCAGCCAAACTTCTAGTTGAATGAGCATCGGAAACTGTTAGTAAACCTGAAGATTTTAATGAAATATCTTGATCTAAATTTGACTTTTGTAATAAAGGTGAGACCAGAGATTCAATTTGGATTGGAAGATTGTTAATTTGACTACAACTATCAGGGGATAAACAGAGAAAAGGATTACCTTGATAGTTAATTTACTGAAAACTTCATTATAATTATTAACATTATTGTCATTATAAGTTCATGGAGATAGCGTGATTCAGAGATAGTTTACGTTACAAACTACAGAGACCAAACAGTTATTTCGTTCCAATGCGAAGCTCCTCAGAAGTGTGCATGTACCATCACATCAGGAAAAAGAATCCACTTATTTAGCGGAGAATGCATTATCTTTAAACAAATGTATACTACATATATCATTACCATCATACATCATTACCACCATACATCATTACCATTACTACATATATCATTATCATATATCATTACCAAGATTAACTTTGATAATCTCAAATAAATTGAGCATTGGATAGGTTGTTTAGAAAAATGAGTGATGCATATATTTGTAAAATCCCAATCAGCAGAAATTAAAATTTCTGATGCTTTGCGGCTTTGTGAAAGTCGCTTCCTCAGAGAAAAAATGAATAACTGAATTGAATTAAGACAAGATTAAGTAATACGATGGAACAAATCAGAACAAGTTTGTACAATCAAAATGTGAGTTTGATCGTGTCATGTCAAGTCATTTGGGTCAAGGTGGTTTGAGACATGTATGCATAGTAGTGTGATGTGAAAGGAAATTATGTGAATATGTGAGAATAAAATTATATGTATGTTCACGTGAATGAAATCTGATGTACTTTAATTGAGTTCGGTTGGATAGAAAGACCTTCCCTTTTGTTAAGTGCAGTTGGATTTAACAAAATGTGAAGCGCTTCAGCTATTCGTCTTTTCTCATAATTGGAAAAACTTTTTTGAATAATTTGGATACTTTTAATATCGATTTTATGGTTGTGGTAGATCATGTACTACTATTGCTGATTTAATTTGTAATTTTTCAAGTTCAACAGGATTATTAGGAGGTCGTTTAGTGTATCTTTCATATTCTCTGGCACGAGTTCTGATTTCTCGAGAAGACTCTTTAATATAGAAAGCATCACAATCAACACAACCTAACTTGTAGACTCAATTCTGTGTAAAGGTGAAAAGTATCTTGTCCTTTATTTTAACTAATGCACCTCGAATAATGTTGGTAGTCCTGTAGAATGTTTGGATTCCATGTTCTTTTAGAATTCTGTGCAATTCATTTGTTGTGTTATAGCGGTAAGGTAGAACGACTCTATGAATCCATGATATTTCAATTGATTTACTATTAGGTAGTAACAGGTCGTTTCGTCTTTGCAAATTTTTAATAATATTCATTGGAAAATTATTAAATCGTTAGATGCTGATTATATTTTCGTACTCAGATTTCTTGTCATCTTCTGAGTAAGTTTAGAGCCAGGGATATTTTCACACTGAATGGATGTGCTGAGCTGAAATCGATGTATCGATTTGAGTTTACGATAAATCCTCAGATTAAGAGTTCCATTTAAATTTTTTTTGACTTTGCAGTCTAAAAATGGTAACTGATTGTGTTCATCTTCCCTAATTTCTCTGATTATTTCATTGCTTCTAACTGCCGTCGGTATTACGATTGCTCTCAATTAAACTACTTTGTCACCTGTTCGACAAATGTCATAGGTCTTACATTGTTTACATCTATCTATCTGTATGCTTCAAGTTTCATAGACGATAGAAATAGTAAACACTTCAAGAAAGTGGATTTGAGAAATCTAATTTTTAAAAGTATTAGTTCCAATCAATCAATGCCTATTACCCCATGTGGAGCATAGGCCGCCGACTAGTATTCTCCAACCAACTCTGTCATGAGCTTTCCTTTTGAGCTTTTCCCAAGAGCTCTTCATTCTCTTCATGTCTGTCTCCAGTTCCTAACGCAGTGAGTTTTTGGGTTTTTCTCTGTTCCTTTGACCTTCAGGATTCCACGTTAATACTTGTCTTGTGACACAATTCGGTGGTTTCCTCAGTGTGTGTCCTATAAACCTTCAGCGTCTTTTACTAATTTCTTCCTCGGCTGGAAGTTGATTTGTTCTCTACTACAGGAGGTTGTTGCTGAAAGTATCTGGACAACGAATCCTAAGTATCCTACGCAGACAGTTGTTTATAAATACTTGTATCTTCTGAAGGATGCTTTTCGTAGTTTTCGGCGTAAGTTTCAGCTCCAAACAACAGAACTGTCTTCACATTTGTATTGAAAATGTTGACTTTAATGTTAACTGACAATTGGTTAGTGTTCCAGATGTCCTTCAGTTTTAAAAATGTTGCTCTTGCCTTTCCAATCCGCGCCTTCACATCTGCATCAGACCCTCCTTGTTTATCAATGATGCTGCCCAAGTATGTAAAGGTTTCTTCATTTTCCAGAATTTATCCGTCAAGTGAAATTGGGTTAGTGTTAGTTGTTTTGTATCGGAGGATCTTGCTTTTCCCTTTGTGTATGTTGAGGCCTACTGCCAGCTGCCGAGGCTGCTGCTACCTTGTTTGTCTGCATCTGCATTTGTTGTTGTGTGTGGGATAAAAGAGCTAGATCATCTGCAAAGCCCAAGTCATCTAGTTGCATCGATGTTTTCCATTGTATTCCGAGAGTGTCTTGAGATATTTCAGTTTTCATGATCCAGTCAACCACCAACAGGAAGAGGAAGGGTGAGAGTAAGCAGTCTTGTCTAACACTGGTCTTCACTTCGAATGAATTCGTGAGTTGACCTCCATGCACGATTGTACAGTGTAGTCCGTCGTAAGAGTTTCGTTTCATTAAAAAAAACAGCAAACATTCTACTAAGTTTTAATACCATAATGATTTGAGAAGTAACAAGTGAATAACTTCAAAACATGTTCTCGTCATTCATCTTGCTGAATAAATCCTTTCTGGTTTTACTCATAACATTTCAGAGGTAGCTCAACATAAAATAATTGACTAGGTTAAATGCTACAAATGAGACATAAGTTAACAAGTACAATACAGTTTCGATACATGAACAACGTGTACTGGATATAGACCTCAGAATTAACAAGACAACTACTATCGCTTCAAATTCTACTCCCAGTTTTAAATTATTCTATTCCAAAGAATAAATAGTCTATGATGTAATAATTGTGCAGACAAGTTCAAAATAATAACTTGTTTATGTAACAATTATCTAATGGATGATCATTATCAATTATTTTGAGTGATCAAATATCAATCTGTTCATTGTGTGATTCTAATGACAACACCGGCAATAATATACAATCAATGAACATTACACTACAAATATAGCTAAACTGAGACTTGTTTACGTACTTACTAAGCTTTGGCTCTTCCTTATTGATAATTGAACTGAATGTAAATAGAATTAAATATTTATATGTAGCGTTTTTGTGCTTACTTTATCATTTTTAACAATCCATTCAACCGATGATTATCAAGGAGAATAAGATGACGTTGAGAATCATGTCCCAGAAAAGTAACATCTGTTGAAGATGGACTTGTGACAAATTGTCTTACATCAGATTGATGAGTGTTTGAGAACTCATCAACCACAGAATTTCCCAATAAATTATCATTCGTGAGATTTCCATTTCTACCATCTTTTTCAACAGAAGCTTCATCGTTCTGTTTGATGGATTGAACTGGTTTGTTCATTCGCATTAAATCATCATCTGTATTGTGATTATAAACATAATTCAGTGAAGTATCCAAAGTATTTGATTGTTTGAAACTATCCGATTCCATGACATGCTCATCATTTATTTTTGATGATGAGAACTCCTCATTAACATTACCACAAGTTGAATTCGAATGGTTATTTACAGCTGAAAATTTAAAAAGTATTTCAGAAAGGAAATCATCAATCAGAAGAAATGGAATGAAAATGCTTTAAATAATCGTATTTTAAAGTGACAACAATTACATTTTGTTGTAATAGTAACAATAATCAAATTCAAAAGTGACTTAAAGTAACATTATGATGCAATGAGTCAAAAGGTTTAGAAAACAATCGAGATAATCATACTTAATTCTTCGGTTATTACATGAATAAAGATTACATTTCAATGACTATCTCATTAACTTGTTTATTGGAAGTGTACATTTACAATTCTGCTAGAGATTGAATCTAGAACCACTGAGATAGTATCAAGTGACTTAAAATTTATCTTTAATCAATTTGCGATAATGTATACCGTTGAGGAATCCATTACTAAGACAAATCAACTTTCCAGTGTTTGTTGGTTTCCAGTAGTTTTTTAACTACAGTCAGTCCATGATGTAAAACTACTAAACAGTAATAAAATAAATTATATAAATCCAAGTTCAAACGCAATTAGTTAGTTGATTAGTATATCACACTTATATGCCATCCAACAAACAAGTTAGTAGTAAATTGGATCATTCAATTCAACCGCAGAGGAACAACAACAGCAGCTTCTTTACTCTTTAGTTTTTTTCCGTCGATATCAGTTGGTGAAGAGAATTATTAGTTTTAAATCATAAAGTTTCTTCACAAAACCATCCAAGTGAATTTGGATCAGTAGCATCTACTGGTAGATATATAATTAATTAGAAATAATTTAAATAGCTATACTGGGAAAATGTTTAGCAGGAAACCCCAAATCTAGATTTTATCCTAGTTGGGACTCGTCGGGAAATGCTCACTTGTAATCTAGAAGAGATTGGTGTACCCTAGCCACTCAATTTAAAAAAGCTGAGATGATGGAGAGTAACTGCAGCTCAAGTGGATGCTCCTAGTGGTGATGTTTTATGAAATAAATGGTTTCATTAAAAAGCCTTCATTGTCATTCTGAACGACATCATCAGGGGCTAACCTAAGTAGGAGTTTCGTCATTTGGACTAATGACTATACTACAGCTTGATCGATAAATCCATTTAGCATTAAGGACTAGATAGATATGACATTTGTCACTACTCATTGACTAATCAATGTAAATATTTCGATCCCACTGAAGATCAGGTGCCATCACTTGTTTGATAATTGAAACAATAAGTAACTGCTGAATCGAAGTGTTTTTTGAATAGTACACAGGCGTCCAGTTAGAATTGACGTTTGGAAGCTATATAACTCATTTGGTTAGAAACATGCATTAATTAGCTAGCACTAAATGTAATAATGAAAGTAAAATTTAAAAATCCATATGTTATACTTAGTCTTCAATACTCACGTGAAATCAAAGTATTGTTGAATGATGCACAATTTTCATTAGTGGTGAAGATATTTGTCAATTTCTTTAGGGGTAAACTGCATTTCGAAATATCCGAAATTTTTTTCTAGAAATGATAATAGACATGAGATCGCAATGAATAATGCATATTCGAAGATAGTTTTTCTCATCGTAGATTAGTATCAACGTATATAATCATTACAAAACAAAGGAAAAGTGAAAGCTTGTTTCATCTTTGTTCATGGTTACTCATAGTGGTGAATATCGATTACTCTGCATAGGATCAAGCCATAGTAAGTAGCAGGCTAACTTCAGATTAAATGAAATCGTCACGAACCATAATAAAATAATAATAATAATAATAATCAAGTATTTAGTATTGAGTTTACCTACGAGAAAACTTTAGGTGACTGGTGAAGACCAACAATTTCACAGATAAAAAGAGTGCTAATGGTGCTGAATTGTTGTCAAGTTTTATCGTTGATTGAATATTACTAGAAATGTCATTTGTTCTACTATGATTCAGTCATCTGGAGACACTACTTTCAACTTACGTTGTGTCGTGTATGTTTGTACTATTAAAAAGTCTCAATCTTTGATGACATAATCGTTGGTTTACTTTTCAATAATTCATATCTGATATTATTTTGTGATGCAAACCTATTTCCAGAGCTAACAAATTTCCAATAAACCACCTACCTAAATAATAAAACCTTTACGTGATTTCCAGTACCATCATAAAAATCTATGAATTTGTTAGTTAAAATCTATCAGATGGACATTAAAATTAGTTTACATATACATTCTTTTTTCTAGGAACTACACTATTTTGACTTTATACATGAACTTGCTGATGTGATCGAAAACATACAGTGTGATTTCAAATATTTACAATGAGCTAGCCAACTTCATAGTTTTCAGTATTTTATATATATGAATATCAGTTAGGGTGTTGTTAAATCAGGAATCCTTCTAAGTTTTATTTCACCAGCTACTCGACATGAAACAAATTAGTTTCATTTAGCTGAATTAACTACTGATAAGCATAAATTCATGTTTATCAGAAATTGGATTCCAAATAATTCAGGTGAGGATAGAAGTATGCTGAGATTGGTGTTTTAGGGATATGCAAAATAAGCGTATTTAATGCTTGGCGCAGTATGCTGCTATATGCGTAAGAATAACCAAATAAAGACGTAACGCTAGTCTATAAATTCCCTAGGTTTGTCGAATAAAAAGGTGGAGATTACTTGATCGCATTTTGTCTATAAACAGGTGTCACGATACAAAATCAACAACACTATAGCACATGCATTTAGTTTTCAGATTTCTCTACATAGTGGACTTCTATCCTTGACTACATCGTATATTACCAAAGAAAATTTTATTACCAACATTGGAATTATAATTGTTGTCTTTTATTCGCATCTTGTTGAGTTGATTACCCTTGATCTCTTCAAAAGTAACAATACAATAAGCGTAAACCATGTATATAGAGACTAACAATAACTAACTAGTAATTAGAACACCACATATAAGTTTCAATAAGGTCATTACCAGACTTTACCCTAATATACAACAATCTTTATATACGAATATGAAAACTATTAAACCTATGAATGCAATTTGTGAGTCAATGATAAAAACGAAACAGGTGGATTACATGACTAGTCATAATAAGTGAAAGGTGAAAATTAGCAGTAGGATGGTAATGTATTAGTAGTAATGAAAACCAGATTAATAACAAAATGAATATATCATTCAACATAAGATAAATACAAGCAGTTGTAAGTTGGATATAGGTCAAGACGTGTGAAATGAAGCCTGTTAAAACATTTAATGATAATAATAATAACTAGTTAGGAAAATAATGTGGTCAATTAAATAGAGAATGGAGAAGAGGTATGGAAGGGGTGGAGTAAAAACGAACAAACAGCACAGGGTGTAGACAATTTTGTAAGTTGTTTATTAAGTCTTATAAGGCCATGGAATGGATAAGGGTGTTACACGTTTCTTATGGACACACTGACTCGGGTTGCTAACGTGAATCCCTATGACTTCGGCGATGTGTAAGAGATGAGATCGAATCCCATCCGGAAAATTTGATGGCATGCGGTATACCACCCTGAACGCATTGGTTCTATTTATTGCATGTCCACTGTCTATCAAGTTTGACAAAATAGATCTACATATGGATTTCACTGGCCCATTTCCTAACCGAGATGGTAGGCACTCGTTAACCTGTTGGTTTAGTCATCTAGTCGTATGCCCGATTTAGCTTTCTCTATAGAAGCAGCTGAATTCATAAATACACATGGATGTGGCAAACCAGGTAACTTATCCTGGTTGGCTAGTGAATGACAAGCAAAGATTTGTTGCATTAAATGTACTTCAAGAGGTTTAGCTAGTCTCTCCTTTAATACATCACTTGCTATATCACCATTGAATTGAAGTTTAAGGAAGAGAGTTCTTCCTGACGAACGTAAAGTATAATTTCACCAGGAATTCATGACTCCATGAAACCTATGGGTTCAAACACAAGAATCTATGGTCTCCCTAAAATTCACAAATCGATGTTCCTTCTACACCCCGTTTTAGATATGCACAATTCTCCGTATCGTACTATTGGAAGATGGCTTATTCGTATCTTGGAGCCTGTTCACAAATCGGTTGTAAATAAAAGTGTTAAGGATATGTTTGATTTCGTTTCCAAAGTAAATGACTTAAATGTTAACGGTAGACATATGCTATCCCTAGATGCTGTATTCCTATTGATTAATACACCACTTACTGGAACAATCGAGTTCACATACAAACAAGTAACAGAAAAACAAATCAACACTGGAATCCAGAGATATAGTCTGAAAGAATTGTTTCTAAGGTGTGCAATGAATGTCCATTTCGTCTTCAACAATGACTATTATCCATAATCTGATGGTATAGCTATGGGTTCACTTTTAGACTCGATTTATACTACAATTTGTGTATACTAACATAAGCGTAGTATTGGTAACTGTATGTTAAAAGTGATCTGAAAATATGTTTACTAAGCTATATCACTAAAACGGACACAGCTTTTGTTATATCTCCTCTCTCGAAAAACAAATTTACCGGGTTGTCAGCCTAAATTTAATTCCAAGAACTAAGTGGCACAAGAACCTGATTCAACAAAGTAAGTGAGGAAATTATGTCACCACAATTTCATAAGATATCATCAGATAACACAAGCTCTAGATTAGTCATCAAATCAGTCATACTTCAAATATCACACGATGAAAATGTATTGATGCTATATCACATGATCAAAACGTATTACTAACATTATACCATCATATAATCAGCTGACTAGCAAATAAAATCAATGTTCACGTCAATTACACATAGTTGGTTAGACAGTAAGCCATATACAGAAGAAACGACATGATGAATTATGTCATTTTACTATGTACGGTTTTTGGATGAATGAGTATTTCTATTGAGCTGATTCAAATCTTAGTGTTTATTGGAAAATTCCCATAGAGAATGACATTCTATCAAAATATACTCAAAAGACAAAGGGAGATATCATTCCACGACCCCATATGATTACTTTGTAAAATTACAACTACAATCATGTAAATCATTGCATAATTGACTACATCCACAATAATGTTACTTAGATGTGTAGTCTAGGGACTCTTGAAGGATAGAAAATGATGCAATCGATTTAACTAAATGCTTAATTTTATTGAATATGTTTTCTATTAGTCACTTAGTGAATAAAATAACCAATTGTAGTTCATCTATTCTCTAGTATAGATTACAAACTCATCCTTTGATTACACATGATGATATAAAGATTCAAGAAAGTAATGCAAACTTTATATTGTAGAAGTTATTGAAATATTTGTAATCACTTTAGTTAAAAAAAAAACTCAAAAGTAGATCGCTTTCTCACAATAACTCATCTTGTTCACTGACTTTCTAGGTGTTTAAAGATTATCCATGTTCACTACTTTTCACAGTTCTAAAATGGTGTGCAATCATATGTACAACATAAAACCTGGCACATATGTGCACGGTCCAAGTTGTCACATCTCAGTAGCGCAGAAAGATGAACACGGAATTAGTAGTAGTAGTAGTAGTAGTTACTTCAATGATAATAAGAAAATTGTGAACGTATAGAATATGGTACAGGGAGAATCAATTAGTTCGCGGAAAGGTATAAAGTAATTGTAAGCTCATGATTTGAAGGAAGAGTGAATGCACCTGCGCTAGTGTGATTAGTTCTAGCTCATGTCACCCAGAATTTCCAGCAATCAGTCACGGTAATCACGCAGACCTTAATCAAGTAGTCTGCAACGACCAACAGGTCTCTGAGCAATGGTGACTTCATGGATTGATGCTACGTTTTGGCTTGGCCGCCCATGGTGTGATCATAAACTACTGCTTATATTGATCGTACTGTTTATAAAAACAGATAAGTGATTTTGTGGAAATGTGAATATTAAACCGAACTTATTATACAAACTATTTCAAAATCTATTAAGTCTTCAGAATCCTTGAGAATTATTTCCAAAAAAAAGAATATTTAACAAAAGGTCAAGGAGCTTACTTTCATTTCGCCATCTACGTTCAATTGTTTTGAATCAACCCATTTAGTTATGAGAGCAGACATTGTTTGTAAAGTTAAATAATCAGATGGAACTTGATCAGAATAATGTCGTTTCTTCATAGGAGTTACATATTCACTTGAATCAAAACACAAGTCATTCGTATTATCCACATTTGCTGTAAACGCTGAGGAGTATTTTTCATAAGAAATTCCGCTTGATGTTATCGAATACGAAGTTGGACATCTTGATTCATTGGTCTGTTCATTTAAACAAGGCTTACTTAATAATTGCTCTGTTATTTTCGTAGAAGGATTCGGTTGACTACGTCTTCGGATACGAGAACGTTGTGTATAGACTAAATTATTAAATCGTACTTCTTGTTCACTACGAGAAGAGTCGTTGGAAAAAAACTCTGCGGCTACTGGAGGCAAGTGAGAATGAATAGATCGTACATGTTCAACTTTATTAGAAACAGTAACTGCTGTAGCTTTGCATTCACGACGTGAACATCGCCAAAATACACGATCACCCATTCCGTCTCTTGATTTTGTAAATTTATATCCATTGATAACTAAACTTCTTTCACCTAGAGAAATTGATGTGAAACTAGCGATAAAAATCATAATATTATTATCAAAATAAAAATATTTATATCGAGTGTCAGGAATGTTTGCATAGAAGATACAGGGGTTATGATACTTTACGGTCATTAGAAAAGTATTCCAGATTTCAGAGTTTTGTTGTGGCCAACCATAAAATACAAGAACCACGTTACAATATGTTTGAAACTTGACATCTAGACGTAGCCGGTATCATAATGTAGATGTTCTCATTATGCCATTTGGCTACGGAAACCAAATCAATACCCAGTAGTTTGATACCATTTTATTTACAAGAAATGTATTATGTTCGTTATGTAACAAGCAGAATATCCTCACTCCTAATCGTGTTATTGATTCGTACTACTGATTTATACGTAGACATACATAATTTGAGCCTGGACTTGTAGCATGAGTAACTCATAGTTCCATGTCTTGTAGCCTGGACAACAAATCTATAACTCATTCGATGACCACTTAGTTTACTGATAATTTCAACCACTAGCTTTTCTAATAATAATAATATTAATAATAATTGTAATAATAATAATGCAAGGCGTTATTCATCGGATTATTAATGAATATAATTTAATTTTTTGTGTGCCTATTTTATTAACCGGCTAACATTTCCTTTTGTCTTTCATATTCTTTCCCCACTTCCATGTTGAGTAGCTGGAATGAGGTTATCTGAAACTTTCAACACCAACCAAGTGTGTTATACTCAGAGTTTTCAGCCACTTTTTATGTTCATTTAACAGATGATTGGTGTATATTAGAGTTCATTAAAGATCTCGTTACAAGCTATAACTTCAATTTTTCTTGTAATTAGCCATGTATTACACCTATACACTAGATGTGATCAAAGTAGACAGTTACAGATAACTCAATGTTCTTGAAAATGGAACATTTAATAGTGATATTTCAATATACTGAGTACAAATGGTTGCAAATGCTAGATTCAACTCACTTATTGGACACTGGAATCAATGAGAATAACCTAAATCACTTCGTCAAAATGTCATCATTTAAATAAACTTCCTTAAGCCGACATTTTCATTTTCTTAGTTAATTCAGTAATCGAAACAATAATCTTAAACTAACTGTTCAACGGAAGAGTACAGTCCATGTATAAAATTGGATTGAATCACATAACATTTGATAGAAATGTCTAATGTCCCTTTTGATTATGTTCATACATGAAAGAGCCTCAGTAAATCATTATTGCGACAGAATTTCCTATTTTGTCATGGGAATCGAACCCAAATATTTTGGATTGGCGAACGCACAACGCTCTGCACCACTGGGGTGGAGATAAATGGTAGAACTCCTACTTCCGTCAGTTTGTAACCTAGTGTGACAATCATCCTCTGCCATTGGTGATAATTGCCTCACTTCCAACAAGTCCGAACTCCACCAGTCACGACTTCTAACTAAAAGTTCAGGGACATTCTAGAGTCAGTTACTAGTGAACTGATTAGTGTAACTGAATACAGGTGTTTTTGTGGAGATTCTTATTAGGTTTAATTGATTAGATCCGTTACGGATTGATGCTAGTAGGGTATGACTGAAAACCAACCTGGGTTTGACTTCCCTGGCAGGATCGAGGGTGCGCACTGCTGAAGAGTCTCGTACTAGGAAGAAATAGCTGTCCAGTACTCCCTGATTTTCAATTCTACCTTGTGTGATTTCTAAACGGCGAAGTATACACCGACGTCATTTTGTAATAAACCAGGTTATTCTTCAAACTTGAGCTACAGACAAACAGCTGAGTACCCAAATAATGATTGATCAGAAAGCTAAATATATATTCTTTTAAGTGCAGACCTTACAGTTTATTAATATAAAATCGTTTACAGTAATTAGATGTTTATAAATTTAAGTAATCAGTGATTAGGACTTAAGAACAGTTGTAAGATAATCCGATGTGTAGGTAGTACTGTATTGAATAATCAGAATGTAATCTGACAGGAAGTACAATTGAAATTATAGTATCTACACATGTTGAATACGTTCTTTGCGTTTCTCGAAGGCTGCATTTTGTATATCCCACAACGAAAGCTTGCATAAATAACATCGATGCAGTGTTATTTAGGTTGGAAAACTACCTTCGCAATTAAACAGTCAAGAAAGTAATCTGTTTTTAGGCTAACTGAATTAGATTTAGGTTCCTGCAGACCATTTCCAGGATCACTCACTTTTACCTGTCCTTAAGTCCTGCCGTGACACGAATAGGAATGACGTTACAAGGTAATCTTCCTAAAACACCAGGTATAACAAAGCAATCGAAACTGAAACGCGTGACTTACCTTTACGTGTAACGTCAAAACCTACACGAACTTTAATTAAATTACACTGTCCATCATTAGATTTATTCACAAGTTCAGTGTTGACGTTTTGTTTTGATTTTTCCGTTTGGCTTGATTGACACAATCTTTGTTTTTTTTCTTTAACATTGTGTATTTTTTTAGTTAAACAAAGATTAGAACTATTATCCAGAACAACTTGTGATTCTTCTGAAGAACTTCCATCATGTTTAGGTCCTTTACCTTCCATTCTTTCTAGATCACGTGTCAAAATGTGAAAATTTTTGTCAAACGTCGTATTTGTGTTATTAACTGACATCCATGGAATATCAACATCTAACATCGTAAAACCAACTAACAGAAAACATGACTATGCATTAATGAAATAGTCACTAATCTTCCTAAAAATCCACAATAACTACATATGTGGGCGTATCCTAACGTTAATTTTGACTAACGTGGTCTACAATAGTTCGTTGAGAGGAGTACATAAAGTAAACTTGTTGATAAAAATAAAATTATTGTTGTGCCTTTCTTTATATGTGTGTAACACGCTCTTTGATGCTTTTATTAGGTCTCAGATGTAAATCATCTTGAAGTGCTATGATGACAAATACTTTCGCTCTAACCAAATTAGCCAATCAACTTGTTGTATGTTGAATGTCTAATTGGTTAATCAGTTACTAATCATGGCAAAAGAATGATGATTAATCCTAATCAATTTAAAGGCCATTTCAATTTATCTCAACTAGGAATTTCATTTAGTGACTAATCCATCGTAGACAATCACAAATCAATATGATTTGAGATACAGGAGTTGATTACGAAAAACAAAGTATTCATAAAGTTCAATTATCTGATCTCATTTTCTCTGTCAATATGGTTTTATATAGACTAATTTTGAATAACTTGAAAAAATTACAGGTTGTCGAGACTATTGGACTGATCGTAAAATAAACGTAGGTTTTTATTTAGACAAAAGTACATTTGAGGTGGTTTGTGGTGATTGGTGTTAAGTTTCAGTTGATTGAATGGTTAATTGATTGGATGATCGTCGCGCTAGATCACAAACTGAAGGAGGATGGGAGCCTACAATTGGATACCGACCTAGTAGTGCAGAGGATTAGACGTTGACCAACCTGAAGCGCATGTGGTTGGATCTGGGTGCGCACTGATAAGGCATTCATAAATAGAACGAAACAGCTTTCCAGAGCTTCCTGGTTTTCAGTCATACCCTTTCAACATCAATCTGTAACGAATTCACTCATCTAAAAGTGATTTTAACTCCTGTCAAATGTCAGTTTCAGACGGAAAAATTCTTCAACAAAAAATAGTTTAACATAAACCTGCTGTTCTACACTTATAGAGTCATTAATGATACATTAAAATCAACAACATAATAGATGAATGTAAGTATTTGGTAAATCAGTATTATGCGGAAAGAAAATAAAAAAAATTTGAATTTGAAGGATGGAAGCACAACAGATTTGAATATTCGCGACTATATAGTTCTCTGAGATTGTTATATTTTATTTTAGTGGAACTGATCACAGCAGGTGCTGATTGAGTGAGTATTGCATAGAGTATATTAGTGACTGAGTATGTAGTTTAGATCCAGTGTTTGTGTCACATCTTCGTAAACTACACATTTCAATGTATTGTATAAATCTACTAACGAATGCTACCCGACTAACTAAATGGCTTAATTTTAAATAGATGGTACAGCAATGTTGTAGTAATGTCGGTAATAGTGATATTTCAATGTTATTTGTGCTATATTTACTTACTGGTTGGTAATTGTGTATTCTGCGTGTTCTTTGTTTTCCTCCATGTATCTGTATTACTGTGTATCTCTGTCTAGATAATGATACAGGTTGGCTCATCCACTATTACTACTGTTGCTGTTACTGATACTGGCACTGCTACTATTACTACTACTGCTAATGGGATTTATGGTAACCTGGTTGGTGAGGTACTTGCTAAGCTAGTCAAGTGTTTATTCTTCATGGTGGAGGGTGTTTTTCTCCTTCCTCATCTTTATTTACTTCATAGAAACTGCTTAGTGGTGAACGAGCGTGTTTTTGCCCAGCCTACTGTGTGTTTTTTTTTCTTGGTAGATGTGAGTGGATGCAATAATGAGGTTTCTTAATAATGCTAAGCACAATAATTGGGAAGGAAGACAGATACTTGGTGATGCTGAAGTGATCTAGTTTTGGGATATTACGACTGATATCTTTGTTTGTATTTGGGCAATGTGAGTTTTTCTCGGTGATCTCACTTTGTTGCTTCTATGGGAAGGAAGTTAGTTGTAAAGACGGACAGAAGATAATTTGTGTTTTTCAAGTGTGACACTACTCGATTGTTTTAAATTGATGAGATATTTTCACACAACACGTTAGTACTGGCTGTTATTATTTCAAGATATTTGGTAGTTTGGTTAAGCTTTGACTTCATTGAGCGAAGACATGGTGAACATTTAAATTATTCGTTGTTATAGATGGTATTGAACATGAATTCTTCTTCTCCTTCTCTCCTCCTTACATTTTGCTGACAAGAAGCAGTTGTTACTGTTTGGTAAATGTTGAATAGGTGAGAGGATAAATATTTGTTATACTGGTATACTAATCGAAATTATAATCATAACCATAATAATGATAATGATAATTTGATACACTACTGGTGCCTATTTATTATTGAAAGGAGTGTGTTATTATTTGGATGCAATGGACTATGGCTATAAGAACATTTCAATGATGTATAAAATCTATGTCAAATGCGATTTTTATTCTAACTGATCATTGCCTTAGCAAACTAACGTGGATTTAATACTATACAGTCTTCCATTATCTTCATTTAATTCAAAATTTATACGTCTCAAAGATTCTAATGTTTGTAATTTACTATACTTGAACCGTAGATAAATTGGAGAATATTTTCGAGAAAAATCTATAGCTGCTTATAGATATTTATAAGTAGTCTGAAATCTATTATGAAAATTCGTCAAGGTTCGATCGAACATTTTGACAGAAATTAGGAGTCGAATAAATACATGACAATAAAATTCTAAATTATACTTAAAATAATCTCATAGATGGAAATTTACAGAATTCACTGTTTTACTCTGATCAAAACTATCAAATTTATGTCTAAATGATCAGTCTGCCAATCCTTATTATGAACATGTGTATGAGACTTATCTGATATGCAGGTATGTATAGATGTGATTAAATAGTGACATATATATGTATCCTACTGTATTTATCTACTTTTGTTATTGAGTGCAATGACTAGACCTTAGACTATGGTTTGTAACAGTTTAATAGTTAGACGCGTAACTAAAACAAATAGATGCATACAATTGGTTAAATCGTCAATAAATATGTGTGCAATGAAACATCATTGGTACATGAATAAGTCACACATAAGCACCTGTTGGTATGTATCAGTCTCACATTAATTGAAAATTTATTAATCATATTTTTTTAGTATGTTCATTAGTATGGACTACTTTCTAAATGTAGCCACTATTCTGGATGACATAACAGTTAAGTACGTGCAATGTGATATGGTTTAGGACAATGGATATGTAGCCCTCAAACCCTGTTTATTTCAAATTGCCAGTAACTTTTGTATTGTATGGGAAAATAGTGCTTATCACAGTCCAACAAAAGGCTTATGGTTAATATATCTTATTGTGACTGTTGATAAAAATAGATTGATTTTTTAGGTGGTTGATGCTTCACTCAACACTTTTCACTGATGAGTGGTGACTTGCACAAAACTGGGTTCAAATTGTTCTAGTAATAGCTTTTAAATACTTTGCATCTAGGATTAACTTGGTGATGATAATCTTATAAGGACTTAAGAAACCAAGTGCGTAAACGACAGAATAAACAGAATTCGGCGAAATTTCGCTTGAATAAAGTTACTTATCTCAGTTACGCAATCATATGTATCCAGCAAACTTCACATGTAGTAGTATTTGTCATCTAACAGGTGACATATTTTCGACAAACAATTAAGTGATTGGGAAGTACGTTGTAGCAACTTTATACTATTAAGTAAGCTTAATTTTAATTAGATGAAGCTGTTTAGTAGTTAGGGATATTATGAATGCAAAATACTCACAATCAGTAACCATCACAGTCAATCAGATTCGGACGAGGAAGTTCGAACACACTAGAGCCTATCGCTGTCATGTATTCTCACTCGATATTAGAAAATCAGAAACGAGTCGTATGAGTAGTTTATAGGCAATAAGATAATGTCATAATAGGCAGGAAGGATTCACATGATTAGTAAGTTTATCAAAGTGCTCCATAGATTTTCTGTTTGCAACTGGAAAGAACAAAACACATAAAAACTCGTTCAGATGAGTATATCACTTCCATTTTCTCGAATCTTTACAGGTGAGTCTTCCAGGCATTCTTAAATTGTCTTTAGACAAACGATTACGGTTCAGTGTGGGTGATATGGTTGGTTTATCTGTTGTATGCAATTCGCTTGGCACTTGATAATATTGGTATCATCGTTTTCAATCAGTATCATCAAGAAAGTGCTTTCCAATAATTGTAAGCTTTTTGAACAATACACAAATGTATTACAATAGCTGCTTTATGACGAGGTCCTACCAGATTTTCTAGTCATTGATTAGTCACGATGATTACTTACCGAAGATACTTTAAAGACATTTAATACACATCTTAATACTCCCTCTCATCATTCAACTCACTTCCGTTCTATCAACAACCAACAAAAGCGCTGAGAGAAACTCAAAGTTCAGTACATAGAACTGTAATCCACAATTATTACTCGTCTACAACATTCACAGAATTAGTTGATTTTTAGTTGGGCATCAGTGAAAAGTAGGAAGCACTGGATGGTTGTTTCATCCTGGCGTTGGAATCCTCAGTAGTGTGCACTCTTAATTGTCTTGGAATAGAACACGGGGCCTTTAAATTTCACGATGAACGCTTAACCATCTGAACCATTGGGTCGGCATTTATTGCTAGAATTCCACTTCCAACAATTTGTGATATAGAGTGACAACTTGTCCTTTTTATTAGTAATAACTGTCTCACTCCTGATGTCTGAACTTCATCAGTCAAAAATTCTCACTAGAACTTCAGGAATATTTTGAAGCTAGTTACCAGTAAGCTGATTATTATAGTTGAATCGAGGTGCTTCATGGAGAGAGGTACCAAGTTTAGTCGTTTGTCATGATTGCTGGGGTTCAGATATGTCGGGAGTGTGATAGTTTCGAATGAAATTGATTGATCGTCGCACTATATCACAAACTTATGGAAGTAGGAATCCTGCCACTGAATGTCAGCCGTGTGCAGCAGACAGTTGTGTCCGCCGTGAGGTCTGAAAGCCGCAGGCGGAATTGATGTAGCTTACTGCTAGGCCCACGCTAAGGCGAAAGAGCCTTCTAGTGCTCCTTGGTTCTCACTGGAACCCAATCAACACTAATGTGAAGAATACAAACAACTAAAATATCATAGAGATAAAGAAACACATAGATTCTTTGAATTCTGTATACTGAAAGACCGACGATATATATATATATATATATATATATATATATATATAACTTTTAGAGAAATCGAATGTTATTTATTATGTGCACATTAAATTACAAAGTGAACAGAAAGACATAAGAGTAGAAGAAAAACAAAATCAGTTTGTTACTATTCTTTTTAGTTATGTAGCACATTGAAATCGACCAATCAATAAGAAGAGAATAAAACGACTGAATTCAGTTATACATCGTTAATATACATTAGCAAAAATAAATAATACAAGCAATAGTACTAATAACTACTACTAATAATAGTAGTAAATAACCTCTGAGGAGTAAAAATAAGAGTTCATCTGAAATTTGATCACTGGAAGTAAACGTAGATGTAATCATACAATAAATAAAATTAGTTTTTTCATTATTCAAGTGTGAATGTTAATATATACAAGAAAAATAACAAAACGTATACAATAGTTAATGCAATAAGAATTTTAGTGAACAAATTGAATAAAAAAGAAAACAAGTGAACTTATCAAGAAATACTGTAGAAACTGATATTTATTGTGTTCTTATATGGCAATTATTGAAAAAGAGGTAAGAAGTAATATAGTTGACGATGAAATATGAATGTATGATGATGAGGAAGAAGAAGGGAGGATGTGTAACAATGCAACCAATAAAATGCTTGATACAAAAATCAATCAAAATAATGATTTCTAAGTTAATTGTTCTTGTTTAACTGCACGTCTAATACACCTAGGACATGTTTCTGGATTAGGAGTTTGTAAACATGAACGATGAAAACAAGCTGAACAACCGGAACATGTTACAGTGTTTACTTGACCGAATGGAAAAAGGATTTGACCTGATTTACACACCTCACAGATAAAACCAAATGCTAAACACCGACTGCATATTGATATATGTTCTACTATTGGTAAGAGTAACGTACGTAAAGTTATCGATAATTTTCCATCATGTACAGAATGTAAATCCCCCATACTCCATAAATCTGGTGCCATGAACCAATGATATGGTATAGAATTGAAGTCGATTAATTGTTGAGCTAAAAAGAAATAATAATGACGAGATTTTCGTCCATTCATTATATAAGAGTAAATTATTAATACTTATTGACATAAATATAATCTATTAATGAAATAGCTCGATAATTATGTTTTCGGAGGATGAATAGTTTTGTATAGGCATCTCCTAATTATGAAGTATACTTTCATGAATCTGAAATATAAAGTGGACCAAACTCCTAATTTACTAACAACCGTTTATCTGAAGTAATAGAGAACATGTTTTATGCTGTTAAACTGAAACTGATTTTCACAAATTCTTACGTTTAATCATCTCTTCGAGTATTCACTAATTCATCTACTCTCATAGGGTAGGGTATGTAAACTATCGTCTACCTTCAACACGAATACGAACATATTCAAGCATAGTTTTATAAAAGCAAGAGAGAAGTACTTAGGAATCCTTGTCGAGAATATTTAGTTGATTTTAATCATTCATCGACCCATATATTACTTTTTAAGGTTGTTGACAGTATCTTTTCAAATCTACCTAGATTTCTCTGAATTCAACTTAGTAAAACAGAATAAACTCCGTTTGTTTATGAAATGAAACTGCAACTTTATGTACGAAAGAAATGCCTTATCTTTGCCTTAACCTTATATTATTTCATTTTATTTCAATATCTTCATTTGAAAATGTTTTGCTACTCTCATTCAAATCATTTATCACCTACCCTTCCCTTTGAATTACGCTAACAAATTTTCCTGATTGTTTTCAATTAATTTTTCTGAGACGAAAACACCTTAGTTACACTAATTCATTATTGGTTACACCTCACTATTAATAATGTGCTTTTGTTAAAGTTATACATTCTTGCATTGAACCACTATCATACAAATATATTACATAAAGGAGTTTCTTTTCAGATCTTTCGATTACGTCATCGTATTTGTTAATTGTTCATATGTACCTCACAAAATTACGTTTCTTAGAAAAAAAGGGATACAACTATACAACTTAATTATAAATTTGTTAAGAAATCGTTCCCAGAATTTCAAATTTTCGATTGTAAAGTCAACAAAATTTTCACTGAAACTAATTCACTTAAGATAACAAAGTTACATCCTTGAAAAACTGACAACTTTGAATAACTAGATTGAGGACATCACAACTTCAGTAACAGAAAATTTTATACAAGGTATCGTTAAATCCTTGTACATAAATTTGTTAGTTCTTTATTCAATAAAAAAAATGCATCAACTTTTCTGGACATATTAAAGAATATGTTTATATATATATATATATATATATATATATATATATATATATATATGATGTTACCTGATTTTGAATATTACTGTACTTCACTATGTGGATTTTATTCCCAGTAAATCTCAGGAAAATATATTAGAAAAGGCTAACGATACTACCAGACAATTTAGAATGAGGCCATAGAATTGGAGCTCGAGCAAATAAAACTGAAACATTTAGATGCATTTCTTTTACTAACATTCTTTGAAAGAAACTTCAATAAAGTGGATATACTTTATTTATATAAGAAGTGACAACAAGTTAATTCCAAGAACATCATTCAGACTTTTGGTTGCTTTAGGTATCTACTGTTTGTGGTATGTTATGGTTTAACAACGGTTAGATGTATACATGGATAATTCACATACAGCAGCAGCGAGATTAACTGAGATCCTGGCTAGAATTCGGGAACTGAACGTAATACCATTTGACTGGCCTCAAGCACTAATCGTCCCAATCTATAAGAAAGGACAGAAGTCCTCGTGTGACAATTACCGAGGAATCAGTTTAACGAATATAGTGTCTAAAATATTGGCTTCAATAATACTTCGACGTCTAACTAAAGCTCGTAAAGCTCAAACTCGAGAAAACCAAGGTTGTTGCAGACCTGGATGTGGTTGTATAGACCAAATATTCACACTTCGCCAGGTTCTGGAACATAAGCAAACTTTCAGACGCCTAACAATAGCTGTATTCCTTGACATTAAGGCAGCGTTTGACTCTATCGATCGTAAGGTTATGTGGCAATGTCTATCAGTGAAAGGCGTACCGAGGAAGTACATTAACCTTATACAAGCTCTCTACTCGAACACCACATGTCGTGTTAGAGCTTATGGCGAATTGTCGTCAGAATTGATCCCTTATAGTGATGTTCGTCAAGGTTGTCCGATTTCGCCATTTTTATTTAATTTTATCATGGACATACTTTTAGAGTTAACATTGTCATCGTCTGATTTCTCCGGAGTTGACCTCCTTATAGGAGATAAACTTCCTGACTTAGAAAATGCAGATAATATAGTTCTATTGAGAGAAGATGTTGATAAAATGCAGAATTTTTTGACTACCTTAAACATGAATGTAAGCATGTTTGGGATGCGATTCTCCCCATCCAAATACAAAATGCTGCTTCAAGACTGGCTTAATTTGACACCAAAGTTAGTGATACGGAGCCAAGCTATTGAATGTGTTAACCGCTTTACTTATCTCGGGAGCCTCATCAGTCCTGACGGTCTGGTGTCTGATGAAATCTCGGCTCGTATACATAAGGCCCGATTGGCTTTTGCCAATTCGCGTCACTTGTGACGTAGGCGAGACATTCGTTTACTGACGAAAGGACGCGTTTACTGCGCAGCAGTCAGATCCGTTTCACTTTATGGATGTGAAAGATGGCCATTAAGGTTAGAGGATATTCATAGGCTTCTAGTATTTGATGATAGATATCTCCAAAACATCGCTCGTGTTTGCTGGGACCACCGAGTAAGCAATGCGTGGGTTAGGAATAGGGTACTAGGTAAATACGGTAAGTCTATTGATGAAGTAGTGAATCTTCACTAGCTGAAGTGGTTAGGATATGTGTTACGTATGCCTGACCACCGTATACCGAAACGAGCAATGTTGTATGTTGTGGGAGTAGGCTGGAAAAAAGCTAAGGGCGGCCAAACGAAAACATGGCACCAATCCATGAAGTCACTGACAATTGGGCTGAGCCATGTTAATAGATGCAGACTACCTGGTTGAAGCCCACGCGATGATTTTGACAAATGGTTAGAGACTTTAGATGATATGGCTCGAAATCGTTCGCAATGGCGCAGGTGCACCCACTCCTTGTATTCCTCCAAGCTCTACGTTTTTTGAACTTTTCATAATTTTCTCTTTACTGAATTAATTTTTTTATTACAAATCTTATCTCTGATTTCTATACCTTTTTATTAGTACTTACTCTGTTGCTACCTCCCCTACTCTGGGATTTGGTACAAAAATTCAATCTATATCTGCTAATTGGGGCATGGCGACTTGAACTGATGTGCCTATGTACCAAGTTCTACGTTGGAACTGACTGACTGAGATAATTACTGGTTACTGACTGATCAAGTATAAATTCGTTTACATGGCTTCAAGTCACATACTGTGTGAAAGTTGTCCAAGTAATAGGCGCACCACGGTTCGAACCTGTGACTTTATGATTAAAAGTCGTATGATTTAATCACTAGCTATCACCGTCTGTCTTGGCATATTAGGTGTAGTATACAGTTTATTAAGTCAGTTGGTCATTGATGACATAGAACCTGGAACATACGTCAGTTAGCGCAAATTGTTACACTTCATTAGCAAGATGAAATGCAAAGTAGCATAACCAGGTTTTACATCAGTGATAGTAAGCAGAGTGTGGACATTATAGAGTAAGATATAGAGAGAAATAACTAGCTTGTGGAAAGAAACGTATAAAATAATTTTAAGCACACAATTTAAGGGATATAGATTATGAAAATGGGACATCTATATTGTTGGATTATTCAATGAGCAAGTTTAAAATGTAATTCTAACAAACACTAATCAGAACATGAATTATAATGTATGTTGGGAGATCTTATTTCACTTTATAGATAGATACTTGAGAATAGTCATGTACGCAGAGATTAAATATATTACAATTCGCTAGTTTGCCTACTTCTTTTTCTAAGAAAAGCATTTCTATACAATCAAATTTTATTCGATTATAACATAAAATAATCAATAAACAATTATGTAACATGAGATATTTTTAACAGCCGATTAAGTGTAGTTAAAACACAAACAACTAACCTATTTGACATCGTTGAATAAAAGGTAACATAAGATTTCCTTGTTTACGTAAAGTTAAACAATTCAATAGATTAGATTGACGATTTAAAACTTGTTTTTTAAAATCAATGGTTCTTAATAAAGGTTGATTATGTAATTGACGAAGTCGATCACGTGCAAAATTGCTAACTGATAACATACGAAAATCCCAACAGGTTATTACATTTCCAGGTAGAGTCATAAGTGTATTCGAATGACAAACACAACAAAAATAACGACCGAAAAATTCACAAAATCGCATTCGTTTAAGATACCCTGAAGAAAGATATAAATAGAGTAGAAAACAAAGTATTCATAAATAATTTCAGAACTCAACAGTTGAATTATCATTATGTGAAGAAATACTGAGTATCGAAAAAGCCATTGCAAGGTAAAAACATATGTAATTTACTAAAAACAGGGAAAACTATTTCAATACATACTGAGAAACCACAATTGGTCAAGCTGTGTGAGTCAGTAAATTCGTATATGAATAAGTTCATCAACTCGGCATGAATAAAAATTCATGGATTTTTACCTAATTAGTACCTGAAGTAGTCTTGGGAGTTGGCTGAAAATATAGCTAATCTTGTAATATATGGATGTAACTGCAGTCGAACATAATCTCAGCGCACACATACAATTAAAATTATAAAAAAGGCGACAATAGTTAGAGTCAAATTTTCAAACCATCAAGGCACCGGTCAAAGGACATTAGTACTTTAAAGATAGTTTATCAAAAATATACAATTAGTTTAAGTGGTTCGACTCCATACTTTTTGTCTCAGTACATAATAGTTAAAAAACTCGCGTTGAACCGAGTTAAGTAACCACCAGGTATTTTAACCATAAAGACTAACTAATAAAATCTGTTAATAACCTATATGAACAGCTTATGATACAATTTAAAAATAGAATTAAGGTAAGAGAACTTACGGGTTTCTATGAAAGCACCGCAACCAGCACATCGATTATTTTGATTAGCAAGAACTGCTTTACGTCTACATAGAAAAATGATCATTTGAAAAGTCACTAATGTAACGACGTATAAAGACATGGATACATATGTTGTATCGTTAAAAGCGAAATTGTTATCATATATAACTAATTGGTAATAACCTTTAGAATGAATTATAACTTCAGCGTATCAGTTAAGCCGAAAAGGGTTCATACTTCAATGTGGTCACGCTGAACGTTGGTGTGGGAAAATTTTCTGAATAGATATTTCGATAACCTAATGGGAAGAAAATGTTTATACTACCAAGTATATTTTTAGGATATATTCTGGATCTAGTATTCATACATACCTTTTCATCTTACCTCTTTAGTCTCTTTTACTATCATTGATACAACTACTACTAATTCTACGCTTTGTTATTCATATTGTTAATTTCATCTCATCATGCTAATATAGTAACATGGTAACTTGAACTAACGTACATTTGTTCCGAACTCTAAGTTGATGATAACTGACTGAATAAACATGTAATAAGTTATTTAAACAACAAGAAAATATGTTAAATTTTGATGATGACAATAACACTAACCCCGGGTCAAATAACGGAAATAAAGCACATTAAAGCGTGAGTAGAAGCTAGATTGAGCAACTTGTATCAGCAGTATGAAGTTAATTTCGCTCCATTTTCGCAATATGAATATGGAGATGTAGGTAACATTTTCAATGTACGATAAGTATGTTTAGTCCAGCGGTTTTAGTGACTCGTCGATTAAATTAATAAATGAAAGTATAGAGTCACCTTTATTAATGATGCCACTAGAAGCCCTAACTTCCGACGTATTTGTATTTTTGTCAGATACGTCGGACTGTAAAATACTGATATGTTTATAGTAAATAATTAAAAATGATTCTTAACAATTGCAATGAAATCGTAAATGAAGATTATAGACCAAAATAAAGATCTCAGTAACTAAATAAACGGAAAAAATGACCGAAAGTCATGAATTTATGACATTTATGGAATGCTGGAAACGCTGGGGATAAATTTCAGCTGAACATAATTCCCGCATTTTTACCCTGAAGGAAAATAACTAATTAGATAAAGAGACATATATTTACATCTACAAGATTGCTTACTTAGATTTTTGAATTGGTGGATTTATTAATAATCCATATGGTAAAGGTGCGCAACCATAATCTGATGATGACAATAACGATGTAGGATATTGTTGATTATATAATGTAATCCTACTCGATGATAATTTAAAATCTTTGATTAAAGAAACTAATGACCTGGTATTATCGATATTGCTCCCACCACTATTTGTACTCTTCAAAGGTGTATCAATGATAATAGTTGAGTTATTATTCAGTTCAACTGAAGTAGGCTGTGAAGAAAGTATGGTTGTATGACTAATTGAATTAGAAGACGGCACAGGATCAGATTGTGGAACTAATTCCATGATTTTTTTAGAATTTACTGATTGAGGCAACGAATTTAAGTGAAATGTGTTCCATCTTTTTTTGTTATTTCTATAAAAATAAAATAATAAAACGAGAAAAGAAGACACATATTTGTGAGCATGCATGAATAGATGGACTAGATAAAAATGAAATGCATGTAGCTCAATTAACGAGGCGCATGTTTATACATTTAGCTTTTAGGTGCTCAAGTTAAAATAAATGGAGTAAAGTTCGAAAGCAGAACTTGTCTTAAAAAAATGTTATGTCTGGAGTACTGAACACTTTTGACGCTGATTTACTAACTGAGTGGGTCCCGAAAAACTACGATTGTTGAAGTAGAAGGCTGAAATATGACATATTTATTATTACAGTTAATTTAGCGAAATAAGTTATATGGTATTTATATGGTTACTAGTGAACGGTAGGTTCCGGAAGAGTCTGGAAAATATACTAATATTAATTAGTAACCTCGGTGTTTAGTCAATTAAGTTAAGAAAAAAAAGAATATGCGTCTAGAATTTTCGGAGATTTATTGTTCGAAAGTAATTGCACTTCTTAATAATGAGGTAATATTACACAGACGAAGCAACTGAAGTTATGCGCAACATTTTCAATGTTTACTATGCAATTATACTATACACTTTCGGTCGTTTTTTATTTATTTAGTGGTTGAGTACTGGAAATTAGACTGATTTTCACTAGATAATCTAAGAGGCTTGAATTATCCGAAACTTTTAAATGAATATGTCAGTGTAGCACAGCCCGACATGCCGAATAAAATAAATAAATAAACCAAAAATTAGGATCCGAAATGAAACATTTAAAGGATATTACACCTTAATATGCAGCATTCATTCAATAAATGAACAGAAACATGATTGTGTGGTGTGTACAATGTGCGTAGCGGACACAAAAAGTTGTTCATATCATCGGTCGGAAAAACTCTCCCCGTGAATCCAGGTACCATTTAAAATCAATTCAAGGGATATAAATTCTTACCAAACAGCGTTTTCATTAAGTCATATATGCATACAGCTTGATTTAAGGTGACTGTACGAACAGTCAACTGTTGGTTGTTGAAAATGTAAGAAAAAATTGAATAACTTAAAAGATTAGTTGCTTATTGACTCTTATATATAAGACGTTCCTCATAAAAATTCAACCACAAATGTTTACTACAACGCTCACTGACAGAAGTTTTCTTAAAGCCATGTATACGCCTTACTGATGGTGATTGATAGTAAAAGTGATACATAGATCAAGAACTTGATACTACTGTTTTAAATATCTAAAGTCAAATGAAGTCCAAACCGGAGATACATTACTCTTTAAACAATAAATTAATAAATAAACGTTTAGTTAACATGATATTGTATACAGAGAAGGACTAGATAAGTGAATGAGGTTTGTAATTGTTTTAACTACTCATTAGACTGAATTGTTAACATAAACTTTAAAATCAAAAATATACCAGGAGACAAAAAGATTGGCAAGAAGCATAAGATTTATGACCCATTAATTTATACATAGATGTTATCCTAACCTTTATTCAGGTGTACATAAAGTAGCCTATTTGATATAAAGATATACTAGGCCAATAAATTTACATAACTAAATAAACATACACAGATGACAGAGTTTCGTAAAATATAAATGGAAAAGAAATAAAAAGTGAAAAAAGACACCTACCTCTGACAATCAAGTTTAATAGAGTTAACGGAAGGCATACTTGGTAGCCGATTACTCTTGGCAAAAATTTTAAATTTATCATCATTAAACTGCATTGATTCTAGTGATCGGACAGACTGTTGATCTAAACGAACCCAGTCAATATCAGACGTTTTGGAAAGTAATTCTTGTAATTTTACAAATTTAGACAAAATCATTTTTTGTTTTTCATTTTCAGCAGTTTTGTGTATACATGTATTGATTAGTGAACATGCTAATCTAGTCGCGCTATTTACACAGTATTCCATATTGTCTGCTTCACCAGTTTGGTTTTGAATTGATGAATTGATTGGTGGATTAAGTAGGTTTAGATTAGTAGCATTCACCATAGTTGTGTGCAACGAGAATGGATATGAAGACGGAGTATTGGATTTGTGAACCTGTAACTTAATGCACATAGGAGGCACCAAAATATCTAAATATTTATTCAATAGTATTGACTTAAACACAAAACAAAACAAAAAACTTAGACTTTTGAAGGTTTTATGTGAACTAAGTATCAGAACTATGAAAATGAAGGTATTGAAAAAAGCACAGATTTATGTGCTTGGCTTCGGGTTTAATTTTAAAAGTAAAGGCTAGTGATACTGTGAAGAACGACCAAGTAGACGGAAGGAATTTGTTTTGTGAAATTACAGAAAGGAATAAATAATATATACATTATCTCCACTCATTTGTTTGCACATTGGTATGCTCATTACCCCAGGTTTGTTCTATATTTCTTTCATTCTTATTTCCTACCCATTCTGTCTACGCCTTGCTTCTTTGTCAACCGTTCCCTGTTGCCAGTTCACCAACGTTCCTCTATGTACTACTTATATGAAATCTTGCAAGTAGTAACCACGGCAATACTACTCAGTTTGAAAATCAAAGCCCTTAAACATTGAAACATCGTTTTACAAATATTAGATTTCGACTATCAGTGAAAATACTAAAGTGACAAGAATATTTATGCATACTTGACTAGAAAATACAGGGAATTATAATACTGAGTCTGGTACTTTATTTATTTTCATAAAACTCGACAACCAAATGCACAAGTTCAAGTACTAAGTCATATCCTTTGTAATACCATTACCGATTTCATATGCTAGAAGGTGACACGCATAAAGACATTCACTTATTAACAAAATGAATAACTAGTTTAGTTCATGACTAAGAATAAACAATTTAAAATATAATAGTAAGTGTTGGATAGTTAATGTTACATTGTCAATAGTAATTAAACCGGGTGAACTTTTCTAAATAAATAAATACTGTTTACAGTAAAAAGCCATAAAAAACGTAGCGCATGAATTTGAATTAAAACTTGTTAAGAATACAAGCAAAACGCGAAAACGACATTTAAAAATAAAACAAATTAAAGTATCGCCAAATCAACAATATATAAATACATGGCTGAACTCCATTAGCTAGAACCATTGATAGGAACGGCGGATGTAATACCATAAATTAAGCTATGTCAAAAACATCGATCATGAGACTATTCACATCGAGACCTAAAAATCCTAGATTTAATTTCATGCAAGGTCGCATATTAGTACCGTTAAGAGCCAAACAAAACACCTATTCAGTACTTCCTAACTGTTGATAGCACTCCAATTTTTGACGGCCCATGATGATAAACGACTTTAAGTTGAATAATCTCCACCAACAACCTAATCTTAATAATATGGAATATAACATAGACAATCATAAAAAGTTAATTCATTCACTAATAGAGAAAGTAGTTGTACCTGATTATCATCAGGAATCTGTTTAACTTCATTTTTATTTTTCTCGCCGTGAACAGAATCTAAAAACTTGAGATTATTTAAATCGTAAATCTCTTCAATTTCTTCAATTAAAAATTCGCATATTTCAAAGTAGGCTACTTCCCGAACTAAGTGTTTTTCAAAAGTAGAACGACCTGGAAGAAGTAGATGTTTTGTATTTATTTGATCATGTGTTAAATGAATTGAAGGTGAGCACAGTTCAGATTGAGAACCTTAAGAAATTTGAGGGAAAAAAAAGAAATAATTTATACTATTAGGAATGAGTCTAGAATTCAGAGGAGATTAATATCGCGCGAACAATACAAGATGGAAAATAAATGAAACATTTCAATCAGTTTCAAGCTTTTATTCCATGAAATTAAAAATCTAATTTATTTGCACTAGAGAGTAGTTCTAATTCAATAAACAAAGACAGAATCATATAAAGGATCAATAGTATGAGTTACACATGTTTCCTGGTACATGAAAAGCATATTTATGAATAAATCAAAATGACTACCGATTTCACATTTTAAGTCTTGTCTTAAACAGGATGACAAAGAATACACTATAAAATGGAATGATAATGTCATGAAAAAACAGAAGAGGAAGAGGTCCTCAATTAAACAAATAAATAAAAATTGTATTTAATAAAGAAACAGTTCAGTGAAAAATACAATCAAAATAGTTTCTTCCCATTTAGGAAGTATAATCTAACATTTATAAAGAATGTATTAAAAAGTTACGGTAGAATCACCACTGGTTTTTAATTCAATCCACGTTTGATAATGTCATAATTCACTAAATTGTATGATTTGTAGATCTGTAAACAAGTTACAATGAACCGACAAATGTCAATTCTAAACAGCTGCATTTTATTCTACTGTGCCATATCGTAGACTGATCATCCTTCAGCCTTTTTCACCAAGTTGTAAAGTCGGCATGTGTGTGACGTGAAAGTCGTCGGGAGTCAGTTACAAGATAGCAACACCAACAGAAATTAACACTACGTCCGAATACATTGGAGAACCCCGGCATTATTTTTTTGATATTGCCAATGGATGTGAGCCATTCCTCGAAGACAATGATCAAATATACAGAGCAGCTGAACATCCTTAGCTCGGAAATGCTGACTTACACAAATATATAAGGGAGCTATTGTAACCCCCCCCTTTGATCTAACGAGTGATTTCATAAATTTCTACTTTGGATGGCTTATTTTAAGGCTTCTTCCTGTAATCGTACGACCTCAAGATACAAAAGTAAATGAAGTATAAATCCCAAAAACTGCAGTCGATATGAATCTACAACATAATCGATTTGGTTTTCGTAATGACGTTAACTAAGGATAGTTAAGCATACGTTCATGCAACTAGCTAGGAAGGAGTCCGCGATGCTACCCAGCATTCGAACAAAAATATGTGGAGTGGGGTTTCAAGATGTTACTCAGTTGTTGGAAGCTTGAGTACTTTAACCACAGTAATTACTTATTTTGTTAGTTTTAAACTATATACCCGATCGTATGATTGTTAATTCACTGGAAAAGCATTACACTACATATTTCTACAAAAGTACTGTTAATGAAGTACATAAGGTCTCTGTATCAAATAACTTCAACATACCCATTGGATAACTGTAAAGTGGAAAAGGGACAATTTATGTGTTTTGTGTTCTTACTACTTTTACATACTTTATTTTTTAGATTCAACTGATATTTTAATTAACATAATATTTCCACTATTAGTTTGTAAAATTTAAAAAAAAGCACAATAGTTTTCTGTATTCCAGTAAATTTTACATTACCTAAGTAAAAGTCTACTTCATTTGAAGATTTTGAATAAGTTAAATTGATTTTTGACTGAATATCATCTGGGTAAGTTGAATAATTGATGCCATCTAATTCTTCATCATCTGTTTGACCATCACCAGCTGAACGTGTTCCAAATAGAATGTCTATATCTGTAAATGATGTTGTATTTAACCGACTATATGATATGAATGCATTTTTTTGACCGCTTGTTTGATGTGAATACTTTGCAAGAGTTTGCTTCAGGCACTCCAAATGATCCCTATGAGAGAAAAACAGAATAAAAGTGTCCAAATTAGTTAGGCCTATTGTGTTGATCATTGATCGCATGCGTAGAATAGATTACTTATTATTACATCAGCCTTTAATGTTTGCTAATAGCACTGAAACTTTAGATGTTTGTATCGTTTTCTTAAAATGTGTCTGTAACGCGAAACTGTATATCGTAATGGTTTCAACTAGGGATTAAACTCACGATATATTTTCAAACTCGACCGTCGCTACTATCTTGACGTGGTGGTCGGGCTTGCCGTAACATGGTATCAGTCGATGAAATAGTTGGCTGTTGGTCTGAGCCATGTTGGTAGATGGCGACTACCTGGATGGAGTCAGCGTGTTAATAGCAATCAACGGCTGAATATACCGAGTGACATAATTGGGAACCGGTTATAGTGGTGTGTTTGCATCTTATAACTTTATTTAGGTCTTAAGTTCTATTATTGTTCTATACACACATTAACTTTATTATCCCATATTGTATTCTATTGTCATGTAATTCTTGTAACTTTAATCTCGTCGTGATAATGTGGTATGGCAACTTGAATCTATGGATATACGTGACAAGTTTGACGTTGTTAATGACTGACTAACTGACATATTTTCAAAATGTTATTGAATAACAGCGAATACCGGTTGGGAATATAATATTCCATTACAAGTAAAAAGCTCATGAACTGGATTGCTTATTGTGAATTCATAAATTTTTTTAAAGCAGATTGCATATATTGATACACAGTTGATGAGTGCTGGACAGGATCATCTGAGCACCAGAGTTGACTGAAATTCGGCCATTTACAATCGGCAAGTTTTAAATGAATTAAAACTACTACCTACCACTACATGCAATCAAATCTCTAAGGTTCACCGAACAAACATAGAAATATAACAATTTAACAGTTATACAGAAATGACATCAACACTTTATACCCCTACGGAATATATCAAAAAGTCCTGAGTTCGCAATTGATGAATTAAAGTAGAATAATTGACGAACAATATAATTCTAATGAATTTCTTTTCTCTTACATTTCATAATATTTGATTATTTTGGAATTATATTCACTTAGCGAAATCAAACCGTAAAATTCACTTTACATGACACTTTCCTAGTGCTTAATCTAGAAGTGTAAATTGAAACAAAGATGATCAGTGAAATTATTGTTGTACATAACGTAAAATTACTTGAAAGGAACTTACACGCTTGCACATTTGATACGATCACCTGAATGAAGAGTATGGTAACATGACGACTGAAGTTGTGATATATTTGGTGAATTGCCACAAAAATTATTGGAATTAATAGCTTAAATATTTTAATAAAAACGGAAAAGACTAAATACCTTTGGAATGTACAACATTAGAAGCGTGAACATGAAGGATTTCATTACTGTAGGATTTCTGTGGTAAAAAACGTTCGCCTGTATTCGGCGTGGCTATTACAACTGAACTTGTAGCTGACATGTTATAACAAGTTTCTACCGATATTTCGTCGAAAAAAAGAGAATAAAATCAACAATTTAAATGCAACCAAACAGTTCATTCAATTACCTTGCATTAGTAACTGAATAGTAACTGAATAAGTTAATTGGCTACTAGTCTGCCTGTCAACTATACTTACTTTACATGAAACGGCCAGTTTAGAATTCATTATTTACAGATCATAATGAACCTTAATTTCACTGTTGATATTATTAAAAGCTACCAGGAAATTCGATATATGGGCATAGGATTATAATCTAGTAATCTAAGCGTTAGACTGGTAATCACAGGGTCATTTAATTATCCTAAAGTATTTTCAGTGAAGTTTGATTGTGTGTACGAACACTCTTTAATGGCTTCCAACAAAAATGAAATATGAGAATAAAATACAATATAAACTCCAGGGTTATTTATAACATGATATCACAGAAAATCATGTCGATCTTACCAAGATTATCAAGACTAAACTGTAAGTGTTCTGTAGCTTCTATTCCAACAGGTATGTTATGCGAAATTTCGCAATACGTTGGATCAATAATCCTCTACAATAAGAAAAATCAAATACATTTTATTCAAAAAAATAAACATTAGCTGTATCAAAAGGTACAATAAGTCAGAAGAAGTAAAAAAGTAATGTGGTATGTAGACGTTTTAAGCTTATTTACGATCCTGTATGTTGATGTTATAACTAGGTTGTCAAAACCTGTAAGTCAAGTACGCCTACTGTCTGTTTCGAATTGAGTAGTTACATGACTAGCTCTCGATAACTCGCGTAACATCACTTATATTAGGTATCTGGTCTTACCAAAATTTATGAGACAAAGATGTCAGGAAATAATATTTGTAGTCTTGAGTAACTGATGCCGAACGGCATCAAATGAATGTATATGTAGTATCAAATTATACACCGATATGACATCAGCGTAAATACTAATACACATTGGGAGGCATAACCATAAAAAACACCTAATAATAAACACCAATTCGGTTTTTCTTATGACTACTTGGAACTATAGTTTCATTAAATACAAAACATAAGGCATATAGCTATTTAATTAAGTACTTCCCTACTTCGCTTCTCATACTCTTATTTCTGAACTAATAATGGATAACCAATCTATATTTTTACTAACAAAATACACGAGTACTGAGTTTAAGTAAGAAGTTTACAACGTCCAGAATACTTTTGTATACAGTAAAATGTTTGGATGGGGAAAGCAAAGGCGTGTTTAAAGCTGCTTAATTAATCATGTGATTAAACCTGAGTGCCGCGTGTAACTTAAATTTTAATAGTTTATGGACGGCTTTGAACCGGTTTGTGAGATGCTGATTATTATGATTGTGATCAAGCCTAAAGTGAACTACGTAGGTTGATAGCTGACAGTATGCAACCACTTACCCACCTCCCCATATGCATGTTAAGGGCTCAAAGACTAATAAAAATACTTATCAGCTATCACTATTGTTTTCATCTAAAACAGTAAGAAGAACAATGACAGCGAATGATAATATGAGTAATTAGTAGTCATGATGGAAAAATGGTCTTAAATAAGTCAGTCAACTTGAACTGAAAATAAATAATATTAAAGTTTATCTAAAAGACTATTAAAATTAAGCTACTTAGGATACATGAAGAATTAATAAAAATGTTTAGATGCAGTTAAATCTAAGGTCACTGGCGCCTTTTAGGACAGCTAAACAAATAGACACTGATACAGAGGGCATTTGGCAAGATTTCCGTGATAAATTGTGAAAGTGCGCTGAAAGAAAATGAAAGTAGTTTTATGAACAATACTCATCAACCATATTTTACTTATTTTGGAATGAGTCAAGTGACGTTAATAAAACGGTGTGTTTAATTTATATGTACTTTTAAAAATACAAACATGCAGATATATGAATTTATTAATTTACATATCAATATCCTGCTGACAAATGTTTTTAAAGCTAATCAACAACATTGAAGCGAATAAAGTCGTAAGTTTCCAGTTGTAAATTATTAATGTAATGATGCACTCTGGATTTTTTTCTATTTATACATTTCCATAGTTTTAATTTTTATGGAATTTAGATTATGATATAACTTCAAGTATTATATACGCAAAATGTTAGGGATTCAAAAGCCCCAGAAACACCATTGTTCATTAAATCAAGCGAAAGGAGTTGTATTGATTTTTTGTAGGCTTGATTTGTAAACTATCATCACATTAATTTAATTTCAATGTGAGTCATACTCCAGAGTACACTCTACAACATTTAATTGTGATAATAAAATGCTGCTGATTTTATTCTAATTAACGATCACTGTAAATTAATTGACAGCGAAATAGATGCATTCATATAAATGTTATTCGCTCGTTTCGTCTCAGTTTTTTCTCCACAACACAATCTTCCTACAAGTCTAGTCTTTTGGAGTAGTTGTGGGTTGGGAAGGAACAAGTCATGGTATTCGACTGAAGTACAAGTATAAGACATAACGTTTCGTATTAACTGTATCGACTATCGAGGGAATCATATGTACCATCTGGCCCCTTTAGATCTATTGGCTGTATCGTTTCGCGAACCGTACAGAAATCAATAAAAACCCCTCGTTTATTCCATTCAAAGACATCACAGATTACCAAATTTGAGTAACTTTAGGTTAACTTTGGCGGAACTTTGCTAAGGTATTAATTTCATAGATTCTTAGGCTGTTTTCTGTAGATGAAACAATCGCAATGCCGACTAATAAACGAAGGAAATTTTCACTATCTTAGTCGCTATTATTTGTTCAAAGCCGAAGTAAAAGGAAAGCCAATCTTTGTTTATGATTCAGTAGAAATGCAAGCTACATGTTCGGAAGTGAAATATCCTATATATATATATATATATATATATATATATATATATATATATATATATATAGCTGTTTACTTCAGTCCTACATTATTTTTAACATTACTTCAAGTAGAAACTGATGAGTAATTTGTGTTTAAAGTTACTTATAGAAGTAGTTTAACTGAGTTAAAGGATTTAAAGAAGACGCTAAACAAAATTGGTAGCCAAGTCAACAAAATATTGGTCTACCTGAAAAGTTCAAATATGTAAATTAAACGCGATGAATATCTACAAATCACGGACTCGTATTTGAAGTTTTCACTACCAAATGTAGAACTAATAGATCTCTTGAACTCATCTTCGCTGAATGACATATAAAACACTATTAGTGACATTAATAACTAAGTATTTTATTTTCTAGCTATCAAAAATAACGCGTATGATGGGAGATAAATGTCAGTCATCTGAGATTTATGTTGAATTAGTTATTGAACCCCAAGTTTAACATGCAACTTACTCTGCTTGGTACCGTAGCGAAACGAAGTATTGAGAAGTCTGAATTCTACCAAATGCTAAGAAATATATACTATTTATGAAAGTTACATTAGTAAATACTGTGAAGTCAATGTTTATCAGCTCGTTTATGTCCGAAAAGAACATAGAAAAATAAAGATGCTACAACACAGAGCTTTCTCTACGATTCATGCGATAAACTGCCCCAGCCTTAGGAAGGAAAGAAACCAAAAGTAAGTTCCCCAATAATTCTTATAAACTATTTATTGCTTTTTTTAAAATGAATCAACTTACGTCAGTTTCTAGTTGGCGTTAAAATCATAATAAAAAGCCACTAAATGTATATATGCATAATTCTCATCATTATTATTCTCTTCAATTGTGTTGTTTTTCATACTAACCATTTATATTAAGATTATTTCAGAAGACATCAGCAGCTGATGAGACGGTAAGTTTTCATCTTACAGGTGCTGTGACTGTAAAAGCTTAAATGTCTGTATGCTAAAATTTGATGCAGTATTTCATACAAAGTTTTGTCGAGTAATTACGAAGCATCATTTACTGTCTTCAGAACGAATTAGATAGCGTTAATGGAACTGCAAGTCCACTGTTTATAGTCGATTGGGCATTTAATTAACTTGGAGTTCATAATCATACAATTTTTAATTTATTTACTTACGAAAATTTCATATTGTGACCTACCATTTATTCTTGTTACATTACAGAATTCAGATACCATGCATGACAATAACGACTAGAAGCATATTAGTGATATATTACTAAATGTTACCGTACAGATGTTAACAAATATTGATGCTCACACCTTGATACAACTTTCACTCTAACTGAAATTGGAATTTGATGATCGATGGTGTAGTGAGGGTGAGCAAAAATTGGGGGAGCTGTATGAGGTACAGAAGCTGGCCTAAGCTTTAGAAAAACTGTGCTGAGGGTTGTCACGTCAAGATCTAACCTTCATATAGTGCTCAAGAGCATTTTGAAACAGTGCCATTTTCCCCAAGGATACCCTAATGCTGAAGAAAAGAGGAGACATATTGTTGTATTACTGCCTATATGTCCTCAAAGTTCGTCTGAATATACCCATGGTTTATAGTTTATTATGAAGCTAACGTAGGACGTTTACCAAAAAAAAAAGATTTGTGGAAGCAATTTGCAACAATAGACAAGAGTTAAGAAGAAACCCTTGCTACAAAGACAATTTTCCAAAAAGATTATATTATTTCGCAGCAATGAGTAGATGTAAAAATTTCGACATTTTTACCAGCGTTGGGGAAATGTTAGCTTTTTCCTATTGGCGTATCACAGAAATTAAGGGAAAGGGCAACACTATGTCGCAATTTCGTTAATATTTTCCTAAGGTATGGAATGGATTTTCCAAAAATTTTACTAAAGTTGTTTGTTTGGATAGTTTTAAAATAGCTAGTAATCATTTATGAATTCTCACCTTGCCGAGATTGACAGTGATGGTTTGTTTAGTAGATCCATTATTCATGTGGAAATATTCACAAGTTAGTAGAAACTTTTATCAGAAAATACATATCAGGCAGACAACCTTACGCAGTAACGCTGCCTTTAAATCTTATGTCAACGTCTAATATCCAATATCCTTTTGTCAAGCTAGTAATAACAAGTTTCCGTGCGCTCGTGTCTTTGGTTTTTGGGAACGCGTTTTGATTGTTTTTGGGGGAAGTGGTATGATTTATTTAACGTACATATTGCGATAGTTAAGGCAGTTTTTTGATCGAAATATTTACTTCTGTTTTATTCTATTTTAACATGAAATTTCTCTTTTTCTCTCTGTTTTTGGATTGCGAAAGTTGGTAGAAATACTGTTGGTTTGACAGTCTGCATAATAATGCATTGTCACTAAGAGCATCTAATTAAGTGGGGAAGAGACTATATATATATTGAAAGAAATAAAATAAATCTTAAGGGAACAAAGTGTTTTTAACATGCAACAGGAATACATAGATAAAAATACTTGAATACAGTTAGGAAACATCCTAGTTCGGGTTCAAGATATAGAGTACTGGCTGAAGAGTGTTCCCGACTGCGAATGGTAGTCTATATTTACTGAAGCAGTGGGTCCACCACCATTTAGTACGTATCTTAGATCCATTATCTTAGCTCTGAACTTCATCTAGAGATGGAGAGAAGGATACAGGTTTGTGGATTTAAAAAACGCGTCAAGAACAGGTACACTGAAGTATCTTTGAATGAGGTTTAGGATATCTTAGGCTTTGGTAGCACTACTTGGTAGTTTGCCACTTTATCCAGTAAGTTTCGAAAGCGATTATACACTGGTATGCAGTTGATTTTTGATCATTACTTTAGGACTATTTTCGGGGGAAGGGGGGAAAGATGCCATCGCAGAGTGACAATTTTTCTGTCTTGTAAGGCCTAGGCTTCTAAAGCAACCTTCCTGGAGTTATTGTAACTTCACTTACGCCTAATGGCGATATAACAATGGTAGGGTTATCTTTGTATTTGTTCATTCGGTTGAGCTACAGGGCTAACTGGAACTTAGGAATGTCTGTTGTTTAATTATTGGTGAAGTCTGTTTTCCTATAACCTTTGGAGTCACATGCTTCACGTTTAGTCGATTTTCGTCTAGCCGATATAGATATTTTGAGCTAAACCTCACTTTAGTTGCCAGCCAGGTTGTGAGTGACCTGAAAGTGATCTGTCTTATTCTTAAATAACTTTCACCTGTACTAAGATCGCGTTATGGACGATAGCAAATGTTTAAAGCTTAGCTTCAAGCAAGATTTCCTTCGGCTCAGCTGTTTCATCATTAAGAAAGTGTGGTCGTATATCGCTGTGTATTATTCATTCTGTAATTTTGTAGTGCTTTATTGTGGTTAATTATCTCCATCTATCTAGTCAGGTAGTTTGTTCGAGTTATCTCTTTATAGCTAAACAGTCTTTCCGACAATAGTAATGACAAGGCATATCTCAATTCTTCGACAGAAATTTATCAATGGCTGTGTCAAATTTGACCACTGCGCAATCACTATGAAAACCAAAATACACTACAGGCGAAAACGTAATCCCCTTTCTGTATAGAACATAGAATATGCTGCAACGCACTGTTTTTCCTAACTAGGTAAACAAAGACACCGAATTCTAGTACAAATAGTGGTGCTTTCTTTAATTTATAAGCAGCTCATGCAACCTAAGTGGCCCTACAAATTATTACCATCACTATGTAGCACGACATTAGGCAGAAACAGCATGTAATCAATTATGCTTTTCCATAGGAAATATGTTCCAAACAAATGAGGAGACCAGGTCCTGTCTGCAGCTAACTGAATCCAACTACTAAGGCACGAATAACCGAAAAACAAATCAATATGTCTTACAATAAGGCCCTGAAGTCGAGTAGAAAAACTTATGTCGGCCATGTTGACGAAGCATACATTACGACCGTTTGAGTACAAGAATTTAGTAACTATTTTAAATAAGGCACGAGTAAGCATAGTATGAAATAATACATAGACATGGAACAATGAAGCGGTACCAAACACAAGTTAAAGAAAGTCGGGGGGGTGAGATTTTTGAACAAAGAAAATGTTTTACGGTCACTACAGCCTAATGAGATATAAATCCAGACGTTCTCGTTAAGAAGTGGACCGCTCAACAGTAGGTGTCTTATTTTAAGTATTTTCTTGTTGCTTCCGCATAGTGCGATACTCCACATACGTTAGTACTGGTCGATTGCTTTGATAGTATTTGTTAGGTTTTTGAGAAGCCATCCTACTGGAATTGAGAGGGGGTTTATTAAAGTCTTCAAAAATAAGTAACTGGTTAAACTTCATGTCAAGTTATTCCAGTAGTAACTGGAGCACTTATTCATACGAAAAAAGCTTATCTACATTGCTGTGTGGCCTTCGGACAATACAGTTTTGACCAGGTGGACTATACTTTCTGGTATTTTACATGCTGTTATTTAGTTACACCTAACTAAATATGGAGTTTTTTGGGCTTACTGACGGTCCTATGCCCGGAAAAAGGAGTAGCGTTGGGACAAGGGTTAGCAATCACACTTCGTAGAAAACAATTTAACTTAAAGAAGCGCTAACCAGAAAAATCGTTTAAATTGTCTATGCTCTGCCCTTGTAGTTAGAAGGTTTACATTTCGGGAGTTATGACGCCTCACAGAGAAGGTTGAGTCTCTTAAGAAGTCACGAGGACGATGTCTATTTTGATAACCAGCCACCATAGGTATATAGAATACCTGTTCAATGTGGGAGACCAGGAGACATTCAAGTTGATGAGTTAATAAAAATGAACAACCCGGAGTTAATTTGGATAAATAAAATCCATTGGTTTCAAGCTGTGGAGATAAAACTAGCTTCTGGAAAGATACTATTGCATTCATGTTTTGAATAAGGGAATGACAAGCAAACACAAGAGTTATATTAGTGTTTCCTAAAGAATAGCGGGAAGCACTTACAAGATGAGAACTTCATCAAAGTATCCTTCAAGACAAAGAAGGAGAGGAATACAATGGATCTCATCCAGGGCTACATGCCTACCAACGATAGCACTGAAGGGGATGAAATTTAGTCTTATTAGAGACTGTAGTCAATCGTAGAGAAATGCCCAAACAAGGACCTGACCATACTGATAGGAAACCTAAGCTTCCTTGTTGAAAAGAGCAATAAAGGATATGAGAATATTATATGACTGCGTAAACTGGGGGAGGCAGCAGAAACGACGAAAGGCTAGCAAATGTGTGTCTTCAACATCATGATTATCGTTGGTACCATATTCCCCTTCTTACTTACACATACACAATGCTGCTAGGGTATAACAATATCATACTACCAACAGCCGACACGATCACATCTGCATCAGTAAAAAGTTCAGAAGAACTATATTACACATAAGAACAGAGAGAGGAGCTGACAAAGCTTCAGAACATCACCTATTGGTGGCTAAGAGGAAACTGAAGCAGAAAATCTCTGTACAACTAGAGCAGTAGCATCACGAAAGTTTTATTTCAGGATACTTACAAACCCAAAAATATCATGAAGGCTCTCGGCGACAGGTGTTATAACTTACACGATCAACTGGAAGAAGGGGAAATTATCATGGAGAACAACTAGAAAGGAATTAAAGAAAACTTGACTTCAACATGTCAGAAGATTTCGGGCTGCAAGAATCATCATCGTATGTAATGAATTTCTGTTGGCACTCTGAATAGGGTTCGGATAAGGAGGGACATGAAGACAGCAATTAATAACACCCGGACAAAGTAGAGAAAGCCAAAGCATGGACTGAATACGCAGAAGCCAACAAGCAAAAGATGAGGCATACCGGAGTGGATAAACAGAAATATGTATAAGGTCTAGTAATGACAGCGAAATAAATGCGGTGGAAAAAAACACGAGACTCTTATATGGCACAATGAGAAAGCTAGCTAAAAAGTAAAATGGAACGACCATTCATGAACAAAGATCGCAAATCAGTCACTGAGACTCAAGAGTAGCGAAACGGGTGGGTAGAGCACTTCGAAGAGCTCTTGAATGAACCAACCCCATTGGATTCACCAGTTATCAAGGCAGTACCTGCGAATCTTTCTATCAATGTCGACACACCAAAAACCAAAGAAATTAGCATAGTCATCCTACTAATCAAGAGTGACAAAACAGACAACACACTAGCTGATGCAGCAAAATCAGACACATAAGTAACTGCAAAGATGTTCCGCAATTTCTTTAGGAAAATTTGGGTGGGGAGTATACATACTAAGAGACTGGAAAGAAATAGTACCTCATTAATATGTTAAAGTAAAGATGTAAGTGGGAGAAATACATAGATATTACTCAATCACTTGTACCAAGCAAAGTTTTCGATAGTGTCAGTGATCTGAACAAAAGAATTTGTAGGTGCCTAACAGACTAAATTCTCTAAGGATCAATAGTTCACTGACCAAGTCACGACACTATGGGTAGTAGTTAGGCAATTGATTGAATGGGACTCATCATCCTGCATCAGCTTCACTGACCACAAGAAAGCATCTGACTGCGTGAACAGGAAAACACTATGGAGCCTTCTTAGATACTATGGTATACTCGGAAGGTTAATCAATATCATACGGAATTCTTACGTTTGTCTATGCTGCGAAGTCGTGGGTGAAGGGCATTCCACAGATTAATTCTAAGTGAAGACCAGTGTCTGCTTACTTTAACCCTACCTTCTTCTTCTGGTGGTCGATTGTTTTATAAAGGCCTTAACACCTCCGGATAAGGGTGGAATACAGTGGACAGCTTGAATGCGGTTTGACAACATGGACATGTCAGATAACCTGGTTCCTCTGTCCTACACACAGCAGTGAATACAGTTGAATGCAACCAGTGTAACAGAATAAATAGCACTTCGGAACAACTATAAAGGGGAGCTCAGAACAGATATGACTGGAGAACCTTGGTTGGCGGCCTATGCTTTATGAATGGTAATAGGTTCAACCATACACTCTATTAACAACTTTTGACACTACGTAACGCCACGTAGTCCTTTCTTTAAAGTCCGGGTAAAAGCAATGGAGAATAGTATAAGATAATACGTAATAAGCAGGAGTTGGCGGATTGTGACAATTAGTATTTGGTAATGTGTAGAATATTTAGTATCAATATATAACAAACCGGACGAAAACGTCTCTTCAATATTAACGAAGCATGTGAAAACCATGGTAGATTGGAAGTAAAATGTACATTAAGATAAGTGGGATTAGACGAAATCTCTAGTTATAAAAACAGTGCGAACTTACAAGGATACCTATTTTATTTCATACCTTAGACTGAAATTAACTATTTGACATTTGAAAGCACTAAAAACATGACCATTAAGACTAGGTCCTCATTTAACATTAGCTAAGAAACTATTCATTTTAGAACAATTCGCAGATGAAGAAACAGATATACAAATGTTAAGGTCATTCGCATACTTAGCAAGGGTATTTTTCGTAGAGATGGGCGGGTCATACAAGAAAAGTGAGAAAAATGAGATCAAAAAACTCCACCCTGAGGTACATCAACTTCTATTAATAGATGAATGGATTAATTTCATTATTTTTTTTTCTCTTCCAGAGAAAAAAAAATACAGTCTGAAGATGTACTACATTTTAGTTACATAAGATTGATATCGAAATGCAATCTGATGAACTGAAGTCACTACACACAACTAAGAAAAAGCCACTGTACGTGATCCTGCCAAATTTGGTGAACTCATTAGCAAAAGGACAGTCGCAATTACATTCTTAATGTATATGTATCTATGTTTACTTAGATGTTATAGGCAGAATATTAGTATCAGAAAGTCGACATAACTATTCGAAATGTTAAAGAATACACGATTAAAATTACTTCAGTCCATGTTTGCAAAAGTGGCAACACTTCTGCCTCACTTTTTTCTTGGTGGTGAAACGATCCTGACGAAAAATCTGGACACCTTCTAAGAATACTAGATTATTGTCATATGAAGTAATGTAGTCAAGATTCATAGACTCTTACGATATACGTTTTTATACTAAGGCGAAGTCGGAGGTAGTTCGCTTTTCCATTAAGAAATTTGCAATGAAGTTTAAGAATTAGGGTAATGGACATCTAATGAATATCAATTTTTTAATTACTAGCCACCACGATGTCTCCATCTGTATCTCATTGTATTATTCATCTTCATAGGTTGTAGATTCCATATGGAAGTGCGCGAGTACACAACACAATTTTCCCGACACTATTGAACAAAACAAAAGACAAAAAATAACTTGTAGAGACATTTGGTAAATTGGTAGCCCAGGATTTCAAGCAGGCTGCGTTCACCCCAAAAAATGCTTAGAGACTCTCCATATGTAGCAAAAATATTAGCTCACTGATTGCATATAAAAACAAAAATTATCCTTACTCGAACACTTTTACAACGTCGTTTAAGGGACACAGCCACATTTGTCCTGAAGTGACTCCAAACGATGTAACTAGTATCATTATAATCTGCACAGAAGATAAGCACTTGCCGCCTGTTACCCATTCCACTACAAAAATATGTATACATAATGAAATAAGACGCATTGATCCAATTAGTAGCCCTCATTGTCCCATAGATGCAGCCAAACACAAGAATACCAGCTTCATTGATCCAGATTGCTTTCGTTTCAAAAGAATCTAATTTAAACTTACTTTTAGAAATCGTGGAAGACATAAGGAAACACACTCTTATTACCATCATAAATTAGATATATGTATTATACTGACTGTTAATATGAATGCGTTAAACAAATCTAAGTTAATGAGGATACAGTTTGCTTACACAGAAAGCCCGACTCCAGTCAGATTATCTTCTTAGTTTAACCATCACACACGACATTTATTGACCTTGGTATCTAATAAAGGCATTGCAGTGAAACGGAAAATAATATCGTAAATGTTCATCACAGCAATACTACGATCCTAAAAGTATGCCGTCGATGTAACCATCAAAAGAATTTGTTTATTGATGCTCTGTATCAACTAGTGAGGCTTGGTTTAACACGGGGATTGTTGCATAAATACTTGTTTGCGTACCGACCGAGAATAAATATACAACGTACAATAAAAGGTACGCCAGGCACAGCAGTGTTACTGCGTTTAAGTAATCGTGATGTAAGGTACATTTCAAATTTATCAGTAAAAAACCTGTTACATGTGGAATATTAATTAGTGATTACAGCGGAGGGACACTTCCACATCATTCTGCGCTTACTGCATTTTATAACTGAGATCAGTTAGATCTTATTTTACGACATTCCAAGGTATCATAACTGCCTGAAACGCTTTCCAATAAATTTATGTATACTAAAACCGACATGAAGAGTAAGAAACACCTTCCTCCTACCAACATAAGTCGAATGGCCCACCCTCTTGTAATATACAGAGAACTCGTGAGATCCGTATGTAACGGGACATCCTATAATCACCATCATACATAATTTACGAGTACTAATACTATCAAAAGTAAAGTAACAGGTATATCCCCGTCTCTCGGAGGCCTAGTGACATATCTGTATGGAGATATGTGAACGATCATTGATCATGTGACGGACATATTTGAGGAAAGATTAATAAGTCTCGTATGTATAACTCATATATTATTGATTTATTATAACAACATAGGAGAGCCGGGACTAATCAGTCTCTTGATCATTAGTCGGATTAACGTGTCTGAGTAGTATAAAGAAAGGCTGAGATTAGCTATGAGATATCGTATTGCGAGTAAAATTAGCATCAGTTGAATCAAATATCACGCTTAAGATATAGTGCCCAGGTACCGACCGAGCCTGTTACCAAGGATCCATAGACATCCACATTATAAATAGTTAAAAGCTCATGAAGCACATATCTTACGAGATTCTAAGCACCTTTCCAAACTGCTGTTCATCATTTGCAAGCTTTCTATCTCCTTCTCACTAGATAATCTCCTAATAAGCTTTACATACTATAGCCACTGTTCACTTGACCATAATCTTTCAACGTATGGTAGAATAGTACCTTACGCAGACCCCAGCTATCTACCTAATATTCGTTTGACTATTTCATCAAAACAATCATCCAGTTCTCTCCCCATCCCAGTGGTCTTATGTTTCATCTCAAATGTTGTCTTAGTTTTTTCAACAAAAATAGACGCTTCTAAATAATTGGCCTCATTTTCATTATCTTTCACCTTTAAGTCACTTACGACCAAAGTTTAATCACTTTCTCTTTCTTTAACCCGTGCCTTCCTCCAAAACATTCTGTACTGAATTACTTTAGGCTGCTCATCGTACTCCATCACTACTTCCTTGCCATCGGTCATGAACCTACTGTAATTTTAAATCTTGAGAATACATTGCCAATCACAATATATGGGTAATAGTAACCTCGGTAAGACCAATCACGATGTGCACACGTCTGCTCCGCGATTACTAGTCCCTAACCTCGGAACGAAGACAATAAGACAGCTGAATCCACCACCAGACATTCGGATTACATCTCATTGACCCGTTTATATGCAAACAAAGCCTGACCACGCAGCAGACTAATAGAAAGCATTACATCTATACACAGTGGGGATAATAATAACTATTAATTGTGGGTACAGTTACACAGCTAACTATAGTTCCCAGGCTCCAAATGGTATGATAATAGTTTCTTGGTCTAGTGAGAGGTTAAAGAAATGGATGCATAACAATAATGGAAATAAAATAATCGTTTTACACTCACTCAGAGTGAATGAAAAAGTCCTCAGAAAGTCAATAACCATTCTTAAATCATTCGATATAACACAATATACTGAAAAGTGAAGGAGCTCACAGTCTTCCTAAGGAATCTACATACCTTTAATAATCCTACAACACTTATTTATACCTTATCTTCATCATTGATTGGTATATAATAGGGAGGATGTTTCTTTTTAGAATTCATTACTTTGCTTCTCAGCCCACCTACCCTAATAATCACTGAATTTTTGTGCCATTATGATCATCTGGAAAATGAATTTGGTGTGGACTCATACATTCGTTATAGTTGTAACTTGGAAAATGATAGAAGCTCACTCACTCCCAAAGGTCCTGATACCTAAGTTTTTAGTACTGCCAATGAGTCCATGTAAACCATTCTTCAACTGACCAACGCCACACAACCAGCTGGCTGTATGTGCAACCTCCTTAAGTCCTAGAAAAAAACTCCCTCTTACCTGTATTACTGAAGTAGCTCCTACCCTCTCATTTGATTTCAAGATCATCTGTGGTTACTACAACTTTCTAAACACTAGTTGAAATATATACTTCGGCTCGCCTTAGAGGGATGATCCTGTGTTAACTTGGGATATACTTGGTTGGCAACAACATGTCTTCCAACCCACGAAGGTTAATGACATTATAGATCTGACTTTTCTGAAGAAAATCAACCACTTAAAAGTGAACATAGCTCTCGAACTAACTGGGTGTGACATAAAGGTTGTGGTATATACGTTTTTATTTCCATTCTTGTTTCACTGTTAATCGAAATGTCAGTGTGGACTTGATTTTTTAGTCATCTACAAAGAAGTTTGTAAATATTCCGAATGGTTGCTTAATGGTTTTCAATATTATTGAGTGAGAAGTTGGCTTTTGACACTTAAGAATAGATAATTTTAATAAGTGAACGATACCGACCATATTTTAAGCAATTTTGTAGTCAGCTTGATTGAGAATAACTGAGTAATTAGTATGCACATAATGTTTTCCGTTTCCATTTTGGCTTCATGATGGCTTCTAGTATAAACTCTCGCCCACAGTTACGAAAGAAGAACAGCAGGAATCATAACTAATAACCATACCTTTACTGGTGACACACAGATTTCGAGAAAAGATGTTTGCTAATGATATCAAGTTTGAAAGTGAATATCTGGTTTCTGCGTAAATTTCAAAACGACGCATTCAAGCGCCAATTTAGATTTCGCATGTATGTGGTTCTAGATAGGTCTTTGCTGATGGTTTTCTTGTTCATTTTTCTACCTTATAGACCATTCATCCGTTGTCCTAATGTTGCTTCTTTAGTTACCGGCTGAAAACATATGAATAACACCGAATCTTACAATACAACCGGGTTTCGAATTTCCTTCGATTCCCACTTCTGGATGCCATTATTTCACGCTTGCATTATTCCTTACTTTGATCAGTTACTTTAATTATAAAATTTAAGTGCTTCTGGTATGCTTACCATGAGAAAATTATGGAACCCCCTACATGTAAAGGTGTTTTCACCTTTTGTTGAGTCTTTCAAAAGAAGGCTCTATGCACATCTAGATTTTTATGGACACTGAAGAACGATACTGTAGGAGCTATTCATAATTCTAACCTATTCTTCTCAGTTTTAAATGCACTGTTACTAGTGGTACACTCCGAAACTAAGAAAACTCCTGTTATCCAGATGCAGGTCTTAAGGAAAGATACGTCACTAATTCTGCTAAACAAAATTGAAGAGTTAAGAATATGAGTAGCTCCTACGTGATCTGTTTGGACGAAGTGGGTTATGGGCTATATTGTACATCAAGATCATATCCGTTGTGACCTTTCTTCACTGTACAGGATACAATTTTAATACTTCACTGTTTTGAGTGGAGTTTATTAATTAATTCAGCTAACTTTTCACTTGCTTTTCTTTGGGCTCGTTCCAAAATAGAAATATACTTCTTATTATAAAGGAATGGGGGATATGCTATGTGAGTTTTTCAACGTGAAGTCTCAGGTAAGTACTGTAGACAGGTGATTTCCGGAGTCAAACTACTTAAAGTTGTAGACAGAAACCCTATGATTAAGTATGCGTTATAAGTTGCAGTATACCAGTGAGGAAATGCCCCTAGAATATCATGGAAGGGGACGCCCAGGTCTTTTTCTGTGATTGGAGTTATACAGGACCCATAAGGTTTGTGCATACACAATGCACTCCACTATTTACCATTTTGCATTTGTCAGCTTTAAGGGTGGGCGAGTTTTCCGGATCGTCCGGAAAAATCTTGATGTCAGAAAGACCATACATTTCCTTCCAGATCTTAAGGTCGTTTGCTTATAGAAGGGTTTGCTACTCTAGGTTAGCTAGGTAATTCAAGGATGAAACCTTGTAATACTTCGCTAGTCACCATAAACTAATCAGAAAGAGTAGAGCTAACTTTGACTGTTGGTGACTTGTTTCTTAGGTAGTCACAACGATGCCAGTAGACACCAATTAATATCCGTTGATTATAATTTCCTGCAAAGAATCCGATAATCTATTCTATAAGAAGCTTTGAAGAAATCCTAAAGGGCGATATACACTGGTTAGTTGTGCTCTACTGTTAGAGCTTAACTATTCCACGCTATCAGAAGGCTAGTGTTACAAGACCTGCCTGGAAGAAAACTGTGCTGAGATGCAGATAGTTGTAAATTATCAAGAAAGTAGTCACGAAAACAATCGTTCATGACTATTCCCCTGGCCCTGATTACTGCGGAGAGCAAGGAAATGAGACGATAATTAAAGGCTTTAACTTGTTGCTCCCCTCTGTGTACAGGTATGACCACACCTTCCTCCCACTCAGAGAGTAGCTTTCCCGCTGTTAGTTTTTTCCAAATTTAAATACGCACATTACGCTGTTCTCCGTAGAATACTAAGTGCTGTCTGGTTAGACGCAAGCAGTCACAGAAAGTGATGGGTATAAAATATACTCCGATTCGTGGATTTAATTGTCCAATCGTCAGGTTTATGCCCTTCTTTATTTTGAGCGACTATTTTCTTTACTACGCGCAAGTAATTCTGATCTGCTTGCTGAGTCGTCGGTACGCCTCACTTAGGATAAACCGAGAGTTAAAACCAATCAAAGTAAGCCAAGACATAGTAATAAACCGCGGCTAGAAGTGCTTTAAGAGTGGAATTTTGCGACATTTGTCAAAACTTTTTTTTCTTTCCTTGTTTTACCCTACTCGAAAGTCATTTTGTTCAATATTTTTATGATATTTGGCGCCTCTACTCTTCACGTTTTGTCTGACCTTGTTACTTCTGGGTCCAAATAACCTTTAACCACAAAAATCTTGTAAGTAGTACAAATTTTTAGCATAATGTAGGATACAGCAATTGTTAAACTTGCATGATGTGCCTAAGCTACTTTACACTTATTACAAATATTTTTACGCATTTCAAGATAATGCATTCATAGATTTTTGATAAGTAGATTCGGGTCACCGGGGATTTCTGAATATGCTACAGAGTACTGAAAAGATTTAACTGAAACGAATGACTAGCTACTATCTTAAAAACTTGATTTGCCATTCTTATCTCCAACTCCTGAATTACACTAGGTTCAGGATTGACAATTTTTCATATGTGATGCTATCTTTATGTAGAATTTCGAATAACATCCAAATGATTCTTCTGTTTATATTCTGTAACTATTTTAGTTAACCCTGTTTATTATCTAGCTGGACAAACTCATTAGTAGTTACGACGTCGTTGGCAGTGAAATACCTAATGACATCCTGCATAAAATTTAGGTCAGCTAAAAAGGTTTGGAATGGAAAATAATATTCTGACTTACTAGTCAGCAGCTCTGTATGATAACCTGCTTACACGCAATGACAAGATTTATTACATCAAATGTACGTTACTGGATGTAGTGGCAACTCACAACAGTTGGTATCTCCTTAAGCACCTCTTATTACGAATATGGGAACAACACATTAACTAATTACTTGTAATGCTATACAGTTAGAATTTTTCCAAATTCCAGATTGTTCCAGGTCTAACGTGCTGACACATCCTCGTCAGTAACACTGTATCCATCACGTAAAAAGTAGAATACTCAGTCCTAATTCACTATTACGAAATCAGATTTAATTTCAAGTCAGCCATTATATACTGATTGGGCTTTGACTGCAAATCATCAAATTTGTAATATCTAGAAAATGACACCTGAATTAAAAACTGTTCATATAATAAGAACATATTTACAGGCAAACTGAAAGGTATGGTAACAAAGCATATACAACTGTTATTCAGTCATACTGTGCAAGCTAGAACCCCACAAGTATGAAACCTTTCGATGTCTTACGTAGAACAGTTCCACGATCTATAGGTAATTTCATAAGTTTCAATAGTTCTGTGCCGGGGGGAGGGGCTAAATATTCAGCAGTTACAGAACTGTCTTGAAAACAACGGATAGATCTAGAAATACCTACTGATCCTGACACTATTCTACGTAACTCACCAAAGATCGCAAGCAGAAGATTGTAAGGAGAGAGACTATATATTGGCTTGGCTAGCTTGTTTGAAATTATGTCTGATACAAACTTCGTTTACGTAGTTATATTAAATTGATCCTGTGTTGCGAAAGTTTGTAACCTCATGAAAGTAGTGTCTTTTTAAGCTTCTTATATTTATTTTCTCTGTATCTCTACTGTAATTAATGAACATTATTTTGTACAAATAAGCGCGATCCATCATATTTACATTGCACTCTTATCGCAATTTTGTAGAACTGAAATGAAATGTAAGAAAACAAAATGCAAAAAGAAAACACTAAAACCATTGTCTTGGGAAGAACAACTTGGCGGGTAGATAAGCACTGTATGTTTTTATGTATGACTATATTGATTTTGTGCATTTCTAGACAAATCCAGTTTGTGAACGTCTATGATAACACCGACGGAATTTGTTATTCTGCTGATGAATCAACTGATGTGATGATTATGAAAACAGATGCACCATTTGCTTTAAAAGACAGTAGTGTTAGACTACGCAAACCGTCTGTGTCGAAATGTTTTGAAGCCGAGTAAGTATATCTGTTGTTTGTTTTTGTTTGATCATAACTACTCCTTTTACTACTTCTGTCACCTAGTAATCGTTAGTTTTTGTGGTTTACATATCTATCTTTCTGTGTAGTATGGATCTAGTAATCCTGTTAAATGATAAGGTACTCAATAATACACAGCATCTAGCAATTTAACTGTGTATTTCGTGGTGTTTTTTTCTCACGAAACTAAATAGTTATAATACAAATACAATACTTTATCCCTTATTACACAGAGCAAGCGAAAATAATATTTCAGACACTTATCTGTCATCTTTAATAGACATTGTTTACACGTTTTTTATCAGTCCTAAGATCACTTTCGTTGTTCTTAATGATGGACTAATCTATGGATTGTATAGAATAATGTTTCTATGCATCCAGTCCGAGTTTAAATCTGTAGTATTGTATTTGGATGTAATGTACTTTCATGGAAACTTTTATGGACAAGTAATTGAAATCTCATCATAACTAGTCTCTAAACTACAATATTCAACTTAGTGGTTGTTTTCATCGTTGGCATCGATTGGATGATTAAAAATACTCCTTATGTATAAACCTAAGTTTTGTGTGTGCATCAATTGAGTAGTTTTTGAAGATAGATAACGATCATGTTTCATTTAATTATCATATTGCATGTAAGCTGATTGGTTAGAACTAAGTTGCTAAACGAATAGGAATTATGGTTAGTTTGTATCCTAGATTATGTGCACTTGCAAATTCGATCGTTTGGGTTATACCTTAATCTTGTAGCTAAGGTGTATTTTGTCAAATCTAATATCTCTTGTATTGTATCAAACTGACCGATATTTTTCAGGCCTATGATAGATCTAGACCGTTTGTGTGTTTCCGGTGAAGATCTATTGTTTCATAGCAGTATACCTGAACACCGTCAAGCTACCAAATAATTTGGATAACACAATATTCGCTTAGTTTTATCTTCTGACCCTTATTTTGTATCTGAATACTCGCAACTTTGTACAATAATTTTGTTTTCAATTCTTTGCTGTATGTTCCTTTACTCATGGACTATTTTGTAAATAAACTTACTTCGTTTCTGCAATTATGACATTCTCTAATGATTTGTTAATAAATAAGTACTCGGCTGACCCAATAAAAATATTTGGCAGATCTAAATTTTTAACCTTGAAGGTAAATGTTCTAGTCTTACGTCAAATTAGATTTTTTAAACTTGTAGAAAAAAGAAGCATTCAAATAATAGTGGTAGCATTTGACACATATATATATAATCTCCCCGACGTTGTAGAATCAATAAGTTTTAGTGAGCTATCCCAACTGTTAAGGTTGATTTTCAGTCGGTAAAGTTTGCAACTTATTTCATCGACATACTTTCTACTGTACTCTAATATTGATATACTGATGACTCATTAATCCCGCAGTATACACGAAATACTTCGACGACATCTATGATGGAATACCTTAAACTATGTATTATTTTGATTCGATGGTCGTGTTTCATAGAGTATCAAACATTCATTCATACATTAAGTGATTGTTCCTGCTTATAGAGTTGATAACGGAATTATTGTATCACAGTTCAATACTTTATATCCTCAGCATACCATCATTGCTTTTGTACATTTTTATCTTTAGCATATTACTTGTAGTCTAGTTGCTACCAGACGACTCAGTGTTATTGCGATCATTGGTCAGTTTTAATGTATAACCTGTTTATCACTCATCGAATCACTACCGAGATAGAATCATTGACCTAACTACAACAGTCAAGTTAGTTGCGATAATGTTCCGTGGTATTTTCAAGTGCTTTTTAAATGCGACATGAAAATTGGTCAGAACTTCAACTTGCCCATGTTATTGTGATTAAAAGCTGGCAATGAAATTTAGTTTGTTCGCAATTGAGATTATTTGTTAAATTTATAATCAAGCGTAGTAAAGGTCGATACCAATTAGGTCAAAGTGATGAGGAAAATTCACAACCGGCTTTATTGAGGAATGGTTTAGAATTACAAGCTTGTGTGGTGGTATGTCGATATTCCTCGCATATGTGCTAGCTAAAGAGGTCAGCTTGTTGTGTTGGAATCTGTAAATACTAACCGGTATATGTTTAAATGTTGTCAGTTGTTGTTTTAAATCTGGAAATAGATAAGTTCATTTGTAAGTACCAGTTGCAAATATGTCTGTGTAGAGAATAACTTTAAGCGGAAATAATATTAGACGGAGAGCCGCTAAAATCATTTCGAACAGTTGGACCGGTGTTGTGCAGAATATGGTGATGTGCGCGATGTCAACTAACTACTGAGTTGTAACCCACTATTCCGAATTTTATAACTTCATTTCGTAATGTAGTATGATATACGTTGAATGCCATCACTGGGCAACTACATAGTTCACGAACTGCATAGGTCGCAGCTTTCCTTTTAGTGACCAATATAACCATCCTAAGGCTAATAACTAGTAGATATTCAATTATTAATTACCAGGACTTTTATTAGTCTCTTATGAAATTAAGCGATTATTGTGTTGGGCTTGACTGCACTAACTTCTTTTTCATCCCTATGACTCATACAATCCTCTTAATTTTTAATTAGTTTAACTAAACGTGTTATACCATACCCACGCATATTTTGTAACAAGAAGTGAATGTTTGCAGACATGTATAGTACGGAAGTATGATAGATCGAGCAATCCAAAAATGATTGTCTTTCAAATTATTTTTTTATTCATTATAGTTGTATATACATTGTGCATTTCACTTCTGTTAAGATGTCCCCTCTACCTTATCCTCCCATTTGACCTATCAGCCATTCCTATACCGTTATCCGTTCATGAACAAAAGTCAATTAATTATGTACATATTGCCCTAGTTTCCTATTATTGTTGCCTTTATTTTGCATTGATGTTATTTTTCTAACTGGTCTGCAATACGGTCAGGTTTTGCATGTATATAAAAGAGTTTTTGCGAAGTAGATTGATTTTACCTGGTTGGCTCAATTATTCTTGCTTTCCCACTAGGGACTAGTAGCGTCAGAGGAAGCTTACAGGCATCAAATAATCAGTCTTATTGCCCTCGATCACTGTATTGGTTCAGGCAAGGTCGTATCATTGATTCGTCAATGTGTAAGACATATTCCGCTCATTTATTAACCAACCAAAAAAATACTAAATATCTCTAGATATTATTAAGCCATACAATCTATTAAGAAGTTTCCATTGGGAATGCTTATTTTTTGAAGAAAATAAATGCAACAAACCTTTTTCAGCTCATAGTGATGCGATTTGTTAATGTGTGATTTGAAGATGAAATGCAATAAGTAGTTAATACTTAATCTCTTTAGGGATATATTCGGCTTAGTAACGTACATCTCGCTATCAATAGTTATTCAGCAGAGATTGCTTTTATATCAGTTAGTGTTATCTCACTCCGTATCCTAAACTTAGAGAAATATAAATTCTGAACTAAATGTAATAGGAAAGTAGAATTTTCTAGATTTGTGATATTCAGGTTTTCTTATGTACATTAGAAAGGATGCTTATAATTTACTGGAGAGTTAGACTTTTCCTGGTAAGTTTATATCATTACCTTATGAAAAACTCGGTGATCTATGATTTTCTCATTTACAACCTACAGACTTTGAAGCTAGAGAAAGGGCAAAATTCATTAACATGATGCGTCCATACGATCAGAGAGTTCGTGAGCTCATACCTAGTCTACAAACACAAGTCACAAAATGCAATTTTAGTGATCAACCTCATGTTCAGTTGACTGATCGATTAGTAGCTGGTATTAATATTACACAAGAGCTCATCTAGCTCCCAAAATGTTCATTTCAAAGAAGCCTTCATTAACTATGATACAGTCAATAAGGTAGATTTATCGTCTATGAATATTTGTAATAGATTTGAAGCGGTAAATAGTCCACCGAATAGATAATTGTATAAGCTCTCGTCATTAGTGCTAACCATGTTTGTTTTAGTAGACGCAACTAGTTGTAGGAGCTCAGTTAAGCGTCACACCACGTTCACGATACTGAGAATCAACTCCTCCAATCATCCAGCATAGACGTCATCTTGTTTACGACCAAATATACCTTCTCCGTCTATTACTGGCTCCTAATTTCCTCTTACTCGTACGTGTGTGCGGAATAGCTAGAAGCTACTCTGGTTACATAGCTAGCGTAAATTGGTTGTATCCATTGTGCACTCCATATCCTTTTCCGCGAATATAAGTAATAGCCTGTTATATTATCTTTAACGTTACCTTGATGCATAAGCCAACTTGCAAATTATTTTATCTATACCCTAATTTATTTCGCACAGGAATGTTAAAACGATTAGGTCTCCCGGACTCTATCGTGACGCCAGTATGACACTTTTCAGAACGTAAAAACCGACGAACCGGTTTAATCACAGATGAGTAGGCCTTGAATATAAATGAAAGTATGATATAGTTTTGCAATTTAACCAGCATACTTACAAAACGTTTAAATCTATTACTGTTTCGTACGAATGCCACAGTGAACCATTGGTGTTTATAACTGACGGTGGTCCGCATTTTGCAGTGGAGCTGTTTGCTAGCTGATTAAAAGGTAGGGGTTGTAAACACCTCTTCACAGTTCCTAGACGTTTAAAGGATCCCACTATGAATGAAAGCATTTGTTCAAATAATAATTAATTATACATACTATTTTAATACGTAGCAATATGCGTCGACAGAAATAATTTTGCCATTACATCGCTCTGCTATAATGACTTTTCATGTTTCATGGTATTTGTTTCATATGGGTTACACTTCAGCAAATAAAATATAAATAACTAGAGATTCTCGATTGTTGCACATTTAATAGTGCATTTGCCTCATTTCTGGTCAAGTGCCGACATCCAAATGTGTTGGTTTGATAATTGTAGAGTTAAATTTGTTTGACTAAGTTTTTCAGAATTAGTATTTTTTCAAATAAGTTCATTTTAATATTTTATTTCTCGCACCACTTTAGAGCATGGGATTATCCATATATTACTCATTTTTTAGAGACTGCGTAATAACTTATTCCCGATGTAAGTGTATTTACGCTACATGGTGTTTTCTGCGCTGATATGAAGTAGCATGCTTGTCAATATAATCATTCGAACTACAAGCAACCTATTTTGTTGTCCTTAGAAGCCTTCGAGTTGTACAGTATATCATGTTAGCGATATTAACGATGAGTCAAAGAAAACATGCAATAAAATTTTGAAGTTGTATCTATGAAAAACAACCCTTTGATTAATATTTTTCAACATCTGATATGCTGTAAATGTTCGCAACATTCTTTTTTAGGTTAGAGCCTGTTGCACTTATCCTAGTATATCAATATTAAATTTCACATAGTTGATGAAACAAGAGTGAGTTGGATAGACAAAACCTATGCAAGGAAAGAAGTTAAGAACTTGTTTTGTCCGATATGATATTCTAGTGAGAGAAATAAGATATGAATTAACTGAGTGCAGACAAAGTTATCTGTTCACTATTAAAATAAATAACCAGTAGGATGTTTTCTAAATTATGAAAAATATAGAGAACATAGATAACTTGCCAAGTTTCGTAGCAGTCTCTTATATTCATGAACAGATAACAGAACAGGTAGGTAGGATTAAGACTGGTGTCTTGTTAACTACGAACTAAATTACTGATCATCAAAACAAAGGTAGTTAACCATATAGAGTTGCAAAATGATACTTGGTATTCTGTTCACTGCCACAGAATTGCGTGGCTCAAACCTGCCTGACATAGTACTAAATATACAGGTAAAAATTGCGACAATACTAGTTGGTTACAAGCATAGAAGTATTAATGTCATGTTTTGAAAAGGTGGAGTGAAACATTCCTAAGTTATCACAGAAACGGGACAAGATCATCATCATCATATAAATTAAAACATCAATACAAATCACTAACAATCACAGTAATAGCCATAAAAATGTAACACAATCGGGACTGTAAAAATACCTATATGTATGTGCATACAATTGATTTAGTTCAGCGAGTGGACTAAAGATATATGATGATACAAAAACCTGTTTAACTAGCATATATAGATGTATAAAAAGGAGACCTAGTGAACTATTAAATGCCCGGAACGAGGCACATCGAATGATATAAATCGGATAATATATACATGATGACCAATACAAATACGTAGAACGAAGTAATGGTTCGTGACGTCATTTAACCTAGAATAATATGAATTTGCGAGTCAGGTGAATTGTATATTTTTACCAAAATAAGATCGCTCACACATGGACCAGAGATTTACGATTGATAAATTGCAACATTATTCGAAACCAAACTGGTTTTTTGAACTACGAGTAAACCCCGACCGTAGCTGCTACCTTGACGTGGTGGTCGGGTTTGCCTATCGTTATGACCCAACTAAGCTATATTGGCTGAAATGCATGTTTCTCTAGTTCTACCATGCCAAATAGGTCTGTTGGAGAGCGATAAGACTAAACGCAGCAACCTAAGGTCTGAGGGCGATGACGTACTGCTAACTGCAGCGAGGCATGACAGCATTAAGGTGTTTCCCACGGATAACCAACATCTGCAGCGATGCTGCCTTCTTAAAAGATGGAAGGGGTTAAAAAAGGTCGACCCTAAAAATGTCACACCCCACCTTACTTCATGGATATCCGTCTCCGGCAGTAAGGCCTTCTAAAGAACGGAGCTAACACTTCAAAAACTCTCCATAACAAGACTGTGCGTTATAGGCCTCACGCAGTTGCCCCTTGGGCTCTGCGATCGCGCTCCCGGGTCACTATGTTCAATACTAACCTAGTCTCCCTTTGAGGTAGATCAAGAAGCAATATCCTTCTATGGTGTGGGCAGCCAGTAAGTGAAAATTGCCCTCGTACCTCTGTCAGCACACGAGATCATCTTGTTCGAGGTCAAATCCCACCACCAACTCTTAATAACTCTCTTATCATCATGCCTAATCCTTCTAATATAATTTTATCACCTCGCTCCTCTATCGCTAATAATTTAAGTTCACGAAACGTTATTCCTGGTCTCCTAAAACCGCGCACTAAGTTATATATCGGAGCTTTCAACGTTCGAACGTTATGTCAAATAGGACAACAGGCATCCTTAGCCATGACTCTAGAATCCCGCTGCATCGATGTCTGCTGCATCTCTGAAACGCGTATACAGGATCCAAGCACAGTCATTCGCTTGACCTCACCTTGTGAAAATAAGGAACCGGCTCAGTTCACTCTTCGTGTTTCCGGGGACCCCACCGCTACCACTCGAGGCCATGCTGGCTTAGGTATAGCACTAAGTTCAAGAACTGAAGAGGCTCTCCTCGACTGGATTCCAATAGACATTCGCTTGTGCGCTGTCCGTCTAAATGGGATGGTAAGGACTCGTAAAGATAGGGACACACGCCGTTGTCTCTTTGTTGTCTCTGCCTATGCTCCCACTGACTGCAGCTCAGAGGAAGGGAAAGATGAATTTTATAGAAAGCTTTATGGCCTTGTTTGCTAAGCAAAGCGCACTGATGTAGTAATAGTGGCTGGTGATTTTAATGCCCAAGTAGGTAGACTAGATGAAACCGAAAGGCACCTAGGTGGATCCTACGGTGTTGAGGCTCAACGAACATACAATGGCGACTCTTTACTACAACTTTGTTTAGGTAAGCGTTTATTTCTCGCAAACACCAACTTTAAGCACAAGGAAAAACATAGATTGGCATATCGACATACACAGTCAATTCAACGTTAGACTCAAATAGACCACATTGCTATCAGCCATCGTTGGAGAGGCTCGATAGAAGACTGCCGCTCGTTTTGAAGCACGTGTTTAGACTCAGATCATGCCTTAGTGCGAGCGCGTATTAGTCTGCGTCTCACTGGACGTAAAAGATCCACGACAAGGATTCCCCTCAGAGTTAAACTTAATGATGAAAAAGTCAAGAATACATTTCAAGAACAACTAGAAAATCAATTAGTCAACTGCGTAAACTACTCGTCCCCACCATCCCCAAACAATCTGAATGGCAAATTAATATCGGTCCCTCAAGTCTTAGTGAAGTTGAGAAGGCTTAAGGTAACTTAAAGCGAGGGAGAGCAGCAGTACCTGATGGATCAACCCCTGAGATATTTAAGGACGGTGGTTCAGCCGCAGCAGTGAGATTAAGTGATATTTTGGCTAGAATTTGGGAACTGGATGCAATCCCATCTGACTGGTCTCGAACACTAATCATTCAGGTCTATAAGAAAGGACAGAAGTCCTCGTGTGACAATTACCGAGAAATCAGTTTAACGAACGTAGTATCTAAAATATTAGCTTCAGTAATACTTCGGCGTCTAACTAAAGCTCGTGAAGAGCAAACTCGAGAAAACCAAGGTTGTTGCAGACCTGGATGTGTTGGTATACACCAAACATTCCCACTTCGCCAGGTCCTGGAACATAAGCACTCTTTCAAGCGCCTAACAATAGCTGTATTCCTTGACATTAAGGCAGCGTTTGACTCTATCGATTGTAAGGTTATGTGGCAATGTCTATCACTGAAAGGGGTACCGGAGACGTACATTAGCCTCATACAAGCTGTCTACTAAAAAACCACATGTTGTGTTAGAGCTTATGGCGAATTGTCGTCAGAATTGATCACCTCTAGTGGTGTTCGTCAAGGTTGCCCGCTTTTCCCATTTTTATTTAATTTTATTATTGACATACTTTTAGAATTAACATTGACATCATATGATTTCTATGGGGTTGACCTCCTTCCAGGAGATAAACCTACTGACTTGGAATATGCAGATAATATAGTTCTATTTGGTGAAGATGTTGGTAGACGATGTTACTACCCTCCTCTACTCTGGGATTTGGTATGACAATTTAATTTTTATTTGCTAATTGAGGCATGGCGATTTGAACTGATGTGCCCATGTACCAAGTTCTATGTTGGAACTGACTGACTGACTACGATTAAACATGGTTGGGTGATTGTTCTTCAATTTGGCGTGAGTTAAAGTTTTAGGACACGGTGATTAAAAAATATTTTTGTTTTCCAAAACTATAGTAAGCATACAATTGATCCGAAAGAACCTTTCCAAGAGCACTTTTTTTGTAAGTTTTATATTTATTTTTAACAATTTTAATAAACACTAACAAACTTTGAAAGAGTTTTAATGCGCACAAAATATTGACACATACAAATGTTGGAATAAGATATACTGGTAGTCCATTTTTACTTGGTTCGATTAAGATAATGTAGCTGCCTAACTAATTACACATCTTAGAACTACATAAACTTTGTCACTCTAACTTTAGTGGGAAAAATGTCTTATTTGTTTAGTGCATGCTATATAAACATCAGTTCAAATAGGCAGTAATATAGTGAGAGAGATACGAAGACATACTGCAACTTGTGTGGCAACTTTGAATGAGTTTTGTTAGTCTTTTGTTCTGCGATTAGAAATGCTCATTCATAGAATTAAAAATTGTAAGTCAGTGAATATTCCGTGAAGAATTCCGTCTTGAGGGATACAGCAAGCAAAATCCGATTGTAGGTTTATACGTCTGTTTGGAGGAACCTATTCATTACCCCTCTGATACTCTATGCATAACCTTTGAATAGAATTTATCTGTTCACAGTTTCCAGGTTTACATTCATATAAGAATAATACTTCGGGTTCCGTTATTTATTTTTAAAGGCACTGAAACAAAAGCTTCTGTCTTTAGACTTAAGGTTATACCATACAACCCAGATTTAGAATTCACAGTACATGTTTGTTCTACATAACAAATTTTATGGTTTATACGACCTTGATCAATCTGTTCGTCATTTGACCTTCATGTCACTACAGGGAGTGTTAGTAATTGTGATTGCTTCCATCTCTATGGTTTTCAGTTCTTAGTACTTGACTTTTTGTACTTCACGCGAGTGAAAATCAACGCGGTGATCGTTAATGACCGCTGGAGATCAGGTCTCTGTGATAATAAGGGGATCGAGCTTCATAATACTTAGGTCAATGTTGAGGTAGACATTAGGTATTAGAGTACTATTTAAAGATAAGTCGGTTTAGAATTCGTTGGCTAGTAGGTCGGCACCTTCAGGTTGCAAGCCGTTCACCGTCATTTAGTTTCAGTTTAGTCGACCGAGAATCAGATTGTCCTTTCTCATGTGGCTTAAACCTGCCTACCATAGACCTTGTCAAGACAGTCTGATAGATTTTCCATTATCGCTTTATTCTGAAGGGAAATCTGTTGAGTACACCCTCTTAGCATACCCTGTCGCCGTAAGTTCCAGGCCACTCCCTGATGACTTTGCGGTTGCCGTACTGAAACCAGGAGGTGAACCTTGGTTTATTTTAAGGCTGGCGAAGAAGGGCATAACCATCTATGGATTAAAGAAAAGTAATAAGTTGTTGTGTTGCTACATGCGGAGGTAGAACAATCTGACTCTTGGTACACAGTTCCCATCCTGAGGCTGCTGACCTACTAGCCAACGAATTCCAAACCGACTTATCTCTAACTAATACCCTGAGTAATTGTCAATCTCAATGTTGGCCTATGTATTATTAAGTTCGAGCTCCTTATTATCAGAGATACTGAGAAGCTTGGATCTATGTATTTTAGCTTAGATGGAATCCATCCATAAGTGCGGACCTACTCTTTCCCCCCTTTACTATCCCCTTCAAGCTACCCTGAGTGTCAGAAAGATGTGGTTATACCTGTAAACAAAGAGGAGGAAGCAAATTAAAGGCTTCTAACCACCATCTAATTTCTTTGTTTTCTACAGTAACGGAGGTTATGGGAACACACATCAACGGTTGTCTCCGTAACCGTTTTATTAGTAATTATTTACTATCTACATCTCAGCACGGCTTGCTTCCAGGAAGATCTGGCAACACTGACCTTTCGATAACATGAAATACTTGGACTGTCCGTAAAGCATAACTATTCGGTACATGTCGCCTTAGATTTCTCCAAAGCTTTCGATACAGTAAATCATTGAATTCTTTTCAGGAAATTGCTGTCATTGAGTATTAGTGAGTGTCTATTTGATTGTTTAAAGGACTAACTAAGAGACAGGTCTCTGTCATCTAAAGTTCTCTCTGCTCTTTCTGACTGGTTAAAAATAACTAACAGAGTACCACATGGTTTAATCTCTAAACCACTTTTCTTTTTGTTTATAAATAACCTCGCTAACCTAGGGTTACAAACCCTTCTATGTGCAGACGATCTTAAGATCTGGAAGGAAATTCATGGTCCCTTTGATATTGTGGTTTTCAGGAAGACTTGGATAGGATACACGAGTCGTTTTCCAGTAACTCGCTTCCTCTTAATACCAATAAGTGCAAAATTCTAATGGTGAACAGTGGGGGAGGGATACATTACTTACATACATACTTTGTGGGTCAAATATTATTTCTGCCTCAGAAAAGGACCCGGGAATAACCCTCTGTGATACTCTAGGGTGTCTTTCCATTAAAATTCCGTTGCCGATAAAGCCTAATCAGTCTTGGGGTTTATGTTTAAAACTATAGGTAGTTTGACTCCTGAACTTTTCATCTATATTTACAGTACATACCCCACTTTGAAAAACTTACATCATACCCCACTATCTTATAAAGTATATTGGTACATATGGATGATTCCGAAAAAGCAACCGAGAAATTGTGGGACTAAAGAAAACCTTACTCAGGACGACGCAAAGCGTCGAAATTGCATCTTGTACATTACAGGAAGGTCAGGGGGATATGATCTTGATGTATTATATTAGCTCGTAACTTCTTCACCCTGATAGATCGCTGGTAAAATTTAGTCCCAGACTAAACCTAGGAGGACATCCTCATAGGATAGATCAAAAACTTATGTTAACATTTTTGTGGTTAGGATAGGCAAACTGTGGAACTGTTTGCCTAGTAAGGCTTCGTTGACACCTTTAATCGGGTCTTTCAAAGGAAGGCTCGACGCATAATCTGGACTCTGTGGTCACTGAGGGGAAATATTGTAGGAGTAGCACCTTAGTTATTTATATTTTTACCCCTTAGTTTATTCCTTTTCTCCTTAGTTTCAAAAGCGATCACCAGTGTTGTACTCTTCAAAACAAAGAACACTCCAACAACCTAGACGCATATCTCAAGGAACACCAGTTCTCTAATCCTGCCAAGCAAAGTTTAAGTCGTAGTTCAAATTCCATCAAACTACCACACACAATTCAAATTGCTTATTTTTTATGCTAAAGATCATATTTGCGATATACAGGTGACTAATCTAAACGAAGACTAACGGACTAGATGTAAAAATTTAACACGGCTTTTTAGTTACTAGTTGAGTTAACTCAATTCATTACGGGGTTAAAGGAAGGATTAATGCTATGTATCTAGTTTAGTCGATGGGTCTAGTCTATTATTTTAACCAGTAATGCGGTTCAGTAACTAAGTACGGATTCGCATACTGAATTTCGGACAATTCGTCATATCTAAAAGCTAGTTAAACTACCATAATTCTTGAATTGAGGCAGCTAAAAAGATTTCAAAACTCTTCATAATTAGTTCCATCCCCTAAGTTTTCAGGCTTTTATTACCATTTCTGTTTCATATCCCACATCCATATTTCTGTCTAATTTAGAGCTAATCTAACGTAACCAATTTTTTTGGTTCTGTGTAAGTGGATGTCGTTTACTAAAGAGTTCGACACAGCAGCCAGTATTTTCATATGAATTTCGCCTACACGTTTTAAATGCTTTCATCTTTCCCTGTGTTTGTCTTTGTTAGGAATATTTTTTCGTCTATATACTTCTTTATTTGAAAAAAGCTTGTATTATATATTTTTTAGGACTATTCTTTATATGGGTGGTCCCGTGAGCTAACTACTGAAGGTACCGCACATGCATTATTCCTATAACACAGCTGATGACAAATCAAGTTGTTTTGAAATATGAAAAGCTAGAAAAAATTGGAGAAGGTATTTGCATACTTTTTCTTCCCAAAATGTTTTTGTTACCCTCAAGGTACGTACGGCAAAGTTTATAAAGCGAGGAATCGAGAAACACATGAGATTGTTGCACTTAAACGTGTTCGTTTAGAAAACGACGATGAAGGTATTCCTAGTTCAGCATTTCGAGAAATATGTCTCTTGAAGGAACTTAAACATAAAAACATCGTCAGGTATTTTCTTATTAAGCTTATGAAGTAATTCAACTTCTTAGACTCTTCGACGTTTTACTAAGCGATTCGAGACTAACAATTGTATTTGAATATTGTGATCAGGATTTGAAGAAATACTTTGATAATTGTAATGGGGAAATAGATCAAAATACTGTTAAGGTATCAAGTTAATTGATGTACAGTTGATGTTTTGGTAGTCTTTGTATTCTCCGTAAAGTTTGCTAATAGATAAAATACGGTTTCAAGACTGATTATCTTTGCTGTGCATGACCATTGTACATTATGCACCGTGGCAAGTGGACCAACAAAAGGTACTGGGACAGTATTCCATTAGATTGTGTCTTAATTACCGAGGCATATGAGAGTTAATAATTTAAAGCAAAACTAGTGGAAAATGGAGCCAAAAAGACAAATAAAACTGTTTGCAAAACCAAAACAGAAACGTTAAAAATTGTATTCCCGTTTTACCAGAAATCTATCACGTTTCCTATTTGTCATCTTGCTTTATAATAAGTATAAGTTACTTTAGATCAAGTTTTAATTGTTTCATTCTTCATGTTCATTGGTGTATTGAAACTTTAAACACCATATATATTTGTTTAGAATTGCTCTCAGTTACACAACATATGGATTTTGAATAAAAAGTTATAGTAATGTAGTTGTAAATGTCATCCAAGTGCGGAACCTAATAAACCAGAGGAAGGAAAAATGCACATGGTCATATTTCATGGAAAATTAGATGATGGTTAAAAGCAACTTTAAATCACATTTCCTGCTCTATAACTGGTCCCGTTATTATTCAATCTGGTGTTCGGTATATGAAACAGGAATTGACAAACACCCATCATCTTTAATTATATTTACCAATTCACATGTCTTTGCAAAAGGAGGTACATTGGAAAAACAGGGAAGAGCGTCTTTATGCTTCATTGAAGGTATTTTAGTAAATCCACATTTTAGGGAATTAAACAGTTCCGAATGTTCACTTGTACGACATTTGTTAAATACAGGATATAAAATGGGTACGTTGGACCCTTTTGAAATTAGTAAATAACATAACTCCACAATATTGAGATTTGTTGAAGCCATCTCATTCGGAAGGCTGGAGCCTGACCTTTGCATTCAGAAGGAATCAGTCATAAATATCGAGCTTTCGTGATAAAAGTTACGAAGGGTGATTAGTATCTTCGTTATTTCTCATTCATTTATTTATGAACACGATTCATTGAGTTTAATTCTTATGTTTTCAACTTTTCATCTTAAATCTCTTTGTTGATCATTACATTATATAGTCAAGTCATTCTTAGTGTATTTAATATCTACCATTTGTATGTAACACTTTAATCTCTATGTTTTAATAAATGTTGATCATATTATGTGACCAAGTTATGATTGTCTTCATTCATATCTAACGCTTCATCTGTTTATATCAGTAAATCCTTTTTCCCATTACTTCAAATAGTTACTAAAACTATCATTCCATCCATTTGTAAATACTCTGTTAAAAACTTACATTCTACCTCCATTAGAATTTTTTCTATCCGTTGCTTAACAGTGTCTTAATTATTAATTAGATCAAAATGATGCACTATAACTAATTGTTTATATGCAGCTGAAGAGAATGCAGTGGCATACAATGAATTCAATGTGTTTCACAAATACCATCCATATAACTTTATTTATGGTGCCTGGGAAAAGTTGATATAGATTTAAAAACAAAGCATAAGCGTCGCACACTATTTCGTCTTACTGCATAAATAGGTACATAATCCCGGATTTATTTCTTTGAACAAAGCACAACTAATTTATCAGTTGGTAATTTTTCTTGTGCATCAAAGTCTGTTTACTTAGGTCTAAGGGTGACTTCCATCATCTTATAAAGTTTACAATTCATATGATATTTACTGTGTCACAATTTTAGATCATTATAAAGTCATGGTTTGTCTTTGTAGTTGGTCGACTGTCAGCCGTCGAACTGTTTTAAGATCAGTGCTCATGTTCTCACATGAACATATGTTATTATTAGTCCTCACTTATCAAACGTTGCCTAGGCTGTCATAAGATATGAATATATGTTTCATTGTTTATCCTCACTTTATTAATGCATAAAATGTTATTCTATATCGAATGTAGTCAGGAACCTTAATTTACTGATTGGGCGGCTAAGTACTAAGCTATTACGTGATCATTCAGACTAAAAAGCTATAAATAAACATACCTTTTGAAAACCTCCTAGAATGAATGCATGCATTTTTTGATAAACGTGCCTTAACTTTTATTTCGTAAATACTTTGGCAAATTTTCTAAAAGCATGAGTCAGTAATATTTTGGTTGATTGCGCTTTAACTACTCTATAAGTAGTTTGTTAGGATATGGAATCAATTACTTTGGTTCTCATTTAAAAGTATTTTAAATTTCACGTGTTTTGTGTTTCCTAGCTTTTTATGTTCCAACTGCTACGTGGTCTTCAGTTCTGCCATAGTCACAATGTTTTACACCGTGACTTGAAACCTCAAAATCTACTAATCAATGATAATGGAGAGTTGAAGCTAGCTGATTTCGGTTTGGCTCGTGCATATGGAATACCTGTTCGACAGTACTCAGCAGAGGTTAGTTTTTTTATTGTACTGGACATTTGTTTCTTAAAAACGTTTTTTTTTAAAAATAGGTTTAGTAAAAAAGACAGATGACTATCCCGATTTTGTCACGTTTCATTTACAATTGCATCTTAAACATATTTTTTACGCCGTGGTTTTGTATTTGGGTTTTGGTATTATGATACCCAACTATCCTTGTTTCCTTTTTATTATGAAATTTATGCCTTTTCTTTGTTATGATAGAATGATTGAAGTATTCTACATAGTTACATTACAGCGTACGACTAATTATGTTGATTCGTAGTTTATTTGAATAGTAAATCGAATGTGTCTAAGTTATTTTAAACAATAGTTTGTTTTTAAGTTAAAATTTCATAATTCAGTGCGAAACAAAGTTTTGTCTTTGATATTATATGCTTCAGTTGTGATTCCCATAGGGTATATCCTATGAAGGGTATTTTGGCGAATCATCTTGTCATTTATGTCATCGTCAGTATGGATAAAGCTATCAGTTTCAGTTAGATGAACGTGATATATAATCCATGTACCGCACTAGTAAAGTGAATGTAAATAAATTTAACTTTTTATTATCACTTTATACTTCAAAACCTCGAAATGACTAATAAGATCTCGTGATTTTCACTTCAGATTTTCTGCAAACTGTGTTGATATGATTAGTTAATCCAGAAGGAGAAATTTCTCTTTTAGTTATCGTTCACAAACTCATCATTAAAGTTAATGATAAAAAGCAAATATTGATTGGGAAATAATAGCTTTAAAATTATTACATCAACTATCCTCATTTACTAATCAATTGTATGCGTCTACAAAAGTTTAATCATCATTTAACTGGAAGAGGTTTGTTGAGCATCTAACTTAACAGTGTTCTTTTTTGAATAGCAGTGAAATTTATTTCAACTAATGAGTGTAAGTATTTAACTACAATAAAGATAATTATGTTGGGTGTAGATATGTATGAATTTTCCATTGGGATCAGAATTCAGCGCGTTATTTTTCGTATATCTTTCGTATTCAATATTTTGATATCTTGCATCTGATAATTATCGAGTTCAAAATCTTGCAGTTGACATTTGTCATACTACTGTTTCTCTACTAATAAAAAAGATTAAATGTTCCTATGTTAACTTGTTTTTCTAATAAGCAATTAAAATTAACATTTCAGAATTGCATTTCTTTTTGATACTTACGTTTTTTGCCCCATTAATGTTGATTATAACTTTACAACTGTTCAGAGCTACTGCTTTATTATATTTCAGTTTTCATTTGTATTTTATTCTTTTTATAGTGAAGGGTTAATTAACTGGATCTTAAGTTAATTTAATATACTTTTTAAATTCACTTTACTAAAAATTAACACTAAAATGTCTGGTTACCTACCTCATAAACTTTGATTGATTAACTATTCATCTAGAAGTGTTTATTTTTAGAATACTTAACGGCTATTCTTAACCAACTGATATCTTGCTACTTTTCCATTATCATCAGAGATAGCGTTTGCATTAATTGTATCGACTATCAAGGGGATCAGACATATAATCCGGCTACCCTAGAGATCGTATCGCGAACCGTACAAAGACAATAAGAACCAAAGCGTTATCTCATCTAGAAGAAAACATATCACGTTTAATTATATATTACAATTATTGTAGAGATTTTGTTAACGATTTCTTTCTAGCATTCATAAATCACAATTTGACCATAATCCAGCAGTTACTCTTTTTTTTTTTTGAAATTTCATGTCAAATATTATTTTATATTAGTTTTGTTCTTCAAGTTAAGAATGCTATATGAAATGAAACGTGGTTCTTAGTATCTTATTATCAGTTGCACTGTGTTCCTGTGAATAGTCTATTTCATATTACTAAAGTGTTACTGGTTTATTTTAGGTAATGTAAATTCTAAAATGTTTTAGTCCATTTGTATTCTGTAAATTCTATAAACTTTTATCGGCTATCAGTTTCTCAAACTGATTCGGTAAAATTTATCTCCTGTTTAGGTAAGTAAACTCATTAACTGACTGGAATTACTTAGTAACTATCCTCGATGTACTGAACAGTGAATGGATTTCTGTTTTCCATGCTCAATCATCAGACAGACAGATACAACGCAGAAATTCGTACGTACGTACATCAGTTCAGGTTGCCATACCACATCAGCACAGAGACGCAACTGTCAGTTCAAATCCAAGAGTGATAGCGATAGTAGAAGTATTAGCAGTAATGCAGAAAATTAGGGAGCAAAGATATGATTCGAAAAGTATAATTCAGTGAGATAAATTTGAAAGGAGAAAGATAGAGAATTCAGAAGGTTAGATTTTGAGAGAACACAAAGAGTGGATGCACCTGCTCCATTGCAAACGATTCTGAGCCATGTCGTTCAAGGTCTCTAACCACTGATGACTCGTCTCGCGGACCCCAACCACGCAGCCTACCAGCATGACTCAGTCCACTTGTCAGTGACTTCATCGATTTCTGCTATGTTTTGGTTTGGCCGCCTCTAGCTTTCTTCCAACCTATTCCTACACCGCAAAACATAGCTTGTCGAGGCAGTCGGTAGTTAGACATGCGTAACACATGTCCCAACCACCTCAACTGATGAAGTTTCAATACCTCATCTATTGATTTGCCCTCCTTTCCTAGAACCAGTTTCCTAACGACAGCATTGCTCATTCGGTTGTCCCACTATACACGAGCAATGCTTCGGAGACACCTATGATCGAAGACCAGTAACCTACGAATGTCCTCTACTCTTAACGGCCATGTTTCGCTACCGTATAGTAGGACAGAGCGAACTGCTGCACGGTACACTCGTCCTTTGGTTAGCAAGCGGATATCTCGCCTGCGCCATAAGTGACGCAACTTGGCAAAAGCCAATCGAGCTTTCTGTATCCGTGCTGAGATTTCATCCGTCACCAGGCCATCAGCACTGATGAGACTCCCCAGATACGTGAAGCGGTCTACACGCTCGAATACTTCACTCCCTATCACTAGTTCAGGTGCCGATGCAACCCAATCCTGAAGAAACATTTTGCATTTCGAGGGGGAAAATCGCATCCCGAACATGCTTGCATTGTTGCTCAGGGTAGTCAAAAGACTCTGCATTTTGTCAGCGTCTTCACCAAATAGGACTATGTCATCAGCATACTCTAAGTCAGTAAGCGAGGCTCCTGGTAGAAAGTCAACTCCTGAAAAGTCAGACGAAGATAAGGTTATATCGAGGAGCATGTCTGTGACAAAATTAAACAAGAATGGGGAAAGTGGACATCCCTGACGGACACCACCACTCAGTCATCGCTCATAAGAATTGTACAATTCCGAAACGTTAACATAATCTAGAAAGGCTATCGTTTACCTCTTAAACCATTATCATTAGGATGTTTTTTCACTATTGTTTTGTTTAACTCAAATGTGTTTCAGGAAGAAATTCAAATATTTTGAATAATTGTATTTTGTTTGTCAATATTTATTATTTTCAAAAGGTTTGAATAACTTCCTAGCCTTTTTGTTTGTAGGTTGTCACACTCTGGTACCGACCACCAGATGTTCTTCTTGGAGCTAAATTATATACAACCTCAATTGATATGTGGTCAGCTGGTTGTATTTTCGCCGAAATGTCCAATGCTGGACGACCACTTTTTCCAGGTTATGATGTTGAAGATCAGTTACAGAGAATTTTTAAGTAAGAATAGGATGGAAAACTGTTTCGATTTAATATGATGATATTCATTCTTACATTTACTCAAGTAGAATTCTTTTGTGTTTTGGAATACTATCTAAGCTTCCAAACCGAAGGACAATTTTTTTAGAGGAGGGGCTCATTTCCTTAGCCTTTAACCTCAAGGTCTAGTTCACAAGGCAATGAAGCAGTGCTAGGAGTCGCAATCCTATGATAGCCTAATAGTTCATCCGAGATTTTCATTTTATTTTTCCTAATTGACTATAAGGAGAATTTCTCACAAATATTTCTATTTTTTTGTTTAATATTGAAATAAAGGCTTGTTTCATGCTTCTCATAAATAATAACAAAATCGTTTTAACGGATCAGACGTTAAGTTGTTTCAGTAAATACAGGGTATATTAATGGATTTTTCTAAAGTAAAAATAATATCTACGGGAACTTTGGACTAACCTATCCTATTTGATACAAATCAGTAACTAATGAAAATGCTAGTAGTTAGTATAAACTTAATATGCTTAATATTACTGTTGTGTATAGTTGCTATATAAATTAATTTTCACATGATTCATTATTAATAACGAAACAGATATATCTTGACAGTTATGTCAAACAGACAGAACATAGTGATAATTAGATTAAAGAATAGTTTCCTACTATCAGTTGAGTCGTAGATAATGATTTATTCATAAATATTACCGTATTTACTAAACTAACTTTGCATGTAAAGTTACTTCATACTTTTGTATGTTTTACAGTAATTCATTTCATAATCATCATTCGTTTATTTAATTTGAACAATAGGAACGGAAGTGCATCATCTTTCAGCAAAAAAAACTGCATAACTCATTGACTAAGTATGCGTTTATGTATTCGGCTCCAAGTGACAGTTTATTAGATGGCTAGTGATAATACCAATCTCCCTAAGTAGTAGAATGTATAATAATGTTTGAGCCTGTGATTTATTAGCTGAAGACCAAGTTGAAGTTTCACATCGCTTTTTATGAACTGGTCAGATGATATTCAGTCATGTACTCAAAATCGTTCGAATAATCAGCTGATTCGTGTAGTTGTTGCTAAGTTAGGCAAACACACACTATTGGAAGTTCCATGAATTCGTTATTCTAATAAAGCATCTGTTATAGCTATAAATGATATTCCGATTCTTGTATTGATTCGGTAATTTAATGCTAATAATCTTCCTTTTTTAAGGTCTTAAATTACTTTAATCTATAACTGACTTTTAAATCGACGGAGTGAACATTTTATCAATCGGCGTAACTGTGTTACTAAAAGAAAATGTTCCATGCGTCATGAGTTTGTACTTTATTGCATATTAGTTTTCTTACATTTCTCTTTACCTCATTCACGTTTTTCTGTTTCTTTTCATTTTGTTTGATCAGATTATTAGGAACTCCAACTGAATCAACATGGCCATCTGTTGTTGAATTACCCGACTATGAAGTGAGCAATACCTTCTTCCTTTTAACACAATTTCTTATCAAAATGTATTGTTAATGTAATTGAATTTTAAAGCATTCATTGAGATTGTTGAACTGACGTATATTTACCGTTATACATTTAAAGTTATGTTATAATGAAGAATAATTCAATGTTTAGTGAATTTTCACAAGAGATTATAAAGTATAATCTATACAGAATATGCATTTGAAACTGAACAAATGCTGATAATATTCTGTCTGTAGTGGATTGTGACTTCTTGACTTACATTCCGGTATAAGTTTTCTATATAGAAACATTTTAAATAGGGAGCTGGTATACAGTTCACTCAAAATTGGTCACTGTGACGCAATTGTATTCACTCCTTATGTTCTTTCCGGATCTTACGTTCCATTATTCTTTTACACGTACGTTTGTATCATTCCTTCCTGTTAAGTTATATTGTGGTGTTAATCTTGAAAATTTCATTTTGTCGTGTTAATGTGGTATGACAGCTTTAAGCTATGCTCATATGTGCCAGGTTATACATTGCTCATGACTAACTAACTAAACGGCTAATGTTTAGTTGCCTTGATAATAGAGATGTACAGAGAGTAACAACCTATGATTACGTTTCTATGAGCTTAATTAAAATATTTCATCTCCTCACTTTCTTAAAAAAATTCTTCACCTTACTGTCTAATTAAGTTATTCTCATTGACTGTCTCAATATTAAACTGTGTTGTAATTTTGCCTTCCTGTTATGATGTTAGAAAAGACTGTTCTGATGATTGGAGAGTATGATCAATCTGTATGTGTCCACACGCCTGCCTCGTGATTACTAGTCTCCCACCCCCAAAGCTGGGGTAAAGAAGATAAGACAACTGAGCTGATCACTAGACAAAGTCATACTATATTTCAGGCATTTCCTCTTTATATACACAAAACTAGACCACGCAGTCAACCACTTGTGAATTTAACACTATTGAAAAACTAGGGAGTTACTGGTAGTGAATAGAGGTAACGTGTACACTGTAGGATTTACGTGACATAGCGTTAGATTCACCGGAATAACGCACCCGAAGTCGATAAGATTAGAAGGCTCTTTGAGTGTTCGGAATATTTATTTTGAACAGGTAAATAAATATTAAGCGTGGTTCTGCAACAAACAATTATTAATTTACTAGTTACTTATATTCAAGGTGATTAAGCAACAACAACAACAGCAACAAATGATCACAACGATCCGCACCTTACACACAAAACGAACAGAATGCCAAACAAAAATGGCTGACCAAAACACACAATGTTCCGACCAATAGAAAACAACTTCTAGAGAGTTCGATCATAACTGACCAATAAAATGCGAGTTACAAATTACATAATAAACACTCAACTACTCATGAGTAGTACAACAATTACAACTAAATCCAACACTGCCCCCTGAGGTTGGAGAATCCCGGGATGTTTCTAACTGTTCGGGGTTCTGGGATTCTTCAACTTCGCCTTCCAACTTGCATAACTGTCGTACATCTCTTTTCATTATCCCGTTAGCTGTTCTTAACGTCACCTTCCGAACTAAACCGTCGGTACCCTCCTGTATATCTGTGACGACCGCCTTCGGCCATTGCCCTCTCGATCGTGTAGGTTCTATCATCAGTACTAAGTCCCCAACCTTCAAATTAGGCTTAGGATCATGCCATCGTTGCGTTAACTGTAGCGTTGGGATATATAGCTTCAACCACCTTTTCCAAAAGAGATCAACCAAGTACAATTTTTGTCGCCATTTTCTATTATATTTTGTTGTATAGTCCTTTTCATCGATGCTAGCTGGTTCGCTTGCTCTAGGCAATAGTAACATGCTAGGTGAAAGCGCTTGTATTCCATCGACGTCTTCTACCATCCTCACTATAGGACGATTGTTTAAAATCCTCTCTATCTTCACTAGAGTCGTATGTAGTACCTCATCGGTGACCGGTTGTTCGTCGAGAATAACTACTAATATTCTTTTAGTAGTTTTGATGATCCGCTCCCATATTCCTCCTCGATGATAAGCCTTTGGAGGGTTAAATATCCAATCACAATTATGAGTGGCAAGGTTTTTCGATATTTTTTCTTGGTTCCAAGCTTTCATTAAACTCTTTATCACCCTTTCTGCACCTTTAAAATTACTACCGTTGTCACTATACAGGCGTTGTGGGTAGCCCCTACGTGCTGCAAATCGGCTAAAGACACATAGGAAGGAATCGGTGTCTAGAGTATTAGATATCTCTAGATGAACCGCTCTTGAGCTGAAGCAAGTGAACAAGCAGCCATATCTCTTTTCCACAGTGGTGCATAAAACGATCTTCTGGTAGGGGTGCCATAGCCTGTTGGCAAGGTTGAGAGAACCACTTACGACACTTATAGCGATTATTGAGAACCGACTTGATGGTTTTCGCTGCTTTAATGATCCAATATCTTTCACTGATTGTCGAAATTAGATAATTTACTCCCATATGTCCATTCGTTTCATGATAATGTCTAATAATTAAACGGGTAATAAAATGATTATGCGGTAGTATAATCGGATGCCTTACTTCAAAGGGTAGACCTGATTGTTGTAAGCGCCCACCAACTCTTATTACTCCGTTAACCGTAACCGGTTTCAAATGACGAAGTGGGCTTGAGGACTTGCATAATGCTACTTTAATTGTTCGGTCAACCTCCTTCTGACTCGTCACCACTGAGACGTGATTCAACAGCTTAAATACATCATTGAAACATTTCTTCTGCGCCAATCGGATGTTGAGCTCTGCCGATCTTAACTCTGCGACTGTGAGGTATTGTTGGTTAGTTAATTTGTTCATCAAGAAATATTTATAACGCATAAGCCAAGCTATCATTCGTTGTAATTTCATCCATGAATTCACAGCTTCGAATCGATTCAGAAACGTAGGTTGATTGTCGGTTGGATATAAATCATTATCTGACAACATATAGTTTACATAGGAGCATACATTAGTGTGCTGGTATGGTTCCTGCTGGACATGTCCCTGCAATAAAAATGTTGGACCACTAAGCCATCGTTTTAATTTTCGTTCTTGGTTTACCATGAACCCTCGGGAAAGCAAATCTGCTGGGTTGAGCTTAGAACTAACGTAACACCAGTCTGATGGGCTCGTCTGTTCATGTATATAAACCAACCTGTTAGCAAAAAACGTAGGGAATCTCTTGGAAGCATTGTTTATGCTATGGAGTACGACGAGGGAGTCAGTCCAATAAATCGTTTTGAGTATGGTAACAGTCATCTCTGTTCGTATAAGCTTGGAGATTTTCACAGACAAAACTGCTGCCGCTAATTCTAAACGTGGTATACTTGTGGCCTTAATAGGTGCTACTTTAGCTTTGGCGAATATCAGTCGACATTCTTTAATACTATGCTGTTTTAGTGGTAGTAAATACCCTGCTGCTCCGTATCCATTATTAGAGGCATCGCTGAACATATGTAGTTCGATTCCAGTACATTCGGCTGCATTTAATGACCGAGGCAAAGCTATCTTTTCTATATGAGTGAGACTTCCTTGCCATTTTCTCCAAACCTTTAATTCTTCTCCTACTATTAAATCATTCCAAGAAAATTTCATTTTACATAGTTTCTGAAGGATAAGTTTCGCCGGAAGAATAACAGGTGCCAGGTAACCCATGGGATCGAATATGGAGGCGACAAATGACAAGATATTACGACGTGTAACAGGTTCATCGACCATCCCGACATAAAAACGAAAGGTATCATCGCATATATTCCAACTTATGCCCAAAGCTCGACAAGTGGTATGATCGTCGTGACCGATATGTACATATGGCCCGATACAGTTAAACTCAGGTAGCAACTGAGCTAATGTTGAATCATTAGTAACCCATTTAGTCAAATCGAATCCTCCCTTTGATAACATACCTTTTAACTGAGTTGCTATTCGATAAGTTGTTTCAATATTGGGAGTACTAATTAAACAATCGTCCACGTAAAAACTACGTGTAGCCATGTCGTAAACTTCCTTGTCATAGTTTTCCTCGTTATCTTCGATGGTACGATTAAGAGCAAATGTAGCACAACTAGGAGAAGAGGTTGCCCCAAATAGGTGAACTGTCATGCGAAATTCTTCGGGGCTGTCAGTAAAATCTCCGTTAGTCCACCATAAAAAACGCAGAGCGTCCCTATCGCATTCGGGTACTTTAACCTGATGGAACATTGCTTCGATGTCAGCCATTACTGCTTCTCTTTCTTGTCTAAACCTAAGAATTACACCCAATAGCGAATTAGTAAGATCCGGACCAGAAAGTAACCTGTCGTTTAGTGATCGTCCTTCGTATTTAGCAGCGCAATCAAACACGATTCTAATTTTCTCTGGTTTCGCTGGATGAACGACAGGGTGATGCGGTAAGTACCATACGTTAGACTTAATATTTAACGGTCGCGCAATTTCTGCATATCCCTTTATAAGGTAATCCTTCATTGCATCCGCATAGCGTCTAGCTAAGTCTTTAGAGGTACACAGTCGTTTGCGTAAAGCGTTCAGACGATGCAAACAATACGACTTATTATCCGTCCATGCTAACTGTGAATCTTTCCATGGGAGTGATATATAATAATGACAATCCTTCAACGTGATAGACTTCTCCATGATTCTGAGTGCGGTTCTATCTTCAATCGATAGATCTTTATCTTTAGACTGACTTTCCTCTATCAGGTCTTGCTGGTAGAATCTTTCAAGAGTACTCTCAATTTCAGAGAGACTGAGATGATTTAGCTTTATATGACTTGTGACATGAGTACCAAGAGGTCCCATCAGTGTCCAACCAAATATGGTCTTTATCGCGTACGGTTCCTCTGGTTTTCCTAACCTTTGTTCTAAATTTCTATGTGCTTCAGGAACATTACAACCAACCAGTAGTCCTATTCGCTTACTTTCACATCTCCTCAGGTCTATTCCCTGCAGATGCTGCCACAATCGAAGTTGCTTCTCCTCTGGTACCACTCGCTTAATCTTAGGCAAACTTGGAACAACATATGCTCTTTTTATACAAATCGACTCATCAGATTCGTACGAGCTAACTTCTAGTTGTACCGCATTTGTCCGCATCTCTCTGTAACCATTCATAGTCTCTATCCGAACACGGGCATATTCCATGGGTAATCTTAAATCGTCAACAACATCCTTAAGAACCAATGTCGAGTCAGAGCCGCTATCCAAGAATGCTAAAGTTTCTACCGTACGGTCACGATTGCTGAGAATTACTGGGACCACTGCAAATGCCACCTTAGGTTCTTCATTTTCCGCTCGGGAATTTGAAACGTAATTAGTAATAACATTCGCATTAGAAAGTGAGACGTCAGTGGTAACATGCAACAATGTATGGTGTCTACCACCGCAACCCTCCACGGTACATCCTCTGCGCAATCTACAATCCTTCGCTACATGATTAGTCTTTAAACATAATCGGCATAACCTTTTTTCCTTGATTAGATCTAACCTTTTATCTACTTCAAGGGATAGCAACGTTGGACACTGGTCGAGAAAGTGGTTGTCTTTACATAAGATACACACTAAATACCTTTCATGACGTTGACTTGAAGGCGAGTGCTGCAACGTAAACACGTTCTTTTTTGTACTCGATGGTTGATAAGAAACAACGTTCCGAACTCGTTTATCTGACTTTAAATTCACTGCGAGTTCTCCATATCTCGTGCACATTATGTCGACACGTTCCTCGATAAACCTAGCTAAGTCCTCAAAGGTAGGCTCTCTGCCTTGTTTCATATATTCTACCGCTGTTTCCGCCCATTTAAACCGGAGATTCGAAGGCAACCTCGCCACAATAGCTTCTAGCGTTCTACTTGCATTTAAATCGGACTGGCAACCTAGCTGTTTTAACGTCACGACGCATGTTTGCATTTTTTGACTAAGGTCAGCCAATGCTGCAGAGTCGTCGTTCTTAACTGGTGGTCCGTCAATTATTTCATCTATAAAGGCCCTAGCCACCATATAATTCTGACCAAATTTTCTTTTTAAAATATCCTTAGCTAACATAAAACCATCTGTGCCATTCATTATAGTACAATGTTCTATAGAGTCTCTCGCCTTACCTGTGCAAAATTGGATTAAGTAATTCAGACGTGTGGCGTCGTCGGTTGTCGCTTGTTCTACAACTTTCTGAAATTCTTTCGTGAATATCCAATACTCCTTTGGGTTTCCGTCAAAACTCCTTATTTCTGGCTTTGGCAGTTCGTAGTATCTTTCTACATAATTCGTTGTGGGACATGTGTCGCGTCTCATGATTCCTCTTTCACTAGAATTCTGGGGACATCCTTCTCGTAACAGCATCTCCAACGCGATCCTTTTTTCCACTTCTTGTATTTTTAGCTTTACCAATTCTATTTCCAGTTGCTTCTCATGTAGGCTCCTTTGGCCGCTTAAGACAGGACTTTCATGCTTTTCTAACTGAACAGATAAATCTGGTATACTGTCTTCTAGATGTTGTTGTTGTTGACGCAGCAAACTTGAATAACTGTAGGATTTACGTGACATAGCGTTAGATTCACCGGAATAACGCACCCGAAGTCGATAAGATTAGAAGGCTCTTTGAGTGTTCGGAATATTTATTTTGAACAGGTAAATAAATATTAAGCGTGGTTCTGCAACAAACAATTATTAATTTACTAGTTACTTATATTCAAGGTGATTAAGCAACAACAACAACAGCAACAAATGATCACAACGATCCGCACCTTACACACAAAACGAACAGAATGCCAAACAAAAATGGCTGACCAAAACACACAATGTTCCGACCAATAGAAAACAACTTCTAGAGAGTTCGATCATAACTGATCAATAAAATGCGAGTTACAAATTACATAATAAACACTCAACTACTCATGAGTAGTACAACAATTACAACTAAATCCAACATACACAACTAATTAACTGTAGTTCATAACTAAGAAATAACATACTAACAGTAAATATGCTAAACAAGAGAATTAGGCACGAGGAACATAGTGATAGTAAGAATAAAATGCTTACATTACACACAACTGAAATAATTGAAATAGTCTTCTACGGCATAGTTATGAAAGTTAGTCATTTTTCTTTAATCGCCCAACATAACTCTTTCTAAGTGGTTTACTGATATTTGATATAAAGTAAGTATTTTCATTTAGTGCATCATTATTAAACGCAAGATAGTGTGAATAATTACCTCTGCTTAATTATATGGAAACATTCATTAACCCCATTCGTTTTATTCTTTAATCAATTATTGTTTTCTTGATCTACATATTAATACTTCAATCTAATTAATGTCTAATCTAATAAATGTTTGTTGTTATATTTTCGAAAAGCCTCATTAGATGCTTACCTAATTGTTTCTCCCGGTTGGTACAGAATGCTAAACATGATTTTCTTAGTTCTTATTATTGAAATCTGTGTTTTGCTTTTGTATCAAGTTCAGTAGGTTTAGTGACCTAGTGATTAAAACATCCGAATTTTGACTTATAGGTCGTAGGTTCCAACCCAAACTTTACTTACTTTACTTTGGTCAACTAAGTACTATCGCTAGCCTGTGGCTGAAAATTAAGTACACAAATTTATATAAAGCATACAAGTAACTCATTAAATTCAGTACCATAGATGTATTTTTAATCAATCTTTGATTTATGTATTATCATACATGATGACATGTTAAACTTACATTTGCTGCTCTTGATGAAAAAAATTCAGCTATTTCAATTTCAAAGAATACATCTAACATAACTTGTCTTTATCAAATAAACCTATTTTACAAATTTTGTATTAACAGTTTCATATTAGGAATAAGGTATTTAACGAGAATAAAGACCAGACGCTTTTTCTGCTCAAATGTGTGATTGTATGTCCTCTTCTTGGATAAAGAATTCAGATTGTGAGAATGTCTTAGCATTCATAATGATCATGATAATTTCGGTTGTGTTGTAATCTACTTCGTCAATCAGGCTCTAATGGTGTTGCTAGAATGACAAAGAAAGCTTCATAATTAATTTAGATCAAAAAACAACACCATTAAAAAACCACCTGAATTGCAAAGTTTCATCACTTAAAATTCACGGTAATATTAAATAGAAGGTAAATTCGATTATTTTAGAGGATCGATCATTTATTTAACTAAAAAAACCCGATTGGTCAAACAGAAACACCCATTCAGTCGTTGGCTGTCGGTCTTAGCCAGCTTGGTTGATACAAACGATACGTTTGGGATTTGAACCAGTGACTGAAGTTGTTGGATGAAATAGCTCATGTGAATTCTCATTTTGTCTCCTCTTATATTCTAACCATTTTTTATGTTTACACGGGTTAGTTCTTACTTTCGAGTCTTGTTCTCTGTTTAATCATCTTTACTACCACTGATACTACTTCTACTTTGGTATTCATCTTGTGCTAATGTGGTGTGTGGCGTCTTGGCACGTTGCTAATGATTAATCAATAACTTAGTGACAAGTTTACTGTACTCATACGCAGTTCATGTATTTAAAACTGTGCTATAAATGGTCATGTTATTGTACACCTTAGTATAATACTATAAATGTCAAATAATATCTGTTTGAATCTAGGTGGTTTTGTGGAGATAGGTATTGAGTTTAGTTTTTTGTATTTGTCAGGGATTGACGTTTGCTGATTACAAATGAAAACCAGGGAACACTAGAGAGGTGTTTCGTTTTAGTATAGGGGTCCTCAGCAGTGTGCACCCTCAATTCTCCCAGGGGATCCAACACAGGGTGACTAACGCTAAACCACCTGGACTATTGGGCAGACATCCAGTGGTAGAATTCCCACTCCCATCTGTGACGAATGAAATCAACTAGACTTTATACCTATTTACACAAAACCACCTCAACCCAATTATTATAATCAGCTCAGGATGTTCCTGAAAATCTAATCGGAAGTCATGACTGGTAGAGTTCAGACACTTATCACCAATGGTAGTGAATGATCGTCGCGCTATTTCACAAATTGTTGGGAGTGGGAATTATACCACTGGACACACTGGCCCAAGGGTGCGGATAGTTAAGCATTTGTCGTAAGACCTGAAGGCCCTGGGTTCGACTCTGTCAAAACCAAGGGTTTATACTGCGGAGGAGTTTCATAATATCTGTTTATTTGAATAAAGTTTATTTCGCTTTCCTGGAGTACATGAGATGATCATAAGTAGTTCATTTTCATGAATATTATCCTTCTTACTTTATACAACACTAATTATTTGTTATCAAATATACACACATATCTTTCTTTTTTATAAATCTAACTAGCCCTTTACTGTTATGTATCCTCGTATAATGAATTGGCACCACGTTGTTCCTAAAATGTCATTTCGTGGTCGGGATTTATTACAAGTAAGAAAAGAAACAATGCTTTATTTCATTCATTTGATGTAATTTGTTATATTCATTATTTTGTTTCCTCTGTTAAAATATTTTCTATATAGTTAATACAATATTTACTAAATTTTTTTTTGGGTGGGGTGGGGTTAGAACTAGCACAAAATGTAGGATGGGCGTTTCGTCTTATCGTATACTCATCAGTCAGATATACTTGAATCGCATTATTGATGTTCACATTATATCTTTGAACCAGTAGGTATCTCTTAAGAGGCGTTTAATAAGTACTTTTTTATAGGGGTTGCATTTTCTTGTTGTTGATATTCAACAGTGAAATTACAAGAAACTTGTGTCCTGGATTCTACTTCTAGTCACAATCCAGAAAACATACCTAAAACTACAGTTGATACCGACGTATGCACTTAGGTTATACATATGCCGACAGAAACCGTCTAATTCTAGTGTTGAATATTAACAATCTAAAAATGTATAACCTAACAGATAAAAGAATATAGTTAATTAATTTATCATTTCTTTTGTTTTTATCCAGTTTTCTGATATTTTATCATTCGGTAGTGCTATGAAATTTGGCGAATAAGAATAACATTCTCTAAAAGAAAGCAGTAATTTATAAATAGCTCCGATTGGAAACCAATATTAACTTATGAAATTTTTAAAGTAAATTAACACTGGGCAACTGTTTTGTCATAACTTGAGACTCATTAACAGTGTGCAACCGCATAAGATAGGCATCGAAATGTTTAGATCTGACGGAGAGCTTAGTAATCTTAAATTGTTGAGTCTTAATTCAATTGTTCATATTTCTAACTACATTCATCGGTCGCACAGTGTTATTGTTGAGTTACTGTCGTCTGACTCTCGACATTGTTATTTCTAGAGATGATAGCCTCCCGCTAGAATTTCTTTAAGTAGATTAGTTAAGAATTACTTTCTTTTCATTCCTATCTAACATCCCATATGTATAGTAAGACTGTAGTATCGTTGAAAGACTACATTCGGACGATCACTGTAAGCAGTAACTACGTAGCAAAATTACAATTACAGTAGAAAATAAGTAGAATAGTGTACGTTGATAAGTTCAACAACAGGCTAAATAACTCGTTGGGTAAGTTTACTGAAACTATCTTAGGGTAAAATAAACTTCAATTTCACTGATCACAAATTAGCATATAAGTTATATGTTATCCGTAAGCGGAATAAATGTCACTAATTAATCGATGGATTTCTATCAACAACAAACGTTTGGAGTATGACATTACTGATAATCTAATAACGAAACCGTGGACACAAATATTCAGAAATTTGTTTTTTTTTTTTTAATATTTGTTGTAATGCTGCAATTCTTTCATCATATTTTCGGGGAGAAAAGATATATGTATGCTTTAACGGCAAACTTTTCTTTACAAACCTAAGTTATTTAAAGAATCATTAATAATCATAGACTAATGAGTTTAACCCAATTGACTGAATAGTGTTGTATTTAGTTTGAGACAGACGTGAACATTATGCTTTCGGAACGTGCATAGTGCTAAGTTTACAGTAGGATGATGCGACTTTAATAACTATCTGGATGGAATGATATCTAAGTGGTAAGAGCCCTTCATTTCTAACTGCTAGGTCATAATCTCGAACCCCACTCTACTTCAGTTTGAGCAACCGGGTAGTATAATTAGCTCTTACATCTAACTATAGTTATTTGTGTATAACCAGTTGATGTTGGTTCATAAGAAAAGCTGCTCTGTAAGTTGCTTCTCTTAGTTTCATTTAGTCTTTGTTGTTTATACATTACATTCCTTTGAATTTTGTATTAACTCTTCATTTTTTCTGTCTTAATGAATTAGCAACTTGTGGTATGTAATCCAGTAGATCGAATATCGGCTGATCAAGCATTAAAACATTCATATTTTGAAAGTATTCTGTGATTATTATTATTTACTAATGAAAAGAAATACATTTGCATTTTCTTCGGATATTTTGTAAATCATTTTATAAATGTATAAACTTTAGTCTAACTTTCGAATGAATGTTTTTAGCCTGTCCGGACGAATAGGACGCTGTTAATATCGTATTGTTACCCTTTAGTACTTCTTTTTGTATGACTCATTGTAATTGAATAAAAAATATTTGACGCGTATGAAAATAGATAATAATTCCACTAGTGAAATTGGCTTGTGAAATAAATTGGCTTTGATGAAGTCATAACAATACTGGTTAAATTTAGGTTAATTGGATTCGATTGCCTAACGGAATCGAGAGTGCACACTGCTAAGGATTTGCATACTAGGACGAGATAGCTGTTCAATACTGTTTGGTTTCTATTGGTACTCAACCAACATCAATCTGTGACGAATACAAATAACTGGATGATAGTTTGAATAGATTAATATTCATCATGATAAATAAGATTTCAGCATCTGAATTATTTTTTCTATTAGAAATAATTGGGCTGTGTATTTGAATTAGGATTGTTGTCTAGTGTACTGACATTACTTTCCTCCTCGATAGTTAAGAAATATCACTGGAATTTTCAACTAAAGTAGGAGTATTAAAGAAGCATACGAATATGAATTCCTCATCGTCAATAGATTTAGAATGATAAATAGTAAGATTAACGTCAGATTTAAATAGAGACGCAACTGTATCCTAAATATGACTGCTATCAGAATTAAGCTTAACTAAATCACAATAAGAGCTTTTCCATCATATGTGAGGTGGTATTATCAGGGATTTCAACTAAATAAGGAAGTGAATTAAGGATTTCATCAACTTCTACCAACTCATAAGAAAAGTCATTAAGATGTTTCGGAATTTAATTTAGCATTGGATTAATTATTTGCATGAGAAAATAAAAAAAAAACATTTCTTTAAACCCCGCACTAAAATGTATTAGTTAGAGCGCATCCCAGTAGTAGTGTTTATTGATGGATATATTTCCGTAATGATGGTTGGGCTGAATGGATCTTAACAGCGAAGTCAAATGTAATATCTCTGTTTATAGGATTTAGTTTTCCGAATCACAGTCACGAAGTAACGCAGTAAGAACTCAGTAATCCTACTGATAATATTATATTTTATTCCTTTGTAGTAAAAGCACAATCAATCCAGCAAAGAGTGTGATTACTAATAAGTATTAAATGAAAAAGCAACGAAATCGTAAAAAATCAAAACGAAATCTAAATTGATTTTCTATATATTCAGAAAAAAATGACACTAAAATAAGGCAAAGATAAAGTAGATGGTATAAAATTACAGTTTTGTTAAAAAAAGGATGTTCAAATACAGAGGTAAAAAACAAAAAACATGAAGCCGTAGTATCAAAATAGAAAGATGATTGCTAGAGAAATATGCAGAAAACAAATAAATGAATATCATACAGCAACAAGTAGGCCATGAAAATCACATGATATACATATGAACATTCATGAATGTGTAAGTAAGTAAGCAAGTAAATAAAAAGCAGCATCCCATTGATTAAAAGTTATTTGACATAGATTTTATACATCATTGAAATGTTCTTATAGCCATAGTCCATTGCATCCAAATAATAACACACTCCTTTCAATAATAAATAGGCACCAGTAGTGTATCAAATTATCATTATCATTATTATGGTTATGATTATAATTTCGATTAGTATACCAGTATAACAAATATTTATCCTCTCACCTATTCAACATTTACCAAACAGTAACAACTGCTTCTTGTCAGCAAAATGTAAGGAGGAGAGAAGGAGAAGAAGAAGAATTCATGTTCAATACCATCTATAACAACGAGTAATTTAAATGTTCACCATGTCTTCGCTCAATGAAGTCAAAGCTTAACCAAACTACCAAATATCTTGAAATAATAACAGCCAGTACTAACGTGTTGTGTGAAAATATCTCATCAATTTAAAACAATCGAGTAGTGTCACACTTGAAAAACACAAATTATCTTCTGTCCGTCTTTACAACTAACTTCCTTCCCATAGAAGCAACAAAGTGAGATCACCGAGAAAAACTCACATTGCCCAAATACAAACAAAGATATCAGTCGTAATATCCCAAAACTAGATCACTTCAGCATCACCAAGTATCTGTCTTCCTTCCCAATTATTGTGCTTAGCATTATTAAGAAACTTCATTATTGCATCCACTCACATCTACCAAGAAAAAAAAACACACAGTAGGTTGGGCAAAAACACGCTCGTTCACCACTAAGCAGTTTCTATGAAGTAAATAAAGATGAGGAAGGAGAAAAACACCCTCCACCATGAAGAATAAACACTTGACTAGCTTAGCAAGTACCTCACCAACCAGGTTACCATAAATCCCATTAGCAGTAGTAGTAATAGTAGCAGTGCCAGTATCAGTAACAGCAACAGTAGTAATAGTGGATGAGCCAACCTGTATCATTATCTAGACAGAGATACACAGTAATACAGATACATGGAGGAAAACAAAGAACACGCAGAATACACAATTACCAACCAGTAAGTAAATATAGCACAAATAACATTGAAATATCACTATTACCGACATTACTACAACATTGCTGTACCATCTATTTAAAATTAAGCCATTTAGTTAGTCGGGTAGCATTCGTTAGTAGATTTATACAATACATTGAAATGTGTAGTTTACGAAGATGTGACACAAACACTGGATCAAAACTACATACTCAGTCACCAGATCTGCACCTGAAGTAATTAACAACGATAACCATAAAGACCACGATGACCACAGGCTGTTGAACAACAAAGCAGCTAACCACCCACCCACCCACCTCCTCTTTTACCGTCGTCCTACCTCACATCACACCATCCTCTCTAAGCACATCTCACTAATTCAATGACCGCTATACTTTACAGCCAGATCCTCCGTACCCTCCGGTACCTACTTCACTACATCAACTCGTGTCATCACATCAAAAATACAATCTTCAGGCAATATTACTTCCTTCATACTATCAAAAACAATCATCCTACAGAAAGGCATAATCAAAAATCAAACAATCATCTTTCTAAGGAACTACTTAATGTTATTTATTGTGCACATTATTTGGTTTACTTACTTTCTGTGTATTATTGCATTTGGGTGATGTGAGTAGACCAGAGATACTGACTTGTAGGCGCCCGTTTTACCACGAAACGGAGGTCGCCATTTTAACGCCTTCCGGAAGCTTGTGTTCAGTAAAACTTCATTCTTTCTCTTTTTTAAACAAGTTTTGTAATGTTTGTTGTGTAATTATAAATTTTTATTTAGTTATTATGCATATTATTTTTATTTTTTTTCACACTGTTTTTTTTGAATTTTTCCATTATTTGTTGTCTTGCTTTCCATTTCTTTGTCTTGTCTTCTTTGCGCTTCAATTAATGCTTACGTTTGATTCAGTCAGTAAATGATTTGTAGTTTTGGTTTTATCAGGCAACTTTTATCTCTTCATCTGAAAACGCATCTGTTAAGATCTCCACGATGTTTATTAAATCTATTATTTCTTGTTTCATTTCAATATCTTTGACGAATCCTTGATGTTTTATTCATCGAGTTTTTTTTGCCACTTCATTTCTGCTTCATTTAGTGTTTATTGAGTTATAAGCCTAAATTTTTGTTTTATTGTAACTCCATTTTACATTTTGATTGTCTCTCCTTGACCAAATTCTATATTTAGTGAACATTTCATTTATTTTGTTTTCTAAACCGTAGACGCGTACTTGTCTAATGATAGTTACATTTTGCGACCTGTGCCTATTTTATTCACACCACGAATATTCTGTTTTGTCGTTCATCCTTTAGATTTTCTTATCCTATTTCTAAACATTTCATATTGTTTGTTTGTTGTTAACTCTGGACACCTTACTTTACTGCATTTAATCGTGTTTTTTAATTTTGTCATTTTTATCGTTATGTTATCTATGTTTAGAAAATATACTTTTGTCATGTACACAAGCTATTTTCGCCCAAACACTCAATTTACATATGCGTTGTATATAAACATGTATTTTTTTAAAAGGATTAGTACATGCATTTTAAATTCAACCGTTGTTCACTTTTTCGTCAAAACATTTTTCTCCGTTATTACGCAATTGATTCCCATTCGGACACTCCACTTTCGAATAGCAACTAACATTTTTTTGATTTTGTCCTTTGGTCTGTTTCGTTCAGTTTATTCAAAAACAGTATCCCTCAGCTACCACATTTTTTTATTACCTTGATGCTGATCTCAATAAATGCGTATTTATTGTACATGTACATGCATCTTTAAACCAGATACATCTAATGTAAATATATCTGGCAATTTAAATGTTGTCGACAATTTTTTTGACTGGTGCCGAAAATGGTTGCCTCTCTTTTGACTAATTACAGTAAATCTGAAGTTATGCTCTTCTAAGATTATGATGATAAGCAAGTACTCCAACTAGATGAGTGAAAAATCCAAACACTTGACTCTGTATGTTTATTGTGATACACGTTACAGTAAAAAATTTAGGTTCAGTAAACGTACGACATTAATTATATTTAGGTCCAAACAACGAACACGTTTTATTCTTCAATATAGTAACTTCAAGGAGTCAAAACTTCTGAGATTGATGTACACTTTACGTTAGAATAAAGCGAAGTCACTTTTTCTTGCATTGATTTCAGTCACTATATGTATAATAATCCTTCAGTAGATCTATCTTCGAAACGTACTGCTTATATGACTGTAACCTAAATCGTGCAATTACATGTAGTCTTCTAGCTCTAGAGCCTTTGGGAAGACATTGTCTGAAGAACAGTCTTGTACTAGAAACCACAGTCCATCGGTTCACTTATATGCAAATATTAAAGTTTCCTCCTTGTCACAACAAGCTTTTTTACTACTCTGTTTACAGTTTCTATATTATAAACATCTTAAACAAGAGCAATACGTAACACTTTGTTTCGGAAGGATCGATAATGCAGAAGACCATTGCTGGCTCTAACAAGTGCCCACCTACCCATATTAGCGGGATATTTCTCTTACCTACACTGTATCAACTCACTGAAATTCCCTCACTAAATCCGTCATATTTTTACAATGCTTTATATGCCATGAAACACCTGATTCTTTGGTAATGCGTTCTAATCATTCGATCGACCATTATTTGATCACCTTAAGCATACACCACCATTCCATTAGCTCAACTATTTGTATCGCATGTATTTTACGGTTAGCCATAGGTTAGTCATGCAGTTTAGTTATCTTATCTGCATGTATCAGGAGACCTAAAAAAAGAAGCGTACATCAACCGGGTGAGTGACTTAGTTCTAATAGTTGGGTTATCTACTTATACGTCCAAACAACATGGGCAAAACAGCGAGGGTGGCGTTATTGATCACCTTACATGATACTCAGGTGGGTAATAGAAACATACGCGCATTTTTGAGGTATGACACTTTGTTTGGGATCTAAATTTACTTTGTAGTCCATTACAAATCAACAGGACGATACAAGCCTATTCCAAATTATATATGTACCCGTTGCACAAGTGTGACTGTCTGGACAGAGTAGCCTAGCGATGAACGCTGTGACGTTTGACACAAAACGGACCGAGCTCTAATCCATGTGTGAACATCAACACTGGGATGCAGGTACATCCAGCCAATGAGTCTTAAGCAGGACGGAACGCGCGTCTTAGATTCCACTTGCCGGTCACAACACAACTTAAATATAACTTGTGTACTACCTTTGTATTGAGACAATCTGTTCAGGATGCACATATGGCAACAGAGGCTGACCAGATTCTGTCCATTACAAATCAACGGGATGATACAAGCCTATTCTAAATTACGCTAAAGTAATCTGTTTATTTTTTACATAAGACAGAAATAAGACGTCGGTTTACGTCTTCAGTCAGCATTCACAGATGTTATTATAACTTCATTTTGTTTCAATCAAGGTAATTAAACTTATGAAGTTTTAGCCAAGCACAAAACCTATGAGAATACTGTAAAATTGTAGCAATAATGATGACGCATGGTCAAATCGTCATTCAAAATACTGGATAATTTTCGGAACGATTTAGAAGGTTCCTAGAATCAAGAAGAGGTTGATTGAGATGCTCTGAGCTCGGGTGTACATATTACAAGTTCGTCGGAGTTCACTTGCAGATAAACTTCAGTCATATACCCTTATTAAACAGCCGATGCCCTTACGCAAATCTGCAGAAGTTAAAAACTGCTAAATGTACTGAGTTGTAATGAAAACAGTCGGGTTACTTCTTATTATTCATGGTTCATCAAAATTCCATACATTATTTTACATACTAATAAATATATACTTGCACATCATCCAATATGACTTCTTCATTATAGTTTATTGCATCGAATACAAAGCGGGAAACTAATTGCTAGTCGTATAGTGAACGCATGCGAACATTAATCATTATTATGTTACAATGCTACTTTTTTAGAAACCGTATATGCTAGCATATCATCTGAAAAAGATTGCGTTTTAGAATATCATTTAAAGCTATCACTTATTATTGGGCTATGAATTGGGGAAAGCATTCTTTTCGAATATATCTTTGCCTCACTAATAATTTTTTTAATCGCAGCTCGCCTAACATGTAATAACATGTGCATCACAGTAATGAATGATCTCTATGCTTCGCATGGATAACCAGTAAACGAAAATTTGTGATTTATTCAGTAAAAGTGCTGACACACTTGGCTGTATTAAAAATATTGTGACGCTGATTAATTCCTAAATGGATCAACGGTTGGTGTAACTTGTACCTAAGATGACATCACTCCCCTATTCATTCAATATAATTAAGGCTAGAAGATCAAGACAAGTAATTTGTTGATATGGTCCATTAAACCTATTACTGTATATTAACTAATATAAGTAAAGTACAATAGGTAAATATGTTTCTAATTTTAAATATCGTTTACCTCGCAGAAAAATGTTTTTCCATGCATCGTAACATGAGTAATAGCCGTTTCACTAGACACTAAAATCGCGAATATTTGTAAATTAACTATATGGACATTTCATATTATAGTATCAAATTGTCGCATTTAAGCCCCTGCGATATAACACATTGGCCGACTCATACAATGCAAAACCTTATGTGCACCATCCTACATTACTGTAAATATGAAAATGCATAAAGCCATAAATAATTATTAACCACTTTTTATGGACAAATCGTCGATATTGTATGATATTAGGAGAAACCTTCACCGAATGTGATGATTAGCAAACCTGTAGACAACAAAAAAATACTCTAGATTTTGAGCATACAAAAATTTGATTCCTAATTATTTTCTCAGTATCCTATTTGCACAATTTTTGATCTTAGTAAACACCTGCATTACCAAACATTCACCAAATCTTTGAATAATTAACTTTCCATTCCTATGCGTTTTGATCATTTTTGCAATAATTATTTAAATGGTTCCAGAATTGAATCAGATCAACTTCATGTGCTGATGAACCATCGTTTTTGAACGTGTAATTTTGCTTAACCAGAGTGACATAAATATTGATAGCTTTAACTTAGTAGGAGTAAGCAGTTATCTGAAGATAAATTCATGAATAAGTTATTTCTTAGTGATCACACACAAATGATTACGGTTGGCCGTTTACTGTCCCATCCAAAACTTATAACCCCAGGAGTTATTTAACGTAACATTTTGGTCCCCTCCCTCCCCTTGCTCCTTGTATATTGGTAAGTCACTTGTGTTTGTCGATGATCTCAATGTCTCACACTCTTTCACGCCTGACTTATATGCTTGATTCATATTGGCTTGTTGATTATAAATGATTAATGCACTACTAAGAAGCCGCAGTATAACCGCAAAAATGTGGTTGGATATGCTTCGAAACATCACTCTAGCGTACAGTTGACCCTTTACTCTATGAATTTACATAGATTTAATAGTGTTGCTGAGCTTGGCCTGGGACATTACGATGACCTCTCCTTCTCCGAACAACAACACCGACTGACGGATCAGGGAGACTTTTAGGTTGCATTCTTCACAATCAGTAAGTCAAAATGATGTTCCATAAAAGTTATATTCAGCCAGTTACAAAGTATTTCTTCTTTATTTTCAGCTTTATAAACGCAGGGGATGAATACAAACTAGAATTTGCTCAAAGGTACTTCACACCCTATATATTAAGAGACATTAAAAAACAGGAATGCCTAAAAAGATTTCAGGTACTCCAGGCCTATCCAGTTAAGCCTCGACGCCTGAAAACTAACTTCACTTTCCTACAGAAATCGCAACACAAGTTATCATGTTACAACTTAAGTAAATCTTGAGCATACGCCAAAACAATAAAGCTCAAGTATTCATTTACTTCCGTATTCTTTATAGGGTTATATTTCCCATTATCTTGTACTGAATGTAGAGAAGCATTGTGTGGTCAAATGACTCGAACCCCGCCTCACTGTCTCCTGCTCATGACAACAAAATAAAAACCTATTCCATAATATTCTGTTTTTCTGTCAAACAGAGCGGATAGTACCAGGGTGTTAAGCCGGTGAGCTCTGTATTGAACAAAATATTTAGTTTCTCTTATACGTATCACTATTTCTTTTCGTATTCAGTCGTGAAAACCAGTTTGCTAATTTTCAGCAAATAAGATCGTATATATATATTTAAAACATAGTATTTCATTTTTATCGCTAGGTACCACTATTAGACTCATCATTTTTTCGCCCCTATTGCATTATTATATCGTTCATATAATATGTCAGACTCAATCCCAACCAAAAGCATAGAGGATATGTCATCGGTAGACATAGACACCATTATGACTACAAAAGTGCGACTCCCATAATTTCATTGTAGTGATCCTAAGTTATGGTTCGCCCAACTAGAGCATTATTTCACGAGACACAATATTAAATATGAAGGAGTTTGCTTTTAAGACCTCTGTTTAGTCCTGCCACCTTCAGTAGCCAAAGAAGTCCGTGACTTTACTTTAAGTCCACCAACACAACAGTCATACACCATCCTCGGACGAGAAATAATGAGTCGTCTATCATTATCAGATGGACAAAGAATCCAAGGGGTCTACCAAGAAGAAGCATTAGGTGATAGGTCACCGTCACAGTATCTGCGTCATCTCCAAGCTTCAGTGGGTGATAACACAGTGGGTGAATCAGCCCTAAAACAGGGATGAATACAATTTGTTTTATGTTACGTTCAACACTGTTTGAATGCACAAGATCCTGACACCTCTTTATCTAATTTAGCACATATTGCAGATAGAATAATAAAAAAGGTCCCCCAGCCTCATGAGGTATGTGTAAAATCTATTTTTGCTTGTATAAAAATCCCTCCATGTTTCTTTTGTATTGAACAGTTCCTTAACTTGAATTTATCTCTTTGTTGTGCTCTGTCTCCGTAACAGTTCATGTTTTTATCTGTTTGCTCTTTATTTTTTTTTAAAGTTATGGAATTTTACCCACAATTAGGTTATTACATGTCCTTTTGGTAGTATATATTACATCCCGTTGACCTTCAGTTTGTTTTATTGGGGTTCAAGGTTTTGTTGTACGCCATATTGGCTTAATATTTCCTGTCTGTCTAAGTGAATTGGCTCAGTTGGTTGATTTCCCACTTTTAGGTCCATTATTTGTTACGAACACTTTCTTTGAACAAGTAACTAATTTAATGTCTCTTCACTATCTTTTTGTCATATTATAGATTAATTGTACAATTGCTTGAATCCTTTGGGCTGTATAGAGAAAGAGAACTGTTGAGGTTTGTGTATTAAATTTTGTTTATTGTTAAATATAGTACCACGTTTCGCACCAATAAATTGTGTTATTGGCTTTCTTATCGCGGATTCGTGCGTGACTCAATAACCGGCAGGCCCTATACAGAACGACGTTAATCTTCAAGGTTATCAGTAGCTTGGTCTATACAGTATGGTACATCATAATAAAAAAGTGGTATCAGTGAATGACATTGTCATAACACAACTCAGTGCGAGTGTTAAAAGTCTCGCAGAGGCTGTCAGAAAAATACAGATGATCGTTAAGACAGGAGCAGGTCACCACAACGACCGAAATCTCAGTCACGGAAAAGGTCACAAAGGCACAGATAATCTGGACAGTTGTGTTAGTATCACTAAAAATTTGGTGTTCATAGACCAAGTGCAGTCAAACATGCACCTAGCAAAAACAGACCACGAAGAATGTAGGAGTCGAATAACTCCTTCCCGTGTTGCGACAACCGAGGAGGAATGCCCAAAAAGTCGCTTATTTTACGTTAGAGACAAAAATTCAGGATTGAACTTTTTGGTGTACAACAGTCCTGCACTTTGTATCATTTCTAAGAATAAAATTGAGCTTGGTCGAGAAACTTCCTAAGTTATACTTCAAGTTGGTATTAAAACTAAAGTCACGACGTTTGGACAGAGGACTATGACTGTAGATTTGTCGTTTCGAAGACAATTTCCATGGGTTTACCCCAGAGCCGATCAAGATCTGGCAATATTAGGAATGGATTTCCCACAAAGATGTGAATTTCTAGTTGGTATAAAAACGACGTTTGACATTAAAAGAAACTTCGAAATATACAAAAGGTACAGAAAGTATTATCATATCTCTAAGTTTAATACAAACGCCGCCAGTAACAACGGCAAAGTTCAAGATATACTCAAGGAATTTCCAAACCTAACAAAACCAAACCGTAAACCTTCCAAATGTTAGTTAAACGTATGTCATATAATCTAAACGGAAGGCGCACTTGTTTTTGCTAAACCTAGGAGACTGGCACCTGATAAGCCTAAAATAGTTAGAGCCGAATTCGATTACATGCTACAGCTGGGCATAATACGTTCATCTTATAGCCAGTAGTATCTCCTTTGCGTATAGTCCCAAGAAATTAAAGCCGATTAATAACCATGCGAAGATTACAGAGCCCTTAACCGTCAAATGGTACCAGACAGGTACCCGATACCACATATCCAAGAATTTACGAATAACTTACAGGATATGAAGATATTTACTAAAATCGACTTAGTCAGGGCATATCACAATATTACAGTAGTTGAGGAAGATATTCTGAAGACAGCTATTACAACACCTTATGGACTATTCTAGTTTGTACGCATGCCATTCGGCCTACGGAACGCGGCACAAACATTCCAAAGGTTTATGTATAATCTACTTCAATATATGCCGTTTTCACAGAGGTACATAGATGATTTACTGATTGCCAGCCCGGACTTGAAATCACATGAACAACATGTGAGAGCAGTGTTGGAACGATTAAATCAAAATGGCATGAACATTCGTCAAAGTAAATATGTTTTCGATGTGGAAACACTAGAATTCCTTGGACATACCATAAGCCCTGAAGAAATTACACAAATCAAACAGGAGGCAGACACTATTAAACTATACCCTATGCCAAGCTCTCTAACACAACTTAAAATTTTTCTTGGTTTTATAAACTTTTATCGCAAATTCATACCCGGTTGTGCACAACTAATGCAACCATTGACCTGTTTGCTTAAAGGAAAACCGAAAGAATTCAAGCTGATCTCTGAGACTATCAAGGCTATTAACCAATTAAGGGATAAACTTGTTCAAGCATCTACATTAACTTATCCAAATCCTCATTACCAATTTGCTTTGATGGTAGATGCTTCGGACAAAGCCGTAGGCGGCACTCTTAACTAACTAGTTAAAAACATCCGGAAACCGATTGCATTCTTCTCAAAACAACTCACTTCAGCAGTGACGATATATTCTACCTTCGGTGGAAAACACCTCGTAATCTACCTTACCATCAAGCATTTCCGACACATTCTCTAAGGAAGGGAATTAACAGTAGCTTATCGCAAAGCAACAACACAACTAGTTACTCATAATATTTTCGGGATATCATCATAAACCATTGTCATGACTTGGCAATAACGTAATATGATTGATAAAATTAATGGAACTAATAACAAACCAGGTCGATAAACTAACTCAAAATTATCATTAAATAGTGTAGTTTCCCCACAGTTAGTTTCATATTAACAATTATTATAAGTCCATAACATTATCATAGACATAGGTTAGGAGTAATACTTCTCTTGGCTATAACCTATAATCTTACGGATAATTACATGGTTTGTATTCACTTTATCGACATTTGAACACTTAATAACCTATAGATATTGTCCAGTACTTTGCCGGTCAGCTTTACTATGACTTATATACCTACCACTCATCAAGTGGGAAATCTGAAAGACACAGGTCATGCACTTAACCCTAATAAGCCTGAGCACTCCCATGTTCTCGGTAATTCATTTTCTTTTCTAAGTATTTCCCACAATTTTCCGTCCTAAGGGGTACTAGCAGTACCCACCACTATGAACTTAGTCATTAAAGGAAACCGTCACATGTTCAGTGTCGCCTATTTAATTTGACTTCTAGAAATTTTTTTCCATTCATATATATTTCTAGAAAGATTTATTTTTGGACGGATTTGCGTACACAAGATATCTACACCATATCTATTTCTTCCCACATTGTCAAGCCGTTCTGGAAAACAAGCACTTACGTAGAAACGAACACTTATCAATTAAAATTGTATATTTTCTTTTTGTATTTTAACCTTTTAAACAAACAGTGAAGGAATTCCTTAGTTGAGATGAAGTTTCATCAATATTTTTTAAGTAGATTCTTCCTTTATTTTGACTCGATGGCAACTCCAGAGGCAGGTGAGTAAACCACTGATAGACGGAAAGAGCATGGGAAAATCCTACTTTACCAACATTGTGTTGGGTAGCCCTATTGCAGTACTTCCTCAGACATTATTGTTTCTTTTTCTTACCCTCTGTTATTTTATAAGCTCTGGTCACCTTAAGAAGGTTATGTTTACCAAATATCCAACAGTCATTCGTAGGAGAATGTAAACGCCACAAGATTAGACAACAAATTCTAAAAGTAAGTGTCATCCCCGTGGTATCGTCGAATACTAGCAGATTGTTGTGCATGGGGCTAGCAGAGAAAATGAAGGTACAAACTAGATGCACAGAAGCAAGTAAAAAACAGTAATAGAGCCGACAAACGAAATTACATTGAAGACCTTGCAACGACATCGTAAAAAAGCTGAAATAAAAGGAAATATGAAACAACTATACAACAAGACAAAAAACCGGCGGGAAAGTATAGCAAACCAGAGCGAACGGTCAAGAACAAAGAAGGCAAACCAGTAAACGAGATTCAAAAACCAAGGAACAGATGGATAGAATACTTTGAGGAACTCTTGAGTAGCCCGGTTCCACTGAGCCCGCAAGACATCGAGTCAGCATCCACAGATCTTCTGATGGATGTCACTCCACCAACGATGAAAGAAATCAACATAACCATCAGAGAAAGTAAAAGTGGGAGAGCAGCAGGACATGACAATATACCAGCTGAAGCAATCAAGTCAGATATAGATGTAACGGCAAGGATGCTCCAAGTCTTATTCAGGAGGATCAAGGAGGAAAAACAAGTGCCGGCACACTGGAAAGAAGGACACCTTATCAAGCTATTAAAGAAAGGAGATTTGAGTAAATGTGACAATAACAGACGAATCACACTATTGTCAGTACCAGGGCCAGTTTTCAGTAGAGTGCCACTGAAGAGAATATAAGATTCAGTGGATGCTCAACTTCGAGATCAAGAGGCCGGTTTTGTAAAGATCGGCCGTGCACAGACCAAATCGCAACAATACGGATCATCGTTGAACAATCAATTGAATGTAACTGGTCACTGTACATCAACTTTATTGACTACGAGAAGGCATTTGATAGCATAGAAAAGAGATCACTATGGAAACTGGTTCGACACTACGGTGTACCAGAGAAACTCGTCAACATCATCCGGAATTCCTACGACGGACTACAGTGCAAAATCATGCATCAGGAATAGCTGACAGATGCACTACTAGTGAGGACTGGAATAAGACCAGGCTTCCTACTCTCATCTTTTCTCATCCTTCTAGTGGTTGATTGGATCATGAAAAGCTTCACATCTGAGGGGATGCACGCAATTCAATGGACAAGTAGAATGCGACTAGATGATTTGGATTTCGCGGATGATCTAGCTCTTTTAGCCCATACACAACAACAAATGCAAGTGAAGACAACCAACGTAGCAGCAATCTCAGCATCAGTAGGCCTGAACATACATACTTGAAAGAGCAAGATCCTCAAATACAAAACGGGGAGCTCCGACCAAATCGAACTTAATGGAGAAACTTTGGAAGAAGTGGATACCTCCACGTACCTGGGAAGCATCATCAATGAAAAAGGAGGATCCGATGCAGACGTGAAGGCAAGGATTAGCAAAGTAAGAACAGCGTTTCTACGGTTGAAGAACATATGGGACTCTAAGCAACTGTCGACTAACCTCAAGCTTAAACTCATCAATCCGAACGTCAATACAGTTCTACTGTGTGGTGCTAAAACGTGTCGAACCACTCCAAACATCCTTAGGAGGATACAGGTATTTATAAAAAACTGTCTACGCAAGATACTGGATGCTTGCTGGCCGGAAACCATCAGCAATAGCCTACTATGGGAGAGAACAAACCAACTTCCAGCCGAAGAGGAAATTAGAAAAAGACGTTGGAAATGGATAGGACATAAACTGCGGAAATCATCAGACTGTATCATCAGGCAAATATTAACTTGGGAAACGGAAATGAGGGAAGCCAAGGAACCCACTCCACCTGGAGTTGGAAGCAAACATTAAAGGGATGAACAGCAACTGGAAACAGATGGAAATGATTGCTAATGACTGAGTTCAATCGAGAATACCGGTGAGTGGCCTTTGTCGAACCTTTTTGTTTTATATTACTGTTTGTAACTGATCTGTTGCACAAAATTGCTATTATTGTAATACATATACAATTATTATTACACAAAAATATTGCAATCTTAAACCCTATGCTGAACCTTTTGCAAAATTTAGCAAATGTTTGTTGCAGTTTAAAACTTTATCTGTTGTAATTCACTAGATGTTACTAGACTATGCCCCATGTATCAAATTGTCTACGCTTGTAAAACTAGTGTGTAACTGTTTCAGGAATAAATAAACACAGGATTTCGTTACTGATGGTAATCAGGTTTGATTTGACTGATGAGTTTGGCCAAGCGTCACCGTTGAATCTTGACACAACTCATCGAGAAATCAAATTCACACAGTTAACCAGCTGAAACGCTGCAATCTTGATAAGCTCCCCATTCGGTCGAATAAATTTTTATCCTAGCACAACACAACCGGCTAATTTCTGCTTAACTAGTACGTATAGGCTAAATAATCAGTTAAGACACTTGCTGGTAAAGGCGTTCAACATTTGTACAGCTGAACGTTGTTTAGTCTGACCGTCGTTAGCAATTAGTGATTTTGGAACGATTTAGCAAGCGCTCGTTTTATCGTCGTAATCAATATTATTTAGAAGTACATTCCTGGTTGTTTTGCATCTTTTCTGTATTATTCTAGACTAACTGTTTGCGTATGCTTACGACATAAAGGTAAAGTAACTAAAAGTTTTCCAACGATATGTTATCATTTCATTTAGGTTGTGTGGGACGATGGTCGAAGTCGATTCTCGATTAATTAAAAGTGCTTGGTCGGTAAGAGAATAGCAACAGTATTCCAAACGTCAGTAACCGCTCAGTTATAACAATTTAACATGACTAACTTGACGCTAGATAAACCGAAAATCTGTCACGTTTATATGCTGTGTACATTTGAACCCTATATATTACTTTTCACAATATTCTATTAATTCCAGTCAATCCCTATTTTCCAAACTTCCGTGTTTTTTTCTCATCAAGTGGTCTTGGGAAATTGTTGCTTCGTTAATTGATAACTAATTCCACGCAGCATAGCGAATTCATCTGGGGTTTTGTTATTTATCCCTATCATGCATTTTGTTTGTTTTGCTGTATTTTATACTTTCTCGCCTTTTCAGTAATATATGTGTGCTCCCTACAACTTAAAATGTCATTTTCTATAATGTTCAATAATATACCTTTTTGTAAAATCTGCTGTTCATATTGACCTAATAGCTGATTGACTGAACCATTTTCATTCTACTATTTGCGCAGTATTTTTTTATTAAAAAAACTTAACTTATCGTCAAGGCAATGTCATTTTAAAAGTGTTCGTATAAGCTATAGGCTTGGACTTTCATGGCAGATATTTAAGAAATTACTAATTGCACTGATCAGTGCAGTTCCATATATATTACTGAAGCATGTAATAAACTACCTTTTATCAATGTTGACTTCATTAATGTCCTTAGATCAGATCCTTTGATTTACAATACGATGTTACCACCAGCTTTCAAAGAATCCATGCCATGTAATTATCCAGAAAAGTTAACTTAATAACCCACGCAATCCTTGCGCTAGTGGAAATAACCTAATCGTTGCGATTCAAGTATATTTGTTTAGCGATTATAAATATCAACAACTTATTGGTCATCGACAAAGTTTAATAAATAGTGCAAATGATCAGTATTACCAACAAGCTACCAACATGGGCGCATGTCTTTCTGAGAAAGAACTAGCCAAAATTTGTCTGGTCAATGCCTCTCAATCATTTCAAAGGCCATTTATCTGCGTCCTGACTAAACAAACTTTAATGTATGAATAAATGAAGCTCAACTTTAATGAAACTGTGAAAGGAATGAGTTACATACATCTGTCAAAACAACATGCATACCTATTTAGAAAAATAAAGCTGATCTGTGATGGTTATTTAGGGTTGTTTGTAAGCTTTTACCGAGTTGGTCATAAAAAACAGTTAGGAACGAACGTTTACGTGCAGACATAGATTGGTAGCAGTAATCCCTTTGTAACCAATCAGGAAATAACTTTATGGGATTAGGAAATGACCTGTATGACTATTTACCGGACTATGAGGAAGTACTTACGACAAGCTCCTTGGTTCGAGAAATAGGGAGGGGATCGATAATTAACGAACACGGAATGTTTTGAAATATATGATATACAAAACCATATCCAATTGCGTTCCCTCAATGACGAATCAACCAAGTCAGATGACATCTTGTCTAAATCGTAGCACCAGGTTACTAGTTCAATCCAAACTGATAGCTTAGTATGAGTGGAAAGCATCTCAGAAAGAGACAGAACGTTTATGAAATAGATGCAATGAAGAGGTTAGGAAAGATCGAAGGTCATTCCAAACGGATTCAGCAAACGTGATGATATACAATTATCAGTACTTGTACGATTTCATGACAAAACGGAAGCCAGTCAAACAGAGGGATTGCACCTTAAAAGTATAAAATGGGGAGGACCTCACTAGTAAAGAGATAGCCGACACTTGTAGTTCTCACTTCATCAAACGTCTTAGTTGAATCCACTAAGAGAAGGATGCCGTTTCCACGAGCTCACCATATGTAAGTATAGGTGCAATCACAATGACTTCGGAAACTAAGGTCCCTGAAACAATGGAAGTCACAGGGAAACGACTACATTCTTTCGACATTCCTGTAGCAACATGCACAATCGCTAAACCCGTGTGATCCATGTAAGCACTCATTAGAAAACCACCAATTCGCAACGGACTGGAAGACGTCCGTCCTTTCAGTAGTACCTAAAGGCGGAAACCACTAGTGCTGATTTTTACTACTATCTACAATCATGGAGGGCTCGGTCGAATAAATGAGAGAACAGATAGACAAACCGAAACATTAGAAGGTCTCAGTAGGGTTTTATTAAAAGCATACTACGCGCCTCCAACCTTCAAACAGAGAAGGATAGTTAGGCAACCTGAAGATAACTATGAATTCCCGTACACACGATATTTTGAGACATTTTAAAGGCACTGTGCCCACATGATGGGTAGCAAATACAGACATTACGGACTACATACTTTCTTGAATCAGGAATTACCTAAAATACTAGGTATTCTTCACAATGGTTAAGAAGATCCTAATCAGTTAGATGTCTCACATCAGGGGTTACACTAAGTATAATACGTGAACCACTACTGCTTCTTACTTTTATAAACTATTTCTCAGCTAAGTAAAATTCTTTTATTCTTATATATCCTGACAATGTTGAAATATGGGGAGCCATTAGCAGCGTGGAGGGCTCTTAACCTATTTAACGTGGGCTGAGGATACTTAAAATGCAAGCCGAGCAAAGCGGAATCAGATTTAATGAAATGCCGTTCAGTGAACATTTACCAAGTATATAGGTGCGGGGAATCTCACACTCAACACGATCAACCTCACCACAACATATTAACAGTGTGACCTAGGTCTGATACTTACAAACACCTTGGATACAGAAGCGGATCACAAGAGAGATGTGACCAAAGCAGACAATAACCCGCTTTTTATGTGAAGAACTATTTCTATATTGTTTAGAACCTACTTGAGGTTTCAACTGGAAAATAACATTACTATAACCCCACCAATTAGGAAGATGGATTATTATCTTACTGAAACTGTTCAGCGCCAAGCTACAAAGGGAGGAGTGGCAAGAAGCACAAGACATATGAAAATCGTTCTCGAAAGTCAAGCCTCTTTTCTCTTGGCTACATAAGAGTGGGAGGAAACCTTATTTGGTCACAAAATATTCCAAAATCCAGAACACCCCAGCAGGGGGATTCTCCCCCTACTCCAAAAAAGCCATAAACCACAAGGTCATCCTTGGGAAATCGCCCATCGAATGTGCTGAGATGGGCTTCGAAATAAATCCCAGGACTCAGTATAAGGTCTCACGGAGACTTGCTACGTTTCCTCGGTGTATTCTCGCTTAGCTAAAGAAAAACGGGGAGGGGGGTGACTTAATAACGGTTTACCAAATCCTGATCAGCCCAGTTCACTCATTTAATAATGCCTAGAATCCCTCATAGTCTAAAATTAGGCAGTGTTTACAGGATCTTCCAACAAAGGACATATGCACACATCAAGCCTCAATTCTCACTTAGTGTCTGTCTATTCAGTTCGCAAAACATTTGACAAACTGGAGGGTTTTACGTAGTTTAGTAGCTAGAACTCTTTCACTGGACACTGCCGAAATTTTAGAACCCACTTCAACATCAAAACGTGAGGGAAAAGAAACCAATTGGTTTAAACTAGCATGTCAAAAGGATATTGGATTCAGTAGTTGTGCGCGTTTGGTTTTGCAACATCTGACCTTGTTATTGGTATGTTTGCGGGTTTTGAAGTAATTATAACAGCTTCGTGACTTGAATATACGCTAGTGTTGATGTGAATTTAGTGTATTTTTTAGATTAGCTACAGTATATAGTCGTTTTCGATAGCGTTTAAGCGTTGCTAGGCGTCTTTCATATTAAGGTTCTATAGCATTATGTCCACTGTATGCTTTAATAATTGTATCCTGAATAAAGGTAAGCAGTTTTTCCACTCTTATTATGCTAGTTGTGTGCATGAAATTGATCTTTTAGGCTTGTGAGAAAGTAAGTGGCTAACAGGGCTCTATAATATATTTTGTCAAACCTATTACTTTGAAGACTACAGACAATTTAGTTTTGAGGGATTTAATTAGTGAAGTTTCCGCTGTCTTATATTTAGTAGGTCCAAGCAATCCGTAACAAAACAATTCTTTCATAAGATACTCCAGTCTTAATCTCAGACAAATGTCGAACAGATTTTCGCTTTTCAATATGTAGTACGATAGCGATCTTGTTGCTCTTATAAGGTGTCTAAAGGTGCCTGTACCACATTTAACGGTAATCAGTTGAACTTTATTTCGTGTTTACTTTCTGCATCTGCAAACTTAATCCGTTGCGATATTTACGAAGTATAGGCAGTAGCAGATTTAACTAGAAACATTGGACGAAATCATATCTCCCTAAAATGTCTTTTGCCGTTTACAAGAGTTAATATAAGCTGACCGTAACGGTTATTGTCCACTATTTAATTTGTCTTAGTATGAAACCAATTATTGACTTTTTGTGAACAAAATACTGTGCTATAATCTGTAATTTATAGAAGCAAAATCTACTTTATAACCCATCGTTCCGCAGGCTGCGCTCTTGCAGTTTACACATAGGACACTCCAACACAAATCTGCATCCAGATCAAGGAGTAACAGTTTTTAAGCAGCTACATAAACTACTTCCTCCAATATGCTCAGCATATTAAATCACTCGTAACTGCAGACATTCCGTTAAGCTCGACTTGGCAGTCATCATAGAAAGTCTCTCTCTCTCTCTCTCTCTCTCTCTCTCTATATATATATATATATATATATATATATATATATAGCTTGTAAAAATTGAGAATATTTAGAAATTTGGAGACTAATCTAAAGTCTCATATTCTATCTGTTACAATAGATCTCTATCATCCAATTCACTAAGATTTCTGGATAACTTATCTCATACACATGTCCTGTTGTTTTCTACTGCGATTTTCATTTGCTGCCTTTATTTCTGTCATTAATTTCATTTTATTTGGTAGTGTGATTACTTCCGTAATGCTATCAACGGAGTCACCAACGTTAGCATATTTCTAAAGCATGAATGCATGGGTTTTGTTCCGAATTCGGTTATTTATAAAGGAACCTCGAAAAATATTTTTTGTGGTCCACATAATCAAAGGGGAATTTGAATATCTAACGTCAAATTAGAGCTGTACATTATGAAGTCTACTGAAGGTAGGTAACTTAGCTATTTTCCATGATTTTTTCTGAAGCATATTTACGTGTGTTGGATTCGGAATGATATATCCATGAAAGTCCTCTTAGTTTCGGTCTAGTTTAGTGATGATCCAAAGCAATTTTTATTCACCATGCACTATGTGATCTTAAGGTCTGATTTTTTGTGAATAACAGTTGCGATGAACATATATCTCAACCAGCTTCTCATAGAAGAAGCCTAAGTGTATTTCATTGAACTTATTCTGTTTCTTCATGTTGTAGTAACAACTTATCAACACCATCACATCAGTTTGATTTAAGTTTGTTCAGACTCGCTATCTTTTTAACCCATCGAGTGCCCTTCTATGTATTCTGGGTCACAATTTATATCCAAACATTTATAAGCAGAATAGAGTTTGAACTCGTAATTGATTCGTTGAAACCTATAAATAATTTGTTGTCTTTTCCGTCACCTTACTACCATTAGACTTAATTTCGACCGAATTTCACATTTGTATGTTATAAAAGTAGTACTATCAGTTTTCACTAATAGCTTTAATTTCACGTCATACAAAGATTTATTCCTGGATTTTAAGTTAATTGAGGAGGATAACATCATTGCTCTAGTAATTGACAACTTACTTTTCACCGACAGATAGAGTTTGGTTATCTTTTTGCGATTTTTCTACCAAATGATCGATTACTTATGAATGTAACTTGTTTTATTTCAGATTCGAGTAAGCTGGTTCATTTAAATTCAATTCCAAATCAAACAGTCAAAGAATATGGTACTCCGAAAAATCAGAAAAGACATTCCTTTGTTGGAAATGTATGCAATGTTGTAAGTAAGAAAACCATTAATGAATTCAAAGAAATTCAAAGTGACAAACAGGTGGCATTCACACTAATTGGTGCACACTCAAGTTTATCTAGTTCAAGTGAATTTCCACAGAAAGCTAGACGATCGCTCTTAGATTGGGATAGCTTCATAAATTTACCTAAAAAGCCACGAAATCTATCTTTGACTACTGATGATTCACTTCGACCATTACCCACGAAAATTGCAGCCTCAGGATCACCAATTAAATTAAAACATGAAGGGAATAAACGTGAATCGTCTTGTTTATCTCCTGTCAAAGGAAATGAATTGACAGAAAATGTAAAGTTAACATCTTTGAAGTGTTATACGGAACAAGACAGGGTTTTTATCAACAATGGCTATTCGTCTTCTGAAGAACGTAGTAAAGGTATTTTCACTAAGGAAGAAGAATCATCTAATCTCACCAGTACCAGTTATGTCGCATCAGGAGTCGCAGCTAAAAATCCTATTAAAACCAGAAGACGAAGATTGTCTCTTTTTATCACTGGACCTAATGAATCTAAAGCACTCTTGGATCAACTAGATATACTCTCCCGAAAGCGCAATCATAAACAAATTCATGCTCATAAACATAAAAAAAGTAAATTGTCACCAGTTCAAATCTGCGAAACAAATGAAACTTTAGTATCTGTGACAAAGCAAAATCTGTGCAACGGTGTACAATCTCCTAACTCTCATATTGATACTGGTGTAAGTTTCTTTAATAGCTGTTAAGAATTTCCAGAATTTATTGCCAAAATGTCTCTAAGCATGTATTCCTGATATATGGGGAAAGTATAAAAAAATTGAGTGGATTGCTTCATCTGAATCAATTTGGTTGTTTATTAAGTAACGTTGAGGTCCTAGTTAATATTGCAATGAGTAATCTAGACCTTTGTACTATAACTTTTATGCTCTACAAGTGTTCACCCATGCTCCAATCAAAAGTATATAGGTAACAGTCATACTGAATAACAAGTGAGTGCCAAATACCTTTCGTGATAAGCCATTCTCACATCAGTTCTGAATGATATATATATATATATATTGCTAGATCATATTAGTTAATTTTTTCTTAACTTGAAACAACGATTGTCGCTCGAATATGCATGAAATCTTGTTACAGAGTAACGTCTCTGTTTCTTTATTACGAATCACTATGTATTCTATGTTGTCCATTTAAACCGGGCTATATTTTTGTCGTGAAACTATTAAAGATGTGAAAAACCCATAAATTATTTACTCATGCTCTGAATAATTAGGAGGAAAGCCATAATACAGTAACAGTTATATAACAAATAAATTCACTTAATTAAGTTAAACGGTTAGCATTTATATGAATTTCTTGCAACACATAACTTTTTAATCATTTATTTACTAAAGGATTCAATTCGTTTTGAAAAGGCAACATGTCAGTCACTGTCTGCAACCTGTAATCTCCATGAAAATCACAAGTTTGCTAAGGACAGCTCATCGCAAGTATTATTGAATTTAACAGAACTCATGGGAAATAAGTCGTCATCATCAAAAGCAGTTAATGGATCTCAACAGAATTATTCCTCTACCAGGAATTCACTAACCGTTACTCACTTTGAAATACAGCCATCATCTTTACAAAAATCACATAAACTTCCAAAGGTATTTATCGTGTATTTTGTAAAAATAAGTTTGTATATTTATATATTTCAGACTGTAAAGGAAACTTTTGTGTGATATATTTATGATGCATTTTACTTTTGAGCTTGGTGAATGCACACAACAGATCACCTACATTTGTTGATTTCAACAAGATTAGAAGTTGCAACCCAAATGTCGTTTCGGTAAAGTTATTGAAATTAAATACCCCTCTGGGTAATAAGGCACTTGTCTTATAGGATCTGTGCCCCTTGTGCTTAAGCCTTCAACATACAACCAGTAGATTGTAAGTTTCTACCTCACCCCACTTGTCTTGTCTTGGAAATTCAAGTTATTCTATAAACCATTCTTTTAGTTAGACTCATAACCAAGTATATTACCTTTTTTTTTTTATCAATACGCAGCAATCAAGGTGGTATATAGTTCTTAACCTTTTTGACTAGGTGTCAGTTGCCCATATTGCTGATTCATTGTTTTGCTCCACATTGATTTTTTGAGCTGTATATTATGGGTTTCTGTGATTACCTTGCGATTCCTTTTATCTAGTTATGAGAAACTACTTAGTTATACAATGAGACAATTTTAAGTATTAATTGGTATTGATTTCGAGTTAGTCGTCAGCATTGAGTTTGACACAGCATGATAAAACCATCAATACAGATATTAGAGTAGTAGTATTATCAGTAGTAATAAAAAAAAAATTGGACGTAGGGGATATTGTCTCGATGGTAGAAAGGACGGATTTACTGAGTATAAAGTAATTCGGAAACTCATGGTCTAGTGTTAGTATTTTGTAGATGCATCTGCTCCATTGTGACAGATTCTGAGCTACATCACCCAACACCTTTAACCATTAATCATAGTCTTCACATGGATTTCAATCATACAGTCCACAATTACCAGCATTGTTCAAGTCACCCCTTATTTCTCCCAGGTTACTTCTGCTTCTGCTAACATTGCACATTAAGGTAGGTGGTGGTTGAGCATACGTAATAATTATCCAAGCCACCTTCGGTGAAGATCCATAGCCTCATCAAATAATTTATCATCTAACGTGGCACCCAATTTAATCAATGCCTAATCAGTAGTCCCATTGTATCAAACGATGCTTCTACTTATGTTCTTGTTAGGAAGAAACTTGTTTGGGCACTTGAGGCAGACGGTTACTATTATATATCCTTTGAACTGGTACACCAACAGATAATTGCTACATTTAGTCGTTTAGCTTATTCAAGGAAATCAGGAGACGTTTTTGAGAGACCCATCTTAGTTCAAACTATATATATAGACTACAAAGAGACAGTAGTGCATATTCCTATTTGTCTGAGTGTTTACTGTCTTATTTAACAGGGCAGTGTACAAAGCTGTCTTCCGAAACTCAGCATACGAGAAGTACATGAATAGCGGATCGCGCAGACTTTCCATATTAACTAAGTGATGTCATGCGAATTACTACACTTGAATCAGGTATGTAAGTTTCTCAGAGGCAAGCTTATAGAGTCGTAGCTAATAAAATATATTGTCCCATTCTTTATCAGGTCTGAACGTTCAAAGCTCCTACATTTAGTTAGGAGTGTGGTTTCAGAAATATAGTTACAACATTTTATGAACTCTAATCATTAGCATTAATGATGTGTGAGGAAAAATTAGTGCCAAAGGAGGCGAGTTGGTATGAAGGACAAAAGTAATCTAAATAGATGAAAGAATTTCTCTGTTAAAAATATTGTCTAAAGTGCTTTTGAGTAGCTGTAACTCATCTTTTACGTTCTGAGATGGTCGGCTGATACAAATACTGATTTTCTTAATGTGGCATTTTACTGTCATCACGTACAATTACCCTAGCAACTTGACTCTTCTGCCATAGAGTCGCTATTTATAGACTTAATGCTCTCCAGACGACTAGCCTCGCAAGGTAGTACTTCAAGGAACCACTGTTCAAATCAATATAGTTTGACTAGTTCATAACAATAAACAAACTTGACTATCGTCTTAAGGTATCTGTTATGCTGGAAAAACCAATTAGAAATCTAACATTAATACAGGACAAGGGAGATAATGGTAGTGATTAGGGGCAATTTTTAAACCAATTAACTATAGTTCATAGTAAGAAGCAATATACTGAGTAAATATACTAAACGGGAGGATAGGGTAAGAGGAACGTAACAATCATAGAAATGAATTTTTACACTACTCACAAGCAAAATAATTTAAATAGTCCTTCAAAATACAATTCTGAAAGTACGTTACTCTTCTTTAATCGCCCTACTTAACAGTAGCATTTACGATCGAGTGTCGATTTAGAAAGATTTAAAATTTGCTATACTTTGCTTTTTTATTTAATTAATAATGATATTTATCACTTTTGCTTTATTAACACATGATTAAGGACCTTATCGCAACTCATAGTCATGGTAACTTAACCAATAAAACTGTTTTCCACTGTTTATACTGTACGCATCAATTCTCCGAAAAAAGACTTCGCTTAAAACATATGGTCGCTTGTCAGTTGGCCCCAAAACATGTAAGTATTTTTCGGAATCAGCAGTTGGTCTAGGCTCACTTCATGAAATATTAAAATTAGTTTTTTTCCATATATATATATATATATATATATATATATATATATATATATATATATATATAATTTCTATTATCATAAGTAACATTAGTTCCATTTAACACATTACTATTGCGATATGACTGGTAGCGGTGATTAGAATAGATAGTATCCCTTTGTGTATTATCCTGTAACAGTTGTTTTTAAATGTAGATTTTAGTATGAATGGACTTTTGTCAAAGAACCATTGCAAAGTTGTTTTGAGGTATGCCAATTTTTTTTCAACATTAATCCATTTAATACTTCCAGGGCTGTTCGGAAAGCGTCTTTTTCTATTGATGAATGTTCGAAAACATAACGGTGACTATTCAGCGTTTTTGTTGTGTTTAGCATTTTTGGAGATGATCAGTATTTCTCTCAAATAGTTTGATTTTGTTCTGGTATGTTTTATCATCACTACTCCAGTGGACCTTTTGAAAATCAGTTATTCAAATTATAGTTCTAATATGCAAGACGACAACATATGGGCTGTTCTGTAATACATCAGGCAATAAAAGACTGATCTTTTAGAAGTGTTTATATTGAATACACAGTAAGCGATAGTATTTCACATGTTCGTAAGTATAGTTCTCAAACGGGCTTACAAGTCCTTAAACAAAGTAATATCCTGAAGGACCAAATAGCTAAAAGTTATTACTATTAATGCCACACTTTGAATCTGTGTGATAACTAACCAGTGGCTAGAAATATTAGGTTTGTACACATGGTTCTTTTTTGAAGCACAACAAATCAATCTCTCTTTTTTTCTCTGTAACATATAGTTAACAAAGAAGAAACTGTTTGAAATTAGTCAAACGTATGAGTCTTCATCTATTTCATCTCAATGTTCTAATTTAGTAAATAATGTAGATGACGAGATATCAATAAGTAATGGAGTTATTTGTCAAGTAAATCAAACTCTTCAGAATAAACATTTGAACGGAACAGGAAAATTTGTAGGGGATAGGAATCCTCTTCGAATTCCCTATCAGGTCAGTGTTATAATAATTTTGTTTACTCATTTTGTTGGTAAAAATCTTTACACTACTTTATATTTCTCATGGTATTGTTATCACATATCCATAGTTATTATATTTAATACACTATTATTTGTGTACAATGGTTAGCTCATGAGAAACGAGTTATTTTATTCGGTAACTATCCTGACATCAAACTACCTTTTATTAAGTGCAGAGTTTCAGTTGATAGTTGGAAAGCAAATTGTAGTACTCGGCGTCGCGTTTTTTATTTATTTTTCTCTTATTATCATGGCTCACTATTAATCTTCAAGAAACATATTTTAACAGGTGTATCTAAAAAAATGTGTAGTTTATTTATTTTCTTAAACGTTTTTTATCTGGTTTTAAATTATAGAATCACTTAAAGGTTGACCATGCTATTGATTTGAAATCAAAGCCAGACACTCCTGTTCGATCATCCACTACATATTCACTCAATAATCCTGATAATTTACTAGTAAGAAATCCTCATCCCTTTATTGACATATCAAGTTTTAATGATATATGTACGAAACCATCGGAAGGTCATTTATTTTCTGGTAATAATCAGCTATATGAGGTATGTCTAATAATATTTGGATCTTATGATTTAATGTGTATACTACAATGTATTACTTTTAGTGAGTTAGATTGTTAAGCCTGAAGATGCCTTTTTATTCACACACAAATGTGTATTAAAATTTGGAAGTGGTCGGTCACTGAATATGTACTTCCGTCTGTTTTGGAAACTCGTGATTAAATATATTCTTTAGCTATCCACATATTAAGCCGACAGTCTCAACAAATTTGTTTTTATTGAGTTGATGTCTAGAATAATCGGTTTCACATATTCGTTTTTATTCCATACTATTGTTGTTTTTCATCTAAGATCACGACCTTCAAAAAATACTCCTCTTAATTGTGATGAGGTAGTTTAAGCATTTGCTCATCAACAACAGGTTTATTGGTTCGAATGTTCCACTCAATGTGATATGAATAGTTAAATATTGTCATCAGCTCCCTCATACATAGGTGTGCCTCGTATACTAATAATGACTATATATGCTATTTCATTTCGGTTTTCCAGTGATCTCTTTGACGACATTATCCTTAGAAAACTCCTGACAATTACGGTTCAATATAGAGCTATCTTTTACTAGAAAAAAACTCTTTTTGAACCTAGTAGTTAAATTACTGATCACCTTTTGTGTTTTTATGTAGTCCATATTCGAAAATTGTGTCTTTCGTATTATCTGTTTTTTTTAATAGTCAGATGAAAACATTTGGCGAAACTACAGACCCTCTTATAATGGACCTTATACATGTTCATTTTGTTATCGCGTAATCCACAACCGTTCAAATTTCGCACGGCATATGGCCGCCTGTAAAACTAGGATTTCACTAAGTACAGTAAGTTATTTAACATAACCTACTTCATTATCAGTTACAGTACATGTGATTATGTAATCAGTTTGAAGACATTTGTAATATCCTTTGAAATTTTACTTGTATTTTCCTATGTTTCATAGTCAACATGATGTGTTGTTATCGTTTTTTTTGAATTTCGCAGAGCTATACTCCTAGTCCAAAGACGTCGTCACGAAAAAATAAACATAAATGTCATTTTATGTTTAAGTCTTCTCATAAAGTAAAGTCGCAATCAGAGAATTTAAAAAAACAATCATCCAGAAGTAGGAAATTACATACTGAGTTGTCTGAGGTACATAGTTTTGTCCAGTTATCGTTTTTTTGTTTTGTGTATATATATTTCATATTGGTAATTTGTTCTTTGGAAATATATGCTGCAGATGTCTCTCATAAGTGCCGAATCAATCCACTCCTAGCAACATATTGTTTTTCATGTTTCATATGTTCTCGTTAGCTGTTCTGTTGTGTCGATCTGTTATCATGTCGCTGACTTATACTATCTTCATGGATTTAATCTACACCGATATCCACTGATTGCAGACAGGTCTCGACATTTTAGAATTTCGAAGATGTCTGTATACAACAGTATATACTATTTAGCTGCCATAATGTAAACGATGTCTACATTTTCCCACACATCGCTTATCCGCAGTTAGTGGAATTCATGTTGTGAATGTATCGCTAACAATGTTATCATGATACAGTAATTTGGCACTTGTGGAATAATTGTAAAAAGTTCATTTCACTGTGTAATTGATTCTAATGATGTTCAGAACATTAATGAAAGCTTTGCAACTAAAACATTAACCCCAGTGCAGACGGACCAATTAAGTACCTGATACAATCATTATACTGATTGAGATAAACAAGAAAATCTCTTTGAAAGTGCGATTAGACTGATTGATTCTATTTTTTAGTCTATTTTAGCATGATTTTGTTCATAAGTAGAATTATAAAGCTACAGTTGTCATTTTATCCCGTATTCAGTTAGATGATTCCTTGTTATCTGTTAAACTGAACATATCTCGACAGAAGCTACAATGTCATTTATTTTGAATATTTAACAGGCTTTTATCCCTACTTACTTATTGCATCTATTTCTATTTATTTCCGTACATTATACTGAAACTTCTGAAACATCCTGCTTAAGATTGTTGTATTTCAAATACCTTCTGCTGAAATAGAGTTTTTTATTTACTCCCATTTGTTTATATCTTAAGATCTAAAAGAATATTTTTTCCGCTCCACTGCCTCATAATTAAAATATTAATTATTATTTGACTTCGAACATAGTTTAGATTCCAACTTTCAACTCGATTATTCCTCAGTTGTATCAAAAATAATACAGAGTTTACTAGTACAGAAAATCTCTTCAACGACATAAACGTGAAGGCAAAGTAAAATATTTTCACAAGAAAATACGGAATTTGTCACTGAAACAATTATATTATTGTCGTAATATTTAAATAGAAGTGGAGAGTAAACATTAGAGAATCTCACTGTAAACATTTTATCTGTGTTAACTTTCGTTTAAATCGTGTATAGTACTATTGTAAAGTCATGTTAATTTATTTTTAAAGGATGCCTCCATTAAGCATTTACATTTATTTCTAGCCAAGATTATTTACGCTAAATTTATTACTACTAAATCATCTTCACTTCACTTCTCAAATAATTACACTCCATGTGGTCTACCTATACTCAGTAGATTAATAAACCTAGAATGTTCTTCAGTCTTGAAAGTGGAGCGATTCACTAATAACGTTTTTAAAAAGCTTTTTAATTCAAGGATGCTTAAAAACAAAGGAGATTTATGCACATTTAACGAAAAACAAAATCTGACAGTTTACTTATAAACTAAAATACACCAACTGAATTTCCGAATTTAAACGTTCATTAGCTATTGTTCTATGTAAATTAATAACCTTAGAGGTTTAAACTTCTAATTTGTATTCAGGTTAACCAAGATTTAAATGCTGATTTGGATAGTAATGAAAATGTAGTGAATTCAGAAGAAAAGTTACAGGACGTTTCCGATTTGTCTCTATTTGATAAGGAAGTTGCAGGATTACGAGATTCGGAAGGTTCACAACGTGGATGTATTGAGGAAGTTCCAATTGTGACTGAATTCCATGAGAATGATTCTACTGAAGTAAGTATTATTTTAGAATGTATGTTAGTGGTTGGTGGAGAAATGTAGATTAGAAAATGCATGAACATCCAACTTTGTAATGATGTTTATAATTCCTTTTTGACTATTGTATGTGACATTTAGGATGGACAGGAGAATCGGATGTCTCCATTGAGAACTGGTGAACCTGATGCGTCGACAACATCATTGTTAGTGGTAAATGAACAAAATGTTTTTAATGTAAATGGGACTCCAAATGTGTTCACATGTTTCACGTGCTCATCGAGTTATCGCCATAGAGCATCACTTTTACGTCACGGGCGTGTGTCGCGTCATAAGGTGAGGTGTAGTTGATTTTGATGTAGTTGATGTATATGTTTAGTGTAATGGTGAAGAGCAGATGGTGTTAATGTGATGTGATTGTGATTTGCATATGTATGCATGAGAGATAGAGTTATATAGAGTGATTGTGGAAGTGTATTATATAAACACTCAATGACATACTAGTCAAACTAACAATTCATTTTGTGCTTATGTCATTTCACTAGAGACTACATATGAGGCATTTCGTTGAAACTCACTACTGATATAACATGTTATAAGGTCATCCTGTCTTTTCGTCACCAGCTGAAGGGAGTAGTATATATTTCACCATGCATCGTAATGGGTGCTCCGAAATAGTGGTCTCATGGGTTTTGCAGTAATGTATGATCGTTGTACTTGTTCAGCAGGACTGGGTCCACTTTATATGAGAGTAAATTAATTATTCGAGCCTCTTTCCCACTTATTAAATCGACGTCAAGTCGATCTCCGTAACGAAAATCTCTTAATAATGATTTTTTGCAATTGCATCAGTAATGCTGTGTATTGTCAGTCGTCGTCGCAGAGACATTGGATGACATTTTTTGACGAAACTATCATGCATGTGGTAATGCTCATCTTCATTTTGTTAAATTTTTCCCAAACAAATTCCCAACTTAGTCTACATTCCTTTTACAGACTCTTCATAATATGCGTTTGGTCTTACCACTCGATATGACGCTATTTTAAAGCACTGAGGTTTGTTTTGTGAACTCATATTACATATCCCATCTTTGTGACTTATGTGTGCAGTATTATTTGCTGATGCTTAGGTTGATTGAAAATTACCCTCATACCTCTAACATCACTCGAGATAATATTTTTCGAGGTCAAATCCCACCACCAACTCTTAGTAACTCTCTTATCACCATGCCTAATCTTCCTAACATGATTTTATCGCCTCGTGCCTCTAATGCTAATGATTTGAGTTCACGAAACGTTATTCCTGGTCTCCTAAAACCGCGCACTAAGTTATATATCGGAGCTTTCAACGTTCGAACGTTATGTCAAATAGGACAACAAGCTTCCTTAGCCATGACTCTAGAATCCCGCTCCATCGATGTCTGCTGCATCTCTGAAACGCGTATACAGGATCCAAGCACAGTCATTCGCTTGACCTCACCTTGTTAAAATAAGGAACCTGCTCGGTTCACTCTTCGTGTTTTTGGGGACCCCACCGCTACCACTCGAGGCCTTGCTGGCTTAGGTATAGCACTAAGTTCAAGAACTGAAGAGGCTCTCCTCGACTGGATTCCAATAGACATTCGCTTGTGCGCTGTCCGTCTAAATGGGATGGTAAGGACTCGTAAAGATAGGCACACACGCCGTTGTCTCTCTGTTGTCTCTGCCTATGCTCCCACTGACTGCAGCTCATAGGAAGTGAAAGATAAATTTTACAGAAAGCTTTTTGACTTTCTATGTAAAGCTAAGCGGACTGATGTTGTAATAGTGGCTGGTGATTTTAATGCCCAAGTAGGTAGACTAGATGAAACCGAAAGGCACCTAGGTGGATCCTACGGTGTTGAGGCTCAACGAACATACAATGGTGACTGTTTACTACAACTTTGTTCAGATAAGCGTTTATTTCTCGCAAACACCAACTTTAAGCATAAGGAAAGACATCGGTTGACATGGCGGCTTCCAAAATCAACTCAACGCTGGACTCAAATAGACCACATTGCTATAAGCCATCGTTGGAGAGGCTCGATAGAAGACTGCCGCTCGTTTTGGAGCACATGTTTAGACTCAGATCATGCCTTAGTGCGAGCGCGTATTAGTCTGCGTCTCACTGGACGTAAAAGATCCACGACAAGGATTCCCCTCAGAGTTAAACTTAATGATGAAAAAGTCAAGAATACATTTCAAGAACAACTGGAAAACCAATTAGTCAACTGCGTAAACTGTACTCATCCAGAGTTAGCTTAAAATGACATCCAAGAAGCTGTTGAAACAACAGTAATATCTACTAATAAACTAAACTAAAGGGTTAAGAAAACTCAGTGGATTTCAACTGCACCTACTGAACTGATAGATGTTCGGCAACACATCCCATCTTGTTCTGAACATGATGAGGAACAAAGACAACTTAAACACAAGCTGGTTAAAAGCTTACGCAATGATCGTGAGCAGTGGTGGGTGGCGAAAGCTAAAGAGATGGAAAAAGCAGCGGCAATAGGTAACAGTAGGCAACTGTTTAGACTTATCAAGGAAATGGGTATCAGAAAACCGACTGTAAGTGAGACTATCTCCGAAAAAGATGGTTCCACTATTCACTGTCAATCCAGAAGATTAGACCAATGGGCAGAACACTTAAGGGAACAGTTCAACTGGCCCTCGGCGTCATCCCTGTTGCCCACCATCCCCAAACAATCTGAATGGCAAATTAACATTGATTCCCCAAGTCTCAGTGAGGTTGAGAAGGCTATAGGAAACTTAAAGCGAGGGAGAGAAGTAGGACCTGATGGATTAACCCCTGAAATATTTAAGGACGGTGGTCCAGCTGTAGCCGCGAGATTAACTGAAATTTTGGCTAGAATTTGGGAACTGGACGTAATCCCATCTGACTGGTCTCGAACACTAATCATTCCGGTCTATAAGAAAGGACAGAAGTCCTCGTGTGACAATTACCGAGGAATCAGTTTAACGAACGTAGTATCTAAAATATTAGCTTCAGTAATACTTCGACGTCTAACTAAAGCTCGTGAAGAGCATACTCGAGAAAACCAAGGTGGTTTCAGACCCGGACGTGGTTGTATAGACCAAATATTCACACTTAGGCAGGTTCTGGAACATAGGCACACTTTCAGACGCCCAACAATAGCTGTATTCCTTGACCTTAAGGCGGTATTTGACTCTATCGATCGTAAGATAATGTGGCAATGTCTATCACTGAAAGGCGTACCGGAGAAGTACATAAACCTTATACAAGCTCTCTAGTCGAACACCACATGTCGTGTTAGAGCTTATGGCAGATTGTCGTCGAAATTGATCACTTCTAGTGGTGTCCGTTAAGGTTTTCCGCTTTCCCCATTTTTATTTAATTTTATCATGGATTTACTTTTAGAGTTAACATTGTCATCGTCTGATTTCTCTGGGGTCAACCTCCTTCCAGGAGATAAACTTACTGACTTAGAATATGCAGATGATATAGTTCTATTGACAACCTTAGACATGAACGTAAGCATGTTTGTGATGCGATTCTCCCCATCCAAATGCAAAATGCTGCTTCAGGACTGGCTTAATTCGGCACCCAAGTTAGTGATAGGGAGCGAAGCTATTGAATGTGTTAACCGCTTTACTTATCTCGGGAGCCTCATCAGTCCTGACGGCCTGGTGTCTGATGAAATTTTGGCTCGTATACATAAGGCCCGATTGGCTTTTGCCAATTTGCGTCACTTGTGGTGTAGTCGAGACGTTCGTTTACTGACGAAAGGACGCGTTTACTGCGCAGCAGTTAGATTCGTTTTACTTTATGGATGTAAAACATGGCCATTAAGGATAGTGGATATTCGTAGGCTCCTAGTATTTGATCATAGATGTCTCTGAAACATTGCTCGTGTTTGCTGGGACCACCGAGTAAGCAATACGTGGGTTAGGAATAGATTACTAGGTAAATACAGTAAGTCTATTGATGAAGTAGTGAATCTTCACCAGCTGAGGTGGTTAGGACATGTGTTACGTATGCCTGACCACTGTCTACCTCGACGAGCAATGTTGTCTGTTGTGGGAGTAGGCTAGAAGAAAGCTAGGGGTGGCCAAACGAAAACATGGCAGTAATCCATGAAGTCATTGACAATTGAGCTGAGCCATGTTAATAGATGCGGATTACCTGGTTGGGGCCCACGCAATGATCGTAACAAATGGTTAGAGACTTTAGGTGATATGGCTCAAAATCGTTCGCAATAGTGCAGGTGCATCCACTCCTTGTCTTCCTCCAAATTCTAGTTTTTGAGCTTCTCATAATTTTCTCTTTACTGAATCACTTTTTATTTGAAATCTCATCTCTGATTTCTATGCCTTTCCATTAGTACTTACTCTGTTACTACCTCCCCTAATCTGGGATTTGGTCCGACAATTTAATCTTTATCTGCTAATTGGGGCATGGCAACTTGAACTGATGTACGCATGTACCAAGTTCTACGTTGTATCTGACTGACTGACTGAGATTGATTGAAGTGTAGAAACTGGAAGTTAATAACATGGAACTAGAAATAGGTTTGGCGGGTCACGGGGTCATGATCATTTGGATGAATTTCTAAATGCTGTGAAATTTAAAAAGCTTGAAACTTTCAGTAATTGCTCAGAATAGTTATATGTTGTGATCCTTCTGAAGTTATTTGTTTCCTTACTTGAACTATGCTCTTTTTTCATCTTTATTTCTGATACTCTAATATGGTCTTTCGTTTTACCTTTTTACTGCAATGTTACTTTACTTTGTATCATACATATTTTTGCCGAATCACATCAAACATTTTGTGCATTAAATAAGTACGCTCTATCTATTTTTATCGAAATTTCTCCTCATCATCAAACGATATTTCAAATGGTAATTCGTTTCATTCTGTTTGTTATAAATCACCTTGTTAATTTATGTTTTACATATTTGAACAAATTATGCGATGTCCCTTCAACTTGATTCTGATTGTGACGGTCTTTCAGAGTGATTTTCAGTGGATTTCTACTTGAAATTGTAATATGAAACATCTTTTTTTTTTTTTTGACCACAGAGTACAGTTGCTTTTATTTAACTTTATCACTGATATCAAACTAGCGTAATTCAGTGAAATTTCAGTTTCTCGTGATGATGTTATACCGTGTAAGAACTGTACAACTAACTTTCCTTGACCTTTTATTTCAACGGCTAACGTTTATTGTGATACTATGATAATAAACGTTTCACTGGCTGAATTAAATCACAATATATAATTAAATAAGTTTAACTCACTTTAATTTTCCAATTTATGTAATGCGTATTCAGGTTGACCCAGATTTAAATGCTGATATGGATAGTAATGAAAATGTAGTGAATTCAGAAGAAAAGTTACAGGACGTTTCCGATTTGTCTCTATTTGATAAGGAAGTTGCAGGATTACGAGATTCGGAAGGTTCACAACGTGGATGTATTGAGGAAGTTCCAATTGTGACTGAATTCCATGAGAATGATTCTACTGAAGTAAGTATTATTTTAGAATGTATGTTAGTGGTTGGTGGAGAAATGTAGATTAGAAAATGCATGAACATCCAACTTTGTAATGATGTTTATAATTCCTTTTTGACTATTGTATGTGACATTTAGGATGGACAGGAGAATCGGATGTCTCCATCGAGAACTGGTGAACCTGATGCGTCGACAACATCATTGTTAGTGGTAAATGAACAAAATGTTTTTAATGTAAATGGGACTCCAAATGTGTTCACATGTTTCACGTGCTCATCGAGTTATCGCCATAGAGCATCACTTTTACGTCACGGGCGTGTGTCGCGTCATAAGGTGAGGTGTAGTTGATTTTGATGTAGTTGATGTATATGTTTAGTGTAATGGTGAAGAGCAGATGGTGTTAATGTGATGTGATTGTGATTTGCATATGTATGCATGAGAGATAGAGTTATATAGAGTGATTGTGGAAGTGTATTATATAAACACTCAATGACATACTAGTCAAACTAACAATTCATTTTGTGCTTATGTCATTTCACTAGAGACTACATATGAGGCATTTCGTTGAAACTCACTACTGATATAACATGTTATAAGGTCATCCTGTCTTTTCGTCACCAGCTGAAGGGAGTAGTATATATTTCACCATGCATCGTAATGGGTGCTCCGAAATAGTGGTCTCATGGGTTTTGCAGTAATGTATGATCGTTGTACTTGTTCAGCAGGACTGGGTCCACTTTATATGAGAGTAAATTAATTATTCGAGCCTCTTTCCCACTTATTAAATCGACGTCAAGTCGATCTCCGTAACGAAAATCTCTTAATAATGATTTTTTGCAATTGCATCAGTAATGCTGTGTATTGTCAGTCGTCGTCGCAGAGACATTGGATGACATTTTTTGACGAAACTATCATGCATGTGGTAATGCTCATCTTCATTTTGTTAAATTTTTCCCAAACAAATTCCCAACTTAGTCTACATTCCTTTTACAGACTCTTCATAATATGCGTTTGGTCTTACCACTCGATATGACGCTATTTTAAAGCACTGAGGTTTGTTTTGTGAACTCATATTACATATCCCATCTTTGTGACTTATGTGTGCAGTATTATTTGCTGATGCTTAGGTTGATTGAAAATTACCCTCATACCTCTAACATCACTCGAGATAATATTTTTCGAGGTCAAATCCCACCACCAACTCTTAGTAACTCTCTTATCACCATGCCTAATCTTCCTAACATGATTTTATCGCCTCGTGCCTCTAATGCTAATGATTTGAGTTCACGAAACGTTATTCCTGGTCTCCTAAAACCGCGCACTAAGTTATATATCGGAGCTTTCAACGTTCGAACGTTATGTCAAATAGGACAACAAGCTTCCTTAGCCATGACTCTAGAATCCCGCTCCATCGATGTCTGCTGCATCTCTGAAACGCGTATACAGGATCCAAGCACAGTCATTCGCTTGACCTCACCTTGTTAAAATAAGGAACCTGCTCGGTTCACTCTTCGTGTTTTTGGGGACCCCACCGCTACCACTCGAGGCCTTGCTGGCTTAGGTATAGCACTAAGTTCAAGAACTGAAGAGGCTCTCCTCGACTGGATTCCAATAGACATTCGCTTGTGCGCTGTCCGTCTAAATGGGATGGTAAGGACTCGTAAAGATAGGCACACACGCCGTTGTCTCTCTGTTGTCTCTGCCTATGCTCCCACTGACTGCAGCTCATAGGAAGTGAAAGATAAATTTTACAGAAAGCTTTTTGACTTTCTATGTAAAGCTAAGCGGACTGATGTTGTAATAGTGGCTGGTGATTTTAATGCCCAAGTAGGTAGACTAGATGAAACCGAAAGGCACCTAGGTGGATCCTACGGTGTTGAGGCTCAACGAACATACAATGGTGACTGTTTACTACAACTTTGTTCAGATAAGCGTTTATTTCTCGCAAACACCAACTTTAAGCATAAGGAAAGACATCGGTTGACATGGCGGCTTCCAAAATCAACTCAACGCTGGACTCAAATAGACCACATTGCTATAAGCCATCGTTGGAGAGGCTCGATAGAAGACTGCCGCTCGTTTTGGAGCACATGTTTAGACTCAGATCATGCCTTAGTGCGAGCGCGTATTAGTCTGCGTCTCACTGGACGTAAAAGATCCACGACAAGGATTCCCCTCAGAGTTAAACTTAATGATGAAAAAGTCAAGAATACATTTCAAGAACAACTGGAAAACCAATTAGTCAACTGCGTAAACTGTACTCATCCAGAGTTAGCTTAAAATGACATCCAAGAAGCTGTTGAAACAACAGTAATATCTACTAATAAACTAAACTAAAGGGTTAAGAAAACTCAGTGGATTTCAACTGCACCTACTGAACTGATAGATGTTCGGCAACACATCCCATCTTGTTCTGAACATGATGAGGAACAAAGACAACTTAAACACAAGCTGGTTAAAAGCTTACGCAATGATCGTGAGCAGTGGTGGGTGGCGAAAGCTAAAGAGATGGAAAAAGCAGCGGCAATAGGTAACAGTAGGCAACTGTTTAGACTTATCAAGGAAATGGGTATCAGAAAACCGACTGTAAGTGAGACTATCTCCGAAAAAGATGGTTCCACTATTCACTGTCAATCCAGAAGATTAGACCAATGGGCAGAACACTTAAGGGAACAGTTCAACTGGCCCTCGGCGTCATCCCTGTTGCCCACCATCCCCAAACAATCTGAATGGCAAATTAACATTGATTCCCCAAGTCTCAGTGAGGTTGAGAAGGCTATAGGAAACTTAAAGCGAGGGAGAGAAGTAGGACCTGATGGATTAACCCCTGAAATATTTAAGGACGGTGGTCCAGCTGTAGCCGCGAGATTAACTGAAATTTTGGCTAGAATTTGGGAACTGGACGTAATCCCATCTGACTGGTCTCGAACACTAATCATTCCGGTCTATAAGAAAGGACAGAAGTCCTCGTGTGACAATTACCGAGGAATCAGTTTAACGAACGTAGTATCTAAAATATTAGCTTCAGTAATACTTCGACGTCTAACTAAAGCTCGTGAAGAGCATACTCGAGAAAACCAAGGTGGTTTCAGACCCGGACGTGGTTGTATAGACCAAATATTCACACTTAGGCAGGTTCTGGAACATAGGCACACTTTCAGACGCCCAACAATAGCTGTATTCCTTGACCTTAAGGCGGTATTTGACTCTATCGATCGTAAGATAATGTGGCAATGTCTATCACTGAAAGGCGTACCGGAGAAGTACATAAACCTTATACAAGCTCTCTAGTCGAACACCACATGTCGTGTTAGAGCTTATGGCAGATTGTCGTCGAAATTGATCACTTCTAGTGGTGTCCGTTAAGGTTTTCCGCTTTCCCCATTTTTATTTAATTTTATCATGGATTTACTTTTAGAGTTAACATTGTCATCGTCTGATTTCTCTGGGGTCAACCTCCTTCCAGGAGATAAACTTACTGACTTAGAATATGCAGATGATATAGTTCTATTGACAACCTTAGACATGAACGTAAGCATGTTTGTGATGCGATTCTCCCCATCCAAATGCAAAATGCTGCTTCAGGACTGGCTTAATTCGGCACCCAAGTTAGTGATAGGGAGCGAAGCTATTGAATGTGTTAACCGCTTTACTTATCTCGGGAGCCTCATCAGTCCTGACGGCCTGGTGTCTGATGAAATTTTGGCTCGTATACATAAGGCCCGATTGGCTTTTGCCAATTTGCGTCACTTGTGGTGTAGTCGAGACGTTCGTTTACTGACGAAAGGACGCGTTTACTGCGCAGCAGTTAGATTCGTTTTACTTTATGGATGTAAAACATGGCCATTAAGGATAGTGGATATTCGTAGGCTCCTAGTATTTGATCATAGATGTCTCTGAAACATTGCTCGTGTTTGCTGGGACCACCGAGTAAGCAATACGTGGGTTAGGAATAGATTACTAGGTAAATACAGTAAGTCTATTGATGAAGTAGTGAATCTTCACCAGCTGAGGTGGTTAGGACATGTGTTACGTATGCCTGACCACTGTCTACCTCGACGAGCAATGTTGTCTGTTGTGGGAGTAGGCTAGAAGAAAGCTAGGGGTGGCCAAACGAAAACATGGCAGTAATCCATGAAGTCATTGACAATTGAGCTGAGCCATGTTAATAGATGCGGATTACCTGGTTGGGGCCCACGCAATGATCGTAACAAATGGTTAGAGACTTTAGGTGATATGGCTCAAAATCGTTCGCAATAGTGCAGGTGCATCCACTCCTTGTCTTCCTCCAAATTCTAGTTTTTGAGCTTCTCATAATTTTCTCTTTACTGAATCACTTTTTATTTGAAATCTCATCTCTGATTTCTATGCCTTTCCATTAGTACTTACTCTGTTACTACCTCCCCTAATCTGGGATTTGGTCCGACAATTTAATCTTTATCTGCTAATTGGGGCATGGCAACTTGAACTGATGTACGCATGTACCAAGTTCTACGTTGTATCTGACTGACTGACTGAGATTGATTGAAGTGTAGAAACTGGAAGTTAATAACATGGAACTAGAAATAGGTTTGGCGGGTCACGGGGTCATGATCATTTGGATGAATTTCTAAATGCTGTGAAATTTAAAAAGCTTGAAACTTTCAGTAATTGCTCAGAATAGTTATATGTTGTGATCCTTCTGAAGTTATTTGTTTCCTTACTTGAACTATGCTCTTTTTTCATCTTTATTTCTGATACTCTAATATGGTCTTTCGTTTTACCTTTTTACTGCAATGTTACTTTACTTTGTATCATACATATTTTTGCCGAATCACATCAAACATTTTGTGCATTAAATAAGTACGCTCTATCTATTTTTATCGAAATTTCTCCTCATCATCAAACGATATTTCAAATGGTAATTCGTTTCATTCTGTTTGTTATAAATCACCTTGTTAATTTATGTTTTACATATTTGAACAAATTATGCGATGTCCCTTCAACTTGATTCTGATTGTGACGGTCTTTCAGAGTGATTTTCAGTGGATTTCTACTTGAAATTGTAATATGAAACATCTTTTTTTTTTTTTTGACCACAGAGTACAGTTGCTTTTATTTAACTTTATCACTGATATCAAACTAGCGTAATTCAGTGAAATTTCAGTTTCTCGTGATGATGTTATACCGTGTAAGAACTGTACAACTAACTTTCCTTGACCTTTTATTTCAACGGCTAACGTTTATTGTGATACTATGATAATAAACGTTTCACTGGCTGAATTAAATCACAATATATAATTAAATAAGTTTAACTCACTTTAATTTTCCAATTTATGTAATGCGTATTCAGGTTGACCCAGATTTAAATGCTGATATGGATAGTAATGAAAATGTAGTGAATTCAGAAGAAAAGTTACAGGACGTTTCCGATTTGTCTCTATTTGATAAGGAAGTTGCAGGATTACGAGATTCGGAAGGTTCACAACGTGGATGTATTGAGGAAGTTCCAATTGTGACTGAATTCCATGAGAATGATTCTACTGAAGTAAGTATTATTTTAGAATGTATGTTAGTGGTTGGTGGAGAAATGTAGATTAGAAAATGCATGAACATCCAACTTTGTAATGATGTTTATAATTCCTTTTTGACTATTGTATGTGACATTTAGGATGGACAGGAGAATCGGATGTCTCCATCGAGAACTGGTGAACCTGATGCGTCGACAACATCATTGTTAGTGGTAAATGAACAAAATGTTTTTAATGTAAATGGGACTCCAAATGTGTTCACATGTTTCACGTGCTCATCGAGTTATCGCCATAGAGCATCACTTTTACGTCACGGGCGTGTGTCGCGTCATAAGGTGAGGTGTAGTTGATTTTGATGTAGTTGATGTATATGTTTAGTGTAATGGTGAAGAGCAGATGGTGTTAATGTGATGTGATTGTGATTTGCATATGTATGCATGAGAGATAGAGTTATATAGAGTGATTGTGGAAGTGTATTATATAAACACTCAATGACATACTAGTCAAACTAACAATTCATTTTGTGCTTATGTCATTTCACTAGAGACTACATATGAGGCATTTCGTTGAAACTCACTACTGATATAACATGTTATAAGGTCATCCTGTCTTTTCGTCACCAGCTGAAGGGAGTAGTATATATTTCACCATGCATCGTAATGGGTGCTCCGAAATAGTGGTCTCATGGGTTTTGCAGTAATGTATGATCGTTGTACTTGTTCAGCAGGACTGGGTCCACTTTATATGAGAGTAAATTAATTATTCGAGCCTCTTTCCCACTTATTAAATCGACGTCAAGTCGATCTCCGTAACGAAAATCTCTTAATAATGATTTTTTGCAATTGCATCAGTAATGCTGTGTATTGTCAGTCGTCGTCGCAGAGACATTGGATGACATTTTTTGACGAAACTATCATGCATGTGGTAATGCTCATCTTCATTTTGTTAAATTTTTCCCAAACAAATTCCCAACTTAGTCTACATTCCTTTTACAGACTCTTCATAATATGCGTTTGGTCTTACCACTCGATATGACGCTATTTTAAAGCACTGAGGTTTGTTTTGTGAACTCATATTACATATCCCATCTTTGTGACTTATGTGTGCAGTATTATTTGCTGATGCTTAGGTTGATTGAAAATTACCCTCATACCTCTAACATCACTCGAGATAATATTTTTCGAGGTCAAATCCCACCACCAACTCTTAGTAACTCTCTTATCACCATGCCTAATCTTCCTAACATGATTTTATCGCCTCGTGCCTCTAATGCTAATGATTTGAGTTCACGAAACGTTATTCCTGGTCTCCTAAAACCGCGCACTAAGTTATATATCGGAGCTTTCAACGTTCGAACGTTATGTCAAATAGGACAACAAGCTTCCTTAGCCATGACTCTAGAATCCCGCTCCATCGATGTCTGCTGCATCTCTGAAACGCGTATACAGGATCCAAGCACAGTCATTCGCTTGACCTCACCTTGTTAAAATAAGGAACCTGCTCGGTTCACTCTTCGTGTTTTTGGGGACCCCACCGCTACCACTCGAGGCCTTGCTGGCTTAGGTATAGCACTAAGTTCAAGAACTGAAGAGGCTCTCCTCGACTGGATTCCAATAGACATTCGCTTGTGCGCTGTCCGTCTAAATGGGATGGTAAGGACTCGTAAAGATAGGCACACACGCCGTTGTCTCTCTGTTGTCTCTGCCTATGCTCCCACTGACTGCAGCTCATAGGAAGTGAAAGATAAATTTTACAGAAAGCTTTTTGACTTTCTATGTAAAGCTAAGCGGACTGATGTTGTAATAGTGGCTGGTGATTTTAATGCCCAAGTAGGTAGACTAGATGAAACCGAAAGGCACCTAGGTGGATCCTACGGTGTTGAGGCTCAACGAACATACAATGGTGACTGTTTACTACAACTTTGTTCAGATAAGCGTTTATTTCTCGCAAACACCAACTTTAAGCATAAGGAAAGACATCGGTTGACATGGCGGCTTCCAAAATCAACTCAACGCTGGACTCAAATAGACCACATTGCTATAAGCCATCGTTGGAGAGGCTCGATAGAAGACTGCCGCTCGTTTTGGAGCACATGTTTAGACTCAGATCATGCCTTAGTGCGAGCGCGTATTAGTCTGCGTCTCACTGGACGTAAAAGATCCACGACAAGGATTCCCCTCAGAGTTAAACTTAATGATGAAAAAGTCAAGAATACATTTCAAGAACAACTGGAAAACCAATTAGTCAACTGCGTAAACTGTACTCATCCAGAGTTAGCTTAAAATGACATCCAAGAAGCTGTTGAAACAACAGTAATATCTACTAATAAACTAAACTAAAGGGTTAAGAAAACTCAGTGGATTTCAACTGCACCTACTGAACTGATAGATGTTCGGCAACACATCCCATCTTGTTCTGAACATGATGAGGAACAAAGACAACTTAAACACAAGCTGGTTAAAAGCTTACGCAATGATCGTGAGCAGTGGTGGGTGGCGAAAGCTAAAGAGATGGAAAAAGCAGCGGCAATAGGTAACAGTAGGCAACTGTTTAGACTTATCAAGGAAATGGGTATCAGAAAACCGACTGTAAGTGAGACTATCTCCGAAAAAGATGGTTCCACTATTCACTGTCAATCCAGAAGATTAGACCAATGGGCAGAACACTTAAGGGAACAGTTCAACTGGCCCTCGGCGTCATCCCTGTTGCCCACCATCCCCAAACAATCTGAATGGCAAATTAACATTGATTCCCCAAGTCTCAGTGAGGTTGAGAAGGCTATAGGAAACTTAAAGCGAGGGAGAGAAGTAGGACCTGATGGATTAACCCCTGAAATATTTAAGGACGGTGGTCCAGCTGTAGCCGCGAGATTAACTGAAATTTTGGCTAGAATTTGGGAACTGGACGTAATCCCATCTGACTGGTCTCGAACACTAATCATTCCGGTCTATAAGAAAGGACAGAAGTCCTCGTGTGACAATTACCGAGGAATCAGTTTAACGAACGTAGTATCTAAAATATTAGCTTCAGTAATACTTCGACGTCTAACTAAAGCTCGTGAAGAGCATACTCGAGAAAACCAAGGTGGTTTCAGACCCGGACGTGGTTGTATAGACCAAATATTCACACTTAGGCAGGTTCTGGAACATAGGCACACTTTCAGACGCCCAACAATAGCTGTATTCCTTGACCTTAAGGCGGTATTTGACTCTATCGATCGTAAGATAATGTGGCAATGTCTATCACTGAAAGGCGTACCGGAGAAGTACATAAACCTTATACAAGCTCTCTAGTCGAACACCACATGTCGTGTTAGAGCTTATGGCAGATTGTCGTCGAAATTGATCACTTCTAGTGGTGTCCGTTAAGGTTTTCCGCTTTCCCCATTTTTATTTAATTTTATCATGGATTTACTTTTAGAGTTAACATTGTCATCGTCTGATTTCTCTGGGGTCAACCTCCTTCCAGGAGATAAACTTACTGACTTAGAATATGCAGATGATATAGTTCTATTGACAACCTTAGACATGAACGTAAGCATGTTTGTGATGCGATTCTCCCCATCCAAATGCAAAATGCTGCTTCAGGACTGGCTTAATTCGGCACCCAAGTTAGTGATAGGGAGCGAAGCTATTGAATGTGTTAACCGCTTTACTTATCTCGGGAGCCTCATCAGTCCTGACGGCCTGGTGTCTGATGAAATTTTGGCTCGTATACATAAGGCCCGATTGGCTTTTGCCAATTTGCGTCACTTGTGGTGTAGTCGAGACGTTCGTTTACTGACGAAAGGACGCGTTTACTGCGCAGCAGTTAGATTCGTTTTACTTTATGGATGTAAAACATGGCCATTAAGGATAGTGGATATTCGTAGGCTCCTAGTATTTGATCATAGATGTCTCTGAAACATTGCTCGTGTTTGCTGGGACCACCGAGTAAGCAATACGTGGGTTAGGAATAGATTACTAGGTAAATACAGTAAGTCTATTGATGAAGTAGTGAATCTTCACCAGCTGAGGTGGTTAGGACATGTGTTACGTATGCCTGACCACTGTCTACCTCGACGAGCAATGTTGTCTGTTGTGGGAGTAGGCTAGAAGAAAGCTAGGGGTGGCCAAACGAAAACATGGCAGCAATCCATGAAGTCATTGACAATTGAGCTGAGCCATGTTAATAGATGCGGATTACCTGGTTGGGGCCCACGCAATGATCGTAACAAATGGTTAGAGACTTTAGGTGATATGGCTCAAAATCGTTCGCAATAGTGCAGGTGCATCCACTCCTTGTCTTCCTCCAAATTCTAGTTTTTGAGCTTCTCATAATTTTCTCTTTACTGAATCACTTTTTATTTGAAATCTCATCTCTGATTTCTATGCCTTTCCATTAGTACTTACTCTGTTACTACCTCCCCTAATCTGGGATTTGGTCCGACAATTTAATCTTTATCTGCTAATTGGGGCATGGCAACTTGAACTGATGTACGCATGTACCAAGTTCTACGTTGTATCTGACTGACTGACTGAGATTGATTGAAGTGTAGAAACTGGAAGTTAATAACATGGAACTAGAAATAGGTTTGGCGGGTCACGGGGTCATGATCATTTGGATGAATTTCTAAATGCTGTGAAATTTAAAAAGCTTGAAACTTTCAGTAATTGCTCAGAATAGTTATATGTTGTGATCCTTCTGAAGTTATTTGTTTCCTTACTTGAACTATGCTCTTTTTTCATCTTTATTTCTGATACTCTAATATGGTCTTTCGTTTTACCTTTTTACTGCAATGTTACTTTACTTTGTATCGTACATATTTTTGCCGAATCACATCAAACATTTTGTGCATTAAATAAGTACGCTCTATCTATTTTTATCGAAATTTCTCCTCATCATCAAACGATATTTCAAATGGTAATTCGTTTCATTCTGTTTGTTATAAATCACCTTGTTAATTTATGTTTTACATATTTGAACAAATTATGCGATGTCCCTTCAACTTGATTCTGATTGTGACGGTCTTTCAGAGTGATTTTCAGTGGATTTCTACTTGAAATTGTAATATGAAACATCTTTTTTTTTTTTTGACCACAGAGTACAGTTGCTTTTATTTAACTTTATCACTGATATCAAACTAGCGTAATTCAGTGAAATTTCAGTTTCTCGTGATGATGTTATACCGTGTAAGAACTGTACAACTAACTTTCCTTGACCTTTTATTTCAACGGCTAACGTTTATTGTGATACTATGATAATAAACGTTTCACTGGCTGAATTAAATCACAATATATAATTAAATAAGTTTAACTCACTTTAATTTTCCAATTTATGTAATGCGTATTCAGGTTGACCCAGATTTAAATGCTGATATGGATAGTAATGAAAATGTAGTGAATTCAGAAGAAAAGTTACAGGACGTTTCCGATTTGTCTCTATTTGATAAGGAAGTTGCAGGATTACGAGATTCGGAAGGTTCACAACGTGGATGTATTGAGGAAGTTCCAATTGTGACTGAATTCCATGAGAATGATTCTACTGAAGTAAGTATTATTTTAGAATGTATGTTAGTGGTTGGTGGAGAAATGTAGATTAGAAAATGCATGAACATCCAACTTTGTAATGATGTTTATAATTCCTTTTTGACTATTGTATGTGACATTTAGGATGGACAGGAGAATCGGATGTCTCCATCGAGAACTGGTGAACCTGATGCGTCGACAACATCATTGTTAGTGGTAAATGAACAAAATGTTTTTAATGTAAATGGGACTCCAAATGTGTTCACATGTTTCACGTGCTCATCGAGTTATCGCCATAGAGCATCACTTTTACGTCACGGGCGTGTGTCGCGTCATAAGGTGAGGTGTAGTTGATTTTGATGTAGTTGATGTATATGTTTAGTGTAATGGTGAAGTGCAGATTGTTTTTAAGAGGTGTTATTTTTTTTTTTTTGTTTACATGTTATATAGGTTCTTTCTCATTATCCGTTTATTTTTTGTGTTTGTTAATTAGAATTATATTTTGTTTTATGGTCGTTGATGTTTTTTTTGATTGTGTTTTTCAAATGTGATGTCATTTGTTTGCTAATACTAAGTTATTTTGTTTCCAATTTTGTGTATTTTTGTTATTTTTGTTTTATAACTGTTTTGTGTTAAGATTGTGTTTTAGTTTTATTGTTTAGTTGTTCTTCTGAAGTATTGGTCTGTTTTTGTCTACAGGTTGACAATTGCCGTATCCTAAATGGTACTCGTGTTGTTAGTATTGTATGTCCTGTTAATGGGTCGAAAGACTGCCTGAAAGGTCGTTCTGTTAAGAATAGGGTACTATCGAATTTGTGTGCCAAAAAATGTGGGCAGTCGGAGAGTTTGGATCGTGGTGTTGATGATAGGCAACAAAATGCCCATTTATCAGAGGTAATTATTTTTATGTTGAATCTTTTTATATTTTTAAATTGATGACTTTTATATTTTTTTGTCTATTGTTTTCTGCCTAGTGGTCATTTCTGGTTTGTTTGTGTAATTTTTCGCTGATTTGGAACTTGTGTTTGCCTTTTCATTTTTTCTAACATCCTCTTTTTTCTATTTGACGCTATCCTTCATGATGAAGTGCTATTTCATTTCGGTGAGCCTATTTTTCTGGTTTGTACTGTTTTAAGCACTGTACTACACCATATTTTTCCATTACTATTGTATTAGCATTTATTTTGTGTAGAATTTTTCTTCGTTTTCCTTATTTTCTTATGGCTTTTGACAGTGACATTTTAAGGTATTCAAAAATCTTTAATCAATTCATATTTCTTACATAGATATCATGTATTTTATGAGTTCGTTTTAATTTATTTCGACATTTGTTTAGTTTTTCTGTTTGATTGTTATCATGATATAACTACTTTTTTCTCGTATATCACCGTTGCACGTTATTGGTGAGTCCTTTCGTCTTATGTATCATTCCCGGTTGCTTTATTTGGTCTGTATTTTGTTATATCTTCCCTCTCGTATTATGTTCATTGTTAACTGAATTATGACAAATTTGTTTAGGTAATACTTTCAGGTGCTACGCTGCAATTCATACTTGTGATTGTTATGTCTATGTAATTTCTTATATATATATATGTATATATATGTATTTTCTGAAACTTGGCTTTTTTTTATATTCAGGTTCATAACACCGATAATTATAGTTTAGCAAGTGAAATTTCTACTAAACCCTCCAAAACAGCTTCATATACATCCTCCAGTAGTGATATCATGGACGAACCTTTGAAGATTGATCATGCTAGTAACAGATCTGCGGATAAATCAATGAGAGCTTCGGAGTTTGTAAATTGTTTGACGACAGGTGTATTGAAAGTACGTATTGTGTCCTGTTTTTAGTTTTATTTTTGTGTAGTAACTGATTATTTCCATACATTGTTATTGCCCGGTTTATGTTGTTGTTGCATCATGTGGTGCACGTAGGGAAAACATATTTCTTACTATGTAAATCCTTTCATTTAGCTTTTAAAGTAAAATTAATATTTATTTACCCCCAAAATGTCTTGGAGGCCGATATTTTACAGAGGTTACTTAAACAGTATTTATTCAGTTTACATGTTTTCATGTTATAAGCATATCAAATATATTGCCGAATATAAGCTTAAAACCTATCATATAGCTAAATGCTGCAAACTTGGATGGTAATCATCACAATTATCTTATTTTCCGTTCCTTATAGGGACGAGAAACGATTACATAATGATTGATACAGCAAATATCTATAAATATATTGTGATAAAAAGCCGTAGCTGGTTGTAAAGTTTGCTGATAAAGATGAATAACCGCTAACAGCAATTAAGAACCTTAGGAATCTATTAGTTTGAATGCTCACAATTTTTGTGAATATCGGAGAAGCTTCTTGCAATATTTAATTATTTTGTGCTTAGGATTCTTTGTAGTAATTGAACATAGTGCATTATTTACCCCTTTTTTATTAGTATTATATTACACCTTATCATCCAAAATCACAGCTTATCAGGAAGACCTGAAACAACATTCTTAAAACTAAAGAATTCTAAGTGATAAGATCTCTGTATTTTATGAATTCTGAAACTGCCGCTTATTCACATAGTTCAGTGTAATTTTGAAACATGTATTTTGGAACATGCATCACGTGTATTTAACTGCCGCCTACTTCTGTGTACGATGAGGAATAGCATAGTACTAGGACAAAAGAAAAGTAGGCACAACCCAACCGATGCCAAATCAGCCCTTGAAGTCTCTTACTGTTAGCCATATTCGTCAATAGTGTCTATCTTGATGGGATCTGAGCGACTATCATACACAATGGTAGGAGATTTTGAGTCACATATCCCCAGGATCTGTCAGAGTAAAACAGATGGATACACTCTTTGTGCTGTTTGAAATCTGAAGGTTTCAGATTTTTGTATACGTTTATTTCTATGTTATATTCCTTTTTTGTCGAATCATATTGTGTATGTGTGATATTTTTTTACTACCATTGATGTTGCTACAACTTTCACTTTAGTATTCATTTTACTGTTTTAATGGGATGTGGCAACTTGTATCTATGGACACATGCACCAAGTCCTACGTTGTACATCAATCAATCAACTGTGTATTGATTGTGAATACAGTTTTACTTGAAATGAAGATTATATTATGGCAAAGAGTTTTCTGTTTCTAGTAAACTTCTCTTCAAAGTTGTACAATCGTGAATGCGTACATTCCATTATATAACGTTTATCGCCAATATTTGTTTATGACAACAAATAAGTGAACATCAATTAACTAAGACCCATTACCCTATGTAGGGCATAGGCCACCAACCAGCATTCTCCAAGCAACTCTGTCCTGGGTTTTCATTGTCAGTTCTTTCCAAGTGCTGTTCATTCTTTTCATATCTGCCTTAAATCCCCGGCGAAATGTATTCTTTGGTCTTCTTCTTTTCCTTCGGCTTTCAGGATTTCAAGTTAGTGCTTGTCTTGTGACTCAGTTTGGTGACTTCCCTAATGTATCACCTTCACCTCCAGCATCTTTTCTTAATTCCTTCCTCGGCTAGAAGGTAATTTGTTTTCTGATACAAAAGGCCTGTTGCTGATGGTATCTGTCCAACGGATCTGAAGTATCTTGCACAAACAACTGTTTATAAATACTTATATCTTTTGGATAATGCTTTTCATAGTTCTTCAAGTTCCAACTCTATACTATAGAACTATCTTAACGTTTGGATTGAAAATACCGACTTTGATGTTAGCTATCAGTTAGTTTGAGTTCCGGGTGTTTTTCAATTGTACAGAAACTGCCCTTACTTTGATCTGTTGATCACAAAGTTGGAAGTCGACTGGATATTTCATTCGGTCCAATGTCACTCTATTGAAGACTTTTCCTGGTATCAAAAGTAGAGTGATGTCTCTGTAATTCATGTGCTCACTAAGATCCCCTTTATTTGGTATCTTCGTGGGGTACTCTTCTTTCCAGTTTGTTGGTACTTGTTCTTCCACCCAAATCTTCCTGAAGAGAATGTGGAGCATCTTTGCAGTCACTTCTATATCTGACTTCAGTGCCTCAGCTAGTGTGTCGTCTGGTTCTGATGATTATTGAGTTATTTGGAATTCGTTGAGTTTGTTCGTATCCAGAATAAGGGTTTTATTTGACTTTTATAATACTGTTTCTCCAGTACTTTTTTTTAACCTTATTGACTCCTCTTTGCTTTCACGTCCTCCATGGTCCTTCAGAACTTCTTGATGCAGATATGGTCGATTTGGTTCTCCGTAGTGTAATTTGGTGAATCCAATACGTTGTACATGACTGATCGAATTTTCCGATTACTTTTAGCTGTGCTTAGGGTGTCTCTTTTTTGCTTATTCCATCTTGTTTTCATTAATTTGCCTACAATTACACTTTTTTCTATAAAAAAAATTTTGCAGGTAAAGCAGACTTCTGAAATGAATCCACTGACTAGTAATCCCACTATGCTGACTGGAAAACCCTATTCTCTTGGTTTACGTCGCAGATTATCAGTGCAGTCTGATCAAAGTACTCCTATTACGTCAAAGTTAAATAGAAGGGAAAATAGATCAGCTTCGCCATACTCACTTCGTCACCCTCGTATAGAAGAAGAAATATCCAAATGGTAAGCTCTAATATATATATATATATATATATATATATATATATATAACTTTTTTTGTGTTTTACGAAGTAGTACAACGTACTAAAACGATAAATAGTCCTGATCGTAGTTGTCACCGTGACATAGTGATCTGACCTACTCTTGTGACTACTAGGTTGGGCTATTTTGTTAGCAACTGTTGTTCCTTTATATTCTTCCATGTTAGGTAGGTTTCTTGAACAACTGTAATATTAGCACAATGTTAAAGATCTGAGAGCTCTGTCATAAAGCCAGTTGTACTGAGGTGTGGTGGCAGTAAGCTGTTTCCAATGTAAGTAGTATTAACTGAAGGTAGTTAAACATGTCTTGATAGTTATGTTATTCTGTAGACACGATCTTATCACTGGAATTCGCCTACCTTAAGTTCTGTCTATTTTTTTTTACTTCTGTTTGTATTTTTCTATTCAAGTATTTCGATTTATGCAAGGCTTTTAAGCATGTCCCGTTTTTCTTGATGATATATTTCTGTGTTAATATTAGTAGATAAAGATTATCGTACGATAAACCACTGATGTATATAGTTACAATACATGTTTTATATGAAATCTAAAAGCTTCTCATTTTATAAAGATAGTTACGGCATTTACTACGGTTCGGATTCGTTATTTGGACTTGTTAGTCAATGTAGAATCTGACACACATCTTCATCGGTTAATGTTACTAAACAACATAAGCACAGTGTGATGAAATTTTTTGGATGTTAGTAAGAAGCAAAAAGTGATTTCGGAATCCGAAATCTAAGACAGGATAAAGTATCTGTCATTGATTTCATAAATTGGCGCCGTGTTATGATTCGCTTATCTCTGGCCTTCATTCAGTTCATTACTCTAGCCATTATTGTGAGTGTAGATAGTGGTGGTGTGGGGTTGACTAAGCATACATAGATAATTATTCCAGCCATCACGGTCTAATCAGCCGTTTAGACATATTTTAGTAGTACCCAGCATTTAATCTCAACAATGATTAATCAATGATCCCAACAAACAATATTATTTGAGTGTTGGTAATTTTCGTTTATAGGACGTTTATGATTCCATCTAGTAAGTAATAATTATGCTTTTATAAATATTTTATGAAATGAATCGCATGTAATTGATTTCTGTTTTACTACTTTTTACTATAGTAGCCGTCGATCATCGGTGTCAACACAATCTTTAAGTGATAATCTCATTGATGATGTGAAATCTATCATATCGAACGCAACAACTATTCCAGCATCTGATCATAATTTCAAAAACATCGTACCACCGCCTTCTGTTGTCTTTACGTGTTCCTGGTGTAATCGAACTGGATTTAAGTGTTTCCGTTACCTTCAAATACATCGTGCACGATGTTCATCTCGTCCCAGTTGGTTGAATAAGCAAAAACCTGTTTTATCGACGAACAACAACAAAAAAATAAAAACTCCTACCATTTGTGAACAGTGCCACCGTGAATTTCGATCTATACACGGTCTAAAAGTTCACCAAAATTTAGGTTGTCATAAAAAGTCTATTCATATACATGATGAAGCATCATTATTTTCATCATCCTCATCACAGTCTATGGCATGTCCAGGTTGTCCGCCTAATGCACTGTTATTTGAATCAACGGATCAACTACTAAAACATTTATTAACATTAAAATCAAGTACAGGTAGTAATCATACAAATCGTAGTCAATATTGGCCTACTGTATTATCAGTACCTAATCTAGGTTATGGTTGTCATATATGTGGAATATTACTTGCATCAGAATCACGTTTAGACAAACACAAGAAAGCTTGTCATGAAGCATGGCTATTTGAAGAGCAGCAAAATATTAGTCCTAATAAAAGATTTTCCAATTCATAAATTCTTATTATATATGTCATCTTTATTCCAACCAGTCGTACAAATACTTTGTAAATAATCAACTGATCTATAACTTGTATAAATAATGCAGGTCAGTGTTTCTCGTCTACATAGTTTTACATCTTGTTCACAGAGTTATTAGCTACTAATGATGCATTTAGTCATGAGGTTGATAATCGGTGTAATGTCAATGCAAAACCTACAGACATACACACTGCAATACGGTAAATGTTTGTAATTAGTGTATTTGTTTTTGTTTGTGTGTATTTGTGTACTATTCTTATTAATTTATTCATATTTTTCAAAGGTTTATTTGTAATGTATATGTATAAGATATGTATGTGTTAGTTAGAATTATTTTTTTAAATAATGAAAACATGTTTTTCCTTTTTAAGAAAAGATTGGGTTTTTCACATTTTCTTTCATTATTACTCTTGTCTTTTCTTTCAAGTTCCAATTCAATTAACCTTGTCTTACACCCCTACGCCCCCCTTAATTGTTTCTTCTTATGATACACTCCAGAAGTGAACTTTCACTTTTAGAAATAATCACTGTAAAAGGTGATTATTATTATTATTCTCTTAACTTTATAACATTTTTATTCTAATATGTACACAGTTTGTGTAGAAGTATGACAATTATTTTAAATAGATATTTATCACTTCGTTATGTGTTTCCTCGTTTATTGTTCAAAAGACAAAAAGCAGAGGAGCAGGAGGAGAAATCGTTTTTATTTTTCACTTAGGATTTTTCAATGAACAATATTTTTTATATGAAAATAATTAGTTTATTTACTTTTATTATCTAAGTAATCGATTTTTCTTTCGTTCTACGTTTTCACAGTGAATGTGTAATGCCAAACACTTTTTAGGCACATGTTTCAATTATTCTCTTCTTCGTAATCTTCTCTTACTTTTCGTAGTTTACATCATTTTTCTCTTATGTGTGTGTGTGTTTATGTAAAGAATGAACCTCTCAATTTCGAAGCAAACCTCCTTCTATTTAAACTATATTCGGTGTGTAATAAATTGTGCAAGGGGTTAAATTTGTTAAAAATATAAATTATTTGCGAATGTACGGATTTTTCCAATTTTAAGAGCTGCAGATTTTGTAACGAGATGCATCTGAATAAACATGGTTGGAAGATTTCAGTGGTATAGTTTATTATCCGCTCGTTTTATTTTATTATAACTAGTTAGGTTTTTAAACCGATTTATTGTGGAATATAGTTTTAACCTGAACTGTAAATCATTTCTATAAATTTGATGAAGCTTTTTATGGTGAGCCGTTTGCAATAGCCCAATAAACTTTGTGTAAATTTCTTGATTAGTTTTTGAAAATTTGCTTTTATTTCCATAAAAGTAAACTATCTTACTGATCATCAACAATAAGAACAGTGTTTAGTTATAACACAAAAGTAAGAGATTTACATTTGACATGCGGTTTTAGTTTAATGAATATATTTTTGAATGTTGGAAGTTGGTCAATTCAGCGTCAAATCATAAAGCATTTGGTGAGCTAACGACATCGATATACTTGTTCGGGATGTGATACAGTTTGGATAGCAAATTGTGCTAAGAAATAAAGCCTATAACTAGCTTTGTTGAGTTTCACGATACATATTTATGTATTTCGAGTGCTTTAATAGTCTAAGAAGAATTATTATCTTGTATTAGACGACTTGCTCAAACGTTTAGGGCACTGTTTTTCCAAATCTGTATATGCTTCAATTTAACACCATTTTTTAGCTTTGTTTTAGACAGTATGAATGCTATCTGTGTTTACTCACACATCATTTTAAAAAGCTTAAAAATTGTCGTAATGCTGAATACTGGAGAATCCGAACAGAAACAGCAGTTTCTTGGTATATGTTTCTTCTTGTTTATCGTATACAAAGCAACATAAGAGCATTTTAGAGTTCACGAATCTTATATGATGAACGAAAAATTAGTTGTTACAGTTGCTCTGGTATCAAATCTATTCGAGTCGAAAATGGGTGACAGAATCGCTCATAAAACATGTTCTTCAATAACTGCTATTCGATATCATGTCAGATGGAAATTCGGTGTACAACTTATTTAGAATCGAAACTTCGTTATAGTAACAAAACTTATAATAGTAAATAAAGCTACTATTATTTTAGACTGTTAGAGCTCTCCTACGTTGAATATGTTTAGATTATCACTTTAGTTTGCTCTTATTGCAACCCATTTAAGTGACTGATGTAGATGCTAAAAGTCCAAGTAGATAACATCACTAATTGAACTTTTTAACTGAAAAATCTCATTGTCTAACACTACAAATAAGTAACAAACTTAGTGCTATCTGTCGTCCAATTTAATCTAACCACACAAAATGTTATCCTATACTACTTATTAGTAGGCTAGTAGTGGATAATTTATTTTCATTTAGGAGGATCAGTCGATTTTAATAATTGTTTATCTATGCTCTTTCATTACAAACAGTTAGTAATAAACGAAGACTAACTTGTGAAGCATAACAAAGTTCTGATCACTCTGTCGCCTACTGATTAGTAGTATAGAATCATATTCAAAATGTATCAGTTTTGCCTTCAAATACATTCACTCAAGTTTTTAACATACTTTAAATGTCAATACTCACTGATTGTTGACCATTTTTATCAAGAGACAATTAATAGTCCGTAATGAATGAAGATCTACTTGTAAAGCATGGTAAAATGCTGTCATCACGTTTCTCCTTTCTTGAAAATTGTAATTAAATTGCTCATCTGTAATAAGGAGCTTAAAATAGCATTTAAAATTTTTCGAATTTTATGCTGTTGGATACAATCAATCCTGTTAATGTTGTCAATTTTAAACACAAATGTTTTTTCAGTACACTTTATATAATGTCAATAAACTGAAGGTTTTATCACTGGAGTGTTCTAGTTATTGTTTCAGGCGCTCTTTAATTCTTTCACTGTAACTCAAAGCAACATAGTTTTGGGAGTTTTGACTGGATCTTCGTTGGTTGTTAGTAATTTTTTTTGTCTTCAGTTATTTTTGTATACATCCAGCTAGGGAAGTAGCACTGGGTAGAACACCTAGATCTAGAATTATATTACTGATATTGTCGTCTTATTGTTAGAAAAACTATCTAAACAAGCAGAAGTTTGTTACTTTGGTGAAATTATAAAACACATCGCCTTAAACAATCTATTTGGACGTTTTTTGTACTTTTCAATCAACGTTGGTTCTAGACTGGTGCCTCTTGCTTTACATCTTGTTTCCTATGTACTCTGAAAATGTCTCGGATTTTGCCATCCTTTTCATTTTCCTCGTCAGATGTCCAATGTTGCGATTTCCACTCGACTCTCCTCTGTACACTACTTATAGGTTGTCTTGTAAGTAGTATCTACCACAATACGACACCGGAATAGCTATTCATATCGTTAGCAAAGAAGCACTCAAGTGATTGATTGAAGCATGTATATTTTGTTGAAATCAACACTTGTTTACCTACAATTTATGTAAAGTACACAGTTAAAAAGAAAGACGAATAATAAGAAAGTTCGCGAAACGTGAATGTAAGTGTTGAAGTATTGACTTTACAAACAACTGATTGAAATGGGTGATACTGATGCGAACCGATATAAATTAGTCAGTTTACTAGATTGTACAGCGTTGTTGAGTGTTACCAATTGTGACTTTATCTATGTGTTCCGTATCGCTACTTATACAGTCACGTCTTGGTTATTCACATAAATACTGAACGTTATGTTCTCTTCATCCATAACTCTGACTGGCCCTCCTATATTTTACATTTATGCCTTATTAACATGTACTCTTTAATTTTTCTGAGTTTCTGTCTAGTTGATAAGCATCTTTGGTTAATCAATTCTTCTGAACTTCTCTTTCAACTAGTCAAACTTCATAGTTACTTCATGTTTACTTTTCTCGATTGCAAAACATATTCTACTTATATTCTATATAAATTCACCGTTGGTTTTAATTGTCGAAGGTAACAAAATGGGATGAATTCATGTTATCCTGAAACTATTGTTTTGATAATGTGAAAACAAGATATTATTATGTTATATTAAATGATAATAAATTAGATCCACGACCGGGTCATAGGTACACGCTATTGAATAGTCTGGTGCCAACATGAAACGATTGCTCAGGTTCACTTGGTTAGTACCTTAACTGATATAGATTGACGATATAAACCATTTACAGATTTTGAGCTAATCGCTATAGGTATCTAAACTATAGAAGAAAAGTTGTACATTTCTTTCTTTTTAATAGAAAAAAAACCTAAAATTTGGTTTACTGTACAATTTCAATTGTGTATTTTTGTTTTCCATACATCATTAAATTTTGAAATATTTTAATACACTAGTTTATGTCCCTGTTAATTTTTGTACAAACATTCATGCTGTCATTTCCTCTTCAAAAGGAGTCTTCATGTTGATTTTCATTGAAATGTTGTAATAAAATTTTTATAGTTGATCCACTTGATCTGATCATTTCTACAGCTTGATGATGTGTCATTGTTAATGTACTGATTCCATTAATCTCTAGAATTTCATCACCAACCTAACGAATATAAACGTAATAGATTATATTATGTAGAACGATATATTTAAGTGACAATATTGTCGTGTGCACTACGCTGAATGCATTCATTTCACTGAACCTATTATAATTGTAAATATATAATAATCATAATAAAATGTTTTAAAATAAGGAAGATTTGCCGATGAACTCCTTTGTTGTTGCATGTATGAAGCAGGGACCAACCACACTGTTTAGAATGATAATGAAAGCTTTCTGCCTCACTGAATTCCGTCACACCTACAGAAATATCTACCAAAACTATATGTTACCTTTATTCAAAATATTTGTGAGGAAATAGTTGCAACTTTTTGTCTGTATATTCAGATATTAGTCTACGTACTTCTGTTTCAGTCAACTAGCTAATACTTTGCGCCTATATACAATCAGTTTACAAGCATTTACTTGATCATTGTAATGTTTCATAATACTATTTTGCTATTGCACCTCGTTATTAAAGTTATATGACAATAGGAATTAAAGATATTCCAAATAACAAGTATAATATCACATCTCATATATGCAACACCTTAAACAATGAACTAGGTCTTGACAAAGACTAGTGATATGACTCTCATCACATTTTGCTTTTCGTACTAACAACATGAGTTCATTTTATTAACAATTTCTATATGCGCTACCAACAATGCACATTGTACTGCGGAGTAATTTACCGTTGTATCACGGATCAGTTACTGAAAGTGTAGTAAGTATTCAGTTACCTAGTGTACTCAAAGTAACGGATGTTCCAGTCTTATCTCGGTGATTTACGGAAAAAAATTACCTATCCTAATGTGATAAATTTTCACGTCTTAATAGTCTTAACTTTATTTTACTACTCACTTTCATTTGTCCTTGCTGAAAAGCTGGTCCATTTTCTATTATTCGATATACAATTAATGGGGATGTGGTAGAGTTGAATCCACTACGAACTGAGAAACCAAATCCATTAGGACCACGTTGCAGCATAATTGAATATACGTTTTTAGTAGAAGTGTTATTCATACTTGACTTTATAACATAATTTTCATTCACCAACTATTTAGAACGAAATATATAATTAAAATACTGTTTAACATTCAACTTTAATGAGTCTGTTAGCGAATTTTAGAAATCTAAGTAGGAGATGGAGCATCTTTTGTAACAACTAACTGGAAAAGCATGCTGTTTCAGAAGATTTATAAAGTAATTAACCAAGTGATATGAAGTTTTTCATCAAAGATCATATTGATAAGTACTATTTTTTTTCATCAAAAGTCCCACTGGATTTTATGAATGGTTAACCTTATTACCTTAAATGCTTTGCTTAGCTTCTACCATACATTTAGATTCATGGTGCTTCGTGGTTTATTCTTAATTCCATGGCAACAAATCCTATTATTAAATACTATAGATCAAGCTGTGTTTATTATCGTTTAAGACGATGACAAAAGCTTATCACTTGTTTATTCATGTTATTCAATAGTGTTTATTAGTTGGATTGAGTTATAATTATGATAGTCTATTCTAGACTATGAATTATATCATTCTTTGCTATATTTCGTTGTCTATTCAACATGATCCAGGCTGTTCCTTGTGTTACCATTCCAATTACTACTTACAATCTGGACTTTATGCTCCGAAGACTCATTTAGAAAGTTAGTGACAAGGGTTAAATGAAAACCGAAGTCAGAGTAACTAACTAAGTTGACAAGTAGTTTTTATTTTGGCAGGCGTAAATTTGTTACAGTTCAGTGTTACGTAATCTGTTAATAATTGCATAGTTTCCTGACAGACTGACTGGTACTTACTTCAGAAAGTTTTGAACCGTCCGTAGAGGCTGAGCATCTTGTTGTATTCGAGCCGAAAACCGGGGAAATATGTTTTTTCCCTGTATCTAGTTGATCAATGTGATTATCATTTTGTTCTCCACTCAATGATCCTGTAAGTTTACAATAAGTAATTTCAGAATATTGTGTAACAATATAATTTTTATGTACATTTCTGTGACATTAATTTGTTAAATTTGTTTATCGTACTACATAACTAATTATAAGTCATGCACCATGAATTACGTATCTAATGGTCACTTAATTATACAAAGAGTAGAAGTTAAGATTACCAATATACAAAATACTGTGTTTACGAATTGCAGGTTTGGTCCGTATTTATTATGAAGTAGTGAACATTGTTTTAATTTAGTTGTTACTGTGCAGTATCTGAAATGTTTTCCTTAATCGATAAACTAGAACGTTCGTACGTACATCTATGAAAGTTGTTTGTTTTCCTGTTGTATGTTTAGATAATTTCAACTGCCAGTTATTAAAATGGTTATACTATTCCATTTTAAACAAACAAATTTCTGGATTCTTAATTGATGAAAGTCACTTTTTTGCATTTCATACTCAATAAATACTCATAATTTTCATAGTTTAAGAAAACCGATTATTTTGATATTCATTTCATTTACACTGAGTTGTATGGCTATTCATTAATTCAGAAAATTCATGTTATTTCTGTTAACTTACGTCACCTATGGGTCAGACTGGATATCCACTTGTTAATAAAAAGATGAGTCTACTGAGCTGCAATGTGTTATGTTGTATAAAACGTAGTAATTAACAATAGATACCATTCGTAGGTTTCTTGTATTTGTTCAAGATAATTTTCTAATGATTACCCACATTTTTTTGGGATGATCGAATGAGCCACATGACATTAGATGCTAGGTACAAAGAAAGTTGATGAATCAGTTGAATAGGTTGTAAACCGTTACTAACTGACGTGGTTGGGACTTGTATCACGTATTCTCAACCATCAACTTCCTTGACTCACGTTAATGAATGACATAAAGGTAGAAAGGTGGGTGCTGTCAGGCAAAATGGGGCTTCAGTCCATGAAGTTGCTTACTGTTAGCCATATTCGTTATTGAAGTCTAACTTGGTGGGACCCGAGCGACTATCGTACTCAACGGTTGGAGATTTTGAGCTATCTGTCCCATGATCTGTCAGAATAAAGTAGGTAGATACATTCTTCGTGCTGTTTGAAAACTTGAGGTTTCAGATTTTTGTATACGTTTATTTCTATGAAATTCTTCGGTTTTGTCGAATCATATCGTGTATGTTTGATTGCTTTTACTACCATTGATGTTGCTACAACTTTCACTTTAATATTCATTTTACTGTTTTAATGGGTTGCGGTAACTTTTATCCATACACTCATGTATTAGTTCCTATGTTACATGACTTACCGACTACACTAGACTCAGTGCACTACATAAACGAAGAACTTTATTTGAGTATCTGCTGTAATCAACGCTTGTTAATTTCTAATGAGATTACATCATTTAATAAAAAAACAGGTGTGCATTTTTGTTTGGCAATTTTTTTTAGCGCCAGTTGATCGGGAATTCTTCAAAATTGTACAACATGCTTCTTATATCACTGAACCACATAAGGCGTATGTTACTTACTGCACTAAGTAACAAGTGACGCGATTCACTGTGATACAATCATCAGATGGTGTTATTTGATTACACAAAGACGGCAAACGTTTTGTATGTGTGTATCTAGTTTTTAATAAGTGGAAATATTCAGGAAAAAGGCTGTCGAATGCAGGAATAATGTTGTAATTTTGACATTTAACCTACCATTTTTTTCAATTGTCAGAACTAATTGTTGTTGATTTTGACGTATGAGATTTACAATATCCATATGATTAATTCCTATTAACGAATAACCATTTATAGCCAGTATACGTTGTCCAACTTCTAATTGTCCACATCTGTCCGCAGGACTACCTGGAATTATGCGACCTTGCAGTGGAGACAATATATAAAACTTCTGTAATGATTTGAGTTTATTGTAAGAATAAAGCATCTGTGAAAATTACTAATGATAGAATTTTATTAGTGAAATTCCAAGAAAGTTTCTAAAAGAAAATAAATGCCTTTTCTCTACACTCGAGTTTATTTACAGCCCCAACAATGTAGATATCAGTAACAATATTATTGATGAGGTATTGCGTTCCGTTATGTATCTGACTGACTTTTGAATAATGTAATACATAAATACTTATATACACATATTTATTTTAGTATTTTGGTAGTCAGAGTTAATCGGAGGTAAACCTGTATTATTTGGGCCTTGCTATCAGAAAGTACTTGAGCATCTACTTTCTGAGGGGATCGAACACATATCACTCAGTATCACAGTCCGAGTCGTTACTTCTGCACTATCTTAACCTTAACTGACTGACTGTAATATCAGGTCACTTATCACAACTGGTCTGTTAACCTATTTTTCAGATTTTATCTTAAAACTAGTATGTTAGTAAAATCGGGAATAAGTAAATCGACATTAGCATCATTGCAAGCTGTTAGACTTGAGAAGCAAAAAATCGACTAAAAAGTAGGTAAAATTATCTTTGCATTAACAAGTAAGACATAAATGAAGATGAGAAAACAAGATATCAGTGAAGAATATTGAAGCTTTAGATATTGATGTATCTGATTACTGTGATCACGAGAATCGTCAATAATTTCATAAACAGTTGCATATTCTTTCGATTTTAAGTTAGCTATTTCTCATCTAAGGAGCAAAACGCTTTAGAATGCATACGATATTTCCAATTTGCCTAAACAAATAGCATTTGCTGATTTTCATTATCTTATGTAATTATTTCTTCATCTAAAATTAATATCCTTTTAACTACTGTTAAAAGTAAACTTTAGTTAGTTACACTTTCGATAAACAATGTTTACTGCGAACATCAATATTGGGAGGCAGGTACATCAACCGACGAGTCCCAAATACGATGAAACACGCGGCCTGCATTCAACTTTCTAGTCACAATTCAACTTAAATAATACGTGTGTATAATAATCGCTATGTCAAGAGATTGACCAGTTTCAGTCCATAACAAATAAACGGTAAGATACATCCTATTACCTATGCACTCGTTGCACAAGTATGATTGTCTGTACTCAGTAGTCTAGAGGTGAACGTGGTGGCATTTGGCACGAAACGGATTGAGTTCTAATCCCACAGTGAACACCAACATTGGGATACAGGCACATTTAACCGACGAGTCCCAAATATGGTGAAACGCCCGTCCTGGATTCCACTTGCCAGACACAATCCAACTTAAATAATACAATGTTTACTTTAATAAAAATTCTCTTTGATTGCTTATTTGTTATGTTACATTTGACTGAGTAATTGTCTATTACAAATTAGCTTATTGTTAATGGTTTGTTATTGTTGTACTTACCTATTTCACTTGTTTTTTCATTATTCAAAGAACTGACAATCACAAAACCAAAACCTTCATGTTTCTCTTTTAATAATTTCACATTGATTATATTAAGATCATTTAAATCTTTTGTTGAAGCATCTAAAATATGTTAAATAAAATGCAACATAGATTAGGAGTTTTGATTTATGGAAGTGAAATTTTTCATTTATGTTGAAAGTGTATACAATGATCTGGGATAAGAAGTTTAATAAATTTTGAATGTTGTTTTATACTACTTATTAGTAGGCAAAAATATTGATGTGTAAATTTATTGAAAAATGAGTAAATGCTTCTCATCACATTACAAGTTGATTTGAATCACTGATTATTTATAGTCCTTAAATACAAATAGTCCGTAATAAGTGATGATCAACTTGTGAATTTAAACAAAAGGTTTCGTTCACTTTCCACTTTTTGGCAATCTAAAACTACTTGCAAGTACCATAGAATCAAATTTGAAATTTTTTGTTATACGATTTTATACTGTTCTCAAAGACTTGTTAAATGTCTTTTCAGTATTATACAGATGTATATTTATCAAATAAGGTTCATTCGGATACATAGCTGTCTTTAGTTAGGAGACCGTCTTTAGAAATCTACTTATTTCAATATAAAATCTTATTGCATTATTTCATTTTAACATTGTTTTTTATATGATTTGAGGATAACCAACAAGTGATCCATTATGAGTTTAGTTGGATTATTAATGTTAGTTAGATACTTAGACAAGCCAATACACTAATGGTTTTATTCATTTATTATATTTCATAATGTTTTAATTGTTATTTTTAATGCCATCGTTCGGATTTTAATCAAGCCAATTTCGTAATTGGGTATTGTATAGATTGTTGAATGTTTTTGGTTTAATCTTGTCTACGTTGGATAACTGTCAGAGACGTGGATGCATTGCTCATATGAATAATCTTAATATATTACATTTCGGTGTTGTGCACTCACAATCCTAACATGGGATCTAGTATTAGACTCTCAGACTCAGCGACAAACACTTGTGTTCGTTACAGAATGAACTCAATTCAGTAACATTGAAAACCAGGAAGCACTGGAAAACTGTTACTCCTTGATGTTGGACCCTTCACCAGTATTTCGACGTAATCATGATGCAACGTACACATGTTTGAATGATTTGAACCAAAAGATTTCAACTGTATGATCCTTAACTTCTGTACATACTGATAGATATCTAAATCCTTTCACTGGAATCGTCAAAGCCAACAGCATAGAAAAATGCTACTACAATTACTATATTAATTGAAATATAGAATTCTCAAGCTTTTCACTATCTGCTTTTCACTGTTAAGCAATAAGTTAAACGGACATAATTAATTCAACTCATACATTATCATTATTAGTTAGATATAAATGTATTCTTATGAAAATGTTCTCATCCAATAAATAAAACAACTTAAATCATATCAAAAAAACATAATGATATAATTCCATATTCTTAGATATCGATTATTTTTGCCCAAACTTCTTTGTTTACCTACAATAACTAAAAATAGATTTTCTAGAGATGTGAATGGTTACCATAGTACATTTTTCAATCACTCGTCAAATCAACAACACTGTAATTGAAAGAAATTCCTGTCTATGGTATTACATGAAAAGGTTTATCGGATTAAGACACTTTTAGGTGAAAATCTAAGCGTAGGCAATATGTCTATGTTTATTGTTTAAATTAGTGGTTCTTACTGATTCGCTTAGTTTGGAGGTAGTGGTAATTGGTGAGTAAAATCAGCTTATGAAGTAACCTAGAATCGTTGTAAGAATTCATATCTCACAATCAATATGCAATAAAACGAAGTTAGAGGAAGTGGTTTAGTGATTTAAAAAGGTTTATATCTAGATAGCTAAAAGTGTACAGATGAAATGTTTAGAATTATTCTAGGAATTAAGCAAAATTTCTGCTTTCAAATTTCTAACCTGAATTCGTATTTTGATTTTGCAGAATGTATTCATTGCTTTTAACTCCATATTCCTTCCGGTGGCTAATGTCCTACTATCACTGACTAACTTCTTTTTGAATATGATATTATTCATGATGTTCTTCAAAATCATTTCTACTTTATACGACCTAATGACTTTTGCGGTCATACTTTGTTTCTTTACAGAACCTAGTCTTTCTTTTTTTTCTTAATGATATTTATCTTTTGAAATCTGAATGCTTTTCATGCTATGCATAACTCCTCCTGTAACCCTCCAGGATTTACTGCCGGTCCCAAGCCCGGATAAAGGAGAAGGGTTGGGCATAGGGTTAGCAACCCTATTCCGTGAAAGCAACAACTCCGCTAAAAAAGTGAGAATCAGAAAAAAATATTTAAATTACGCCCTGGGAGTTGGAAGGCCTATACTTCGAAGAATTGTGACTCCTCATGATGAAATCCAGACTTCTTCGGAAATAATGAGTCTGATGCCCTTTTTGACAACCGGAGCAACAACTAAAATGGGTGATTGACCTCAAACAGCTGTTTTTTGGGCACTGCCGTCTTACTCTTGGGTCATCAAAACCTCTCCCTAATCCACTTTCCTTCACGGATACCTCAAGAAGAACCCTTCCTCGGTGTGGGCAACCGGGAAGTAATAATCGCCCTCATGCGAACAGGTAATATAATTATTAGCCACTTCTTCTTGACTAATAAGGAATTTATGAATTAGTATTTAGCTTAAAGCACCTCAAATTCTTGTTCATGACCATTCTAGTCCTTTCCATTTTACTTCATAAAAACACGTTATATGAAGAATTCAGAATTCATCATTCTACTTAGAAGATATTTTAAAAGGAAATAATGAAAATAATTTGAGATGCTATTTACTAAGTTATTCTAAGTAATAAAATACTGTTTTTTTTAATGAAACAAACATGCTTTTTTATTGTTACGTAAATTTGTAATATCTTTATTCATTACATTAGACATGCTTCAATGTAGTACTCTGTTTAATCTGTTAACGACACACAATTTCATTCTTAGAGTGTTCAGCTAATTTTCATTTTGACTTTTGTTCATTAATATTATAAACTACTTATTTCAAAATTAAGTTAAATAAGTTTATGATATTATTCTAGTGGTCTACATTTCTACTTTAAATGATAAAACCCATTTCTAAAAGTTCTAATATTATCTAATCGGTTGATAGTGTATTGTACATTTAGTACTTGTGAAATGTGTATAATTTATTATGTATTAGAATGCTAAAGACTCTTTACACTTTGACTAAATGATGATTTGTCGTTTGACCCTACCTTGATATGGTGATCAGGCTCGCCTATCGTAGCGGTCCAACGAGACTATACCGGACCGAACAATCGTTCCTTAAGATCCGATCGTGCTAGGTAGGTCTTTTCGAAAACGGTAAGACTAAAAGTAGAAAGCTTAAAGTCCAAAAGGCGCAGAAGAACCCTTTCACGACAAGGGCAACCTGAAAGTGATAATCATCTTGATACCTTCAACAACTGTCGTTCCATTGTAGTTTGAAAGGAAGGTCTTGTACTTTATGAGCTGGGTGGCTTGGTTACGAATCTTTAACTGATTTTCTAGACAACATTATCGCATTAATCAGAGTGAACTTAACTTCTAGGATGCGTCAAAATATTGTCCAAGAAAAACAAAGAAAAATATATAGTTTCCGGGAATCTTCGTTCAGGTCACTTATCAGTCAACAGGTATATAGAAGTCAACCATATCTATCAACTTAGGAGACAATTAATTAACAAACCCAAGATCAAATGTCAAAACATTTGGGAAAAAACGACAATCCTTGTTCACATGACGACACCATAGTTAATAATAACAATTAGTCGAACACCAGGTCGACAGAACAAGTTGTTATTTCATTATCGACATGTTGCGAAAGGTCACTTTACTCTTAAGTATTCCGTGACGATGCCGTCTATAAAGTTAAGGAAGCTTTACAATCAAACTTTTGGTATAATTGAATTTACTGGAGTTTGATGGCTTAATTTCAGAGGTTTACTGTGTGTGTATGATGTCATCAACAATTTCGTTAACTCTATTAGTTTGTGAAATAAAACACCTAGCTGGGTGACATACGATTAGTGTCATTAGGTAATATGGTTAAAAATAAAAATATGCCTTATCTAATCTTACCTGATGCTTTTACACATTCAGATTTATCTGAAGAAAGTATTCTACGAACAGTCAGAGTAACTAAGCCTTTATTATTCTTAGCTGCCGACTGAAGTAGTTCCTCAATTTCACTGGGGTTACAATTCAACACAGATTGATTTTCAATAGCCACTAGTAGATCACCTACCACTAAATCCTGATATGATTTATCTGAATCAGCATTAGTGTCAACGGGTAGAATACAAGGCTGAAAAAGAAGTTAGAATTAGAATGTCTGGTTTATCTTCTTTCAACTATTGTGGATACTAAATTAGAAATGATGAACACTTTCACTAATGAAATTAAACCGAGTTTAATGTTCAGACCACTAAGAATTTCTAATTTTTCAGAATTGTTTATTTGATTTAGGATGCATAAAATGCTTTTTTGGTAAGAGTTACTGTATTCCCAATTTAGCTTCTATGATTTCTTCTTCTTAGATTTTTTAGATTAGAAAAGTAAGATAGTGATCAAAATAATCATTTCATTAATGACAAATGTCGAAAAGCAACTCTTATAATTCAAATGAGTTGCTTTGATCGGTCGAATTCAATTATATCTGAAGTTAAATAGTTATCCATTAGCTGCGTTGGATGATAAATGTATAATATCACAAATTGACTAAAATTAGAAATATAACTTACTAAATAACAACTAAGTCGTTTAAAGCTAAAGTGGTTACTGTGAGATCCGAAGTTCTTGAGTTCGACGCTTGACAGGTCTATGGAAGCACACTACTAAAAAACCATACAATAGAGCAAAACTGCTGTTTCCTTCCTTTCAATGGTTGTCTGTCTGCAATCAGTTCGTGACAGAAACCATAAAATCTGCCAATCTTTACTGCACAATTCTAAGTCTTAATTTAGCAGTATGCAACTTTGTAGAATCCTTTCATTTTCACATTCTAAGTATCATTCAACTTGTAAATGTGTAATAACTTTAGTTACAGTAAAATTAATAAACTTTTGAATTATGAAGAAACTTTATGATGAAGGTCAACAGAATTATTAATGGATTACATATAACATACTTGGTAGGTGTAGCGGATCAAGAAGAAAAAATAACTTCCGAAATTGTTTTCCAGAAAATTATTTCTTATATTTTGGTTTTATTTTAACATAAAGTTTTATTTCTGTTATTTGTATATTCCCGTCTCTCTGACTTTTCCTGTAACCTATTTATTGATGCCATATTATTTTTTATTCTTGAAGTATAAGTAACTAATTGTGTACACGTTACCATGTGGTGGATACTATTCATATGGCAGTCTATAAGTAGTATATAACAGAACATTTATCTTTTACTCATGATTGCTTGGCTATGCTATCAACTTTAACAAGTATTTTGAGTGATTTTTAAAATATAGGCCGAACGTGATTGTTGCCTATGGTTTCGATATTCAACTTTGGAATAGCAGGATCAGGGCAGACTTAATGCCATTGCTCAGTCAGACTTACTAGTGGAGGTCACAGTATTGGTTACGACTGGGTTGATTTAGTAATTTGGTCAACTGTTATCCATATTGGTCGGAGTTCATGACACATTAATATTTCAGTGCTATAAAATACAGTCAATACCAACCTTTTGAAATTCAAATGATATTTTAAGCAGTTTATGTCATTATATTTATTGCTGGTTACAATGTGGTCAGTAGTTTAAGCAACACTATGATGCGTACACCGTGTCTTTATGTTTGATATTTGTAGGTAGTTAGTAAGAAAACCAACTTGAGTTGCGTTTTGTTCTCGTAGGCACTCTACATCTAAGAATAACCGGTCTTGAAGAAACCTATGATCGTTGTGGAATTCCAATTTGTCATTCATTCGAACAGTCTCAAGCATTGCCGAAAATGTTTTAAGTAGCCACTGACCATCTAGATGACTAAATGGTTCCTGATGTCAAGATAATCATGCAAATAAGATGAATACAACAAAGAAAATAATATATCTACGTAAAGTAATGATAATCACTTACTAAATTTTGTTCAGTATTTTCTTTTACAAATTTTAGTTTTCCACCTTTTGAACTGTAGTGAATTTTCACATTTGTTTCAATAAGATTATGATTTATAGAGCTAGGATTATCATTGTTATGATTTACATCAGAAATATTCAATTCTGGATTATGTAAACTTTTCACCTGTACTGATGATGATAAATCAGGTGAAGATATTCGATGTTGTATGGAATCATTACAGCCTACATAGTTTGCATTTGGTTGTTGTTGATTTTGTTTAAATAAATAAGATTTTTGGTAGTCACGGCCTTGTTTACTATTTAAATGCGTACAAGTAATATTTTGACATGTATTTTTTTTACATGCATTGATCAGTTGTGATACAGGTATGTAGTCTGGTGTTTCACAAGGACCACTCATTCCTATTCCAGGAGTAATACATTGTTCAGGTAACCATGGTGCAGGCGTCTTGTTTAATGATGAATTATTAACAGAATTAAGTTCAGAAACATTCGTAATGTTAAACTTAGAGTTATTTACTTGCAGATTGTGATTTGTTGATTGCTTCCCGTGATAATTTGAATTTAATACTGACCGTAGAAAGGATATCATTTCAGCTTTACTTACATTTGTTACAGTTGGTATTGATGGTGTTAAAAATGTTTTGCTTAAATTCAAATAACTAGTTTTGGGTTCTTCTGAATTTAAATGTATATTAGATTGATTTACTTGTTTTAAGCATTTCGAGCAAACTTGAATCAAAGTAAAATGATAGAAAACACAGGAATTAAGGTAAAGTATTAACTACATTAAAGGTTAAATAAAATTAAAATTCAATTAAAGGCATTGTTTCTCTCCTCATATTTCAGGGTGTGGTTTGCAATTAAACACCATACATACGTATATATTACTGAAAACGATTTTAGTGGTTAAAACTTTCTAAGTATAAGCGTATTTATACATATAAGAAGTATGTTTGCTATTAGTCAACCAATGAAAACTACAAAATTTCCTTCTTGAGTACACACCTATTAGGCAAGAACTAAATTCTATGACTCATTTCTGAATATGGTTGATGTTAAAATAAGTCGCATTAATGATAATGATAATCGAATTGGAGGTTGTATAGTCTGTTGCTCTCTTTATTCAATAAGAAAATCAGTATGCTCTGTATAATCTTGATTCTAAAATAAAAGATTTTAGACTTATTTGTTAAAATTAATAATTTATTATTTGACCTTAGCCATAGTAACGAAAACTTGATAAATTTTAAATCGTAACTGGTAAACAGAGCTCAATGGTATCCAGTCTATTCGCTAAGCTTTTCAAATGTATTAAGTCAAGAATATGTGAATACTAGTTCGATTGAATTTCTTTTGGATATAAATTAATTGGCAACATACTGGATAACCAAAGCGGTAAATATGAATACAAATAGGTTTTACATAAATTTTACATTTATTTCTAAAATGATAATTTATATTTACTAGTTTGTTTTAATATTATATTGGTTTATATTATTAACGAGTTAGTCATTGATAGAGTAGAACCGGACGCATATTTGCATCAGTCTAAGTTGTCACCTCCCCTTCCCCTCCTATCCATGTATACACAACAAGGTAAATATCAACGTAGTAGACGTTTTAATAACATCAGGAGTAGTAGAAGAGGATAATACATACAAAATATGATTCAATAAGACGGAATTAATTCATGGAAATAAAGGTATTTAAATTTTTAATTTCATAATTTAATGGGACACCAGGAGGAAATCCATCAACATATATCGCTAAATCCATCATATATACAATTTTTTAATGAAATATTTACATATACAATATGGATATTAAAGCCATAATAGACAGCATTTAGCCTGATAAGTACCAGATAGGGGTTTTTAAGACACTTAAGATTGATGAACATATCTGTTATGCAACTACATAGGGAATATGTTTTCGTGTAAATGCTAAACTAAAAGAAGCATCTACTTTTATTACAGATACAAATACATTTCATCAGGTGTTTGAAGGGAGGGATATTTTTCAGTATCATATATTTTATAATTTGACCAATACAGTGTGTAACCGGAATTTATTATTTATGCAATTGGCTGGATAGCATATAAATAGCCTTGGAGATGATGGTATAGCTGTCTGCTCATTATTCATAAGCGTCATTCTGTCGACTTTAGTCGTCGTTTCCACACTTATGGAATTGAGGCAATGTGATCATTATTAAACAGTATCTTCAGGCTATATATAATACTCTTAAGGTAAATTTTTTGTATTTTACTAAAAACAAACCTTTTCTGAACCTTAGTGTTATTCTTAATCATGTATTTTGGTTTTCTGTTAATAAATTATCCACATTTCATCTTTGTCTTATCATATTACGTAACTTCTCTCCATAATCAATGATCATTAACTTAATTTTATGATAATTTGATGAATACTTAGTATCTTAAGGGCCACATTTACAGATTTTTAATAATAACATTTCTGTTGTTGCTACTATGTTCACCGGGCAGATATGAATAGGATAAAAAGTACTTAGAAAGAACTAAAAATAAAAACCCAGGACTGAGTTGATTGGTTAATGCCGGTCGATAGCCTATGTTCCGCATAGAGTAACGGGTCTTAATTAATTGATGTTGACTTATTTATTGTCATTAACAGATATTGGCGATAAGTGTTATATAATGGAATGTACGTATTCACGATTCTACGGCTTTAAAGTTAAGTTTACCAGAAACAGAAGTCCTTGATGCAATGTAATCTTGATTTCAAGTAAAATTGTATTCACACTCATTACACAATTAGTTTACCGGATATTCAACTAAATATGCCGTCCTAGTCGAGTAATATAATTACCTTGAATAACAGTACATTGCATTGATTTTGATTTCAAGTATGCATTCAATAATTGTAAGAATTGTGACTTCGTCAGTCTGGTCAAATCGAAATTTCCCAATTTTACTATGAGATCACCAGGCTGCAGTTTTGATTTAGTTACTTGATTGAAATCATTTCTGGCTACCTGTTGATTAGGAAAAAATTTTGCACAATAAAAACATTTGGCTATAAAATGAGAACTGAATAAGTCGGATTTAGCACTATCACGACTTTAATTGTTTATATATATATATATATATATATATATATATATATATATATATATATATATATAATGTTTCCATTCGAGATCCATAACACTAAATCCACTATATTATCATTTTAATCTTGATTGTTCACTAGTATAGTTAACGATACTTCATTGACTAATTGATGTCTCTTTCATGATACCATTTCTATCTTTCTACCATGCACCTGGCAAATATTAGTCTGAGTATTTCTATCCGTACAATGAGATAAGCTCATTCAAGATTACAGCCAAGTATGTTGTTTCAAAGGTGAGGTCAGTTATCAGAAATCTCCTTACATTTATATCTGTACCAGACATGTTTATGTATCCATTGAGCATATTCCAGTGACTTCATTGCAATATGAATATTCATATATGAACAAGTAATCATTAGGGTAAAAGTAAATTTGAGTCCACTCCTGTACACCTCATGTACTCAGAGAAAAGACAGATTACTAAATAATTCGGACTGATTAACTGTATTTCTATGAAGTTTATATCTTTGTGTACTCTTTTCGATTGTGCAGTGATTCGAGAAAACAAACTTGTTTTATAGCTGAAGATCATGGTAAACATTTCTGGAAAATAAACAGATTGCTTTATTTCAACTTATTTCTTCTATACAACTTAATCTCTCATTGAGTACATAACACTTTGGTTGAATATATTATTCAAAATTTAACTAAAGATCATGCATGTAACTAAGAAATCATGAGTACTTTCATTATTATATCTGTAATTGCTATGTGGTAGTTCAAGCTGCTTTTGATTGGAATAGTGAGCAGGCTTAGAATTATTAAAATCATTATTTAATCTTCTTACTATCCTAGTCAGTTTGTAATGGCGTAAATGGATTGAGCTATGTTCTTAATTATTCAACTATTTAACGCAACAGATTGATGTCGGTTAAGTACTGCTGAGAACCAGGAATAATCAAACTCCTGTTTTGTTTTAGTAAGGGACTGCATAGCAGCGCGTATCTAGAATCACTGTAGTATATCACAAATTGAGGAAAATGGGAATCCTATTGTTGGTTGCCGGTCTTAATGTTCTTATGATTTAGTATTCGTTGAGACATCTGACAGTCATATGTTTGTTCAATAGATGTGGTCGATGGTGATCACTGCTAGAAAATCCCATCTTGAAATTGATCTCTACAAAACCACATAACCTGAACTAGTTATTTGTCAGAGAAACTGTTATAAATTTGATATTTCTTACATGTTGAAGTCGTAGGAAACACAGTGTGTAAACTAAAACGTCCTATTCGACTGATAGTAAAAATGCCAATATGACTTCGTTATAAATAACAATAATATATATACATTTTATAATACAGTGCTGTATGGTGTAGGAGTTAGCTGGGAAAAAGATAGGAGCGGCCATGCCAAAGCATAATATTAGTCCATGAAGTCACTGATAATTGAATTGAGCCATGTTGATAGTCCCAGACTACTTGATTATAATCAGAGTGGTAATCGTCTTTTACCGATGTTGTTACTTTCTTCATTACTCCAGAATTTAGTCTAACAGTTTTATCTTCTCATGCTAATTGAGGCATGGCAATTAGAACTGTTGTACGCATTTACTAGGTTTTATGTTAATGACTGACTTACTGACGGACAACAAAATACTTCTAATTTGTACAAAATTCATCTTAATTTGCATAATGATTAATCACTTACTTACCTGATTTACTAAACATCCATAATTTGTATAAAAATACGTGAATCCATAATCGTTGTCTTTTTTAATTAAATTTACAGTTCGTAGAGAATTAAGACAATTTGTGCAGAACTTTTTCACATAACAATAATGAAATCAACAACAACAATGTTGAGAGAATGAATGAATAAACACATGACAAAGTAGAACAAGTAATGATAATAATAATAATGGCAATAGTGTAATCTTACAATTACGTTTTGTGCACCACTATTTAATTTAAAGTGTGTATCTTTTGTTTCTGGAAATATCATAAATCAAATCATCACTAAGTATGAGTAGTGAAATTGCAAAAATGTCTATCTACCAGTAATCAGCTGATAACCATATAACTCGAATGTATTCGAATCTTCTCGTTGATTTGTCGTGGAGTGAAATTGACCAATCTTTGATGCTTTATGCTCATCCTAAATGGATTGTCTCAATAAAGCGTTTATTCACAAGTATTGTTTTAGTCGGATCGTGGCAGGCAAGCGAAATCCAGGATGCGCGTTTTGTCCTATTTGGGACACGTCGGCTGGATGTACCTGCATCCCACTGTTGATATTCACACTGGGACTCGAACTAAGTTCGTTTTGTGCCAAACGCCACCGCATTCACCAGTAGGCTACTGAGTCCAGATAGCCATACATGGGTAACGGGTATGTATATTTAATTCGAATGTACTTGAATCTTTCCGTTGTTCTGTCAAGGCTCACATTACAGTGACGTAATTAATGATTAGTTAAATATGGACTTGAAATATCCAAAACTTAAACTTATAAAAATCTGACTAACACTAAACTAAGTAGAAAATTCATCTAAAAATTAAGAACAGTTCCCATTTTAATTGACTTAACTAAAAATGGCTCAGTTAATCAGTGAATAGCTAAATGTATTGGCATGTACACTTACCAGTGTTAATTATTTTAATATTTAGGCATATAGACACTTTGTTAAAATGAATGGAGTGCAGTCAGTTCAAATAATCTAACAATAAGATCCTAGAGTTCATTTTATGATTACAACAAACCTATCTAATTGCATATCTACTACAGTTAGTTTGTTAGCTTGATTATTCAATATATAACAGAACTACAATTGATAACTTTAAACATACTATTTAAATTCAATATGGTTTAGGTATTGTTGATCTTTATTCGGATATTTTAAAGAAAACATTAATTTGTAATTTCTATTCAATTAAATTTCTTTCAAATCATCTCAAACAACCTAAAGCATGCTTAATGACTTCTTTAACGTCGTCAACGAAATCTGAAATAGTAGACGTTAGGTAAACTTGATAAACTTTCATTTCATCGATTGATAAATGACTTACAAAATCTACATCTAAAATCCATGTATGTTTTAAATGAATGCTAATCTTTGGAGAGGAGGGGGGGTGGAAGGCCCCGGCATTGAATATATAATGATGAATTTATGAACAGTTATCGCTCTCCCATGTCATAAAGTCAAACAGTCAATCTCATAATCATCGGAAGTCTAGCAAATTTCCCTTTGTTATACTAAACAGTGATCATAACTGACAATTAAAACGACTATTTTAGTCGCTAAGTTTTAGTCTGTTTTTTTTTATTCATCATAATATTACGGAAAGATTTACTAAAAGAATCAAGATTGTAATAAAAAATCATTGAACCTATTAAACAAGCTAATACATCGTTTTACCAGAAGTATTATATGAATCAAAGCTACAATTGAAGATGTTATCAATTTTCATTTTTACAATAGGTATGTAAAAGATACTCAATAAGCATAACTATGAATTTTTCACTAGAACTAAATCCCATCTGTACTAATTTTTTTTAACTTATGGCTCATTCAACAGAAGTATGTATCATATAGACATATAAGAACAATTAGCAACTATTATTATTGATATTATTTGGAGGAAAAGTAATAAAATGTTCACAGATAATGTTACAGTGGGAGATTCAAAAAGAATAACCAACTTTCGGAAATGCCTTTTAGAAGACTTTCATTTGTTTTGAAGACTTGCAAATAGTTTATTTTGTTTCTATTGTTGACCCATGAATTGTTGGCATATTATTTTCTACTCGAAAACTATAACTAATTAATTATGTATCTGTTCCATTAGTTCTTGGTCATTATTGTTCTTCTTTTGTATAAATGTTTTTCTTCGCATTAATTCACTGTGTGATCAGATTTTATGTGTATAATAAACTCATGAGTGAAATATAAATTGACTGGTTGTTTCCTGGCTCATTTATTAGGTGCTCTTTGATTCGGGTTGGGGACTATGAATTACGGGGCAGATGCGCGGGCATTGATTAACGGCCATGGTATCCGGCAGTCTTGATATTAGTTCCTGTCAAGGTTCCTGACTCAGCATATCTTGATCTGTCGCAGTTCAAATTATATCAAATGAATAGTCCTATATTATTTACTTTGCATTATTTCATCGACATGAAGTAGGGGAATGTTCATCTTCATTATCTACTTCACAATGGTTAACAATATCAGTGTTATTATACAATACATGTGCGACATGTAGTCATCAAGATGATATTTGTTACGAAATATACACAGTACTAAATAATACTTAGTGCTTCAATATCTAGTTAGTAATATATATTCAACGTTTACGAAAAGGTGCAAATTGTTAATGACTTTATTGTTCGTTAGTAAAATGTCTGTGTGTGTATGATAACGACTAGGTTTAAATTACAGGGTTTTAAGTGGTTATTTTATAGCAAACACTGAGTAGTGTAAACAATTATAAAGTGATAGAAAAAATTTACAACTGTCAAGTTCCCTATGATGGATGTGATTTCATTTCGGTAACAAAAGTTGCAAATCGTTTGCTTGTATATACATATATACCATACAAGCAGGGAACAAAAGAATACACTTCGGCAAGGAAATTACTGTACTATACAGTACATAATGACAAATTGACACTAACTCAATTTAGTAATTTTCCAACATATACCCTGAGGTGTCATCAAAACACCATCCTTTATATCTAAGTATTATTCATTACTTTGAATTGGATTGTGACTAACAAGCGAAATCCAGGACCGACGTTTCATCCTATTTGGGACTCATCAGGTGGATGTAGCTGCATCCTAATGTTGATGTTCACAGTGGGATTTGAACTCAGTCCGTTTTGGGCCAAACGCCACCGCATTCGCCACTAGGCTACTGAATATAGACAATCATACTTGTACAATGGGCTTATAGGTATTAGGATGTATCTTACCGTTGATTTGTTATGGACTGAAAGTGATTAGTCTCTGTTGCCATACGTACATCCTGAGCGGATTGCCTCGATATGGCGGTTGTTCACAAGAAATGTTTTTATGTTGGGTTCATTGTTGACCAGATTAGAATTATATAATGTAATGAATACTCAATTATGAATTGCTTTCTGTATATGGTAAGATGTAGTTCATAGTTTATGGTGAATTATGCTGCTTCTCAATGATATAACTGACCATTTATTAAAATGTAAGTCAATGTTATTAACAACACTTATACTACTTATTAATAACAAGTAACTAAAATAAGTTAACAATAATTTCGTTCGAAGCTATTTACCGGAGAACATTCACACATTGGTGCAATTTAAATTTAGATAAAATCGTCACCTGCTGACTTCACCTGGTAACACTTGATTAAAACTGAAACATCCACTGAAGAAATAAAAATCAACTTGAGGTTGTTTTATGAAAATAGGTATTCAGTTTAATTATTTGGAATAGTCACAGATTATCACAGTTGTGTGTCATCGAATACCAAGAAGTACTGAACAGCTGTTTCGTTCTAGTAGGTGCATTATCAGTAGTCTGTACCTTTGGTTCTTCCAGACAACCTAACTCACAACATCCATGTCACTTGATGGACCGTTAACCATATGCACCACTGAATCGATAGGAGTTCAATGGTAAAATCCTCACATCAAAAAATTTGCGAGATAACTCGATGATTATCTATTGTCACTAGTGTTAACTCCATCAATTCAGATATGTCTGAACCAATCACGACTTTCCACTGGAATTCCAGGGACATACTTAAGCTAGACACTAGTAAGCTTGCATTTTTTTGTTGAATTGAAAGGCTTTCTCAAAGACAGCTATTAAGTCTAGTGGTTTGTCATGACTGATGGCTTTCAGATATATCAAAGTGAAACAGTTATCACCAGTGGCATTATCCTGAAAGCTGTAGGTTTGACCCCTTGGCGGAAAGAGGGCATGAATTACTGAATAGTCTCATACTAGGATGAAACAGGTGTTCAGTGCTTTCTGCTTTTTAGTGGTACCAATGTAACACGAATCTGTGGTAAACACAGAATGCTTAAAATGAACTTCTGAATAAAGGAGGTAATTATTTTTTCGGAACTAATCTATGTGAAATTAATAAAAACCTGGGCACTTAATACAGAGTTTTCATTTTTTACTAGACTAGTGTCCCAATATTATTTTAACAATATTTATTAGTATGCATAATTTTTCTTGATAGCTGTCATCATTTAATCGTTTTCCAAAATTTTAACGTAATTTAGTCCATCTCATAATCATCTAGTGATTGTTTGATTAACAACTTACATTATTTAAATAATACACTTACGTGTTTTATGTAAGGTTTTGTAAATTTTGATCCGATCTGATAATCAAGATCCGAATATGTTTTATTGGGTGACATTTCCGATGAACTGTTAACTGATGAACACAAACTTGATGATCTAGGTTCATATAAATGTTTGGTATAATTCACTTCTTCAGCTACAGAATAATTTGCAGGAATCCCTAATCCTCGAAGTAATGTAACTTGAATAGCACCTCCTACCGGAATTTTGGATAGCAACTGTACAGCATATTCTGGAGTACAACCAGCTAAACGATAACCGCCGGCAGCAAGTAATACATCACCCGGTCGTATAGAATGATTTTTTGCACGTGTTTGAACAAAATCAGTATCATAAGTGATAATATCATCACTCACACATCGTATCTGCAATAAACGTTGAAAGAAACCATCTTGTTTGTCTTGTGAATTAGGAGAAATGTTAATATCGAATATACCATTTGGAATGAATGCTATTACTCCACTCAAAGTTAGTCCAAAACCAGAAGGTCTTTTAATTAAACAAATATCAATTAGTTTTACATTGGATGATGATATCACCTGTTAACAATCAAATTGGTAAGTACATATTTAATCACATTAAATAAAATATTAAGTTACATAAACATCCAATTATAATATAAACAGAGTTAGGTAACTTTGTGCGTGTGGGTATTACGTTTTATTACTTGAATTCATTACATATAGATGTTGATAGGGCACCAATGAAAACCAGGAAGCACTGAACAATTGTTTTGTACTCAGGACTTCACGCTGGAAGACGCCTAACCCACTACACCACTGAGCTGACATCCGATGGGAGAATTCTCTCTTCCACCATTTTGTGATGTAGTGTGGTTATCATCCATTGTAATCGGCGTTAGCCTTCTTGTGACCGGTAAAGGTCGGGCTTATCAGGAGTGAGATAGTTATTACCGATGCTAATGGATGATCGTCGTGCTACATCACAAATTGATGAAAACTGAAAATCTTTCCTTGAATACCGATCTAGCGGTGCAGAATGTTAGGTCTCTACCAACGTAAAGCCCGTACGGCGGGATCTAGAGTGCATATTGGTGAGGGGTTTTATTCTGGGATGAAACAGTCATCCAGTGCTCACTGGTTTACAGTGGTACCCAACTAACATCAATCTGTGACTAATGCAATCAATAAACGAAACACTAGAAAATGAAGATTTCACATCCTTTATGATAATAAAATGTGACACAGAAGGTAGTGAACTATTTTTATCACTATCTATGAAGTTACACATCATGTTTTCAAATATAATCCAAATAATGTTTTTCAATAGTTACATATATTTCACCATTCTAATAAGGTCAAAAATACTTATTACTAATAGCCTCAATTACTAAATAAGTGAGAGTGGGTGAATGTTTCTGTGTTTACCACATGTTAGACAATAAATTATCAAAGCAAGGTTACATGCAAACAATTTATTTTAGAGTGACATGGATAATTGGTAACTTATTTGTAAGTAATTGTCTTGCTTTCGTCTATTAGTGTTTTCAATGTATATAATTGTTACAATTAAGGAGGTTGTTGTGGAGATAGTTAATTTGTCAATGCTAATATCACGAATTGATCCGAATCAGACAACCATATATATATATATATATATATATATATATATATATATATATATATATATATATACACTAAAATATCATACTTTTTTATCCTGCGGTATTCGTCGAGTTCATTATGAATTCCAAGTGCAACTTAATGTTTTCAAAAAACAGTTGCTTCATGTACTACTTAATTAATTTGATAGTCAAATGTCCTATCTAAGATGTAAGTAGGAAAATACTTTCAACCGTTTATTGAAGGTAAAATAAACATTACAGTGTTATTAATGCAGACAGATGTATATTACTGTTAGTATTAACTAGTTTATTCTTGTACTTTGTTGTTTACTATCTACTCAAAATTAAACAATTCATATTAGTAGAAATTTAAGAATTTGTTTAAATTCATGCTATCAAATAGCATTTAGTACATGCGTTTAGTACTGTTTGGTACTTATTAGCTGAATGTATTTGTATCCTTGTTTTGATGACAATGATACGAGAACTCTAACTGAGTTTATTTACCTTAGACATCATCACGTTATCTACTGAACTATTAAGTCAAACCAGCAACACATCTATAACAGGTCTGTTTTAATTTATAAACGTTTATGTCCTTTCGTTACCAACTACAACATAACTTCGTTAAAATGCATGACTTGACGCAATCCGACCAGGAACACATACTTCAACAGAAACTCTTCAATTAAAGTTTTCAGCATAAATGATAGACTGATACAATATCCATACAAATTAAATTTCAAAGTTCTTAAATCAAGTGCAATCAGTATAGGAGAATAGCTGTTAGGTAAGTTTTATGCTTTAAGTATTTCCGGAATATACTGATATTTGTACAAACATTCTGAATCCATAAGTTAAACAAATGTACTTTCATACTTACAGATTTTAAGTGACAAGTTTTTAGCTTTTAGTTGTAAATACCTTTAACTTGGTGTTTAATTTCCGTAGAATGAATAAGAAACCACTAAAAGTTACGATTCTAGCATTTCATGCTACAGTCATTTTTACAATGGAGCTTAATTTATTTAAATATTTTCCTTAAAGTCAATGGCAGCACATTATATACACTTATCTCTAAGCAAAAATAACATGATTCTACAAAGGAATTTCATTTACTGAATGACAATAATTAGAAATTCTTGTAAACCACAAAATAAGAGATGCTCACTTTAAACTAAATGAGAAAGTTGTCTATGCACATTCTGATTAAGGTTGGATTTCGAGCTACGATAGTGAGGTTTAACTTCAGGACAACATAACTAACTTATATTTTTACAAATTAAAATATCTCATGATGTACTTCAAACCTACCTTATTTTGTTACATCATAGAACGTTTTCATTTTTTCTGTACTTGCTTCAAAAGTTAAACACTTACTACATGCAAAAGATTATCTATCTGAGAGTATATTTTCAATAATAAATTGTGTGTTCACTAGTTAACAACTACCTGATAAAATCAAATTTGTAGTACAACGTTGTCATAGGTGTATCTTTGAAACAAAACTAGTATGACTGTATTGAGTGATGGTTGTAGTAAGGTAGTTAAGTAAGAATTATACATTTATTCGTTAAAAGCCTAACATTTCAGTTTTAATAACTGGAGAATTTTTCTTTTTAAATCAGTTTTTAAAATGATTCGTCCTATTAGAATAAGTTGTGTATGATTTACACAGTTATAAAATAAAAAATGATTTTTTACTGGTATCATTTGTCAGTCTCTGCTAAATGATACACACAAATATTGTCAGTCAGTAGTAACAAATGAAACTTACTAACAATTCACAATCAAATTTATGCAGTATCGCCAACAGTCAATACAATTTTCTAAGATACCTAATGAATGTCAGTAGTCAACAAGAATTGATCGAATTTAAGTAATAAGGTTACTATAACTAACTAAATTTCAGTATTGCTGAACTTTGATTAGAACTTTGAACAGATTCAAGTCAATAATTTATCGTAATGAAAGGAATGTCTCAACGTTAGTTTTATTCTATTGACTATCGACATATGAAGTATCTAATTGACAATTACAAATTACATAATTTTTCTATTAGTGGATAGCTTTACGTCTACAATTTCAGTGGTGCATTGATTCCATGTTCTATGCATTTCTTGAAAATATTTACTGTAAGAACTTTTTGATACTATACTAAGTTGTAAACCGAAGGTATTTAAATATTCTTACACTTTAAGTTGACAAAAGTATGATAATGACTATCGTTTGTCAGAAAATTATTCGATTCTTATTGTCAGTTTGTTTGCTGTATTTTGTAGGTGGTATTCTTCAACGAATCTTATCTAAATAGACTTATTTCATGCGATATAAAGAATGAATACACCTCCAGTACTAAGACTGATTCAGAGTAATGTCACCTAGAGTCTCCAACCATTGGTTCTGAAGTTCACGTTGACCCCAACCTAATAGTTTATATCAGTGTCAGAGACGAATCTTAGGCTGTTATTGATGTACTATAGTTCTGATTTAGGTGTGTCAATAATTCTTTTTACTTATTCACTTAGCGTACACATTATCAGTAAATTAGAGTTTATGTTTCATACAGGCAAATTAAAGTATCTGAACTTCCAATACTACTAAAAATAATTGTGATAATAATGATTTAATCCAAAATTACTACACAAGTGAATAACTAATCACTTACTGGATTCCAAGCACCATATCTAGGTGAATAAGCATTCCGGCATTGTTGTAACTTTCCATGAATTGGTGATGTTATTGTTGATAATAATGATGGTGAATTATTTGCGGATCTTGTCATGTTACCTAATTTTGAGGAATATTTTCGAAATCGATGAAAAAATTGATAGTTTTTCAATTTAAATAATGAATTTTCATCTAGTGATCGATAACTATTCTTTGAACTATTCGTTGATGATAGTGAACTGTTTTGAGTCTGCTCTGAGGAACACTTTGAAGCTTCAGTATAATCCATGGAGTCTAAAAAGCAAATATGTTTATACATCTGTTTTGAGAACATCGTTAACATTAGGCTTTACCATTGAAAACTTAGAAAATTATGAAATATCTATCTCACTTCTTGAACTATTGTATTTTGAAGGAATATTTCAATTTAATACTTTTTCCTAAAATCTATGAAATTTCGTTACTATTAGATCTCTAAGTTAGGTTTCTTAACTGAACAGTTAGACATCTTAAATTGCATAGTATAGGATTGACTGAATTGTAAGAATTAGTTTAATGTAAAAAGAATTATCATTATTAATTTAATATAAAAAATTGGTCTGAGTCAGATAAGCATTGACAAATCATTGGATTACTGAGCTAGCTCTCAACGGTTGATATTTCTAAATTTGTCCGATTCGCGATATATTTGCCTTATGGTTGAACCCGAGAAGCCTGAAAGTTCTGGAATCAATCCATGATGGGGTCATGGATATGCGCTACTAAAAAATTACATATAAGGATGAAACTGTTCTCTACTGATTACTGGTTATCAATGGTTGTCTAAGTCGGACCGATTTGTGATATCAAACTAATATTCAACGGTTTTCACAACACCTAATTACAACGCCAACTGGAGAACTACTGATAATTGGGATGAATTAAATATTAGTTTGGTTTTAATATAAAACTCTCTAGCAGTAGGCACAAATGACGACATTGGAGATTTTTCTGATTAGTACTGAATGAGAACTCTTTCGATAATATGATCCATACCGAATATTTCATAATAACGCAACTAACTATCGTTAATAAATTCATACTTGATTTAAGATGAGAAGGCATATACTTGTTTGTGAGCTTCTATTCTTCAGAGTAGACGATTAACATTGACTGAATAATGCATGAATTAATGTTACATATGATGTATTTATCATAAAATAAACAAAACAACAACGAAATTTGAAATTTTGTGTAGACATATAGATTAATGAATTCAAAATCAGTATTATTGGAGACCTGAGTGCCTCAGTATCATTTCTTGGTGGAGTTAAGTATCTACACTACTGGAAAATCACAATTAAAATAAAACAGCTACTCAGTCTTCCACTGCTTTCGATAGCTCTCTATATGAAATCAGTATGAGATGAAAACTACCACCACATTGTTTCTTCACTGTAATTATACATAGCACATCTAAGTGTTTGATATGTATTTGAGTGTAGAAAGCAATATGGACCGTTCTAATTTACATCAGCGGTTGTTTAGTTAACGAAATAATAGTTTATTAAATCTTAACAAATGATAGTGAGTTATCATTAATCACAATAGCTGACGTTTATCTTATCAAAAAATTGCTGATTTTAAAAGTATTAATAATTTAGCTAAGTGACTTGTAGAAACTAACTGAATTAGAATATATTTCTTGTTACAGACTGATGTCAGTTTGATAGCTACTGAGTATTAGAGAGGATATGAGAAATGTTTTGTCGTCCTCTGGTAATTATATTATTTTAATCTAACAGAGTAAATTTGGCACGACAATGAAACTTCAAAATATTCGTCAACGCTGTGCATAGGATACATAGGATAATAATTCAGGATTCTTAGGTTTCTCACCAAGGACAAATACTTAATATCACTGAGTAGTAAACTTTAGTTAATATCCGTTAATTTGCCTTTGTTGCTGAAGTTCAATAATATCATTTATGTCATCACATGAATGTCAAGCTGTATCCTGTATTAAAATCAACTGATTTGCAGTTTTACATCATCAAGTAACTTCGATTAGACATCTGCCTGAAACGAAGAACTGAACATTTGTTTCTTTCTAGTATAGTTTCATGCATCGAAAGGATTAAATTGACATTACAACTGATAAATGAAATCCAGAATAAATGTCTTATTCTATTCAATACTCATCAACTGAATCTACCAGCATCGTAGTGTTGATATTTATTCTGGAACTTGAACTCAGAGGGTGATTAGTTTCAGTCGATTACAACACCAATGAAAAATATAAATCATTCAATAATTAGTAAATGTAAAACACACATGTAAATGTTTACTTAACATTCCATTTATATTTTACATAGTAAATAATGTTTTAGACTATATTCTATTTTGTCAATTTATTTGTCTTAAACTGGCTATAAATCTGTTAGAAAAATTACATAATCACCCTGGTTCTGTTAATATTATATAGGAGTGTTTCAGTTTAATTTAATTCTGTTCAGAATTAAAAACCAAGAAGCTCTTACAAAGTAGAAACAAAGTCATTCAAATTTTGAAGTGTCATGTTAATGTTTAGTTACTGGGATAAATTTTTTGATTTCAGTCGTTTGGTAAAATAGTATGAATGGGGTCTTTTTACTACTATCTACAATATACTTTCAAGCTATATAAGCACGTAATGTACGACGTGTATTTCTGAATCATCCCCTTACAACCGGAATGAAGCACTAGTTGCTTAGGGTTACCTAAGTTTTTGTGATCAGTAATAATAACAAATGTAGTGATATAAAATGAGTTCATTTCTGCATGTAGCCTATGATCAATTAAATGAAGAAATGATGGTAACTTATTGATTAGAAGATAAAGGGTACAAATAAATTTACATAAACGTCAATATATTCGAAATAAGTCGATTTTTTTTGTTTCTGTTAGATCCAAATCTGTTTTAAAGTATAATTGACATGGTACCTAGTTACAGTTAATGCGAATTAGAGACATTATCAATGAAAAATATTACAGATAATACATCATTTAGATTATCATCCTGAGACATGTCACAGAATTTGACTTGAACTTCTTTTACAATCCTTAACACTGATATATAATGCATACAAGTCATTTACTGAACCTAAGCATTGTATTGCAAGTAATTAACAGACTGTATTACAACAGACAGTCACGTTATGCAGAAGTGTAGCGACGAAAATGTTTCGTCAACAGTTGCTTTAGGTAACCACATGTGATTACATCTTTAATAAACACAAAAAAAAATGAATAATCCTTTGAAGTAACTAAATGAATGTAAACAAGAATAGAAAACATTGAACTGACTGAAGACAAACATTCTCAATTAAGAAAAATTTCCTATTCAGAGACCATATAATCTTTAAAGAACAAAAATGCAGATTAAATTAGTTACACTTTTAGTAAGTCTAACGTCAGTTCAGGAAGAAAGCAAAGTTATGGAGATCATGAAATATTTATATACTATATAGATAATTAATCTATATAAAATTGAATGAAGAAATCCCTTAGGTATCATAAGACTGACAACTTCAGTTTTTCCTTAAGATTGATAATATGTTTGTACATATTGGGAATAAGCTTCTTCTCATCGCAGACAAACCTCAGGTTGAAATATAACACAAAATGTGATTATTACTAATAATATAGTGGATTAGTTAAAATTATTCAAGTTATGTAGTCTAGATTTTATTATACACTGTTACAGAATCAGTTGAAGTGATATTTATAATCAAGAGTAATCAGTAAGCAATTCTGTTAAGTTCTACACACTTAAAAAGTTATTTTATAATTATACACATCATGTTATGCATTGCTATCGTTCCTTGATACATGCATTTAACTAATACAACCATAGCAATATCTGCTAATTAGAATGAATTAATTGTCGTTTGTCATATTATTTTCATTTGCATTCAAATTAATAACTTTATTCAGTTATCAAAGCATTCGGATTCAGAAATGTAGTTTAAACCGTCTAATTACTGCAGCTAAAATGAATTTGAGTGATATAGATCTACACTGCCTATTTATAACTTAAGGTGAATTCTCTTCAGAACGATTTATCTTCTCTATCTATCATATAGTTCTCGACCAAACTAATCATACCAACTTGACCTTAAGAAAAACAGTCCTCAGGAATATGATCAATAAAATGTCATTCTATTCTCCTCCCGCCATAATTGTACATGCCTTTACACTTATAATTAAATTGAAATTGGCGCAAATATCTTTAGTTTCTACAATATTTTTAAATTTTGATCATTTTATGCAATAAAATTCTTAAGAACATTATACAACACTCAAATTAAACAAATAAGCAATTGAAGAACATTCTAAATTTTTATTTACTAACTTCATTTACCTTATATTTAATTTACAATAACTAACTTTGCCTATTTACATGTAGATAAAGAGTAAATGACACAATACAAAGAATTCATCTTATTCAGCTACAGTTAAACACGATCTCTAATTGCCGATTCATAGGTAATGAAAATGTCCTTCAACCATAGTTACAATGTTAACGAATACACATAGTGATATATTGAAAGCTGGTTCCGTAGTCTATGAGGCGTTCTCCACGAAACCTTAAGATCCTGGGCTGGGCCCTGGTGGGGCTGTAAATATGTGTCACTGAAGAGTCTCATACTGAGATGAAAAAGATGTCCCATGCTCACTGGTTGTCAATGTTTTCCTAATTGGGACCAATTAATGATATCAAATTTAAATTCATTCATCTCTATAACACCGAACTACAATGAATTACAACAATTGAGGAATTATGAAGTTATGTGATGGTCTCTATATAAATAAGGAATCTCTTATGTGGATGTAATGGCCGGATTATTTTTGTGGCTGACTAAGCACGTAACATAACTTACAGCTAGTCCTAGGCTTGCCCCATTCTTCTATTAAGACAAGAACTAGATTAGTCACACGTATACGTATGATAATCACAAAACCATAACAAACAATCTCTCTGAAAATGCTTTAGATCATGTCAAGTTTTTTAAACTTTAAAAAAAATGTTAAATTGCAGCGATTTTATGGTTTGGATTTATTAAAGATTGATCTAGATTGAATATCACTGAAAGCAATAGAGTACTGGAAAGTTGTTTCATCCTAGCGTCGGACTCTTCATCAGTGATTAATGAAGTGATTTACATTTAAACAAGTGTGAAATAGCTTCAAAGCAGATTTATGTATACATTAAGAAACATAGATCATTAAGAAACGTATAAAATAATTTGTTTCTCTTACAAGCAGTACCACATAATATCGATAACTCAGTCATCATAAACGGTTCATAGTATCATTTTAATACTAAATTGAGGTAATCAGTGATATATTCACATACATTTGATTTCATTTTATAAAGATACTTTTCTAAGATAAAATATTAGGGTGAACATTTTACTGCAGGATCATACTTCCAGTTGTCCAAATGTATCGTTGAATTATTGATAAAATCGTTCGGTTATAAACTACATTCATTATGTTCACCATTTAGATTGTGGAGAATCATAATGTATGATAACAGAAAACCACGTATCTTACCTACTAAAAGAACTGCTAATGCTGAATTATTGTTACCTAGGTTCTTAAACGTATATACCTTTATAGCACCTGATTTGCCGTATGGCACTTTTACTTCACGCACTTATACCCGTAATCGGATGCACGTAAAATAACAAGTCGATAAGCTAAATACAAGACACTATTTAGAACCAGTTTAATTCAGCAAATCAAACAAGATCAAACTAACCAACAGAAAGAAAGGAAGTTCAATCATACATTAGGCATGGACACACACAAAAATGTACAATTTAAAAGCTGATATATTCACTAGATAAACTCGGCCTCCACAAGATAATATATTGAATAAATTGAAGATAAATGGTTTGTACGTATAACTACATATTTCACTTGAATGTATCACAATTAAAATTATACGTCATACTGAATTATTTTAATCATAAGAACTTTACATCATTTTTTAGTATGATTCCTGTATTACAAAGTCATAATATAGAATATATAAATTCATAGAATTAACATGGAATAAGGCAGAAACTTAACAGTCTTCGACGTTTGTGATTGTATTCAGTTCTGTACGTGACAGTGAATTCAACTTAAAATATACAACTAACTACAATGTTTTCTTATTGAATTATATTTATGCTTTAGTATTAATAGATATAATTATGTATATAATTTAATTTAAAATAAAAATTCTTCATATCAACTTAATTAAGAGAGATTAATGTAACTGATCATATTTAAAGTGTAGTAAATAGTTATTACAGTTCAAAGTTAGATTTAAATATTTGACAATTTTAATAAAAAATGTTAACGACTAATGATCATTGAACAATTTCAACGAAAGAAACCTACACAATGAATAAAATCAATATTCAATCACACAGATTTTCCTACATCAAACTGTTGAAGGTATAGTACTGAAATGCTGACTTCACAATGTGTCAGATAAAATTACTATTATACTAAGAACTGTATTTTAAGTTGATAGTTTCCTTAAGATAAAAACAGGGGATATATTTCAAAATTTATGAAATAAACTATCTATCATTCTCTAAACGTTGTTTTTGTTTTTTTTTACTCAAAATCTGATATTCACTTTGTTATCATGTAAACTCCGATTCAAATATTCAAGAACAAGAAAGATACAGAGAAGAAATATCTCTTTAATTTAGTTTTTCATCAGACTAATACACTAATATTTCATATAGTTTTCAATAGAGAACAGAGTAATACACAATACGTAATAGAGTTATGCAATCATAAATTTAATATCATGAATCACTCTGAATTAACTAACCATCGACTACCAGAAGGCACTGGACAGCTATTTTCTTGTAGTGTGGGACCCTTAGGAAGTCAGTATCCACGGCCACGTGGGGATTCGAACCTAGGACCTTCTGGCTCTGTAGTCACTAGTTGTCTAATTCAGACCAATTCGTGATATCCTATTAATATTTAACAATCTTCCCAATAACCAATGATACTATTTTAAATGTTGAATAATTAGATCGTAAGTTCATGAAGGAAATATTGTTTTCAAAGAAATTGAGATAACGTAATTAGGTTTAGCTGATTACATAATACATAGTGGGAAAAATTGTACAAAATTTTGTTAACAAGCCAAATAACAAAAATAATTACATAGAATTGATAAATCGAAGACTTAAATTAGCCAGTTATGAGGAATACAAATTCTAAGAATGATAATGTTATGAGTAAAACTCATAGAGTGATGCAAAACATAAGAGGAGGGTCAAAGTAAGGAAACCGGCTGTCCTATAACATCTACTACAAATAAAAATAGACTGCTATGATTCTCTGCATCTGTGTGAATTCACGAATTGATTTGCTCTTGTTGGAATAGTAACGTTCTAACATATGGTCCCGACAAGTTTATGATTGCATTATTGAGCACTACCTTGGTTGACGAAAAGATAAACAAGAACAGTTAAAAGCTCAATTCTTCAACACTTAATATACATTTGGCACGATGTGGATTTAAACACAGCCTTCACAATGATTCCTCGTATTTCCTGCAATATGCTGTTTGGTTGGTGAACTCGTCTACTACACACAGTTGAAGTTATTGGTATGTATCTTTACAAGCCGGATCTATGTTTACAAAGGAAATTTTTACAAACACTTTCCTTACTTTGATCATCCTCATATGTTTTACATCTCCCCGTCGATTTTGTTCATAATATTATTATTCTTATGATTTTTATCCTTAAATAATTTATTAATTTCAATTTTCTTATCCTTAATCTTACGTAATTATTGATGTTAATTAACTTGATAACTTAATGCTTTACTAGAAGAATGAAAACAAGCTATTTCTGTCGTAAATATTCCTATTTTTATTACTTTTTATCAATTGTAAAGTTGACGATAACTAGTATGACTGTTAATGTCTTACACATTATCTTTGCTGTTCCTGAATGGTTACGGTAACTTTTAGGAGAAGAATATATCAAAATCACTTTATTAAGCATTGTTATTTGATTGAATTCGCCATAGATTGATGTTAGTAGGGTACTATAGCAACTAAAAGGCACTGTACACCTGATTCATCCTAGTATGGGACTCTTTAGTAGTACGCATTCTAGATCCGGCTCTAGGGGCTTCAGGTTGGCAGACATCAAACACTCTGCACCATTGGGCTGGCACTCAAAGGAAGATTTTATATTCTCATCCATTTGTGATATAGCGCGACGATAACCAACTATCATCGGTGATATATGTCTTACTCCTGATAAATTCAATGTTGAGCGAAACATCTGACCAGTGCTCCTTGGTTTTCATAGGTACCCTGCCAACATCAATCTTTATTAAATTCAGTCAACCGTAACTCAATACCAATTTCCACAAACTACCTCAGTTCATTTAATTTCAATTAACTTTAAAGGTATTTAAGTTAAATGCATCATAAGTAATGCTTGATGTTAAACTAGCTCAGTAGGAATGATTCCATTTAAAATGTAGAATCCAAGTCATCAGTTTTCCGTATAAAAATATTATTTTAGCAAGTAACGCTTACCTTTTGCTTTATTCAAAGCGTATTTAGAAGTTCTTTTATATTTTCTAAAAATGTTACAGCAAAAAAAATAGTTTTCACTAACTTTATACTAGGAGCTACATATGTTTAAACAATAGGTTGTATAAGGCAAGTGTATATGAACTTATGATTACCTAATATAAAACAATGGAATTTGCTTCAATTATGACCTGTGCATTCACTTAATCTCTGATTAGTAGAGCTAAATATTAGTATGAGAAGTAATAAAAACACAATAAGATGAGCTATATGCAACATAGGACGATAATATGTATAAATTATGAAATGGGTGTATTATTATGTTAAGGTTATTAATATGACAATCATAATGATATGATATGAAGTTGGAAACTAAAATAAAAAAAAACTGGGAGTGTAATCCAATCTGAAAGTTGGTTGTAAGTAAGTGTTTATATTACAAAGCATGGGATGACCTGACTGGTAAATACTTTCATCAGAAGGATAGCAAATCAAAAAACTTCCCAGCTGATTCATGTACACGAAATGCAAACATGTTTGGCATTCAATCGTCTAGTTCTAAGTAAGTACCTTCAAATAACTAACAAATTGTTACTAGAAAAGTTTTTGAATATGTTAAATAAACTGTAATTAAGAAACTGTTTAGTCACAATTTATGCTGATAATTTTACTGTATCTCAATTATACTTTCACTTATTTATCCAAACGTACATATAAGAGTAGTAGTAATGAAGAATTATTGAAAGAATATCACTAAGGAATACTGAAACTTCATCTTTGCTTAACTACATGACTATCGTTTAACATGTTTGAGTACACTTTTTATAATAATTACGCTTGTAGAGTAACTATGAACCTAGTTGGTAATATACTCTATGATAACATTTAATCAACAAAGTTTACATCATTTTAGCCAATCGGTGAGCCTTCTATACAAATAATGTTTACGTAAACTTGTTCAACATTCTGATTTAACATATTTTGTATTTAAAGCATTAAGATCCTATTCAATAAAAATTACACTCTATTAAGTGGTTTATAGATAATCTTTTTCATAAGTAAAATGAAACAGATGGATTACATAATTAGTCATACTAAGTGATAGATGTAAATTGATAATAGTAATGATAAGCAGATTAACAACAAACCAAAACAACAACATGAATACGTATTTCAATCTAAGGTGAATATATTAGCATTTATTATTTGGATGTCAATGAAAATGATCTTAAGACAATAACCACTTTAATAAGCATAACATGGATCTACTAATTGAAATCTTAGTCTAAACTAGTTGACAGGTAAATGACATCTTACTGTTTATTTAAACATAATGATGGCACATTTAAATGTATTTAAACGTGGTTATTTTCAAGTTCTATCAAGTTGTATAAAATAACATAATGGATCACATATCTTAGTATTTGAATAAAACTTAAGTTTTATTATACACTTGACAATGGATATAAGAAATATTGAATCATTTACAGATAGTTTAATGCTTTAAGATGTGCTTTCATAGTTACACAAAGAATTCCACTCATATGGACAGAATTCCTTACTCAGTTGCTTACAGTTTTACGTCACTAACTATTGATTCTACAAATCAACTACCTTAGAAACATTATGATCTTCACTAAAACGTTAACATTAATGTCACAGGAAAAATTCTAACTATCATGCAATAAACAATTAGCAGTTTATGTGAAAACAATTTTATATTAACTTACTTTGAAATTTTCTCTCAGATGAATAACTAAAAGAAAAATTAAAGAAAAAAAAAGAAAATATTTTCAGACATTATTATCATATTCATTGAATTGATTTACTTGCTTGCATAGATTAACAGAATGTCATACAGAAGTGTAAATACATTTACATACATTAAACAAGAAACATTCTATTTAACTTATAGTTGAACCTGTTGAATGACTGAGAAGTACTGTACTTCGTTATGAATTTGAATGAATCAGTCAAGATTTTGTATTGAAGTTGTTGAACAGCACAGAAAAAAGTAAGAATTCACGCTGATCATAATTAACATACAAATCGATTAATAAAAAAGTTGGATAACTAAGATCAACTAAACTAACCGACGTTGATTTTACAAAACTACTCCCCATGCATATTTCCTTCGGGCTTTGTTACATTGTGAAAAGGCTTAGTACAAAATTGAAAACAGAGAATCTAATAAGTATTGCATACATTACTTTAAATCAACAATTTGCACATTATTTGTGCTCTCTGATCTGTCTATTGTAGGCTTACTTCTCTTAGTTGTCCTCAATTTTCCTATGTTTCCTAATCATGCTTTGCTTATAGCCACCTCGCAAACAAATCGTTTTCAAAAAAGTACTTGATTATTGAGATCCATAGAATGATAACTCAGTTTAAAGAAAACAAGGATTTGTAAACAATCGTTTATTTAAAGCTAATTATTTAAAAAGAAGGACAAATTTAGACCTTACTGCATCAGACTGTACACAAGACCATATAAGACCGAACTTAAAATAAAGGTTATTAAGTTACAAAATAAGTGGAATATCTTCCGATCATCATGTCGAGATTTATTAGATCTTTTTTTCCATCAGTCAGTTGACGATATAATCTAAGGGTCATTGTTTTTAACATCAGTATTTTGACGGATGTAAGGAAACTAAACAAGTGTATAATTCTTTACATTAACATTTTTTTCTTGGTTAACGGAAGGTAGAGGATTCATCTCAACAGTAGCTTCCATCTTGACATAGTAGTCTGGCTAGCCTTTTGTGACTATCCATTAGAACGATCGCTTTTTAGGTATAATTATCACAGGTATGTCGGCCTTATAGCGGTAAGAAAAAAGCCTGCAAACTCAAGGTCAGAGTACAAAGCCATATTATGCAGAGGTGTGACGGGAGTATAGTGTTTTCCTCCGGCAATCAACATGCTGACAATACAGCCTTTTTAGAAAGAAACGAAGAGTCTAAAAATGTTAACTCTTAAAGTGCACGCCCACATTACTTCATGGATTTTTGTCTTTCATGGTACGGCTTCCACAAACGTGGAGGTAACACATCTAAAACCATTCATAAACCGTAATGTGAAACCGGCCTTATGTAGTTGTTAGTTAGACGTTGCAATCAATACACTAGATCGTTAAGACAGCCTCTTATTCACCTTATCTCCTAGGTACCCTATCATAGTATAAATAATCCCTCTCATACTTCTTATATCACATAAGATTACCCTATTCACAGTCAACAGTAATCAACAATTATTATTATAAAAAGAATTTAAAATGAATTTCTTAACTAAAGAGGACTTACAGAATTATTCATTTAACAATAAAAGTCGTTCAACTCATTGTAATCCTAAAAATTTTGTCTTTATGAAATACAAAAAGATCAGTTGACCTAACGTTTGCAAAATGTGATCAAGGTTGAGCATTTAGTACTTCAATTTAATCAAGAATAACAAAATTTATTGAGATGTAAAACAGCTGAATTGATTTGAAATATAACACACAATCAAAACTGGTTTGTTCTAATCAAGAACTTAATAAAAAATTATGATCTACCTTTTCATATTTCATAATGAATAACTGTCCCCCCTCCCTTTGCTCTCAATATCTTCACTATGATTAATAACGAAATAAATGTTTCATTACTTTTAATAATTCATTTTACTTAGTTATTTAAAAATTTTTGAAGTAAATAGATAAGAATAAATGTCATTAGTTGATATATAATCAACTTGGATAGATGTGATTAGATGACAATTTTCATGTTACGTAATAGTGTTTTAGGTGTTCATTTACTGGGAACCACTCTTTCACTGTAGAATGCATATCCTTTTTATCGATTATCTGTTATGAACATTTTATGTGATTACTTTTAAAACTCAACCTAATTAAGAAATAGTCTATGAAAATATTAATTAGTTCCCATTAATATTTTAACTATTGTCTAATTTGAGTCTAAGAATGAATCCAACCGACTGTAGATTTGAATAAACTTCTCAGAAAAATTAATTTTTTTCAAAAGAAACATAATGATTACTAAGCATATGGATAATCTCTATTAAAAAGTTAACTACATGAATTGTATACGCTTTCATGTTTTATAAAGTTTTCAAAGTTCCCTGTCAGATGTTTATTGGCGAATTGTAATAATTTGATAAAGAAACTCATCAGTATAAGTGAATGCCGAAATGTCTAAATGCTTCATAAGCCTGTACAGTGTCTTACATACATTTTCTTAAATGTTCCTGCATCTATTTTGTACTAAAATATGTGACAACTTTCTAGGATATCACGTATATCCACATTCTTACTTGCTTTTAACAATGAAATAGATGTTCATAATATAGTATATTGTTAATGATTTGATTAACACAGCTTCTATAGATAAACATTTTTAAGTTAGAATGACTACCACGAGCTTCTTATCATTTATGAAGCGCCATATTATTTTTTGATGTCATAACTAACTTTGGCCTGTATAAGCAAAAAAAAACATTCTAAACACTATGCAGTTGTAAACTTGTAAAATCTACTTATTATGTAATTGATAAGTATACTGACTATTCATACCTTTTAAAGTATTTTCTGTGTTTTACTTTACATTTCAGACAATTTCTCGTTCATTCATTAACGTGCTAATAGACGACAGAATGCAATGTTAGAAAAGTTGATTTTATTTTAAGAATATGAAGTGAAAATTTCAAACGGAAATTCATCACCCACTCACAATTAAGAAAGCATTGTAGGAGAAAGTACAATTTATTTGTAAGTGTTACCATTGCTTCAAATCGTCAACAATTATATATTTTGCTAGGCAATCATCAACGATCTAATAAATCTATAATTAGCTAATTATAATTCAACTACTCGAAAACATTTGTAAATTATTTTTGAATACTGGCTTTGCGAAGGGAATTATTCTATATATCAGACAGCTACAACAGTAAATGAAAATACAATTTAAATTCTATTTTTGACGCATTTTAAAGTAACATCTACGTCCTCTCATAGTAGTCTCATCATTTAAACACCGTATTCTGAGGGTATTCAAACATTATTATATTTCTGTACTTATGCTACTGCATTAAACTGACTTTATTGACGTAGACTATAAGTGCTTCAATAGATACAGAGTAACCCGATAACGTAAGCTAAATCCGCATTGTAGACCTAAAACGTGCAAAAAAATGAATTTGTTAATATGGATTTATTTTCCAACAAAATATGGCATCTGAAAACATAACTCTTTCTGATCTCTTTACAAACATACATATAACATCACTCAACCACAGTGACATAGCACATTACTTCGCAATAAATCTACACTGTATGCATAAAATATAATTACATTCTCATCTAAAAATTTGTAAAGTGTTCTTCCTATTGGTTACTGACTGCATAATGTTGGCATGGCAAATAAATTTTGCACTAACATCTTAAAATCTTTAAATCCAGGCGTTAAATTGCAGTTCAGTGATTTATGTTTAACCGGAATCTCGATAAGTGACATCCCATTTTAAATTTCACTTGATTACTTTTGAGTCATTATTTCAAGCTTGGTTACTCTAATTACATATATCATAACTGTATTGTTTTGATTCCTCACAGACTAATCTCGTTTGGGTGCCATTGAAAACCATGAAGCATTAAAAAATAGTTTCATCCTAGTATAAGGTTCCTTAGCTGTGATTACACTCGACTGCTTCAGAAAATCGACTAACAATCTACAGATCACACGGCGAACTCTTGAACATCTACACTACTAGGCTAGTATCCAATGATAGTATTCTCGTTTACATAGATTTTTGATATAGCCCGGCAAGTATCCATTGTTACTAGTGACTACTGTCTCACTCCTGATAAGCTTGAACTCCACTAGTCACAACTTCTCGCTAGAACTTCTGGAAAATCATTGATAGACTGATTATTTTATTTGATTTGAGGTTGTTTTATGGAAATTGGCACTCATTTTAATTATGTGCAAACAACAAAATTAAGTTAAGTGCTTTCTAAACAACTATATTACAAATAGTTAATGGATTTATATCTTAAAATATTATATATATATGCAATATTTGTAAAGTGTTATGTTGGACGATTGAAGAAGAATAACAAACTTTCAGAACTATGTTTTATAAGACTATTTCAATTAGTTTAGTTTTTGTGCAAAGTAAATATTTCATTTCTAATGTTATTATATCCCTCGTGCTCTATCCTCGCGTTTAACATATATTTTCTGTTAATGCATCATTTCTCATTTATGAAACATAGTTAATTAATTGTGTACATGTTGCCTGAATTCCCTACCACTGTCTCCCTTGTTTTGCATTGATATGAATTTTCTAATTGGCTGATTGGATGGTCTGATTTATTTATATATAACTGAATGCTTGAGAATATAATATGATTCTGTCTGGTTGATTCACTGTTTTGTGTTCTTCCTATTCCAGCTCGAGATTGAGTAGGCATCGGGCAGATGTGCAGGGACTGAATGTGCACTCATTGGAGCGTATTATTTCGTGCACACAATGTCATATCAACTTACTGATCATGTCCATCAGTTATAACAACGTTTCCGATTCATAACTTAAAGTTTTGTTCTTCAGGATTCATTTAATAAAGTATTTTTTAAATGACACCAAATGTATGTGTGGCAACAACTTCTTGCATGTACGTAACAGTAAAACTTATAGACATTATTTAGTCAATACATTTATATGTATATTAAACACTTAAATATACTTATTACTATTCGAATTTTGAATTAACAATCGCTAGTTGTTCCAATTAAAAAAAACATTCCATGTACTTTTTGTTCCAAATTCACATATGCATTGCTTACTAAGTATGCTTTATCAATGTCAGTCAGATTACATCATTTGAATCATACAGTCTATTCATAATTATGGAATTTTATTCGAACTTAGTACTAAATAATCAATAAGTAACTGCAATGTATAAAGTTGATAATTATAGGCTTAATTAACTTGATAAACGGTCCTTTACTTCCCTCTTTTCCTTTGTTTATCATTTTATAATAAGTATATTTAATGTTGTTTGTATCCATGTCAATTATTCATATGACACAAAAAGAAGCTGATCTCCTATCATGTCTTAATTATATTCATAATAATGAATTATCTCATGTCAATAGAGCTGGCAATTTATAGACGAAACAACAAGTTGTAGCGAACATAAAAAAAAGCAACAAATAGGAACTGAAGTAATTTTCTTCCTTCATTTCTTTAAACGTCAAAAGTTATGATTATCATTTATCTATTAAGTTCATCATAATGAAATCTGATAGATTAGATGAAGAAGAAAAAACCAAACAAAGAATTTTCCTTTCTGCCTTGAACAATGTAACATTTTGTTTCGATGGGAAAATGTCTACAGATAAATTATTTTCAAGGTGAGAAATAGTTGAATAAAAATTAAACGATATAAAATATTCATAGATTGAGGTTATTTTATATTTAAGAGATATGCGGTACATTTCTCATAAATCCACTACATAATATTGTTTTTGTAATTTCTGTTTGTTTGATGGAATTGTCATTATTTTGGAATTGTAACTAATATTGCATTGATCGATAATGTCTATAAAAATATATGTGCAAATAATGAATCGTTATAATCGAATTTCAGTTTTTTGTTTTCTTCACAGACTGATGTTAATTGGGTACTACTGAAAACAAGGGAATACTGAATAGTTGTTTCTTCCTGGCATGGAATTCTTCAGCAGTAATATAGAGTTAAATGTTAACCAACCTAAAGACTTTTCATCCGGCCTCCTAGAACGATTGGGGTACTAGATACTGAGTAGTTTCATACTAAGACGAAGTAGCTGTCCGGTGATCCCACGTTTTCACACATATCCAACTAACAATTATTTGTGATAAATACAAACAAGTAATAAGTATCTCCACAAAACAACCTCAGTTCATTATAATTAGAAACGAAATTCATTAACTAATTGAATTTAATCGAATGCTTTTCATAATGTGTGAAAGTATTATTCATTGTTTAGAAGTGGGCATGACCAAAGAAACTACTGTTTTTTTTTGCATTCGCTTTCCAGACTACTTATTTAGCTATCTACTTTAAATAAACATTAAATCTAAAAGAAATATTCAGATATTGGCAATCACTAATTAAACGTATAGTCAATCATCAGTCAATTTATCATTTAATAACTAAACAAGGCAAATAAACATCAAAGTTATTCATGTTTGATTTAACAAGTATGAATAAAATCATCAAAGTGCTTTAGGTCTACGAATCTTTTCAAAATAATACAAATCCTCAAAATGTATATGCAAATATCTGAATCTTACTAACCGTTGGGTACGTGATAATTAACTTAATGATGACATTGACTATAATACTAAGTGATTATGTAACATCAGTCAATATACAAAAAGCAGTTAAGCTTACTTTAAAATTTATTACTTCAATGAAAAATAACAGAATGTTTCAATACATCTAACTGATAACGTTATAAATTTTCATCAGTTTTGATTGTTTAGCAAAACTTTGTAACTAAAATAATTATCATTTATAGTCTATTGATTAACTTGATTTTTTGTTATTTTGGCTATAATCACTAACTAAACATGTCAATGACATTTCATACAATTTATTCTCTTAAAAAATTTGAGAACAGTAAGAACAAATAGTTGAGTGAAGTAAAATGAATTGGTTTTATTTCTCTTGTATCTTATCAGCTACTTACAACCTATAATGAATTTGATTCAGAGTTACAAATACAAGTGCAAATAATAACAGAAATAAACAAAGTGAATTCGAGCCTCGGTGTAAGCATCAACACTAGGATGCAGGCACGTCCAGCTGATAAGTCCTAAATAGGATGAAACGGGAGTCCTGGATTCGGCTTGCCAGTCATAATGCAACTCAAATAATATTTCCGAACTATCGCTATATCGACGCAATCCGCTAGGATGCACACATGACATCACAGTATAATAAATTTTAGTCCATAACAAATCAATAGGAAGATCTGAATACATTCTAAGAAATGTATCAAGTCGGGGGGTTACTATCATGATAATTCGTCATAATTTATAAGGGTTCAGTAAAAGTTGGGAGACTGAAATAAATACTGTGAATATATTTATTTATAACATATAGTTTAGTGTATGTATGAATGCATGCAGTATGTCTCAGCAACAACCCCTGAACGAACCAGTTTCTTTAAGTACATAGTAGCATTGTTTGGATGTTTCATTATTTAATGATACTGTATCAATTATCAAATGAACTATTTTCCAGGTATAAACAATAAATTGTTGCCGAAACATTAAACATTGTTTATTCGCTACATTTATAGGCGAAATGAACACTTTTACAGGTTTCGTACTGTTTAACTTCCGAATTCGCATTCATAGCTGTAGCAATAGTAAACAACCAATTTACTCTTCTTTCTGACTTCTAATATACACCGAGTATTGTTAGTGGTTGTCAATTAAGTAACGAAGTGCATAATTATTGAAATAGAATACTCGAATCATATTGATGAATCATAAATATAGCAGTGTAGACACTTTCCCAATTTCAGAGCACCATAAGTACTTTCATTGTAGTTTGCATGTAGATAATGAAAATACCGACAAAATAAAATGAGTTTTTATTATATGTTCATGCACCTCTGAAATTTCGAAGACAAATTATGCCTTAAATAACAGCACTGAATGTAACAAGAATCTAGGATCTGTGCCAAATTACTAATTATGTTTAACATGAATAGAGTTGTACAATGCACAATTTTCCCACGACACTATTCGGATTAACATATTGTTAACAAGTAACTGTATCAAAGTTTTACTTCGTAACTTTAAATAAATTAAGCATTGTTTAAATTGTTTGTAATGATATACTTGAAACTTAAGAAGTATTTAGGTAATTTAGCTTCAACAACGATCTCAATATTCACGAATCATTGTATTATAATATCTAAAGTACAATATCACTAAGTAAGTAGTGATTGAATTAGATGAAGTTAAACTTGAGCTTAATGAACACTTACATCAAATAAAGCTTTAGTGTTTCTCGATATCATTTAAAAGGTTCCTGAATAAATAGACAGGAAAAGTCGCTAGAAAAATTACGTAATTATTAAGTTGGCAAAATCTATAAGAAACAAACTATTTGAAAAGTACACTTTAGATGATTTATGAAATAGGAAAAAGAGAACCACTAAAATTGTAAGTCTTCAATAACATTTCTCCCAAATTAAGTTATTTGTTTGAAGTAGATTCATTTAAGTGGTCGTTGAATAGATGCGATAATATGTGTGAAATGGATGATTTTAACGAACTCACACTATCGATGCTCATGATATAGTACTATTTTATACTAATAATGTTGTATATTTTATGAAATGAAAATACTTTCTTGTTTTGGTTTGATTGTATTCTCTGAGCTAGATGGTTTAATTTTGAAGCTTTCGTCGTTACTCCGGATGATTTCATCGGCGCAAACTTGTGATAGGAGTGAGCTATGTGTTTTTCTTCACAAGTGATAAGCAGCTTGTTCTGTTTACCTTGAATTTTTGTGTTTATTATTGACACTTATTCTCTTATTTCTTGCATATTCATTTTGACTCCATTCCCTCTTGACCTGATCCATAGCACTGTAATTATTTATTTATTTTCTTTGAGGTTGATAAATTACATCGATTTCAACATGTTCATTGATTGCTAATCGGCTTGACGACCACTCTTCTAAAATGTTTCCAGTTTCTCTGCGTTTCCGTTGCTTAAAATTACCACGCTCTTCTAATCAAACTTCTGTCCATAACTGTCTGTATGTACTGCTATAAAAGAAGATAACTTGGCATTTGACGGTTAATTGATATTCATGTAAGCAGAAATATAGAAATCGGCTGCTTTATGTGAAATGATGCTTATCACAGTTAAAACAGTTTATTTTGGAGATGACATTTGGTTTATTTTTAATTAACTTGATTTGATTTTTCCGAAAATAATTGTAAACTTGTTGGCTTATGTGCCAGATTTATTCCTAACGTCCTCAATGGTCTTGTTGTAATTTCAGATATATCCTTTATATATGGTAGAACAATCCATTAGTTCTCTGTTACACATTTTATGAAATTTATGTTTAAAATTATTTATAGACCCTTTCAATAAGACAATAAAAAATTTCCTTGATTATCTGAGGGAATCAGTACTAATATCCAGCTAAAAATTTTTCTTTGGATATTCTAGAGTATTCAAGAAATGTAAATTTCTTACGAAAATTTAATCGAATAGGAAAATCAGTCTCGTGTGTGTGGTTTATTCACATAGTGTATATTAAACTATATGCTCATATTTTTTAGTGACAAAACATTACATGGGTCCTGAAATATATGTCCAAATAAATTTGTAATGCGTCAGAATATCAGTCTCATTAAAGTGTAGTGCTCATGTAAATATTCTGAACTACATGGTAACCAATGCATAAAGTAAAACACAAATTAAACATTTGCACTGATTTCTAATGTATACAAAAAAGTTATCTATAGGTCAGTCCTAGTAAATACAAATAAGCCTTATATTATCTTGCGAAAGATTCTTTGCACAAGTGAATCTGCAAAGGCAGATTTTATGTGAAAATTTAGCTACTTCTAATGTCGTTCCTTACCCCCCCCCCACCTCCGATATACTTACAGTCTGTTCTATTTACTGATCATATTATCTGAATTTTTCTCATTCTCAGATAAAATAATTTGAAATGTATTATACTCTTATTACTTAACCAGTATTTTAGTTTTATTGTTTGCTCTGAAGGATCATCCCTATCAAGCATAGGCAACACAATATAATCAAAACCAGTCGCCTGATCTACAGATCTGTACTTAATCAGTATAATCAATAAATTGGAACTTCTCATTAAACATGACTTTTGTTTGCATTATTCACAAACTTAAAACACTTCTTATCCTCTTCACTATAAATGTGTAAGAAGATAAGTTAATCTAATACCTGCATTTGTGTAATTAAAACAGATATATTGATTTCCCAGTCATGACGGACGAGTTATATTCAGTTATTCTATAATGTTTTGTTATAAAAGTAAAAACCAAGTAATGTGTTGTTGGTATTTCTGACATTTATAATGATCTCGCTAAGTAAAACTAATCTTGGGATTTTAGGCTTAAATTATAAGGATTATATTGGTATTATAGATTCATTATAACTGACTTATCTTTAAGTCATTTTATATTACTTTGATTAAATTTACTGGCATTTACTATTATTTACATGATTTATATTGTTAACTTACATTCAACTATAAATTACCGTGTTCACTGAAATATTTCTATAAGTAGTAAGACGAAGATAATGTAAAGATGATCTTATTCACGAAACAAGATTAGTTGTAGAACAATAGAAAGCTAGATGGCAATCTCAATAAAGTAAATTGAGTCATGGGCCTGATTAACGTACTGAGAACATGATACAAGTTAATCAATAAATTGGCTTTAAATGTTAAACACGTGAACTATCTCTTGAACTTCAGTATTATTGATTTTATAGATCTTGAGTTATTGTTGAAAATATGAAAAACCCATTTGATGGCTAGTTGTGGTTAAGTAAGAACATCTTTAGAAATATGATTCATTTTAGCATGTAATGATTTTTACTCACCTTTCTCGTCTGTATTAGTTGAAGTATGTTGCTGTGGTTTAAATTTTTGTTTGATATGTTATTTCTATCCTAACTTTATTTAGCCTCTCCGTCTGATAGTTTTCTGTTTCATTGAACTGGTGAACATTCAAGTCAAGTTGTATGTTTCTTACAATTGATGAGATTATTAAGCAAGTCATGATTTACATGATATTACTTCTCTTTGTATTTATCATTTAAATCGCCAATTGTTTCTCAACATCTCTAATTTGTTACCGATTAAATAAACTCATAAAATCTAAATATGCCGATGGATGCTACGTCATCTATTCAGGAGATTGAACATAGAATTCTACTGATGAAAACCACACATATCTTTGATGTAGCAGTTTCATCTCATAAGTATATTTGGAATACTCTAGTTTTCCAAAATACAGATGCTACTATAAGTTCATTCACAAATTAAACGGTCTTTTAAATTAAACAATCAACATCATATTGAATGTTTTAAAAGAAAAGAAAATTATATAAATCTATAAATATTACTTCTCTTCTACTACTTAATTAAGATTGTTCGCACTGCGTCGAGAATTTGAATCAAACATTAAAAGGATGAACAGCAACTGAAAATAGTTGGAAATGATTATTCAGGAAAGAGTTCAATGGAGAATACTGGTGAGTGGCCTGTGCTCCTCCGAGAGGAGTAACGAGCGTAAATGAGTAAGTAAGTAATAATGAAATAGACTGATAACATAAATTAACGTAATTTTAGATGTGCACAGCTGAGGAGCCCGAAAGTAAGACGAAACTGCCTTTCAGTGCTCACTAGTTTTCAGTGGTGTCCTACTAACATTCAATCAACTAAAACTTAATACCAATCTCTACAAACCCCCTCAATTATCATAATTAATAAGAGGTGCAAATCGACACTCAAAAAGCGAATCTGCCAGCAAGTGATACAAACAATAAAAGCTCCTTGAATATATATTGCAATACAGGAAGTAGATTAAAACTTATTGAGTGACCGTTCAGTACAGAACACAACAATTCAAATTATGGAAATTTCTAATAGGGTGATAATCTGTAGTCTGTGTTTAAACTTTTGTAAGAAAATAAGATCTTTTCTGTTGATCATCCAGTTGTAAAGGATGTTATACTGTATATTTCTTAGTGATAATGGAATTCAATCAATTATAATGTTGAATGACTATTACTTTGAATAAGTGAATATCATAATGTTATATGGGAAAAGAGTATTCGAAAACAGTAAGAAGGAAGTCGTAGATCTACATAACATGTTAATTGACATTTACCTTTATAAGATATTTCAAACTTTGTTTACTATTTAAAGCTCTATTTGAAATTTCAAACCATATTATTGAGTATTGAAGTTAAGAATGCTACCACCTAGCTATTTATGTTATTGTGAGTCTCCTGTAATACTGTAACATCTAAAAAATGCAAATGTTTTATATGAGTGCCTGTTCATTGAATAAAAATCATCAAATGAATAACTGAATAACATTCCTTCTAAACGAATTGTAATTTGTAATGTGAAATAACATCAAACTTTATTATGTCAGTGATCCTCTCTATTTGTGGTAGCATAATCCCCATCTTCATTAATCGCCTTCATACTAGACTACATCATAAATCACATCACTGGTTATAACTAGAATACTAATGAATATTTTATAAATGTTGAAGTGATAAAATGATTTATGAATGAAGAAAAAAAAACGAAAATAGTGAAAAATGAAAATGACGTAAGATCATTTGTATCAGTAGTACTACAAGTCAGATATTTTGTATTCTCCACTATTATCTTCAGACCTACATGATTGTTCATTCATGTGAATACATATAGGCGTCTACATATCTTTCTATGTTATTACTTTTCAATACTTTAATAATTTACCTCTCTCTACCTTATTCTATAGTCATTAAATTTATACACTTTTGATTTGATTGCATAATGTTATCAGTTTAAAACAAAAAAAAATACAATTTTGATTGCTTTCAACTTTTCACTTCATTGCTGAAAAAAAAATTTTTCTCAAAACAAGTGAATTGCAATATTTTCTTTAATAAAGAAACAAAAACAAAAATGTTTTAGTTTATTGACTTAGTTCAATCTGAATGTCTTCATTCCTTTAGACGTATTTAACTATAATTGCTTTAGGCAACAAAAATATACAGAAGAATGTAATTTCATTTTGTAGAAAACAATTAAAATACAGTTTCATTTATATTTTCGTCTGTTTTTCAGAGTATATTTAATGTGTTCAATGTTTGTTTGCAGACAATTATGCAAACAGGAGAAAAGTTATTTATTTGATGCACAGTTTCTCTTTTATTGATAAAGTGTAATGATTTTTTAGAGAAATAAAAATTTAATTGATTGTATTTATTACGGTTGAACACTATTTGAGTACCAGTGAAAATCAAGTAGCAACATACACTTATTTCAGATATATCAGAAGTAGGATAGTTATTACCAATAACACTGATGGATCGTAACGCTGTAATAAAAACTGATGGAAGTGCGAATTCTACTATTGGATACTGGCTCAGTGGTGCTGATAGTTAAATGTTTCCTGCGAGACATGAAGGCCTTGGGTTCAATGTCATGACAGAACCGAGTGTGCGTACTGTTAAGAAGTTCCTTAGTTGAACGAAACAGCTGATAAGTGCTCCCAGATTTTCTGTGGTACTCAACCGATATTAACCTGTGACAAACTTGATCAATCAAACTTTGTACCTTTCTCTACAAAACCACCTCAATAAGATTTGATACTATGATTTTTATTTGCTAAGAGTTTTTCTTTGTGTTTTCACTTTACGTAAATTGAAGATAATCATGATAATACTACTAATGTAATATACTACAAACTAAATACTGTATAATATATAACATTGTAAACTGTATCATTTGATTTGATCACGTACTTTCACAGTATTGTCAAGGGTTGTTAGTGACTTGTAAATGCGTTTCCATTTCAAAATAACTAATAAAATATTCTCATTGCAGAAATTTACCTTTCTTTTCACATATCAAATGATTACATATAGTCAATTAGGTAACATTTAGGTATTTAAATATAGCAACAGTGTTAGCAAATACAGAGTACATCGAATTTAATGTATATCATTACATTCTCATTAACTATATAAAATCTGTTGTTTGAATATAGCTCATAAATATTAATTTACATATGCATTTAGAACTGAGATATTCGACAAATAATAGTAAGTAGTTTATAGTTTAAAGTTATAAAGTAGTTGAATTTAGAGTAATCATTAGTAACTTGAATGATAATTCAGCAAATTGTTGAAAACAAGTTGATTACGCAATAAAACAATGATTCATTCTCAATACAATAAATTCATACTGGTCGTGAAGGAATGACAGCCCTGAAGATTATTGGTAAAGATTTAATTATGCAATTAATGCTACGATTTATTGTAAATAGATGAAGATAAAAGACGAAATAGAAATATAACAATATAACTCACTGAAAGTAGTTATGAACAAAACAAAAAAACAAGATCATTAATCTATTACATTTACAACTGTACCTTTAGGTTAACCACTGTCTTCTTTTGTATACAAAGATCAGGGTTTAGTCTGGTCTTATTATCCACTGATTATCTCATAAGCACTTATTTTGTCTACTTTATGTTCAGTAACAAACAAATGACGTGCAATCAAACGTTTAAACATATATTCTTTTTCAAGTCTCTAACTTTTGCGCGTACGTTTGACAAATCATGAAAATACTTTTCATTTTTGCCTTCCAAAGTATTTGAATTTACAGGTACAATTAAACTGGTAGTAACAATTGAAAGTGATATGAAACATAAAGTAGCTCAACTTTGTTTAAGCTACTAAACACCTCTTCGTGTAAAATAAGGTTTATTTAGCTCCACTGGATCTATACTTAACGGTTGTTTCTAGTCTTCAATTGATGAGACTGTGGTTGCATGTAAAAACATCCGACTAGATTTCACTATATTCTACCTACATGATCATCTATGGAGATTATGGTCAGTCATGAAGAAATAGGAAAACTAAACGATGATTATATATTTTTCTGATTATGAATGTTAATTTCAGAATAATACACAATAAAGGTATGACTGATGCAGTCCTCTCTAGAAAACATGTATAATGACAAATGACGAATCAATTTCAGTCCATAAACAGCATCAAACAAAAATACAAACACTTTGAAATTGAGTGAATATTTTCATTAGGATTATTATTTTTGCTTACAGTAAACTTCACTGTTGAAACTAAAAAAATTCTTTAAATGACTACGAGAATATTCTAGTAAATCAGGGTTTAAGTTACGAAAATTTACTGAATGAAATCAATTAATTTAAGATAAAGTAAAGATGTTTGATTCAAAATGTCAAAACTTAGAGCAACTGTTAGGAATAGAATGTAATAATCAATGTATGAAAGTGCCAGAAGTTCTTTGAATGTACATGAAAACCCAATATATTCACATATCGTCTTCTCCACATGTGCTAATTTAAAGTTTATGAAAAGAAATTGATTGTCGGGAGAATTCCATATCGTTTATTATTATATACTCTACCTGTTGACTTGTACTGATGTGTACGTTAAAATTTGGAAGTTTACCATTTGTATTTAATTGATTCAATTACGAAAATTGCTTTTATCGTTATGATGTAATATTAGATTCATAAGTTCACACACCTTAAGAATTTGAGACTATGATTAAGAAGCGAAACAGTTGTTCAGTACTCCCTAGTTTTAATTGGTACCTTATCATCATTAGTCTATGACAAGTTGAATCAAATAAATAAATAAAAGTTTCAATAAAGCACAAACAGATAATCACTTCACCGTGGAATTTAAATAAGTAATACATTTCATTTCCTGGAAATTATCACGAAATGTTGAAAAGATGGTTTAATACAGCGGTCGATTTACAGAAAGACTACTTTTCATGGATTGTTCTTAAACTTTAGTAGATTTTGTCCAGTCCATTATAAAACCATTTGTGAAAACGTTGTTTTTTAGAGCAAAGGTGATTAAATTGATCCAGAACTTGTGAGCATCAAGTAATGCTTAAGAAAGAATGACTATCCAGAGAAAGTAGCTGATAAATACAGTGAGGAGTAACGGGCGTAAGTATGTAAGTAAGTAAGATGAGAATATTATTATGGTTTGTCTGATTAGTATTTATTTTTGTTATTCAATTTACATTATCACGTAATACCAACCTACTTTATGCGTAATCGTTCTACCCAGACTTGAATGTTTCTTACCTTTTAATTGGCATGATACATGACGTAAGTGTTTATCAAATAATTTAAACTCAAATAGTGCATTACACAATAAAAATATTTACTAACATACACTCCTTCGTCACTTCTAAATATAATTGAGTAATTTCTTTTATAGAAAATAACCGAAACATTTGTTGAATGAAACTTTATTTTACTGTAAATTCATTTGAAAACTTGATAATTAGTTCACATGCAAGTATACACAGTATGCTTAAATCACGTGACGAACTCACCTATGGTTACGTGAATGAACTTCAATTCATGAGACATACATATTTGTGAAAATGGATACAATTATTTAATCATTTAATCTCATCTCTACAGTGTAGGAATGTCTTCAATGAACCAGTACTGTAGTATTCCATAGTTTACAGTGTCTATCAAATTAAAGTTTAACTTTACATTTCTCTCGATTTAACATTCATTTACATGCATACTATGTTGATTTGATTATTTATAGGCAACACACTAAAGATATAGAAAAGCTTTACCACGTATCTTTAAAGAACAGCTTCAAAGCATAAAACAGATTCCTTGAAAAAATTGTCTTTAACTTTTTGAAAAGAATATATTTTGCACTTTGAAAAAAATATCCTTTTTTCTTAGGGTTATTAGCCCACCTGCATATGCCTACAACCTACCATGAAGCTAATTAAAGATGAAATAAAATTTATGTTTAGTTTTCTATTTTCTTTTTTCCATAGAAACTATAAAGTTTACAATATGTAAATGTAAAAAGCGGTATATATACGTGTGTATATCATAACGGGATAAAGAATCAGGAGTTACAACTTATGAAGTTTATTCTCCACATTATCGGGATTTTTGTTGCTTATCTGTATTTGTTAGTCATTTAGTAACCACGATATTTGTATTGCTCAAATTGTAGGCTGTGCCATCGACTCATTATTGATTGTCATATCAATTTTCCTTTCCCAGTTATTGTAATTTTACTATGAATCTATCATCCCGTTTTCTGTACGAAACTCTCCTAGTTCTGTCTTTAGTGCATTTTGCATTTTTTATTACTGGTTGGTCCAAAATGTTTTATTTAAAAGTATTTGCTCATTCTCAATAGACAATTTGTTACTGTTTCTTATTTACACTGGCTCCGATACAACCAATCAGCGTCTAGGTAGTTAGGTCGTATAGACCAGGAACAGAACCCATTAGTCAGTTCTAGACGTAAGTTTTTTATTGTACCTATCTCAGTAGTCTCATATCTTGCCTTCAAACCAACAGCCCTCAAGGTCATTACAGTTACATCTCATGTTGTTGTTAACTGAAAGTGTACTAAGTAATACTGGTTAAAAACAAGAGTTTATCATACACACAAAATAATTTGAAGTGTACGTACAAATGAAACTTCACTGACCTTTTTTACAGCTATGATTCTTACTTTTATCTTTTACAATTCACACTCTGCCTTAATTTCCTTTTACTTCATCATGCTCTAATACTGAATTGAATCACTTATTTTTATCTCATTTGTTTTGACCACATTCCATTTCAAACTTCTTGTAAATATTCATTCGTAATTACCACGCTTTATCTAGTCTCTTATAATTTGTCATCTTTACGGTGATTCTGGACTTTTAATAAATAAAACAAGCATTACAAAATGTATACTGTTTCGCATCATATTACTTAGAAATACGATAAGCTTTCAGTTGCTTAGTTTTTTTAATGAACTTGTAAATAGATTTGATTTCGTTGAAGTACATCCCATAATTGCCAGCATTAAGTAATAAATACTTTTGAGAAGCTCCAAGTATTTCAAAATTTTCAATACAGCTATATATTTTAGTTGACATATTTAACCACTTAATAGTTTATTGTAATACCTTCAGATTTAAAAGTTCCATAAAATCTTTGAATTGCTTCTACTAGTATCTAGTAAAAGATACTATTCTTTCATTAAGGATTATCATCATCTACAAGATTTTATACTATAAGCAATCAACATGAATGTTGTTAGATACTGTTTAGTATATTGAACAGTAGTCTACACGTGGATGACATCTACTTATTAGTAAAATCCATTGAACAATAAATTGATATTGTTGTCGAACTATACAAACAATTGAATTAATAAGAATAATCATTCAGGTGAAAAACCTATCAAGTCAGCTGATTAAGTATAGTATTTATTTTTTTGGATTAATGTTTATTTAGAGATGTATTTGCCGATAAAGTCATCAGACTGATCTCGTTAAATCTATATATTAGCTTGCTTCAAATAAGCCACTTGGGCATCAGTATGTCTACTGTAACAGTACTATCAGCTGACTCAAGAGAATCAGCAAAATAAGTATATATGACCCAACAATTGTCTCTCTACAAGTTCTATATATATATAATATATATATACTTGGTGTTTCGCACAACTCTATTTTGGACTCGTCGGCTGGATGTACCTGCATCCCAATGTTGATGTTTACACCCAGATTTGAACTCAGTCCGTTTTGTATCCTGTGTTTGAATCCCACTGGGGACATCAACATTGGGATGCAGGTACATCCAGCCGATAAGTTCAAAATAATATGAAACATGAGTCGTGGATTCCACTTGCCAATCACAATCCAACTTAAATAATACTTTTGAATAATCGCTATATCGTGGCAATTTGCTCAGACTGCACATATGGCAACTGAGACTGGCCAGCTCCAGCCTATAACAAATCACTGGAAATATACAAATTTATCCTAACACTCATCCATATCAATTAAGGTAGATACCTTATAAGAAAAATCGATAAATAAATATTGTTTTATTATCAATTTAAAATTAACTTTTTATGGTTGAATTTATTCAAACCTCTGCCTGTAAATGACTTTTAGCAAAAGTTATGTAGCAAATTAATATGTTAAGATGGTAATCGCTATTGCATATAACAATTGATGGAAGTGGGAATTCTACCTATGGATGCCTGCTTAGTGGTACAGAGGTTTGGATGCTCAACAGCCTTACGCCTCTGTGGCGCACTGCTGTGGAGTCTCATACTAGAATGAAACAGCTATCCAGTACCCCCTGGTTTTCAGTGGTACACTGCCAACATCAATCTGTGACGAATTCAATCAACTAAAACTAAATATCAATTTTATAAAATAACCTCCATTCAATATAGAACAACAGTTAAGTTTTACGCGTAACATTTAGTGTTTACTTAATAAAGAATTTGTAATTATCTCTAATTCTAACCATCAATTATTGATTGCTCTATGTTTTTCCTTACCGTTGTCTTGTTTTTTTTCTAGTGAATGTTAGGCTCATCTATTCATCTTTCTTCTAAATTCTTTTACAATTATATTAATTTTGCCATAATTGAACACAATGATTGTTAATTTGTTGCTTTCACTGTACCATCAACACGTTTGTTTAAAGTAATAAAATAGTAAAAATTCAATGTTACTGTAACTAAGAGTATCGTTTATTTAGTGATCCCCGACATTTAGTTCATGTGAACCCAGACAATCATTTGATATAAATGAACTTTTATTCTTAGCATTTTTGTGTGAGAGTTTATGTGCCTGCCTATTCATTTCGTTTGTTGCATTGTTTTGGTGTAGTATGCAAAATTGACCTACACATTCCTTACATATCATTGACTGTTTTATTCACACCCTTTACGTTTATCTATATTTTAAACATTGATATTTCGATATATTCTTGGTCATATCCTTTGCTTGTTGTCTGGACTACTGGTGATACAATCGCTAATTGATATAATAAAATATATCTAGTAATACTATTGCTGAGTTTTGGTTGGTTATTTCATGATAATAATTCGGAAGAATGAGTTCTAATAATAACAATCATAATACAACTGGCTTCATAATCACAATCCATAGTAAGATTAGTGCTAACTTGTAGAAATACTACTTTCCAATAATATTACAGTTTACTTGATAAAAAGTCAAAGGTCCAAATGATTGCGTTCCATCTTTAATGAATAATAAACGTAGTTTACCCTTATAAAATTGAGTGATATACATTTGTAAAATTCCAGTGAGTAGAAATTAAAATTTCTGACGTTTCGCGGCTTTGCGAAAGTTGCTTCCTCAGAGAAAAAATGAATAACCGAATTGAATTAAGACAAGATTAAATAATACAATGGAACAAATCAAATTCGCAATATGTTCGTACAACCAGAATGTGAGTTTGATCGTGTCATGTCAAGTGATTTGGGTCAAGGTGGTATGAAGTGAGACATGTATGTATATGTTAGTATAATGTGAATGATAAGTATGTAATGGCTTTACTTGAAATAGGACTTAACTTCAGCATTCACAGAAAGCCTCTTATCATTTTAGAAACTACACCGACTCTGGAGCTATTACTAGAAAAGTTACCTGTTGAAGAAGCTAATATTTCACGTCAGAAAACACCTCACATTTTGACTAAGCAAAAATATCTTCCTTCTAATTTGTCGAAGGGAGAATTAAATGTTCTATATTCATTGCAAAAAGATAAATCAATAATAATTACCAAAGCGGACAAAGGTAATACCACAGTCATAATAAATAAAATAAATTATAAAGAAAAAGCCTTTGAGTATTATGCACAGGTTGTGTTGATTGTGATGCTTTCTACATTAAAGAGTCTTCTCAAGAAATCATGCCAATGAACATGAAAGATACACTAAACGACCTCCTAATAATCCTGTCGAACTTGAAAAATTACAAATTAAATCAGCAATAGTAGTACATGTTCTACCACAAAGATAAAATTGATATTAGAAGTATCCAAATTATTTAAAAAGGTTTTTCCAATTATGAGGAAAGATGAATAGCTGAAGCGCTTCACATTTTGTTAAATCCAACTGCACTTAACAAAAGGGATGGCCTTTGTATTCACCCAACATGGACTTTCTATCCAACCAACCACAATTAAAGTACATCAGATTTTATTCACGATAACATACATACAATTTTATTCTCACATATTCACATGATTTCCTTTCACATCACACTAGCATATGCATACATATCTTATTTCAAACCACCTTGACCCAAATCACTTGACATGACACGATCAAACTCACATTTTGATTGTACTAACTTGTTTTGATTTGTTCCATTGTATTATTTAATCTTGTCTTAATTCAATTCGGTTATTCGTTTTTTTTCTCTGAGGAAGCAGCTTTCACACAGCCGCGAAACGTCAGAAATTTCAATTTCTACTCATTGGAACTTTACATTTATATGCATCACTCATTTTTTCTAAACAACCTATTCAACGCTCAATTTATTTGACATTGTTAAAGTTAACCTTGACAAGGATATATAGTTGGCTCTTTATTCTGCTTTATAATCACAATCAATAAAAATATTCAACAAGCATATTTTCAATAATTTAAGTGGCGTTTATATACTTCAAAAGAAATTTTCTAATATTCATTTTTACTTCTAGTAACCTTTATTGTTTGTACTGAAATGAATTGCATTTAATAGTACATTAAACTTTAGAACAAAATATTTACACCATTCATTTATCTGTAATAGTAATATCAGTGTGTATGGAATTATTTCTGTGTTACACTAAGTAATGAAATCTTTGCATATTCAGTATTCTAGGTTACTTTTGTCTCACTTTTGATCACCATCAAGATTTTATATGGAAATTTTAGAAGTAATCAAGTAAGTGTATACAACATAAAGATATTTCAGTCATAATGAATTGAATTTCTTTATTTATGAATGTTATTTGTTGTTTTTTTTAAATGATATCAGGCAGTAATTAAGTTCGTCATTGTATTTAATTTACCAACATGACATATGTCAATAACGAAGAATTACTGTTAATCATTGTGATAGGTCTATGTATTATTAAATTTTCATGATTACCTGCTGATCGAATGGAAACTCATCATAAAGTATATAAGTTTAATGTACATTTATGCATACTGACTAGCAAGCAACATATGAAATGGCATTTATTTAATAGGGAAGTGATTTAAGCTAAACTATGTATTATCGGAACTATCTTAATACAGTATAATGTAGCTACTAACAATATGTTATGCAAGATCGTATTGTTTCGATGCAATGACGTAAAGTAACTTACAAATCGATATATCAACAGATGGCTGCTGTTATTTTCGCCGTTGTACATTTTATCAAGAAAATATGAGCGACGTGCATTTTGGCTCATATATATATATATATATATATATATATATATATATGCGCGTGTATTTTATTACAGTATACCTCAATATGTTCTATGCTCATGCTGATAACGGAACAGATAGTTATTACCGTTTGTACTACATTTTAACTACATGTTAAGACATTGCATGACATTCAATCGTTGTTTATCTCTTAAAATTCCATCCATCAACTTAAGTATACAGTCAACAATCAAAAATTATCATGTGATTATTTTTCAAGCAATCCTGAAGAAACTTAGTAGTGTAACTATATGTATGCATTCATTAATCACCAATTAGTGATCATTGTCATATTTGTCTAGTCTTTTTATAAAGTCGTAATGTGACCATCAGTTTAAGTGACGCGAAATCGAAAACAGTAGGTCGTTGGAAATAGCTGAAATAAGTAAACTGTTTAAAATATTGCATTATTAATGACAGTAATAACAGAAAATACATGCAGTTCATGTATTTAATAGAATAAAAATCATAATGTGTAGTCTACTTATAATCTTCTACAAATAATAAATTCCGAAACAGATAGACCTCAGTTTAGACTGAGGCCAAAAAACACCCCGCCCCCCAATCTTACCCAAAATGATCTACTTGTTTCAAAAGCATTTCATTTGGTTACAATAAAATTAAAATGAAGTTAACATGCTTACCTTAACAGGACATCCCTTCTTTATTCCTTTTGCATGGAATAAAATTAAATATCTATGCAACAGTTGATAGAAGATGGTTGCATTCCACATTAAGTCAAGATATTTCAACCAAATGTAATACATTAAAATAGTAATAAAGATTACAAGTTTACTGATCTATATGAATATTTTCGGCGATTATATGTTAATTTTGATGTGATATTCTTCACTAAATACAGTGTGATGCAATTAATTAGGAAGTACTTAAATCTTCCCGTATGATTTGCCATGAATTGAAATTGATCAGTCCCTGTTGTCATATATGCATCCTGGGTGAATTGCCTCGGTATAGTGATAGTTCACAAGTATTATTTGAAATGGATTGTGTCTGTTAAGCGGAATTAATTACGCGCGTTTCGTTCAATTTAAGACTCGTTGACTGAATGCACTTTAAAAATCGAATGTTGGTACATTCTGACGATGAGTCCTAAATAGGATGAAACGGGAGTCCTGCATTTCGCTAGCCAGACGAAATACAACTAAACTGATGTACTTAAATTTGGAGTTTTACTTTCAGAAGCACACTTTTAAAATATGAGCACAACATTTCGCACTTATTATCTATGACCTCTTTTTGAATTTTACAAGAAAATCATTTTATTTTATCAAATTTACACAACAGTGAATGTAATCTTACATGAAGTAGGTTATAAAATATATGAGGTCACACATTTTACTGGATTGTGAAATAATTATACGCTTCAGTTATTTGAAATACAACATCCAATTACAATCAATATTAGCTCACTAGTGACTAACTTCTCGGAAAAATTCCCGGAGTGCTAATGAAAAGACCTGACCAGTAGAATTCAACCAGTGTCAGGTGTGAAGCAGTCGCCGACTGATGGCAAAGGTTGAGGTTGCAGAAACGTATCACGAACTGACTGAATTAGAAATATCACCTGTTGATGGCCGACTCAGAAGTTTAATGGCTATAATCTTCTTCGCAGGGCCAGAGGGTCCTGGGTCTGATCCCTGGTATGGTCATGAATACCCACTGATGGAGATTCCCATACTAGAACGAAACAACTGTCCACTGCTTCCTGGTAATCGTTGATTGTCTAATTCAGATCAGTTCATAATATCAGAATGACAATTAAAAATTCCCGTACCACCTAATTGCATTGATAATTGTTTCCATTATTACAAAAATTTAGGTGTAGTAAAATACTTTTTATATACTAAGCAGTATTAGCTTAAACAACCAAAAAGAATTACTAAACTGCACATTCTTTACTTGGACATCGTTACATAAACTAAACAGTATTTCTTAGTTCGAACCATGATAACAGCAAATATTGAAACTGTGATTTTTTAAATATACCGAGTCCAATGAATTCTAGACATTTTATAAAAATTGTCCTACTGACAAGATTACGGGCCACATACTTCGGGAAGCGATCTCTTATTCACGTATATGTAAATTCACTGATATTATTACTGGTAACAGGTTAATACTTTAAAAAAAACACTTTATATGTACTTTAACACTAAGACCAGATATAAATAGAATGAAACATAAATTGAACAAAGAAGACACTAAGTTATAAAATGCCATTTGAAAATGGCATCACTATTGAGATTACAACTCAGAGGTTGGAAAAAAATTCCGAAAAGCTTTCTACGCAGCCAAATTAAACTTGATGTTTTACAATCGACTTTCAATTTATACGGCAACGAAAATTCAGATTGGCCAGTTTCCCCACGCCTATGTGTATTTATCAATTTAACTATTCATGTAGAGCATACAATCCGACAGATCCATCATCATGTAGCAAAATATCATTCATCTAGGTTAAACAACGGACTTGTTAAATAGTTTAAAAGTTATATCATGGGCCTAATAATTTACACAGGACACTAAATCAGCCTGAAAAAATATTTTGGAATTTTTTATCGAATTCCACCAACCATTACAAATATCGTAAAAGTTTATTTTTACATCCTACTGAAGCTACTGTCATTTATGTCCACAATTCTGATCTATGTATTCAGAAAATAATTGTACAACTTGCCCTACCCCTGCCATCAACATAGGCCATACCAAGTGGGCAATTGAAATACAAATTTGTTTGACTTTCTTTTGTTCAATTTTTACTCAATTTTTTCTTGACTTTTTCTAAATTCTTCGTTGTCGTGTGATTACATCGTCTTAGTAGTCGTCTCTGTATTCTTACGTAACTAACATAAAAATATTTTCTAACTTCATTATCAGTTTACATATGAATCATTAGGACCATCTCTCTTTCTTTTACCGAGTATTTTATAAAATTTGATGTATTAGAAACTGATGTGTTTCTGTTGTGCAGGTAGTTTACTTTCCTTACTCTAACAGATCTAGTGTTAATATTACATCTCCTATCAAAACATCTTGATTATTCTGTTGCTTAGTATTATTTAATCAGTCAATTTTATATCGAATTATCCTTATTCAATCAACTATGATTTATGATCTTTGATTAGTAGTCACTGTATTCATGTCACATTTTATTGGTCGTTTGCAACTATCTTCATGAATGTATTGGTAACTGTTATATCTGACACACCACCACATGATTGCTATTGATTTTATTACTATTTCCAATTAAATGTAGATATTGAATTGAGATGGTTTGTGGAGATTGGTATTTAGTTTTAGTTTATTGAATATGTCAGAGTGATTTTGGTAGGGTACCACTGGAAACCACGGAGCACTAGGCAGCTGTCTCGTCCTAGTATTGGACTCCTCAGTAGACTTGTTGGGAGTGAGACAATTGAACATCGCGCTATATCACAACTTGACGATAATGAAAATTCTACCGCTGAGTGCCATCCCAGTGGTACGGAAGATTAGTTGATCGCCAGCCTGAAGCTCATGGGGCAAAATCTGGGGTGCACACTGCTGAGGAGTCCTATTCTAGGACGTAACAAATGTCCAATGTTTTCTGGTTTTCAGTGGTATCCTACCAACACCAATCTATGACGCATTCAATCAACCGAATATGCAGATATATTAAGGTACAGTGTTGATAATAAACTAAATTAAAAGAAGTTTATTAGCTCAATTTTGGTTTTTGCTAGATGTCTTAATGGGAATTTTTAAGTTCTAGAAGCAAATATATCCACGTGACAAGTCATCAACAGAATGTAACACTCGTCATGACTTAAACTTGCTGATTGTAATCCAACTTAGTATATAATGTGTAGTTTAAATTTCCAAAAATCCTGTTGAACGTAACATATTTGTTTAGGGAATTTTAGAAAAAGTTGTCACAGATAAATTACATAATCAGACAATAAGTAGGAAGCTACAACAGAATATAATTTTCATCTATTTTATAACAATCATAAAAAGCATTGATGATAATTTGCATCAAAAAGTGAATGTATCCTTTAGAAGAAGAACTGTTTCATTTGTAACAATTATGTCATATACATTGAATCGAAACAAGGAAACTGTGGAATTGGTTTGACAACAACCGATAAAATGACACTGTTAGGAGTAATTAACTACAGGTTTAGTTAAGTAACGTAAAAACAGAAAAAAATAAAATGAAAATAGTACGGATATTTCCTTCCATGTAGTGATAAGATGTTGATGATTAACTTAAAAGTTTTTTTTCAATTACATTTCATTCAACATCACGTTTGTATGTAGACGTGACTTTAATGGCCGAAATTGAGCGACTGTTAAATGACCTAGGAAGCCTTAATCGTAATGAACCAATCACGACCCTCTAAATCAGAACCAACGATTTTTCCCCGAATTCTATTGATTTATTCGAGAATTCTAAACTAAGACTCAATGTAGTATGCCTCTCCCCCCCCCCACCCACGTAAGTCTTCGGTAAATGACGAAAAATTCATCGTTTCAAATTATATACAGATAATATTATGGCTTAACAATAACCCGAAACTTAATGAGAAGTCCTCAATCTCTATTGAGTTCTTTATAATTGAAATTGAAAGTTATACAGGATATATTATTTTTATATCATCAAAAAACTTATTTAAGTTATTCTTGAACTCTCCAGACTTAATGTTACGATGCGTTTTGTATAAATATTCATTTACATGACTCCATAGCATCCATCTTCGCGATCCAAAATACGGTCGCAAGTGACACCTAACTCGCCTCCACATTGATTCGATATTGTTAGTATGAACTTACGTTGACGGATCATCATAGTTTTTCTGATGCACTACGACTCTGTAGGTACCCCATGTCTGAAAGTGACTCATAGGGTTTTTAGTTGTCACTATATAATGTTGTCCCAGGTAAGATATATTTTTCTACCAGCTCATGGAGTGTAGTGACCGATCTGTCACGAATCCTCTCACAATGTCCTTTGTTAAATGCTCTGTCTCATATATCAAAGAGCTACATATATTGTAAAAAGGACTCACTTACTCAGTCTTCTTTAACCTGTCGTCCCCAATCATACATTCGTTTACTAATCAATGCTTTGTTGATTTCGACTATTTTTCCTCGTCTTCTATATTGAATTTGTAGGGGGACCAATATCCCGAAACATATTTCACGGCAATATTCATACCACTGAATTCCCGCCTTTTCAGAAACATCCGCGAGTGAAGCGGCTGTCGTAACTTCAGTTCCAATCACCCATTTGATAATTAAAATTAGAATTAGTCTAAATTTTAACCAGGAACGAGCAAAGAAAGAATCCGTTTGGATGAGCTTTTTACACCAGCACTCAGTACAACGAGTGAAATAACCATCTCGTGTTCCTTGGGTTTCTAAAACTGTCCTTTCCTTGGCACATTGACAATTTAATGCTTTTCTTAGCAATCCCATAGTTTGCAAATGAATAGTGAGATTTTTGTCACTAATAAGATCTAGAACACGCTTCATCGTTAATATGATGCTTTCAAGTGTCCACTGTGACCTTGAAACGCTTACTTCGTTCCTGATTGGTTCGGCCGTAAAAGTCATGTTCATCCATTTGCATTATTTATAGGTGTATGATAAGAAGTTGAATAGCTAGTTTTAGGAGAACTAATTTCTTAACAAATAATAGATAAATAATACTTATCACGAAATTCTGATCTACTTGTCTCGTCAATCGTATTACTTAATTTTAATGTAATATCACTAAGTACTTTGAGTTAAACAATCACTGAGAAATATTGGAAAGACGTTTCGTCTTAAAAACAGACTTTTCAGAATCGATTCCATAGTTCCACTATGGAATCAAGCTAAAGGCATGTAGACTTTTGTCGAACACTTGAACTTAGTAACGCTGAGCTGACATATAATAAGTGATATTTTTACTTTATGTCAAATCGCAAACTGTTGGAGAGTTTTACACTAAGATAAAATGGTTGTGTAATGCTTCCTAATTTCCAATAATTGTCTAACTCGAGTCAGTCAGTGATATCAAATTCAGGCTTAAACAATATTCACAACACCCAGCCATATATTATATTTATTTTTTTGTTTTCTTTACTTCATTTTATTTACGGTTTTGTTTAAAATTATATCAAGTTATTCGAAACTATAAAAGTAGTAAAAATGCAAATTGAACAATCTCATTATGTTGATTTAAACAAATAACTCACAATTTTTATTACTTTCAGACAATGCACATACTATGGAATAACTTAGTTTTTGCTTCACAAGTTAAATTTAGGAAACGTGTTTCACTCTGTTTAAGACTCTTCAACTGGGTGTACCTGAATCATAATTTCGATGTTTACAATGGGTCTCAAATTTAGGTCATTTCGAGTTAAACGCTACTGTATTCACCATTAAGCTATTGAATTCAGATAGCTATACTTCTGAAACGGCATACATGTATAATTTGAAGGTATTCGTATCCTCTCGTTTTTTTTTACGGACTGAAATTGGTTAGATTGAAATGCACGTCCCATATTCTGCTTGCTGGCCACAAATCAATTTTATTCATACTTGTCAATTATTACTATATCGAGGTAACCTACTCAAGATACACATATGGCACAAAGACTGATCAATTTCATTTCATAACAAATCAATGGGAAGATGCAATTACCTTCAAATTCACATATAAGTTGTAAGTAATCATTACAGATTCATGTTAGTTGGGTACCAATTAAAATATTCACATTTCTAAATGCAGATGAAATATTAATGAACTTTTGACATATATTTTAACACTAATTAACTAGCATCAAATGCAATTGACCTAGTCTACATGTAATATTACTAATGTTCATTTAATGTACGATATTCAGTGCTTTTAGTTATTTAGTAGGTGAAAGTCATACATTAAAACGTAAATGTTTTTTTAACTGAATATTTCATTATCTCCTCCCTCCTACAACCACATGCTTCAATTTGACTAAATATTTAACGTTTTAATTCAGCTCTACATTAACATATTTTGTGTTGTAGGTAGTAGTAGATAACTTTGAACAGTGAAAATTTTTGACAGAAAATCTACACAGTATTAGACAATTTTTACATTGTTGAATGCTAGACAATAATATACTTAATGAATGGTGAAAATGTTACATGTAACCCTTATTCAATATTTCAATTGTGAATTTACTATAACCATTAGTTTTTTATTATCAAAATCTATAAATGTTAATAATGTTTCTTCTATTTGATTGTAGCTTAACTAAACAATAATCTACATTTATATGTTACCACATTAAAGATTTATTTTCTAGTGATGAAATCTTCATTATTATTATTTTTCAAACTATTGAACAAATATTTATATGTCTGTTATATTATGTATAATGCATATAAACACACAATGTTTATTCAACATTTCGATTCTTTGTATAATATAAAGAGGAGAAAATCAATTATTCATTTTAGTGGCTTGAAAAGAATAATAATAATAATAATAATAATAATTGTAATAATAGTAATGGTAATAACAATAATAGTAATTCAAGCGGGAAGAAAACTGGAACTGTAGTCTTTTGAAACTCCTATATGAACACTGTATGTAGATTGAAATATTTAGACAGCGTTAATCTTTATTTATGTGTTTGTAGTAGTAGTTGTTGTTGTTGTTATAGTTGTAGTATAATTAGATATCTCTAAGTACTTACAATTTTTCAAAACAAAAAGAAAAACTAATTCTAGACTCTCAATTTATCCTTTACTAAGATTTATTTGCTTTGAAAATTAACAAAAAAAAGTAAAACAAACAAAACAGGCAAACTACTGATTAATCGCTAGTCGTAGTACTCTTGTTATTGAAATAAGATGAAAAGAAGAAAACATTAATTGTAAGTAAGACAAACAGTGTTAATGATTTCAATGAAAGTATGTATATGTATGTATATACTACTTATTGTGTGTTGTACATAAATAGTTGGATTAATTTATTGTTGAAGAACAAATAAATAAAAAACATCGTACTTTTTACCATGGGCTTATTCAAAAGGATTCAGATAAAGTGCCTTTATTAAAAAAATTGTTTTCTTGGTTGAGATTTGTCTGAGGACGTGAGTTTCCCATTTTTCGCTTTAAATGTTGGAAATATTCAGGGATAACGATAGATAGCACGATTGATTTTTTTTCGGCAAACTCACACAAATATATATCAACCGGTTAGGACTTCGAAGGTACTGTGTACACCAGTTTGGGTGATAATATTTATGAAAGTGAAAAGTTTGTCTATATATAACACAATTATGACTAACTACTAATTACCGTTCTAAACGTATTACTTTAATCAACCTTTAGTAACTTGTTTAATCCGTTTACTCAATATTACCGACTAGAGATAAATATGTGACGATGATAAGACTGTTTTCACTAATCGTTACACTTTCCAAGTGATGTATTGATGTATAGAAGCATAAACTTAAAGTCCAGCCAATAGCACTAAACACTATGAATATTTTAGTAACTGAATGCCTTTTGGAAAGATGACATATAACGTTCAAATCGCTTATTTGTCTACTTACCTTTCAAATCCATTGTTTACATTATTCGATAATGTACGATTATGTGATATATTTGGTGATGGTTGACATGATAGCGATGATTGTGGTCTGTAGATTGGGTTATAAAATGGATTCCTTTGTAGTGTATACAATTCAACACAATTTTGTGGTAAAAGTACATAGGTTAACTGATCATTGTTTCTACCATTAATAATATCAGTTGACGTGTTAGTTTCAATATTTTTAATGTGAAATGGTATAGTTTGATATGTAATCGATTTCGTGGTATGATTAGAAATCGAAGGACTTAACACATTTATCTCTCTGACTGGGACTGTATTTGAACAAAACGATTTTATTGCAGTTTTGCTTGAAGGGATCGTTGAATTAAGATTTAATTCACATTTAACTGAATTTACTGATGATGAATTTAATAGTTTATCTGAACATATAGGATATTCTGTTAGTTGATCAGGTTTACCACTATCTTGTATATTAACACGATTACATTCACTAATAGGAATCTCTGCCATTGATAAGGTATCATTCACATTTGTAACATTCAAACATGAAGATATTTATTTCAAACTATTTCCATTCACTTTATTTATCACACATAATTGCAGATAAGTAAAATAAAATAAAATACTTTATAAAATTAATTTACACTAAACAATAATTTACCATTTTATAAACTATAAAGTGACCAATCAAAATTGAATTCAGAAATTTATAGATTAAAACAACTACTAATAGAAATTGTACATTGTACAGTAGTAACTATTGGAAGCTACCATGATCATAAGTTTAATTTATTTATTTTAGAAAGTTTCTTTGAAAATAGTAATGTGCTATTAAATATTTGCCTTTTAGAATGTTTTTTTTCTTTTTTGATAAACTGTTTAGTCAACTTTAGTGTTATTCAGAACACAAAAGCTTTCTTGAAATAATGAAAAAATTCAAAGTTGGATATTTACCACAATCAATTATGAGAATAAGAAAGCTGTTGTATTTGTGAGATCTTTTTGAAAGTCCGATGAGTGGAAATCTCTCTAAGTAACATTTTTCGATTGTAATTTGTTACTTAACCCTTAAAATCAAATTTATACTTCATCATTTTTTAAGTTGTGTATTCTGATGATCTGTTGACTCCAAATGAGATAGTTGCTATTCATCTTCATTGTAATATCTGTTTTTTCCTACATTTCTACTGAATCTCTATGATTATTTTGCACTACATCTGCTTTCTTTTACTGGGCGTTTTGTTTTTGGCGGCTGCTATATTCTTTCGTTTTCTTTATTGATTGTATTGCTTAAATTGACTGCATTTGTGCATTTCCTGATTGTGGGTTGAAGAGTATTTTCAGAACTTGAAATATTGTGTTGTAACAAGAAATTTTTGATACCTTTTTACTGATTATTTTCTGGATTCAGACGTCACCCTTTGAACAGACAGTACGTGATCTATTTCGAGAAAATAGTATAATTGTTTAGTTCGTGAAAATAAATTGATCATTCCAAACAACGATTGCATTTACAGGAAGTAGAACGCATGTCAATTATATCAGGGTTGCTACTTAAGGTGTTCAGGAGACTTCGGATAATATTAACGTCTTTATTGAACAGAACTATATCGTTATAATATTCTAAATCGACAAATGGGCTTTTTAATGAAGACCAATATCTGAAAATTTAGATAAGTCAGGTATGACTTTAAAAAGGACATAGACCACGAAATTAAATAAAGGAAGATATAGGAGTAACCATGATAAACACCACTTTAAGTTGACAATTATCATGACAGTTCGTCTTAGGCTCTAACTCGACAACTGATGCTAGGGTAGAGAGCTTTTATAAGGTTAATTTGCTTTACACGTACGTCTTTTAATGACAAACACTATCACAGTACCTCTCAGCGTATAGAGACAAGGAATACAATTATTGTCGGAAGATGGTTATGTCTATGGTTTAGGATTTGATCGTGAATAAATATCCTGCACATACATCCTGGTGACGTCTGAAACCAATCTGGTCTTATAAATTTCGCTATTTAATTAATACATATCAATACCTATATTTCGTCGAACCTATAATATACATGTCAATAATTTTTAATCTAGAGCTGAAACGTTTTGTACTGTATGTAAGTTCAACCTAACTTTTAGTTTGATTCACGTTGAAATTAAGTGCGAATTATGTCAGAAAACAGGTTTACTTTAAATATCGTCATAATTATTTGACTTGCAAATTTTATGAATGAAATAGGAAAGATTCCTCACAATGATGATTTGTTCAACCTGTTATATCAGTTGAAACATAGTACAGTTTCATGAATAAGTTATAAAGCGATTATATCATCATATGACAAATTCAATTTAAACCAAATTATTAGATCTCATTCTTTGATCACAGAGAATATTTTGTACAAATTATATTTTGATAGAAGCTGACTGTCTCTCTCAAACATCAGAAAAATATATTGTAAACACCAGGAAGACACATTCCAACTCATTCATGCGTCAACTTTAATTTCTAACTTTTAAAATGATGATAAAAATGTTCGCGATTAGACTAAAGAGCTTGGAAAATACAATTTCACTAAAATTACCCTTCAAAGTGAAAAATCTTCACCATCTTAACACAAGACGTTAGATGGCATTTCAGATCATGTTGGACAAGAGACAAAGAGACGTTCAATCGTACTGAATAATTGAGTTTGATTACTAAGACTATGACTTATTCATGAAAGAGTTAAAGTAAAAACAACTAGTGTTAAGGTCAGCAGAAAGGAGAATAAGTGCAAAGAAACAAGTGACGAAGTAAATGATGTCAAGTGATTAGGAGAGATATGACTAGAAAGATTATGTTAAGTCAAATACAAAGGTTACTGAATTGTAATGGTTTTCTGGCGATACATAGTAAGCTTAGTTATTTGCGTTCGTTACAGATTAAACTCCTTCCAATACCAGTGAAAACTATTTGACATTAGAAAACCTCATCGTATGCATATTGGACTTCACGGTAGTGCACCCCCTTAAATTGAACCTAAGGCCTTCAGGTCTCATCACTAACGTCAAAGTACCTGCATCATTAAATAGGCCAACAACCAAAGGTAGAATTCTCGTTTCTTTCAATTTGTAATATAACGTAATGATTGGTTAAAGCAGGTGGTGATAGTTTCGTATTTCATATTTATTATGTGAGACAATTAATAAGATTAATCTAGTTGCCACACAGAAAATGAAATGCATCAGAAAAATATTAGTTGTATTTAACTAGACAAGTAAACATTTAATAAAACTGATTGATACACTCTGTTTCTTGATTCCGATAATACTAAAGTGTAACAATTTCACCCAGTAATCGAGTATTTTGAAGATGTACAAGTGTTTGTGCTAATTATTTTCAGATAAATAGATAGCTAATGTTTAGAGACATTAAATCACTGTGTCAGTTTATGTACATTTTATTAACTGTTGTAAATGATGAGGAGAAGGTTTCTAGTAAAATGAAATATAACAAAACAACAATATAACCTATTTATTGTAATCTTGAATATGTATAAGATATTTCCAAGGAAAGCATAATATAACGTGCAAGCCGTTGAATACAAGGATTCACAATCAAACAGTATATCCTGTTAACACAAACACCAACAAAATACAACGTTGAGTTTAAGAAGTTTGAAAACACATCAGAAATAATGTGAACAGAAATACAGAAGATAATATCTCACAAAATGTTAATAAATCGAAGTGTATAAAAATGAAATAAATGATATGTTTCAATAAAGTCAACCAAAGAATTCTACATTACTGTAGTTGAAAGAAAAGATTTAAAATAGATAATGAATTAGTCTACAATGAAACAAAATATCATTCATTGAAAGATGAAAGCCAGTTCAAGTGAATTATTCAATTCAGTTATATTGAAAAGTAACAAATTAGGCATATTATTACGACACAAAACATCTCATCACTATGTTAACCACTCCATACTGCTCACATTTACATATAGACTTTTAATACAACAAACTTCACTGACATACAAAGACAAAACTAAACACTACAAATTCACCGAGTCAATCAGTGATTATACCAACAATACCAATACATACATGATATGATAATCTGAATTAACACTATATCAAACTACAACTTAAACAACTAAAAGTACGGCACATTTGACAAGTACCACAACCACTTCAGATATACATATACAAATTGTAGTACTTTCCAACATCGACAACAAGCAATTCATCGATATGGGTCATTAGCCCACTCAACTCTCAAAATATAAATACACATATATATATTAATAAGGTTTCTTTAGTATGTCGATTCGACAAGATAAAATGCAAGTAATTAATACGAAACAGTGTTGCATCGTATTAACTAGTAGATCCAAAACAGATACTGACAAATCAATGTAAGAATACTTACTTATGCAGTTTGTATCGAAATCAACAAAGTTGAATATTTCAATCAAAATTATCGATATCATATTGTGCATCATAATGACGAAACAACAGAGTTGTTAACAACGTTGCTGTAATGAATTGTAATCTACACTGACATCTGACAATTATCAATTGGTTTGAAATTATTTTATTTTCGAAATAAAATCAGGAGAGTCTGTGATACACAGATCAGTGACATCAAATCGATCAACACATACATTGATGATGGTAACATGCAAAAAGTCGAATAGTCTACAAAGTCATGTACACAACAGCATTGATTGTATGCTATTGGAACTAGAGAGCTCTCACACTCTTAATTGTTCATTTTCACATTCAATTTACAAAACGCCTCAAGAATAACCTCGAAATCAAATCGAATTTCATTCACAATTTATTCATCAGTCATCTATCACATTCCTATTATTTATCACTGACACCAGTAGTATTCAGTATTTTTATATTTACTTATGTGAGATACAATTTGATTGAATCATTGTACAGATTGTTGAAACAACAATGTTAATGTACAAACGTGATATGTGAATGTGTGTAGGCGATGAATTGTATGTATTTTATCCATTTTTGTAATATAATGAAGGTGGAATGGAGACCAGGATGTTGGTTGAATGAATGAATTTAATTTGAATGGTAAACTGATTTGTTTCGTCAGCCAATGAGTCCCGAATAGGACGAAACGCGCGTCCTGGATTCCACTTGCCAGTCACAATCTAACTGAAATATGATTTGTTTCTTGTTAACTTACTTTCGTAACACTTGGATTCTCTTAGTTTGTTCAATATCATAATAAGTAACATTCCATGAAAGTTAAGCTCGTTATCAAAAGTGTTTATTGTGGTTTAATGTATCCAATTCTGCATAGACATTACATGGGTGTCAATATGCAATTCACATTATAAAAAAGAAATTATTGTTTAAACATGCCAATTAATTTTTCTATTTACATTCTATGGGATGTATGAATATCCGTCCAATTTTGAACGAATATACCAAATATAATCGAGCGCCAATTGTATAGAAGACATTAAAAGTAAGTTATGTTTGAAATAACCCTGTCAACTGAATTTAAATAATTAAATTTCTGCGTTACACTCAGCAAAAAGTAGAATGAATTAACACTACTATTATCCCATATCTTAAAGCAACATCAGACAAAATACCAAGGATTTTAAAGAAACATAAATTCAAAGCTTGTTTTTTAAACCAGGAACACAATTAGACCTAAACCGGTTAAATCATGGACTTGATCCTCAAATAGGATTTGAAAAATTATATTTATGAAATCATTTATAGTAACCGTAATGCTATGCATGTTAGGAAACCATATAGATAGTCGAAAGTATTTCTTAAATGTACAGAGGAATTTAAAAAGTAACCTTCAACAAAAGTCACAAATGGCTTTACATTCACTAATATTTCATCACAGGTATGTATCCTATTTGATTCATACACATTTTGGATGATTGAATTCGTCGAAGATTTATGTTGCTAAGGTATCACTTAAAATCATGAAGCACTGGATATCTGTTTTCTCTTAATATGAGGCTCTAAACAGCTTACACCATCGAATTGAATCCAGGTTCTTCAGGTTAGCTAACACCTAACGCAATACACTACTGTGGCGGCGTCCAACAATAAATTTTTTTTCAAACGATTTCTGATATAGCATGATGACGATTGATTGTCATCACTAAAAAATGTCTTACTGCCGACATCTGTGCATTCCAACAATCATGACCCTTCAGTGAAGTTGGTCAATAGTGAGCTGATCAGTATAGTTATGTCCAGTACTGTTTGGTTTTAACTGGCACCCTATGGACATCAATCTGTGGCGAATTCATTCAACTAAATTCTTAATACCAATTTCCACAAAACCACCACATTCACTTTTTTACAATACGCAATAATACATGGATGGTGAAAAATTCATTTGACCCACCTTACATATATCAGTGAATAATTTTCATTTTAACTATTGCTGTCTAAAAGGTATGAATAAATTTACTGCGTTTAACATTGGGATTTATTCTTTTATTTTTCTATCTTCAAGTTAATTTACGTCTATTTCATAGGAAACTAACCTAATTTTGTTATATTTCAAGTGATTAGCTACCGTATTACATGAAATTTTTCATATGTTGATATTAAGTCTAGTAAAGACAGAATTGTTGGACAATAATAAAAGCAATCAGTTAACTGATTGATACATTGTCATCATACAATACACTATACTGATGAATGAAGAAAAGAAATTATTATCTATTAAGTTTCAATGAATTAATTGTAATGAACATTATTGAATACATGATTTGTTAATCTGGGAAATAGATTCACATTAAAAAGATTCATTGAATTCATGTAATTCTGATAGGAATTGAATAAGACAAAGCATTAAGCACTTACTTATTAGTTAATTGTGTACAAGTTAAATCAGATTACAATGTTCCCTTATTGATTTAATCTTATTACTTTATTAATTTAACTATTGAATTAATCAACTAATTAGAATAAAAAAAGGAACACATTAGGGATCATTTATTAAAATAATTAATAATTAGATTAAATTAATTAACATTAGAATTATATTTTTCTTTACAAAATCTTTAAAGAAAATTTTATTTTCCAAGTCATGTACTACTTAATAATAAACAAATAGAAGTTGATAACTGATTCATACACTACTTGATACTGTATGATTCAATTAATTCCTAATAGTTTATTAGTTTCAATGCCTAATCAATGCGATTACTGAATAGTGTGAATACAGTGATCTGTAATACTGATGAAAATGACTACATTTTAAGAGTAAACGTCAAATAATGAAACGATAAAGCTAAACTTAGCAATCCATTGAACTACAGGGTTGAGAAAACTAAAATATTGCAATTAAAAAGTCAATCTTGTTTGTTTGTATTCGTAAAGATTGATGTTGGTTGAGTATCAACGAAAACAAGGTAGCACTGGACAGCTCTTTTGTTCTGGTATGAAACTACTGAACATTACTCACCTGTGATTCCTCCAGGACAACGCTCAACTATCAGGAAAATTGGGTCTGCGTTCACTGGTAGAATTTCCACTTTAATCAGTTTTGTGAGCCGTGTATCATGAATGACAGTGAATGTAAGTTGAACTATGTCATAAAGTGATAGAAGTGGGAATGCTACCATTAAACGCTTTCATGTGCTAGTGCCCTCTGATACTTGTATTGTATACCTATCTGCATAGAACTACCCTTACTGAATAGTCACTTCATTCTAATGTTAGTACAAACAAATGGAGAAGAAATAATCTAAGAGCCATTGCATTAATTATTACGTATTAAAGATGGAACTTGAAGTTAACTATCTAAAAACAATTTACTGAATTGTTAAATATGTAATTTGAATTCAATAGTTTTAAAAAAATAATTTTGTATATTATTGAATTACATAAATTTTCTAAATAATAGAGTATACTTATTGTTAATTTGTAGATCATATTCAGATAGAAGACATTCAACATGCACTCTTCGTACCGATTTGCTTTATGATAACTTAGTTCATTCGGTGGGCGATTACAATTAGCAAAGTAAATCTACTTCGAAATTTAGTTTAAAAAGAACAATAAAAACTGTTTAAGTATCAGTTTAATGCGAGCATGAATTCAAATGCAGAGAATTTTTGAGTTACATGAAATGTAAAACATGTTTTATAAAAAGCCTCATTAAACAATAGCATTATATAAAAGGTCATTCATTCATTCATTCATTCATTCAACCAACATCCTGGTCTCCATTCCACCTTCATTACATAACAAAACTGGATAAAATACATACAATTCATCGCCTACACACATTCACATATCACGTTTGTACATTAACATTGTTGTTTCAACAATCTGTACAATGATTCAATCAAATTGTATCTCACATAAGTAAATATAAAAATACTGAATACTACTGGTGTCAGTGATAAATAATAGGAATGTGATAGATGACTGATGAATAAATTGTGAATGAAATTCGATTTGATTTCGAGGTTATTCTTGAGGCGTTTTGTAAATTGAATGTGAAAATGAACAATTAAGAGTGTGAGAGCTCTCTAGTTCCAATAGCATACAATCAATGCTGTTGTGTACATGACTTTGTAGACTATTCGACTTTTTGCATGTTACCATCATCAATGTATGTGTTGATCGATTTGATGTCACTGATCTGTGTATCACAGACTCTCCTGATTTTATTTCGAAAATAAAATAATTTCAAACCAATTGATAATTGTCAGATGTCAGTGTAGATTACAATTCATTACAGCAACGTTGTTAACAACTCTGTTGTTTCGTCATTATGATGCACAATATGATATCGATAATTTTGATTGGAATATTCAACTTTGTTGATTTCGATACAAACTTCATAAGTAAGTATTCTTACATTGATTTGTCAGTATCTGTTTTGGATCTACTAGTTAATACGATGCAACACTGTTTCGTATTAAATACTTGCATTTTATCTTGTCGAATCGACATACTAAAGAAACCTTAATAATATATATGTGTGTATTTATATTTCGACAGTTGAGTGGGCTAATGACCCATATCGATGAATTGCTTGTTGTCGATGTTGGAAAGTACTACAATTTGTATATGTATATCTGAAGTGGTTGTGGTATTTGTCAGATGTTCTGTACTTTTAGTTGTTTAAGTTGTAGTTTGATATAGTGTTAATTCAGATTATCATATCATGTATGTATTGGTATTGTTGGTATAATCACCGATTGACTCGATGAATTTGTAGTTTTTAGTTTTGTCTTTGTATGTCAGTGAAGTTAGTTGTATTAAAAGTCTATATGTAAATGTGAGCAGTATGGAGTGGTTAACATAGTGATGAGATGTTTTGTGTCGTAATAATATGCCTTATTTGTTACTTTCCATTATTACTGAATTGAATAATTCACTTGAACTGGCTTTCATCTTTCAATGAATGATATTTTGTTTCATTGTAGATTAATTCATTGTCTATTATAAATCTATTCTATCAAATAATCTAATAGGTTTGTTTTCTAGATTGAATAATGTTTATATATTTTTTTCTGATTACTGCAATTAATAAAGTCACATATTGATCAACAAACACTTGTGAAAAGAATCTATTCGATTTATTATATTAGTATTTTGATGGGTGTAGGTGAAAATATTGTTGTTATGATATTTTTTATACCATTAAATTGTTATGTATTTATTTATATCCATATATAGTGTATAAACATGATAGTGTCTTAATAGGATATGTATTTAGAAACCAATAATAACTTGTACTGTACAGAAGAGTATAAATATCCTGTAAGGTGAAAGAAAAATGATATATCGAAACGGAAAGGAAGAATTATAATCAAATATTTTTTTAGGGATAAGGTCCTATTGTGGACCAAGATATACGGCGAGACTTATTTTACTCCTTTTGCATACAAACATTCAGATTCTCTGAGTTCATGCCTAATGCTTTCCGTTTGTAAAAATAATCGTATTTTAACACCTTTAGTCGAATTATTCGATACTTTGGATGCAATCGAAAAGGCTTCACTAATCATGATTTTAAGGTGGTAGTCGGTTATTTTGCCAAGAATCAAGCTGATAGTAGATTTCATTAGGCTCTTCGATAACCACGCCGGAACATGTTTGCATGCTGTTATGAATAACGACAAAGTGTTTATTAAATGGCAGTATATTATCAGTAATTTATATCATACATAAAAGCTGAAACATTTAATTAAATAAGAAGAAGCACAAATAAAGGTCGCACGTAACTTTATTGGAATTATCAATTTGAATACAGTTAGAACAACGACATCAAGCAAATAGGATTAATTCATTCATGTCGTAAATTCACTTAAATTGCTTAATAACACATAAATAATCTAATCATTCATTTAAATAATATAAACGAAATGAGTACACATATTTTGTAAATCTTTCATAGTTGACATAAATTTGTCTTAACGACGGATACTAGCTATGGAAATACTACAAAAGTTTTTAAACAGTTATTCATTTAAAGTTGGAACAATCACATATTTTAAAAGAGAATATTGAGAGGATCAACATTTTAGAAACTGAAGAAATGTTATAGGTTATGTAATACTTTAAAAAATTAAGTAGTTAATTGTAGCTCAGATAGAAAAAGAAATTCGTTAAATTATCAGGATCATAAAAACAAAGTTGTCAGTCTTGCAACGAGGTCTAGGAGTTTGGTTATAACAGCTACTACATGATTGACTAAGGTGTCATTTTGAGCCCTCAAATTTGGTCCACAACTCACTGTTGTAATAAACAGCCTGGTTTGCACATTGAGACTAGCTTATCTGCTGGCAGTGTATTTTACAGCATGGTTTTTATTATAAAATCAATCGCTTTAAATGTTTCGCTATCATACAGTCCAGATTTGTTGATAAGAGCTTCATTTCAACAACGGCATTCTCTGTTTTCTAATCCTACCATACTTTGTTATGTACTTCTGTGAATATCCATCTAACCCAACCAACATTCAGCTACAGCTAATTGTTCGTTAACTTAATTCTTTGAACACTATTTGCGTACATAGCTAAACATCGCTTCAACCAATTTACTTTTATAGTATTCAAAATATAAGCTATTGAAGTTCAAGTGCACTTCCTTCCATATTTCCTTATGAAATAACGATTTTTACATTGAGCCATTGCTGTTACGTCTAACATTAAGTTCCGAAAATTGAAATATGTTATTACACAACCTTTTTTTCATTAATCTAATATTGTAATGTATTGGCATTACCTACGGCATTCATTTCTGCTTATAATAGTTTCTTATCTATATGATCTTCTCAATAGTCCCTTCTAGAACATTTAATTATTCTAACTATAAATGTACCGTTGTTTAAACATATTTCATGTTGTTCAATAGTTATTATCTTTCCTTTTCTCTACATTAAGTAAACTATTGAAGATATGCTTATTTATCTTGTTGAAAATGAATAATTAGATTGTTTACATGTTGTTAAATAGTTGAAGTGAATGTATGAATGAATTCACCTTATTCCACTGTTATCATTTTTCTTCATTGATATTCATACTAAATCTTTAACAGTATTAGGCATCTACTTTAATTTAATCCTATCTACTCAGTATTTAAGAATATAAATGCTGCTTCATTGATCTTATATTGTAATAAGTTTAATCTTTTCATGTTATTGATTGATAAGAAATAAGTAGAATATTTCAATTAAGTAGTATATTTATGTAATTAACTGATTAATAGTTTTGATTCATATGTGTGTCTCCAAAGAATTAACTTGAGATTACTGATAAGGTTTTTTTCTAAATTAATGACATGTTGTTCATGAAGCAATTCGTCTTCTGGTGTTAACATATTTCTGTTATTTACCTACAGGTTATTGATTGTTTGTTTTCTGGATAACATTAAATCCTCTTAAGTAGTCAGTTAGATAAGAAAAACTGATCAACAGAAGTAAACAACCTACAAAGGTGTGATGATTGAATTATTTAAAGTAAAATAAATCACTCACCTGATAAGGACACTAATGATAAAAATAGCGTTTACATTAAGAGTAAGTTTTCATATAAATGGATACATACAGTTTCATACTGTTTATCATGTTAGATTAGTTGATTAAAGATACATAACCGTAAGTTAAAGGGTATAATACTGTGCTACATGATACTTAATATTAATCCAAAATTTTGATCTCTTTATAAACAATTTGTTCATAAAATGAATGGAACCTACTTGAAAAATATTGTCGTAATGCTATCCGTCTATTATTCACCTCTTGTAGAAATGTAATGCACATATTAATCTATCCCTTAAATGTAGTCAGTGTCCTTCTATTTATTCCTTAGTGATGAGTGTATTCGATTAATCAACTTGTTGCCTGACCACTAGTTAAAGTAAAATGATATCATTTTGAATAATATTAGATATAAAATGATAGGTGGCTAACAGCATTAAAATTTAAAACCGATAAAATGGTTTTAACACCAACAACTAGACAACCCACTGGCTACTAATAGTTACTATTTATGTAAATATTTTACTCATGAACATAATAACTTAATACCATCGTCTTCGACTGTCATATTGAATGATGCGAATTGTTTGAACAATTACAAAAAACTCTACACCCAAATTCTCTTCTAACACGTAAGCCTAATTTATACTTCAAATGTTGTTATAAAATATAAACACGTTGATCAAATTCAGTGATTTCTTCATAATAACGTAACCCTCTTAAAACTTTAAGTCGATATTCACTAATCTGGAAATTGCACTTATTATAGTAATACTGTGAATATATGGATGTACAAATTAAGACATAAGTTTTAATAATCCAATAACGTTATCAGGATGCAGTATTATATGGATTCAGTAACGATCCTACTATGAATACTGCTTACGAACACAGCTATATTATTACTATTATTAGAACTTAGTATTTCTAATTACAATCATGAAGCAACGAAGTAATAATTTAGTAGGAGTTTTGTATTCCATGGTTAAAAATGTACAAGTAAGCTAGCAAGCAGTTGGGACAGCAATATATGTAGTCATATATCGAAATATCAATGTCTTAGATACAGTTAAGCATAAGGGGTGAGAATAGGACGATTATTGATATATGAAGAATATAAAAGTCAGGTTAGCATGCTACATCAAAACAATCCAACAAACTAGACATATTAACACTTACATGTAAAAGGGAACACATGAATCATAAAATACAGTAAGTTGTTTATAAAAACGTCAAGAAATAAAGTGTAGGATTCATCAAAAATACATAAATATCAAAGCCATTACAGCCACCGGTCACTGATTAGTAAAAAGTACCATGTTTTCCGTTCATCTCGACATGTATATTATCAATAAGTACCCTTTGAATGCAAAACTAAGTGATGCAGATGTTAAATCCCCCAAGGATTACAGATAAGCTTTTCTGACATAAATCATTTAAAGTAACACCTAGTTAATGGTCTCAGGATAGCGATGGACAGTTCATTTATCTTTCATAAAACACAATGTCTTAAGTAAATTCTTATTACTTTACAAATCAAGTGCGGTAAAGAACCGATATTAACTTTGTGGTTTTATTTTCAAAATTTTGAATTTTATTTCATATGAGTAAACTTTAGTAGAACAGAAAAGAGAGATGGATGATTAATCAGGTAAGCATTCCTTTGACAATTGATTTTCTTGAATTGAGGTGGTTTTCTGAAGAATGATTGAAGTGCAAATTTCATTGCTGAACGTCTGACAAGTGACAACGAATGCTGTGGATTCGGATTGCAGATGGGACCGAAAATATACTTTACTGACCATACTAGTATGAAACAGATGTTCAGAGTTTCATTGTTTTCATTGATACTAAATAAAAGTCAATACGTAACAAATACAAACAACAAATTGATCACTTTAGTTAATTAACACATTGCAACAAGATAAAGACGATCAGAGTAATGTAACATACTAATTGGACTGTTCGTGATCTGCATATGATGGTGGCTGAAAATGGTTACGTAAACAACTGAACTCTAATAGCATAACAGAACGGCAAGATAAACAATCATCGCCATCTATAGCCAAATATTTAGTTGAGACACGTCAAATTAGCCTTCCTGATATTGTTTAAGAGGATAATACTAAGGTTTATTTCAGTTTCAACGATTACCCTCCCCCCCACCACCACCCTATTATCAAAAATAGTTCGTATTTCGACTAGGTCTACCTTGGTAATATTGATTTTATTGTTAGAATGATGTGCTGTTCACATGATTTTCTTTTTCTTGTTTTTCTTTTCTTTCCTTTCAATCTGTCTAGTTTGATCTTTATTTCTCATATATTTATACGTATCTTAACAAGTTAATAAGTGATTAGACTGTGTACAGTGTGTTGTTTAACTAGATCACATACCTTTTGATAACATTCATTTTGTTTTTTCATTTCATTATCTAAAGTTTTCTAAAAATTGAAAACATAAATTGTGTCACATTACGACTAATATCATTTCCGACAATATAACTATAAACTTACAGTAGGACATCTTCCCTTTTTTGCATTTTATTGTCTGAATGCATTAAAGAATCAGTCATAGTAACAATGTCTAGTAAAATTTAAAGAAAAAAACTTAATAGCATACATCTGTTGGACTTCTCATGACAAATTGAATGCATATAAAGTAGGCAATTTCGCTGTATCATTATTAGTAAGTTCCGAATTTGGTTCTATTGTGAGACAATGATATATGAAAATTTAAATCGAAACAGAGAAACTTTACTCTAATAAGACTGTGTAGTATCTACGACATTTTTTGACAAGAGTTTAGGAACGATCAAGCGCCTTACTTAAATAGCAGCTTAATATTATCCGATTAAACAATGAGGGACGTACTACTGGAATCAGGGTTGCCGCGAATTTAAATAAAAACTGTCAAACATAAAAATATGTTATAGCTAAATTTAGCATTTAGTTTACAGACTAGAAACTATAGTTAGAATCAGGCATTAAGTGTTAAGAATATGATTATAAGTTAGGTTTTTGGGGCAGAAACAAATTTTATGGTAAGAATTAGTGCTAACCTAGTGTGCAAAAGGTTAATGTCTAATCACATAAGGTAGGGAGAAATAGTACGTAAAACATTGAGTAAACTGAAAGAAAAATTTAGGACCTTCTAACATAGTCCAAAAGAAGGGAACTAATGACTAAGAACTGAGGGAACAAATGCATAGTTTGTTGATTATAGTTCCTGAATAATGAATGATATAATAACAGTTTGCTGGTCTAGTGGAAGTGGAAACATGATAATAACAGAAATAAAATAAACGATTCACATGTCTACAAAATAAATGAAATAATCATCTGAAAGACATTTTAGATAGTTATTCACCTAGAATGTCAATATTTCTTACTTCTAGACATCAAAATATAAGTTAATCAAATCTTCAAATAGTCAACTATTTCAACGGATGTAGATCAGCTCTCTGGTGTTTTCTTTCATAAAATCCATTGATCATTTCAGTATGTTTCTTTTGAAAGTACAGTATTTTGACTAATCAAGTTTCATGGCAAAAAAGAAAGTTGATCAATGTGTTTGTACATTTACGAAGTTAATACTTAGTGATGAGTCTATGATATTTGATTTCATCATTGATCAAACAGATGAATGTTAGATATTTTCGTCACCTTAAAATTTTCTAAGTAACTGAGTAAGTACAGTATCATTAAATATACTGGTAGAATTTATAGAAATCTAAGTTTGAAGTCGATGTTACTTGAGTTAACATCTAATTCAATAAACAAGTATTCGTTTTACTATAAATTTAATATTTAACAGTATAATGAATCGAAATGCAATAAATAAAGTCTATATTTTATGCAACTCTATTTTATATCATATCTGTATACGGACATTTGTAACAAAATCAAGTCAATGCATTATGTTTCGTTGATTAGATTCATCACAGATTGATGTCGGTAGGGTACAATCGAAAACCAGCGTAGCGTGGGGCACTAGATAGCTGTGACGACTCTAAGCAACTAAACTTAATACCCGCCTACACAAACCACCTCAATTAACTTCATTACGTTTTAGTAAATCAACACAATACTCACTTACTTCAACTGCACAAGATTTTTTCTGATGACGTAGTGGTGGAGAGTGGAGAAGGGGGAAGAATAATTTATTAGTTGCACACGTTTTGAGAGTATAAAAACTCCCACTTAATATTTTAGAAAATGCCCATGTCATTCCAGTTAGACATGTTTTCTAGTAAAATTATAATTCAGTGTACACTTTCGTAACACTAAAATGTTGTGAGTTTATCTTCTGATGCTGGAACATATAAAACGAAAAATTCATTTACTGGATAAATGCAATTGACATCCAACGAACAGTTTATTCAGTCAGTACACATATATACACTGATCATATCAGCCTTGAAAATCCCTAGTGAAAATATGCGAACCGACTGAACAACCAAAAAAGTATATTAATTATAACTCAAATGGGAAGTATTCATAAAGTGATGACTTCACATCTTCTAGATAACTCGTATTTAATTTGTTTACTTTTCAGGAAAATTATTCTTGAAGTTGACACCACGAATTGATATCAGTTAGACAACTATTAAGAACCACGAAGCACAGAACAGCTGTTTCGTCTTTGTATGGGACTCTTCAGAAGTGCACAATCATGGCCTATCAGGAAATAGGTCTTAGGACCTTCAGGCTGCGTAGCGAGTACTTAACCAACACATCACTAAGCCACCTTTCGACAATTGATATCCCCAACTCAGTCATTTCGTAATATACTTACGAAATCTTAGTCATTCCAATCGTTGAGCCTCATACTCTTCTACGTGAGTGAACTTCACTAGTCATGTCTCCTCATATTGTTAATGATTTTTTCGAATACTTTAACAATAGAATGCCTATCAATATTTGTTATTTGCCACAACTTTGAGGAAATCTAATCATGCTTAAATATATATTTCAAATAACATGGTAATGGCAGGTTGATTTATATGCATAACTTAAGAAAAATTGTACAAAACAACATGAACATCGAGAAAGTTCTCAAAAGTTAACAACAGTTTTACAGCTTTAAAATAAACGTATCCTCTGGAATCTCTTGTACACCAAACCATAATTTAGACACCAAAGAGATTGTAAACATTTCGGGAGTTTCAATTTCGCACTTCTGTATTGTTTTTTTTTACAAGTGATTTCCGGTTAAGTGACATAGACAAGAATTATATGCATAAACAACTTGGAATGTTGCATTTTAGAGCTGGGTGAACAGTAGATCCAAAGCAAAAACCCGATGGAACTAAAATCTGATGCTAACCTAGACATTGTTGAACTATACAATTATCACCACTACATAAATGTATATTACTTATCCAAGTTGAGTATAAAAGCGTATGAATTAACGAAATAATTATATCGTTGGTCTTATCATCAATTACAGTGAATGTTACATAATAATTCGGATTGTATAGTAAACACATTGTGAATAAGATATTTCTAGGTTTCATAATATAATTATAGACAAATTGTGATGAAATAAGTCAAACCAAACAGTATGTCGAACAAGATCGGTTTGCGATTGTCTCAATGTATAGGAATAAATATATACGTATACATCTCACAGATTCACAGGTATTTTAGGACAACTTAGCAAAAGTGTACAAATGCTCTGTGGTATCTCTAACTATGTAAACACCCACATTTCGCTGATTCAGTAAAACATCATGAAGAATTAATACAAATTTGCATAATGAGTAAGCTGATATACTACTTAGTATCAATTAACTGACACTTAAATATCTTTTATATGACAGTAGTTCGAATCAATTACGTCCCCATATATTTGTAACTTTAATCCTAAAAGCTACTAAACTGATACTTAATATTTAATGATCGTTGAGCGAGTAATGCATTTTTATGCCCTGAAAGATTCAATTTTGAACCTGTCATTATGTTTTCCAACAATTTCATCAGCATACACTTCATAAATAATTAAGTTATTAGGTCGTCTCCATAGTTAACTTAATCTGCTAATTTACAGTGTGACAGATTTTTATAAATAGTTTCGCCGTCATCGTTTAATTGTCTATTTTGACCGTCCCCTCCTCATGACCAAACAGTTGTTGATTCTCTCTCTTATAGAACAGATCGATTTCATTCTGTCTACTAACTAATAAGCGACCAGAATGTTCGGCTTCTTCATTGGTGAAGTTCTATGGGTATTTAATTCTCCAGGTTACATTTGTCTGGTGTTTTTTTTTTAAAAGTTTTCTAATAATAGCACTCATTCAGTGTTTTTCCTCTGTTTTTAACAAGGTTTCTACCCAGATTATTTATTCACTAAACAATTGTACATAAGCCCAAGTAGCATTTTCTTTATAGTCATCCAATATAAACAAACAAGCATATTTTTTTCTTTGTTTTCACAACTTTGAATAAACATTCCATTTTGGTTAATATTTTGTTTAAATTTTGTAAAATCACAAATTTAAACTTAAAAGTCATGAAGATTAAAGTGAAATTAAGTAAGTGTAGTTTAAAATCAATGTTGATTATACTTGAAACTATCAGATTGTTTTGTGTTTTTTGGATTACCAACAACGTTCAACATGATTGTAAACAAAATTAGTTTACTGTAGTAATTTCTAAAAATAAGGCGGGAAATAAAATCAACGAAAAAGAAACTTTAAGTGAAAATAACGTGTAAGAGTTAAATGTAGACGTTTTATAAATTAAAAGTAATAAACATTGCGATTAGAAATAGATTCATCCCATTTCGTTTACTTCATTCAAATGAATCATAAACATACTGATTTAATCAGGTCGAAATAAAGTGATCATCTGTAAACTAAAATGATTTATGTCTTTTGCATACATGAATGCTTATGTAACTTAATATCATTTGTAATTGGGTTTTATGCATTCCTGTTATTGAAATTTATATGTGGATAGTTTGAATGGATCGACGTGACAATGCTACCTATTCACGTTTTTGGGATGTAGTCTACAGGAGGCACGTTTCATCTTATTTAAGACTAGTTAGCTAGGTATACTTGTATACTAGAGTTTATTTATCAATAAGACTATAACCCTTTATATATATATATATATATATATATATATATATATATATATATACCCAGAATAAAATGTTTGAAAGTTATCTGCTTCATTTAACTTGCGACACAGTCAAATATAAAGTGTATATATATTTTTTAATTAAGTGACTGTTCTGCTTTCCGTTTTGCATTACAATGATCAGTTGACAGTCCAAGCTGACTATCACAAAAATCATAAAATCTATGACACATATTGAACATTCAAATATATTTTGGCAAAGTATTTACCAGATAATTGTTACATGCTTACTAATAATAGCACATTAGCCTTCTGTAAATATTACTAACTCAATGAAATCATCTTCATATTTCAAATAGACTCTTAACCATTGACTAATTTGAATGATGATAACATAATTAACTAATCGTTGGGTTTCCTTAGACTATGAACCAATTAAATATAATTCGGGTTTAAGTAGCCCATAAAAGCTACACAAAATAAAGTTTTTTTTGTTTCATAAATTGATTGATTATGATTAGTCACTTTGTGAACAAAGTTATACAGCTCATCACTTTAAGCAAGCAAATCACAACATTGCAAATTAACACAAGTATGCACTGAATTCATTTTGGTCATTTTATTTGAGTGAATCAATTTGTAGGTAACCAAATTTATTATTACCCGATAGAGTATACAATATAAAGTCGTGAAATTGAATTTTTCGTCACATTTTCCTCCATACACATTGATGTGTTTTCCGCCTAAGTCAATATACTTACTTACGCCTGTTACCCCTTCATGAGGAAAATATGCCTTTCACCAGTATTCTCCATTGAACTCTGTCCTCAGCAGTCATTTCCAGCCGTCTCCTGTTACTGTTTATCCTTTGAATATCTGCTTCCTATTCTCGATGGAGTGGATTCCTTGGCCTTCCACTTTTCCCTTTCCAAATAGAATTCCAAGTTAATGCTTGTCTCATGATGCAGTCTGATGATTTCCGCAATGTATGTCCTATCCATTTCCAATGTCTTCTTTTAATTTTCTCTTCAGCTGGAGGTTGGTTCGTTCTCTCCCATAGTAGGCTGTTGTTGATGATTTCCGGCCAACAGACATTCAATATCTTGCGTAGACAGTTGTTTATAAATACTTGTACCCTCCTGAGGATGTTTGAAGTAGTTCTCCACGTTTCAGATTCATACAGTAGAACTGTATTGACGTTCGAATTGAAGAGTCTGACTTTGAGGTTGGTTGACAGTTGTTTGGAGTCCCATATATTTTTCAACTGTAGGAATGCTGCTCTTGCTTTGTCAATTCTTGCCTTAACATCTGCATCGGATCCTCCTTGTTCATCAATGATGCTCCCCAGGTACGTAAAAGTATCCACTTGTTCCAGAGTTTCACCATCAAGTTCAATTGGGTTGGTGCGCCCTGTGTTGTATTTAGGGATCTTGCTCTTTTCCTTATGTGTATTCAGGCCTACTGATGCTGAGGTTGCTGTTACGTTGGTTGTCTTTACTTACATTTGTTGGTGTGTATGGGCTAGAAGAGCTAAAACATCTGCAAAGTCTAAATCACTGAGTTGCATCCTACGTGTCCATTAAATTCCGTGCACCTCTCAGATGTGGAGGTTTTCATGATCTAATCAACCACTAGAAGGAAGAGAAAAGGCGACAGTAGACAGCCGTGTCTTATTCCAGTCCTCACTGGAAATGAATCTCTAAGCTGTTCCCCACGCATGATTTCGCACTGTAGTCCGTCTAAAGAATTTCAGATGATGTTGACGAATTTCTCTGGTACACCATAGTGTCGAAGAAATTTCCACAGTAATCTCCTATCTACACAGTCAAACACCTTCTCATAGTCAATGAAGTTGATGTACAGTGACGAGTTCCATTTAACTGATTGTTCAACGATGATCCGTATTGTTGCGATTTGGTTTGTGCACGGCCGATCTTTACGAAACCGGCCTCTTGATCTCGAAGTTGAGCATCCACTGAATAATTCATTCCGTTCAGCAACACTTTGTTGAAGACTTTTCCTGGTACTGACAACAGTGTGATTTCTCTGTAATTCTCACATTTGCTCAAATCTCCTTTCTTTATAATCTTGAAAAAGTGTCCTTCTTTCCAGTCAGCCGGCACTTGTTCTTCCCCCCAGATCCACTTGAATATAACGTGGAGCATCCTCATCGTTATTTATATATCTGACTTGAGGGCCCCAGCTGGTATATTGTGAGGTCCTGCCGCTTTCTCAATTTTGATCTATCTGATGGCCATCTTGATTTCTTCCATCGACATCTGTCGGCAGATTTGTAGGTGGTGCTTCGATGTGTTGGGGGTTCAGTGGAGCTGGCCTATTCAAGAGTTCCTCAAAGTGTTCTACCCATCTGTTTCTTTGTTTTTGAAACTCGGTGATCGGCTTGCCTTCTTTGTTCCTGACCGGTAGCTCTGGTTTACTATATTTGCCTGCCGGTTTCTTCATTGCGTCATATGGCGGTTTCATATTTCCTTCTCTTGCAGCCTTTTCCGCTGTCGTTGAAAGGCCTTCGATGTACTTCCATTTGTCGAGTCTAATTCTCTTCTCACTTGCTTATTTGCTTCTGTGTATTCACTTTGTGCCTTGATTTTCTCTGCTCTAGTTCGGCTGTTGTTGATTTTTGACTTCTTGTTCCTGCTTTGTTGAATTTCGCTCAGAGTATCAGTGGAAATCCATTCCTTATCATGGTGCTTATTGCGGCTAAAAGCCACTTGACACGCTGAGTTTAGTGCTTCTTTGGTTCTTGTTCAGTAGTATTCCATAGTAGTCTCTTCTTCTTTCAGTAGATCTTGTAAGGCTTGAAACCTGTTGTTAAGAGCTACTTTAAATTCCTTGATTTTGTCAGTATCCCGACGAGAGGCTGTATTGAACTGTTGTAATACTGTTACTTCAGTTATACATTGCTTCCTTAGCTTCAGTTTCATTTTGGAAACCACCAGGTGATGATCTGAAGCTATGTCAGCTAGTCTTCTGGTTCACACATTTTCCATTGATCTTCTGAATTTTTTATTGAAGCATATATGATCGATTTTATTCTCAGTAGTATGATGTGATGAGACCTATGTAACCTTGTGCATGCGTTTATGAGGGGAATATTGTACAACCTATAACCATTTTGTTGAAAGCACATAGAGCAGTAAATCTTTTACCATTCTCATTTTTGCTTCCAGTCCTTGTCGTCCCATGATGTCTTCATATCCGATGTTGTTCATTCCGACTTTGGCGTTTAGGTCCCTCATCTGGACTGTAAGAACTCTTCCTGGACAATGCACCATAATTGATTACAACTTATCATGAAACTTATCTTTATCCTCGTCGTTGCTGTCGTTGGTGGGTGTATAACAATTAATTATATACATTCTAATCCACTTATTCATTGACATGAAAGATGCTTTGATGATCCTGGGTCCATGTGGTTCCCATCCTACAAGTGCATTACGCGCTTTCTTGGACAGCATCAGAGTAACTCCTTGACAGTGTGGGGTATTATCCTCTTTGTGACTGGAGTATAGTAGCACCCCTCTCGTAGCCAATGTTTTTTGTCCAGTTTGACTTAAATGAGTTTAGCTGATTCCGAACAGTGTCAGGTTGTATCTCTTTATTTCTGCTGCTAGTTGATTGGTCTTTCAGGTCTCCCGTATTGTCCGAACTTTCCATGTAACTTTAAGAATTTTTGCTCTAGTGGTAAAAAGGGGGAGACATCGATCTGATGACTTCTCAAGAATCTTGGCTTTCATCATGAGGCGTCATAAACATTCCTTCCACTCCCAGGGCCGAGTTTAAATTGTTTAGTTTTTTTTATTCTGGTTAGCGTTTTTTAGAAAGCTTGCGTTTTACGGGATAAGGATGCCAGCCGTATGCCTAATCCTCCTCCTTTACCCGGGCTTGGGACCGGCAGTACTCCTAGAAGAAATACAGGCGGAGTTATACATTAATAACAGGAACTGTTAACCTCGACTCCCTAACCCGTAATTGATTCATGCGAACGAATTAAATACGTGTGGCCTGTGACTAAACATTTTGTCAACAAAAATTACTCTCCCTATTATCGAATCAAGAAGACAGGAACCTGTCACTCGGAAGATGCAATTCTATTTCGTTCCGGCTCTGTATATACAGTTACGGTAACAAACTTGCAACGGACTGAAAAATTGACAATAAAAATGGCATCGACCAATCAAAATCAGCATGGACGAAAAATACGAACAAGAATACCGGTGATCACAAGTTTGTAATTAATAAACGCACCTACCACTCTTCACTTCGTATCTAACGTAATACATTTCCTGCATACAGTGGCAAAAAATTGTTCACTATATCACTGCTTTGTCTTTTTAAATAGGTTATTATGATCAAATCATGTAAATTTCTAAGCATGCTGTCTAGTACCAGGATCATGATTTCAAGTAAGCGCCGTGACCCTGAAAAATAGTCTGCAAATCCTATTGGTTTGTCACTAAAGTATAATTCTACTAAAATTCATGTAGGACCTCATTAACTTAATTATCCTAAATATTAACCTAATTAGTGAGCGCAAAGTAATTAAACATCTTTATATGATGTAAGATGAATAATGACTTTAAAGTAATAACTCTAATCCAATGTTGTTTGTCTAATTTGTATTCAAAAGTAAGGTTTGTTTCTATCTTGAATTAATTCCTTGTCTATGAAATCTACCTAAAGTTTTTCCACTTAGTTTGATATTTCACTGTGATATTATAATACATTTCAGCTGATATAAAATGATTAATGAATTCTGAATTATCTCATCTAACCTAGAATGAAATACAATTAATAAGCTGTTTTATGATTAAAATTAGTTAATAAGTAATTGTTAAGACTATTTATAAAAAATTATACTCTCGAGAAAACGATACTAGACAATTTAGTCTAATTTTAGAATAATTTGTATCTTCTCTCTTATGTTTTTATAGACATATCTACATCCTGAAAGGAAAACGTCAATCTAGTGGGTGTTTAGAAGTGTAACTAAGGCAACTTAGTAGTGAACGCGTTGATATTTTACACCACTCGAAACCAAATTCAAGTCAAGGGGTGAACATTACCACTGAAATGAAGAATTCCACCCGTTAGCCATAATCAAAATTTAAACAATTTGGTATTTTCAAGTAGGTTCAGTGTAGAAAATCGACTGTATGATGAAACTTGTTTACCAACGTTGTTTCAATAACTCAAAACACTGTTCATTGAAGCTAAAATGATTATATCATCTCGTTCGGATTCGTTTTCGTGGTAAACAGATCTTAAGCTTTCAACCTATACTGAATATCGGTTAAATTAACTTAAAAAACCTACATTCAACCACAGTTTAAGCATTTTAAAATGTAGCACAAAACTTCTACTTGACATTCTGAACTTGAAACATGATAATCATATTTTAATTTTATACGAACCCAGTTGATTTTCAAGATCAACATCTAATAGTGATTGATGATTTAAATGGGTTTTGATAATGGTGATCTCGTACAAAGCATTTTATAAATAAGTATGTAATAGTGTTGCGTAAAACGACTCATATTTGATGATCAGTTATCCTATCTTTGATCATTAGTTCATCGAGACTGGTAGAATCACATCAATGAGTCAGATGAATGAATAATTGTCACTTAGTCAAATTCAACTGAAGCAATCGGTCACCTCACTTTCAATCAATGTATGTTACAGTAAAAGAACTACATGAGTGTAATTAATGCAAAAAGGCACCTACTCAATGGTGAACATATTATAATCTCCTTGTATAAAGTTTCCACTTGTATTTAAACGAAACGATTATGAACATGAAGAATATTCTTCTCAATAAATTGTCGTTAGGTCTCCTTTTTTTATAAAAACGAATTATTCAATGTTCCAAATTGGATATCTAAGTTTAAGTCAGAATTATCTTGTACATTAGATTACAGAATAAAAAAATTTGGATAACTAGTGTCGAAAGGACTAGTTAATCCTCTTCACTTCAATTAATTCATGCGTCAGCTGAAGTTGTCATAATGATCATGATCATTATCAAAATAAATGTAGAATGGAGGGGTGGAAAGGTAAAATATAAATGAACAATGTGAATACAAATCAAACCAACTATCTAAACGAAGGGAGACTAAATGTAATGCTTAAAATGCTATGAAATAGTGAATTAGGGAGTGAGTGTTCATTAAGGTAGTTCTTATGATTATGGAATGAATAAGAATCATACAAAGATAAAAGTAGTAATAGCAACAATAGTTCTTTTAATTAACATAAACTATCGCTATTTAGATTAATGCTCTGCTTCTAAAAGTAATAAGTGTAGCCTCTTGTTTCTACGTTGGTCGACATTACACTGAAGAAGTCATTATTAATTAATCGTAAGCCTAACTACATTAAATTAATGGGAATATCGATTCCCCTCCCCTTTTGTATTTTCCTGATTTTGGTTTTCTCTTAAATGTTGTTCTTGTTACTACGTATACGTTTGCATTTTTATTATTCGTCCTGTAATCACGTGAACAACTTAAATGGAGTTCTAAATATAGAACCTGGTGAGAATTGAGTAGAATAGTCTTCGTTCTTATTCTTCTCTTTATTACAGAAAAAATCAAATCCCAGAGGTAAAGTTTCTAAACTTTGATGGTTTTATATTGAAAAGTTTAGTATGAACATCAATCTAGTCACCTGAGTGTAAAACGCAAATCTTAATCCATTATTATACTACTTTCCCTTTATTTATATTTTTAATACAATCAGTAATCGTTTCTTGAGAACATTTTAAAGCTGTAAAAGCAAATATTCTTTTTAAAACGTAGACATTACCATCAGTAAAAAAAACGAGGTCTAAGTTGAATTTTAGTTTCTTGGAATGTAAATAAAGTTTTACGAAAAAATTGCTGTTTAAGAAAATAGAAGTTACCAAGCACTAGTCATGCAGAAATCATTCGAAACAATATGACGATTTTAAATGATGGCTTTAAATGATAATAGCAAATGTGAACTAACAAGGCTTCAACAATAGCTTCTCTATTTTATCCACAGTTTAGCAGAGTGATTGTAATTTTCAATGCTTCTTTATAAACCAAAGTTACTTTATGACTGTTTGATTTATATTCAACAGTTGACGTAATTGTCCTCTACCTTGACGTGTTCAGATTCCTAAAGATTAAAAAGTTAACCAGAATGATAGTGTCTAACTCGACCAGATATCTAAAAGTAAACTTGAACTGAACGCCGCATTAAGGTGTAGGCAAATTTGAGCGTTTAGTCTGTTTAAGGCAATCTCTGATGCAAAAATATCTATTTAAGAACCTGCGATGATTGATTCACAACTTTCAGTTTATCTTATCCTGATTGCGTTATTTGAATGAAGTGATGAAGTCAGCTAAATATACTGATCAATCATTCCTTTACTAAAATAGACTGTACAGACTAAAACTCATCATTTCACCATCTTTTCCAGTATTCACAAGTTTATGTAATTGATATTCGTAGCGTAGAATCTTACAAACAGACAGCTTACATGCTCCTGACAAAATTGATTTCTTTATCAACTAAAACAAATAGCCCATTTCTAATGATATCAAATTATTCTGAGGAGATTACCTCAGACTGATATGGTTTTAGCGAATTTCAATTGTAACTTGGAATACATTCGCGAATCCATTAAAGGCTACAGTCCAACCATATAAAAACTTCAGAGAAACACTAAGAATGATACGAACTTTTAAAAAATAGGTAGTATTCAGTTTATTAAAAAAGCAGTCGTTTTCTTCAAATGTTAGATCACTTTTCTTTGTAAAATGCAATCACTGTAGTCAATCATCGATTTCATTTGTTATACTTTAACTTTTAAATATAGAGATAGCAAATTGCAATCACACGTATATCATACATGTGAACAATTATGTTCGACGGTAATTTTATGCTTAGACTGCTCTTTTCACATCCCATAGAAACTATCAATACTTCCAGGTAAATATTTCCCACTAGCACCAGCTAGTTTTCAAAAAAGTAAGTAAATGGTTGCTTTCTGACTACTTCCAACTAACTTACATCATACATTTATGTAGGAATGACTAAAAATATCAAATTAAATATATGACAGAATTGTAAATACTGCTAAACCCTGTTGTTTATCTATTACTAGTACCAGAGGTAAGGATGTTGAATTTTACAGTTATGGAGTGTTTGTTTCTATTTCGTTGTGTTCGCTTCAATACAATATGTTAATTACATTGCAAATCTTTTTATCGTTAACATGAAAGCTTTTAATTCAAGGAATGTATCGATAAGAATATTACTTTAGGTCTAAACAGTATTAAAGAAATCTCTGTGTAAGTGTTATGCCCTAGGGTTTGAGTCGAGTTCTGATTGATGATTACGGCTAAAAAATAGACGTGTTATCTTAGTAAGTTGACTGAATAATGTACAACCTGGAGAAGGACGAGGCATTCTCAGTTTATCCTTAGTCTGTCCCAATAATTAGCCCCAATTTCGATAAGAAGAACACATTATTATAAGTCAACTAGCCAAAGTCATATCTAAACGTCATGTTCATGTATATGCAAAACTAGACCTCACAGCCGCCGAATTGGATAATTAACATCAATGCAATACAAAGCGATTATGATGGTAAAATAAACTAACATGTGAACAATCAGTTGGTTAAAGTTTGTGAGTGATCAAAAAATGATATAATAATGGTTAGTGGATCGAACGGGAGGTTAGAGCAAAGAGAAAGTGAAACATTAAATAGGTATATAATCAAAATATAAAAAAATATTACGAAATAAGTTGTGAAAATTCAATCATCCTCCACTTATTGCAATTGGTGAGTAATTGCCTGACACCTATCACGATTAAGGTGATTTCTGGAGTTCATCTGATAAAACTAGAAATCTTAATCAAATTCACTTTGAAGTAATGACATTATACTTTACATTAAGTTGAGTTATTTATTGCAAACATCACTGATGCTACTTTAAATTATTCTAAATGGATTAGTAGGATCAATTATATTTTCTTCTAAAATGTAATGAAAAGTGACTAAACATTGAAAATAAAATAAATGTTCAATACTTTCTTTTTATTTACCTTAATTCTAGTTGATTTAATTCGTCACAGATTGATACTGACAGAGAACTATTGAAAACCAAGAAACACTGGACAGCTTTTTCATTCTACCTTTGAACTCCTGAGCTGTATCCACCCTAGATTCCACCCTAGGAGCTTCAGGTTATTATGCATTTAACCATCTACACCATTGGGCCAGCATCTAATAGTCGAATTACAATTTTCATCAGTTTTTGATACAGTTCGACGATTATCCATCGTCATGACTACTGCCAACAAGTCTAAACTCCACCAGACATGACCTCTCATTAAAGCTTCAGAAACATCCCAAAGTCATTCACTAGTGAGCTAATTATCAGTCCATGATGAGTCCAATCAACCAAACTAAATACCTTTCTCTGCAAGCCTACTCGATTCAATTACTTTAATTGATTATATTAATTTCTTATTGAGATAAATAAATAAACAAGTCCTATTGCAGGAAGGATATCTAAATTAAAAATGCCTGTTTAATCATTTACTGAAATGACAATCAAGGGAAGAAATTTTTTTATTTATCAGGTCTCTACAGCAGATCTGTAAGTTTATCTGCTCTACGAAGTCTTCCATTGATTTCATTGTGCATTTTTTGAAATGGAAATTAAGTGAATGGTTGTTGTTGACGCTTGTCCAGCCACTTTTAGTAGATTTATTTCGATTCCTTTCCCTCTTGACGTCATTCACGGCATCGTAATTGCTTATTAGTTTTGTATCTGGTTGATAAATTACAACTATTCCAAAATGTTTATTGATTATCGATAGACCTTAATACGATCCCACTAAAATTCATCTAGTCTTATTTCTGTTTTCTCAGTTTAAAATCACTACGTTCTCCCAATTAAACTTGTGCCCTTAATTGCTTATATGCATTAATATAAAAGAAGATATATATTGGCGTTTGACTGCTAACTGATATTCGTGTAGGCGGCGATGAAGAGATAAGCTGCTTTGTCCAATGTAGTGTATATCATAAATGGAGCAGTTTATTTTGTAAATAACGTTTGAATTATCTTTTGTTATTTTGTCTTTTATTGTCCACAGAATCGATTTTAATGGGCTTTCTGGCTTGTGTGGGACATTTATTCCTAACAACCTCAATAGTCTAGTTATAATTTTTGATATGTCCTTCACGTATGGTAGAATGATACATTTGTTAGTTTCTGAGTTTGATTTTGTGTTTGTTAGTGATCGTGAAGAACATTTCTTAATGAAGTTTCTCTTGGATAGTCATAGTTTTGGAAGGCGATCACTAAGCTTTTTTTTAGATTTTACAAATGGTGTTTTAGAATGTTTTTGCCCTTTGAAATAGGGCTTGCATACAAATGATTTTGTGATTTGCTGAATATTTGCTGCTGTAACTAAGAGTTTGATTGGTGTAGGTTAATTTCCAGCACACTTAAGTGACACTAGTAACATGAAAAATAAGATGACGAATTAAGTTTAAACAACACGTGACAACCTATATGTACAGATTGATATTCAGTGACGATAACACTCACAAGGAAATAGATAAATTGATGTTTGCAGTATCTTCGTATCAGCTCTTCGATTCACGAGCGTGCATTGTTGCTTTGTTATGAAGTACTATTTATGAACTTAGAAATAAATTAGTAGTATACTTACAGCTGAAAAAATGGCCTATTTTTATGACGTTAAAAATTGTTGGCAAGTTGTCAAAAATTTAATAAGACCTCTACGGATTTGTACCACAAGAACGTTTACATTAGATATTAATCAATCAATCTACTTAGCCGAAACGAAAAAATTATTCCTTATCGCAATATTACGTTGACTGGTTCACGTGCTAAATACTGATTTAAGTGCCTAGGTTTAGTTTAAATCAATTGTTTTAGGACTATCAATATGACAAAACTGTGAGGCAGAATTCGAACTCGCGACAAATTTGTTGAAATCTGAGTGCTTTAAGCATTTAGCCACAGATACTCTATTTTACAAACGAAAAAGGTTACCACAGCCGTGAAGTTTTATAAATAAATAAAATTACTCAAGTCTTTATTCCTATAGTTTTTAAATGATTCCATTCATTCTAAAGACAATCATAGGGAAGAGATGTTGGACGCTAATTAATTTTCTTAAAACTGAATTGCTAAAAAATGAATTTATAAAATTTATATCAACCTGATATTTGACTATATGCACACAACCTAAATTTCGATATGAAAAAGGGTTTTAGAAAGTAATCAGTACTTGTCTACAAGGCAGCGTGTATTCAAGCTACTTATAAAAAATGTGTTTCCATATACTGTTAAATGTGTTACTGTTTAGCCTACTCGTTCTTTTAGATTACTTCCGAAAATGATTTAAAATATTATTACATTTAATCCATGATATTAGAGGGAAAATTCTCCATAGCATTTTCAATATATATCTAGCATTACTACTTTTAGAATAAGCAGTAGTATAAAGCATTTAGTAGGTTTTATGACTCTAAATGACAAATCATCGTACCATTGTTTAAGATTGCATACTCCGTTAAACGATATTTGCCTCTGAATGCTACTAGTGAGACTACTGACTGATCAGTAACTGAGTAGTCTAGAGTGATAACCTAACTAAAGGGTACATTAAAAGGTTATTTAAAAGTTTTATTTTATGGTAAATTGGAAAAATTCAAAAAGGAGAATAAAACCGATGCAACAGACTAAGAGCCAAAACGCTATTAATGACAAGCGAGACATAAACCAACGGATACTATAGATACCACTGAAACTTTCAGTTAACAATTCAAAGGGTGGAATATTGATATGGCTATTAGATGAGAACTTCGAGCGAATTTGCGCAAAAATATGAATATATTGAACCTTACTTAGTAAGTTAAAAAAATATAGGCTTAGAAGAAATCTACAGATTAAATTTGCTTGAGAAATCAAACTATAGAATATACATTAGTGGAACAGAGTAGTATAAAAATTAAATGTTAAAGGCTAAGATGGAAAAACTTTAGAATATTATGATTCGTTAGTTCATGCACTTTAAACATACAGATTAATTAGGAAAATCGACTTCTCAATCAAAGTAAATCAAACTTGTTTGTCTGCCAATTAAGTATTCTGAAAGCCGTTAACATACACATACTACTTCAGCATTTATACCTGACTAATTCCTCAGTTTACTAGTTAAATGAGACCATAATGCATTATTTGTTCAAATATTAATTATATAACGAACGGAAACTGGTCAGCTACTAACGGTTTAATGAATTAAAAATACTTAGAAAAAATATTTATTTAACTATTTTGTCACATATTGTTTAATGGAAGATAAATATTCCTTCCACTGCTATTTAAACTAAATCTTATAATGCATTTATGAAATGTTATTTAATAAAGACTTAAAGTTACTTTATCTCACGAATGTTTGATAAATCTAATTAAGAATTTACAAACGAATTCATGTTTAAGAAAGATTTATTATAATTGCAGATATAATGTAAAAATTTAAATTAGAAAAACTCTCCACAACCGAAAATATGATAAAATATGATCATATTTCTTTTAAAGGGATCCACGATTGCATAAGCGAATGTATTTATATGTTCTTCGTTTGAAGGAAACACCATGTTATTTTGATCATCCTTAATATAAATTTAAACGGCAAGTATAAATAGAAAAAACATGACTGGGTCAAAAACAAAAAAATCTTTTTAGGCATATCACTAGTGTCAAGTGAATAAAAAAACAGTATGATGCGCTTAGATACGGAACGAACCAATGAACACTATTGTCAATTTTTTAACTATAGAGAATAGAGCTAAGTGTTTAGTTCACGGTAACTCAGTTTGTTGGTTTCAAGAAAGCCTTGTTAAATAATATATTAAATAGGTAATCGCAATAAACAATCGCTCTCCTATAGAATAAGTGCATTTATATCCTTTATTTGAGTTAACTTATCTGATTATTTTTATATAGTCTATTAAAATGTTAACATTCTTGAGATTGCTTTTACTAAGACACACTAAAATACATCACGGTAAACGCTATTTTAACTTAAAAAGCCTAATTAACGCTGAAGAACTGATCTGAGCATTTTCATTAAAAAAAAACGTTTACTTAGAGCATTCGCTACACAAATTTCGATCCAAAATTAGAAGCAAAATACTTTTGAATGCACATTTATGGTTTCTGAGTGCACCAAATCCGAACATTTATAGTATCTGGTAAAACTAAAAAGAAGTAGCTTGCAACATAAACAATTAGTTTCCTTTGACTTTGAACTTTTATGGAGCGCATCCTTAGTAACGTTATGTCCAATCAACAAGTCGTTTTTTATGCCAAAATTCGTTAATATGTATTGAAATCTCCTATTGATTTCAAGCATTTGATAGTTTATTGAATTAAAGTCACACTAACTTTGCACCTCATACAACTTAACTGTAAATCAGATTTAATACATTAATCATATTATTAAAAATTTTTGACCATGATGTCAGTTTACTATGGGAAAAATATACAAGTGAACTTTGAGCCGTAATATTTTTTATAAAGTAGTCTATCGACTGTGTTATAAGGTATCGCTTTACATGTTATGGCGCTGTAATAATTTGTCAAAAATGTGTTTCAAAAGTTCTGACTTGGCATATCACTTACAAACACTTGGACTTCATAAACATGTGAAAGGATTTCGACCAACCCTGAGTCCGGATTTTTATGAGCACTAATCGGATATATATAAAACACTGACCTACCATATTAAGTCATGATAAATTTTGCGAGTAATATCAATATATGGTTTAATATCATCCTCTTGTTGGCATATTTCACCCCCAATACAAATGTGTTTAAACAATCGAAACAGAAACTCTTCTCTCTCTTTTTCTGTAAAAGTTAGATAGCGATCTGAATCTTCAATAAGCAGACACTAAAAATAATGAAAAGAACTGGCACAAACTTCTCTTAACTTATCAGAAATGAGGATTCTTTCAAAGACTTCATCCACCCGTTTTTTGATTCTTCCGCATTTATTCGTCACACTTGAAAGCTTATGAAAGATATTCATATCTGTGAGCGTACATCTGACGTCTTTTACGTGAACAATACTATTCGATATCAATTGTTTATCAAATATTGCAAATATCATAGAAAGTGGTAGCTTTATATGATAGTATGTATACTTACGCTTTAATATGAGGAATGTTAAGTACATTTTGCATAGAAGGTAAGTTAAAAAATTTCTAAAAATTCTTCCTCAGCAATACTTGTTCCTTACTTACTGAAAAAAACAGTTCTGCTTTGTATGGTACAAACATATGGTCAAATGTGAATGTCACAACCTTCAATCTACCCTTAAGAGACCTAGAATAAAATTGTATTTGCTTAAACATTAATTCACCATTTAATAAAATATTGATTCACTTGTGCATCAGAAAAAAAAGGATATTCTCTTCCAGGCATAAGTAAGAAAGCCTCATGCGCTTCCTCCATTGGCAACAGATATTTGAATATCTGGTAGGGAAACGTAATACTGACTAGTTGTTTTAAACAACGCGTATATTCTAACTATGATCATTGTTAGGTAGAACATCCAGTGTACTTCTTATGTTGACGAAGTAGCGAAAATCAAATTATTCAATAAACCCTGTGTTTTTGTGTTTCAGTGGTAATTTCTAATGTTTAGTTGGGTGTATAGTTTTTTATTCGACTTACAATTCAGTTTCAACAGTCTTCGTTATTTTTAAGACGACTTAAAAGTAATTTTTGCAATTTTTTCCCCTTATCTCTAGCCTTAATGGTGAGGATCAATAATGCTAGTAACAATTTGATACCAGCCGGTAGGTGACTCAACTATTGCGGGTATAGTACATAGGATGTAAATAAGTCATAAAGTGAAAAATTAAAAAAAATATATCAGAAACTAAATGCATGGCAGAAGAGATAGTAGGCAGTGTGACGAAATCTGCAGTTAGATCCTAGGAAACGAATCCCATAAGTAGGTATGCTGGCATCTACCTATGGACGAAAGAGGGTAGGCACATAACAGTTTAACTTGATACTTTTACTAAATGTCCCAAGCAGCGTAAGTTGTTTTATAAGTAGTTGGTATGTGTTTGCAGCAGTTGATTAACGAGGCTTTTTCTAAGAAGGCTGGCAAGCGGTTTTACTTTGCACATGCTCACAAAGCTTGAAAGTTAAAGCTCATCTGTGAAGTCGTATTTTAGTTTTAATTCACAGTATCACTGAAGAGTAAATCCACAAAAAATGTAAACACGCAAGACATCAGTGCATCACACTTATATCTGCTTGACATTAGCTAATGTAAGTTGATGAGGAGGTCCTTGCTTCAGTTATCTGAATTGCTTAACGAATACTCTGATAAGGTGCTTTTTACTGCTGAGTATGAAGAGAATAAAGACAGCTCTTTGAAACTGTATTTGCATAATGTGTGTTTTAGGCATACTACTAAATATTTTGAGAAGTTTAACACCTTTTAGATTCAATGAAGTAACTATATTTCGGTTTACTCGGCAGGGTCTAAGGTATGTTTGCAACAGTAACAGTAATAAACTAGTTGTAAGTGCCTCAGGTTGTTTATTTCATATATCTGCATAATTTCCCTTAGTATTACATTGGGTCTCCTAGTAGAGGGATTTCTAGCAGAACATTTAAGTCATTAAGTGTACTGACTGAAACTGTCTTTTAGTCCAACTATATTTACCGTTACTCTTCTTCTTCAAAAACCTTTGTAACACTATATTTCTTGTCAAGAGTTGAAATCGTTATTAATATCTGACGTAGCTGGCATGAATATATATGATGTCCGAAATATTCGGCAAAGTTAAATTCAGAAGAACCGTGCATATCACTACATGCCATGAAATTATCTAACGGCCTACAGAAGACAACTGCATACTAACATACATTAGAAAGGGGACTTTTCCTGATATGAGCCTAGTGTCACACTGCTTGGTGTTATAAATCACTATATAAAAACCGAAGAGCCAACGATAGTTTAAGATCTTGACGGGTTGGTGAAATAACGCTATACTTTCGCACTCTTTATCTACCTTTGCATTATCAATTGACGTCACGCCGTTTAAACCAAAAGGGTCACAGTCAACGATGGCGACAACTGAACACTCTATTCATATCACAAGACAGGTGTTCACGGAAATTTCGTTATAATTTGAGCAGACATTACTTTAGTGTTACCCTTGTGAATGTGGGTTAGTTAGCAACAAGTGTAACTTTAGTCTTGAAACTCAAATATTTTGTGAGAGAATTTACATCAGCCGATATATTGCGCGCAGATGATTAACATTCGCTGTGGATTCGGTAATTCCGTGGTGTCTCCATAACCCAATTTCTGCTATTTCCTTATAAAGATCATAGTTACAGCCTAACATAACAATTTTTGTACTGCATATTTCTTTGTTGGTATGCGTGCTACGTTTTAGACTGAAATGTACTATCAAATATGACAGCATAACCAGAACCCATTGTCCCTTCAACATCATTCAAAATATGGTTGTAAAGGTAATTAATCCCTTAAATAAGCAGTTGTATAAGCCTTGATGCTGACCCTTTTTGTTTTAGCTGACACAGCTAGTTAAAGTCACTTGGCCAATTATCACCACTAGATCACGACACGACATGTCATAGGAAACAACTCTCTATAGTTAGCCAGCCTAGACGTTGCTATCCCATTGACGCTCTACTCACGATCAAATGCAACTTTTATTCCATCCCTCACTGCATTCTGACTTATCCGCCCTCTTACGTATGGATTTAATTGTTAGAAATGGCTCTGGTTATACGGCAAACGTTACTTGATTATTTACCGAGTACACTTCATTCTCAACCTAGTAAGACTGTCTCTTACATAGAAAACAATAAAGAAAAGGCAGGCCTGGCCAATACTGTTAGGGTGGACTAGGCCACAAAGTTGCTGCATGGTGGGACCTTAGCAAATGTTTACTTAGGCTAGGTAGCTACTCAATCTTAGTCTAACCGAATAGAGCTAGACTATTTTTTTTAACATTGGTCCAGCATCTACTATCCTAGAAAAAACAAATACAAGTTTCCAACAGATTGTTACAAACAAAATGTTGTGTTTAGTTTGCAAAAGAATACGTAGGAGTGAACCTTATATTTTAAAGTCTAACTCTCAGCTTTTACATCACACAATTTTATCATTATGAGTAATGAAAGTAAGTGTCAAAGACCTGACTGTAAATTTAAGAACTAATTTTAAAAATTTAATCAAGTTCATCACACCACCCACAGGATATATATCAAAACATGTAGTCCTCAGGTGATCACTGGAATGAATAGATAACAGATGTTGATAGTGATAGTCATTCAGTTTAAGTTCTGAATGTATTTTATCTAGTACTCCAAGATAGCATGCTAATTAACAACTCCTTAAATAAATGTAAAATTTACCTTTATGTTTAGCATTATACGGACACTCATAATGATGACTTTATTTCAAATCTCCTACTCAAAGTAGTGTTTGTTATAGTGAGCTAATATGTAATTTTAACTCTAAAAGACCTCATTGCGCTAATCAACGTAGTATTTTAGTCTGTACATTACCTTTTATGGTTCATCCTTGTTCATCATAAACAACCATCTGGTAATTTCGGCACTTATATATTCATTCTTTATGGTTTACTTATTCCACTGTTTTGTTCACTTTGTGACTTGGAACTTACTATCACACAGTTTGAAGTGTAAAGGATTCTGATTAATAAAATAATCTTGTACATGTCAGCTGTAACCCGCAAAAAGCTTGTTGTCGTCGGGGATGGTGCTTGTGGAAAAACGTGTCTGCTAACTGTTTTTAGCAAAAACGAATTTCCAGTTGATTACGTACCGACGATTTTCGAAAGTTTCGTTACGGAAATTGTAGTTGATAATAAACGTGTAAATATTGTTTTAACAAATTAACTGAAACAGATTGAACTAAATTTGTGGGACACTGCTGGACAAGAAGATTATGATCGGCTGCGTCCACTTTCTTATTCAGATACAAATGTTGTCGTTCTTTGCTTTAGCGTGGACAACCCTGACAGCCTGGAGAACGTGCAAGAAAAATGGATGCCTGAAGTAACAGAGCTTATAGTTTACTTTATCGTTTACAGATCAAAAGCATGTTGCCGAAAGTTCCTGTGATACTTGTAGCGAACAAGAAAGATTTAAGGAATGATAATGTAACGAAACGCGAATTATCTAAGATGAAACAACACCCTGTTACGGAATCTGAAGGCGAATGTATTGCGAAAAAAATAGGTGCACAAGCTTATATTGAATGTTCAGGTAATTTTATTTCCTTCGGAAACAAATATGATCCAACTTTTACAGCTAAACATAAGGAAGGCGTTAATCAGGTGTTTGAAACTGCTGCTAGAGTGGCTTTACATGTCAAAACAAAGAAACGTCATTGCACAATCGCATGACCGTAAACTAGATGCTATGATATAATTAATTTGTTTGCTTATCTTTACTTTGTCCTATGAAATATGTTTCACACACAGTGGTTAGTATGTATTATTTCCTAAACACTTCAATTTTTTGTGCCTTTTAAACTACACTTCAAATCAAGCATGTAATAAAAACATTTTTAGACATAGTACCAGAATCATTATACTTAGAAATACTAAAGTATTTTCTTGTTAATAATTTGATAATAATGCGAATACCCTTACTGCCGTAAAATCCTTCCAGATATTTGTAAACTTTAGTCCATAATTTATTGCCAAGCTGTTGAAGATGACACTTAAGAAACTATGTTTACCAAGGCATTTTCTACAACTAGGGTCTTTACAATTAAGTATACTATATATACTTGCTGAATTACTTGCTATACATCCTTTGTTAACGTTAGCATGTTAACGTTTACTTTTATGTAACTAATTTTTGTTTATCACAATTGGAGACTTTCGTTGCTCGTAATTCATTACTCCGTGTTGGAGACTTAAATTTAATATTATTATAATTCTCTTTTTCATTTACAAACCATGTTTATTTTATAACAAACTTTGTTTTCGGATTGAAACAAGATTTCATAAAAGCATATTGTACTTATTTTGTTATAAATATATAGGGTATATCGCCACACAAGTTTTTTAAGTTTAACTGAAAAGGTGTAATGTAAGGCTAGAAGTTGTACGGTTGTTCTTAGGATTATAAAACAAGACGACGAAATTGGACATACGGTTTAAAATAAAATCCGAAATTTTAAAACACATAATATGATAGGAATGTCTCGCTGTCTTTTGAAGTAAGGCTGTTCAATACGTATTAGTGCAATAAAGTAATGGACCATAACTTTTAGTTGGATACAGCATATTTTATGTTTATTTAAACAACATACCCTAACTTCTGTTTTATATCTTTAAAACCTATCAAGTTTACGATATTATGATAAGATAGGTAATCAATGCAAGCCTCTATGCTTTTAAGAAATGTTATTTAAATGGCTACCGAATATTAAACTAGAAGTTTCAACTGTCCCTAAAGATGCACGTGTAATATACTTACTAAGTTTACAGATAAAGCTTCGGTTAATTGACCTTTTTGTTAAGTAGATAACTTTCTCCAATCTTACACACGAAATTATGTTTACCAGGATCAACTGACATATAGTTGACGTAAAACGCCATGCAGCGTACTAAAGTTTTAATGATTCTGCAAAATGATTATTACGGTTGGTTCTTTTATTCCTAAGGATTCATACATTGAATTCTTACTACTATTAACTTAGAAACTTTCAGGGTTTGGTTATTAAGGGTCTGCAAATATGTTAAATTTAGGGCTAACTCAAAACGAAATAATGATAGCATGGTTAAGTGGTAACAATAAAGCTCTATAAACAACAGCCAAAAAAAAACTTCCGAGATTCATGAAATTTGTTGTTTCATTCATTTTTTTATCACTAGTTTATATAAAGTCACTGATTTCACGTTTAGAGAGTACATACAGACACATACTTTAGTATTATTTAAGTTGAATTGTGACTGGCACGTGGAATCCAGGACGTGCATTTCGTCCTTTTTGGGGCTCGTCCTCTAGATGTACCTGCATCCCAATATTGATATTCACACCGAGATCCGAACCTAGTCTGTGTCGTGCCAAACGCCACCACGTTCACTAGACTGTCTGGACTCAGTATTCTAGTGGTATCTTAATTTCTGCTCAGTGTGTTATTGTAAATATATTACTGAATTTTGTATTGTCTGGTTAGCGTAGATTTGATGTTGTCACAACAATGCACTCAGATGAATGTAGGTACTTCTTAATTTAGAAAGACGTTTTCCGAAATTCGGGCCAATTAAAATGAATTCAATTCAACTTATCAAAATGTTGCTCAACACTATGGACGAACAAGTACTTAAAAATCTTTTTTTCATGTAATAGTTAAGTGAAATATAATGGTTATAGCATAAGTTGTCTGTCTAACCTTTACCATTCTTAACAATAAGATTATAAAATGAATACTGAATAACCGGTTGTTCAGCTACTCGGATTTCATTTTCAACTTCGTTCTTAGCATACAATACAATTTTGTCCTTATACTTCATCATCTGACTAGCAAAGAGTCATCACTAAGTTCACTTAACAATCACAAGAAAAATCTCTGGTTTAAACGTTCGTTAAGTCAATTAGTGTTAATAGAATCAGTAACATTGTCAGATAGCACAGTTAATGCATGCAGTCATGCTTTGTTTGGTTGTATTACTGGCATAAAGTCAAGGTTGAAGATAAAAAAATAGATTTCAATATTTGATATACCTGTGAAAAAAATACTGCCAAAACGTCTACTAAGTGAAAATAAAACCTTAATCTAAAACTTGATTTATACAAAAGTAAACCACGGAAAGCCTAAACAATAGTCAATATCTTATCTTTAATGTCAAGTTAGTTTTTGAAGTCATTGCTTAAAACAAATGATGCTGTAAATACAATATTTTAATTTAATGTTAAGATATGTTGAAATCAAGAAATATCTAATATACTGTTGTTCTACAAGATATATAAATGGTGATAGCCTTTAAATATAATAATGACTCTTCAGGAAAATCTTTTTCCTGACTATCTAGATTATTATTAATACTAAACAATGTATGAAAAGAAAAAAATAATTACTAGACTTTTCCATTTATAAAACCAGTCAAGTTTAGTTTTCATAATAATTCTATTTCTTATAGAAAGTATTTTTTTAATTAAATTACCTCTCAAAAAATAAATATAGGCTGTATTCATTATGAGTTAATTTTTCGCTTTCTACATGCTAACCTCTCCTCACCTTCCCTCCCCTCTTTCTTAATGATACTTTTCAGAATGCAGTATGTTTCCCTCAAATTAAAAAGTAAAAGAGTCTATTATAGTAAATTATCATCTATATGTATATGATGTTGTTTTAATATGAACACTGATATCATATAATAAACAAATGATACTTTAGTAATTATTTTTTTCTAAAGTGACATGCAATTAATATTAAAGTATAATTTAAAGAAAAAACATAGAATAAAACATTTTATCAAACTGTTAAAATGATTTTTTTTATTGACTATTGTTTGTTTTACTACAGTTACTATGACACCAAAAATATTATAAGTAACAACTAAGTTTGATTTATCCATTATGATATATTATTGAGGAAAGAACAAGAGGAGCGAATAAAGTTCAAAGCTCTACACTAATACATTTATATATAAGTTTAAAATAGGTTTAAAGTCATTACCAAATAATTGGTGGAGTGTTGCATAATAATTTTCCAGGTTTAAAGGTATTTGTAAAATAATTACAACTAATTAACAAAGCAATTAAGACGTGAAGGTGAACAAGGTAATTATCGTTTTGAAAATGGGCAAATGATAGATGAATGAGTTGAAACACTGTTGATTACATAATAACAATTGAGAAGAAACCAACAAAGTAATTACAAGAAATCTGATGGTCGAGATAGTTAAGTAAAAGTTAAATTGCAAGTAAGAGGTGACAAATTTTTTAAAAATTATGAAAGAATTTGTACAACGTGGTAATAATAATAGAGAACTGAGTGCAGTAAGTTATATATGTATATATATATCAGTTTTCTAAATCATACTTTAAATTTAGCATAATCATGAATGAGTTTACATTGTAATAACTGTTTCTGCTCATGTATTTGATTTAATTACTATCAGACTTTGATATAAATTATGATGCTATTATCCATGCCCTATTCTTTCAGGCACTGCTAGGGCATTAAATGTAGATATTTTGTTTTATTATAAGTAGTGTCTGTCAGAAAGCCCGATCCTAGGACCTCAGCTAGTTGATGCTAGTTAGTAAACTCAGCTAATTACTTTACGAACCATCTTTTATAGGATCAGTGATCACAGTACATTATGGTCAACACAAGTTGTTCAGCATTAAATAATAAATAAACTGACATTGGTTCCTACTCAGTCATCACCTAGTATAATTTCACATACATACCACTCATTGATTAAAGACAGGCATTTTTATTTCCAATATAAAAATGCTTAATACAATAAAGTTCCGAAAAATACTTCAGATTCTCACTGTACTGAAATAATATACTAACAAGAATTTAACTAATTAAAATTACTAGTTTCTTAAAAAAAAAGTGCATAGATGTGAGAATGGATTTAAAAGTATTGAATAACTGTAAGTTTATTCAAGAGTACAGTTTCAAAAATGGCTTAGTTCAACTTGCATTCAGTTCAATTGTTATTTATCGTTTCAATTTAACACTTTACATAAACCAACAGATATAAATCAAGATAGAAAGTGAATCAATGAAACAGGAATTCTTTAACTAAAGTCATTTTACGTTGTTTTTATATCTATCGAATTTCACAATTTCTATTAAATTAACTTACTGTATGCTCCTAATGTAATGGTAATTTAGCATAAAGTAAATGAATTTACTATTTTAGTTAGACAATCGTTACGCAATTCTTCATGGTGTAGACAGTTGAATTTTTAACTGATATTCTTTCTTCTTTATTACTTAATGAAAACAAAGTTTGTGCTAATACATAAAACAGTTAACATAAGTAAGAAAGATTACCGATTAATGATTAACACTGAGTTAAGTAAAAAACTGTAGGCTGCTGTCATTTATATTCATATATTTCAAGTTAGTATAAATTAATATGCTTTCAAATACAGAACTTTGTTGTAGCAAGCATTTTGTTAATTTAGTCTTTATAGCAATAACATCTTGTATGTACTTCGTTCCTTAAATGAAATTCCATAAAACGAGAATAACATTTGCAACAGATTAATGTGGATTTAAATTACTTATGGATTCTTTTTATTTACTTATAACCAAGAAAATATCCAGTGTGTATTTTGAGTCTGTTTATGATCATGATCCGATGTCATAGTTTTGGATTGAATACAATGAGTTGTCCTCTGGTAAAATTTTACTTTATTTTGTGGTTATCATAATTTACAACTTTTATTTGAAGTGTGAACTGTTTAAAATAGTATACATAGGCTATTTGTTAGTCTCACTAAACCGTTACGTACATTTTTGTTAGATTACGGTCTCTCGGCTGAATAGTAAAATGGCAAAGATTCTATTATCATTCATCGTGACATCTTTCTTCTTGAATTACCTATATACCTTTTTAAAATACTAGTGAACATCAAATCATGCAGATCAGAGAAGACAACATTTTGTTAATTATTTGCAGTTATCTTCATAAACACATTGGTGCTTGTTATATCTGGTACACCATTACTTAACTGGTATCAATTTTATTATAATTTTAAAGTATACGTAGGGAAATTAGTACAAATTCTTGATGAATAACTAGTCAAAACGAAGTTTCCTTGTTTAATTGTAGTTTTCGTTGCATTTTCAGTGTTCATTTTTACAAAATTATTTTTAAATGTAAAATAATTTTTATCATTTAAGAAGATGGATCATTGAGATTGTTGATGTTCTTTTTGTTTTGATAAGTATTTTCAAAGACAATACATCAGAAGCCTCAGCACCAAAGAGAATGATTTAGGCAAATATTGATTTTGACAGCGACAAAGCTGTAAATACACTAAACAGAAGGATTTTCAATTAAAATGACGCTCTTTGCAGCGACCTTAAGGTTGCTGTTTTCTAGCCTTCCCTTGTTCAGAAACAACCTGGAGAATAAACTCCCTCATCTGAACACTTCTATCTGCGTTCATCAACCCACTTGTTCCTTTGGAGCTCATTATGTAGGTTGTGTGATAAGGATCCTATCCAAAACTGTTCAAGAGCACTATCTAACATGGTTGAAAAGAGGTTACAGTGGATCAATAAGAAACTCATTTACTGAATAGGCCACTCGATCAAAATAGATTTTTCATTTAAAGTCATTTACAGAATCGACATAAATCTACTTAGGACAGTAATCGTTTATCTACTTTCAGTTGCTATGCATATACAAAAGATAGAATTTATGTATGCAAAAGAAACTTGTTCGATCTCCACTTTTATTTTGGTCATAATGCATTTTTTAGTCATTATATCTTAATACAGTTTAAAAAGAATTCAGTTTAGAAAAGAACCATAAGAAAAAGTTTAAAGTAAATATAACTGATGTTTTTAATCGTTTTACAATTATACATTCTTAGTATACATGTAACTAGTTTGTTACTATGTGAAAGCAATTGGCTTATAATTGAATAAATCAATATATTGTCATATGATTCAAAAGTGTTTATGATGCCATCAATAAAAAATGCTTATTACATCATTAAAGAAATTAATGAGTAAAATTTAACAAAGAAAATCTTCTTCATCTTGAATGATATTATTTACTGAAGATCTCATTATCTTTATATTACTTGATATTCGTAAAAGGAAAACTTTTATAACATAATCTCTTTTGAAGAGATTACGTAATGAAATCATTTCAATATCAACACATTTGTACAGTTTCATGAAATGATGTTTTTTTTTTTAAATGAAATACTTCTTTATTATCTTATCTTCATTTATTATTCATTTTCGAAATTATTCATATTTATTCTTTTTTTCTCATAATTCTTAGAAATACTACTTATAAATTCTGAAAAATGTATAAAAATTAAATTCATAATTTCAGTTCAAAGTATTCATTCCTAAAGTAATTTAGCATTAATTATAGTTTAATCATGTAATTAACTTCACAACTCATACTATCAATGAAATGATTTCATTTATTTTGCTCGAATATATTGAAATCATTAGTTTATAGTTTCAATAATGTGTGTAGATGAAACTTTGAAGTATTAATATTGTTTGCGTGTCTACATTAAGTAAATTCGCGTACGATACTACAGAAATTGTCAAAGTTAAGTCGTAGTTACATCAGGTTTAGGTAAATACCTATCATATATGCATATAAGTTCACGTACTTAAGTTTGAATTTCTTTAGCAAATATGCACATGAGCCGATGCACGTAAATTAAAAAGTTCATCATCATAGCAACATGTTTCGCTACAGTTCTCTCTTTCTTTGCCTTGGTATTGCATACAATACAAGGTTGCTTGTTTACATCATAGGACAGACAAAATTAATCACGAAGATAGACCATCCTTGAACATCCATTTGATTTTTAACACACCTTGATACGAGTGAAAACCTACCATCTATAATGTCGGTCACAAACTCCAGACTCACTAGGCAGCGATAGGTTGCTTATGGTGGTAATAGTGCTACCTCCTCTTGAAAGTCTGGTAGGGTAATTGGAGACCGTCTGTTTGCTTCCTTTAACGGCTGTCTATAAAATGTTTAAGCAACTACTAGAGATTAGAAATCTCTCCCACAGCCATCTGGAGAGTCCCCACGAACGGTTGATTAACAGGTAAATTCACCCAAAGTCCCAGAGAGTCGTTATCAACCCTACCTCCTGACCGGACCAAGGGACGCAGATGATGAATAAGGTAAGGCATGTTTCGACACTTGAGCACCACTTATCGCTCATCTACAGAATATCTTAAAACAGCTAATCTACCAAAAAAAATTAGAACATTCCCGTTTAAGGAAATTAAATTCACTAACCAAAACTTCTGCAAGAGGGCCCAGACTTCAACTATTTTTATCCAAATTACTTCTTTTCACCTTAGATGGACAGAATATTGAAATTTATTGGTTTAGGATACATTATTCAGTGCTTTGGAGACTCATGCCGCGAGCGATGCGACGGTGTCGCCCATTTAATGCACATAAAAGCATAGCGTCTTTCAGAAACCAAATGTGACATTACTCCTATACATCCTCATCATTGGCTTGTGTCTTGAGCCAACTTAGAAGAGTCATTGTAACTCCAGTCAACTTTCAGCAGTACAATTCAACTACTTGATCCTAACTCGGTAACTATTATCACTTCACATCTTTATCAACATGCGAGAGAGAAAAGAGTTGTAAAGTTTTCTTGATGATCAACTGTTTAGGATGGAGAATCTGTTCTTTTCTCATTTCATTGAATGTATTCCAAAGAAATCCGCTAGTAATAAATGATATTTAGTACCACTAAACAGAATTTAACTGGTTTCACATAACTTTTAAGAGAACTGTTCATAAGATTTTTCTAATTCAGTCATTTATTAGGTCAACATTTAAATCGATAGTATACCTATGCACTAATTCGTGTTTACATTCTTATAACTTCTTTTTATCACGACATAAATATTGTTATGTTGCTATTTTACTGGAATAAAACTTTGGTAACCTAATTTAAATGTATAATTTACAGTTATGTATATTTCATGAACTGTTCAAATGTTAAATAGATTCATCTCAAATTATTCAAAGGTTGTATTAATCACCTGATATGCATAGTATGCTGTTCAGTGAAATAATCAGTTCAATAGATAAATAAATTAACTGTCTACTATGGTTAATTGTTATGCATGCACAATTATAGCTAAATAATATTACATAATTCTATTACATTAGATTATAATGATTTTGTTACTTTAAATAAATACATTACAGTTCAGTATAATAAGAAGTCTTCTATCATCAATCATTTGATTATTAGTCATAACAAAATTGAATAAAGTGTTTACAAGTTTGAAATAGATAAATAATATAAAAGAAGATGCATATACGTAATCATTTGAAAGTGTAACATAAATAAATTAAATAAGATAATAATAGGGTAGTAACAGTAAAATAATGAAACGTCATCAGTACAAATTCTATGTAATTCAATTATCAATTGAGAAATTGACATATAATATAGTGTTATGTCGTATGAATTTGGGGGATTGGTGGGTGACCGAGTGCCAATCTCTAGTGCCTAGTTGGTTATTGCTCGTCTGCCCTGTGCCCACTTAGTCTCAAGCCGAAATAAGAAGAATGCGAGCCAATAGACCAGCCAGACAGAATCGCATCTATATTTCAAGCATTCTTTTATATATACATAAAATCAGACCATACAGCAAACCAATTAGAAAATTAACATGAATACAGAACGAGGGAAATAGTGGTAGTGAATAGGAACAACTTGTACACAACTAATTGACTGTAGTCCATAACAAGAGACAATATAATAACAGCAATTATTCTAAACGGGAGGATAGGGCAAGAGGAACGTAACAATAATAGAAACAAAATGTTCACACTACAGACAGTTCGAATAAATGAGATAGTGTTCTCAAACACAGTTCTGAAAGTTTGTTACACATTCTCGTGGTCCGACCTAACATATAGGCGACTAAATTTCCACGACAAACTACTCTAAATGTTAAGTTAACTAGTACTCAGTGAACATGTAACGTTTATATTCATTCATTGTTTGTAGTCAAAACTGTGATTAATTAGTCTTTATTGCTATGTAGTTGCCTTGATGTAGTGTTATTCGTAAGATTTTTAGTATGTTGACATAAGAATACAATTACATTTATCTGATTAGTCCTAAATAGGACAACACATAAGTTATGCTAGTCAAATATACTAACAACTAACTAATCAAATGGTACTTTTATCAATTAACATACTATTCAGGATGTCAAATTTCAATGAATACAATTAATCAAGAAACCATGTGATAAATTTTACATTGACTTATTTTATATGGTTAATTTGTTAAACTCTCATTACATTCAAATAGTTCAATGCGAGTTACCGTCATCTAATTTATGAGTTACTACAGTGTAAATGCAGTGACATTTAACTAGTGTTAATCAATTCAATATGATTTTGTATCCAATTTGTAGGAAAATTGATTATACTAACTTTCGTAAAGTTTATTTACAGTTGATGATTATCTTCAACTCATAATAATTGTAATTTGATTAGTATATATAAACAAGTTAGGTTGAATAAACAATGATCTATAATGTTTAGTACTATGTCTACACAGCAGACGCCCTACAAAATCATTACAGCGGTTAGTACAACATATGCACACCGAATTTCAGTTGTATGTATCTTTTTTTGCATCTTTTATTGGATAGAATTAAAGATAAATTGGTATATTTACTGTTATTCTAATTCTTGTGTACTGAACGATCAACAGGCCACCGCTAGCAAGATGTTTTGCAGGTTTCAATTTCCTTTGATTTTGTATTTCTTTATTATACTTTACGGAATACAAATAAATGATAACTATGTCTGATGTGGAGTACTTTACCATTGATTGAAAAAGATGGATTTATCATGAATTGATTAAAGTTAGAAATATCAATCGTTGGATACCAGCTCAGTGGTCAAACAACTAAGCGTTTGTGGCGTAACCTAAAAGGCTAAATTCCATGACTGAGTTATGGATGCACCCATATTACAATAGAACAACTTTCAGAAGTTCCTGATTCTCAGTGGTTGTTTAATCCAAGAGACTTCGAATTCAACGATTTCCGTAACATTCAATTATAAATAATAACACTTTTTGGTTGTATTTCAGAGGTTCATGTTTATGTTACCACACACCCACCTATTCATTACATCAATGGAACACATGTAGTGTTAAGTCACATAGATTTGTGACAGCAGTGAAACTTGGTCTCTAAGAGGTAAACAGTTCCAAGAATTGGATTACCATGAAATCGGTCACTACTTAGTGATCAGTCAATAAAAATGATGGCGTTTAGCTAATCAATAACTCATTTTGTATTAGAAGTCAGTTTAATTGGGAGATTATTCTGAAAAATTCTTTTATTTATTATTAGAAATCGGAGTAAATGCATATTCTTACTGAAATAACCTTTAGTGTGCAGGTGAGTAAACAAGATAAGAGATACCAGAGAAAGATGAATAATGACTTTTCCTCTCAGTTAACAAATGGGACTTGCTCTATAACTATGACGCGACTACGAGGATGATGATTTATTGACACGCTGCCTGATTGACTAGAAGATTTATCCAAAGGTAGAGAGCAAGAGAATAACACCAGCAAATAAGAGATAATGTCAAGTAGTTTATTGAGTAATAACAGAGGCTTTTATATATCACATTCATAATAAGAAATAATAGAGATCTATAGTAAAATTACAGTAACTTGAGAAAGAAAACAAATATGATAATCAGTGATAGATTAATGAAAAGTCTACAATTTAATCCATGCAAACATCATAGTTACTAGATACTTAACAGATGAAGCTTAGTAGTAAACAGTCTTGACATCAAAGAGAATAAACTCCATCAGTTTTGATTTCTTTGTCCCGTTATAACACTTACTCTACACATTATAATTTCATAGGGTACATAAGAGCAATGAAGTTAAAATAACAGTTTCATCAAATATCATTTATTCAACTGTATAAATATTTCCTTTGTTTCAAATGAATAAATTTACAACTCTCTATCACTGAATTACATTAATTTCACTACTTTCTGTCTATCTACTTAAATTTTTAGTTTCTTTTTACAATCATTAACATAATCGATTATTTAATGATTTTTATTGATCACGTTACTGTGTAGAATAAATTACGTAGAAAAGAATATGCTGAATATTTTATAAGTTAATGAAATTACAAATTACGAATGATTATTGACCATATAATCTTGTAAATACTTTTGTTTAAGACTATTCATATAAATGACTGTGTTTTGAAATTGAATTGTGGTGATTTATGAAGGTCGATATTAAGTTTAGTTGATTGAACTCGTCACAGATTGCTAATCAGCTCACTAGTAACTGACATCAAAATGCTCCTGAAGCTCTAATGAGAAGTCGTGCCTGGTGAAGTTCAGACTTGTTGGTAGTGGGACAGTTATCACCAATGACAATCGATGATCGTCTAGCTGTATAACAAATTGAGTAAATTTGGAATTTTGTCATTGAATTCCGACCCAGTAGTTTATAGGGTTAGGTGCATGCTAACCCGAAGCCCCTGTGGTGGAATCTAGTGTGTGCACTGCTGAGTAGTCCAACACTGAGACGAAACAGCTGTTTAGTACTCTCTGGTTTTCAACAAATATGTTACTACGGAAAAATGATGTGAGTAGTTCACAAAACTGCAACTTTGCGAAATTTATATGCTAATATAGATTCAAAGGAGTATGTGCATTTGTTGTTAGCTCGAAATCAGACGTAACTGGATTCATTCAATATATTCCTGTATATACTAATTTCCATTAGTCCTTCATGAACACATTTTCATTCCTTCTTCACAAACCATGTTCCCAATGTCAAAAATTCTTATTATCATTACCGTTCATTTTGCTAATTTCATCTTATCAAGCTCATGTAACATAATAACATCAGCTAACAAATACTAGTGCCATCCTCAACGCTGGTTATATTTGAGTGACTAAATTTTATTGTCTAGGTAATGGTAATCTATGGTGTCACTTATCTTCAAGTGGAACCATCTCCACAAACTTCTTATTCTGATAACATATAAAAGGTTTAATGAAGATACTTAAATATCTATTGCCCTGTAAATTGATGAGTAGTGAGTTGTTCACTATCAGTTACTATAAAAAATTTCCTTCACAAAAGGTGGGAATACAATATTTACTGTTAAATAGCTGGGTAAAATATATATGAAACTCTGGATTGATGTCTCTTATTATTGAGCACTCACAAGTAATAACCGTTTGTAATTTTATGGGAACTCATTTTATCACTATTCTTGTAAGTCGGAGATGCTTATTAAAAATATGTACCTTGATACCGAGTCCAATAGCATGGTAACCATATTACAACTAAGTCATAGGTCCTACACAACATTTGAGGTTGATTAGTACTCACTAACCGGTTAATATAATACTGCTCAGTTCAAGAAAATATTGAATCATATGATTTTGAAAATACTTAATTTATTGGATATAGTGTAGGCCATCTTATAAAAATAAATTGTTATTACACTCATTTTTGATAACATATTCTTGGAATAACCTGAAATAATTCATAAAGGTAACGAATAGAATAGGTTCCTTATGAAAATGTTGGTATAACTAACTTCTATTAACATTCTGATCCGACTTCATCAACACCGCTTATTGAATTTCTTATATAAAGATTTACCTTCACATCGAAAATAGACTACAGACCAGATAATGTCAAACATGGTTATACAAGCCTGATCCCTGTGTCACAACATGTTTAAACATGTCAACACAGTCTTAACTACGGTTATATCTTGAAAGAACGACTAGTCACAATATATATAAAAACGGTAACCTCAATAGGACACGCACACGTTTGCCCTGTGATTACTAATTCCGAAAGCAGGAGTGAGGGAAAAAAACAACCGGGCCAACCACCAGACAGTCAAATTATACTTTGCCCATTCATTTATGTACATACAAAACCTGATCACCAAGCGCACTAGTAGGATGAATAACATTCATACAAAACGGAAACAATAATGACTAGGGATTGAGGGAACAAATACACAGTTAATTGGTTGTAGTTTCTGAATGACTAATGAGAAGACACAGTTCATAGATCTACTGGAAGGTTAGGACGATTGGAATATGACAATAATAGACATAATATAAGCGATTTACATATACTCAAAATAAGTGAAATATTCTTCTGAAAAACATTTCAGAAAGTTAGTTACTCATCTTCAATCGCCCAATATAACAACTTCCTTGATAAGCTTATAAATAGCTCGTTTATTTGTAATCATCTTCATTTTCAGTGAAAGTACGATTCAAATCAAAATAAGTGTTTTAGTCATAAATATTTATATTAAAAATAACTTTCGTCTCTTTAATCTAAAGATAAAATAATAACATATCTATGTCTTCCTCGGCTGAGAGGCTTAGTAGATATTAAACACTGACATTGACTAAACAATAAAATGTTTTCTGTTCCGTTGAGAAACTATATGCAAAATATATGGTTTTGTCAAAAACAAAAATTATCTGAAGACATACTGCAAATCATGACGTATTGTCCAGTTGTTCTATCCTTGTAGTAATTACTCTCAACTCCATACAATTTCAAGCACATGATCATCAAGCCACACCGGAGTATGATACCATTTAAATTATTGATCATCACAATGATAAAAATTTTTAACTTCATTTTATTATCAACATTGTATGATAATCACTTAGTAACATCAATACTGACTGTCTCAATATTTTATCTATTCCTTGACTGTCACTAGAGCTTCGGAAACTAATTTCAATACTAGTTGCTAGTATATATATGATTACTGTTCAACTAATTAATTTCTGGAAATTGATTTTATTCGGTTTTGGCTCTCATTATAAACCTAGATTACTTATGCTTGTTACCCCTCTCGAAAGAGCATAGACCACTAACCAGTATTTTCCATTCAACACTGTCCTGAGCAATCCTCCCCTGCTTTTTCCAGTTGCTTTTCATCCTTTTAATATCTGCTCCCCATCCTCGACGAAGTATGTTTCTTGATCTTCCTCTTTTCCGTTTCCCAACAGGATCCCAAGTTAATGTTTGCATCGTGATTCAGTCTGATGATTTCCGAAATGTATGTCGTATCCATTTCCAATGTCTTCTTTTAATTTTCTCTTCAGCTGGAGGTTGGTTCCTTCTCTCCCATAGTAGGCTTTGGTTGATGGTTTCCGGCCAACAGACATTTAATATCTTGCGTAGACAGTTGTTTATAAATACTTGTACCCTCCTGAGGATGTTTGAAGTAGTTCTCCACGTTTCAGCTCCATACAGCAAAACTGTCTTGACGTTCGAATTGAAGAGTCTAACTTTGAGGTTGGTTGACAGTTGTTTGGAGTCCCACATATTTTTCAACTGTAGGAATGCTGCTCTTGCTTTGCCAATCCTTGCCTTAACATCTGCATCGGATCCTCTTTGTTCATCGATGATGTTCCCCAGGCGTGTGAAAGTATCCACATCTTCCAGAGTTTCTCCATCAAGTTCAATTGGGTTGGTGCTCTCCATGTTGAGTTTGAAGATCTTGCTTTTCCCCTTATGTATGTTCAGGCATACTGATGCTGTTATTGCTGCTACGTTGGTTGTCTTCACTTGCATTTGTTGGTGTGTATGGGCTAGAAGAGCTAGATCATCCGCAAGGTTTAAAAATTAATGATACAGTCAATATTATTTTTGATTGGATCCCATAAACATACTAGCATCATCTAAATGAACCACTCATTACGAATGTTTCTTTAGAAATCAGCTGAAAAGAACTGACTGTTTCATAACTAAACACGAAATAAAATCATGCTGAAATCTCGAAGTTACAGCACTTAACAGTATTGTACATTTAATCAAAAGATGGTGATGACAAATTCTTGCTAAACAGTTTTTTACTATTCATTTACCTTAATTTTTCGTAGTAATTTCAATTAGAGCTGGTTTATTTATTCAGGATAAATCAATAATGCTTCTTTGAATTGATGTAAAACTGTTTTCTTGACTAGGTACAGGTATGTGCAAGGTATGCAAGATCATTTGTAAATGTTAATTTCAGTTAGAAAACCTAATAACATTATTATTGTACTAAACATTCAGTAGTACGTTTTAAGCATTTATATATTGTTAGTATTGTTTTAATACGTGAATAAAGATGTTTGTGTCTTTGTACATTTTTCGCCTCACTGTCTACTGTTTGTTTTGCCTCTTTGCCAGTTCCAAATAAGCACCACTCTAATACCATTTGTTCTAAGTTGTTTCATGCGCATTAATAATTAATTTTTGTCATATTGTTAATCAATAGCTCAATATTTCACATCACTTGTTGTTGTCTGATGAATCTTCTACTTATTATCTCAGTATTCACTACTTTAGTTCTGGTTTCGATTGATAAGCTAACGGATTATATAATGTGATATACCTTTAAAAATACAACCTGCTTAGTCGATTTTGCCGCTCTGTGAAGTAGACTATATTCATATGTACTTTGAACATATTCAATATAGTCATTTTGCGATTAGTATATCTCGTTTGAATGTATTTGGATCTTTCCGTTGATCTTACACGGACTGAAACTAGTCAGCCTAAAACATTACTTGTGTACCACTTCGGCTCAAGATGTACATATAGCAACAGAAACTGATTAGTTTCAGTCCATAACAAATCATTTGGAAGATTCAAACATATTTGAATTTAATGTATACACCTGTTGCATAAGTGTGACTGTTTAAACTCAGTAGCCCAGTGGTAAACGCTGTGGCATTTGACACGGAACTAACTGAGTTCGTAACCCAGTATGAATATCCCCACTGAGATGCAGGTACACCAAGCCGACGAGTCCAAAATAGGACAAAGCGAGCGTCCTGGATCCCGCTTATCGGTCACAGTATAACTCAAACGATTAATATATCTGTTTGCATTTAATTTTCGACTGTTTCTTCTGGCGTATTAGTGGATTTCACGGCCACTGTATAGATAGCTATCGCGGGACAATGAAGAAACTACGTCTGCTATGGGAACTAAATATGTTAGATCGTAGTAGTACTAGGTCCAGTTAAATATAAATCCTATGTACATATAATTCTTGTATATCAATTAACTTCAGGCCCATATACGACTAAGCGGATGCACGTATGTAAAGAAATCGATACAAAAAATTACATGGGGATGTATTTCGGAACCTAAATTATCCGAAAAATGCCAAATATTCAAACAAATTGGAAAAGAAGAGTCCAGTCGCAACCCGAAGATAAACACAAAGAAATATACAGTTTTAAGGTTGATATTTTCAGGGGATAATACATAGTTTGCTACAATAATCTCCAATGTTGCTTTAACCGCTTTGATAAGATTTTGATGAACTACTATCCATTAGTACAAAGATATTACCGTACTAAATAAATTACTGAAATCGCCCCAAAAATCGAAACAAAAGTAACCGTTTTAACTTGATAACATATTGAACACACCAATCATATTACAGTAATAATACAGTGTTCAGTACATATTTAAATCTGAGTGATTTGAACATAGTTAAGTACCTTGAATAGACTCTGAATTAGTGCTCAAAAGTAATGATCATGTCAACTAAGTCCATAACTACAACATTTTCAAAATCAAAATAGTTGCAACTACAAAAATCCATACAACATGCTATCACAAGTCTTAGGAAAGCTCATGATATATATCGTATTATACGTAGCACCAACATTCTTATGTTTTATTTTCATGAAATAACAACAATTATCAAATAAGCTACTTTTTGTATATTACGTCAACTTGGTGTTGTAGCATCGGACATTGTTTATTTATTGAGATTGTGCATGTAACTTGAGAACTTTTGCATAACTGTAACCGCCAAGGACGAAAGTCGTACAGTATAATACAGAAAGACTGACTTTCTGAATAACTTGGGATGCCGAATCAACGTATACTGAGTTGTATTGGTCAAGTGGTAAAAGACACCCTTTGATTACAACCTAGTAGTTATCCCAAACAAACTACATTCATGTAAACTATCGATTTATTAAAGGTTCTCATGTAGTAACTGCTAATATAATATTCTTATTTTGTGACTATTTGTAGATATAAATAGTATTTCTCACAGCCACTACAAAACTTAACTTCTAGGCTTGTTGTCCCGTTTGCTTGTTAGACTTATTCTGTTCAAATATAACCCTATCTAAATAAGCGTAACTACCATATATTTGCGTTCAGCTTTTGAGTGTGCTTTAGTCAATGTGATTTGTAAGGAGTTTCATGGCGTGCAAACTAATCATAATAATTAGAAATTTAGTCGAAATTTCACACAACTAAACAGGCACACTACATAAAACAGTTTACCAGTAATCTTGAAACTGATTTCAGGGCAATTTAACAGTAAGCATTGTCACTCTGCATTAAACACATTTATTTGATGTTACAAAATGTACGCAAACATAATATTTCTTCTCTTCAACCTATAAATGATAAGACTTCTGGGGTGTTTGCTAATACAAACCACATGACCTCTTAGTGGTCTCAAGTATAGATGCAATAAGGAGCATGTTATAAAGCGGCAAATAGTTGGTAGTTACGATCCCTGAAGTTTAATTTTGCAGTGTAAGGACTCGTAACATGAAAAAAAAATTTAATAAACATGTATCAAGTGAGACGCTGTTGGGTAGAGCCAGAAAAAACCCCTTGAAACAAGTTCAGAAAGGCGTAGAAATCAATAGAGAACATTGTGTCCAATCAGCACGCAGATAGCTTTTACCAGAAAATTCTAGACCAATGAGAAGTCACGTGATATATCTCTGATTGGACAGTTATCTTACTACTAATGTGTCTAGTAGGATATAGAAATCTCTAGAAGCCTGAAGGACATTTATGATAATATAAAAATACCCTAGTTTTGTACATAATTGACACCTTGCAGTAAAGTGTTGTTTTGCCGTATTTCCTGTCTTCTCTCTCGTGTTCACGTTGAAGTGTAGTTTTAGCCTGGGGGTCGAGTCAAAGCTTAGGAGTCAAATCAAGCGGTCCACTTAGACGAGATTAATAAGTGACGACAGAGATTTCGCGGTCGAATAGGAATCCAAACCACGCGTCACAACAGACGCCTATGTTGCATAAATTGTATATTTTCTATAGACTTATCAGCGATTGATTTTGGTTTTTCTCTTTCTAAGTCATTGCCACAAAACTACTCGCTTGTTTTCTACACATAATTCCCTAAGTTCATTATTCACATTATTTTGTGCTTTTCTTTACGAAGTGGTCGGTTGCATGATACATATAAAAACAGTTGTCTACATTACTCTCACCAGGTATTTATCGTTTCACAACTGCTGGGTTGGCTTCAGTTTTTTTATTCATAACCTCGACCAATCAACGTTCGTGTATGTTCAGTTCAGGTTAATTGTCGATAAATACAATGACTCCCTTCGACTCATGATCGATCAACTGACTATCTCGACTGATATGTGCTTCACGAACCACAGCCCAAAGTTATTTCAGAAGTATTCGAAGCATCAAAATCCATTACTCTTTGAATATATGTCAACATAAATTAAGTATTCTCGAAAAAAATCTTATGACTGTTTATATATGTACATTTGTCTTCTAGAAGCTTAAGTTACCCTTTGGTTTAACTACCTTATATTTAACATTCATATGTTGAGATGTTCAATGTGTAAACAAGAACAATATAGAAATAACGACTTGCGAGTTTTATTCAGATTAAAATGTATTCCTATCTAGATTTTTGTTACTGATTTCTCGTTTTGCGCGTGTTATCTATTACGTGTATATGGAATCAGTGGAAATACTGGAATTTGGATGCACTTTGGGTGTATAAGTAACGAACTGATCACAAAATAGATACCCCACTATATTTTGCCTGCCCACTAGGTGAATAAATGTTGGCTGCCTTCATTTGCATCTTCACTGAGTCATTTTGGCTGTTTTCTCAGGTATTGATAGTTTGACGAATCTTATTAATCCTTAAATATTCGGAAACGGCAAGTTATTTTACAGCGATTAATGGTGCATCACTAGTGTATGGGTAGTCGGAAAAAACAGAGTAATGTGGAATGGCAAATATTTAAAGTTAGATAAGTCCGCAAAGTTCCCAATAAATATGCGTAGCAGAGTGGTGAAGAATCGTTAAAATTATAAAAACACGTGCATTTCCTAATGTACTTCGCTTCAGCTTCAACAATAACCGTGACAGATGAAAGTTATGTATCAAACACTACCTTTGTTCCTTAGAATTAGGAGTGACTCGATTTATATACTTCATAAGGTAGATATAATAAATATTCACTATTTTAAAAAAAGGTACGATGTTTCCTAAGGATTTTTCACACGTTTAGAATCTGATTGCTATATAATACATTACTGATGGTCATATTTGTTTTTCTCTGGAATGAGCCCCCAAAGTGAAGGCTTAAATTTTATCATATGACTGTATGAAAGTTTTACTAAGTAATAACATGATTATCTACGAAAAATCTACACATATTCATAACACTTGTGGTAAATCAGACTAACTGTCTTGTTTAGTGATCTGAGTAAATTCAAAGTTTATCGCTTAACAATCTGGTGTTCAGCAACAATTAATTTTTTGCCTCTGCATAGGGTGGCAAAGACTTAGTTGTCAATTAAGATAAGTCCTTTCTCTCCTTTAGATGTTTCAGTCTATAACATGGATACTCATGAAAAATCTACAAAAATCAAATAGCTGCCACCTATTTATTCGGCTGAGATCAGTCTACTGGGCTGATTGTGATGGATTTTTATTTGTGTTTCATTGTCATTTAGGCCTTTAAATCCTGGGAGTGCAATTCGCCTTAACTGCTACCGTACCTTATCATGAAATATATTATTTGAAAAGCTCACTAAAATATATATAATCTGAAAGAAAACAGTACTAACTTCTTTTTGTTTAGTACGACTTGGAACACTTAGTGCTTCGTGTTATGGACAGTGAAAGTTCTAAGCTAAGGTTATATCCAACTGCCATTTAAATCTCGCTTAATCCTCTTGGCAATCAATCAGACGAATATTCTTATGTCCGTCTCTTCCAGTTACTTCATGTTGTAACATATTTTGAAATGCGTGCTTCGTTTACTGCATATTTTCGAAAGTTTTTCAGTTTTAAAAAAATGTTTGATGTATCAAGGTGTAGACGTTTAGTTGTTTATCTAACGTCTGATATGTTGGTGGTATTTTTTTAGCTAAGTAAAATAGATTTCATAGTTTTTGATGTGAAACTGTAAACACTTAGCCATTTAAAATTGCTCTCAAGCATAAAATCAAAGGCTGTTTGCTTGGAGTGATTCTTCTCGTTATTAAAAAGCAGTTTAGGGCTCAGGCAGTGTTAAGTATTAACTGGGTCGGCATTCTTGATGTTACTGCTGGATTTGGGTTTCCAAATGTCTACAAAGTTGCCTTGTAGAACTTTTCTAAGCCCGCGACTTACGTATTATGTAAAAGGATTGGGGAAACTTGTATAGTTTGTTGTCTACAGCAACGTGAAGGATCCATCACTAAACTGATTATAAATTCTAGACAAATTTTAAGTGATCATATGCGATACGGATTAAATGGAAACCTTTGTAATGGATTGACAAATCTTAGAGTATTCACCTAAGGTGCAAATAAACAGCGTAGCAAGTGCCTGTGTATAAAAAGGAATCGAAGTTATTTTTTAAAAAGAAATACTAATTTACGCTGATTTCCTTTTAAACTGATAAGCAGTGGTAATTCCCGTTGATTACTGTACACGCATGAGAATTAACTAGATATCACTGCCATGTCTAGCTAAATTTGAAAACGTGTCAGCCTCATTAAGTACGTATGTGAGGGAGCAGAATTAAAAACATAAGTTTCAGATAGATAATTATTTTTCCGCGGAAACTATTGACATTTAAAGCTATTTAAGGAATATAAGCTTTGTTTGTAACACTTGGATATTTTTTTCATTCATGATATGAAAGGATCCCTAAATAGCAAGATCTTTCCTACTGAAACGAAGCTGAAATTAGGCGTCGAACATCTATTATATACACTTGAGATCTATAACGCGTTTTAAGAAGCACGTGCATAGAAGAAGTCATAATAATTCCATATAAAAAGTAAAATTGCCTACTTCAACAAACCTACGAGGAGGTGAATTAGAAATGTGCTATGGTTGTAATAACTTGCCGTTAACAGAATTATCAACCAAGATCCTTTCGCATCATTCACGTGCAAATTAAACAAGAGTGCATAATTTCAATGAAAAAGTGTGTTGTCTTTAAAAAATATGCGTAAGTAAACATGTTTAACAAACATATTTCCAGGGCCACCGGGTGTGTATTCTGACGCCTTTGATTTAGAGCTTATGGTGTAAACGAGAGCTGCTTGGTGTGCTAGTATTTGCTACCACTTATACCTTTAAGATTAAGCGTTAATCTGTCTCTAGTGTTGTGCAAATATAATTATGGTTTATTCGATAAGTCAGTCCTCTGAATTCCATTTATAAGTGACTGTACTCTTGTAATGAGCAGGTCTGGTATTGTAAGTAGGTCACAAAGGAGATCTGCTATATGTATAACTGATTCTAATATGGAGTTTGCCTATGTTTGTAATACTCTGATTTACTATTGATTAAACTAACACGAAACATGAAAGGCACTTTAACTAATATATCATATCTTTGGCGCCTCGGTAAGTTCCGTTCTATTTAACAGAATAAACCAGATTATAAGGTAATAGATCTTTGTTTCAGTATCATCGGCAGGAGACAGTAAAGTGGGGTCTTAGTCATTCAAACACAATGCTTTTCAACATTCATTATATGATAATAAGAAATATAATCCCTATGAAGAACAGGGGAGTAAGTGAATACTTAAGCTTTATTGTTTTAGCTTATATTTAGGTTTTGTAGTCAACTCTTAACTAGTCAACCTACATTGCTACTCCTAGAATCGACTTTTGTAGGAACGTCTGTTCGATCAGCTTATCAGACAAAATAATCTCAGTTCTGTCCCTGTAACTCAGTGGAGAATTACTAGTTCATCTAGTACCTGACATTCGATCAATGGTATACAATCTGTTAGTATTCGACGATACTACGTTATCTAATCTTGTGGCGTTTGCATTCTCCTACAAATGATGGTTTGATACTTGGTGAATTTAACCTCCTAAAGGTGACCAGAGCTTGTAAAATAACAGAGGGTTAGAAAATAAAGCAATTATATCTTAGAAAGTACCGCAAGTGGGCTACCCAACACCATGTTGGTGAGGTACGATTTTCCCATGCTGTTTCCATTTATCAGGTGTTTACTCACCTGCCTCTTGAGTAGCCATCAAGTCAAAATAAAAGAAGAATCTACTTTAAAAAATATTGATGAAACTACATCACACCTAAGGAATTCCTTCACTGTTTGTATAAAGGGTTAAAATATAAAAAGAAAATATGCAATTAATACTGATTAGTGTTCGTTTCTATGTAAGTGTTTGTTTTCTAGAATGGTTTGGTAACCTGGAAGAAAATATAGATGGTGTAGATATCTTGTGTACGCAAATGCATTAAAAAATATATATCGATTTAATTAAAAATATATATAAGTGCCTGAACTTGCCAGGAGTCAGACCTAATAGGCGACCTTGAACCTGACGACCGCATTTCATGACTGAGTTCGTAATGGTGGGTACTGATAGTACCCATTAGGACGGAAAATTATAGCAATTGCTTAGAAAAGAAAATGAATTACCGAGGACATGAGAGTGCTCAGGTTTATCAAGGTTAAGGATATAATCTGTGTTTTACAGATTGCTCACCTGATGAGTGGTAGGTATGCAAGTCATAACTAGTCAAACTAAGTTGCTACACATCTACTAAAAATACTCAAAAATTGCACTTCGTCCGTTACTGATAGAGTTGGTCAACTATTATTACTGAATGCATAAGCCAATGAGGCTAAAGTTGTTCTATTCTACTCACAACCATGTTCATACAATTCTGAGTAACCCTTAAACGACTGACCACCAGGGAGCACGAACATAGTTGAGGGCAAATTTCTTGTTACTAAGAAATTGCCCCACTTCGAACTCGCTTCTAAAGCAGCCTCAGCAACCGATCTGGCTCGTTTCTAAAAATGCTAGATGACTATGTGTACCACTTTGGTATACCTAAAGCATTATAAAACAGGGTCTTAAAACTTGACATTAGTTTCAAGCCTTGAACATTGGTTTTCTCGACCTTTATTTATTCTACAGTATTCTTTTAGGCTTTACCAATAGACCAGACTACCAAGGATGGAAGTAACAGACGGAGACTAGTGTATTACAATGGTTTTTTAAGAAACAATAAAAAAAGAAAAGAATAAATTAAACAAGAAATAATAATAATAATTAAATAAAAACAAGCTGACACTGCCAGGTCAAGAGCGACCGTGTGACCAGCCGACTACAGGAAAAACCGAAGATTAGGAACCGAAACCGCAACATTCAAGATACAAGCACATAGAATTCGTGTGGTTTAAAATAACTTATTATGTAGATATTGGATATTGAAACTTGAAGCACTACTTTCAACAATAATGTTACGCACTCAACGGGGATCGTTATAAGTAATCTCATTTCTTAGTACATTTTATAAATTATTTCTGTTTCTCATGTTGTCACTGTTTTTGTCTATAATGCCATCCATGTAAATAACTTGAGCGAAACCCCCAGTTTTTTCTGCAACATAACTTGCATTTAGTTTATAAACGCGTTTAACCAAAACTGTGAAGCCCAGCTGTAAAAATTGCTGAAGTATTTTGTGTAACACATGAAGTCAAACAGACCCGAAAAAGGGGAGCATGTATAAGACGAGCTGTTGAAATTTATATTCGCCACTCTAGTTGTTTTCTAGCCCCTCGTTTGGTTTTCTCTTACATTTGCTTCTCATTGCGGACGGATTTCGCCAACCTTCTCCCTTTGTATCAGACAAGTTGCTTCCTTTATCCTCTTCACTGCAGATGATCTTTTTATCAACATCTTACCTACAAATCTATATAGAGGCAACGATACTTGTTTTATTTGACGTCAAATACACGCGTATAACTCACAAGTAAATGGCAAGGTGCAACTTATTGAAAGGAATAAAACAAAATTCTATGACAAATATAAAGTCTAAGTAAGTATATCCATGTTGATTAAAATCATTTCCACGATTTCTACTTCATTCAGGTTGTGGTGCCGCTTGCATTTATAATACTTGAAACAGAATCTGTTAGTAAAGGTTAATAACATTCATTGTCAAAGTTGCTAACTGATTAATGGACACTCCTTATTAATCAAATGATGCGAACTCACGGGTGATCGCTTCCCATTTGATTCTGTTTTAGCGGGTTCTTAAACTTAACATAAAAGTATATACACTTTGTTCAAACTTTTAATTGTGATGTTATTGAATAAAGAAGTATTTCAAAAGACACAATATTTAAACCGCACTCCCGTTTATTTGTTTTATCTCGAATATCATGCAAATCAAATTTAGCAGCCAAGACTATCATCCATAACTTCAATTTGTCGTTTTAGTTTAATAAGATAACAAGTCACTGGGGCTACAAATAAAGGATTAGCCACAACTATACTTACACTACACTAGTTAATGAAGCGAAAAGTAGGTAGTGGCGATTTCGCTAGCTGTTCTTAGAATCATGTATAATATTTCTAACTTTGGTTTCAGAACTTAGCCCAATTGATTAATGTCGTTGGATAATTGGTCATAAATTTGGATCACCGAAAGGTTGATATTAATAATAGAAATTTATAATAGCGTACATGGGATGCTTGCCTTTAAAGTCACTGCTAGATACTAATAACTCTTTGGTGACCAGTAGAAATTTAAAATGAAAATTGTAAATTGATACTGTCATTGATTTTTCAATTTGGTTTCAATTGTTTAGTATAATCCGATATGTTGAGAAACCATTTTATTAATCTGAATTTAGGCAGCTACAGTTAGTTATGCAACAGTGGCTTTCTTGTTATTTATATTAGTTACCTAATTCACTGATATTTTAAGATTAGACTACGTTACTCGTCCTCCGGTTGTTATTAATAAGCTGTTAAACATTCGTTGACTTCGATGTGCTGCAAACCAATTCATCATCAACAACGTAGAACCTGGCATATACGCCCATAGGTTCAAGTTGCCACAACACATCAGCATTATGAGGTTACAAAGGTGACACAATAACAGAATACAAGAGGGGAGAGTAAAGTAAAGGTGTGCAGAAAAGAATAATAAAATCTAAGATACAGATAAAGGTATGGAGTAAATACACTTGCGCCACTGTGACCGATTCTGAGCCATGTTGCCCAGTGTCTCTAGTCATTTATCGCGATTATCACGCGGACCCCAACCAGGTAATCTGCATCTACTAACACGGCTTAAACCAACAGTCGAAAATTTCATGGACTGATGCCAAGTTTTGGTTTGGCTGCCCCTGCCCTTCTTCCATCCTATTTCAACCCTAGCCAACATTGCGCGACGAGGCAGACGGTGGTCGGGCCTGCGTAATACATGTCCCGACCATCGCAATCGATGAAGGTTAATAACCTATTTTACTGATTTACCATATTTCCCAACAATCTTACGTCTAACCTCAATATTGTTTATTCGAGTGTTGCATGGTATACGAGCGATGCTACGAAGATTTCCATGGTTAAATACCTGAAGTCGACGCATACTTTGGGTTTCCATGGCACACGTTTTGCAGCCATATGTTAAAACGGCGCGGACAGCTGCGCAGTACATCTGGCTTTTAGTTGAGAGACGGATATCTCGCCTGCACCACAAGTAGCGTAAATTGGCGAATGTCAATCGGGCTTTCTGAATACTTGCTGAGATTTCGTCAGACACGGACGCACCAGGAGTGATGAGACTTCGGATATAGGTGAAGGAGTCAACGCATGCAATTACTTTACTACCTCTAACTAATTTAGGTAGTTGTAACCTTTCTGTGTCTAATAAAGTGCATCGAAGTGTGTGTCGCCACTAGGGTATGCTGAGCGTCCAAATGTGTGCTCCATAATGAGCGGCAGTCTTTCACTGAGCATCCGACGATGTTGCGGATCCAAAATCTCTGAAAATACAATTATCCAAAAAATCAAGCTAAAGTTTGTATTGACTTTCACATACTCGATTTGCAAACTTTCATCATGTTAAAATAAGCTAATTTGAGTTATACTCCTGAGTGTAGACAATGGCATTTAATTGTATGAATTAAGTAAATTGTAATTTTGTACTCAATTTTGTAAAGCAATCCCTCATTTTAATTTTTAAAATGTTTATTCAGTTGATGATTTCCCTATAGCTAGCGGTCATTGTAATTAAATTGATGTGTTAATAAACGCACTTAAATATTGTTTTGTTTGTTAGGCACACCAAACACTCTTTGTTTAATCGGCTTGTAGCTAAGGATCAGTGAGAACTAACCATAGGTTTAGAATACCTGTCTGTTCTAACGGCCATACATATTTATGTCACCAACTTTAATGTCCATAGACTAACTGGAAATTCATCAATCATCACTCGATCTAAAACCCTTAGGTCGCAACAGACGATAGTTCATATCAATGTGGTCTGTTTGTGTCCGTCATTGTTTTGATGTTGACCATAAAAATCCTTGTATATCATGGAATGAGTGAATAAGTGATATCGATGTCAGACATAAAGTACATAGGAAACATGGCAAGTCAGTCGATAAGGTAGTAAACCTTCATCGACTGAAATAGTTGGAACATGTGTTGCGTGTACCCGACCACCGCTTGCCTCGTCGCACGATGTTGTCTGGGGTAAGAATAGGATGGAAGAGGGGTAGGCAGCCAAATTAAAACATGATATCAGTGGATGGAGCCTTTGTTGGTTTAAGCCATATTGGTAGATTCAGACTATCTGGTTGAGGTTCTTGTGATAACCGTGATCATTGCTGGAGACGCTGGTTGACATGGCTCAAAACTGGTCACGGTAGAATAAATGTGTTCACTCTTTATGTTATTCTAGATCCCAAATCCCATTATTCCTTCGTGTTTACGTTTGTTTCATTTCTTCCTGTTGAATTATACCGTTTTCTTAAGCTCATAAATTTGATCTCGTAGAAGTAATGTGGTATAATTACTTGGACCTATGTGCATACGCTTCTGATTGTGCGCTTTTTATAACTGGCTGACTAAACCACCATTTTCCACCGACTTGAGTGGTTTGCCTATAACAAATGCTCCGAGACTAGCAACTGTGGCTAGTTTGAGGAAACAAGATGACGATACACTCTCTCTACCTGGCACGCGCCAACCTCTACAATCACCAAAGGCGAGAAAAACTGAACAGCGAACATAAATAGATAGAAACTATGGCACTTCATACAAAACGAGCACTATCTGTTTTTTCAAGAGACAAACAAAATGAAATCTTGTAGTTTACACTAGCTGGTCACGAAGATATTTAATATTCATTTATTCATCATTCGCTAACCAGATATTGAGTACTAGATGTGTACAAAACTAGGTTAATCTTTTATATAAAGTAAAACCATTTAGAAGTGCTAATAATCTGTATTTTCAGGGGCGTATAATCGTTTACAATTTTTCCGTCGTACAATATATGTTTTAGGTACAGGATTATGGAGTTTTTATAATTATCTTTGCGTTTACAATATTAAATTTACCTGCATCTCATTCTCCTAAAGATAATATATGCTCACGAAATTTGCTCGAGTTTCGCTTACTAGACGATTATAATTAGTAACATGAAACGTTGAGTCGTATGGCTGAGAATCGGTCACAGTGGCTCAGGTACACTCATTCATTATCTCTTTCTATATCAGTTATTCCTCCACACACATTTTCGTTTTTTCTTGTTGCACCATGTTTTCGTGTTCATCTTGTTAGTTTTCTCTTGTCGTACTAGTTGTAGTGTGCAACCTGAACTAACCTATATACATTGGAGGCTCTACGCTGTTTGTGACTGATTGATGCTGGACGCCGCCAGGTTAGACAATATTTCCTTGTGCTTGAGGTTTGTGCTTGTTAAGAACGGTAATCTGAGCGCAATTGGAGATGGACATCATTATCCGTCCGCTAGACTGTGTTCCCAAAAAATTGTTTAGCTTGATTTAGCCTACTAATTTGGGCGCTAAAACCACCTGCTTTAATTACTACGTCTGGGCATCTAACCTTCTGAAGAAGTTCAATAAACTACCTGTAGAACTCATATTTTACTCCATTCAAACTGCTGTCAATCGGCGAAGGGACGTAGGCAGTGACGATATAAAAGCATCGGAATATCTCTGTTTCCCCGGGTTTTCACTATATCATTTCGATGAGCAGCATGTAAACGACAGGGATCCATTCAAAAGGCGTCTGCTCTCCTCCTATACCTAGTGCTGTGCCTACACCAGCAAGGTCACACGAACTTGTTGTCGCGTTCTTACATAAATGGAGAGTAGGTTGCGCTAGTTTTCTACGCTAACTAGGTAATGTCAAATATGAGGCCATGGTAGGATCATGTTTACGTATTTAGGAGACACACTATATATCAGTATCATGAGATTCTAGAGCTTTCGCTTGTGAGTCCTGTTGATAGATTTGATACATTGTTCGGACATAAAAGTGTGGTTTCATGGGATCTGAGATAAGATTTCGTGTGCCTGAACCATCAGCACAAGTAGTATGTGCGAGAAAAGATTTATGTTAGGAATGTAAGTCGAAGGAATACTAGGGGAAGGTGAGATTTGATCATGAACAATGACTTCCAGTGTTATCAGACATGATGACGATTATCACTTCCTGTCGCCCATACTATGGAAAGGCTTTTCTTGGGGTACCTGAGAAAGAAGCTGGGTTTTAAGTGGTCTTGTCTACCTTGGGGCTTAACCGTGGTGCATAATGGTCAACTACTAAAGGCCGGTCATGTACGACCTTCTTACGAGTGGTATTTTTATATATTTCATACTCGCTGTCTGAAAGGGACTTTACTGCTGCCACATCTTCGTACAATCGACTTCATCCTTGGACCTTAGGTGTACCGCTGTTCATCTTACTTCGTTCCAACCGATTTACTTGACGTGGTAACACCTAAAAGAAAGATTGTTTCAATCAACATAATTTAATTGAGTTATCACAATGAGCATAATAATTTGATGCAATCTTGATATTGCTTGCTTACTTTGACCTATGTATATATATTCCAGATTGTATTTCCCCACGACTGATCGATTCGAAGTATATAGAAACTTATTGTGAAAATGATAGTATTTGTTTTAATTTTAGGATGAATATACTGCAGTTAGTTAAACAGATGGATGCTCTCTCACCTAGAATCCAAGCTTTACTAAAAGAAAGTAATCGTTTCAAATCTAATGAAGGCAAAAATAATGAATCTCAATTTTCCCGGGAGTCATTAAAGGCTAGACTTAGTGACCTGGAATTTCGTGTGACACAAAATAAAGAAACAGAAAAGTACGTCCTAATAATTTTTTTTATTCTTTCAGAGCTTTTTCAGGAAAGTACGTAAATGAAAAGTCACCCGGAATATACAAATGCGTTGTCTGTAGCTCAAAACTGTTTAGCAGTGAAGCAAAATTTTTCTGCAGTTGTGGTTGGCCTGCATTTAACAGCCCTATAGAATATAACTGTTTAGTCGCATCCATTGATTTATCATCAGGTAAGCTTTAGTTAATTTATACTAACCTCGTTTACTAAGACCGTCACCAGCGTATTCAACTATAAAAAATTAAGTTATGTGAAAAGCGAAGATTGTTCATCTTTTAAGATTTTGCCATTAATTATGCTAAACTGAGATTTATCTACCAATTGAAGTTGTATTCGATTTTACCGTCGACACTCCATCTTCATGTAATGATGAGGTTCTAATTTGGTCAGCTTCAGACAAATCAAACCCGTAAAGTCAGCTTTCCATTTTGGTAATCTTCATTACGAATACCTCCAAAAATAAATGCCCTACCGATTGATCTATGCCTTTTCAGAACAAGTAAATCGGACCTAATCATTCAATTTTGCTTGTTGATTTTGTCACTTTAATCTTCGGATACTCATAAATTGCGTGAATTATTGATTAACTGGTAACAAGTACCATCCATCTTAACTTGTCTAAAATGTGACTATTAATAAATGTTCATAAAACAGTGGAACCACTTTGTTATAGTTAATTGTCTGTGACTATCTTCGGGGTTGGATAAAATCTCGCTAACTATTAATGTTTTCTTTCTCTTCCTTGAGTCGAATCACATCAATTTGGTGACGATATCGTTCTAGCTAGTGTTTATAAAGTATATTTCTGTATTAAAAACAGGGGTATAAGTGCAGAGTTTATGCAGTTCAGGTGCATTATTAAATGCATAGTCTAAACACCAAGCATTACCTGCACCCACTTATTACACTTCAATAGGCACAAATTTTCAGGCAGTTTGTTGGTCAGCTCTTGTCTTATAACGTAATTCTCTTTTTTGAAGTGGTGGCTCAGTGGTTAAGCCGTTTGATCTTTACCCACTCAGTTACGATTTCGACTCCCCCCCCCATCAACCTACTTTAATTCGAACCATTCTTATTTGTCACTAGCTCTCACACTTGTAGTGTGACCTTAAGCCATAAATATTTATGTTAAATTAATCAAGATATAGAACGAAAAACTTTGTTGTTCCTAGTTGCCTAAACAAAAGGTCTCGGTACAAATAAACGTCAAAAAAGGCATGCACTATACAGTTAGGATGATATTTGATCTATCTGGATAAAGGCACGTGATTGGTTGGTGTTAGTGAGGCAGATGTATCTGAGAAGATATGGCTGTCTCTTGCATATATATTTCTATATTGCATTATTATTTATCAATATATGTGTCGCGTGCTAATCACCGGGTTTGTGATCATTCAGTCAGATTATGTCTGAGTAGAACTAATAAGGCAAGGTTGGGATTAGCTGTTAGCCATCAAGTAGCTATAAAAGTTCAGTAGGTCACTTTACATCATCAACGGTATCGCTTTAAATTCAAAAAAAGAATCTGAGAATGTCTTCACTTTTTTGTGCGAGGTACCAGTGTTTACAATTAGTGAACTAAGTATCTGACGACTACTTGATATACACCAGCCTAGTCAACCGTCGGTGCGAGATGCTTAAACCACTCCACCTCCTTAATAATAATATTCTGAAGAAATAAAAGAAAAGGCAAGATTATAATCGCAAAGGTAATTTTAACAGGAAAATTACGTATAAGATACATTTCAGTGGAAAGTACATCCACCGTGGGGTTTTCATCCGGCTAGGAATTCTCATTTTATGGATAACGTAGAAGGAAACCACATTAGGATCACTACTGACTTCTAAAGTGAGCCATTTTATGTCAACATCTTCAGCCATTGAGTTACACCATCTCTAGGAACCATAGCAGGAAGTGACGTTGAGCCTACAGAGGCCAGTTTTATACTACGGCGACATGTCATTAACTGACTACCACTCCTCTTTTTCTATCCATTTCATGCATCGGTAAATAAAGCACGATTATGATGATTTAATATTTATAAATATGATGATTTACTCGCCTTATTCTCCCTAGGTTTGCTTGGTTGTATTGTGAGTAGAATTTTATTTTGTAAGATACCTAAGACACTGTTATAAGTCAAGTGTGCTTCGATATTTTGTAGCTGGCATCTAATTGTATGAATCTACTCAATTTTTCATGCAAATGATACAAACGTTGACCTATTAACTTGTGTAAACGTTGTGACGCGTGGTTTGGTTTCTTTATTCGATCGCGAAATCTCTGTCGTCAATTATTATACCGTCTAGGTGGACCGCTTGATTCGACTCCTAAGCTTTGACTCGACCCCCAGGCTAAAACTACACTTCAACATGAACACGAGAGAGAAGACAGGAAATACAGCAAAATAACACTACTGCAAGTTTTTTTTATGTGCAGAAACTGGAGTATTTATATCATCATAAATGTCCTTTAGGCTTCTAGTGATTTCTATTTCCTACTAAACACAGTAGTAGTAAGATAACTGTCCAATCAGAGATATATCACGTGACTTCTCATTGTCTGGAATTTTCTGGTAAAAGCTATCTGCGTGCTGATTGGACACAATGTTCTCTATTGATTTCTACGCCTTTCTGAACTTGTTTCAATGGGTTTTCTGCCTCTACACAACAGTAAACAATAACCCTTACGATATATGTAACAAGTAGATGCATATGTTTACTCTATCGGTTTTTCATTCTGTTAAATATCTCCAATATCCAAAAATGGATTTATTCCTTTTATTGGATTATGTTGCACTTATTGCTTGTTGACGTATTTTTTATAGGTGATGTCCGTGTAGAAGTTTCCTGCAAGCGATGCAATGCTCATTTGGGACATGTGTTTGACGATGGACCAGACCCTACGGGTCTTCGTTATTGCATTAATTCTTGTGCTTTAGTTCTCGATCCTAAAGTTGGTAGTTCATTGGATTTAAACATGCCAACAACTTGATATTTTGTTATTGTCAGATAAATATTATGATAATCGTTGTACGTAAACTAGAAGTATTCTAGTGTTGCATTTCTAATCTCAAGCTTCTTCCCCCAAAGTCTTACAATAGAACTTTATAATTTTTTTTTCACTCTTATTTTACTTTTATAATTTGTATTTACTGTTTTTATTTGAATTTACAACAGTTGTTGTGTAGTTTATGAAGTAACTGTTTATCTTTTACTCTGGTAATAAAACTTAACTGTTAAGTATATTTTCGAAAGGGCATTTCTCCCCAATCTGATAGGTGTTTTAGTCTTAATGATAACCTAAATCCTTTGTATGCGGCGTTTTGTCGATAATGTATAGCTAAATACGTTCCCATCATATATGCAAGCATTTTTGAATCATGAAATTATCAGTATTTATCAGGTTACTACAAGAGATTATTAAGCCTATCTTCAGATTAATCAGTTTGTATGTGATGTTACTTTTTCTCAGTATCTATGAGTTCTGTTTCATATTAGTTTGTCATGTGTGATTCTAATCGACGAAGTTAGTACATATTGTTGCGATAGCGTTTGTAGGGATTCAGTAAATAACCTATTTACTAACTTCAGCGTTATTTGTATCATGTGTTCGTTTTCTGTGGAGTCTCGCGTTTCTGTACATTGTTGTAGTTATCGCTTTTTTTATATTTTTTGAGCAAGTTAATCCCTATATGAACTCAATGGACGTTTGAAGCGAATGTAGTACGTTTGAGTTTCATTGTGAACACCAATACTAATTTGGGCTTCCAACTAAGATATTCTTTGATATACTTTTATGTAGGTCTCAATAAATTTGCATTGCTAATTGTATGTAACATGATGATATGTTGCATTAAGTGGCCTCATCAGTTACAAAATACAGTGGCTATGAAATTTGTCATAAACTAGTTCAATATCACCACTTTCCTATTGTCAATAAGTGCCATTAAGTATTGACATTTGTTGTAAAAATTCCTGTCAATTAATCACCATTTATCTTTTACATAAGTATCTAGTTGCATAACTTAACAACTACACAATACTTCCTAATCAGTTGACCTCATTTAAAGCTTAAAATTTCCGCATATTATTACTGCCAATCTAGTTATAATGAATCTCCTGATATTTCGTTAAGAAGTTTCATCCTATGGATATAACAGAATTCTATGTAATACCTTTATTGTTTCTACATGATTACAAGTCGTATGTTTAGTGTGTTTTGATTAATATGAATCCAATGACTTCCTTCGATCCAAGTGATTGACAATAACATTCGTTTTGTCACTATAAGGCATATTAAAAAAGGATCATAAAATCAACTATCTTGAAAAATTGTCAAAGCCGAATGCCGTCATATTTGCAAGAAAACTCCAGCGTAAATGAATGGGGTACCAAATATAATTTACATAAATTTCTAATCATACTTTTCAAGCCTAAATTCAACTACAATAAAGTGGTGTGTTGATAGGAGGTCCTTTGTTTATTATCTTTGTTGTTGATGCTCTCTTTATTAATTCACTTAATGCTTCCAACTTTATATGTAAAACTATGCTAATTATATAATCTGTGATCAAATTAATGGATGTGCATTATACATTAGTAAATCACTTGATTCACATAAAACATTATGTTAACGTTATGCTATTCATAGAAATTAGTGTGACTAACAGCTGAAATATACAGTCATTATAACTTTAATCTCCGTTTACTCATTTTCATTATACCTAGATAAAACTCCATAAGTAAAATATGATGACGTTGTAATCAGATTCAATAAGATACTATTTGGAAAAGTAATGGCGGTTTTAAATTATACTTTGCAGCTTGGTTTTGATTTATTACTGATCATTTGTAGTCTTTTGATACATATAGTCAGTATGAAGCCTTTCTGAAATGCAAACTTACTTATCTACAATTTTGTCTACTAATAAGTAGTATAAAATAACGTCCGAATTATGCTGTTTATTTTAGGTCTTGCTAGCCCTTAGAGTATTCTCGGGTTTATACCAAACGCAATTTAACGAGAATTGTTTGTTTTTTTTTCTCAAATAAAACTGCTGTCTCCTGTTTACAAGTAATTGTAGACCCTATTGGAACGAGCCTATACCGTTAACTTGGGTTACTCGATATTCGAATTGGTGGTTAAATCACTTCGTTATAGACAATATCATTAACCCCTAAATAAAAACGTGTGCAAATCCCTCATGGCTTGTAAACATTTATCATCATTTAATGGTGACTATTAGTCAAACATTTTTCTAAGTTCTATGAAATATGATTTATCATTAGAGTGAATATAAATTTCCCGACCGTAGCTGCTAACTTGACGAGGTGCTCTGGCTTGCCCATCGTGATGACCCAACCGAGCTACATTGGCTGGAACGCATGTTCCTCTAGTTCTGCCATGCCAAGCAGGTCTGTTGTAGAGCGATAAGACTAAAGGCAGCAACCTAAGATCTGCGGGCGAAGCCTTACTGCTAACTGCTGCGAGGTGTCACAGCAGTAAGGTGTTTCCCTCGGATAACCAGCATCTGCAGCGATGCTGCCTTCTTAACGGAAGGAAGGAGTTAGAAAAGGTCGACTCTAAAAATGTCACACCTCACCTTATTCCATGGATTTCCGTCTCCAGCAGTAAGGCCTTCTGAATAACGGAGCTAACACTTCAAAAACTCCCCATACCAAGCCCGTGCGTGATCGGCCTCAAGCAGTTGTCCCTTGGGCACTGCAATCGCGCTTACAGGTCACTATGACCAATACTAACTCAGTTTCCCCTAAAGGTACTTCAAAAAGTGATATTCTTCCATGGTGTGGGCAGACAGAAAGTGAAAATTGCCCTCGTACCTCTAACAGCACACAAGATCATCTTGTTTGAGGTCAAATCCCACCACCAACTCTTAGTAACTCTCTTATCACCATGCCTAATCTTCCTAACATGATTTTATCGCCTCGTGCCTCTAATGCTAATGATTTGAGTTCACGAAACGTTATTCCTGGTCTCCTAAAACCGCGCACTAAGTTATATATCGGAGCTTTCAACGTTCGAACGTTATGTCAAATAGGACAACAAGCTTCCTTAGCCATGACTCTAGAATCCCGCTCCATCGATGTCTGCTGCATCTCTGAAACGCGTATACAGGATCCAAGCACAGTCATTCGCTTGACCTCACCTTGTTAAAATAAGGAACCGGCTCGGTTCACTCTTCGTGTTTTTGGGGACCCCACCGCTACCACTCGAGGCCTTGCTGGCTTAGGTATAGCACTAAGTTCAAGAACTGAAGAGGCTCTCCTCGACTGGATTCCAATAGACATTCGCTTGTGCGCTGTCCGTCTAAATGGGATGGTAAGGACTCGTAAAGATAGGAACACACGCCGTTGTCTCTCTGTTGTCTCTGCCTATGCTCCCACTGACTGCAGCTCATAGGAAGTGAAAGATAAATTTTACAGAAAGCTTTTTGACTTTCTATGTAAAGCTAAGCGGACTGATGTTGTAATAGTGGCTGGTGATTTTAATGCCCAAGTAGGTAGACTAGATGAAACCGAAAGGCACCTAGGTGGATCCTACGGTGTTGAGGCTCAACGAACATACAATGGCGACTGTTTACTACAACTTTGTTCAGATAAGCGTTTATTTCTCGCAAACACCAACTTTAAGCATAAGGAAAGACATCGGTTGACATGGCGGCTTCCAAAATCAACTCAACGCTGGACTCAAATAGACCACATTGCTATTAGCCATCGTTGGAGAGGCTCGATAGAAGACTGCCGCTCGTTTTGGAGCACATGTTTAGACTCAGATCATGCCTTAGTGCGAGCGCGTATTAGTCTGCGTCTCACTGGACGTAAAAGATCCACGACAAGGATTCCCCTCAGAGTTAAACTTAATGATGAAAAAGTCAAGAATACATTTCAAGAACAACTGGAAAACCAATTAGTCAACTGCGTAAACTGTACTCATCCAGAGTTAGCTTGAAATGACATCCAAGAAGCTGTTGAAACAGTAGTAATATCTACTAATAAACTAGACCTAAAGGTTAGGAAAACTCAATGGATTTCAGTTGCATTTACTGAACTGATAGATGTTCGGCAACACATTCCGTCTAGTTCTGAACATGATGAGGAACAAAGACAACTTAAACACAAACTGGTTAAAAGCTTATGCAATGATCGTGAGCAGTGGTGGGTGGCGAAAGCTAAAGAGATGGAAAAGGCAGCGGCAATAGGCAACAGTAGGCAACTGTTTAGACTTATCAAGGAAATGGGTATCAGAAAACTGACTGTAAGTGAGACTATCTCCGAAAAAGATGGTTCCACTATTCACTGTCAATCCAGAAGATTAGACCAATGGGCAGAACACTTTAGGGAACAGTTCAACTGGCCCTCGGCGTCATTCCTGTTGCCCACCATCCCCAAACAATCTGAATGGCAAATTAATATTGGTCCCTTAAGTGCCAGTGAGGTTGTGAAGGCTATAAGGAACTTAAAGTGAAGAAGAGCAGCAGAACCTGATGGATTAACCCCTGAGATATTTAAGGATGGTGGTCCAGCTGTAGCCGCGAGATTAACTGAAATCTTGGCTAGAATTTGGGAACTGGACATAATCAGCTTAACGATTATAGTGTCTAAAATATTGGCTTCAATAATACTTCGACGTCTAACTAAAGCTCGTGAAGAGCAAACTCGAGAAAACCAAGGTGGTTTCAGACCCGGACGTGGTTGTATAGACCAAATATTCACACTTAGGCAGGTTCTGGAACATAGGCACACTTTCAGACGCCCAACAATAGCTGTATTCCTTGACCTTAAGGCGGTATTTGACTCTATCGATCGTAAGGTTATGTGGTAATGTCTATCACTGAAAGGCGTACCGGAGAAGTACATTAACCCCATACAAGCTCTCTAGTCGAACACCACATGTCGAGTCAGAGCTTATGGCAGATTGTCGTCGAAATTGATCACTTCTAGTGGTGTCCGTTAAGGTTTTCCGCTTTCCCCATTTTTATTTAATTTTATCATAGACATACTTTTAGAGTTAACATTGTCATCGTCTGATTTCTCTGGGGTTGACCTCCTTCCAAGAAATAAACTTACTGACTTTGAATATGCAGATGATATAGTTCTAATGAGTGAAGATGCTGACAAAATGTAGAATTTTTTGACAACCTTAGACATGAACGTAAGCATGTTTGTGATGCGATTCTCCGCATCTAAATGGAAAATGCTGCTTCACGACTGGCTTAATTCGGCACCCAAGTTAGTGATAGGGAGCAAAGCTATTGAATGTGTTAACCGCTTTACTTATCTCGGGAGCCTCATCAGTCCTGACGGCCTGGTGTCTGATGAAATCTCGCCTCGTATACATAAGGCCCGATTGGCTTTTGCCAATTTGCGTTACTTGTGGTGTAGTCGAGACGTTCGTTTACTGACGAAAGGACGCGTTTACTGCGCAGCAGTTAGATTCGTTTTACTTTATGGATGTAAAACATGGCCATTAAGGATAGTGGATATTCGTAGGCTCCTAGTATTTGATCAAAGATGTCTCCGTAACATTGCTCGTGTTTGCTGGGACCACCGAGTAAGCAATGCGTGGGTTAGGAATAGATTACTAGGTAAATACGGCAAGTCTATTGATGAAGTAGTGAATCTTCACCAGCTGAGGTGGTTAGGACATGTATTACGTATGCCTCATCACCGTCCACCTCGATGAGCAATGTTGTCTGTTGTGAGAGTAGGCTGGAAGAAAGCTAGGGGTGGCCAAACGAAAACATAGCACCAATCCATGAAGTCATTGACAATTGGGCTGAGCCATGTTAATAGATGCGGACTACCTGGTTGGGGCCCACGCAATGATTGTAACAAATGGTTAGAGACTTTAGATGATATGGCTAAAAATCGTTCGCAATGGTGCAGGTGCATCCATTCCTTGTCTTTCTCCAAATTCTAAGTTTTTGAGCCTATTATAATTTTCTCTTTACTGAATCACATTTTTTTTGTTTTAAATCTCATCTCTGATCTCTATACCTTTCCATTAGTACTTACTCTGTTACTACCTCCCCTACTCTTGGATTTGGTCTGACAATTTAATCCCTATCTGCTAATCGGGGCATGGCGACTTGAACTGATGTACGCATGTACCGAGTTCTACGTTGTAACTGACTGATTGACTGAATATAAATTTAGGTACTGCTACTAGATAGCGCGATTGATATGCTACTAAATCAACTAGAGAAATCCGTTGTGTCATTAATAAGAATGGAGATGGTTCAGCGAACAATTTTCTTCTGATAATGTTACTTACAAACGTTTTGATAATTTAATTTCATACAGCATGCTACAAGAAAGGAAAACGGGTGTGTGTTAAATAATGATGCTGAGGGCAATGCAAAGTAATAATCCGACGAAAAAACAAATGCTTACTTTTATGTAAATTATCCTTTCATATTACTTTCAATTCTGTTATGTGATTTACTCTGAATACTAGAAAAAGTCAAGTTTCTACACTAAACAGCTTTTGTTTGGTGTGGTAATATTAAATCTAAACTGAAATATGGCCAAGGCTTTTCTTGACAGCACCACAATAAGAGGAAAAGCGAAATAATGTTTGAATTAGTGTTAATGAAATATGATTCAACTTCAGATATAAAATCAGCAGCTTAAGTTGTTGAATAAACCGATTTTTTTCGTTTGAATAGTAATTTTATCATTTTGTAGTTCATATATCTGAATAACTTTTAGATTTATTTATAGTATTTCCATTATTATAAGTATTTGCTTGAAAAACCCTACATTTGACTTGATCCCATTTGCATTCCTGCATAAGTAAACAATTATTATGTCTATCAGTGCTAACGTAAACAGGTGAATATGAATTACCTTGGAAAAGTTAAAAATTCAATCATAAAACAGATAGTAAGAGTGATTATATTTGAATACGGTAAAATGTGAACATACAAAGTTAAGTTGTATACAGAAATTTCACATGATTTTTCGATTTTCAAATATTGACCAAATGCTCTTCAGGTTTCATATATGTGTCTGAGCATTCTCCCGTGTTAGCATTTTTACAAGAGAAGATGGCTTTCAAAACCGTGCTCACATTGCCTATACATTGCCTGTACTTACTATTGAGCAACAGGTCTGTAATAATCATCTACCTATTATGTTTTAGTACTTCTATCTTTACTACACATAATTGTCTCATCAATGTTCATAAATCTACATTTACTCTCAGTTCTGATTAGAATCTCTGAACACACATCCCTACGTAAATAGTTCCATTATGCAACTGTAAAATCACTTAAGGTAACTGTAATAGTTTTCATTGTTACCTTGAGACCTGATTCGATTGTTCGTTGAGATTTTCAGTGTACATTGCTAGACAAGAAGAGATATTGAGTACTTATTGAACTACAAGGACTTGATATTTATTGACTGACTTGTAAATTCAGTAATTTCACAACATTTATACTATTCATGAATGTGTTCAAGTCTATGGACATGAATGTACTAATTGATCAGGTTGTATTCTTTAGTATAAATCGATAATATTCAGCTATCGTAGAATTATGATTTTATTTAATTTATGCATTAACTGAACATTATTCGGTAGTTATCCTTACAAAAATATACAATTTGTAGTTATGCATAATTTGTAAACAAACTACATAAATTATTTTCTACTAAATAAACAAAATGTGATTTAATGACGCATAAATTGTATACACATTAGTAGTAACCAACATTTTTAGAAAATGGTTCCATCTGAACATGTGTCTATATTTACAATGTATTGATCACATCGATCATTATAAGTGAAATGATCATCTATACAGGTTTGTATTGTCACTTAGAAATTAATACATCTAGTTCATATGTTTGTGTCTATATGTATGTTATAGAAATTTGGAGACAAATACGCATAGTGAATAAGATGACGTGTAATTGAAATATCTACTACACACGAAAAATGAAGTGAATACAATGATTGCTTTTGAGATAATTAATAAATAAAACAACTTTATATTACTGACAATTGGCTGAAGCCATAACAACATTTCTACACTAATTCGCACTCAACTTTATGATCAGATTTTCACTGAGTGCTTGACATGTCTACTGTTCACCCTTATATCTCTTTTAGGTGTTTTAAATCACAGCAAAGTTGAATTCAACAACATGAGCCAATATAATTGCGTAGAGATGGATATTTCTAGTTTTTAATTTTATATACATATTTTCCTGTTTGACTGAGACATTACAGTTTTATTTATAAATGTGGATTAAACTGATTGTCAATAGTACAGAATTATCCAGAACTTTAGAATCTAAATCAAGATATAAAGATGAAATCAATCAATTAGAAAGACATTTGAATTGAGGTGGTTTGTAATGACTGATATTAAGTTTTAATTGGTTGGATTCGTCAAAGATTGATGTTGATAGGGCACCATTGAAAACCAGGGAGCGCTGGACAGTTGTTTTGTCCCAGGATTGGACTTCTCAGCATAACACGCCCTAAATTCTGCTCAATAGGCTTCAAGTTGGCGAACGTCTAATTCTTTGCACCACTACGCCGGTATCCAGTGGTAGAATCTCTAATTCCACCAATTTGTGATACAGCGCGAGAATCATCCATTGTCGTCGGTGATAACTGTCTCACTTATGACTAGTTCTAACTCCATTAGTCATGATTTCTCACTAGAGCTTCAAGTTAGTCAATAGTGAGCTGATTATTGTAATTGAATTGAAGTAGTTTATGGAATTTGGTATTAAAGTGTTAGTTAACTGAATCCGTCTGTGATGGACTCAATCAACTAAATGGACATTTGTTTTAACAATCAAATTATGCATAGTTCTAATCATTCTTACGATTTTTCACATGTGTTATTGATTAAATGAATCGTATGATAAATAAATGTTTTCTTTTTTAATGAATATACAAAAATTATATTCATTTAAACAGTTAATAATATTTTAATGAAAACACTAAACATTTTTATTTTTAGCTGATTGAATTCGTCACAGATTGATCTTTGTAGAGTACCATTGAAAACCAGGGAGTACTTGATAAATGCTTTTTCCTAGTATGAAACTCTTTGGTAGTGCGCACCTCTGGAGCCTCTGACGCGGGATCTAGAGTGCGTACTGCTGAGGATGAAACAGCTGTCCAAGGCTCTTTGACTTTCAATGGTACTCTACCAACATTAATTTTTAACGTATTCAATTAACTAAACCATCTCAATTCAATTACTTTTATTTTTCATGAATTTACTTATTATATCCTGTTTAATGCATGTACTTAAATTCAGATTATAACTATTTATTACTTTAATATATATCACTTAAAATAATACATAAAATTATATTAAAATTATTCTAAACTACTATATTTTCAGATCTAATGGTGTAGTTATACAACCCTTTTACCACCACCCCCCAGTCATTTAATCTTAAAAGATGATTGTATAAACTTAATGAGTATCAAAGAACTTTTGATGTTGATAGTGTCTGATCGTATATTGATTGATTTATTCATATATCAAGTACACAGTTTTGTACTCATATTTGAACTTTAGTTTTAGTTGTGTTGAGAATAGTGCCGGGACTGAAATAGATGGAATGAGATGTAACCTGATGACTTTATCCATTGAGCCAATGGTATATAACATTTGATTGTGACTGGAATAGTACAAAACGACATAGATTCCAGTTCATCGTAGTGAATATTCCCAATACGTGAATAGTAATTGATAATAATATAACAGACATTAAACAGCGGAAATCCTTGGTAAAACCAAGTGTAACATATTAAGGATGAACGCATGATATTAAGTAGATAGATTAAATGGTTTGTTATTACACAATAAAACTGTATGAAATGGTCAACTAAATCGTGTTCATTTTCAGTGAACCCATCTTAATTCACATTTCGACTGTTATTTAGTTGACATTGTGCATGATGAGATAGAAATATTAATTTTTGTACAGAAACTTATCAATAGTATTTATTTACTAAACTTTCATCATTACTCTCATTGATATATATAGTCAGAGGTGTTTTAGTACATAATAATACCTAGTTAATATATCTGCAAAGCAACTTGATCTAAGTTCTGTTTATCTTATTGAGGTTACTAATTAACAATAGATTTATATTATAGTCTAATTCAAGCTGAGTAAATTCCCCTCGACTGATAAAAACTCCTACTAACTGCTGCAAACGTCTTTCGTATCACTTTTCTACATTCTTTTGTTATCATCTCTGTACCAATAATTTACCTTTGATCATTTCTATACATTCATGGAGTAAAGACTGTAGTTTGCTTTCTGACACTTCTAACACATGTAGCAGTTACTAATATCCCCCCACCCCGAACATCCTAACAAGTTTTGTTAGTTGTACATTTATTATCTTGCAGTTTTCATGTTGTAGCATGATTTAACACAGAAATTGATATAACTTACTCTCCCCGCTTGTTTTAATTTCGTACTTGTCGGATTTACATCTATTCAAAATACAATTCTCTGATATTCTTTGTTACTGACTTTTAATATATACACTCATCCTATGAATTGTAGATGTGTATGAGTCAATATAATATACGGTGATTTATAGACAGTTCTGAATTACATTATTACGCAACATAGTTAGAACACAATGCAGTAGAAACAAGCCATAATGATTCATTTCCAGTAAATACGTAATATTGTCGTTACTCAATTAAACTAATTTGTAAGCTGTACAAAAATATTGGAGATTCAAAACGCCCCGAAATACAACTGTTTAATAAATCAAGCGGAGTAGTATTGATTTTCTGTAAACTTGCATCACATTAATTCAATGTGAGTCATACACCAGGATAGTTGCCATGACATTTGATTGTATGAATAAAATGCCGCACTTAGTACACCGGCTATATTTAGATTATGGTTTCACTTGGATAAATAAGCACTGTAAATTAATTGATATAAAAATGGATGCATTCATATAAATGTTGTTCACTTGTATCATCGTAGTTTTCTCCATGATACAATCATCCTACATGTCTAGTCGTTTGAAGTAGATGTGGATTGGGAAGGAACAAGTCATGGTATCCAATCTGAAGTGCAAGTATTCGAGAAAACGTTTGCATTACTAGTATCGGCTATCGAAAGAATCAGATATACAGTCCAGTTACTCTTGTTCTATTAACTGTATCGTATCGCAAACCGTACTAAATCAATAAGAATTCACACGTTTGTCACATTCAAAACATGAGTAACTATTTATTATATTTGCTATATCATATTAATTGTATAATAGACCCATATTCTCTATTTACTGAATATGTCCATGTTTCCTTTGATCTACTATAACATAGAAGAAAACAGTAGTATGGGAATCTATAAAGATTAACTGTTAAAAATAAATGGGAAAATTAATTGAATCATACAGAATAAAAGAAAAAAAGACTAATAACTGAGCTGTAAATTACTAAGAGTACAGTAAATTTAACCATAAATTGCTTTCATTTATCGAATAAGTTGATTATTGTCATCTAATAGGTAGGATGCTGTAAAGTTATTTATTTATCAGAAGAAAAATTATCAAACTTCAATATGTAAACATATTCAAATGATTATTTAACTTTAAGTATACTGCTGGGAGTTGTTAAAAGTTGTGAAAAAAGCTAAGTAGTTCCGTATTTTTTTACCGCGTTAACTAGCTAATCACAAACTTAACACAACGTAGTTTTAACGTGATGAAAGTTTTTTTAAATCAGAAATGTAAACCGCCTAATCAATCCTCAATAAAAAGTATATTTGAAATCTGTGTTACAATTCACACAAAATCATATACTCTACTGTAAAGTTGTATGTTTAAATTAAGTGAGCAATTTATCTATGTAGCTTCCAGAATAAATGGTTGAAAGTAATCTTTAGGATGATTTCCGTTTAAGTATCATGAAGGTAGTTTTACTTGGAGGAGTATTTGTCATTTAAACGATTTTAGAATAGATAAATGCATAAATAAAACATAGACCAGTCGATGAAATGCAATGATATTAGAACGTATTAGTAACTAAGTCACCCTAACTATATGAACTGAGAAGAAAACCAGGCACAGTAAAATTTTAGGTCAACTTCTTGATTCTTTATCACATGCCTTAATTATGTAATATTTTTGCGACTGCACATATTACTCGTTTTCAACTGTTCTTAAGTAACTATCGGGTGCTTTACAGTTTCAAAGTCTTTTCTTGTTGATCTGTTAAATGAGACAGGTAAATCCTTGTTATTAAAACGTTTTTATAATGGTCTGAGTGCATTTTGTTTAGTTAACTAAAATCTGTGCCCTTAATGCGTGATCAGTAAACTAATTCAGACTACTTTATGGCTCACATGCTTCTTCGTTTCCTTTACTCATGTAAGTCTTTGTATATGTCATCGCATGCATGTTACATAACCTTGGTCTTCCTATTTTCACCTCTTACGCTAATCTGCATTTAACACATCAATATTTCAACTTACACTAGTATTATTCCTGGTATGAATGGATGGCTACTTGTTTTTCTACTACTATTTAGTATAATACTACTGGTCTAGTGTTTCTTACTGAGTTATTCTGTGACTTGTAAATCAAATTACGAAAACACTAAATATATGAATATGTGAATAAGGCATCATTTAAAAGCACACTCAATTTGGAGTCCTGCTTACAATGGCCTCTATGTGCTACAAAATTAAAGTTGCACGCTTCAGCTTTGCTTAACAGTTGAATAATATTGATTGTCGATACTGTATACCGCTTGTTACCACTTTTTCTACTGCAGCTAACTATACTTGACCTTCAGGATCACTGTAAGGTGAACTTCAACTTGATTTTGGTTTTAGATTGTGTTAACAAACATAAAGTTTGTGTAACGACTAATTTTTAGAACAAGGTGCAAACTATTTTACCTTAAATGTTAATTAGTACTTTTCTGAAAATGTCAGGTAGACTCGACTCCTTCGGATCACCCCAACAATCTGATGTAATCTTTCAATCACTTCATCAACTAGCCTGGATAGTAGTAGACTGATTGAATTTATACGCTTCTAATTTTGTGGGGAGCGCTATATCATGTCTGAACTATACTCTCTCTCCCCAATAGGTATGAAATTAATTGCTAGTTAGAAATACTCATTTTTTCGAGCTTAAGCGAACTTAGGATTTGAATATCCGTTATGTCTCCTAGTAATTTAAATATTAGTATAATTCTCTTGGTCTAGAATCCAAACACTTGACTTATTACATTCTAATAGCTTAACGGTATATCAAAACTGTGAACTTAAACCTCACTGCTAACTAGTTTTCATTTTTTTTAGTTGCCATGGTGATACAGAGCTTGTCTTTAAGTATGGAAAAATGATACGTTGTCGATTAATTAAGTTAAAATGCATTATAAAAGTAATGATTTATTTTATGAAACTGGAAAAACATTCTTAACATTCAACAATGATTCATTGTTTCGGAATCTGAGATTGATACCATGATAAATAGAATTCTGAATTTCATTTGATACAATATTATAAGTAAGTGGGTTATGTGTCTTGAAAGCTTAGTGATAAAGTCGTAGTTTATTTCAAACTCTCAGTTTAACATATGATAACACTTTTAATAACTGTTATATTATTCTAAAAACTAAGCAATACAGTCGAGCTTGCCTGCAGCCTTTTCAATATTGACTATGTTTGTTGTACAATTAATAGGTAAATACTAAAGTTATTATGAAATTTTTACTAAAGGTTTAATTTTCAGGTGACTGGATTTATCCGTAACTTTCAATTATGAACATGTCACTGTAGCACAGCTTGGCATGAAAACATGAATAAAGTGAAAGCTAGGTATTCGAATCCACATCTCTACTGAAAATTACACTGTAATACACTGCACTCATCTTCTAAATGAATAGACAAACGGGTGAAAATTCTGGATGCAATAGATCTGGTGAACAGGGAACATTTTGCATATAACCTCAATCAATCAATGAAACAGTTGGAGCTCCTTGAATAAGCAATTTCTCACTTCATCCATTCTTTTTATTGAGTGGGTATCTGAATTTCGATCATATTATGACAATTTGAGCAGTAGTAACAGGTAGAATTAATAATGGAGAGGAAGATTGTCTCAAAACACATTGTAACCAAGTGGTAACTACACGCAAATCCAACTTATTGATGGAATGCTTCTCTCCCAATAGACGGATGTCAAAATAAAACAATAACTAATCAACAAATATAAGTCGTTTTATATGTTAGGATACATACTTATATATAAGATAGTTTACACATTAGATAAATATGATTCGAATTCATTTCAGTCATTAATACCAGTCAGATATCGATCTAGTAGATCGCTCGCGAATTAGTTACTAGCTATATTACCAACTATTCACTAAAGTTTTTTAACAGGCATCAATAATCAGCCACTATACACATGGTGAAGTCTTCTAATCCACGGTAATATGAGCAGTTTCATCACTAAACAATTAGGGCGTAATTATTCACACATTCCATCCCTCCCCTCTCAACCGTCGCCAAGTTATCTAAATAATTTACTTTATTTTTAACTGAGTATCAAGTTACTATAACCTTTCATTGAAATTATCACCTGAGAAATTCTTTGTAATGGAGATCAATGTAAGTACTTATTAACTATTTTTATAGGAATATTATAATCTTTTTTCAGTGCGAAAAAACAATTACTTTGACATATATTTTATCTCAGTTACTATTTTATATGGATGTTTACATGTAAATATTTACTTTAAACAATTTCTAAATGTACATTTTATTGTTGTATCTACTATTCAGTGTTATTATTCTACAATCAATCAGTCAATCAGTCTATCAATGCCTGTTACCCCCACGTAGAATATAGACTGCCTACCAGCATTCTCCAACAAACTCTGTCCTGGGCTTTTCTTTCCAGTTCTTCCCAAGTGATGTTTTTTTTTCACATCTGCCTCAAAATTATTTTGCAATAAGAGATGTGTATTTATTACAATCTTCCATTCATTAAAATTTATTATACAAAACGGAATGTTTACTGTCACTAGATGCTGTTAGTAATTCTTCAAAAAAAGTAATTGGAAGCCGGTGAAATTATCAAAAAGGTACTTAGATATCTAAGTGCCATCTGGATCACAATCATTTTTTGGTAAATGAAAATCATATTCAGTATAAGCTGACGAAAATAATACAATAATTACATTACAAATCAGTTATTCTGTTAATACCAGTTGGTCATGGTGGAGTTACAAGCATCAAATTTTCTCATATGTACAAATTTAGTGAAGTTAAAACACATGAATAAATTTTGTATGCTGAAAAAACTAATCGGAATAACACAGAGAAATAGATACGACTCATCACTCGTTAAAACCAGTTTTCGTCTAGTAATAGAGGAGTTCATTCACAAACAAATCGAATGAGAACTGGTTGCAGTCACCCAAAGCTCAAATCGGAATAGTTACACATTTCAGTTTCTTTACTACCTTCTGTTTGTTTAAATGAATTAGTTTTATTGGACATGTTTACAAATTATTTCTTTGGTAATAAACTTCTTGAGACGATAAACTTCAATGAACGTACTATGGGAGGAAAGTACACGGTTGTATGCAAAAGTTGTTAAAACCAAAATATATAATAGATCCATCTTATCATACTAACTATTGTACAACACATACGTTATGCCGGAATAGAAAGAAGCGTAACAAACTTTCAGAATTGTGTTCGCGAACATTATCTCATTTATTTGAACTTTCTATAATGTAAACATTTTGTTTCTATTATTGTTACGCTCCGCTTGCCCTGTCCTCCCGTTTAGCATAATCGCTGTTATTAAACTGTTTCTTATTATGGACTACAGTTAATTAGTTGTGTACATGTTGTGCCTATTCACTACCACTATTCCCCTCGTTTTGTATTAATGTTAATTTTCTAATTGGTTTGTTGTGTGGTCTGGATTTATCTATATATAAAAGGATGCTTGAAATACAGTATGATTCTGTCTGGCTGACTTATTCGCTCGCATTCTTCTATTTTCGGATTGGGACTAAGTGGGCAGAGGGCAGACGCGGCATAACCTAACTAGACACAAGTCATTTGCACTCGGCCATCCAATCATCACCCCCCATCTTTCTCTCGTCATAACAACATACAGTAAAAGTTCAGCAACATATTGAATTACCTTTTTTGCTAAGTTTTACGCTGCAGACAGTGTGTTAAAGTCTCAGTGTGAATGTCAACACATAAATACAGGTATATCCACCCGACAAGTCTCAAATTAGATCAAAAAATTCATTCTGGATTCCAGTGTTAGTTACAAAATAAGATATACTTGGAGAGAAACTGAGTTTTAATCCGTTTGATTGGATAGCGACATAAAGTGGATTGCTAAAGATCTTGAGTAAACTTTTCCTATCTACGTTCATACAAGCATATCATTATGAAATACATAGTGGTAAACAGAAATTCTACACTAATTAGTAGAAGAAAAAAACAATGTGCCTAATTTGCTGAATGGCTATTAGTAGTAAAGCATCTAGAATCGGACACCAAAATATGCGTATGTTTTTTCGCTATAAATGAATGTATATTCATCACCATTTATATATGTAGCCATTTATGGCCTAGTTATCATCTCAAAATTTGTACAGCCAATCTTAAACTAATTTTTACTTATATAAGACTAAGAAGTATGTTATCATATATAACCAAATAAAACGAAAAGTACATATTCAGGTTATTCTATGCTTATCAGGTATACAATAGACATATTCCTTTTTTTGAATAAATTACATCACTGGTTGAATGTACTTAGTTTTTCAACTAATGGAACCATAGAACATTGAGTTAGTGCACACTTACGACTCACTATAGGAGTGAGACACATAACATTTATGAACTATTGCTAATAGATTAAAAATTGGAAATATGAACTAATTGGTATCACATCAGTGGTTTGAAAGTTAATTGGTTTTCTGTGAAATCTTAAAATCTTGAGTTCGAATTCTGACAATGTTCAAGGTATACACTTATGATGTGTTTCATACAACAACAGAATTCTTATCTGATGAACCAACTTAAATCTAAAATTCTCTGTCGATTGTACATAAAAATTCTGTTTATTTTTGTATCATATTATTTTTTTTGTCAAGTTTTTGTTTAAAATTTGGTCATTAGTATTTTTATGTGTAGTACTTTTACTTACATTTTGCGTAGTATACGGTTGTATTTTTAGCAAACTTACATTCCTACTTCACTACACTATAGGTGCATTGACAAAATAAGATTCTATTACTAATTTTCATTATGATTCGTTTTATGATAACTTATGCGTACACAATCTAGGAATACAGACAATAATGTATAGCCTTGTGAAATTCACTTACTATTAATTTGATTATTGAAGATTTCACCTTTAACTGATATTATTTTATCACATTATTATGTCTACATAAACTTGACTAAGAAGTCTTGTCAATTAAAAGTATAACATTACAAGTGATGATGATTATTAGGTTGAGTTTGTATCTTCCGGTTGATTAGTCATGGACTGAAATTGGTCAGCCTCTGCCTCGATATAGCGGTAGTTCACAAGTAACGTTTAAGTTGGATTGTAATTGGCAAACAGAATCCAGGACGCGTATTTCGTCCTATTTAGGACCCATCGACTGGATGTACTCGCATCCCAATGTTTTATCTCCTTAATTTCATCATAAATGTTCTCTGATAAATCTCATTTTCTTAACTTAACTTTTCAGTAACTGATTTCCTTCCAGAAAACCTACTTGTTGATTTAGAATATACAAAAGATATAATCCTATTCGGCTAAGACTCTGACAATATGCAGTATCCTGAACGCCCTATGTAACAATGCAAGAATATTCGGGCTATATTTCTGGCCATGGAGATGAAAAATGTTGCTTCAGGACTGGTTTGGATCGTTGCCTAGATTAGTCATACGGAGTGAAGTAGTTGAGGGCATTGACCTCTTCACTTATCTCGGAAGTCTTCTTACGCATGGTTGGTCGATGTCTGACGAAGTCTCAGCCTAGATTTAGAGAGCTGGTTTAGCTTTTGCCAACCTACGTCTAGTGTGACATAGGTGAGATATCCGTTTGTCAACGAAAAGCTGAGTGTACTGAGCAGCATTTCATTCTATTTTACCTTACAGGTGCGAAATATGAGTCATGAAAATGGAAAATATGCTTAGGCTTGCAACATGTAGTAATCCGGTATTTTGTAAACATGATGGATTTGAACTACAATTTAGGCACTTTATACTCAACACATTTGGATTTTATAACAGCATACTAAATAACCAATGCCTTTAATCAATATTGAAAACGTTGTAGATAGCAACAGATTATTGATAGTGTGCTATTTGTTATTTTAATGAATTTCAGTTTGACAATATTACTTAATATGACTTCAGGTGTACATACAAAATAAGATATAATATCCTGTAAATATAGTTGCTTAATGTGATCACCTAGAGACTTTATTATTATTCATTCTCATAATTGTTTTCATAATAAGGATAAAATTATGAGAATAATAGGTTTCAGTTTACACATAATGCATGTTAAAGAATGATAAGACATAGGTATAAAATATGCCGATGAATCATACCATTCAATTATTGATTTTTCCTTACTTAGGATGATAGACATATTTAATTATGGTATCTTCCACATACACAAGTGACCTGGTTATCTAGTATGTTGTTAGGCTGGATATCAAGCATCGTTTTAAATTATGAACCACAGGCAAGACTAAAGAATGAAGACAAACCAATGAGATAGCGATTTTCCCTTTAAAGGTCATTGCGTACAATGTTGATTATTTATCACATGTTAGTTAATTTTTACGAAAAAATCATTGTTAGCTATTTGCAGGAGAATGGTTTACTTCGAAGTACATGTTTATGTGACTGGTGAATTTTTCTCACCTGGATAAATGTTTGGAGAAGCGTGATAAAATTATATTTCAGTGTCACAAAATTTGGCTAAAGAAAACATATAAATTTGGTTTATTTTTTACGCCTTCCAAAATTTCCTTCAGCAGATGATGATTCTAATAATGCAGTGGTTATTGGAGACACCTGTTACTGCAACTGCAGCCATGGTAGTGAAGTTACACATGTATAGTAGCACCAATACTGCAGAGGTGTCTGCTCGGAGATACTAATGAAAACACCAAAGTCAATCGGAGGTGTTCATAAAATAGTTGGGATTCATGAAACGGTTCTCAGAAATCGCAGATTTAATCGGGGACGTAGCATTTATACACTACGGGTAGGTAGTTTTTATGTTAAAACCTACAGTTGATATTTGGGGTTAATATCTCGGAAAAGGACACTGAAATTATTCGTGGCCACAAGAAGTCTACCTAAATTCCAACTCTTAAGAAACACGTCGAACCAGGAACAACGATTTACATAGATATTTGAAGCTACACAAGTGTTTTGCAAGACTTGGATACAATCACCATATTGTCGTTCACAGCTGAAACTTTGTGGATCCCTCAACAGGAGTTGACATGAATAACATAGAAGCTATGTGGTCTAGATTAAAAAACTACCTTCACAAAAATAAAGGAACACTTGAAAAAATGCTTTATAGCCACATGGATGAGTATTTATGCAGAAGTTACTTTGATTTTAAATATTTACAACCCTTAGACGATCTTGAAACATGTATTGATCATGTATTGTATGCATTTGAGTAATACTTCATGTTGGTAGCTTTTACTTACAATAATATTACTCCATCTAAAGCCGTTTACTTATTGGTCAATTTCTCTTAGGTCAAGGTCAAACTAGAAATCGCTTTAGCTTGTGCCTACTGTTTAGTCTAGGCCACCAGCTCATATTAGTAGATTCACCGGGTAAGTTCTTGACCTTTTATGGGCACTAAGGCTCAAATTAAATCTGTTACTTCTTTAATATCTGCTATAACAATTGAGTATGCAGAAATACTGTTATAATCCTTGTAATCAGAAGTGGGGGGGGGGGTGAGATTAAAGCGAGAAATTCTCACTCTAAATTCACCCTCTATTTGAATCACTATAAATTAATTTTAGAGGTACCGGAAGTTTTTAACAATCTTTCTACGAAGTAGATTATCTTTCGTTATTCGGTGATTTCTTATTTTCCGATACCACGAAAACGTGTTCACGCCAACGATAATGTCTTATTGAGCTAGTGTAATTATAGAGACATTGTTGTCACCCAATATGTGTATTTAACCTCGTCTAATTTTAATATTTTAACAATCTAATTTCATGTTAAGCGTATATTATAAATTCTTTTAAACAATCCTTAAATAAACTTGAACTCAGCCCACTTACTTTATTACTCTCAGAATATTCTTACTGTTGATCTACTCTCTCTATTTTCGTTTTCCTCTTTTTATTTGCAAAGGATTATCTGTAGAATGTTAATTGAATTTGATTGTGCAGCATTGCTTAATTTCCCTGCTCATAAACACTTCACCTTGATTCCCTAGATTATAAAACAAACTGCATTCTATGCAACATCAACTAGTTGAAAACGCGCCTGATTATGTATCTCTGTGTAGACTTCGACGCCTGTTGTATCTGAACAGGGATGGCCGATATTATCGATCTTGTTATCTGCAGCGCTATGTCCTACAGCTAGCACCCAGCCTTGCCTTAATCTATTGCTCAGGCACAATAATCCGACTGATTTATCAAGAAGCCAACTAGTCACTCACACGCATGTATTACAACAACAATAAACCAATAATATACAAGATATATATATATATAAGGTCTAGCCATTGACTCATATGTCTGTCACACTATATTAACCAATCACATATCTCCTTCCAGATATGTCAACGCCTTTCCATTATTTATTAAAGACATTTAATGCATTTACAAAATTACTTTACACAGTGCTGCCGGAATAGCCAATTAGTGACGGTCGCCAAATGTGAAGTTGAAAGGGCAGGGGAAGCATGGGATACTCTAAAGCAAAAAGAAAGATTTGAAGTGTAGTATCAGTGTCTGCATGTTTTATTTCTACGTGACAGTGACAAATATCCAATTAAACTAATTTCTATGTATAAGCATGATGTTGTTGTTGGAACATTAGACACTGTTTATTTGTTGCATTTAGATATACACCGAACATATTGATTTGATTTGTAACATTTTTTAACTTTCAACCTGAAGTTCCTTTGATGTTACATTATTAAATATTCCACCTACTCTTCGTCCTGACTTTTAATATACATTGATTGTTGTCTGTGCTATGTCGATGTTATTCAATGGAATAGCGAAGTATGTAGCTCCTGTAATATTGTGCTCCTATCACAGCCTTCTCATAACAATAATGCTTCTATGAAAGCTTCTTCATTTATTTCAACTGACACTATGGAAGGAAGTGTATAATGTTGATAGTAATAAGTATTCGACTAAAATACTATCACGTATACTTGTGTATTCAGTCAAACTGCTGATTACTGAAGTGAATGAAATGAAATTTGCATAAATTAAATCAAATATTGAAGAATGACTTTAAATTGAATATCGTTAAATTTGCTATTCACAACGAAAATCTTCTAATTTTGAAAACAAATAAATAAAGTACAGGTGAATTCAAGGAAATAATCGAATTACCAGTATGAGATATGAAATCAGACTGTTAATTAATTGTTAATTAGATTAAGAAACAAAATTCGTATTAGGTAGTGTAAAATAATGAAAATTAGAGTCTAACATTATTATACACAGTGATTGTATAAAATTAATAATAAAATAAAAGACTGATGATTTCAGTGAAAATAGAATTAGATTAATAGTCATAAGCAATAATTTTGCATAAAAACAAAATATCCAATCAGTAATTAATGATAAATAGAAATGTTAATAAACAACAATGAAAATAGTTGTATAGTGCAGGAATTTGTGAACTACATAACAAATTAATTAATTAATTATTATGGTAGATTATAATTTTCATGTTAAACAATATGATAATGTTTAACCAATGAAGTAATATGAAAAAAAAAATCATGGAACATTTACAGATTATCAAGTCAAATTTGAATTAAATCATATCATAATAGTTAGATAGCTAAGTGTATAAAAGATATTAAAATAAAATACATATTTATAAATAAATAAATAAATAAATAAATAAAAAGAATTTACAGTAATTGAAATTAAGCATAATTTCAATATACACGATTAAGATAGTAGTCAGAAATTTTTCAGGTAAATAATCACAGTTATACGATATTAATAACTCGTTAGTAAATGTATGTTCCAATAAAATCAACGTCAAATTGAAAAATAAATTTAATGTTCATGGTGTCTGACGAAATCTTAGCACGGATTCAGAAAGTCCGATTGACATTCGCCAATTTATACCACTTGTGGTGCAGGTGAAATATCTGTCTCTCAACTAAAAGCCAGATGTACTGCGCGCCGTTTTAACATATGGCTGCAAAACGTGTGTCATGGAAACCCAAAATATGCGTCGACTTCAGGTATTTAACCATGGAAATCTTCGTAGCATCGCTCGTATACCATGCAACACTCGAATAAACAATATTGAGGTTAGACGTAAGATTGTTGGGAAATATCAGTAAATCAGTAAAATAGGTTATTAACCTTCATCGATTGCCGATGGTCGGGACATGTATTACGCAGGCCCGACCACCGTCTGCCTCGTCGCGCGATGTTGGCTAGGGTTGAAACAGGATGGAAGAAGGGTAGGGGCGGCCAAACCAAAACACAGCATCGGTCCATGAAATTTTTGACTGTTGGTTTAAGCCATGTTAGTAGATGCAGATTACCTGGTTGGCGTCCGCGTGATAATCGAAAAAATGGCTGGGGACATGGCTCAGAATCGATCACAGTGGCGCAAGCGTATCCACTCTTTATCTTCATTTAGATCTCAGATTTTATTATTCTTTTCTGCACATATTAACTTTACTCCCCCCTCTTGGGTTCTGTTAATGTGTTACCTCTGTAATCTCGTAGTGCTAATGTGTTGTGGCAACTTGAACTTATGGGCATATATGCCCGGTTCTACGTTGTTGATGATGATGATATGGTGATAGGATGAAAACCATCAATATTCTTTACATGAAACGTAGAATATCGATGGATGTTTGTTTACAATCTATGCTATGCCTAAATATAAGATGAGTCACTGTCGAAATGTAAATAAAACAGAACCAATAAAGTATATAAGATAGTGTTAATCATGTACAGTATAGAACCTGGCACATATAAACATAAATCCATGTTTCCACATCACAACAGTACAACGAAATCAGATTAACAAGATTAATATTACAATATATTTGAACAAGATGAGGTAATAAAACAAAGATGTGTATGAAATTATGACGGAACTTAAGATCTAGAAGATGAAGAATAAACATGAGCTACTGTGATCGATTCTGAGCTACGTCATTCAGTGTCTCCATTCACTAGTTACGACAGTCACTCGGACTCCAGTGAAGTAGTCTGAATCTATTATCGCTGATTACATCGACAGTCGATAGATTCATGGACTGGTGTTGGGTTTTAGTTTGGTCTTTCTTGACTTTCGTCTATCTTACTCCTAGGTTAGTCAGCAATGTGCGACAGGAAAAAAGTAGTGATTGGGCATAATTAATATATATCTGCCAGACTTAATCAATTTACATCATTCTCCAAGCCCAGTGAAATGAATTTTTGAGTGGATATCCGTTTGATAGAAGTTTCCGAAATTCATTGGTTTTGCCTAACTTTTTGATTATAGTTGGATGCATATACCGTTAGTCCATTTACAACTACTTGAAAATCATACCAAGATTCATCAGGATGAACAACCTGGAGTCTTCGCTCTCCCGCTCACAAACTGGATTCCAAAAAGTGTTTCACTTGAGATACTTCTACGTCTAGTAAAATGCATTGAAATGCATGCTGTAACAGGGATATTGATGGACCTCAAATATGTACTCCGGAATGAGGGTGTCTGTGTGTGTATCATTTAGACGAACAGCAAGTGGACGACTGTAAACAGGAATCGATTTAAAAGGCCCCTGTTCTACTCCTATATTATTGTTATACCTACACTAGCAAGGCCTTGAAAACTTGCTGTCGGATCCCATTATAAATGGAGGATAAAACGCGCTAGTTCTCTGTGATGATGATGAAACCAAGTGGGAGATCATGCTAGGATTATGTACACGGGTTTTTACTAGTGAGGCCTATTGATAAATCTCCCACATTGTTCAGATACTGAAAGCTGTAAAGTGAAGTTTACAGTGGTTATAGGAGACCTGAGATACCACTTCATAAACTCAAACCATCAGTAGGATATAACGACATTATTTGATTTCACTGCATCCTCTTGTACGTCAGTTTATAAGTCATCCAAATATTCGCATAATTTAGCAGTCAAACATATAGTTTATTTATAAAAAGAAATTTTCTGAAGATGGTTATCCGAAAATATCAGAAGACTACGTATGCCAATCAAATACACAGGATACAGTGGTTCGGGGATCTCTTCAGATAAATGTTCAAGAGTGCATAAAATAAGCTTACTGTACAATCCATGAATCTCTACGAATATATATGCTGGTCGGGAGTTACCAAGGGTAATCCGACGCTTGAGATGTGTCGAATAAAAATGAAACAGGTCACAGAGATACTTTCTTTAAGTTATGTCCCGTTGCAACCACCAACCAATTTGTGTACATAACAAAGAAATGATATTAAGGAAAAAATCTTCGTTACCTTTCTTAAACATAATTTCAGATGTTCACTACAGCAAGAGATTATTAAAAACCACATGCTACATCATCTACTTGACGAAGTAAGTGGGGCAGACATCGAATTTTAGTTTTGAATAACTAACCAGTAGTTTGTTTCTTAATATTTATGTAAGCTACCGCGATAAGAGGTTAGTAGTCAGTGACCAACTTCTGATAATATTACTAAAGGACTATTACTAGGTGCAGAAATCCAAACCCTATCAATCAAATTCAACACAGCTGCACCTTTTTCACAGTACTACATAATCTAAGAACTATGATTGTGATTGACAATAAAACTCCATTTTTATTTTAATAATACGTGAATTCTTAATCCCAGTTGCCACTGATCTTTGTTTATAGGCTAGACAGTTATCCGAATTAAACATTAATATTCTTTCGTTGACAGGGTTTTCTTTGGAGTTGCTAATTAGAAGCCACTTCGCATAATATTATCAATGGAGTACAATGAATATCTATTTATTAGAATGGCTCGCTTTACACCACTTAGTTAATTGTCTAAACAATCTAGTGAATGAATTTTACGGCAGACCAAGTGTACTGAAGAAATAAGGTTACGCTATATCGCTGTATGAAAAGTTTACATACATCCTCTGCAACATTTCTGTTGATAGAACTTCGTATGTTCCATTACCAGACATTAAAAAAGTAATTCAGATTGCGTTTACTAGGGAGTGGCAACTATTTAAAGACTCGACAATTTATTAAATATAAAACATTTTGCCATTTTTGAGAAGTGCTTAATTTTACATAAAGGTAGTCGATTAATCGTTAGTTTCGAACAGCAATCCCGACAACATTTTTCTGTTTGGAACATTCGTGACGTCTGTGCACATTAAAGGACATTGAGTTGATAACTAATATTCAGAGTTAGGTTTCATATCTATTAGTCCTCCACAAGGATTGTATGGTTTTTAGAAATAATTATATTAAACAGAGGTACTCTATGTTGTTTCGGGGATTTGAATGTCACATGTTTATTTCAGCTCTCCCTAGCTGCTGGTGAGGATCGAGTATTATAATTGAGTAATATAGGCAATATCACTAATCTATCATTAGAGCTAACAATGCTACTCTTAACAGATGCAGTGATGTTGCCTACCTGAGTAAATTCATCAAGTATTTTACTGCACGCTTAACATTAATCGTATTTTCAAAACGCGACTCTACACAGATAAATACATTAAATAAGTCGCATAACACACTACTAACCAACGATCTGACTATAAAAGCATCTTATCAAACAATATTATGCATACTAACTTAAGTAGGATAATCTACAACCTACTGTTTCTAGAAAACTGTTCTCTAAATTCATAATGTTAATTTAAATAATGCATACATCCTGAAGACATATTTGGAATGAAAATCTATGAGACAGTAAGCAAGAGACTCATTTAGAACTATAATCGCAAAGAGAAATTAACAATGCACATGATCACAAACTCGCCAAGACTTGGAAATCCTGAAATTAAAGGGTGAAGCCGTGCTTTCAACTATTTTGAGACGTGATAAGTAATAAGGTGTCTTTTACAGACTATTAGGATCAACAGCGACATTCTATTTTTGACAACGAAACGAAGTGGGAAAAAGTCGGCTCAAAAATACCACATCACACGATGACTTACAGATACCTGTTGCTAGTGATAAAACCCGATAATAAAGGTGACATCCAAAAAGCTTAAAAAATGTTATGGTCAACCAGATTCAAGAATTCAACCAATCGGCTCTGAGGACAATGTCCTAGGTTCCAGATCTCTTTTAATCAAGTTTTGTTTATAGATACTCCAAAAATACTTCCAGAATGTTAACAACCAGGAAGCGCGACTTACCATCATACGCCCAATAGCACTCAAATCCCTCTTAGGACAGATTGTTTGCTTTATACAAACAGAAGACTGTACGGTGTTTTTGTGGCAGACAACATTTTTTCAAACCATGCTTAAACATGCGTTGCTCTAATGACTTAAGTCCTTAAAATTATCACTTTTAGATTTCATTTGATGCTTGTCTAGATTTTACTCATCTACTCCCGATCGATTTGAGATCATACTACCAGCACTCAGTGGCCGCTCAATTTGAGGATAGAAGACTTGGACATTACATAGAAAACATCGAAATATTGGTGTATTGAATTACATGTCCATACTTGTTTTAAAACGCACCCCGACGTCAGCCACTACACCAATAACGGATAGTGGATGAGAAACCACAAGTTACTACATTTGCCGACTATGTTTTAATAAGCTCACCAAATTTCTTAACACATGAAGAATAGAAGTTTAATCAATATAAGATCGACTAAGAATAATACAAAGTTCTTAAGGCTTTACTGATTCCTAATCAAATCTTAGAACTGACTGATTATGAAAATTAGAACATGACATAATAAGTTAGTTTAGCTGCTTTTCCTGTGACTATCATAAGACTGAATAATCAGCAGTTGGAGACATTGAAATATGACCGAATAATTAAAATAAAATGATTTGATAAAAGATGGACACCAGCTTGGAGGACCTCTCTAAAAGCAACTCATTACAACCGACTGCCACCCAAAGAGTTGTTAGGTTAACGGAAAAATATTAAGCCAATGAAACATTTAAACGTATAAATGAATTAAATATCCATTCATCAACAGCGTAAACCGGGCATATATGCCCATAAGTTCAAGTTGCCACAACACATTAGCACTACGAGATTACAGAGGTAACACATTAACAGAACCCAAGAGGGGGGAGTAAAGTTAATATGTGCAGAAAAGAATAATAAAATCTGAGATCTAAATGAAGATAAAGAGTGGATACGCTTGCGCCACTGTGATCGATTCTGAGCCATGTCCCCAGCCATTTTTTCGATTATCACGCGGACGCCAACCAGGTAATCTGCATCTACTAACATGGCTTAAACCAACAGTCAAAAATTTCATGGACTGATGCTGTGTTTTGGTTTGGCCGCCCCTACCCTTCTTCCATCCTGTTTCAACCCTAGCCAACATCGCGCGACGAGGCAGACGGTGGTCGGGCCTGCGTAATACATGTCCCGACCATCGGCAATCGATGAAGGTTAATAACCTATTTTACTGATATTTCCCAACAATCTTACGTCTAACCTCAATATTGTTTATTCGAGTGTTGCATGGTATACGAGCGATGCTACGAAGATTTCCATGGTTAAATACCTGAAGTCGACGCATATTTTTAGTCTTCATGGCCCACGTTTCGTACACGGTTAGGAATCTCATCTCGTAAGAACAACAATTCTGCCGAAAAGGTGCAAGTAAAAAAAAACACTTAAATCCTTACAATTTAGCCCTGGGAGGTCTTTAATTAAAAGAGTTATGACGCCTCATAACGAAACCTGAGGTTCTTCAGGAATGATGAGGCCGATGCCTCTTCTGACAACCGGAGTGACAATTAATCTAGATGACCGACCTCAAACAGTTGTTTTCCGGGTGCTGCGGTCACACTCTCGGGTCGTCAATACCTCCATTAATTCCCTTCCTTTTTCAGGTACCTTAAGAGCCCTTCCCCGATGTGGTCAACCGGGAAAAGATAACCGCTCTCATACCTCTAACAGCCCTCGAGATCACATTGGATGTACAGTATGTAGTCCTACTAAAAAATGTGAAAATGCTCACTTCAGCTACAAATTTCGAAACACAACCGTATGGAGTTCTGAATTAGAAGAGTAATTAGTTGACAAACAACCCACTGACTAACCAAATATTTTAATTTAGATTTCAAAAACAGTAGCGTGTACAGTTGTTGCGAACACCTTAAATTTTAGCAAGCCATAAGTTAGCTAAGACGTTAAGTCAGGAAATAAAGTGGACAGAAATTTAATTGTTTTCATCATTAAAATTTATCAAGGTGATAACAAGTACAAATCAAGCGGTCATGGACAATATAGAACCAGGTATATGTGCATTGGCACAAGTTGCCTCGCTTTAGCAAAGCAATGAGGTGAACACCTAATCAGTAGCAAGAAAACAGTGATTTTATAGGACGACACGGAGAAAAAAACTAGTCCATGGGATGATTCTGAGCCATGCCACAGCCTCCAACCATTGGTTATGACAATCTAGCGGACTTCAATAAATACTGTACACTTATCAACTCGGTCAGACTGAGTCAGTAACTCCATGGATTGATGTCACGTTTCAGTCTTGTCGCGGCTAGCTTTTCCTTACCCAATCCGTCTTTAACGTCAATTAGCCTACGAGTCTAGACAGGCGACGGCCACGTGTACACAATGCATGCACCGACCAAACAAGATAGACTTATCACAGATTACATGACTGCCTTTGAGTCAAATGATAAATCGATCTCATCCTAGATAGCCACAATGCACTAACTTGTGGGTAAAACTTGAAACACATTTCGCAGCAAAAATGACTAACGAGTAGACTACACTAATCATATAAGAAACGGGTCACCGTAATTTTAAAAAATTATGTTAACAAACATCATTCTTAGGCTAACTGATTCATCAAGCTAAAAGCCACAGTAATTGTTTCGATCTTTCGAGGCTAGCTGTGTGAACACATAGAGCTCAGTATGCACTAATTAGACGGAAATTTAGTTTTCCAAACCGGTTAATAAATTTTTATCAAGAAATACGATCCCGAATTTGTTCCCATACATTGTTACGTCTTATACGTATGCAAAAAAACAAAGCTAACAGGCCTGACAGATTTTAGTATCAAGATAAAAACGGATAATAAAGGTTATCATGGAATGGATTGTCTTTTTAAAAAACCAAAATATGTTTGTTGAAGAAACAAGCAGTTAATAAAAAGTCGAAATTTAATATCCTGAAGCGAAATCGGAAGGGGGGAATGTAAGAAGTCTTTAAAACCGGATAACCATATTTGGAGAAAACCGAGAATCAAATTAGATCACACTTCTTCTTTTTCGTTTTCTTCGACTGTAAAGCAGCTCTAGTCGCGGTCTCGAAAACTTCACGAACTCCTTCCTTCGTCTTAGCTTAAAAAAGGCTAGCTATAAATGCACAAAGTACCTGAACACTCGATATATGAGTAAGCATGAATACGATCGGCCATTGCATAACCCTCATCCGATTTAACAAATTCCTGTTTTCCTCTATGTCCGTCATCTCTTGTTGAGTTTTCACTTCGCAAGTCCTTTTTGTTTCCAACTAAGACAATAGGTACATCAGGGCAGAAATGTCGGACCTATAATAAATTTTATAAACTAATGGCGCCTACTTCTGGTGTCCATTTCTCAGGTATGTTTTCCAAACTATCTGGAGTGTCGATGCTAAAGCACATTAAAATAACATCCGTATCGGGGTAAGAAAGTGGTCTTAATCTGTCATAGTCTTCTTGACCAGCAGTATCCCAAAGTGCCAATTCAACCTACTGCATAAATAAGGTTCTTATACTATTACCTGTTTGTTATCTACCTCAATATCCGCGACATAGTTTTCGAATACAGTCGGAACGTAAACTTCAGGAAACTGGTCTTTGCTAAATACTATTAGTAGACAAGTTTTCCCACAGGCTCCATCCCCAACAATAACGAGCTTTTTCCTTATTGCACTCATCACTCCAGCAAACCAGTAAAGTCCAATTTGACCGCGGTTTCAGTTCGTTTAACTTAATCGAACGGAAACGTAGACACAGTATTATTATTGCTGTAGTAATATTGCATGTAAAACTGTGAATATTGTGATTCACATTTTATGAGCTTATACGAAAGTATGATATTTTGAGATGGAATGCAAACGCAAGTAAATTTCGTCTCATTACACGAAGCGAATACTGATGTTAAAGGTTTCTTATAGTTTGAAAGGAATGGAAGAAACCTGACAGACTTCCGTGTCTAGTATCAATGAATAACCGATGATCCCGGTGAGAAGCCTATGCATGCAAAACAAATAGAGGTAAATAAAGTATTTGTAGAATATGGAAACTCTGCTTTTGGTTATTCAAAATATATCGTTTTCTAGAATTTAACTAGTCTTAAAGAGAGCTAACTATGTATGTAGTCATATCTAATAAGTTTCACCTTCGGTTTTCGGGTGGTTTTTCGAAAATTGTTTAGAATATTTTCCAATAGTTGGCCACAGTTATTTTGTATTTTACCAGTTATCCATGCGCTGATTACAAATGTTTTCCATAAGCTATAAACTTGAGCAAGCCCAGGACATGGTTGGCGAATTTTATTCAGCGGCCTATTCTTCACGTAGAGTAACAGGCGTTGATTAATTGATCCAAACTTCAGTCCACGAACCAACTACTGGGTCCTTTATTGAATATGCTCAGAGGTATTTTTATCCTTCTAGTTATTATGGCAGGAGGCAATCAGTGTTATATATTCTAAATCATAGCAAATAATACTACTTAAAATTTCCTGGAAATTTTTCTAGTATCAAACAATTTACTTATGTACTTTAAAGTTAGTGATGCGGAATTACCACTTAGCATGCACTCTGGTTTGTCGAAACAGGTCACGAGATAAAACCGGCTTGAGATTAGAGACTAACTTATTGATCAGCTCGTTGTGCGATTGGCACCTATGATCTGTCGAAGATTTCGTGTGGATGTTGTGAAAATTTACAAAGTAAAAGCACATGGTGCTACTCTGTGTTTTAAAAAATTTAGGAAGTCTTGGTTAATGAGATTGAACAGAATTGTTGTCACATATAGATCGTGTAAATGCCAGAGGTTTGATCAAACTTTATTCGTCAGTTTATTTACGGCCACATAGATCTGTCGCTATTGTTTTAAAGACTTCAAAGTAAATCCTCATAGTATTTCAGGCCCCTTACGATGAAGCTGGGTTTTCGTCACGTGATATGCTTTCTGTGTTTCTGGTCGCTTGTGAACTGGGACGATCATTTTCGGCTTTTGTTAGAACTATATTAGGATTCGGTCTACGTGCACATTTTTTTAGCTCTGTAGGATTTAAAGACTATATGGGTCTACTTACTGAGAGCTGGTCAGTTAAATTGTCATTTTTCGAAAATAGTATGCCGGCTTAAAGAACTGTGCAAATAACTGAACCATTAGCTGGGTATTTGGGAGTCCAACAGTATAGCTTAATTAACACTTACACTTTTTTCCACTTCAGCTGACGGCAGTTAATACACTGCCTCTCAACAGCCTTCCGTAATATCAATGTTGTGTCTACAGGAATAAGCTTGACAACACTTGCCGATAGGGCCTAACTTCCCGTCTCCATAGCCTGAATCCTACCGCCTGAATTTGTAGCTAAACAATTAATGAATTTACTTAATACCCTGTGTAAGCTGCACCACTTGTCAACTTTCATGGCTTGACCCACGTTATCACTGGTTCCCAGACTCTTCAAAATACAGGAAACCGGTCAGTGGGTAGACTTCTTATGAAAAATCCACGGTGGTATTAACACGCACTGCACAGTTGCAAGTTCAATAATACAGGTTAAATGTCCAGTCGCATTCGCCTTTGATCTCAGCTTGTTTTCTTTAAACAACATTAACAAATTGATAATTTATTTACAAATACAAGTACATTCTAGTTTCATAAGCGTGGTCAATTTGATACAACAAATATAGCATAATAACACCTAAGGAATCCTATCAGGCAAAATTCTAAGGAGTGAAAAGAACATGCTGATTTCGGCACGAGATCGAGTACGAAGTTAATCACTACAATAGGAATTATATGTAACGTAGCAGCACATACAGAAAGAGAAAAAGAAGCTAACGAAATACAACAAAGTAGACATCACTACAGTAAAGGCGGATAATAAAGTAAACAAACCGCTGATTAGATGATCGAACAAAACAAATTAAAATGTATGAGAAAATTACATAGGATCATATATCCTGGCATACGAAACAAGACAAGTAAAAATACAAGATTAACAAAAACGTAACGGATTATAATAAGATTTGATAGTTACGCAAACGAACTAGACTAAAATAAATAATTTTCAAGGTTAAAATATGATATATAGAAGTATGGAGGATGGTAAGAAATAAAACAATTTATGCAAACGAGACATAGTATTTCGAAGTTACGAAATATAAATTCCGAATTGTAGTAAGCAACAAAATTATACATACAGTCCACAGTATCTTTGACACGACGGTTTAAAAATGAAGGACAGCCATCGTTAAGGGCTAGTAAATAATCCTTTTATTGATTGAAATATCCATCGTCAGATACTTGAGTCACAAGCGTTGAACAACCACAAACGCGTTAGTACATCTGCAAATATATAAGAAAAAGAAGAGAAAGTAGGATTTCAGCTCCTATGTGAATCATGAACAATCTATAATTTAAGGGAACCTGGGATCTGAAGTGTATTGCTAAAATTGGTCATTGTGGGGAACGGGTTAAGTAAATTACTAGAAGAGTGAAATTCGTGAAGTGAGGATTAGAGTTGAAAGTCCTGATGTTCAATGGTAGCCTGTTCTATAGCTAGGAAAATTTAACCGTGAGAAAGTTAGCTCTAAGAGTGATTAATAAGGTTCTAATTGTGATGCAAAATATATAGTCACGCTAGTCATAAAGAGTGCTTCGTTTAAATTGAATTTCGTTACGAGTGAAGAAAACTAACTTGTTGAGCAGTTTAAAAGAAAAGTGAAATTAATTTTAGGGCACCGAAGCCAAAGTGGAAGCTCAGGTACCTGAAATGCTGTCAGGTGTTCCTGTTCTTTAGTGTTTCCTAATGTATAATAGGTGAAGTACCTTTGAACAGATCCTAACTTGTTTATCCCCTACGCGTTGGCGGCTGAGAACAAACAGACAATATTCTTAAATAGGGCGCACATTAATTTTGTACGACGTTATTATAACCTCTCAATTATAGCGGTTGCGAAGAATCCACCCTAAAGTCCTTTTGCGAGTCAGTGTTGTAATGTGTGTGAAGAAACAGAGGTCACAGGAATGTACTAAGCCGTGATCAGTAACACTATGTAATCAACAAATCATTATGATCTGAGCATATAAATCATGCAAGTTTATGGAAAGAAAGAGTATGAAACCCTAAGATCAACAGCAAACGCAAGTATTAATAATAATAATAATAATAGTAGCTTATTCTCAAGTAGCATTTTGTACATGAGAGCATACCAGTTTACAGGCATGATCATAATAATATGGTTTGTTTTTATTAGGGATTTTATGGAGAGCCGTTGTTACGGAAATCACGCTATTTAAAAATATTAATCAGTTACAAAGCCAACGGTAACAATGTTCAGAGTTTGCAGTTCTAAGGTACTAGAGGAATGTTATGTGTTGTAAAACACTTCCAACAAACAGCCGCGCGCTTTTCGTCTTTGGTGCTGTAATCTCAGAAAATGGCCGTAAGTAAGCAGAATGAACCATAGAGACTATCCAGAAATGGGATTAGGCTGAGTATTTGAAATTTAGTTAAGGAAGCCAATCTTCATGAGTTTATCTTGGATGGTGAGTTGTTGATGCATTAATTACGCTCCTATCCAACGTTTGAAGTAAGTTGTTTAAAGCAGACTAGTTTCTGACGAGAGCAGACCACAAACTCGGGGAGACGGTGATATAGAAAGATATATGAAGAAGAAAGGAAAAACGAATTTAATCAGTGGTAGCAAAATAATCAGTTCCAAACCAGAATTTCCTTTTTTCATTTTTTGCTGGATCGTACATGATAGTAGTGTTTACTACTTTAGAACCCTAATAAACCATTTCTGATTGGTTCGAAGTTAAGTGGTAAGTCACCAAAGGTTTGGTATAAATCTTTAGATTCTAGATATGGGGTGATCAGTCGTTTTAATCTTAGGATAAAATTAGTAGTGCGAATATTTTGTGGTAGATTATTCCAGAGTTTGCTGTGGAATACGATAAAGAAATTACGGTGATATTGTATTTGGCACCTATTGATAAGTAGTGCTGCCTCATAGTTCCGAAGATCGTATATAGACGTTTGGTTCCACGAGGAAGAGAAGGCCGAGAATGATAATGGAAGAATATAAAGTTATGTTGTAGTCAGCAATGACACAGGGGTTATAAAGAGAGTGTTTTACATCTAATCATGTAGTTCATGTTACTGTTAGTTCCCAGAATTCAACATGTAAAACTTCTTTGTACACTTTCTACACGTATCCTATCTATGTTATTCATGCTCGAAAAGATAAATAAATAGTATATGAGTGTAGGTCTTACATGGATCTTGAAAAAGTAAGTTTAGCCTTTGTTGTATATATTTTTTTAAGAAAACCTATTATTCTTCTAGTTTCGGAAATTATAGAGGAGGCTTGCTCATCGAACTTTAATGTACTAGAATATTTAATACTCAAGTCACTTGTTGATTGGAGTATTTGGACCTTGAACTGAGGGTTATAGTCGCGTATGTGCATGATTCTACATTTACTGTAGTTAAGTGGTAGTTGCCATTTTTGGCTCCAGGCAGTTAAGCTATCTGGGTCCATTTAAATTAAAGTCATACCTTGATCTAAAGCATCCGGTTTAAAGCTGTATATTATCTTGAGATCATTCGCATACAAATACGGTCGGCTATGTTTCGCAATGTTATTTATGTAAATAGTGAACATTAAGGGACCCAGTACACTTTCCTGTATAATGTCGCTTGTAAATGGTTTAAGTGAGGACAGACTATTATTAAACCTTACTGTTTGCCATCTTACTTCCAGGAAAGATGTAAACCATGAATGGATTGGGTTTTCGACCCGTATTACTTTTGTTTTGTGAGCAGTCGTTTGTGAGAGACTTTTTAAAAGCTTTGCTGAAGTCGAGAAATAGATCGGACCCTAGGAGCTCTTTGTCCCGTTGTGTAGTTATGTCATCTAGATAGTATAACAAGCATGTGTCACACGAGCTAGTCTTTAAGAATCCATGTTGGGAGGCGGTGAGAAGTTCGTTCTTAAGTAAGCATTGAAGTAATTCCACCTTAATCATTTTTTCCATCACTGTTAATGCAACAGAGGTTAGGTTTATAGGGCTATATTTCCTACAGGTTTGGATTTAAACTTAGGAATGACATATGTAGTTTTACGTAAGGTAGGATAGGATGCAATTGAGAGTTATATTGTAAATAGTTTAAGAAGTGCCAGGTGGAGGTTAGTGCCACTATTTTAAATACATAAGCTGAAATACCATCAGGGCCCAAGGTGTATAAGTGTTTAAACGTAGTGATGGCCTTCGTAATATTTTTCATAGTGAATATTATATCCCTGGATTTGCATGGTAGTGGCGTAGTGGGTTCGTTCCTATCTATGTGGCTTTCAATAGTAAGTGAAGTGGCAAATTGCTCACTGAATAAATCAGCTATGCGCCAGGGGTCATCATATATTTTACGGCCAAAGATAAAGAGATTTCTGACCTTTATCTTAAAGCTACTGATTTTGTTCCGGAAGGTCTTGAGAAGTCTTGCTGGGTTATTTTGTACAGTAACCTGTTTTCTAGTTCGATTTTCATTTGCATACGTTCTGCCTTGGCCAGTCGCTGGTGTCATACAAGGAAATATGATCGGACCACTACTCTTATCTTTTTTATAAATGACGTTTAACTGCAATGCACACATGGTAGAATGCTCCTGTTCGCTGACGGTGTAAAAATAGCCTACTGAATCCTCCCCTTACTCGAGTTATGTGATCATAATTACTGTAATAACCCAAGAAAAAATCTACAAGTTATATAAATGGACTAAAATATAGCACTTTGCCTCAAACGCGAGTAAAAGTGGACAATTTTGTATTAGTAGCAGTTAGAGTCTGTATCCGAACCTTCACAAAAACAAAATAAAGATTATCTACATATCTGTGATCTGGGAGTTTAATGTAGCAATAGCACAAACTTTAAGAGCGAATCAAATTTTCAAGGAATAAAAATTGACAAGAGTTATGAAAGCAAAACTCGAAGACATGAACGCTGAATTATTACTACGTGAAATATGTATTTTTCCATACTAATATATGGCTACCTGCTTTATAGCAACTGCAGACAGACAAATCTAGTAAAAGTCATGAAGGTTTAAATGAGACCCACTATAGATTTTCTAGGTTACTGTAATACAAAACATTATCGTAATGGTACCACGTTTTTTAAACTAGAACCTCTATGAGTGTGGCTTTTAAAGACGAATCCTACCTTTATCTGCTGGCATTAAAGTATCCCTTACTAATCTTTGACTTTCTTGCCTGCTCACTATATTTCCCCATCACACAACCTTACTAACGAAAAGAATAAAGTCTAAATTCCTCAAGAATATACATGGTCACACCAAAACTTCTTTAGTGTTTGATACCCAACCTTATAAAATAGATTCTACAAAAGTCTTTGTTGCCACAAATCTGTAACTAAAATTAAAAGCCAGCTTATTGGCTACTTATGGATAAAAGCTTACGAACTTTTCTTAACATTTCATAAATTAATCATGATATCTGTAGACAAGGTCCCACTTTAATCAGTGTTGCTTCGGACATGTTGCAGTACACATTCATATAGAATTTCCTACCCATCAATATCACTTATATGCTCATTCATAATTTCATTGACACTCTCATGGTTTGATCTTGTTTTAGTTACTCATATTTACTAGTGTATGTTCACATTTTATTCCTACTATTCTATCCTCGAATACCATCTATACGACCACTAGGTATCTACTATTCACTGTTAATTATTTTCGCCTATCTGTTTTATATATAATGTGCATACCCATTTGAACTCTTGTAAATGAATGCTCCTATGATAAAACCGAAAATAGTTTCTTCATATCAATTATTTACAAATACGTTGTTTGTAATATAATAAATAAATGAACTCGAATTTTTCTACTCTCACCTTTTATTTGAAAGCGAAATTGTGAAAACTATCAGATGAAATGTCGAGTCACAAAAGCTTCTTCGAAAAAAAGGTGTGGATACAGAAATAGACTGGTATCAACGACATGGCTGTGAACTTTCAGAAAGTCGTCTAGTGTATTCTTGTACTCTGTGTGTTCTTCAAACGGACTATTGTCCTGGCAGGTAACGCCTGGTTAGTATCTTGAATGATCAAAATCTAGGGTCATTATTTACTGACAGACTGGATTTTAGGGAAAACTAATATGGGATGCTGATAATATACATACCAAGCCATATTGGATTTGTCAGCAGTTTCTTACAATATTTAAGGCTTACGTCTTACCCCACCCAAAAATACCTAGTGTTATCTTTCCTCCCATTTTCGAAAGAAATTCAAACTTCTTCGAGAAAGTGCAGAGGCAAGTAACAAAGTCGGTTATTTGGTTTACGAACAAACAATACTTATACCGACTCAGTCAGCCGATACTGTTTCCTAAAGTTAGTGACAGGTAAAAGGGGACATAGTTTTAATGTAACTATACATGGACACCCAGATGAGACATTATAGGCAGTTCCATATAACTCCATTCCACAGGAAAATCCCCGGGGCATCGCCTGCCAAAAGGTATGCACGTATGCGTGAGCCATTTTTATACCAGCACGAGCTTACCTAGCCTGAGACACATTGCTCAAAAAGTGGCCAAAGCCTATTCCGCTTTGAGAATAAGATGGGTGATTCTTATATATAATGTGTTGTTAAAAAATAGACAAAACAAAATTTAATAAATATATTTTGAAACTTTGCAGGTTTCATGCCAGTTTGCAGGCATGATCATGTTGATATATATGGGTATGCACTGAGAAGAACAAACATACAATATGGACATGTATATTATATGTATAAATAGAAACAAGTTTACATTATACATGTTTCATGACTTATGAAAAACATTTTCCTAGCTTGTTAAATTTATCGATTAAAAATTATGATTAGAGCCTTACATTGTCTCAAGTAAAAGTTAAAGAATTCACTAATCAAACTAATAAACTAAATTCGCAAATGATGATCGCATTACGCCATAACACTTTTTAGTGACTGGATTTACTAGTTCTTCGACGGACGTGTGTTTAAGGGTTCATTCTGTTTTAGTTCCATGCTAATCAGTAGTAATTAGGCGTTCTGTGTTTTTTCCTACCTAGGCTATACAGATGGTCGAACTCAACATTTGAAGAGATGTGCAAAAGACTGCATATACATAGAAGATTAGTAAATATTGGTACTATTTAATATGGGTGCATTTATCTGCAAATACAAATACTGTTTGTAATTTCAACCGTAATACTTAGAAAATTGCCTATACTTACCGAAAACTAGTGCCAAACTTGGCAATGCACTAACCTATTTCAATCAACTTTTCAAAGCGATATAAAAACTAATTAAATACAACCACAAGCCAGTGCTATAAATATATATGAAAGCGGAATGTGCAATAGACACACTGTATTTATCCACTGAGATACATTGAAAAAGTGAGTTAAATGAATGTGAAAAATACTACATCAAACATCTCAAATAGAAAACATAATTAATGTACAAATGGCTGGACAATCTAAATGAAGAAACACGTTAAGCAAATACCTTGAAATAAAGTCATTTTGATATACGTAATTAATTGCTCTATAAAGTTAAAATCTGTAGCATCCAAATAAGTTGATACTCATTATTATCACTGGTCGAATGTGCTGAGGAAAATCCAAACAAAATGAAAGTACGTTTCAAAAAAATTGTAATGAAGTAATAGGATTCAAGTAACTAGTGCTGGTAGTATAAACATTAGGTAGTATAACATTTTAATACGAGAAATATGTACAGTAAGCTGTATCGTCTTTGCACAATCATTCGGGAATGTTTCGTAACCAGTTTAAATTTTTTCCATTTTCCCTTCCAAATCATATCTCCTGTCAGATTTTAACCAAAAATACACTTCTAGACACCCGAAACCATAATTGTTTTCGGTCAGCTGATGGGACAATTTATGCTGAGGAGCTTGAACCCACATAAGTCCTGGCCTAGATTAAATCCCTCCCAAAGTAATTAGGGGATATGGAGACGTACTCCTCCCTCCCTCGTGACGTCCTTTCCAAGTGCTTTCTAGCTGCAAGCAAGCTACCCTCTAAATGAATGAAAGGTGTCGGAATCCCCGCACATAAAAGAAGGGAAAATAAGGTAGAAGCTTCCAACCACCATCCAACTTCCAAGGTACTGGTAAGAATTCTAAACAATTGTCTTGTTAGCCAGTTTTATATAATCCCCTACTATCGGTATTGCAGGATGGCTTTTTACAGGCAGGTACTGCAACACTAACCTGAAAGTATGAAATAGCTAGACTCTATTAGTAAAATACAATTAACTCGTACATGTTGCTCTCTTAGATTTCGCCAAAGCTTTTGGAAGGGTAGATTATCGAATTTTTTGAAGGAAACTGCAACTGATGGGTATTAGTGTGGGTCTACTAGAACGGCTAAAAGACTACCTAGGTGACAAGTCTCCAGCAGTCAGTATTCAATCTGCTTTATATAAATGATTTACGATGACTTGTGAAGTGCTACAAGGTTCTACATTTGGTTCACTTTCTCCCCATTGTTTACAGATGACCTTTGTACTAACCTATAGTCACGACCCCTCGATAATCAGGTGATGTTGAGATTTGGAGAGAGACTCGACGTCTCTCTGATATCATTATTCTCCAGGATGACTTAGGAAGAACACATAGATGGGCATACTGTAATTTACTACTTCATAATATATATAAATGTAAAAAATGCTAATAGTAAGCAAGGGGGGGTGAATTATCCGCATACGCACTTGGTGGGTCCGGCGTTACTTTCATCTCAGAAAAGGACCTAGGCATAATCCCGTGTGATATTCTAGGGGTACGTTACCATTTATTTCCGTTGTCAATAGAGCTAACTCACTCTTGCAGTTTTTTTAGAACTTCACGCAGTTTGACTGTTGAATTTTTGTCTATATTCACTGGGCATACCTAAGACCTCACTCTGAAAAAATTCATGTACCAATGTCGTACAAAGAATATTGGCATGTTGGAGCGAGTCCAACGAAGAGTAATCAAAAGGTAGTGGGACGAAAGCAACAAACCCTACTCAGGACGACCTAAAGCCTTAAAGTCGCACCATGTAGAGTACAGGAGAGTCAGGGGAGACTTGATCTTGATGTATCGTATTAGTTCATAACTTTTGTCACCTTGAGAGATCGCTGGTAATATTTAGTCCCAGACTAAACCTAAGAGGATACCCTCCACACAATAGAACCAGAAGGATCTAGCTCAAAACACCTTTCCAGCGTTTTTGTAGTTATGATATGCAAATGGTGGAACCGCTTACCTAGTGAGGTTGCTTTAGCGTCTTCTGCTGAATCTTTCAAAAGAAAACTTGATGCACATTTAGACTGTGAACACTGAGAAAGAATATTGTGAGAGCAACACCTTGGTTAATTCTGTTTTAACATTTAAATTAACCCTTACTCCTAAGTTTTAGAAGCAATATATATAGTGCTATACTCTCCAAAATCAAAACACTCCTATCACCTAAACGCAGATTTCAAAAAACATCAGATTGCTAGTTTTGCTAAACAAAGTTGCAGCTGAATATGACTAAGTAATAATAATGAAGATACGTAGGACTTTTAGTTTACTTCATTATCTGAACTTTCTAGAAACAGCCCATAATGATGATAGTGGATATTGAGAGACATTTTTGGAAACATTCGTTACCACAACAATTCTTCGTTTGCCGCGTGAAACAAAGTATGAAAGAGTTTGGTACGGAAACTTATGTAATAATTGGTCACTTGCGCAACTTCTCCATAAGGTATGATGTACTGTATAATTTGATAAACTAGGGTCAAACTATTTCATCGACAAACAAAAGCAGAGGAGCAACATTTTGAAGAAGAATATGTGTTTCATTGGCAAGAAAAGGTTTTTAGTCCAGTAAGTTTTTGTAAAAGAAAATTTACCTCAAAACAATATGGCTGAGCTAAACTGTAATTCCACTTTTTAAAGTGCTTTTAAAGATAACTGTAAGTAAACTTTAATCAACGGGTAAGCGGAGCACGTTTAAACATGCTCTGCTTAACTGTTGCTGAAAGCATAACAATTCTTATATTTACAGCAACAAAATTCATTATAAATGCGAAAAATCAAAGTCTACATGCTTAGTTAATGAACCTTGTAAAGTTGTTTAGTGGTTACGTGTTTTCAACTTTAAACAATTAACGGAATAAAAATTTGTCCATATGACTGTTTTGCATTTTTATCCGTGAGATTTCCTTGGTCTACTTCATATCCCCTCAGCATTTTTTATATGAACTCCAGTCATAGGATTCACGAAATAACATTGACATGTGTTTGCATGATGTTCGTATCCATGTTAGCGAAAGTATTTATACGACTTCTCGTTATCTTCACATGTGTTTTGGTGGCGGACCAATTTTCCCGCTCTGTTTTTACACTTAGCCGGTTCTTATCGATTTTCTGGGACAACATCGACGACATCAGTATATGTAATTGTCATATTTTTACTTACATCTTATTGCAGCCATTCCAAGTCTAGAAATGCTAATATTTTCCTACGAAGCATTTTTTCATTATAAAGATACGACATTGACACAAATTCATCCAAGTTAGGAAGTATATTTTGAAGATCAAATAATTACTCCAACCATACACCGTGATCCTGAGAAGTGATTCTAAAAATTTCGTTAGTCTGGCACTATGTTTTAATCCTACTGATTGAAATTGAATCTATCTCGCATCTGTGTCAGTCTGCTATAAATTGGCTAGTTTTTTGACTACTAATACTATTGCGATCGTTAATTCAGTGAGATAATAATTTTCTGTCCATGAATGTGTAACAGCAGGTAAAACCTACCAGGAATGATCCCTAAGTCGTTTCGGAAAACTATTGAAGATACTCTAGATGCATTATAAGTGTTCGTACACATAGTTTTACAACGCCATGGTTGAATGTAATGGAGTCCTGGTCTGTATCGCTACCACGTAACATAGTCGATTAATGTTAGAAAGCATTTGCTGAAATGAACTTTAAATTGTCAAGAATGTTGATGGATGGATGGTAAAACTATTGTAACTGTTTTACTTCCAGTAGTGTAAGAAACTATGGGACAATGAATCCTAATGCTCAACAGTCTGTTATATCAAATTTCATAAATAATGTTGTAAACTGTCACCACACGTTCTCTACGATAAATGTTTTCTCACAATTATGAGTAAGTGACATATTCAAGCGATATCACGTATCCACATTACTGCCAATTGAACTTATCTCTGCATAAGTCACTTTATTTCGCATTCTTACTACTCAAGTGTTAGTATTCGAACACAAAAGTCTCAACATTACTCACTTATTAATTTACAAGTAATAAATAATTCTCTTCATAAACGATATCAGATAACTGGTTTTATGTCCACAATCCGCGAAGTCCTCTGGTGACTATCACAACCTGTTTCTAGCAACAAATTCTGATAGCTGACAAGTTTATGAAACCCACACATTTCACTTAGTTTTTTTAATACAGGTTCTGAGCGCCTGTTTATCAGTACCTGAGATGGGAAAATACAAAACAATCCAATTGATGATTGAAATGGACGATTTTGGTGCTAGTTTATCCATCATTTGACGCTATAAAGAAAAGATATATCGTTCGTTCAAAAGTTTGTCCATCAACTTATTACGTGTTCATAACTGAATATATTCAAATCAGTTTGTTACCTTAAATTCTGGGACAGCTGTATGGAGTCTACCATTCAAGATATGCTTTTACTAAAGTTATAAAAGACTGCAAAACAATCGTAAAACTTAAAATACTTCACAGTATCGTATTATTATATTTCTCGATTTTCATGTAATTGCTTATAATAATTCGTCATCTGGTTTCCTGATGTGGTACTCTCAGTATTCTACCAGTGTTAATTTCTGCAACTGACTTTCTGATATTAATTCTCAAGTGGGAAACGTTACATCACTATATTAGATTTTGTGTCTGCTTTATGCATAATATATGCAGGTTTTATCGATAAGTAGTCAATGGTACAACTGTTTAGAACATAAACATCTCCGTTTAGAAAGATAGTAATATTATTTGATTTTTCATACGCATTCAAAATATAGTGCAGTTATAAACGTATAAACCAATTACATCATAATTAAAGTACATATTTACAACCTTGTAGCATTTTTTATAAATTATCGTGTTTAACTTTTAATTCTCAAGAGGGAAAAGATCTTTTACAGAGATCAGAAAAACTGCAAAACAGAAACACAACTACTTTATAATAAAGAAATAAAAAATACCAGGTTAGTCTGTATTTTTTTAGAAATACACACAGAAGCTCAGGATTTCCAACAAAAAGATTGTTCTCTTATATCCATAGGGATGAAATAACAATGGATAAAAGCGTATGTAATATTTTTGTTCCAGATTTTGTCAGATATTCTTGGGTGGTAATGGAAGTATTTCATATCCTGAAAAACAAAGATCTAAAATCCAAACGAAACCAGGGGATCTGACGAAGCAAGTTCTAAATTATCAGTTTCGAAATCTGCAGTCATTTACCACCAGATGAATTATTGCTGGAGTCTGCTCCAGAATATCTTAGACATTTCAATCATTTACCAACTATAATAACTCAAGATATGTATATTATGGCTGACTTGAGTGATTCTATTCCAGGTGATGTGGCTGAGTTATCTTCACCTTATGTGGGAAATGAAGAGATTCTCTGCAAGATAACTATTGGTTCTGATGGACTACTACACTGCAAACCTGATTTTACCCATGGGTCCGATAAATATAAAATAGAGAGCAAACAAAAAGGTTTCATCTACTTGTGACATTTTTACTCTCAGGGTCGTATTATTATACTTTGGAAAACATTTCAATTCAAATGTCTGAAATAGATAAACAAACGATTAGAAATATAGATAAAGAGGTTAGTTTAAAATGTAAATATTAACTGTATAAGCAGTTATCATTAAGAAAATCGTCCCAGTTATGTGCTATAGTCGGTAAACAATTTGAAATGGTATGTGGTAGATCAAGCTTCTAATTTTTGCATAGCCAACAGAACAGAGTTTCAGACTATTTATCGTTGGGGAAATATGTGAGTTATCTTTTAATAGTTATTTCAGTGGGTGCAACTGACTTTGAAAATTCTGGGCTATATGTGCAATATTTTCTTGAATTACCTCAAAGTGAGTTCGTACATACTAAAAGTATATATTTTAGACTGGAAGGCATACGATCACAAGTTGTTATGTGGAAGTTCACAGATAGCCTCTATTACAAATCATGGAAATGTAAGTCACTTTAATAGGGACATATATACTTACATCGCTAACAAAATATTTCCGTTACTTTTAGTATCAATAAGTTAACCGTATTGTTATTTAGGTTACCTAGTCGAATGCGTGATACTGTTTTATTATATAGGTCTCTTACGGAGTCATTGTTATGTACATATGTTGCGAAGTTCCAGACCTAAGTTTCTAAGAAGCATCAGAAGAGTTTAACTTGCATACTGAAAACCTCACAAGAAATATAGGGTTCTTGTGACCGTTATGATTAAAATTCGTCAGTTAACCGTAAGAAATTATTTTTCAGCAGTTTAATTTATGATTTAATGATCCATTTTATATCTGTATTTTGTAGAAAGAAATAAGTACCTTTTCTCACCCTATCGAATTTGACCTAACATATAAACCTGAAATAAATATTGGTAAGTTTAAAATATATTATTAAAGTACTGCACACGATATCTACAGCTATGAAGAAATAGTCTTACTAGATTCGAAAAAACTACAAACAACAATCTAATGATCTGTTCAAAATTCTACAAATGATTAATTTTAAATTTACATCTGACGATCTTTAATATTACATTTAGTAGAAACTAGAGGTATACAATACAGAAAAACTACTTTGTACGCTAAATCAATAGATTGTGAAGACGAAGTCAAGGTGCTGTATTTTTATTATACTGAATGAAAATAATACTTTTGTCAATAGCAGTATAATATGAAGAAACCAGAAGAGATAACATGAGATGATCAACCAACAGTGGGTTTCTTTACATATCCTTTTTTAGAAAAACTACTAATATTACTAGCTCGTTGTAACGAAAAAAGGTGATACGAACTTCAAAACTTCATTATCCAAAACTAAAAACCTACTAAAGCAACCGTATTGAAAAATAGGTCTACCGTCCGGATTAAAAGCGGAAACTAGTTCAAAAAACCATCACCGAATTAGCTTAACACATTTATGTGGATTAAATCAAATATCGCAAAGTAAAACAACAGTAACATTTACGTATATCTTCCAATCTAGTAAACAGATAAACTTAGAGCAGGTTAATCTTTTAATTTGGGATCAATCCCAAGTAGAGATTTCCGCAACATTTGTTTTAAAATAGAGAAATTATAGCAATCAGTGTCGAACCATGTCGGTGGGTGCAGACAGAATTAGTGTGATTGTCGCCACCAGTGGTTAGAGATTTTGGGTGATACAACTCAGAGTCAGACACAGTGATACAGGTGCATTTAATATTTCCATTTGAATGAGTTGGTTCTCATATGACAAATTATATTCTCTATGTTTAGTCCTGCTTGCTACAACTTATATGACTACTGCTTTTGCTACTTTGGTATTCTTTTTTTTTCGCGGAATATTATGTTAGGTTGATTAGATGCAGGTATTTTGTGATCTGTAGAACAAAATTGATTTAGAAATGATATTAACAATTTAAGAGATTCCTAATAACACGATTGGAATGTATACACATTGGATATATTTTATTACTAATAACTCAGCAACAGTTCGAAAATAATAAGTTTAAACTCGAATCAAGAGGAAATATGTAAATCCCATTTGAGCTTTAATTCTCCAGAATGGACCGAATTACATAAATTGATGAATTAGTTAGTTAATATCATATATATAAAATAACACTAAACAATAAGTCTTAAACTCTTAAGTCAACTGGCAGGTCCTGGGTTGTTCATGAGTGTTTTTTAGCACATTTTAGGTAGGGTGTTGAAAATAATTCAGTTTTTTCATATATCTGGTTTAGCGATTCTGAAAAGAGATAGGGAAATGTTAGTTGAAGCATGACGTAAAGAAACATTACAAATGTTAAACAAGGTGTTGGATATATTGATAAAATCAAAACATTTTGATGAATTTATCCATAAGAGATTTCTCAACATCGTCTTCTGTAAACCTGGGGAAACGGCCTGTTAAGTTGGTAACACCAAGATTAATAATATGAAAAGCCTGAGATCAACCTAACATCTCTGGATTGCTTAGTACTGGTAGTTTTCTTACGTAGTTTTCGTATATAAATTCTCAAAGTATGCATTAATAAAAACAGTTGATTTCACATTTTCGAAAAATTCGTCTTCAAATACTAGTTCATATAGGCGTAAATAATGTAAATTTTATTCGCTAATACTAAAGACCCTAGGTTCAATTTTCTAGCAGAATCGAGGGTGCGCGCTGACAGGTCCCACACTGGGACGAAACAGCTGTTCAATGCTCCCTGGCTTTTAGTGGTACCCAATCGACGTCAATCTGCGACAAATACAACAACTAAATATGCATATATATCCAAATTACTTTGATTATTTTCCTGTTGCAGACTTAACGAGAGGGTCAACTTCAGTATGGCCTACATTATATTTTGAAATCCTATCTCTTGACTTTTGGACTCGTAGTCGAACTGAAGGTTATGGATTTATAGAGCTTCCTCATGTTGCTGGTAAGATAAAACTTTATTTAATTGCAGTGTTGAACTAATAAACACCACCCAATGTTGAAACGTAAACGATCTTGAATACCTACATGCAAAAACTATAATGGCCGTAGTTGTTATGTTTTACAAAACCCCATTATTCTTACTTGAATATACTATGTGACCCAGTTACACAGCTCACTAACATAAAGTTTATTAAAGCGTGAATAATGAACCATTAGTATCAATGGATTGGAGCTTCTCAGAAGAATCCGCCTGTTTGTTTTGAAGTTAAGGCTCTATATTATCTGACACAATACGACAATCAGAACTCAGCCCATCCTGGTTGGATTATGCAGCTTACACAAAACTATCGCCTAATGTAACATGATAACTAATAGAAAACAATGTGTACTGGTCAACTCAGTAAAGAAATAACATGGCCATCGAAATCTTGTAAATGTATGAAGCTTAGAACAGTATCGCTTGTCATTTACATTCTCATGAAAGTGGCAGATGGACGTCTGATAAATAACTCTAGCGAAACGTGAAATACTACTCTATTTACATTTTAAAGGTACTCACTCAGTTAGTGTGAGTTGCTGGCGTCCAGTTGGTGACTCTGTTGTGGAGGATCTAAGAAGATTTTTTACTGGCGGAACATGCCAATTAGAAGATCCTACATTTTCCAAAATACCTGGATCGTTTGAAGTAAGTATGCGAATCAATACACCTGTTTGTCCAATATTTGGGAGTTGTAATACTCGTTAGAACTGCGAATGCATCTTCATATTCATCACTCTTCTTATCGAAATACCGACCTCTCGCTTAATTTAGTTGTGCTATCACAGCACTTCACACTTAACTCTACCAACTGGATTAACAAATAGCGTAAAACAATCCATTCCAGCTGAGATTGTCAACAAATGAGAATTGTTACAGCCATTTGTATTGTTTATAATAATACCATACCAGGGGGTTTCGGAACCCAGGGAACATTGAACGATACTAACAAAAGCAGCTGTGGAATATACTATGTTTAAGAAATGATTAGCCTATTCACGTTGTGCGTTGACTAGTGTGCGCAATTATAACGGACTAATCTCCTGGATGGTAAAAGGATACTGAGATGAGGATGATAGCTGTAGCAAGCCCAAGCCTGATTTCAGTATTTTTAGTTGTATTATAGACTTTATGAGCAAGCCTTTACCAGTAGCTAAACCCTCCAGTAATAACGAACAGACTTCTGATGAAAAGTTGGATCACTGGACTCTTGCACGAACTGGCTGAGACGAATGTTTTTTCCTATCGAGAACTTAACTTCAGGGAGCAGAGTTAGTTTAGGTTTTCGTAATAACCAACAAAACTTTATCCCCGATCTCTCTAATGATGCAACAAACAAAACTATAATTTTTCCCTAATACCAGTGATTAATTCGTGTAAAAAATAATTTGCAGGCATCATTATCAAAGTTAGGCTTGATAACTTGGAATAGACTGAGCGTCGGACAAATAATTTGCACAATTAAGCAATATAATTTCGATTTTTACTCATTGAATTATTACAAATATACTAAATTTAACAAAATGAGTTTATATCCTATATCAGTTACCAGCGATGTGATTACGGACCTAATGGAAGTGTACCAAGTGTTTCCTAGAGTAAAACTAAGCTATTCATATTCATCATTCTCAAATCTTGAGAACCAAGAAGTTACACGGTTCCATCTTAAAAATGGGCGTAAACTAGTTTCGGTCGACATGGGAATCTAGCTCACTCAGCATTAATCTACACTGAACTGCTAGTTTGGTTATTGTTTATAGGAAAAAAATATTCCTTCCTATTATCTGATTTTATGAAGTTAACAATCTAAGATAAGATCCACTAATTAGCGATTGTAGATATATCGAATAAACTGGCTCGTCATAAATTTGATTTACAAAATGCTGCACTAATCATGACTACGTGCGTAGATTGCCCATACATTTTTATCTTAAATGTTCTCTCTATATTTCCAGAGCAATAACCTAGTGAAATATGGATTCCGGACACGGAGCACGGGAAAGCTATTTTTACGTTTGAATTGTGCAATACAAAGCTGGTAAGTGAATGAATAGCCTGCGGGATTATTGAAAATTAAGTCGCATATATTCTTCGAATCTACCTTTCATACTCATAAATCAGTAACTTAGTTTGCAAACAAGACTATCCCATTCCTGACCTGGAGGTCTTGCAACGACATCAATAGGAACTGCCGTGAAAATCATCCATTTATGAGGACTTCACGATACTGAAGTACGCCGTGGAAACTTGTTCTCGTTATACCCAATCTTTTGTACTGAACATGACGCAGTCGTAATCATAAATTTAAAATGATGCCCCTACATCCCTGGGGATTTTATGAAATGTACATTCCTAATAATAAAAAGACGGAATTGCTTGTAACAGATAAAACCTAAAGGGTTTTAGCTGTCTATCAGTTCGAAATACATGTAGAACCTTATATCTGAGGTATGTAGTTGTAGATCAATTATCAAGTTGTCATTATCTTAAGGATAGTGAAATGATAATGTTACCATCTATGTACTTTCTATTCATAACTTAGAACTATCTGGTTTCGATCGAGTATGTATAATATGCGAAGAACTTTGCATTGAGCCAATCCAAAGAAATATGATGTGGTTTGTGTAGGCGGTCGTCCGGAGTTATGTTGATATTGTATTTATAATAAAGCCAAAGATTCATAATCTAGACCTCATAACTGAAATTTACTAATTAACACTAAATTAGTAAGATTATTTTCTTACGAGTTTGAATAAGATGGTGCATTGAAGTTGACTTATAAATGAATTTGTTTACAATATATGTGCAACTAGATATCTTCCAGGTGTAACATTTAAACCACATACATTAGAGAGGGTAAGACAGCTTTTACTGTCCAATTCAGTTTGTAACCCATGCTTGAAATGCATGCAGTCAGATTGCCACCGGTTGTACGCCTTCATTTCGAAAAACCACTGACTCGTCCTAGCAGTTGAACTGCCAAGTAGAAAATTTTCTATTTATATGTTGCAGTATCATAACATACAACACACTTGAGTCGCAGATAACTATCCATAAGTAGAAGTGTTAAAGTATATGTCTTATGACACTTGTTATTTGAAAGCCATGCTAAATGGCGAGTAATAATAATAAATATGTGCGGAAAACAAAACAGCTACTACTTTTTGGTTGCAAAAACAGTTACAACGGAGTTATTTTTCAAACACAGGTCCAATTTATACAAGATAATGAGTGAATGTCCAACAGTTGGTGATGAAAAACAAAGAAAGTAAGTGTTCCTAATTCAATAATTAGTAAACAATATGTTTTTACAGAATAGCACTCGCACATATGGATGTTTCAACGATAATAAGTAAGTTAAACTTTATCATACTAGTACATTCACTATTCAGAAGCATATCAAAAAGCTCGTTCCAAATTACTGGAAACCAGAAAAGTTATAGAAGGCTTGAGAAAGTCTAATTCATAATATTATTTGAAGAAACAATAATTTTATATTGACGACTTGACTTTTTAAAATGTGCGTATGTACAGGTGGGTTCTAGAGGTAAAAAAAATACTAAATATCCGATCTTTTTATCTTAGAAGACTCTCCTCGACAGTAGGGACAGTACCATTTACCTTTAGGTTGTACTCGAACATCCACACACGAAAAATGAAACCATTCAACTTCACAAAACTTGTTGTCACAAGCTATCATTTCGCCAAATGATACTTTTTGACATATACAATAGAGACGCTCATCAGGACTGACGCTTGCTTCACTCACACTATTACTAGGGCTGTTTCCGGAAATTACTTTGTGTCGAAATGCATTCACATCATCAGTAAGTGATCCGTACCTAGGTGGACTTTCTGGAGGAGAGCGCGTATTTGATTGAAGATCCATCTTATAGCGTGCAATGTTACTTCGACAGCCTCGCCTAGCGTTACTGTGGCTAAGACTTTGGCACGCTACAGAACCACGACTAGATGCATATTCTGGTGATGCAGGTGGAATAGATGGATTGAGCCGGTGACAGGACTGGTTAGATTGTATGCTGTTATTAGCTCTTCGAAGCTTATATATTTTTTGACGACCTGGTTCGCAGTTTTGAGTCTTTGTTAGCTGACCAGTCAATGTTCTGATGACTTGTGTTTCTTGTGCAGCACAGTTCTGGTCATAACCTATATCACATGTGTTATGACCAGTGCTGTCGTCACAGTCTACATCTTTCGGATCCTCACTCCCGTTATAACTGTTATTCCAATCTAATGGCTTATCTCCGAACCTTTTTGGGCTTTTCAAACTAAGTAGGGTGTAAGCATCTCTTTCTTCCATTTTATCTTCTTCAGTAGTTAACTTATTTACTGATTTGGTAGATGAGTCAAAACAATCCTCGTTCGCATAGAAACTAGAATGTCTGTGTTCATATCGCCTTTTAACATTACCTATAAAGGTGATTTCCTTGCGATTTTTGAAATAGTCAGGATTAACAAATTTCGACTCTGCACTTTTTTTTCTGTGGGACCCATGTTTCAACATAGCATATTCCACGTACTGGGGAGGTCTAGCACGATTGGAGTTAAGTGACCTTGACAATACACGGTGGCTTTTAAATCTCTGTTGCTGAGTTCGGGAGTAACGGGCATATGCGACACTTACTTTATGCTGCTTAAGATTTACAGATGTCCTATTTGTTGGTTTGTTATTAGAATCATCTTTTGACTGTAGAGAGATATTAGCATTAGCATTGATAGAGGAACTAACGGGTTTGAGACGATGAACTCCCGATACCCACCTGTTTAATGATCTTCGTGTTGCAGTTCGATTATTAGTGCTAACAGCACGAAGCGGAAAGCGTTCTTTACTCAGTAGGCTGAAATCATTACATCGTGTTCTTGGCATGGAGTTAGCAGTACACTTATCAAAATTTAATTCTTGCGTTAAATTACGCCGTAAGAAACTACCATTCGATTGGTGACCAGATACTTCTACGTCACTGATATCGACTTCACTTTCGGGAACATTTTCTGTATTTGGATGAGTAAGTTGAGAGCTAATTGCATCCACTTTCAGTTTAGCATTCATTAACTTCAAAGAATGAGTTTCTATCACCTCATCTAACTATGAATAGTTTTAAACAAAAGTCAAGTAAACAGAAATGTAAATAGTTTTAAAATGCTGTGGCAACATTTAACATGAAAATATTAATATGTAAATAAGGAACCTGGATTCAGTGAGTCGCGTAGAATAGAACAGTTTTTTTAATGACAGTTCATGGTTGATGAAATAGTACGAATCTAGCTTCTAATTCCTCGACACAGCAACTGAGAAACACTGACCCACATTCTTAAGAAGCAAACAGCATAGAAATAAAGTTGGGAGGTAGTAGTGAGAATGTGCAGCTAATAACCAGTAATAAATAAACTCGAGATTATTATGGCAAATTACGCGTAACTGGATTATGGACCTTACACTAACGCGTATCAATCCAAGTTGTCACATCTTATATGGGCACATTGAAGGAGAAAACCAATAAGATGGACAGGAAATAATTAATAATAATATTAATTGCAGTGGAAATCTAGACAAAAATTTAGAAGGGACGAATGGGATTTTTGGAATAACACGGAAATGTCAGTATCCCTACGACGTGCTTTGTGCATATATCTGATGTCTGAATTTTAAGTAAATGGTAATATCTTGTAAGGACAATTATTTATCTAAGCGGTCCAGTATGGAATTTTAACGGGGAAATACTCAAAATAGTAATGGCGAGTGTGTATATGAGATGCCTGTAGGCACGAGAGTGTATATGTAATTATCACCTACTTTGCATCAGACAGAAAGTGATGTAACACAATCTTAATATTTGACGCTGCTTCCAAAATTACGTTAGAACGCATTGAGATGATATATTCCTAACAACCGCCTAACTAATTCCTTATTAAATATGCAGTGCTTTAAAATAAATCCTAATATACAATTTAATTGTTTTTTTTTTTCGGTTTATTAGAACGTAGATCAGTCGACAAATGATCTGAGTCTAAGCATGGATCTTAAAACAAGAAACGGCCCTTTGCTGATTCTTCAGTGATAGATGACGTTAGAGACAATCAGTCAGTTACAACGTAGAACTTGGTACATGCGTACATCAGTTCAAGTTGCCATGCCTCAATTAGCAAATAGAGATTAAATTGTTGGACCAATTCCCAGAGTAGGGGAGGTAGTAACAGAGTAAGTACTAATGGAACGTCGTCGTTAACTAATCCAATATGCTACGCTAAAGTGGGAAGTGCAAGAAGGTAGAGTTAAGATGTAATATAAAAACTAAAACCACTGTTACTCATAAGTAACGTACGACGCGGCTAGTAAAATCATCGACCCAAGTTACCATACGTCAGCGCAACAAAGTGAATCCTGAGGTAGTAAAAGTAATTATGGTGTTAGTGGTACCAAATAGTTGGGAATGAAGAATATGATTCTAGCGGAAAGAATTTAAACGTGGAATAGATGCATATAATAATTTCGAATTCAGGGTCTGCGGATGGACTAAATTTACTAGAGCCATTGAAACTGACTTTGAGCGAAGTTACCAGTGTCCTACTTTTTGGACAGAACAGAGTCTGGAGGTAGGGGTTTACTAATTGACAGTAACCTGAAAAATTACTTTGAAATTTAGTAGCATGGATGAAGACCGATCACACTTGTGTACGTGCGTATTATTGTGACTCTGTAATTATTACATTGCAATGACCGAAACAACAGGTTTGCATGATTCTGGAACCACATTACACCAACTCGACTTTATTACCACTATTATCTTAACTATCCCAACACTGCCTACTACGCACTATGCTTACATTTATTTTACTGTAAAATGTAACTTAACATAATAGCAATCCCTTACGCCCTCTTAAATAAATTTTGAATCTTAAATTGTACATATCAAATGTGTCGGAGAAATGACCCATTCAATTTACTATCCTAGATATTTTAATACACCAATCATTAATTCATACCTATGGACAATAATGATAGTTTATTAAGATTATTTGCCCGAATGGTCCGTATTCGAGTACGTCAGGTAGTGAGTCTTGTTAGCCTTTAGTTTTATGTGACCCTCATACTATAGCCTCTCTCTACACTTGTAACAGATGGAACTGCCATTCCCAGTGATTTTTTTTGCGATAATGTGTAGCAACTTGAACTGATAGTTATTTTTGCCGCATTGATACACATTTGATTTCAACTCATTAAAATGAAGTCAGTGCACTGAGTGGAGAAACATTCCATGCGGTTGTAAGAGCCGAATATATAGCAGGCTGCTACGAAGTAAGACGAACTATGAAGTCAACAGGAAGATATTTAAATAAACGATCGGATTACAGTAGGATGCAGAGAATTTAATGCATTTGCACTAATGGGACCGTTTATTTTGTGTACCTCTGTCGTCATTCAAAGCGCTTTGACAGTAATTCTGAGGTTAAACCTTACGCGCGATATAATCGGTACGGTAGATCCATGCAATATTTGCTTTCTCCTTTCTAGAAGAAGTTGAAGTCAATCCGGATACTGTTTAGGACTGCACACTAATTGATACACAACAACGTATGGTCGATGAAGCAAATTTATTGAGCGATATGCGATCATTTAAATTTCTAGCCTGTTCCTTAGAAGCCGTTTTGCATTAGTGCTAATGTGAAACTTCGGAAATACTTAAGTTGGATTGAATCTATTCCCTAACAGCAAACTTTGTCTAGGTATGTAATGGAACACACGAGCAGCTTAACTCGCAATCTGGAACGGGAAAGAAAATGAGAGCACTTAGTGCATTAAAGTGACTGTTTTCGCTTATAGCATCACTAAGAAATTGCTAAAGGTTGTACACGGATGGACGTGAAACAGGGCCGTTAAGGACAGAAGATAGTCTTAGGCTTCTAGTATTCGATCATATACGTCTTAGAAGCATTGCTTGCGGTTGCTGGGAACACGGAATAAGCTATACGTAGGTTAGGAATAAATTATTAGGTAAATATGATGTCTATTGATGAACTAGTAAATTTTCATCAATGTGCTTAGGACATATACTGAGTATGCCTGACCACCGCCTACCTCGGCGAGCATTGCTGTCTGGTGTAAAAGGCTGGAAAAAAGGTAGGGGCCGGCCAACCAAGGCATGGCACTAGTCCATGAAGTCATTGACAGTTGGGACGAGCCATGTTGATAGGTGCTGACTACCTGGTAGGGCTCTGTGTGCCGATCATAACCAATAATTAGATATTTTGAGTAACATGGCTCAAAACTGTCTTCAGTGGCGTAAGTAGACCGATTAATTGTTATTATCTGAATTCTAAGCTTTTAAATTCATCATAAATTTCTTTCTACTGAATTATAGGCATTTTAAAAAATCTCATTCCCAACCTCTAATATTGTCCATTTATATTAAATTCGCTACTACCTCCACAACTCTGAAATATGATACGACAATCTCATCTCTATCTGCTAACTGAAGCATAACAACTTGAACTAATGTATGCAGGTACAAAGTTCCACATTGTAGCTGACTAACAGACAAGAAGCCTAGTGAACACAATTATTGATCTTACATTATGTGCATTCCGAAGTATGCAGTGCTAAAACAGTACGACAATTTCAGGACTTACTTCATCTAGACCACTGATTCTGCGATCGCATATGTTTTGAATTGCTACTAAGACACATATAAGCTGCTCCAAATGCTTCCTTTTAAGATTATACTCTGAAGATTTTTGTAGTTTGCCCATAGTTTGTTTTGCCAGTGCCAATAAATGACGTTGTTGGAGATCTGATTGAAGGTATTCGGTAATTCTAGACTGCATTTCCAATGGAAGAATTTGCAGTGAGTCAACGTAGGAACTAATAAATGAGTCCACTCCCTCTAGTTCCATTGCGAAAATGAGGACACATTAAAGTATGAACATTTATTTCACTGTGACATTCCATAAAAAATTAAAACGGTTAGAGAACAGAGCCGTCTGTAAACATAACTTTAAGTAGAACAAGGCCAGCATTTAATATTCAATACCTTTATGGAAAGCCTGTATTCAGTCTTCAATAATCAGTTCTGCAAGCTTCATCATCTTTATTAATTAAGTAAACTTACAAATTCTTTTTTAAAGAGTTTGCCGATGAAATTATTGCCATTTATTTGAGTAGTATATTGTATTCATTGACTACGCGATGCTAAAAACGGAATCTCATGCTGAGTTTGTGAAATCTCGATTTGTAAGTCTTCTTATGATGCCCCTTGAGATGAAAAATCGTACAATTACAATGGAGGGGTGACTATACTAGCGTCCAAAAAATATTGCGAGTAAAAAATGCTAATCGCTAGAAGTTGATTTGGTTGTACCTCTTGACTAATTGTTCCACACCATCGAGCTCGGTAGTGATACAGCGACGGAAAAGTTGTCGCGCATGAATAAAGTGATTGGTCAGTTCAACTTCAACGAAGGTCTTTACCGTCAACTTTTTTTTATTAAAACTGCCACAATTAGTGCAAGCAATATTGGTAACATTTAATAACAACACAGTAGATGAACTAGTTTCATCTGTTGATCGAATTCTGGAGATCACCGGAACTTGCCACAACCAGGTTTATTTCGTTACGGGAAAACCTCGTGAAACTAAAAACAAAGTAGCTAAAATGTGTAATACTCTTACTCGTTTCCTCGACCCATAGGAACAACGCCGACCGAGCGATCCTCGACGACGAATTTCATCGCGCAGAAGATCTTCATCTCAACCTCGACGAAGGAGAAATTTAAATTGTTGTTGGTACCACAATACCTATGGCAAGGACTCAAAAAAGTGTAGAGACCGCTGCTATTTTCCTAGCCACAAATTCACTGTTGACGCGTTAGGAAACTATCAAGCCGGCATGCGTTAGCGGCAACCGTATCTGGTGGAAACAGCCGCCTATTATTTATCACCGATGTGTTATAGAAGGTTCACTACTACGTCGATACTCACACAGAAGTCAATGTCCTTCCTGCAACTTAATCTCATAGCCAATATGAAGTAGAATTCAATCCGCAGGCAGCCGACGGAAAAGAAATAGCCACGTATGGCTAAAAATATGTCTACTTAAACGTAGGTTTCCGAAAACCTAAACACTGGATTTTCACAATCGCCTAGGTGAAAATACCTATCATAGGCATAGATTAACTCAGCTACCACAAGTTGCTGGTGGACCCTAGCAGAAAAAGTCTATTGGAAGGCAACATAAAGCTACACGTTCGTGGAGCCACTTCTACAGGTTGTAGCTTATGTACTCTTCGTTTTAAACATTCAATAACCCTTATTTTCAGCTAATACTTGACAAACATCTATACCTGAATAAGACAATGTCGAAGTTATCATGTGTAACTAGTAATGTTGTACATTATATCATGAGTACGAGTCAACCTGTATTCTCCGAAGCATGTCAACTATCACTAGCTTTTGCTTAGCGTTTGCTTGAGACATTTGATCTAATTATTGTCACATCCTTAGCTGGTCATCTGTCTATAGTCACCGTTTATATAATCTATTTAGACATTAGTGTCCAGAAAATAAACCTAATATACCATATTGTGTATCCTAAATAAGAAAAGAAATGCGATGTGATTGCTGTTTATTTGAAGAGCTACGAATTAAAAGTCCGAAACGTCACGATAGTGTAGGGACTAAAGTACACCCTGTATCTGACCAAATCACGTTAGTCATATAACCAGATTTACTCCTAACTATTTAACACGCACGTATGGATAAGAACAAATCAGAAGGTAGTGATAGATATGTAAGAAGGTACATTTGATCGTGAGCGTATTGAGATAGTAACGCCTACACTGGCTGACTGGAGGACGATTTACTCCCCACATCGCGTCGTGTCGTGATTTGGTGATGCTTGACCGAGCGCCTTCAGCTAGTCAAGCCTGCTAAAATAAAAATGGTAAGCAACAATCGCATGAAACTATACAGCTATTTATTCAGAGAATTATTTACTGGTACAGGACTTTTAAAGTTGCAATATATTTTCACGTGGTTTCTAATTATTATTTTAAGTTAAATTCTGCACACATCGCAACTAATAGTACATTTACTATTCTCTACTCACAGATGCCGTGTGTCGTAATAATAAAAACGCATATTGTAGGAACCTAACAAAAGTTCACGAAAAGCCAAGTTATATATCTTCTACAGTCTCTCTCTTCCTGATCCTTCCAAAACACAACATCCATTGCTGATTGTTAGAGTAATGAACATCATGATGAAACCAAATAACGACTTAAATTGTTTAAACGAATAGACGAAATGGTGTTTACACTTATCAGAATTAACAATATTTTGCTTGACATTAAGCCCAAACCCTACCTACTGCGTGAACAAGTCTTTTGAATTGAAAAACTTAGGCACACAAAGATATCTATTAACTTTGTAGCTGCTGAAACTGTAAATGGGATGAATCGTACTACAAAGCCATAGCGTGTAATATACCTGATAAATTCCCATAACTTAAAGCAAGGTTGGCCATTTTAGTAACCTACAATGTGACATATTTCATGCGATTGTAGAAATATAAGAAAGAAAGAGTAGTTAACTGGTTGTTCAATTCTGTTACACATTATATCAACTTTGATATCGAATGTTTCATCAGTCCTATAAATAGAATCAGGTAATTGCTAACCTTCAGCACATAAAGGTATAGATAGTGGATAGTAGGCGGTTGTTCTGAAACGCGTAGTTCAGAAGAGTTTGGTCAGAGCGTGGGACTATGAAGAATCAGACTGACGTCCTTGGTCTGTCATTATTGTAGAGGGACAACAAAAGTTGGCTACCCACCGTTCGACGAAAGCGAGAGCAATCGTTTCACCAGTGAGATCGCTTCCGGCTAGCGTGTGGATCGGTCCACGCAAGTCAGAAGACAGGAGAATCCGTTCGATTCTGGTAAAAATCCTACCAAATCAAGGTGGATGTGGTAGAATCGAGCGTCAGAGGTTAGGAAAGTGCCAAGAGGGCATTTATTATGTTGAATTACCTTGTTCTTCTGGCAGACCACACAAGAGCGTGTCCATTCTTTAGTATCCTTATTCACCTTTGACCAGCAGAATCTCTGAGTACTCAGCTTAGTTGTAGCACGAACTCTAGGATGAAACAGGTTGTGCAATGTGTCGGAGATGATTCGTTGATAACCCCTGAGGACACTTGAACGGGTTCTACCTGTAAAAGAATCACAAATCAAAGTGTTCTTACCTTTTCCAATCGTTTTGGTTTGAAGTTTGAGCGTTGTTGTGAATAACTTATGATGATCACTGCCTTCATTGTGAAGTCGAGCTGGTCTAACATGGTCGATTTCTTGAATTTATTGAATGTATTCGTAATAGAACGGACTTGATCCGCTATACTAGTCAAGTCTCTTGAAGAGCGGTGTTACTTGAAGCTTCAAATACAATTTTTGAGGTCAGTGTTGTGTTTTCGGCCATACAGAAGTGTCACAGTAGTGAAGTGTTTTGCTTAAACAACCAGCATAACGTCGATGCTGCCCTGTTACAAAAGATGGGTGTTTTAGATAAGGTCTATCTTCAAAATGCAACCTCACCTTAACGGATTCCTGCCTTAGACAGTAAGGCCTTAATAAGTATAAATATACAATTAAAAAGTCCTCTCTCAATAAAGCGTGTGTAACCGTCTTAAGGCAGTTGTTCCTTAGGCACCACAGTCACGCACCAAGGTCTTTCAGCCTAACCCTAACCCAATTTGCTTTTTTGGTAGATCAAGAACCCTTCTACAGTGTGGGAAACTAGAAGTAAAAAACCTCCTCATGCATCTAACAACACGCAAGATCTCCGCAATTTTAATCAAAGTGTTTCTTTTATTTCTTCTAATTATCCTACTCCTACCTGCAAGCCTAAATGTGTATCTTCAACATTCTCCTCCATCATCAGTGCTAACGATTCTGGCCCACGAAATAATGTCCCAAGTATACTAAGACCACGATCCAAACTTCACATTGGTGCATTTAATTTCCTAACTCTGTGTCAAATAGGGCAGCAAACCTCCCTGACTAAGACATCAGGATGCCGCACCATTTACGTGTACTGTGTCTCTAGAACACGCATACAAGATCCTAGAGAGATAATTTTCTTGAAAACGGTCGCAATACACTATTCGTTTATCTGGTAACTCAACAACAACTTCATGTGGACTAGCTGGTGTAGGGATTGCGTTAAATTTGAAAGCACTTCTCGACTATGTGCTGTCCGACTAAATGGCTTTGTAAGAACTTGGAAAGATACAGACACACGCTGCTGTCTTTTCGTTGCTCTTGTTTACGCTTCCAACGACTGCAGCCAGAATGAAGTTAAAGATTAATTTCAAGGAAAATTATCTAAACTTCTTCGTAGGGTAAAACACTCAAATTGGGTAATGACATAGTCCTGTTTGGAGAAGAAGCTGATAAGATACAATAAGCACCAATGTAGTCATGTTCGGTATGTGTTTCTCTCCTTCTAAATGCAAACTATTGTTCCAGGACTAATCTTCGTCAACACCTGAGCTAAAGATAGGGAGTGATGTAGTTGAGCACATCAACCACTTTATTTATCTTGAAAGTCTGTTTAATCCTAACTGGTTGGTCTCTGATGAAATCTTAGTAAAAATTCAGTAGGCTCGCCTGGCTTTTGCCAATTTACGTCACCTATGGTGTAAACGAGGTTTTTATCTCTCGATGAAAGGGAGAGTGAACTGCGCAACAGTTTGCTCTGTTTCTCTGTATAGGTGTGAGACATGGTCGTTAAGGGTAGATGACACTAAAAAGTTATTAGTTTATGATCATCACTGTCTTCGAAACACTGCTCGCATCAGCTGGGATCACCGAGTAAGTAGTAACGAGATTATATGACGGGTATTAGACTGAAATGGTAAATCATTTGACGAGGTTGTGAGTTTTCATCGAATGAGGTGATTGGGACATACGTCACGTATGCCCAACCACTGTCTTTCTTGACGCGCTATGTCGGCTGATATAGGAGTAGGATGAAAGAGAGTTAGAGGTGGTCAAACTAAAACATGGCATTAGTCCATGAAGTCATTAACTTTTGGTTTGAGTCGTGTTGGTAGCTGCAGACTGCCTGTTTGAGGACCTCGCGAATACCATAACCAGTTGCAGGAACACTGAGTGACATGGCATAGAATCGGTCACAGTGGCGTTGATGTATTTACTCATTTTTCTCCCCTAAATCGTGAGCTTTTAATTATTTCACAACTTTTTTTTCTAGACCACTGTTATGATGCGAGATATTTGGTGGTTGGGTGTCCGAATGCCAAATTAGGTGTGCCTAGTCTGTTATTGTGTGTCTGCCTTACGCCCACTGAGTCCCAAGCCGAGAAAAGAAGAATACGAGCCAATAGATCAACTAGACAGAGCCCTATTATATTTCAAGCATTCCTTTATATATACATAAAATCAGACCGAGCAGCAAACCAATTAGAAAATTAACATGAATACAGAACAAAGGAAATAGTGGTAGTGAACAGGAACAACTTGTACACAACTAATTAACTATAGTTCATAATAAGTGACAATATAATAATAGTAATTATGCTAAACGGAAGGATAGGGTACGAGGAACGTAACAATAATAGAAACAAAATGTTTACATTACCGATGCACACATGTGCCAGGTATTATGTTGATCAAAGATACATACATACATACATACATACATACATACATACATACATACATACATACATACATACATACATACATACATACATACATACATACATACATACATACATACATACATACATACATACATACATACATACATACATACATACATACATACATACATACATACATACATACATACATACATACATACATACATACATACATACATACATACATACATACATACATACATACATACATACATACATACATACATACATACATACATACATACATACCATACATACACACATACATACATACATACACACATACACACATACATACATACATACTTACTTACTTACTTACTTACTTACTTACTTACTTACTTACATAAACTATATAAATATTTTCTACCTTAGACAAAAAATAAAACCGTGTGAACACGCCTTGTGAGTTTACATGTAGAAAGAGGTGTCATTAGTCTACGGTTGTTTGAAATAACTCAAAAACAAATAAAAGTAAAAGCAGTTATTGTGGGCAAATAACCTATGATTTAAAATATGTAGAAATATAGCGTAACTGATTCTCAATAAACATGGTGGAAACGTATAAGCTTAGATGTTGCATAATTGTTTCAACAGTTTATTATTTCTGTTTACTCATCTCACTTCAACGTAGAGCTGATGCCGTCAGTTTAATCTTTACCAACTTACTTCGTAGAGCCAAAAATGAAACCAAATAAAAATAACTTAGTTGACGTAGGTGAATCAGCAAACGATGCATCAACATATGATCTACAAATTCACACTGATGCCACTAAATATAGGACACAAGTAATACCATCTAAGGTTAACGTCAGTTCGAGGACTTCATATAATACTTAGATGATGGAAAACAACCGATAAAACCTAGCCCAGTAGTGGCCTGTCTCAATATGTTTGTTATGCGCCGACCTAAAGTAACAAGAGTCCATAGCTCGATGTTGCTTCAGAGTATTAGGCCAATCTCGAATCCTTTCCGAAACGTTTATATCTATCTGTATACCAAAGAGAATAATATTCTGCACAGTTACTGAAAACAAATCTTGATTGCATATAGAAACAGATTGATTGAACAGAAAAGCATCACCTAATTCGATCTGCAACTCAAAGGCCAGATATCCAACTAACAATCCTTGTCGCTAATGATGCGAGAGCCAGAAAATCGACCGTCTTAAAAGGCTGTTAACCTCAGTGAAACGCTTCTTGATCAATCTACTTAATAAATATATAAATCCATAGGTATATAAAACACAGCAGACTACTTTCTAGGTATGCTGGCTTGTGGTAGATTGTACTCATCAACGCTTGTTTGTTTTTCAGGAAAATTTTAGAAAACAAAACGACTCCCTCCGTTGCTAGGCCATTAGCAGTATTTTGTAACGGGGACTTAGTGCCTACTCTTAGTACTGAATGTTGACACATGCATGCTCATAAGTTAAATGAACAGAAACTTTGTCAAAAGCTAGGAGTAGACTCAGCACTTTTCAGACTGCCTACAACTACGTAAATATTATAAGTTATTTTCAAACCGTTTCAAGATGGTACTAACTAGAAAACGATTAGTGGTTCATAGCAGTAAAAAAAAACAGTTGCGGCAACAGACATGCATAGAAGGAAGTGATATATCAGGCTGCCTACAACACAAATCATAACAAATCTTGGTAAGGCGTTGTCTACGTTTGAGGTCAAGCAAATAGCCATACTTTAACCCTGTGTGCTTTGAAGACAGCATATATCTATGACGGAAAATTATGTTGTCATTACAAGAGAAGTCTGCTGTCCTACATGACACAGAGTTCATATATCAAAGCTGCACTTCGAGTAGAGTGCCGTTTCAGTATGTTTGAAGCAGTATCTTGTGAATCAGAATTGTTGGTACTTATTGCTGAAAGGGGACAATGTCGAGAAAAAGAAGTTATGGCTGGTCGTTAAGAAAAATAAATATTAGGAAATTAAGAACTGCAATTTGAGTGATGTTTAAGGTATGATGGTGGTATGCTCACATCGTGAATGAGTCCTTCTTCTTAGGGTACCTGAAAAATCTGAATAAGAGGTGATATTAACGACTTGTGAGTGTGACAACAGTCCCTAAGGGACAACCACTGCAGAGTGGTTACGAACTACTGTTTTAAGTAAAATTTTTGTAGTGTTAGACAAGGTCAACTGCAAAGTAATAATACAACTAATCATAAACACTATTTCTTCTGTTAATCGGGTTGAAACTTTAATTGTAATTTTGTGTCCCGGCTTTAAAATAAAGTTTCAGTGCGACTACTAATTGTGAAACTACCTAAGTTGCCCCATTTTTTTTATTCCACATTAAGTCCGCTTATTCTTACAGAACTAATGAACGTAAGGTAAAAAAATGCTAATAAAAGTTGCAACACGAGAAACTGTGGTTAGTTTAAATATTCCATGCGCTTTTCGAAGTATCTTACATATTGTTTCCACCACTTCTTAAGTTTACTAGGTTAGTTTAAGTTTCAATGTAATTATAGCAGAAGGCTAAATTGCTTGATTCAATCGTGGCGATATCAGTGTTGTAGTTAATACAATTTGTTTTTGAAAAATCAATAGATGGGGCTTGAGTTACATACTGGGTTGAGGAGTTCCACTTGTCGATTCTAAAACCTGACACAAAGTAATACTTCTAAAACCAAAAGACCCATTTTAACTACATTTCCTAATATTCAGAGTGATTATTTGTTGTGGGAGACAATTAATCTAAGAGGTTAAAACCTAAAAAGACATTTTACTGAAGTTTTATTTATGTACATGGTTTGGACGATTATTTGCTATGTCATTATTACTATCTTTATAGTGCCTTAGTTTCCAGCTGTTTTTGCATTCTTAAAGCATAAATTAATATCGGTTATTAGTGAAACATTTACTCCGTTTTTCTGTTCTAGGTGCCGTCACTGTGTAATGATATTACTATTCTAATTGGCATGTCTGTGCACATAAATAAAGTTTGAAATATGCTGAAACGCCTTTGGGCTCGTAAATCAAGGCCACAAACTATTACTCTGTTCCGTTCGGGCTGTCTGGCTTCAGGCCGACTGCTTAAGATTAGATAAAAGTTGCGTTTTAAAAATTTAATAAACATTGACCATAGTAAAGTTATTGTTTTCCTTCAGTACATCGCGATCGATCAAGCGTTAGGATGTATCATAATTAATTCTAGCATGACAGATTGTCCATGAAACGCATGTTTATTTCGATTTTGCAGCAATTCTGGTTTTGATAGGGTACCTTCTTTTTAGCTAATTAAAGAACAATTATGTGACATTATATAAGCACCGTGTTTGCTTGTTTGTATACTGTACTCTATGCTGCAATTTACCATTAGCTTGTTGCTAGATTTGTCAACAGATTACAATAGGACTATGCTACTAGGCTCTGATTATCACGGTTATCTTAGATTGCACAACCTTCTTAAGATTTAATCACTAATTTCCCTTATGTTAAACTTCGTAAAATTTGAATACAAAATTTAGGTTTTTTAATCATTTCTACCATTACATTCGATCTAGGAAAATTTACAATCTGTTGGGAAGTCGTGATAAGAACGGTAGAATTCTGAGCTTGGTGAACATAAATATTGTTCTGAAGTAAATTGTTGGATATTGAAAATCCCCGAGAATACATTTGTTTATGAAATCAAGCGAAAGGAGTCATACCGATTTTTTGTAAGCTTAGTATGTAAACTTCCGTCAGAGTAATGTGAGTCAATGTGAATCATACTGCAGAGTGTATTTGACAATATTTAATTGTATTAGTAAAACGTTGATAATTTCCATTTAATGAACAATCATTACAAATATACTAATATTTTGCATATAGTTGCTCTCTATCTCACTTAAAATAAAGCGTTCACCTTGTGTTTGCGTCATTTTCCTGTGTTCAAGTCGGAGTGCAGATTTAGTCTGGAGGTTATCTGAAGCAGATAAGAATCGGATCTTACATTTAGTTAGCAAACATATCATAAATAAAATGTCCTCGTTTATGTATACATATATTAATTTTAAAATGACATGACACTTCTTTTCAAGAACGAAATCGCGTACAACGATCACAATTCGGCATGCAGTTTTCATACCGAACTAATATAATTTTTTCGGGGAACGACATTTGTACATAACGTGTTTGCCATAAGAAGCCTTAAGCATAGGAAAGGTAAAAGAGTTGACGTCACTCCATGGTATTTCCTAAAAGATATGATGGTGATCGCCCTTAGACCTTTACTTGTAACTAGATACAGGAGAGTTTTCAAACACCTTGAAATGTGACGATTTTTCTATTGTATTACGCTACATGAAAACCAGAACTTTATTTTACCGCTTTAGTAGTCTGTACTACACGTAGTAAGATACATTATCATATATCTGAAGCCAAACAGTACTATGAACGGCTGGTATTCACCTGATGGTTAAGCGGAGCTCGCGTTCTGATGCTACAGATTCGATTATCGGTCTCCTTCGTTGTTATGTGGAGGTACTGTAGTCGCTCGACTGTACCAGTCCTAGAAAAGTTAGCAAGGAAAAGATTACATTGTTCCGTACTGAGTAATATATAAAGGCATTTCTTTTCCTCTCCTTCATCGAATGTTTTCTCCATACACTCAATCGTATCACTTGAAGAATTATTGCCATTTTTAACCTAGGTGCGTTAAACCGTGTTAGATATTATAATGTGGGGCCATAATTATGACAAAATGCCTCAACCTGATTAGTGAGCCAACATGAGAAATGTCGAAAGATGATGTTAGGATTCTACGCAACAAACATATTGATGTAGGTGATATCTTCAAACTCCCCTTGTCTGTATGAAAAAATAATTTTTGATTCGAGTCGTGAATTCCGGTTTTTTCTGAATAAATAGTCGTTAGCAATGCTCGACGTGCTGTTATGCTAGTTACTTTTAACAGGTTACATTACGTCTACGATTATATGAACACCTAGAACCAATTGTTTTGATGAATCCATCACCGTCCTGTTTATTATTGAAGCCTAAACGTTTTTGTACCATATAAAATGTCTTCTTTTACATGTACTTGTCACCTCTGCAGTACACATTTGACTACGCTTGTTCAATGGGTGGATTTTGTAGGAAATTCCAGAATATATATAGCTATTATAAAACGAGAGGAAAGTTTGTTGAAGAGATGCGTGCCACAAAAAAGCTTACGTAAGACATTAGTAAAAGTAGGCACGAATTTCAAAACTATAACTGTCACTAAAATTTAGGGTGATACTCATATCAGTACTGATACAACTACAGTCTCCGTAGCCATGCAAGACCAGCAAAAAGCTACATTTTTAAAAAACGACTTGAATATGCCAAGATAACACTTGAACTGATCCTGCGAAAGTTAGTGATCATAAAGCCTAACAAATCCGTGGAATGTGATATTATTCAGTAGGTTATACTGCAGCAAGATATTGGATATTGATGTTAGGTTTGTTCATCTTAGTTGATACAAGAAGGCGCAAATGATGAAGTATTGTCAAGTTGACCTTTAGTCATAAATCTGAAGTTTAGCGGTCAGATAGAAGGCTTTGCTATTCTTTAGTTACATTTCTGTAATTTCCGTAAGTACGTTATTTGTTTTATCTTTATTTGCAGTTTTTCAGTATTTTCCTAGCCTTATACAAAAATACATTGAGTTATTACTCAATTTTTCTACTCAATTTACCATACATTTAAGCTATAGGTACGTGTTGCATAAGAATATTAAAAAAGTTAAATATATCTATATCTGGTTATTGGAAGTGGGTCTTTGTTAATTAACGTGTCTCTAGAGATAAGCTTCTGCACCTTATGATGAATAAGAAAAATTTCGTCTAATCACTGCTAGTACCAACCGAAAAAATATTTAGCATATCAAATCCAAACATAACTAATTAGAATTTTCGGTAATGTATGGTGTTAGCCTTGTAAAATACTTAAATGCACGGTAATGTATATCATTAGAGCTCTCTTATTCTGGTCTTTAATTACGTTTGTGACCATTTATTGCTTCAGGATTAATAAAAAACGTCATTAATTATGTACCTGCCTGCTCAGTGAGCTTCCCAAGAAAAATACTAGTATATCTAAAGTACTAGTATAATCCCCTTTTTATTCGCAATGTAGGATACCTCAAGTCTGGGATCTTAATGCATGGGTCCCATTCGCCACGCATACACTGGACATTGCAAGAAAGAATCAACGAGCAAATGATGTGAAATTATTTAAATCTCAAAAGCTGAGGTGCAGCTGGAACGGATGGTTAGACTTAAAACTTAATTTAAGATTTGGGGGAGTTTAAAGACGAATGCAACCGCACCACTCGCTTATTGTACGCGATGCCACCCAACATATCGAGGTACTAACTACGATGATTACGCGGCAGGTAGTATTTGCTTCGATATGGATTGGAACAGCATCCAATAACTCTCAACATCTTTTGTCTCAGTCACACTCAACCTCTTTTCAACCGACTTATTCTATGCATCGACACATCGATCCTGAATCAATATTTTTCGTTTAAATGTAGATAAATTAATCCTAGTCATATAAACTTGTTTGCTGAAAAAGCTTAAATACAGCATTTTTTAAAGTATAATTCAATGAATACGACTGTTATCTGCATATTTCAAATTACAAATTGAATCTAAACAAAAAATCGGAGAAATTGAGCAGCATCAATAAACCACCTTATTTTTCAGATTCATATAAAAGTCAGCCGTACGTTATGATTAGACATAAGATCCAAGATAAGTATCTTTAGTCTATGTTCGTTGGTAAGCCTTATAATCATATTGTCAACAAAATAATTGAGTCCGAACATTACAACCTGGTGTTACACTTGTTTTTCAAATCCAGTGGAGGTTGAATATTCGGTTTATACAATCGCGTCAAAATCTAAAATCAACTACGTTTCCTTTAAAAAATGTATTGAAAGATCGTTGCCAATTGTAGCATATCAGCAAAGATTATTTTGGTTTAAAAATTGAACTATACAAAAGCCATGTCACTCATGGATTTGGTGATGCCTTCAAATATGCAACTTATAATTAAGGCTGCTAGATAAGAATTCCTTACAATATACTCCTTTGGCTTTTTAACCTGTTCTAGGAATCACATTTATAAACTTTTGATTGTTTTTACTTTAAAGATAATTCCTCATAACAGTAAAAATCGATTAGCGAGGACTATGAAGTTCTACTTTTTGCAAATTACAAGGTGTCTTTCATGGTTATTCCTCACATGAGTTTTTAGTTGCGACAATCTCAAGCTCTATATTTTCTGGTTCTTTTTGGTAGGATCTCTCAAATACATTAGCATCGTTTGCCCAAACTAAAATTTTGTTTTATAAAGTGTTCCGAACTGATCATTCTCGTTGCATCTTCATTTTGATACAGACAACTTAGGCTTCTTCAGAATAGTTCTATTGTCTGGTCTTTTTGTTCTTGAATAAGTGTGTGACTGTCCTCATTATTTTATCGGCAATAAATGTCTAAATTATTCACACAAAACAATAGATTAAAATTGTAACAAGATTATCAAGTAGACTGGCTGGGAGGGGGGATGTCCCTTGAATTATTTTATCGTTATCTATAATTTTATGAGTGTTATCTAATTATTCGTAGAAATGTTCAAGGTAACCTTGACAACTGACTTACTCTACATAGCCAACTACATACAGCTTTGCAACTTACTGCTTAGTGCTAGTGTAATGTCATCACAAGCGTCATAAAATCAGTCATATCAACCGCGGTGAACGAAATCGATGATCCACCTATCTTTTAATTATTTCGGAATTAAGCCGTGATATCAAATCATAACAACAAACAGGAATTGTGAAGTCATTCTCATGTTTTCGGACTCAGAAACCGTAAAGACTTTGTTCTCCGACGTTATTCTTTTACGTTTACAAACATTTCATCCATGGAAGCACTTACGACATTTATCTGCATACCATTTTATTGTTAATTAGAGAAATTCTAGCAGTTCAGTTATTTTTTAATGATGAGTGTTAACTACCATCGGGTTTCTATTGCAACTTCTTACACAATTTTTAACTTAGTTTTGCTATCCAACTGGCTTTCATGAGGATAATTGTATCCTGTGATCAGTCAGTCAGTCAGTTACAACGTAGAAATTTTTATATGCGTACATCAGTTCAAGTTGCAGATAGTGATAGTGATTAAATTGTCAGACCAAATCCCGGAACAGGGGAGGTAGTAACATAGTCAATGTTAATGGAAAAGAATAGAGATCGGAGATAAGATTTAAGAAAATGTGATTCAGTAAAAAGAAAGCTATGATAGGTTCATAAACTTAGGATTCAAAGAAAGACAAGAAGTGAATGTTCCTGCGCGATTGCGAACGATTTTGAGCCATATCACCTAAAGTCTCTAACTATTTGTTACGATCATCACGTGGACTCACACAAGGTAGTCTGCACCTATTGACATATCCCAATTGTCAATGAATTCATGGACTGGTGCCATATTTTTGTTTGGCCGCTCCTAGCTTTCTTTCAGCCTACTTCTACACCAGATAGCATTACTCGTCGAGGTAGGAGGTAGTCAGGGATATGCAACACATGTCTTAACCATTTTAGCTGATGAAGATTTACTACTTCATCAGTAGACTTACCGTGTTTACCTAGTACTCTATTCCTAACCCACGCATTGCTTACTCGGTGGTCCCAGCAAACACGAGCGATGTTTCGAAGACATCTATCATCAAGTCCTATAAGCCTACGATTATCCTCTATCGTTGATGGCCACGTTTCACATCCTTAAAGCAACACGGATCGGAAGGCCGCTTAGTAAACGCGTTCTTTCGTCAGTAAACGGATGTCTCGCCTACGCAAAAGCCAATCGGGCCTTATGTATACGAGCCGAGATTTCATCAGACACCAGGCCGTCAGGACTGATGAGGCTCCCGAGATAAGTAAAGCGGTTAACACACTCAATTGCTTCAATCCCTATCACTAACTTTAGTGCCGAATTAAGCCAGTCCTGAAACAGAATTTTGCATTTGGATGGGGAGAATCGCATCCCAAACATACCTACATTCATGTTTAAGGTAGTCGAAAGATTCTGTATTTTATCAGCATCTTCACCCAATAGAACTATATCATCTGCATATTCAAAGTCAGTAAGTTTATCTCCTGGAAGGAGGTCAACTCCGGAGAAATCAGACGATGACAATGTTAACTCTAAAAGTATGTCAATGATAAAATTACATAAAAATGAAGAAAGTGGACAACCTTGACAAACATCACTTGAAGTAATCAACTTTGACGACAATCCGCCATAAGCTCTGACTCGACATGTGATGTTCGAGTAAAGAGATTGTATGGGGTTAATGTACTTCTCTGGTATGCCTTTCAAATGACGGTCATTTTCACATAACCTTACGATTGATAGAGTCAAACGCTGCCTCAAGGTCAAGGAATGCAGCTTTTGTTGAGTGTCTAAAAGTGTGCCCTGCAGTACGGGGTGCCTTATAAGTCAATCTTAAAATAATTGAATATCGTTTACGGTGCCTGCATAAAGGTGGTAATTAATGTCCAGATGTGTGGCACCGACTTGTTCTCTATCTATTCTCTTATAGATCTTAAGTTATATTATTCTACCGTTTACTCCATTTCTTTCTTCTGAATCACATTATGGTGTAAATCTTGTAAATATGATCTCCTCTTGTTAATGTGATATGGTAACTTGAATTTATGTGCATATATTCCAGGTTCTTCGTCGTTCATGACTGACTGATTGACTGAAATTAGTTTACATGGGGTGGGGGGTATTCGATTTGTAAAGCATATGAAACAACGCTACTTAACAATAACACATATTAAACTGAAAGACATATTCGAATTCAACTTAAACTGACAAGGATTGTACCTTTCACAAAGATGATTGTTATACGTCTTTTCAGTTTTTAATTAAGCCTTAAATAGCAGTGGTAATTTTCCTTGTCACAACATATTCAAGTTTACTTAAACGTTTATGATATATTCATTTATCTGCTCTTTTAGCTCCTCGTTCTTGTCAGCCCAACCTTATGGACGTCTCTATCGACTTGACTTCTACATAAGTGGGGAAGGCACAAATATAACCTCTGATGCATTTAGAATGACCTCTGTTTTAGTCTGTATCGCGTAATTGTTTTATTATCGTCATAAATGAACGCACCATTACAACCACTAGTTCCAAAGAGTGATAATATTACTGATTCTTCTGTTGCTGATGCCGATACTACGGAAGCGCATGTCAGCAAGACTGAAGACAATGATTTACTTAACCGATCAGCTTTTCGAAGAGATAGTGGCTCTCGATCAGCCACAAAGAAAGTTAAAATTGTTGATCCAAAGCAAACCATAGAGGCTGATTCAGATGATGAGGACTTATTATCACAGTCAAATACTACAGGCGTTCCTACTATCGGCGAATCAATTGGTACTGTGAACTGTAGTCAGTCAAATGACCAACAATCAGCTTCCATTGCTTCTACCGATCGTAAGAAAACAAAAGAAGAAAGGAAAAAAGAACGTGAAAAGAAGAAAGAGGAAGAAATGCTGAAGAAATACCAAGCAGAACAAGAAGCCAAACAAAAGATATCTGCAAAATCGAAATGCAGTCGTTGGATAAAACATAATCTCAAGGTATTTATAAATTTAAATTGTTAAATTTGTCGACAGATTGGTGAGGGTGGCTATAAATTTGTTTACCGTGGGTATGATAGTGTTGAAGCCAGAAATGTTGCATGGTGCGAATTCAAAGTAAGGGTTCAGATTTTACTTTTATTTCGTAGCGCGAACATGTCGACACTAAAGAAAAACGTCAGGCAATGTTCAGAGAGACAGAGATCATGCTGAAAATGAATCATCCACATATCGTTAGATGTTTCGATGTTTTTAGAGAGTGGATCGATATGGAAGATCCAAACAATCAAATTGAGGAGAAGGGAGTCGTGATTATTCAAGAACTGATGGGTGAAGGAACCTTAAAAAGGTATTCGTGTAAATATTAGTGATTTATTTCGGATTTATTACTAGTGTAATCAGAAAGAATTTCTTAGATGGCCAGTGTATCCTTAAGTTTCCTCTTATTACGCGTTGGTGGCATCAAATTCTGGATGCTTTACGCTACATGCACCATAAAATCCAACCACCTATTCTTCACAGAGATTTAAAAGCTGACAACTGTTTTTTGTATGGTGCATCAGACGAAGAATATTTGAATGTTAAGGTTGGAGATTTCGGTTTAGCAACTCATGTTAGTAACAGTGGAAGAAAAACTATGTTGGGTAAGTAGTTAGTTTCTGAGAGTTAATACATTATACTGTTTACTTAGTTTTCACTGTAGCACCCACAACATAGAAACATCTTGGTTCAGCGCTCTCTGGTTTTCCATGATTGCCTGATTAATGTTAATCCTTGATATAAACCATCTTCAGTTGAGAAACCTGCACGAATATTTCATACAAATGGAACGTTTAAACGTCAAGACTTTTGTAAGCAGTTAGTAAACAACCTAAATCAGTATTTGCCTATCTAAATTCGGATGCGTAATCCACCCTTGTTTCCGACCCGACATCTACGTTGTTATAACGACTGTGTTTTGATGTCTGTTCAATCTAAGCTTGATAGTCTGTTTTTAATGTCATTGACACTCCTGTGGCCTACGACCTCTGCACGCCTCCGTACGTTTTAAAGGACGTCAGAAGGTCACTTTCGGATATCGATTTAATTACAAAAATAAACATCTAAAGCAATAGTTAAAACTAGATAACAATTATTACTAATTATGGAAACTGCTGTTAGGAATTCAGCTGTAAGTGAAGCTATTTAAAAAAGGATCAGTGCGTGATTCACTTTCGGTTCAGAATATTACACTGATAAAGGGAACATTTTCAGGAACATTTCAACTAAATTTCGTCTACACTTCGATTGCCAGCAGTTCCCAAACAGCCTAATTCCAAAATCGATTCAAGTCAGGATAAGTGAGGTTAGAAAGGCTATAGGCAAGTTAAAGCGAAAGAAAGCTGTAGGACCTGGTAGGTTGACCCATGATGTCTTTAAGGATGTTTCTCTAGTCTTGGCAGGTAGGCTGAATGATATATAAACTAGTCTAGGAGCTGGATGTAGTCCCATCTAACCGGTCTCGACCTCAACTCGTTCTAGTTTATAAGAAAGGACAGAAATCCTCTTGAGAAAACCACACATGAATAAATTTGCCTATCGTAATGCATACATTTTAGCCTCTATAATTACCTGATGTATTTAAAGCCAAGTGACAGAATTCTGTAGATCCAAGTTGGTTTCAAACATGCACGAGAATTCATTGATCACAGTTTTGCTCTTCGTCAGTTTCTGGAACATAAGCATATTAGCTGACATCCTACAATGGTGTTCCTTTACTTGACTCCATAGACTTAGAGATCTTGTGGCAGTGTTTGTCAGTAAAAGGCATACCTAAAAAGTACATAACCCCCCTACCTCGTCTCGCTATATTGGTTGGTATAAGGGCAGCCAAACAAAAACGCGTCATTTGTCTAGGAAGTTGCTGTTACTAGGAGACGTATTGATAAGTCCAGACACCGTTTAGTCTGTGCGGTCGGAGACACTGTGTGACATAATTCAGGATCAGTAACTGTGGCCTCGGTGCATTCGCCTTTCATCTTTAGGTCTCGACTTCCACTATTCTTCCATGCATGCCTTTCATTCCTTGTCGAACAATACTATAGTATTAATTTTTTTAATTTAATGTCACCGTGCAAAAGTGGTATGGGAACTTTAGATAATACACGTGTAGGTCAAGCTTTACTTTGCTTATGACTCAGTAAATGCAGGTTATGATTGCATACCATTTTCGTTATAGTTAAGTCGATCACCCTGTTGATATTGTCAATCATTGGTGTGAAGTTTATGCTTTTCGGCCGAATCGTAGCAGTTAGTGTAAACAGGTAAATTAATTAATTGCTTTGGGATCACCTGAACACAATATTTTTTACTGTTTATTACAAAATCACTTATCAAAATGTCAATATGCGGGCATATTATATATATATATATATATATATATGGGACTGGTTTCGTAAGAATAAATGGTTGTTTTGAGGCACATAATTTGTGTAGAATGTTTATTATATTCTAGTTAGCTATTATTCCCCTATTCACTCAATTTAAATATCTTGTGAAAGTTATCCGAGAAACTTACGTACTTGCCTACCTTTATTTTATATAACCGATTCTCACTAATATCATTTAAAATATTCTAGGAACGTTAGGTTTTATGGCACCAGAGATTTTCGATGAAAAGTATGACGAAAAGGTCGATATTTATGCGTTTGGTATGTTAATGTTAGAAGTGATGACAAATCGTACACCTTACGATGAATGTGAGACAGTTTTACAGGTAGCAGCTAAGACGATGTCTGGACAAGGACCGGACATCATGCAAATGGTATCAAATCCATCTCTACGTGAAGTAATCAGTGCGTGTATTCAACCTCTAACATGTTTCCGACCTACTGCTGATGAGTTATATTTCCATCCATTATTTCAAGTGAGCATATATATTTCTATATGTATAGTCTAAAGTTACCTAATGCTGTAAATTGGCTGAGTTTTTGAAGTTATTTAGTTGTGAATTATATTCAAATATATTTTATTTAAAATTGATGTTATCTCAAATTGAATTTTCTGGTTATCGTAAATACACCCACTTGTTGCTCTGTAAAATGTTTGTGGAGTACATCTAGTATTTTCGACACATCTGAGTAGAATACTTCATTTATTGTCATAAGAATCCTTTAAATTCACTACGTTAGGAATGAATTTGTGATTCTGAAAAGTCTAAAACATGAACACAGTACAAAGTAAGTTTCTACTAATTTTATACTAAGTGTTGTGAGAATAAATATCAAAACGCCTTAATAATGTCGACAATTACAGTTAGTGATGAACGTACTGTAACAGTCGCATCTCGACTCATCCAAAACGTTTATTTCACAGCGATCACAATAAACATAAACGATCAGTAGAATCACCTCTGTTCGTTATTTGCAACTCTAAGGGAGGGGATGTTTTGGAGCATTTAATATTATCGTGTCGTTTATAAACTGAACCCTTTCAACATATTTCTAAACAAAGTGTTATTGTTATCATACTTGTTTAAACCTTTCATTCAAGTTTATGAAATTTCTCATAGATAATCAGTTACGTTTGTCTTGGCTTTATTTTTTTGATTGTATACGCAATCAAAGTTTTACTCAACACGTATCTTCAACACAGAAAAATAAGTTTTGCAAACACTGTTATTTCTCAAATGTTTTCTTAGAACTCTACAAATCATGCTTTTTAATTTCTAAAGTATGTGAATTTTGAGTGTTAACTCCTCAGGTTAATAATAAATAAATTATGAATAATTTCCCTTGTGATCATCGTCTGTAACAAAATTTAATAAATATAACATTTTCACTCGCATTTGGGTTATTTTACACTGAGGATTAGTAAGAAAAAATAGGGTCAAACTGAGTAGATCAATCTAATTGAATTGTATTACTCCAGTTCATCGGTCTTGCACACTTCCATTGCTTCACTTAGCCATTTAGCATTGGTGTCTAGTTGTTTAAGTGTTTGACTTCCAACCAGCAGATTTAACTTTCGAATTCTGACCTACTTAATTCTGTTTGGGCAGCGGAGCAGTATTACGAATACGTAGATGTGCACTTGACAGATTAATTTTATGGTTTCATTTCATTATAAATTTAGTGCAGTGACTATGGTTAGTTTGTGTATTAATAAATAAGGTAACTGAATGCTTCGGGTAAGGTACAGGCAATTATGTAGGTTTCATATTAAATTAGTATTTTATGTTTTGATACGTTTAAATTAGTCATACCTGAAATGTTGGGGCTGGTAATAGTAGATTGTAGATAGGTTTGACAGCAGTTCATTTGTTCGTCTACTATTTTTCTAAATACTAGAAATATCAAGATGGCAACGATTCATGGGTACGTACATAACACAATTTTAATCGTTATTTGCTTACTTCCTAGTTGTCGCCTTATAACAGATTTTATGATTTTTATCAAGTAAACAATGTGTAAATCAGTTATTAACTAACAGAAATCTTTTATTACTTTTCTGTGATTTATATTGCTTTCCTCTATTGGTTTCTTCATATCTAACTACAGTTTAAAAAATAGTGGGTAATCGCTTGTTTTCCGGCTTTGGTAGAACACTTACTCGCTAGTAGAGGATTTCGTCTCTCAGTTCATTGTGTTAGTAAATTACATGATTCACATAACATGTAATCTGATTGTTAATATTATACGTGACAGTTCCATAAATCTGGTCATAATTATTGATGGTTCCGGTTAATATAAACGATGGAAATTCTTTATGATAGCCAGGGAAAATTTACTTTTACTTCAGAATTTCGTGCCTGATCCTAATTTGAGGACAACAAGTTTGACAGAATATTGCTTCAAGTATTTCAAATATTGTAGACTTTGCATACATAATGTCGAATGTTATGTTACTGAAGGAAGATGACTGAAGTTTCCATCGGATTCTGATATATCGATCCGGTAGTTATTCTTTTGTTATATCCTCATTTATTCATTTTTCAGGCACAAATTCGTAAACTTAACATCAAACTCTCTCTACATATGAGGGTTAATAGTACTACTTGTTTGTTCACATCAAAGTTGGTGAAAATTGATTCAAACATTCAACTTAGTTATTGAAAGTTGTATGCCTTAACCAGTAAACTACTGCTTAACTTAACCTTCTGTTCAGGGTGATTGAAATGTAACCAGAAATAAACCAGTCTTTCTTTGTTGTATTTTTTAACAAATTAATTTAAACTTTTAACAGTCATATTTCCCTTTCCTAGAGCTTTTTATTGATTGTCCAATCATATTCATTTATGTGACTTGTTTTAACGCTTCTTCTTTGTTGATTTTTCCTCTCTTAACAATTATTGCAATATTTTGCGTATTGTCAATATCTTAAACTTATTATAGCAGCCTATTATCATTGATTTGCACACCTGCTTCCTGATTTGCATATATCGTAGCATTTTTTTAATCGCATTTTTAATTGTAATGAATTTGTAATTAATTCTTCATAGTTACTGATATCACCAACACAACATATAAAGTTCTGTTTGAAGTATGTCTGATTTGTAGTAGATATCTAACAGTGTATATATTTGTACATATTTTATCATTATACTTTGGATCGTTTAATATTTTATATTCACCTTAAACTGCATATTAACTTCATTTGTTTTCGAAAATCTCTTTATATTTCACTCGTTATATTCAATCTATTATTAAATTCAATTATAAAAATGGTTTATATAGTATTGAGTTTGAAAAGAATAAACAAGTCAAATTTCCTTTGAGTCTTTGTATTCAGGATTCATATATTGATTAATCACTGAAATAGTGACCACTGTCAGTGTGAATTATGTAGTCCTTATTTCTGATCAAATGCTATCGATCAAATTGCAATGTGGTCACTGGCCTAAGTGACTTAACAGTTCTTTTATCATGTTTTGATGTTCTTGTTAATGCGTTTAGTGACTATTCATTTAGAGGAGTCGTTACTGGTGGAGTTCAAACTCGTCGGAAATGAAACACATCACTAATGACAATGAATGATCGTCGCACTATATCACAATCGATGAATGTGAGAATTCTACCATTATACGCCGCCCCAGTGGTGCAGAGAGTTAAGCGTTCGCCAACCTAAAGGCCTTGGGTTCGATTCTTTTGGTAGAATCGGAGTGTGTGTGCTCAAGAGTCCCATTTTGGGATGAAGCAGCAATCCAGTGCTCCTTGATTTACAGTGGTATCCTATCAGGATCAACTTGTGATGAATCCAATCAACTAAATTTAGTACCAGTCTCCACAAAAATACCTCTATTGATTTAAAGGTTGAATTTAAGTTTTACTTTCCTAGATTAGATTAATGTATTTAGTGGTATCTCAGTAAAGTATCATACTAGTGTAGTTGTAGCAAAGTGTATTTTAACTTTGATTTTGAGGAAGTTGATTGTGTGAGTACATTTCAGCTAGATACAGTGCTTGCAATCGAATAAAATTCCTTTCTGTAGATTAGATCAGTTGTTTATCGGCTGTCAGTTTTATTTAATTAAAAAAATGTGAAGTTTGTTGGTTTTAACATCCTTCGTAATTTTAACTAAGTTGTATGGTAGCTGCAGCATAATGAAATTCTACAATCTCTCAATGCCTATATTTCTTCCCCTCCTTTAATAAACTATTACATTATTGGTTATTATCCACTTTCTCCATTTATTTACTACTAAACTTCCTACACTTTGAAAACATGTTTCACCAGTTTTTAAACACGTTCAACACATTGAATTCTAACTAATAATAATAATAATAATAATAATAATAATAATAAAAATAATTTTATTTTGTGTACTTGTAGCCCAAAACGCTGCCTGTAGAAGTTGAACCGAATTATGATAATGCTACAGATCGTGCAGAGGTCTTAGATCGTTTCGTTCGTTCTCTTGGTAATCCGGAAACACGTAACCCGAACTTCAACTTACGGTTAAGGTTTCGTGATAAAAAGATGTTGCAAGAATTAGGACTGGACGATGGTGAATCTTTAGAATTTGATCTTGACATTTATAAAGCTGAGGATCAAGATATTCCAGATCTGATTCACAATTTGGTTAGTTAGTTTGTTTTATGTGGGAAATCAGACGTATATAATTTCATTTCATGTTATCTTTAGTTGTGAGTGCAATTTGATAAGGCTAATGGTCTACTGAATTCCTATAGTCTATTTTTTGTCCCTTTTTAGATATTACTTAGATATATACTTAAAAATCTACACGAAATTTATTTATTTGATGCCACTATTTTATATTGCCAAAGTGGCTATATGCAACGTCTTTATTCACTAAATGTTCAAAATTCAGCACTTGAAGCCACTTTTTCGATCATTTAGTGAATACCTATTGGATATTAGAGTTTAATTTTTACTAAAAATATCATTTCAAACTCCAGCCATTTAATATATTAGTACTTTTTGTTCACATTATACTACTTTAACATGTTTATAGCAAACAGGTCACCGGTAACTTCAGACACTTGGAATGTTATCCTTGATGAAGTTACACGTTAATAAGCAACAAACCCCATAAACGGATCTAAAATGATCGCAATTTCTGAGTATGACACATTTAGTTAGCATTGAAAATATTATGCATAACTTCGAGACTTTTGCCTGTAAGGTTATTCCGATCTGTTCTGTTTCTTAATCACTTTCCTTTCGCTACGAATTTTTCATTTGTTTCAAGAGTCTTTTATTATTGTTTTAAAGCATCACGTTCTCTTGAAACACAACCTACAAATTAGTTTAAATCACATTTAAAATTTAGGTCGGTTATTTTTCATCTAGACTAATTAGTGAACATTGTCATCTTAATTTGATTAATCCTGAAGAATTAACTCATGACTTCTTATTAATAACCTATCACGTTCGTAAATTATATGATACCTGAATTATCTCTGTTGATAATTATTCAGTGAAAGTTTGTTTGATGATTTGAATTATTCACTCGATGGTATTTTCTGTTCCACAAACTTATCGATATAGAAAACATAGATGCCAGTTCTGTTTTTTGACACCCTAGACAAAATACAGAATCTTTTCGTCGTTGTATGCAGTGATGCAAGCAATTTTAAGGTTTAGGATGCGAAATTGTGCTTTTGAACTAATCCGTATCAACGCCTGAATTATTATTAGGGAGAAACCTAGTTGAGTTCGTCGAGCACTTTACTTATGTTAGAAGCTTGGTCAACCTGACAAAATCTCTTTGAGGTTTCGCAAAGCCTGCTTAGTTTCCTAACTTAAGTTACTTATGGGCAGTAGTCCACTTTTGTTATACGTAACCTTTGACAGTAAATAACATCTATTGCCTGATAGTATTTGATTTTGAAACTTCGCTCATGGTTTCTGGAACCATAGAGTAAGCAATATTAAAGTTGGGAATAGAGTACAAGGAAAAGTTGTTTAAACAGTCAATTAGGTAATAGATCTTTGCTGACTAAGGTCGTTGAGACGTGCCCAATCACCTCTCGCCTCGACGCACGGTGTTGACTGACGTAGAAATAGGTTTTTGAAGAGTTCTAAAACAGGTCAAAACGAAATGGAACATCAGTTCATGGTCCGAAATCAGTCGTAATGGCACACGTGCATTCACTCCTTGTCTTAAAATAATATCCTTACCTTAAAAGTTTACTTAGTATATTTCCTTTTATTAGTTTTTGTTTCTCAAATTGTAATCCCAGTACTTGGTCTTGTTATCACTGATATTGCTACTTTTACTGTTTCGGTATCCATTTTATACTGACGTCGTATGGCAACTTGGGCCGACGGACATATATATTCCAGTTTCTACATTGCTCATTATTGTTTTAATTACTCTTGCGGAAAGAGTTAAGCTTCTCCTTCCGTCGACATTAATTTTAAAGTACCACAACAAGTTAGAATACTTCCTAATGTATTCATTATAAGTCAAGTTAAAAGGTAGCCTCTAAATTGTATTCTCAAATTAGCGAGAAAGTGCCATTTGGAATCAGGTTAATTAATAATATACTTTTATTCTGACTGTACACATGTTCTTGAATGTAAGCATTTCACAAAAAATGTTTTTGATGTATCTAGAGCCTTCTGTTTCTGATCACCTAAGTATCATCGTGAAACTTCCGTTTCGTTTACCAATATGACAATAAATTCTATGTTTATGAACTGATTATCTATGAACTCGGAAATGTTTATGTACTCTGTCCTTAAGACTTTATAAAATTCTCAGTCACACCTTTCTTCAGCAGGCGATACAAAAATACTTTTCTGTCCAACTAATGGAAGGCCATTATGATGTCAAATAACAGAACGATTATTGGCATGCAATATTTATGACGGTGTTCTAACACTTGATGGGGGGGAGGAAAGACAGATATGAGCAATGCATCCACGACCTGAAATAAAACCAGTCTATTCCTTTTAAACCAATCTTCCAAGTATTTGGATAATCTGTGAAATACATTAGATGCCAATAGTTTCGATACCATAGGAAGGAAGTTGATACTCCGTTAGTTACTTCATTCTATAATGATGAAACACTTCGATTCTGAAATCTTTGCAAGAAGCTCAGTCATTTCTCTGACCAAATGTTCACCACAATCTTTAAAATGTTTGTGGGTGGGTCGTTAGAGCCTAGTGGTCTGTTATGCCTTTGGAAGACGAGTTCTGTAGTCACCGAGCATGATGTATGCATGTATGATCAACATAGTACCTGTCACATGTGTGCATCGGTTCAAGTTGCCATTACCTCTATGTCACCGCAAGATTAACATCAAATTAGTAGAAGTTACTTCAATAATTAATAATAATAATGATAATAATAATAATAGTAACAAGGATTGTGAGCATATAGAATATGGTTCAGGGAGCGTGCAAAGAAAGTTATGAAATAATTTAAAGCTCACGATTTAAGGGAGGAAAATGAGTGAATGTATCTGAGCCATTGTGGCGGATTCTATGCCATGTCACTCAGTGTTTCTAGCCACTGGATACGGTATTCTCGAGGACCTCAACCAGGTAGTCTGCAGCTACCAACACGACTAAAACCAACAGTCAGTGACTTCATAGATTGATGCCATGTTTTAGTTTGACCACCTCTAACTCTCTTCCATCCTGCTCCTATATCAGCCAACATCGCGCGTCGAGGCAGACAGTGGCTAACAGTCTAGTCAACGTTGTTGTGACAACAGACAACTTGTTGGAATGTCACTTTAATTGTTCGATTCAGCGTTCAATATGCCTTCGGAGGTTACTAATTTGCGTGGTGTCAGCTTAACGGAATGTCTCACTAACATTAGACTTCTTGCTTCCATTAACTTGGATGAATCAGGAAAGCTTCCAGAGATTTGTAGAAATAACTGCTTTCTCCATCTCATCGTACTCTGATGACTATAATTCTCGGTCTCCACATAAGCTTTGTGAGGTTTGCTTCTACGAATATTGATGTACAATATCAAACGTTTGATCCACTGGAGTAGGTCTACGTGCTTCAAGAAATTACAAGGAAGCCACAAAAGTCTAGTACTAATAAATGATACGTTTTGGCAGCTACAAGCGAGTTTGCCCTCTATTTTCATAATTGTATAAAAATGCAACCAATGATTATCTAGACTTTTAAGTAGACTGGTGGTTAGCTAAGAACCTAGCTCTGTTTGATATTTGTATATAATTGAAGGTACATTATGTTTGCGTATATCGACCCACTGAGACTCAAGATAATGTTGGTGAATACCAACAAGTTGACACTCAAGTGTACTAATAGGCTGTCTGAGCATGTAAATATTTGAGTTTCACTAGATTTATTTAACTATATTTTGAGTATACTTAGAATAGTTATCTTAGTAGCTCAATAAAACTGTTGTATGTTGATCCATATATTTCTCCAAGTTCAGTTGTATTTAAAATGCTCGACTGTTGTCTTTTGGACAGGCATGTGTCACTAGTGACTGTATACCATGAAGTGGTGATCCAAGTTTTCTGAATCCACACTCTAAACTGCATGCAGGGCTTTTTAATATGAGAACAGTTTATAAAATGGGTTAATAGATCTCGGTAGATAATTCTTTTAAGTCACTCCATTGATGTATGCTGTGTTGTGGAATCATGTATGATGAACCTCAGCGTGGCCATTCAGTTGATGTCACCTAGTCAGTCTAGAGAATCAGCACGATATACTTTTCGTTTATCCGGTGACGCAGTAACGAACTCTAGTGGCCTTGCATTCGTGTGTGTGTAGCACTAGGTTTGCGAGAAGAACCGGCACTTCTTGAATGCATTTTTTTCGAAAGCCGTCTGTGCACTGTCCGTCCGAATGGCATAGTGCGAATTCGGAGAGATAAGGACACACGTCCATGTCATTTTGTTGTTTCTGTCTTTGCCCTCCACTGACTTCAATTCCGATTCAGTAAAAGGCGAATTCTACGAAAGTTCTCTATCCTCCGTCAGAGTTCTAAATACTCGGACATAGTAATTATAGCAGGGGGTTTTAATGCCCAAGTTGGTAGACTAAGTCAGGCTGGAAAATGTTTCAACGGGTTTTGTAACATACCAGCCCAACGAACGGACAATGAAACCGTTTTCTATAATGATGTACAAATTACCTTTTATTATTAGTAGGCCTAAACTTCAAGCATAAGGAGAGACATTGTATAACATGGCAACCTCCAACATAAACTCAACGATGGACACAAATAAACCATATCGACGTTGGCCATCGTTGAAGAGTCTCCGTAGAAGATTGCCACTCATTTCGGAGCACATATTTGGACTCTGACTATGCCCTAATGGGAGCACACATTTCCATGCGTTTTATCAGACACAGAAGTTTACAACTGGAAAACCAATTGGTTACCAATTCGTGAAGGAAAAAGCCATCAGTGCATTCAGAAAGGAGTCTGTTGTATACTTAATCAATCATGTTCAGAAGGTTCATTCGGAAAAAAACATAAAACAATTTCTAAGCCTTATTGGTAGATGCAAGCCTCCTGGTTGGGTTCGCTTGACAGTCGTGATCAATGGTTGGAGATATTGAATGACATGGCTCAAAATCGGTCACAGTGGCGTAAATGTATTCACTCTTTATGTTTTGCTAGATCCTAAGTTCCATTATTTTTTTGTACATACGTTTGTTTTATTCCTTTCTGTTGAATTATGCTGTTTTGTTAATCTTGTGAATTTGATCTCGGCGTGCCAATGTGGTATAGCAACTTGGACTCATGCGGATACGCATCACGTTCTACGTTGTACATAAATGAATAAATGAATGAATAAAATCGGATCTCTTTCTGTTAACGAGATATATTAACATGAACCTATGCTCATATGTTCAAGGTTCTACTTTGTTTATGAATGACTATCGACTTTTGTTCTTATTAAAGAATGCAGCTTATTACTTTAGCCTTATAATTAAAGTTAAATAAAATGTTACTGAATAGATCTAATTATTTTCTACATTTTACAGAGGCTTGGATATGAAGATAAACTGTGGCGTGTGTTTGAGAATCCAAAGCAGCCTGATAAGAAAATTGTTTCCAATCACTTGGACAAACTTTTCAGCAGTATAAGATTACAAATGCAATTTCTGGTCAAAGTTTTGTTGGGTAAACGTTGGAAAGCTATTCTTGACTCACTTGTTCAAGATCAACCTGTACGTAAAAAACAGGATGGAGCTTCAGCTGTTGATGAAGATGATGAGAGTGACACAGATGCATGTAAGGAACTGTAAATGATTCCCTTTTTAATATCTAATTTGTATTGTTTTTGTATATCGAACTGCTTAATTAGATAAGCAATTTGAAGAAATCAAATGTTGTCTGATTACACTTTTAGATATAAAGTTGGAGTAGTGTCCACTGGTTGTATAGAGTCATGACTTATTATTCCTGGTAGTTGTTTCTCAGACACCCTACCATTTCTATCATTCTATTTGTCCTGATTTGAGTGGCCGAATGTCCATTTAACACATAGCTCATAAGCTTCAGTCGATACAAGCACTGGAGTTTGTTTGTAATTACTGTGCTGTTTTTGAGTGATATTCAATTTTTATTTTTTAGTCGATGTAGATGTTTAATTTCATATCACTGTGTTTCTGAGAGAAGCTTTTTGTACTTTTCCAGTCAACATACATGCAAAGAGACGAAGATAAGTAAGCTTTTAAAGATCGCAAACGTAGTCATCAGAACAGACTAGCTTTTTTAAGAACCTCGTTTTCATTAGAAGTATGGATTGATAGTTTCATTCAAAACGATAATAAAGACTTCTTTGTTGAATCTTTTGGCTTCTATAACTCAGTATTATTAAAATTAGACTATTGGGCTGCAAATCCTCTCCATCATTTCAATTGCTATCTAATATAATTCAAGTAAAGCATATCTTTTTTCGATGATAACTTTCTGTTGTTAAAAATATGGTTTTGGCTTTGTGTATTTTCCAGTAAGCGTTAGCGTTAGGCTATTTACACTTACTATATAATTAGTAATTACGAAGAAAGTACGTTAGGCACGTGTCATTAATCTCATTGCTATTTTTTGAAGTTATTGATATACAGTTAGTCATAAGCATATATTTACTTTTTGATCATTAGGAACAAATTCTGAAAGCTCTCTCGGTTTTTGTCAACTTGTGTCACTTGTGGTGTAGGCAACATATCTTCCAATCAAAGGACGAATATATTGCTCAGTAGTTAGCTTTATGTTATTCTGTTACTAAAAATCATGTCTATGATGGTTGAAAACATACATAGTATGCAGGTTTTTGATTTTAGGTGTTTTTAGATAATTATCTGGGTACCATGGAACCAGCGGGTAAGCACTACTGGAGTTAGGTATAGGATACTAGACAATGGTGGAGAATCGGTTAGTGATATTGTGAGTCTTCGTCGACTAGAGTGCATCGGTGATGCGTTGTGTATGCTCAATCACCTCCTATCCTTGTAATTGGGTGTTGTGGAGACTGTTGAATGTCAATTTAATATCGGTTGTCTAATTCAGACCAATTCGTGATGCTAAATTGACATCTACCCTGTCGTATGATGTTGGCTGGTGTATGAGTAAGTTGGAAGGACGATAAAGGGGCCATATTAGTAAGTGCAGACTTCTTGGTTTTCATGTTAATTGCAATCGATTGACAACATCGAGTGACATGACTAGGAATCAGTCACAGTGGCGCAGGTTCATTCATTTTCTATCTTTCCTCAGATCTTGTCCTCCACTATTCCTCATTAAGTTCCTCTTTATTCTTTTTTTTTTACCTTGTCACTCTGGTCTCGTTCTAATCTGGTAAGGTGACTTAAGTAAACACACAAGTGTGACACGTTCTACTCTGTTTATGATATACTAACCGTTTTTAGGTTATTTATGCTGACCAGATGGCATCTTTGTACTGGTAATCCTGTCATTCTTGATCTTTTAAATTAATATATTTAAAAGATATTTGACTATGTTTGACGTTTTTATTGTGGTAAACAATATTCCTTTTAGTTCGATTTATTAAATATAATAGGAACGATTTTTTCAGTGTATTTCTATACGAGTGTACAGTTATCTGCAAATAATATTCACTTCCTCATTTCCTCTAAGAAATTTTCTTATCCTTAATGCTCTAAATCTTGTATCATTAAGATGCTTTTACTAATAATGTTTTGACCTTATTAAAATATACAGACGATACAAGCAGCTTCACTATTATTGGGAAGTATAAGAGCAAATGGAATAGAGCCAAGAAGCTGCTAGAAAAGGAAATACACGCTTATAGAAATTCTACAACGACTGCTTCTTCTACCACTTCTTCAAATGTTACATGCAATACAATTACCACCACTGTAAATACATCAGCTTCCTCAGTCACTTTCACCACCCCATCGTCTGGCGTAGCCGTACCTCAGGCACAGGTAGATGCTCTGCATATTTCTGGCAGCACAAATATTTTTGGAGTTTCCGGACAGGTGTCTGTAGTTTCTCAGAGCAAAATGGTCTCAGAACCCATTGACAGTCACAGTTCAAATGTTGATAATTTTCACCAAGGTTCCTCTACGGGAGCTGGTTCAACGTCTATTGGTAAATTTACAGTTACAATTCCACCGAGTGCTACAGCTGCACCTGTAACTCCGAATACCTATATGTCTTTATCTGCTAGTGCATCAGCACCAACTCCAACCTCAACACCTGTATCCCCACAGGACATTGGAATCGTGAAGTCTTCAGAAATTCCTGTATCTTCATGTTCAAATAATTCATCCATACAATATACGGCTCCTGTTTCGCTGCAAACTGATATGAATTTAACTGCTAGCCGTCCAGCTTCCGACCAAAACAATGCAGCCAATACAACCAACGTTTCTTCACAAGCGTCTACTGGTTCTTTAACTGGCTGTGTGTCTACACAGCAGACATTTAACCAGAAACCCCCACAGCCGTTTCAGTCACAACAATCTACTCCATGTGTAAATACTTCTCAAAATCAACCTTCCGTTTTTGTCCCAGTGCTGTCATCATTATTAAAATCTGACGTAGATTCGACTCCTTCAAATAATCTAGATACGATAGCTCGTTCTGCAATGATTTTGCAACAAGTACTTCAAGGGATCACATCAACTTCAATAACTAATTCAACTGTTTCCACAGCTGAGTCTCTTCTGGGTTCTCAAGCCGTAAGTCACACATAAATTTATTGCATTTCTGTCATTTTTTAACCAGTTAACTGGAGCCATTTTATTCTTATTGTTGTACCATTTTAGATCTAATTGTTGTAAGTGACTAATCCATCTTTGTCACTCATTGAATTAAAAATATACTTTATTGGGAAAGGGAATGCTTATTTACAAACGCTAAACTCTAATTTAGTAATACATAGGAGGGTATGAGTTTGCCGTAGCAGAATAAGCATTGAGGACAGCTGCTACTGACCTGTCAATATCAATATATGTGTCATGTTTTACTATCTCTCTTTCTCCTTTCAAATTAATCTCACTGAATTATACTTTTCGAATCATATCTTCGCTCCCTAATTTTCTGCATTACTGCTAATACTTCTACTATTGCTATCACTCTTGGATTTGAACTGACAGTTGCGTCTCTGTGCTGATGTGGTATGGCAACCTGAACTGATGTACGTACGTACGAAGTTCTGCGTTGTATCTGTCTGTCATGTTTTATTAATGTTGCAGCACAATATTTTTGGCCTATGTTATTTTCTCAGAGGTCATATTTCATTTGTATATCAGTGTCCTTTGATCACAGTATTGGGCTTTTTTGTACATAAATAGTATCACAAAAAGTTCAGTGTTTACGTGGAACACAATCACCTGGACATTAGTGTACCATCGTCGCATTTACGGCTATGCATCAAATATCTGTATCGTAATACATAATATCTACAAATATATGTTTTTTATAGTCTGTTTAGTGAAACTATATTAGCTTTTACTAGCATCAAATCTTTTATCGAAATAGATTGATAAAACGATATGACATAAGTATGCACTATATTTTGTCAGCAGTACTCACGGACTACAATAGACTACAAGTATTTGCACATATTACTCTTGATGGTCGTAGATCAACTTTGAGCTAATTAGTTATGCCATACTTTATGCTATATAAGAGATCACAAAGCCTTTGGTTATTTACTAATATATTTAAACAAGTAAAAATTGGTTCAAAACAGCACCAAAAATATATACGTCACACAAGTACACAAGTAGCATTGTGCTGAAAATAAAAAATACAATCAAGGTGAAAGTTTGCAATTTAATAGGATAACAAAAGAATTACGAAACGGATGATACAGTTTGGATACAAGCAAGAAGATTTCATTCCTTTAATGAAAAACCATTACACTTTTATGAACGTTTTAATAGGGAAGACAAATAAGTCGGTGTTTCAAGATACTGACATCACCATCATTGCTCCCGGACGCACGATGCCGAAACTCATAATTACTAACATGATGTTCCCACCGGATTCCACCAACTCTAGAGATAACAATTACCTAATACAGAGAGACGCTGAGCACCCTTGCCTAGGAAAGAACAAGTTTCGCAAGTATATAGTAGAACTGCTCTAACTGAAGCGTTGTAAACCTGGATTTTTTTTATAACGGACACATCACGGTGGTGTCAGACATAGCTTAAGTCGCCATAAACTGATCTGGCATTCATTATGTAATGACTGGTCTTATCTGATACACCACCGTAAGCATTCACACAGTTACTCAGATACACGAACTTTCGACTACTTTTAGCTGTTTGACACAAAGAATAAGAGCAGCCATACACTCCTGCCAATCTTGTCGAAGTAATTTGGACATGGAAGGTGCAAAGTACATCCTCTACACAAGGATATCAATTGCAAATTGATAAAGTACGGTTTTCATGGTTTGTGTTTTATCTCACAGTAAGACGATGTCATCTGCATATTCAAGGTCGAAAAGTTTTTCTTCAAATAACAACTCCACACTAACAACACACACCTCTCTCAAAGCTGTTTCCCTGTTATTGATGGCAAAGTTGACGAGGAATAATGAGATTGGGTAACCCTACTTAACCCCACTGGTGGAAAGAAACAGTAGAGAAATGTGGTTGTATCCCCTTACTCTACCCGAGGTGTTTGTGTTCAGAGATTTAGTGATGTTAATGAGCTTCTCACACATACTCTTCTCCAACAGACAATTCCATAGCACAGTCCTATCCAATATATAGAAGACGACTCTGATGTCAAGAAACACAACGATTATTGGTCTGTAATATGTGTGACGGCTTTTCAACATTTGGTAGAGGGTGGAAATGTGATCAACACATCCTCGACCTGATCGAAAACCAGCCTACACCTCATGAATTAGTCCTCCACGCGTTTTGGACAATCTGCGAAGTACGACGGAAGCCAATAATTTGGAAGTAATCGACTGCAGATTTACGTCTCCCTCCCCACTCCCCACCAATTGTTACATTGGCTATGTGAATCCTTCTTAAAGATAGGGACGACGATCGCCTCATTTTAAGATGATGGAACACTCTTAGTTTCCCAAACCCTCCATAAACAACTTTGTCAGACCCCTGTCCAGGAGTGAATTGTCCGGTGGTTAGTGGGTTGTTAGTGGAGGTCCAGTTTATTAGTGCTGCCTGAAATCTGGCACCAGGGTAACCGGATGCCGATGCAACAGAGTCCCCTGATAAATGCACGTGGAACACGCTCTCCGAATTGATAAATGAGGCGCGAATTTGTAGTACGTCACTAGAGTCCTCAATACAAGTCGCAGATAAGCAGCAAACATCTATGTTTTCTAAAGATTTCTAAAGATTTGGCCGAACCTATTTGTTGTCCGATCTGCATCAGTGTACGAACGTTGAAGAAAGCCAGTGTAAATTGGCACGCGTGGCTCAAGGAAGGTTCTATCAAATTTCGATATTAATGGCGACTTTGAATGAAACTGACAGGACAAAATTGTCACCGTGAACGAGCTGTTGAGTGAATAGAATAATCGGTGAAGACAAAAAAAAAGAAATAAACATGAAAACGAAGGGAATATGGAACAAAGTAGAAACGTTTTCACTAGGATGACAGTAAATATTATATAAGCATAAATATCATTCGAATGAAAGGCAATGAGATAAGTAGACTTTTCTTTACATAATTCATAGATGCTGTAGTTATATGTATGCTTAGTTTCTGCCTAATCTCTCAAATCTAAGCAAATTATTCTCTTACAGAGGGACCATTCCCTACCCCCTTGACCTCAAGATCAATTCAGACGCCAGTAGAACATTGTTATGAGATGCAGTCCCATAGTATTTGGTGATTAAAGTTAGTTCGAACGCTTTTCGTCCCTTTAGGATCATGAGACCATTTATATTATTGATTTGGATTCATTGTTTTTTAACTCCCTCTAGGTGGATCTTCTATGTCCACCAACCTGGGTTATGCACCGAACGTTAGCTTTCGTCCTTCCACTTCAGGAAGCAACATCCCTACCTCTAGAAATCAGTAGCTAGGAATTGCCTGGACGATACTAGATGAGTAACCGTTTGAGGGTTTTTCGTGAAGGTAAACAAATTATTACCACTTTTAACCGTTCCAGGGCATTTGCGTGGCTGAAACGTTTATTCGGACTTAAGTATAGGTTTAGAAAATTTTATTCATATGGAAGTCATGCTTTCTTTATCTTAGAATTATTCGAGATACATTTATGTTGTTTCTGCTGTCTGTATTACAAAGGATCGTAAATTATATATGTAAATGCTAATAAAGCGTAAGTTATTTTTGGACCTTTTATCTCTTGTTTGTCAATCTTGTGAAATATTTGTATTGATTGGTTTGATTTTGGTCTTTGGTTGTATATTTTGTTCATGTGACTTCAGTACATGGTAAATTAATAAATAAAATTAGTTAGCGTATATTTCCTGTTAGAATCTACAAGTAACACTAACAAAACATTTATGCTAATACTTTTTGTTTCTTTAATTTTACCTGCTTTAGGAAGGCGCAAATCAAAATCACCTAATGAATTCGTGTTTTACACCTCCTATTTTGAATGATAATCTCTCATCGACTTTACTAGTGCAACATTCAACCTCTACGCAACACAATCATCAGATGCAATCTCAAGCTGGGACACTGAATATGAATGATAATATTTCTACTGGTTTACAATTGATACCATCGGGCTCTACTTTTCAAAGTAAGGTTTCCATTGTAAATCCCATTATCCAATTCCTTTAACGTGATGATAGGCTCTGCATATTATTTCTGTCAGTTTGCGTTGGGTTGAAATTTCACTCAAAGTAACATATTTCGTTCTTATCTAATTCATTCCTCTAGAACTTCGGAGATGCTTTACTGAAGGGAACAAAGCTATTGTTCTTTTTTTTTACGGCATTATGATATATAGAATATTCCTTACTTTGCACTGAAATTGTATTGTTTTTTCACACTGTATTACTTGTATGATTTGATCGAATCATTCTCATCGGTTAATGGGTAGCAGCAATATTAAGTATCACTATTAGCATAAGCCCCCACACAATTGCAGATATATCTTGTTGAGAAATGCTAATTGTCATAAAACCTAGGTAACAGGCTTCTTACCAGTTCATAACTATAATCAACTTACATTAATTTTAGTATATATATATATATATATATATATATATATATATATATATATATATACATATATATATACATATATATATACATATATATATACATATATATATACATATATATACATATATATATATACATATATATATATATATACATTTTCTCGTCTCTACAAAATACATACATCATAATAATAAACTATCGTAAATTAAATTTCATATACATGTCAGTAAAACTCTTCAGCAAATATACGGTGAATGTGATTTGGCAAGAACAGCATTTGTCGGTAATTTTTATTATTATTAGATAGAAGTGGCGTAGTGTTTGAAGCTTTTAGCTTCAAATTGTAAAGTCATAGGTTCAAAATACTGCTGATTCAGTTCCCGTTTACCCTGTTCCGCAGTATTATTTTAACGCACATACAAACGAAGATGCTTGCAGGTGAGTACGTAAACCAGTACTTGGTAAATAAGCTGCATTAGCATTAATATGCATTGAATGCGAATTGGAACTGACAAAGCGTAATAGGCCTGCTACGTTTGGAACTTAACTATTCTGATTTACCTAGGTATTGATTATTCTTGTATGCATTTATTCTTTCACTCCGCACATTGCATTTAGAGGTAGATATATACTCAGTATTGTATACATCTATTCGAATTAATATATTATAATATCTTTAGAAATGAAGCATACAGATCCATAACTGAACTACTGGTAATATTTATTTCTGTCGTCCTAATCATAATAATGGAAATTTACTTTTAGTTTTGACAAGGCAGATGATATTTCCTCTGCATTATTACTGGAATTCATTATAGGTAGACTCCAAAAAGAATATTTGATAACTTATGTGTCATAAAATGTTTGATAAAAAATGTGGTGATTTTGATTTGAAAAGTAACAAAACATTTGCAAACACTTTCTTGTTTATGATTTTATTGCGTCGGCTAGTTGTTATTTACGATTATGATATATGTTAGTATTTAACTCCCTCTTAAAGTTAAGGTTACTTTTGAATACATAACAATAAAATGTGTAACAGCTTGTCGCTTAAACCTCATTTATTTATGAACATCTGTCTGAATCATGTTAGAAGTTGTGCTTTATTCAGTTGATTAGAACCACTGACTATTTGTATATAGAAAACCGGCAGTCAGTAAATATGTTAGGCTTCATCATCATCAACGTAGAACCGGGCAGATACGCCTATAAGTTCAAGTTACCATACCAAATTAGCACTACGGGATAACAGAGATAACATGATAACATGATACAAGAGGGTAGGGTGAAGTAAAGGTGTGCAGAAACTAATAATAGGTTTCAAAATTTAGATGAAGTTAAAAAGCCTGTATATTAGACTTACATTACGAGTAGTAATATATTGTTAAATGGATGTTTATATATGTGATGAATTGATCACCTTTCGAATTTCTTATTGATTCATTTGTCACTTGAATTTGTTATTTTACTTTTATTACGTGAAAAGTTTGTTTCAGTTTCTACCTCGGTTGGTTCTTCATGCTAGTTATTCTTCGTTACATTTTAGTTTGAAGTTCCTTTTATAACTGATCTGGATTTTTTCTGTTTTTATATAATCTTGAGGTCTTTTTACATGATTTTTACTAGAGTATTAATTTCTTTACTTTTGAGAATAATCTGTTTATTGGTCTATTATAATGCCTTTATGTTTCCTACCTACATGCATTTATTTTCACCACAATTTTTTAATCTTCATAACCTTATGTTTTGTATAAAATCAGGAGTCGTTTTCTGTATCGTAGTGTATGCTTTATGCAGAGTATGCTACTATTGTAAGTATCACTTTTAAAGTTATCGTTTATCTGCTTGTCGTTATCTTTTTAATCAAATTTAATTAACATGCAGGTAAACATATCACCTCTGCTTGTTTGAATGTACTTAACGATGGTTATCTCATTCTGTTACTTATTAGACAGTCTTTAACACAAGCAACTAATATTTTTAAGAAAAATTCTTCGAGATATCTTTTTTAACCATTTTACGTTCATTGGATTTATTTAGGTTGGTTTTGACTTTTATTACAAATTACAGTTGTTCTCATCGAAATACTGCTTTTGTCATTGTGTAGTCGTAACAGTTTTAAGCCACATACACAACTGAATAACATGTTTAGAAGAAAACAGCTTTAGCTGCCGATATTGATGTGATATCAAAATTTGCCAGCCGTTTACTTCTTTTGAATCCAGCCTATCTTATCTTTATCATAGTGTATTCACATACAACGAGCAAATTTCCATAAACAGATTTCATTTGATTCTATTATTATTATTGTAACTATATTTTTACCTTACATTACACGTTTTGTAAGTGTTTGCTGTAGTTTTTATGCATCGTAGATTGGAAAACGCTCAAATGAATAAGTAAATGAAGTTACTAAATATATTATTGTTTTTTATCGAGAACTGCTATCATATATTTTGGAGTTCACATAAGAATTGTAATTTACAATTAGAAGTCTTAAGCGATAGGTCAAAATAAGTAGCAACAGTGCAGATGTATGTGCTAGTGGTTCCCACCAAGTTTTCAGCTTCACTTTATCTCATGCTGTTCACTCTGTGATTTCGTTCGTACTTTTTGTATGGTAGCTTGTGTTATATTCTCCACAACCATTAGTGTTATGATTTCTGCTTCTTTGTTTTTCTTTTGTTGACTTCTCGTGTGATTATGTGATGTGTGATAGGTTGAACCAGTTCACATTTGTGCCATTTCACACCTTGTCTTGATTACTTTCTCAGAAAAAGCCACTTTTAACCAGTTGGTTGGTATGCTTTTTATATAGGTCACTTATATCATTTGATAGAGGTTCACAAGTTCGTCAACTAAATCGCTTCCTTGAATTTCATATTACCAGTGCTCTACAAGTTATTGTTCAACTTACAGTCAACATCGTGGAGAAACCTTTTTTAATCACAGTTGTTGTTTGGTTATACACGTATTATGTCCACCACTCGAATGATTTTGCAGGGAAAGCTGTTGCGTAGGTGAGGCACTAGGTTGATGTTGATCAGTCAGAAATAAGGATCATGGATCATCATTTATTTATCCCTAATTGAATAATCTTTACAAAAGTCACACACTAGAGTAATTCTTAAGTTAATTTACCGTAACACGCTGAATTATTCAGAATGTGATAAGAATTTAACAAACTAACTTTACAAAATAAATCAATGCAAAATCCTTCACCTAGTTTTTCCAGATAATTATAGTTTTAAGGATTTGATGTCCCTCTTTTTTTAAAATAATAGTAATGTTCAATGAGGGAGGGTTCTTTTTACGACGAATTATCGTTTTACATTTAGTGTCACAGTTATCTTCGGTAGGTTTCACTAATTGATAGAACTCCCTCCTTGGATGGATCCTAAAGTTTTTTGGTCTTTATTTTCGAGAGGATCTCCTTAGTGAATGTTCTTCCGGCTTAGGTACTTCATGTTTTATAGGCTTTTCTAAATAGAACTATCCTGCTGGGTTTCTAGTGATAATGTAACAGGAAATCATCTAGAATCTCGTTTATCGTTTCGGAGAACAAATCGCTGCGCCATTTACTTAAATTGCATTACAAACTAGAGTATATTGCCGGAGTAGTAATTGAGCATTTTTTGACTTATATCCTATTTAGACAGAAAGGTTACATGAATATATTACATTTATTGGTTGAGCTATGTTATGCAGATGTTAGACAAGGATTATGTATCCTTACTTTCAGTAACCTAATCGAAACTATGTTATGAATCGCAGTTTCGATCACTACTGCTGAACTTTTGTGAGTTGTTAAACTGTTATTAATTAATTTTATCTAATAGTGATTGATAAAATTATCGTTCAAGTGAATAACTCATAATTCTGTCATCATGGTTACTATTATTTATCTTGTTACGATAATATTAAATCATGATATATACCCGCATAAAATAAGTGCTATCGGTTTTGATATTCTTATGATTTCTTGAACTTATTCACAGTTGAAGTCAAACTAATATTCTACATTCCCTAAAGGAGCGATTTAAGTTCAATCATTGAAACGTCAGAAAATTGAGATTTTTTACTCATTGGACATGTGCGGATATATTATTTATCATAATACCTTACATTATTTGAATCCTATTCGGTTACTTCTAACAGCGTGTTCACTAAAATGTGGCAACTTAAGATCATTTCACAATCCATCAATGTCGTATTCATCAATCATATGATTCATTAGTTTCCTAATAGTGATTTTTAAGTCAGAACTTCTTCCCACTGAGTTGTTGATTTGAGTTCTATTCCATTTACCCCAGATCAATCGTGCGAATGGTGTTATTTGACTTGATACAACTAGTGTATGGAAAAAATTATTACATAAGCCCACTAGTAATAGGAGTTACACATATTATTATTAGATTTATATTTATTCTATTTGTGGCATCAATCAATCGTGGAGCATAGGCCGTCGACCAGCCTTCCCCAGCCAACTCTGTCCCAGGCTCCCCTTTCTAGTTCTTTTCATGTTCGACTCGAATTTCCCACCCGATATGTTATTTAGTCTTCCTCTCTTTCTTTGACCTTGGTGATTCCAAGTTAGTGCTTGTCAAGGAAGTTGATGTAAAGTGGTGAATCCCATTCAATTGATTGTTCAACAATGACCCGTAATGTCTCGATTTATTCGGTACACAGTCGATTCTTACGAAATCCTCTCTGTTGATCTCGAGCATCGACTGGATCTTTCATTCGGCTCAAAAACACCATTAAAGACTTCCTGATACTGAAAATAGAGTGATACCTCTGTAATTCTCGCACTTGCTAAGATCTCCTTTCTTTGGTACTTTGATGAGGTGCCCTTCTTTCCAGTCTGTTAGCACTTGTTCTTCCTCTCAAATCTTTCTGAAGAGAATGTGGAGCACTTCGATGTCACTTCTGTATCTGACTTTAGTGGCTCAGTTGGTGTATTGTCACCTATAGGTGACATTCCTACAACTTTGCATAGAACTGGTCTTTATCGTCTTCATTACTGTCGTTGGTGGGTGTGTAGCACCGGGTAACATTCATTGTAATTTCCTCCTTCTTTGTCTTGGAAAATGCTTTGATGGTGATGCTAGATCCATGAGATCCCCTCTCTGTAAATACTTTCTGTACTTTATGAAAGAGCACTAGTGCTATTACTTGTATGTGCGAGTCATTTTCTTCGTGACAAGAACATAATAGTTCCTTTCCCGAGGCTAATCTTTACTGTCCAGCTTATAACCAATGGGTTTTACGTATCCCAAGTATTTCTAGGTTCTATCTTTTTATTTCCTCAGCTGTTTGCATGCTACTCCCTGTCTCCCAAATCGTTTGAGCATTCCATGCACCTATATTATTTGTTGTTGTAGTTTTCATAATGGACATCGACCTCGTGGCTTCTGAAGAAACTTGGTTTTCACCATGAGATGTTATAACTTCTCGAAAATCTTCCGACTTCCTAGGCAGAGTTAAAATGATTTAAATAGTTTTCAACGGATGGGGTCGCTAACCATATACCTAACCATCCTTTATGTGGAGTTTACTTTTGGCATGCTTGTTTGATTTGTAATAGATGACGTTATCTACGTTAAACCGTCCTTTCTTTTTGTTTTCATAGATGAGAATTTTGCTCAATCAGAAACCGATAATTTCCAAAAGATTGATGTAAGTGATTTACTTCGATATAACTTTTGATTTGTATTTGTGAGGCTTTTTATATAGTATCTACCAAAGATATATTTTCAGTTATAGTCATTGTTGCTAAGTCATTCCTATTGGAGCGGTACTATTAGGTTCTATCCCTGTCTAGTATTCCATGATACGATAACTTCACCGATTTGACCTCAAAGTCAAAACAAGACTCGAGCAAGTAGCAAGACATATTCGAAAATAGGAACAGCAGAGTACAAAGTAAACAACTACATTACGGTTTACATAAAATCCACGTAAGAATGATCTATCACTTTCACGTTGTTTGTTAGCGCTGGTTGATTGAGAATGACCCAATCATTGTACAGCTTTGTAAGCATGGTTTAATCGGGACTGTATCGTGCTTATATCATAGACGTTCTTAACATCATCAATCTTGAAAACATCATCCAGTCAAAACAAGCAAGTTCATGTATTTACCATAGAAATTATTAGATAAAACAAAGGATTTGACTAGGCACAAACGTATAACATTCTCAGAAATTAGGTAACAAAGAGTCATTAATTCAATAAGTACTTATAATGTCATATCCTATGTTGCGGAATATGAAATATATGCTAGTATTTTTCAAAGATATTTTTGTATTTCAAAACATCTGTATATAATACCCCATTAGAATTTGTCACTCATTATTTTCCATTTCTATTTAAAAAAGCATTTATTTATTTAAAATACCTTTTTAGCAATCTCACCCTATGGTTAATGCGGAACATGCTTCATTAATTAGTCAACTTACTGAAGTTATTATGAATAATGCAGCACAAGGATTACTTTTAGGTGGAAACAACTACTTATCTTCGATGAATCCTTCGTATAATACTGAACAGTTGCAGCAACCAATTCTAAATAATCAAGTAGCACAGCTAAACTGTGCGTCGAGACAGATTTCAACACAACAAAATCAGCTAGAAAATGTGGCATCTATAGCTAAAGTGAGTTTTCAGATAGGTTTTTGAACAGTCGATTACGAAACCATTGACTTTAACCTATTGCGCTAATCATATGATCAGAAGGTTTTTTTGTTCGACCTGTAACTGGGTCATATGTACACACTTTTAAGTGGTCCTATTCTAGAATCAAGCAGCTAAAGAGTGTTTCCTGGTTTAGAGTGCTTTTCTAGTTAGAGTCAGTTCATCATGTTAACTACAAGGTTTTAAATTTATCGTTTCTTGAGTAGTTTGATATGCTTAATATGTGTCATTCTGATACTAGAGTAAGCGGTAAATAGAAGTTTCGCACCGCAGATTTAACTCAGGGAATCATTGAAAATAAGTAATCGTCTGATAGCTGTTGCATCGTAGTAATGGACTTCTCGTTAAGTGAATATCTACAATTCCTCAGCGACCACTTAGCTTTTAGACCATGAAACTGGCATCCAGTAATTTATATTTCTAAGTTCAGTTAATCTGCCACGTTACACGATCCCATTCATCACCGTTGTTAGATGACGGCCACAACCGATAATGAACACCGATCACGTTTTCTTACTAGAGCTCTGAAATTATCTGAACTTAGTCACTAATGAGTTCATTTTGTTCATCAGTAAATGGTGCGGGTAGTGTTGAATATGTATTATAACATTCTCAGTGATTTTTAGAAAATAATAGTTTGCGTTTGATTGTACTTTATTTGAGTTCTGTAGTAGTCGAACGCAATAAATTTCTGCTTATATAACTTAATTTTAATACGTGTCCTGTTTTAAAGGTAGATAAAGGCGATGGTTGCGTAAATGTAATTTTTGTTTCGTTTTTGTGATAATATAACTGTGAATATATACGTGTTGTTGAGATTATAATTCCATCCTCGTATAACATTCGCTTCTTTTTATTATTATTATGAACATGATATTTTACGACGTCAAATGTTTATATGCATATGTTATATAAATGTATAATCTATTTGTCATGTAACGCTGTAAAATAAAAGGATAACTGTAAATGTCGCGACTTTCGTGTGTGTTTCGATTTTGTGGTGTTTTAGTTGTTAGAGCTCCTACAGACTGTTGTCTCGTATGTAGACGTCTTGCTGCGATTTGTCCTTTCTCTTTAGCCAGTTAAAAAACGCAGTTAAGACGTATTAGATGTATCTTTCCAATTATTTTTCACTCTTCCTTTATTCTGAATATGATTCCTTAGCTGATACTGCTTTTAATAATATTTTTTAAATAATTTCAATTATCATAGAACTAAATGCATAATTCACACTAACTCTTAGATATATAATCTGAACAATTGCACCAACTATGAATTATGAAAAGTCTTCTTATCGCATTGCCTTTCATTCGAATGATATTTATGCTTATATAATATTTACTGTCATCCTAGTGAAAACGTTTCTACTTTGTTCCATATTCCCTTCGTTTTCATGTTTATTTTTTTTTTTTGTCTTCACCGATTATTCTATTCACTCAACAGCTCGTTCACGGTGACAATTTTGTCCTGTCAGTTTCATTCAAAGTCGCCATTAATATCGAAATTTGATAGAACCTTCCTTGAGCCACGCGTGCCAATTTACACTGGCTTTCTTCAACGTTCGTACACTGATGCAGATCGGACAACAAATAGGTTCGGCCAAATCTTTAGAAATCTTTAGAAAACATAGATGTTTGCTGCTTATCTGCGACTTGTATTGAGGACTCTAGTGACGTACTACAAATTCGCGCCTCATTTATCAATTCGGAGAGCGTGTTCCACGTGCATTTATCAGGGGACTCTGTTGCATCGGCATCCGGTTACCCTGGTGCCAGATTTCAGGCAGCACTAATAAACTGGACCTCCACTAACAACCCACTAACCACCGGACAATTCACTCCTGGACAGGGGTCTGACAAAGTTGTTTATGGAGGGTTTGGGAAACTAAGAGTGTTCCATCATCTTAAAATGAGGCGATCGTCGTCCCTATCTTTAAGAAGGATTCACATAGCCAATGTAACAATTGGTGGGGAGTGGGGAGGGAGACGTAAATCTGCAGTCGATTACTTCCAAATTATTGGCTTCCGTCGTACTTCGCAGATTGTCCAAAACGCGTGGAGGACTAATTCATGAGGTGTAGGCTGGTTTTCGATCAGGTCGAGGATGTGTTGATCACATTTCCACCCTCTACCAAATGTTGAAAAGCCGTCACACATATTACAGACCAATAATCGTTGTGTTTCTTGACATCAGAGTCGTCTTCTATATATTGGATAGGACTGTGCTATGGAATTGTCTGTTGGAGAAGAGTATGTGTGAGAAGCTCATTAACATCACTAAATCTCTGAACACAAACACCTCGGGTAGAGTAAGGGGATACAACCACATTTCTCTACTGTTTCTTTCCACCAGTGGGGTTAAGTAGGGTTACCCAATCTCATTATTCCTCGTCAATTTTGTCATCATACTTCGTTTGTGACTTAATAATTTTTGACTATCAGAAATAATTTTATTAATTGGAGTTCACGTCGTTAATCGATTCATGTTCTTTACCAATATGATTAATCTCTAGCCTCCAGTAACTCGTCCGACTAAAGTTATATGTTTCTAATGAAATTTTTATTCTCATCTTTCAAACTCATTAGCATTAAGATTGTTGGTGAATTTCATAACAGTTATGTGTGGATTAATATTGCGATTGTCAGTAAAAATTCGTATGTTGTTACTGTTGTTCTCGTAATTATTCTCTGCAGTTTCCGTTGTTTTTTTAATTTTTCTTTACTACTTTTCGCCTACTTTATTTGTTTTTGGCAGGCATTCATATGTAACTTTTCTCAATCACTGTAGGGGTTATATTATTTAAGTTGTTGTTCTAATAGATTTTTTATTTTCATTATTGGATAATACATTAACTTATCAAAATGCAATTATGAACGGGCTTTCTTACCTTATTTTTCAACTAACGCATCATCCCAATTCGGTTGGAACCGTACGACTGTGTTTTACTGAGTTTAACATTTCGTTGTACTACGCTAACAAATGTATTATTTTGAACGTTCAAAAATAAAAGCTTGCTAAATCACAACAATAAATTATATAGTATTATAATCTAAAATTCTTTTTGTTGCCTCATATGACTACGAAAATGTGCTTTTGTAAAATCAATATACTATGTAATTTTTTAGTGTTAAGTCGATACACCATAAATTCATTTTCGCCTAACGTATATGTTTGTTTTTCACCACTAGTCATTAAATTTCACCTAGTAACTTTTATTATTAATAACAAAATGAATTGTAGTGGTTTCGTGTAAATTGGTATTAAGCTTAATTGTTTGTATCTGTCAAAGATGATGTTGGCTGGCTACCACTAAAATCCAAGGAGCACTAGACAGTTGTTTTGTCCTAGTATGTAACTCCTCACTAGTGCTCACCCTCGATTCGGCCAGCCAATTAAACCCAGATGTTTCAGATCTCACAGCGAACATCTAACCCTCTTCACTGCTGGTCTGACCGGCGTCCAATCGTATGATTCCCACTTTCATAAAGTTTTGATACACCGCGACAGTCATTGTTGATTACTGTTTCATTCCTGAGAAGTCTTAACTTTACTTATCATTACTGACAGTATATGATCGTTAAGAGGTTCTGTTAAATGCATATATTTTTACTGACTTCAACTTTCGGGTCGTAAGATTACTTATCCTGTGAAGGCATTTAAACTTTCGAATAGCGTTATTGATGTGTATCAAAATTCGCGCAAAAATACATCGAATAAAACACCGCCTACGCTTCAAACTAAACAAGTAAAAGTAAATTAACGTCAATCCTAATATATTTACATCAACCATCAAAGATACACATTAATAAAGAAACATAAATAAGACAAAGTAAACAACCTTGAATTCAAAACAAGTCAACTGTCTCATCGATCTGAAACACGTTGTGGTATCAATAATTTATTCTTTTAATTTCAAATAACTTAGTAGAATTCAATGTATTATACATCATTCTGATCCATAGTCATTTCATAAAGTAATCATCATGTATCTTCTTTCGTCATATCTTGCTCAACTTCGGTAATTCTTTTTAAATCAATAACTTGTTTGTTCTACATTTTTGTGTTTGATGTTAACCACTGAAAATTGGTTTTTTAGACCTTTTTAACTGTCTGGCTACATTTACTCAAATTTCCATAGATATGTGGTAGCAATAATTTTCATATGGATGATATAAACTACTTACCTGTTCATTGTTGGTGTCCGTTTATAGTAAAAATGGCGAGTTAATGGATAGTAACGTTGGTTCCTTACTTATAACTAATTATCAATGTGTCTTGTATCACGTCATTTAGTAGTGGTAATATTATTAGTAAATAAAATAACGACTCTTTCTTCATTTCAAATTCTTGTTTAATAGCCAACTGAACGTAGAACAAGAAAAAAATCTAAATCTAAACCACGTTATATTTTACGTGTCACCAAAATTGAACGCGATTCTGAAAGCTGTGAACCTGGTAATTTAAGGCCAACGTTTTATTTAGAAATGCCGGATATGAATAATCCAAATAATGAATTATGGAAAATAACTTTTCGTTGTAATTTGTCCGATACACTGGAAGACATAAAGTTGGTATGTTTCTTTATTCTTTATTTATTTATATGCATTTTTCTAGTATCTGCTATCATCAGCTGATAATCAATTCGTGTCACTGATTTGAAATTAAGTTTTTATTTACAATGCTTTCGTATTGTGTGTTTATATCCCTATTAAATAAATCGTTTGTCAATATGTGGCAGGTTTCTGTTTACTGTTAGGATGTTGTTCGAATATCGTTTTCCTGTACAAGAACAAACAGGTTTTTAACTTTTAAGCTTGCATTTTGGTTTTGTAATAAAGTCGTTGTTATGTAAGCTAATGTGGTTAATAAACTCTACATATTTGTGTAACTGTTGATATTTGAAAGTTTTAAATATGAATACTGGGAAAAGGCTCTGAGTTCGATTCGTGGATGGGTCACGGGTAGTTATTGTTAAGGAATTTCATACGAGGACGAAACCAGCGTTTTATGCTTCCTTGTCTTCAGTCGTTGTCAAGCTTCTTTTATTCCATGGTGTAAATTGCGAAAAGCATTACTCTAATATCCTTTTTCTCTTTTGTTGATGCATCTAATAAAGTTAACACTTGCATGAAATGATCATGTACAAAGAAAAATTGTGATATTTTTATTAGAAATGTTTCTCAGCAAAAATTGCTCATGTGACTATCACATATCTAAATGGTGGAGGCGTATTATTTTAATTTTGTAACTACATTATTTAGTACTATGTGCAGTGAGATACGTTTTATGCAATTAATTCATTTATTTATGCATTTGATTTTTACAGTTTCAGGGATCTGGTTATACTCCTGCTAATAAGGATATTGATCACGCCGCTAAAGATGCTGTTATGCACCTACTGGAAGCTTTACGTAATGATGTTCATTCTGTAAAATTGAACCACGATTACATTTTCTATCCTCGACCATCTACTGTGGGATTTGATCAAGCAAACCGTCCAGCTAGTAGTCAGTCGGTTACATCAGTGTTTCAGCCTCTCAACTCTAACTTCGCTAACCAATTCAATAGTGATGCGTTTCAAAATACTCCAAGCGTCGGTTTACCATATACTTCAACAGGTTTCTATGACAATTTAGGATTCGTGTCCAACCTCGAAGAAATTCAACCCTTAGATTCTAAAAGTCAGTTCATCTACAATGTTGTACTGAGTTATTATTGTTACATAGAAAAATTTCCAATTCGTCCAAGTGATATTATTAAGATCTATCCATTTATTGTTTGTATAAAATCTATTTTGTTGAGTTTTCTCTCTACTAGTCTGTGTTTTGTCCTTATCATTTTTTCCCGTAAATTCATTCACATTGCCTATGTCATTAGGTACCGAAAGGTCTTAGACTAAAACATACGCTAACTAATCGGTTGGTGACGAAAAGGAAAGTTTCGGTGCAAAAGAGCGCCCTATTCAAGTTTACACATAATAATAAGTTATGAAATGGTGTATTTTACAAGTTTTTTGGAAATGTTGCATTCACTACGCAATCTTAAATCGATTTTAAGGTAATAAATTAGTCTGATTGTTATCTTTGTACTTTTAGTGGTCATGAATTTTTTATTGACATTTTCATCAAGTATTCCAACGTTGAACATTTGGTCATTCACGTATACCGAAGTGTCTTTTCTGCTATTTTTCATCCATTCTGTTTATAGGTTTTTACATTAAGTAAGCCACCCAAAGACAAAAATGTTTCACTTTGATTATCAATAAATATTGCATCTTGATCACTTTTATTCACGAGACAACAATTTGATTTCAAATTCTCAATAGCAGAATTTATAGGGTAATTAATTATACACATTTATTGTCAGTAAAACTATCCTATTTCTTATTTGCTATATATCTCTTTAGATCAAGATGATGATGAGGAATTCAGTGAAAATTCTAGACCCTTATCTCCAGTTGATAGCATGAACCAACCTACAAACTCTTCTTTTCAAACTGCAGTTAGTAACATTGAACCTATCACTAGTTCTATGGGTAACACAAATACTCATTGTATGGTGAACTACACTACTTCGTCTAATGCCGAGAGATTGCTTAATTATGATTCAGTTGTTAATAATAGCAAGTCAAGAAGCGAAATTAGTCAAATTACTGGAAATGTTCTTACACCTGATTTTTCAAACACTAATTTAGTCTCACAGCCTTTGCTGCCTATGAACTTAAACCAGATGAATGATATTTTGTCCTCATCTGTCGGTCGTTTAGAAAATGGAGGTGTTAACCTTTTCAACTGCCAATCTGGTTTAGAAGAGGTACCTCCTCTTGTTCCATGCCTCACTGAACAGTCAAGTAACGCTTTTGTTGGGAATGCAGGGTCAGTGTCTTGTAATGAGCCATCATCTCGTGATCCAACTGTGATTTCTCAATCAGAAAATGTAGCTTATCAGTTATACGGTACTCATCCACTACATAATGTGCTGAATTGGAGTAATGTTTCTTCTTGGAATCCAAGTGGATTTGGATACAATTCTTCAGTTTCTTTCACTCCTGAAGAATTAGTAAATGTCACTTTCACTATACCCTCTTACCTAGAAACTACTTTAAGGACTTTAGTCTCTAATATGTGTTTGAATCCTTCTCATGCTTGCGTTCTGATACCGACCATTGAATCTAGTGAAGTCTCATCTTTTTACCGTTGCTTCGGCGTGCGAGTAATTGATATACCTGAAGGACATATGTTTGTTGGTATTCCAGAAGACCGACGCGTAACTCCTGGTACCTGTCTGCGTAGCACACTTCTAACGGCTGTCGAGAGTAATTCAGAAAAACTATTTGTTCTTACATCTGGCACTAATTCTGCTGATAGTTTTTCCGGACCGCATATTTACAAGCTTCCACAAGACTCAGCTCTTATTTTAACTCACACAGGAAATATTCACTCATTAGACAAAGCCGCTCTTGTTGTCCCCGTTCGTTCAGTGGACCATTCCTATTCTTTCAGCCCTCCGGGCTCCCCTATTCACGAACCTGGGACAAACTCAACAGTGTCATCTGTATATGTTCGCGAGTTGCCTATTCCTGCTGACGTTGATGCACTGAGTTTCGATGATGTTCTTGCTCTTTTATTGGCACTACGTGACGCACCACATGGCACTACGCAATCATATCACTCGAGCACAGTTAATACGAGTAATGACGTTGAAAATATTCCAACTGGATCGAAAACTGCAGCGTTTGATACTAATCCAGGGACTGAATCTCTAAGTCGTCGATCATCTGCGGCTACGACAATACTCCCTGCAGCGCCTAATTACTACTCTACACACATACAAGCTGTCCCTACCTCTGGTGTTAATCCTAGCCAGCCTTCACAGAGCTCAGTAAGTCAGCAGGTACATCAGCAAGTGCAAAACTCGCTTCAATCTGGATTGCATGCATCTTCCCTGTTTTCGATTCCTGTTTCCATAAGTCAGCAGCCAGGCAACCAAATACCAAGCACAGTTTGTTCAAACGTTATTAATCCACGACTTTCTCTGTCTAATCAAGTTCAATCTCCTATCCAGTCAGTGAACCAACCATTCTCTCTCCAATTGTTCCCACATTCTGCTATGAATAGTAGTTCTGGATATTCTAATCAAACAAATATGCCCATAGATTCTATACAGTCAGCTCAATCCATCATTGCTCAAAACCAACTCTCTCTACCACTATCAAATGTATCTTCACAACAGCAATCATTCCCAGTGAAGTTATTACAAGAACAAATATTAGTAAGCAACCAGACTCCAAGTAGTTCATCTTGCTTATCTGGTTCACAGCCTCAATCCCAACAGCTGCAACAACAGCAACCTGCATTATACCCACAGCAACATTCTCAGACTCAATCAGCTACTACACAATCTAAAGAATCACAACAACAAACTGCGATGCAACCAAATACACAGCAGCTCATACAGTTATTATCAGCTCTAAACACTCTTCAAAACTTAGACCAGGTATACATTCTGTTATTTTTAAAACAAGGGTAATAAATTTGCCAAACTTTTTTTAATCGTATGTCTTGGTTTTCAGAAAGCACAGGTTTATGTAAGACAAACTTATGTATCTACGTAACTGCATTCATGAAAAGCATTTGTTTTCGATACTTTAGAACCCTAAATAGTAAGATAATTAGATATAAAACAAATGCTTAACTGGGGATCAGCTTATTATGCTTATACTTTGTACTGGTAGTTATAGTTATTTGTGTGGTAGTTATGATAATTTACAAGCTGTTAAACAGGAGCATCTTGTTGTCTTTCTCGTAAATATCTACAAGTCATTAAAGCAACGTCTGGAAATGAAATATGATGGATGATGGTGATCAGTGTAAGTTTGTGTGTCAATTTTATCCCCTTACGATCCTAAACCTCATGTGTACCAATTACATGAAATCAGGATTTTCCAATACCCTTATGTAGACCATACACATCCACTAACTATTTTAAGCTAAGTCTCTTTCAGATTTCTCCTATAAACTGCTGTTACTCTGAGTTATGTGGAATAAACTGAAGTTAATGTTTATACCAATACATTTACTGTATAGACAGATATTTAATTAAACTTTATGTTATGTGCACATTTATCACAAACTCTGGATGATAAATTCTTTTTTTAACATAGTTACCTAATTATGTGATAAATTATAATGTATGTATCAGTAAACACATCCATGTGTTTATTTTCATTTTGGGAATATTTGTTTCCATTTATTGCTATGAGCTTGAGTATTTAATTAGTCTTTTCAACCTTCTCTGTTGGTCGATTAAGTAAAAGGCTTTGCATACTATCATTAGTCTGAATAATTTTCTCTCATGAAATATCTATATCTTTCTATTTATATCCAGGTACCTCAATTATTGTCAAATCTTCTGAAAACGACCAACCAAATGACTAACGTAGCATCTAAATCATCAACAAGTTCAGGTGTTATTGGCACCGCACCAACTGTCGGGGTTATCCGACATTCTAGACAGGTTTCTCCTCCAGTATCAACACAATCGTCAACACCTTCTTCAACCCAATCTCAAGCTAATCAGCTTGGCCAACGTTTTAGTGCTGTAAGCTCTTCCGTACCTAATGTAGGAGTATGTTCATCCAGTGTAAACACTTTACCTGCTTTGTTAAGTCGTTTGCTATCATCTGCAGCTGTCAACTCTGAATGGTTAGCTTTCAATGAACCTAATAAACCGCAAGGTATTCAATTACATCCTTCACTCGTACAGACTAATCTTTCATCAACTGTAGAAAATCAGGAGGGTCTAAACGTTCAATCTGTCATAAAAACGCCAACCATCTCGGGTGGTGGAATTCCTACACCCCAACTATCACAACATTCTGTTCAACCTCAGCAACCATTAATTCAGATTCCACCACACCAACAACCAACACAAATACACTCTCAGCTGCAACATTCTCAAATAACAACACAGCAGCCATCCCAAATGCAGCTACACATGCATCAATCTCATATATCAATTCCGTCTACTCAGACACAATCCCCACAGCAACCACCTCAAATGTCTGGACAAATTCAGCAATTAACTCAGCTGCAACCACAACTGCAACCAACTCAAATGCAACAACAGTTGTTACCTCAAATGTCATCAATTCAAATGCAACAGCATCAGCCGTCTACAATTAATCCTCAAGTCCAAACACACCAAATGCATCAGCAACAATCATCTCAAATTCCAGTGCTACAACAAGGTCCTCAGTCTCAAACAGTATATTCGTCACAACAACAATCTCTCCAATCACAAACTCATCAACCTCATATCTCACAGCCTGTTTTTGCCCATCACCAGTTTCAGCATACTTCACAACAATCGCAGTGGCAACAACCACAACATGCATTAAATGTCATGCCAAAATTATCTGCTCCGTTGCCCGTCAAAGAAAGAAATCAACAACAACTATCATTACCTGCAGCTCATTCATACCTAAGTCAAATCTTGCCTGAATTAGCTAATGCTGTACGATTACTTCAACAAACTCCGGATAATAATAATGTGGGTTGTATTTTAGTGGATTATAATGTTTTATCATATTTATTTAACTTCTCATTTTCAGCAAGTCTGCTTGGTTGATATATACTTCTTAAAAGTGATTTGTAGACATTAATCTTCGGATTCTAGACTACCATCAACAATGACAAATGCCAAGTGGCTAGGATAGATGCATTTCTATTTTAGGTCTGTGAAGCTTGACGTGAATTGATTATGATAAAACACCGCGTGATTTTCTTTTTGATTCTATGCATCAAAACAAAGTTTTGAGGATATATAAAAATATCAGTGTTTATTTAACACAATCATTCAGTGCTTTTGTTCGAATGTTAAAATAGTGTAAAGTGAAAAATAGGTCATTTGGCTGACCCAATTTAATAAAATGATTTGTGATAATTTTAATTCATATTTTTAATTGTTTTAGTAACCAATTTATTAAATGATTGTATATCTCATAATGACATTGGAATTAACGTTTCGGAGGATATTGAATATGCAAATGTGAAAGATAAGATAATCACATTGAAGGAACATAGAACCCAAGATATACCTGTTTTGATTCAAGTTTTCACATTATCCCAACACAACAAAATAAATATTTAAGTAACCGAAGTAATAATATCAGTCCTGGTGGAAAAATATTAAACATAGAAAGTATGATTCGGGGAAAAAATAATTAGCAGAATAAAAAGTATAGTGATTCGTGAGTGCATCTGTACTACCAACATGGATTAAACGAATAGTCAGTGACTTCGTGGATTGATACCGCATCGTGATCTGATCATCCCTATCTTTCTCTCAACCTTCCAACCAACTAACATTACACGTCTAGGTAGGAATAAGGGACATCTTAATTGATGAATCGATTTGTTGTCGTTGTGTAGTATGTTTTTAGTAATAATTTGTGAATACAATACTTATTTGATGAAATACGCTTATACCAGGATTTTTTCATCAGCTTTTTAAAACGGAAAAAATATGTATTTAGTTCATCTATGTAACAGTAATATTTACACTGTTAAGATAATTTGAGTTAGTATATTTGGCTTGTGTTTTGTTGAGATGTGATTGAACGATTCATCCTAGTGGAGCGATGTTCAAGCGATTAAAGTACTAGACTTTTAATCAGTTCCGCTCCACCTACTCCCAGTTGAGCAGGCAGGTGGTTTCGTTAACACTCATATAAAGTGCTACTCAAAGACAAATACACAAATTTACTTGATTAATGAAGTACTCTGAGAAATCGTAAACAACTTATTGGTTCTAGACTATTGGTTATTATTTTCAGAGCTTCTATTGTTGCGTATAACTTCGCCCAGTTTTCACTGCCTTCTGTATTTCATGCTACCACTGCAGCTGAATCACATCTCGTATTTATTTTGCTTCGACAGTTCGGTAACTATATCATTAAGCGTTGATCTATCTTACCTATATAATAATAACTCGTCGTTACAGCATAGCCCTTCTCTCCGTGAAAGCCTTTTGTTCTGAAACGTCATTGAAAGAATGCTGTTATTTTTTGTCGTTTTTAAAACTAATTTGTTTCATCTGTTTACATAGGACACGTTTCCATCTCTCGACTGTATTCTAATCCCTTGTCCAAATATATTCTATTAATTTGAAATAAACTTTATCCGATTCACAAAATATTGTCAAATCTGCATAAAATGAAGTTATTGAATACTCAAATACCTATCTCTATAGATTTCACAATCTAGACTACTTACTTATTCATTTACTTTCTCTTATTATTGCCTAAATTCTTTCAATCAGTGTACATCTTGTCTTATAGAATCTACTTTAGGCGAAAAATTGTTTATTTTTTTCGCATCTGTATCTCTGTCTTTCTTCAGGCTGGTCTGCCTATAGATGTTCAGAATAAATTAATCACTCTTTTGCAACAATCTCAACAATATTCTGGGACTCAACAACAATTACAACAACAGCAAGTTAAACATCAACCTCATCAGTTATCATCAGCTCAAGAATTAGGATTCAGCTGCACAGTGACAAATGTTTCATTGCCGACCTGTGTATCGGTAAACAATCAAGTTTTAAATATTCATTCCTCATCCAGCAGTTCTAAACTTCCGATTCCTTCTCATCCAAATTTCACTACTGTAAATCGATTTATTGTTTCACCTTGTAGTGTTTCCTCTTCTAATACATCAATAGCCAACCCAACATGTACTACTGTGCCTTCCAGTTCAGCACGTGATCATGCCGTTGATGTGACTAATGTTGAATATCCTCATGCTAGTCTACCAACTGAGCAACCTAGTATAACTTCTGCAAGGCCTGTGAATACGTCAGCAAAAACTGTTGCTAACAAATTTACAGTATGTTTATGTACTCTTTTTGTAACTCCGTAGTATTTCTTGTCCGGGATTTGAGTCCATTTTTATGCATAATGTTCATCATGTATGGAAGCTGAGATCCTAAGGTTTTTTATAACACTTATTGAGGACTTAAGAACTTCATCAAATATTGAGAGCTAGTCATGTCGATTACTACTCGAATAAAATCATTTCAAGTGTATTACTGGCTTAGGTGAGATTAGTAAAGACCGCAACTTTCAACTCCATGCATTATTGAAAGCTCTAAATGTGTATGATCTGCTTTACTTTCCCACTAGTGACCCACTATCCGGTAGACTGCTTATGACCTAAATTTAAGAAAGTTATTTACGCATATTATTCTATCAAGACATTCGAACTTTAGAAAATTGTATACGAAAGTCGTATAATGTCAGTGCAATTGAAGATCGTAACTTCTTATAATCTCCTTGGATGTTTTGTGCAAAGGAAATGGGTACTTGATATGGGTACTACTATAAATGTGATCTACTTTAAAACGAATAAGATTATTGTTTCCTGAAGTATATTTAGTCAAACCTTCATGACTTTAACACGTATATATTTGTTTGTATGCGGTATATGTCTAATGAGACTAACTGTCAGGTAAATCTGATGTCATAATTACGCTAGTCTGGTTATCGTTTGTTTTCCATAGATAATTTGAACATTAATTTTACTAAAATTTTACTTATATCCAATGACGCATTTTCATATTTAATCCAGGTAGCGCCTGCAAATATGGACGAGGATGATCCAGGATATTTACCTGCGATTCAGCAAATACCTGGATCAAACCAACAACACCAGGTTCCACCTCCAAGACCACCCAGACAACAACGTCCTTATGGTGGACAAACAGTTGGAGTGCACCCAACAAATGAACCATTAGGGCTTGCACCTATTGGAGTTACTGGAGCGAATGTCAGTATGATATCTAATATGAATCAAGTTACACCTATTGGAGGAGCAGCGGCAAATGCCAATTTGATGCCTAATATGAATCAACCAGCACTTATAGGAACGGCGACAAATGTCAACTCCTCTTCTGTTGGTCCACTAGCTAATAAGGCAATTCCTTTAAAATATCTAGTTCGTTTCTTTTATTTCTGTTCAGATAATCTATATATATATATATAGATTAATCCGATTTACCATACCCTACGTCATTCCACCTATTTGAGTATTCCGCGAATTCATTGAAGTGATTATAAGGCTGGTTTCTAAGTCATTATAAAGTTTAGTTTATTTTGGTAATAAGACTTCAGAGCTCTCTCCCTCGTATTGATGTTTCTCTGTCACGTCATTACAATGGATGCTTTTAGTTTATTTTCTCATGTAATGATTGTTCAGATTTGTGTACATATTAGTTTAAAATTTGGACTTGATTATTTTTTTTTTATTGAGTTGGTTTCTAATCATCTTTTATTGAAATAATATTTCATCTGTCAGTTCTATAATTTAGCTTACATACAAATCTGATGTTAAGATTATATGTCAAACTACATAATTATTTAGATGTAGAAATTACATTGTAATAATTTTAAACGTTTACTCAATTATTGTACAGTAACAGATGCATATGTACAAAGTGATTATAGGTTACATAATTACACAAATGATTAATTTCGTATTTAAGGCTAATTACTTTTTTAGAAATGTGACTGTTTAGTTACTGTTGTAGATTTTCATATTCAGAATATACACTAAATGAGCTCTAGAAATTCATCATTTAGTCGCTAGTGTGTGAGTTTCGTTTTGCCGAGCTGAAATGTCTTCTGTTAGTAGATCATTTTAACTGGATAAACACTATACTAGTGATCATGACATTAACAAAAATCACTAAACTAGCCATATTGGTAAAATTTCGGATTGCATAGGTTATTTAGTGATCATTAGTGATTTCTTGACAAGCAGTCTAGTGATCATCTGGTGTATATGTACTGTTTTGTTGTTTCATTAACAAAAACAAAACGACCATATATACCTGACTGTAAGTTTTTCTTGCAATATATGCATATTTTCCACCGGTGCAATGCAGTCAGATAAAATCTAACTTCATATTATCTAGGTCACATTTTTTAATGTAAGACAAAAACTTTTGTCTCTTTCACTAATAGTTATGTAGTTTACAGAGATGATCCTAATTCTTTTTTAATGATCAAACAAGTGGATGCTTATTAATACAACCTGATCAAACGGTAATCCATCGGGACCACTTAATCGAACTTTTATTTAAATGTGATTGGCTATATATTTTAGTGTAGTGGCTTCTAAGTGATTAATGCTCTCCATCTCTAGTAAATCAGTAGCAAGTTCGAACCCTATTTCGTCTACATTGGTTTACGGAACCAAGTAGTATTATTAGCCCTCATACTTAGTGTGTTGCTTGCTGATTAGTTATAATAGTATTATGTTTGAGTTATTTACTCGTATACTACTTGGATAAAACAAATGCAGTTTTTCTTCATTTGTGAAAAGTCATCAAAGTTATGTCATTTCATCAATCATCTTTAACAGTGGAACGTCGAAAAGTCCTTATTTCTATACATATATAAGTTATTTTCGATTTCGGTCTATATGCAAAACACCACATACAATAAAGCTATTTTGACGAGGAATGTTGTATATAACAAAATAAACTGGTGATTTGATTTGTCTAGACGACTAGAATGTAAACGATCTCGTATTATTCAGTTGTCAGTCATTCAATTTCTTTAATGTATGGTCAGTGTTCTTACTCATCTAATTAACTTCATATGTATATGTTCGTGCGTGTTTTCAGTGTTTGCGAAATGAGAATGTCCTATTGTTTTTTCTTTGTAATTGCTGCTGAAGGTGTTCGATAATGATGATAGTGTATATATTTAACCTGTTATTTCTTTATCATGAACTAAGGAAGATGTCTATAACGGTATATATATATAGTGGGGATTACTGTTCATATCTTGATTGTACAAGGTTATATCGTCATGTGACGATAATGCTTAATCTATGCACAAGTTTCTCATTTTATAATTTATAACTGTGTATGTGTTAGAAATAAACATATACTTTTTTAAACAATGGTGTAAGAAATAAATTAATCGACATAATTTATATAATATAATGTGTCTATGTCTACAAATAGCATTATTGTTTTTTTCTTTGTACCTGCATAGATATTCCAATATGAATACATTGATATTTGCTTGTTGTTTTTAGATTGATAACGTACCCCAACAATCTATCCCATCATCAACTGTAACTATTCCAACCACTACTTTAACTGCTACTCTACCTCGTACCCAAATCCCTCCTCCACATCACCAGTGTAAGTCATCTATTTAAATGTGACAAATTCCATTCCGTTGAATGTTTGTCGATTAAATTAACGTTTTCTGTGTACTCTCCTCAATGTTTCCGTTTATTACCTACAAATTAAACTATCACGATAATAATATGCACGTCTCAAGTAGGTGGGTTACATAATATATGGCATCAGTTCCTGCCATCATAAATCTATATTTTATATTAGTAATTAAAAATTTATGATGTTTGTGCAACAATTACTCGTCCTAAATTTGTATTAGAGTATGCTTTAATTCATTTACGAGATTTAGATTCTCCTATTTAGATTCCGGCCACACGTTAACTAAAAAGGTTATTAGTACTACCCAGTTTTCTAATTGCACTTAGTGAAACAGGGTTTGAATTTTTGTCTTAATTACAAAAATTCGAGCGCCCTAAACGTGGTGTCCTAACTTCGCTTAATTACATTGTACTAGTAAGGCAAAGTGGACTATAACACTGTTTTAGACTACAACACTTCGCTGTAGTATTAAAGGCAAGAAAGGTTATTAACATCAATTTTTTTTTAAATTATGGTCATGTAATTCTTACAAATCACTTATTATTTTTTAAATTGATTCACTTTTGTGAATAATGGTATTCTTTCTTAATTTTTTTTCCATTCAGCTTCAAAGTGAATTACTAACTATGTAATACACGTCAACAGGTTTCATTTTCGTTTATTGTCAAGATCCCTCTTCCAGTAAGTAGGGTTGCTATTCTTATTATGCCAATGTTTGAATGTATTCATTGCCTGGTCGTGATTCGGTATGCTGTGTGTGTACAAGTTTAATTCTGAACCAATAGCTGTATCTCGACAACCCGGTGTTTTCATGGCTTTTCAGGTGTTAGCCTTACTGAGTGATATATATATATATATATATATATATATATATATATATATGTTTTTTTTAAACAGATATACGCTTATATATAGTCAAATAATATTTCATCTACTCATTTGCTACAATACAGATTATTGTTCCTCATTGTATTCATTGCACAAGTTGAACAGATAATAGCTATACATCCTGCGTCTTTCCATATGATCTCTGTAATTTGCCTGTACAGCAGTAAACATTTGAAAAGTGAACAATCATATTAACATGCATCTTTCGTGTTGATCTTTTTGCTTTTCTCTCCTCCATCCTCTTTACCTTGCTGTCTCTCTCCATGCTTTTGTATGCATCTTCTTTGCTTCTTAAATTCCTTTCTTTCTTTTGAGCCTCCAAATAAAAATTTTTCCGTTTGGTTATATATCTTTCTCACTTCATTCACCAGCCGTTTTGTTGATTAATTGTAAGTGAAAAATCTTCGTTTTTATTTTACTCAGTCGTTACGTAACCATTCCAGGATCAAATTGTCCATTTTTTCGTATATATATATATATATATATATATATATATATATATATATATATACGCGTCAGAGGCACGTTTCGCTTGTTTGCTTTCATCATTATTCTTTTCTTCTTTGTTTTATTTAGTTCTGTAGAGTCATTATGCAGTTTTTTAAGTTATCATTTCAAAAGATTAAAAAAAGATAAATAATGAAGCTTCATTGCTTAGCTTCCAGTCAGATTTAATTCTGTTTTTTTGCTCGTTTTTTTCACATCTTCGTTTATTTCTCAGCCTCTATGTTTCATTTGTTCTTTTCACCACCATACTTCACAGTGAGTCTTTACCTGAGCTTAATTGAAACTATTATTATTATTATTATTATGTCTCATAGGTGTGGATCTTTAGACTGTCAATGGGATTTCACAGTTTCTCTTTTTTAATTAAATGAATTGTTGATCAATAGATTGTTTTATATTACATTTCTAGTGGGTATTCTTAAAATTAACGATTACAATAGTAACCCATATTCTAAGTATAGGTTTATGTGTTCGATTATGACTTTTGTGAGAATTGTTAATAATGTCTAGTTAATTAAACTGGGTATAAAATGAGCGGAGTTCCACTCTTCGACTCATCGTCTGATAGTCGATAGCTTTAACCATTAAGTCATCGTTCCGTGTTGGCAAAAAACAAGGGAAGAGGTGTTGTATTTACGGTTCAAATGTTTAATTTGGTTATTAATCTTTTTGTTGCACCTCTAAATTGATTTATGTTATTAACAATGTAAGAACAACAAAATTTGTAAAATAAAATGATTCCATTATTTTCCGTGACTTCTTACTAACTACGAGTTCCCTGAAGACACAACTAGTAATAATAATATTATTATTATCACTATAAGCAACACTTTACATACCGTAATTAGTTACTGGCATTGAGTTCAAAATGTAAGAAAGAATCATGAAGACAGGAAAAAAATATCGAATATTTAGCACATAAATAAAAACTGAATAGTATTTTTATGTTCAAAGTGAAGTAAAATAACAAGAGTGTGGCGTAGTACAAAAGTAATGGTGATAATGAATGTATGACTATGTAATTAAATCACCTACTTAATAGAAATGAAAGTTGACAATAAATGTCAACTGTTTGATTATGTAATTTCCACGTTCCATTACCTAAAGTACTTCTTCGATGCCTATTAGAGATTTACCATTTAGTTACCATCACTTCATTTCAGCATGCATTGCCAATTCTCACTATTACTAACACTATATTACCACCGGGTGTCAGCAGTCTTCTACAGACAAAGTCAAATAGGGTAGCTGAGTATCTCAGACCCCAGGCAAGGTTGCTAAAGAACTGGTTTAGCTAAGGCGTTGTAGACTTAGCGACTCAGATTGACATACGACTGTCTTGTTCTCATAAAACCTAAATGGATCTTCGTTACCCCATCACTAGCTCTCATGACTACATAAATGTACGAATTTCTCAAATAACTGTTTACTACAGTAGTGGGTTTAGTCACAAACTCTTGATAGTCTTGCAGAAGATCAGAAGTATATGCCATACTGACAAGCACTAATCGGCTTGGATGGCCTGTATGTTATCGCAAAGTAAGAGGGTGTCATTCGCTAACTTAGGATCTGCGTAGCAGACTGTGTCTTAGAACTGGACAGTTTTCGATTGTTGAGCCAATGGAAGCACAACCTTAGTATATGACCAGTAATACACGATATCCAGAAACTGGTATTCTCACCTTATTGCCCCTTGTTCAGCAGAAGGCAAAATAATTGAATTAACCAGATCGTCCACTAATAAGGACTGCTTTTGTCTCATACAGTCGTTCAAATATATACCTACAGGTCCAAACGGCACACTAACCTATTATAATAATGACATCAATACCAAAAAAAAACGATAGTAGTGTTAGGAAATGGAGGTAACAAGTGCCCAATTAATTTGATTTAGTTCATGATTGGATAACAAAATAATAACATTTAAGTAGTCAAAGATGTCAGGATAAGTGGAATATGCGAATAATTAACACAAGATGTTAGATGCATATGCCATCAAAATATATAAAATGAACTTCCGGAAAAAAGCTTCTTAATTTGAGTTGGACATCTTGACTTGTATGATATAGCACACTAAACAGTATCATCTCGAACTCCTTTTAAGCTGCTTCCAGAATGCCGGCGATATCAAGATTAATTCTGAAAATGGACAATCCTGCCTAACCTAACTGCTGGATTGAAACAGTGGAGAAATATGCCTATATACCTTAATGGGAGTGTATGTCCACAAATCCTTTAAAACGTTAAAGAACATCTCATGCACACTTTCAACAGAATTCAGATTGTACAATGAATCAAGGACCGGTATGATGTCAAGTAACAGAACGATTATTGGCATGCAATATTTATGACGGTGTTCTAACACTTGATGGGGGGGAGGAAAGACAGATATGAGCAATGCATCCACGACCTGAAATAAAACCAGTCTATTCCTTTTAAACCAATCTTCCAAGTATTTGGATAATCTGTGAAATACATTAGATGCCAATAGTTTCGATACCATAGGAAGGAAGTTGATACTCCGTTAGTTACTTCATTCTATAATGATGAAACACTTCGATTCTGAAATCTTTGCAAGAAGCTCAGTCATTTCTCTGACCAAATGTTCACCACAATCTTTAAAATGTTTGTGGGTGGGTCGTTAGAGCCTAGTGGTCTGTTATGCCTTTGGAAGACGAGTTCTGTAGTCACCGAGCATGATGTATGCATGTATGATCAACATAGTACCTGTCACATGTGTGCATCGGTTCAAGTTGCCATTACCTCTATGTCACCGCAAGATTAACATCAAATTAGTAGAAGTTACTTCAATAATTAATAATAATAATGATAATAATAATAATAGTAACAAGGATTGTGAGCATATAGAATATGGTTCAGGGAGCGTGCAAAGAAAGTTATGAAATAATTTAAAGCTCACGATTTAAGGGAGGAAAATGAGTGAATGTATCTGAGCCATTGTGGCGGATTCTATGCCATGTCACTCAGTGTTTCTAGCCACTGGATACGGTATTCTTGTGTGTGTAGCACTAGGTTTGCGAGAAGAACCGGCACTTCTTGAATGAATTTTTTTCGAAAGCCGTCTGTGCACTGTCCGTCCGAATGGCATAGTGCGAATTCGGAGAGATAAGGACACACGTCCATGTCATTTTGTTGTTTCTGTCTTTGCCCTCCACTGACTTCAATTCCGATTCAGTAAAAGGCGAATTCTACGAAAGTTCTCTATCCTCCGTCAGAGTTCTAAATACTCGGACATAGTAATTATAGCAGGAGGTTTTAATGCCCAAGTTGGTAGACTAAGTCAGGCTGGAAAATGTTTCAACGGGTTTTGTAACATACCAGCCCAACGAACGGACAATGAAACCGTTTTCTATAATGATGTACAAATTACCTTTTATTATTAGTAGGCCTAAACTTCAAGCATAAGGAGAGACATTGTATAACATGGCAACCTCCAACATAAACTCAACGATGGACACAAATAAACCATATCGACGTTGGCCATCGTTGAAGAGTCTCCGTAGAAGATTGCCACTCATTTCGGAGCACATATTTGGACTCTGACTATGCCCTAATGGGAGCACACATTTCCATGCGTTTTATCAGACACAGAAGTTTACAACTGGAAAACCAATTGGTTACCAATTCGTGAAGGAAAAAGCCATCAGTGCATTCAGAAAGGAGTCTGTTGTATACTTAATCAATCATGTTCAGAAGGTTCATTCGGAAAAAACAAAATTTCTTAACAACTGTAAATGTTGACTTAGTAAAGTTGACAAATTATTTGAAACATGTTGAAGCAGCTTGTTCTGATAGGTTGACTCCAGATATCTATAAGGAGGTCGATCTACTTTCCGTAGGTATGTTACTGGTATTTTTGCTAAAGTCTGAAACCTGAACGTAATCCTATCTGACTGGTTTCAATCTTTAATCGTTCCATTTTTTTATGGATGGACCGAAAGTTTTTGTAGCAACTAGAAAGACATCAGTTTGTCTCACAGTGTTTTATTTCTTTCTTTTGAATTATTCTGTCTTGTTTATCTTGTGAATTTGATCTCGGCGTGCCAATGTGGTATGGCAGCTTTGACTCATACGGATACGCTTCAGTTTCTACGTTGTACATGAATGAATCAATGAATAAATGTTAACGTGGTATGTTAACATGGACCTATGCGCATATGTTACAGAGACTACTAACTTGTGTTTGCATTAAAGAATGCAGCTTATTACTTTAGCTTTACTATTAAAGTCAACGTCTTTGCGTTGTCATCATTAACCAACGGCTTAGTCGTATGATGTGTGCAAACAATAGAGTGAGTCGTAGGACAAGTAGAGTTTGTTTAAGTTGAATGTTGGATTAATCGGTGAAGTCTGTATCTGTTAGTATAGGTCATATTTGTAGTTGCAATTCACGGTATTGAGGTCTACGTGATAACCACAATGAACGGCTTGAGACATTTAATGCAGGAGCCCATGATTGGTAACAGTGCTGAAAGTGTATTCACTTATTATGTTCTTCTCGATCTACTATTTAAATAACTTTAGTGTATACGTTCGCTTCACTTCTTTCTGTTGAATTTTATTATGATGTTAATATGCGAGATTCGATTTCATCGTAGTATGACATGTTTGACCTATGGGCATACACATCGGGTTCTAAGTTGTTCGTGTTATAGACAAAATGCTTAAGGAAAACTACATTCTATTGTAATTAGCATTATTTCTATTCTTCTGTTTATTTTTATGCGAAATCTTTCTTTAAACTATTACAAAAGATTTATGATTCAGTTTCACTAATCAATAATATCAGTTTGTGATCATACAACTTGAATTTGTATTCTGTACACCCATTGATACAATGATTTCTACAGATAAGTAACGTGATTCAATGCTAATTTCTCTTTCTGTCTAGTCTAATGACCTTATTTTCTATGTATTTCACAATGTCATTTATTAATGATAACTAAAAAGTAGTCGGTAATCTCTCTTCTCACTTCATCTATTATATTTAACTTGCTGAATTTAATAAAACGTAGCCTTTTTATTAAAGACTTATTCCTACAGTAATTGTTGATCGATAATAAATAAATATCATCTTCACTTAGTAGCATGATTCTATCAATAAGATATTTGACAGTGAATTATCAAAAGTTACATGATCTAAAGGTGATTTTGTTACTGTAAAACGTTATAAAATAATTTTGATTGCTGATAGACACATGATTATCATAACTCAAACCAACTGTTTTTTTTGCTGTTACTGTTGTTGTTCTTGTTGTTGTGGTTGTGATTTAGCATGTGATTTAATAAAATTTCATTATGATGTAATTGATTAAGTATTATTAATTGCACGTTGATTCTTAACGACTACTTTTGTTTTAAACTATTCAATTGAACAAGGTGATACAGTTAAAAATAACGTTTATATTTTCAATGAAAAGAAAAACAAACTAAAACATAATGGAATATCTTATCGAATATGAAATCAATCCGTAATTGAAAAATGCCTCTTAAAAATCAAAAGAAAATTTTTGTTTTCATTAAAAAATAACTCACATCATGAACTATCATTGAAGATTAATAGCCACTTACATAACTAATAAACATTGAACACTTGTTTTGTCCTATTAATGTAAATTGTGAATAGTAAGCGTTGACAAGTTTGTTATTGATCTAATAGTAATCCTCTAGGAAATACCACTGGTATGTGATAGTTCATATTTTAAACTGCTGTTAATTCCTAGTATTGTTGACCTAAATAAATGTATACGACGAAAACTTTGATATCAAATTGTTTATCATATCAGAGACCAACTAATTGATTGGCAATACATTACTTGTACAGTTAAATTTTATTATGATAACTGGTCAGGATTCCCTGTTATTGACCTATATAAGAGCTTGTTAGTCAAGTAATGTAAATAACAAATTAAAGTATAAGAAATCAAAAGAAAGAGGTTAAAGGTACAGGAAATGATCTACAATGTAACATTAGTGAGAACTATTAAAGTGAAAAAAATTACCTTTCATTCATCTAAAAATTAATTTTCATAATCAGTTTGTAGTCTTTCTCTGATGTTTTCTAATTGAATTAACTGTTTATCACAAATTAATTTTGCTTTAGTAAGAAACATGGTTGAAAGCATTCATAGCGTTTACATTATTTACTACATGGTTTGTATCGAGTAATTTCAGTTATTTTTCGTCCCTTTTCTTAGATAATCGAGTCCTGTTTTTATTACAAATATCAATTCAAACTGACTACTATGGATGCGCTAGTGTAGCGCAGTCGATTTTCCGAATAAAAAGTACAACAATAAAAAATATTTATATGAAATTTCTAGTAAAAATTTTACAGTATTCATGAAGTGAACGGAAAAATTAATTAAAAAAGCCTCATAGAACACACATAGTGATTGCTGAAAATACTATAGGGACTTTTGTCCAGAAACATTCCATCCTCCAATTATATGACATACCATACAACAGTTACGTCGTGTGCTTTAAATAATATACACTTTCACATTAAACTAAACGGTTATTTACAATAGTAAAGGTAACTTTTACATTGAATAAAAACGACATTATATTAGTATTTGGTTAATGTTCTAATCAGAATAAAAGTGTTAATAACATTTGTGTTTCGTGTCAAAATATTATTTCAGTACATTCTAGTCTTATCACGAATCGACTTTCTATTTTTGTGATACACAATAAACTTTTTTAATGACAACGAGATCTTGTTTCATTTTGATTTGTTAACTTGTAAAAACAAATAAGAACACATTTTATTGCCAATTTAATTTGATCGAAATTTTTTTTTTTTGTTTTTCGAATAGTTATAAGTCACTTTTTTTATTTGATTTATTCACAATGGATTATTGTTGACAGGGATTCATTTGATTTTAGATCAGTAACATCATTAAAGAATGTACACTTAGATGATATTGATAAATTTATTGATTTCAGTTTTGCAATTATTATTATATGTAATCGGTTTTTTGATGATTAGAGAAAAAAGAAAACAACAGTATGAATAGTGAATTATTAATACTTAATATAATTAAATGAGATAAACTTGTTGTTGTTGTTAATCTACAAATGTATTAAACTTTGATTTTGATTAACTCGTTGATTGACTATGAAGTTGTGATAAATGAATATTTTATGATTATTGTTACATGTTGTTAATCATTTAGAATGCAATAGCTTCATCTAAATCTTGAATTCTATTATTAGTTTCTGCATACCTTTATTTCACTCTCCTCTCTTGTATTCTGTTATTATGGTATTTCTGTTAACTCGTAGTGCTAATGTAGTATGGCGACTTGAACCTATGGGCTTATACAACCGGTTCTACGTTGTTGTTGTTGTTGATGATGATGATGGTGAACAAGTTGATTACATTGATAAGATGTATAAATATGTTTGTTTGCTGATTAGTATGAAAATGATTTTCTTTTTCTTTAATTATGGCTACATCTTGTTTGTGTTTCAATGACAGTTAACGATTTGACCTCGGAAGATTTAATTTCGTTTTGTGGCTACTTTTGCATTTATTTGACAAAGACAAGTTGAATTCTAACACAAAACAGCTTTTTTAATTAATTGATTAAATCTTATTGTCATCGATTGACTACTTCCGGACAACCATTAGAAACTAGTCAGCATAAAAAACTGTTTCATCCTGATGTATGAACTCTCAGTGGATATGTTCACCCATCACCACGCCAAGGATCGTGTCTATGACTTTTGGTCCTCCTGACTGAATAAAATATAACCAAGAAAACTGTAGACTAAGAGACAATGTAATCAGAAGGAGTCAATTCTACCTAATTTGAAACCACTCGTATCTTCCCGTCGAACAAATGCATGTGAAGTATGATATAATAGCCTACTTGAACCATGTAACCAACAATATCGGGACTTGAACAGTTTTAGTACTTTTCTCGGAATTGTATACATCACATGGTGTCACAAATCTCAATAACTATTTACATTAACAATCACTACCATTTAATACTGAATGCAAGAGTAACATGAGAAATCACTCTGGATACTAGTGTTTCACCGTCTATGTTAATAATGAGATATCTGACATTTTAAAATGAATATATCGTTGTACTTATATCACCTACTTAAACATACTTTAAATGATGTCTCTATGAACTGGCTTACATTATGTAATCATTTTAGAAATATATTAATACAATCAGTCTACAAATAACCTTGACTTTTGCTTTTGTTAAGTCACTTAATCTTATTTTCAGTCGATTTATCGCTATTTTTTTTTAATTTGTCGTGAATTTCTTCCCCGACATATCTGCTTAAAGTATGTTGGGATTATATGTGGGAATTACAGCATAATAATCGTTAATCTGATTGAGTAGAACATGGTGTTTTCATATACTCACATATATTTAATTTCTTAGTCATTTAGCTTTATTTCCTTCCATAACTACACCATACACATAATAACTAAACTAACTTACCTATAAACGATCACAATTCCAACATTAATCAATTCGCGTTATAAGATGATGATCAATTCTTGGCAAAGGCAGTGATTACTTCAACTTCGACATAATCAGTTATTATTTACTTAATAGTAAATGTAAGACTAGTAATTAACAGAAATATTCTTATTTATTTGAATTGTCTACTCATGTTTAACCTACAAAAAAAGAAAAGAAAACAGAACAACCATACATTACATAAATAATTTTTACAATTATTTGATTATTGGTAAGATTTCTTCGTAAAATAAACTCCTTACTGATTTAAACAACATCATTGAAGTGTACAATGATCAATGTACTCTGTCTAGATTAATACATCCATTAAAAATTCATTCTCATCTAATATTTACTAGACTATCTCCTTACTTAATTATCTTTTTCTAAAATTGGTAGATAAGACAGAATATCAATATTTTAATGATTTTATTTAAAAGTTTCTGAAAATGTCTTTAGTTATTAATCATTATGGTAATGTGGATATATTTAGAAAGTGGTTTATGGTATTCTGTAAACAACCATGGATGATAGTTTTTGTTCTGTTTAACACTCGTTAGGAAAACATTTGAAATCCTAAAAAAAATTGATATTTCCTGGTGGCTTTAATGCAAAATCATCTGGTTTCATAGTCCATGAACATTACCACTGGTTCATGTAGAAAGCGACTGATCCTTTTTGATAATATCTTTAAATATAATTTATCTTTAAGATTAAAATGAAAATGTACGAGAAGTTTTGTAGTTTGCTGAGATAGATTACTGACATAAATGATGTTTATATATCATGATATAAAAATGTTCACACTATTTCACAATATATTTTCTATATTATATGTCTTTTTTTATTCCAGTTTTAGCATAAATTATTAATGTTACATCATGATATAAAATAGTAATACTCATGAAGGAACTAGAATCAAGATAACAGTATTGTATCTGTTCATTAAGATTTTTAGAGTATGACTAATAGTGTCTGTTAAAATTCATTTTTAGAGTTGTGTATTCTTCAAATAGTAGGCAGAGAAAATGAAAATATAAATAGTTGTAGATTATGATGATATTTTTAAACAACTTTACAAACAATTAACATAAAGATAGTTTTAAAAATGATCATATTGTAAGTTAAAAAGTAACTATGATTACGTGTACCATTCATTTAATCTACAGGGAGTATAACATTTCTCAAGTAATTTCTATTAAATAACCGCTGTTACATTTTATTTATGCCATAAAGATAGAAAGTATATTTATGAGTTAGAAGAATTTAGTTTTAGGTAGTAGGGTATATTATCTGATTTATAACATTGGAATGTAATAAAGTAAAATATTCAAAGGAAGGTATACTTCTACAAAGATTAATGACCATATATCCACTGTCCAATTATTACTATGAGTTAAGTAATAAAAATGCCATAGACTAAGAGACTTAAAATTTTCGTTCTTGGAAGTATAATCATTGGCTGATGTTTTGAAATCGGGATATCATACAAAATTATTTTGAAGTAAGTGGTGGATATTTACTGTGAAACTTCTAGTCGTGTTAAAACGTAATGAAAGTGAAACAGATTTTATGATGATAACCAACTTAAAATTTTTGAAGATTAAGAATTACACACAAAATTTCATATGATCAGTATATAAGTTGTTTGTATTACAAACTGTTTATAGCTACACAATCATTGACAACTAGAAGCACTGTGAAATTATTTCATTGTTATAATAATACTAACTTCAGCTTAGCAGTAAAGAACATTGACCAATGGTGTTTAACTATATCAAAGAGTGTAACAATAACCTATCAGCGATATTAAACAATAGTGATAGACAATGCGAGGTAACTAAAATTAGAAATGTAAGCCTTTGGATTCATTTACAAGGCCAGATTGTCTTAGGTTTGTTTTATTGTAAATCACATAAGAAGACCAAACAAATATCCAGTGATTCTTGGTTTTCTATTGTTGTCTAGCTACAGTCAGTTAACGTTGTAAAATTGAAAAAAAGTTTCACAAAAATAGTTTGAACTCAAGAATTTTAATTCATTTTAAACAGAACTTACAGACTTTACTTTCATTTACATTATCTGTTGTGTTACTACGTATTTAACTAAGAATAAGTCAATGAACACCGTTACTACATTAACAATACAATTAACGTACAAAGGAAATTCTCATATTCTTAAACTGTCAATCAAAACGTCAAGAGGCGCCATTGTAACTCTAATATTTAAATTCTTAACTCAATTAATTAATCTGGTAAAATTCTAGTTAAAAATGCATCATTGTTTATAAATCTTAATAACTGTATCATCAGGAGGGGAGAGGTTTAGATGCAAAGCTGGATAATTAGTTTAAGTTAGTTCATTACTCGAATTTAGTGAAAAACTGTAATGGACAATTGCTTGTTAAATAGTAACTAGTAGTATACAAATGAATTCATATCAAATTTCTATATTTCTCGTTTTGTCAATACCTTGTTATAGTTTAAATAATTAATGTAGTGTATACGAATATCTTAATAGATAGAATATAAGAATTTAGCATACCGTATGATATTCTCAGTTTATTTATGATACTGGTAATATGAACAATGATAGATGATACTATTGCAGTCACAATATTTCTATTTTGTAAAGCTATGCAAAAGACACTTTCTTAAATATCCTTTAAATAATTATAACTTTTTAATTCTTATCGTAATATACTATTTTATGGTGAAAGCTTTTGATTACAAAACCACTATGTAATTGAATTGTTTATGCCGTTCGACATAATGCAATGAAAGAGTATTCTCTTTAATTTTCCATTACAGGTCTTCTATTGTTATACTTTGACATATCTGGAGTAAACATGATTACCAGCGAGAGTTCGTTTATATATATATATATATATATATATATATATATAAATTCAAAAGCATATGAGTTGAACGATATGATAACAAGCGACGATAATCAATCAGAATAATCTCCAGACATTTCTATGTTTCCAGTTATCTTCTTAAAGAGATGCTTTATACTCGCGTAGCTATCTGAATTAGATTAAGAAAGTAAACATACCATAAGTAATTGCACAAATAAATCTTAATTGTGCATTCAGAAATCGAGATTGATAGAATGTTAATATTAACTTTTATATTAATGATTCATATAAATATAATCGGTACACTTATCTACATTGACTATGCATTAAGACAATCATGTTTATGACTAAATAGTTTTAAGTAAAATCAGATTTAAACAGAGAAACTGTAAAATTAGTTTTGTACCCATATATATGGCTGTGATATTATTAACAACTATTACTTTTAGCATACTAAGTATTTGGAAGTGTGTATATAAAACAGCATGATCTGAGTTGTTATAGATTTCGAATTGAATTTTTATTAAAGATGATTGTAAATAAACTGTGATAGATACAAATATTCTTGAGCCTAGATTTACCAAACAATCCTTGATTTACTTAATATTTTTGTCGATATAATTACTTTTATGAGAACAAGTGTATAGATACATATATACAATGAGAAAGGAAGCTATTTCGAGCTCAGAATGTGAAAGTACTTAGTATTGGATTATCAGTATATTTTCTTGGTTACCTTGTTAGCAAAACTCTAAGTATGTTGTATTGATGCCTAAGATTATTTTTGATAGAGTAATTGACGGTGATTGAAAAAACAAATTTATAGAGTCACTTTCTATACAGCCATCTTCAGGGATTTATCTTTGTAATTACAATTAGAATTTTTAAGTTAATTTAGTGAATTTCAGTGAAGTCTACTCATATTTTTAAAACAAAAACTGAAGAAACTGAGTGGAAAGGTTTTCACGTGAATAATTTAACAACAAAGCACATCTAATATAACTTCCTTTACTTCTTGACAAGAGATGTAAAGCTTTCAGTCATTTACGTTACATAAACGATCTTAATCTTCATATTAATAAAAGTGAATATTTTAAAAGTAATATTATGAATAATCTCAATATCATATAGAATAAAGGCTTCATTTAGAAATATGTAGTATGAGAACATTGTATTTGGTGTGTTATGTCGATATCATTACATGAAATTTACAAGAACCTTGACTTGCTTTTATATACTGCACCAAGTTTTACTTATAAAGAAAAACTGTCGACTTATTTAAAGTAATTTCTCTTGTAAGCTATCAAATAGTTTACAGTTTTTCATTTTAATTGCTTATATCCTTGCAACAAATTGTCGACTTGATATAATATGTTGAGTATTTAAATTCTGTCATTTTACTGAACTTACTATATTGATCTAGTAAGTTCAGTCTAAAAAATTTGGATACATACATAAATAATTTACAAAATGAAACACAAAATGGAAAAGCCACTTTCCAATTGTTATGAAAGTAATCGTTGGAATGATGCATATAATACTTAGATGATACCAAGTAATTTACATATTATTCTGATATCACGAATTAGTTTGAACTAAACAACCACTGATCATCAGGAAGCACTGGGCTGTTTCGTTCTTGTATGGGACTCTTCAACAGCATGGATCCACAACGATGTCCGAAATCAAACCCAGTAATCTCTGGCTCAACTCACTTGTGACTAACTTCTCGAGGTAATTCCTAGAGCCCTAGGTAAGAGTGTGTGACCAGTAAAGTCCAGCCGTGTCGAGTGCGTGGTAGTTACCCAGTGATTACACTGCATGAGATTGCGTAAAGGCATCGCGAATTTACTAGCTAAGAAATATCAATCATGTGTAGCCATCTCAGTAATCTAACGATAAAGCGTCCGCCGTGAAGCCAGAGAGTTATGGGTTCAATCCCTGATGAGGTCGTGAATAGGTACTATTGTAAAATTCCAAACTAGGACAAAACGACTGTTCAGTGCTTCCTAGTAACTGATAGTTGTCCGATTCAGACCACTTTGTGGTAACAAATTAACATCACACAATCTTCACAACATCCAATTATAATCTACACAGAAAAAGAATCATTAAAATTATCCACATAAATCATGATAGCCAATTGTTAATTTTAATATCAATTTTCATGGGATTTTATGTCATATGTTAAATAAATTATCTACCGAAAAATTTACATAATGGTAGTTAAATAAAATTTAAAGGTAACTTATTGTTTCTTACTTTTGTTCTAAAGTTTACTATTCCGCTCTTCCGCCCCCTTTTCCCCTCCTCCAAAATTGTTGTACATTTATTTAAGCTAAACTAAATAAGTGGGTTAAAAGCATTTTGTTTACTTTAGAATAGTTTCCTGAATCTTCAACGACAATAAATTCAAAGTATTTTCATGTATATATGAATATATATTCTGATTTAAGTATGTTTAGAGTTTTATTTACAATCTAAAAGGAGAAACTGATAAATTGGAAACTATTAAATTTTTCCCATAGTAATTCAGTTTACAATTTGATCACTGCTAAATTAGAAGCTCTTGAGTTCGATTACATATTAATTACAATTAGTTAGATGAGAATTATTGATTTCAATAACATTTTCATTATTTTTCCTTATGTTAAACTATCGTGTAACTGGTAGTTTTATCATTGATTAGAGCCTTAATTATTTAACATCTGAGTTAATGATTTCACCGGTGTTTACATTTGGAACTTTAGTAATTCAAATAGTCAGAGTAAATTGTAGTTTTTATTTTTTGGTTCAACTTTACGGTCGTAGAAAGAAAGAATCTACTCACCGTCTAGTTTCATGTGATTTTATTTATGAAAGAAATTAGAATAAAGAATGCAAAACAAAACAAAAACAGCAAACAAAAATGTAATGAAATAACAACAAATAGAACTTAGAAATTTTTAACTCAAAAATATTTGATTTACTTTTTTAACAAGACTTTAACTAGTATAGAAAACTTCAGGTTGTATATAAATGTGGCATACAAATTGACAGTATCAATGAATGAATGGTAAACTGTATCATTAACAATGTACAAAATTGTTTGGCGACAATTATCTGAGTTGATTTGTGTAATTGAAGGTGAAACTAATGGACAGGCTAAGATTATATCATGGGATAATAACGATGATGATGCAAATCAATCAGATGAAATACATTTTCGTGTTAATATCTTACCTAATGAAGGATTATACGCTCATGCTGAATATGAATTTGAAGTAAGTAGTTTGATTCACTTTAAAGCGTTAGTTAGCTTATTTATATCTATAAATGTTACATATAACAACTATTATAAACATTCCTGAATTCTATCAGTAATATCTTAGTGTAGAGAATAACTTCAGTATGCACACTAAATAATCCCTTAGTAATAATAAAAGTTATGTCATCCACTCCTTAGTATTAGTAGACTAAATTTTGTCTTTAAATATGATTTTCAGTGACAGTGATTCAGAATGCAAATAAGCTCTACAGATGAATTCCAAATAAAACGAAATATTAGTTCAATATACTATGTCTATTGTTATCAAACTCTTAATTTAATTATCCACACACATGTTTCATTTCCAATACATTAATGATCCTCAGATCTGATTAGATATTGGAAGAATATGTTTGTAAATAGGATTTTCACGAATGAAGTACTGTACACAACACTAATTTGAAATATGGTTTCGTTCAAAATTCATATTCAGAAGTTTTAGCCTACTGAAAACTTTTTATTGAATTTGAAATTAAATAAACGAGATCATTCAGTAGTTGAGAATGTATTGAATAGTTTGCAAAAATTTCCGAAATATGTCAGGCTATTGCTTAATTTTATGAAATAAAAATTTCATTCATAAATGGTACTATATATTTTATGTGAAGACCTTCGAAGATTTCTGTGAAAATAAACAAAATATATCTTTGATAGATAATACATCTATGATTGATTGATTGGATTCGACAAAAAATAGATGTTCATAGGGTGCCATCGTAAAGCAGGGAACAGTGAATAACTGTATGGGACTCCTCAACAGTGTACACTATCGATTCCATCGGGGAAATCAAAGGCATGATCTTCAAGTCTCATAGCAAACGCCTAACTTTCTTTGTCACCAATTGTAAAATTTACGCTTCCGTTAATCTGTGGTATAGTTCAACAATCATATATTATTATCAGTGATAACTGCTTTACTCCAGACTAGTCTTGACTCCACCAATCACGAATTCTTACTGGACCTTCAGGAACAACCTGGAGTTAGTTACCAGTGAGCTTACTGAGAAGTCGTGATTGGTGGGGTTCAGACTTATCAGGGGTGAGACATTTACCACTGATAAAAATGGTTAATCGTCACGCTATCTAACAAATTGAAAGAAGTGTGAATTCTAACATTTGATTTCACCTCAGTGATGCAAAGAGTTTAGCAATTGTTATAAAGACCTGAAGGTTGTGGATATGATTCCCATGGCAGAATCGAGGGCGCACGCAGTTGAGTAGTCTCATATTGGGACAAAACAGCTACCCAGTGCTCCGCAGTTTTGATTGATACCCTAGCAACATCAGTCTTTGGTGAATTCAATCTATTAAAATAAATACGCCTTCATAAAAACACATCAGTTCAGTATATCAGTGAAATTCTATCCTCAATCTTTGAGAATTTCGTTAGCTGTAAGCTGACATATGCCTTATATATCACTTTTATTACATTCCCTAAAGTTCTTGTATTTTAAGTTTTAGAGGCTAACAAATGACAAAAGCTGTTACAAAATTAATCCACTAATTACAATTAACAAATAAACACTGTTAATCACATGATCAAACTTGGTAGAAAAAACATTCATGACAATATATTAGAGTGTACTGTAATGCTGCCATACCTATCACAAATTCGTTGAAAGTTTTGTACTTTTCTTCACCTTATTTTGAAGTCATTTGGCTTTACAGTACTAAGGAAAAGTTATTTCTAAGTTTATAAATATAATTAAATTAATGACAATTGAACGAAAATATTCTTACGCAACTAATTCAATAAAAAATTCTCTTCACTTCATAACGCTTCATTAAATCAGTTACTGACAATTAATCCTCATTTACACAGTTTACAACTATCACATTTTTATTTTGAGTACTTTGATATATCTGTAATGTATATATTTTTTCATTTGTGCAATACATTTTGACGTTGAGGATCCTTCTAAAAAAATGTTATGCATAATTAGATTATTTCAGCTGTTCATCCATTTATACTTCAAGAAAGGAAAAGATTGTTTCAAGAAAGATGTATTGTCCCAGGCAGACATTAAACTGACGAGAATGGGATAGTAGAATAATAACTCTGGTAGAGCTAATACATCGAATAAAACACAAAGACTGATTGTTCTGTGTTCGTATGTCAACATAAGATTGCTATCCTTCAAGCCGAATAGAAGAACACATGACAATTAAGTCAACCACACATGTTAAACCTGACCATACAGCCAACCATTTAGAAAGTAATTATCATTGCACAATGAGAACAACAACGATAGGATATTGAGATAACGTATACACAATCAATACGTTATAGTTCATGAATGGAAAATGACGCGACAACTGTTAACAGATCATATGGAAGTTTAGGGCAAGGGTAAAATACGAATAATAGAAACAAGATGTCTGATGTGAATACAACTAAAATATGTGAATTAGTCTTCTTGAAAACAGTTCTGGTAGTTAGTCGCTCATCTTCATTCGTCTCATCTCACACACTATATAAATATATGTTTATTCAGAAAATAAAAATCAAAATCAAGAAGGCGGTTAATCGTAACCGACATCACCAAATGATCACATTATGTTCATAATAAGCTGTACAAGTTAGTTGTCTTGACATTCAAAAGTCATCAATAAAAGACTTCAATGTTCTAGATACTGAAAGTCTGTAATCCATAAGATAAATATTTATCCATTTATGTTTTAATAAATAGGTACCAGTAAAACAGTTCATCCACATCCATTAGATGATTTCAAAAGTTGACTATTGTCAGGTGAATATCATAATTGATGAATGCTGTATAGATTTTTAATAATTAATGCTTGTCACTTTCAGTCTTAAAATCTTAATATATTGTCATACTAAGTGATTCATTATTTACTTGCGGGATTTTACTTTATTGTTTTAGCTCATTCACTTAAGATTTTATAACTGAATGGAATCACATACAAATACTACCTATTTTTTTTAATATAAAAGTAATCAGTTTATCCTCTTTTTGCATTCTGAATCATTTATATCTTGTTCATCATTACTCTGTCGATGGAATGAGTTTGCGATGAAATACCAAAATATTGTAAGACCTACATGAAGATTATCTTCGTAGATTATGAGAAGTGATACGAACTATGGGATAAGTTCACGGAAGCGGTAAAACAAATTCTTACCTTTCGTTTGAGATTTTTTTTACCTGGTTTACATATTAAAATAAAATGTCTTGTGTAGACTGGAGAGATCTGTTAACTTATGTAAAACTGATTGCTCCTAATTTCCATAGATACTTGAGTAGTTCTATGTTTAATATTGCATGAAACAACCTTACTTAGAGCGCTATTAAAAAGTAAAGAAAATTAAACAAACTATAGATTCTTGTATAGGACTCCAAATCTCTGCTCACTTGCCGTCAAGCTTGAAAGTAGAAACCTAACCTTCAGGTGTCAAAGCAAACGTTTACTTGTTGCAACCACTTAATTGCTATACATTTTCAGCTCCCATGAATTAGCTGCGTAACTCAATGATTATCTAACAAAATTGATGATAACCATAATTTGTAAGTGATATTTGTCACAGATTGATTACAGTTAGTATACTATTGAAAAAGAAACAGTATAAAACCTCCTATGTAGAATAAAGATATTTCGATAATTGTATTCACATCGTTTCTTTTTTAAAATAATTTATCCACTTATAATTACTTAAGGTTTAGTAGTTAGAATTACTTAGTTCACTGAAACAATTATCACTTAGAGAATTAATTGCACTTTATATTATTGATCTCAATGTATTAAAATTATAATCTAATGTAATATGCATATTATACCGTATTCAAACTTCATGCATGTGTTCTCATGGCTGATGAACTACAAAGGTTTCTAGTTAATATGGTTCTTTATTCTACAAGAAGAATAAAGTTGAGTAGTTTAGTATGATTACGTGTGTGTGTGTGTGTAAGCATATATATTTTAATAAAAAGTTGAGAAAAATCTATCGTATTATAAAACCTTTTCAAAATAAAAAGAATACAAAGAGAAACGTTGATTCAATTTCCTTATTTATAATAGGTAATATATGAAAAAAGAATAAACTCGTCTTTTGAAAGTCGGTCACATTAATGTTAGCATTTTATTTGTACACTCTTATTGCGTCATTAAGTTTGATAAACTAGTCAACTTATTGGTAGGGAATTATGAATACTTTATTTAACTACTTGTATAATAACCATATATTTTTGATAATACAACTACAGTTGTCTATTGAAATTTTAGTGTATAGTCACCAGTAATATTAGAGACTTAGTTATTTCATGATATTTCATCATGACAAAATACAACGTAAAGAATGTTGAATAAGTCATTTATATTGTGAATATGATACTTTTGATAAGAATTAAGCATATTGAATTTTGTATCTAGTTGGTATTATCATCTCATGATATTACCTTCGTAAAATTTAAAACATAGAAACATTTGAGTTCAGCACACTGTAGTTTCCCGTGGTTGTTTAGTTAATAAAAATTCTTGATGTAAGCTATCTTTTGTTAAGAAATCTTCACAAACAATTTGTGCTAATGGAATGTTTATACGTCAAGATTTTTGTAAACAATAAGTAAACAACCTAAATCAGTATTTACTTACTTACTTACGCCTGTTACCCCTCTCGGAGGAGCATAGGCCGCTTACCAGTATTCTCCATTCAGCTCTGTCCTCACCAATCCTTTCCAGCTTTTTCCAGTTACCGTTTATCCTTTTTATGTCTGCTTCCAATTCTCGACGCAGGATGTTTTTTGGCCTTCCTCTTTTCAGTTGTCCAACAGGATTCCAAGTTAGTGCTTGTCTCGTGATACAGTCTGATGATTTCCGCAATGTATGTCCTATCCATTTCCAACGTCGTTTCCTGATTTCCTCTTCAGCTGGAAGTTGGTTTGTTCTCTTCCAAAGTAGGCTGTTGCTGATGGTTTCCGGCCAACAGACATTCAATATCTTGCGTAGAGAGTTGTTGATAAATACCTGTACACTCCCGAGGATGTTTGCAGTAGTTCTCCATGTTTCAGCTCCATACAGAAGAATTGACTTGACGTTCGAATTGAAGAGTCTAACTTTGAGGTTGGTAGACAGTTGTTTGGACTCCCGTATATTTTTCAACTGTAGGAATGCTGCCCTTGCTTTGCCGATCCTTGCCCACACATCTGCATCGGATCCTCCTTGTTCGTCTATGATGCTCCCCAAGAATGTAAAGGTATCCACTTCTTCCAGAGTTTCACCATCAAGTTCAATTAGGTCCGTGCTCTCGGTGTTGAATTTGAGGATCTTGCTCTTTCCCTTATGTATGTTCAGGCCTATTGATGCTGAGGTTGCTGCTACTTTGGTTGTCTTCACTTGCATTTGCTGTTGTGTATGGGATAGAAGTGCTAGATCATCCGCGAAGTTCAGATCATCAAGTTGCATCCTACTTGTCCATTGAATTCCGTGCTTCTCCCCAGGTGTAAAGGTTTTCATGATCCAATCGACCACTAGGAGGAAGAGGAAAGGAGAGAGCAGACAGCCTTGTCTGACACCGGTTCTTACTGAGAATGCATTTGTCAGCTGTCCTCCATGCACAATTTTGCACTGTAGTCCGTCGTAAGAATTCCGGATGATGTTGACGAGTTTCTCTGGTACGCCGTAGTGTTGAAGAAGTTTCCATAGTGATCTCCTGTCTACGCTGTCAAATACCTTCTCATAGTCAATGAAGTTGATGAACAGTGACTACTTCCATTAAACTGATTGTTCAACAATGATCCGTGGTGTTGCGATTTGGTCTGTGCATGACCGATCCTTACGGAAACCAGCCTGTTGATCTCGAAGTTGAGCATCCACTGAAACTTTCATTCTGTTCAACAACACTCTATTGAAGACTTTCCTTGGTACTGACAATAGTGTGATTCCTCTGTAGTTCTCGCATTTGCTCAAATCCCCTTTCTTTGGTATCTTGATAAGGTATCCTTGTTTCCAGTCTGCCGGCACCTGTGTTCCTCCCAGATCATCTTGAATAAAATGTGGAGCATCCTTGCCGTTATGTCTATGTCTGACTTGAGTGCTTCGGCTGGTATATTGCCAGGTCCTGCTGCTTTCCCACTTTTGATCTGTCTGATAGCTATTTTGATTTTTTGCATTGTTGGTGGATTGATACCAATCGAGAGGTCTGTAGATGCTGCTTCGATGTCTGGTAGATTTGGTGGAGCTGGCCTATTCAAGAGTTCCTCGAAATGTTCTACCTATCTGTTTCTTTCTTCTTGAATCTCGGTGACTAGCTTGCCTTCTTTGTTCCTGATCGGTCGTTATGGTTTACTATATTTCCCTGCCAGTTTCTTCGTTGTGTCGTATAGCTGTTTCATATTTTCTTCTCTTGCAGCTTTCTCCGCTGTCGTTGCAAGGCCTTCGATATACTTCCGTTTGTCGGCTCTGATGCTCTTCTTTACTTGTTTATTTACTTCTGTGTATTCATTTTGTGCCTTGATTTTTTCTGCTCTAGTTCGGCTGTTGTTGATTTCTGCCTTCTTGTTCCTCCTTTGTTGAATTTCGCTCAGGGTCTCTGTGGAAATCCATTCCTTATGATGGTAGTTCTTGCAGCCCAGAGCCTCTTGACAAGTTGAAGTTAGTGCCTCTTTGATTCCTTACCAGTTGTCCTCCATAGTGGTTTCTTCCTCGTTCAGCAGATCTTGTAAGGCTTGAAACCTGTTGTTGAGAGTTATTTTCAATTCCTTGAAATTGTCAGTATTCCAAAGAAAGGCTATATTGAACCGTTGTAATGCTGTTGCTCCAGTTATCCACTGCTTCTTTAGCTTCAGCCTCATTTTGGCAACCGCTAGGTGGTGATCTGAAGCTACATCAGCTCCTCTCCTGGTTCTCATATCTTCCATTGATCTTCTGAATTTTTTATTGATGCATATATGATCAATTTTATTCTCCGTAGTATGATCCGGTGAGATCCATGTAGCCTTGTGTATGCGTTTGTGGGGGAATATTGTACCACCTATGACCATTTTGTTGAAAGGGCAAAGATTTGTAAATCTTTCACCATTTTCATTTCTTTCCCCCAGTCCTTGTCGTCCCATGATGTCTTCATAACCAGTGTTGTCCATTCCGACTTTGGCATTTAGGTCCCCCATCAGGATTGTCAGATCCTTTCCTGGACACTTCGCTATAATTGACTGAAGCCTATCATAAAACTGATCTTTGTCCTCGTCGTTGCCGTCGTTGGTGGGTGCATAACACTGGGTGATGTTCATTGTAATCCCCTTCTTCATTGTCTTAAAAGATGCTTTGATGATCCTTGGTCCATGTGGTTCCCATCCTACAAGTGCATTGCTCACTTTCTTGGACAACATCAGAGGAACTCCTTGGGTGTGTGGGGCATTTTCCTCTTCGTGCCCGGAATATAGTAGCCCCTCTCCCGTAGCTAATGTTTTCTGTCCAGTTTGAGTCCGATTCGTTTCGCTGATCCCGAGCACAGTTAAATTGTATCTCTTCATTTCTGCTGCTATCTGGGTGATCTTCCCTGTCTCCCACATTGTCCGAGCATTCCATGTACCTATAAAAATTGTTGCTGTGGTCGTTAGAAGAAGTGGCATCGGCCTCATGACTTCCGAAGAATCTCGGCTTTCATCATGAAGCGTCATATAGATTCCTTCCACCTCCAGGGCAGAGTTTAAATGGTTAAGTTTGTTTAATCGGGTTAGCGTGTTTTAAGCAAGCTTGTATTTTATGGGATAGGGGTGCTAACCGTATGTCTAACCCTCCTCCTTTACCCGTGCTTGGGACCGGCAACAACCCTAGAAGAGCTGCGGGCGGAGTCACGGTTTAACTCTTGTGATTTGAAATCAGTATTTTTTTGCCTAAATTCGGATTCATAATCCATCCTTGTTTCTTATTCTATATGCACATTGTCATAACAATCGTACTTTAATTTTAAACAAGAATTTAGCTAGTTAAGAATGTTTTAATTTGATTGGCACTTGAGTAGTCTACATTTTTTGTATCTGACAAAAGCTTATAGTTCAATCGATTTCTAATAGTGTGCTACGTACATTGGGTTTTATTTTACTATATAATTGACTTATTCTTCCATCTAGTGGTCATGTCGTTAGCTGTAAATCATTTAGGGGTTTTCATCTAAATTTAGTCAAATATGCGGTTTTTATGATTGCATATTCTCTACTCGACGACATTCTATTCACTAATTTAAACAGTCATAAAACCATACATCATTCCTTTTAATCAGTAGGATGGATTACTCACTTGTGTCATATTGGCCAGAAGATTATTTATTTGAGGTTTCACAACTCAATACAGGTAATTTGAAAGTGACGAGACTGAATGTAAGAAATTTTACATCTACGAGTATATGTAGAGAATGCTTTTGTACGAAATTATTGTTGAAACCTTTTAATAGCTATGTTGGAAAACATTTGAAAATGTCTATCTCCACTAATCCGTACATCCGACTAAGTTTATGAATAAGCATAGATATAGCTCGAAGCAGAGGCTTATATATCACACAACGACAAATTAGAAGTTGAACAAAGAAGGTAACAATTTTTCATTATTTTTCGAGTTTCAGTTTCTACAAATGTTGGCTGAGAGATTATTTTCAAACGCAAAGTTCATCAACTAATGGCTTGCAAATAACTTGGCGATTTTTATATCTGAACTATTTTTGAAAAAGCATCTCCTGTATTTCCTATTTTTGTTAAGGTCATATAACTCACTTTCAATTTTTAAATCAGTCATACTTCTAAGTATTTAATTATATATTGCCTCTTTTCACAACCCCTTGTTCCTCATTTCTTTCCTTCTTACTTTCTTCACATCTGTCATATGGACAATTATTTTTTGATTCGAGTACAATAAATTTTATATTGTTATCTAACCAATTACGACACTTTCTAAACATTTCACGATGCATTCCACTTTCTACTTTCCTATTCAGTACTAAATATCTTGTAATTCACTATCACTTCAAACGTAAACTAACTATTGGATGATTCATCTGTGAAGTAAAAAATGGCTAAGTGTTTGTCGTTAAATCTGAAAGTGATAGATTCGATTCCCTAGCAGAACTGAGGATGTGGACTGCTAAAAATTCGTATAATAGGACTAAACGATTGTTCATTCCACTCAAATTACCAGTGTTAACCAACAGACATTATTCAGTGACGAATAAATAAATGATTTTGTTGTAAAGTGAATTTTATCTCTTTGTAATATCTACATTTCTTCTTTAATCTCTCTAGGGATTTATGTCAATTTGATTAGTCTATTCTATGTAGTCAGTCACTACTTCACATTATCAATGCATCTTTATGTTTAGTCTAATATTTATATTTTTTCGTTTTATTATTTTTTTGTTCGATTATTAGTAAAGTTTATACATTAACATGTTACACTACAAGATATTCATTTATCTTCTAAAACCTGCATCCCATCGAATAACTTGAATTTTAAGCATCTTTAATTAAATAAAATGAAACTGGATGTATTCTATGGAGGATGGAATAAAGTATTAGATAATGTAAGATTTAATTTAAAAAACATTACAAATATAGTAGTATAAAGATGAACTTATTTATAATAGAGGGCTATTGAAATGAAACAATCAAACAACTTTTAAAGTAGCTTGAAATAAATGAAATTTGAATCTATTGCATTCATAATATGTTACTTTGTCCCAGTTCAGTTAAGTTAATGAAAGTGTACTTTAAAGCTTGACAATGATACTATACAATAGTAGAAAACAATACACTGTATGAGGCTGTATTTACAAGTGAAAATCCAATACATGTATACTTAAAAGTAGACAGGTCAAATTTTACATGAATATAAATGATAAAATGATGACTAGATGATTAATTTTTTTCGCTAACTATGGCTTGCTTATGCTTGCATCTAACTTACCTTTTGACATTACTTAGTATGCTTTATTCTTTAAGTAAATCAGCATAGTGTTTTCCAAAGCAATGTTTGGACATTCTAATCGTAATAATTCAAACTAAATGAGTTTATTTCATTTCTTTTTTTACAAGATCACTATTCGATTGGATCGTCATGGAGAAACCCCAGTTGTTCGCTGTTTAAGTCATATATATCATCCAAATATTGAAGATTATGATATTGGTGGGGCTGTTTGCCTTAATTTATTTCAAAATTGGAATATGTAAGTTTTGAATAGTAGTTAACAGATTCTCACTACTTTATATGCATGCAAATTGAATTCTAAGTGATAATTAAGAATATATATTTGTATTTCTGCAATGTATTATCATCCTTTGTATAAAAAGATTACACTATGATAAGAAGATTATACTTGTAATATAGCCAGTATCTTAAATTTTGTGTAACGTTATGTATGAAGTTTTTTAAGCAAGAATGATCAGTATCTTCAGATTTCGTGTGTGTATTTTTGTTCAGTAGGTTCGAATAATGGTCTGGCTAGTAAATACACTTATATCTTCACTGCATATATATTAATTAACTGAGTATAAACGGTTGTCCTACTTTAATAAATTAATTGTTTCAGTAGATGTTAACATAAATCACTGAATAAAAAATATCTGTGATCTGGTATTATGAGCTTTGCTTAAATAAGTTCCATTATAATAGGTAACATTGTAGGTTTACCATTTGTGTATATTAGAATAAGAGTCCATATTCAGACAAGATAATCTAAATGTTTAGAGCTTACTAAAACACTTTAATTATTTTTTGACTACAAACAATATAGATGGAATATCTTTAGTCAAGCTGAAATATAATAACGATTTAACTACAAGTGACTTAATTCGGATGTACAGAAAAAGACTAGGATGCAACACGAACTAAAGTGATATATCTTGTCAGTTATATTTTGGAAAATAGCCTATGAAGGATCAATAAGTGTTTCACATTTCAAACTGATCATATTTTGATTAACAGTGAAAAATGAAATGACATTTAAACACTTTTAAATTAATATTCTTTTATCGTTTACCAATTATTTTTTGTACGGTTATAATAGTGAAATGGGCTTAAAAGCTATCATCAATGGTTTATTATTTCTATTCTATGAACCTAATGAACAAGATCCAATTAATGAACGTTTTACTATTCCACATGGATCTAGTTTTCAACAAGCAGTTATTGAATCTTTACAAGGAGGCTGTTATTCTCATTATGCAGGACCAGGAAATAAAACTTGGTGTATATGGCATGAAAAACAAGGAACGATAGAACAAGAAAATTTGATAAAAATCAGTAAAGAAACCGTTGAATCGCAACAACAATCAAAACAAAACTGTCATATTTATCTTAGGTCTAATAATAATACAGACTATGATGATGATAATGATCGTGATTTTACGGAACAGCATCATAATAATGAACCTGATGAACTTCAAAGTTGCCCAAATTCTGCCAATGAAAATGACACTCATATGGTTTCATCAAATAAACAAGTATAACTCATAAATTTCATTCTATTTTCAATTTACGTAATGAGTTAACTGATATTGACTTTAAGTTTATGCAAAAGCAAGAAAGTAATACAAAGTAACTCATATTTATGTTTACTGCTTGTGAATTAAATTAATTAATGGAGAAGAAAACAATTCAATCAATGACTAAATGGCTAATTTTATCAAAATCAACAGTGTTGTTTATTTATTCATGGTTGATACCAATTACTCTGCTTAGTAGTTAGATACATTCATGTTTGCATTTTATAATGAACCAGGAAGAATTCATAATGTTGGATATTTTCTTTTCTGTTATGATCATTGTTTTGTGTTACATGATAATAGGAATATCGAATGATTATTAAGTTTTTAATGATTATTTTATATATTCATTATTCCCATACTTATAAGAATGTATTTGGTCATCATGGTACAATTAATGTGTTCTAATGAATGCGTTCGATTAAGTGGTGTATCAGGACGATATAAGACGTGATTTGTTAGTCAGTAAGAATTGATAAAAGATTATACATCATACAAAATGGACATATTTTTTTCATTGTATATAATTTATTTCCATTCTGTGTGTCAATATACTAATGGTTACTGATAACCAGTTTTTGATAAAGCATTCAGACAAATCTATCTACGGTTATGTAACCATGTTAAACTCAAGTTATAACATAAAACCGTGATGTATTACTGTCATTATCCATTTATTTAAGGTGAAATAAATAAAGTAGTTATAAGCATACATCAGTGAATTTAATCTAAACGGATATTTTCAGGATGTATTTGTATAATTAAGTAAAGTGTCTCATCAGATTGTTTTTTTTTAATGAAGTATAAACATTTTATTATACACAACCAATTTATACATAGGATATTTCTATCAGGTCAGTCGGTCATAACGTAGAACTTGATATGTGCATACATCAATTCAAGTTACCATGCCCCGATTAGCAGATAGAGATGAAATTGTAAGATAAAATGAGGTAGTCGCGGAGGTTACAACAGTATTAGTATTAATGGAGATGATTAGAGATCGTAAGTAGGATTTAAGAAGATGCAATTCTGTAAAAAAATTTATGAAGGTTTCAGAATCTTAGAACTATGAGGAGAATAAATAATGGATGCATCTGCACTATTGTGAACGATTTTGATCCATGTCATTCATAGTCTCTAACTACAGAATACGATCATCACGCAAACTCCAATCAGGTAGTCTGTACCTATTTATATGGTTTACCCCAATGGTCAATGACATCATTGTTGTTATTATTATCTAATTCAACTCGTTAATTACTAACAATATTAGTGAATTTCGAATTGGTTCCAAGGAATACAATTCTTATTTGTCATTAATGAGTAAATATACAAACTATCCATATTTAATCTATGACTACTGATTAACATTTCACGAAATATAAGTAATCCAATCACTTAAAAAATAAAATCAAATCATCTTATCTAGTTGCTTTACAATTTTAGCATCATTTATGGATATTGTAAAACAATAAATCAGAATAAATAATATTGATTGTATATACCTTGAAGAGAACAATACATCATAACTTCAAGAAGAAATTAGAACATTTTTCATTGAAAACTGTCTATCAACTATTTCATTTACAGGTCTTGAAATATTATTATTCAATCAAAAGAATGTTATGTTTTTTTTTGTGTTATTTTTCATTGGTATTTTCATTCACAATTGAAATTTACCACTATCAACAGAATGTTGCTTTGAGTTTTGTATACATTTACAATTTCTGTTGAATCATGTATTTTGTGTGATTTTGAATATAGTGAAAATCTTATCTTCTGGCACACTATATAAAATTCTATTTTATTAAAATATATAAACCTAACATTACGAATGAAATGAAAACAAGGCTGTTGCATATATATATATATATATATATATATATATATATCAATTGAAGTTTGAAATGTGAACCACTGAATAAAAGCTTGGGGATCTAAGGTTTACACGTATGCTGTAAATGTTGATTGTCATGAATTCAAATCCTGATGAGATCGTAGATGTACATAGTTGAAAAACCTAATACCTGAATGAATTGGCTATCTAGTTGTAAAACTAAGTTCAGTCTATGTTAAATTCAAATCTAGCGGTCTCCATTGCATCCAATCATAGCACCTATATTTGTACATTTGTTTCTAATTGTAAGCCGACTGTTAGGTAATAAACTGTTAATATAATCTTATATCATTCATGAACTACATTTCGTTAATTATGCACCCCTTCCTGACTTATACCATAAATAGTAGAGGGTATTCATTTTTTAAAGAATTGTTATAATTTATTGCCGCATTCCGTTATTCGAATTTCATCTGTTATTTTTCAGCTTGTTTACCTAGTACGATTTCGTGTATTTGACTTTGAGTCAGCCTTTAAGTGTGATAACTAACCTATTACTCAAACTAAAATAGATGGGATTGGTTTAAACACGCAAGTTGGTTTAGATTAAAACGCCTTAACTGTCAAGCCACCATTAGATGCAATTGTATTTTAGTTTTGGCGATTAAACTGAAGCTCGTTCCTAAAAAATAATTAACTTCAACATTCAAAGGATGATTTTTAAGACCCAAGTGACTCAATAGTACACTCTATAATACTCTGGAGATTGAAGCGATAAGTACTGGGTTCGAATTACAATGTGACTATTAAAACACTAGGATGGGATTACAGTTGACTGATAGCTTCCGAAATGTTAATGACTTCAATACTAAGCATAATTGTTGAAAAATAAACAGTAAACAATGAATTTCATGTTTTAATAATTATTTACCCCGATAGTTATGTAAAAAAACCCGATGAATTGCTTGTTAAATTAATTTAGAAATGTTAAAAGTGTCTATCCAGCTTGTCGCTAAATTGTTTACTTCCATACTACTTAATTCAATAGTATATTTTATTTTAAACCAATTTATACTTTAGATTGTGTAGGAATTATAATTCATGGTTAATTTAACTCTAGATCTAAATACCTTTTGATAACTGACTTCAAGCTTAGTTTTGCTCGTAATTTTCTCTAAATGTCATGAATTTGATAACATTGTAAGACTACAGTAAATAAAAAGTTATTCGCATGTATTTTTATTTATTTGTTTAGAGTGTAACTAATCTGCATGGATAGTAAGTTGTCATAATGTCAACTTTATTGTTACCTTAATTACATTCTAATATTAGCATAATGTGCACAATAAGACTAAATTAATCACTAATCATTTCAGTATTACGATAGTGACAATTGAAACAATATTATTGAGTCTAAGATAACTATTGAAGATACTATATACATGAAACAACATAATGTTCAAGATTATGAATATTTATGGATATATTTAAAGTTTAGTATAGGGTTAGTAGCTATCTTATATGACCTATGTATATTCCTTGAGGTTGAAAAAGCTTGGAAAAATTGTGGATTGTAGTAGTTACTAACGAGTAAGTTGCTTTATGAGACAGTTCTAAGTAAGTTTATAATTATGCGGTGCTTAGGATGTGATAGTATTATATAGGAGCAGTAATTCGTGGAGAACTACCTAAATAGTTTGTGCTATGGCTAATATAGACTGCAAATGAGAGCAGCTAAACAACGAGAGATTTTTCTCTCTGTTCATTAGATTAACATAATATTCGCTTAGAATATAAATTGTGAACGCAAATGGTGGTATTCGAATATAAAATCCATTTCAGACATAAACAGAGATTAGACACGAGCAAGCACTTACATAAGTAAACGCTTTAGAAGTTGTTTCATCGAATCATAGCCTACTAGAAAAGAAAATAATAATATCTATCTAAAATCAGTCATAAATAATTTTTTTACTGTGAACACTGGGTAGTATGTGAATCCACTTTCTCATTTTAAATAACTTTGTTGGTCTATGAATAAAAATGTTTCGTCTTAGCGTGAAACTTTTAAAATAAAAATTTACAATCTAACGTAACGTTTTATGAGGTTATGAGTTATCCAATGTTGGCTACATCATTTCGTTAAACAAAATAGTGTGCACTTTGAAACAAAACAGTTTGGGAGCATCATGTTAAAACAAACTAGCTGCTCAATTCTACTTAATTTCTAATAGTCCATAGAATGATGAAGACTCTTTAAGATAATAATTTTTTAATGAGATTTTATTCTGCAAGTAAGCCAACTACATCTACAACAGTTATTGATCCATGTGAATGTTAATTATGGTCTATTCTATACAGTTACAGTTGGAAATAATAGATTAATTTTGAAGCCAATTTATAAGAAGGGTGATTCTTTACTTATATATATATATATATATATATATATATATATATATAATCTAAGACTTCTATTTTTCTATTGATTGAATACGTCACAGATTGATGTTAGTAGAGTACCATTGAAAACTGGTACTGGACAGATGGTTAGGTGTTCGCCAACCTGAATCTCCTGGAGCAGAGACTGGGGTGCGCACTGTTGTGAAGTCCCACACTGGAACGAAACAGCTGTCCAGTGCTCCCCGGTCTTTAGTGATACCCTGTCAGCATCAAACTGTGACATATTCAGTCAATTAAAAAAATGCCGATCTTCACAAAAATAACTATTTCAATTTACTTCTATTTTACTTTTGATTTTTCACTTTTCTTGTATATGTATCTAATTCCATCAAATTTTCTAGCTAAAATGTGTAAGTATTTCTAAGGTGGTGTGCTAAGTATTCATTGATTCCAAACAAACACATGATTAATGACAATCTATAACTTAATACTGTTATCAGACAATTATCTCAAACTCACGATTCTTTACTCCAAATAAGTTACATATTATGAAATCGGTTAGTTAGGATTTTCAAAGTGATTCGTCAACAATCTATGGATTACTATTATTGCAATATGTGATTTTATGCATGTGCATATATATATATATATATATATATATATATATATATATATATATATAGCTGAATATCACTTGTATGAGTAATTTGTAAAATGTTAAGAATTAAGTATGCTTCATATATACTACTATTTTATAAGCAACTAAAATATATTTATGAAAAACTAGTATCAATTATTTTACATTTAGTAAAGCATATGTTGATTATTCTGTAAAACAGTTTTACAAAACGATGTGAATAGAGTATATAGACTAACCCATGAGATTTCGAAATTGTTTTATGATTTCAGAGTAAAGGCCAGATATAGAGGCTAACTACTGACTGTATGTATACTATTTACATTTAAACTGTGTTAATAATGTAATTAGTTTGGAAGGAATTTTTGTGGAAAACCTATTTCTACAACTGAATTGAAAAAATAATTGTCGAAGAACGTCACGATAAACACGGAAACATTATAATCTGAAGCCATTTATAGTGGCACTGTAAGTCTATAAAAGATGATTCCATTACTATCATTAATAGCAGTGAATTATCCAATGTAAGCATTGGTAATTAATGAGATTGTGAATTCAATTATCATACAGTTACTTCTAGTAGAGCATTTCTATTGTATAAGCACATCGTATAGAACATAATTCTAGGGTTTATCAGAGCTTAACATCAAAGTGTATTTACTTCAATAAATGGTAGGCTAATGCATTCATTTCTTATAAGTATTGAGATAGGTGATTTCAATAAATTTATAGTCAAATAAAATAGGTATCATAATCAAATATATAATAATAAGGAAGAAATTAAATAGAATTTATTCTTATATAAAGATAGGTTTATTAAAGACGCTTGTTTGACTAAAGAACTGAGAAAACTTGATTCGTTTGTTCATTGTTGGTAATGAATACATCAAACAGAAGATAAAGTTAACAAAACACATTTTTATAGGTAATGCTTAAAAGTGATGATCTACTAGCTGAAGCACTCAAATTCCAGTTATGCCGAACTATTAACCCTATCTATTCATATTTAATTAACAATTCGTACAAATAAGACATATGGCTTAATTGAATTCGGTTTCAATTATTAGCAAATATTAGTACTAACTATTATTAGCATAATAATTGAGAAACGGGCATACAATTAACTGTCAACTAATGTATACACAACAATAAGCAAAGTGGTACGATGAAAGTAATAGAAGTGGATATTATGTAAATTGTAGTCGAAACTATTGGAAGAGAACTCCTGTCGAGTCTCATAAAGGACGAAATGATTGCTGTGTGTTCAGTCCAATGGTTGTCCCACTGAAGTCAGTTCATAATGTGAACTATCTTCAAACTGAGTAATCTTCGCAAACTTTTGACATGAAAGTTATTTTTAATTTAATTTTTACGGAGAACTACATTGAGTAAATGTTATATTGTCAAAAGTCCTCAGATAACATTATTGATCACTACCGAATTGATAATTTACAGTGATTTGATTACGAAGCTTTAGTTGTTTTTTTTTAAACCTAGCGTCAAGTCAGTGAGTAGGCACTAAATGATAATAAAAGCTTCGTAATTAAAGCTCAGGAAAGATTGTGCGTTGTGAAACGAAATTCAGATTACTACATAGACCTTCATTAATAAAATATAAACATGAGCTTAAAACTTACTGTTTGTTATCACTTATCTATGCTGAAAGAAATTTGGTGAGATACCACGGTGTATAACTGTTGCTAAATGATAAGTTAATCAGTTCTGACAACTGAATAAATGAATCAGGTATATAGTACTTATGGATAATTATTTTATTTTTATCACTAACGATCTCTTATCAACTAGTAATTACATTCTAAATATGCCATAGTGATTAGTCTTTTAGTTTTGATACATGATTTGCTATGGAAAAAACAAAGTTAAAGAAAATAAAAGAATTATGACGAAATGTAATTTTATAGACGGTCAATTCGTTTAAGCTGTATCATTTTACCTGAATGAGTATGATTTCGAAGTTTTAATTGCCATTTTTAATAGCATTGTCAATAACTAATTCAAACAGAAGTAAAATATTTTTTCCGAAAATTGAGTTTAGTATTGCCAGCGGCATGTGTTGACCATGATAGATTTACAACTAAATGATTCGGTTCAGAAAATGCAATTTTCTGAGTTAGAATCTCGAAGTAGTTCTTTCTGATCTGTATAATCAGTGAATGCAAAACTTTGAATCTACTCAAAAAAAATTCATAACAGTGTCATGTATTTTCGAAATTTAAAGGTTTCCAGCTACAGCATATAATTAAATTATTAGTAAGTTGTTTTGGTGGTGGTTGTCAGTATACCATTGATATAAATTTCATGATATTTAGTAGCCATCAGTAAGGTGTACATGTAACTTTTTTCTCTTCTGAGAAGAATTCGATTCCTGATTATTCATTTTCATATTCTATGAATTCTATGAATCAAAATTGATAGAATTTGATCAACATTATGAAATACTTGACAAAGTGTTGCAAAATTAGTCATTTCACAGTAACAAACTGTTACACACATTTCAGTCATGCAGAGAGTCAGTCGCAACACTATAAGCTGAGTAACAACGACTGGTGACTGTAAAACTGAGTGGCTTGTTTTCGAATCTCTTAGTGGCATAAATCTCTTCAAAGATTGCAGGTTTATACTTCTGACAAGCCCAAAATAGCATGAAACTTAGGTTCAAGGTTACCTAATGACTATCTTCAAACAATTTTTTATCTTCACATAGTGCCAATGAATTCAAATCACTTAGACTAGTGATCGCATTACATGTAGATTAATAGAATTCGATTAACACTAAACAGGACTTGACAAAGTGACATCGAATTGATCACAAAATAGCTAATGCAATGAAATTACTTTTTAAAATTCAATCATATGCATTAAATATTAAATTGATAGTTTATGTTAATAGATTTACTACTAATTAAATAATATCATAAGATGTTTATTTGTTTTTTTATTACTATGACTGTAACTCAATCCAAATGATCTGCAATAATAATAACTCTTAATGTTTTCTCTAGAATTCAACTTAACTTATGCACAAACTAATAGATATAAGTGAACTTTGATGAATTGTTATTTCATGTAACAGTTGACAAAAATATTCAAATTATGATGTAAACTATTATTTTTTATTAAATGACATAACAGATAGTTAGTTATTGATAAACAATTTTAAACAAATGTGAAAATTGATATTGAATAAATACATTGGGATACGTGATTAAATACTGGACAGTATAATACTGATGTAGAAGTTGGTACTAAAACAAAAAAGAAAACACTAACTTGAAGTAACAGTGTTCTTTAACAGCATGAAAGAAGGATATTAATAAACAAAACACAAAAGAATATATAAAAATGAATGAATAAAGTAATAGAAACGTGTAATTAGAATGTATTTGGATCTTCCCGTTGATTTGTTATGAAATGAAGTTGATCGGCTAATTATATATACATGACTAATACAAAAGTCCGACTATCTGGGTTCAGTAGCCAAGTGGTGAATGCCATGAAGTTTAGTACGAAACAAAATGAGTTCTAGTCTCCATGTGAACATCAACATAAATGCAGGAATAACAGAAAAAAATCATAAATGAAATCTATGTTTTTTGCTGACCACTACTGATGTCTAACTTCAGTAACGGAACATTTTAGTCAAGATTATGACTTAACATACAAAACTCTGAATTCATTTTATTATAAACGATGTTGGTTTACAAATTATGAATTTTCACATAATTATCTTAAAGTCACTAAATTGAATATCTACACAATGAATAAGAATTCTACTATTTAAAGTGACGTATCTCTAGTGTTTTGAGTAAATTACGTATACGTACATTTCACAGAGTTTTTCAAAAAATGTATACCAGTTTCCATTTCAGTTTATCGTCAGTGATATTAAATATTAATGAGATCCTGGATTCAACATACATGACTTATCTTTAATTTGCACCTGAAACAAGTTATAATGTTCATACATTGAATTCTATTAACAAGAAATTATTGATAATAACGTTGTCAGTTTCATCTAACACAGCTTAATGATCTTATTATTATCTCGAATTTCTCTACATCATTTCTACAGAATACAAGTAGAAATAACTTTATTCTGTTGATAATAGTTGTACGATAAAAATGGATTGAGAATTATTTTACTTATTACACAATAGAAATGCAATGCATGTTTTGACTTCTTAAGTCATATTAGGAACAGCTACAGAAAAAATACAATTTTGGCGATTATTCGTGTATTTAGACTATTGAAAGCTATGGAAGTAACAACTATGTAACAAAAACAGTTGAATAAAATTATAAATAAACACCTTAGAATTGTATATATTATTCATGTACTTACAAAGTTGTGTGAATAATTCAGTATAATATACGAAGTTATGGTTTGTAGTTTAAGATTATGAGACTCTATTGCTTGTTGTTAGGATCCTTGGTCAAAAATTATTGTTTAATTGGTTTAAGAGCGTTTTAGTACCAGCAATTATCTTAATCACTCTATACATTAAAGCTTGTCTGTTGAATATAGCAACAAAATACAGACTAGTTTTTAAACTAGCCTGCAATGCTTAGGACCGTCGGTGTATTATACACCAACTATTTATATTATTATTATATGGTTCACACAGATGTTGTGAGAAATTGGTGGTTAAAATATAGCGTTTTTTGTTACTCAGCGTTGAAGTTCATTTCTTATGACAGTCATTGGCGCTCATTGTTGAAGAAAATAAATAATTGGCAAGTGTTACTTTACTTTTATTGGTTACATAATCTTCACTTTTAACGATCTCCACTGCTCCATTGAAACTTTCAGTATAAAACATATTTTATTGTGTTATATTTCTTGAACGTCTTACGACTAAATTATTCAAATAAGAGGACTTACCACTCGTAAAATCCTCTTAAAACATAGTCAGATTTGGGTTTTTGACATGTTATTGAGTTACTTAGAAAAAATAAAGTTTGTTTGGATTATCGTTTGAACAGTGTCATGCTAAAATATTTTAGTAACATGTCAATAAATATATTCTATATAAATTTGTTTTACATACTTATTGTTGGTTGACATTGTATATCTCAAGTATCCTTTTCTCTTATGTTAATTAATAACTCAAATATTATTCATTTCAGCCACTTTTAAATATCTTTACCACATAAAGTTTCACTGAGTACTTTTATTTTTGTAACGGCTTTCGTACATCTTGTGCTTTGATTAACTTTGCTTGATTCACTCAATGTATTACTATTATTCAATTATTTTCTGTAAAAATATGAATAGTAACATTTACTACAAGACGTTATTCTTATCTACAAATTAAAAAGCGATGTTTCTAGATTAAACTTTTAATGCTCTTAGTTGTCATTAAGTAATCACATAATCATTCTTATGATTGTGAATGTCAATTTCTATTTTAAGGGTAACTCTTAAAGTATTAACTTAAATGAAATAAATAATTGTGACTTCAAATTTCAATTAATTGTATCATTTTGTTTTCACAGTTCTTATCAATATTCTTATAAGAATAAATTAAGTGGAAGTACTAACTTTTTTACCATAATCTGTAACAGTGATCAATTTAGTAATAAGATAGTGTGAAATTCATCACAATAATAAACATTTTCACTGTGTTTATAATGTACCTCAACAGGTCACCAACATCCAGGCCATCCCCTTACTCTTCATTTGCATCAATTGTTTGTTACTGTAGAATACTCACTTGTTGTCATAATCGAAATCATATAATAATAATGGTACTTAAGTTGAACTTACGTCTGTTACCATATTGATTTTTTAAATAGTTACTAGACAGAATTTTAATTTTCCAGGAAGATCTTTCATTTGCAGTTTGTATACTGTATGCTATTTTATTAAACAAATAAAATTTAGCATAATTTTTCTATGTTAATAGAATGTGTTTTTACTTATCAGTAAGTCGTAAAGGATATTAATTAGTTAAATTACATTATTTTTTCTTTGACTAGAAACAATTACTAAAATGTCATCATCTTAAACAAAATTCTATGCTTTCATCATTATCATCTCTTCTCATCTCGTCAAATTCATCATCTGCATCAACATTAAAAGAAATAGAACAACTAGTTCATTTAGATTTAGGTATCAATAAAAAAATATATAAGAAAAAACTGAAGACAGCTAACTTCAATATCTTAAATTATTTATCAACAATAAATTTACAAGAAATTACAATTATCTGGACAAATATAGAAAAACCTATAGATATTACTTATTATTTTATGGAAACATGTAATTATGCATGGAATATTCATTGTGAACATGTTTACTATAGTCATTTAAACATTGGTATACCAGATATTTTCACTACACATTTATATCAAAAATCTATTTGTCAACCAATGATTTATATTAATGAACAAATGATAAATAAACAAGATAGTTCTAATGAAGAATTTGTTCATTATAATGATAATTGTAATAGTTCAACTGTTTCAATGATGAATCAACAAATAATTAACATGGAGACAAGGTATTTACAAAAAATTTATTCAATCCAATTGATGTTATTTACAACAAGATGGCCAATTTATCTTATTCCAGGTAGAATGTTAACAGAGAATTTTCTCAAACCGAATTGGGCATTACCATTACGACGGGCTTCAACCAAACAACTTTTTGAAGATATTAATCATTATATATTGAATGTTGAATGGAATCATTCAAGTCAGATATTTATAATTGATCCTTTGGTAGGTTACAACAGATTGTTTTAAATATGATAACAATGTACTCTCAGTTGATATTGATAGTATTAATAACGTTTATAAAGGGTAGGGTTTTATATAGGTTAACCAACGTTTACAGATGTAGTATTTACCGAATATTCAGAGAAAAGATAAATTTCATGGAATGAAATCAATGTGTAATTATGTTTTACTGACTAAAAATGGTTAAAACACCATAGTCTTTGTGTTTGGTACATTTTCATTCTCATAAAATCACAATTAAGCTCAAAGTACGTTACCTCATAGAAACCACTCCTTTAAAATAATGAGTTACTTTCTGAAATGAATATGCGACATTTAGTCATCAGAGGTCTGATTAATGTATCTGACTACAATATTATATGCTTCATTCTGATATACTAGAAGTTACAATTACATTTAGATTGTAAATAAGTGTTGCTGATGATTACTAAAACTGATTTACAGCTTCTTCTCGATAAAATAGAATGAAGTTTCACTTCACGTCAGTTACTTTCTCTCTATCGAAATACTAACCATTAATAGCTTTTTTAAGTAATCGTAAGTCAAAGAAAATGTCATGTTACTAGAAAATGAAGACTTCAAAAAAAAGGACTATAATAATGGAATTATAAGTACTAATCAGAAAATTTGTTTTTACACATTAGAATTGTGTGAAAACAGCCACTAGACACGAATGTACAAGTAAATTGAATAAACTACAAAAAAGAAGTTTTAAAGTTTACAATTGAATATATATATATATGTATATAAAGTGAATATCTAAAAAAATAAAAACGGTAGTAGGGATTGTATTCTGTTTATTGATGTGGTAACTATTGTGTACTTTTGTTTGTGCTATAAGAAGAAAGTATTGTTTGTTTGGTAAGTAATATGAAATGAAAACATCACAATAGAGTAGAGGGATACACACTATGTCATACTCTGGATAATGAAGCGCAGTATTCCTTCATGTTGATTCATTATCATTAAGTAACGTTCTGTTAACGCGCGCTGATAACGAGCTCTACATTAATGATGACAGACTACTAGATAGATTTAGTTGTACAGGCAAAAACTATGTTTGACTATTCAGCTGCAAAACATTAAATAACAATGTTTTTTTACATGTTATTGTTCTAAGCTTTGAATGCAGGTTTCAACTTCTTTTAATCAATATTGTAACTTTTGTGTTACGATGAGTTAAAGCAAGGAATTCATTATTTTGTGACATCCATGCGATAATTTAATCACTCAGTTTTCATGTGATAATTAATTAACGTCTACTATATATGTGATTGTTAGCTTTAATTCCCTATTAGATATTCAGCCATTTATCGAGTAGTCTTTTAGTTCTCGAGAGATATAGAACACAAGGATGAGTTTTGTAAGCAACTTATTAAATGTAAACTTCTGATAACGAAAAACCCATGATAATGAAATGAATCAGATTTACCGCTGAAATAGTCAACGTGATTAGATATAAAAATACGATTACAATAATAATTGTAAACAGATGTAATCTGTTCCTACTAAGATGTTTAATTCAAGAAAGCTAATTAAGAAGCAAATTAATGAAAATCGCTAGAAATATGAAATAAATGCCCGCTTTTATCATAATACTTACTACTATAAGAAACTCCCAGATTCGGTGCAATAGTTTAATCATTTTCTGAACAAAATTCCTTGGAGTTAAACTTGTAGAATCAGTGACGTTGGATTCGTGTAACATTTGGTTGCAGTTTTTATTCAGCTAGTTGCTGAAATAATGCTTAGTGGCTGTTTGACTCCTTAAATGAAATACACCTGTATAACTCAACAACTGTCTTCAGCCACTGCTTGAATACTCGACTAATTTCCATAAGTAGCATAAAAAGCCAAAGACTAGTTGGTACTGGATAATTTTACCAAGCCGAAAAAAACAAACAAAATTTGAATAGACATAGGTAAAAGCAGTTCTGCTGTTTAATCGTGCTGTAACATACATACCAAGTTTACAATGTACAGTAAGTAATATATTATTTCAACGGTTATCAGTAGCTGCTACAAACTCTAAACTACTTTATTAGTAATATATATACATATGATTGAATTTATTTTCGACGAGCAGACAATATGTATAGTTTGAGCATTTCATCACTGTTAAGAATTCTACAAATTTAATTGTAGGGATCTTAATTATATAATTTAAGCAAAAGGAAATTATCTCGGTCACCAACTGTTTCAAAATGAATTTCTACAAAATTCCAGCTGTCAATTTTCAAAGTTTTCAATAGTTTTTGTATGCAACAAATAGTCAGTAAACAACCTAATTTTCGGAGAATATGTTAGTCAGTGTATAACTTAACCTATAGTCAGAAGTCGATTTCCAGACAGATATGAAAAGTGTCAAGTTACATAATAGTACATCAGGATAATTTGGTGTGTTCGTTATAGTTTCGATTAGTCTAATTTTCTCAATACTAATCTTTACCAGGGATAAAAATGTAATCAGAAACGTAGTGTAGCAACTACTGTCGAATAGCCTAAAACATCGCAAGCTTTATTATTATTAAACATATGTAGACAACAACGTACAATATTTGTGATCTATGTACTCAATTTTGGCGAGTTCAGAACATCACTAGCATCGGCCTACCCAACCATTTCAACGCGTATCGAGGTTATGTCATACACTAGAGTTTGAAATCCAGTAAGTATCTGTGGTTGACCACATTAACTGAAAAAAATAAACCAGTTATTTAGTTTTGTGTAGACAATTACTAAGTTTAGTTGTTTGTGTTCGTGATTGATGGAGTTCAAATGTATCGACAGTAAGACAGACATCACCGATCACAATCGTTGAACTATATCACAAATTGATGAAAGCGGGAATTCTACAATTCGACGCCTGCAAGCCCTATAATTCAGATGGCTAAGTTTTCATTGTGAGATCTGAGGTCCCTGGGTTACATTCACTGGTGGAATCAATGATGTTCACTGTTAATATTAAGTCCCGTAATGGAACAAAATAATTGTTCTGTGTTCTATAGTTTTCAAAGATACCCAACCAAAAAACTACTAGTGTTTTGAAAACAAAACATTTTTGAAATTCTTAATACAAAATTAAAACATTTGTGTAAATTATGTACTTAATTGAAGCATATTCACATAAACTACCGAACTTAAAATAAACTGGTAAAAAACAATTTATTGAAATTCTTGATCGATACAGGTTACATGAACTTTGTACTTAATCAAATAGAAACACCTATAACCATGTACTAGTCCGTGTTTTATAAGTGTAGGATTAGGTTTTTTCTATATCACAGGAAGAAACATTATCGTGTAGGTTACTCAAAGTTCTGATTGCAACAACAAACTGTATAACCAAACGAGACCGACAGAATTCAATTAGTACTGAGACTTAGACACTACAATATAGTTTAACCTACTGCTGAATTATTGACTGGTGCGGTTACGTGAGTATAAACAACTACTCATCAAAATGTAACTAACTTAGTATTTCTTTATTTAACCATATTAAAAGATGAGTTCAAATAAGGCAAAACCATTCCTCTATACAATTAACATTCATATCAGTAGTGAATATTTATACATAAATCAAAGAATGCATAAGCAAAAAAAAAAGATCTGAATAATGATCTATGCCAGAAAAGTGTCTGCATACAGTTATTTAAAAAGCTGTAGTACTAAATGTTCTGCAACCTATCATTACTTAACGGTTTCAAAAAATAACTTTCGATGAATTCATTTGAAAGATTTATGAGAAACCAGTAGCCCAGATAAATATACAGTTGATCAAAATATTTCGACAGTACACTAGAAGTTAGTAGGAATCAAAGTGAGGGCACGAACTTCGTTTCACATAGTACACATAACAAGGATATACTTTGTTAAAGAGTTGGCCTTCTTACTGGAATTCTAAGAGAATGATTCTTATTTAAACTACTGAATTATTAACAAGCTTATATATGACTGGAGACTTGGTACTTAAAGTAAGTCCCGTTATACTTTTCCATCAGGTGCTTCTCGTTTGTTTTGAGATCTAGTTGTTTTTGAAAAAATTATACAGTAAATGAAGGGATATTTTTCATGAAGCGTTTTATATTTAGTGGCATTATTATATCATACGAATGGGTTTGAATTGACTGATGTACAAAATAATTATGAATGGTACGTGTTTGTGGTTCATATGAATTAACCAACAATCTTTTTCACAGTTAGATTCTACAATATATCAATAATGTGTAGTCATAAGTAATATTAATGGAGCAAAAATGACTTCAAGCCAATATTAACGAAAATACATTTAACAAATGATGGCTATCATAGTTCATTGTACAAAGCTCCATCGTTTGTGAGCAAAGCAGATACATGTAAAAATATCAGTACTAAAGCAGGTATATACTGCTGATAGAATACATTCAAAATGTAATTGAAGTATTTAGTATTTTATTACTAATTATCAAAAATTATAATTCGTAACAATTACAGCTGTTAATATGCATGATTCTAGAGCTTCTTAAAAGGATTCTCCATTATCAAGAAATAAAGGCTTGTGATAAAAAATATATCAATATCTCTGTTTTTGTAGGTGGAGAAACCTATTATTTAAGTCAAGTTATACTCCCATAAAGTATTGCAAAAAAAGCGGGTTATACAGTTTTTAATAGTTATCTATTATCATATAAATACCATATGTAAAGCCTACGATTTAACATATTTCACCACTACTTTTGGGATAAGCATTTTTACTATAGATCTCTTTTATTGATATAAGATAGGAGCTAGAATATATCTTACTGTTTGGACTCAGTAGTCCAGTGGTGAACTCGGCGGCGTTTGGCACAAAGCGAACTGTGTTTGAATCGCACTGTGAATCTCAACATTGGGATGCAGGTACATCCAGCCGACGAATCCTAAACAGCAAGAAACGTGATTACTGGATTCCGCTTACCAGTTACAATCCAACTTAAATAATATCTTACACAATGTTGCTAGTCGAAACTTGAATTAAGACTTTATAAATTACCATTTCTTTGTCTGATTTCATGCATGTTTCTGACGAATGCTCTCCTTTCTTAAAAGACTTTCATGCCTGAAATAAAGCTTCAATGAATCATAGCCAAAAGTTCGGGTTTACAGTTATTTTCTATACTCCTAATGTATCATCAGTTCCTTTGAAATTTAAATGAGAAGATTATTTTCATTAAATAAATAGGTGTAGAGTTTCTGCTATATCACTTACACCAAGATCACTAATTTCATTCATGTAAATTTTTTACACCTCCTTTAAATCACGGTAACTTCCTTTAAATAGAACAAACAGAAGGCTGGGTAAATTATCATAATTCTCTTTTAATATTACCAATATACAACTAACATGACTAGGTTATTTACTTAAAGAATCACTACTCAAGCGTTAAGACTCCATATAGTTTCAAATTTCTTTCCAATACATTCAAACTATTGTTAACTTTTAGCATCCTTCATTAATAAAGTTTACTGATGAAAATTACTAAGGCATTGATTATTTTCATTATCAAGTTTTCAGTGTCCATCTTGAATTTGGAAGTAAATCTATCCTCTTTTACGGATTAGGAAAAAAGGAAAACTGATTGTAATTGCTATTTAAAATGCATACATATGCATTACTGGAATAGTATCAAGCCAAGTCAAATCAACACATATTATTCAGAAACCAATTCGTTTGATTTTGTATATAAAGAAATGTTTCTCCATAGAAATAAAAATGAATTTTCGTTAAGATTAATTATTTAATGAAACAAAATTGCAAGTAGATACAAAGTACAAGTTCCGATGTATAAAGATACTTTTACTTAGCGCCTTTGAGAAAAATCTTATCATCATTTGGCATTTTCTTGAATCTGTCGCAAAAGAAAGCTAACAAATAGTTAACGCAACGATCATGAACAGTGATAGTCAACGGCAGAAAAAGATAAAAAAAGTCAGTGTGATGGGTACTACTGAACTACTGTCTTCCTGCAACATATTATCGGCACTTAGACATTCGCTGGATCTGCCCCTACCATTATTGTCTAAATTACCTTGCTGTATTAGTACCAGTGTGGTAAAACGCGTTTTTCGGGCTCTACGTTATGATTGACTTCTTTGCACACCGTTATATAGGATTTTTCCGAAATGAGCCATTGCACAATCATGTATTAATTCCTATCTATATACAGTTGTGATGTTAACCACCTAAAATATATAAATCTATTGCATACTTCGAATATTTTCCATACACTTTCTGGCAATCCTTTAATTACCTACACAAAACAGTGAACTCAACTAGATTTGATCTACATAGATAAATAGTATGTCATGCAGTATCTTAAAGTGATTTTCACATTCAATATTCATAATAATAAGTTCTTACATAAATTTTTTTTAATTCAAGAATTTACGCTTCTTGGTTTAAATTGATCATGTTAACACGTTGCTAATATTTTATTAAATTTCCAACTTATAGTTATTTTCTTTCTACTGACTCTTATATGTGTCGTTGTAATTAGTTGTGCAAACATAGTAAATCATATTCAAAGCCTATTTCACTTTCTATATTCTAAGCACTGTGAGAGACGCTTTTAGGATGACCAAAGTGAAACTGTTAATGCTGTTCAGAAGCCATATATGAAATATCATTTTACTAAATTTGAATGTTTTTATGGCAAAGATACTTTTGTATACATTAATACTTTCATTTTGTCTCGAGTAAATGAACAATGTTGAAATAGTTTAAAATATTTTCTCTTATTCTCTTTAGGCTTTATCACCGTTCTCCCCTATAGCTCTTCGAATTATCTATGATCAAAATGAACCGAAAGCTGAAAAATGGATATATGTCACTGAATGGTTATCACCTTGGTGTTCAAGTACAATTTCTACAGTTGGACAGAACCAAAACAGATTTCCAGGAGTATCAATCTTCTGCTGGTTAGCCCTTCTTACAAACTGGATAAATTATTTATCTCGATATGAGTTATACCATACATGTCTCGGTTATTCACGCCCTGAGTCATCGATTTTTTCTAAGGCATGGAGAATTACAGAACCATTCGGTATATGTTGTATCTTCTCTCATTCTCTAACATGTGGTCAAATATGTTTATTTGATGGATGGATATTATGGTTAAGTAGTTTAGTGATGCAACAAATTACTAAATTCTCTGTAAAAGTATTGCATTACATCAATACCAAATATATCAAATGTTTACCTGTGTGTCGCTTATCTTCAACTTATGACCCACTTGAAGGTTCTTGCACAGCAATATATGTTTTCACTGATGTTGATCAGATTTAATATTGTGCGAGTCAATACTTTAAATTTTTTATAAGTTACTACTAATAAGAGAAGTGCCCAAAGCATTTGGATATTAATACAACACATTACAAACTTCATAACTTTTTAATCCTTTTGAGGTTTTTTTAAATTTATTTTTTTTTATCTTAAGATAATGAATAAGTTGAAACTTTTTGAGGAAAATTCATCTTTTGAAATGAAATACTTGAATGTATCTAATACGTTACTATACTGTTAAAATACAAACTGACGGTGAGGAAAATAGAAACATGTTTTGAATTCTGTAGTGATTCAGCAGTGCTATTATACCAAATGGTTTGAGCATTTACTAATAGTCATATAACACATTTCAGGATGAAGTAAAACCTAGCAGTATACTTAACACTAAACATGTTAGAAAAAATGACACCAATATTAATAAATTCAACGGAACGTAATACTCTGTAAATTATGTACTTAAGTATACTCTAACTATGTACTAAAGGTTGTCCGTAGTTAATATTCTACACAACATGAGAATATCAAAACGTTTTAATTGCCAACTCTCCTATATGTACTTGATCAAGAGGCTTTTAAATTTTGATTCACAACAGACTCAGCGAGCAGTAAGATCATGAATGTGACTATGTGAATTCATAATCTTATAGATAGCTGACTGCACACAAGACAATTTGATGAAATAAAAACATATTCAGTATTATTTTGATCTAAATGTATTTCAATTCACTTACTTAATGTAAGCGATAATAATTGCACATTAATTAAAATCATTGTGAGTGACAGGATCTGGACAGATATTGCATCATTAATTAATAACTATGTACGAAATAAAGCAATCAACATTTATCAATTTCATGAATTGCAACATACTGCTATCCACTCGGATGTGTATACAACAGACAAAAATTAAGGACAACTCTCCTGCCATAAAACAGAGGAGCAACTAGTAGGCAACCCTAAACCCATCGTACCTTCAGTGGGATTTGGATGTAAGCAAACTAGTGACGTAGTCAGGGGCGCTAATTCTTCAAGAATCTACACTTACAAATTTTTATTCATATATATATATATATATATATATATATATATATATATATATATATATATGCAACATAGAACGTGGGACGTGTGAGCATCGATCCAAATTTCCATACCTCAAAAGCACAGAAAAATTAACACCAAATCAGTAGAAGTTGCTTCAATGACAGTAATAATAAAAACAAAAATGAAGTGGAGATATACAATATGGTTCAGGAAGAAAGTTTCTGCGTGGAAAAAAACTATGAAATCATTTTTAGCTCACGATTCAAGAGAGGACAAAGAGTGGACGCAACTACGTCACTCTGATTGATTCTGAGCCATTTCACCCAAAGTTTCTAACCACAGGTTACGGCATTCCCGAGAAACGCAACTAGACAGTCTGCATCTACCGACATGACTCAGATCAGCAGTCAGCAACTTCATGGACCGATGCCTCGTTTCAGTTTGACCACCCTTAATCCTCTTCAATCCTACTCCAATATCAGTCATCATCGAGGCAGACGGTGGTTGGAAATACGTAACACATGTCCTAGTCACCTCAGTCGATGAAGAATCACAACCTTACCGACTTATTTACCACCTTTCCCTAATACCTGAAGTCCAACCTCGTTATTACTTCCTCGGTGATCTCATCTAACGCGAGTGATGTTTCGAAGACATTGATAGTCAAACATCAATAACTTACGTGTCATTAACTCGTAACGGCCACACTTCACATCCATACAGTAACACAGAGTAGATTACAGCGCAGTACACGTTCTTTTGTTTAGAGATAAATATCTCAACTACGCCATAGGTGACATAAGTGGAAAAAAGCTAAACGAGCTTTCTAAATTCGAACCTAGATTTAGACAGAGACCAACCCATCAAGATTAATCAGACGTCTAAGATAAGTGAAGTGGTCGAAGTGCTCAACTACTTCATCCTTATATTTAGCTCGTGTTGACTCAAACCTGTCCTGAAGTAATAGTTTGCATTTAGAAGGGTAGAAATGCACTGTGAACATGCTTGCATTATTGCTATCAAAAGATTACATTTTATCAGCATATTCACCATATCATCTGCGCATTCTAAGTCAGTAAGTGGATCTCCTCGTGGGAGATTAATTCCTGAAAAGTCCAACGATAACAGTTATTCCTAATAGTAAATCTGATACATTTTAAAAAATGGGGATGGTGCGTAGTCTTGGACACCACTTTAGATCACAGGTTTGGATGACAGTTCAACATACACTAACTCGACGAATGATGTCTGAGTAAAGAGCCTACATACAGTTCATGTACTTCTAGGGTACGCCTTGCAATAACAGACACTCATAAACTATCTCGGTCTACAGAGCCGAATCCTACTTTGAAATCAAGAACCACCATTATTGGACGTCGAAAAGCATATCTATGGAGAATATTTGGTGGACACAAGCGTGACCAGGTCTGAAACCAGTCTGGTATTATCGCATGTGTAGTTCACAAGTTGTAGTTAAACGTCTGATAATTACTGGAGACAGTATTTTAAAAATTATATTGGCGAAGCTAATTCTTCTACGGTTATCGCTGAATGACCCTTTCTTATGTACTGGGACGATCAACGATCGACATTAATCAGAAAGAATTGTCTAGTTCCCAAACTTCAGTCGAAATAGTGGTCAGTCTAATCGTTAAAGTAGGGCCACTATCTTTAAAGATCTCTGGAGTTAACTCATCCTGACCCAGGTTAGTTATAGCTGTTGCGACTTCTTTAGCGATCAAGGGACTGAAGTCGATTCCCCATTGAGGCTGCTTGGAAATAGTGGGTAGTTTTAAAGCAGCTGAAGGATAACTAAATTGCTCTGTAGTGTTCAGGCCATTGTTCTAAATGTCTAGGCTGACAGCGGACAGGCGTTCCATTCTTTGTCTAACTAACACTTGACTAATAACCCCGGCTTTTTATTAGACTGAAAAGTTCTTTAGTGTCAACTATCGTCTGTCTTTTTCAACTCTTTTGTTTTCGTTACCCGCCACTGCCCACAATTGTTGTGCAAACTTTTTACCAGTCTAAATCTGAATTGTCTTCGCTCGTCATGTTAGGAGTCTGATGGGAATAGTTTTCGGAAGTCTATCTACTCAACAGAAGCCATCATGACCTATTGATTTTTCTTAACATGTTGGTTTAAGTTCTTGATAGATGTCACTGTAGATGCTACAGATGGTTCAACATCTTGCCAAGCAGCATCTAATGAGTCTCACTATCGTTGTTTCGCCCAGTAAGATCCAACCAAATGAGTGCTTGCACTAAAGCATGGTCAAAATCAAAACATGTACTCCAAAAAGACTTACAGTCTTCTATCAAGCTTCTCCGACGGTGACTGATGGCAATATTGTCTATTCGAGTCCACCGTTGAGTAAGTCAAGGAGGTCGCCATGTAAGACGATGTTGTTCCTTACGCTTCAAGTTCGTGTTTGCTAGAAATAAATGAGTAAAGTTGCAGCGGACGGTAGCCTTTATCCGTTCTCTGAACTGGAACATTGAAGCACTCACCTAGATGTCTTTCAGACCGATTCAAGTTACCTATTTAAGCGTTAAAATCATCAGCCATGAGTACTAAATTTGAGTGTTTAGCCGTATGAAGAAGTTCAGAAGGATCTCTATAGATTTTACCTTTCACTTCATCCGGGCTGCAGTTAGTGGAAGCGTAGGCAGAAGCGACGAACAAACAACGGTGTGTCCCTGTCCTTCTGAGTACTTAAAGAACTATCTTATTGAACAGCACATAAACGACTGTCGACAGAAAACCAATCAAGAAGTGCATGTCCTACCCTCATACTTAATGTAATACCTACATCGGCTAGTCCACAAGAAGTGTGTCGAGTCGCCAGATAGGCGAAGGGTGTATCGCGTAAGTTCTTCATATTGCCTAGGTGAGGTCAAGTAAATGACCATGACAGGATCCTGTATGCGTGTTTCGTAGACGTACCTCAACTGGACAAAATCGTCAGGTTATTTAGATATACTGGATAGTTATTCAATACCCCCTAGTTACTAATGATTGTCTAAATTCAATCGGTCATGAGGCTTTTAAATTTAACAGTCGCTACAATACCCGATTATGCACAACCTAAAACGAATACATAGGTAAGTATATGAAGCTAGCAGAATGTTATTAAGTTTGGTTGATAGCTTTGAAGTATTAGTTGATACCTACCTAGGATATAAAACCTGCATGTAAATATATCTGCAAGTCTGCTACAATTAGTAATAAGCTTGATAACTGAACAAATTTAAAAAATTTTAGTACACAAAATATTTAATTTCGCGACAATCTTTGAAATAATCTAACTTCATTTGGATTTGCTTGACAGGGACAGAAGGCAGATTGTATTTGTAATATCTATAGTCTAAGGGTTTTCTTTAATGTGGCTTCAAAATAATCAGATAATGGTACTCCGGAATTTAAGTGTTTGTGTTCAGGTTATAATCTGAACTTATCCGATTGCATTAACAGCAAATTAGTATCTTCAATGTTTCATATTTTGAAATATACTCTCACAAAATGGATGGTACTACTTGTTGATGCATCTTGTAGTTGGTTGAAGTTACAGTCACAGCAATAAATTACCCCTTTAGCACAATAAATGATTATTTTAATCTAGATACGTAATAATCAGAAGAACGAAACCAGTGGGTCTGGAACAATCTACAGCTAATTAACTTCATTGTAAACAATTACGTTTATATGAAGATTAATAATACAAAGGATGGGATAAAACATTTTGAAAATCCAACTAGCCAATCACGAGCAATATACTCACCTAAATGGCAATTAACAGACTAGGATTGTGGCAATGACCAGATAGGGGCGCGCTTTGCATATTTTATAGCGCAATTATTTTTATTCAAATTATATCACGAAGTCTAATAGATTTTTGAATTTAATGTTATTAAATCTAAGTGAAATCCAGTTGCTTTTTATAACTGTTTCTACTGATATCGAAATAAAGTCTTAAAACTAGCCATGAAAAAAGTGGGAAACTAACCTTCAATCCACATCTTAATCTACTCTAACAACTGTAACCGCGTGGATAGTAAACTCATGATTCTACCGAATAGGATTCATAGAATAAAAGATTCCTTATCAAAAACAATACAACTTATGCTACTAAAGCGAAGCCAGTTTTAATTCGAATAAAGAAAGAACAGAGAAAGCAGCAGAATATGATGAAATTATTTACTTTACGATTTATTGCCAAAATCTTTACAACCTAGAGACAATAATTAATTAAAGTCACTGTACATACTTTATAAAACGTTGTCACGAAGAATTAAAAAAACAGGTAATAATTACGAAAAAATTGCAAGAATGTGTTTAAAAAGCATATTTACACGTAAAATAATATAAAAGTTCTATAAGAGAATTTAGAGAACATATAGAGACAATGAAGATTAGTGTCAAAAGTTACGTATCATCAATTATAAGATGGATTAATCAGTAGAAAAGCAATGAGCAGTGCTCGAAAATGCAACTCAAGAATGAATAAAGGGAACCAACAAAGAAGAGCGTGAAATAAGATGCGAAAATTGTTTGGAACTTGAGTTATTAAAGAAATGTCAAAGTGACAACTGTATCCTTCTAAATACATAATTTCGGTTTCAGCCACTTAACAGAAACAGCTTTGGCGAAATGTCATAAACTAGACTTTGCTTCAGAGCTGATTCTTTCGAGAAATCAATATCTTGCCTAAAATAAAGTAGATAACGATTAATGGCAAGTTGAGAATATACCGGACCTTCAGTCTGTTGTTATGGTATGTGCTCAGTAATTTGGACCTTCAGGCTCTTGTCTACTCCCAAAATGTAAGTGTTTCGCTACGAGTACTTGAACTGGCAAACGTAATTGGAAGTAAAACAAGGCGAGAATTCGTCGACCTATGTTTGCCTCAATTCGCCTTATACAGAGGAATTAGTTTGGCAGCCACAAACGTTATTTTTAATGTAGCACTTAGTCTGAAGCTAACCAATTGGATATTTATTGCCTTTGAATTTAAGTCGTATAAAAATCAACTTCTTATACACAGCATTATATTCTAATCCATTACATTTTCCGCACCTGTTTCAATTTGAGGATTCATAACACGAAGGTTTATGAGTGGAGGTAATTTACATGGATGTACAGTATGAACAATTGACATAGGAAAAGGTATGTGGCTGAGCATAACTCAAGAATATTTACTTTACTTGATACGCTGGATATTCTGCACTGAACTGTCATCAGAAAATTCAGTTACTTGAAAAAATGAAGTAGATACTTTTGCGAAAATTTCACACAGACTCACTTATAAATTTGAATAAACTAAAAACGAACGCAGCAAAATATGATAAATTTGTCACTGATCGTGATATATTTTTGATAAGGTAAATATTGCATAAGTTAATTGATTGTAGTAAGGGCACTGTTGATACAACCGCTGAAAACTGTACTGATTGTTAGTTTTACAACAAACTCCGGATCAGACGATAACATTGACACAAATCAGCTGAGGCACATGAAAAATTCGATCCTTAGCATATTTTCAAAATACATCAGAGCATTACAAATTGTGTGACTGGTGTGCACCAAGCGTAATTCAAAATTCGAATGCCTGCCAGAAATAAGTCGTGGTCAGTACAAAGATGTAGAAGACAGTCACTTTTACCTAACTCGCTATTAGTGTACCCATTGGCCAACAAAACGGCTCTCCTCAGGATATAAACGTCCTATGTGTGTATTTAAATTTCCAGCTATCATCACATTACCTGTTGGCCGAGCTTTATTGAGGCCAATCAATTAATGGTAGAACTTACGATTGGTTGCATCCAGGTAATAATTTATCAGTGCATAGGGAGAGATCGAAAAAAAGACACCGCCCCTCACGCAAGTTTGTTTTCATAATACGAGATTCTAATCGAACACATGTAATTGATAGTAGGACGAAGGTGATTAGCGCTGCCTCAATTCTGGCGCCAACTGAGACACCGTAAGTGGAACCGAACGTGATGCTGTAGGGTCCCCGAATAAGCGTACCAAAAACACTTCGGGTCTACAGATGGAGAATGGACTTGCACTACATCGCCGGTTCTGAATACGGGATCCAAACAATCAGCTTACTTCAATGAAACGACATTGTAAAGACAAAGAAACTTATCTGTTGTCCTACCACATCAGTCTGAAAACGATTGAGGTTAATTTGAATAACACAGGTTGCATTAGAAAAGCTCTAGCAAATATCGTACTCAGTGGTAACATTCATATAATCGACCATCAGGAAACTTACAGGGCGTAAACGATACACTGACAAGACTTATACTTAAGAATAAATAGTAGTTGAGACTCGTTACTAAACTATATTTCCTGATTCAAAGACTTCAATTGACGTAACAAGGAATAAACCAACAACCTAATAAATATTCAAAACGATTAAACGCAAGTTAAATTGAATCACACCATAAGCATATTGGTCTAGCCAGCGAATTTCTAAATTATTTGCAGATGGTTTAATTTGACCCGGCTAATATTTGTCGCAGAAACTTAAAATTTATGAGCTTTTGACAGCAAGAATCATAAAACTAAAATCCTCAATCTTGAAAGCATCAGAATACTTCTGCACCCTAGACTGAAGCAATCTAGGTTTACGAGGCGCCGGTTGCGTTGACACAAATTGTCACTGAAATGGCAGGTTGCAGTTTACGAGTAAGCATTGACATCCTTAAACCACAGATTTCCGCATTTTCTAGTAAGTTACAAAACAAATTCACACTACAAAATTGATGCATGATGGTTATTGAAGGATGTCACTGTGATACGACAATACTATTAAATTTTGCTGAGTAATGAATTTCATATTCATCTTAACATGGTTAACTAACTAAATAGGATATCTGACAATGTCTGTTTCTAACTGGATACTACCACGTAACTACTTTCGCAAGCATGCACCTTTGTACATGCCTACACGGTACAGAATAACAATTGAAAAAATAAGAGTACCGACAAGGTTTAGGACCCAAAATTAATCCCATTTGAAGCAAAATAAACACATAAAACAAAATCAATCAATAATTGTTTATATGATCATTACCAGTGAAATAAACACTAAGCCTCTCTTGTTTGGATGGGTAGTCGGAATTTCTCTACTAAGTACTTTAATCCATACGATTCTTCACCGATATCAGTGACCACAATGCATGACGCCGAAACAACCTTTCTAGCTTTTCCCTCTTTGTCATACTTGCATAACCCAGACCACTCTCCAAGCTTTTTGTTATCGGGTACCTGGAATATGAGTATATAAATTCAGGTGAAATACCTTCACAAGAGGAATACCATGTTCATTGCATAAGGCTTCAATTAAAGTCGTATATGCTTTTTCATTGCAATTATCTGCTAAGAAACAGAGGACAACACCACGTTGCTCAATCAATTTTGTGCACTGATTCAACCCACGACATATCCCTCGGCACTTAACAGCATTCTTAAGGACCTGCTGTACGGCACTATCCAAATCCATTTCTGTGGCCAGCATGTTTCTATTAAACAAAAATAAGGAAAATAAGAAATGTGTCGGTCACTAAACGTATAGACATACATAGGGTTAGCAATAACCACGATTTCACAATACCGAAATACGCGCTACTGCTTAGGGATAGCAACTAAAACAATGTAGGTTACGTGTATTTTGGCTAAACGAGCAGTTCAACTGCACGATTAGTTGTGATAAATGTGGTTCATATTTCATAGGTTTAGTTCTTGAGAAAAATGGAAATTAGAAATAAATGATAAATACATTTACAAATTATTCGCTTTACAGGACTTTAGGTCACTAAATGCCACCTTTAAAAGTAGGTTTACAGAGCCTGTACTGTGTTTTACTCCGGAATTTCACGTTAACGAGGTCAGAGCTAGAGAAAACTTTAGAACCTAACTTTTTACATGCATATATCTGGTGGTAATATATTCCTCAAATAGACGGTTGCATAGACTCTCCTTACTGATGCTGACCAAGTTTGCTTCAGTAGACGCAATTAGTTGCTATCCACTTGGTCTCTACTCATGACCATATATATCTTCTCAGATAGCAAGCATAATCACGTCACGTACTCTGTACTTCTCACTGGTGAGCACGACGTGATTATGGGACGACTATTTTGTGATTTCGTTCTCTCTTATGGTTTTCATAATGTTTGGTTTACCTATATTCTATCCACATTTCTACACTGTATTTTCCCACTAGTATATATTCTTATTTTTATGACGACTAACCAAATGTCTATGATTATTAAAAATATGACCCCCATATCTCTGAACTTAACTCATTCTTTTCCGGCCAGACAACATAAGGGCTTGATTTAGCTACGGGAGAGTTTTAAAACCGCGGCGTGACAGACCCACGCGTTCAATTCCTTGTCATCGTAAAGTCAATTTCGCGCTAATTGAACAAATCCACTATCTTTTCTAGTCCCGACTGTCCCGAATCTTATGATCACCTCAAAAAGTTAATTCATAAACTAGTCGGACAAGCAGGATCTAAACGTGTTGCTTTACACTGTAGTGCTTGAAGCTTTTTCGATAACAGAATTTTTGTAATCAATGAGTAAATTGATCTGTTAAAGCACTTATGACGAAGAATTTTTCTGTTAGCTTTTCTTATCGAAGCTGTCACAATAAGTAAAGGTGTTTTGTTTTCGAATATACACAGTGCCCTTGATGGTTACTAATAACCGTACAGACACGTCTGCCCTGCAACTACCAGTCCCCTAAGCCGGAATAGAGAAAACAACGGTTGATGAGCCAACAGGTAGAATCATGCCTTTATCTATACACAAAATCAGACCACACAGTGAACCAATTAGGAAACTAACATCAATAAAGAACAAAGGAAATAGTGGTAGTGAAGAAGGACACCTTGTATACAACTGATTAACTGTAGTCCATAATAAGAGACAATATAATAACAGTGAATATGCTAAACGGGAGGATAGAGTAAGAGAAACGTAACAATAATAGAAATGTAATGTTTATACTAATCATGACCAGAATAAATGAATTAGTTCTCTAAAACACAGTTCTGAAAGTTTTTCACTCTTCTTTAGTGGTCACACATAAAAACCGGTAGTTTCGGAAACATTTTAAAATAACCCAGCTGATGAACTTGCTTCATTCGCTGATTTGATTCTGGAGATTACTAGGACTTGCCACAAAAGAGGCTTATTGTGTCACAGTATGTTACTAGATTGCTCAATATTCTCTCATTACCTTGACCTATGGAAAAAAGGCTGACCAAGCAATTGGCGATAATGACGTTTTTTGCCAAATTACTTAGGCTAGTTTGCTATGATTTGGCTGATAGTGTAGCCTCAGAAATCTATATAAGTCCTGCTCTAGACCGAAGGTGATATTTAATCCACATTTGACCGCAACCGTATTACTCACTCAGCCAGTCATAATAAGGAACGCGCGTCACGATACAATATGTGATTCCACCTCTGTCAAAAAGATCATACAAAGTTCAGAGTAATTCACTTATTATATACACAAAAGGTAAAGTAATACTTCTAGACAATGTAAACTTCTAGCAGGATCACAAGCGATTCCCCCAGTCGATTCTAGGACTATTGTCGGGATATAAGGGAATTCAGTCTAACGCAACAAAGTTCAACAGTACCAACATCTCATCTTTCTTGGCGTGTGTCACGGAGATCTTTTTCTTGACCTCGACGAAGGAAAATTTACATTGACGGTGGTACCACAACACTTGTAGTAACGTTTTGAGAAAGTGTAGGGATCTCTGTTGTTTCCCGAGCCTCAATTCCCTAGATGAAACCTTGAAAACTATCTCCCTAGCACGCGTTAGCAGCATTCGTAGCCGGTGGAAGTGGCTTCCTGCCACTCTTCGCCAATGTAACAACGAAGGTTCACTGATTCGTCAATACTGGGGCAGAAGTCAGCGTCCTGCCTGCAATTTTTTTAGATCACCACCACGAAGCTGTATTTGATCTACAGACAGCTGACTGAAAAAAATTAGTCACGTATAGCAAGAGATATGTTTACTTGAACGTGGGTTTACCAAATCTCATACACTGGATTTTCACCATCGCCAATGCAAAAACGCCAATCATCGCCATACATTTATTGAGCAACAGTAACTTTTTTGTGTACCCTAGCAAAGGAAACCAGTGGATAGCAACAAAAATCTCTCCGTCAGTTTAACCACTGCTACGGGTTGTAGCTTATGCTAACTTCGTTTAAAACAATTAATTAACTCTAATTTTCAGTCAATACTTGACAAATATCCAGATCTAAATAAAGCAATGTCAAACTCAACATTCTCAACCGGAATTGTTACACACTACATCACAACCACAGATTGATTTGTATACTCGAAGCACACTAATAATTGCAAAGGATGAATACAATCATATGGTGGGTCTAGGAATAAACCATCCATCTAGTAAACAGTAGTCATATTACAAGACGGTTGCAAGATACAGAAACGAAACACAGCACTTTTGGATGTGAACTATGAGCCATGTACTGTGCTGCACGTCGTTTTAAACACTCCGTCAAAGAACAAGAATTCGCTATACTCACCGATCACAATTCACTGACATTTTCCATTAAGTCATTTTCAGATAAGTACTCACCACGAGAGTCACGTCATCTAAACTATATTTCTCAGTTCTCTACTGATGTAGAGCACTTATCTGAAGTTAACAATTTAGTTACTGACGCCTTGAATTGTATCCAAGGAACCGACATTGGTAAACCAGCTCGATTTCAAAATGAAGACAACTTTTTCTATCACAAGTTATCAACAACAACGCTCGAACTCCAAACAAAAACAAATGAAAAGGTATGGACACTTTGTAGTTTTTTTACAGGTACAGCCCGTCAAGTCGTCCCCAGGAGTAATCGACGGATCATCTTAGATACACCCTGGAGTTCATTCTACGACTAAACTTATTACTCACATATTCTGTTGGTCAAAGATGAACAAAAATATCATAGAATGGGCATGTAATTGTGTGGCCTGCCAGAAGAACAAGGTAATTAAATATGACAAATGCCCTCTTGGCACTTTTTCAACGTCTAACGCTCGATTGGACCACATTCATCTTGATTTGGTAGGACTTTTACCAGAATCAAATGGATTTTCTTATTTACTGACATGCATGAACCGATTCACACGCTTGCCAGAAACGATTTCACTAAAAGATATCACCAGTTAGAAGATTGCTTGCACTTTCGACGAACAATGGGTAGCCAACTTTGGTTGTCTATCTACAATAACGAAAGGCCGTTGACGTCTGTTTGAATCCTGATTTTCATACTCTGACCAAACTCCTTGGAACTACTTCCTATCACTCACAATCTAACAGACTTGTGAAAAGATTTCATCGACAGCTGAAAGCATCTCTTCCAGCTACAAACATCCCTCAGTGGACCGACGCTTTACCATTAGTTTTACTAGGAATTTGCAGCCCTGTAAAAGCAGATGTTAGGTGCTGTGTTGCCTAATTAGTCTACGGAACCACATTTCGAATACCATGTGAATTCGTTGGAACCACTTCCACCTTGTTAAACCCGGAACTCAACTCTGAAGTGGACCGGCTTACAAATGCTATGCTCTCAATTTATCCAATGCAAGCTTGACAACATCTTCTAAGCGTCTTTATCATACCTGCTTTAAAATATAATACATGACTGTTTCACTTTCAGATATTTGTCTGTTTTCATTAGGAGGCCTTTTTTCAGCCTTTCCCTCAGATTAGTCTGCTGTTAACGATTAGGGTTAATTTGATATCGTGCCAGGTCACATGATATTGCCCTTCTAACTTCATTTTTAATTCATCAACGTCAAACCGACGAACACATTTCACTGGATAAAACCATATAATTTCCCCTTACTGATCGATAATGTACTCACAAAGAGACCTCAAAAACCCTAAAAATGTCATTCACTTGATTTTGTTTAACTAGGTTGAATAACCAATAAGATTTTTTTTGTTTACATGATGATCAGACAAAAACATTTTCTTCAATGGCATAACATAGTGTTCGGGGATAGGATTTCTTTCAGATATTAACCTTTTCAGAATTTAAAACAGTACATCCGAAGCTTTATGTCATACTCTCCAACCATGCTCTAAATGAAACACCGTATTATTTTGAATCATGTCATTGTGTTTCATCTATGTTTGTTATGATTACTGTTAAGTTAGAGAATTGTTTATCATAAAATCTTACATTGACACAGTGATAATCTCCAATATCTAGCTCAGGCGAATTCAAATAATCACTTAACTCATGTGTACTTTTATTACTGATGCGTTACTACGTACTGTACTTTCTGTATTCTATCCCGGGACGTGTCTCCTTACTTATTCCTTTGTCATATTGTTATGTTAAAGTATGTTAACCTGACCCTCTTATTTGTTAGTTGTCAGTGGTTGTCCGATTTGTCACCTCATTGTGACTATCTATATTAGCGACATTGCTATTCTTATATATATATATATATATATATATATATATTTCTGGTTAGATTTCTTATTGTCTGTATTATTGAGTTCTCTTGATTGCTTGACCATGGGTCGCCGATTGCTGACTGCTTGTGATCGCCATTAATAGTTATTACAATGCATTACTACTACTACTATCACTTCTGGGTTCTCACTGTTATCAGTTGACTGCAATTCTAAATTCTAAGTGCTAATTAGAACATTATAGACACATTCTCAGAATCTACGTTCTGCAGTTATTCCTAATGCCCATAAAATTAACAGCATGATTTGCACTATTAATATAATTAAAAGCTATTTCACAGCACTAGGTAAGCATCAGCCGAATTGATTTGCCGCAATATGACATTTTTGTGACCTTGAGTGGTTAGGTGCACGGCAGCAGTTCCGTATTTACAGCGTGGAAGACTGGTCATCCTATATTAACTTTCACAAATCTCATCAACATTATATTTGCGGAGAAATATGACTAATAATAGGAGAGTCTATAGTTTCTATGTATCTCAGATTACCTAAATGGTCTTAGATGACATAAATACACTGCAGTTCGTTCTTAACGATAATAAAATGTAATCATTCTCCTCTATAAAACTAAAACAGACATATTTCACAACAAGAAAACCATATACAAATAGTACTTCAAAAAATATACGCCCTATAATTCTGTTGTAGCTACGCATTTTAGTGCAATCAACAATCATGTAAGACAGTTTAATATGCATTTACAGTTGAAATATCTATGACAGATAGTGTGAATTTTAACAATAGCTGGTTACAGATGATTTTAGTAATACCACGATAACTGGTTACGATGTCACGTAATTACCCAGGCTGACGAATAAGCAGCCTCGTAAAGTGTACTTTCGAAAGTAGATATTTAAGTCAGAATTAAAATGTAATGGCATTCAATGTAGATTGTTCAACTAACTCGTTACGATCTAACCTTTAGAGAGTGCTAAGAAGAGACAGAACTAGTTATTTTTCGTGTAAACATTCTCATTTTTGATATTTTTAATTAATTGTGAAGTTGGCGGTAACCAGTACTGCCGTTAATCTTTTCAGCACTGGCTTTGCTATCTGTGATTGGTTGTAGTAGTTTTTTAATGTGCTAATTACCCTAATTACAACAAGGTCGTTCCTGTAACTATATACGGAGTTGGGACAAAATAAAATCTGATCCTCTTAGTTCTATGTTTGTGTCTTCTTAATTTGGCTTTGGGTGAGTAGTCAGTTGTCAAGTTATTGGTCACGGTTGCGGGTATCTGTTTGCGTAGATAATTCAGCGAACTAGAGTTGCAGTTAGTTCTTCCATATTTAACATAGACGTTTGTGTGGCAGGACGTAAATGTGGAGAAGACCTTGACATTTGATAGGAGATTACTGACAAATAAGAAATCAGTCTAGGATATAATGTTATTATTATTAGAAACATCTTTCAAAATAAAGTATTAATCAAATATGTACAATAATTTCACATGATTAATAAATGTTTCAAGATTATCTAAGAGTTGTAAACACTTAAAATCACAGCAACTTCTATTTGTATACTCGTCTATGTGTCTATATAGCATTTTCCACGTGTTTCTTTATATTTGTGAAGTTAATTTTTCAATCTGGACCACATGGCTTCTATGTTATTTGTGTGAATTCCTGTTAAAGGATCCACACAGTGTCGGCTGTGAACCATGACATGATGATTGTATTAAAGTCTTGATAGGCGCTTGTATGACTTTAAGTCATCTGTGTAAATTGTTGTTCCTTTTTCCACATACTTCCAAATAATTGGAATTACGATAAATTTCTCCCTGTCAGAAATCCTTTCAAAGAGTCCTTTGCATAGATGTCGATCCCGAATGCAAAATATCTAGTGTAGCTTTAAATGTAAAAATCTACCTACCCAAACTGTATGTATTTTGCGCCCCCGATTATATTTCCCCTTTCTAAAAACTATCTTATAGATCTCCACAATTTTAACAACTCCTCTCAGAGACATTAGTGTTCTCACTAATAACTCGGAGCCTACATTTCTGCAATACTGAAACCATTGTACAGATGTAGCTTTGGTAACATCTACCGTGGGTGCAGCAGCGTTTACATGTTTTACGAAGTAAACCATTTTTCTGAAAATAGCTAACTATAACTTGCTACTGGAAACTAGCGAGCATGAGATAGATCGTCAACATTGCCAACTTAACTGTGAGCAATGTTCTTGAGATGGAAAGTCGCCATTTCTTTGGTTTGTTCCTATATTAGAGTCCAGCCGTTTGCCTCATATCACAGAGCCACTGGGTCAATTAGCCATTTAGTTTCAAACAACTTTAGTTTGCTAATGGACTACGACATTATATCTCTAGATTAATATTTATGCAACATCTGGTAACACAGAGTTTCAATAATAATGCTTGGGATTATAGGTGACGGTAGTAAGGAAAACTGTAACTCGCATCATTTTTAATAACTTCAATTATAATACAATCAATTAATAAAATGATTCGTAAAGATTCTGAGCGTTTACTAGCAGACCACTATGTAGTTAAGGCATCGTTGTAATAAGCTTTAGACTTTAGTCCATTTGATACAAGTTTAAACTGATTTCTGCACATATGAATGCCAAGTATTTCAACTTATTTCCAAGGAACGTACTCACGGATATAAATCGCACCTTCACTGAAAAATAAGACGCAAGTTGACTGAACTAAAACATCAGAAATTTTAATTTCTACTCATTTGAATTTTACAAATATATATAACTCATTTTATAATCAGTGTTCTAAGTTTAGAAATAAACATCACATAGGCAGTTTCGCCAAGTATGTCTTGAAAATCTCTTTCATGATGCCAACTTAACTAAAAGCTAGTTCATAAATAAACCGCAGCACCTTTATAGGTACAACCTATGTGAAAGTTATGTTTAGCTAATCATGTTACTATTACTTCACTTCGTTTTTGTCAAAAAGTCTCTTTGATCATTTTTTCAGAAAAAAGTAAGCAGTTCCCTAGCATGACATGGGATAGGTTAATCAAGGAATAGATTTTTAACACATCGAGTTGCATTAAAAAGGTTTAACTGCTTTAGGTTTTTACTGGATGACTCGTAACACTGATTGCAATAACGTAAACACCCACGACCTGTAGTACCTCATTTTTTACTTAGGTTGCACTGAATTGACTTGCACTACCTATATCTCGCAAGGTTTGGCAGAATTAATTAACGCTCACATCCAACTCGCAGTACTTGCTTGCATACCCACCTTTCAGACAAGCATAGCATAAACATACTCTTCTCAGAAAACTCTAGTCTTTGCTTTAATGTTAAACTTTGGAAGTCCTCAGTTTTGTAACAAGTTCTGTTCACCATAACAGTCTAACAACAAAACTTAACTCGGTGATCTTGTGACTACAAATCTCATTACCCAGTTCTGCAGTCATGAACGTGGATGATTATCATTACGATTGAGATTTTTTAGTTGATTGGTTACTAATTACCACTTAATGTCCTATTTTTACAGTACTCAATAGACTGATGAATATCACTTTGTAATTAAAGGCTACCGACTTTAGATACTTGACTCGTTTCAAAACGTTAACCTATTCACGTCAGCACCGATAATCACTATATAAAAATTAAAGATAATTACCCTCTACATCAATCTTTTCAAGAAGACTCGATACCGACACTGATCTGTCGAATTACATCTTAACTATCAACATCAGATAAATGTAAATCCTTAGTAGTGACATTTATGAGAAAACGTTTGTGAAATAAATCGTATTACCTTTTATAACACTACTTAAGGATAATTATAAACGAATATGTATTGTCTCTAATGTTGTATCTTTCTAAAATTCTAACTGAAGTAGGGAAAGGGTGTGGAGACATTTTTATGCAGTATCATAAAACAGTTTTGTATTTAATTGAGTCAGTCAAAATCAAAGTTTCTCAGTGCACTTGTTTGACTATTCGGTTAAAATGTTTCATCTTACTGATTAATAGATAGTGAGGTAAGTTTTTCGATGTCGTTCAGTGCCGTTTATCTATGAAGCGTGAAGAGGATGGGAGGAGGGTGGTAATAATCTTGATCACGTTCTATTTCTTAGTGTGGTAAAATTTTATGTTTATTTTTACTAAAATACTGACGAAGCATTATTCAACAAACAACGATTGGTAGATAATTTTTCACAAGAACATTTTGGTACATCCTTATTCTTATATTTTACCAAAGTTCTATGAAACAATAGATCAGAAGAACACTGTAAATATACTACCTTGGTTTAAATGAAGTATCGGAAATATTTATTGTGATAGCACTTATTTTAATTTTATGAGATTTAAGGGAAATAATGCTAATCCTTGATTCTACAAAGTATTATTATACTTAATAAAATATGGTGTATTTCGTTTTATTAGTCGATTTCTTTGATTCATAATTGATAGCATGATGTTAATGATCTCAAAAAGACGTATAACTGTATGGTCCAGGTAATACTACAATACATTTAGGATGAGGATAGAAACATCACCAATTGAAATTATATTCAATAATCAAAATGTCATATAGCTTTATGTTTATGCTTAAAACATTGTGAAGCAAAATGAGTATGTTACATTGGATTGATAACAACTTATCATAAAAATCACTTAAATGTAGTTAATTCACTAATGAGTCATACCGAAAAGTCAATATCACCTTCGTTCTTATCTTTTAAAACATTAGATCGTAATTATCAATGATAATTTATTAAACAAACACACTCAAATAGCTGTCAAAATGAGTTCAAAGAAGACTAGATAAGTCTATAAGGTAGACATTCGTTTATTTGTAAACCACGTTGGTTATGATCAATAGATACAAGGTTAGAGATTAGGTCAGTAAGGCAATTAACCAGAATACATATGAAACTAGTAATAACACAACTAGTAAAAATGACTATTCTTTTATTCGGTCATTAGAATAGACGATTAAACAATCTGCCAATAAATCACACTTTAACTTACTGTTAGTGATATTGTTCAGTGTGTCACTTAAGAATATATCATTAAATTACTCATTTGTCGAGAAAACTTTGCAAGAACTTTTCTTTCGTAATGTTTTACATAGTACTAAAGTGCGGTGAACATCGGCTACATTCAGTATATTATCATGACGTTTTTGATATCATTCTCTTTCATGAATATTGTTTGATGATCTGTTGTGAACTAAAGAGTTTTAAACACCCATTTCCCATAGTTTGGAACTCCTTATTAGTGTGTGCTCGTTAAAGCACTTGAAATGAAACTCGGGTATTTTAAGTTATTGCAGTGATCACAATATTACTTAGTTGAGACGTAATAGCCCACATTTCTTACTTTATGTTGTTAATAATAATACTAATCCTAATTACTGTACACTGTAAGTGTATCATTAACTTTTCTCTGAATGCGTAATTATATGACAATATGGTATCATACTGTCGGCTTAGAATTCCTTCATTATTCTGGTTGTACTTCATTATTTTATGGCTATTTGTATTTAAACTAAATTACTTAACTAATCATAAATTGCAACTCTTATCCTACCTTATTAATAAATAACTATTCGACTTGGTAATAAATTGAATAAACAAATAAATGTATTCTCTACTACGATTTCAAAAATCTATCCAAATGATACCAGTTAATGAACACCAACATAATATTTACTCTCTTTCTCATATCTTTAAAGTTATTCTCTAACTTATATCAACTTGTGATGGCAATTACATACATATTTTACAACAGTTATGACATAATCACTTGAAATCTAAAGTATGCTACCAATAAGTTGCTGAGAATCAGTGTTAAACCTAAGTAAAATGATAACTCCTTTGTGGAAAATTACATTCTGTATTAATAATTCCTATACAATGTGCTCACTTTCACGGCATTTTCTAATTATCACGAAATGGTTTAGTCCTAGCTACTAAAGTAATGTTTTGGATATATATATTAGATTCTTAAAGGTAACACATATGCACTTACATTTAAATAAAAGGTTGATTACTTTAGCTTAGTAATAATAATATTAACGAATATTAATGAAACCACTCAAATACAACTGTATAAATGTGCTTCGCGTTCTTTCTATGAAGTGTTCAATATCAATATGTTACAATTTTAAAAACATTTTGTTTATTCCCAACATTGAGTGTTTTACTGAGTTTATTGTATACTGATACTGTACTAGAAAATTTTGTTCAGTAAGGCATACCAGTAGATGTTCTTGGTAATGAGTGTTTGAAATGTTTAAATTCATAGTTTATATTCATGTATAAGTTTTTTTGTGATAATCTTAGAAAGAGAATCTGAACAATATGAAATGGACGATATACAAATATGTATACTTATGGAATAATTACGTAAAAAGGAGGATGTTTTTCAATATTCTAGTTGTATTTGTCTGATACATTGTGATTAGTGATTGATCGGAAGAACTGCAATGAATGACTAACTTCTATGACTGTTGTCCAGAAAATTATTTTGTCTACTTCAGTTGTATTTACACTGCATATTTTATTTCCATTATTTGTATATTACCTTCGTCTTAACCTAGTAACTGTTGCCGTGTCAGTTTTTATTCATGAACTATAACTAATTGATTGTGTACACGTTACCCCATTTCCTTATTATTGTTAGCCTTATTCTGTATTGATGTTATTTTCTTGATTGGTTAATATACGGACAGGCTTTACATAAATGTAAAGGAATGCTTGAAATATAACAAAACTCTGTCTAGTTGGTTCAATTGTCTAGTGTTCTTCTATCCAGCTTGAGGACCGGTAACATCAAGACAGACATATTGGTATAGAACTATTCGTCTTTGTGTCGTATTGCGGGAATTGGTTCATAGCAAGGTTATTATTTTCCAACATCATGATTGGTTGTAGTTCATATCAATTAGTCATACAATTATTCAAATATCTTTCCAAAACGGAAATTCTGGCAACACCCATTCATTTTTTTCCAATTTTACATAATCAAAACAAACAGTTAGACATTTAATTTGTACAGAGGTGTAGAAATTAAAGATATTGTTTGATGATTTCACAATTTTAAAAGTAATTTTATTGTATTCATATAGTTAAGAAAGATAGTTAATAGAAGAACACCTATGAGGATTGAAAATACTGAATGAGATTCGAAACAGAATTCATTATACCCCACTTAATGTTGTCAATGTTTGGATCATATAGAGTGAAACTGTCAGATAATCTGTTGTGTACCAAGCGTTACTAGCAAAAACATCATTTGTAAGCTTAAAATCATAACCAAGATATATGAAACTATGAACTGCAACCAAAGTTCTGTTAGTAGCATTGTATGGTCTCTACTGGGTTATTTTAATTTCAATGAATACTTTGTTGTTTTGGACAACATTAATTTCTACTTTCTATAAGAATGAGCTTTTTGATTATTCTAAAGATGTTTAGTCAGTCTGTTATGATAACTGTGTTTCTAAACTTGTCAGTAAACGGTACTACAAAGACACATGAAAATGATGAAATCTATGTACTAATCCAGTTGGAAACAAAGCAAACCATACAGATGACCTTATGTTATAGGAAAAGTAATCACTGGTTGTGTTGTTCGTTGCTATAAATCTATTCAGCTTACAGAATGAAACAGTATTAAGAGCATCCATCAGAGCTGTAAATCTACAACATTCAAGTTCTGCAAAGAGAATGTCATAATTGAGAACGATAAGAAGCTTATGCAGATACTCATATTATTTAGGATTTTAAAAATTTCCCCAATTCACTATAATCAACAAGCATATCATTGAAATGATTAAAAACAAATAATAGAAACTTGCTACTATTTAAAATACGGTAATTCATTAAAAATTTGAAAAATCCACGAAAATCAGACTGACCAGTTGTTTTTGCCAAATGAACAATGCCTTAAGCAATCACCCAAATTATTGCGTAATAACTAGACACTAATTCATACAGTATCCAACATAAATTATTGTGCATTTACATTTATGTATCATTCAATTTAATTAGAAGTTAATGACAAAACACCTTTTAATAATCATTATTCGTTATATTACATGACATACATTCATCTGTAGTTTATAAACTTCAGCAAAGAAAATATTTCAATTCTGTCGCCAGATTTTCTGCAGTAGTTTAGTTTGATTGAGATAGATTACTTCAGTACTATATACTAGAAGCTTTCTAATATCACTTAGTGTTATTTTCAACGTTTCAAACTACATTTTGTGTTATATGTAATGCATGAATGCATTGAAGTATATACAGTTGTTAAACATTCTCAAAAAGTAGATCTACTGTGTAAATACTTATTATTCTAATATATGAAAGAAGTTGAATCTAAATAGCAACCAAAGCATCCAAAATGTGCAAAATATTGGTAACTTGGCTAAGGACTTTATGAAAGGTAATCAAAGTTACTTTCAATAAATCGACGCGAAATTCGATGAACAAAGCGCATTTTAAATGTTACCTATCATAAAAGTTAATTAATTACATACCGTAAATAATGCAAACGCATATCAACAAACTGGCTCATATATATTTCTTATAATGTAACTCATATACTGAATAAAGCTTGTGTAGTCGAGACTCAGCCATACTGTTTATCTGAAGATTAGTAATACAACTTGACTACCAAACCGAAGTAAATGCCTCAGGTCTCAAAAATGAAACATACTAGTTGAGAGTTCCAATAATGTTATTACCAAACTACTGCTTGACTAATTTTGAAGTATCAGGGTTTCTATTTTCCATAGCGTTATCTGCCAAAAACCGAGAATTAATTTTGATAACATTAAGATATTTGTGTATGACAGTGAAACGCGAATTTCAGATAAGGGACCGCTTTACAACAAATTCGTTATGAAGCTGCAAAATCATATATATATATATATATATATATATATATATATATATATACATATACATATATATATATATACATATATATATATATACATATATATATATATATATATATATATATATGAAATTCTCACAAAACACTTCCATTAGAAACATATTAACAGTGGATAAACATCAACGAAAGTTTGCTAGAAACTTGATAGTGTATACATTTGATTCCACCAGAAAATTAAACTGATTGCCTTTCAGATATCATGACGAGCGCGTAAGCATCTCGTTTGAATTTCAAATTAATGAATAGATGTTTCTTAAGAACATAACTAATGATGGCTTTATTGCGCAGTTCTTTCTTATTTATATCTAAAGAACACGTTGGATATTTATTTTAGCTTGCATTTTTCTGATGATATCAAGGTCTCCATCAACTCACTAGACCCTACAGACTTTTCTTGTGCAGAAACAAAGAAAGGGGATGAGATTCCTTTTTCTTCTAAGTGATACTCAGCGATAAAATTTGGTTAGTTGGCCATTCCATGTTTGCTTTCTATAAGTGAACCGTTCAAGCTTCTTGTCACTTCATTCTGGCATATTGAGAAATAATAACTTGATTCACTTTCTAATATGAATCCTAGAGCTGCAAGGTAAGTATTGTAGGAATGCAAGATATCATATTGGTCAACATTCTCGTCATTCATGACAAACGTATTGTTAATATATCTTCTGTATACGTAGAATGATTTTATGATTTCACTAAGTTAACTGTTGTTGAGTTTACACTAAATGCAGTCTGCCAAGAATAGACCTAATAGGACGCCATTTCCATCCCATTTATCTGTTAATATATCTTGCTATTATAAATGAATCGAACGTTTACAGCGCAATGTAACGATGGTTCTTTCAGGTGATTAGTTGGCAAGCTGATATCTATGTCATGTGAATTAATGTAATCACAAATAGTGTATCGTTTCTGTCAGTGGCACTCTAGTGAACAACTTGCTAACATCAAGAGTGAACATATGTTTTCCAGAAATGTTAACATTCTTAATATTATCATTAAAATGAAATGTACCATAAACAGAAAAACGTCATTCTTTCTTTTTCATTAGTCCTAATATGTTGGCCAACCACCGGGTGATTCAATGATAATGCGAGTTTGTTACGTCGAGAAAGGTGCTCACTGGTAATCTACACTTATGTATTTTAGGGAACTTAAATAAACATTGGATGATCAAACCCATGGGGCGTAGATAATCACATACATCCAAAACTAACACTGTGCCATCTTTCAAATGCTTTAAAAGATTACTGATCTGTTTTTCAACCAATAATGTACCGTTTACTTCTCTATTGGGTTTGGCAAATTTAGTGATATCACTTAAAACTGATATCATCTTATTAACATAATCTTAGAGATATAGCAGCATCACACCAGTCACTTTATCTGGTTTGCTTATAATGATGTCATTAATTTTGCTCAACACGAGTTTTGCTATTTATTATAATTTATAACTAGTGAGATGTCGCTATTTCTCCTAGTGTTCCTGTATCTATGATGGAAATCGAAGATAGTGGTATTAAAATACGATAATTCTTTAGGTTGAAATTAAACGTGATTATGCGTTTGATCAACTAGACTTTCGAACTGCATTTAAGTATAAAGCTTGTTAGCTTTAATGGAGCTTATGCAGAGTTTCGGGACCAGTGATCCAACTTATAGTTGGATAAATGAGAGAGGAATGGACAAATCAATAAGTAAATATTTTTGTAGAATTGTTAGAAAATTCTTCTACATTTCTATTGTCTTTAAACCTTTAAAATGCATCATATTAATCTGTTGAGTTTATTTGTCGGTAACGGTGATAATATTATTTTCCAACTGTTTGGATTTATCAGATGAAAGTTTGCTTACAGAATGACTCCTTGAAAATATCCCCCCCCCGTTCTAGTTCTGTTAACAGCAATTTGATTGGTCCTATGCAATTAAATGCATATTACTGAAGTGAAATAATAATTCCCAGAATTCATTTCAAAGTAGGTTGACTAGACAAATGATCGTCAGTTGTTAAAGGAAGTGGTTAACATATTTCAGTTAATTGTATTATGCAATATTTCATTAACAAACATTTAAATTTGACAATTGAATAACTGAATCTAAATCCTTTCAAGTGTTAATTGAAGCTTTAACATTATTTTAGTTTAAATAATCACAAAATTATTCACAAATGGATACAACTGTCAAACTTTTGAAATTTATTCTCAAGCTTTTAGTGTCAAAGAATCATTATTTAAGTGTAATATATGAATACACCTTTAAATAGAGATTACGGGAAGGGGAGGGTACTGTCAAGAAAAACAACTAATGAGTAACATAGAAAGATGACATGTAGATATTGTTTCTCCGAGTAGAACAACATTTAATGTAATAAACATAATTGATTAAATTGATGTTGGTAGGGTGCCATTGAAAACCAGGGGGGATTGGACAGCACTGGACTGGAAGTGGAAATTATACCATTAGATACCTACCCAGTGGTGCATAGTGTTAAGCGTTCGCCAACCTGGAGCTTTGGGGACGGAGTCTAGAGTGCCTGCTGCTGAGTCGCCTTACACTAGGACGAAACAGCTGTTTAGTCCTCCTTGATTTCCAATGATAACGAATTCAGTTGATTATAATTTATTACCGATTTCCACAAACTATCTTAATTCAATAAGCACAATTGTTTGGTGGAATGAATAATGTTGAATAGGACCTTTTAATTTTCATTCTCATTTTCTAGATTCCAATACATTACATTCATTAAAGCGTACTCATTAAAAATGCTTATCATCAGAAATAAACTTGTGTTCATTTCAAACGTCAACTATAGTAACTGTTTAAAAGAAAATATTAACTAAGTAACTCCATAGTGTTATACAAGTCAAACTTTATGTCTTTATCATTTTTATTATGTATTTAATTGCATATTGTTTGATCTTCAGTTATTCTAGTAATTGCTGTTACAAAGAATGATATCAGTTGGTGCTCCTACTTTCGTTTCATGCATTAGGTTGATTAAATTTAGTGAAATTATTTATTCTATATTTATCACTAACGTTACATTTATTTTTACACGTATAGAATATTATAAACACAGAATTGTATCATTTCTTATGCTGAATGCATAGTTAACACTAAAACTGATAGAATAGACGCTTTTGTAATTTACTGTTTATGAAATAAGGTGAAATCGTTAAAAGAAGCTGGCTACTTGTCTGATATCTCAGAGTGTAATCTAAATTAATCTTCAACGTAAAATGTATTTTAAGGAAAAATTTATTCTTTATCTAACATCTTCGTACTTGTACCAAACCTTGTACTATTACTTAGTAATTTATTTTTCAACAGATATCATTGTTATGAAGAATAACAATGGAAAGTATGATCAGAAAATCAGTATGTGATATTGAATTCCTACTTTATTAATCTACTTATTCTGTACAACATATGACATATATTGTCTATCATTTGATTTAATATTTCTCTAATATTATTCAATAAGATATATTGACAATAATTTTTCAATGCATATCATTGAATTGGCTACTGTTGTATACGGTACTTCTTTGTGCTCTTAGTTGTTTACATCTTAAGCACACTGATTGCTGTCTTTGTTCGAGGTTGTTATTTCTATCGTTTATAACTTAATGGCTCCTAAAATTTACATCTTACTGATAAAATAATCACCACTGTTTCACTGTATATATATATATATATATATATATATATATATATATATATATATATAACCTACTCCTGTTATATTTGAGGCGGTAGTTCAGCGATCAAGATTTTCGACTTTCTGTCTTCAGTCAAACTCCACCTACTTAGGTATGGATATCTGAGTAGTATCATTGCACTGATTTGAACTTGGTATATGAGTTACATCTTCTGTTGTTTAAATAGTTCCTTCAAAAAGGAGATTTATATATTTGATTTCTTTTATAGATATCTTTTAGTCTTTCTGAGTTAAAGAATGTTTTGTGAAATTTTTTAGTTTATTATATTTCGAATATTATTTTTTGTTTAAATATGAGAAAAACTATCTTGATAAATCTATGTAGAAATAACTTAACAGTAAATGAATCAATGACTATTTACCTGACATAATGATGATCGAAGATGTAATGAAATATTTCTTAACTCAGCTTTTGCCAAACCCTAGTTGATGTCTATCCGACTTTCGTGATCATTAGATGAAGCCATGGGATGGTGTGTCACCGCATTATTCAGAATAGTGCATTCACTTTCACTAAACTCTATTCTTTATGACACTAGGTCTCAAAATTATTTTATACCTTTTGTTTAGACAACTATTTTTTTCTGTGTAATCAATCTTTTTAGTATAACTAATACTATTATTATGTTTACTGCCGTGGTGTTCATGTGCAGATATAGTGCAGCAACTTGAACTGGTACATATATGTGCCAGATTCTATGTTACATATGACTGATTCCAAATACTTTGGTACTCAGGTATAATTAACTTTGATAATTTATAAGCGGTCTACACTCAAACTTTGATATGATTAATAATTCAGTATCACAGATTAATTGTGGGAAATATCTTTCGGTGATCAGTTCATATACGTATAAGTTGGATCATTTTACTTTATAATATTATATTGATCAAAAATAAATCCAGAATATGACTTCTTAACTTATTTCAGGGTATATGAATGATATAGTTGTTCCACGTTTAAATTTATCTCGGAAATTCTTAGCCCGAACCAAGCTTGATTAAAGCATGCTCAAAACATGCTTGCTAGGCTGTGATTGGTCCACTCTTAGTCAATCAGAGCCAACGAACAATCGAGAAGTTTCTGGAATACTCTATACCGATGTTTATATAAACTCTAGTGTAATTATTTACTCTGGTTAGCCTTTTGTTTTCGGCTGTTATTTTCTCACTAAATCTTGCTACCTACTCTACACTTGTTCTGATTTGGAATCAAGTCGCTGTCGTTGTTGAACCGTAGAATACCAAGCGGTATTAATACATATTATTAGGGCAATAGAAATAACACAATAGTAATTCGTAAGCATTTTAAGAGTTTATACGATACTGACAATGTTGAAACAGCTCCAAGAAACTGCAACGAAGCTTCCAGAACCCTTGGAAAGGCCAGAGACATTCCATTCAATCCCTGATCGACAGAACCTTCCAGAATCTCGACGTGGCGAGTTCTGATTGGATAGCAACTGAAACTTCTTAGTTCCGATTGGATGGATTAAAATAATGATTTTATTGTTGCAGGAAACTATAAATGTAAGAATATTTTGTACATAGCTGTCTTACTTTGAATAAAGCATTCGTCGCGTGTTTGCCTCTTTTCCTGGTGTTCAAGTTGAAGTGTAGATTTATTCTGGGGTTATCCGAAGTAGATAGGATTCGGATCTCGTGTTTATTTTACAGATAAAGCAGACAATTTATCTCGATAGTTGTTAGAAGAATCTTATATCATTTCTTTGTAAAGAGTGAACTTGGTCACAACTACCTTCTTGAGGTTGAAAAAGGAAGATTATTAGTTAAAATCTATGAAGCATTCGTTAGGCTCAATTACATCGAGCCAAATTTATTTAAAATGTAAGATTGATGTTGTGTGTAACGTTTTTATATTCCTCTAAGCATGTTATTTCCAGTATTTTCAGTTATTTTTCTGCGTAATTATTAGACGGGTATTTCATAGTTAAAAGTACTTTTCATATAAAATACTGGAGTCAACTTTAACTAGCCTCCATAAACATATCAATGATGTTGAATTGAACATGCTGAATATAAAATTACAAATATAATGAAAATAAATTCATGGAATGTAAAGTCTGAAGAGCATTACACTCTAATATTCGGCACTGTTCTAATAAATGAAAAGGAAAATCAACGAAAATGCTATGTACAATATATTTAGTAAATACTAAAAATGTTACGAATAACTTCAGTAGAATGTAAGATATTGTTCATTACAAGTTGTAAATAGACTCAATCAACCAAAGGAATTCGACTAGTTGTAACTCTCTGTTGAGGGGATAGATATAGAGTGAGAGAATGCATGTTTTTTATTTGGTAATTAATCTTGAATATTGTACTGACGTATTTATTAATTATGCTTAAACTAAAAAATATTTTTAAAAAAGTAACATTGTAAACTGTTTTTCTGTTTGTAAAATAATTTAAGTATAATTGAATTGAGATTTATTTGTGGAGACTGATAATAAGTTTTAGTTGATTGAATTTGTCACAGATTGATGTTGTCAGGATGGTATTAAAAACCAAGAAGGATTGAACAGCTGTTTCATTCAATAAGGGACTCCACAGCAGTTTGCTTCCTAGACTATGACTTAGAGTTTTCAGGTTGGCAAACGCCCAACTCTTTACACCTCTAGGCCGGCATCGAGTGGTAGGTTTTTTTTGATAGTTCTATTTTCTACAATTTTTGTCAACATTTTCAGTTTCTGTAACCGACATTAGATATTTTTTATTGCGCAATTTAGAAGTGAATTTATTTTTCTTTTACTTGCTACTTCAAATGAACGCTTCAAAAAGGTGCCCTTATATAATAAAAATTTAACTTGTATTCATCATATGTTTAGCTTTCTGCATACTGTAACTAAGTGATTAGATTGAACGAAACATGTTACAAAGGTTATTTCGATTATTCCTCAATAAGTACTGAGTTCCATGAGTTGGATGAAATTACGTAACTAAATGTAATGTTATCGGCTTTAAGTTAAGCTGTTTTTATGCCAGCTATAAATACTACACAGCTGCTTAAACTAAAGTAGATGAGCTGAGTTTGAAGCTGTAGTCTATTCGTTGTAAGTATAATGTTATATAACCAATAAGCTATGGCCTATTGATCAGTATCGTATTTATCATAAGTAAACCTCACTTACCATCTATCGAATTCCAACTAAAGCCCATTTTTATTTTAAATAAATAGTTCACCAATGAAAATATGGGTAAAGTTATTATAAAGTCTATTTGTGCCTTCAATCTCTCTATTGTGTAGCTCTCTTTGCTAAAGAAATCTGAAAGTAGAACAAAATATGCATAAAACTGTTATTATGAAAGGATCACATGTTCAGTAAAATTATGGAATAATGAGATGATGATGGTGTATATTACTTTATCTTAATTGATCAACTAATAATTTAGTAACAAATGAATCACACCTTAACATACTGTAATGATGATTAACAAGCTTTAATTTAATTACTGCTTACTATGAATTGAAGAATTGAACTTTTATTTAAACTTCTAGAATTAAATAAATAATACTACTTGTTCAATGTATAAATAGTAATACTTTGTTTATGTATGTTAATTGATTTCCGAACAGAGTAGGGATCTAATTTGAAATCTAATGAATAAAATTAAAAATCTTTAACCATTAAACTTCAATTACGAATTAGAATAATACTGATTATCTTTCAGTTGATCTAATGAATCAGTAAGAGAACTGTCTGACTTTGACACATCTTACCTTTGTTTAAGAGGAATTCCTCATTATTTATCATTCAAACTACTTCACTGGATAGAACTTAGAAATTTCAGGTTTAGTGACAATAACAATACTAACGGATAAAAAGTATATATATATGCTACTATGATGTGGCATACAAAACACTAGAATTATTGTTTATATACAAAGTCACCGTACAGTAGTTGTTTATCATATAAAAATTATATTTGACCTTATTTCGATTGATCGTTGTGTTTGTCTGATTCTTCCGAGCGTGGTGCTAAGTTGTTTAGACGGGTAGGTGCATTGCAAATTAATCATTTGAATTAGACCAAAACTTAAGGACTTGACAGAACATAACATCGATTACAACCCACTGACCAATCAACCTGAGTACCTCATTTTCGCAGGAGGTCATTCACAGCCCTAGTAGTTAACGTAATATCTCAGATAGTGAAGCTAGGTGATGCTTGTTTGTATTCCACATGATGAATCTGTTCTCACATGGAGTGTACGCTTGTCATGTAACGACTGTCAACAGGTGTGAAACCCTAAACCACTACTTAACAATATGAATATAACAAAAAATTACTAAATATTGTCCTAACTCCCCTTTCACATACGTCAACTGTCTTAAATGTTAACCGTTTGCACTGAATCAAAATATAAATAATCTACAGTAAAAAATCTGGTCTAAATTTAATTGTTTTTGTCTTTTACAAGAAATAATATATAGTAGCTAAAATGATTTGAAATCTACTGAAGTATTCTTGGATTAAACTTCCGGCAAAAGCTTAGTTCTAACATCAAAGTAAGTACTTATTTACTTCTATGGAATATTTTACTTCGGTGTATTCTATACTCTGTCATCATCTGTTTAGAAAATACAAAATGATACATAAATTGATAGCCCTAAATTAGGTTAGTTAAATTTATCTGTACTGTGTTCTTTCTTATTAAAATCAGATTCAGTCATCAAATAACACGTTAATAATGCAGAGGCTATATTTGCCTTTTAACATGATGGTTGCTTATTGTACATTTCTATATTGGTATGTATATCTGTAACTGAATTACCGTCCTAACCACCAAGGACGAAGTTTTAACTGTTATACTTGTTGTCTTGATTGCTTACTGGATTTATATCATTTCAAATATATTTCATAGAAAATTGCTGTATTGACTTTTTATCATACGCCTAATATCTTGTTTGTAGGTGTAAATAAGTCAAAGTGATATAAGTGAATTCATTTATATATAAAAATCATGCCAATTAACTGAACCGAGAGTAATCTTAATCCAACATACATAAGCAACAACTATTCGTAGCCTTTCATCTTTAGAATACGCAGCCTAAACAAAGAGCATAAGCACAACTATTTTTATGAACTCTCAAAGACTAGCACTAGTCGGTTTACTTAAAGTAGTGAAACAAATATTTTAATTATTAGTATTATTGTTATTACAATAATCATTAGAAAAGATCATATATAACAGTAAGAACAGTAAATAATCTATCACCTACAACTAAGATGTAATCAGCGATATTTCGAAGTAAATATAAGATAAAGCTAAAGAGTAAGCTACACATATTCATTTCTGTTGCAGTTTTACTCATGACTCAGGATAACAGTGGTAATGTTTAATTGTTTATATTCGTCATAGATTAATGTTAGTTGGGTACCATTAAAAACCGGGGAGCAGCGGACAGCTGTTTCGTCCTAGTACAAGGCTTTTCGGTAGTGCGAACCCTCGATTCCGATAGGGGACCGAACCCAGGGTCTTCAGGTTGGCAAACACTTAACCATCTATACCAGTGAGTTGATGTCTAATAGCAAAATTCCTACTTCCATCAGTCTGTAATTTATGCTTTATCAAATGTTATATGTTTATAACATGAAATTTTCAGAACACATTGTTTCAACAAGTGACTTTTTTTCACACATGTTGAAAAATAAAATGGATTTACATATGGAATAAAGTAAACGAAAAATACTACATGATGTATATATGCGTATGTAAATTTGCTTATAAACGCGTATACAACTTAAATATGAACCTTTACAAAGTTAATAACTTGTATTCTCAAGACAGTAGACTCGTAGTGAGATCAGCCCTCACGACGTTCTCATTAGATGGTGTATATGCTAGACACTAAATTGTAAAACTTTTATATATTTCTTTACATCCCTGAGTTCTGATTCAGCTACTTTATGTTCAGCCAGAAGATATACATGGAGAAAGAAAAAATGTAGACGGTTTGTTTTTGAGTGAATATTACTCATTAGTTGTTTGTAAGATTGCAACTGTTTATTTACAAACATCGTCATAACAGCATCACAAGCTCCACCACGCACTGTACTAACAGCTTTCAGTACTCTGTAAAACATTGTATAGCACCGTTTTCGTGGAGCAAAAGCAGTGGAGAACAGTATGGAATAGTAGATGATTTGTAGAGATCGACAAATTTTAATAATAAGTGTTTCGTAATGCCATAACTAAGTAGTTTCTTTACATAATGATTTTGCGCAAAACCTTCTTTGACATAGGGGAATCATACAAAGATTAAAATAAATGACATTTGCTAGTCTTCATTATGGAATCCCAAGTGGTACAAACGTCAAGCACATTCACATGGATGATTACGTCATTTTCATGTTTTGAAATAAAATCGACGGTTTGACATTCAGATTAAGTATATTCGCTAAGAAACCATTATTTTCAAAACAATTTGAGGAAGAAGAAACAGGTACACAGATGGTAAGATCATTTGCATACCCTATAGAGACATTATTGTAGAAGACAGCACATCATGCAAGGAACAAAATCAAAAGCTGAAGTATAGTCGAGAAATATACTCCGGATATACTTCCCTACCCCTTTCTACACTCAACATTATATTATGACACAGGACAACTGCCGTACTCTTTCCAATACATTCGTATACAAACTGATATGAGTTGATAAATTTCTTTAACGCAGGTTGCAGTTTATGTAATAACACTTTCTGTATTGTTTCACCAAAATAAGTTATTGCAATGCAGAGTTCACTGGCTAATTGTTTCATTCATCGTCAACATTTGCTGATTCTGTAAAGTACACATCTTCAGTCACAAAAAGTATCAAATTCGGAAATTAAAGATCACAAAGTTATTCTGTAATTGTCATTATACTAATGAATCGAAATCTGGACTCAGTAGTCTAGTAGTGTACGCGGTGGCGTTTGACATGAAACGGACTGAGTTCGAATCCCACTGTGAACATCAACATTGGAATGTAGGTACATCCGGCTGAGTCCCAAATAGAACGAAACGCGCTTCCTGGATTCCACTTGCCAGTCACAATCCAAATTTAATAATACTTGTGAATATTCGCTATATCGAGGCAATCCGCTCAGGATGCACATATAGCAACAGTGAATGACCAGCTTCAGTCTATAACAAATCAATGGGAATATACAAAATCCATCCTACTACCAGTGTCAAAGATGTTTAACAATGAGAATTCTATGGAAGAACTTGATTTCATTGTTTGAGTTTATGGATTGTATACTATAGAGTTGATCCCTAAATCTATCAGGAAACAGTAATTTTTTCATAATATCAGAATTTATTACTAAAAGCAAAATAAAAAATTAGCACTCAATAAACAACTTCAACATGATCAATGAGTTTCATCTTGTCAAAAATTGGTCCAGTTGCCGACAAAAGATTAGAAATTAATGAAACCCATTAAAATGATTAAAATGTATTTATCCTCATAAACTATACAACGACCTAAATAATGTGTAAGTTAATCCCGAATGAATTATACCGTTTTGATGTCAATGTATTGGGAAATTTTACTCCATTATCAGACTATTAGAACATGATTAGTGTATATAGGTAACATGTTATGAAAAACTTTCCTCATTTTGAAGTCAGTTTTCTGTATCAGGCGGTAATACATAACGGAAAAGAAGGGGAATTTCGGGAAACTTGAAAGATCAATTTGGCTAGGCTCTGAATCATATAAAGTTCAGTGAATTTGTAATTTTCATTTGATTACAATTAGGAGTAAAATTTGTATCAGAATCAGCAAGAGTTTCTTCTTGGTTAGTTCTCACACTGTGTTATACTTATTATGTGATTGTACAACAGACTAAATATTGTGATAATATGAAGTAATTGGATAATTTTAAACATGAGATAGTTTGTCATCCAGAGTGCTTTTAGAAATAACTCATTGTAAAATTATGTACTTCTAATCTCCGATTTATTTTACCGCTGTTACCCTTAGTATAAACCACTTTGGATCCATTATTTAGCGATAATCGGAATCATTACAGCATTTTACGATAGCACAATTAATCAGCTTGTTTTGTCCCTAATAAAAGGTTGAGCTACTATTATGGGAAAAGAAGAAACTTGGTTACCAACTATCAGACTTCTATGGTAAACACAATCTAACAAAAGAATAAATGTTTCTTCCACCGATAACTTCTAAGAACACTTGAAGGTTCTATCGCAATATTCATACTCAGTCGTTTCATGTTATGGCGCTTGTAATGACAAAATCTTTAGTTAGTATCAACCCTGTTCAATAAAAGCTCTATTTTGTCCTATTTCTGTTGAGCAAACTGAGTTATCGACAAGTTATATAAATTAAATGGTTATAAACAGGGATTTTATTGCAATCCCGCATATTTTTTGCTTCGAATGTTTCACTGTAATTGAACATATAGAAGTGACCACTAGTAAAAAATGTTTACTATAGTTTCTAAATATAAAGCAACCTATTTACTGTGTGATGAAGGATAGTTTAAGGGTAGCAGAAAAAAACCTTGCATCTAAGTTCAGTGTTATTTGGCACTGATCAGGAACACATACTTACAAATATGTGGATACCAATGATTTCTGGCGAGTTCGACCCATGGTTATTTAGTTTAACAGTCTGAGACCGTCAGCAACGAGGTATTCAGGCTTCAACTGACCTCATGTAGGTTATTTGCCACATAAATCTACATATTTGTCTAGATGATTACACCGTCTGACACTAAAAGTATGATGTTGTAACTGTTTCTCTAAAGATATGTTTCACGAGGTCGTATCCTTATCTTTTACCAAACCCAAACTTGAGGAAAAATCGATATAACTGATAATTTTACTCAGAATATTCTTTTAGTACTTTCTTTGAATCCAGTATGCGATTTTGTTCAATCTAATTATTGTACAAACTCTTAATAGTTGACAATTTATTAAAAAAATATTCACTATTTCTTCGTTATGTAAGCTTAGAACGAATACGGTATTTATTTAAGAACCTCATGTTAGTATTGCTAATGTTTGGAATTTAGGAAGTAAATTTTACCCCATGAGACTTAATCATCAAGGGACAGTAATCTCCGGTTGCTACATTTCTAGAGGACAATTATGAGTGAGTTTATGAGGTTTATAAAAATACCAACAACAGGGAGTTACAAGCTTTTTTCTGGATCTTATATCCTAGTTCTATTATATTGGGTTATGATTAACAGTAAAATATAGGAGCGTTTCGTCCCATTCGAGAATAGTTATCTGGGCTTACCTGAATCACAGTGTCGACGTTCATACTGCTATACTTGAAATAGGAAGAAATGTGTATCCCAGATCAGGGTGGTCACGATCTAAACATACTAAGACTTGTAACTGATTGAAATGTTAAGATAATTATTCTGCTAAGGATGCACATATGTCAATAGAGACCGATTAATTTCAGCTTTTAGCATCAACAACAGAAGCGTATATCCAATATACTATTTAGTCTAATCGAATGATCATTACCAACTATCTTTACAATCAACAAGTTAAATTAGCCATTTTAACCATTAATTATAATTTTTAGATAAATAGTGATAAGCAACTTTGAACACATCATTTGTAATGCACTTTAGATATCATATTATTTATTCTGTCTCCATGTAGTTATCTTGAATTAATATCTGTCTGTTGCCCGTTGTTTTCATCAACAAGTGTGTATTTAATAAGCTATCGGTAAACACATTCTCTTGTCATTCACTACTACCGATTTTCATATGTGTGAATTTCTTAACACTAAACCAACGACTGTTAAATTTTATCATGTCCTTTGAGACTACCCATTATTTTGTGGTTTAGTGAGATAGTTATTGAACTGTCTAGTAGAGGAAATAAAAAGTAACCTACATACTATGAAATTATTATCTACTTCATTTTCATATTTGTCACTGACCTTAGTGAAGGATGTTAGAAAAATAAAATTATTTTGAAATTATAAAGCGATTCATTTCCATTCCGTAAATTATAAAAGCTTCTGTGTATCAAATAATATAGATGATGTTATTATTCTGTGAGCTCCAAACAATCGACTCATTCGAAAATGCTTCATTTTCAGAAATACAAATTATATGCAGTAGTTTGCGAAAATCTGCTAAAGCGGGAGATAGCTGACACTGTGAATAAATATCGATTAGAGAATTAATGAAAACTGTCAACTGAGAAACAGTGACCCATTCAGTCATTCATGTTAGAAGTACGTCAGCTACCTATGAATGATAATTTGAATGCAATAGCGCTGAATTTTGAAATTAACTTAGCTAGGAATGTAGATTATGGAACTTTGGTTCAATGATTTAGTGACGTTATATTTAACATAAAACCTGAAGGTTTTAAGTTTGAACCTAATTCGAAGTAATGAGTGGAGATCCTCAGAGTAGAATGAAAGAATTACTTAATACCCCCCTGACTTTTTAAGTGGTTCGCGAGTTCACCATGTAAATTATTTTTGAAAGTATATATGATATATGATATATATATATATATATATATATATATATATATATATATATATATATATTAGCAGACTAATTATAATATTTGTGAGCTTCTATTCATCATATTTGAGGTGTTACATAAAGGATGAAAGAGTGAAAGAGAACTACTCATAGCTGATAGTAATTTTACAACACGTCATCTAAAATATTCTCGAATTCGGTCCTCATCACAATATGATTTAAACCACTGAAAAGTTAGCTAAAAGTACCAATGGTAATTGAACAGCAATTTCGTTTTAGTCCTATTCTTCAACAACATGGACTTGCGATCCCTTACAGATTCTGAATCCATGAGCAAAACATCTCCACATAACTATGGTATCTTCATGGAATTTTAGAGATTTTCTTTAAGAATTAGTCAAATAGTATACAGAAGTGCATTCAAAAGTAGATCTGTCAATCACATTGATTTTAACAGCCCCAAACGTTGCTATGCATTAGTTTCAGATGAATTTCATGATGTTAAACGCAGCCAAAAACTAAAATTGCATCAATATGTTAAGTAAACGAAAGACATCCATTTAAACGTATAAGAAGAAGGATCGGTTCAGTGGAGTGTTTGCTTTTCGGCGAATTTATCTCAAGACCTTACAATCGCTTCATTGATGAAAACAAAGCGATTATCATTATAGAGAAAACAGTATATAGCTCCCAAAATGAAGTCATTGAGAACAGGACTCTTCAGTGAACTAATCCATTTTCTTTTTAATAAGTTAAATCTCATGCGAACACTGTTGATTCGCTATTTTTTACGATAATACACTGTTTTTCTCTCTTGTTTGTTGTTGGTTAGCTACCATAGTAGCCTGTAAATTAATAAAAATGCCGTCTAATACCTTCGTTTTATGAATAATTATTCTTAATAAAAAGGTATTCCTGTGTAGCAGTTATTCGTAATGTTTTCACTGTTCATAATAAGTGTTGTATTATGTATTTCCGATCATTTTTCCGTTCATTTAGTAGGTGACTTCTTCATATTAGGGGGGGGGGGTTATTTTCACTAAAGATTTCATGTGCCAGGCGTTATACTCTATATACTCTATAAATTTTACTATGAAAACATCAGTGTAGTTCAGCCATACAAATTTCGTGAACTTAATAGTGTGAAATGAGATCTATAATTAAAATTACGCATTAATACCCAATGTTCTCTCATTAAGTGAATGGGAAAATGAATGAAAACATTAGATACAACAAACTAAGCAAATATTAAAAAAGTTCCAGATAAATCTAAATCGAGAATCTATCTTTAATTTAAGTCACCATTGTCAATCTTATCATACAATCAACATTCATTGAAAAGTTAACTTGTATACATATTCATTATCATCACTATGCAAATAAAATCGATAGTTATTAATTATTCATTCATATGTGCATCAAATCATCAAAACTGTAACAACGTTCAGAAAACTTATTGACTGAATTACATAACAATGAAAAAAATGAACGAATGAAAAAAATGCATATTTTATTGATTCTATGTGCAGACAATTCGGACAGTGTGCGCATGTGTTTAGTCGTGGATGGTGCAATGTGAATGTATACTTACCTACACCTAAGAATCAACATAATTCATGAAATCAGTATAACAGTAGTAGACAAATTTTTCAAGTTAGTTAACAAATTTTTTAGAAGAATTTAAACAAGATATAAAGGTTAACTAAAAATTAGCAAATGTCTGGAGTTGATTGATTCAATGTGGTATATCCTCTCGCAGATGAGGAATGAATTAAAGGAAATATGTGCCACAAACAAAAGGAAATTTTTGATGAACTGAATTATTTGACTTCAAGACTATTTAATATAAGACATCATGGGAAATATTTAAAGTTTATAAACATCAGTAACACGATAAAGAAACTGGAGATTACAAGTGTTAATTTATGCAGAAAATTATTAACTCAATTAAACCTGCACAATAACAATTGCTTCAATAGAGGAACCATTTTAAACGAGTTTATTTCTAAAGATGTACAGTTATATTTACCAAATTATGAATTCTTAAGTATCACTAACAACGACAGTCGTACAGACTGAACACTAAAAGAATTTTCTATAATAAATCTTTCCAAAACCTAGACTCGTGTCGCTTACTAGTTAAAGTAACCTATTTCAAATCGTGAAGCATTAAAAATTCAATCTTCTAATTCTCGAGATATTGCAAGTAGATCATTTCAACTACTAGTTTGTGATCAGAAAATCTGGGTACATAGATTTAAGTAAATAATAATAAGTATGAGGGGGTTAAGAAATGCTAGAAGCTCAATAAAGTAGGCAGTAAAACATTGAGTATACACAAAGTCATGTAATATCACTCATTAAACTATTTAAATAGTCTACTGATTCACCATGATGCAATTAGAGTTCAGATTGATAGAACTAAAATAAATTCCCACAGCAAACAAGGATTATCTTTCGGTCACCTTTTGTTATTTACGTTTTGACTAGCGTAGCGTAAAAATCTTCGTGAAACGTTAGTCAACTAAATGTACATATATCTGTATAGCAAAAAGCATCAAACACTAAAAGTACACTGATTAATTCACTGTCATTTATTTGAGCTTCCACTGCTTTCTCTATGACAAATTTGATCGTAACTGCAGAGAACCGATGATACTTCAACAAGCCAAATATTACATTGCACGTAAATTGAAATCAAAAAAGGGTGGATATGATTTAGGCCATATACCTACTACACACTTTATTCAAAGTAAAATGTGTAGTCAAGACGGTTGAGCATTCCGATATGTTCAGGTATTGCCGCAGTTCATTCTATGAACATAGGTTTTAATTCTACTTTTAACACTTAAATTGTGCAGCAATCTCTTCGTGGCTAGAACACTTGACTTCGTCATTACGTCGCCGGTTTGGCATGAGAAACCAGGTAGTATTGGTGGCCCTTAAATTCAGAGAATGACTCAAAGCTATCTGTATAAAGCTACATATAGTAAATGAGTTAATAAACAAGCATATGCATTACTGTCTTCGATCAATTAATGAAATACAAAAACAACAAATAACTATGAAAGACCATAACCACGTCAAATTATTCAAGCACACAAAAGCATGCCATAATTGTTCATTTATGTTTCATGTATCGTAACACATGGAAAAACAAAATCAGGAAAATGTATGTAATAAAATTTCTGCACTTTAAGTAAAAAACAAAACAACTCTAGGCGTTAAACTTATTGTTATTATTGTTACAACGAAACAAAAGGAAACACAAGAGAACAGTAAATAAAAATTGGAAGCAACTTTCTTTTTTATTAAATGAAGTCAAAAGTAACAAGGGATAGGCGACAATAAAACAAGGATAGAAGCACGAATGTACACATAAGAATATATATATGTGTATCTATATATACGCCAAAAGATAAAACAAACGCACCAGAGAACACATTTAATTACGAAAGATAGTAAGAATACGAGAGTATATGAAGAAGCGCTAAAATGAGTAGTAGAGTAGTAAACACATAGTCATATATGATGTGTGCATGGACGTATTTGTCTTTGATAGTGCTCATGACAACAGTGAAAAAAAGCTAAAATAAAAAGCAAAGACTAGAATAATTCGTGTAGAAAACTATATGTTAGTAGTTAGTTGACAACTATTTCAGATGTAAAAAAAGACAAAATAAAGATGTGTTAAATGAAAACTGGCGAGTTGTTAAATGTATATGTCACATATAAACGGAAGCATATGACGAAACGAATTGTTGCTTTTATTGTGCAGTATGCAAAAGAGATGATATGGATAAGGCTATACTTGTGGTGACGGAGAAGACAACATACATGAGAATTAAATGACTTCTAGCAGAAATAGCTTTAATTTGCTGATAATCTGAAATATAATATTAATAATAATTGCAATTAGGGTAAGTAATAATTTGGGAAAATAAAAACCATATATAGCATGATCAGACCATTGTCGAAATTGTGAGGAAAAGCAGACAAAAGATAGGACTTGCATAGAAATGTACCAACACAAGTAGTGACTTGTCAAGAACAGAGGAAAACAAAGTGAATGAAAAATTAGTCAGTAAAAAACGAGAAAATAAACCGAAAAAAGTGGAGCTGAATAATATAAAATATCTACAGGCTAATAAATAATATCAATCGCAACGGTATTAAAATAAAATCGACCCCAAGAAAATAACCAGAACAAAGACTAAATAGATAATAACTTCATGTGGTGAATAGAATGACGATTAAAAGACTTTTTAAAGGTAATCCGGCTTAAAAGTCTTTTATTTTATCTTATTCTCACATCGTTAGTATTTACCACTCGCCTACTTGACTGTATGTATTATATTTCTTTATAAACCACTCCCATGAAAACTATATGATACAAAATAGTGATAACCTACTACAGATCTTACAATTTTTACCTAAGTCAGGAAATATTTATGAATCAGTGTTTGTTAACTCTTAGCTTTCTAGAACAATTTCGCAACATGCGTAACTATAGTGTATTCCATACATATTTTTGTTTTTTTCATAATTAATAAGATTGACGCTTGAACATTGTATGTATTTTTGTTGCTCATGGATAACTGTCAACTAGTCATGTATGCTTTTCGTTTGTTTGAGGGCGAGGTTGTGCTGATGACGGTAGTAATGCGTTTACCTCAAATAGCCAGCATCCCCCTCCACGAAGAGACTATGGATTCACCCAATAGGAGTAGCTCTAAAGTAGATGTAAATTACTTTGTCTCATCCTCTCACCTGAAGTTCTATAAATGGTGATACGGCCTAAAAGGTACTAAGCTAATGCATCAAAAACTATTTTCAGAAAGGTAATATATGGCGGCCTCAAACTGCTACTTATCAGACAACGGATATTAACTTATAAGTATTTATTTATGCATCGGGTAAATTCGTATCCACTGTAATCTACAAAAATTGCTAGTAATGGTAAAATCACCTAAAATGATAGGGATTACGAGCTGAATTCCAACATAAGAAGTGACTAACCTGGTGTTTTCAATCAAGTAACAGGAAATATCTTGAGATAACAATCATGGTTCACATCAGGGTATATACTGAATCATACAAAAGCGGTTTTATTAATTGATAGGAGACACTTCATTTATTAAGGATGACAGTAGCATAGAACGAAGACTGATAGGATTTATAGGAGGAGGTGGTGGCGGTGGTGGAGGCAAAGGTAAACTGAGATCTAAACACAGTGACTCTGGTTTAAGGTTACCTAAGTGAGTTGAGTGTCGTGTGACAACATGAGGTGTTTTGAAGGACTCAGATAACGTAGAATTCGGGTCCAAAAGCGAGTTTCTTCTGGTCGATTTTGAAACAGATGCTGATTGTGTGGCGAAAGTATGTGAAACTGTAGGACCAATACATAAATCTTTTGGGACTAAAGTACCCGGTGTTAGCGAAGCGCAGTTGTTGCTCGACAAGTTTGGTATATCTACTAACTTTAAGTGCACTGGTAGAGACTGATGATCAATGAGATCGAATGCGTTGGATACCTAAGAGGAAAATATAAATTCTACATTTAAATGTGAATAATGAAAGACAATGAAGACAAAAAAAGCGTCGGGAAAATGTACAGTAAGTTTGAAAAGTATTACGTTTAGTTGACAGATGAGATTATTACGGATGACCAATTTCTAAGTCTGATGTTCAAATGTGTAAGGATGGATTTTTCTACGGCTTATCATATGCACAGTCTTAGGATATTCGAATATCGACTGTGACGAGGAAAACATAAGGCGAAGCGACATACTTAGGATTTCGGCTTCGTAAGGCGGTAGAACGCTTTCGTAAATAAAGTAGTGTGTTGTTCGCTTTTCATATCTGTTAAAATTGCATACATCGTAATCAATAGCAATAATAATCACATTTTCTAGTAACAGAACAATTTTAAACTACTCAAATATCTACCGACTCAAAACAAATTTGGATTATTTAAAAAATTGATATCTACAACAAAAATTTAAACAAAGTGAATCAGATGATTAACAAATTAGCCAACCCTATGTTTGCACTTCTATTTTTACATATTTCAGAAGCATCGTAATTTTGTACTTGTGGCAACCTAATACCCTTGCAAATTTGACAGGCACAACTGCGCACACAAAATACGATGAGCATGAATATTTTAACTAATTTACCGAACTTTGACTATCGTAAAAAAACAGTGGGTGGTTAAGGAAAACCTTGTTATAAGCATTTTTATGAATTACAACGTACTCCAAAAGTTTAAGGGATTCAGTCGGTCAATCAATTACAACGTAGAGCTTGGCACATGCGTACATTAGTTTAAGTTGTCATGTCTCAATTAGCAGATAAAGATTAAATTGTCGGACCGAATCCAACAGCAGGGAAAATAGTAACAGAATGAGTACTAATCGAAGATCGGAGATAATATTTGACAAGTTTAAGTGATTATGAAATTTAAATCCTAACAATTGTGTCGGCAACAACTTTCAACCCAAACTAATTCTGGATAAATGGCAAGCTATCATGAAACGAAGAAATGTCCATTATATGTAAGAAAAATAATTAGGTTATGGTTATATTGCGTTTTCCAAGCAGGATTATTTGGCTGCGCAGATTTCATCGATACGAACTTCTGATAGAAGTAGGATGAGAGATCTCACAATGCTGTAAAATACGTTCATATGTCACATTTCCTAAAATTCGCCAGTATTTTCCAGGAATGGGTTGTTTTGTCCGGCATAAGCTGTGCATTTACACATTATCATGCACTTATATAGAGGCTTGCTGAAGCTTAATATTAGCTGAGCATATTTAATTTTCTTACTTGCACATACTTTATAAAATTTGGTCAGTTAACGCTATAGAATCCATCAAGCTCTTGCTCTAATTTAGTAATATACTAATAAAGGAACATAAGCGACCTTTCACTGAGCACTTATTACTTTTATAGAAAAGTCGAAGAGTCCTGTTTCTGCTATTCAAAATAGTTTTCATTAACTTTGGTTTCAACACAGCAATTCTTACAGTAAATTACATAAAAACCACCCGTTAACTCGGTTTGGGTCAGACTTCCAAATAACGTACAGACATATTAAACAATATGATGAAATAAACAAGTACATCAGTCAAAGCCAGTGGTTAAAAACCGTATAATTATGTCGTAATGTCAGGTAGTATAAGCAGCACATTATGAGATGAATAACGGTAAAGAGACTTACATTATCGTCACAAAACCTTGTGCTTCCCATATGTGTAATGTGTCGGAAATTTATTGGGTTTCCGATGGAAAATCGGTCAATTTTAACGCGTTTCTACGAAGTTAGGAACGAAAACAAAAAAACCTTACAGCTGTTGCAGCGTTTGGAATGCAACAAAGCATTTTAATAAATAAAGCAACATTGAATAAAACTACGTCAAAAACCCGCCATTTACGACCATAGCGCGTGAAGTATGTAGGTCAAACACATAGAAGATTAAAAGAGCTTAGGCCTTCATAGTTAAGTATAGGGGTGATATGATCTAAGACATTATCCAAAAGTTTTAGCACTGTAGAAATTAAACATTTCAATGAATATATCGAAAGAATTCTCTTGTACAATGTGTACTGAAAAAAATATTGGTAATTTGCTTCTGGTGGTGAATAATAATCTTACTTATTATTCACTGAAAATGTATCGTTAGCACTTGTTTCAGTGTGCCATCACTAGAGATAGCCATACTGTCGGCTTTGTACTTTTTTAAATTGCTGAATAGACGTGAATTTTATTATATCGTTGATATTCCCGATTACGGCTAAATTACCATCCGCTGTCAATATCCGGTATTTTCATGACAAGCTTTTTTAAACCACTTCAGTTTTTCACACCTGCATCTTGATTTTAAAGTGCTTTTTTCAGATCTTAGACAGTGCTCGTTATTAGTCTATCCGTTGGTTGGCGTCACTGATTTGTCAAGGCAGTTGATTTGTGAGTTGATATGACTTAAATCTGCCAGAATAATCGTGCTTCAGAGCAGTAATTTTGCAGAATCTAGCAATTATCACATTACAAGACAGCCAAGTAGTTGGTTGTGAGCAGAGGTTAAGAAATTACAATTCAGGGGAAAGGGTATATCAAAGTAAGAATTTGGACAGAGATAGAGAAGTGGGAGATTCGATAAAATGAAACGCATTTATATAATAAATAAATAAAACGAAAGGTAGTCTATACATTACTGGAGTGAAATATCGGTGGCATTAATGTGTGTTCAGTGTGAGAAGTGGTTAGCAGTTGCTACGGGCAGAAACAGAACTCTATGAATATGTGCATCGTCATCCAATATCTTATTGAAAGGCAACTTAGTTTACAACAGCAAGTTGAGCATTCTTAATGAGGAAGACTTCCGTTAATATAGAGTAAAACTTTACACAAGTTTTTGGCGTAAGTGTTCTATCGAGATCACCTCATCATCAACATTGTAGATCTCAAATAATATTGAGTTGACAGGGCGAGCAGGACTGTTCATGGTTGTATAAACAGTCTTTTGTTCACCTTTATTCTGCTGCCCATAAGCAGATAAAAACCAAGGGAGTTTAATAGGTTCGTAAGTGTACTTCAGCTGAGTATATTGGTCCTCTTTGTGAACAATCACTTCAAGTTTTCCATAATGTCCATACCTGGCTTAAGTAGATGAGGTTTGACGAAGTTTTTGGTCTGAAGACAGGATTGGATATAAGTCTTGCAGGTGGAGAGAAAAAGCTCGGAAGTAGGCAGTAAAATGTAATGTCAGCCTTGTCTGTATTCTCCTTAAAGCCAGATGTCGTGCCGGGTGAAATCATACTTCATATCTATGCTGGTAAGAAGCCATGTAATACATAGTTTAATTATTCGGCTTCGCCAATCAACATTATATGCAAGGGAATTTTACGACCCTAGCAGTCTGTCTTTCATTCTACCTTATAAAGAAGTTCGTAATTTAAGAACTCTTTTTCCTGAAACCATGTTACTCCACTTGGAGGATTTGTTTATCTCTGACGAACTTTAATCTGATAATATGTCACATTTTCAATATTTTTGATAGCTTTAAGAATATGACATTTGGGTTTCTGCTTTTCCCTTCTTTTGAATGTTAGATAAGGTATGTCTTTTTTTATCTGATATCGAACGAATATTGAAAGGGGTCGCAGACTACACTTACTTTAATGCAATAGGCTGGTTGTCATTGTGCCCTAGAAATGGGCGGTATAACTTCAGTGTCTCAATGACCACATCTAGTGTAAATAGGGTGTAGACTAGGGTTGTATTTGTGACTGAAGTACATCTAGGGGTATATTGGGGTAATTACGGTTTAGCCATTCTATGAACTGCAACGTAAAGAATTTCTACTAAATTCAGGCTTGTAAGATTCCTTAGTCTAGACTTATTGATGCTTAAGACCATTAACTTGTCGACTTACGTTGCTCCATAACTTGACTGAAGTGATTAATGTTTTTTTACGGATTTTCTTGACTTGGTATGACCTCTTTTAGATTTTGGATTGGAATTACACCTGTTTTGCAATACCATGCATGCGCATCAACTTGATTCTCTTTGAAATACTTTCAGTGAAGTATGCTCTTCTTATTACTTGGAACAGTCGTACTGTATCTTAGTTTAACTAAAAATCTGTTTTGCCTGGTTTTCATGTTGATAGGGGAACGTTATTGAATATGGCCAACAAAATTACTTTTAAGTGATTTTTTACTGATCACATATACTCAGGTGTCAAAATTTTCTTTGGTCATAGCGAATATTGTAGCTGCTCGGAAAAATAATTCCTAAACTTAATGGTGTCCCGTTGTTAGAAACTGTTTTCAAAGCTAAGAATCACAGTGAACAAGATCAGCAATTCGTTTCATGATTGTAGTTAGCTTAATTAAAAAGATTTTACAAAATGAATAAAATAATATTAGTCTCATTTGTGTAATTGCCATTGATATGATTGCTGTATAACGCAGGTGATAACTACTAATTGCTTCAATTTCATGTAACTATTAAATTTATTTGGTTCTGTTCCTGTGGATAAAAATTCTATAACGGTTATGTGTTGTCTATCCTATCTATATGGCGAAAACAGACTATTGAATGCTTTTCTTTAGATCTTTCTGTGTGAGCGTGGACAGAATCCTAAACTGGTATCTAGGTCACCTAACAAGCTGTAGCGGTAAATAATCACCAAAATAAATAGTTGCATAGGCTCTCGACATTGATGCTGACCATGTTTGTTTTAGCGGACACTACTAGTTGAAGGTGCTCGGTTACGCATCACCACTAGATCACGACTCGAACCACCGTGGGTAACATCTCTCTCTAGTTTGCCAGCCTAGACGTTGCTATCCCATTGAAGCTCTGTTTGCGATAAAATTTAATTTCGCTTCCATCCTTCAGTGCCTTTTGATTTCTTCTCATTCGTAAGAGTGAGTCCATTCGATAGAAGTGGCTTTGGTTATACGACAAGCGCAACTTGGTCACATATCCAGGTACACTTCATTGGTGAGCACGACGTGATCTGGACACAACCATTACTGTGAGTTCGTTTCTTTTTATAAATTTTAACAAAGTATTATTGGAGTTTATTATCCTTTTCCCGCATATTTTTCACAGTATCTTTGTATTTGCACACATTACTATTTTTATGATGTGAGATCAGACTCCTAAGCTTATTAAGATTGAAAACCATACGCCTCCAAGCTTTCAGCTTATTCCTATTTGGGCAGATAATGTAGAAGCTTGGTTCTGCTACGCAGAAGCGGAATTTCGAGGACAATGTGTGACAGATCCACGCGTTTATTTTCCGGAGGTTGTAAGGTCACTTCCGCGTGAATTGAACAGGTGCGTCATATCTTCTCTTTTCGGTCCCGACTACCTAGAACCTTAAGAACAGCTCAAAAGATCAATTCTCAAACGTGGAGACTTGTCCGACAGACAACGTCTTGACGAGTTGTTTCACACCATTGAGTTTTGTGTTATCCCATATGAAAGAGGTAATTGGTCAACGCACTTTTGATGAAGGTCTCTTCCGTCAACTCTTCCTATCAAAACTGCCACAACAAGTGCAAGCAGTATTGGTAACATTTAACAAGAACCCAGTAGATGAACTAGCTTCATCTGCTGATCGAATTCTGGAGATCATTAGAACTCGCCACAATGAGGTTTATTTCGTCACAGAAAAGCCTCTTGAGACCAAAAACGAAATAACCAAATTGCACAATACTCTTTCTCGTTTCCTCGATCTACAGGAACAACGCCGACCAAGCGATCCTCGACGACGAAGTTCATCGCGTAAAAGATCCTCATCTCGACCTCGACGAAGGAAAAATTCACATTGGTGTTGGTACCACAACACCTATGGAATGGACTCAAAGAAGTGTAGAGACCCCTGTTGTTTCCCTAGCTACAAGCCCACTGTTGATGCGTCGGGAAACTATCCCGCCGGCACACGTTAGCGGCAGTTGTAGCCGGTGGAAAACAGCCGCCTGTTATTCATCACTGATGTGATAATGAAGGTTCGCTACCTCGTCGATACTGGCGCAGAAGTCAGCGTCCTTCCTGCAACTTCATCTGATCGCCAACATGAAGCTGCATTTGATCTACAGGCAGCCGACGGAAAACAAATAGCCACGTACGTAAAAATATGTCTACTTGAACGTGGGCTTGTGCTAACCCACAAACTGGATTTTCACCATTGCCGATGTGAAAATAACTATCATAGGCATAGATTTACTAAGCCACCACAACTTGCCTGTGGATTCTTGCAAAAAGAGGCTAGTTGACGGCAACACAAAGCTGTACGTGCGTGGAACCACTGCTACAGGTTGTAGCCTATGTCCTCTTCGCTTTAAACATTTAACTAACCCTTATTTTCAGCCAATACTTGACAAGTATCCGGACCTGAATAAGGCGACGTTGAAGTTATCATGTGTAACCAGCAATGTTACACATCACATCACAAATACGAGTCAACCAGCATTCTCTAAAGCACGCCGACTAGCACCCGAAAAATTAGGGATCACAAAGAACGAATTCAATCATATGATTGATCTGGGAACAATCCGCCCATCCAGTAGCCCATGGTCGTCTCCATTACATATGGTCCCGAAGAAAGATAGCAATGATTGGCGTCCCACTGGTGATTACCGACGTCTTGACGCGCAAACTATGCCTGATCGTTACCCTTTACCGCACATCCACGACGTAACGGCCACGCTGAAGTGAATGACAGTATTCTTAAAAATTGACATAGTAAAGTCCTACAATCAAATACCAGTGGCCGAAAATGACATACCGAAAACGGCTATTGTAACCCCATTCGGTCTTTATAAATTCTTTGAATGCCCTTCGGTTTGAGGAATGCAACACAAAGCTGTTATATCCCACTTGGCACACTTCGTTAATTCAATCGACTAACATGATGGAGCGCGTAAAACAGTGTTTATACTACAGTTTAAAAAGAAAAACTGGTGAACAACCATTTTCACAGAAACAACGAAGAATGTGAATTCAAAAGTTGGGATTTATGTAATATTAAATAGTTAAAGATATTTAACATTGTTGCAAGCATACAAGCTAGTTAAATAGGCTTGTCAGATGAAATTGACTGGTCACGAAAATCAGCGTTCCAGAATACTGATTGTTATTACCTTATCAGTCAAACCAACAGTAACCACACTTATGATGGTAAGTGTATAAGACCCATTCAGCCAAAGTACTTAATAATACAGCATTCATAACAGTAACATAAGTTCAGTGACTTTGATTAGGTATAAACAAGTTCCTGAACGCATACTGGCGATTTCTTCGTTACACAAGAGTCACGACTATTCTAAACAAAATTGTAGAAGTCCAATCATATATAGTAATTCGAATACTGTCGATATGGTAGCTTTTCTGATAGTATCCAGTGTAAAGAACACCGATTAATGTTGATGGATAAAATAAGGTTAGTTGGGATACGTAAAAACCAATGGATTCTGTAATTAGATAACTGTCATTGTGTAATGAGATAACACATAAATACATTTATGTTATGCTACTTTAGTCACAACAGTCCTGGATGTAACAGAATAATTATAATCGCAGTCTTGCGTAATAACAAGAAACCAGTGATTCTTACTAACTTTTTCTCAGTGCTCCATTACTTGCATGTTAGAACTCATGTTGAATGTAGGTTTTTACAATACTGAGTTAGTAATTAGTAAACAACGAATGTTTATTCAATTTTAATTTGTTTGTTGAACGATCTTATAGTGATGACAGCAGTACACACTAAAATTATACACACTTAGTAAACAAAACATACAGCCGTATTAGTAAGCAAGTGTGGTTTAAAGTCGCTTCCTGAACAGTATATAATTTTTGGGAAATGCATTAGCTTCATATGCTAACATAGCATCTCTTTAACCGATAGCATAGCAATTTCTTGGTAATAAAATGCATTACATGACTGAAGTATGGTAGAAAATTAACAGTTTACTCATCCTGTTACTGACAGAAATAGAAATATCAATTAATTTTTAAGACACAACTACTGTGGCATTAAATTATATGGTGTGACTTTCCTGGTCAATAAAATTATACAAGTCGTAATGTGCGAAGGTAGTTGTAAGGAGGTATTTATGAAATTATTTGTGACCATGAGGTTGTTGTGATCAGTTTACACTGCTGAATTTGTAACCGCATTAGATTGAATAAGTAGATATGTTGTCAGTAATTTCACCTTCGTTAATGACAAAACTTATACGGAAGCAACGATCACCAATTATGCTTATGATCAAGAAATCTGGAACGTAGATGTGATAGATATATATTTGAATCAAAAAAATCCAGCGTCACAAATTGAGCAACGCGCAAACGTTAATTTGAACAATGCAGTCTAACTTTTTGATACAAACATTAATAAAAAAAAATATACAGTAAAAACATTATAGTGTCAGGAGTAACAGTAGCCGCTACAAGGTAACTGAATCTTATTAAAACTAGAGAAATATCTAAAGGATTTTAAATTACGATTGATATTTCAAATACCAGTTCCCTAGAAACCTGCTAATTTTCAAAGGAAAGCGATCGTTTGAGACACTTTAGACAATTCGGTGATTAATTATTGACGGTGTAGACAAAGGAATTTTTTTCAAAGTGTTAATTTGCATATCGTGCATTTTTGTATTGGTATACATGTTCAAGAAATAAACTCCTTGGCCACTAATGAAGATCCTTCAATTTCCGGACACACTGTGATGTTCGCTTGTGAGATCTGTCCAGTTCAACAATAATCTTATTTAAATAGTAATAATTGACTTTTTTACTGTACACTTATATTAGGGCTTTCGAATATGTATGAATCAATATGATTTACGAAAATCCACAAACCTGTAAGATATATCATAATTAGAACTAACCTCCATCACAAGCCCACACTGTCACTCAGTAAGAGGTTTCCTCTCAGGACATCTATAGCTAGTGTATTGGATTTAATAATCAGCCTTGTCGTAGTAAAACGAGTTTTACGCTTATACCAATAGTTCATTTCGCAAACACGGGAATCTGTAAACTAAGGATGCATAGATTAGGAAAAAAATAACCCTTTGCAAACCCACCACTCAGAACACATTGTCAGTAACGTGTAAAGAATATCCTAGATATAACCTAATTTCACTTGTCGTTCTTCCAGATTGGCCTCCAACAACCAAACCCACTAGCAATGACTATACGGAAGTCAATGGTAAATGAGGAGGGAGACACATTTGATGGTGGATGGAACGCGAACAGATTTACGACGTTTATGCTGAGTCCCCTGTGTTGATTTCCATGTTGTGCTATATCATAATCTGGTGATGACGCGAAACAGAGCACCTCCAACTAGTAGTGCCCACTAAAACAAACATGACCGTCATCGTTAATGAATACGTGGACAACTATTTACTCTGGGGAATTATTTACTGCTACATGCCCTGTTGATTCACACTAAGTATTGCTGTTAATACCAGTGTTCTTTCGAAAGTAGCTCTCCTCGACAGAAGAGAGTTATATTAATTAAACTTATACTGTTTTTGGCTTTCTAACAAAATGTGTTTTTTAATTTAAAATACCAGACATTGGGTAACAAGGATATTCCTCGACAGGATTGTAACTCAACTTCAAACAAAGATAGTAATAATTCATGTTAAATCCAATTAAGTAATTGGTGACTAGCTTGCAAAAATTGTTGCTCTTTGCAGATCACAGACATCACCACATATTTTCAAATTATGATCACCCTGAGTCTAGGAACCAGCGACAAAACAAATGACGAAGAACAGAAGTTAAGCATCAAATACAAACAATCATTTGTTAATATCAATAAGGATTCTAACGTAATTAGCCTTCTCAGGACTTCATTTGATGGAACTGTGTACTCTCGCAAGGCTAATCTAATAAGTGTCTTATTATCCTACATGAGATTTCAATCGTAACGAAGGCACTATGAAAACTAAGGAGCCCTTTCGTCGCCCAAAGATGCTAGTACTTCACTCGTCTCATAACACAAGTGTGAAAAATGGCAACCCCCGTTAAACTGGTAGGATAATCTACAAACAACAATCCAACCCAATATTACACATGATTTTGATTTGGTTCATTAACGACTCAGAATACAGCCTATCAGGTGTAGGATATCAAACACTTAACGTGGAATATTACCAATAACTTATTGTTTTACAAACCTAGCCACAAAACCTCCTGGTGCCAAATAACAAAGCCTTTTAATATATGATGCATATATTTATAAAATAAAGAATATCCGCGTATATTTCAAAAAAAAAACATAATTAAGCATGAAAATTTAGGTTGACGAATGAAAAAACCTAAGTGAAACAAATAAATCCATATAGATACCGTGATTGGATTCGCGGTAGTAAAAGCATTAGTATTATTCGTCATAAGAATTAATAAAAATGTTGATACGTTCATAGTCAGTTTCTAAATAAAGATAACTTGGTCAATACATAATCATACCTTGTAGACTAGCATATGCTGACTTAATGTTTATCGTTTATGAAAACACAATATTAGTAGTAGTAAATCAAGTAAAGCCTAGTTATCATAAAAGAGCAAACTGTTACAAACTGAGGTCACATAATTGATACTTATTATAAACAGATGACAATAATAATAATATAATAATAATAGTAGTCGAGATACTGATAGGTAAAGAAATAATGATAATAATTAACAATACACCTATATGCACACATTTTCACTCGGATAATGGCAAAGAGAAAAACAATGAAGTTTCCATATCTAGTACAAAACTGAAACAACGACAAAAATGAAACTCCAGAGGTAAAAAAAAGAACCAGCAGTAGAGACAAGTAAGAAGTTGACGACAAAAGGAATTACACAATGGCTTAAATGCAAGTGAGAGGATCGTCATCAGAAAAACCTGATATCGAAATTAAAATTATTCTGAAGAAATGCATTAATACTGTAGACAATAAACTGATACGATTCTGAGTTAAATTTGACTTAAAGAAGTTAAGAAATATAAACTCATTAGTGAGAAAGAAAATAAACCAATTATTACTTCGCCAATCAAAGGACAGTTTGCTTTTTTGTAAAGACTAGAATAGTCCTTTCTTTTTCTTTTCAGTTTTTGCGCGTTCTTTAATCACCTCATTCATAACTCTTTCACCGAGGCCTAATGTTGGACCATTTGTGCCTATCTCTGCACCAATATCCCATTCACGCCAATTCTCCTCCCAAGTTTGACGTTCTAACTCAAATGCACGGCGAGCAGCTTCTTGTTCTAGTTCTTGAGCTTTCAACTGTTCTCTCATCTGTTCCACACGTCGCATTAAATCAGATTCTAGTTCACGAAGTTTTTGGTTTTTCTCTTCAACCTGTTAAATATGCGCAATAACACGAAGCTCAAATGTACATAACGTAATAGAAAGGAACTGGAACTACGTATTACAAAAATCACTTCTGTATATAGCGCTTAATACACTCACAGAAATATAGAAAGAACACTAACAACTGCCTGTAACTCCGCATGAAATAAAAACAAGGGAAAAAGAGTATCTTAACGGATCGGAATATCGTAAAAATGTGGATTTAACACTTAAGTCAGTGTGTAATGGAGAATATTTAACAATACTACACTTATCACATAAACTCTTTCAGGGGATTGTGTAAAATATTGAAAACCCTGTTGATTTATGCGTCACTATTCTAAGGATATTAAATACAACAAGTGTATGAAAGAACTAATAATGAGAGAAAACGGCATAGGAGTGAGAGAAATTGAGATTTGGTTACATAGGTGATTGAAAATCTAAATGACAGTAACCAAAATAAGTAAAAACCATTGTTTGATGCCGACTGTACTTATGAAATTTTAGAACCCCTTACATTCAATTTTATCTGGTTAAAATTTCCAGAAAATAAATTAGTTAACAGAAAAAGATAACCTTCATCCTGTATTAGCCAGGTTCATTCATTTGCATAGTTAACACTTAAAGAAATTAAAGCCAATCTATAACAGGAAGTAGAATTATCAGTTAAGAGAATATTTCTGTGTGGACTACGTCACACGGAATAGACTAGTAAAACGAATGCTACCGAATACAATGTATGCATTTTTGTAGCAATTCACTGTGTTTTAACGTGCAGTTGAGATAAAAAGGTCACCATATCGGTCTCTTTCAGAAACAATATGACCAACTGTTGTCAGTATCGAAGTCTTAAACTTCTGTAAAAAAGGATGTTTGATTGAGTCAGACACTAGAAGAAAGCACATATTTAGTGTTACCTAGTTTCTCACGATGATGTCAATTTGCAACAAAAAGTAGTATGGACGTAATATGGTCTACGTATACGTGCTGTAAAAATAGTTCAGTTGAAAGTGCATTTGTGCTTTACTAGAAAAACAATGCTAACTGAAAATATGTTACAGCACATATCACTGGTGGAACACACACAACGGAACGTTTGATAATCTTGTTATAACGATATTTCAATTTGTAAAATAATTCATACCAACATAAAAGTGTGGATTTAACACTGACCTAGGCAATAACTAACAACATTGTTTTCTGTTGTAATTAATTTTACCAACTTGTAAAAATACAATGTATACCAACTGTGTATGCAGATATCTAAATGCATATACTAAAAGTACCTACTAACACTAGAGAATAGTGTATATCTGAATTATAAAACAAATACGCCCTACTTTCTGATCAAATACAGCTTCCATTTCTGCTTCCATTTTACGCATTTTCGCTTCGTGTTCTTTTTTCTCAGCTTCCATTATTGCCATTGGATCCTTACCATCACGTGTTTGAAAGTGACTCTCCATAGCAATGCCTGAAAGCTTAGCATTTCGATAATTCTCATAATGAACATTATGAGTCATATCACGTAATTCCTAATGATAAAATAAATAAATAATACTAACTGATTATCAGGAGATATTAAGGCTGTTAATAATACATAAAAATAATGGCTGTGCCAGTTTTATGCGATGCAATTATATTCTTTTTAAATGAATTTATGGTATGCACTGATGTTGTCCAGAATAACAATTAAAGCCCCATAGTTGAACAAACTATCTCTGAGAAATCGACAATGCATCCACCTGAAATGCAGATCTTCATCATCATTTCAAAAATATCGACACAAGAGAGTTATTAATGTCCAATAAATCATTTAATCAATACATAGGTCTTTGCACTGGAATATTTAGTTTGGCAAATAGGAGAGGGAATTCGTTACAGTCACTGTTCATTGTAGTTAAAGATAGGAGTACTGATTTTTAGTATAAATATCATCATCGGGACTTATTATAAGTATCATATAAACTAGTGAAATTTTCATACTTCACTATTAATAAATAGCAAACACACCTAAAGTGTAATTGCATTCAACATTTAAAAAATAGTAGATAAATAAAGGAATTTTAAAGCTGTTTATTTATCCCTTGAAGATATTAATCCATTTTTCCATGAAAAAAAGAAAACATTTATTTTAAAGGCATCTACAACTATAAGTTAAAATAAAATAAATAGTCTCCAAAATTCGGGAATATTTAGTTATTATCATTTAATTTTCTCTGGACATTTTTATTGTTTTATAAAATTATTCATCCAGTTGGTAACAATGAAGAAATAAGATATTACAGACAGACAGATACAACGTAGGACCAGGCACATAAGTGCATCGGTCCAAGTTGCCACACCTCAACAGCATAGCAAGATGATCACCGAATTCATAGAATCAGTTACTTTAATGGTAGTAATATATAAAAGGAAGATTGCATATAAGGATATAATATGTAGAGAGAGAGAGAGAGAAAAAAAATTAGTTTGTAGAAAGAAAGGTAGAGTAATTTTAGTCTCAAGGTGTACGTGAAGACAAAGAATGTATACACCTACGCCATTGTGATCGATTCTGAGCCATGTCACCAAGAGTCTCCAACCACTGGGTACGGCAGTCACGCGGACCCCAACCAGGTAGTCGACATCTACCAATGTGGCTCAGACCAGAAGTTAGTGACTTCAACGACTGATGCCACGTTTTGGTTTGGCCGCCCCTAACCCTTTTCCAACCCACCCCAATACTAGTCATCATTGAGCGACGTGGTAACCGGTGTTCGGACATACGTAACACATGCCCCAACCATCTCAGTCGATGAAGTTTCATAACCTCATCAACAGATTTACCATTATTTCCTAATACCCTTCGTCTAACCTCATTATTAGTTATCCGGAGATCCCAGCAGGTACGAGATATATTTCTAAGACATCTGTGATCAAATGTTAGTAACCTACGAGTGTCTTCTACCCTTAATGGCCATGTTTCACAGCCGTAAAGTAGAACAGGACGAACTGCTGTGCAATATACTCGTCCTTTAGTTGATAGACGAATATCACGCCTACGCCATAGATGACGTAAGTTGGCAAAAGCCAAACGAGCCTTTCGAATTCGTGCAGAAATTTCTTCAGACACCAACCCATTAGGGCTGATCAGACTTCCAAGATAAGTGAAGTTATCAACGCATTCAACTTCTTCACTCCCTATCCTTAGTTTAGGGGTTGACGCAGGCCAGTCCTGAAGTAACAATTTACACTTAGAGGGGGAGAAACGCATCCCAAACATCCTGGCATTGTTGCTCAGTGCGACCAGAAGACTCTGCATCTTATCAGTGTCTTCACCAAACAGGACTATGTCGTCTGCGTATTCTAAGTCGATAAGTGGACCTCCTGGAAGGAGATCAATCCCAGAAAATTCAGCCGAAGAAAGCGTTACTTCTAGTAGCACGTCTATGATAAAATTAAACAAAAACGGAGATAGTGGGCAGCCTTGACGGACACCACTTGAGGTCGCAAAGTCAGATGACAGTTCGCCATAAGCTCTGACTCGACTGGTAGTGTTCGAGTAAAGAGCCTTCACAAGGTTTATGTACTTCTGAGGTACACCTTTTAATGACAGACACTGCCACAGAACCTCACGGTCAACTGAGTCGAATGCTGCCTTTAAGTCGAGGAAAACCACCATTGTAGGACGCCGGTAGGCGTGCCTGTGTTCTAAAACCTGACGAATGGTGAATATGTGGTCGATGCAACCACGACCAGGTCTGAAGCCAGCCTGGTTTTCTCGTGTTTGTAGTTCACGAGTCTTTGTTAAACGTCCGATAATTATTGAGGCTAGTATTTTAGATGCTATATTAGTCAAACTAATCCCTCTATGGTTATCACAAGATGATTTTGGTCCTTTCTTATATATTGGGACTATTAGTGATTTAGACCATTCGGATGGAATTTTATCTAGTTCCCAGACTTTAGCTAAAATACTAGTCAACCTAATCGCCAAGACTGGACCACCATCTTTGAAAACCTCTGGGGTTAGCCCATCTGGACCAGCTGCTCTTCCTCGTTTCAGGTTAGATATAGCTTTTTGAACTTCAGCTAATGTCGGGGGGCCTACTTCAATGTTCCATTTAGCTTGAGTGGAAATGCTGGGTAATTGTAGAGTAGCTGAAGGCCAGCTAAACTGTTCCTTGAAGTGTTCGGCCCATCGTTCTAAACGTCTGGGTTGAGAGCAGATTACAGTATCATCTTTCTCGGAGATAGTTTCACTTATCCTTGACTTCTTAATTCCGGTTTCCCTGATTAGTCTATAAAGCTGCCTAGTGTTGCCTAAAGCCGCTGCCTTTTCCATCTCTTTTGCTTTCGTTGCCCACCACTGCTCACGATCGTTTCGTAAACTTCTACTTAATTTAGATATTAAATACTGCATCATTTAGAAATATTTTAAGCAAACAAACAATACTGTTGTTTGAGTAGGATTGTGACAGGCAAGCGGAATCCAGGAAGCTCATTTCGTCTTATTCCGGGCTCGTCAGATGAATGTGCCTAAATCCCAGTGTTGATGTTCACACCGGGACTCGAACTCAGTTCGTTTTGTGTCAAATGCCACTGCGTTCACCACTAGGCTACCTAGTCCAGACAGGCACACTTGTGCAACGGGTACGTGTATATTAGGATAAATTTGGATTTCCCTATTGATTTATGATGAACTGAAATTGATTAGTCTCTATTGCCAAATATACATTCTGAGTATCTTGTGAACTTTCGGTATATCGAGGCAATCCGCTCAGGATGCATATATAGCAACAGAGACTAATCAATCTCAGTATATGATAAGTCAACAAAAAGATCCAAATACATTCTAATAATTAACAATACTGTTGCTGGCTATTGTATCAAAATTCGAATAGTAGAAAATTAGTTTGATGTAAACTGTTAATAATTGACGATGAGCTATTTCCATAGACTTAGTCTCGATTTCTATGTTATAATAACACAAACAAACACAGTGTAGAATGACACATAGAAATAGGAAGATTCAAGCTACCATGTGTTTCATTATGACAGAATAAAACGAATCAACGGTAATAGAGACGCAGTAAATAATACAGTAAACTGAGTTAAATGGAAGTGGAGGGAACAGTTGGAGATTATTAATACAAAAAACAAATCCAATTTATGCCTTAATGAACACCTTTTGATTCCAGCTATTTACCCTATACGAATTACTTGCACAACTCGCTGGATTTATCAACTGATGTTATGCAGCAATTGGACTATTTCAAGCTTTTTTAAATAAGTTATTTTTTTTACATTTTTACATTGACAACTGAGATTAAGTATGTTATTTATGGTACTAAATTTAGTGATCATTAGCCTAAACTAAAGAAATGGAAGGAGAAATATGCAACAGAAGATTTTCAGTTCAATATGGCTGAGATATATTGATTATATTGACCAATCAAAGTAAGCTCTTGACCAACTAATCAAAAGTAGTGGAGAAGTTCAATGAAATATTAGCTACGTAATGTATTGAGGTGAAAATAGTGTGAATGCCACAAGAGTTAACCTATGAGATTATAAAAAACATCAAATAATATTATGTTTCTGAATTTGAAACAGTAGGTGATAGTGTCTAGGATGGTAGTTGAAAAGTCAACATGCTCACTGAATCATGATTCGTAAATTACTAAATGCTAAAATCTGGTTTCTAGAGTAGTATAAAACAACTTTCCAGATCTTCTTCATTTGTAGTGTGTTAGAGTAAAATGTAGACCACTTCAAACGTACAGGAGGTTTTACAACTACAATGAAGATTTACATTAACATACAACAATTAAGTTCCAAACATTGTTAAAATAAAAAGTCAATGCGATCAACGCCATAATAGGTTTCGTAGTTATCGCGATATATAAAATAAGATGATTTGACTGTTGATATAATTAAGTGCCAATAGTGTTTACACTGAAGACATAGAAATAACTCAGCCTAATCATAAAGTAAACATACAAAAGAAATACCATATTGAATGTTAGCTTTTTATTGTAAAATAAGCATACGTTTGAAAAAACCAAGAAAAAAGTTGTCTGCCATTGTTAAAGTATAAAATCCCAAATGGTTGTTAAATGTCAGCTAGGAGGAAATAACTTATAGTTTGGAGTGACTCATTGTAGCGAATAAACACATTTCTTAAAAAGAATAAAAATGCTATAACAAAAATGATAAATAAGAAATATTTCTTTGTGGGAACATCAATCCACCACTAGCATTATCTTGGTTGTTGATATTTAACTTTATTTCAAGCTTTCGGAATAGAAAAATGACCAGTCTGATGAAAAAAAATAACAATATGTGAATACTAGGTAACACTTGAAATGTATGTATGATTAAAAAAGAGGACCGTACAATAATTTGATTGTCTTTAAGTTTAAAAAGTGGGGGCAAGAGAAGTGAGACTTAAAGGATGCTCCATACTCCGTTTGATTTCATGTTAACGACCATTCAGAAAACCAACTCCACATTTAAAATAGTAAATTATCTGTGACGTCTCCTATGAAATGAAGATTACGACAACCAACTATTCCATTGCAATGAGTAAGAAAGACTAACAGATTTAACAAATCATGACAATACAAACTGATTAATTGTAATTTAAACTGATATACCTTGAGCATAGAAAAGATAACTAAAGTCTCACACAATCATGCCGACTAGAATTAGGTAACTGAAGTCAAATATATAGATAGATACAACGCAGAACTTTGTACGTACGTACATCAGTTCAGCTTGCCATACCACATCAGCACAGAGACGCAACTGACAATTCAAATCCAAGAGTGATAGCGATAGTAGAAGTATTAGCAGTAATGCAGAAAGTTAGGGAGTGAAGATATGACTCGAAAAGTATAATTCAGTGAGATAAATTTGAAAGGAGAAAGATAGAGAATTTAGGTTAGATTTTGAGAGAACACAAAGAGTGGATGCACCTGCGCCATTGCGAACGATTCTGAGCCATGTCGTTCAAGGTCTCTAACCATTGGTGACTTTCGTCTCGCGGACCACAACCACGCAGCCTACATCTACCAACATGACTTAGTCCGCTTGTCAGCGACTTCATCGATTTCTGCCATGTTTTGGTTTGGCCGCCTCTGGCTTTCTTCCAACCTATTCCTATGCCGCAAACCATAGCTCGTCGAGGCAGGCAGTAGTTAGACATGCGTAACACATGTCCCAACCACCTCAACTGATGAAGTTTCAATACCTCATCTATTGATTTGCCTTCCTTTCCTAGAACCCGTTTCCTAACGACAGCATTGCTCACTCGGTTGTCCCACGATACTCGAGCAATGCTTCGGAGACACCTATGATCGAAGACCAGTAACCTACGAATGTCCTCTACTCTTAACGGCCATGTTTCGCTCGCGTATAGTAGGACAGAGCGAACTGCTGCACGGTACACTCGTCCTTTGCTTAGCAAGCGGATATCTCGCCTGAGCCATAAGTGACGCAACTTGGCAAAAGCCAATCGAGGTTTCTGTATCCGTGCTGAGATTTCGTCAGTCACCAGGCCATCAACACTGATGAGACTCCCCAGATACGTGAAGAGGTCTACACGCTCGACTACTTCACTCCCTATCACTAGTTCAGGTGCCGATGTAACCCAGTCCTGAAGCAACATTTTGCAATTCGAGGGAGAAAACCGCATCCCGAACATGCTTGCATTGTTGCTCAGGGTAGTCAGAAGACTCTGCATTTTGTCAGCGTCTTCACCAAATAGGACTATGTCATCAGCATACTCTAAGTCAGTAAGCGAGGCTCCTGGTAGAAAGTCAACTCCTGAAAAGTCAGACGAAGATAAGGTTATATCTAGGAGCATGTCTATGACAAAATTAAACAAGAATGGGGAAAGTGGACATCCCTGACGGACACCACTTGAAGTGAGGAATTCCGAAGTCAAATATTTAGAATATATCAATTGTTGATAATAGTTATTATTTACCCTGATGTCCCAATGAACAGTAAGAATTGATAAAAAGGTCACAATGAAACGATCTGCCTATCCGTTATTAAATTCAGTTTGCTATGATGGAGAACAGTAGTTAATCGATCATTAGTGATTAAATCTAAACGTTGATAAATATAACCACTGAGATATCAGTTTTATGTCTGATTAAGATAGGAATAATTTTGAGGTAAAAACCGTAACTACCTAGAATAATCTTCCCTTATTTTATTATAGATTTAGGTATATATTGTGGTATTCAGTACGGTTTTAAGAGTCAATCGACTCAGCTTGACATACATATATATTTTATACACAACTTAAAGTGGTCTATACCAGTTAGAAACACATAAATTTAAATGAAAAAAGTGAGTTGCATGATATCGTTACTTTTGCAATCGATATAGGTGCTAGGTAGCTTAATCATAAGTACTGTTCACTAGAAACAATGACAGAATGAGTTTGAGCAAAATAGAGACTGATTTCGAGATTCCAGTTCTTCATATATTTCCAAGACAATTTTATGGCATTTTTATACAATTCATATCAAAAGCCTTTTCGCTTATTAAATAATGTTATACATTTACCGTTTCAGTCAGACAGTCAGTTACAACGTAGAACTCGGTACATGCGTACATCAGTTCAAGTTGCCATGCCTCAATTAGCAGACAGGGATTAAATCGTCGGACCAAATCCCAGAGTAGCGGAGTTAGTAACAGTAAGTACTAAGGGAAAGGCATAGGGATCAAAGATGAGATTTAAAATAAAAAGTGATTCAGTAAAGAGAAAATTGTTAGAAGCTCGAAAACTTAGCATTCGGAGGAAGACAAAAAGTAGATGCACCTGCACCATTGCGAACGATTTTGAGCCATATCACCTAAAGTCTAACCATTTGTTACGATCATCACTTAGGCCCCAACCAGGTAGTCTGCACCTATTAACATATCTCAGCCCAATTGTCAATGACTTTATGGACTGGTGCCATGTTTTGGTTTGGCCACCCCTAGCTTTCTTCCAGCCTACTCCCACACCAGATAACATTGCTCGTCGAGGTAGGCGGTGGTCCGGCATACGTAACATATGTTCTAACCACCTCAGCCGGTGAAGATTCACTACTTCATCAATAGACTTACCGTATTTACCTAGTACTCTATTCCTAACCCACGCATTGCTTACTCGGTGGTCCCAGCAAACACGAGCAATGTTTCGAAGACATCTATAATCAAATGCTAGAAGCCTACGAATATCCTCTATCCTTAATGGCCATGTTTCACATCCATAAAGTAAAACGGATCAAACTGCTGCACAGTAAACGCGTTCTTTCGACAGTAAACGGATGTCTCGCCTACGCCACAAGTGACGCAAATTGGTAAAAGCTAGTTGGGTCTTATGTATACGAGCCGAGATTTCATCAGACACCAGACCGTCAGGACTGATGAGGCTCCCAAAATAAGTAAAGTAATTAACACATTCAACTGCTTCGCTCCCTATCACTAACTTTAGTGCCGAATTAAGCCAGTCCTGAAGCAGCGTTTTGCATTTGGATGGGGAGAATCGCATCCCAAACATGCTTACGTTCATGTTTAAGGTAGTCAAAAGATTCTGTATTTTATCAGCATCTTCACTCAGTAGAACTATATCATCTGCATATTCTAAGTCAGTAAGTTTATTCCCTGGAAGGAGGTCAACCCCAGAGAAATCAGACGATGACAATGTTAACTCTAAAAGTATGTCAATGATAAAATTAAATAAAAATGGGGAAAGCGGACAACTTTGATGGACACCACTAGAAGTGATCAATTCTGATGACAATCCGCTATAAGCTCTGACTCGACATGTGGTGTTCGAGTAGATAGGTTGTATAAGGTTAATGTACTTCTCTGGTACGCCTTTCAGTGATAGGCATTGCCACATAACCTTACGATCGATAGACTCAAATACCGCCTTAAGGTCAAGGAATACAGCTATTGTTGGGCGTCTGAAAGTGTGCCTATGTTCCAGAACCTGCCAAAGTGTGAATATTTGATTATTTCTAACAACTACCATCCTAATGGCTTCCCATTTGTGCATTATTTACCACTTCTGGGGCCAAATGTATTGAGTGAAGAGGTGGCCAGTTTAATACATAGCATTATTGTATGAAAGGTGGCTGCATACGACTGACCTCTGTTGCCTCATCCAAACTCCCTTACTTGGGTCGTAAAAATGATTCGACTTAGTGACTGGCGATATTAAATATAACTAACACTAGAAGCCATCAATCCTAATTAATCTTGCTGCCAAAACTGAATCTCCATACTTCAATATCTCAGTGGTTAATCCATCAGGTTCTGCTGCTCTCCCTCGCTTTAAGTTCCCTATAGCCTTCTCAACCTCACTAAGATTTGGAGGACCAATATTGATTTGCCATTCAGATTGCTTGGGGATAGTGGGCAACTGGGATGAGGCCGAGTGCCAGTTGAACTGTTCCCTAAAGTGTTCTGCCCATCGGTCTAATCTTCTGGATTGACAGTGAATAGTGGAATCATCTTTTTCCGAGATAGTTTCACTTACAGTCGGATTTCTGATACCCATTTCCTTGATAAGTCTGAACAGTTGCCTACTGTAATCTATTACCGCTACCTTTTCTATCTCTTTAGCTTTCGCCACCCACCACTGCTCACGATCATTGCGTAAGCTTTTAACCAGCTTGTATTTAAGTTGCCTTCGTTCCTCATCATGTTCAGAACAAGACAGGATGTGTTGCCGAGTATCTATCAGTTCAGGAGATTATTTACTGTCTGGAAATAGTTGTAATAGTAATTATAAACGCATTACTGAGGTTCTTGACAAAATGCCATGATTGTGTGCTTATTGAAATTTATAGTTAGTTGTTAACTATTTTGCTTCAAATTCACCAGTATAATAGCAACAGTCACAAATCCAAACCATAGGAAACCTATGATGAAACGTTTTAGAGCTTAGGAAAATGAGCACTTCTGTTGTGGTTTGAGTAATTAAAAATAAATCAAAAGTTAAAAAATTTTTGTTATTGACTTATGAGACATAACATCTTTAAATAACTAGGTTCCAAATAAATTTTATTTGATTACCTGTAGCTTGTGTAATGTGTAGGTTGATACTTCAAATATTCCTGCTTATGAAAGCCTTAAAAAGTTAATAGAATGTAGTTTACTCATCTAAATACCTAAGGTGTTGCAATGAATTAGGTAACAAATAAATACAATAAGTATTATTTAAGCTTGATCCAAATGAACTTAAAATGTGATACAAATATCATTTTGTTCAACCTGAGAGACTTGTTAACATGTAATGAGAAACAAAGTGGTAAACATAAGGAACTATATAATAAAACACGATACGTCGATCAACTTATGGTAGTATGTAATGATAAACATAAACTTATTTGACTAATAATAATCATCTAGAATGTGATGAGTATCAGAGACATGAAACTTCATTTGGCCATTATAAGTCTAACGTTAGTGTTTTGAAAATACTAGATGTAATTCGTCCAGTGTGGAACTTAAAAATAAATATAATGGAATCATTAAACAAAGGAAAATGAAACCTTCTGTAACCATGATCCAACTACAAGACCAGGTAAAAACAAAGTTTGATTCTCTGTATAAACTAACGCCGCAAACCATAAATGTCAGAAGGTAGTGAACAACAAACACTCATTAATCTGTCAAACACGATGCAATCTTTGTTGAAAATACATAATACGATTCCAAGTACAACAAGCCCTTAAAAACTGGTGAATTCTTTTTTTAAAAAAACTCACTTGCATATAGACGCTTAGTAGTAGATAGCGTATGGCAGCAAAATCATTATGATCCATGTTTTCTACTTCGACAATGCCCCAGGGATAAGAACGAGCTCGGACTCGAACTCCAGCACTGTTGGTAATTAATGTATTAGCTCCAACAACGGCAAAAGGAACCCTGTCACGAAGACGTCGTAGCTTAATTAATTCCTCATCATTGGTTCGATCTATAAGAAAAAAGAAAAACTGTGATTACCATGCAATTATTTTCACTTGCTAACTGTTAATTCTGAAATTCTAAAACTAAGGTAAAAGAGTTTCTATCATTTGAAATGAATTTTACTTAAACAGAGGCAATGATAAATATTATAACAAATGTAGACATCTAGTACCAAAAAATGAAGAAATAAGGGATGATTCGAGGAAAAATGAATGCAAGTCAAGTTCTTCAGCTGAAGCCGAAATGTGAAAACCGCTACCTTTAAAAATCATAGTTTTTATTCACCATGTCGAATGAATGGACAGTGTTAAGATTGAACTGAGTGTTAGGGTTAAGTTCTTTATTGTTGAATATCGACTGGCCTGACACGCTACTCAGACGCTCGGTGCGCAACAGGAATAGCCAGACGTCAAGTGATTTAACATAGAACGCTTACTCTTAGTACTGAACCTCCATAATTCAAAACCAATACTAATCTAAGACGATATTACATCTTAATCGCAAGATGAAAATAAAAGTGATTGCACCTAATACTCAAGAAATGGATGTCACAATGATATCAGAAGTAGTGCGGGTGAATAATAACTAACGGATCCCAAAGTATTGGTACAAAAACTAAATGAGTGTTGGAGCAACTTTTCGAGATATAATGGCTGACTTTCCTAATTCAATGTAATTATGTTTTGATTGCTTTTTCTATACTAATATGATCAATGTTGATAAATATTTAATATACTGTTAACTGACTTACAAATATTTGACTGACATTAATTTCACATTCAGATAGACTCATATATTAATATAGGGGCATAACAGAGACTTGATCGGAAATAACTTTTTGACCACCCCAACCTATAATTTTAACTGAACTATACAGTGAGATTCCAACCGAGATAAAACTGTTGCAGAAGCACCCATCTACACATACTACCTTGAGTACTAACTTTAGAAATCTCAGATGATTATTGTAAACATAAATGCATTAGTAGAGCAGATCAGTTGACTTTATGTTAAAAGGCAGCACAAAGTGATATGTTTATCAACAATAAAAAACAAACTAATCAAGGACTTAAAAAAATTTTCACAGAAAGTCAATAGTTACAAGTTAATACAGTAGGAAAATTACCTGCACATTCAGGTGGGTCGATAAACTCAAATACGCGTATTTTCCTAGATGCTAGGTCATTCAATATTGTTTTCTTAAATTCGCGGCATTCTTCTGGAGTTAGTGTGTCAGCTTTAGCAATCACTGGAATTACATTAACCTTATCTTGTATTCGCGATAGGAATTCCAAGTCAAGTGGCTTTAATGAATGTCCTGAAAAGCCAAAGATAACAGTTGAATTTAAAGTATCAGTCCCTGACAAATCATAAACTCGATGAAATTTTAGTAAAAAGACAATAAGATTGATTTTAAGACAAAGTTTTCCGTTCATACTAATAAAATTATGAAACCAATCGGACACAACGATCAACAAGGATAAAATCAAAATATATCGAAACAATTATGAGTGCACTGATTATTTGTGATCCATAATAGTACTAATTCATATTACACATTCCAATCAAAAACACTAATCTAAAAGAATTCAGTATACTGGAAGAAAGCGTTCCCAACTACTTTAGAAGAGGTGAAAATAGGTTGCTAACTCAGGTGAGTTTTAATTATACAACTTTCACTATAAAACTAGGAATTTCTAATACTAAGACAAATTGTTAAACTTGGGAATACGCAAAGATGGCTAAGCTAGGAAACCAGACGCGCAAAAACAAAAGATCACCGTCTACTCTATAAAACAACATCAATAAGTGGTAACGGAAAGATTAAAATTTATATTTAACCATCAAATTTTGTGCAATTATTCTGATTACTAAAAACTATCTAGCACTGAATAGTCTATTTCCGCCTAACGCTATTTTAGTGCCCACAATGTCATTATAAAGGGTTTTAGTAGCAACTTGACACTAAAAGTCACTAATCCTCGAGTTTTATCTGTAAGGAAAAGTAGTAAAAGTCTATCTACACACAAATATAATTATTTAGTCTCAAGTTTAACGTCACCTAACAACAAAGCTACTAATTTGCAGAAATTTACCTGTCGGGGCAATGAAGTAAATGCAGGCGTGTACACGTTGATCCGGGATACTCTGACAAGGGCGATTAACTCGGCTTTCTCCGGAAATGTAATCATCGAAGCGTGAAATAATATAATCTACAATCGGTTGCCAACAGTTAGTATTATCTATACAATCGCCAAATCCGGGAGTGTCAATTAGATTCAACTTTAAAAACACACCATTTTCCTTTGGGGTTAACGTTTTTTATAAATTTAGGAGCTACTTTAAGTATAACTGTATGTGATTGAACACAAGTAGTTTTCCGATGACGATTTGATGGACCAGGGTGATCAGAGTTATAAACCTCACTAAGGAAAAGTGAGTTTATAAAAGTAGATTTCCCAACACCGGACTCCCCAACAACAAGGATGTTGAATTCAAAACCCTTTCGGACAGCTTTCCGATAAATCTAATGTTAGAGAAACAGAATCGAAATTTTGATGGCCAAACCTGGTTAGGTAGATTAGAATAACCGACGTACCCCTCCACAGGGGAAATCCCATTTGCAAGTGTGGTAACTACACCATTTATGTGAACTCCTGGGTCGGTTTTATTATCTTTAACAACATCCGTGTCCTTGGATTGAATTTTTAACGAATCCAAGTTTGGTAAGCTATCTTTTCCAAGATAAAGACCCCTTTTGTTAACTCCGTTGTGTAAAGGAGACTGCTATTTGTAACAATTTTAATTATATACGTGACACCTACATAAGACATGCCGCTCAAACTACGAGATTTACACAAACCGCAGACCTGAGTACTGCGATGAGTTAAAGCACCCGCCTGTCTATAGGGTATTCAATATCCAATAATGACGAAGCAAGTCAGATTTTGTTTAAGCTCATATCTTATTGTTACAATTTGTTTTCTAGCTGTTTATACCGTCTTAAGTAGGAATCAATGGGCTAGGCAGTTGATTTGTGGGTTGACGTGACGTATTAGTACTCGACTACTATCCTTCACCTATGATTGGCGGAATTAATGAATTGACGTTGAAGTGTACCCGGATATATGACCAAGTTGCGCTTGTTGTACAACCAAAGCCACTTCTATCGAATGGACTCACTCTTACGAATGCGAAGAAATCAAAAGGCACTGAAGGATGGTAGCGAAATTATATCTGATCGTAAACAGAGCTTCAATGGGATAGCAACGTCTAGGCTGGCAAACTAGAGAGAGATGCTACCCATGGTGTTTCGAGTCGTGATCTGGTGGTCATGGTCAGCATCAATGTCGAGAGCCTATGCAACTATTTATTTTGGGGATTATTTGCCACTACAACGTTCATTGAGGTCTGCGCCTAGGTGGTATGAGTTTCCTTGGCTTTGGTGTGTACAGTACTGATTATATTGTTTTTGAAACTGAAGAGAAATAATTATAATTCGTACGAGTGTGTTCAATCGTTAAAAGTTGCTCTGGTTATGCGACAAACTTAACTTGGTCATATGTGGAATGCACCTAGCGAATGATGCCAACATGACATTTTCATGTAAGGAGCTTTTTAAGTTTGCTTATCCTGACCACAAAATGTTATCACGGATTTTTGTTCTAGCACCATTGTGTTCTATCCCATAAGCATATCTTATTGGGTTAAGTTTCTGACTATGCCGTATCAACGACCTATTAGAGTGAAAGGGGTTATGAGCTGTGTTATGCAGCAACATCACATTCCACTGAACATTTTGTACTGTGTGACGCCTATGTAATAACTTTAGTCAAATTGAGCATAGTTTATTTTTATAATAAGTACATTGTAGTTTCAACACGTTCAAAAACAGTGATGAATAAAAACGTTTTGGAAAATCTAAGGTCTTATCTATGCACCAAAAACAATGATAAGGAGTTTGGGAGTCAAGATATTACAGATTCAGTGATAACACACCTGAGGAGTACCATATATATGACCAAGTTACGTATGTTGTATAACCTGGGTAGCTTCTAACAATTAGACCCACACTTGTGAATAAGAATAAATCAGAAGGCAGTGATTGCTGGAGATGAAAGTATATTTGGTCATGAGTAAAGCGTTGGCTTGAAAGCAACGTCTAGGCTTACTAACTAGATAGCAAATTTCTTCCCACGTCGTGTTGTGTCGTGGTCTGGTGGTGACGCTTGATTAAGTGCCTTCAGCTAACCGTGTTCACTGAGACATACATGGTCGGCATCAATGACCAGAGTCTGTGCAACTATTTATTTAAATAATCATCTGCCGCCTCACGCTAAACCCTAACAAAGTTACAGTTTGCATAATGATCGTTGATTGTCGAATGAAGTATTCCATTTCCTCAAGGCCAATATGATTTACGCAGGCAATCAACATTGAAAGAAAACACGGCATTTGGTGCCGCGTGATCACAAACAGCTTTCTGTAATTTCGCTTTCTTATCTTCCTAAGCATACTTCGTGAGAATGTTCCAGATACCGAGTGTTAAGGAGGAACAGAAAAGCCTTGCAATCTTAGACCAGGGTATGGAGTCATTGGTTGGTGCTGCCTTAGCCCAAGTACACTTGAGTTAGGCAGCTACACCATCCAAATTGAATCAAATAGAGTTGAATCATTAGTTGATGTTAATTCAGTATCTGCTTTACCTAAAGTCCTAGACCAAAACCCAAAAACTGGGTAACCTTTAGGGGCTACTGCATTAAAGTTGGAGGATACTTCAGGAGTGTTACAGAGGATTATCCCTGAGTTATAAAACGAAACCTGAACCCATTCAATGTGTGCGCAGAAAATGCATAATTAATCCTCAAACTTGTCATTTTGTATTTATTAGTGTTAAGAAGAAGTTAACTTCTAGAAGTTTAACTATGTATCCTATTTATATTCCCTTGAAATATCAGAATAACAGATACCAAAAATCTTTTCCCTAGATCTTGAAAAGGTTGTGGCTTTATGTTAGGAAAGTCATTTATAAACAGTAGGGAGAGTAGTCATCTAATTAGAGGACCGTGCAATACTCCTCTAGTCATTACAAATCACTTAGACATAACAAAGCGAAATTTAGCTGCTAGATACTTCACACTAAGTTAGTTATTTATCTATCACAATAAACTCTCACTTGTATCCATCAACTATAATTTCTTGTAAAGAATTTGATGATCCACTCTGTCGAATGCTATAGAGAATTTCAAGAGAGCTATATTCACGGGTTAGTTGTGTTCTACTGATGGTGTCCAACTATTCAACGCTATCAGAATGTTAGTGTTTTAAACTCTGTCTAGAAGAAAGTCGTTTATATATATATATATATACAGAGAGATATATAGGAAATTACTGAGAAAATGGTTACGGAGACAATTGTTCGTGATTCCTATCATCATCGTAGCTACTGTGGAGAGCAATAAAACTGCATAGCAGTTGGATGCCTTCACAATGTTGCTTTATTTTACTTACAGACATGACCATACACTTCTACTTAGGGATTGTCTTGTTTGCAGCTTGAGAGCTAATAAAAAAGACAGAAAGGGTGATGGGACGTAGATAAGCACATTCTCTAAGGTCTATCTCGTAGATCTGATGAAGTCCAGCAGACTTATGTGCATTTTATTTGGTTTTCTATTTTATTCTCATCACATATAAATCATTTACAATAAGGGCTGTGAAGTAACCGTTTTCGGTTTCATTAAATGGGTATAAATATGCAATAATTAAAATTGGTTTACATGACGAAACAATATTCAGAATCAAACGCTAACGGGAAGTAGTATATATAAATATAAATATGACATTAAAGAAGGGAATTACATATACGATTCTGAGGAGTCCAGTAAGTCGTTACAGCATAAATTTAATGCGAATACGTTTAGTAGACATCTAGCAATCCCAAATTAGTAAAAAGGTCACAGTGTCATCAAAATTAGCAGTTGTTGTATAAGTGGTGATAGTAAACAAGTAAAAATAGACTGAAACAAAATGGGAATATGAACTATTAGCTGTCTAACATAAACAAAATCCAGTAGACATTTGGAGCTTAAGTACAATGTGATGAGATTTATTAGACAACCAATAAACCTAAAATTATAATAATAAAGAGGTCAAACTACGCAATTATCAATGCAATGAAGTTATGAATGTTCACGAAAGTGGTATTAGTGGGGTAAAGTTTTTAAATAAAAAAATGTGAATGTGCATAATTAAGTGTGATGTCTCAAATCTATTGTGGCATGATACCTAGCTAGTCGAGCTTTTAGTATCGTAGTCAGAGAGAAATATATTGCTTCAAATCTTTAATAAATGCAAGTCAGTAATATGGAGGCTAGGCAGATACGAATTATCGCTGTTTTGTTTCTATGACTTTCATGCTATCGATAGTTCTCTCCAGTATACGTAGGAGTGGTGGTGTTGTAGATTTAGTATAAACAGCACTTCCTTGATTCGTAGTTTTGTATGTATGGCGCTTAAATAAGTGAGGTCTGCTGCCCGCCTTACCAGACGTACGTTGACATAGAGTTCTACCTGGAAATACCCTATCACTTTTAAATAGTTGGTTTCATCTAATTACATTGAATGGGTTTAATGATTTCATGTCTCCACAAACATGTTTAAATTTCGGTAGTATCGGTGAAACTGTTTCAAAATAGCTCTTATTTAGTCTTGTACATGAGCATAATACACTAGTTACATTGCTAGCCCTAAGGAGTTTTACTTTATTAGTTTGCACAGAATGAATTTTCGAAGTATTAAAGATAGTAGCATTACTGGAAAGTTCTGATGCGCCCGAACTTTGATGGTTACACAGCCATTGATACAATTCATCAAACTTAGTTGTTCTAAAGTTTCTCTATAGTTAGGGTTAATGTGCCATTTAATTGGGCTGAAAATTTTGTTATCTTGAAGGCTTTTCATGCCATCTATACGTTTGCACCGACCTGGTCGCTGACTCTTTAAAAAGAACTTTGTGACGTTTTCCACAACGACGATAGATACAGTCTAACTCAGTTCCATTTATCACATGCTACAAGAGTGGTTAGAATTATTGAATAGTGTATCGAAAGGTGTATTAGATCGAAACCTTTTGTACGTTTTGCTTAATGCACAGGAATAAATGTTTTGAGGTTTCTATAGACATAAAGTGCACTCCGTATAAGACCAAGACATGTTTGTCGCATAACCAGAGCAACTTTTAACGATTGAACCCACTCGTATGAATGAGAATAAATCAGATGGCAATGAAAGGGGAAAGAGAAGCTATATTTGATTGTGAGTAGAGCATTAATGGGATAGCAATGTCTAGGATGGTTAACTAGAAAGAGAGATGCATCCCACGTTACGTCGTGCGTGATCTGATGATGATGCTCGACCCAATGCCTGCAACTAGTCGTGTCCACAAAAACAAACATCATTAGTATCACTGTCGAGAGCCTATGCAACTATTTATTTAGGTGATTACTTACCGCTACAGGCATAATATAAATGGTTAGTGAGCTATGTGAAAGATGATCATATGATGACATGCCCAGGGAAAACTTTAATTAAAAACCGGTGTGATTAAATTAAAGTGAGAGTTACTAAGAAGTGTGAAGCAGATTCTAAACGTCATTTAATATACGATAACGCTGGTTACACTGATACCTTATTAGCTATATAAAGTGTAAAATAAATGTATAAGCCAAGTATTTCGAAAAACTCACTGGATCAAAAAGATAATTTTAGAAATATGTGATATGATATCTAAATGATTTTCGCAAAAAATCAGAGTAAAATATTCTTATTTACAGTTAGCATGGCTTTCAGTATATTGCAAATGACTAAGTGTAGCTTAATCAGGACTGTCTTCAATCATATCCAAATGAATTATGCTTTCGTCCAAAAGAAAGCAAAGTGGCAGCAATTCTGGAATATCCAAAACTAAATGCCTTTAAGTTTCTGTGGAGTTTCAACAAACTTGTAAGTTTTTATTATTTGCCCACTTCTCAATATCCCACATACTATCCTCCGCATTTGCTACAGTTTATACTTTGTGCCTAGTATGATTTATTCGTCACAAGCATTCTGATAAAACAATATGAGAGACGTGATTGTTTCTAGGATATCTTTTGGTTAATAGATGAATCAAAGAAATCGAATAACTGAATGACTAAATATATTAACGACCGAAATAGAGGGAACATTTGAGAATATAAAAATATGGGTGTACATGATAGACAGAGATGATAAACAAGTTTATCGTAAGTTCGTAACTATAAATGGCACTAAATATAGTAATTGAAAGGTTGAGTTATATGACGTCAATAATGCTAACAAATATAACAGCATTCTCTGTTTATGAAACTTATTAACCAACTCTTTCTAAAATGGTAGGCCGGAACTCCATGGATACGCATGTTTTCATGCAAATTAATTATTAAACTTGAAACGTGTTTCTTAATAATAATTTTAACATAAGCCTAGTCGAACAGTAGGCTTTTGTCTATCTACAGTTGCTGAAGCCCTTACCATGCACCTACTGAGACCGGAATTTTGTTCAAATTAAACTTGCCCAACATACTTTAGTAGTGGTCCTAAACTCAAAATATTTTCTCTTCAAAAAACATTACTACTGTCCTCTAATTCCTTAACAAATTTCTTATCCCGAAAAGACTCGTTTTCTCAATCTTCTGAACAAACTTTACCCTAATATATTACGTAACATTTTTGTAGAATCCAAACTGAAGCAGTTTGGACTGAAGAGTAACTGTCGAGGTTGGTTCAGATACGCGTACTCTTGCCCAGTCGAAATTCAAAACAAATGGTTGGGTGAGGAACGGTTCTATATAAAATTAGTTATACAAATGTACATTATTACCTAAACAAATGTCACCACCAGTTACTCAACCAAAGTTTATCCCAAAAATGGGGATAATCAATTAAGTTCCAAATAATATACAAAAATGTTACTCTATCCCTTTAGGATAGATTGCGTGTTGTCTATCCAGAAAGTAAGATCTAAATCTATAGAAATATCAACAACAACGCATCGAAAGTTACTTGTTACAAAACAATTTCTGAAAATGTGCGTCCACCAACAATCTGGAAATGCACAAATCCAGTCAAGGCAAGTAATACAATCGAAAGAGGAACAGACCAATATGGCTTCCGCCCAAGCCAAAACGTCCAGTAAAACAAAGTGTATGAAGTTCATACGAATAACAGAAATCCAGCACGAACGCAAGGAAATACAGATATTACAATAAAAATAAATAGCAACTATCTCATTTAGAAATTAAAGATTATTAGAATGTACAACTAAACAGATTAAGAAAGGGTGACAAACGTATTTTGAACGAAACACAACGAATTACAATTAAAGAAAAAGGTTACTTGGAGGGATTTTCAACAAAACCAAAAAAAAAGATCTTACACCGGCCCGCAAAATCCCTCCATGTACCACAAGACCACTTGATACCTTTAGTCATGGTTCAACCTATTATATTATTATCAAGCTAGAGGAGCGGGTAGGACTTACAGCAGTACGCCTACCTGCCTTATTTTCTCTAAATTACAGTAAGACTATTCTGATCCTTCAAGGAGACATATCTTGCGTATGTCTCGCCTAACTATTCCATTTCTGGTGCGAACGGTTACCGTCCTAACCTTCCCGTCGTTATCTATTTCACAATTTTCCACCACTCCTAAGGGCCACTTTCCACGAGTAGAAATATCTGAAATCACAATAACTACATCGCCTTCCTTGAAATTACGATGTTCAACCAACCATTTTTGACGTAATTGCAGAGACGGTAAATATTCTTTCATCCATCTTTTCCAAAACACATTAGCAAGATAATTAACCTGTCTCCAACGTTTGCTGTACTTATCAGTAATAGTACCTTCTTCAACTACTCCGTCACACTCTCTCAGTAATAACAAATTATTCGGCGACAGAGCTAGTTTATCCTCGGCGTCTTGGGTCACTGGGGTTAAAGGTCGATTATTTAATATCTTCTCAGCTTCAACCAAATACGTGGCTAAGGCTTCATCGGTCAAAGTCTGGTCCCTGGTGATCAACAACAACAACCGGCGTACTGATCGAATCATCCTTTCCCACACTCCCCCTCTATGACTGCACAAGGGTGGGTTGAAGTGCCATTGAATCTGCTTCGTCGCTAGTTCATTACTTATCCTTCGCTGGTCCCATTGTTGTATGAACCTTTTTAGTTCAGACACCGTACCTATGAAATTCGACCCGTTGTCGCTGTATATTTCTGTGGGCCTCCCTCTTCTCCCCATAAAACGTAGTAAAGACATTATAAATGAATCGGTGTTTAAGCTATGCGCCATTTCGATATGTACAGCTCTTGTTTGTAAACAAGTAAACACACACCCATATCTTTTTTCAAATGATCTTCCTCTTTTAACTATGAAGGGTCCAAAGTAATCAACTCCCACAGATGAAAAGGTATACCAGCCCTGCTGAATTCTACAAAGGGGGAGGGGTGCCATCAGCTGTTGTCCGGGACTCATCATAAACCGTCGACAAGTCACACATTTGCCTATTACTCTCTTGACTGCACTAGTTCCCTTTACTATCCAGTAATTCTTGCGAATTGTGGCCAATACTTGAGAGGTTCCTGTATGTCCTTCCTCTCTATGATAATGTCTAATGATCAATTCAGTCACAAAGTGTCGGTTAGGTAAAATTATTGGATGTCTAAAAGTGCTTGGGAAATCGGCGTAATTTAAGCGACCTCCAACACAGAGCAGACCATCCAGCATTATCGGGGATAATCTTTTCAGGTGGCTATGTTTGATTAAGTTACCGCTGTTTCTAAATTCACTTATTAACTCCCCATATACTTCCTTTTGAACCATCAACAACACCTTACGCTTAGCTACTTCAAGCTCATTAACCTTTAGATACCCTAGATGGACGGATCCTTCACCACTCGAGGAACTCAGAACCTTAATAAATTCGATGAATCTTCTAAACCATGCTACAGCTCTGACCAACTTCATCCACTCAGAAAAATAAGACAGAATAGGAGAGCTGCATTGTTCTACACTACTTAAACTAACCATAGACAGCGGTTTTCTAAACTCAATGTTTTCAACAGTGGGTTCTGGACATCTAATAGTCATTCTAGAAACACTAGTGTCCAACAATGCAGGACATTCAAACCAAGTTCTTAGATCGCTCACTTTATGAATACCTCTAGACGTCCAATCACCTGGATTCTGTGACGACTTTATATAACGCCATTGTTTGACACTCGTAAATTGATGTATGACTGCTAGGCGGTTGGCTACAAAGGTACTGTATCGACTCTCCTTATTCTTGATGTAATACAAAACTACCATAGAATCCGTATAAAAGTTTACTTCACTAAAAAATCTGGGGAAACTTTTCTTTAGGACTTCACTTATTCTCACGCTTAACACCGCTGCCGCCATCTCCAATCTCGGTATAGTGACTTGTTTGATAGGTGCAACTCTAGACTTGCTAAATAATAAAACACAGTAAGGTGACCGCTGTGGATACCTGACCAGTGCGTAGGCAACGGCTCCATATCCCGACTCCGACGCGTCACTGAATAAATGCAGCTCTACCGTCGCGTCTGTTTCGTCAATTACTCTCTTGATTCCTCGGGGCACAGTGACATCACCTATCTGTAGCATAAATTTTACCCAATTTAACCAGACGGAAACGTCCGGCTCACTAAGTGGTTGGTCCCAACCTACCTGAGCCTTGCATAGCTTCTGCAATAGCAGTTTAGCAGTGAGACACGTAGGAGCGATTAGACCCAAGGGGTCGAACAGGGAAGAAACGACGGACAATATCCCTCGTCTAGTCATAGGTTTCTCCGTTGCGTCGAAGCAAAACTTAAATACATCTTGTCTGGGGTCCCATTCCAAACCTAAAGTTTGGTGAGTGACATTATAACATACAGGTATGTCAACTAAAGGTCCATCGTCGCATACAGAAGGCAAAACAGCCTTTACTATCTCCGAGTTAGTTATCCATTTCTTCAATTTGAAGCCCCCCTTACATAGTAGCTCATTTATTTGCACAACAAATTTTTTCGCTTGTTCACAGGTGGAGAAGGATACTAAACAGTCATCAACGTAGAAATTATTCTTAACAGCATCCACGACAAAATCCTCGTAACCAGTTGAGAATCTTTGTGCAGTCTTATTCATAGCAAAGTTTGCACAAAACGGTGACGACGTTGCTCCGAATGGATGTGAAGTCATCTGAAACTCTACCGGCTTGCTTGACGTGTCACCATTCGGCCACCATAGAAATCTCAAAGCTCCTCGGTCATGCTCCGGCACCTTTACTTGCATGAACATTTCCTCCACATCTGCAGTAACGGCCACAGCTTCTCTGCGGAATCGTAATAATATACACACTAACTCAGCAGTGGTGTCTGGTCCTTGATAAATCATGTCATTTAATGATACCCCTGCAGATTTGGCAGCACAATCGAAAACTACTCTGAGCTTCTCCGGTTTTCTCGGGTTTATAACTGCATGATGAGGTAAATACCATCGGGGGAGATTCCCTACTTCACGTTGCGTTTCTGGGACTTTCTCCGCATATCCCTTAGTAAAGTTATTTTCGATACTCTTAGTATACTTGCCATGAAAACAGTAATCGCTTAACATTTTGCGTCTTAAAATATGTAATCTGCATTTGGCCATCTCATAATTATCTTTTCTTGTATCTACATTATTTCTCCATGGGATGGGTACAAAGAAATGACCATCTGCAAAATAGGTTCCTTTCTCAACTATCTTAATGGCATTAAGGTCGTCCATTGAAAGAGTCTTATCATTCGAATATACATCAGCAAACTCCATGTCATAAATCCTACGCAATTGGTCTTTTGATGAGTCTCCCATACAAGTGTGATTTACGACTCTCTTCCCCCATCCACGATAAGACGTGGGGCCAAAAACAGCCCACCCCAGTAGCGTCTTTATTGCGTATGGTCGCTTCCTGCCTCCTAAACGTTGATCTAAGACCCAGTGTGCTTCAGGTACATCACAACCGATTAATAACAAAACTTCGTCAGAGTCTATACTATCTAAGGGTACGTCAGCTAAGTGGGGCCACTTCTGCACCTCATCCAGCACGCACCTTTCAGGCTTACGTCCTGGTATCCTTTCCACTACCAATGCTCCATTTATTTCGATATGCTCTGTTTGGTTTAATGAATGTACCTCAAATGAAGCGTTTGTAGCTTTAGCTGTCTTGTTACCACCCACTGTCTGGAGAACTATCGACACTTGCTCCTCCTTCAGTCCAAGAGATTTTAAGCAATCCGAGCGTATTAATGTCGCATCGGAGCCGTTGTCAAGAAGGGCATAGCCTACAACTTCCGCATGTTTTGATCTCAACCGTATGGGTATCATTCCCAAGCACACATGATGACCTAGAGACTTAGTATATCCACAATGACTCTCTACATTGGAATTACTTTCAAGGGGATTGACCTGTCGATTACTATGTAGCAAATAATGATGTCGTTTCAAACACTCTTCAACATTACAACGCTTTGTCGATTTGCATTCACTGGCTCGATGACCTCGCTTTAGGCAAACAAAACAAGCACCCTTAGACCTTGCATGAGCCCATCGATCTTCGACCGTCATTGAAATGAAACTTGGGCACAGATAAATGTCATGATCCTTAGAGCATATACTGCATTTACGTTTAACAGCTAAACTGCTATACTGCTCCGATTGCAAGTAACAATTCATCTTCGCGTTATATCCTTTCTTCATACATGTCGCCAACTGTCCAAACCTGCTACTCGCGACCCTGGCACGCGAAGCTATAAAATTGGTAAGCTCGGCAAACGTGGGTTCCCTAACGTTTTCTGTCAACGTATCGACTATATCCGCCCATTGTACTTGCAATGAACGAGGTAACAACTTAACGATGCGTTCTAGAGTCGCTAAAGAATTCAAATCATGGTTATAATCCATTTGGTTTAAAACCATTGCACAATTTTCCATTTTTACAGCAAGGTTTGCTAATTTCTCAGCATCACTATAATCGTTTATTTCGCTGAACAAGCCTTCCAACGTTTCCCTTGCGATTACGTGCGGTTGACCAAATAACCGTTTCAAAATTTCTCTGGCCTTGCTGTAACCAGCAGTGGGATCCATCATGACACAACCCTCAATCGCAGATTTCGCCTTGCCCTTACAGTAGTGTATTAAATATAACAAGCGTTGACTATCATCAATAACTCTTGACGCAACGTAAGTCTCGAATTGCCGTATAAACATCCAGTACGCCGTTGGCTGTCCATCAAAATAGCTCAGTTCAACTTTAGGAAGGTCCAAACCTACCATAACAGGTGATAAACCTTTTCGAGGAGCAACATTTGCATTAACTAGTGACTCGGATTTAAACCGTCCACCTAAATTAAGATTCTTTCTTTCATCTACTACAGAGTCAGAAACGGTAGCCCTATCATCATCATTACCCTTATTTAAATCTGAACCATGACACATAAAGGTATGCAAAGGGACTTGCTTTGTACAAGGGGGTTCATCGTATAGGTTGGCTTCACTATCCTCAACTGGCTTCAAGTACGATTTTCTTTGACGTTTTGATGACATCACGAGCCAAAGTAGCAAAACACGAAACAAAAGGGTCCTTGTGCTTCAAGCAACACCAGATCACTGTAGCCAAAACACTTCTTCTGATATCCTGAGATTTGTTTAGAACTGTAGAATCCAAACTGAAGCAGTTTGGACTGAAGAGTAACTGTCGAGGTTGGTTCAGATACGCGTACTCTTGCCCAGTCGAAATTCAAAACAAATGGTTGGGTGAGGAACGGTTCTATATAAAATTAGTTATACAAATGTACATTATTACCTAAACAAATGTCACCACCAGTTACTCAACCAAAGTTTATCCCAAAAATGGGGATAATCAATTAAGTTCCAAATAATATACAAAAATGTTACTCTATCCCTTTAGGATAGATTGCGTGTTGTCTATCCAGAAAGTAAGATCTAAATCTATAGAAATATCAACAACAACGCATCGAAAGTTACTTGTTACAAAACAATTTCTGAAAATGTGCGTCCACCAACAATCTGGAAATGCACAAATCCAGTCAAGGCAAGTAATACAATCGAAAGAGGAACAGACCAATATGGCTTCCGCCCAAGCCAAAACGTCCAGTAAAACAAAGTGTATGAAGTTCATACGAATAACAGAAATCCAGCACGAACGCAAGGAAATACAGATATTACAATAAAAATAAATAGCAACTATCTCATTTAGAAATTAAAGATTATTAGAATGTACAACTAAACAGATTAAGAAAGGGTGACAAACGTATTTTGAACGAAACACAACGAATTACAATTAAAGAAAAAGGTTACTTGGAGGGATTTTCAACAAAACCAAAAAAAAAGATCTTACAATTTTTACATTTAGTAATCTTTATCTACGTTATATGTTGACTGTTCGGAAATAGTATGTGACCTCGATAATATCAAATAGTGTCCAGACACATCTACTCCGCGATTACCAGTCCCTAAGCCGGAAAGGAAGAACACAAGACAATTAAGACTACGATAAAACAGTCAGTCAGATTTGTACTTCACTCATTCATTTAGATATAAACAAAACCTCACCATACATCACACTAATTGGGAGAATAACATTTATACAAAATAGGAACAGTAATGACTGAGGATTGAGAGTACAGGTAAGTGAGTGATAAATAGTATGACAACAGTTTATGGGTACAATAGGAAATTAGGGTGTTGGGAATATAGAAATAATATAAATAAAATAACTGATTCACAGCTACTCACTATAAACGAAATAGTCTTCAAGATCTAAACTCTTTAGCATTTCGAAAATGGTTAAATGAATTTCTAGATTATTGTATATAACATTTCGTTTATTGATGCTGTTTACACATAATTATTTTTAACAAATATCATCAATTTTATTATACAACATGCATGTGTACTCGACTACAGACTTTCAAAGTGAATTCCAGATAAAAATGTTCATCGCTGAAACATTCTTATTTTTCCGTGACAAAATGTCTACTCTTGCAATCGTTTATCATTTTCCTGAAAGTACTTTTTAATAATAATAGTTTAATTTCAAGTAGCATTTTGTACATAAAAGCATACGAGTTTACAGGCATGATCAGTATGATATGGTTTGTTTTATTAGGGATTTTATGGAGAGCTACTTGAAAATACTGATGAGTTACAAAGCCAACGGTAACAAGGTTCGGAGTTCGCAGTGCTAGGGTTCTGGAGAAATGTTATGTAATGTAGAACACTTCCAATAAACAGCAGCGCGCTTTTCGTCTGTGGCTCTATAATCTCAGAAAATGGCTGTAAGTAAGCAGAATGAACCATAGAGACTATCCAGAAATAAGATGAGGCTGAGCATTTGAAATTAGGTTAAAATAGCCAATCTTTATGGATTGGTCTTAAACGGTGAGTTATCGATGCATTAATTAAGTTCCTAGCCAGCATTTGGAGTAATTTGCCTAAAAAAGACCAATTCCATGCGAGAGAAGATCACAAACTCGGGGAGACAGTGATATAGAAGAATATATGAAATAGATTAAGACGGAAGGCAAAGCGTCCCAGTGCAAGATTTCTGGGTAATGACAAGGAGTTTATTGGTTTGTTTATATTGTTTGACCGTCCACAGGTCATGCTGAGGTTTTTGTACGTTGCCTTAACGAAACGTGATGCGAAGTTTACCGTAATCGGCTTTAATCATGGCCATAGAGGTTACTGATAATTATAAAACTACCAAGTGGCTCGAAATAGCTTCTCGCGACACCAAAAGAATAGAATTACTCAGCCATTTTATTAATTTAGTTGGTTACCCACACGGAGTATTCACATGCCAAATTTTTTTAGTAGTTTGTGGAGTGGTGCAGCCGCATATATAATATTTTGTAAGCCAATTTCCTTGCTATTGCTTTTTCTAACCGTTAGTAACAAGAAAGGAGGAGATATCAAAACAAATATTAATTCTTTACATTGTTTTACTCATGTTCTACTTAAGTAGACAAGACAGTTGTTCACAATTCGATGGGGTTGAATAGGAAGTTTAGTACTTGTAAAATGAAAAAGTAAAGAACTGTAAATTCACCTCTAAATATTGTGTTTCGGATCGTAGACTGTATAACTTGTTACCACAATCTTACGTTGAAGCCGAGCTGTTCGACTACTATTTTAATCCTGTCAACTCTAGCTAGATCACGCATTTTGATAAAGCTCAAGCCTAGCAATTATTGAATTTTTTTCAAAATGATAGCAGTAAGGAAATGTGAAGTTGAATGATGTCACAGATTTCGCCTGTCCCGTAGTACACGAAAAATAAGCCACAACTATCCGTAGTCTCGACGTTTTATGTTGAGACTAAGTTATATTTGCTGGCCATAAAAGATAGGCTTTAGGTTTCGTAGTATTGTGTTATTCCACTAATCTACGATACTTCTTATCATTTTAGTCCTACATTTGATAGCGCCACGTTTATTTTATTGTAGAAATGTCTACGTGACAGATAGTCAACCAGCCGTTAGGATTGTGGGTCAGAAAGTTGTAAGGTGTATTTCTGCCGATATAAACTTTTATAGCACAGTTTTAAGTTAATTAACGAAGTCTGATAGTGTTACGTCTACATAAGCTTTATGATTTGGCCAGTTTGCCTACAAAAGCAATGCTGGAAGAGCATTCATGGTGCATAGTCTGCCCTACCTGAAGTCACTTTATGTTCCATGAAGGATCTGTTGTTCACTGATAAACTTTCTTGTTTACTCATTCACCAAATTTTTAATACTTTTCGAAAGCGGTGCTGTTGGTCTCTGATTGTTGATTTGTCGTATATTCTTCTTTTGAATGCTATAGAGATTATCACTCTTTTCCGGTTACTAAATAGTTATTTATTGTTTATAAAACTCCACTGGAGTTTGGAAAATTGCTTTTAACACATCACTTCATTGTCATTTAATACAAGTTATCGTAACCTGGAAACTACCTAGGAGAAGTAGTTCAGGTTCGTAAATAACCACCACTGTGGTTAAATGGATGTGGCCTTGGGCTTTGTCAATGAGAAGAGTCACGTTTAATGCCATAAGTGGATCGTCCTAACTGGGTTTGTAATGAAATTCCTAGTAAAAACATTTAAAAACCTCTGAAATGCTGTCTTATAGGAATTAGCCTGATGTTTTCTATTATGAGTTTAGCTCTTAACCTTAGTTTCGGTACATGATAAATGGCATGGTGCAACTGATGGACCTGTGTAAAGCTACGTGTAAGTCATACCACCCAATGACTCCATTAGACTGGTCCATCCTAACTTTGAAGACTAGGCTTCTTGATTAATCAGACGATTACTATAAAGTTAGTCGTATTAAGGAAGAAAAAGTATATAGACACTATGAGATCACCCCTATGTGTTTCGTTCCATGACGCAGGCCAATCAGTTTTGCATTATCAGCGACGTTCTTTTCTCGTCATCTTCACAATTTTCATTAAGATGGATAGTGGTAGATGTGCTGGGGTCAGGTATATTGTCGACCGTATAGTCTTCATTTTCGGGTCTTATGACACCCTAAGCTGCTTGGTTTGTTGACTGTCACTGCACAGGTGGCCGATAAAAAGAATATTGGGCATTTTTGAGTTTTTCAACTAATTCAGACCGAACTGACCTGTCATTTTGTAAATCGGTATCACATTTTCTCCGTAGTATCAAATAAAGGCATTAATCTGATTCCTTGAACAACGCTTTCTAGTCATACCGTAGTTTATTTGCCTGAAGTTCTTGAGCTATGTCACTTCTCCATCAGGTGGATTATCAGTCAGCTGTCTAGGGAAGAAGGAAGCAATCCCAGATATTCCATCTAAGATTATACTGCTACTGGTTTGCCAGTAAACATCGATGAATGAGTGTCACTATTTTCGGAGCTACAATGTATACTAGATTTTTTCTCACTTCTCAGTGTAGTTTGCTCCATCACACAGGTATTAGAATGTTCCTTTTTAGCATAACAGCCCTATGATGTAAATGTCGGTAGTGTTGTCACTGTTTCCTAAGAAGCTTGTACCTATACTATTTTTCACTGAGCTAATAGCTTGACAGAATGTAGTCCAACCTTTGATGTCCACTCGTTATCCCCATATGTTTCAAAAGACCCTGGTTTTTTAATGATGGGAGCGTCACTTATGGGCTGAAAGATACAATTGAACTGCAGGGTTTTTCTTAAAGTTTATTCCATAATAGCCCGGTTGAATTCCAGAAAGTATTTAAAAACAAAGTACACACCGAATACTTTCTGCTTCATCTATCTCGCCTAAAGCGAAATACCTCGTATTATTGTCTGTATTTTCGATGCTAACTCAGTTTTTGTTAGGGTTGTGATCTGTGGTCTCAGACTGCAACATATGTCGCGAAGTTCTGTGACTTTGTCTATCGACTCTATTATCTTTTAATGGAGGTACATATGCACTTTTGGTTACTGTGGAGTGGTTTAGGTAGTGTAGTTCTACATAATGGTTGGTTTAAGTCAATGTGTCGGCTAGCTGCAAGTGATTTTTTACGCACGGCGTTTTCTGTCACCTAGTGTTCAGTGTGAAGTACAGGACGACGGGTAAAAGATTGTTCAATATGAATTACGATTGCAGTGGTGACAGCAATACTCACTAATTACTTTTGCTTTAATTGTCTCAGACTATTGTTGAACTGAAAACTCGGCCATATAGAACGTGTTTTACCTTTCTCCATACTTGCAGAATTATGTTCAAATAGTTAACCTGATTTCATTTCTGAGGTGTTAATTGCCAGTTTGTAGTAAGACAAAATCCTTCGTTAATTTGTACAATACAACACTGTTGGAGTGAAGGTACTGTGCCACTTACTTTAGCCATCAGAGGTTTCATCGCATTGACTTCGGCTGCCATACTTGACGTTTTTAGTCGTTCCTGCGCAACCTATTCCTGAGAGGATGTTTTAGTTTTTTATCATAGCCAGAAAAACCACAGGACTGACTCTACATTTTAAGTATGTGTATCAGAATTATCTGCATGAGTGTTACATCGTATAGTCACACTAATACAAAACAGTTAACTAGTGCTCCTTGGTTTTCAATGGTACCCTGCCAACATCAATCTGTGACATATCCAATCAACTAAATAACCAATCTCCACAAAAAACAGCCATTCCAATTGAATAATAATTACTAGTTCTTAATATCAACACGGTTGGCACAAATCAGAAGGAAGAATACTGAGCACATGTTTTTTGAGTATCACCAGTGAATAGCACTACATGGATGTACAACGCGAGTCAGTTTTATTTACAACAAAATTAAAGGTCGACCGAAATAAAATTAATACAGCGTATCACATGAGTAGTAATGAAAATCTATTACGTGATTAGCGTTAGTAAGCCTGTACAGATATAGTTACGTCTCTCTGTCAGTCTAAGCAAAGCCTTCTCTACTAATCTACGTAACCATATGTTTTGCCTTACAGCTGGTACTGTTGAAACCGTCTTCAGAGATAATGTTTCTTGGTTAAATTTCCCCAAGTATTGAACGGGTTACTAATGGACATTATAACTTTCAGGTGCACTCAGCATTACATTAATTTTACACATTTTCCGTGCTAGCAAACTAACTAATTCCCCACAGCAACTAAGCCTGATTACACACATCATATCCCACGTTTCCTTGAAGCATAGATAACTCATATTTTCCCCAGGACCTGTATTTACTGCTTCTTTCTCTTGTATATTCTCAGAGACACTAATACGTTTGTGACTGTACAGTATCCGATGATTAGTATTCCAACTAATGTAATGACTATTTATTTGTCTTCCAATATGACTGATTTTTAATTCTAAGCCACTATGCCAGTTATACCACAGCCCGAAAGTACAATTTTATTTCTCTCTACAGTTTAGAATTTTATATTTTTTAATTTTTAAATACTGTGCTCACATGTTTATAAACGTTTTTACTTCTGACCATCTTCCATTTGCCTGTATGTCATACTTTAACCTTGAGAGTTTATTTATCTTAGTCAGGCTCATTGTGTGATTACCCAATCTCGTAACGATCTGTTACACTTTTGTTAATCTTGTCTGTAAAAATGGCTTGCTTCTGATATGAGGGAATGAATTATTACTATTCTTATCAATATTCGCCATCTGTTGTACTACATTATTCGCGTATATAGAGCATGTGCGTACCCTTACCTTTTATGGTTTGTTATAAATTTTCATTTATGTTGTCCGATTGTTTAAAGAACAGTCTACTTATTTTATTATCCCTCTTGCTAGTAGTAGTGTCACCTTTTATCGAAGAGGAGAGGACCAGGGACGTTACGTTGAATAACTTTTGAGGTTTATTTATTCTAAGCTGTGTTAACACCTGGGATAAAGATACAACCTGCTAATAAATATCTGACTTGGGACTACATACTTCAAGTTAATGTTTGGACGGCTTTGGAAATGAAGTAACGCAGTCCATTAGATCACTTACATTTGAACCATGTATCCAGCGTCAAAGGTGTCTTAATATAATTTCCAATTATGAAATTAATAAATAGCAACTGAGGCAACATTTAGTTATCCAATATCTCTGTAGATATCCATAACATTTGATGCTAAAGTTTTTGATAATTTAAAATAATTATCAAACTTTAATATCAGTTTATTAATTAACCTTTCTGTCTTATACTTTCCGTGACAACTGGTCAACACAGATAAACCTTTGAACGACTACCACGAGTCTAATACAAGTTGCGTAACGCTAGCTAAAACCGATTTATTTTTCTACAATGAGCTCAACACATGGAATGAAAACAATTGCATTTTAGAGTCTCTGTGAGTTGCCCTCATAGCTACTATTTCCACATGCGGTGAATCCATTACGAAGATCTTTGTAAAAGGGGTATCTCCCATTGTATATTTGAACATATGCAGAATCAATTTGACATCCGATGTAAACTTTGTTTTTTGTACAGGCAAACATTACTTAACGTCTATACCCTTTGTTATCGGCTGCTACTAAATAAACATCAGAAATCTGCAGCTTATTCTTAATCAGGCCATTTTCTCTACTGCACTTTATCAATCTTATACGTTGAATCAATACTTCTTATCTCATAAAAAACATCATGAATATATGGTTGTGCGTCATGAAGTAGGAACAAAAGGCATACTAAATAACATTTAGCACGACATGAAACATATATTTGCAGTTTATGAATTTCGGCGCAAACACTGGAGAGATACAGTTTATCTTAAAGTCTGTTCCCCTGACTAATCTCCTGAGATTTTGTAAAATACCAAATGCATATCAAAAACGAAAAAAGATTTATCTCAAAGTTGAAAAGGATGCTCTTTGACTTTGCACATGCACATAATGAGTGCAGGTAATCTACCATCATTTCAGTAACGCAAATCGGTAAATTATTAAACAGACATACACAATATATGAAACGGGGAAGATATCAAACACAAAGAACAGTGGTAAATGATGTCATAACGAATCATTATATGAAAATCATGTTCACAGAACCAGTGCAGCTCTGTGATAGATTATTAAATACATGTGGTCTATGAAATATCAAAAAGAGAGTTCAAGGACGAGGTGGGGGGCGTAATCAAGTATAATTGGTCGGGCAAATGTACAGGTCATATTATATTAATAATTAATGTTATATTAGTGCAGTTCTATTGACTGGTGTTGCCTGCCTAATTTCGAATAACTAATCATACGCTTTTTATGTAGCTTTGTTTGTGATGCAGTTACTCAGGGACTGAAAAAAATGATATTTTGATACATTTCTAACGACTGTCTACGTACCGGATGTTACACAACCGGTAATACAAGTCATTATAGTTTTAATTATAAATATACATTAAAACATATGGCCTGTTAAAAACGTGCGTTTTTCACCAAAAAAACAATACCTTTTTTATCCATATAGCCTACTGCTAGCCTTGTTACATTGCAGGAAAAATATCAATCTAGGATGTGATTTTATTGACTACTTTTAAGATAATGTACTTCGAAATTGAAATTCTACACTTTGATCCGAATTAGTGCTACTAGAAGTCTGGAGTAACCCATCACCATGTAAACAAAGGAGACTCTAATATAGGTTTAAATTCCATTTAATACTGAGCCCAATTATCTCTCAAGTTATCTAGGTACAAATTCAAATTGGTAACTACCTGCCTGTAATCCAACTGACGATGCACCATAGTCTTTCATCTCTATAAATAAGACCAACAATTACCCTCTTTCATATTATATTCAGTCCTCATTTGTCATTTCAGATAGCCTCAAAAATCTATAGAAATTCAAAAACCTTCTGAGGTGATATAAAACTGATCCTATGCCTGACTCACAGGAGTATTTTTGGTAATGTGGAGCTGATAATCATAAATTTAGAATAACAACGTTGCCTTTAATACTATGTCCAAGCAACTCGTTTGCCAGTTTAAATTTTTATGGCTCTCCTTAGACGTAAAAATGATGGTAGATATGTTAACCATAAAAAACAAATTGTTGTATGAACTCTATTATACATGCTACTATTTTTTAACCGAGAGCGACTGTGGTGATTGCAACAACTTTTTAGATAAGTGATTACAACAGAGCAGCTTCAGACCTTAGCAACGCTAGACGTATATTTGCCTACTTTAAAGAAACCCTACGAAGTATCACTGATTCTCGCCTTGATGCTTTTGGAATTGACTGTCCGATCGCTCAGCCTCTAGATGACGTTTAATGAGTGACTCATCAGAGAGGGACCCTTTGAGAAGTCAGCGATATGATGATAAGAGGACCATATCTTCACAGACAATCCTTACACACTTTTTACTACCACGAATGGTCAGGTAACGATTGTTTGTTTTATCCAACTAATTATTAATAATCACATTTAAGGTTGTGTTTTTCACTTCACTTTTCGCAGATTAACCGTCAGTTAATCATAAACAACTTAAAACCAGTTATGTATATTCATCGGTACAGGCTGCTACCTCTTAATATAATCACCGATGCAGTGCTTTTTTTGACCATTTTCTGGTAGGTATTTATACAGTGAGGTGGTCTAATCACTGACAGAATGAGGTTGGCCAAAAAGCGACTGCGTTGTTGTGCACATCAGTTTAAGTTGCCATATCTCAATTAGTAGATGGAGATGAAATTGTCAAACCAAATCCCAGTGTGGTGAAGATAGTAACAGTATTAGTAATAGTGGAGAGGATTGGAGATCGATGATAAGATTTAGGGTAATATAATTCAGTAAACAGAAAATTATGATGAATTTAGAAGCTTACAAATCGGATGAGTATAAGTAATGTGAAGTGTACCCGGCATATAAGTTACGCTTGTTGTATAACCAGGCAACTTTTAACGATTGAACCGACTCGTACAAATAAAAATAGATCAGAAGGCCATGAGGCATGGGGGAGAAGTTATATTTGGTCGTGAGTGGATAGCGAATGGGATAGCGACGTCCAGGCTAGCTAGCTGGAAAGCGAGTTGCTTCCTACGCCGTGTCGTTATCTAGTGGTGATGCTTTACCAAGTTTCTTCAACTAGTCATGTCCACTAAAACATACATAGTCAGCATCAATCACTAGAGTATATGCAATTATTTATTTAATGGATTATTTACGAATTAACAAACAGATTACAGTGAATAAAACAACTTGCTACAGTTTAAAAGTTTAGCAAATATGTGGACGAAGTTAATCCGTAAACTAAATGTTTACCCTTTCGACAGCTATTTTGAATTGCACTGTCTGATGCCGATTAATGTCTTTCTTCTTGCCTAGTCTTGGAGTCTAGGAGGCTGAATATGAATAAGGTAGCTCCACGAATAAAATGTTATCGTGAGTCAATCATGAAATATGAAAAATAAACATGGGAGACTTTTAAAAAGGTATGAAAACTTAATATAATTTTCGTAAGACGTTAACAGTAAATCTGTTACAAGCTGCTTCCTGGCGCATAACGCTAAACGAGAAAATGAGTTATCCGAAGTGAATCAAGAATGATTGTGATAATGATAACTCGCCAACGCTGTTGAAGAAATTTTCAAGCTTAAAACAGCAGCTTTTGTTAGGTATTTGTCATACAGATTAAGATATGCTTTACCACTTAAGACCAAAAACAATAGCTACTACTACTGTTGCTACTTGTTTGGTGGAGGATACGTTCGCCTCTAAGTGGAGAACAATGTACTAACGAAAGATTGTTTAACGTAGGTCCCTCAACAAATTATGTTACTACTCTCCTAAGTTCGTGAAGATATTTACTTAAAATTATGGCTAGTAAACACCACGAAACTAGCTCGCGCTCCGCAAAGTGTATTTTATTACAAGATATTTGTATGAGATAAATGCAGAGGATCAACTATCACATTGCTCATTTGTTCCTACTTCACTATCAAACGGTGTTGGACATAATGGCTATTTGTTTTACTGTTTCAAATAGACAATTGGCGTCCACATATTTATTCTCTCTTCAGCTTTTTTATTTGCCTTAGGTCCTATGGCTTCTCCACAGATGCCAATCAAGTTCCAAGAACATTTACAGGTTGGTATTATGTTTCTTTGTGGTGCATACTTTATGTATTTTAGCTTGTTAGTGTTGGAATTCAACCTAGTAGCATAGGTTTTAGTACCCTGACTATGGAGTCGGATAAATTTATTTGCGTCAGAGAAAAGACTGGTGATACATCACAAGTTGTAATTATTGATATGAATGATCCAATGAATCCTACACGTCGTCCGATTTCTGCTGATACTATTATAATGAACCCCGTAAGTAAGGTAATGGCATTAAAAGCTGGAAAGTTGTTGCAAATATTCAATATCGAATTAAAAAGCAAAATGAAGACTTATACAATGCCAGAGGATGTTGTATTCTGCAAGTGGATATCCGTGAATACTATTGCGCTCGTAACTGGCACTAGCGTTTACCACTGGGCTATGGATGGTGATTCGAACCCAGTCAAAATGTTTGATCGTCACCAATCTCTTGGGAATACGCAAATCATAAGTTATCGTTGTGATCTTAGTCAGAAGTGGCTATTGCTTATTGGAATTATTGCACAAGACAACCGTGTCGTTGGATATATGCAACTCTATAGTGTGGAGCGAAAAGTTAGCCAGGCAATAGAGGGACATGCAGCTGCTTTTGCTCGTTATGTACCTGAAGGAAACACTAACCCTACTACTTTGTTCTGTTTTGCGTCGCGCAACGCACAGGCTTGCAAGTTACACATAATTGAAGTTGGCCAGCCACCTGCAGGAAATCAGCCGTTTGCTAAGAAAGCTATTGATGTATATTTCCCACCAGAAGCTCAGAATGACTTTCCCGTTGCAATGCAGGTATGTGTCACCTCATTCACTCTCACTTTTAGACTTCCCCAAAGTACAGCATCATTTATCTGATTACGAAAAGTGGGTATTTGCATCTTTATGATATTGAAAGTGGGACGTGTATATACATGAACCGCATTAGCAGTGAAACTATTTTTGTAACGGCTCCTTATGAACCAACTTCTGGTATAATTGGAGTTAATAGGAAAGGACAGGTGAGATCGTTAACAAAAATGTTTTTCCATTGTTTAAAGATTTGTGTACCCTTACTTCTTCAGTCTTTTATGTTTCTTTAGACCTACTTTGTAATCTTACTCTATTTTCAAACTGGATAAAAGTAGTTTACTCAGTATTTCATCTGGAATAAATCATTAGTAGCTGACGAATCTGTCTAGTAACAGCTAAGTATGCTACTCCATAAATAGATTTTACAATAGACTAAGATATTCCTTTCACGTTCACCCAACACTTACAAGGAACTTGTATATTTCGATCCCAGTGAATATAATTGGATTTGTTGGTACCATATGCATAGATAAATTGAACGTATGCCTAGAATAACCATGTTTACACTGTAATCAGTGCAGTCGGTGACCCCCCAAATACCAGTTTTCACACTGTCAGATATTTCGTATTAATAACACTGACTATCCTTTTTATCAGAAGTGATGATGCAGATAAACACCGTGGCATTTACTTTTTTATAATATAGGGGTATGGTGACGACATTTGTGGCCAAGTCCATCCGATAAATTCTCTGCATAGTCTAAGTTTAAAAGTTTGTTGCTAACTGTGACCATGGTGGACAATGACGAGGCTAGAACGCTTTCGAGTCAGGATCTTTTAAGTTACTATCGTTGGGTAACTCGATTACGCACCAGTGACTGACGTTTCTGAGTGATTTAATCCCACTGGATGCTTAGTAGTTGTCGAATATAACGGCGAAATCAAAATACGAACAGAAGTCGGCCTTTCATATGATGCTATATCATACGTTCTATTAAAAATCAAGCACTTGAAGAGTTACGTGGTGGATTTAGATCTTGTGTACCAAATGTCATCTGATCCATATTGCGTTCTCAGTGTAGTATGCTATTGTAGCTCAAAATACTCGATTATTGTTAAGACATAGTCCAAGTATTGTTTACCATGTGTACATAATATACCTCTAATTTGCGCGTTCTTTGGAGTGTATTTCTCTTTAAAGTTAAACACCAGGGCTCATACTCTTTTGTAGGTACTGTCCGTCAGTATTGATGAAGATACCATTATTAGTTATATAACCACTACATTGGACAACCCTACACTTGCACTTCATATGGCTTCCAGATGTAATCTACCTGGAGCAGAGGATTTGTTTTTCAGGAAATTTGACTCACTTTTCCAAGCCGGTCAGTTTAACGAAGCAGCAAAGTTAGCTGCAAATGCTCCTAAAGGTATTTTGCGCACTCCACAGACAATTCAACGTTTTCAACAGGTAAGCCTTTAGTAGTGCTATTTTTTTGGTGTTATTTATCCTGTATATAACAATAGATGTGCACAATATAGGTTGGATCTTAGTAATTCCGGGTACATCCAATTACAAGTTGTAAAGGTCGTCATACCAGTTGTAGGGCATATTTTGCAACTACGTGTGTATCTTTAAGGGCAGTTATCATTCCAGACTCAATTTTTTGGTTAAAGCATCTATGAACTCACTGATTTTATCACTTACCAGATTACCTAACAACATAGTTTGCAAACTGAAGTTATGAAGATGCATACTAACCATTAGGGATTATTAGTTGATTGAATACGTCACAGATTGATTAGGGATTAGATAAATTTCAAGATGTGCTTTTGTTAGTTGTTTGTGACTTAACTCCTTTTACAGATTTATCATTTTACTCCAAATTAGCTTATAAATTACGATCCCTATTCTAACAGGTGTCAACTGCACCAGGGCAAACATCAGCTCTTTTACAATACTTCGGAATACTACTTGATCAAGGTCAGCTTAATAAATTCGAAAGTCTGGAGCTTTGTAGACCAGTTTTGCAGCAAGGTAGAAAGCAGTTGTTGGAAAAGTGGTTGAAAGAGGACAAATTAGAGTGTTCAGAGGAGTTAGGAGACCTCGTGAAGCAGGTAGTTTTTATTCGTTTCATTTTTCTGGTGTTGGTCTTTCCATGGTACAGAATATTTGCTATGGACAGCTAATTTAATCACATGCACCAATAGGTTTAACGGCAAGATATTTTAATCATACTTTTCATATGTACATAGGAAATCGTTATGTACAACTTGGTTATTGATGGGTTCTTACACGTGTCTCGCCTCGAAATAATTTGACTTTGTCTTTATCCAACTAGTATATTGAGTCAGATGGTCTGAAAAGAATTACTTAGGCCGTTTGGATATAGTGATCTTTGCACTTTGAACAATTATAAACTGTTTGGAGGCAAATAATGAGATTTGTAGACAAAAATATTGACCTTAGTGTGTGACTGGTGCTACAACTTAGTGCCAGCACATCTCCAGAGCCTCCAGGTTTAACTTAATGCTCATCTTTAAATAATAACTATTACTCACTTCTTGGTTTTGTTGAGGTATCAGATATACTTTAGCTTTTATAGGTCTTCTTTTTACTTTAGTGCGTGAATTTGATGTTTTTTTCATAACACCGAGTACCACATTCTGCGCTAATTAAACAGGGTTTTATTTTCAGATAGACTGAATGTGGTATGTAGTTTAAGTTCCACGTCAGACCTACGTTGTGTCTGTCTGTCCACGTCAGACCGTTTTGTAATCTATGAGGAAATCAGAAGTCAAGGTTACTTTTATTTTGTCTGACGTACCTCAAAGTCGCTCCCCAAATTATATTTCGTTCTCATTTGTATCACTAAATAAATATGATGATACTAACGTCATTCATAATAACTACTATCTCCCAACATTTTTGCAGGCTGATCCTACATTAGCTTTGTCCGTTTACCTAAGGGCTAATGTCCCACCAAAGGTTGTACAGTGTTTTGCTGAAACTGGCCAGTTCCAGAAAATCATTGTTTATGCGAAAAAGGTCGGCTACACACCAGACTACATTTTTTTGTTACGTAATCTAACCCGCATCAATCCCGACCAAGGTTTGCAGTTTGCTCAAATGTTAGTTCAAGACCAAGAACCTTTAGTTGATTTGGAACAAGTCGTAAATGTGTTCATGGATCAGGGTTTGGTACAGCAATGTACATCTTTCTTATTGGACGCACTAAAACATAATCGACCCTCAGAAGGACATCTCCAAACTCGTTTATTAGAGATGAATCTATTGTCAGCACCCCAGGTAGGTCAGTTATTTGTTGGTATTTGGTTTGTTAGTTACGTCATTTTGTCGGCATGTTTTAGTGTATCATATTAATGTGAAGGTGTGTTGTGAAGTATTTCTTAAACTTTTCAAAGATCGCATCAATTGATGCAGTTACTAACTACTATATTATTGCTCGTATGCTAAAATGTTTGATACGCGACTTATTGATGCTTTATTATTATTATTTGCATTCCTATGTGATGTGATATAAAATTAGGTATATTTCGCTTTATTGATCGTCAAAAGGTTTAGCGTTCTCAGGATTATATTTTTATGACATTCAGATTAGATGTTGCTAGTTTGTCATTATACAAATGTAGGGTAATTTAAGAAATTCGTACTTGAGCTAAAGATGTGTTTGAAATTAATATTTATGTAAATGAGTATATGAGCTCTATGCAAATTATCATACGGCAGTGATCATAAACAACACATATATTCATTGTGTATGATTCACACTTTGTTTACATATTCTAATTTGCCAAAATGAACATTGTTTGTTTTTTAAACTATTGATCCTAATTATAATATATTCTAGTTATTTTTAAATGATTTCAGTGTGACTTCTGAAATTGCCCTAGTGATTACGTATATTTTTTGTAATCATCAGTCAGTTACAACGTAGAACTCGGTACATGCGTACATCAGTTCAAGTTGCCATGCCTCAATTAGCAGACAGGGATTAAATCGTCGGACCAAATCCCAGAGTAGCGGAGTTATTAACAGTAAGTACTAAGGGAAAGGCATAGGGATCAAAGATGAGATTTAAAATAAAAAGTGATTCAGTAAAGAGAAAATTGTTAGAAGCTCGAAAACTTAGCATTCGGAGGAAGACAAAAAGTAGATGCACCTGCACCATTGCGAACGATTTTGAGCCATATCACCTAAAGTCTAACCATTTGTTACGATCATCACTTAGGCCCCAACCAGGTAGTCTGCACCTATTAACATATCTCAGCCCAATTGTCAATGACTTTATGGACTGGTGCCATGTTTTGGTTTGGCCACCCCTAGCTTTCTTCCAGCCTACTCCCACACCAGATAACATTGCTCGTCGAGGTAGGCGGTGGTCCGGCATACGTAACATATGTTCTAACCACCTCAGCCGGTGAAGATTCACTACTTCATCAATAGACTTACCGTATTTACCTAGTACTCTATTCCTAACCCACGCATTGCTTACTCGGTGGTCCCAGCAAACACGAGCAATGTTTCGAAGACATCTATAATCAAATGCTAGAAGCCTACGAATATCCTCTATCCTTAATGGCCATGTTTCACATCCATAAAGTAAAACGGATCAAACTGCTGCACAGTAAACGCGTTCTTTCGACAGTAAACGGATGTCTCGCCTACGCCACAAGTGACGCAAATTGGTAAAAGCTAGTTGGGTCTTATGTATACGAGCCGAGATTTCATCAGACACCAGACCGTCAGGACTGATGAGGCTCCCAAAATAAGTAAAGTAATTAACACATTCAACTGCTTCGCTCCCTATCACTAACTTTAGTGCCGAATTAAGCCAGTCCTGAAGCAGCGTTTTGCATTTGGATGGGGAGAATCGCATCCCAAACATGCTTACGTTCATGTTTAAGGTAGTCAAAAGATTCTGTATTTTATCAGCATCTTCACTCAGTAGAACTATATCATCTGCATATTCTAAGTCAGTAAGTTTATTCCCTGGAAGGAGGTCAACCCCAGAGAAATCAGACGATGACAATGTTAACTCTAAAAGTATGTCAATGATAAAATTAAATAAAAATGGGGAAAGCGGACAACTTTGATGGACACCACTAGAAGTGATCAATTCTGATGACAATCCGCTATAAGCTCTGACTCGACATGTGGTGTTCGAGTAGATAGGTTGTATAAGGTTAATGTACTTCTTCGGTACGCCTTTCAGTGATAGACATTACCACATAACCTTACGATCGATAGAGTCAAACGCCGCCTTAAGGTCAAGGAATACAGCTATTGTTGGGCGTCTGAAAGTGTGCCTATGTTCCAGAACCTGCCAAAGTGTGAATATTTGATTATTTCTAACAACTACCATCCTAATGGCTTCCCATTTGTGCATTATTTACCACTTCTGGGGCCAAATGTATTGAGTGAAGAGGTGGCCAGTTTAATACATAGCATTATTGTATGAAAGGTGGCTGCATACGACTGACCTCTGTTGCCTCATCCAAACTCCCTTACTTGGGTCGTAAAAATGATTCGACTTAGTGACTGGCGATATTAAATATAACTAACACTAGAAGCCATCGGTCAGCTTTTTTTTTTTTTTGAAGTTTTATACTAGACGAACGGAATCCTTATACGAAAGAAGTATTTCTTGGTTGTATTTCTATTTGGACTGCATCTTTTATGAGATATTCTCTTTCATATTGAATTTTTTGTTGATAATCGCCTTCTGTACTTCACTTCACAGGATTGTTTTTAATTGTGGCGCATACGCCTTTGGTTCCCATTTTATAAAAATTTTATGCACGTAGATATTATAAAAATGTTTGTGTATGTTTAATATTTTCTATCTTGGATAGCGTGTCATTCTATATAATAGCTAGTCCTAATGCTTTTTTAGGTTGCAGATGCGATTTTGGGCAACCAAATGTTCTCACATTATGATCGAGCAGCTATCGCCCAGTTGTGCGAGAAAGCAGGGTTGTTACAGCGGGCTTTGGAACACTATACTGATCTTTACGACATTAAACGGGCTGTTGTCAGTACGCACTTGTTAAATCCTGAGGTAAGTAAATTTGTTATGCATTATAATTTGTTGTCTGTTTCCTTAGTTTACATAACCCTAGTAATTAGTGATGCATATATATATATATATATATATATATATATATATCCTCACACTGTTGTATACTGACAGTTACTCTCAAACTATTCTATTAAAATGAAACGGCCGGGTTGACTGAAACAACTGTTCTTTAGGTCTTACTATACCAGACAGGTCATTGAAAATACGGTAAAACTGGAGGCAGACAACTTATAATCTGAGGATGAGGTCTTACTGCTGATTTTACAGCGGCGTATCGACAGTATGGTATTTTCCTCAGACAGCCAGCATTTCATCTGTACTATCTCCTCAAAACGGAAGGTTGGGACCAAAGTAGGTCGGCTCTAGAAATGCACATCTCACCTTACTCAACAAGGTTTTTGCCCTGCAGTTATCTGATCCTATTTACGATATTCTATTCTTTTATTAGTGTTAATAAAAATAGTGGAATTGGTCTTAATTCTACATTGTTGCTACTTGCCGCTGTAATCTGTGTTGCTTCTCTTTGGAAGTTATTGTTTTGAATGTCTGTTTCTAAACTTCGAGTTTCTTTTCTATTAATTTTTATAGTGGCTTGTCAATTATTTTGGCTCACTCTCCGTTGATGATTCATTGGAGTGTTTGAAAGCTATGCTACAAACAAACATTCGGCAAAATCTCCAGGTCTGTGTCCAGATTGCAACTAAATATCACGAACAATTGGGGACAAATGCTCTCATTGAAATTTTCGAATCATTTAAATCATTTGAAGGCCTATTTTATTTTTTGGGATCTATTGTCAATTTCAGCCAAGAGCCTGAAGTCCATTTCAAATATATTCAAGCAGCCTGTAAAACCGGGCAGGTTAAAGAAGTTGAAAGAATTTGTCGCGAAAGCAATTGTTATGAACCAGAACGAGTTAAAAATTTTCTGAAGGTACTACTTTTAATAACTACGCATTATCACCTATTTGTTACGAACATAGGAAATTGGAATAGTTGGCTTCATATATGCTAGCTAATCGATTACAAGTCAAAATTACCCAAATATTATACATAATAATTATCTAAACATATTTTCAGTTACTTTAATAGGTAATTTTTCCTCATGAATCTATTACACAAAAGATTTGACCTATTTCGCCTTTGGTACACATCTACACATTAGTTCTGAAAAAAATTGTCCTGTCGCATATTGGAAATAAATCCTTTGCTGAAGTAATCGAATAATTTAGTTTCGATCCCAGCCTTTGATGTGCACACCTGTAAATTTACAGTTTGTCATTCTTTAAGTTTAAATTTATTCAATAGGGAGTAATTTTCACTCATAATGCTTTCTTTGTTGTGCTACTACCTCGTTTTTGTTTTAGTTAAGGATTTTTGAGTACGATGAAGATTGATACGCTTGTTCATTGTGAATGCAGTAGAATCATAGTTAGTTTACTGGAACGTTAATTTTCATCCTTACAGTAAATAGGAATTAACGGTCAAATCAATTATGCATAGAGTTATTATGTACATATATACCTTGAAGCCTTTAGACAATTTATTTTTTCTTGGATGTTGCCTTAACAATGATTGTATCATAGTTCTTATGTTATCAAACAGATCTTAATTTTCCTTTTTAGGAAGCAAAACTTACAGATCAATTACCACTTATTATTGTTTGCGATCGCTTCGATTTTGTTCACGATCTTGTTCTTTATTTGTTCCGCAACAATTTACAAAAATATATTGAGATTTATGTGCAAAAGGTTAACCCAGCACGTTTACCTGTAGTTGTTGGAGGGCTTCTAGATGTCGACTGTTCAGAGGACATAATAAAACAGTTAATGGCAGTTGTTCGTGGTAAGTTTTTAATTTGTATTGCTTGTGCACACAGCAAATGTTTAACAATGCATGACACTCGTTATTCTTTTTTTAGGTCAGTTCAATACTGATGAACTTGTGGCAGAAGTGGAAAAGCGTAATAGACTGAAACTGTTGCTTCCATGGCTCGAATCACGTGTTCATGAAGGATCGGTTGAGCCTGCCACGCATAATGCGTTAGCAAAGATTTACATCGACCTTAATAACAATCCTGAACGTTTCCTAAGAGAAAATCAATATTATGATAGCTCTGTTGTCGGCAGATATTGTGAAAAGCGTGACCCACATTTAGCTTGTATTGCATATGAACATGGACACTGTGACCAAGATCTAATCAGAGTAAGCACTATGTATAATGGATATTTGCAAATTCTAATCATTATAATTTCAATTTGTAACTCAGCTTTTCGGACACTTAGGTAATATTTCACATTATTTTTTAGGTTTGTAATGAAAATGCACTATTCAAAACTGAAGCCCGTTACTTGGTTCGACGCAAGGAACCGGAGCTTTGGGCTGAAGCTTTAAATGAGTCTAATTCTTACCGTCGACAGTTAATTGATCAGGTTGTTCAGACAGCACTTTCTGAAACTCAGGATCCCGAAGAGATATCCATTTCTGTTAAGGCATTTATGGCTGCGGATATGCCGAATGAACTCATTGAACTCCTGGAGAAGATAGTTCTGGAAAATTCAATATTTTCAGATCATCGTAATCTCCAAAATCTTTTAATTCTAACTGCAATTAAGGCCGATAAAAGTCGCGTCATGGAGTATATCAATCGTTTGGATAATTATGATGCTCCTGATGTTGCCAATATAGCTATAAATAATTCTTTGTTCGAAGAAGCATTTGCCATTTTCAAGAAATTTGAAGTAAATACATCCGCTATACAAGTAAGTATTTTGTGTGTTTATGGATATTACTTGTTCGTGTAGAGGCACATTATTATTTCTGGAATCGATTAATTTATTTAACATTATTACAGATAGCGCCAGTCGTATTTAATACATCACTTGTCTCAACTTGTAAGTTAATCGCTTTCGAGTTATCATATTTTTTCTATCATGGAACATACAATTTCTTAGTATGCGATTTAGATTAGTGGTTATTTGTTATAGTAGAATTGACATGCACTTGATCAGCTATCCAGTTTCATTATTCTGTCATTGGCTTTCTGTAACCATTCAATTTTATATACCTTCAATTCGACTGACAAATAGAGATACCTAATTGTTTCTCTCTAATAGCACCCTAATTGACTTTTTTTCTGATTATTTTCCATCGTGAAACAATTTGTTGCGTATTTTTTGGTTTAGGGTGGACGGTTTCCTATTTTCAAATAAGTGGTTAGTTTTGTTGTAAACAACGCAGAGCATGGTATAAACATGGGTTAGCTAAGGTTGCCACACCATATCAGTGTGATTGGATGAAATTAGCAAGATAATCACAAGTGGAGTCAAAATAAAGTTGTACTAATGCTATTGAGTTATGCTACACATTAGAAACGCAGCTCAACAAATAGTGGAAATGCATATATGAATGATTATTAGCACTCAACATCTCGAGGAAAGTAAAGAGTGAATGCGTTTGCACGATCGTAACTGATTCCGTTACATATCACTCAACGTATATGGATTATCTACGTATACTAACAATCACTGACCTCATGGATTAATATCGCATTTTGGTTTGAGCGCCTGTACTTTTCTTCTATCCTCCTACATCAACCGACACCTCCCGTCTAGGAATTTGGCAGTTTAGCATACATAACACATATCTCAACCCTAAAGTATTAGACGTTTGGGAACCTGCTACCTGTTCATTTTACTTTATATAGTATGTCAGTTATAATAGTCATTGTTATAAGGAAGTCACATGTTTCTAAACATTTAGTGTGAAGGACAAAAGTAGGCAGCTAACTACTTGGCCTTCATTCTAGGTTTACTAATAAATGATAGTCTTCTAAGATGGCGGGATTTGTAAACAACACTAAATGATTGTCAACTTTTTATCTAATTGCTTAACTTTAGTCGCGTTTTACTTTCATGATGCACACTTTTTTGCTGTTTTAAAATGTACGCATGTCTTCCCTACAAAATACCTTTGTTACACTCGTCATCTTGTTCCTTCTGTGATTTGTTTTCAGGTTTTGATCGATCATGTTAAGAATTTCGACAGAGCATATGAATTTGCTGAGCGTTGTAATGAGTCAGCTGTCTGGAGTCTTCTAGCTCATGCTCAATTAGCTCAAGGGTCCATAAAGGAAGCCATTGATTCGTACGTGAAGGCATCCGATCCTAGTCGATTCCAGGCAGTTTCCGAAGCCGCTTCAAACTCTGGCAACTGGGAAGATCTAGTTCGTTATCTCCAAATGGCACGAAAAAAAACTCGCGAGACGTTTATTGAATCGGAGCTTGCCTTCGCTTATGCAAAAACCAATCGTTTGTCAGATCTTGAAGAGTTCATTTCGGGGCCTAATCATGCCAATATAACAGCTGTAAGTTCCACCTATAAGTATCTTTTTTTCTTAATACTTTCTGGTTCTGATAGTATATTTATAGTATATCTCATAGTGTCTCACATTCTTTTAACATCACAGCATATCTACTTTCTTAAGTGAATCATATTTCTCTTTTTTTAGGTAGCTGATCGCTGTTTCGACCAACAGTTATACGAAGCAGCTAAAATATTATACTCAAATGTTAGCAATTATTCCCGCTTAGCAATAACTTTGGTTCATTTAGGTGAATACCAAGGATCTGTGGATGCTGCTCGAAAAGCGAATTCAACGCGCACTTGGAAGGAAGTATGTTTCGCTTGTGTAAATCATAAGGAATTTCGCCTGGCCCAAATGTGCGGTCTACATATTGTTGTACATGCAGACGAATTAAGCGATCTCATCAATTACTATCAACAACGCGGTCACTTCGATGAGTTAATTCAGCTTTTGGAAGCTGGTTTAGGTTTGGAACGCGCACATATGGGAATGTTCACTGAATTGGCAATATTATATTCAAAATTCAAGCCTGAGAAGATGCGGGAACATTTGGAACTTTTCTGGTCGCGAGTTAATATTCCAAAGGTAATTTTATTATATTTTAGTAGGAATTATGTGTTGATTCTTGTTGTTAGTGACTGCAACGGCAGATATATTTGATTTTAAAAATTCTTCATTCGAATCTCATTTCTTCTTTCGTATGTATTAATAATTATGGAAAAAGCAATAGAACAGTGCTCTGTAATCACCATTGTTAACTGATACATTCCTGATTTATAAGACTCAACATAAAGTGAAGACTTACCAACAATCACTAATCCAAATAGATTTCATTTATTTTTCACTACTACTTTGTGGCATCTCAGCGACTATATCTCTTTTCAGTAAATTCACTTTGGAATTTTCACAATCATACGCATATGGTTTTTCGTACAAGAGAGGAAGCTTTCCTATTACTTTTATTAGTTGTAATAGTATAAGATGCAGGATTATAAACAAATTCTACGTTTCGCGATGTCCTCCCTTTTCGTTCATCCTACTCCTACATCAGTTAACATCGTGCGTCGAAGTAGATGGTGATTGGGTAATACATGTTCTAACCACTTTGTATAATTGCGACCAAAACCAAGTACATATTCTTTAACGATGAGTTCGGGAAGAACCCAACGTTTTCTGTAACTCCTAGTGTTTCTGGATGATGTTAAAACGAGAAGTATGTTGAACAGGCCGTAATATATTCCCTGGTTTTAAACTTCTATGCTCACGTGTGCACTAGAACATATACTGTATTTTTGCATGCATCGTTTGCTTGCTATAGAAATGTTGTTTGTTAAGATACCGTTTCTCAATTGTTTATGCACAGGTTTATACTTGTAGCTTTTGTGCATTTTTTCATAGATATCTTTTTTAAATCTTCAATACACTGTAATGAAATTATATAATTTGACAAGACGCGACACATGATAGTAGCAATTGACCTGATTAATTTCGTTAGCTTATTGAACATATTTCCTTTAAATGGCGGATATATCAATTATTTGAGTCTTTTAAGTAAGTTTATGTAAAATTTATTCTATTTAGTTTGTCATCATTTATTAACGTATATAAGTGCCGTATTAAAATTTTAGGTTCTTCGTGCTGCTGAACAAGCTCATTTGTGGTCGGAGCTAGTATTTCTTTACGATAAGTATGAAGAATATGATAATGCTATTCTTACAATGATGAGTCATCCAACTGAAGGATGGAGAGAAAATCATTTCAAAGACTTAATAACACGTGTTGCTAACGTAGAACTTTATTATAAAGCAATCCAATTCTACTTGACTTACAAGCCATTGCTACTTAATGATTTACTCATGGTTTTGTCTCCACGTCTGGATCACACACGTGCAGTTAATTTCTTTATCAAAGCAGGACATATTGCTCTAGTTAAACCTTATTTACGGTTTGTTCAACAAAATAATGCAAATAATAAATCAGTAAACGAAGCACTAAATGATTTGTTAATCGAGGAAGAAGATTATCAAGCAAGTTTTATTTTATGTTCTTGTCATACAAATTGCTTTATAAAGTTTTTTGTTTAGAATTGACACTTGGTGGTTGTTAGGTTAGCTAACTGATTACCGAATTGTGTGGTTTTACTTGTTGACCGGTCCAAGTGCGATTTTCAAGTATCCAGTCAGTTAGTCAGTTACAACGTAGAACTCGGTACATGCGTACATCAGTTCAAGTTGCCATGCCTCAATTAGCAGACAGGGATTAAATCGTCGGACCAAATCCCAGAGTAGCGGAGTTAGTAACAGTAAGTACTAAGGGAAAGGCATAGGGATCAAAGATGAGATTTAAAATAAAAAGTGATTCAGTAAAGAGAAAATTGTTAGAAGCTCGAAAACTTAGCATTCGGAGGAAGACAAAAAGTAGATGCACCTGCACCATTGCGAACGATTTTGAGCCATATCACCTAAAGTCTAACCATTTGTTACGATCATCACTTAGGCCCCAACCAGGTAGTCTGCACCTATTAACATATCTCAGCCCAATTGTCAATGACTTTATGGACTGGTGCCATGTTTTGGTTTGGCCACCCCTAGCTTTCTTCCAGCCTACTCCCACACCAGATAACATTGCTCGTCGAGGTAGGCGGTGGTCCGGCATACGTAACATATGTTCTAACCACCTCAGCCGGTGAAGATTCACTACTTCATCAATAGACTTACCGTATTTACCTAGTACTCTATTCCTAACCCACGCATTGCTTACTCGGTGGTCCCAGCAAACACGAGCAATGTTTCGAAGACATCTATAATCAAATGCTAGAAGCCTACGAATATCCTCTATCCTTAATGGCCATGTTTCACATCCATAAAGTAAAACGGATCAAACTGCTGCACAGTAAACGCGTTCTTTCGACAGTAAACGGATGTCTCGCCTACGCCACAAGTGACGCAAATTGGTAAAAGCTAGTTGGGTCTTATGTATACGAGCCGAGATTTCATCAGACACCAGACCGTCAGGACTGATGAGGCTCCCAAAATAAGTAAAGTAATTAACACATTCAACTGCTTCGCTCCCTATCACTAACTTTAGTGCCGAATTAAGCCAGTCCTGAAGCAGCGTTTTGCATTTGGATGGGGAGAATCGCATCCCAAACATGCTTACGTTCATGTTTAAGGTAGTCAAAAGATTCTGTATTTTATCAGCATCTTCACTCAGTAGAACTATATCATCTGCATATTCTAAGTCAGTAAGTTTATTCCCTGGAAGGAGGTCAACCCCAGAGAAATCAGACGATGACAATGTTAACTCTAAAAGTATGTCAATGATAAAATTAAATAAAAATGGGGAAAGCGGACAACTTTGATGGACACCACTAGAAGTGATCAATTCTGATGACAATCCGCTATAAGCTCTGACTCGACATGTGGTGTTCGAGTAGATAGGTTGTATAAGGTTAATGTACTTCTTCGGTACGCCTTTCAGTGATAGACATTACCACATAACCTTACGATCGATAGAGTCAAACGCCGCCTTAAGGTCAAGGAATACAGCTATTGTTGGGCGTCTGAAAGTGTGCCTATGTTCCAGAACCTGCCAAAGTGTGAATATTTGATTATTTCTAACAACTACCATCCTAATGGCTTCCCATTTGTGCATTATTTACCACTTCTGGGGCCAAATGTATTGAGTGAAGAGGTGGCCAGTTTAATACATAGCATTATTGTATGAAAGGTGGCTGCATACGACTGACCTCTGTTGCCTCATCCAAACTCCCTTACTTGGGTCGTAAAAATGATTCGACTTAGTGACTGGCGATATTAAATATAACTAACACTAGAAGCCATCAATCCTAATTAATCTTGCTGCCAAAACTGAATCTCCATACTTCAATATCTCAGTGGTTAATCCATCAGGTTCTGCTGCTCTCCCTCGCTTTAAGTTCCCTATAGCCTTCTCAACCTCACTAAGATTTGGAGGACCAATATTGATTTGCCATTCAGATTGCTTGGGGATAGTGGGCAACTGGGATGAGGCCGAGTGCCAGTTGAACTGTTCCCTAAAGTGTTCTGCCCATCGGTCTAATCTTCTGGATTGACAGTGAATAGTGGAATCATCTTTTTCCGAGATAGTTTCACTTACAGTCGAATTTTTGATACCCATTTCCTTGATAAGTCTGAACAGTTGCCTACTGTAATCTATTACTGCTACCTTTTCTATCTCTTTAGCTTTCGCCACCCATCACTGCTCACGATCATTGCGTAAGCTTTTAACCAGCTTGTATTTAAGTTGTCTTCGTTCCTCATCATGTTCAGAGCTAGACCGTATGTGTTGCGGAGCATCTGTCAGTTCAGTAGATGCAACTGAAACCCATTGAGTTTTCCTAACCTTATGGTTTAGTTCATTAGTAGATATTACTGCTGTTTCAACAGCTTTTTGGATATCATTTCAAGCTAACTCTGAATGAGTACAGTTTACACCGTTTACTTATTGGTTTTTTAGTTGTTCCTGAAATGTATTCTTGACTTTCTCATCATTAAGTTGAATTCTGAAAGGGATCCTTGTCGTGGGTGTTTTACGTACAGTGAGACGCAGACTAATACGCGCTCGCACTAAGGCATGATCTGAGTCTAAATATGTGCTCCAAAACGAGCGGCAGTCTTCTATCGAGCCTCTCCAACGATGGCTAATAGCAATGTGGTCTATTTGAGTGCACCGTTGAGTTGATTTCGGAGGCCGCCATGTCACCCGATGTCTTCCCTTATGTTTAAAGTTGGTGTTTGCTAGAAATAAACACTGATCTGAACAAAGTTGTAGTAACCGGTCGCCATTGTATGTTCGTTGAGCCTCAACACCATATGATCCACCTAGGTGTCTTTCTGTTTCACCTAGTCTACCTACTTGGGCATTAAAATCACCAGCCACTATTACAACACCAGTCCGCTTAGCTTTACATAGAAGGTCATAAATCTTTCTGTAAAATTCATCTTTCACTTCATCTGAGCTGCAGTCAGTGGGAGCATGGGCAGAGACAACGGCGTATGTCCCTATCTTTACGAGTCCTTACCGTCCCGTTTAGACGGACAGCGCACAAGCGGATGTCTATTGGAATCCAGTCAAGGAGAGCCTGTTCAGCTTTTGAACTTAGTACTATACCTACGCCAGCAAGTCCTCGAGTGGTAGCGGTGGGGTCCCCGAAAACACAAAGAGTGAACCGAGCCGGTTCATTGTTTTCACAAGGTGAGGTCAAGCGAATGACTGTGCTTGGATCCTGTATACACGTTTCAGAGATGCAGCAGACATCGATGGAGCGGGATTGTAGAGTCATGGCCAAGGAAGCCTGTTGTCCTATTTGACATAACGTTCGAACGTTGAAAGCTCCAATATACAACTTAGTGCGTGGTTTTAGGAGACCAGGAATAACGTTTCGTGAACTCAAATCATTAGCATTAGAGGCATGAGGCGATAAAATTATGTTAGAAGGATTAGGCATGGTGATAAGAGAGTTATTAAGAGTTGGTGGTGGGATTTGACCTCGAACAAGATGATCTTGTGTGCTGTTAGAGGTATGAGGACAATTTTCACTTCCTGGCTGCCCACACCATGGAAGGATATTGCTTCTTGAAGTACCTGAAAAAGAAACTGGGTTAGTATTGGTCATAGTGACCTGGGAGCGCGATTGCACAGCCTAGGGGACAACTGCTTGGGGCCGATCACGCACGGCCTTGTTATGGAGAGTTTTTGAAGTGTTAGCTCCGTTCTTTAGAAGGCCTTACTGCTGGAGACGTAAATTCATGAAGTAAGGTGAGGTGTGACATTTTTAGGGTCGACCTTTTCTAACCCCTTCCTTCTGTTAAGAAGGCAGCATCGCCGCAGATGCTGGTTATTTGTGGGAAACACCTGACTGCTGTCACACCTCGCTGCAGTCAGCAGTACGACTTCGCCCTCAGATCTTAGGTTGCTGTATTTAGTCTTATCGCTCTTCAACAGACCTGCTTGGCATGGTAGGACCTAGAGAAACATGCGTATCAGCCAATATAGCTCGGTCGGGTCATCACGACAAGCAAGCCCGACCACCACGTCAAGGTAGTAGCTACGGCTTTTCTTTGTGGAATTCATCTTCTAAAGTTATCGTTAATCGACATTACTATAATTATAAAAGCACTCCGCTTTCAGTCAACATATCGCTGATTTTAACCTCTACGCGCATGTGACTCAAATCCGAGTATAGGGAGTCAGTTATATACAACACAGAACCTGGCACATCTGTCCAGATTACCATACCGCATTAGTGCGATAAGATTAGTGCTAAAATATAGTTCAACAGGAAAGAATGAAACAAATGGTACATATGAAAAAATAAGGAAATTTAAGATCTAGAAGAAGAGCAAATGCAGCTATCACACGGTGATTGATTTTATTCCATGCCACCCAATGTTTTACCATGTATCGCCACACACTCTGCAATCTGCCAACACGACTCAGACCAACAGGCCAGTGACTTCATGAACTGATGCTACGCCTTAGTTTTCCTTCGTACACCCCTACGTTAGCCAACATTGCACGACGAGGCAGTGGATAGATAGGCGTACATTATACATATCTCATTTACCTCAGTCGATGAGAGTTCACAGTTTCATTGACTAATTTACCATTTTTACCTAGTTCTTTGTCTAACTTCAAAACTCCTTACTCGATCATTCCGTGACACACAACTGGTGATTACAGACGTTCAGTCTGTACACATCTTTTATTTTTATGATATGATGAAATGCCTGAACCAATCACGGATAACAGTTGACCAGACATAGAAGGACCCTGTATGAGCCAGTTACAACGATCAATGAAAAATGCGACTGTTAGGTCGATGCCCTTACGTCTGTCCTGTTTCCCACTCAGCCCCAGGCCGAAATGGAAAGAACACAAGACCTATGAACCAATCAGACAAATCAGATTATATTTCAAGCACTCCTTTGTATATATATAAAACCTGACCATAGAGTCAACTTATTACGAAAATGATAAGGGCGACAACGGACTGGAGTAACGTGCACACAATTATTTAACTATTGTTCATGAACGAAAAATGACATACTAAGTTAGGCGGTCAAACGGGAAGTTGGGATGAGTGGGATGTAATAATGATGGAAACAAAATGTTCACTTTACATATAGCTAAAATAAATCAAATAGTATTCTGACAAGCGGTTCTGGAAGACAGTCAGTCTTCTATAGGTGTTCGATAAAATATTTTGTAATCCAGCCTTTACAACTGTAGGTTAATGCTGAGCGTACTACTTCTCAGAAAACTCACCCCTTGGTCGAGAGATATGTTTCTCTCACATCACAAGTGAGGTAAGTTAGCAAAGGTCAAGCGAGCTTTCTGAATCCAAACCGAGATTTCATCATATATTAATGCATTTGGGCTGATGAGACTTCCTAGATATGTAAAGTAATCAACGCAGTCAACTTTTTCACTCCTTGTGACTAATCTAGGTTCTAGAGGTATGACAACTTGGATTGATGCACACATGTGCCATACATACATACATACGGTTTTTTTGTTAGTCTGTTTGAGTTGTTGCTTTTCATCGTTCTACGAGTCTTCTGGAATGAGTATCCTAGCCACTATCAAGTTAGTAGAGGTTTCCGAAATCTATTGATCTTCCGTAACCTTTTTTTAAGTGGGACTCAGATATCGATGCTACACGTACAGCTCCTTGAATATCGTTTCAAGCTTTTTAGGGATGTATGTATGATCCACTAAGTGCTTAGCTTATCCATCTATGTATGCATTCTCGGCCTTTCCATTTTCAAATTGACATTCAAGAAGTCTTTCTGTTGTATTCTTTTTATGTCGTTTGAAATGCATGCTGTCAATAGAACGTGATTAAGTTCAGATATGTACTTCAAAATAAGCTGCAGCTTTTCACTGAGACTTTCTAACAATGGTTGATGGTTATATGACCTATATGTACCATCGCTTTGTTGACTTTGGAGGTCTGAGTACGCATTGTTTTGCGTTAAAGGCTCTACATTATCAACATTCCCTGCGTTGGCATTATATATATATATATATATATATATATATATATATATATATATATATACTTACAGATGCTGCTTGCTTCGTAACTGCACTTTTTGAACTTACTTCTCCATTTTGATTTTTAGGCTTTAAGACAGTCTATTGAAACTCATAGTAACTTTGATCATATTGCTTTGGCTCAACAATTAGAGCGTCATGAACTCATTGAATTTCGTCGCCTTGCTGCATTACTGTTTAAAGGTAGCAATCGATGGATGCAAAGTATCGAACTTTGCAAACGTGATCAATTGTATTCTGTAAGTCAATCTTCTATGGTTTCTCATTTATTTTAATCGTTAAATGATTTATAATATTGGTGACAAATTTGTCCATTATTTCCGTGAAATTCAGACTGTAAGGTTTTTTAAAGTTTTTCACGTAATAGGTTTTCTGCTGGAATTTAATGATGCGAAGGACTTGAGGATTTTATGACACTGATCTTAAACTTTGTGCTTTGATTGTTATGACAGGCTTATTGTTTTGTAGGTAACAATTAACTGCTCAGTTAGTACCGTTCTTTTTGAGTTTGTTGTCTATCAAACTAAAGGTGCTGTAACTCTGTTATAAGTTGTTAATAGTACAACCTTGAAACCATGATGTGCAACATGAATTCTGAGAATCCCGTCTATGATGTTTGCTCAAAATGTTTGTCACATGTTCTTATCATTTACCTGTTTCAGCTTCTTTCTCAGCGGTTTGATAGCTAATTGGATTTGATTACTTTTCCAATACGGTTTGTTTTAATTTATTTTTTGACAGTTTGTTTGAAGTGTTTAAGCTATGAGGTAAACATTATTCATAACAGCTTTTTAGAACAAATTAATTGGGTATATATGATGTTGTGTACTCGGTATTGTTACTTTTTAGGATGCCATGCAATATGCTTGTGATTCTCGAGATCCTGAGACAGCTGAGGAACTGCTTCGTTGGTTTCTTTCTGAAAATCTACCAGATTGTTTTGCAGCCTGTCTTTACCGTTGTTATGATCTCCTACGTCCAGACATCGTTTTGGAACTTGCTTGGCGCAACGGGCTCATTGACATGGCTATGCCATTCCTAATCCAAAATTTAAAAGAATTAACAACAAAAGTATGCTGCCCAGTTTTAAAATTTCTTATATGCATTTTTCTTTGTCTTTACTACTATTATCGGTTTTGATTTTTGCATTATTGTGGCGTCTATTTTATCCATGAATAGTTATTAAAATCGTTGCGATAAATTGCAGTATATATATATATATATATATATATATATATATATATATATATATATACAGAGAGAGAGAGAGAGAGAGAGTCACTAGTCGAATAACGAAACTTTGAATTTTTTTTACTGGATTTCCAACTAGGTGGATCGTCTAGAACGGTCTGAACAAACTCGTGCTGCTGAAGAAGAGAAAGCTGAACAAGCGGTTAATCCACTGGTGATGCGTAAGTTCTTGTTCAGATGATTATATTTTATTAATACTCATTAATATATTAATAATCCCTGAAAAATCGCAAATTGTTTTTGAATCCTAAATTAATTTAATTTTGTACATCTTTTTTCTTCAGGTACTGAACCTCAGTTAATGTTAACAGGACCAGCAGGAGCTATACCGACAGCTTTGATGCCACCAACTGGTGCACCGATCGGAATGTTTGGAGTTACTGGGCCACAGATATATTACCAAACTAACGGACCATCATTCTAAAATAATATTTAGCTATTGTGATATACTATACTTGTTATCAATCTTGTGTGTTTATTATCTATATGATTTTTACTTTAACCGTTATGGTTTCCTGTTTGTTTTTGAATTTCACCTCTCTGACAACATTTTCAGTTGTTGATAATTGGCTGTAGAGAGTGAGTTTGTTCGTAATTTTGAGTTCCATAATTATGAAATTGTCAAGAATTTCTAAATTTGCATTAATAGTTTAGCTTTCACTTTTGTGTTATTATGCATTGTAAACATCCGATTAATATAACTCTGAATCGTAAAGGTTACTTTCTAAAGTAACTTAAAGCACAAATTCGATTATCAACCTATTGATCGTGGGTGCTTACAACATGTGTAGTATTCCTGCAGACGAACGTTTCAACGTAGTATAGTTTGCATGTCATTCCAAATCAGAAATCGCCCACTTTTTCATGACTAGCTTTCTCAAATTTTATGGAGGACACCATCAATATTTTTTGTTTTTATTTTTATGATTGCCTCATCTTTTTTAATGAGATTCCTGTTGATTAACATTTATTCAACGTAATATTGCTTATCAAAGTTGTTCAACGAATTCATTTATTGTTTTGGGAAAAATATGCCAAATATAATTTTTGACGACAAGTGGTCATTGTTGAAACAAATAACAAAAATCAAAATCACTAATTAACTCTTATGATTACTGTCATAATTAGTTAGTTAATCAAATCCACTCTTGTTACCTTGATGTGGTTGGGGCGTCAGTTAGCTCTTATTTCCATTGTAAATTGACTTAGCTAGATATAACATGGTTTTCGGTTTAATGTTAAACATTTATAGTAATTTTTTGTATTCCCGTATGTTCAACACACTTAAGAGATTGTCATTATCAGGATAAGTTATGTAGCTAACTATGCTTTACAAGTAAAACGTAATAAAGCTTCAGCAGCACGAAAATTCCAACTTACTATATTACTGCTAAGCTCTTCAAGTTTGTACAAGTAACAAGCGAAACGGCTTATCCTGATGACAATCATGGTAATAATTTATTATTTTTGTCTTGTGTTTAGAGTTGACAGTTCTATTAGATTCGTTAAGACAGATACCTGATTCGGTACAAAGTCCAATGCGCTTGTGATCAGTGGAAGTTTTCAATCACTATCCAGACATGTTGCTTTATTTATTGGTGTTTCTGGAAAGACTATGTACCTACGTGAAGTGATGATTTTGTTGCGTCGCCTATTGTTCACTAGTCTGATATTATAAATATACTTTTTCGAAATTATTTTTCAATGCTAATCTTCTTTCTCACAACTAGTCCTAACTGCTTTTTTTTATACCTTTTAGGCTTATCTTCTACTCATTCAAATTAAGAAGAATTCTACATAGATACAGCCTGTCTACATGATTAATTTTTATCAGTTGTAGTAAACGTTCTTATATATCTTAAATAAATCGTTTTTTGATCAATGGTTAAAATATGTTCCATATATCATTACTGTATTACTATGGTTAACATTTATTTGTGGTTATTTCTCTCTGAATATGTTAACACATCCATTTTGACTACTACCCAACCTCAATATTCATTTATTCTCGTTGACAAAGAACGTTTGTTCATTCCATGTCTAGTTTTCTTGGTCAACTTATTGTTGCGAATGTTCCATTACTTATCTAATCATAGTAACTACTCTTATTGTAATAACAGTTTTCTTAGTAGGTCATTTTTTGTCTGCTTTCTCAACAGTGATTACCGTTCACCTGTTTTATACTTATTTTCGTGTACTACGTTATAGGGATACTCATGTTCATTGTTATTCATTCTTTGGAGCGCGAATATGTATTTGTAATTTAACATCAATGTATGATCAGTCATAAAACCATTTGTATTTACAATTTAATGGTATTCCCATTTACTTAGGAGGACGTTCGTTGCTGATCAGGAAAATATATGATTTCACATTTCAATTATTTATTTTGGTGTTTCAGGTACCATTTAATTTTCTTCAGTTTTCAATCTTCACTCAATAATCGCACTATTATACATTACACAATGAGTTTAGTTTTAATGATCCCACGGGTCATAGTCATCTTTGACGAATTCTAGACGGTATAACTATAAGTACATCAACATTTGTTCCTTGCAGTTGTAATACTGATCACTGTCGGTGTGATCGATGACTAGTCACTCTTAAAATCCAGTTAAGTTTAAATTTGTTTAGTTCCACTTTCATTGGTGCAGCACAAGCGACCAAAAATATCAGCGTACTATTTTGCATGTAGTCATTTTGAAACAGTTATTTTGCTTACCATAAATCTATGCAACATAAATGCTTTCATTAGTTGTCACCGCACATGAAGTTTCTATTTCCTTCCCGTATGGTAAGAATTAAACCTGATAGTCATATCTCCGTTTCATTGTCCCATATTTTGTATTTATAAGTCTGTTTCGCTAAGTAAAAGTTGTCTCATTATTCCGCCTTATGATCCTGTTTCCAGATGGGATCAATAATTCTGCATTGTGAGCAGTTGTCATTTGGTCACATTTCCCCATTTTATTTATCCATTGATCAACATTACATTTTTTATTTAGAAACTCAAAATCCGTTTATACCAAATACTTGATAGCGACTGACGTACGTATATATTTACAAGACTTTTTACCTTTGAAAAAGGAGTCAGCGATCGGCGAGCATTTTTCAGAAATTTTGTAGTCGGAAATGGTCTTACTTATTTTTAATTAATAGTAAATCTACATTTCACTGAAGCGTAGTCTATAATTCAAAGATACGAACCTATAATAGAAAAGGAATCGTTCTAACCTTTGAGCAAATTCATATCTCTTATGATATTAAATGAAACGTTCTTCACAGGATAAACATACATTAGTTATTAACGTAATTCGTCTATTTCAGCTTCTTTCGGATAATTTTATAGATTATTATTCAAATTCACACAGATCGTAATTTATTTTTTGCGCCGGAATTTTCAGGCAAAACAGGAATGATAGGCCGCTGATTAAAGTAAGAACGATAATAAATATCTTTCCTCAGTTACTTGAGGGCTTGTTTATCGGGCATTATTTAGTGAAGCTTGGTTTTTATGGTAGTTATTTGTCAGACGAGAGGAATGAGCAGATAATAATCACTTCTGAGTCGAGAGACATAAGTCAACCTTGTACTTACAATATTTTATCAATAACAGGTGACTTACACTGAAAAAATTTTCTACCTTACCTGGAGAGTTTTTTTCAGATTCTTTTGTCCATAGTTTTATGTTTGTGTCCATAAAACATTATTCTTGGTGAATTTCTTATAAATGCTTTTAGTGGTAATAATCTACCATGTTTTCGTTACATGGTCTTTATCAGTAGACAAACGCAATAATAAACTATGGTAAGAAACAATCCTTCTCAATAATTCAGAAATATGTATATGAAGATAAATGACCTTATAAGGAATGATGAGTGCCTCATATTTATTTTCTCATCTTGAGTGATGTTGCATTTAGTGGTAGATTTAAATTATTTTGAAACTAGTAAGTGCATTCTTGTTGGCTATAATTTATCAACTAATTTATTAAACTCGATATATATTTGTCTTATAGATGCTACAACATTTCTCACTAATCGGCAAACATCCATTCGCATACATATTCGTATTTATGTTGAGTACTACGTTTTGTTTATTTCTGACGTTTTATGTGCAAATGCTGAGTTACAATTCTTTTTTAAAATCAGTAGTGTTTCATGATTTAAAGGATGACTATGGACATTTTTTAAATGTAGTCTAATCACCTACTGTCTTTATTTCGCAGTACAGAGGAGTTTTATAATGAAGGAATTATTCACTTAGAGACCATTGATAGATCAAATGTTGGTATTATTATTTTATGCGTCTTTTCAAATAATTTCGATTGTACTCACGCTTCTGTGTAGTAGTTGCTTGTAACCAAAGGAATTTTCAATTAACTTGCAGTAGTACTTAATTTATAGGACCATGAAGATATACATGGGATCTAGGTTTCTGTAGTTTCGCCCGCATATTATGGAATGGACGCATAGGTAATATCGTTATTAGACATAGAGTACAAGGAAAGCATGGCAAGTTGGTCGAAGAGGTCGTAAACCCTCATCGATTGAGATGGTTGGAATATGTGTTGTTCATGCATGACCAGCGTCTACCTCATCGCGCTATACTGGCTGGAGTAGTAGGTTGAAATAGAGGTAGGGGTGGCCAAACCAAAGCATGACTTCATTTTATCAAGTCTCTAACTGCTGGTAGATGCAGATTACCTGGTTGCGGTCCGCATGATCAGTGATCGGAGACGTTGGGTGACGTGGTTCGAAATCAGTGATATTGCTGTAAATGCATTCACTCTTTGTGTTCAACCAGATCCTAAACCCCATCATTCTTTCGTTTGCCTCGTTCATTTCTACTGAATTATGCTGTTTTGTCAGTCTTGTGAATTTTATCTCGTGCTAATGTAGTATGGCGGCTTGGACTTGCGTATGAGCGTCGGGTTGTACATGAATGAATGGCTTAATTTATGAATAGAAATCGTCATATTCTGTATTAGTTTTGCGTAAGTTGTGGTGTGTTTAACAAGGATTAGAATATGCCTATTATGTTTAGGATATCATGAATTCACGTAAACGTAGTATTTTATGTATTTATAAAAATTATGTGAATCGCTGCTGTATTTGACCGTGATAGTTTTAGTGCATTTCATCACATCTCAACTGAGTGAGTTATAATTAAAAAATCAGTGTGTCAAGTTATCTCGCGTCAGGAATCGATTTGTTTGCGACATTGTCTTTGAATACATTTATAGTTTATGCAAATCTTCGGTCGTTCAATAATCATTCTTGCTACCCCACTTTTGAAGCCAAAAACGTTGACTACAGCTTCAATACTTACACTACTTACAAGTAGCCGTGAGAATTTGAGTAAATTCTCAGAATACTACATTGAGGTGAAACAAAACGATGCATGGAAAATGCAGTATAAGTGTCGAACATTTTAACTTTTGGTAATGTCACAGTCGGCCACCTTCCCTCTTGAGCAATAAATATATTGCTTAAATTATAAATTTATCCATAAATGCGTACAAAATATATTTGTGTAAGCAGAAATGCTGTGAAAAAACTGTACAGACATCAACCAGGTATAGTTTGTCCAAATATTTCATAATAATCTTCCAACAATTTTGGTGCATTTGATGTTAAGTATACTTATATATGTATATTTGTTGATACGACGTAGCATTAGATTGGTCTAGCTTAATTGATTTTCTACTATGAAATTACATCCTCTTTTTTTGTATATCTGTCATTATATTATTGTTTAGCAAAAATGATAAGTATTCTCAGCTCTTCAACGCGATAGGTGTGGCTAACAATGTTTGCTTTTATTGGAAAGCCAAAAACTATTCTCCAAGTTTTTTTCTCTGAAATTTATTGATTATTATATTCTATAAATTGACAATTAGGGAATGAATTTTGTTGTGTTATTGTGAAATAATTTTGCAAATAAATTAAACTGTCAAAATGTTTCCTCCACTCTGTATACGCTTTTTTACATTATTATTACAGTAACAATCAGTGTGGGATGTAGTGAATGTGTGTGTTGTTTTACAATAACGTAAAAATACGGAAAGTTAGAAACATTCATACAGTCAACATTCTGTAACGGTTAAAAGTTAATTTGCTGGAAGAATGTGTAATTAATTGCATAGTATAGATTGCATAATGTAATTAACGGTTACTTTTGAAAGTTCAAAGAAATACTTGTGTCATAGATGCATTTAAAGTGTGGTTGATCATTTGGACGGCTGTGAATATAAAATTTCGAGTGAATTATGCCCATAATATCTTTAGATACTTAAGGAGGTATATATCAACCCACACAAAATACAAATTGTATTGCATATTTACTGTCATTTATTTGTATCATTAAGACAAACATATGATATCATAAACTTAATAAAGTGAATGTGAATAAAACAAGAACCACAATTGTCAGTGAATCGTATAAATTCATCTCAGAACTTTTATTAGCTGCTTCCAACCGTTTTTATATTGAAGTTCAATGCACTATGAATTAATAAACTGATGATTGTCTGGTTGAATTGATATCACTTACTCATTAATATCATGTTAGATTTCAATACGAATACAGTTGTAAACAGGTTGTGAGAGTCCACCAAATTAAAATGAATCCTTATTATTCATTGCCATTATAGTTCCTCCTTGATTCACATTTATCAGTGGAACTTAATTCTATGAAATTCATAAAATGAGACTTAAATGATATCCAATTATTAAAGTCATTGATTATGTAGGTCAATACTTCTGTTTTTGATTCAATCATGGTGAGAATTCAGGTACTTTAAGAGTTGTTTTTTTGCAAATTCCATTCAATTTAGACTATTCGATGTATTTCTTCTTAATCATTTAAAAGAATATCTCGAAATCTCAATATATATATATATATATATATATATATATATATATATATATATATCGTTTCCTTATATTTCTCAGCTGGAAATTGGTAAAATTCGTTTTTTTACAAAAATGTTTAGATGCGCATTTAATGTGAACAATTCATGCATTTAAGGAATTAACAATGAAAATTAGTTTCCCAAAGTTATTTGCTTAAACATTCAATATTTGCATTTAGAAAAAACTGTCGTAATTGAAATTTTAGAAGTATTACTTAATGTAAAATATGTTAGATTGACTGGAACTAATATTATATTATCTATTTCAATAGGTAAAATTTTGGAGATTAAGTATATTCGAAGTTTTCCTTCATCTATCAAGTGACAACTGATGAAGGACAATTGTTAATTAATAAGTGGCATTTAAAGAATACTTGTGCATATATTAATTGTGTCTAAATTTCTGGTGAGAATAGATTTGTGTAAGGTGGGGGGGGGGTGGAAGTTATGCAGATCTCGAAACAGATATTACCAGTGACGTTTTGTTATCGTTTTACTATATCATATACAACCTAAAAGTCAGCACATTTACCTCGGTCCAAGTTGCAACACCTTATTAGCACAGCAAGATGAACATCTAAATAATATCAGTGGTAGTAAAGAAAGATTTGACATGCAGATTATTACATGAGAAAAAAAGAATTCATAGAAACAGTATATAAGATTTCAAAGCTAAGGTTTTAATTTAAGTGCTCTCCTAATGGTCACGTTTCACGTCCATGCGGTAAGACAGCTGGCTTGTTCATTACATTTTTCTTTCGATTGCGAGACGGACATCTTCCTACGCCTTAGGCGACTTAAGTCTGCAAAAACCAAACGGTTCTTACGAGTACGTACTTGGATTTCGCTAACAGTAACCCACCTGGGCTGCTCAGATTTCTAAGGTAGGTGAGGTGTCTAAGCTCTCAATTACTTCACTTCCTAACTTTGGTACAAACATTGACATAGACACTGCATTTAGAAGAGAAGAAACGGGTTCTCAGCATACTTGTATTGTAGTTCACTGATATCAAATGATTGCAATTTACTAGTCTCTTCAAAAAGAAGTGTATAAGTAAATCTGATGAGACACTAGATCTTGGGAATCTTAACAAGGAAAGTGTTATTTCTGGCAGTACGTCTGTGTTAAAATGAAACAAAAATACTGATGATGAACAACCCTGACGTATATTACTTGAGGTTAAGTTTAAATGACAATCGACCATATGCTTTTACTCTACTAGTGGTGCTAGAATTAGGAGCTTTCACATGGTTGATGTACTTTTGTAGTAGACCTTTTAATGACAGACACTGCTACTTTCAAGTCCAGGAATACCATTATTGTCGGATGTCAGTCATTATTTGTATGTTCTATAATTTAATAAGAGTAGATATTTGGTCAGTGGGTCCTCATCCATGATTGAAATCACTTGTCTCCCCGAATTCGCAGTTTACATTTCGTAGTAGTTATCCGATTCATTGAAGTTTGCAATAAAAACTGATGATACGATTTATGTTTGTTTATTTGAATTCCAAAGAAATAAAGAATTGAATACCCAAAAAGTTTTACATCACAACCAAGGTCTTCATATATTGCCTAGGTTAAGTTACCTAGTGACATCTGAGATGAAATCCAGTAGTTTACATTATGTCTGTATCATTGATATCACTTAACTACATATATTTCTAGAATCCTAACTATTAGATTTAAACTTTTGATGTGTACGTGGAAGAATGTGTTTCCAATAAAAATGTCTTTTGGTGATAATTCAATAAACACATCTAGATTTGCATAAATCATTGATTCAGTTAGTACACATCACAGAATTATGCTAATAACAGTCTACTACTGTATCTCTATTATCATTAGTACTCTTTATATAACACTGCCTCTAATAATATAAGTTCTGTATATATATACTAGGTTTCAGTTATTTTGTTGTATGTACAAATGTATTCATATAAATATGAATGTGTTTGTACACTGATGTCAAAACATTAGTTATTCAATATTTCATTCAACGCACACTACAATTCTTTGAGCTTTTGGTTTAAACATGATCTATACGATAAACATGAAGAATACAAAAATCGATGTTCAATCATTTTCTTGATTTGCTACAATCCTTAGATATAATATGGTTACATATTTAAATTCATCAAAGAACATATCTATATTTCTTAAATACTAATGTTTTTATTACAAATACTGATCTCTACAGCAAACAAGTTAGGTACCAATTAACCTATAGGCCATATCTTTTTCATGTACAAGTTTGTAAAGATTGTTGAGTTCTATAGTCCTACACCGCGGAGCTATCTTGATTTGGCAACGATTGAAAGTCAAGAAGCTTTGGACAGATGTTTGGTCGGTGTGGGGTTCTTCAGAAATTCACACCTACTATCACACTAAGAACCATACTGTTTTCGCAGCAAGCGCCTAACTTTCAGGAAATTTTGTTGGTATCCGAAATTTAACAATCTCTAGAACTCCCTTTACTATAAAGTTTATCATATACTATCTTATCGCTTAGATAAATAACCCTTAGAACCTGTGACCATTAGAACTCAGCAGAACCGAGCCTAAAATACTTAAAACCAGTGTCAATTAATGATGCTTGTACAACATTGCGAATAGACAGAAATAAATCATTAGATTCTATAGTAAGAAGATTAAGTGGTTGCCATGAGACCTGATAATCTCAAGTTTATCCTAGATGGTGTCATAAATGTGAAATATTAGAGAGTTTCATGCAATCACGAAATAGCAATCTAATTCTCCCTGGTATTCAGTGGTTGTCCAACTGAAACTACTCCACAGTGTAAAACAACACTTGTTCTTTCAGTATTAATTGTATGATTTCATAAATTGATTATTTCAATCAGCTATGACATATTTACTTTAATTACATTAGTTAGTTGTTTTTCCGATTTAAGTTTTTGACTAATTGATTGCGAACTTACTAAACTATGACTTGTTCAAAGTTGAATTGTCAATCAATGTATAGTAGAAATGATTTACTAAATAATGTTAATCTAGTTTCACCGTGAAGTAAATCTCTTACTACCGTTCATTTACTATCAGCGTCAACTCAATTAATATTAAACTGATCTGTTTGCTGTATAAAATAGTGAGATAAACCAGTTGATAATTGGTCTACGGAACTATTCCTTTAATCTCAGATAAATGCAGAGTACACAAAAGATCCAGTCTATCAATGCTTGTTGAAAACGGTTAACTAATCAATTATGAAGAAGCTCATAATATAACTGGCAAGTCTTGATTTTTCTTTATTGTATCAAAAATAGCAGACAATAAGTTCACTATATTTGTAAGAATGCAATAAACGATTAAAAAAATGGATTAGTCGATTTAATTATTATATAATTTAAAAATTTAACATTCCACTTTTATTTAATAGAAGGAAGAATCACACCAGAGTAAATGCCATGCGTTATATCGGGGCAACGAGTCACAATTATAACCTACAGTCTATTCTTCGTGATATCAGGTCCACTACTACTACACTACGTTTGATGAAGATCTAGTTACTATTCTATTTGTGATGCTTAAGTTGTAACTTCTTTATAGACTCACCAACTGTTGTTATATCTGTTTTCTTTAATTAGTTATTGTATTATGGCTTCATTATACCGATTTTTGTTCACGATTTCCCTCTTCCAGTCACTCATATATTTTGTACTTTTTATTACTGTTTGGTCCAGCAAATGATGTATGAAAGCCATTGTTTTCCATTCAACAACTGACTCACTTTTAGCTCTCATTCACTGGTGCTTGCTATCTCTATCCGTATGTCTAGGGTAGACTTTGATCGCTCTGGCATAGTGCAGCTAACCACCATTTCCCAAGTCTGTCAGATCATAGTACAAGTTCTATTGGCTAGCTCCACCCCATCAGCCTCTAGGAAGGTCACAGCAATATGACTACTTAATTTACTAATATACGAGGTACAAATTTATACATTCAGATTTTAGTCACATTTTATTATTGTCAAAGTTAGTAGTGCTACCCTGTTGCACAAAGCCGAAGTAAGTCGTTTGGAGTTCTATCTTGCAACCTACCAGTTTGAAGCTGAGTATTCTAACCAGTATGCTATGATATTTGTGTTCTTGTACCACAGAAGTGAGGTGTGCTTATCAGGTTATAGAGAATTAAATAACGTTTAGTATTTCTAAAGACTAATGTTAATATATCTTCTGATATGGAAGATCTATAATTATAAAATTATAGTCAAGAGGACTTTATTGATAAATCTGTTTATTTTTCACTTTTCTTATCAAGTCAGAGTCATCTTTTCTTAAATACACAGCAATATCATTATAAGTTATGGTTATTTATATGCTGGATATGTTAAATCTTCAAAAATATAATTACTCAAAATACCAAGTAAAAGATTTTTTATTTAGTAAAGTTAATGTGATGAACTTTTATCGCATTCTGAATAGTTCACTGTGAGCTACCGTCATTTAATTTAAGAATTACTCCAGTACAAGTGTGACAGCATTTAATTGCATTGATTCAATGTGATTATGTATTTAATTTGTATAATAGTTACTCATGCTAATTTATGTAAAGTGTATTCACAACTGCTGGTTTTCATTTAACTAGTAATCACTGTGATTAAATTGATAATAACGTTGTTCTATATTGCTCGACCATCTGTCTTATCATTCAAACTTTCTTGCTTTTATCGGTTTCGGGTTCAAGATTAGAGCACATTGACCAGAAGCTTAGAATATCTGAACTTACTAACGATCGTTCACATTTCGGTCATCAAAGTTTGTGTTCATAGACTAGTTTAGAATTCCTCAGTCAGCATTCGGTGCAAAACCCCTAGGCTTCAGCAGTTAATAGGTATCAACAAAAGTTATGAACTAATCAAAAATACATTTATCCGATCAATGGTAAATGCAGATTTCAGTAGTTTATGTTTTTTCTTATTCCTTTCTTATTTTATTCCTAAATGTTTTCAATTTTTAGGTTATTAGAAATATAATCTTCTGCACTCTTTGTCAGTTAATTAATATTTTCACTAAAATTATGATTAACTTTAAAACTTAATCGTCTATGAAATTATACTTCAAACAATACATTTGTTACATAATTATTCCGGTATAGCTATGCTACTGACTTTAGATAATTACTTTAAATAACAAAATAAATATTTCTTTCTTTTATGTGTAACATATAACATGAAACTATTATAACTTTATGTCTTTTTTGATATTTTTTTCAATAGTTTACACTTTAATTATGTTTTGTAATCATAAAACATAGTTGATGAAGTTAACGACAACATTTTCACATTGAATCACTAATCATTGATGACAGAATTAGTGAATATAAACAAAAATATTATGCATATTTACATTCAATTACTGATTTCTGTTAGATAATTTATGTTTAAAAGAGTACAAAAGTTGAATATTTAACATTTTATTGATTGATTACATTAAAATCAATCTCGTACAAAGTAACTGTCAAAAATCAATAAGATGTTGAATGATTTAAACTTTTATTATTTAGAATGAGAACAGAAAATGATTTTCTAATAGTTACTGTTTTAAGTTAATTAAATAGAATTCTGCATATTCTGTTACGTAATGTTAATAATGATAAAGTATTTTGAAATGATATTGGACAATTTTAGGGTGCACATTTTATATTCCTAAGGTATGCAGAAGTATAATCTTATATGACGTTAAGCCCCAAACAATACATGTTTAGTAAGTTATATATTAGTTATTAAAACAAATTGAAATTTGTTAGTCACTGTGAGATAAGTTATGATTATAAAAATGTTCCATTAATATCTAATTCATTCTCGATATGTTTATTGTATAGAATTACAGCTTCATACAAGAAATTAGCGGGATTTATCTCTAAATATGTCGTCAGTAAGTACTAAATTATTGTTATTATTATTAGTCATGTGACTGATGTTATGGTGATCTGTTTTCCAAATCATTACAAAATGATAAGATATTAATTCAACTCATCTTAATTGAATTTAATAGAAATATCGTATAACAGACTGCAAACTACTTCTGAAATAAGTAAGATTAAATGAGAACTGGCTAGTATACCAACTTACTTTGAAGGAACCTGTCGCTTTTAGTGAAAAATTGTATCTTTGTTTTATATGAGATTTGTAACACCTACAAATTCAGACTACACAATGCCCACTAGGGGTTTACCTTACTATAATTAGTCAAACTGTTTCGCTGAATAGTTTCTCTACCTTTTTGAATGTTCACTTGTTCCTTGAATCAATTCTCTGGTTTCGCTTTCGCCTCATGATTTGAGCTTGCATAGAAAATGTTAAAACATTAGTTTCATTACTTTACAAAATCTATAAATTTACAACTCGTATAGAAATCTCAGTTCTTCACTTCATTTTTCAATTTTTTAGTGTAGGGATATTTCACTTGATTAGTGACCGCTTAGGATGTAGATTTATGAAACAAAGAAACATCAACTTCAAAGAGTACACATGTTAACGGTGATAAAACATGTTCTTCAATCTGGTCATTAAATGTCAACTATGAACTTATAGTAGCATAATAAATTCGCACATAGGATTATGTTTTTTTTTTTTATAATTTAGAAAGTGCTTTGGTTGTTAAATATAATTACTGAAGATGCCTATTGTAATGTAAAAAAAATATAATTTGGTTCAGCAATGTGATCTCTTTTCAGCGATTCCATTCTCAATGCTGTACAATCCTTGTCTTCCTCCAAATTCTAATTTTTGAGCTTATTATAATTTTCTCTTTACTGAATCACTTTTTATTTCAAATCTCATCTCTCATCTCTGTGCCTTTCCATTAGTACTTACTCTGTTACTACCTCTCCTACTCTGGGATTTGGTCCGACAATTTAATCTTTATCTGCTAATTGAGGCATGGCAACTTGAACTGATGTACGCATGTACCAAGTTCTACGTTGTAACTGACTGCTGTACAATCCCATGTATTTATAAACATAATTTCAATAAAATAATTACAATTGGTTAAACATTGGTTGGACAAAAGAAAGTGTATATAAAATTACTACTAGATAATAAAGTTTTAAACGTAGTTGGTGAATGAATGCTATGGACATTAGGTGAAAAATATACAATTTTGTTGAGTTAGTTAATAAGATAGTATTCTTAAAATGAAATATAATCAGGGAATACAGAAATGTTCAGATGAACATGGAAACAAGATTAAATCAATTAGGGTAAATAATATTAAAAGAAAAATGATGAGGATAAATAATGAAAATTTATAAAATTAATGATGTCTGATGAGCATAAAAATAATAATTAAATTATATGGAGACCTTCCAACTAGGTCCATGGTAAAATGAGTGGATAGACGATTTTCCTTTGTACACATAGTTTCAGTTTCTCCATGTGTATTGCGACGGCTTCAGAAATTCATAAGTCGGAAAGATAATACTTTTGAAGGGTTCCTGTTCACTGTATACATTACTTTCAAAGATGTATCAATACTGATCTAAAGTTTAGTGTTAACTAGATTATTGATCTTTCAATGAAATCACTATTGCCTTTCTCCAACCAGGTGGCAATGTACTCTTCGATTCTTTTGGATAGAGTGCGCACTGAACTACTAATATACCTTGCCCCACCGAAACAAGTGAATCCACATTGAATAGGTCATATGCAATAGTTTATCCTTTGAGGCTGTTTGTAAATAACAGTTGACTTGAAAACATGATTCTCAGATTAGCTGCAAGTAAAATTTTTTAAGTGGCGTTGGAGACTGTTTTCTTTAGAATGTCAACCAGTGTATCGCCTGTGAAGTCAACATGTAGATAGAATTTTTTCTTTGAGATGGAGATTGTCGGTTCACGAGGAGATTTAGGTTTCATGTTTTCGCCAACAAATCTTGTTGGAAATCAATTTTCAATTATTGTCTTATTAAGGAACGTTAGCTCTTCTTTGAGAGAATCGAGAGTGCAGATTTTCAAATTCTTGACTCAAGGGACAATTAAGTTTCGTTTCCTACTGATGGGGACCTAAATATAGTAACTCTTTAGTTGACTATTCCATATGGTTTTTTTGTAAATAGATCTATCAGAATTTATTTTCATTTTAACATCGAGGACGAGGAAGTTTAATTCATTCCAACAATGAACTTGACGAATGAATGGGAGTTGTTGAGAATTTATAGGATATTATTCAGATCGAAAGTTTGATTTCAGATAATAAAAGTATCATCTACATACCTCATGTACAAGTGGATAATATTGATGATCGGTTTTACCTGATTATTTTCAATACTAGCCAGTAAGCAATCTGCTAGTAGGAGACCGAAGTGGTACCCGATTGCTATTTGATTTTTTGTCTATAATTTATGTCACTAAATATCGACTGCACGTTAAAAGTGATTCTTAATAATGATAATTCCTTGAGTTAAGTAATTGGTTAATCATGTTGTCTTCGATGTATTTTCAGATGAAGCATATTATTTTGGTGAGGGGGATATTAGTAAAAAGAGATTCTACATTCAATGAGATCATCAGTTTGTTATGTACATTAATGTCTTTTATGTCTTCGACATATTAGAAAGCGTCTAGTAAACATTGTTTGGAGATTCGTCTTCTTACAGGTTTCAAGGGGCCAGTTAACCATTTGGCTATATGACGATATAAAGATTGTAGCATATCATGAGCAGGACAAAGAGATAATTCAGGTTTCTGAACTTTGAGAAGACCATGTAATCGTGGTATAGTGAATTCTAACGGTTTTACTGTTTGAAATGATTGTTTATTACGTATTTTCTTCTCATTCTTTTAAGAACTTCGGTTAGTTGCTCTTCAGCTGTCTTGGTTTTGTTTTTATCATTATACTGTTTGAAGAATTTGTCATCATCTGATGGCAGAAGTGTCATTGTATCAGAGTATATTATTCTATCGATTATAAAGTCTTTTGCACCATTGTCGGGATGTGTTATGAGGAGATCATGATTACTCTTGAGTGACTTGAGTTGCAACTTGTGTTATTTTGTCAATTGGCTGTGAGTTAGTGGTATCATGTTCAGATATTGGTTGCGATTGTTAGAGAGGGTGGATTTAAGTTGTTGAAGTTCTTGATTTGAGGTTTAGTCAAATCATTTGTCTGACTGATTAGATTTTTGAAATGAATGTACGTGTTTAGATTGTAAATGTTCTGGCTTACGTCACAGAATTTTATTCCTATGGACAGAACTTCCATCTGTTCAGTCAACAGGTTAAATGAAAAGTGGTTGAGTACGAACCTTTCGGGATTATTTGGAAATTTATAATGTATTTCAATGTTTTTCAAACTATCTTTAAGATTTGAAGTTATAGAGTGAGTTTGTTTATTTGTAATTGTTTTTACATGATTTTAATATATTATATGAGATCACCAGGAAGAGATCTCTTGGCTGAACTATATTATCGTTTTTTTTCAAAATATAAATTCATTATTTATGCAATTTTCTGGTTGGTTGGGGGCGGTGTCATGCCAGCTAAATATTGATTAATGAGAAAATAGAGTAAAAGACCAAGTCAATTACATGTAGCTAGTTAAAACTTACATGAGGCAGCGATGATATAACTAGCGTGAAAAACAAGTAGTTACACTCTAAATTATTAAATAAACTTAAAAAGCCTTGCAACGATATTGCCCAGTTCACCAGTGAAATATCACTAAGACAAACAACGCCGAATCACCATAACTATGCTACAAATTATTATGTTTACTGTAACCGTCTCAGTCTCCTTAGTGACGTGCATGATATTGATTGTTAATTGGCATACGTGTAATGCTTAATACTTGCTTGTCATAATTATGCCTCTTACACCAAATTAGAATTTTTATTTTCATGAATTTAAGATATAATTATAGATACTTACTTAATATTCTAATAAAAGTAATAATTTTCAGTAATTTAGCAGAGTTTGATCAACTTACTTATAATAGTTATGAACGGGAGACGGTATGTAGCAGGCTGATAATCATATGATGATAACATTCACATGATGTAATTTTTTCATTTCTTTTTTTCAGCCTAAATCGATTAGCGGGCTTTTAAGTAAAGTGACTCTATTATTTGCATTACTTCTACCATGTACAAGTAAAAGTATTGAGAAAAGAAGCTTGATTATGTGAAAGTCCGAATTCATGTAAAGTAGACGCTTATGAAATATGATATTGATTAGAATCGTCAAATATTTTAATTCGATGTAATTACTTCGTTTAAGTTAACATTTAGTTGGACTAATGAATGCCACACCGTATGAGTAGCATAAATTAATTTCAGAAACTAATAGATTAGGGTATTAGGATGTAGAGTCAGTTGTTCAGCTTGAAAGGTTACTCATTGTAGATACATCGAAAACACTTTCGTGTATTAATTAGATTGATGACAACTGTTTCGTTTCCCACACACACCGGTCACAACTTCTCACTAAAACTTTAGGAAATTAGTAAAATCATTAGTGAATTGACTATTATAGTTTATTTAGAGAGTTGTGACTAGTGAGATTCAGACATATCTGAGAGGAGTGTGTTATCATCAATGGCATCAAATGATCATCACGGTGTATAAAATATTGAATATGTATATCATTGAATCCGTTATCAATTGTTCTAACAATGGATCGTTTACTGTGAGTAGGGTGTGTACTACTGAGAAGTCGCATATAAGCATGAAACAGCTGTTCGCTGCTCCTTGATTTCTTATTGTACTCCGAATGAGACTAATCTTTGGAGAATGTAACTGTACACTAGTATTTATAGTAAATTTAACAAATAATTTGAATATGTTTGAATCTTACCGTTGATTTGATATAGAGTGGAATCGGTCAATGATTGTTGCCATATGTACATCTTGAGCGAATTTTTTCGATACATATGAAATTCTTAAGTATGATTTAAGTTGGTAAGTGGAATGCAGAACGCATGTTTCGTCCTATCTGGGATTCATCAGCAGGATGAACCTGAATCCACTTTCCAGCTACAATATATCTTAAAAAATGATTGTTCATAATAATATAAGCATTACATCACTTATCAAAGTAATAAAAATATAGTTATATTATCAAGTATCCAATGGAGTGGAGGGGAGGAGGTCTTCATTTTGTTCAAGTAATCAAATAAGGACGCCCTGTGTCCTTATGGCGCAGGCGAGATATCCGCTTGCTAAGCAAAGGACGAGTGTACCGTGCAGCAGTTCGCTCTGTCCTACTATACGGTAGCGAAACATGGCCGTTAAGAGTAGAGGACATTCGTAGGTTACTGGTTTTCGACCATAGGTGTCTCCGAAGCATTGCTCGAGTCTCGTGGGACAACCGAGTGAGCAATGCTGTCGTTAGGAAACGGGTTCTAGGAAAGGAAGGCAAATCAATAGATGAGGTATTGAAAGTTCATCAGTTGAGGTGGTTGGGACATGTGTTACGCATGTCTAACTACTGCCTGCCTCGACGAGCTATGTTTTGCGGCGTAGGAATAGGTTGGAAGAAAGCTAGGGGCGGCCAAACCAAAACATGGCAGAAATCGATGAAGTCACTGATAAATGGACTGAGTCATGTTGGTAGATATAGGCTGCGTGGTTGGGGTCCGCGAGACGAAAGTCACCAATGGTTAGAGACCTTGAACGACATGGCTCAGAATCGTTCGCAATGGCGCAAGTGCATCCACTCTTTGTGTTCTCTCAAAATCTAACCTTCTGAATTCTCTATCTTTCTCCTTTCAAATTTATCTCACTGAATTATACTTTTCGAGTCATATCTTCACTCCCTAACTTTCTGCATTACTGATAATACTTCTACTATCGCTATCACTCTTGGATTTGAATTGTCAGTTGCGTCTCTGTGCTGATGTGGTATGGCAAGCTGAACTGATGTACATACGTACGAAGTTCTGCGTTGTATCTGTCTGTCTGTCTGTCCCTGTGTCCTATAACAAAGTTGTCACTTCTGAAGTATTTTATGTTCTCGTGATTTTCCTTTTTATACATGTTTATTAGTCTGCTAAATGACAAGTGATCATACTTATTTGGTTGAATATTTTGTTTACATATTTCTAATATGATCCACTGTCAGATGTGTATTTATTTAGTTAAACAACTGGTCTATCTCCTAGTTTGAACTCAAAAGAAAGTTTTGCAAAATAAATCATTCGTTCGAAACTTAAGTCATGTAAGGAAATTATCAAACTGTACAGGTCATCATAACAATTTCACAATTACAATTTATTAGTTTCTACTATTCACTAGAAATGGAGTTTAATTTCATATTAATAGGTTTTATTCTGTGTGTTTGTTCATGATGAGTTATGAACGGGATATTCATTCAATACATTTTTTAAATTAGATTCTCTAAATTAAAAACACAGATCTACAACTCGTCGTAGGAAAAAAACATACAAAATGTTAGTCGTAAACAAGAGTACCAGTATTAGTTACTGTTACTGTGGTAGTAGTGGTGATGTATTTATGTATATTGAATAATGTTTAATCAATAAGTTAAATGATGAATACAATATTATTTATTATAACCTTTTTTCAATGAATGACAGTTAGTGTATCTCTAGTACATAACAGTTGACCCCATAACTTTAAAGAAACAGAATCATGAGAATGTGAATTATTTAATTGCTACAAATCAATAATGTGAATACTGAGAAATAATTTTGTAATACGTGAAATAATTTCTAATTTTATAGTTATTTTTGGCTGGATTTTACATGTTCATTGAAACACTAGTAAATTTGAATTAGTTCCTTTAGTATATAGCTAACTTTGAAATCTATATAGTGCATTGTTTCCTATCTAAAATTAGTTAGAAGCGTGCAGCTATATCTCACTATTGATACATACAATTAGACTGGAGTCGAGATTCTATCTAGTGTCTCAAAAAGCAACGTAGTATCTGCTAAGCCACCAAGTTCATATAACCGCTTACTGGAGTAATGGGTTAGAATACATTGATGAGGGTTGGTAATTCCCAGTCGTTGGTATTCAGGATTGCAACTGATCGTTCTACAATGTTGTATGTAAATCTTAAGTGAACTTCTTCCATGTAACCCCTTCTCACATATTATATTTGGTATGTAGTTAAGAATGGAATTCAGGACAAAACATACATCATGAACGTCTAGATGTACCTGTATCAATAATTTTGAATTGTCTCAATTCACCATTTGGATCTAATTTCTAATTGGTGAATTATCGATGGTTTATTAAGTACGAAATAGTAAATAAATGAATCTAGTTAACTGAAAATTATTAAGGGCATTTTCAGTTCCCAATTATTATTCTCATGAAGATGTAATAAGTACGAATTATGTTTAAGAATATTGAATTGTCTATCATAAACTTAAGGTGAATAGTAAGTTAAAAACTATTACACTGAATGAGGTTAATACATTTCTCATGTAGTATTGTATAGTAATAAACAGGACATCTGCTATATTGTTTGATTGTATGGATTCATTAGTGATGAATTATTTAAGAGGCTATTCGATGAATGAACATGTATACAGTTGTACTATATAACGAAGAGTATTGTAAACACTTTGATGTTGTTTCATGTATCACATTTATGTATAATTTGTATAGGCTTATTTTATATACTCTTGAATAAGGTACATTTTGTTTGTTTGTCTTGTTAACTGAATATGCATGCACTATGTTTGAATTTCCTAGTGTACACACTTGGTTACTCCATAAATCTTCAATGGCTATTTGAAATACGATATCCTTTAAACTTTTATAATTAATTTGTGATTTTACACTACTTGTAATAAGTTAACTCAGGTGTGTTCAGGACAATAAGTGTTATGAAGCAATTCAAGAATGTGGCAAAGTTGAGTAAGATCGATTACCGAAGAATAAGACAATGAATTTTCTTAACTAATATTTTGTTCAAATGAGAATTCACTGTCTGCTTCTTCGATACCCGATCTTATTCAACTTTGCCACATTCCTGAGTTACTTCACAACACTCATTGTTCTAAACACGCCAGAATTAACTAATTACAAACAGTGTAAAATCACTAGTTGCCCATCAAAATTACGAACCTATTTCGAAGTGACTGCTGTCTAGTATCCGTTGAACTGATATAAACAAACATCAAAGAAGTCCAAGTATTCAACGTTTCATACTGTCAGACAAAGTACACGCGAAAACATATAAGCGGACTGTTTCTACTATGAATCTGGAAAGTATCAACTCCAATCTAAATAATCCCCTCCACAATGAGTTAAAAATACTTCAAATATAGTAAATATTAGTTGTCATATTAATGTAATATTGGTACTATGGAAGATTGCATATACATGATTATTCTACTGTAAACTTAGTAAATGACTCAGTTAGCTGGATAAATTATTAGAGTCAATCAACTGTGTATATGGTAATTAATTCGACTTTTAGAATCGCAACCGTATGAATTTCAGAAAACATAACGCCTGATGGAATGAATAAATTATTCATCGAAAAACATATTGCATGTAAAGTGCAGATAATGAACAATACTTCCGACATTGTTCCACTTCAGCTCATTGTATCTGTTTAGTAGATAAATAATTTCGTGATACATTTTCACTTTGAAATAGTAAACTGAACTTGAACGACAACGCAAGTAAGTTTGATATCTTTAATAAATGCTAGGTAAATGCTTAGAATTCGATATAGATTTTTATTTGAGTTATTTCTCCACAAAGTATTAATATGAAACGGTAAATTCTGAGGAGTTTTTTAAAACTGTTGATAATGACCACATGTATTTCAGGAGCAGTAGCCATTCAAAGAAATTTCTTTTTACTGGAATAACTGGTGTAAATGTTGATAAGTCAATCCCTTGAAGATTTCAAGTAGACGAATACCAAATAACGCGTATTTTTCAGCCAATTTAATCTTACTTTGAAGTAATCACTTAGTCCAAATACCACTCTTGTCTCACACTTCATAAACATGACAAGTGTTTGGCGTGCACGCATGGATAGTCTCTTATCAGTCTCCTGTACAAAGTAGCGTGCAGATTTGTGGATATGTATCATGTCATCGTCTCTAAATTTGTTCACATTTCATCAAAAATCGTGTTACTTTTTAGGAGTAATGATAATTTTGTCTAACTTTTTTTCTTTTTTAACTGATCTACACAGGATATACTACTTATACATAGTAGCAGCTTTACAGACAACCTTCATTGCCAGTTTTTAAAAATCATTCTAATCACATGGCAATAACCAATTTTTAAATGTGAGTTAATAATGGTATGAGATCCTCCAAACTAATCCAAAATGGTAAAGTTATTATGTTTTTAAGAATGTAAAAGATTATGGGCGTAATAAGTTAATTATTTTATAAATGTCAAAAATTCACTGACTAAACTTTACTTTCCTACTTTAGTCTACTTAATATTTGTAAGTAGCATAACACTTAATTCGAATTACGAAAAGTGGGTATATCCAAACCACAAAGTTCCAGTGTTTATGACACTCATTTTATCCAGGTGTTTGTTTATTATTCGAAATAGCTTGGCAGCATCCCGATTAGGAGCTAAAGGTAACCTTGAACTATAGGTTACTGTTTGAAGTTTAGTATCCTTAATTTAGCAATAATATTTCCAGCTGTTTAACATCCGATACAAATTGAAAACTTATTACGAAGAGTTGACTTTCCTAAAAATCCAGTAGTAATTTATAGAAATGTAATCCAAAAATAATATTTCGTTAAGTGATCTTAAACACTTTAGTGAAAGTCAAATGAAATCTTTTGTCTACTAAGATTCACACTAAAGTCTAATGTTGGATTAAAATAAAGTAAAAACTAATATAAATGTCGTTATAAAACTGAGGATCAGAGGATAAAGCAGGATTTACTTCGAAACATATTTAGCTTTCCAGGTATGTAATACATTTAACTCTATGCAAGGGAATAAACTGTAGAATTATTGATTAATTTTATCAGTTATCACTTCGATGTCATAATCCTTAATCCGCAAATATTTTGTCCTTTTATGGTTAATAAAAAGAAAGCGTAGTTCTCCTAAATATCTCTACTTAATTCCCATATATCTTATTCGCAGTAACGACAAATATATTAAAATTACTGAACAGGAAAGTTTAACTTACTGTCAACAAAACAGTTGAAGAATTACTTAATACTAGCCAGCCACTAAGTATTAACTAATCACATATTCTCTTCTCTTTAGTGCTAATATAGCTACATTAGATGTACCTAGAATGGCTTTGTAGTAATGTTCTTATCTGCAACCCTGGGGAAGTGGATGTGAATGTTTAACAGAGTATCAGTTCTGTAAATATTACAGTTTTACCTAACTAATGGGTGTCAATCAAACATAAATTTAGATCTTGTTGTCTTTAACTATAGAATAGTCCATCACATGTTGGTCTTTTCCACAAAATTATTTGTTATTAAAATGTATATTTATTGATTATCTAATGTAAACAGCTTTAGTAATTATTGGTAAAACTTGTCCTGAGTTCGAGTGAAAAATGATAACAGCACAGTATAGTAACGAGCAAATACGGTAATTGAAATGCCCGCACTCAGTTAAAGAATGGGGCAGTAATTCCTTCGTTTCGTTAACCCCTTTAAGCCAATAAGAATACAATATTTATGATTGAGTAATTTATCGGGAAAAAATCAGTTATATTACAGGAAATATAAATATCCTCATTGTAAAGATATATATAGTTTTGCAGTGGCTTTGTTGCTGTAAAGCTACATTAACGACCATGAAGGAATTCATTTAAGCCCAAAAAGCTATCATGTCATTTTCAGAGACTAATTTCAATATGCCTCTATCACGAAAATTTTTATCAACTACATTATTTTTTTGCTAACTTGCATTAAGTCTTGTCTTATATGACAGCACTGAATTCAAGTTCAGCGATAGAATTGAAACTTAAAGCAAAATGTAGGATTTGCTGTATGGACAGGATTTACGAATTCTAGTTAAACTGGTATTTTGCACTAAATCTAGGTAGCTGGATTACCTGTGTTAGTTCTGACGATCGGAGCCTCTCAGTTGATTCAACTTTTGTCTGAATATGCGGACAGATTGAGTTGTGACTAAGTAATAATATTTGAAGTTCCACTCGTCGACTGCTCTTACTGCAAAATGTATGTCTTATCTTGAAATCTGACGAAAAATTGCATTAGTAACACCTATTGTGTAATATTCACTACAGTGCCTAATCTTTAGCTTAAATACTAATTTTAACTATGACATTTTTTATAATAGGTAATTTCAAACAATTCGCTGCAACATCGCGCATCTCTCACTAATTAACTAGGAAATTTCGTTGGGTCATTTACGTGCTATGCGTTTGTTCTTTCTTGTAGTGTTCGCTAGCCTGAAAAATTTAATCGCTAAGTTATAGTATTTATATCGAATTATTCATGTTTCTTTAGTCATGTTAGATTAAATTTCATCAGTCTTCTAAGTTTGGAAAACGTTTTAAATCTTGATAAAGATAATAATTTAGATACAACCCAAAAAACAAATCAAATTCACAACAAAATAGGGTAAACCTCCCCAAAATAAGTTAAAGTACTTGTTGTTTTAGATATAAACTTCTGTATTATGTGATAGATTGATTAAGTGAATTTTTATGAACTTGAAGTATGGTAAATAATATGAAGCTGAAAACTTGGAATGATAAACCAAAATGTAACTTATACAGAATGTGTACCGTAAACGGACTATTTATGAATGAAATGTTACTCCGAAAAGTTTAGGATGAAAAGAACATTCAATAAAGAACTGATAAAGTTTGAGTTTGTTCCGGAATCTTCCTGTTGAATTGATGTAGACTGTAGTTGATCAATCTCTGTAGCTATATGTGTATCTTGAGCGGAGTGCCTTGATACATCTGAGGTTTACAATTATGATTTAAGTTGGATTGTAGCTTGTGTATCCTAAATTCCAAACACCAGCTACAATCCAAATTAAAAGAACTACGTATAGTTATAATAAACATGAGAATATGAATTACTTGAACATTTTAGGATTAATTCAGCAATTCATAGCTTGTAGCTAAGTATTTTTTAAATAATGATTTCAACAACTTTAATTATTTTAATCATGACTGGCAACCGAAATAACAAGTGCCTAAAGTACTAATTTCTTTTTAAAGACCTATATTACATTTAAATGAACATTTACAAGTGACATAGAAAGTGTTACTAAAGCTATTACGTTCAATAAGGTTTTCTGTGGCACTCTGCATAACGTTATCGTTGCCTGCTTCAAGTAGATGTAGACCTTTTAATTATTGTCTTTATATTAATTCATTTTTATGGCACAGTGTGTACACGGTTGACATTGGAGATATTTTTCACTTTATATGCATTCGAATTACTTCTGATAGTTTTGTCTTGTCAACGTCCTGTCATATTATTGGTTTTTAAAATAAGTGTATATCAATATATCTATTTATTTCATAGTGATTTGTATATTATGCATCTAGAACTACTTTAGAACCCTGTAAATTTCCTCTATCTGAAATTTTTAGGTTTTATCTCAATCAAATTAGTGTTTATGTTGATATGAGTGATAGTATAATGTTTATCGTCTCATTACGATCTTGTTAGCAATATCTTCTTTAACACCCAAAGACAGTTTCTCCAAAAACTAGTAGTTACAATTATCAGTGAAATTTAATTTAACTCACTGTAAATTCTATCTGACATGTTTGTATTATTGTAGAGAGTAAAAGTAGATAGGTGTTTATTGTAAAAACATCCCGATAAATTTTAGATGACGAAAACAAACAAGAAAAGTTATTATTTTTTTGTTGTTCTTTACTAATTGATTGACATTAGTCTATAAGAAAATAAAAGTTCTTCATCTTACAAGGCAAATAATTCCCATGGCAAATATTTTTTCTGTCTGTATCTTCAACAATAACAGTAAAGTTTTGTGTATACCCGATGTTTATTTCAATAGTTGTATGCCCTTTACAATTACCAAAATCTTTTGACAGTCATAAGTAAATGATCAGAATAGAAATAAGTATATATCTACTAACTGTTTTTCACCTTCTATAACCGAATTGATTTGAACAGATGCAATTTAGTAGTTTATGGGGAATTCGCTAATTGTTCATCTGTTATTATTATATACAGATATACGATTATCATCTCCGATGAATAAAGTAAACTGGTTAGCTACTAATGTTAATTACAATAAATTTTAACATTCATTAACTGGTCTTGAATGAACACTTTGCGTACTTTATAGTGAACATCAGCGATGCTTCCTTTGATATTTACTTTGTTAAATAATCAGTGATTCTTTTCGTATTCTTTTTTGAACAAAATATAAGTACGTTAACGTCTAATCATTATTCATTTTTGAGGACCTTAAAAGTCGGAACTTATCAACCAAATATATCTGCAATGTTGAGGATGAGGGAGGGAATGACACTTTCCTGTGAATTATTGTTTCACATAATTCTAAAACAACTAGGCATAATTAACAATCCAATTAAAATATGAAAGTGGACTAAGTAATTATATTGTTCGAAAGTATGAAAATTATATTTGAATGGGTTGGCTCATAACAGGTTACTTAATATCTTTTTGAGAGGATTGATAAATTTATGAAAAGATCACTAATGATTAAGTTTGTCACGCAGGAATCAAGCGAATATCATCGTTATGCGAATATAAAAGATAACATTTTTTGGAAGTTATGAGAAGCTTTAAGCTGTACTAATAATAATAATAACAATAATAGTAGAAGAAGTGCATATTATAAGTCATTATTTTAACAGGTATTATGTAATCTAACATATGCCAATCCTTTCACTTAAAATATTTATACTTTCGAACACCATAATTACTTCATTCACTATTATATTTTAATTTCTAAGGCAGTTTCATTAAGAACTGTAGTCTTTTTAAGTTGGTTTGTGACTGGTAAGCAAAATCCAGGATACACGTTTCGTCCTATTTGGGATTAGTCGGTTGGATGTACCTGCATCCCAATGTTGATGTTCACACTTGGATTCGAATTCAGCCTGCTTCGTGCCAAACGCCACTGCGTTCACCAAAGGCTACTGTGTCCAGGCAATCGTAATTGTACAACCAATATATATGTAATCAGGTTGAGCTTGTATCTTCTCGTTGATCCAACTTAAAAACATTACTTGTTAATTACAGCTATATTGAGGCAATCTACTCAGAATGCACGTACAGCAACAGAGGCTGACCAGTTTCAGTCCATGACTAATCAACGGGAAGATACAGATTTAACCTAAAGACTGTAATCATTTGAAAAATCACAGAAAACCATAGTGTAATAAACAATGGCACTAGCTGAGGCTATTAAACATAATACGTTGACAAATTTACTTCACTACAATATGGTACTTTGTAGTGTACGATATCGTTTATTATTCAAAGGCTTATATTATTGACACTAGTCCATTTAATGTTTCTCACTGATACAATAGATAAGTTACTTCGATCTCCCAATAATTGATTAACTCTAATAAATAGTTCAAAAGCTTTCTTTTGATTGAAAAGATCATCGATATAGTCATTTTAAACAAAACACCTTAACTTTGAAATTAGATGACGTAATTATTACTGCATTGAACTACTGAAGATCAATGACATGCATACATTTACGTATACAGTGAACTAGTTAGTAAACACTTTCTAGTCAAAATAGTTCACTAGTAATGATTTTCTTTCAGATAGTCTTAATATGATTATTTGGATAAGCTATGGACTGAATCCTAATTTTAATACATACTATATATATATATATATATATATATATATATATATATATATATATATATAATGATTTTGCTTGAATGAATAATCAAATGTATGCACCTCGCATTTCTATGATCAACGTAAAATTACCCTGTTATTCAAGGAAGCACAATAAAGTGATATTGTATTAAGTTACTGTTATGCATTTAGTTGCATATAAATCGTTGTGAGTGTGTATTTATTTGGTTCTAAATGGATTCATAAAAATGCGAACGTTTTTATTTAGAAATTTATCTGATTTACGTGTATACTACTTTATAAGTAATTGCTAAATTTTTTTCTAAATCGGTAAAAAAGAATAGAAACCAGTCATAAATGAGACTCTAAAGTGTATGCTAACTTATACACTAGTATACTTATATATATATATGTATATATATATATATATATATATATATAAGCATAGAAAGATACATAAATCTGGCCATTCAATTGATCTTTTTATTATCATCATCATCACCAACAATTTTAACACCAGTAACAAACGAATTGGAAGAACAAGGTGCCTGTTTAATTCGGGATTAAAGAATATTCGATAACTGCTAGTAGTTGTGTAACATTTCGTTGGTATATATATATATATATATATATATATATATATATATACGGTTTTCATCTCAACTTGTGTCTGTGAGCATTATCTTCTGCATGTATGCATATATTTTTACGAGTGGAAAAAACGCATTATTGATATGAAACGAAGTAAAATAATTCTCAATTGTTGACTTTTTTTAATTGTATTATTGTCAAACGAAATTCTCCGGTAGTTAAACACAAATATTCGGAGTGATCATTATCAAGGTTAGACTTGACAATTTCACACTAACTGAACATTGGGCAGGTTGCTGATGATAATAAGTGATACATGTTTTTGCAGTGTTTCAATGAGTAGAAAATGAAACCTCTAACATTTCGAGATTTAGTTTAAGCGGCTCTTTCAGAGAGTAACTAGACAACTGAATTTGATTATCACAGGATTAAATAATACAAAGTGACGAATCAAAATCAGAATGTTCAGTGCAATCAAAATACAAATTGGATTGTGTTGAACTCATGTCATTTGGGCCAAAGTAATTTAAAGTGAGACACGTTTGTGCATGTTGGTGTATTGGAAGTGGGTATTCAAAGTATGGAATGATGATAGATTGTATGTGTTAATATGAATGAAATTTGTTGCAATTTAATTATGGCCGTTTGAACTGATGATAGTCCTTGTTAGAAGAATAATGTCTTTCTTGTATTAGGCGCATTAAGATTTAGCAGTGTGTGAAGTATTTCAGCTATTCGTCTTTTATTGTAATTGAATAAACCTTTTGAACAACTTGGATATGTTCATAATTGATTTTATGGTTATGATAAATAGAATTTACTGCTATTGTTCATTTGATTTTTAAGTTTAACAGGAATATCAGGAGGTCATTTGCATAGCTTTAATTTTTTTGGAACAAGTTAAAACTTCTTTAGATTTTACAACACAGAAAGAACTACAATCAACACAACCAAATCTGTAGATATAATTTTGTGTGAAGATGAAAGGAGCCTTGTCTTCTGTCACCTAGAATTGTAGGATGCTGATTATGTTTTTTATACGGTAGATATGTAGACTAAAAGTTTCATTCTCTTTTCTTTTGAGTAGACAGCCTAAAAATAATAACCCATTGTGTTCATCATCACTTTTTAAAGTGAATTTGGTTTACTTAGTATGGTTGTTTATTAATTTTCTATTAAGTTCTTAAAAAGGTCTTTTTAACAACAACAAAAGTGTCATCTACATACTCGAATCAAACTCGAGGCTTAATGGCTTTCTTAAAAATTTGTTTCAATATGATTCATGGATAGATTTGCCACAATTGGCAACACACGAAGGAACCCATCGCCAATCCCTTAATTTTTTTTACCACAAATCCTTTTAAAAATGAATAGAGTTGAATTCAAGCATAGTTTTAGGGATTTTGTGATTGAACTGATGCCTAATGGACACTGGCTAGATAATATACGATCATTGGCTAATAAATCATTAATTGGAATACTAGTATGTGAGAATACAAAATTATAGCTTAACACCGTTTCATTATCTCCGACTATTGTTACCGACATTTTTGGCTTGGAATTAGGTTGCTCCGATATTTATTAAGCGTATAAGTTGAAGTGTTAGTGAAATCAACTATTGGTCTCAGTGGAATACTAGGTTTATCAATTATTGAAAAACTATCGAAACAAGAAGTTATAAGTGATTTATGATATGAAGTAAACTACAAACAGACCCTAATAAATGACTTTAGTGCTTTTAGAAATTGACCCATCTTTGATCCAATTTTACATTTATTATCATTTTATGATTTTTTAATCAATTATCAGATATAGTCCTGTGGATAACTATTCATAATCTATTTTATTCACAACTAGTGTTATATTACCTTTGTTCACCTTGGTAATTGATATCGGTTTTTTTTGTAGTTTTTTTATTCTTTTTTCAGTTAGCATAGATGGAAGATGTTTTTGCTTTGTCAAAATACTCTTTTCGCATACAACATGAGCATCTTTCTCAGGTAGCTTTTCAAGTAATCACTCTGGCATTGGAGATATTTCTAATGTAATGAGAGAGTTTCCATGAATATTAAAAATTATTTCCCCTTTCCAGTAACATAATTTCATGCTTATTTAAATTTCTATTCGAAATATTATGCGCACTTCTTAATTCAATCGATTTTGACGCAAGTTTGAGGCACTACATGTAAGTGCGAGTTGGATATAACCTCCCATCTTTGTTATAACTTTTCTGACACTTCTTGCTTCAGACTATGAAAATAACATCAAAACGATTGATAGGCCATGCTTTCATATTCTGTATTCGTACTGAAAATCAAAATCAACTTAGCTTTTGCCGTTTCACTCTACGCCAGGTTTCTGTCCTGATTGAACTTACCATAGTAAAATTGTATGGAAATTTACTGTTTTATGTTTTACTTAGTAATTTGGTTTTTTCATGTAAACATTGCAGAATGGAAAAATGAAACAGTTATGGCTAGAATAACGTTATATCTTAACATAACAATTATGAAATTGAATCATTAAGAAATTTAAACTTTGATTTTACAGCTAACTATTATTTTTGGATTTGGGCAAATACGACAGTATAATTCATGTATCTATTTGTAAATCATATGATTCAATGAACATATCTAATTTATGGAATATATATTGATTATTTTATCATTCATGAAGTGTGCTACATCAGACAAAATGAATTCTTCACTTCACCCTTCCCTACCTGTTACATTTATATGTGTAGAAATACAATCTACCGTTGAATAAAGTCAATATATTATCTCTTATGTCAGTGTATACCGATGGATACGACAAGTGACTTAACTAGTTAAAAGGAAATCTTAAGCATAACAAAGAACTTCTAGAAGTATGATCAGGTCAGTCGACATTCACCAAAAGCATGTTATTCATTTAACTTATCAATCCATACGGAAAAAAAATCAAACCGTAACATACACAAATAGCATCTGAATAAAATAATCAAAGAGATGGGGTAAATAACAAAATCTCTTAAGATAACTAATCATAAACAAGGCTATCAAAATGAACTAATTTAAACTCAAATGATATCCGGAATTATAAAGCAAGCATTGAAATTAATTCGTTTAACCACATCCCCTTCAACCCTCAGCCCTCGAAATCATTATTTTACAGATAGAAGTTATTCATCAATTCAATACATTTTTCTCTCGCAACATGTATTTCAAGACTTATGAAGTTAATGAAGTATATAAATTCAATATAGAATTACGTGTGTAAACAGTAATATCACTGGTGAATAAAGATAGTTAGTTATTTATAGCACAATGAGATTTGTTTTCAAATAATTTGTAAAATCCTTCTCTGATGGGATGTATTTCAATAAACCAGTAGTAAAGTACCTTCGGAAACTGACAATCCCTATAGTTTATTCATAGCAGACAGAGGATGAAAATTACTAAGGGAAATGAGTTTGTTATAGATGTTTATGGTTTTCGGTAGTTCCTAAATTAATCAAAACAAAGGAATTTTAGATTGTGGTTACACATTGAATAAAAATCTGTTTATTTAATACTTCATATTTAGTAAAATGTGGAATTCTCAGAATATAAACATAAGAGTATGTGTGTGTGTATGTTGTTAGAAAGAAACATTGTATGTTAATAATAGCAAAACATGATTTTTATTCAACTATCGTTTGTCGATTTTGATCAGAATATTTTCATTTTTCAAATGAATAAACAAAACAGATAATGGATGACTTTACGAGAAATAATTTACTTTTTTCCATAGACATTATCATCATAATTCTGTTCTGTAAATATATGAACTGTAAAGTGGGATAATTGACATGTATACTTCTAATGCATAAGATAGAATGAAGCAGACAATTAAATCGAATTAACAGGAAACAGGGTAAATAAAAACAATTTTTCGTATGTTTAAAAATTCATGAACACATGCATACAACATACTAATTGTAGTTAATTGTAGTTAATTGTAGTTAACTAATAATATTATTTCAATATATTTGGATTCTATCAGTCATGACTTCTCATGAGAGTTTTACAGTTATTATAAAGTTAATCGCTAGTGAACTGAGGGAGTTTTGCAAGATTGGTAATTAATTTTGTTACTTGTATTCGTCATAGATTGATCTTGGTTGCGAATCACTGTAAACCAGGGAACACCTAAGCCATTTTTGTCATAGTATGAGGCTTCTAAGCAGTGCATACTCTCGATTCTGCAATGGAATCATACCCAGGACTCTCAAGTATATGGGGAGCGCCTAGTAGTCTATACTATCGGAGTGTCTTGCATCCAACAGCGAAATTTCCACCTCAATCAATCAGTGATAATATTATTTTTTAGTTGTTTGAATTCGTCACAGTTTGATGTTGGTAAAGTATTATTAAAAGCCGCAGACCACTGGACAGCTGTTTAGTTCTAGTGCGGAACTCCTCATCAGAGTGCACCCTAGATTCCGCCCCATGTGCTTCAGATTGGCGTACGTCTAAGCTTTTGCATCACTGGGTCTGTATCTAATAATATAACTTCTACTTCCATAAATTTGTGGTATAGAGCGATGATCATCCATTGCCATTGGTGGAGCGGGGAGGAAATAACAAAAGAATCATTATCATTGATATAATTAAGTTGTTTCTTGTCAAAAATAATAATAGTGTAACTATATCAAATAGCATTTTAAAGTTCTGAGAATATTTCCATTGTATATTATTAACCTATTAAACATAGAATTACGTCTAGTTATCTGAATATAATGAAAAGTATTATAACTTGCTTCATACGTTGATAACATCATATTATTTCCCTAATTGGAACAAAATTTATGCTATTAGTTAGTTCATAAAACATCGAAACGATGCGATATTATATCGGGTGATTCAACACGAACAAATAACTGTTTTTCAGACGACTATTTCATTCATTTCCAGTGCATATAAACTGACTTACACCCAATGAGCCATCAGCATTTATGATTTGTTATCCGTAGTGGTCTCTGGAAATGTTAATATTTCCATATATCGTAACTGATTCAGGTCCAAATCATAACATACAGTAACTCATAGTTAACTCAAATTGAAGGAAAAGTGATGATTTCAATATTTTCTTAGTTATTAAAATTTACCATCCTGATTTAAATATCATTCTATTTAAGGAAATAATCGATTATAGACCGATTCAAATGGAAACTCCTTTATGTTCTATACTTAGTCAAAAAGCCTATAGGATTAACCAATTATATATGGATTCTACAGTAATGAATAGAATACATAGTTAATAAATTAGATCGCATGTCGGTGTTGACTTCTTTGAGCTAGACGGTTTGATTACAAATCATTATCATTATGAATAATATCATCGGCGCCTACTTCACATAGAAGTGAGCTTTTCAGTTATTTCATACGTTTGTTCTGATAATCATGCATATGATTGGCTGTCATCACTAGCCTCGTTGTTTTCATTTGTTCTCATATTATTGTTGATAATCCTGTATACATTACGAGTACAACATCTTGAGTGAACAACTGTGAGATTTCAAGGTTAAGTACAAGTCTGTTATGATACGTTTCATGTGTGAATTTTATGAAGTCATTTTATTTTAGAGTTGTTTTATCTATATCATGTTTTTAATATAGAAAAGTGTTAAAGTATGTGTATATAAAAGTTCATATCATGAATTATGAATTTCTTTCCTTTTTATGAAATAAACTTATTGGGAAGGTGGAAAGATATCATTCCCGAATAAAACTATTAGACTCCATGTAAATGGTTTAATTCATAGACATTTGTGTTTCTATAACTTCATTGTTATTCAGGTTGATGGAAGTTTTTGTGCTTTGTCATAATAAATTTTGAACGTAAAATCTGGAATCAGGATACAACTATTCGATGGTTATCATTTGTTAATCGTCACCACACACACACACACACTGAGGTCAATAAGTGATAAAAATCATATAAATGTTTCATACTATTATTACTAATTCTAGTAGCTTCACATTAACTTATGACAAATACAACAGTAATCAAAAATGAATGAAGTATAGATTCGCCTAATTAATATTGTTAGTTATTTCATTTCTTTTCACTTTAGACACTTATTAGTTAATCTTTTGTTAACCTAATTTCCAAAAATATGTCTACATAATCATCTAAACAACAGAATTCAAAACAAAAGTGGTTTTTAAATCGTATAATTATGTGTTAATACTAAAAGATCATCATTATCATGATCATTGTTATACTTCTTTCTCTTTTTTTGTTTTCCTTACAAAAAAGTACGCTTATTATCTACATACTTTATTCATTCGAATACAGAAACATCTGTTTCCATGACCTAATTCACTTACCACACGTCTAATTAAAACAAAAATATTCACTGACTGTATACTGTGTGACACTTTTTTTATTACTGAGCAATGAATTTATTTTAAGAAAAATTTCAGTATTCTGTGACAGATTAGTATATCAGCTGAAAATCTGATACTGAGCTGTACGAAACGGAGTTTGTGTTAACTTTCTTTAACTTACTTACTAAATTCTACTTTTGATGAGTTACTACAGATATATAGTCTATATGACACATCCTGACATTTATCTTCCAACCGTACTATACCTCCAAGATGAAGATTAGTGGAGGTAACTCAGCTTAAAATTATTTGCAGCAACAATACGCGATAAGCCTAAATATAAAAAGATATTACAACTTAAAAAATGTTCATTAAAGTACTATGAAAAGAAGTGTGGTTACAGTTTATTTGACTAATTACACGTTTGTTCTAAGCTTTATTGGCATTTTTGATGCCAAGACGAATTTAGTTTGTGATGTAAGCGTTAGGTCTTCCAGAAGATATTTTCGGTTAAAATCGTTTGTTAGGGTTTGCTTATCAATTTTTTCAGGCATTTTAAAATAACTACTCTAATTTTAAAGGTGGTTGTTTGCCGAACTAACTGAACAAAATTGAAATGAGTTCGTCGATATCGTTTAAATCTCCGTTCATCACTTACTCGTTATTTCATTAAGTCTTTCGGAAAGTTTGCGTTCTTATTTTTCCTCTACAAAACCCTGAATCAATTTTTCATCATTAACGAAGATTTCAGCATTTTTTTTATCTCTTGATCCGTAGGCCTTTTGTAAGCTAATTTTTTTACTAGAATTCCAGAAATATTGTAACCAGTCTTTAAGAAATTATTTTCCTTTCATGACTTGTTCTTTTACTTGATAGTTATTAGGAAGGGAAAGTGCCATTGAGGTATACAGAAGCTTCCCATTATATTTACAAATTATATCCCACTTGAATGACTTATTTGACAGATAAGAATCATTCATATCTAGTCAGCTTTATGATACCAATTTCAAGAGAATGAAGTGTTACTCTCGTATCCATGCCTCTTGGGTATGATAAGTTAAGCATCTTGAGTGGTTTACGTTATGTTTCTATACATTCTAGCCAAGCACCCGTTTATGTTAAAGATCTTTCTTACTGTTAAGACATTTCAGAAATAACCGAGTGAACCTATATTCATCAGTTTTATTTTTGAAATAAACATATTTTTGGGGATCATAATGACGGGATAACAAACAACTTGTTGTCATAACTTGAATGAAAAAGAAACGCTTCCCTAATGGCATAAAGTTGCACTCGTTAAACTGATAATTAAATTTCAGATTTTATGTCGTCATTGAGTATTCTCTTTCTTTATCATATAAAATTCAATGACCACCTATAATTTTGTCACACTCTATTACTAATTAAATATTGTTAAATAGCCTTCCAAGTTTCAAGAACCTAATCATCAGTTATCATTAACTTAGTTGTTTCTACATCCAAAAAAATATTTCTATATTAATGAATGCCTATAAATATCATATCAGAATGATGAGATTCATTTTAACATCATCTAATCACTCATTATTGGTTTTTAAGTAAATGCTCTTTTTTATCATGTAACACTCGTAAATGGTAGAAGATACCTAACCAATGAAAGTTTCCAATGCATATTACTACCTTGACTGAATAAATGTGAAATGTTTATCACATGACAAAACTTTATAGTTCATCCTACTTTCATCTTAATTTAGAAGAATGGATCGTAAACTAATGAATGTGGATTAAAACTATGATACTATATTTTCCATATTCTGAAAGTCGTAATGTTATGATTAGTTCGAATACTTGATTACTTTTAGAGAATACGTTAATTTTAAGAAATATAAAGAAATTTATTTCATAACGAAACCTAGAACATGCGGAATTAGTGAGAAATGAAGAGTATAATTGTAAAAGATTCACCATTTAAGCTAAATGAGACTTTTTTTTTTACATGAATATCACTTTGAATAAATTAATGATATTGAATTACCTTTCAGTTCTAGTTGGTCATTATTTTTAGTTGAGCTAATGTATAGGCAATATAATTATGACCTACTAGCCGTGACTGGACTAAGCAAATGCTGGTTGATTAATCAGAAAAACGCGTGACTAAAAACATCTTGGCCAGAAGGAGAAGATAGAATGCATCTTTTAAGCAAAGAGTCTATTTCTAACTTGAAACAATTAATTTTATACATCCCTTAATGGAACACTTTATAATGAGAAACATAAAACATAATAAAGGCGAGACTAGTAAGATCGTGAATAGAAACGAGGTAACAAGTTTCATGGTGGAATTTCAATATCTTGGAGAAGGAACAGGGTGTAATTGCCATTAATGTGTTATTTAAGAGCATGCGATCTAAGTAACATAAAATTCTTATGAATTAAATGTCTCACAAATGCTATCCTGATGATAGAAAAAGTGAATTCTACGGACTGTTATACCGGTTTTGCATTTACTTTTGTAACCAACCTCATCGTTTAACATTAAGGCTAGAGAATAAGGAATGATATAAAGTATTATCCTAACTGACATCAAGTACTGTTTAAGTTGTAAGTATATTCGGGATTTAAGAATTAACTGTCTTCAACAATTCAGATATTGTGCAATCATCGTTCACTATCATCGCTGATTTTTCATCTGACTATCGTTTCAATTAACTTCCTAAGTTATGCCTTCAGGTCTGAATATTTTGTATTTTATCTCATGAAGGATAAATATCTCATTCATGAGAAGTCTGAATTCCACTAGGTTGTTCTGGGATGTTTAGGGGTGTTCCTGAAGTTTTAGTAAGAAGTCGAGACAAATGGTGTTAAGATATTCTAGGAATGTAGCAGTTACCGTCAGTGACAATGAATGATCGTAGAGCTACACAAAAAAATTGATGGAAGTGGGAATTCTACCGTTAGACGCAGGGAGGCTCAGTGTTGAAGATGGTTGAACGTTTACAGCTGGACCCGGAAGATCTGGATCCGATTCCCTAGCGGAACAGAAGGTGCGCACTGCCTAAGAGTCTCGTACAGGGACGAAACAGCTGTTCAGTGCACCCTGCTTTTTAGTGATACCAACCAACATCAATCAGTGAAGAATACACACAACCAAACTTAATACCTATCTTCACAAAACCACCTCAGTTCAGAATAGAAAACTGTTTCTATCTATTTCTGATTTTTAATAATGAAGTGTAACTGTCTGCTTACTACTGCTGTAGATAAGTACTATTATCTTTCTTGTGATCTGCATAAAAATAACCCTTTATCATATGACCGATTTGGAATGTAAAGTCAGAAATCTGTGATGAATCTGATGACAAATGACTAATGCTGTACTAGAATTTTAAGTACTAACCACTTGCTTTTGTAATCATTGTTGGAAGTACAAAATCAAAAGATTATCAATTTAAGGATTTTGGTTTTGTATTTTGTAGGATTTATGAATTGTTTTGTCAGATATGTAATTGTTATTCATTACGTTGTTAGTTTAAAGGTCAATACCATAGTACGAAAGGAACTAAACACATTATTTCTGCACATAAAATTCGAGTTTCTCTGGGTTTACAGTCAGGCCTTCAGTGATGCATGGCAGATAATAAAATACTGCTATCAATAGGTTTCTATTTGCGTTCAAAGGAGAACTTGTTTTCGTCAAAGTATCAGCTGTAACAAGATATACTTTACTTGAATTTCTAATACTTTGAACAAAATACTCATCGAACGATCGTTACACCCTACTCTAAAGAAATAGGTGCATTAATAGATACATACTGAAAATATTAGATAAAGTAATTTATCCTTTGAGCTGTTAACGAATAAATGTCTACTAAAAACATACAATGATCAGAGCGTATGTAAAGAATTGCCATGTTTGGTAACTGTTGTGACCCTTCTAATTACGATATATTAACTTAAAAGTGATTATTTGAGATTATGTATACTCCAAAGTCATTGTTATTCTAGCATGCTTAACACCATTAACTGATCGTTGGAAAATAGTGTGTAGTAGTAGTTCTTTGAGTTGTTAAACTGGATGAAAGATCCAGTAAATAGCCAACTTCGAGATCAACAGGCCGAATTCGGTAAGGACTGATCGTGTATCGACTAAATCGCGAAACTACCAATGATTGTTGAACAATCGATTGAATGCAACTCATCATTTTACACCAATTTCATTGACTGTTAGAAAGTACTTAACAGAGTGGACAGAAAAAATTTATGAAGATTTCTTCAACACTATGGTGTAATTGAGAAGATAATCATGATTGAAAAGAATTCTTACGACGGACTACACTGTAAAATCATTCATGGAGGACAACTTATAGATTCACTTGAAGTGAAGATTAGTGTCCCACAAGATTGGATACTCTATCCCCTTCCATTTTCTTCTGATGGTTGACTGGATAATAAAAACCTCAATATCTCAGGAGAAGTGCAGAATACAGTGGACAACCTGGGTGCAGCTAGACGATGTTGACATCGCATGTGACCTAGCTCTTCCATCTTGAAAACAACAACAAATGCAAATGAAGATGGATTGTGTATCACCAGCCTCTGCAGAAGCATACCTCAACATACTCAAAGGGGAAAAACAAGACCCTTGGATACAAAACAATGATCACCAACCCGATTATACTTGACAGGGAAACTCTGGAAGATGTGGAAACTTAAGCATACCTGGACAGCATCATCGATCAACAAGGAGGATCTAAGGCAGATGGAGAGGCATGTATTGGTAATGCAGTGTCAGCATTTCTACAACTGAAGAACATCTGAAACTCAAAGAAGCTCCTAGCCAGCATCAAAATCAGGATTTTAAATTCAAACGTGAAGACATTTCGATTGTATGAAACTGAAATTTGGAGAACTACAAAATGCATCATTCAAAAGATACATGTATTTATAAACAGCTGTCTGCGCAAAATACTTTGAATCCTTTGATCAAATATCATGTGTATTAACCTTCTGTTTCAGAGAACAAACCAACTTCCAGCTGGGGAAGAAATTAGAAAAAGATACTAGATATGGATATGACACATCGAGGAAATCTCCAAACTGCTCCATAGGTCAAATTCTAACTCAGAATCCCTAATAAAAAAGCAAAACAGAAAGACCAAAGAATGTATATCATCAGAACTTGCATGCAGACATGAAGAAAATGAACAGCACTTGTGGAGAACCAGAAAGCAGAGCCTATAGAAGAGTCAGCTGGGAAACTCTGGTCAATAGCCTGTAATCCACGTTGGTTATCGGGTATTAACTGACTAAGTCACCAAATCTATGAAGTATGACATTTAATGAGAGTGATTTCTTTTACGATTTTACAAAGCAACTACTATGTTTTTGACATCAAAACGTAATCTGAGTTAAATAATGATTACAATTATACGAAACCCAGTCGTTAACATTCACTTTAGCTTAAATGAATGTTACGCAAGTTTTCAACATATAATTTTCAGACAACCCAATTCAGATGAAGTGATTTTTATGTAGTACTTTAACATACTTATTAGTTTACATCAAGTATGTAAACTAGACATTATTCAATCATCCTTCAAAATTTTTGTATTTCCAGGCTGAAAACTATACAGTTTCGAAATAACAAAGGATACTATCGTAGTAATTGACTTGAAATTAATGAGTGAATAACAACAAACGATGCTGTGAAAGCGTAGTAGTCAGGTAATTTGTACAGATTAATAAATAAAATTTGTTAGCTTGAACTATTAGTTTTGTTTGATTAGGCTTCTAGGAAATAACTTCTTGAAAAAAAACCAATGGCATGAAAAGTAGCATGAGATCTTTAACGTTATTTATGCATATTTTAAATGAGTCTTTAATCTCAATGTATAACATGAATCTCTGTAAGCAATTACACTCGCTGTCAGTTGCAACGTAGAAATCAGCCGAGAAAAGTATGACAATATGGATAATGTAACTGTTACTTAGTCATTGCATTTATCAACGACGATTGATTAGAGAGATATGGATGATGTTTTGGTATGATAATTAAATTTCATCTGTCACTGTTTCCCTCCAGAACATCAAGTGTTTCTAAGCTTGAATAATCAGAGTTTGTACATTATTTATAATCTTTGCAACGCAAAAATTTATAAGACAGAAATTAAGTTATTCATGTTTAAATTTCTACGAAGTCTCACATTACCTAAAGAATAATTGAGTTCGGATCTTGAATAGATCAGCAAATCATCGATAAGCATTGACACGCCATATAAGTATTAAATCAATTATAATTCATAAAATCTGATAACACTTTGCATCATCAATTGGTACTAGCTAACAAATCACATTATACATAATCTTAAAATGAATAATACCCGTGTGTTAATTCATTACTGGTGATAAGTTGTATTTTACAAAACTCTGACATGAAGGTTTTATCGGTAGAGCTGAAAACGTTTTGAATAACACCTGTGAAATCAGATGAGAACCGCTCTATATCTTAGTTTGGCTGAAATTGAAAACAATGATCATCAGTTACTTTACTAGGTTATGCTTACCAACAATGATTTGTGATTTTTAGTCTAATGCCGCGTTGTGCATTAGATAAAATAAGGCACCATTTAATAAACAAACGGGTCTTTCTTATTCCAGTTGTTCGAATGCCTAGCTAATAAACTAATAGATAAAAGTCGATAGGTTGAGATCGTACAGAAGTGAAAGCATAAATTCATCTCTAGTCGCCGTCCCTGTAGACGTAAAACAAAGTCTCTCTATTACAACAGTTCGAATCAAAGAAATCCTGGTGAATACACATAAAACACACATTCCCAAATTATACTTCGTGGTTCTTACTCATCATGTGTTCTCCCATTAGCTTACTCACGATGACGTCTAGACCTCTATTCAGTATAATTACATGTGACATATGTCGATTATAGGCTATGATATAGTGAATAAATCTGTTGTAATACATTAAAAGGTTAAATATATGTGACTTAATTCTATTTTCAGAAATCTATTAGTTAACTAATCAGCTTTTCACTCAAAGTTACATATGAGTTGATTTGGTTATCGAACACTTTTGTTTCATAAAAGAGATTTTCACCACAACTAATAGTCGAAAGTTTATCACTATTAATAGTCTCACTTCACTAATCGCAGCAAGCTACTTAAATATTTGTTATTCATGCACTAACTGTTTAATCACCTTCGAAAAATATCAACAGAACCCTGACAAAAGAAGCTCATGATTAGTGATGTATAATTGTATTGTGAGTGAGGCAGTTACCACTTCCTTCACTAAACAATCACTTCTATATGCTATGATTTGATAAAAATTAAAAGTATGAATCACTACTATCTTCGTGAATTGATGTTCCCGATATCGATCTAATAAGAGTATGCTTTGGTATACAACTGAAATGTTCTTAACTAATACATATGTCTTTGTATATTTTTACCTGACATTTAACTCTTCTCTTGAATGATGCCTTTTTTTCGAAATTATAACATCACCTTCTACCAATCAATATTTTCTATCATATCAATGTATAATAGGGATAAAAATATTTTGTTTTACCAAATATTTCTTTAGTTCTATTTAATGAATGTTATGCAATCATAATAATAAATGTAAACTTTGATGTTAATACAGTTAGTCGATAGCATCATCTAATGAAATAACTACCGGTAAAAAGTAATTTTTCATTAATTTGTATGGCTATGATTATCAAAGTTCAATGTATTTCATTACATATTTACATGATAAACAAATAGGAACTAATACATAAATGATTGTTGATTTCATGAAATTACATCATCATCAGTGGAAAATGTTGATTACATAAAAACAAGTTATTTTTATAAATAAACAAAACCTTTGAAAACTAGTCATAGTGTATAATCAGAAAAGATTACATTTACTACATTTTATCTATAATGAAAAGTTTTTCAATCTTTAAGCATAATATGCTATTGATTCAGCTATTCATATGATTATGATCGTGATCTATATCAAAGTAGTAATTAAATATCTTGATCATATTTTATTCTTGATTATATGAGTACACAAGATCGAAGTATATTCAGAAGATAATCTTAGCTATTGCTTCAGTTATCTACTTTCATAAGAGAAGCGGGTAACATTATATGCACTGAGAAACAATTTATAGTTTGTGATGGCTCACCAAGAACCAAAAAAACTAAAATAATTTAGCGGAACTTAAGAGTAAATGTACCGAAATATACATCGATTTTCGTATTTTCATTTCTCTCCAGTGCAAAATAAGCTTGGTGGTTGCTTCAGTTGCAGAACAAAACAGTGTAGAAAGAAACATGATACCATTGACAGAAACTTCTATACAAAATGGATTTCTTGAATATTTAATGAAAAACAGTAAATTATTGTTATATGGAGTAATGTGATCATTCATTTATGATTTTATATCGAAAATGATATTTTTAGTCATTTGGATTACAGTTCACTTTCTATGCTGAATATTTGTATTTTGTAAAATAACAGATCGCAGGAAAGATATCACTGACAGTCTCATCAATTTTTGTGTATCACTATTTTTATGAGGCTATCTACTATGTCATATTCAATAGTGTCAAATGACTGAAAAAAATTGCGGGGCTAGATTTATACATAATATCATCATTTCTAACCTCATTACTGGTAATTATTGTATTAACATAAACAAAGTACCTTTAGTATCATATTATCATTATTTTAACACATGGTAACGATTTGACACTGTACACGTAGCATGCTTCATTGGAAACAATTTCATGATGAGAGTAAACTAGAAGCAATGTTCTCTGTTTACATATTTAGATCTCTGTTAAAAAATGTGAATGACAAATATAAACTATTGATCTTCTTTACCTGTTCCCTAATGTGTTTTAATGGTGTTTTCGTCACAGAGTGATATCAACTGGCAAACATTTGAAGGACGAATAGTATTGACAATAATTATGGAACAGGACTGACCTCCAAAAATGTATTTTCTTGATGAAAACAAATATCCTGAGGATTATTCCCCAATGTTGTCATTGCAAAGTATCGACAACTGAAGCTCGACTATATATGGATTGAGGTTGTTGTCTATGAATAGATGATCATGTATGAAATAGTGAACTAAATGATAGTTTACACGTGGTCAGTCATAGCCAACTTAAAGCGTGGTGCAAATGTGCTTAACCACAGTTTGCTATACAACGCCGGCACAGAATTATAAAGTTAACGAAATGACTGACAAAACAGTCAACAGAATAGTACCAGTGATAGCAGGAAATACAAAAGTTATTGAAATAGTGTTCGAAAGAAAGTATAAATATCGAATAAATTAGGAATTAAAATCAGGAGTCCTTATTTCAGACAAACTATCTGTTTAATACTTTTGATATACAGAAGTTCTTCGGCTGATGTTCGTTTTGAATAGAACACTTTTTTTCGTAAGCCACTTACGATGATTACACTTTCGTTCTTTTTAATGAACACTACCAACTATTTCAAAATATATTTCCGTTCAATATTCTCGAATATAATATTCATCTAAAACTGTATTATCACATGATTTTAGTCAAGCAAGTATTTAAAAGCAGGAAGCATTAGATGCCTGTTTCATTCAAAAATAAAATACTTCAACAAAGTATACTCATAATCCCGTTAAAAATTAGGCCTAAGAGATTAATACCTCTCATTAAATGTTAAGATTTAGAAGATAAATTGTGAAATAACAACTTACGTTAACAACTTCAATCAACTAGCCACATTAAAACATCAATTAAAATGAACAAATGTTTATCTAATAATCAATAATCTTCCTTTTTTTAAAGTTACTGTTATAAAGAAGATTTTTGCTAGCACCAACCAAACTGAACTTGATGGAGAAACCCTGGAAAAAGTGGCTACTTCCACGTACCCGGGAAGCCTGATCGATGAACAAGGAGGATTCAATGCAGATTTAGTGGTAGGGATTGGCAAAGCAAGGGCAGCATTCCTACAGTTGAAACACATATTCGACTCAAAACAACTGTCTATCAACCTCAAAGTCAGACTCTTCAAGACAGTTCTTCTTTATGGAGCTGAAACGTGGAGAACTACTTCAAACATCCTCAGGAGGGTAAAAGTATTTATAAACAACTGTCTACACAAGATATTGAATGACCGTTGACCGGACACCATCAGCAACAGTCTACTATGGGATAGAACAAACCAACTTCCAGCCGAAGAGGAAATCAGGAAATGACGTTGGAAATGGATAGGATATACATTACAGAAATCATCAGACTACATCACGAGACAAGAATTTACTTGGAATCCTGTTGGGAAACGGAAAAGTGGCAAGCCAAAGTACACACTGTGTCGAGAATCGGAAGCAGACATTATAAGGATGAAGAGCAACTGGAAACAGTTGGAAATGATTGCTGAGGACAGAGTTGGATGGAGAATACTGGTGAGTGGCTTATGCTCCTCCGATAGGAGTAACGAGTGTAAGTAAGTAAGTAAGTAAGTAAGTAAGTAAGTAAGTAAGTAAGTAAGTAAGTAAGTAAGTAAGTAAGTATAAAAGAAGATGATAAGTAGAACTGGGATTAATTTCAATTAGAATTGTTTACATTTATGCCTAAAACAATAAGTATACATTATTACTTCTTTTATTTTATTTATTTTCTTTTGATTATAATAATCATATTCACAATGAATTTTGATCATAATTTAGATCAGTATAGTTGTAGAGAAAAGAGAAAATCGAAATTGAAAATCTGATCAAAAATTATGTTTGTGTTTTTTTTTGACGCCAGTTTTTTTTCTTTTTTTTTATAAAATATTTTATTATTTTTTCATGTAAAAGAAATTTTAAAAGAAAAAAAATAAGAAAAAGAAACTACATAAATGTTGATACATTTTTTATTTGATTATGATTGAATTAAATTCAATGTAAACATTTTATACATTTTTAATCAACAAAAAAACAAACAAAGAAATAATGTTTTAATGAAATCATTATTGTTTAAATGATACACTGTATTATTAATGCATATTAATTAAGAGTATTTATTTATTCAATTAATTCTAATTTACATTTACATTTAAAATGTGGATAAAACTAGGTTATTAATAAGTGACTAGTTAATTAATGTACCTTGTAATATGAGGGTAATTTCAATCAGATTGGTTTTTTTAAGAGGTCAACTGATTAACATCACAGTATCCAAGTTCTTTACAAGTTGAATACTAATAATGTTAAACAACCTCTTCCTGTGGCACAACTACACATACATCAAGAATCCTGATAGACTAAAGTAAACAGTTACATCATTTGATTAGGTGAGCAATTTTTTAGAGATTAACTCTAGAATAATTTCTTGAAAAAACCTTGAAAATTTATATTAGGTGGAGAGTGGGGTAGGAAGCGGTAGGTACATTACACGAATGAAATACTTTGTATCAATGTTAACCAGAGTCAATGATGTTAGATTCATTAATCGAAAAGCTATTCGGCCTACATGAGATTTGTTGATAGTAAGTTTAATATCATTTTTGATCATAGATTCATAATATGCCATCTGAAAAGGGTAGGAAGCAGCTTTCTAAGTTTATCATATTCTCAATGGATTTTCATCTAGTACCTGTCTTCAGTTATAATTATCTAGCTTTATAAACTACCCATACAAATATGAAAATAGATTTTTCAATTAATTCATAATGTTTGATTCTCAATAATTCATTCAACTTCATTTAGTTAAGAAATTGTGTTCAGAATTCAACTTTAGGCACATTTTATAAATCAGAATGTAAAACAGTAGACTGCATTACATGCTACTCACCGCAAATCTTGAATTGATAATTATTAACTAAATCAGAACCTCAGAAACATAATATAAGCAAAATATAAATCTTAATTCAAGTTTGCTAATCAATAAAACCGTATGCTGGGAGTTAATAAAAACCTATGAAAAGATCGTATCCCCTCCTTGAATTGAAATTCAAACAGTATATCACATTAACTAGACATGGTGTTACTATACTTTATCTCATAAAGTTGGATTAGTGTATGCAGTAACTGGTGTTTTCTTTTCAATCAATCAATCTGGAATTCAGTTTACCGAGTATTATGATTAACTATTTTAGTGACTATATTTCATCAATTAATCAGTGGATCTGTAATACAAATATCTCCTGAGACGTTTTTAATCATTATTAGTGATATTAGAATAATTACATAGGAAGTTTTGAACTTATGTATTTAACAAAATTATAGTCTGCTATTTATTGTACTACTGTCATCAATACTACTAGTAATTTATGCACTAGTCTGCTGCCTGCTCAAACATTTAGGTCACGTTTATTCCAAGTCTGCCTACATTATCAATAGGCCATACAGTTTTATATTTGTTTGAACAAGCCAATTATGGACATGGTATGCAGGTACTCAAGGGCAATTTCGAAGGGCTTACAAATTATTGCTTTGTGAAATGCTATAGAATCCGAGTGAATACATTTAATTACTTATCATTTGCTTTCTCAGGTTCATCTCCTAAAAAAATAGGGAGGGAAGTATGTGGAAATGTACACATCTTATACATGATGAATGAAAAGATAGTTGTGACAGCTGATATGGTAGATACAGGTGGCACGTACTGGCTGTTACAATTCAGTTGCTTGGTAAACAAAAATTCATTTTTAATATTGTTCAGTTGAAGATGTGAACTCCTTAATATAACAAAATTTATAGTAGTGAATAAAACCATAGTTTTTATTACTAATATGCCTGCTGCCTATTACCATATTTTTTAATCAGGCAGGGTTATTCACGATGTTTTAAAAGTTCACTGATATAGTGCACACAGAAGCTTTGTTTCTTTTTTTTTTCATTACATATTACAGTAAAGTTTTCATTTAAAAATTTGACCTCGAGTGACTTAAACCTTCCGTAACGACTTACTTTATACACTTCAGTTTAAACTAGCCGAAAATGCTGCATAGGGAATGAGAATCGAATGTTAGGGGCCTATAATGAAATCGTCAATACAACATTCACTCTAATATTAAATTCTTGATTACTAAATAAACGGAAAAATGATTTACATTTCTAGGTGGATCACATTTACAGAACATTGAAAACGTTCATCATCAACTCAACTATTAAGTCAATTTGGTATTGTTCATCGATATATGAAGGTTGTAAAGAACAGATCAATCATTTTCATTTTATTGTTATTTCAGTTCAATCAGTCAAAAACCAATTTTTTGATTACTTGGGGTTTTAATACCCCTTAATTTTCAGCTAATTTTTTGGATAATTCTACTATTCATTCTTTAAGTTTAGTGTTTTACTTACTTCTTTACTTTTACTGTTAATAGTAATTAATATTACGGAACATGACCAATGACTACTTAAGGTTAATAAATTAAGATTATCTCAAGAAGGACGAAAATTTGTGTGTTGAATAGAAAGACATTCGTCAATTGTACATAATGTGCATATATTTGTCTAGTTTTGTGTTTAAACCAGAAGAAAAAAACAAATGTTGGCATTAGCACTAGGTGATTATTTGGGCATTGTTATGCCGGAATAGAAAGAAGCGTAACAAACTTTCAGAATTGTGTTCGCGAACATTATCTCATTTATTTGAACTTTCTATAATGTAAACATTTTGTTTCTATTATTGTTACGCTCCGCTTGCCCTGTCCTCCCGTTTAGCATAATCGCTGTTATTAAACTGTTTCTTATTATGGACTACAGTTAATTAGTTGTGTACATGTTGTGCCTATTCACTACCACTGTTCCCCTCGTTTTGTATTAATGTCAATTTTCTAATTGGTTTGTTGTGTAGTCTGGATTTGTCTATATATAAAAGGATGCTTGAAATATAGTACGATTCTGTCTGGCTGACTTATTCGCTCGCTTTCTTCTATTTTCGGATTGGGACTAAGTGGGCAGAGGGCAGACGCGCTATAACCTACTAGGCACAAGTCATTTGCACTCGGCCATATAATCATCACCCCCTATCTTTCTCACGTCATAACAGTTGGCGACGGGGTAAAAATCGACGAATCAGAAGAAACTCAGCTTTCTCAAGGTCTTCGGTCCATAATATTGTCTCACTAAGGACCAATCAGCATCTTCAGCTAATTCTTGACCTTGCATCATTTTGGCAGCTAGCTGAGTCAACATTGGGGTGAAAATCAACGAATCAGAACAGACTCAGAGTTATCAAGGTCATCGGTCCATAATTTCGTCTCATCAAGGACCAATTAGCATCTCAAACTAATTCTTGACCTTGCATCATTTGGCAGTTAGCTGAGTCAATATTTTTAGTATGCTGGTTTTGAGCGAGCGTGCGACCGAGTTGCTGCAGGAGCTTATAATTGGTAACCAGCGATTAATTGAGTTAATGCTGGAACAAACACGCATCCAGATCAGCAGCACTAGCCTACCGTCAGTGAACGATGCGCTTCCTCAGCCCATATCCGAAATCGGCTCTCAGACCCAGGCACCATGTGAAACGGAAGTAACTTTTCCCACCGTGCCTAGTATCACTTCTCCAGTGAAGCAAGATGAAGTACTGGAGAATTCTGCCCATGTCAATCCGAATGTGGAAAGTCTAGAATTGCAAAATTCTCGTTCTGATAGGTGTGCGCGCATCAGAACTATAAGAAGGAGCGAGATCAGTACGAGAAGCCTGCAAAAACCTTCCAATTGTCCCACGAAGCCTCAGCATCCAACAAGAAACGTTAAGCCGAAGAAAATTGGTTCTATTCCCAAAGTACACTTCGAAAGTCGCAACATTCCTGGCTTAATGACATCACATGCGAAAGAAGACGCAGTGTTGCTCAGGCTACAGCGCAAAGACCCCACACTCTTTCGCGGGGGAGGAGATTAGTGGTAGATTGTGATTGCTTCATGAATTGTAATTAATCATGTTCTTTTTTTTTTCCGAGTACTTTTTAGTTGTACACAACCAAGCTGATTATGCGAACCCACTGGACCATACCAGTTCTTTTCAAAAAGGGGAGGTGTTATGCCGGAATAGAAAGAAGCGTAACAAACTTTCAGAATTGTGTTCGCGAACATTATCTCATTTATTTGAACTTTCTATAATGTAAACATTTTGTTTCTATTATTGTTACGCTCCGCTTGCCCTGTCCTCCCGTTTAGCATAATCGCTGTTATTAAACTGTTTCTTATTATGGACTACAGTTAATTAGTTGTGTACATGTTGTGCCTATTCACTACCACTGTTCCCCTCGTTTTGTATTAATGTCAATTTTCTAATTGGTTTGTTGTGTAGTCTGGATTTGTCTATATATAAAAGGATGCTTGAAATATAGTACGATTTTGTCTGGCTGACTTATTCGCTCGCATTCTTCTATTTTCGGATTGGGACTAAGTGGGCAGAGGGCAGACGCGCTATAATCAACTAGGCACAAGTCATTTGCACTCGGCCATCCAATCACTCCCCATCTTTCTCTCGTCATAACAGGCATATATATACCTGTATAATTATGTACTGTTTGAAAAAAATAATTAACTAGTTTTCTCATGATTTACATATCTATCTCTTTTTTTTGGAGGGGATAATTAATCAATTACTTACAAGTTAATATGTATAATATTAAGGTAGAAAGTATTTTTATTTATTGCAATCAATGACTTATTTTCCTATAGAAGGTAACAAACATCAAACATTGTGATTACAGTCCTATTCAAAATTTGAGCAACATTGAATTCGTTGAGTTTCATTGTTTAATTGAGAAAGATATTTTTCTGTTTTTGTCAATAATAACATTAGCGCTTACTTTAAATAGAAATATGTAAATTACAAACTGAACTGTTTACACATAGTACTTTTTTGTTTTGTAAGTAATAATGATGAAATAATGAGAATGTTTAACAAAGCGTTGACATACTGAGTGCAGTTTAATTTGAGCTCTTTGTAGAAAAAAACACAATGATGAAAAATTTATTATATGAAGAACATATTCGGAATTCAGTAGATTTACGTTTGTTCATTAGTCTTGAACAGATTAAGAATTAAAAGACATTATTTCAATACTTAATGATTTACAAGTATTTTTCCAATTTCAGAACATTATGTATACCAAGTACATGATCTCAATTAGTAACTTGGTAGTATCATCATTCATTGATGCCTATTTAACTTTTAAATAAGGACAAATTAGCCTTTGCAAAATGCCTAGTTTTTAGTTTGTCTTCAGTCTTATTATGAAAATTATCTTTGTTCTACATGGTCAAACAGAGAACAAGTGATCTCTTATTCATATAACGACAATAATATTTACATACCGATTTTAATTATTGATGCTTTCGACTTAGGGAGTTTTAATATGCTTAGATTTATTAACTAACAGTATTCATTCTTACTTGATACTTATAAAATACCAACAGTTATCACAATTTTATATTTATGAATATGGCCAAAATTAGTTAGAGCAATAAGAAAGGAGATCATTTAGGTCAATACGTAATAACTACATTCCCCGAAGTCGTATCTATATAGTTAACTGAATACAAAATGAATCTTACTAATATACAACTCATAACCCTAAAAATGCATCATATCGAAACAGAGTAAGTACTTTTAGTGGATGCCCTTGATGTATCAAGAAACAAATACTTTAACAAGAAATATTAACTGTTGGGAAGCAACTCAGCGCTTTAATGGCAAAGTGTTTTGAATAGAGCCAGGAGGTCCTACGTTCGATTACTGGTAGGGTCTTTGGTGCGCTGCTAAAGAGCCTCATACTGAGACGATACAGCTGTTCAGTGCTTCCTGGCGATCAGTGGCTATTTCATTTAGACAGATTAGTGATATCAGATTAACAAATTGGACACTTTATACTACAATGTGATCTAGCAATGTGAATTTACATTTGATCTTGAATATAAAGACTGAAGTGAAGAAATAGTTAAAACTCTAATCAGGTTTACATAAATACTACTACAAAGAGACCTAAAATATGAGGTTGTTTGGTGAGATCGGTGTACGAAACTTGGAAGTTACTCATAACATTTTTATTAATAAGTCATGTGGTCATTCTAATTTACATACTATTAATTAGAAAAGCAGTAATAATATCCCACTAAATGCCTATGTATCTTAAGTTAATTAGAAAACCTCTTAACATAACGTATCTTACACTACTGTGCAAGAATTTTGATACAGTTGACAGATAAGAAGTCGTACTAGTTTTTTATGATTTTCATATGGATTTTTAATTAATTATTGATTGATTTATATTTAATCCATAATCATTCAACGTTTGTTAAATATTACATCAGAAAACATCAGGATTATATTGACACAGTTATTATCTTACTAATTGAAAGTGTGAATGATGACGTACCAAAATGTCTTGGTGACAGCTTCTTCTACACGGCTTTTCATCATAGGTCGAAGTTAAAACAATTTTATACTGATATTTTAGAACTAAGTCACGTAGATGGTGGATCGAATTCTTTAAAGTCACATTAATAGACATTTATGTTCAAAACAGATCAGTATAATTTAAATATTTCAAACAAATTTTTTCTCACATCATTTTTTTAAGTATTTGGCTAATTAAGAAGACACATTGATACTCGCTAGCGAACGTATGACCAGTGACACAACAACAGGTGAACTAAGCTATTTCACACCGTCCCAGCCCCGCTAGCTAGAGGAAGAAGTTCAGCATCAGCAAAAGACGTTAATTCTACAGGCAACACGGCAGACCGACTACAAACATTCAACTCATGCATATAATATTCAAAATACTCATTTAGTTATAGTGATTATTCATCAAATTGAAAATATCAGCATTAATAATAATGCAATTTAATGTCGTCAAATTTGCTCAAAGTATGATTCATATTAACTCCCATATATGTGACGACAGTTTACAATCAAGTTTACAACTTGGTTACAATGAAAAATTGTATTTCTTTTCTTTAGGGATTATGAATCCCTAGCACTATTACCTGTTATTTTCAAGATTTATTTAATACCCTATCGGCTGAAAGTTCAATTAACCACAATTTGATAAAATGTCATTTGTACGTAGAATAAGCCTAAATTATTATTTCATATGTGGTTTTTTAATGCTAAGATCTCATAATTATGAATGACTCATCGAATAAATGTATAATTATTACTACTGTTGTTCTCAAAGTGTCATCATCGATGATACTTATATTATTACCTGCTTATCTGAGCAATATCAGATGCTATTACCTTCTAGTAGTCCTTGATTATAAAAGTAAGTGATTCAGTAATTACATAAAATTTTCTATTGATGTATATAAATCATGTTAATTAGTTTTTAAACAAGTGTATTTATTTCAAGAAAGAGTGATTATTTTGATCCTAAAGTAAACCCATCAATTATCCGATGATACACTAGTTGATGCGCATGACATACTGATGTCATTTGTTGAACTAATGTAAAATGAGACAGTTTGAAGTAAGTAAAGAACATCAAACATAGGCTGACGGATGCTATACTATACTCTCATTCATTTGCCTTTTCCAACAACTATTCTATGCAACATATATCATCTGTAAAGTCACTTCTGTAAACAACCATGTGTCTAATCGTAATTTTGCATTCGTATCTTGTATTCATGTGAACAGAATTCGGATCAATGCAAGTGTATTGTTGACTATTCTGTCTGTTCTGTGTGGACGTTGTACCACATGATGTAAGTATCATTATCATATAAATTTCTCACTTTCGTTTGTGAACAACTAAGGTATTTGAAATAGGAAATAATTATGTGTCTAGTGTTCTTTAGTTTTCAGTTGTCCTTCAACTAATGTCATTTCATGATGAAATAGTTCTTTTGAGTCGACTGATTCTTACATCCCGTACAACTAGACATTCGTATTATTTTTAATTAAATGCCAAAGTCTTATATGCCAAATGGTTGAAAGTAGTTATCAAGAGACCTTTCTTGATGCAGGTTTTAAACTACTTGACACACGTCAGAGAGACATAACCTTGATGTTAAGGGAAGAGAAATTTCTAATGTGATTCGAATTAAGTCCACCTACTTTGGTAATAGGAATCCGATGCAGATGTAAGGGCAAGGATTGGCAAAGCAAGGGCAGCATTCCTACAGTTGGAAAAACATATGCAACTCCAAACAACTGTCTATCAACCTCAAAGTCAGACTCTTCAAGACAGTTCTTCTTTATGGAGCTGAAACGTGGAGAACTACTTTAAACATCCTCAGGAGGGTAAAAGTATTTATAAACAACTGTCTACACAAGATATTGAATGACCGTTGACCGGACACCATCAGCAACAGTCTACTGTGGGATAGAACAAACCAACTTCCAGCCGAAGAGAAAATCAGGAAATGACGTTGGAAATGGATAGGATATACATTGCGGAAATCATCAGACTGCATCACGAGACAAGAATTAACTTGAAATCCTATTGGGAAACGGAAAAGTGGCAAGCCAAAGTACACACTGTGTCGAGAATTGGAAGCAAACATTAAAAGAATGAAGAGCAACTGGAAACAGTTGGAAAGGATTGCTGAGGACAGAATTGAATGGAGAATACTGGTGAGTGGCTTATGCTCCTCCGATAGGGGTAACGAGTGTAAGTAAGTAAGTAAGTAACTTTCGTAATAAACGCGATTTTTATATATTTCCCAAGTGCCTGAAAACATCCCACTACTATTAAATCTAAGATGACCTACAGCTGTTTGTTTATTAATACGGAGTCATAATATAAAATGAATACTTGTGTTAAACGTGTAACTAAACTTACCGATTCATCATACCATCAAATTCAAGTGTAGTAATGGATTGTAAGCGTTTGCAAATGAATCTAGAGAATGATCTTCGCTAATTACCAATAAAATTGAGTTAGCTTGAATTACGTCCTAAAAGTAGGGTGGTTCATTTTTTGACGCGAACTTTAATCGAAAGCTTGTACAAAAAATTTTGTCTAAAAGGATAGTATGAGCTCGACGACTAAACCACCCAGCTAAGAAAACACAACTTCATTAAAATCATTCTACTAAGTTAAAAATCACATATCGAAGCCGATTTTGATTTTTAATACATTAAAGTTACTGCATAGAATTAATAAGTCCTGATATTATGACAAATTGGACAGAATCTTTACTTGATAAACAAAAGGAAAACATTTTCTGCGTATGTAGCACGAACATTGAATCTCAATTATAGAAGATTTATTGATAGTACAGAAAAAAAAAGAAGAATTGTGATGTTTGAATGCACTGTTATGCCTTTAGGAGTGATGAAGCAAAGTTCAATGAACCAATAAGGGAAATGTACTTCTAACTGACACAAATACAAATGATCTTTGCTACAGGAAAATTAGGCGGAATAAACAACACGTCATATTTTCAAAAGAATAAAAAGTATTGGCCAGTAATAAGTCCTAATAGCTTTTGAACATTAAACTATCGTCAACGGGATCATACCAGAATACCTTAGTAAATCAAGTAATTTCTTCATGCATACATGCTTTTCTTTATTACAAAATCAAGCTAGAGTAATCCATGTGAAACTGTTTTGTATTAAATTACTCAAAATTTCATCATATTTTTTGGCACCCAACGTTTAGAAGGAATTGGATACAATTTGGAGATTAAATTAGAATTATATTCATGGTTTGTGTCTGTTGGATGTTTGTGTGTATGAATTAGCGACACAGAACCTGGCACATGTGTGCTCATGTTCAAGATGCTACGCCTCAGCAGCACATCATGTTTAACAACAAATCACTGTAAATGGTAGTTACTTCAAAGATAATAATAATAGTAAATAAAGAGGAGTGGATTTACGAAATATGGTTCAGGGAGAAAGAATTAGTTTGTTGGACGAAAGCTATGAAATAAATTAAAGCTTACAATTTAGGGAAGAACAAGGAGTGAATACACCTCCTGCATTGTGATTGGTGGTAGGATTAAAGCTTCTTCATTAATTCAGATTTGTTAGAAATCATGATTCAAAAACATATGAATATTGATATGTATGATCATGAACACAGAATTATTTTTAATGGAGAAAATAAAATTGTACTGAGTAATAAAGGTATGTTCAAGATCAGTTACTAATCAAGATTCCTAATTTATTATATCTAAAGTTTCATGTCGTGAATTGACTTGTGTTAGATGATCGCTGAAAACAAGGAAGTACTGAATAATCGTTTGATTCTAGTGTAGGTCACTTTGGAAAAGAGCATGGGTAAAATCGAACGCTATTCAAGTTCGTGTTAAGCACACAACATTCAAACCAGTCATTTAGCTCCAACAAGTTTATATATTTAACTGTATTCAATTCCTGACATTGCACGAACCAGCACTCATTACCGTTATTTATAAACATGTCATTCCCGATATGACTGAACCCCACTTCACCCTCTCCCCACCACCACCACAAATATCTTCTAACTAGAACTCTAGGACTTGCCCACGTTACTAATAAGCATCAGTTTTATAAGGTATACAAATCTATTGAATTGAATTGAGGTGGTTATTTTTGTGGCTAACCTCAGGATGTTCCTGAAGCTCTAGTGAGTTGTCGTGGCTGGTGGAGTTCAGGCTTGTCGAGAGTGAGACAGTTATCACCAGTGACACTGGATGAATGTCGCGCTATATACGCAACACAAATTGATAGAAGTGGGAATTCTACCATTAGACGCCGACCCAGTAGTACAGAGGGCTAGGCGCTCGCCGTCGACCTGAAGCCCCTGGTGTGGAATCTGGTGCGCGCACTGCTGAGAAGTTCCACACTAGAACGAAACAGCAGTCCAGCGCTCTGTGGTTTTTAATAATACCCTGCCAACATCAGTCTATAACATGTTCGCTCAACTCAATCTATTTAAATTAAATTTCTAACATTACAGTATAGAGCATTCATAATACACATAAGATTGAAGTAAGCCACATAAGACTATACCGATAGGTCAATAATGATAAAAAAGGAAATCCATAAATGTTGTCATTGTTAGAATGGTAAACTTAGACGGAAACTTATTTTTCAATCATTTTGCATGCCATGACAGAAAACAATTGAAGGCGTATAGGTGATAATGATTCATCGGTCTTTGATTCATAAGAGTATGCTGTGTGTCCTAAACAATTTAAATGGGTGGATTACATATATATATATATATATATATATATATATATATATATATATATATATATATATATATATATATATATATATATATATATATAATTATGTGTAGAATTTTTTCAAGAGGTCATAGGTTGTCTCCATTCTACATTGTAATCTTTTGTTTGCTAACAGTTTGCCAAAAAAAGTAAAGAGCAAATGAGCAAAATCAACAAAGTTTATTTAGTTTCAGTGTTAGTGAGTCAGTTGGTAAGTTGTTCAAATGATCACACTGAATATGAATTAAAATATTAATTACCATGCATTGTTTAACTTGGATTACAGTTGGCAAGTGGAATCAAAGACGCACACTTCGTTCTCTTTGGAACTAATCAGCGGGATATACCTGCATCCCAGTGTTGATATTCACACAGGGACTGGAACTCATTTTGAATCGTGTCAAACGTCACTGTGTTCACCATTAAGTTATTAAGTTCACACAGCCACACAGGCATGTATATATATTTAGAATGCATTTGGATGTTCCCGTTGATTTGTTATGGACTGATTAACTTCAGTCAATAACAAATTAACGGGAATATTTAATTACATTCCAATTATTAATTACCATGTTAAATGACCTTTCCACCAACTAATACCTCCTTCCTATCCCATGTTATTGATGATCATACACATTTCGCAACTACTACTGGAGTGATTACTACTTCTAGTGAAATGGATTCGTCACAGAATGATGTTTATTAGGTATCAGTGTGAAACAGGGAGCAATGAACAACTGTTTCTTCCTAGTGTGAGACTCTCTAGCAGTACGTACAGTCAGTTCCTCTAAGTAACCGTACCTAAGGCTTTTAAGTATTATGGCGAACACCAGACTGTCTGCACCACAGGGATAGTGTCCGATGGTAGAATCCTACTTCCATCAGTTTGTGATATAGCCTGGCAGTCGTCCGTCGTCATCAGTGACAACTGAACCGCTGAAGAGTTTTATGCCAGGACGAAACACTTGTCCAGCGCCCCCCTAGTTTACCGTGATACCCTAGGAAAATCAGTATGTGAGGAATCCAATCTACCAAACATAGTACCGATCGCCATAAAATCATCTCAATTGAATTATTAATTCTATTAATTTAGTGTTCATGTTGTTATGCTATTGTAATGTGGCAACTTGAACCAATGCAAATATGTGTCAAGTTCAATGTCGTGCACACACACAGTTACAATCAACCTTGCGAAGTTACCTAAGCATCGTGAAATAAATATTCAAACCATCCAAAAATTTGTCAATTTCTGTTTACTCAGTCTAATGTTTGCGCTTTACAAGGCTACTGCCTTGTAATCGTAAGTCAAGATACACCCATTATTTTTTAGCATTTTATCTGATGTATTGCTTATAAGCATAAATTGAAGTAACGAAGAGAGTTTCGTTAGTATTCCTTATGTGATGGATTTCCATCTATTTATCATTTGATTCATTATCATTTTATTCTTAATTTCTAAAAAATTCCTAAAGAGTATATTAGAATGAAAATTAACTTAATTAGTAAACCATAAACTCATTTATTTCTTTGCCGGAACAAATTAAAAGAATAATGACAGATAAGCTGTATACAATTTCTATTTGTTACTACAATGAATTAATATAATTGACTAACGTATTAGCTGTACTATCCCTTACAACCGGTCTTCATAATTGGCAAACATCTCCATGATATTCACATATCTTCATGATACCTAATTTTGCAGACAGTCGATTAAACATATATATAGTACTTGATAAAATTCACTTGGTTGCAAGGTTTGTCTTCTCTTTGTTAATTTCAGAGTTTTATGAAGACAATGTCATAACAAGGTGATTATTTGCTTTACATTGAAGTCATACTGAAAAATAGCTCATTTACAGTTACTTTCATGTTTACAGGTAATCTTTAAGGAATCATCACATTTGAAAAAGTCGTCTACTCTCCTTAAATACCTTTCTGTTGCGTAACATAGATCTTCAAAGCGAACATTCTATATTTCTTATTTTAAACTGTGAGTATGATAACAATTACTATATTGTTGCTTTAGTCACGCTGCATCACAAACTGGCCGAAGTGAAAATTCTACCATTAGACACTGGTTTCATAGTGCAGATGGTTAGTCATTCACTGTTAGGCCTTAAGGCCTTAGGTTCTATTTTTTGGCGAACTCGAGGGCATACACTACCAGAGAGTCTCCTACTTGGACAAAATAATTGTTCAGTGCTCTCTGGTTAACAGTAGAACCCTACCAACATCAATCTGTAACAAGCATAAATAGCTAGACCTAATACCTTACTCTACAAAATCACCTCTATGCAGTAATTATTGTGACAACCTGCTAAGTTATTTGTATACTTTTGGAAGTAAGTTATCTTTATGTGCTATCAACAAAATAAAAATCGAATACATTGATACATTTTTCATTTGTTTGTAAAGAAATCAAAACACTGATATTTTGTTACAGTTCTATTCAATTGGTGCTTTTCTATCATCTTGACCTTTACTATAAACAATGATTATCATATTGTCATAGATGTCATACACAACAAGAAGGTAGACTGATATTTAGTTTTTGTAGCTGTTCACAAAAATCTCTTAGCCCATGAATACAAACTATTTTACTTGAAGTACAGACTAACTTTGCATAAAATTCTAGATGCTTTTTTCTTAATTCTTAAAATATTTGAATTGTCGAATACAGAAATCAAAAAGGAAACAACATCAAAGTAAACAAAGAAATTCAACATGTAAAGTATAGTAGTCTAATGACTTCACTTCAATTCAATGGTAATAGTTTTTTTTAATTCATTGGAGAAGGGTAAAAATTATGAAAAGTGAGCCAGTTGTTCTATGTTCAATTAAATGATGAAATTTTGTTGTGTTGCATTTTATAACTATCAAAGTAACAATGGAACTACAGGAGGCATTGAATATGTCCCTAAACAAGTGACTGATAATTGTAAATCAATGTAAAACTGAACAATTTTAACATAGCAATTAATAGTCATATTAGTAATAACAACATAGATATATTTATAAACGAACGGACTACACTCTGTTTCATAGTTCGCCAATTTCAAATACCTGTTTGTCACTGGATTTGAATTTAAAAAACTAATGGTATTACGCATATAGACATTCTGTCTTTCAGAATCTCAGACAGAACTTAAAAATTTGAACTTGTTATTGTTGTTGTTTCAACAATCGGCTGACGGTTTACAGTCTAAGAAGTATTATAAAAGGTATTTATTTAGCGATAAACAACTCGTTCATTAACTGTCTGGTTTTTCTTCAATATAAAAATAAGGTAATTAGAAAGAGTATTTATCAGTTAAAGTTAATTATTTACTGATTAGTAAAGTAAATATAAATTTACATTGCTTCATTTTGATTTAATATCATGAAAGAATTCGCAAATAATTATTCGAAGCTCAGAGTTAACGATTAATAAGATTATGAGTGGTTATTGTGAAGATTGTTTGGTTTGAATTGGATATCAAGAATTCATCCAGGTTAAACAACCACTGAAAATATGTATGTATTTGAGAGCTCTTTTGTTCTAGTATGAAACTCCTAGAAAATGTCCTTCCATGAAGATGTGGGGCATTCACTCATTAATGGCAATATAGGACATCTTTTTTTTTTCTCTCTCTCTCTCTCTCTCTCTCTCTCTATATATATATATATATATATATATATATATATATATATATATATATATTGACAACTCACTGAAGTCAAGAGTATGAACTGCTGAATATAGGCTCATTAATCTAACGATTATGCGTCCGTCTGGTAACCTAAAGGAGTTGCGCTCGATTCCATGGCATGATCGTGAATGAGCATTACTGAGGAGTCGCATAGCAGGAGGAAACAAGCTTTCAGTGGCTGTCTAACCCAGGCCCATTCGTAATATCAAATCCATGATCAAGCTATGAATTTACGATGAAATGTGATGTAGTTTAGCAGTGTTAAATGTAAATGATTATGGTTGTAAGAATGGTTAAACTTATAAACTAAGTGAATCTAACCAACTTAACAACTGGTTAATAGAATAAAAACGTTAGTAATAATGAAGTATAGCATTGTACTGACTGAGTCATAAAGATGATCTGATTGATTGTAGAAAACTTTATTTTTCATTATTTCAGGATTCTTTATTATATACCTGAATTTTAAGTTGATGTTTAATTTAGGCAGAAAGCTATTTTAAATCACAGCGAATAACACAACTACCTAATCTAAGTTTATGCCACTAACTGAATGAATTCAGGAATTTCATAGAAATGAACACCCGTTTTAATTTTAAGTAGGACAAAAACAATGATGAATGTAGAATGAATTGGTTTCTCATCAGCTACAAACATGTAAATATGTTTAAATATATCAAATTACTGACATAATGTGTAATTTCAATGAACAGATTGTAATTCAATAAAGAGTAAGTAATATGAAAAGCGAATGTAGTTAGGAAGTAAAGTTTTCGGTTTGTTTTTTTGATCGTTTCAAGTTACAGTCCTATAATCCCTATGATAACTTTATTATACAATATAAAAATAGAGTTTAGAAAGTAAAAATGATAATGTGAAACACATTCAGTAGATTAGACTGAATAAAAAGGAAGAAAACAAATATTATCTAAATTCTACAATATTTCAATAATCGAAAACATTTTAAACTTATTTACTGTATATGTAGTTAGTTAGAAAGCAATGAAATACTATGAATTCACTCCACAAATCTAACACTATTTTTATTGCTTTATTTCAACTAGTTAACTAATGCTGCAGAGAAGAAAATAACGAATAACACTTGAAAAGACCTAGAACAGAGAGCCCAATACAGATCTGGTTGAAGAATCTTATTTGGCAGACTACACTCTACAAAGGATAATAGGCACTAACTGATTGATCAATACTATAGAATCTCAAATGTATCATACTCTGTCTTAGCTTAATTCCCTAGTTTGATCATGACTACTCAAAATATGCATTTGAAGCATTAATTATCATGAAATCATGATCATTATTGTTGTCAAGATAATAATTATTAAATTTTAAGAATTTTTTTTCTTTTTTTAACGAAAAGTTATCTCTAAATGAAAAGTACATACTTCTATTTAACAATGACAATTTGAATTAGTCATTACAGTTAAATTGTGTTTTATTTTTAATTCCTCTTTATTTAAATAAATAAACATTAATTGATTAAAATTTGAAAAGGAAGACATGAATTATCAATTAAGTTTTTACAGAATAATTTTTGTCAACAACATTAATTTAAACAATTTCTATTGTTTTTGTTTTTCTTTTCATTTAGAGTACATTAATAATGTTTACTAATTTCATGTTTTATTGTAAAGAAACAAAATTTTAGTTAGAATTGTCTACCAATATGACTCAGATGGTTTTCAGATAAACAAAATTCTATTTTATATTTTTAGTTAATTGAATTTAACACAGATTATTGTTGATAGAGTATCATTAAAAAACTAAGAAGTACTGAACAGCTGTTACATTCTAGTATAGAACGCCTTAGTTATATAAAAAATGGTTAAGTGTTGACCATCTTGGAGCTCTTGGCGCAGAGTCTAGAGCGTACACTGATGATAAGCCCCGTATTAGGAAAAAACAACTTTTCAGTGTTCTTAATCATGCTTAATCAACATCAATTTGTGACGAATTCAATCAATTTAAAATTTAATAGCAATCTTCATAAATCACCTCAATTCTATTTTATGTGTTGAATCGTCAGGTTTTATCTGTATGCAACATATTAGTTTAGTCAATGAAAATTTTTCAGATCAAAGATCATTGCAATATCAGCATTATCTTTGCATTATCAAGATCAATAATTGTCAGTTCTTAAAGTTTTCCAGAAGGTTATCAAGTATTTGTCACCTCTCTAATGTTACCATACTTCATTGATAATTGAATCATTCATCATGATTGGTATTCTTATTGGTGAATTAAAATTAGTATCCATGACAAGTGTATCCAGTCGCTGTCTACTTATCACATTATAAACCAATATGAATTTATATGAATTCCTAACAGTTATGACATGTATAATAATAATTAGTGATGCGTGCTTTCTACAATTTGTCAAATAAATTTTATTTACGTTTCTTTAGTTTGCATAAATCAAGTAGTTATCTTAATAAGTTATGCTGGTACATATAAATATACATAACTTATTTATCACAATTTTATAGGAGTGGGGATTCTAGCCCTGGATACCAGCTCTATGGTGTAGAGGGTTGGCGGTTCGCCAGCCTGAAGCCACTGGGGCGGAATCTAGAATGCGCAGTTATAAGAAGTCCCATACAAGGACAAAACAGCTGTCTAGTGCTCACTGGTTTCCGATGGCACTCTACAAACATCAATCTATGACGACGTATTCAATCAACTAAAATTGAAATTTACTAATATTTTTATGATTATTTCAAATGATTACTGGTTTTATTTTTAAAATAGATTTCATCCCAAACTGATATCAGAAGGACTATTGAAAATATATGATAAATTAGCTGTTTAAGTTTGAGATTGCTTGAATGTGCATACTCACAACTTAATGTATGTTTTGTAACCAAGAATTTCCTTCTTTATAGAGACCATGACACTGGCCAATATCAGCTTATGATAATGATTACATACACCATTAACTAAAATCTCCACTAAATTTGGTTGTTTGTATTTGTGATAGATTGATGTTGGTTGGTTACCACTGTAAACCATCGAGGATTGGATAGTTGTTTCGTTCTAGTATGAGATTCCTCATGAGTGCGCACTCTCAATTCCCCCAAAGACTCGAACCTGGGGCCTTCAGGTCCCACAGCGAACGCATAACCAACTACACCGCTTTTCTTAGTGATGTTCAGTGGTAGAAATCCTATTTTAATGGTACGTAACTGACATCAATCGATAACGAATATAAACAACTAAGCACAATACATATCTCCACAAAACCACCTTGATTCTTCACTAAATTATTTCATAACTTAATAAGCACTATTTTATTGATAATACTTATCTTCAGAATATGTATAACCAGATATATTTTATAATCTAGGGGAATTACTGTATAATACAGCAAATTGTCACTTTTTAGCACCAAGTGCAGATGATATATGATGATCAGAACTATAGTCCGACATTGTAATCACGAGTAATTATTCGTGTAGAGTAACAGAAAACAGGAAAATAAATAATCAGTAACAATGTAATCGAATGAATATTCATCCAATGAAATGATTTCTTAATTCAATATCACGAAATGACCTAGGCTAGACAACTGTTGAATACCGGGAAGATCTGAGCAGTCGTTTCTTCTTATTATGGGGCTCCTCAGCAGGACGAACACATGATCTAACAAAAAACGGAAACAATGATTTGCTGTTTTTGAGACAATTGCTTAACCAATAGTCCAATGAACTGATTTTCAAAGGTTTATATTTCTAACTTAAGGCATTTCACATAATGATTTTTTGACGATGCCTACTTAACAGATTACCGTGAAGCTAAAATATCGTATGCATATATGCATATCATAAGTATGAACTGTCTGAAAGTTAACTTTATAGAAAAGAAAATAATCTCTCCATCAATTTCGAATTTGTATTCACTATTGGTTGGATTCATATGTATACGTAGGTTGAAAAGCATAAATATATATACTCCAAATTTCGTCTAAAGATGATGAAACCTATGAGTTCCTATAATCAATCAATGTACAGCAACTTATATGAGTTGTGGCTGGGAATATAATATGGAATGCACGTTTTGTCGTACTCGAGACTGATTCACTGTATGAACTTAATAATTAATTAGCTACATGTGATAAACTAAATTAAGCAAATACTTATATCACCAGGTTTTGATATTAATTCAAATGATATTATTTGGATAATTTTCTGGTTATCCAGTTAAATATATTTAGTACGCTATCTCTTTTACCGTTTTCACTTATCTGAGGTGAGATTCGATGTACTTCATATTAGAAATACACTCATTCTCATTTTCCTTCTAAACAAAATACAAAACTGACCAGCGTATTACGAGAACATAGAAGGTCATTCTTCAGTAGTATTTAGTGATAGTGAAATTATCTTACTGCCACTTGAGTCTACGTATGTATGAAAGCATATAAATATATAATATCACTGACGTTATTTCATAATCCTTTCCCCATCCTGTTGTTTTGTTACCTACTTTGAATTGCTTCTTCATAAAATTAACTTCATTTAGGAGTAAATTTGTTTGTTAGTCATTACTTTATACTCTACAGTTTTGTTATCGGTCTCATCTACATAACAATGACTAATAAAGAAATTTTGAGACTGACTAAAAGACAAAGGCATTTTCTTGCAATGTAATAACGATGAAATAACTACAATTCACTTGTTTTCATTGTGTTTCGTGGTGTAGTAAAAGGAAGTAGACCGTATACTGTTTTACATGTACGTACACAAACACTGGTACATATGTAACAGTTTACCCAACCACTTATTGTAAGTAAATTCATCAAATCGTAGAGTAAAAGAATTGACCTTAACCTTTCCCTGTATTTTGTTAGTCTGTTGTAATCAAAATAATTTTATTTTAACGCTTTATTGGGTATGGTTATTAATATGGGGTCATAAGAAGGTCAGGTCTTTTGCCTATTACTTTAGTTGAAATTAGCCAATCATACTGTTGCATATATGAAGTCAATCAGATTACATATATGCGAAATATGTACAAATATTAACATCACTTCTACCTATGTCTAGGCCTGAGCACCAAATAGAAATATAGTGTATATCCGTGTGTATATGTCCAAAATGCATTATGAATGTATGTTACCGGTTCATGTGCATAGATTTGTACAATTATGAGTGTAAATTGATACAACAGTACAATAGATTGGTGTGGAGCCGGTAGGCCACCGGTATATCAGACCTAGATATGATTATCAGACAACAGAAGAATATTTTCGCTTAACTACCCTGAAATATACAAAAATAATTAATTTAATTTACTACTAAAAATACTATTTAAATACATGCGTATATGTCCACTTGTTAGTACGACTATTATTATTCCTTATTGCTTACATACGACAGGCAGCGAAACAATACAACAGAATTCCTACAATACTAAACATTACTATTTATCAAATAAAGAAATAAAAACGATTGAATTTTGATTAGTAAACTCCGTTGTCATATTTTCGGCTTTTTTTACTGATTTATAAAGAAAAATCTTGAAGTACCCTTTTTCATACTCACGAAAAATATGATTCAATTAATTCAGAAACAGTTAAATATTCAATTGAATTCAAAGTATATTCACTGGGTTACATTATTTTTATTTTATGCTGCAATCAATCAAATCACATCAGTCATTTCATCTGGATGTCTTCAACCAAATGGAATGTCTATGTGTTGTGCAGGTCGAGAGAAGAAATGCTTTGTTTACAAGTCAATTGTACAATCTTCAATATCTAGATATTATCCATGGAAGAAATACCGTAGTGTGGCAGGTCAATCAAGTCCACGTGATCGATGTTATTGTGATGAAAGTTGTGTAATTACAGGAGATTGTTGTCATGATTATCATTATATATGTCAAAAAACGAGTAAGTCTATACGTAGAATAACAAATTATGTAATAACTGCTTTTTTATTTGCGTTTTTCACTCATCATTTACAAATTACAGGTGATTTTTAGGATGGTGAATTAAGTTAAATGTTTATTTAAAGTCACATTTTGCCTAAATTATCCCATTCATTTATAAACTTGTCATTACGATAGTTATTCAGTAATGTGACCAAATGACTATTACTTGCATGTTGTATCCAATATTACACATGAAAAACATTTAATTGACTTATAGGATTTTGTGTGTATGTGGAATGAGAGCACGTGAAATGAAACGAATTCATACTGTTCATTGTTCTCATCTTACAAAAAATGTTTTTGTGGTTTATTATTTTAACACGACTACAGTTGCTACTTTTAGAATAACTTTCATGCAATTAGTTCTCTTTACAGAATTTGAATTAAGCAAGGAAAACAACTGACCCAAATTCATATAAAATAATTGAAATTATGTCGGTTCTCATCATCTACAATATAATCGTAATTTTTATTGAATCATAACAACACAATATGTAATCATGAACATTGGTAATGAAAAACAAAGAAATTGAGGAGACATAGGATATCCGTTCTATGCGTATATATGAAAACGTTTGTGTACCGTTATTCAAGTGGACAACTTGTGATTACTTATGATAATATCGCGATTCATTAACAATTACGCCTGTTATGCAACTGGTGAGAACCAATGAAATAGTTCCCATAAGCCAGCGCCAATCCATGTTTCACTTTATTCGAATTTTAGAATAACGATGAAAATCTTTTTTTAAAATTCCTTATAAATGTGATTAACTTGAAAGCAAACTGTCATTCCATTTAGCTACTTTTTGTTCTGTAACTTACCAAATTCAACTGAGTGGGTTTTCGTTAGATTTTTCAATGAATACAGCTCAATAACCAAGTGCAGTTTTACACACTCACTTTTGACTAACTGTATTGGTGGAGAGGTTACTGGTACTATTCAGCTTATCAAACTGAAGTTAACAGAGTAGTTTTCAGCCTACCTACGGGAAGCTGAATTTCATGTGTCCTATTTAATAAGTCACCCTTCAACCAGACCTATCACATCTTAAATAATTTATTCATACTAAGTCATGGTTACCAGAAAGTTCAATGTTTATCTTGCCTATCTTTGATTTTAAGGCCTAAATAGTTGCGTTTTTCGTAATCAATCTAACAATAAATCAGTTTTTCAGAGAATTCAGTCACTTAATATACTGAAAATAGGTTAGGTAAATTTTAAACAGTATTAAAGATTTAGTGCCGAACTGATTACTATTTGGTAACTGCATTATGTCATCTAGATTGTCATTATTTGTTAGTATCTGCTGAATGAAGTGCATTCGGAATATCTAGCTGACTCAGTTCTTAATTCAATCAGAATACGTTCATTACAAAAAAGGTACATTCGGCAATTACCGATAGACGTCACTTACAGCGTAAGTGACATTTCCGTCTACAAATAAAATGGACGAATATATTATACAGAACTACGTCCTGTCTTACGTAATTTATGCATCGAAAACATAGCATTTGACATATTACAACATCCATAAGTTAGTGGTATTCGGTCATCTGTGTCATCGTAACAACTCTCCCATTTCCAGGAATTACACGATAAGCAACCATGAGGTTAAATACCGGGTATTGTGGAAACGTAATAAATTAACTGATGAGATTGTATATCTTCATTGAATGAGGTGGTTGGCATATGTGTAACATATGTCTAATGCGTGATCCTGACCTATATTGGAGTAGAATGGAAGAATTCGAGGAATGGCTGAACCGAAACATGACATCAGTCCCTGAAGTCAGTGACTGCTGGTGTGAGGATTATTGATAGAACAAGACTGCTTGGTCGGGGTCCTCACAGATGCTGTAGCCAATTGTTGGAGACAGTACGTGACATGGATGAGAATCGGTCACAGGTGCACAAATGCATTCACTGATTGTCTTTCCTCTAATTGGCAGCTTATAATTGTTTTCTACTTTTCTATCATCTAATACTTCCCCCCTATCCCATGATCTTGATAATCATACTCTTTTTGCTACTACCCCTAAGGTAATTAAGGCTTCCATTAATTTGATGTTGATTATGTTGCGCTGTTGCTGGATGGCGACTTAAACAGCTGCAAATATATACCAGATTCTATGTTGTACATGTATGCAAATATATATATATATATATATATATATATATATATATATGCACAGCAATGAATGTCACTTTATATTATGACTGATCATGTAACTCGATTTTTGTTTTTATTTCGCTCTCATTGTCTACCTATTGGTATTTTACCAATTTATTCAAAAGGATTGTCAGTGTTATCTTTGTTACATTGTGCTGGTGTAGAATAAAATCGCAAGCAGCAGGTACACTATGTTAAGTTTTACTTTTTGAAAAAGTGGTCCTCATATACGACAAATAAGTACCCAGTTTATATGATAGATATGTATAGGGAAAAAGTTTACTAATTAGTTGAGCTGGGGTGATTTTTGAGAATTTGTATTTGATTTAGTGTTTACATTTGTCATAGATTGATTCTAGTTAGGTGCAAATAAATCCAAGAAACTTTGTATAGTTGTATCGTACTGGCATAGGACTCAGTAGTGCACAACCTCGGTCTCACCATAAATAGAGTCTATGACCTTCAGGTCTGGTGGGGCACCGTCAATGCCATTGGACCAGCACTTAATGGTAGTATTATTGCTAGATAGTTGTTATAAGGCTGATTATTGTGATTTGCTGGCTAAATCATTCAGCTTAATTTCATGAGAGGTTTTCTGTTAGGCAAAAACGTATAAAAATGTTTTCTAAAATGATGAAATTCTATTTTATCGGGAATAATCATAGTTTTTCGGTGGAGTGCTTTAGAAATGTCAAAACTTGTAACTGTCAGCTTTAGTTCTGAGAAATAAGGATACTACTCATTCATGTATATGAAATGTTTATTTTATTTTAATCATGAAACGACACAGCCAACCTAGATATTATTAAGAAAGTAATAAAATTTATGTAACTTGGGGACTAAATACACCATGCCTTCGGTCGTACTTTGTAAAAGGGTCAGTAATACTATTGTACCTACCATACTGAAGTAGTTGGAACGGAATCAGGACGTACTACCTAATGATTGAATGTCGGTTGCTTTGACCATTAATCTACTTCAAATATATATATTATGTTGATACTAATTTATTTAACCAAGGGTCATCTCATTAAATATGGTTTAATATATCTTTATCTTTAAGTAGTTAGATACAGTTAGACGGTTGTCGTCTTCTTGATTATTACCTAGGTAGTCATTATACTTTAAATATCTAAAATTCACTTTATCCACTTAGTTTTGATAGGAGAGCGGCTTCATTATCCCTTTCGTAGAACTCTTAAACTCGAAGAGAAAGGAGTACACCAACCTGCACTTTTATTAAATATTTAAGAATTTACTTCATATAACAAGCAGATTGAACCATTTTATATAACTTACTCAATTACTTGTCCAATAATAGCCTTCTAGTATTTAAGAGTAGGAAACTAAAAGAACCGAATTACCACTGGTTAGTAAACAACTAACATGAATAGAGTTTATGGAGATAAATGGCTTATATTCAGTAACTACTTAAAACCCAACTACGATACATGTAGCATTTATGTAAATTAAGATTTTCCAAGGAATTTCTAAGTTATAAATTAATAAAATACTGAAATACATTTGAAGAAATTTAATTCGCCTCATAACTCGATTTATTTTAGGAAATTATAGAGACAATTATTTAGAACTCTGTTAAAAGACAACAACTAAGCGAGCCTGAATTCTAATATCTTATTTATCAATAGCATATATAGTTGAAATGATCGTTTTTATTATCATCCTATCAAGCAGTTATGTACACCTGGGAGCACTGAACAGTTGTTTCATTCTAGAACGAAACTCCTCTGAACCAATGAACCGGCTTCCAGTGAGTTAGGATTTCATCGACCTGAAGGCTGTGTGTTCGATTTCCTGGTGAAATAGAGATTACGTACTGCTGAAGAGTTCTGTACTAATACGAAACAGCTGTCCAGTGCTCCCTGAATTTTATTGGCACCTAATTAACATCAACCTAAGATGAATACAAATTAACTAAGCTGAATAGTTGTCTCGATCAAACTGCATCAACCCGGTTACATAAACGTATATTAATCATTAATTTACCTGTTTTAAATCCATTATCGTACTTTTATGTTTTTTTTAATTCTGTTACAGTAAATAATTAGAGTCTACCTATCATCAAAACATTTACTAAATTTTTTTGAAGAATGTTATACAAGCGTATTCTTCTTTAATTCTAAAATATAATAATTACTAACTTATGGCTTAATTAGAAATTGATTTATAGGAGACTATCATGCATGCAAATTCAGTCTGTAATACAGCGTATCAACGCAGAAAAGAATAAAAACTCGGTCACTGTCTATCAATAGTCAAATTTTCTTTCTACATTCAACCCTAATTACTCAAGCTTTGAAATTGCTTCATTAAGCTAAGTGAGAAATTAATATCAAGTCAATCATTTCGGTCAGAGATAAATGAAGAATTGCCTTTTTTCATATAAAGTTAACTGTATTTAACAGAAATATGTCAAAACGTATTTCCTTCAGGAAAAAGACTAAATCATGACTACATCTTATGTAATAGGTTTCCGTGAAAGGTATGATACTAACTAAATCTTTATTTTAGGCTTTCGTCTATTCACTTCATTTTCTAATTCTTACCTTAAATAAACATCATGGTTAAGATCTGAATTGTGGTTGGTAAGCGGAATCCAGGATACGCGTTTCGTCCTATTCGGAATCGCCAGCTGAATGTACTTGCATCCCAGTGTTGATGATCACACTGGGACTCGAACTAAGTTTTGTCGTGTCAAATGCTACCGCGTTCACCACTAAGATGCTGAGTGCAAACAATCACACTTGTGCAATGGGCATGTATATATAAGTAGAATGTATTTAGATCTTCCCGTTGATACAGGTGCATCCAGCTGATGAACCCCAAATAGGACGAAACGTGCGTTACGGATTTCGCTTACCAGCCACAATCCAAATCAAACAATACATTAAAATAATCGCTATACCAAGGTAATTAGTTCAGGATGCATATGAAAACAGAGACTGATCAACTTCAGCCCAAAACGAATCTAATCATTGCTGAGATGTTTGTCTATATTAGAAACATTGCCAGAATTAATGTAGCTATTTGATCTCTTACAAAAGCAGATTAAGCATAAATATTTATGAGGACATCATAATTTAGAAAAACCTATCTAGTCTCAGATTGTTTCGCATAATGTCATTATTCTTATTTGAAATTTTTTATTGATCACAATAAGTATATTACAATTCTATCATTCAGTACACTGAAAACTAACGTAACTTGTTTGGAATAACCTCTAGCATTCACCTGAATAATCACACTAATCTTAATTTAGAAAAACAAAACTATTACAACTGTTAATAAGATCTCACATATTTGTAATTATTAGTGTCACTTACTTTTCAATGTTCATCTTAAGTAATTTGTGATCATTTGAAATAACAGTTCAAATTCAGAATTAACATCTAGGTCATTGATAAATCAAGATTTTCTGTGGATTTGAAATTTATTAACGTATTAAAATAATTTAATTATTCATCAATTTTTATTAAGAAAGCAAACTAAATGATCTTCTAAGGAGAGTAAAAGTGAATGTTAAATAATTCTAAAACAAACGTCTGAGAAATATGATTACAATTGAATTTCTCTGTGTATACGAGTCAAATAATTTTTCAATATACATAAACATAATTTTCTGTGAGAAAACACTTTTGAATTCATTCTAGAAATAGGACATATGCAATGCATGAAATTCAGTTTTTTATAACTTAACCATATGTTTATTAATCGAAGTGAATACTAGCACTATTGATGCCGCCAATCTATCTTTGCATTTATATCCATATATATATATATGCATATTTACATCATGTATAATCAAGAAATGATATTTATTGAATTTATGTACATCTGCTTAATAATAGCCTATCTGTTAACTTTATTTATTTACTTAGTGATGCATACTATTTGAAAGAAATTTCATTTACAAATTGATTAGCATAAATGCTAACATATTATTCGTTTGCATGACTTATTCTAATCTCTAATGAATAATATTAATTATTAATTATGTAATTTAAATGTCTTTAAAATAGTTTCAGTTCTATAACTTAATCAGTTAGATTTTAATAAGTATAATAAATCTTAAGTTGATGATGTCTTATTACTTTAGGTTAGTTGCTAGCTACTTTGCACAGTACTCTTTGTATACAATAGATATTGATCATGAGATTACTACACAAACCAGTACAATAGTAAAGTATGCTGAAAACCATAGTCCATAGTGTTACTTTAAAACATTTACAGTGATAAATTACTCATTGGAATATTTTCTATATACTGTTCCGTTACGTAGACGTCTTCTATTGTTTTACGGAATTTTATTCTGGATAATGAATTAAAGTCACCATGGATGAAATTACGGGTTGGGAATATTATAAAAACAAGTAAACGAGATACTTCAAATCTCCGCTGTTAGTTTACGAATAGGTCAACTATCCTATCGATTCAATAACTACTTTAAGCCAATAAAGAAACGGTATTCATGACTAAATAACTTTTCGGGGAAAAACAATTATATTAAGGGGAGGGGTATAAATATTTTAATGAAAAATGAACAAATAATAGATTTTAGTAGTGTTACCGCTGTTAAGCTACACTACCGATTATAAAGGAGAGCTGCAGCTTCGTTTTTCAAAGAATTTGCGGTGAAAACATGTTATGTAATAGTAAAAATGCAATAAAATAATTATTGCATAATAATGGATTAATGAACTGAGGATGACTTTTGATGTGATTCTTGGAATGACTGATACAAAGACGCTAAAATATTAAATAGTCAAATTGGTAAAACAGATTACGTAAAGATAAAGTTAGGAATTCAAGTCAATTTATGATGAATGTTATAAAAATGTTATAAAAAATTTTGAGAAACGTAGGAATAGTTTGGTGATTATGTAGAATGTTAGGGTAAAATGAATGGATGAGGTGATTTCTTTTGTATTCCGTTCCAGTATTAGTTATGTGCACATCTATAGGTTATGTTGTCTGCATGTAACACATTCTACAGTCACAGAGTTAATTGGGTGAAATTATATAGATGATTTTGAATACTCACTGTGTATTCAGTTAACAACATATTTTATGAAAGTAACATTGAGCAATCTCATAGAAACTACTTTATGTCATTCTCTTAGATGAAAGAATGGTATATATATATATATATATATATATATATATATATATATATGCATTACATTATTATTTACTTTAAAATTGAGTATCTAGTTTAATTTAGATTTCTATACTACTCATATTTCATTAGATTACTCATCAACAAAAAAAGAAATATATAAAAACTTAAATCATTCTCTTAGTCATATCATTTATTAATATCCAATTGTGGAAATGTTATTGAAAGTAATATAGATCTAATTGTTTCAGTTAGTTTTACTTCCTTTCAAATTTTACAACATCCTTATTAGTAGCATGATTGGTTGTCTTTGTCTAGGATGATACTCATAATTTATAGATGATTCATTTTTTAAAGGTGTTTTTCAGGTAGTTGTTTCATAAGTGGTATCTAAGCCTTAATGATATCTTGTTTTATGAAATAAGTATTTTAATTGAGTTGAGGCGGTTTATGGAGATTGAGAATAAGTTTTAATTAATTTAGTTCGTCATAGATTGATATCGGCAGGGTACCACTGAAAACTAGGGGATATAAAACAGCTGTCTTGTCTTAGCATGGGATTCCTCGGTAGTATGCACCCTAGATTCTGCCCCAGGTGTTCCAGAATGACAAATGCCTAACCCTATGCACCAATGGTAGAATTCCCACGTTCATCAATTTCTGAAATAGAGTGATAATCATCTATTGTAATTGGTGATAGCTGCGTTACTCCTAACAAGTCTGAACCCCACTAGTCACGATTTCTTACTGAAGCTTCAGCAACACCCTGACGAACTCAGTCAATTACACATTAAGTATTTTGTTATTAATAAGCTTTTGATAATGACAACTCTCAGCAGAAAGTTGTTTTTTAAAAGTATTATTCATTTGCGACTGATGTTTGCACTGTATGTGTTCGTATAATTTAGTGTTAGTATTTTGGTTATGAATTTTAATATAAGTGATGGCATTTTTATGACAAAAATTATCTAATGCATCATTTACAGCTCTTTTCATACAGAAGTTATTTTGATTTCTTAGTTGGCTACATGAAGGTTACAGAATTCTCTCTGTCTAGTAAGTATACGTAAACTGTAAATATTCAACAAGAGGAGTTTATAGCATATTATGACCATATTACAGTTTGGGTTACACTCTATGTCCCTGCTTTTTGTCACTATGTTTTCTTCACCCCACTTTCTATTACATTTCAGCATTAACTGGCTCACGAATGTAGCATATTACAGCGTAATATTTAATAAATACTTCATTCTTACTTGTTAAATCGTTTATATTTATTTAAGTTGGATTGTGATTGGTAAGTGAAATCCAGGATACGCGTTCTATCCTATTTGGGATGCATCAGCTAGATGTACCTGTATCCCAATGTTGATATTCACACTTGTATTCGAACTCAGTCCATTTTGTGTCAAACACCACCGCGTTTACCACTAGGCTACCGTGTCCAGACAGTCGCACTTGTGCAACGGGTATATTTGTAATTAGAATAAACATGTATCTTCCCGTTGATTTGTAATGAACTGACCAGTTTTAGTCCAATATAAATCAACAGGAAGGTACAAGCTTATTGTAATTGTTTACATTTATGTTTTCAGCAGTCACGTTTTGTTGTACCACAGTAGATATGTCTATCAAAAACTTAAGTAACAAGCCATTTGTATTACGTTTGGGATAAGCCATAGTTATTTATATTTAACCCTCCAGTTAGTTTATATCATTTGGTGAGCATTTTAGAATATGTTTTAGTGATTTACCTGCAATGTGAGTCATATATGCATACGACAGTGACTCTAGTACTTATGAGGCTTACAGTGTGATTTGTTGTCAGGTCTATGTGGAGAATTTTAAATAGGAGTTGGAAATAATTGATCATCAAATTAATCATAAAGTATTTTCAAAATAATAATTTTAGGCTTAAAATACAAACTATTTAAAGCAAGTAATGTCCATCTTTAGAACTATCATTGTTGCTAAATGAAAACAATAAGATAATGTTAGGTGAGGTGCTAAAGAAAAGGGTTTTCGACATTTTTGTCAATTAATAAACGTTTGGTTAATTTTATTGCATTTATTATACTTAATATATATTGCACTAAATTTCCTTATTACTTACTTATGTCAATTGCAAAATAGATTAATTACTAGTTTTTGACTGTGTATTCATGCTCGTGACACAGTTTCAAACTCTTAAGTTTGGGGACTAATGTGAAATCGTCAAAACATACTACTGTGGTGTTTGAAATTAAATAAAACACTTTGTCAATGCCTCATTAGTTTTGTATGTTTACATAGCTGGTACCAGTAAACTGTCTCTATCACTCCCAGTACATAGATAATAAATTAATTTCACTATACCTAAATATAGTATGGTATCTATTCACGTTTCATTCATTTCTGTCAGCCTTACTGAGTTTATTTCATTTCTGGTTAGAGCTTATTTAGATAATGTCTACTTTCTCCACTAAAATAAAGTTCCATATTATTAACCTTAATTTTATTATCATTACCATTCTCATTATTGGAGGAGTGAATTAGTTGCTATAGTACCTGTCTTTTTAAAGTGATACGTCCCGAATTCGAACCTCTCTTCAACTACATCAGTTTTGACCACTGAGTTGTATCACTAGATTTTGCACAACTAAAGCGTCAGTCAAAATTAAATACATAAGTTTATACTTTGTACACGAGTGTATCAATCAACTTTCATAACAAAATTCAGCAGACCAATATGATAGATGGTAAACTTTCACTCAGTTCATTATTCAGTATATTTAATAACTCAACTACATTAATTGATTCATCCGATTAAGTATATATCATAATGCATACATAGAATAAATTTATTTCCTTCTAATGACATCAATCACAACCAATTAACATGTGGGTATTTAAAGAAACTACAAGAAACAAAAAGAAAACCTGCACAATTCTATTCGCCATTTTTGTTGTTGTTGATTTTGTTACTAATTTATTTCATGTTTCTTTTTGTTTAACATTAAATGGTATAGAACAATATGAAAAAAGAAAAATAATTTATTCCATAGAATATTACATTGCGTTTTATAGCTTATTATACACTAGAAATCGTTTATATTTAAAGAAACAAAAAATAAAGACGAACATTAACTTCCATAATGACTAAGTTCTTTTCACGAGACGTACAGAAAACGTTTCATTCATGTCGTGTGTGTGTGTGTACACCTCATTGGGAATAGATAAAATGTATTTCAATTCCTTATTATTAATGCTAATTTCAATCTATTCATAGTTTCCGCTTCATATTTATGATTGGGAAGATGTACGTCTCCGTTTGCATGTGTGTGTGTGTGTTGATACTAAAAGAAACTTGAATTTAACTAATGAAATGAAATCTACATGTAGCATTACATGATGTTGATGTGATAAACTTACTTTCTTTAATGTTGTTCTGATGGTAGTTTTCGTAGTAAATTACCAACTGTATTTAAATCTACTAAAACTTCTGACGATGAATGTAAAGTTCAGTTTTTACGTCATTAAATCATTGTACTAATGAAATACATTTTGAAATACATATAACTCAACAAGAGTGTAAAATATACTGTGCATTAGTTGGAATAAGTGTTGCAAATTAGACGTTTATTATGACACAGTGGACAACATTCTGCTGAATAGGTTATACTGGATAAATTTTAGTACTTTAGAAGTGATGGCTTAATAGTAAATCAAAGGCACTCTATTAATGGACCACTAGTTCAAACTCAGTCTAATATATATCAGTTTGGGTAATCGAATATTATAGTTGAGCTTCACATAAATAATAAGGCTTGAAGTTATGTATATAAACCTTTCCTCAGTCAACATGACAATCAGCTGATCCATTAAACTGAGTTTAGCTAAAGAACTTATTATAACATGAAGTCTATCTAATATCCTAATGTCAATCGTAAAGCAAAATCATTGTTTTCTTTTTTATTATTGATATAATTAAAGCACAACAATCTTAGCAGTTAAAAAACGATTCTTTATTTATTCTGCATGGAATAATCAACAAGAACACCGTCACATACTGCATTATACTACTTATTTCAACATTAGATTGTGTGATCATTTCGGTTGCGCAAATATTATGTCTTAAGCTATACTTTAATAATTAAGACAAAAGTTGATTAAATATGATACTTCAAAAGTTCTTCATGCACAATTCACAATTATATATTTTTACTAATTGATCTGCTTCACATGACTCAAGTTGTCAGAAAAATATGTACTTCCTGATAAAAATAGGTCCTTCCCCCCAATATTGTTATGTTCAGTTGACAAACAAACATTATTGGCATTAAGGATGATGATAACAGGCAAACGGTTAAGAGATTTTGGCACAGATTTTGTTATTATTAGTATTCCCTAGAATGGTATATCTACAATTTTATGATACTGATCTCAGTCCTTGTCACTTCATGTCAAAGTGAGAAATATTACCAACGAATTTATCAAAACTCAGCTATCACTCTATTGCTTTTTAATTGTTAATTCGTTATTTACAAGATAACATTACATAAAAGAAATCCTTTATCGAAAAATGTACCTAACCTAATTAAATTATATAGTTTTTTAATACACAAAAATCACAGTGGAGTTAATCAACGCCACACACATACATTTATGGTTACAATGTTCAACAAGATTATCATGCTTCCTTCTTCAGTTGACCAAAAACTATTAAATAATATCAATAAATAATTGATTTATATTCTATCAAACACCCTGCACTATTATAAATGAAGTTATCAAAATATGTGGATACTATAAAATAAATTTTATAAGACAAAGACATTCGACTAAATATGATCTTTACTGAATTGTGGCTAACAACTAGAATCTACGACATACATTTTTTCCTATTTAGAATCAGTCACCTAGATACACCTGCCTTTTGATGTTGTTATACACAATATAACTCCGACTTAATCGATTAGCATTAAACGATATTGTGGAACTGATTGAGTTATTAAGTTCGCACAGATACATTCATACAGTGAATGTGTAAGTATAATTTTTTAACATCATGAGTAGTTAAATAATACAAAAATACATTTATAAATTATGCATAAATCTGTTTTAATTGATTTTGTATATACAATAATATTTATAAAATTATACTGAATATCATAAAATTGACTAAAATAAATGGCTCCTTCTATGTTTGGTTTTCTCAAACAGTAATCTTAAGTAGTAATTACATAATTAAGATGTGTTTGGATCTTTGTGTTGATTTGTCATAAACTGAAACTGATCAGTCTCTGTTGTTATATGCACATCCTGAGCGGACTACGTCGGTATAACGATAGATCACAGGTATAGTTTAAGTTGGATTGTGATTGGGTGGATTCTGCTTGCCAGTCACAATTCAACTTAGACAGTAGTACTTATATTTTCCAATAGCTTCCCAGAGTTCTAGAATATAAATCTAAGGTATTTTACACGGACTGTTATAAAATAAACAGTATTTTAGGGTTGGATTACAGTTCCTTGCAAGTAGTATCATTGTAACCATTAAGTAACTATTATCAATAAATTATGTGTTGTTATGATATATTTACATGTTAAGTGGTTGAAAGTAATTGGTACGCAAAACCTGAAATTTAATATCATGCTAGTTAAGTTTTCTCAGTAAGTCTTACTTATGATCGTGAAGGAATCGGGACTCTTTTAGTGATTTTAACCGAATTTCATTGTAGTCAAGCCATTCTTGTGATTTGATACCTGTTTATTTGAGTACAGTTTCAATTTCGCAACTTACCTTTAGTTTATCGACAAGTACGCCACATTCATTAATTTTGACTTCTCCATACTTCTTGAAAATGTTTCTTATTATATAGTACCTATGAATACATCTAATCATATATATTTATTATTTTATTGATCTATTCAAGATATTCTTTATATTAAACAATAACAATTTTGCTAATTGTATGCAATTGTCAGATCTTAAAAAGATCTATAACGTTTCGTGTTATTCACTCTTATCCACTCAAACTTCATTGTTTCTGTATAAATAAACATTTTTGATCATGTGTCAAGTAGTCAGATAAATTGATGTCTAAATTTTCAGCAATAATTTCTACTGAAATACTGGCAAAATTGTTCTGAACTACAGTTTTTTCCTGAAAAAATTACCCTTTTGTTCGTTATATTTCATTCGATTTTTTAAAGTTACATTAAATGATTAATGTTTAAGTTGGATTGTGACTGGTAAGGGGAATCTGGGACGCTCGTTTCGACCTATTTGGGGCTCGTCGGCTGGATGTGCCTGAAACCCAATGTTGATGTTCATTGATCAGTCTCAGTTCATGACTAATCAACGGGAAGATACAAACTCATCCTAATTAAATGACTATTTTCTGTGAATCAGATATATGACAGTGGATTCACCATGTATCATAAATTTTATATTCAGCTTTTTTACTTGAAGAATGAATAAGACACAATTTGAAATTGTTAGCAACAATATAGTCTTCTTTTTATACATTAAAGTGTAATTTCGGAAACGTTTTCCATGTTAACGTATAAATATACGCTGTCGAATTTATGCAACAGTAGTTAATGTTACATTATTCAATGCGGCTATTCGAAAAAAGAGACAAATTTGGCATTTTTATGCCAGGAAAATATTTCCGAGAATCTTTTTTTCAGAGTTTCTCTAAGAAATAATAGTAAAGTAATATAAGTGTTTTTTTATTGCTGGATGTTGTGGCGATCGTCAAATCTGAATTTAACATCACATATTGGTCTGATTTAGACAACTTTTGAAAACCGGCTAGTAGTGAATGGCTATTTCGTCCCAGTATGAAACTTTTCATCAGGGCGCATTCAAAACCCCACCATAAAATCGAACCCAGGATTTTCAGGCTTTACAGAGAACACTTATATATTAGGTCACTGAGCTGGATCACAACAGCTAATATTTTTAACTTCAGTCAACTAGAGATATATATGTACGACCTCATTCATTGCCACCGGTGGGTAACTGTTTTTCACTGAACTTGGTTGGACTCCACCGGTTACGTCTTCGTAACAGAATTCCAGGAGTTACCTTCAGAAGTTAGTCACTAGTTAGCTAATACTTATTTTAATCATGTGTTGTGAAGATTATTGAATTCGAATTTTAAATCACAAAATGGTGTGATTTAGTCATAGGTTTTTATTCATTAATAGTGTTACAAACTTGCACTAATGTATTCACTCATTACAGACACTTTTTGTAACCAGTTAAATAGCAAATAAGATTGAACAATATCAGTGTCTATTTGAACGGAAGATATATAAGTGACGTAATCTTATAAAAAAACATTTAAATTAAAATCAGCTGATATTTTTGTGTTACCTTTCTCATAGATTGACCTCATTATAAGTCATTTATGCGACATACCTCATTATTGTAAAGATGAAAACAAAACACTTGAAAATAAGAACAACAGATGGAACACACCTGGAATTAAAAAGCTATTCCATTGTACATTGGAACAATTTGATGTTATCAAAGAATGCTAATAACGAAGTGATTGCATTTTATGTGTTGATAAATATACTTCTACACTAAATAAACTAAAGCACATATATCTACATACTAGACGAACGTGGTACAAATAGATTCATTATTGTTATACATTTAGACTTGTGTTCATATTTTTGTCTGAATACAGGGGTAAGCATTTTCTTTTCTATGTTAGTATACAATATCACTATTATAGTGACATTTTTTTATTTGGGATATTTTGATGAGACAATATGTTATGCAATAAGCAATAAATTTAGATAAGAGAATATTTTAGGACATTTTATTTCATATTTCACGTATGTATACTTTCATGTTTGTAATTAGGATCAATATCTTCTAGACATTATCGATGTTGTAACTGGATAAAATATAAAGTAAAATGATTCGTTTTTTTTATCCCATTGACAGTTATAAAAGGATTATACCTTGAAAGGAATACTGATCATAGTAGAGTGTAAAGATATGATTATTTTTAAATAGGACTATTAATAGTCAAACAGCATCACTTGTACTTCACGGTAGATAAATATTACTTAGTAATTATACGTAGGTATAATGCAAGTAAGGCAGAAGGGGATGGATATATATATATATATATATATATATATATATATATATATTATATGGAGTACAATCGATACGCCACAGTGATATCATACTCTCTTAATTTCTTAATGAAGTATCTGGACTATACTTTCGAACCAAATTAAAGAAATCGAGCGTTTTAACTACATCACTTTTAAACCCTTATCAATCCTGATGAATTAATGTCTCGCAGAATTACAGGACGGATTGAGGATACTCATATGGATGTGGAAAATGGTGTTTAAAAGTAGACGACATTCGCATGATACTAGTATTTGATTGGAGCTGACTTCAAATTATTTCTCGTGTGTAATGAAACTGCAGAGTGCACAGTGCTGAGGTTAAATTCAAAGTACGAGGTAAAATGGTAAATCAGTTAATACAATTTGGGATATGTGTTACATAAGATGTTGGCTGGTGTAAGAGTAGATCAGAAACTAGAGATTGCTAAACCAAAGTGTTACATCAATTTATGAAATCGCTGACTGTCGGTATGTGACCGATTGATAAACGCAAAATACTTGGTTGAGATCTTTATAATCCTTCAGATTCTGAGCTTTAACATTATTTTACAGCTTCCTTTTCACAAACTGGTTTTTTCTTCGTGAATCATATTCTCCCTATCTAATCCTGATTTTCAATTAATGACATTACTATTTGTACTACTTTGAAATTTATCTTTATTTGTTAATGCGATATAGCAAATAGAACTGATGCACATTTATACTTCTGACTGACTGATACATCAATTGTGGGAAGGGTAAATACTTATTTTGTTTGTATGAACTACTAAGTAACAGTAACCTTCATATAACAACTGAGTACTATGCCATCGTTCCTAAATTTTCATTAAATTGTTGGAATTAGTTTCATACTTTATTGTGGAGTAGAAATAAAACAGGTTGAAGGTAAAGACATTCATAATATCAATTCGTTCCTACGCAGAGTTATTCAGCAATATGAAACAATAAGAACTGATCCCATTCTAAACTTTGCTAAAAATGTTTTCAAATTATATCATTTATGGTCTACGGAATGATGGATACTGGTTTCATGTATTTTAATGAATTTTGAAGGCCTGCTGTATCTTTAAACAAGTTTGTACAAAAATTTTTTTAGGATCATTTAGTTTTGTTCTTTATAGCAGTAATATTAATGATCACATTTGAATCTTTAATATTCCAACGATTATAGCATGGTTTTCCAGAATTCAAGAATAACTGTAGTATAGTATTAAATGTAACTCAGTAACTAAGCGTTTGTTTGTATTCCTGAGGTGTTATGGTATATGATGTAAGTGGCTTGATTGTTCTCATAGTGTTTACTAGTTAGTTTTATAAAAAAGTTTGTGATCAAATCATTCAACTGAGAAAATATAACACTAAGAAAATCCTCTTCCTGAGCTACTAATTTCCACCATAAATGTATTTATCAGGTTTGAAAATGCATTCTTTGTTCTCTGTCTAAGGTTACGAAAGAGAATATAAGTTTAGTGGAATTGGAATTAGTAACTTAGTAGTTGCAATATCGAGTGATATTCAACAAATATTGTTAAATTACAAACTATTTAAAAAATGCGGAAGAAATGGTTGCATTAATTTATAAAATACAGTGAATATTTTTCACTGCATAGTTGTTTATCTAATCTTGTCTCGGCGATTACGCAAAGTTTAGAGGTAAGAGACTCACCAAGATGTTGAATTCTTCATCTTCTTGTTCTAAGTTACACTTGATAATGAGTTTATGAAAGCGAAAGTTACTGTTTGATTAATAAAATTATTGTAAAAATTGTACGAAATAATCATCACTTACCTTGATGTCATTTCATATTCCACCAAATTTGAATGGAACATGTTAAGGGGGGGGGGTTGAATCAACTAAAAGGTAGTAAGTTTATATACACGTGCCGTAAAATTCTTCTATCTTCAAATGAAGTGACCTTATTAATTACAGCGGTTATACCATCAACATCTATATATAATGATTAGTAAAATTGTTATAGCACTCTATGGTTCTTTATTTGAAATCACTTATTCCAGTAATTCATTGTATCTATCGTGATATCACAGAAAATCTGTCTGTTCACTGATCTATCATTTTTCTTAACTAGATGGTTTTTGAAGACAACGTTAATTACATATTACTAGGCTAAGTTGGTTAAAAGTAGTAATTAGAAAATCTTGAAACCTAGTTGGAACTGGTTAAAAAGTTCTATGTTTAATGCGAGGTGAGGGGTAACCGATAATTCTTTTATGAGTCCAGCTCAGGTTACTCACTTCTGTAGTCTGAAACGTTACCACTGAGTAGTTGACTCTACCACTGACCTCCTGTAGGACTGAACGATTTGACCCTATCAAGAACCGTTCTTGTATCGTTCCCTCAAAATTTTAAATACACCTTTCTGTCGAATACTGTGTATCACTAAACCTAACTTTAAGGCTTCTTCTGGACTATATATACGCACAGAATAAAGCTAGCGATACTGAATTACTTAAACTAGTCATCATATTTCAACATGATTGATCCACTTCTATCATCCACTGTACTGATGATTATACTGACTAGATGACAGCACTCAAAAGCTGTTTATTATGTAATCGATAAATAAGTTCTATCATCTCTGAATATAAGACTCTTCAAATGAAATTTGTCTTCTGTTTAAAATACCACTAACTAATTGAATTCTGAACAGAAAAAATTGCTAACAATTCACACTGTTTATTTTTTCTTCTTTAAAATTCATTGATAAACATACGGTATAATCGACATACATGTAGAAGGAGAGTACTTTATGTCACTTAATATTTTTTTATGAATAAAATTTTAAATATCAAATAGAAAATTTGTTTATGTCTCTTTTAAAGTGAAAGTTAATGTTTTAGTTTGTTGGAACACATCATTTACACTATGATATACACAAGTATGTATTTAAAGGCCTATAACTAATCAATTATTATTTGATTTATACTACTACATATTAGTAATATAATAAGATAATGATACCCAAGAAAACAGATAACATGTACTTATTACATAGAGTGATATTAACAATGATAATTGTATTCTGAAATCTTTACAGAATACCCATCACTTCACAGACATGGTCAAGTTGATATTGTAAAGGTACTACATATAAGTGGAAATGTATATGTTGGTAGATATGAGATAGACAACTAAAAATGAATGATTATATGTGAAGATCCAAACAGTTTCCGAAATAGTATATAAGTTTTTGATATGCTGATTACTTTGAATACCGATTTTTAATAGCACGTTCTTTGATAAATGAGTAATATGAGTTAGAATGGGTTGGCAATAATGTAGGTGCGTTGTTCTGAGCTGCAATTATACAAAAAGTTTTATTCACCTGAAATATTCCGGATATATGTTTAGTAATGTAATATGTGCTGCTTGTGTATTAAGTATATGATTCCTAGCCTTTTCTGAGGCACTGGAATATAAGAAACAAAGCAATCCAGACAACAAAACAGAATTTGCATTCATACAAATTTAAATAGGGAGCTCATCTGATCTAGTATTAACTTTGTGTTATTTTACCTAAATTTTAATTCCGTGTAATGTTTTATTCTTTTTATTAGCATTCAGGTATTGTTATACAGTCGTTGATAGAACCATGGTATAAAACCGCTGTAAGGATAACTTTGTTACTAATTGATATCATTAACTAAAAAAACATCTTCTTGTTGTGTTTACGATACCCAGCCAAATTCATATATTAGTGGGCTTAATATTTCCAAAGTGTAGCAAGAGATGGCCCCATCAGCCAAGTGGCTAATGCTTTTGAGAACTATGTTAAGTAGCCTATAAGATACTAAAAGACTGTCTCTCATGCGTGCTTTCATTAGTAGGTTGTCTCAGTTCTGTATATACCAAACCAAATAAGGGTTCTCACGAACTTTCGTTTTATTTTTCCCGATTTTGATTACAGGGACTTTGTTTTCCAGGTAATGGTTATGAGTAAGGGTAAAGCGAGGAATATCAGTGGAGGTATATGTTAATTTGTATAATAGCTTACAGAAGAGAATAGGGTTTTAGAATGATTCACGTCTTAGAATGTGGCACTTGGTTTTATAGTTAATTCTAGTGTTGTATTTATTCCTTTGTTATCTAAGATATTGTCATATATCCTGCACCCTCAGTTTGTCACTCGTGTGTAGATAGGTAAATAAAAAGAAACAGTACTCGGGCATCGGTAATAGGTATATTTACTAAAAAGTGAGTCTTGATCCCCCCCCTCAATTGTCGCAGCAATTATTTATTGTAGTGACAAAAGAAATGCGAATTCAAATGAGTGAATGTGCTGTAGCCATGGATTTTCTTCTTTGATTATGTTGAATGTTCTTGTTGTAAAGACTTTAAAAGAAAATATTATTTAGAAATATCTATAAAGATTCGTACATCTTAGACGATATTATTCTACATTGATATACAATATTCTAGTCTTTTATATTTATACACTGAAAATGATATTTCTTATCATGCAGATGTATCTCCGTAAACGTAATACACTATAATCATTTAAAGCGCTATTCATACTAGTAGGTTGATGAACATATGAAGAAACAGTAAATTCAACCGTATTACTTTTTGACTGTGACAATGGATAATACAACTTTATCTTCATATTGGTAAAGAATACCAGAAATTAAGATCAGAAACGAAATTTTTGATGAAAATTTCACCTTAATATACAGTATTCATTAATTGAAATAACATAAATATAAAAAACTTAGTAAATATTGAAAATATTGTGAATAACGTCAGTTTTGTTTAAATAAAGTTTATTGGAATGACATTTCTGTATTTGAAATCAGTTTGGAAATCATTTTAAATTATTCATGATAGTGTCAATTTTTACTGCCTGATGGAAGAACTAATAACAACATTCAATGATGAGCTACTTACTGAAATTGATCTGAGGTAGTTTGTGGATATTGGTAATACGTTTTAGTTTATTGAATTCGTCACATATTGATGTTGGTAGGGTGGCATTAGTTGAAGGGGGGTGGTGTAGAAGCTTAGGCGTTTGTCATCTTAAAGCCCCTAGGGCACAACTTAGAGTGCACACTACCGAGATTCCCAATGCTAAGACGAAACGGATGTCCATCGTTTTTAATAGTACTCTATCAATCTGTGATGACTTTAGTCAACTATTTGCTTAAATGATAATAAAAATCCATGAAATGCACTAAATTTTTTCGTTATTCTACTGTATACATTATATGAATTGTCGTCATTAGTTATATAGTCAGTTAGGAAGTTCTTAATAATATTTTATGTCACATCTTATACTTTTTATTGCCTTACAGAAGTGGACTGTACAGTCAGTGAATGGGGCCCATGGACAAGTTGTGAATATGCCTGCGGTCATAGTGTTAGTACACGCTATAGACAAGTTCAAATTAAACCAAGTACCAATGGTAAACCGTGTCCAGAGTTGAATGAAACAAGACCATGTATTGGACATAACTGCGCATCAAAACGATTTGGAAGATCTGGAACATTGATGTTACCTTATATTTATGATATAAAAGGTAGATCAACATTTTGTATGTATAATTTTAAATAGTAAACATTTGACATCATATATTTGTTGTATTCAACTGCATAGTTTCACACAGTTTTTCCACTTCACAAATTTAACTAAAACCAAAACTACCATACTTTCAGAAGACTAATACCACATGATGGTTTATGTATCGATAAGTGATGACTACCTTTGTAATCAGTACTAATAAAATACCACTGATATCATTACTTAATTGATTCAGTGAAACGGAAGTGAGAATGTATTTTGTTTGAAGGCACACTCTGGAATACATGGTTTTAACGCCACGTAAGATTGATTTTCACTCATGTCAAATGAGTCATGGTATAAATTACGGTGTATGATTCTTTTACAAATATGATAATTCCGGTTTTATTTAAATATCTAGTTGTATGATAAAAACGAGAATCCTGACTTTTAACTTGTGTAAAGTGAAATTCAACACTTAACCGCTTAATTGTATTTCAGTAGACAAGTTAATTAACGATTATTCTACAATCACTTTTTAATGAAATGAATTAATTCATTAGCTACTTTTGATTCTTCTTTACCACATGACAGTTTATTAATAATACTAAGAACTAAACATTTTATTTCCATAAAACCTAATAAAATGAAAATATCTGGTACGTATACAAGGTCAAGCAATGACTCACGATGAACCACCGAATACCTTATTTATCATATTTGACCTTTATTCAATAATACGAAACGATTCATTTACATGCATATAAATATACACCAAAAATAGAAAAAAAAACTATTCATCCGAAAATTGGCCTTTATTTATAAATTCTAATAATAAATACGAATGAATAAAATTACAAAGTAGTAATAATGAACAAGTAGCGGTAGAAAAAAAAACAAATAAAGTAAACAGTGGAAAAATGTCGATTTTCCTCTCCCTCTTTATTTGATTTGTGATCAATACTTCTTTAATTTTTCTATCATTCATTGTCACTACTCATGAGTAGTTTTATTATGTCAGAGAAACAACATTAACGATAATATTTTATTTGATAGTCTTCATTATTCATCTAAACAAATATTTATCTTAAAGAATAGTTTCTCTATAGTGAAATACATGAAAAAGAATAACACAAACATACACACTTTTAAATATCATTTCAATTTGTTAGTTGAATGGTGAATAATTGATTACTGGATGATGATACCATTGAAATAAACACGAATTACAATGCATTATTGCATTGAATCTACGATTAGAAAACAATACATTCTATAATTTTTATGTGATATTGAACAATTCATCAGTTGAACATCCTCAATTATCATTTCTTTTGCTATATGATTCAGCAAACATTCAACAGACAAACATCATTAAACATGTAATGAGGTACGATAAATGACAGGGGGAGAGGAGAGAAAAATATATATATAGGAGGCTATTATTAATATTGTTGTCAAATGTTTTTTAATTGTTTCGCCTTTTTGTTTCTTCTTTTACTTTTGTAAATGAGACTAGACGATAAATATTAAAAAAGTAATAAAATGAATACAACATTATCAATGCAAATTCGATATGTATATATGTATGTTTGTCTGAAAGAGCATAAATGAATAGTAAACAAGTCAAGGTTACTTTTGTTTTTATTTGGTTTGTCTGTTGTCATGATAGAAGAGTGGAGTTTCATTTAAGATGAATTTGATTTGAATTACTTTTTAATGTAGAAAATTGTCTTTATTTTGAAAACAAAGGCATTTTTGTGTTTTAATTATTGTATTTAGAAAATAAATTGCAATTAACCGTGAATTATTGGATACTGAATGTAGTCATCATATTAATAGTCTGTTGTAAAGTAGACTTCTACATGATATTTAAAAGAAATGAGATAATTAATTTTTGTTGCCAGAGATATTGCATGATAAAATGAATGTGGCTGGTTCATTGTAACTGGGTACTGCTTAAAGTGTTAGAGTAAACAAATAAATACACCTCTATGTATGCCGAATTAATTATGCATATCGTAAAGCATAAATTAAACCTTTAAAATAGTTTATATTACTGATGTTACCGTCAATATTTTAAGTAATTACTGACTTTATCAAGGGCAGTATTTTTAGTCGATTCTCGTTTAATTTAATGTATCTGTTGTATATTAGAGTATGGTTCTCATTAGTGAATTCAATTAATCAGAGTAATAAGCAAGTGTTTGATGTAATTTTGTCTAGCACAATTCAATTTCAGAAACCCAATGAGAAATACAATGCTAGCACTTCAAAACAAATTAAGCTTTAATATTTATCACTCATTTGGTAAGTAAACAGAGATCTAGAGGAAAGCACTTGGTTCGATATACTTGCTACATAATCTTTCATATTTATTTAGAACCATTTTTAAGTATTTAAAAATCCAATCAACATGTAATTTGTTAATTTCAATCCATGATTTTGATGTATTTAATCACAATGATTACCCGATGAACTTATTTAATTGTAAAAATGATAATGTATAGTTTCATAAATGTTAAGCTTGAAGAAGAATATATCAGAAACAATTGTTCATTCGAATGTTCTTGACTTTTTATACTTGTTGTACGTTGATAACGTTACGAATAACTTTATTTGTTTCTAAGGCTTCCTAATATACAAAATCTTGACTAAATATATATGCTACATATGGTGCTTAATCTTATTCACATTGGTACTTTATTGGGGCCAAGATTTAGATAAGCCTTCATATCAGTCTAAGACATCGCCTCTTATATAGATGGATAGGAAACGGAGTAGCTTGAATATAAGTACATGTCGTTCCACAGAAATAAAATTTACTACGAAAAATTCCACATTCACTGACTTATATCGCTTATCTGTCTGTCTAAATACATTTCTACTCATTCCACTAAATTGGTGTACTACTGACATTTATATATAAAAAGTACGCTAACTACGGTTTATTCTTAGTCAGTTGAAATTATGTAACATAGAAATAAGCAAAATATCCCAGACTGAACAGCCAAGAAATTATCCACATAATATAACACTTAACAATAACATTAAATATTATCGTATCATAATAAGGGAATAAGAATTATGATGACTACTTAATAATAGAGTAAACAACAAAATACAAGCAGTTTCATCTGTGCGTTTTACTTTAGAACTAACTAATCGTTTAAGATTATTTGATTGTAATTGTTTCATTTGATATGCATATACAGCATCATCTCCGTGTACTGCTAAATGTCTGTCTAATTTTTATTACATTGCAAACTAGAGATAGCAAAATGTTCTTTAGAAATTTGCACAATCGCAATGATCTAGTTTATACAACTGTTTCATCTGACGATATATGTGCACAAATTTTTGAACCAAAGTTTCTTTCTTAATCGATTTTTGTCAAAATTCTACAAATATTAAAGTATTTGTCAATTAGAAATGCTAACCTCTCTTAGTTTCACAGTGTAATGTGTTCTTGTTTTAAAGAAAAAAATCGATATCGATGCTAAGACTTCTATAACATATATCCATGTAAATGGTTGTAATCAACACCAGAGTGGAATTTTGGTGACCCCCCCCCACTCTAGTTCTATGTTCTACTAATACGATTCCAAATACTTTTTGTAGTTTCAGTTGTTATCATAGACTAACAGTACAGGGAAAACGCTAAAATTCAAGGTGCTATGGATTACTCATTTTGTTCACAGTAAGTAGTTAATCAATAGTGTTAAGTGAAAACTCTGTACGACATTGCATCCACTATCTTCAGCTGTCGTAGCTACAGTTAGGCTACTTGAATACTGAGCAGCGTATCAGTTAAGGACCAGGTTTCCAATCGATAAATAGTGGTTTGAACCCGGTTCTACATAACTTGGTCTGAGTAACGGTGTATTTTCGCCATATGTAACTTGTAGCTTAAAATTAAGTACATAATTTTGTACTTCTCAAATATGTAAGTCAATTGAAGATCTATTAGTTATTTAGGTAGCTGACTTACTAAAACACTTTAAATCTTAATTGTATGCGTGCACCGATGCGTTTATAAAGTGGTACTATCTCCTTTACTTATTTGAATTCATTCTCACTAGTTTTTGTAGAATGGTTTAATATTTTATTATGATTAACTATTTAGTTGAATCATTAATTTAGTTGAGTATATTACATTGAATTTGACATAGCCCATTATGCGATATAAATAAATAACATTTAGATTTTTTTATTTCCTTCACTTTTTAACAGCGGAAGTAGCTCATTTACTACCTGTACGTGGAGATGTATTGGATTTAACTAGACGTTATGATATGCGTTTTGATGTTCGACGTAAGCTTTACCTTGGTAGATTGATAAAAATGAATAAAACTGAACAACCTGAACCTGATCCGTAAGTATACAGGATATTCTCTAGACTTTGCAGTTTTATATTCATCATTTTTTAATAAAATTGTTACTCACTATGAACAAAGCTGTTACGCTGTTTGTATTTCAGAAGATGTAATAAGTCAACAAACTAGTCACATCAGTTCCACTGTAATATATTAATTGTGATGTGTGATTCCTGGGTCTTATTCAATAAGTTTCTGTTGTCCAACATTGAAGATGGGGTGGTACAGTTTTAGAACCTTTTGTCATAGTACTTTTTGAAGAATCGCTCACAGTCTTTCCATCGGCCACTTATTCAGTCATCCTAAAGCTTTGTAAATCATGATTCATCGTGGATTTCTTACTGAAATCAATGAGCCATGCTGCATATAACTTAGAAATATTGAATATATATAATGTTAAACTGGTTTATGGTGACTGATTTTAATTTAGGATGAAACAATCGCAGAGTTCATCCTGGTTTCTAATGGTGTCTAACTTGGATCAATCCGTGATCAATATAAATAACATACAAAACAAGTTTTAATAATCGGCTGATGTAACTCATTAACTTTGTTTATTAGACTTTTAAGCCTTACATCTTAGGTAAAGATTAATAATATAACAATCTGAAGTGAATGGAGCGGGTTTGGATCTAACATCCTACGAATGAAAGTCAATCACTTTAACCATTAAATCGTTTCACAACTGAATACCATAGTTAAATGTACACACATTCTAAGTAAAGGATTTAAATAAAATATTTAACACAACCGTAACTTATTACAAATTTCAATTTGATACACAAAGTGATTCAGTTGTCCTTTATATAATTTAAGTCATTCGTCTAATAAGTAAGATGATTTTCTTCATTCAAGTGTTTCAGTAGGTCATTTTATGCGTTAGAGATAAAAGCCTTTTAACTTTTACGTCTGCAATATCTAAGGCTTATTAACTTAGCGACAGTGTCCTGTAGCACGATGTCATGGCTACAGTTGTGTAGCATTGTTGCTAGGCTATTCGAACAGATTAATTTGCAAGTGTCCTAATTCTAGTTCAAAATATTTATCACTAGCTTAAATTACTGTACAACATACACTATGACCAGTGCTTAGTTTCATTACTTCAGATTGCATATAACTAATATGCAGAAAAATAACTGCCACATAAAATACGAATGATGCTATAAGATGTTCGATTTTCTTAGTGTATGTACGTTTATATATTTTAATGAACAGTGTTCCGTTACCAGAATATAATGACATAATACTTGTTTAACTAAGGAATTATATGCTAACAATCAGACAGGCCACCGTAACACTTTATTAATAGACAAACTAGATAATGAAATCTAAATGTATCTAGATAAGTTACCAAGATTGATAATCATAATAATGATGCATTCCTTTTTCATATTTTAAGACAACTAGTATATTTGTTTATAAACAGACACTTTCTATGACTAATACATAAACATCAAATAAATATGTTAGTGAAAATACGGTTTCGACACTTGATGAAACTGTATGTGCAAGAATGGGATGATATTTTTACGGATGTCTTCATTCTCGTCATTATCGTTTTTGTTGATATTTAGGTGTATACGAGGAATTTCTATTGCAAATAAAAGGATCGTTAATAAGGCAACCTTTCAAAATGTCATCAAGTTAAAATTATTCCAATAAAATGTGTTAAAAAAACACTAATCTACTACAGAGTTTTAGATAATTACTAGTTGTAAATACATGCTGAAGTTAGTCGGATATGAAAAAAGATGTAGTCATGTTTGTAAAAAGTAGTGGATATACTGTTAGTTATATTTTGGTTAGGGATAACATCCTAAGTGATCTGTCAGGCAGAGGGCATCACTTGTCATAAAAATAATAAGCCTAAAAACCGATAAATAACAAACATGTTCACTAATGAAAACTGCCAAATGTTAGTAGTATTGATGGCATTAATAATAATAATAATCCTGATAATTATATTGGAAAAAAATGATGTAATAGGTATCCATGAGGAGATCGATTTGATTCGGAGTGGTGTAATAACAAAATGGATCTAAAAATTAGCCATATACATAAAGTTACGTCTTATCACAAATTAACTGTAAAAAATTGGTCAACATTAAATAGTAGTTTCATAATCTTCTAGAATTCTCATGATCCTCTTTATAACGACATCTGAAAACATTATCTTGTGAAATGAAATTTTTGTTGTCTGAAATGAAAGGAGTAATTAATATTGCTAAAATTAATGATCCGATATCTTGGCATGCCACGCCATACAGAAAATAACATACTCTAAGTTCCAAGAGTATATCATGTATCACACATTTATTTAGTACTTTTGTTTGGGATCACAATTAGCTGCATTAATGACAAGGTTCTGAGTCTACAGGTAATGAATTTAACCATGTGGCTTTCATACTTTATCGGGATCAATTTCACTCAGAAAGATTATTTACTACAATTAAATAGATTCGGTTGACTGTTAGTATGAAGAAACTGTAGGAAATATATTCATTTAGTAGAGGTACCTTTAAAACGTTTAGCCAAAATATTTGATATTCTCGAAAGCAAAGTGTCTAGGTGAGGTATAGAATACCAGAATATTAATTATTCACCATTAATCTCACTTAGTTGACCACGCATTACGTTAGCACTTGAAGCTAGTTACATTTTATGAATATTTTTATTGTTCTTTTAGCAAGTAAAATGATAGTGACTTCACCATAGATTCTTCGAGTGTACACGTTAACCTTGTGGCTAATTAACCATAACCGTTTTCTTACTACTTTCAGATATTGTGCAATATATGAAATTACCTATACAAATGAAGCTTGTCAAACACAGAATCTACTGTGGCAATTTTCATCGTCACATGATCAATATCCTTCATATTATTACCCTAATCGTTACAAACGTCACAATAGTTACAATGGTCAGTCAGTTACTTTTAGTCGTAATACGTTTCTTCACGAAAGACGATACAATTTACTTGGAAATCATGGTATGAATAAAAATTGGGATAATGATTATTCAAATCCTGAGTCATGGTCAACCCATTCAGGATTACTTACACCTGGCCAACAAATATGCGTAACATGCTATCCAACATATATGAGAGAAGATTTAGGTTACCGATGTACTGGGTCTGGTTTACCAAATATTGAGACGAGATGGCGTGCACTACGTACTTTTGATTGTCAAGGTCGATTTCGTGTGGTTAGTATGCCCCAAAGATCCTGTACATGTGGCCGAGGTTCAGCATCATTCGTATTTGTCTGATTAATGGATAAATCTATGCAAGATCTTACACATATTTAATAATTTTATTCTTCCATTACAAACTTGCATTCACAGTATGTACGTAGCAATCAATACTCACACACACACACACACATAAACTTTTAGCTTTTATCATTTAGCAGGAAATTAAAACGGTGATTATATATGAACTCGGAATTTCGCATTTATTAACTAAGTGACTGCAGTTAACTAACTATTACTATTAATATCATTATTATTTTAAGCTAACCTTTTAATAAAGTTTCATTTTGATTTCTTTAAAAATTCTAAAGGCTTTTACTTATGCTATAAGGTGACTTTATTTAATGAAACAAGAGTGATTTGTCTCGACAACTTGAACTACTTAGTCAATGGAAAGATTTTACTGCTTTTTACTGTATTGAATTGAATAATCATTTAATTTTCATAAATCAGGGTCAAATATGTAGGCATATTATTAATATTATGTCACAGTTTCAATCAACAGGTTATAAACTAACTGTTAATTGAAATTTGAATCATCAATTTTAATGATGCATTGCATATTTGTTTAACTCTACATCATGTTATTTGTATGATCTTCATTATAAAGTATTCTATTCAAATGAGAACTGTGTCATATAAAAGTTATACATAAAAAAGCTTTGTTTATTTTCAATTTTATAAAACAAAATAATAATTCGTTAAAATGTAATTGTTTATTGTTTATTTTAGTGTTTATTTTTTATTTGTTTATTTTTTATTTCACGTACGATCACTAAAATGTTTGTCTTGTTTAGGTTGTCTTTAAAACTGAAGAAAAAAAAAGATCAATTGAATTACAGAGTAATACGTTACATTGTTTTTTTCTTTTCTGACAAGAAGATAATGTTAACAGTATAGTCACTAAGATGATGGACGATTCTGTAACTGCTGGCTTGTTTGAATTTGTTTACTTATTTATTTACGCATATATGTATATGCATACTCGAATATTTTTTATTGTCTTTTTTTGTGATTTGTGTATATTCACATGTACACATGCTGCGTTATTTTGTATCTTTTCTTATTCATATATATATATATACGTAATCCTATTATGCCATATTCAGGCCATTGGTAAAGGAAGGAACATTATATCAACTAGCGAACTTCAGCTTCTAGTCACTTAGCAATACTGTCATTGATTATTTAGTTTATATCTATTCAAGTGAAATATATGCTTACTACATCAATTGAATAAACATAAATGTTTAATACAGGCATTCTTATGATACTGATAACCACTTGCTTACTATCTATTATATGCTATTTATAATGTCATTTGTCTTATTTGTATGTTTTACTCTGATTGAATATTCACTATGAATTATTAGTATATTAACGTATATTGTATTCTTGCCAATTCCCATTAATTTGTTCAATGATACTTTTATTGTTTTCTTTACAGCTTTCTATAAAAATTAATTAACTATCTTGTTATCATTATAAAGTGTAATGTCATTGTTTTATGGTAATTGTTATTATTACTATGAGTAATTATTATAAAACTGTTAATAAAGTTAGTTATATTTTTGAAATTTATATGTGTTGGTTAGTTAAGAAATAAAATGAAACAAGAATTTTATTCAGCAAAATTATCTCTCTTCAGTGATTTCATTTTCATAACTGTAGAATCGTCCATATACTTGATACTAAAAATATAACAACAGTTGATGAAACATGTCAACAAAACGAAATTTAAGTGATAACTACAAATGATAGAATATAATAACAAAAATTAAAGGTATATAATATTGTTTAAACTGTCCTAGTAAAGACAAGAATCTTTGGAATCAGGTTAAGTAAACAATCATATAGAAATCTTAGAATAGATAGGGAGATCGAGAGTAGTAATTTTAGAGTTGGATTATTTTATATGATAAACCCGAAAACGAAACCTTTCTGAGAGGTGATTGGAGACAAGGATAAAAGTGTATTTATTGGTGAGAAAGAAATATCCATATACAAGGAAGAGACAATATGTGAGAATTTTGTAAATTAAACAGGGTAGAATCAAAACAAAATGAAATCATGGTATTACGGACAATATACAAGAAATTCAGGTCAAGTCCATGCTAATACAAAAGGCTGAACCTGTTTCTTGTGTACATCCATTCCTAGTTTCTTTGTGTGTATGACAATAGCTTCAACGAAGCATAAAAATGCGGAAAATTACTGAATTTGGTAGAGTTCTTGTAATTATTTACAAACAGCGAGAGAGGAATTCAATTTTATTAAGTGACCAGTGGTCTCGAAATGTTCTATAGTGACACTTTTAATGCTTTTGCTGTTGTCTTTCCGTATTCACACGGGACACTGTTTTCGGACTCTTGGACAACTCGAGCATCTAACGGCCAAAACGCTAATTGATATGCGTTTGTTATGTATACATTACTTTGATAATTGCAAAAAACTGTATGTGGTAAATAACTGACAATTTGACTGTAATTTCTCTACAAGTACTGTTGAGGATATATGTAAGGACTTCTGTATAATAGTAATGATAATGATATTAATAATAGTATTCTAACATCTCAGTTTGCATAACTAGACGCCTATACGAAATATGGATAACCAGATATTTTAAATTCATGCGTTAATATATTCGAATTTGGCGGCAATTACCTGAACAATTTCTGTTCTTTTTATATAACAACACTAATTCACTACTGTTTAATAATAAGTTCTATTACTTTTGGAATATAATGACATTTGGCTAAAAACACTATACATATAGGTTTTAAGCTTAATGCATAAAATTTAACCGATGCTGGAAGATATAACAATAATTATTAGATTCCAGATGAACAGTGTATGAAGGATTCACTATTGTCTTAAGTATTGAAGAGAACATTTTCATTCAGATCATTCAAGAACGTGGTTTAAAATCTATTCACTTGGGCGTATGGAAATACGTTGAACTTATACATTTCAATAACTTACAAAAGGTGAATTGTGATGATTATTCGTGTGTGGCTTACGGAGCCCATCAGCTGAATATCCCAAAAGTGTAACCTGCCAATGTTTAATAACATAACAAAATCTACATAAAGAGGCAAATTTTAAGTAAAGAAGTTATTCACTTGAATTCTGAGATACACGTTCAATGATTATAATGACATTTGAAACTCAATTAATTTTCTGTAGATAATTATGTGTAATAGTAATAATCTGAAAGAATATAACTGTGAATTGCGTTTTAGAATATAAACTGAATGACACTCTACAATGTTCTAGATTATTATGCTTAATGTATTTATACTTTGGCACAATCATTTACTGTACGAACAGTAAAGCTTGTTAAATTGTCAAAAACTATAAATTTTTAATTGGAAAATACAGCCATGATTCTTTAAGTTGGATTGTGACTGATAAGCGGAATCTAGGACGTTTGTTACCTCCAATTAGGGACTTATTGGCTGGACATACCTGTACATATGACAACAGAGGCTGACTAGTTTCAATCCATGACTAATCGACTAAAAGAAACAAGCTTAACCTAATTAAATCTATACCAGTTGAACAAGTGTGACTGTCTAGACATAGTAGACTAGTGGTGAACGCGGTGGCGTTCGACACGAAGCTGGCTGAGTTCGAATTCCACTGTAATCATCAACATTGGGATGCAGGTACATCCAACTGACAAGTCCCAAACAGAACGAAACGTGCATCCTGGATTCCACTTACCAATCACAATTCAACTTAAACATTACTTGTGTATTATTGCAATGTCGAAGTGATCTGCTCAGGTTCCATATATAGCAACAGAGGCTGACAAGTTCTAGTCCATGACTAATCAACTGGTAGATACAAACTTATTCTAATAGCCATGATTCGTTTAGAGACTAAGAGACACGGATAAAGTTCTTTTACTGAAATTGCTTTTAATGGTGAACAATTTATATATTTTAGAACATTACTTGTAAATTTAAAAGTATCCTTCTATGTACATTTTCTTAATAGTACGAAATATTATTTACATGTTTTTGAGATAATATACTACTGTTCAGAACCACGACCAAAGTATTATATTCAAAGCATCTAACTCACATGTAAAACTACTTAAAAAATCATGAATCATTTCTGCAGTGCCAATAATTAGTGCATCCCAGTTATACTTACTCCGGAAGGTAGCATTATCTTAGTGAATCCCCTGAATGAAATAACGATAAACAAGTTCACACAGTGATAATCTTCAGTTTTATTAGATTTTATGGAAGAGATCAAGTGTATAAAAACAGAACATATCTTGAAATAGCTTCATATGTTCTGATAAACAAATGATCACAACCTAACCTGATTGCATTTTTAAGATATGTATTGTATTTTTTCCTTCTCTAACAGTCAATTAAACAGAACATCAGTTTAAGAAAGCTCGCAAGAAGTTTTAATTAGTGATATGACCTGAATCACATGAATATTTCATTATGTTCAAACTAACTACTTACAAAATATCAAGTTTTGATATCAAATTGTACATAAAATTCAACAAATTACTTAATACAGAAGAATGCTTTACGGTTAACAAGTGATATATAAATAACCTAATTTTCCTACTTTGATTTTAAAAGTGTAAACATTAAATAACCTACTTTATACATGAATGAATTATGAATTCATTTGTATACAAACTGAAACGATAGTAAACTTGTTTAATGACCTCAGATCAGCATGATTAATTCATAGGTAGGAACACTTAATTATCTTTCAAATGTTTATTTAGCTTACTTTTAATTAGGTAAACATAATTTAACAACTATTGATTGTGTTCAAAGTTGAAGAAAAGAACTTAAGCACGTAAATTTTCTTTAAAGAAAAGAAGTAAATATTCCAACTTATATCACCAATTAAGTTGAATTACGCCATCACTGAAGATGATTCTAGTCCAAGACTTACATAATTTAAATTGAATTGGGGTGGTTTGTGGAGATAAGTATTACGTTTATTTGGTTATATTCGTCACAGGCTGATGTTAGTTGGGTACTAATGAAAACCAGAGATCATTGGACAGCTACTTTGTTATATTATGAGACTCCTTGATAGTGCACACCCTCGATTCCAGAGCAATTGAACTCAGGTTCTTCAGGTCCCGCGATATATGTTTAGCCTTTTTGACTATTGAACCGAAGTCCATTGGTTGATTTTGAACTTACTGGATCCCCAGATTATTTTCTTCAAAACATTTTTATAAATAAACTAAAGAAGCACATCGCATCATTGATGTTAGAAAAAAGAATATTCAAAGGAGAAATTTTTCTTCACAACGCTGTCAATTATTATACAATAGTATATATGTATAATGAAATTCCGCCTATAATAGTCCATTATAAAACAGAAGTATTACGTAATGAAAACATGTTATCTGAATCATTTGAGAAGTTGAAAGATTTCAAGTACCAATCATGAGTTTTGATATGGTCTTGTTAGTAATAAAAAACAAAAACGGTCTGCATTAGAATTCGAATGACTATTGAAAGGTTCTCTGAAAGATAGTATTATAATTATATTTATATAAATTAATTATCCACTTTAAAAATATCAAAACAAGAATAATTGAATTATGTGAACATGCTAATTAATACTTGGCACCAAACTTAAAATTGATAATAGAAAACAATAGAAGATTAAGACCAAGGGATTGTGACTGTGTTTCCTCTGGATGAAAAGTATTGGTTTGAATTTGTGGATGACTGAAACCTCCTTCATACATAGGTTTCTGATAATCATCCTTTTTGATCCAGTTTGTTCGACTTCATGAATAATGTGAGAAGAGGATTCAAGTAAAGCAACAGAAACAGAGGTGTTGGAGAATAGAGTTATTGATCGATTCGCTTATTATTTTATATACCTAAGCAAAGTAATGTTCAGAGATACGTTTCTATAGAGTTCACTTTGTCCTGCCACTGTAACTTGCTTCACAACAGCAAGTTAATTTGCCTGTGTACATTTATGTGGCCAAAAGTGATAGCTTGACTTTGACACGATCACGAACCAAAGTCCTCATGGAGAAGACAAAATGTATTTGATCAGCGTAGAACATTTTTAGGACAACTCTATATTTACAGATGTACATACTTTTATGGATTTTTCCTTCTGACTTATATCAAGGTCTCTTTTGTAGTCATTTCTATTTCACAGTAAATAGACAATGAAAAATGTTTATTTTGAAACTCTGAGTAACTATGTGATTAAATTTCTCTTGAAAATTAACTCAACAAATCCTCTTTCATATAAATTAGTTGAGTAACATGGAAAAAGTAAATAATTCTTAAATTATAGTAGTTCTCCTTGATAGAGATAGGAATTCTACCATTGAACGTCGTCCCACTGGTGCAGAGGGTTAGGCGTCTACCAGCCTAAAGACCCTTGGTTATGTTCGCTGTCGAAATCAAAGGAGATCACTTCTGAAGATTCATGTACTAGCACAAAGCAGCTGTCTAACACCCTCTGATTTTTAATATTACCTAACTAATATCAATCTGTGACGAATACAAACAATTGAATCTTAATGTAGTCATCTACTAATGAATATTATTTACTGGATATCATTATTAAAAGTTTTATTCAGTGTTTTCTTTGTCCTTTAAAGATGAGAAAAAAAGCATAAACACGAAAAATCTGATTTGAAAAAAAATTTTATAACAAATTAAAAGTTAGTTGTTTATTAAAAGTTATTTCAATTTTGGTAACACGTTACAAAAAAATAGATATTTTTTTGTTGGTTTTCCAAAATATATGTTACTCATCTTTCTTGTCCAATGACCAATCGTTTCTTTGATTATGTTGTTAGAATACGTTTGTAACTATACCATAGACTATAAGAGACAGATAGGAGACATAGATGAATGTTTAAATTATCAATTAAAAAAATTGTAAAGACACTTAAAAATGTAATTAAAGCAAGAAAGATAACACTTGTTTTTATTTCTTTCTTCAGAATACGTTGAATTCATTGTATTTCATGGTTAATGATTGTAGATAATCTAAAATAATAATGTAATACTTATGCATTAAGAATTGAATGATTCACTAGTTAACATTAAATCGCTTGGAAAAAATTAAATTATAAGTTAAAATCATGGCTTAATAATGGAGGTTTTATACATTAATCAGTTGATAATTCTACAAAGTACTAGAAATAACTGTATCACGTAATATGGCAAAGATTATAATTATGATAATACGTAAGGGTAAATATCATTGACATTTTTTGGGAAGTGTAGAAGTAATTCGATCATGCAGTAATCATATTCATTTACTATAAATACATCAGGTTAAAAAACATTGACTGATTAATGATTCTAGTGACAAGTGTCATGCTTGCTTAGTTCTTAATGAAGGATAAATTCTATCGGTCAAGTTAAAATATGATCTGATAAGAATAAGCATGAAAACTATGATTTCAACATTAAATTCCCTGAATTGTGATCACAACTAAATGAAAAATGACTAAAAGCAGAATATTTACCAACTTCATTGTTTTGTTACTACTGCGAAAATCAAATCTAGTTACTGATGTTTTTTTTAATGTAATGTTTAGTTCCAGTCTCCTAATTGAAGTAGCTCCACTTAACCTGTATACTGAGTATTTTAAATGAATTCATTTTGTCCATTCTATGTTATATATTCAATAAATGGTTTCCAGTTAAACTTTGAAAGTGTTTTCTTCTTCAAGATGCTGATTCTTCTGAATATATTCAATAAAATCCCAAAATGTATGCAAATATCGTTTTCTGTACACTGTTAGTGAAAACAATACAAAGCATAAACTTAATAAATGTAGAGCAAAGAAGTGCAAAGCGATTGTAAGTCTAACAAAATTAGATGGTAGAATGATAGCAGACTATTTACATCCTAAGTGAATTGAATCAGAAAAATCAGTGAATTTAGAGTTCTGAGTAGCTAGAAATAGTTATATCACTAATAATAATGGTTTTTCACTACTTAAAATCTTAACTGTTTCAAGCATATTTTAAATAAGTTACTATTAGGTAATATCCTCTAACCATCTTCGATTATGAACATTTTCTATTGTTTCAGTTATAATAACTAGTTTTCAATCTATCATTCTCAAGTAGCATATATCTAAACATATTCATCTCTCCATTTTTTTTCAAATGAAACATTAAATGACGAATATACAAATTTCAATGATTCCGTTTGAGCTTTTTAGCAGTTAGCATCGTACTAATTCATAAACTATTTTTATTGACAGGTAAAGTATGTACAGTTAAAATTCATAGTTATTCAGTTAGAATAAATCTAAATCCAAAAATTAATTTCTAATACTTTCATAGTTGAAAATAGTTAGCTTAAACATTAATAAAACGAATGACATCCAAAGTTAATGAATTGCATATCATCGACATTATTCTACATGGCATATTTACTATGTTTAAACAATAGATACATGTTATATAGTCAGAATAACATGTTTACTCATATTCATCTTACAGTAAAATTCCATTTCTAACCAGCTTTTGACAAATTATCATACACATTAGATACTTGTTTCAAAATAGACTATTTTAATCAAACTGATAGAAGAATAATTAAAGGATACATAGAAATGTTTCTCATTGAAAATAGAAAAACAAAACACAAAACGAAAGAGAATCCTATATAAATGCATTGAACTACCATTAATTGATTAATGTGCCAAATATTTCTTGTAATTATGACTATTTATTACAGTCAATAGTTAGTTGAACAAGTTTATTGCTCTGATTAAAAGAAATAGACGATTTAATGTTATTGAATAGAATCTTCGTTTGTAATTTATGCATCATACCTTCATTTTTATGTGTTCAATGTAAACAAACCAAATAATTACTAACAGCATTTTCTATATGTTAGCACAAATAAATAAGTAAATAAACATGAATTCCTTTTTCTTGATCTAATCTGCACAAGGTATATCAATAAAGCAAACTTTAAATATAGTTGAATTAGCTTAGCAATATATATATATATATATATATATATATATATACTGGTAATTGAAAAACCACGAAATTAATCCGAAAATAATATCTCATCCTGTGTGCAAAGTAAAAGGAAACTGTGCCGATTTTCACCTATATTCAGACATATATACTTATACAGTTTATTTCAAGATGGTAGAGTCTATTTTGTACATTCATGTATGTAACTAGACTAACAAGAAAACGTGTAGATAAAAAGTTTGCAGAAGAACGGGTAAATTAGCCACAACAAGCTCGATATTATTTCATTCTCACTCTATTTTTCTCTCTTGTATTTCCTCCTTCTTTTCTTGAATGAAGTTTCTTTCTATGTGAATACTGGGTCTATGTGTGCTCACTTGTTTATGTGGGCACACTTAATTGAATCTCATTGTTATTTTTTAAAGTTTTCATTCTTAAAAAATATATTTCTTTAATTATATTGTACAGAATTAATATTGATAAATATGTCAATTTATAATACTTCGTTTCTAAGAAATGAAATGCTAAATATAGTATTGACAAACACAGGTGTTTTGATGGAAAGTAATAAATAAGATCAAATTATACAAGTGAATTGTAATATTTTTCAACTCCAGCCTCATCAAATTTTAATTTACAGTAAAGAATATATTTATATATATACGTGAGAACATCCTCAGAAGGGTACAAGTATTTATAAACAACTGTTTACACAGGATACTGAATGTCCGTTGGCTGAAATCCATCAGCAACAGCCAACTATGGAAGAGAACAAACCAACTTCCAGCCGAAGAGAAAATTAAGAAACGACGTTGCGGAAATCATTTGACTGCATCACGAGGCAAGCACTAACTTGGAATTCTGTTGGGAAACTGAAAAGTGGCAAGCCAAAGAACACACTGTGTCGAGAATTGAAAGCAAACATTAAAAGGATGAACCGCAACTGGAATCAGCTGGGAATGATTGCTGAAGACATAATTAAATGGAGAATACTAGTGAGCGGCCTATGCTCCTCCGAGAGGGGTAACGAGAGTAAGTAAGTACGTGAGAAGTGTACATTAGTCAAATTAAGTATTGAAACCTTTCAGTTGGATGGATTTGTATCCTAGTGTTGTTGCTTATACTTATATTCATCATTTTAAACGACAACGTAGAATTCACAATGCTACGTATTTGAAATAGCCACTAACTTGTACAACGAGTCTAATTGGTTTGGATTATCCTAAAGTTGACATTAAACAACAATCGGTGAATGTAGATATAGTCATATACTGATCAGATTATAACGATATAGCCTCTTTATAACACGTTTTAAAATCTACATATTGTTACTAACAGTTAATTTAATAAAGTAACAGCCATTAGGATTAAGTAGTAAAAATTACATAAGCAGGATGTGAAAAATATACAGGTAATGACATATTGATTTAAAATGCGTGAAAAAATGAAAATAAAGAATGTGGGAAATTAGCAAAATTGTTTTACGGCTCATCAGGCAAAACAGAGGAAAATAACAGAACAAAATCCCTTTTCAACTAATGAGACTTTGGCTGCTGTCATGAATCTGTATACCTTCCACTGTATGTTAAAGACGAAGTTGAACCTTATTGTAAAATTATAAAGCTATACAATATATCATTCCTAATTATTAAATTTGATCTACTAAATTATAACTCTATAAAATGTGATAAAACAAAGCTACGTTCTGACAAAGCTGCACTCTATACAAATAGCTTATGTGAATATTCATTAGCCTAGTAGTGCTTTCCGGTTTCGATTCACTAGGTTTCGGCTCATCAATATAAATTATCTCATATCAACTAGTCTTTTGACTTTTGTATAACACGTGGAATCTTATAGAGTATCCAAGTACTAGCCGAAGATATATGATGAGTTATATGGGTCTATTCCATTTAAGAAGTCAGATAGATCCCAAGGATTATCTGAGTATCTGGGTCGTTAGGGACTGCAACTAAACCTTTCACTAATTCAACATCGTCCATTCTACATCTTTATTGAATTGTATTCCGATTTTCTATACACTCCTCCTCCGAAAATGTAAAGGGAATCAGCATATTATTTATTAGCTCTAACTTATTTTTCATGCTCCGCTTCTAAGACCACTGACCAACTTTCTTTGAAAGCTGACAGAGTGTGAAGCAAATTATGTGAATTGACTGTCACGTACTAATTTTTGCTCAACAACCCATCTTTCTGTCCGTTTTGCAGAATTCTGAAAAAAACGCAACTCATTACTATATTTCACAATCAGGAGTATTGAGTGTATACTATGTACAATAGGTTCGGTGAGATGTAGATTTAAATCAACATTAGACTATGATGTTAATTTGATATGTCTAGTATTTGATAATTGATAATACCGTCTACAGCTTCAGCAGTCAAGCGTCTTGAACCCTCTGAAATACCAATCAGAAGATAGTGGAAAAACGGGAAGTAATGTTCATTTCATTAAGTGACAAACATGTACGAAATACTCTGGTATTTATAGTTTCTGTTAAAATAAAATCATCATTAGAATTTATTTACTCCGCAAGCAATAATTTTCGGTCATCATCCAATCACAATACTCCACGTCAAGATTCAGGAAATTCTGTGAAATGGTAATTAAATGGAATGTCTTCGGTCTCTTCAGGGCTTCTGATAGGCTTCTTTGAAGTTTTCAGGAGCCGTTCAAACATACTTATTTCAAATTACTTTTTTATGATGGATCGATATCACCAAAAAAAAGCAATGGTCACTGGAAAACATTGAGACTCGTCAACATAATATCTAAATAACGTCACATAGAAACCTAAGTCACATGGACTAGTATAATTACTTAATACTAGTGCATGCCAATCCAAATGCTCACAGCTCTAAATTCTGTCACTTCACAATACATAGTGACAAAAATGTAATTTCATTGGCAACATATATTTCACTACTAATTATTTAAATATTGAGATAATTTTATTTTCATTAGAGTCAAGTATAAATACAATCGTATTAAATGCATAGGTCTAATAGTAAAAATGAATCCAGGCTACATTTTAAGTAGGTGCATACTTTAATATAAAATGTTGTTATGTAACTCAAAAGAGACTAATTAACCTAACTTTAATTAAATGAATATTTTCATTGTGAAACCTAAGACATTAAAATTGAAGTTATGAATGAAAAAAATTAGTTTATCTCAAAAATATTTTCAAATAATTAATGCTTAAAATAGGCTTTATATATATATATATATATATATATATATATATATATGTACATGATCTGCATGTCCTTCCATGAATGTCAAAGTATTACTGTTTTTAAAAACCAGTATTCTCCTATGTATTTAACCTAATTAGTTTAATACATGCAGATCAGAATAAACTACATTTTATTTGTAAATATAAAACATTTACATTGTACACAAATCAGAAGATCAGGCGAATATTACATTGAAAATGGATCGTGGTCAAAAAATTACCACTAATTATATTTTAAAATACAACTCATTGTAATAAACAGAAAGAAAAAAACCTATTTTAGACATTATATATATATATATATATATATATATATATATATATATATATATAGTGCGAGAGAGAGTGATTAGACCAACAACTAATGTGTAACAAGCTTATTAGACCACAATACGTTAACATAAAACAGTTTTATTTGGACGTAGATTCAGCTGATAAAATGAGTTAACAATCAGTTAACTAATCTTTTTATGTTAGATTTAAAAGCCTAGTGTCAAATATTGAGTCATTGTTTAAAGGGAATAATACAAGTAAGTAAATAAAAATGTTAAAGGCTGTTTGTAAGTACTTTATTACTCACGTTTTCTGATTGGCACAAATATATCTGCAATCTTGATAAAATTGGAGCCTTGTTGAAGTTTTACATATACTCTTTTATTTTAGTTAGAGATTATATAGACCGAGAACGGTTTTCTCACGTCTTCTCTCTAATGAATATAGATAGCCTAAGTTTCAATACGAGAAACACTTTGTTTAAATTACACACAAGCTCTATTCGAAATAGGACACAAGGGTGAATATAAAGGGAAAAGCTGTTACTAACAATCTAACAGAAAGTAGATTGAACACTGGAGTACGGTTACCAAATGTAAAATTCAATGAATATAATATGGTCGTAGATCAAAGATGAAACTTATATTATAGTTTAACAAATAATTTGGGTCGGACAACTGTTTTATTCTATTTTACTGTACCTAGATATCTTATGTTATATATAGTTTATGAATTATCTAAAACAAATATAGGGATTAATAGATAGTGATAATAACTTAAGATAAACTATCGATTCATTAATTGCATGTCACTAAACACTTCAGTACTAAACAGTAGACAAAAAGCATTCTTAATTAATGTTGACATGATACGGAAACTAAACTGATCAATAACACACAACAGTTCTTCATAGAATCATCTGTATAAAAGAAAACGATACATTTAAACAGTGACTACTAAAATACTGAATGATTTTTGTCTTTGTACATTTCAAATAAAAGCGTAAATTGATCAGGTGGTTAATTTAGTATTTTCTGTTTTGATAGTAAAAAATTCATATAACATTTATGGAATTGTTCTTATTGCTTTAACCAAGTATAAAATCAATAAAAATGTCAAACAGGATATGTTTCAGAGTCGAGATTCCCTTCGACATTTTCAATGCTCATTAAATGAGTCGTCCTTGAAACTTGCTTACATTCATTTAATTGGTAAATAGTGAATATCAAAGTAAACTTTTCTTTGAAAATTTCATTTCAAGCTTTAATATTTACTAACAGACAATAGGATTGACTTACAATAAAGACAGTTAAAAATAGACTTATCGGAATGTAATTAGATCTTTATTGAAAATTAAAAAAAACAACTCAAATATGCTGCAATAATCTACTAAATAAACATAAAAGTGATTAACGTTACTGGATATGACGTAATCAATATTGAAAACGTTTCCAGGACCCTCACCATCCCCCTTTCTCCATACTATTAGAAAAAAAAGCATTACTATGAAACATGAAAGATCTGTTTACACTATAAAGTTATTTTATGATAACATTAATTTAGCATGTTTATTGAATATGTTACAACAATTGTTTGTTATTATGAATGAATTAAACACTATTAATTGTTTAAAGATGATCATGTTTATTAAAACAAAACTGTTTGAATAAAGAATATTCTGTTTGATAAATTTAACATCAGAATCCATGATTAACAGTTCACAATTTTCTGATCATTAATTTTGAATTGTAGAACCTGATGAGAATTAATAGACAAGAATATTTTTTGTTCAAATATGTTTGTTTTAACTTTATTAATTAACTATAACTGAACTATTTGAAATGTCCTTATTTATTTATTAATAATTAGTCAGATGACATTTTTTTTCAAGTGATTCTGAGAAGGTATTAACCTTTTACTTATTTCTATGGCTAATAACTAATACATACATAATTTTTTTTCTATTCATATTGTTATAATACTGACAAAACATAATTAATATTACTATTGGCACCATATCAATAGATGAATTCCACAGTTAATTTTTTTTTCTCAAAGAATGCTATTAAAAAATCAGTTTCTTTTACATTCTTATATTCTAGTTATAAGTGAATTAATGAATGAATAAATGAAGTCATTGAGAATGAAAACATATTCACTTTATGTTGTATTAAACATGAATCCCATAACAATAGATGTCATTTCCATTATTTATATAACAACGAACTGTAAGTGCTAAATTAGTGTTAAAACAGAAGAAAAAAGAAATTCATGATTCAAAATCATTAGATCATCAACATTTAAATGTTATTTAGTGTCAATGTTTTCTTATGAACATTATATATATAGATCAGGAAGCGATAGATCTTCAAAATGATAATATATTTATACAATATCTTGATGTTTGTTTAGCACAAAAGAAGTTTTATTGCTTTATACTTACAGTTAAATAAATTATAAAAAGACCAATCAAATACTAATTAAGTAATGGATATTTGTAGAATTTAAGTAAATTCATGTCAATCGAATAAAAAGTGAACAAATAAATGAACGTTCAACTGAGATGTTGCTGTAAAATTTATGAATATATATAGTCTGTAGGATTAGATAATTAGAAGTTGCACAGCTAGAAAGTGACTGGATTAGTAAACAATAATTCAGCTTGTTATTCAGTGTAGCAGAATTTCTTCTTACTTCAACCTTAATTTCTATTATTATGTAATCAGAATGATTTATTCTGACTCTGAACTAATAATAATTATAGGTTTGTTAAACGGTATATACATAGTTATTACTATACTAAGTAATACTTCACTATAGTCATATAGCTTTAGTCACTCAGATTACTTAGTGACATATCAAAAACTGTGTATGGAAGAAATTACACATACTTTCATTTCATCGTGTTTCATGCAGTCCTTATTTTCGTATAGATTTGCTTCATTAAATCCTAATTTTGTACAAATTTCTCCATTTATAAATTTGAATAAACCATGAAATATATGAATTCATTCTATTCTGCTATATTTGTTATTTATTTAAATCAAATTGGTAATATTTACAAATATTCATTTAACTGAAAATCAACTTTATTAATTTAAACAAAATAGACAACTTACATCAATAGACAATAATCTAATTGATTTTCTGTGAATGTTGAATTAGTCATGAATATTTAACTATTTACATTTCAAAACTGATTACTTCAAGATGAACCTGTCTATGACATTGTTTTGTTATTTTAATCAAATTGACAGATCTATTAAACTAGAACAGATGTAATCATATCTCTCTTTAATTGTTATTTGATGTTGTCCTAAGCGTAAATTAATAAACAAAGTCATTTAGGATTAATTGTCATGTTTGTTGAGATATTGAATCTTTTAATTAGCGTTAAACTTAAAACGTAAATAACACTTTATACGTCAGAAATCTATGTATCGATGACTAATTCATGTTTGATAATGCATTAGAACTTCTTCGAAATAAGTTTTACTAAGCTGTTTCAGTTGTAATTCAATATCACTAATTGGTCTAAGTTAAATAACTAATGAAGTCCAGGAAACACTGGACAGCCGTTTCATCCTAAAATGAAACACCTCAACAATACACATTCATCACTGCACTACGAAATCCAGGTCAGAAACTTTAAGCCTCAAAGAAAAAGCTTGAAACCATTAAACGACTGAGTCAGCTTCCAACTACTTCACTTCATCTATTACCATCAGTGATACATGTTAAAAAACTAAACATTCCCTGAACTCTTCTGCGTAGCCTCTGGATTAGTATTTCACTGGCAGTATCACCTCTGAATTGCAGGCACATGAACAACAATTTCTTATCGATACTTTAGACCACTCTTATTTTCATGGTAATATACTTATTTGTAAACCTTTTGGGATATCCAGTTTACTTGAGTACATCACGGATGACGTTTCGTTCTTCTTCCATAGATTTCATTTGTATTAAAAAGGTGCAAACCTAAGAAAACGTGTATACTACCCTACCCATGTAGATTTTATTTTCAATTTTTTTCTTGTTTATTCATCAACCCTTTTGGTCAGAAAAAGTTCTAAAAAGGCTATCCTTCCTTCATATTACTTGATGGTTAAGTATACCTCACAAAATTTTATAAGAATTTTTAATTGTGCGGTGTCATTTTCAAATATGCCGTTCAACACAGTAGAATGTAAACTTCTGAATAAACAATCACTACAACAAGCAATTATAAAGTGCTTTAATGGATCAATTTCTATTTTGCCTGGCAAAATGTTGGCTAATATAGGGTTTAGTGTTGAACCGATTGATATTCCATCCACCTGTCGATAAATTTTACTCATAAATAAAAAAATTCACGTTCAGGGTGTATTTTAACAGCAACCCTTTTATGACACTGACAGAAATCGCAATTTTTATTTTATTTCCTTTAAGTTGTTCCCATACATATTCGACAGTCTACATTAGTAATTCGCTTGTGAATAGTGGTGTCGCATTTAAAGACAGCACCGTTTATCCTCGAACGTTCATATTATTGATCTTATCGACAAACAGGAATACGCGCTTAGCATCATACTACGATAATATGTAGTGGCTTCAAAATAATCACAAGTCATTTCGGTGTAGTATGGTAAGAAGAATTGTGCTTTTCTAAAATTGGTCATAAGCGGACACTTGGTTTATGTACCACTGACAAACTATGAAGACTTAGAAAATCAGCCTCCATTGTCTTTATTGATTCTCATACGTTTAAAGGGATTATCAGTTAATCTTTTAGCTTCTTTAAAGGTTTAGTAAGCAAATTATTTATTTATTCCTGATGAGATATTTCCAGTAGTTTGATTACTGAGATTTCAGTTTATCATCTACAATGTTGCTTAGTTTGTTAATATACTTAATCTTGTTGAAGATGAACAACTTCTGATACTTTACGCAGTCTCGTAATCAACAATGTTTGTTCTTTTAAGATCATGTTAGTGACTTCCTTTTGCTTCTATGTTAGAATGTTTATGTAATTAATTTTACTGTTCTTATCCTGGTAACAACCATCAACTAAATTAGATTTGAAATATCCTGGTTCCGAATTAAAATATGGCACTAAATCTAACATCTGACTAATTATTTGTGTCTTTATTATTAATTCCAAAAGCCTACTGCATAATTCGCTACTACATGGTTTTAAATTAAAATGAAATGTAGTCTGTACGATGCTGAAAATATGTGATTGATTAAGTATTAAGTAAAACTGTTAAGTGATTAGAACAAGTTGGAGAGATCAGCAACAAAAACTATAGGTTACGACCTCGGTAGAAAAGGCTGTTGATTCGGTTTCCTTTGATTGTATACTTTAACATCCCTCCCACTTAAATGTACACCAAAAGCTTTATCAATGCACATAATACTGAAACTCACTTCCTTGGCTGTTTTCTGTCTATCTCTTGATCGTTAAGTGATGAGTCTGCATTTATCAGATGACCCATACTTTTGAATTGTTCAATTACCGAGCTTTTTATTGACTTGCTAATACATCTTTTTAACTAAGCTTAGTGACATCTTTAAACTCTTATGCTAATCTCTTAGGAGTGTAAAAATGCATTGATTATTAACTGAAAAACAAAACGATGATTTCGATTACCATATCTATTTATCAAACTGTGTTCTGTTTTTGTAATATTGTATGAATACACTTCTAAAAGGTACTCTATATGTTCAGTGATATTTTTGTCACCCTCCCCCCATCCATTAACAAGACAGTATGTTTGTTTGCCCTATTAACCAACGTATGTACGAAGAAAGTTTCAAAAACATCTGAGTAAAATGTACATACATGAACTGCCATTTGACATTTATTTACACGATTATCTAACTTTGATCATGTCGGCATTATAGCCTAAATCAACTAAATGAATAAATAAAAGTAATTTCGTTGTTTACTAAATGTTTATTTGGTGAAAAATATAGGCGAACTTCATATTCAATTTGGAAGTATTTATATTTTCCTGCTGACGTTGTGATGAACTTAAACTATCCGTTCTCATATGGGCATTGTGAACGGATTCTCTCAATAGAGTAGAAATTCACAGGTGTGGTGAAAATTGGGTTGTGGCTGACAACTGGAATTCAGGAGACGTATTTCGTCTTATTTGTAACTCGTTGGCTGGATGTTCCCTAATCTTAGTGTTAGTGTTCACACCTAGTAAACGCGATATGTTTAAATACGAATGGATTGAGTTCGAATGCAAGTGTGGAAATTAACACTAGAATGTAAGCCCATTCAACAGGTGAATCCCAAATTGGATGAAAAGAGTGTTCTAGATTCTACTGGCTAAGTACAATCCAACTTTAATCATAAATTTCACACTGTTCTAGGTAGATTTGTTAAAAAATATATAAACAATCATCATAAATTTTCAAAGAATTCTTAAATATATTGTCATATTCTAAGGAAAAGGTGTCATGGTAACTATATGGCAAAGTACATTTGTTTTCCCATATTCCAACTAATGTTTGTTATAATAATTTGTGTTTTCGTTATGAGATGCACATTCTAGCTGGAATTAAGTAGGTAGATTAGAGTAATGATATTGAAAATTAATCTCTTGCATTATTAAAAAGTTCTATATAAAACACTCAGATTATAGAATGACGGATAATTTAGCTGAAGTTCAGTATAATGGTTGATTACCAAACCATATTCATAGTGTAACACTTAAAACACTAAATCTAAATACTGGAAAATGCATCATATATACATATACCACATGACGGTAGCATTAAATTTCATTCATATAAAGTAAACCTTGAAAGAAACTCTAAGATGTCAACTTCATTTTTTATTTACCTTGTTCCATTCTACCAATTACACTAAAATGTTAGTTAAAGTTGTTAGTAAAAATTTACAGTTGATTTACAAAACGTTTATTATTTCCCCTGATACTTGACTAGGTTGATCTTACTGATCATGATTTTCAAATAGAACTTAAGATAGTTCATCTTCTAGCAAATCAACCAACATTTATAAAGTTGTTATCTAGTTTAATGATATTAATATGACTTTTACAATTTGAAATGACGTTTAACCAAGAATAAATCATTAACTGAAGAATTGCCGTCAAAATAAATCTAGCACTACAAATCTTATTTGTTGTATTATGAGACGTCTTACAAGTTCGTATCTCCTAACTTAACAGTTCTTGAAATTTTCCTAAATACAATAATATAGTTATTTAGGACTTCTTTGTTTACAATGAATTCTTTAGTTATAGGTAGTTTATTAATACAATTAACCTTCAAATACTATACGATTAACAAGTATAATAACACAAAGTTCATTGCTTTCTATCAAAAAAAGCAATAAAATAAATAAATTGTAATAAAATATTCCTCTTTAGATATGTACTGCTTAGAAATATTCATCCAGATTCTTTCTATTATGAAAACAAATTTCAACCGGCAACGAACTTGAATATGATGCTTTCACGTTAACCAACTTTGGAATTTAATGATTAATAATTATGAGGTTTATTATTGGTAATAATATTCCATTGAACCCCCTCCAATATATATATATATATATATATATATATATATATATAACAACCTCATAACATTTTTATAGTTTACTAATAATTGAAATAAACTGTCAAATGTCGAAACGAAAAAGAGCAAACCTTAAATATTTGTGAATTCCTGTATTAACTTGTATGTTAACCTTCTTAATATTGTTACTGCGGTTATTACTATTATTATTATTATTACTACTACTACTAGTAATATCACGATTATTATTATTATTGTTAAAAACGTACATAACATACAAAATCCATACGGATTGTTCTATTAAACTTTTATTCAACTTGCTTATGATCAACTTATATTATTACGTTCAGCGTTATGCAAACGTGCAAATTTATCCACTTTAAAACAAAAATAGTGATCGCATTGAGGTGGTTATGTGGAGATAGATAATAAGCTTAATTGTTTGTATTAGGTGTTGGTTGGACAACACTAAAAATCGGGGAGCAAAGAACAGTTGTTTCATAATGGCATAGGACTCCTAAACAGTGTGTACCCTCTATTCCGTAAGGGAATCAAATCTAGGATCTTGAGATCTCACATGAACTGCTTAACTATCTTCACCACTGGGTCGATTAGTGTCCAGTGGTAGAAATCCCACTCCAGTCAGTTTGTGATATAAAGCAACATTCATCCAATGTCGTCGTTGATAACTGGGTTGCTTCGAAAAATCTGAATTCTGTGAATCCCTACTTTTCACTAGAACATCCTGAGGTTAGTCACTAGTGAACTGACTATTGTAATTAAATTGATTTCTATGTAAGGCAGTTTGACCAGGATTCCATAACTGTTATATAACTAACAAATTTAAAAAAAGTGGAGATAATTTTTGTTAATATCTGAAACAGTATGCATTCTGCTTTGCTGTTGCGAATTTCTGATTTTCAATTGTTTTTTCATGAACTCTACAGAAACAAATATTTCTGAAATTTTTTTGTGTGTTCGTCTTACATTGATCTCAGTACGGTAGCACTGAAAACCAAGGAACACTAAACGGTTATTTCATCTTCACAGGGGTGTTCACACTTGACTTCACAAAATAATTTAGCATTAAACCCTTAGGTAACGAATTGAAAGTTTATCTGTCAGCATCAATAAGCTGACCGAAGTCCTAGTGATAGGATTTCCACTCCAATGAGTTTGTGATGTAACACTAAATGTTCACTTTAAAACCATGAGATTTTGAATAAGATTCTGATGTGCAATCCAGTGTGCACACATCCGAGAAGTCACAAAACTAAATAAAAAACTGTCCAGTGTTTCATAGGCTTCAGTGGTACCGTACTGAGATCAACTTGTTGACGAATACATACAACAATTTACAACAAGTAACCTCTACAAAAACACTTCAAATAATTTCAGGAATGATTTATTAGAATACTCTAAAAAGTCAACTATATTGTGATATAAATAGAGGACTATGCAAAGTTGCTATTATGATTTATGATCAACTGTAAGTTACTGACTGACTGAAGTCTGCAGAATTAAGAAATGATTTATCAAGTGTTTAGATGTCATCAAAGATGAGATACCCAAAAAACATTTTAGAAGTATCACCAGGGAAACAATTCACTAAAATTATAAACTGTTTATACTGGTTTGTGTGATCGTTTATAAAAACAGGAATGTATTTGTCTAGTACCGAAGTGGTGAAATACATTAATTCTAAATTACACCAAAAATAAGTTATAGTGATGGATAATGATCTCTATTGGCTTTAAAATGATGCAATTAATATCGGCTGACTACTTAAAGTGAGATTATCACTTGATACAAAGCGCTGTATTAAAATATTTAAATGTTCAAAGTACTTTTACGTAGGGTTTTAAGAAGGGTCTCTTATGACACTATTAAATAATAATTGAATACTTACATCAGTAATACATGGATAATCAGTAGCAGTGCACACATGAATGGTATACGTTTATACCGTTCTAAATGCGGAGTGCTGCTTCACGATTGGTCTACATTTTCCCCCAGATTCATTGTAACAAGTAGTTAGGCTCATTAACCACTTCACTTATCTTGCATGTCTCATCAGCCATAGTAGGTTGTTGTCTAACGAAATCTCTACATGGATTCACATAATTCACTTGACTTTTGACATTCCTATTACATGTGGTGTAGGTGAGATATTCCTCTGCCAACGAACAGTGAGTATACTGCACAGAAGTTCACTCTGTATTAACTGTGGCAATGAAACATGGGCTGTAAAGATAGAAGACACAAGTAACCTGCAAATCTATTATCATAAATATCCTTGAAGCATCGTTCGCGTATTTCAGAGCAGTTGAGTAAATGATTTCGAAGTTAAGCACAGAGTACTAGGTAAGGGTGACAAACCTATTGATTAAGTTATGAATATTCATCGATTTGGGGGTGTGGTATGTGAGGTGGTGGGTGTTTAAGACATGTAAGACATATTTTTAATTCCTGCCTACCTCTCTACACGATGTTGGCTTGTAATGGAGTAGGATGGAAATCAAGGAGTGGTTCACACGAAGATGGTGGCATCAGTCCATGTAGTCGTTGACTGTCGGTTTGAATCGTGTTGGTAGGTACAGACTATCTGGTTGGTGTTTGACCGATAGTCATGATTAGTGTCTATGGCAGTGAGTTACATCACTGAAAATCAGTCACGATGATGCAAGTGCATTCTCTCTTTATCTTCTTCTGGATGTTATTATTCAACTTTTATTTCAGGTATACTTTTCACTATTTATTGACCAAGTATATCGTTGTATTAATTTTGTTAATTTGATCTGATCGATTTAATGTAGCATGGTTACTTGATCTAACACATACATGTGTAATGCCCTATGTTGTCTACGACTGATTCTAGTGACCAACACACGTTTCAATAATAATGATTCTCTTCAGCTTTAGGTCAAACACAACCATTCCAACATTATACACCAATTTATTTTTCAATATAGAAATATTTATTACAGAATATGATAATTAGGTCCATTATATGCATTTTATGAGGATGATCACATACAAAATGTAGATAAATTAGGAGAGTCTAAAGAATTCTTTTTATTGACAATTCAGTATCTTAGGGAATTTAATAATTAAAGTTTATATGTATCCTATAGAAATTGTAACATAATTGAAAAATAAATATTAGTTATTCTATTCTAATCCATGTTAAACAGTTTTATATAGGAAAGGATAAATTCATGGAAATAGTAAAATATAATTACGCAAAACAAAATTTTGAAATCTAATAGAAATATTGAATGGTTTCTAATTATTATCTAACAGTATGTTACTGATATAAACTGAAGTTATCCACAGAATTACTAGACATTAAAAAGTATTAAACTCCTTAGTAATATGCAACGACTACTTTATACAAAGTAAACTGTAGTAAACATATTTGTGTTCAGTTCATCAAAGATAATTGGAAAGCATTAAATAACAATAATAACTATTAGACACCTCTTATTATGTTATAAGAGTACAACATTCTTTAAAAGCAATAAACAATATTCATTAGGATGATAGTAAATTTCAAATAAACTTGCATCATAACCGGTGATCCTTGAATATGCTTAATTCAAATATAGCTATTGTAGGCACTGCTTTTATATTATAGTAAACATAAGTTAGATATATTTATGATTATCAAAATAATCATTATTAGATATTATGAATTAATGCATGGGTACACTGTTCGACGACATATAATTCATAACGTACTGAATTATAAACTCGGCATTATATTAAATAATTCCAAAGAAATGAAGTTAATTTAAATGACTTTTCACATTACCTGGCCTAAAATACCAACTATTTGTTCTGTAGAATTATATTGTTTTGTCCAGTTACCAGTATTCATTAATTGGTGAGTAATGCTGTAAGAGACCATGTTGATACTTGGTCCACAATTCTGTAATGTTATAACAACTATCAATGAACTTAATGCTAAAACCCATTTTGAAAACTTAATTCATAAGTCAAACGATTTAATTCTTGTATCTAACAAAAAATTTAAACAACTAAAAACAGTCCACATAAACCATTGCGTTTGACATACGTCCACAAGACCTATAACTAGACAACTACTTTCAAAAGAACACAAAGCGCAACTACGTGATCATCATAAAATATTGATTAAGTGCTTAGTCCAGCCTCCAGAAAAACAGTGGTAGGATAATCCGCATGGATCGCCAAAATTATGATGGCAAATTATCCATAATTCCACCAAATAACGAATTATTCCGACTTTTATAGATACTTATCAATAATGCCTATCGCCACAGGTTCATGATACAGAACCTAAATCAAAAAGTACAAACAAAACAAAACCTACAGTTCAAAATAAAAATCTGTTTATTAACTTTCATTATCACAATAATAACTTAGTTGACATTTTGAAAAGCCAATTATAGGAATCTTTGACTGTATATAGTCAGCGCTCCTAAATGCGTCTCCTAATTTCTTCCAGAACGGCTTTCAAAAAAAGAATGTAAGATGATGAGTAGCATTAACTTCGAAGACTTGGTAATTACTAGTCACTTTGTCTCATCACTACATTTCTTCAGAATTATCTGCCAAGTTCATGCGGCATAAATCAATAAATTATGCACTACATAAATTGTGGTTCAAAAATACGGATTACTGAACGCTATCTCAGTGACTAAATAATATATTAATCATCGTAAGAATCGATGTTCCGAAGAATGATTTATTTGAGGATAATACATATATAACCTTATGGCACCCTAAAAAAAAACACAAACAAACAGCTGTTGTTAGTATGTAGTGTAAAATGTTTTTAAATAGTATGAAACTCTTATGAAACCATTTAAGTCGTAGCTATTTGGCTTTCAACCGGAAACTACAAAGAGATGTAACATCTGATTAATTTCCTATGCAAGTATAGTAAAAAAATGTAACAGCTGATTGTGAAGAACTTTAGTGACAAACGAAAGTGGTAGAAGCATACTGAACCTAAAGCGTTGAAATCCAATCACTAAAAAGGTCGAATGATGACAAAACTGTATTAATGTGGTAGATCATGTTATTGTTATTGTGTCACTAAAAAAAAACTGCTGACTTCATTCGATTTACTTAATAATAGGAACCAATATCACATTTAATTCGATTAATGCAGATTAAAGTCTCTTGTCCGAATTGTAAGATGGTAATCAGGTTAAACGATTTATCATCGCCATACACTTAATAAGTACGAATAAACAACCACGAATCATCCTATTGAGATAATATTTGGTAAAAGATAAGTATGTTTGTACACAACGTGTAAACGTAAAATGCACTTAAATGGAGCATTTATGTAGACTCTAGAGCCAAAAAATGATTGTAGTTTTTTTCATTTCAAATTACAAAATTATATAGTTTATCCTATTTTCATAGGTATTATGCAAGACACTTCTAGCTATAATTAGGATATATTTTGATCTTCCCGTTGATTTATCACGGATTGAAACTGGTCAGTCTCTGTTGCAATATGTGCATCCTAAGATGGTTGCCTTGATATAGCGGCATATCACAAGTTGGATTGTGACTGGCAAGCAGAATCAATGAGAAGATCTAAACACATCCAAATTATATACACAAAATCATTGCACAAGTGTGGCTGTGTTGACTCAGTGGTGACTTAGTGGTGAACGCCGTAGCTTTTGGCACGATACGAAATGATTTCGAGTCCCGGTGCAAACATCAACACTTGGATGCAGGTACATTCAGCTGATGAGTCCCAAATAGTATGAAATATGCGTCCTGGACTGCTTTATTCAAATTTGTAAGAATAAAATGAACATTATGACGGTGAGTAGAACATTAAAATTATGTAACTAAGCTCATCACTTCATGTATGGAAGGTGGTTGGAAGTATTAAGCGAGAAACTCCGGACTTAAGTTTCGTGCTATTGGGTACTTGTTAGCAGAGTATACTTACGATCGTTTAGGAGACTTGTGTTCTCCTGAGGACTCGATTATAAGTTACTCGGTTTCACTGTCTGTGGCCGTTATCAATGAGTTGTTCGAGTTGCGACTTATTCAATGCAAGACTGTGACGTATACATTGGTTGATCACTGTGCAGTGACCAAAGTCACTTCATGTATTCTACGTAAATTTATGCCACGTTACCAATTAATTAACAAAAATTTTCATAAATTGATAAATTCATTAAAATTATAAAACTTAGGAATTTCAATATACACCTTATGAAAGTTTGACAATGTAGGTTTTCAATCAGTATCAGAAAATGAGTGAACAAATGTTTCATTCTAAATTAAAAGCAAGCATGTTGTGAACTACGATTATTCACGATATACTGAAATAATAACCTTGATTAGAACTAATATGAATAATAAGACTCAAAAACTGATTGTTCTATGCCCGTATGTCTGTTCTAACATTGTTAGACCCAGAGCCGGACAAAAAAAACATAAGACAATGAGCCAACCAAATGGGGTTAATGTATATTTCGAACATTCTTTCTTATAAATGTAAAATCTGACGGCCCAACAAACCAAACAGGAAAATAATGTCAATACAGAAAAAAGGTAACAATGATAGGAAGCTGGGGGGTAACGTGTACACAATCAATTAGTTATTGTGGTTCATGAATGGAAAATGATACAGCAACACTTAAGAGGTCAGATGGGCTAATAGGGCGAAGGAAATATATAAGTAATATAATAAAAGATTTTTGATATAATCTCCTGGACAACAGTTCTGGAAGTTAGTCATTTATTCTGATTCATCTGATCTATTGCAAAAGAAATTAATCTCACTTTTTGTCAAATATACACTTACAATTAACTGAATCAGTCATTGTTTCAGACTAGCTTAAGACATTAAAACCAACACCTGAACTGATCAAAAATGGTAGTTACGTCACTTTTTGTACGAGCATTCGATCGGAAAATCAGTGACTTAATTTCTCCTGAGTCTTGATCAACTCACTCAGAGTAGTCATTCAATTAAATGATTACATTTAGAGGATGAATTAACAAAATTTGTTAATCATATACTAATTTACCAGTTTGTTAGAGATTACATTATGTTATCACACGTAGACTCAGTTAAACCAAAATAACCTGCCAACTTTGTACACTAAGTAACTTTTCTAGTAAAAGTTCTTTTTCTAAAACATGTTCAACAAGCCAACTCATATGAATGATTGAGTTTTAACTTTAATATCTTGATACAATACCTATGTAATATAAAGATATATTTAGATTATAGACTTTTAAAGTCATTTTGACGCTTTTTTCTTTCAAATAATAAACATGATTACAATTATTTGTTGGATTCTCTTCTTGATAAAATCATACTGGTGATTTATCTGTTCATAAATCATAAGCTATCAGTCGTCAACAGTAAGTACTCAATACTTCAACCCATGAATAACCTTGGTTAAAATTTGTGACTTTTAAGTGATTACTTTCATTCGAAGCTTTTAAGTAAACATGTAATAGTATACTAAAACTTTTATACTTACCTAACTTATTATAAAATACATACACTTCAACCCAATACATAATAATTAGAAGGCACAATCTAATCGTTATAATAGTTGCTATAGTGAGTTGTTAATGGAAGTTTAAATTTGTTGACAATCAATAGAAATCTGTGGATGTAGATTTCATGTTAATTACTGAATAACAGAAGACAGATTACTACGTTACTGTGATAAGTTTAGTTCAAGCTCAAATATCAGTTAATTAATTAATTAATTAAATTCAATGTAGTTTATGTGAAATCTATCAATGTCACATGTGACCTAGAAAAACCGATTATAAATTATGTATCCAATATTTAGTAGACTTGTAGATTTATTATTTAAAATAAACGAAATAAGTAGTTAGAAACATCGATGTTTTATGACATACAATTTGAAATTTAACTGTTTTTTTTTCTTTTTTTTCAACCTGTTAAATACACATCAAAGATTTACATATCTAGTACTTCATTAGTAGGTTGTCATATATAGTTCTATGTAGAGATTTTAAAGAAATTATGACAAAGTATACACGTATTATCGGTTACAAAAGTAATTTTCACCAGGATCTGTTAATGATTTTTAAAAATAAATAAATAAATAATGTGATGTTTGATGAAGTAATGAATCTTGTAACATTTTGCTAACAAGTTTACGGTCTATTATATTCGGGGAATTGAAGCTCGATTGGTCATATTTATATCAAATGTAAATCATCATAATTCTATATCATAAAAAAGCAAATGCATAGAATATTTACTGTCATTTCTTAATAGTGTGTTAATTATGTTGAAAATATAAGATAAAGCTTAAATAATTAAAGATGATATTATGACATTGTTACGAACAGTCATTGAGTAGCTACAAAGAGCTTAGTTGCTAAATGGAATCATGACAGATAACATGCATATGAAAACCTTTCCTAGAGAAGGATGCATAAAAAACACAAAACTATTATTTAATAAGAACATAAGGTTCATTTAACTAATAGCACTTGTTGATGCGTAGTGTTAAATAATTTTTTGTTCAGAAAAATCTGGATATTGAAGTTAAGGTTTAGTCAGAATATATGACATGATCCATTTTCGTGATGTAAAATTTAAATTCAACAATCTTAACAATAACCAATTAGAATCAATATCAGCTCACTAATGACTAAATTCAGAAGGTGATTCCTGGTGTTATAATGAGCAGACATGACTAGTAGAGTTCAATCAAGTTAGGTGTGAGGCAGTTGATCACCTATGGTAATTAATGAGGTCGCACAAATATATTATGAATCGACTGAGTTAGAAATATCAACCGTCGAATACCAGTTCAGTGGTCTAATGGTAAAGCGTTCATCGTGAAGCCTAAATGTCCTGAGCTCCATTCCATGGTGGGGTTTTCTGTGTGTGCTGCTGAAGAGTGCCATACTAGGATAGAACAATTGATCAGTGTCTTTTGATTTTCAATAGTTGTCAAACTCATTACAAATGTAATATTTCTTAGCAGGGAAATTACAACTTTAGAAATATTGTCAAATAAACTTTTATCAAAAGATATTACAAAGTACTGTCCTACCTAAGACATCAAAAGTCACTTGGATATGAAAACAAAATACATCTTTCCCTATATCACAATAATGATGATTAATCCTGATTCATTATCAAACAATATATAGCATCAACAATTACTTCAGAAACTACATACTTCAGACTGATATATCAAGTTTTATTGCATGCTTTATAAAAAGCAGTTGATTATTGTTTAGTGATCGGGTAAACTGTATTTAGCTTGACTGCAGAAACAATTAAGTTTGCGGTGTCTATTAAAATTAACCTTATCCAATAATTGTTATTCTATTGAATCGATTAAGTTGAAAGCGAAAAATTATTTGACGAGAATTTCATCATCGTACAAATTGATTAGAAAGGGAAATGTAAACAATTAGATTCCGATACAATTTAATAAATGGCACGGCGTTGTCTATGAAATATACATATGCTTAATTCGTTCATACTGTTAAACAGTCCGATGTTAAAACAAAACGAATAAGCAATATTCTTGTATTCTGTAGCGTTTCATACAAAATCCTCTCCAAAATTATCTATACTGCTTGTATTTACCTAATTGAATAAATTATTACCAGTAGTTATTATGTAGAAATTGACAGAACAATCTTTTTGAAATTAAACATGAAAGCTTTGAAGCATTTTAATTATGTAACTCAAAAATATACAGCATCTGTAGTGGCTTGATTAATAATTACATTCCATCTTCTATATTGAATAGAAAGTTCATACAATTCTTAGTTTTCGAAAGAGTATGGACAAGATCATTTCTATCAGTGAAAAAAAATGGATTGAAAAACATGAATCAATAAAATAAACTTAATTCACAATGATTTCTGTCTGTTTCTCGATTTACAACTTGTGTATTTTTAATAAGAAATTAGTTTTTCCTGGTTGCTAACTCGATGCTTCATAAAAAAAAATAACTAGACAAGTTAAGATAGTATAAAGTGTTAGTAAGATAATACAACATGAAATACTAATTGCATATTTGAATAATTAGACAATCAATCGGATTCATTAGTTGTAATTTTTTTATTTATTAAATCACTAAGCAACAGTCACAAATTCTTAATGTATCAAGTATCATAAATTAGTTTGCATTTTACACATACTTTAAGTAATGGGTCAATGTAAGAAATGTTTTTAGTTTAGTTAGTAAAAACAAAAACAACCTCATGATACATATAACAAATAATGAGAGTTAAATCGTGTCGGGTGTGAAAAAAATAACATCAATGTCAATGAATGAAAAAGTATAATATGTCGAATCGACTTAAGTTATATATGTTGTTCACTGGATTCCAGTATAACGGTTTTAACAATGAAGGCCCTGGATTCCACCTACAGTAGTGAACTGGATATACAATTTCGAAAAATTTTTTACTGGGACGAATTAGATACCCACTTCATCCTGGTTTACAATGCTCGTCAAAATGAGGTCTGTCCATAATATGATACTTCAAAAATTTAAGAAAAAACAAATAGTTATATATATATATATATATATATATATATATATATATATATATATATATATATATATACCACACATTGTTCCATAAATACACTTTAACCAAATATAGAAAAATAACTAATTATACTGTATGATTTATGGTAAAACTGTATGTACTTTATACAACAATTTATAGATAATTATATCTAAAAAACTTTAATTAACATGAATAAACACTCACCACTGAATAGAACAAGATTTGATAAGTTCATGCAATATTATTAAATACTTACTTATCTATAAAATGAAGAAAAAAAAATGGAAAAAAAACAACACTAAAACTGATCCATTTGAAAAATAGATCAAGATTAATGTTGCTAATAGTATTTTTAAAATTAGAATACCTCTTAGTTCATTCAATACTAGACTACAATCTCTATAAAAACCCCCACTATAGTAATCAATTCGATAAAGACTAAATTCAAAATGTTCCTGAAGTTCCAGTGAGAAATTGTAATTGGTGGAGTCCAGAATTATTGGAAGTGTGGCAGTTATTACCAATCGTACTGAGTGATCGTCCCACTATATCACAAATTTATTGAAGCGGGAATCCGACTATCGGATGTTGATTGAGTGGTGCAGATGGTTAAGCTTTTATCATGAGACCTCAAGGTCCTAGGTTTGGGTCCTTTGAAGAATCAAGTGTGTGCTACTGCAGAATCACATACACGGACGAAACGGTTGTCGATTTCTCTTCAGTTTTGACTGATACACAACCGACGTCATTCTGTGGCAATTGCAAACGACAAACTTAATGCATATGTTTATGAATATTAAAATGCATATTCCAAGGTTTCCTATATAGATAAGAATATAATATATTCGCAAACAAAATAACATGTTTCCCTTCAAACGACACTTCATAGTGCGCCTATTCACAATTAACTCTCCTTCGTCCATAGATTGAAATAAACACATCCCCAGAGAACAAATAAATAATGGATTTTGCAGTTTAATTTTCCTTCAACACACAAGTAGTTTATTTCTAGTGCTAACGTCAAATCATTATCCTTTCAAAACTGATAGTAACTAGGTACTGATAAATCACATTTTGTATTGCAAATAAAAAATTATTCTAAGATGATTGAACTGAGGTGCTACTTAACAGTAATCAATTTTCTGATGTTGATAATCTTATTAATTGACTATTTAAAACCTACAAGTATAATAAAGATGATCGTCTCGAAGACCGATCTGATCACAGCATCTAGTGATATAATTTTAAAGCTGTCAATGTTAACTCAAATGTAGCGAACTTGATGTAATTACAAATTTAAATGAGTATGAAACATAATTTTATTAAGGTCCTTCTATTTGTAATGTAGAATCATATGGGGTTAGAATGTTGTAATATTATCAGCTTATTGATTTGGCAGGACGTGATCTAAAAAATGAGGATAAGAAAGAATATAACTAGTGACTTTCTCATGAATGATTATGTTACTAGTGCAAATGGTCGTGTCTTCATTAAATCAAAGCTTCCAGCGTTCACATATTCTGTAGCTAAGGTGAGTAATATATTGTAAACTATTAGTTTCATTTGTCTACCGAATAAACACGACTTTCAGTTTCAACTGCCGTTCTATAATTTCAGTCATTTTTTTAAGATATAGAGCTTTGATTATCACTTAAGACAATATTCCAGGTACTCTTGTATTCAGTGAGCTCTATAAGGTAATTAAAGAACGAATCCAACCTAAATAACGTGGCTTTACACAAACAAATCAAACAATACATGAGTATAGAAGTAATCAAGTGCCACATCTTATCAATTAGGCTATTGATAAATAAACACATATGTAGGTTGAAAATACTTAAATATCCTTATTGATACAAAAAGGTTTACTGAAAATATTTAGAACTATTCTGTTTTAAATCTTTTCAACTAAATAAGCTTTAACTTATGTATAAAACACAGAAGTTATGGATTGACGTAAATGTGTGGAATTTAGATTTTAACTAGGGAATCTCAACAGGTGGTCATTTTGAATTAGTATTTCTCAAAGAATATGTTTAGTCCTTTGAAAGAAACTTTACAAAATTATTTAATTTATACTTCTGGAAACAGAATCAAACTAAGTGTTGTAACTAATGAGAGTACTTCTTTAGTTATTGTTTACAACTCTTCATTTCTGAATAATCAACGATTATATTTACTCAGTCTCCTATTTCCCGTGAATTAACTATATTGTAGCAAACATTTGGACGAATAAATTTTCCCAGCAGTTCAACACTTTGAACAATAAGAATTTGGCAAAAAGCAACTGTCTCACACTAATCATAACAAGACGTTTCCTATAACTATTGAATTATAATCAACAAATTACTTATTTGATAAAGAGCCAATATATTTTTACTTATTTACTTCAGACATTGTAAATGATCTTTGCCGGTAAATGTCATAAATTATGTACATATATTACAAGTAAACATTATAAATTTATGCATCATCCTATAATTCAAGTTCATTTCAGGCACTTAGTATGTTTTACATTACCATCGAAACTTTTATTTTTCCGACAAGCAGGCATATAAAGATGTAGTATATAAAGTTGTTTAACATACAATAACTCGTGTTACTAATTACAACAATATGCAGAAATAAATAATATAATGGTGATATCCCACTGGGTAGAAATTGATGACGTTTCCTTAGTTGGTATAAACTACTTAAGAGAATTAATAAATAAACATACTTAAATTAAGTTTAAACAATACAGAGGGACAAATTAAAGTATTAGTATGATTGGGAAACAATTCTAATTGTAGTGAAACTTTATCATTTGAGTGATGGTGATTCAAAGTGAGATTTATTTGTGCACGCTAATACAGTTTGAGTAGATATGAAAGGTGTGATGTGTAGTGTAAGGAGATGGTGATAGTTTTGTGTATTAAACATGTGTGGAATTTGTTGGAATTTAATTGTGGCTGTTTGAACTACTACTCCCAGTTGGACAGAGTAAGACCTTCCTTCCTGTCTAATGGAGTAGGGTTTATCAATATATGAAAAAACCAGATACTCGCTTTCCTTTATCGCAGTAAAACTTGAGATTTCCACTCACTGAAATATTACAAACACATTCATTTCTTCCAAAAAACAACTTAATCAATGCCCAATATATTTGAAATTACTAATTCTCAACTTGGCTAGGTTACCTTTAATAATATGTATTTTATTCTGAACTAAATTAATGCCTACTTATTGAATAGCAGTGCACATCTAGAATGGCGCATATACATATATATATATGTAAACTAACAAATATCATTTATATAAGTTACAAAGAACAGGGGATTTAGAACACTATCTTGTATTACACCAATTTAAACAATTGATCATCTCATTAAGTGGAGTTTCTTTAGTCATTTAGTATCAATGGCTGAGAAAAAAATTTAGCCACGCAAGTGTGGGATTTCTAATCCTACAAGATGAGTTTTCCTATGAGGAATTGATGGTTAACCATGTCGAATGTTTTACCTATACTAAGAAGCAATACTAGAACTATGTGCCAAGAATGTATTTAGTAAATATCACGAGTTGCATAGGTGTTCACAAGGTAGATATACTTCGTAGTGATTTCCGAGATATATCCAATATATGAATGATTCATTTCAATATTTTTCGATGGTGGGCCGAATAACAAGACACTTCATGATATTCTAGGTGTGGCTATTACTCCAGAAGAAATAAAGACGAGTTCCTCTATTTGTAATGTAGCGTGCTGCAACGGGTCTTGGTAGTTCTGAATAGTGCATATGAGTAATTCCTTTTGTGTACTGATAGGTTATTACTGATTAAATTTAAGATTTGATCTATGTGACTCAGCTTCTTGAATAATTTTATTATCAAAATTGTTGTGTTTGTTATTAATACCTTGTCTATGAATCTTCTACTCATGTTGTTAATCTACTCGAAATACACGCTAGTGGTACTATACAGGAACAATAAAAGATTTGCACTTAAATTGACTAGCCCGACACCACCAAAACCAGACACCTGGACCTCAAATTATTTTAACGGCGAATGACTAATGATTAATTTACTTAGAAAACGTTCCACTTTTAACTGTATTACAATACACCAAAATTTCAGTACATAGTTAATTAAATAGGATATCTATGACAGTTGCTTTTACCGCTAATTACCTTGTTACACCATATATCAAGCATCACATATTATAGTATAAGAACGCAATATTCTATAAAAAAAATCTTTTTAGCATTAATTTAAGCTATTAATCAAACATCAGTGACTTCGTCGGTTTACTACTTCGAAAGTGTGTAAAGACTAGACAACTAGTAAGTGAACATTAGAAAACTTCGAAAAATTACTTACACGTAATAATGCCATTTAAAAGTAGTATATATTGTTAGAACAAGTGAAACTGTCTAACCTTAAAATGAGATGACAAGATTAACATCTATTCTATTTCGCCATATGCATTCAATCGAGAAATACAAATACGTGTAATTAATTACAAAGCAATGAATCCTCTCACAAAATTAAACAATAAAAATACTGATGAGGTGGCTTTTCTGACGAATGTACAAAATGAAGAAATGATGTCATCTATAAAGACAAAAAATATGGACTGATCTACCATCCTGTTTTGCGACTTCATAGCTGGTTAAAAGATTCGATTTTCCACTAATAGGACATAGGTTTGAACCTGATTCCACCTACCACTAACCCTAAAGCTTAAAGTGTATCCGTTAGCCAAATACATGATTCTACGCTAGGTAAATGAGTTGAGTTCCTGGAAGTCTATAATTACACGTGAGATATAAATCAAAACATTCTAATCTTGTGAACTGATGAGTTCTGTAGTTCCTGGAAGAGATAAACTGGAGCCTTTTAATATAAGCGTATAATTAAATTGTTGGACACGACTAATTCATTAAAACAAACTAAAGAAACAGAGCATTATGGTAACTGTACACTTGGAAAACAAGTAGCCGAGACAATTATTAACGATTATTTGAAGCTGACAAATCAATGCATTTACATCCAAGAGTATCAAAACGAGCGACTGATTACTCGCTATTAGTTCAGACTGTAAATATTTATTAACGTTTTTTTATAATCCCAGTTATCCTTGCCATCGACAGGTGAACTTGAATTTCAGCCTGATTAATTAAACAATGCTACCCAGGTATTTAAATTAGACTACGAAATTTCACATCACCGACTAGTAATCGGTTAGACAACTAGAAAAAACCAGGAATCACTGAATAACAGATTTGTCGTAGTATGAGACCTCTAAGAAGTTTCCAGTAATAACAACACCAGAGATCGAATATAGCACTTTAGAAGCCCTTAAATCATGAACCAGAGAAGGTATTAAACAGTTCATGTTACTAATTCTAGCCACCTTATGATAATGTATAACTAACATTCAATTGAAGGTGTCACATTACAGATATGATTGACCTTCTCAGGCCACGCCTCGTATACAGAAGGCCCGATTGGCTTTTGCCAACTTACGTCACTTGTGGCGTAGGCAAGACATTCGTTTACTGACGAAAGGACGCGTTTACTGCGCGGCAATCAGATCCGTTTTACTTTATGAATGTAAAACATGGCCATTAAGGATAGAGAATATTCGTAGGCTCCTAGTATTTGATCATAGATGTCTCTGAAACATTGCTCGTGTTTGCTGGGACCACCGAGTAAGCAATGCGTGGGTTAGGAATAGAGTACTAGGTAAATACGGTAAGTCTATTGATGAAGTAGTGAATCTTCACCGGCTGAGGTGGTTAGGACATGTGTTACGTATGCCTGACCACCGTCTACCGAAACGAGTAATGTTGTCTGTTGTAGGAGTAGGCTGGAAGAAAGCTAGGTGTGGCCAAACGAAAACATGGCAACAATCCATGAAGTCATTGACAATTGGGCTGAGCCATGTTAATAGATGCAGACTACCTGGTTGGGGCCTACGTGATGATCGTAACAAATGGTTAGAGACTTTAGGTGATATGGCTCAAAATCGATAACAATGGTGCAGGTGCATCCACTTTTTGTCTTCCTCCAAATTCTAGTTTTTGAGCTTCTCATAATTTTCTCTTTACTGAATCACTTTTTATCTCAAATCTCATCTCTGATCTCTATGCCTTTCCATTAGTACTTACTCTGTTACTACCTTCCCTACTCTGGGATTTGGTCCGACAATTTAATCTCTATCAGCTTAATGAGGCATGGCAACTTGAACTGATGTACGCATGTACCAAGTTCTACGTTGTAACTGACTAAATGACTGCAGGTCACGATCCTCACTAAAATCACAGTAGTCAATAGCAAGCATATAGCAAATTTTATCACAAGATGTTATAAGGATTGTTGGATTTAAAATCCGCATCATTGATGGATTGATTAGACAAACTAAAACAGATGGAGTGTTTGATAGCGAAATGAGATTCAAAACAGATAAGGTAAACGTGGAAGTTACAAATCAGTAGCCTAAAAGTAATTTCCAATATTAAAACTACTTGTGTAAATGATCATTATGATCAGTAAAACTGTTTCTATCATTAAAAACTCAATGAAATTTAAAGACAAAAAATTAAAAATGTAATACCAATACACGTCACTGATTTGATATTGATTCTTTTACAAACAAATATGCACATAGTTGTGTAGGTTTAGTGAAGAACATAAATACAAGAAAAGTGAAGCAAAACTAAACAATTTCACGAAGAAACTTGTTCTTGAAAAGACAAAAGTACGTGTAATAGTTGTATTGAGGCACGAAATATTTCCAATTGAAATAATGAAAATATTAATATAATTGGAAAAAGTACAAAACTTGTTAGATATTTCACATGTTTCATTTTCTCCATTTCATACAAATAAAAAGTACTCACATTTGTTAGCGACAGTAGTAGCATCAACAGTAAGTACAATCAATAATAATATCATTTAGACAAAACGAACTAAAAGTGATGAATTGAGAAGATTACCATCTTCTAATGTTTGTGTATCTTCAGTCAATTCCCGACATGGATAAGATGTCATCAATGAAAATATTCTAGAAGCCAACTCTGGTCTTTCACTAAAGAAGAAAATCGAAAGTAAAGAAAAAAAGAAACACAAGATGAAAAACTAGATGAAACACGAGAAGATTAAAACATTGAATGTAAACAAACAAAGGTAAAAGGAATTTTGCTGATTTTATATACAATGGTCGGATATAATTACAAATTAACGACAACACACCTCATGTACAATCAACAGTGGAAGTTGCATCCTTATTCTATCACACGATTCTACTTACTACTTACTACGATTTTCTTTAACTTTATGATGCGAGGATAATTATACAACTGAAAATTCACAATAAAGAATAATCTCTGTCACTTAACACACATGTGGTTAAATACTACCACAAAGTGAATAGTTCGGGTGGGAAAACGTAAATTCCTAGTCGTAAACAAATAAATGAAATAATTATTAATAAAAACATCCACAATCAATCTGCAGAATATTATAGATTTAAGAAAACTTAGTTTATATACATTTAAAATAATCACACTGATAGCGATTACCTTTCTGAGAATAAAAAGATGAAACCATAAGTATGGAATTTTCAAGAGGCCTATTCAGAGACATACTCCAAACAATGTAAATACAATTTACGTACAAACATTTGCCAACAGTTTTAAGTTTTCAAAACAAACAAATTTAAGACAATAACAGATACACTTAACATAGAAGTGACAAATCAATATATACAACTCGGTCTTACAGGTCAGTCGGACAAACTCCAGTAAAAGTGAAGGTACACTTTGCTGATGAGTGCTAAATACCATAAAACTCAGGTCAGACAAGACATCCTGGTGACTACCTTCAATCAGCTGACGACAAAAGTACTTATGATATAGCGGTATGATCAATGAATGACACTAATGACAACTGCCTTGCTTACGACAAGTCTGAATTGCACAAATCACAACTTTCCAGAGGAATTTCAAGAATATCTTGAAATTAGTCATTAATGAGTCAATTAGTATAACTGAGTTGAGGTGGTTTTGTGGAAATCGGAGTTTAATTGTGTTCTTTACCATAAGTAGATCTCGGATGTGCACTGACTTCAAGATATTCCTGAAATGCCAGTGAGAAATCGCGATTGATGGAAGTGGGACGGTTATCACTAATGTCAATGATTAAATGTCGCGATATATCACAAACTGATTAAAGTGAGCATTTTCCAATTGGACTCCCGCATAGATGGACTGGTGGGTAAACGCTTGTTGCGAGGTCTGCAGGTCCTAGATCCAGTCCAAGTTTCCGTCGCGAGTGTGTACAGCAAAAGAGTCTCCTACTAGAACAAAATAGCTGTTCAGTGTTTAGTGGTAACAAAAGGAAATCGATTTTTAACGAACAACGAGATTAAGCACTAATCTACACTAAACTACCTTGACAATAAAAAGGTAACATTGTATTCTATGTAATAAACTAAACTAGTATAGAATCATTACAGGAATATGGTATATATATATATATATATATATATATATATATTCGACACAAATTTTAAAGACTAATAGCAGAGGAAAGCATATAAAATGTAATATAATATTTTGGTATCACTGGAATCAAGAATTTTCAAGATACATTTAATGTACATATACGTAATTTACTTCGCAGTAACAAAGAAAAATAATAAAACGGATGGCATACTAAAATATAAGTTTGATACTTTCACAACTACTAATACTCATGTTATCACAACCACAACTACCTTAAAAATGAAACTGTTTGTAACTTGATGCTCAGCGCTAAAAAAGGGATTCACAGCAGAGAAAATATGAATAGATTGCAAATGGTTAAATTTACAGGTTAACAAACACATGTATCTTCGAGTGTCAGCAACACATAATAAGTCATTTTAAATAATAAAAAAAAAGAAAATACATTCGCAGAGGTATCTAAAATAAAAACTAAATCTTTTCAACTTGACTATCACAAATTTCAGAAGCTAAGAGATAAAACTGAATAGCTCTGCAAGGAGGATAATTTCAATGTTTGTTATATACATCTTCATATGAAAAACGTTAGGTGTACAACTTCATAACGCTTAAAATTACTTAATCACATTTATGTTTTATGTTCGCAAACCTGCAAAATCTTGATCCAAGAGAAGACATTTAACAGGTGTTACTTGGTTTCTTTATGATTCTCCAACTAAGGCCAGCTCATGATGAAAGTATACTCGTAAAATCTTCGTTATTAGAGAATAGGTTAACTGACTATATAAGGCTACAAGAATAACTAGAAAGAAAGCAAAAGTGTCCGAATAATAATCAGTATTGTTACTTTTCTATGTAACCTTGCTTTCCTCTCCTTTGTTAACTAAAAGACTGGATTACTATTTAATATATGGTAATATACGGCGTTTCCTACATACAGCATTCAATTTCAATTTGGTATCGTGCACAAAATGAAATAAAAAGTCAAAGGATCAAACACGTTAAAATCCGAATAACAATTTTTTTTATTTTTCATACCATAAATGCAATAACCTTTGTAATTTGATCCGAAAAGTTTGAATTGTTTAACTGAAATGGCAACATCTAAAGAAACGAATATATTTCTTAAAACTATTTCAATCAAAACTACTATTAGCATTACTATTACTATTAAATATAAGAAAATGGTTTGCAGATGACAATGGTGTTTACGCAGCTACATAATATCCCCAGAGTTCAAGTAAACATTTGGTTTGAAATGAAACACATAAATATGTACTTTTTTATTAAATTATATAAAATTTAATTAATTACTGATAGATCAACAGTTCAATGGACAGGAACGTTTGTTTAATTAATGTTTGTTTATTTTTCTTTCATTTTGTGAATAGTTAGAAAAAAAGTTTATTAAATGATTTGTAGAGGAGGGATATGATTATTTATTTACAGTAAACAAATGCTTAGCATTTTTATAATGTCTGCTTATATTATTATTACAAATAACAATCAAGCATCAACTGTATGTATAGCAATAACAATACAGAATACTATAACTAAAAATATTAGCTTCTTTATAACAGTGGCATAGACAATATGCCACCAGAAAAAACTTACAAATTCTTATTAGTATAGAATAGGAGAACTTAAACAATAAAAATAACTCAATAGAATCTAGTTTTATTGTACAATTAATTACATTCTACACGTTGCATCTGACCTAAACACTTATAACTAATAATCAACAGGATAAAGATATGCAGCTTAAAACTCAGTAATCTTTGGAGAAATTCAGACAGTTCTAAGGATCAAGATCATTTTAATTCTATAATAATAAGTATTACTCCTTTACAGCATTAAATATGACAAATATATGCATATTTGGTTGACAAAAGCACTCATATATGATGTGAACCATTCATTACTAAAATTCAAAAGTGCATAATCCAGCTTACAGATGGTAATAAAATTAGGCATCAAGGTAGGCAGATAGATAGGTGTTGTAGGCTTACATTTCTAGTTAAATCAACTAAAAAAAATAATTGTTTAAATAAATGACTCATAGAAAAAAAGTAACTTACATCAGACAATTGAACGACATAAAAATAGTAGAGTTAAAGCCAATTAATTGTCCAAAATGTATTGGCCTAAACTAAATAGTATAAAGTACCTACATATGCACTTAAACGCATTATGATACTTAACTAGTATGATCATGAGACAGGCTAGGAAATAAATTGATAATCAAATACATAAAACACATCAATCAGTCAAGTACAACGTAGAACCTGGCACATAAGTGCATCGGTCAAAGTAACTATGCAGCAACATTAAAATAAAAATGGTATAACTAGAAGTTAAATCACTTTCAGTAAGAAAAGTGTGGATATATAGAACATGATACAGGGAGAAAGAACAAGTTCATGGAAATGCAGGGAAAAATGATTTTAAGGAAATTAAAGAATGAGTGGACCTGCATCACAGTGACCAATTATGAGTCATATCACTAAGAATCTCCAAGTATTAATTATGAAAATCGTGTAGACCCTGTCCAAGTAGCCTCCATCTACCAACACGACTCAGATAAGCAGTCAGTGACTTAATCGACTGATGCCACGTTTTACTTTGGCCGCTCCTAGTATTTTTTCATCCTACAGTGTGTAGAGGGTTGGGGGTGGTTCGGCATACATAAAACGTGCCATTTTTACCTCAGTCAATAAAAATTCAGAACCTTATCAATCGATTCACTATTTTTCGCTAATACTCTGCATCTAACCTCATTATTATTTACCCGGTGATTACAGCTAACGTGAACGAAGTTTCGAAGATATCGATGATCAGGTACCAATACCTTACGAATGTTGTCCACTCGTAATAGTCATGTTTCACATACATACAGTAAAGAAGAACGGTATACCCATCCATTAATTGGTAGACGGATATCATGCCTACTATACAGGTGATGAAAGTTGACAAAACCCGAATTCCGTACAGAGTGATAAGTCTAAAAAAAATTAAACAAAACGGGTAAGTGGGTAGCCTTGACGGACACCTCTTGAGATCGCAAGTCCAGATTACAATTCGCCATAGGCTCTAAATCATCATATTGTGTTGAAGTAAAGAGATTGAACAAAGTCTGTGTACTTTTGAGGTACGCTTCCCATCAACAGAAGCTACAAAAGAATCTCTCGATTTATGAGGTCAAATGCTCAAGTCAAGAAAAACCACCATTATCACACGTTGACAAGTATGACTATTTTCTCAAACCTGACGAATGTTGAACGGTACAGCTACGACCAGATTTAAAACCAACCTGGTATCTTCATGTTTGAAGTTCATGAGTCCTTGTTAGGCGTCCGATAGTTACTGAAGATAATATTTTAGACATCATGTTAGTCAAACTGACTTCTCAGTAGTTAACATGATGTAGTTCCAGTCATTTACTGAATACTGGAATGGTCAGCGATTGACGTCAGTCAGACGGGATCACATAAAGCATCCCAACTTTGGTTAAAATATCAATCAACCTAATCACTAAAACTGGGAGACCATTCTTAAAGACCTATCAAGTTAATCCCTTCAAACTTTATTTGCTTTAAATTAGCTATAACTTCTTCAACTTTACAAAACTCTCTGCACCAATTTTATTACATTTTAGATGATAAAATAAAGAATATGCTCAAAACGTCAATAAACCGATTCGAGATAATATGTATTGACAGAGGTGGCTTAATTCAATATACATTCAGATCAACAAGTGAAGCAACAATCTCAAGAACCTTCATGAAATTACTAATAGATTATAATTAAAAATAATTATCAAAATCTCATTTGGGAAACATGATAGACTGTATTCTGAAGTAGACAGTTGAAACATGAGACTATTACTAAAACTTCAAGCGATTATCAGTAAATATATACATGAATACAATATAAAAAATAATCTTTACGATACGTTATGCAAGGTATTTAGCTACATATGCTTTAGTCAACTAAAGACAAATAAAAACAAAAACAGTAAACAAACAACAACACTAAGTCATTAACTAAAAAACTTCATTTCTGCTATATAACCTTTCGTTACCTGCTAATTTAGCAAATAAGTAGGCACATACAAAGTACAAATGTAACTAGGTGAAAAAAACAATCACGTGCATTCTTGCAGTTGAACACGCTGGGAGTAGTGTTTCAGCAAATTAGATTTTAACAAATATAATCATAAATTAGCCGTCGTATAGATAAAAGTCTACTTATTTATATATAGTACTTTTATTATTTTACGTGTACAACACTTAATAACATCTTTTACTTTGATATGATTTCAGTACAACTGGCACTTAAATAAACGCTACAAAAGTACTAAAAGATACAAAATACAGAATGAAAACTGGTGCAATACATAAATCTTAGAGATAATCGAAGTCCATCAACTTATGTATAATTACAGTCATGGAATCTGAGTCTATAAATCCGAGCCTACTGATTACAAACATGTAACAAGAATGAACAAAGATAAATTGAGAATAGTCAAGCTCTTAAATAAACATAGACAAAGTCAAAATAACGTTGCTATATGTTAAATATGACGATTTATGTTGAGTAAATAACTTAGTTAAATTTTAATTGCATTCAGTAACCAAATATATGAATATACAATAATGATCATTCGATTTTAAGCTAAACTTAATGAATACGAGAGGTAATAAAACTGTTCTGTTGCTCAGATGAAAGTGAGTACTAGGCTGAAAACCAAAGGCTTTAACTACTAAAGTATGGAAACAGAGAAAGGCGTAATCCGAAATGAATTAAGTAAATTCATACCATTACAAATGAGAGTTAGGTTCATATATACTATAAGAAGTAATAAATGAAATAAACTAGGAGTTCATGTTTAACAAATAATTCATATAAATAGAATCCCGATTTAGAAGACTGTGTGGTAAAAGAAACGAATGAACTTAAACTCATATTGTATATAGTAATGAAGTCAAATAGAATTTTTTTATAAGTATTGTGAATACAATAAAAATAGTTCCGTAGCTAAAACTTAGAAAAATGCACAATTCAATACATCAGACAAATTACGATTATTGTATTAACTTTAAATTTTGCCACTTGAACATGATTTAAAAATCGCAAAAAAAGTACTTCAAACGAGTTTTTAGCACTTTATTTTTAAAAATTTAGCACAGCTGGAATGCATATATATATATATATATATATATATATATATATATATATATATATATATATATATAGTGATGATGAAAAATTCGAGTAACATCACGCATAAAAGGCGAAAACAAATTTTAGAAGAAAAAGTTAGGTACTCTTTGATTAGGCTTTACAACCAGTGTACAGTGAAACATTGTTGCGACTGCTACCAAGAAATGACGCTCATCAAATATTGTAAAAGTAAACGAATAGATAGCTATATTTAAAATGCTTTTGTTATGAATTTAAGATTGATACTTTGGACAAGTTCTGTGTTGTTAAATGAAGAATACAATGCTAACAGATGGACGTAAAGGTACAGTATGGTTGAGCGATGATTATTGATCCCAGATCACCATTCAGTCATGTATAACGTAAAACCTGGTACATATGTACATCGGTCCAAATAAAATTTAAAAACAAAGAATCAAACGAAAGTATTGAGGAACAATGAAATTATAGATCAATAAAAAATAAAGTGTGAATGCACCTACACTACTGTGATGGTTCTGAGACATGTCATTCAATGTCTCCAACTAATGATCACGATTATAGAGCAGACCACAACCAGGTAGCCTGTATCCATCAACACAGCTCAAACCAATCACTTCATGGACTGATGCCACGTATTGGTTTGGTCGCCTAATAGATCACTAACTCACGGAACAACTAACAGAAGATCACTAGCCATAAAAATAAGTTTATACCTAACGAAATAACATATTTAAACAGACATAAACAACAAAATGGGCATAATTAGAAACTAATTGAAATAACTAGTGGAATATATAAAACTTATAGGTCATTCAAATCTATTTATCCGGCCTAACTCTTATCTAACACTAGTGAATGAACTAAGCTATACAAGCATCGATGTATGTATAAGTATTATAAATTAATAGCATTAAGAGTCGCATTTTAATTATGAGATATATTGATATTTTCGTACTAACAGATGATTAGGAACTGAAAGTTCAATATTACTGTAACAATAATTTGTTTATAACCTACATTAAAATTAAATGAACAAGAATTTATCGATTAAGTTATTACCATTTATTGTAAGTTCAAAATCTTAATAAAAATCAATTCACGATTAACTCCAACTTGTCAAAAATGGCTATTGTCACAGGTTTATTATTAGAAACCTCAAATAAAAATAACGAACGAAGGATCCTACAATTAAAAGGAAACAAACCTCCCTTTATGAACATTCAGTTTAACGGTGATACTACGGCTAACTCATGGAATCTTTTAAAGAAGCATTTCATGCATCAAAACCGTCTTATTTAGCTCACAGTTACATAGAGAATAATCTATGTGTACCTATAAGCTTACTCATTTGTTCGGAGCATGGCGTATTGGCTAAACATAGTCAGCGCCTACAAATGCGTTTTCTGAATGATTCCCGGAATGGCTTTAAAAGAAGAATGTAAGATGACAAATAGCATTAACTTCGAATACATGGTAATTACGGGTCATTTTGTCTTATCAAACGATTGGGTTCAAAGACAGTACAAACCAATGAACTATGCACTACCGAAGCGTCCGAAACTCACAGTATAGAGCTTGAATTCTGAATCCAAGAATCTATATATGTAAGCTCTCATCTTACCATAACAGCGAGATTTACCTCCAATTAATTATTTTTAAATAAATCATACTTGAAAATCACTAAATATGTTTTTACAACTCGACGTTATCAATTTCATCTTTTCCCAACTTTCTAATATGCTACAAGTGCACAGTTATTTTTAAACTAATGCTAGGTAACCTTTGGATTGTTATGCAACCACATATGACACACTTTCTAGACATTCCATGAAGCAATTTATTCTCCGTTTTTCAATAGATTAATAGTATTTGCTAAATCACCAAAGGTACTAGTGTATAGATACAGTACACAATTTCGTCCAGGAAAGAAAAGTTTCTTAACAGAAATGTCATTTTTTACTCATCTTTATTGTTTATTTACCAAAAACATTTATATACTCAGTTTTAAGTCATACTGTGTAAAAGTCACTGTGGTTCAGTAAGCCGCTGCCTAAACTAGTTGAAAGTTACATGGCAAATTCGATGAAAGTAAGGTATCAAACGAGTCTCAAATAAACAACATCTATTGTTACCAAATCACAAAATTAACCAAAACAAACTACGACGATAATAATAATAATAACAATATAAAGTTGTCAACAGATAAATAGAATAACTTTTGAAAATAGTAATTATAACAGATGCATGAACAAAACAAATGCATTAACTGAATAATCAGCATATTTTGCACGCAAGGAAGGATAAAAATGTGTACTATTTAGTCATTGTTAATTATGATGATAATAGTAATGCTCTCTATGTAGAACCAATAAATCACAGTACAGAAGTAAAAAGAAAACAACACTTCACAATCAAAATAATAACAAACGAGAAAAAAAGTGAAGAAAAAAAAATGATTCAATTTCAACATACAAAAACAGGAAGAACAATGAGCTAGTTATTGAAATTATTAAAATATTATCGCAAAATATGTAAAGGAACATATAGATGAAATGTAAAATTAGATTATTTCATGTTAATAAAAGGGATATTAATGAAATAACTAAAATAGTAGTAATGAAAATAAACATATTAAGGTGAAAGGAAAAAGCAGAGAATACAAACTTATCTAATTTTAACTATGTGTAAATCAACTTAGAAGAGATATTTTTTACTACAACATCGAAGGTATCATCATAAAAAGGCGAAACGAGATGCAAAATGCGAACAGGTGGAATATGTTATAAAACATAGAGACAAGAGAATATAATCGTTTTCAGTGTTAAATAAAAATAATCATACACCTGGTTTTATTTTATACCTTATCATTTAAATATATATGCATATATCAAATCAGTAAGTGCTTAGTTCAGATTCACTATACTACTAAAATGGTTTACAAAACATACAATATGCTAGAGATTAATAGCACTACGATATGTTTACGTAAAATGCTATCAAACATTTTCAGTCACAAATTGACTAAATGAAATTCAAAAGGACATTTCATGAACTCCACTTAACTTACGTACAGCTTCATGTTGTACCTATCAATAAACGGCTATTCTATTGGCTATACCGAACGAAATGCAGAGTGAGTACAAACCTATAACTGAACGGTTGGAATTTGAATGCTTCAACTAGATTATATTCACGACGCTGAATATAAAGATAAATACTGATCTTAAATTCTTAATAAAGCAGTTAGTCGTAAACTATGTAAATCATGGCACAAATGTTTAATACGTCAAGTTACCACAATACATAAAATCAATCAGATCAAATTAACAAAATTAATACAACGATATACTTGGTCAATAAATAGTGAAAAGTATACCTGAAATAAAAGTTGAATAATAACATCCAGAAGAAGATAAAGAGAGAATGCACTTGCATCATCGTGACTGATTTTCAGTGATGTAACTCACTGCCATAGACACTAATCATGACTATCGGTCAAACACCAACCAGATAGTCTGTACCTACCAACACGATTCAAACCGACAGTCAACGACTACATGGACTGATACCACCATCTTCGTGTGAACCACTCCTTGATTTCCATCCTACTCCATTACAAGCCAACATCGTGTAGAGAGGTAGGCAGGAGTTAAAAATATGTCTTACATGTCTTAAACACCCACCACCTCACATACCACACCCCCAAATCGATGAATATTCATAACTTAATCAATAGGTTTGTCACCCTTACCTAGTACTCTGTGCTTAACCTCAAAATCATTTACTCAACTGCTCTGAAATACGCGAACGATGCTTCAAGGATATTTATGATAATAGATTTGCAGGTTCCTTGTGTCTTCTATCTTTATAGCCCATGTTTCATTGCCACAGTTAATACAGAGTGAACTTCTGTGCAGTATACTCACTGTTCGTTGGCAGAGGAATATCTCACCTACACCACATGTAATAGGAATGTCAAAAGTCAAGTGAATTATGTGAATCCATGTAGAGATTTCGTTAGACAACAACCTACTATGGCTGATGAGACATGCAAGATAAGTGAAGTGGTTAATGAGCCTAACTACTTGTTACAATGAATCTGGGGGAAAATGTAGACCAATCGTGAAGCAGCACTCCGCATTTAGAGGAGCACAAACGTATACATCATTAATCAAAGCGTTCAGAAAACTCAGCATATTGTTAATGTCTTTATCTAACTATATTATGTGGTCTGTATATTCTGTGCAAACAAACGAGGCTCCCGGTAGATCCTTTGAAAAGTTTAAAAGTGTAACTAAATAAAAATAGCGATAAGCTGCAGCTTTGTCAAACACCACTTAAGGTTAATACTTCTGATAATAGTTCGAAATAATTTCCAAATCGACTCTTAATAGGTTATTGAAGATATTCATGATAGATAATAACATCATACATTCTCAAAATAATATGCAGGAATGGGATGTTTGATAAAAACGAGTCATTTTGATTCATAGATGTCAAATATCACGCCAGGTTACCAAGGAATATAAGGCATGGATAAATGAGCATCATGTTACTCTACTGCAAACTACTTATTTTGAAACATCTAATTATAAAGATCCCATAATAACTTCAACAACACATCACCAGTTTACAGATGATTATGTCTATATATATAATCACTTCATGTTACTCGAAATTATTTCAAAATCACCATCATAGTTACTGATTTTATGTGAACGAGGTTCATACAAAGAATATCAACAAAGTATCTTTTTATCTGAAAATAATATAATTATGCAGTCCGTTTAGACCAATTATAACAAATGTTACATTACGTCGAAGGAAATAGTATTAATTGCAGAGTACAAATACATATATTACCAACTAGCAAATGAAAAGAAGGAAATTACAAGATTTATGAGATCCTCGAAGAAATAACTATGTACAAGCACAAAAGCAGAAAATTTTGCCAAACTGTTTAGGCACTGCTTTCTATGTGCAGCTATGAAAGAAATTGATAATTTAAATGAAAACCTGGAAAATCATGAGAAGAAGTCGGGCAACGAAGTCGTTAACGAAAATATTGTCGGCAAAAATTACTAGTAAAACTAATTCCTTTTAAAAGAAATCCAACAAACATGTAATAAAGTTGAATTAGTTATTTGAAGATTGATTTTAATTCGTTGATTGTAATAGCTCCATTTCGAGCTAGGGGGAATTGCTTAGATGTTCCACCTAGGATATAGTTCCTTAGCAGCACACATTTACAGCCCTGTCAGTAATCGGGTCCGGAACCTTGAGACAGCGACGAACGGTTAACCACTAATGGAGCAACGTTCCAAGAAAGGTCTCCTAAGTCAATTATTTTTTTGATATGACGTTAAGACAATCAAATCCCGCTGGTTGTAACTGTTTCACTACTGGCTTGATTGAATACCAACAGTCAAGACTTCTTACAAGGACTTCTACGATTGGAAGTCAGTCCAGTGGTTCTGATGGACAAATATTTGCCGCGAAACCTAGAGGCCTAGGGTTGGGTCCCCAGTGGTCGTGAGTGCGCACCACTAAAAAAATCTCATAATGGGAAAAGATAGATGTCTAATGATTTACAATCTTCAGTGGTACTAGACCTAGATCAATCTGTAAGAAATACGAACGCTAATGGATAAATACTCAAGTTTTATGGATGCATACTTTTATCACATCACGAAAGAAGTAAGTGTCATTTCAAAAAGCGCTTACAAATGGTATGTACATATTCATTAAGCAAAATTAATACATTACCCTATAGAAATATATTCTACAAAATATTAAAAAAAATTACTAAAATATTTTAGCTTAAAAGGTCACATACTGTGACCGAAAATATCCTATAAATGATTTAAACTACTTATAAGTAGGATAACATAAAAAACCAACAAAGTTTACCTGATAATCGCTCTTCTGATATCGCTAACAGTATGGGAATTATTTAAACGGACAACAATTCTGAAAGAATAAAAAACAGTAAAATTTAATCAGTTTGTGCATATTTTACCCAGTCCCTCCTAACATGGTCATCAATGATATTTCTATGAGCAGTTATGAATATCAATAAGCTGCGTAGATTTGTTACAGAGACTTCCAATAATAATCATCACTCAACTTGTACTCACTCTTCATACTCAGTAATTAAAATTTTTCATGCATATGAAAAGGGTATTTTATTACAGGCTAACATCCGCTGGCATATCACGACCAGCAGAGTGCGACTATAGTGACGGTGTAACTCAATGGGATTAAGACATAACTCATTACAGAAATCACTGACAATCCGGCTGTGTCGTTTGTATTCTACAGAAGCAAATTAATCTGACTGGTGTATAGTTTACTGTACTGTTTGATAGACTCATAGTGTAATGATCTGACTACTCAATCTACGCTTTAAAAGTCACGCAGTCTTATGATAAAATTATGCTACACAGTCAAAAGCATTAAAACGAAGAATGGTAAGCTGTAAAAACAGGTTAAATGTATGCTTAGTTTTTATTTTTCCACACACAATTCACATATCACCAAAAAGTTACTTAATATTTAACAGCAATTAATTTGTAACTGATGAGATTAGTTTATCGAGACTAATAAAACATGATACATTTAGAATGCCAACAGTTTCGTAAAAGCAGGTTTATATGCGAGGATCGATATTATGGTTCACATGATTCCCATTATTAATTACTCAAGCGGTTAATAACAACTAATCTGTATGAATTCTACCTTTAATACGTTCAAGTATATAGGATAAAGGTATATTTTGAATGAACTGAAATTTAGGTCTATAACTAAATAATTCAAATAAACTGAGGAAAATACATTCTACAATAAAACTTTTCCAATAATTACTGTAGACAGTCTAAATACGCAGTTATGAAGAAACTGAGTACTCTGCACCCTACAACCTCAAACGCTTGCTCAAAGATAATGACTATTTATATACTGGCCGAAATTAGAACTAAAGTGAATTATTTGGACGATACAACTGAAACTGGTCCTCTAGATGTCATAAACGTAACACAAAATGTTACTAACATAGTTTGTTAGTACGATAAATTAATAAATTGAAACTTTCTACCTTGATCCGTCAGGTAATCGAATTTGAAGATGTGTTGTTGGTTTAGAATCATCTACTGTGACTCTAGGTCCCCCAGTTTCATTAGCATTAACTTCTGTTGAAGTATTTGAACTGATTTGAGGGAGTGGAAAACCAAGCATTTGTCCTGTGCCACCAAAAGGTTTGATTTTCGGAGCAGGAGGAGCATGCCACTCTTCATGATGATGATCTTCAAGCATAACATTAACCATACTTCCACCAGCAGACTTTAGAAGCTCCTACAGGCAACATAGAATAAGTGTATTAATAACGCACTTAAAAATCAGGCAGAAAACATTGATTAGTGGCAGTTATGTACACAATCAAGAAGTAGCTAACGTGCAGATGTAATACGATAAATCACTAAATGAATGTTATACGATAAGTAACCACAATCTGAGCACAGCTTTAGTGACAAGATGTCAAACCTTCTATTATAAACTATTATGATGACAAAAGAGCTGTTACGATGGAAAAGTACAATCGATTAATTGATATGACCTTATGAGTACGAGGTTACAACAAACGCCAATGAGACTGCCTAGTCGGTCTCTGTGTGTCGGCTTGATGTTCACTCAATCCTAGGTCAGAATAGGAAGAAAATGGGTCGATAAATCAACAAGACAAATCACATTATATTTCAAGCATTCCTTTATATATACATAAACCAGACCACGCAGTCATCAAATTAGGAAATTAATATCAATACAAAACAAGGGAAACAGTGGTAGTGAATTGAAGTAACGTATACACAATCGATTAACCATAGTTCATAAATAAGAAATGATACAGTAACAATCAATGTACAAAACTGGAGGATAGAGCATGAGGGATATAATAATGATGGGAACTAAAATGTTTACTTTACACACATTAAGCAACTGAAAGTCTGTTAAAACGTAGCTCAAGAAGTTAGGTATTTCCCTTTAATCGATCAATATAACATCAATAATAATGAGGTATCGTCTCAGAGTAACACTGATGTTTTCCACGCATATTTATTATCAACGTTTTCAGTCAACTTATTAGTAACACATGACTACACCCTCCTCCAAACTTTATTTCGCGATGCCACAGTATTAATTAAAGATAAATGTAGAATTTGTAATTTTAAATTCCTGAAATACGTAATTTTAAATATTAACACGAAATATGACATATCATCCAACGTCTGATAGTTAACACAAGGGGAAGAACCAACGAGGAGTGATACATAAAGACGCTCACCTGAGGAATTTTACCACTTTGTATTGCATTAAAAAATTCAGAAGCATCTGGATCAGTATAAGAACGCAGTGGTCCACTGTCTAAACTAAAACCATCACGCCACATTTTTACGACAACGTTTTGCTCAGAGATGTTATTTGTACTGGAACTGCTAGGAGCAACTGGCTCTAACTGAGGTGGAGCACTAGGATCATCACCAAGTCTGAGCAAGAGAGAAATAAACATATCCGTAGTGTACTGTGAAAATGTTCTTCGAATAATATGCACATAGTTTAAACAGCAATAAATAAACATAGATATTGTAAAATCCACAATATACGGGAACAGTCAGCATATAAAGAATCAAAAGCATTTCTACAGACTAATAAACATGAACGAATTCTATCCATGATGGCAAGAAAACACAAACGTTAACAACATGATCGATCAGTTGTATACAGCTTAGGATTAGAAAAAAAAATTGTATCTCTGATAATTATTAGAACAAAAAGTTGACGAGTGAAAATAATAATATAAAAAGTGGAAATATAATAAGCACAAGAGATAAAGATCGGGAGGGACTAATATGATTGAATAAAGAAATGCATTAAGCGACACCAAACCTGAGATTTAGGAAATAATGGAGAAAAATACCAGACGTGCTAGTGATAATGAATTCGAAACCAGTTACTTGAGGCTTTCAATAACAGATTAGGAACACCGACGAGGCCGAAACTAGAAAATTAGCATTAGATATTGCAAAAAAATAGCAGTCATCGACTTCATGGACTAACCTAATGTAATGTGTTGTTGCCCCGATCTAAAACCATTAATATATTAAAAGCGGCATGAACAATGCACTAATACTAAAGCCATACTAGCATACACGAAAATATTTATGGTGACTAGACAATGAAATAAACATATCAAGTTAAGCAAATTATATGACTGAATTAAATAATCTGAACAAAGTTAGATTATTCAAAGCAGTAAACATGTCTTAGACATCTATCAAATAAACCAGCAGAACTGTATAATCGACGAAAGGTCAGTGAATTATTAATCACTTACACAGTTCATCTACAGTAGGACGCTGGTTATCATCTTCTGGATGTTAAACAACCACGAATACTTTCGTCAACAATCACATAAGTCATGTTCATATAGATGATCACTTGCAAGAATATTAGTTCATAACATAATTCTTAAACATGATTACACAATCTAAATTAGACCACGAATTTGTAGACTGGCAAATTACGATCAATTACTCTGCATCTTTCATTTAAAAGACTATGAAAAACGTAAAATTTTCAATGTAGAAAGTGTTCAAATGAAGTTATATAGCCATACCGTGGCAAATATAAAATGTCTTGAATGCTTGAAGCAAGAGTTCAAACTAAAGGTTTGCAATTTTCGGATTTACGTTTTGCTTTAAGAAAAATCTCAAGAAGCAGACATTCGTTTTCAAAGTAATTGTAACCTCCTGTTGATTTTGTTATGGATTGAGATTATTCAACCTATGTTATCAAATGTGCATACTGAGCGGATTGCCTTAGTAAAGCGGTCGTTTAGTTGTAAATCTTTAAATTACAGTTGTACATAATAACTACTGAGTTGAGAATTCTTCATTGGCATATACACTAATTAAACAGATGACTCGATATTTTGAAAGTAGTTGGTAATGCAACTCAAAATCCCTGGCTAGTCTTATATGATACTCATCAGTGAGAATACCAGTACTACCATGTAGGTATACTAATTGTGTGACACTACGAAGTGAAATAATAAGCGGTAAAATAAAATAAAATAAACATCGTAACAAAACCAGTGAACTGTGAGACTAAGTATGAATTCCAATTTACAATTTTCCGGTAATTTGCTTACTTATAGCCGGCTCCACTAAAAGGTGACTGCTTTTTTGATTTACTTTTGTAATCATTGTACTGATGTGTATCTAATACCTCCGCTCCTTTACCTTTAGCAGCTTGAAAAAGATTACGAACAAAAACGTCCGGAGTCTGAGAAGGATCAGAAGTTTTGTTGCCATCATGTCTTGGAGGACCAAGGACTTGCTGACCACCACCTCCTGTCTCAGAACCGCCGACATAAAATGCCTGTCCTTGATCTGACTCATTATCACTACGCAAAAGAAATAAAATGTCAATTTGATTAGCCAATTATTCTTATTTTACTAAATAAAAATGACTGATACAACCGTCACCGAAAGTGTTACAGAGGCTTGTGATACTAACTAACTCTATAAACGGAAGGAGAGGAGTTCGAATCCGTGACTAAACAGTCAATAGACACATCATACAACTAAGATTTAGGACTGTTCCGTATACAGTTGAATTGGTAAAATAATAATAAATTAGTCAGTTCAAAAAAACCATTTCAGTTATGAAAATAAAACAAATATCCATGATGTGTTAGAGCTTAGTGAAATATATTAATAGAGCTTTTACAGACTCATTTGTGTGATAAACAGGAAGATTTAATTACTTCTACATATATAATTCAGGATATCCAAGTCAAAATAAACTAAAATTGTCACTGGCTTATTTTTCCGATTCAATCATACTAATGAGTCTAGAAATATGCATGTATTTATGTATGAACAACATAGAACATAGCACATGTGTACGTCGGTCCAAGTTGCCAATTACACTGACTGGTAGTTTAGCTAAAGTTCGAGAACTGAAAATAATTGTATCTCACTGGTGTCGACCGTTATTCGTTCCAGTATATAAGAAAGAATCAAAATAGTCCTGCAATAAACATAGAGAAATTAGTTTGACTAATAGTGACTAAAATACTAGCTTCTATAATTATCAGACGTTTAATTACAACTCGTGAACTGCAAATGCGAGAAAGCCAGTGTGGTTTTAGACCTGGTTGCGGTTGAATAGACTAGATATTCACCATTCGTCAGGTTTTAGAACATAGGCTTACTTTTCAGCGTCCGACAATGGTGGTTTTCCTTGACTTAAAAGTAGTACTTAACTCTGTAGTCTGAAGTCTATAGTAGTGTCTATCACTTAAAGGTGTACTGCAGAAGTACATAAACCTTGCGAAGGCTCTTTACTCAAACACTATTAGTTGTGTTAGAGCGTATGGAAAACTGTCATCCGAACTTGTAACCCCAAGTGGTGTCCGCCAAGGCTGCTCACTATTTCCACTTTTGCTTAATTTCACAACTGATTTACTGTTGGGAATATCACTCTCATCATCTGACTTTCAGGAATAGATCTTCTACCAGGAAACCTACTTATTGACTTAGATTACGCACATGACATAATGAAGACGCTGATAAAATGTAGTCTTTTGATAGCAACAAGAAACAATCTAAGCATGTTCGGAATGCATTTCTACCCCTCTAAATCCAAACTGTTACATCAGGACTGATCTGAGTCAAAACCTGAGCTGAAAATAGGAAGCAAAGTAGTTGAGCGTGTTGATCACTTCACTTACCTTGGAAGTCTGATTAGTCCTAATAGGTTGGTCTCAGATGAAATCTCAGTACGAATCCAGAAAGCTCGTTTGGCTTTTGACAACTTACGTCACCTATGGCGTAGGTGAGATATTCGTCTCTCAACGAAAGGTCGAGTATACTGTGCAGCAGTTTGTTTTGTCTTACTGTATGGAAATAAGAGGTGACTATTAAGAGTAGACGACATTTGTAGGCTATTGGTAATCGCGTTAGCTGGGATCACCGAGTAAGTAATAACGAGGTTAGACGACGAGTATTAGAGAAATATGGTAAATCAGTCTGTGAGGTTGTGAATCTTCATCTACTGAGGTGGCTGGGGCATATGTTACGTATGCCCAACCACCGTCTGCCTCGACACGCGATGATGACTGATATAGGAGTAGGACGGAAGAGATTTAGGGGGGGGATCAAACCATAAAGAGGCACTAGTCCATCAAGTTACTGAGTGCTAATCTGAGTCATGCTGACAGATGGAGTTTACACGATTCTCAAAACCAATACTTGGAGGCTCTAGGTGATATGGTTCAAAATCGATCACAGTGGTGGAAATGTACTCACTCTTTGTTCTTCCCTATGCCATGAGCTTTAATTTATTTCATAGTCTTCTTTCTCCCTTGATTACATTCTGTATATTCACTCTTTATTTATTTATTATTGTTATTATCATCATTGAAATGACTATTAATTCGATTGATTTGGTGTTCATCTTGATGTGCTGCTGAGGTGTGATAACTTGGACCGATGCACACGTGCCAAGTTCTATGTTGTTCATACATACACATTGAGGCAGACTGTACATTACATATACAAACCAGCCTTATCAGTGAACATAAATAACCTTGTCAACCCAGTAGACGACATCTAGCGACAGGTATTTCGTCAAACACCAACCCACTAAAGCTGACGAAACTTCAAAGATAAATGAAATAGCTGACACTCCCAACTCGCTATGACCAATGTAGACAATGATGCTAAGTAGTCTCAGAGCAATAGTAAATTAAAAGAGTAAAAAAAGCAATCTAAATATGCCATTATTGCTACTCAAAGCAATTATGAAACTACATTGACAGCAGTATTATGTGTTGATGAGCCACCAATACTACATCAGTGTGGTTAGCTTATCGATGGGTATCAGAAAGCGTTCTGTAGAGTTCATCTTTTACTTCATCTGAGCTACACTTAGTGCGAGCACTGGAAGAGACAACGAAAAGGTAACGGCGTGTGTCGCTATATTTCCGAGTTCTTATTGTCTCTTCTAGACGGACAAGGCACAGGCGACTATCTATTAAAATCCAGTAAAGGGAAGTTTGTTCGGCTACCGAAATCAACACTATATCTACACCGCCAAGGCCTCGAGAAGTAACGGTGAGATCCTCGAAAACACGAAGGGTTTTGCGCAAAGTTACAGGAGACCAGGAATAACATTTGGTGAACTCGAGTCATGAGTGTCACAGGCGTAAGGAGATAAAGTTATACGGAAGGGGTTAGTCGTAGGAAAAAGAGTTATTCGGAGTTGAGGACGGGATTTGACCTCGAACAAGACGGTCTCATACGATGTGAGGAGTATGGGGTTTGTTGTTACTTACTAGATGCCCACATCAAGGAAGCATATTGCTTCTTGACGTACCTGAAGAGGAAACTAAGTTAGTGTTGGTCATAGTGATTTAGAAGCTCGATTGCGGAGCCTAAGGAACTGCGTGGGGCCGATCACGCACGACCTTGTTATGGAGACGGAGCTGAAATCCGTGGAGTAAGATATGGTGTGGCAAATATAGGATTGCCTTTTTCTAACTCAACTCTTACAACATGACTGTAAGTTGTACAATATTCACTCACAATGGTACACACACAGCTATATGGGCTTCACCAGACAACATTATTAAGAACCAAATACACCACTTCACTATCAATTAAAGGTTTAGAAGGACAATAGAAGACGTGATGACAAACAGAAAAGTTAATCTAGCTTCAGATTATCACCTGGTGGTGACCAAAATGAAACTGAAACTGAAGAAGCACTGGGTAACAGGTACAACAGTATTACATTAGTCTAATACAAACCCTATTCGTGATACTAACGAACTCAGCAAATTCAACATGACTCTCAAACCAAATTCAAGGCCTTTCACTATCTACTAGGAGAACAGGAAACCATCATGGAGAACAACTGGAAAGCAATAACACAAACATGCCAGGATGTTTTGGGTCGAAAGATGCACCACCATATGAAATCGATCTCTGTTGTCACACTCAATTAGACCCAAGAAAGGAGGAGCAAGAAGACAACAATCAATAACAGCCGAACAAGAACAAAAAAGTCAAGGCACAGGCCGAATGCACACAAGCCAACACACAAGTGGAGAGGAGCATTAGGTCGGATAAACGAAAATATCCAGAAGACAACAATCACAGTGGAAAAAGCTGTAAGAAAATAAAACATCAAACACCAATACGATACAATGAAGAAGCTCAGTCAGTCAGTCAGTTACAACATAGAACTTTGTACATGCGTACATCAGTTCAAGTTGCCATGCCTCAATTAGCAGATAAAGATTAAATTGTCGGACCAAATCCCAAAGTAGGGGAGGTAGTAACAGAGTAAGTACTAACGGGAAGGCATAGAGATCATAGATAAGATTTGAGATAAAAAGTGATTCAGTAAAGAGAAAATTATAATAAGCTCAAAAATTAGAATTTGGAGGAAGACAAGGAGTGGATGCACCTGCGCCATTGCAATCGATTTTGAGCCATATCACCTAAAGTCTCTAACCATTTGTTACGATCATCGTGTGGAACCCAACCAGGTAGTTAGCTGGAAAATATAGTAAACACGAACAACTATTCAAGAACCTCGAGAAAAAACCAATTGCTCAAACCAACGAACAGTGAAACAAATGTGAAGAGCATTATGGAGAACTCTCAGATAGACCAGACCCACTGAGTCCATCAGTTATTCATGCATCATCTACAGACCTCCATATAAATGTTGACACACCAACAATCGATTGAAACAATATGGCCATCTAAAAAATCAAGAGTGGAAAAGCATCACACACAGACATCATACCAACTGAGTCAGGTATACAAATAAATGCAAACTTACTTTACGTTCTCCATAAACAGATTTCGCAGGAAGAACAAATAACAACAGACAGCACAGAACAACACCTCATCAAAATACAATAGAAAACAGATCACAACAAGTTGTAGAACTACACAGGAATCACTACTTTTAGTACCACAAAAAATCCTCAACACGGTGTTATTCCACCGAACAAAAGATCCAGTCAACAGGATCGATTCCGTAAGGATCGATCGTGAACCAACTAAGTCGCGACACTACGGATTGTCGTTGAACAACCGACTGAATCCAACCCACTACTTTACATCAATTTCATTGACTATGAGAATGCATTCGACAGTGTGGACAAGAAAACATTATGGAGACTTCTTCGGTACTATAGTGTATCCAGAAAGATGGTCATTGTCATAAGAAATTCGTACGACTCACGACACTGCGAAATCGTCCACGGAGGACAACTCACAGATTCATTCTGAGCGAAGACCGGTGTCTGACAAAGTAACCTACTCTGGACACTTCACTTCCTCCTTGTGGTTGACTCGATAATGAAAACCTCAACTTCTCAGGGAAACTACGGGATACAGTGGACAACATCGATGCAGCCAAACCATCTAGACTTTCCAAGTGAACTAGCTCTTCTATCCAACACACAGCAACAAATACAGGTGAAGCCAGCCAGTGTATCAGCAGCCTCAACAACATTAGACTTTATCATACACAAAACGAAATGCAAGATCCTTTAATACGACACAACGAACATCAACCAAAATACACCTAATGAAGGAGCTCTGAAAGATGTGGAAACTTACTTGCCTAAACAGCATCATTAATAAACAGGAGAGATCTGATGCAGACGTCAAGACATGGATTGACAAAGCAAGGACAGTATTTCTACAACTGCAGAACATCAGAAATTCAAACCAGCTCCCAACCAGCATCAATATCACAATTTTCAATACAAATGTCAACACAGTTCTATTGTATGGAGCTGAAACTTGGAGAACTACAAAATGCATCATTCAAAACTTACATATATTTATAAACAGTTGCTTGCTCAAAATGCTTCAGATTCGTTGACTTAACACCATCAGAATCAACCTACTATTTCAGAAAACAAGACAACCTCTGGGTGGAGAAATCAGGAGGAAAACAGTAGTGGTGAATAAATTATATACTGAGAAAATCACCATGTTGCGTCGCAAGGAAAGTCCTAACTTGGGATCTCCAAGGCCAAAAGGAAAGGAGAAAGACATAAAAGGAATGAATAGTATTTGGAAAGAACTAAAATGGAGAGTCCAGGGCTGAGTTGGTTGTAGAGTCGTAGCCGGTGGTCTATGTTGCGGAAGTAACAGGCATTGATGGTTATGCAAACTGCAGTTATCCGGAAAAGATAGTGTAGTTATAAATACAGACTAAGCATTTTAGAACTTCGCAAAAAAATAGTGACTCCAGATATCCAGGTAAAAGTAATTATAGCGAATTCCTTACTCCGTTACAAGTAACACCAACACATATCACCTACTTAAAGACACAAATATAATTTAATCACAAGAGTAAGTCTACACCTGTAGTTTGAGAATACATTTTTATACAGTATAACCAAAATTTTACCTGTCGTTAGCCAGCGTACTTAGCGTTGCTATCTTTGGCTTGCTATAGGCCGGTTTTTTTTTCAAAGAGGACAGAGGCTTTTCGTAACCTTCACTTAATGATTGGTCTGTTTGATCAATATGTGGCGTACCCCCTGAGTGTACGGAATCTTCAGAATCAAAGTACGCTTTGACTGCCTCCTGTTAAGTAAAATTAGCTGACACATCGTTATACATACATCGTAATTCCCATCAAAAGCTTCCAGAAAATGCCTAGCTTCTATTTCAGAAGCTCCAGTAATACAGCAAAAATTTTCAACGACTGACACGTCCATCCGAACCACAGAAAGTTAAACTGTGTCTAGTGATAAGTAGAAAAAACTTAGTATAAGAAGATGGAACAAAAAGCAAACAATGATGTAATTGTATATACTCAGTTACATTGATGATACGAAATAAGAGAATCCCCAACAGCTCAAGATGTTACGCAAACCTTTAAATTTAGAGCGCCTACAAACAATATCCAAAGTTTGTATTACCAGCTGTTACGAATTAACTGATTTCTTCACTTTAGTGTCTCAACTATCATGGTTTCAGTTCTAAGTCTATGGTATCTTTTAATGATCAGTATCTATATTCAAAACTAACATATTCCTAAGAGTTTTATTTGTAATGGTTTTGTTTTCCATATTTTTTGTTCTCTTTGAATATTTTCCTTCGAATTCTTTTTAATTTTTTGTATTTGTTGACCTTTTATTTCTTATTTTTCTTTTTATCATAATTATACCTCTTTCTTTCATTATATATATATATATATACGTAAGTTGAAATCCACCCTTTCCCGGTACTAGGCAGTCAGGTTCATCAATAAAATTTAAAAAGTTATCTTGTGATGCAAACGTAAACATGGAAGCCGGAAATTCGAAAACGCGAAAATTCGTGAAGTGAAACAAAACTAGGATTTAAAGAACAATATGATTGGGACCTGACGGGTGTGTTGGATTTAATTCTGTATTAAGAGAATGTGGTGTCGCCAGTATGATATTGTATAAGTTGTCTGGGTGTACTCAGATTATTGTAGACCGTAACTAAGTCACCCCAATACGCTTGCAGCTTAGAAAGAGTAACCTCACCAGGCTTTCAGTGACCAATTTTTAAACCTACATCCGTGCCATCTCCAAGAAGTTGGCATCCTTTCTGGGAGTAGGGGAAGCGACAGCGTTTCCATATGAATCTGAGGTACAACGCAAATAATGTTAAGAACGATTCAACTTTCATAATATCCTGCATCTGATGAACACGGCGTGATAATTGGCTTAGCGACACTTGGTGTTCAGTCTCCCAGCGAACAGACTAGTTGTTCGTTGCCTGCCCAGTTAATAATCCTATGTGTGCCGTCCGGTACTCATTAGTGCGTCACACGACTTAACACATGCTGAGGCTATACGTCAACAACGTTAGTAAGAATTAACAAGCAGCACTTTATATTTAGTCTGGCTATATAGAGGAGGGGTTGCCTTTCATACTAAACTGTGTCGTTGTCTGCATGTGATACACGAACATTCATTTTCAGTCAGTCCTGTCCACTAAACTATAGTCAACGCGAGTGGCAAGTAATTATAATCCATTTATTTTGGGTAGCGGTTGGGATGTGTGTGGCCAGCATTATATGTTTATAAATAACCAGCTATTCATATTCCAGTAGTCGATTTTGCATCAACAACACTTGTGACTGCAAGTTATGGTTAGGTTTAGTGATTAGTGTGAAAGTCTGGGTTAGGTTAGTGTTATGTTATGAAGATTCTTAAGATTAGGGTCAGGTTTAATGGTCTGTGTTAGTGTTAGAATCACGGTTAGTTTATGGGTTAGCGTTAAGTTATGGTTAGGCTTAGTTGTTAAGGTTAAGGTTTATGGTAGGGTATGGTAAGGGTTATGCTTAAGATTAATATCATGACAAAGACTTAAGGTTATTGTTTATAAATTCGGTTAAAATTTATCGTTGAACTTTTTGTTTTAAAGTCGAAATGCGGTATATATATAAGGCAGTCATACTGATTGACCTTTAAGCCTAATATTTAATAATCTTGGGGTCTTAAATCCTAATGCGGATTTACGGATCTTTATTGATGACATTACTACACTCGGAACTTCAATGTTTCATTTATTTTATACAAATTGACACTTATTTACCTTTGTCTTTATATTGGCCAACCATGTTAAGGGCACATATTTTTATGTTTTTAGCTCAAAGCTATAAGTCATGTTTATGCTAAGAATAGAAGAAACTAGTTAATTTTCATGTGATTTTGCTATTTTTTACTTAATTGTAAAGTGAGCGGTAACCGGTACTGCTCTTCATTTCCTCTGCTGGACCTTGTTAACCGTGATTGGTTGTAATATCATTTTAGTATGCTAATTACTCTGTTTTTTCCCAAGGTCGCTTTTGTAACTATATATACAGAGTTGAATTATAATAGAATTGAATCTTCCTAGTGCTGCGTTGGTGTCTTCTTGATTTTGTCTTGGGGTGAGTAATCAGTTCGAGTCGTTGGTCACAGTTGCGAGTATCAGTTGGCGCAGATAAGTTTCCGATTAGAGTTGCGGTTAGTTCGTGCATAGCAGTAGGCGTTATAATTGCGACATAACAGTTTACTGAAGTAAACATAAATAATTAGTAAGGTCTATTCTCCAGAAGTCAACTGATTGTTAGAGTAACAAATTGGCGTAGTTATTTTTCGACAGTCGTCTAATTGCATTTTTTCATATACCCTTGAAATGTTCCGAAATGCAAGAGATTAATAAATTCTTTGGAATTTTTCGTTGTTCACTCGTGACTTGCAATTTCGACACTTCAGGGAAAGAAAAGAACAGAACGTAGAGCAAACTACGCACATGTAAACAGACAAAATAAATAACAAAAGCACCATTAGTCGATTGATAATCAAGACACTGGAGGAGAAATCATCCATTAGCTTTTATATTTATCCTGACGAATATGTGCTTTGCAAACAATTTTCACATCATAAGTTTTGAATAACTTATATTTACACTGTAGTGTATCTCTTGACAGTAGCATGTAAAATCAGAGACTCATAAAATATCATGTATATATTGTGAGAACACTTTTAACTCATTATCTTTCAAGAAAGTGTCTTATTTGATTATACAGGACTACAAAACAGATGCCTTCTTCCGCATAATACAATGATAAACTATCTGTTCTAGATATATTCTAGCAATAGACTAAAACTGAAATCTCTGCTTAAAGTACATAATTTGTATGAAAAGTACTCAATCTATTCGTGGGCAGAAAAATGAAACTCAAAATGCATAAGTTTCAGTAGTACACTAAAGTATTTAATGACACACAAAATAAATAACTAATTTAAAATATGATGACAGCACTTAGAATGCATGATTAATAGTAAACTGCTTGTATAAAATAAACAGTTCACAATATTTGCAAAAAGATAGCCAGTTGGTCACTTTATCCTCTGTTAGCTGTAATGACGTGAGAAATTTGGGTTGGGTGACCGAATGCCAATTAGTGTGCCTAGTCGATAAACGCACGTCAGCCCCATGCCCACTTAGTCCAAAGCCGGAATAAGAACAACACTAAATCAACCAGACAGAATCGAATTATATATCATACATTCCTTTATATATACATAAAACCAGACCACACAGTGAACCAATTAAAAAATTAGCATTAATACAGAACAAAGGAAATAGTGGCAGTGAACAGGGATAACTTGTACGCAACCAACTGTAGTCCATAGTAAGAGACAATATACTAAGTGTCAATATACTAATCGGGAGGAGAGAGTATTAGGAATGTAACACTCATAGAAACGAAATGTTTACACTACCCATAGTTAGAATAATTGGAATAGTGTTCTAAAACACAGTTCTGAGAGTTTATTGCTTTTCTTTAGTGGTCCATCATAACAATAGCATGGTCAAATAGTGAAATATGTGTAAAATGTATGCATTTATTCTGTTGAGAATGTCAACAAATGGAACGGTTTAATTTAGCCAGAAAGGACTTTTTTTATTTCGAGAAATTCATGGACACCTGCGCTAGAAAGTTCGGAAGAAAGAAAATCAAAACGAAAATATCAGCCAACGACTCAGCAAACACATTGAATGCACCCATCACTTAAAAATGAATGTAACTAATCGAAATAGGTAATGTCAAATGTACGAAACTATGACAATCTGATAATGGAAGCTAGAAATCATGGCTTTAAATTTCGTTACACAAATGTTTTAGAATTAGGTAGTGACTGAATTTCTTTGATTTGAATAAATTTGCATAAAATACATTTCATTTGCAGTGCTATTTTGAAACTGATTAAAATGCTTTGATATGTATGAGGTGGTCGCTATGTTAATAAAGAAAGTGTAATGTAAACACATTTAGTAAACTGTTCAACTTTTTAAATGCTAAATCAGACAATATCGCACGTTATTAATCAAAATATTCTAATGTGTATGCATAATATTATCGTTACATTGACCGAGATTTTATCGTACCCCTGTTTTCTCAACCTTCTGAATAAGAACAGACTATTGCATGTTAGTGAATACGATGCAAATATACTTTTATAAAGTTTTTAACTTAGTGTTGATTTTCTTCACAATATAAGTGAATAATTCAGCTCACTGAGCACCAAATATAATTTTGTAGTTAGTATCCAATATAGTTCAACTCCATCGATTTTCAATAATCTTTTAACTTATTTCTGTCTGACTATGATTTAACTAACTTCGAAATGAACAATCTTCACTAACTCTTTATCTTTATAAAGTAAGTTTGAATACATAGGCTATGTAATGTTTTAAGCAAATCTTCCCACCATTTACTAAAACACCACAACTTGCAGATTCAACTAAACAATGACGTAGTAGCCCACTGGATCATAGATTGATGATAGTTTGGATCTTGGTACGTGATATTTCAACTGAGTGATAGGAAATGAATGTAGACAAAATAGACAACGAATGGTCAGTGATGTTAAACAGTCTTTCAGAATTGACTGAAATTTCCTTCCTTTTGTATTTTATTTACTTATTTCTTTATTTATAGAAAGCAACATTCGATTGTTCATGAACATTAGGTTTACGCTATATAATATTCCTTTAGAAACATGACTTAATTTCACAAAGGAGACTTTGACTCAATCAATTCCTGTTACCCCATGTAGAGCACATGCCTCCAGCCAGCCTTTTCCAACTAACTCTGTCCTGAGCTTTCCTTTCTAGCTTTTCTCAAGTGCTGTTCATTCTCTGTCTGTCTCCAATTCCAGACGCAATGTGTTCTTGGGTCTTCCTCTTTTCTTTTGGCCTTTAGGATTCCATGTTAAAGCTTGTCTTGTGATACAGTTTGATGATTCCCTCAATGTTTGTCCTATCCATCTCCAGCGTCTCCTCCTCCTAATTTCTTTCTCGACTGGAAGTTGATTTGTTTTCTGGCATAGAAGGTTGTTGTTGATGGTATCCGGCTAACGTATCCGAAGTATCTTTTGCAGACAGTTGTATATAAATACTTGTATCTTTTGAATAATGCTTTTCGCAGTTCTCAGTACAAGTTTCAGCTCCATACAACAGAACTGTCTTCACATTTGTATTGAATTTTCGACTTTAATGTTGACTGACAGTTGGTTTGATTTTTAGATGTTCTTCAGTTGTAGAAATGCTGCCCTGACCTTGTCAATCCACACCTTCATATCTGCATTAGACCCTCCTAGACTTCGATTACGAAATGATGTTTGTTATCATCGCTACTAAGATTCGACTCTATAATTTTAAATTGATATATTATAATAATAAATGTAAAATGTTTTTATTATCCTGATGAGTAGGAAAATTGAACTGCCAATGTTTTACGACTCCAAATAAGTTACTTATTCAGTAAATAAATAAATTTGTCAAATTAACAAAAGTTTGCATAATACAAGCAACAAATCGGAACACATATGACTGTTTATATGATTGTCATATCAGTCAGGTTAAAAATTTTTTGTAAAACATCGTTGCATAACTCAGTGTATCCATGTGGGTGTGCCTAAATTCTATATGACAATAAATACTTTACAGTTAAACAATCCAGCTTATAAAAACTGAATCTTAATCAGAATTACCCTTTTGAGCTACCATTTCAATAGCTTTTTATATATGCGACTTTATTATTATTGTGGTTATTTATGGTTACGTTAATATTTTGAATCAACTACAGATTAATAAGTTCATTCCAATAAATTGTCACTACAAGTCCTATTGAAATTAGGCAGCTTTTTTATGAAAAAAAAACAATTCAAATATGAACTGACAGAAATGAAGCACTTATGACCAATCAAATCATGTAAGTCTTCCAGCATCATACGGTGTCAATGAAATTCGTTCGTTTCATAAATCTAATCCTCGTAAAATGTTATTACTGAGAGATAAAATATAAGAGGTTGTACAGTTGAACAGAACTAATTTCAAAGAAATTATTTATGATTAATAATGTCTAAAATTAACTGCAACATTTTGACCAACATGTCAACTACTTTACGAATGGTATTTAGTATAGTGGTAAGTGTTTATCAACTTCATTCTATTGGATTTTCTTGTCGTTGTATATTTCTTCCAGTTGGTTATCAAGAGCTAATACTGTATAATATGAAGAACTCTAAAGGAGTTGTGTAACTTCTAACTTCGAAGTTTATTTGAAGTATTTGTAAAACCTTCTATAACATTTAATTATTATTTTTGTAAAGTAAATGATTAATTGATACACTATTAAATGTACGAAGGTTATATTTAATACAAGAATGTTGTATATTTCTATTTTTTTTAAGCAACAGTTATCACCTTTTTAACTTAACTCGTGATCTACTCTTTAATCCAACAACACTGTAGTCGTAATTGGGTGTTGTGGAGATTATTGAATGTCAATTCGATATCGCGAATGGATCTGAGTTAGACAACCATTGACCACCAGGAAGCACTGTGCAGCTGTTTCGTCCCGGTATAGGAATCTTCAGTGGCGTGCATCCTATACCTCATCAGGGAACGAACCCAGGATCGATACGGTTGAACTCCACTGTTCACTTCTTCTCAGGCAGTTACCTATTGATGGCAATGAATAAGGTTACGCAGACATATCACGAGTTAATTGAAATAGAAATATCAACCGTTGCGGACCGACTCAGTTGTCTAATGGAAATGCTTTCACGGCAGAGCCAGAGTGTTCTGAGTTTGATCCCTGACAAAGTCGTTGATGCGTACTACTGGAGAGTTCCATACTATGATGAAACAGCTATTCAATGCTTCCTGGTGTCCAGTGGTTATCTAATTTAAACCGATTCGTGATATCAAACTATTATCATAGCTGCTTAAACAATCTGTTGCATAGAATAGATGGGTGTTCATCTTTTAAAATTCTTTTCATATTTTCATAAAACATATTTACGTATTTACAATAAATTATAACTGTTATTAGTAAACACATTACACTTAAGGTTTTTCTTAGTAGGCATAGTTACCATTACAATAATAGATTAAGTGTTCTTAAAAATAGACTCATATAAACTTGCCCTACATATTGTAAGCAACTGAATACTCAATTGTTTAAATATAATTACCTATAGAAAACAGAATATGTGGTTAAGGTAAGTTAATGTTCAACATACAAGTTATTGTTAGCATAAATAAAAGAAAATAATTGTGTGGGTTACATATAACTGTACTGAAAGGGAGGAGTACATTACGCAGAGTATTAGGTTGTTAAAAATATTTTGCATAATAAATTGATATTATCCAAAGTCATTGAAAACTAATAAAATCTATACGCTTGCTTTGCCATTGTTTGGGACTTATTATCACACAATACCATCCGTCGATATTAGGATACCTGAATGTCGAGATAAGCACGGAAAATTTACCATCAAATTCTGACTAGGTAGTTTAATGGTATAGCCTCTCAATAACTCGATAATCTCCTTACTGACATCACATACACTTATATCAGAAGCACGGAACAAGTGTCAAGTGCTTTCTGATTTTCAACGGTTCTCTATCTGATATCAGTCTAGAAGCTAACTTTCATATTCATAACCATTAATTTACCTATATCTATTTCTATACTACATCTTAGCCTAAGTAACACACTTCATAGCTTATTTGTTTGGTTGGTTATTTGTTTATTTTGTCTTAACCAAGCAATATATTGAATAAATTTCTAAATAGTTTTCCAATAAATTTGGGTCAACTACAAATTCCTTAAAAATGTCATGGAACACTACAACAAGTCATAAGAGAAAATATTCAGGTTTTGTGAAAACAGCTACATAATCTAGTCATTCAGTGAGAATCACCAATTAACTCCATTGGTTACAACCTGACAATTATCAATTACAAATAAACTCACTGAGAATTATTCAACTTCTAAGAGAAAATGATCTTCAGAATGAAAAATATCAAATCTCATCACTCAATATTGATTAATTTTTCATACTTAAAAATAATTGTTTTACTTAGCTTCAGGTTCAATTTTACTATTATTTTCTAAGAGATTTCATCTATACTTTAATTTACTACCAGTTATATGGTTTGTGTTTTATTTTCTTAGGTCACACATTGCAGTGACTATTGATTTAGTTAGTTCATTTAACATACTTTCCAGTTGCTACATTTTAATATTTACAAACTAAATTTTATTCATAAGAATCTTGTTGTTTAGTGTAGAATCTATTTATTATATTAATTTATTTCAATGATTTTTATCTAAAGGTTTATATGATTGGAAAGTAATTTTTATGTTTACTCAATGTAAGCTGAAAAGTTACATCAAACTATGTAGCTTTGAATAACAGCTTTGTTTAATTCACAGTCTTCAACACAAAGGATTAACAACTTTAGAAATATGCTGAACTACGGCTTTCAAATGACATAGAAAGTATCATATCGATAAGTCACTAAGATAAAATCTTATCAACTATATACTCTTCCATTCATACGCGATACCTATAAACTAATAACTAACTTAGTGTACTACCAGAAATCTCTTATGTTTGATACTTTTCTAATGATTTACATGTTTATGAGCTTACTAATATTTTTTTTTCTTTGGTTTTGAAGCGTTATGTACAATTATGAGTTTAAGATAGTCATTATTTTGTATCTGCTTGTTTCTTATGAGATTTTTTTTTGAGCTGGCAATCTATAGTCTATGAAAATGTTTATATCATCCTGTTCAGAAACCATTTCCTTCATGTTCATTTATATTGATGTATTCGTGTATTGAAAAAAACTATTCGTCCTACATATTTTTTTATCGTACGTCAACATATTTTTCCGATGTACACTAAGAAAGTGCATTAGAAATTATAACTTTTCGTTACTATTTTACACTATAATTTTAATATCGTTTACATATTGTTAATAAAGCCTAAGTTTTAAGTTAGCTCTACAGGAAACACTAACTGTAAATAAAAAGTTGAAGTGTGTGTATTGATTCATCGTTCAATAGTAAATATCTATTCCGATATTTGATATCAAAATTACGTTGCCATTAAAATAAATTCACTAGTCTGCGAAAAAAATACCCGTCGACTAATACGATCTCATTGCAGATAATGGTTGCATACTCAATAGAGAGATCATATTGCATGAAATTCTTGAATAAACAACCTCCCCAATAAGGTCTATTAAGTCACCGAATCAGAAGGTGACGCTACACTACAGAGTAACCAGTGAGTTCATTTTTACTAGAAACTTTTGCGAACAGGTTTATTTCCCCGTCAATTCTAATAATGCACGTAGATCTACTAAACTTCTATATACTCTCAAAAGCATAGGTTGTATTACAAAATCGAATCTTCTGATGTGTTTTAACAATGAAATCTGAACTATTTGGTCACAATAAACTGTAAAATTGTCTAAACATTGTATGTCGAATCAGATTTATTAAATTCATCGGAAAAATACTATAAAACACTTCCATTTCCTTCGAAAACACACCGATGAAATCGTTAGTAAAAGATGAGGTGCATGAAGACTTCCTCGAATTTCATAAGAAATACATTTTTTAATCTATAGGACATAAAACTGAATAAGATTGAAAGCGAAGCCTCTTTAAATATAAAAATAAAAAACATAACAAGATTGATTCACAAATAAAATTAATTAATTTATCCTGCTAACTAACTGAATCGATACCCATAGATGAAGATAGAAAAGTCGGTTTGAAGCAAAGTTAGTTGACATTTCTAAGAATGATAGGATCATTATAATATGACCGGATAAAAGCTCAGGTGTTGTTATAATTATTTGAAAAGACTAAGTGCATAAAATGTACCAAATTTTTTATGGTGAATCACGATTTTAAGCCTACGCCTACAAGAAAGATTTCACTATGACAGCTGAAAACATAATTAACCAACACTCGAAAGAACTTTTGAATGCAAAGCTAACTGATAGCTCAGTTTACAATAACTTCAAAAAAAAAGATCACGTCTTTCTAAAATAAATAAAAAGCAACTAAATATTCCCCTACGACTAGTTCACCACATTACAATTTACCTAAATGGTTGTCGAAAGTATTGGAACTAATGAGCGGAAAACTTGCATTTCATGCATTAAAGGATGCAATCTCTGATGTAATGAAATATGTAACTGTATCAGATAAATTTATGATATCATTTGATTGTTGTTCATCACTTACAGAATATACCAGTTAAAGAAACTATAAATATCAATTGTCAAAATTCTGACTTAATCCCTTACCCTCCACACTCCAAATGTGAACTAGGGAAATTGCAGTTACCCCATACAAAAGGATGAAATTTTAGTTCATTAATCATTCATGAAAACAAACTGGTGGAGATGGAATGAGGTCACCATTAGAGCACATTTTCTTTGAAATTTTCTTGGGCTTCCTTAATCAAACGAAGAGGAAAGGTGAAATCGAATACTAAACAGTAAATGGTGTAGTGATGATACATCTATTGTTTACAATAATATGAATCATGCTTCTCAAGTACTTTGTCAGCTCAATGATGCACGTACGAACACCAAATTTGTAGTTGAATATGATTACCGTATTATGTTAAACTATTCATACTTGAACATAAAATAAAGAAATGAAAGAAGGACTGAAAAAGGCATATTCAGTAAAAACAACATGGACAGGACAGTTAATAAGCTACAATAGACTTTGTCATACTAAGTACAATAAATATTTAAAAAAAGCTTTATTTAATACAGCTACAAAAATATGTTCGATCGATGGAGAGTTGAGACAACGAAAGTTGTCTTTTTGAAAAAAAATAGTTACCTTAGAAAAATTTAATAAGAAGTACGAAAAGTGATTACAGAACACTGGGAAAGCTCAACTGTGGGGAAGAAATCAGTTTTTATTCGGCTTATGTTCAAATAAGTTAACATCTCGAATAACATTAACGAAAGTGCTGGAGTGACACTGAAAGGAAGCTTATCACCAGCACAATTGTCTTCAGTCTACAAAGCCATGGCTAACCATTATCCGATTGGCATCACCTCCAAATAGATTTACGAATTCGCATGTACCAGTAATTACATAAAAATGACTGAAATGAGGGCATTCAAAAGGTTCATTGAACATAATTTTCTCAACCTATGCTTGAGAGAAAGTGATGTTTAATTCAAGGGGAGTAATTTGGCGCTTAACCAATAGTGGACTTGTAGTGGATATCACAAAAGCCTTTAAAATAATTAATATTCAGAGAACATCATGTTTACTACGCTTTGCAGACACAATCGTCATCAAGTGATTTCGGCCTGACCTATTCACAAAGAAAGAAAGCGTGGTAAGCTTCTCTTTACCACGATGAAATAACAAAGCCATTATTATTGTTCGTTATTTATTATCTAACTTTAATTCATCTTATACCACTGATATTCTCTGATGACAATAGGGTGAAATTCAAACTAAGTATATGAATTAACTTATTATTATTTAGTTATTAAAAAGTTGCACTATTTTGTTTCATGCGGCGTGCGATTGAACTATAGAAACTATGTTTGTATCTGAGATTTAAGGATTTATGGATGTTCTATTTAAAATGCGTAGATCCTAGCCTCACTGTTCTTCCTATTTGCTTGCTACTCATGTATATGCCTAAATCCATGCATCTTAGAGGAAGATTTGGTCTACATAGACCATTAGCAAATCACCTTTTGAGCACGCAACATGAAGTGGATATAAAAACAATGTTTAAAGTGATTCATAATCAGTTCACCTCAGCTGTATTAAAATTCTCAAAGGTCAATTTAATTAGAAGGTTGAAAACTGACCCGTGTGTTCAAAAAGAGTATGCGATAAATCTCCAAATACTTTGGTGACAGTAACTTTTAATTCGCATTTTTCAGAGCTTCATGATCACTAATAAGTTGTAACAGAGACGACGGCGCTGCAGGGGTTTTAAATGGTCGCTAATGTTAATTCTACTTTCTTACACTGCAGGCAAGTCGAATGCGAACCTGGAAGAATGTTCCGAGAAGCTTAAGGGTCTCAGATTGAAGAAAGAATGTTTACCCTCTCCCACATTTGGAACTACCGCCACACTACCCTATATATATGTACTTTTGTTGTTTTAGAGTGATTTTAATTCCACTTTTGTATTTATTACCGTACTATGTTATGTTACATAGTTGTAAAATTTTAACTACAAATACCTATAGAAAAACATTTTTGAAAATTCTTAGTCTGTATTTCAGTTTGATCTCATCTATAACTTCATTCATTCATACAACAAATCATTTGTTTTATTATGTTGAATTCATTCATTTACATTTAGATGAATAGAAAGTATGAAATGTATTGAATTCATGGTAATCTGAAAATTTTATTACTTAAATGTAAATGATTATGTAATGTTTATGTAATCTGACTAAAACTTGGTTGTAGTGAATAGGTCGTTTTTTAACACAATTATTATTAATTAATTTGGACTGTGACTGGCGAGTGGAATCCAGGACGTGCGTTTCGTCCTATTTGGGATTCATCGGCTGGATGTACCTGCATCCCAATGTTCATGTTCACAGTGGGATTCGCTATATCAAGGCAATCCGCTCAGGATGCACATATAGCAACAGTGACTGACCAGCTTCAGTCTATAACAAATCAATGGGAATATACAAATTCATCCTACTACAATTTTTTTTCAATACTACACTATTTTCACATTCTGTTTTAAGTAAAGTATAAATTTCTATTCATAATTATTACTACTGTTATGAGAAAAAAGCATGTCAGAAGTAAGTCTCATGAATGATCTCAGATAGGGAATTGAATAACCAACTAATAACATGTCTAAGTTATCTAAATCTGTTTGCAATAATTAACTGTTGTATTTTCGTACCAATCATTTATACAATCGTATTATCATTCTAAAATTCAATATGCACTGGTCATTTAAAATTGATCATTTTCAATTGAACCAAAGAAAATGTAACTAATTACAAATTATTATTAAGCACAGAATGTTTATACTCTCCGTTAGTAAACCATGGAATTAAACAGAATACAAATGTGAGCTTGTACATTTCAGCTTTATAAAACAAATTTGAAATTGCTATAGAAACAAGAATGTATCAAAGAGATTTAAGATTGAAAAAAAAACTTTACAAAGTATAGAATGTTGATTAACTTTTATATTTTGTAAAATAAATTCATTTTATAAAACATTGATACTTACTATAACTTGATAAAAAAAACAACAGATCATGTATTACCATAATTAGTTTAACCTGATTGGTGAATAGTGAATTCAATGAAACATAATCAACTTTGGTTTATTGAACTGGTTTCTCAGCAAATGATTTCATCTGATCAAATGAATAATTTTGATCTTTGTTTGTTAGTTTTGTCCATTTAACAAATAGACATAGTAATGTGTTTAAGAATTGGTTAGTTGTGGTGGTATATTATAATCATAAAATCAATATAAGGCTTAATAATGGTTCAATGGTTATAGCACTCTATTTTCAGCCACAACTAAAATATATTCATATTTCATATTTTTGAAAAAGAGACAGCATTACTTACTCTTACACTTGAAGTTTGAAGCCAATCGAGTTATACTTGTATATGCTTGGTAAATAAGCAAAAACAAAAATAACAAAAATAATAGGTGGCTTGTTTAGATTACTTCGATTGGAAGATAGTTTTAATGAAATAACTGGGAATAAACCTGATCAAATTTTAATCTTCGGTTTCCTACCTGGTGGTCGTAAGACATTTCTTGATAGAATATGAAAGTTCTTACTTTGATGTCACGTAAAGCCTTTGGCATCGACAGTTGTCAAATATGGCACAGTTCCCACTAGTTTTCAATCTGATGATAGTTTGTCAAGAAAGCAATTTCAAGTGAAATGATTTTTATTATGAAAACGATTGATAGTACAAATCAAAAGAAAGCATAATTTTAATTTTGCAAGATAAAAAAATGATAAGTCAGTTATAGAAATATACAGTCCTATCGGTAAATTCAGACTACATAACTGGAGTCCGTGTGAACACTTTAACTGATGGGTTAAGACTCTGCGTGATATGCATTAAAATCAGTTAAAGTGATGCATGTATACTCATTCTTTATCTTCATTCAGATTGTGAGCCTAAAATTATTTTGTGATTTCCACCAACTAATTCTTTCTTCCTGGACCACATTCTATATATCCACAAATTTTTCTTGCTACCATTGTATTAACTACAACTTCGGTTAATTTGTTGTTTATGCTGTGTTGCTGAGGTGTGGAAACTTAGAATGATGCATGTGTGTGCCAAGTTCTATGATGCACAAACGTACATTTAACAAAAGCATATCAGCAAACGAATTTCATATGAAGAAAATATTACCAATCAAACAATGTGGCATACATTGTACAATTCTACAAAAAGTCATACACAGCACCGTCCTCTGATGAACAAATTCACATTTACAGAAACTTTGAATTATCGCCACACCATTATATAACTCAGTGCAAGCAAAGTCTATGAGGTCATGACTACTAAAGGAATTGAGCCACATCACAGATTGAATAAGGCTGTTTTAGTAGACCGAAAGGTATTGTGAAGTACGTTCATGATGAATCTTCTTCATAATTAACAAAACTTATTATGTTTATAAGCTAGTTAGTCATAATGTTACCTTACTCTCAACTAATGAAAAAGGACTTCCGTGAAAAAAACTTTCAACAGTAGACAAATCATTAATGACTATGAAAAATAATTCATTGATTACGGTAAATTACACTAGTTTAGGTCATTCATTGGTTTTGCTAATTTCTGGAAGTTAATCAATTTTAGAGATTGAAAATTTTGTTGACATTGTGAACCCTAAATTAGGACCTAGTTTTATTCTTATGGATTGTAGGAAATTGATCATTTTCAATTTTTGTTTATGGAATTTTTGCATGCTATCACTCATGCAGTTGTTCATTTGCTTTATTATCTAAGGATAGTTTTATGTGTTTGTGTAATGACAACAGGTTTATCTTTAGGTAGTTTCAATCCATATGGTTCATCTCTGGTCATATAAGATATCTGATATCTTTAGTGCAATAAAATAGTTGACATTTTAATCGTTTATCATTAGCCTCTTTATCTGAAAGATTTTTTAAAATTAGTTCAATTAAAGGAATAATTTAGAATATGAATAGTCATATTATACTCAAATTAACACACTTTTGAATAAGGATGTTTCATATGCTAGTAATTCATTAATATTCCGGTTGTTGGAATTGTCTCTATCACGTAAAGTTTTAATGTGTAAAGAAGCTTTATTTTTCAAAATTTTACTTATACATCGTTGTTTTATAACTTTTCTGCAATGTATTTTACTAGGTTTAATGATTCTATTCAGAGCTTAAATCTAAATTATTAGGAGTAACTATCAATGAACGTCATTTTCATATCATAATAATTCCAAATTTGAAGTAGGTAGATGAACATGTTGTTTTCAAAAATTTCTCTTGAACTGTGATTTCTGCGTGATTGAGAGAATATAATTTACAGGATGTTTAACCGTTATGAACTTAAACACGTTTGTTTAAAGACTGTTTACTTAAACGCTAATAACTACATCAATTGTGCAGCTTCTGGTGTCAATAAGCAGTGGCCAAAATCTGAACGAATTGTTTGATTAAAATAAGACAATAATCATGCAGATGACACTAGATGTAGCAATTAAAAATTAAATTCTAACGATATGCCCGGGATTCTAGTTACTGGCGTTAACAAACAGTGCTATAATATTGGATAAAATAGAATTTTAGCTTAATACTGTTTCTGCATCTTACATAGCTTTGGTAGTTTTAATTAGAATTGAAGACCTAAAGAAGTTCAGAAAAGGTACTCAAGTAAGGCGTCGTAATTTGTTTATTTAATTCTTGATCATTAAGACTCTAAACATAAACAAGATCGAGTCCTGATTCACAGTATGCTAATCATAATAGTCTCACATCATTTCTCTGTATAATACAGGCCCAATTAGAGTTACTCCGTAATTCATAAAATCCTACGAAATCTGTGGTTTACATATTATTTTGAACAAAGAATTTGATGTAAACACTGTCAAATTTTAAAATTACACATACGAAGTCGTCATGATTGTCAATGAACAGATTATAATATATTCTCAGTTCTTATCACTTTTTCAATAGGATCAATCGGCCTCTTACTTACCAGTGACTTCAAATGCAAATGATTTTAACTGAGCCAGATCAAATTTTAAAGTAAATACTTTCTCTATTTACGTATTGCAGCAGTAATACTAATTACAAATGATGCACTCGATCATTTATAAGTCAATGAGTAAACCAAGATAATCCCTTTGACATGAGAAACAGAGTTTATATTATAAATAGATTAACTTCAGACTGATGTTATTCACAAATACTGTATGTGTAAGTGCCAAATTAACTAATGATAACAATTCACAGCTGTATTTTTCACTGAATGTAGATAAAACAAAGACGTTTGAACGAAGAATATTCTTTCCGATAAATGCTCATCAGGTTCTACATTTTTTGGTTCAAAATTATTAGTCACAAAAATAGCCAGTTCTGAGGCAGGTAAAACATTATTTAGATATCGAGGAGAATTGGTTAATTGGAAGTTTTCCTCATCGAGTTATTTATAAAATACGAACGTTAATGTTGAAATACTCATCATCATTTAACTTGTGAAACGTAAAAGACAATTGAGATAAACAAGATTATTAGTCAAATATGTGTATATAGGTATCGCTGTATATGGGTGATATAGGAGATGGGGTGGTAGCAAAATACAATTAGATCAAGTGTTTATAGACAAAGGTCAAATCCTACTTAAAATGAAACCGAATTGGTAAGAGTTTGTAAAATGGAGTGAACGGTAATCAAAATTCGTAAAATAGTAACAATAACAATAATAGACATAATTACAATCAGTTCATTTGTTTGACATTCATATTCATTCTGTGTACTTTGATTAATAATAATAATAATAATAATAATAATAATAATAATAATAATAATAATAATAATAGGGGTGAATCTCGTTAAATTGCTTGAGAATATCAGACCGACTAATATCCTGTTTGCAAAGGATGAATGTGTCATCTACGTATCGGCAGTAAAATGGAAATTTACCAATGAGTTGTGCGAGTGGTCCGTTTTCTAGCTTTGCCAGGAAAATATCGGCTAACATGGTACCCGGTGGAGAGCCCATTGCTACTCCATCCACTTGTCTATATATGTCATTATTAAACATGAAATGTACATTCATTGTACACTTCAGCAATAGTTCTTTAAGCGTGTCTATTGGGATGGTGATATATATTCCGGTTTCTGTGAGTTCAACTGCTCCTGTGGAGCAAGTTACATTGGCAGATGCTCAAGAAATTCACTTCTCCGTGTTTGGGAGCACCTTCCGGTCTGGTTAACCAAAGAAGTAGTCAGAAGTATCGACAGTTCAATACTAGCTCACCTAATTCGAACAGGTCATGTGGTGAGCATAAATCAGTCATTCACAATAATATTTTGTGTAAACAGTTATCTGCCAAGATCGGTTAGACTCAATGTCCTTAAAACGGTAGAGGCGATAGCTATACGGGTCAAGAAGCCAGACCTGTGCATACAGAAGAAGTACGTTCAACCACTTCTCCTGCCATGGCCGACGCAAGATCCACTAAACCAATCACCACCTTAATCATGCGACGATTTAATTTGATTAATGCATTTGTATTCTCCCTCTGAATGTGCATTTCCATATTATTATTATTATTATTATTATTATTATTATTATTATTATTATTATTATTATTATTATTATTAATCAAAGTACACAGAATGAATATCACATTTTAGGATCAAAGAAATGAACTGATTGTAATTATGTCTATTAATGTTACTATTTGACGAATTTTGATTATCGTTCACTCCATTTTACAAACTCTTAACCATCCGGTTTCATTTTAAGTAGGATTTGACCTTTGTCTACAAACACTTGATCTAATCGTATTTTGCTACCACCCCATCTCCTATGTCACCCATACACAGAGATACCTATATACACATATTTGACTAATAATCTTGTTTATCTCAATTGTCTTTTACGTTTCACAAGTTAAATGATGATGAGTATTTCAACATTAACGTTCGTATTTTATAAATAACTCGATGAGGAAAACTTCCAATTAACCAATTCTCCTCGATATCTAAATAATGTTTTACCTGCCTCAGAACTGGCTATTTTTGTGACTAATAATTTTGAACCAAAAAATGTAGAACCTGATGAGCATTTATCGGAAAGAATATTCTTCGTTCAAACGTCTTTGTTTGTGATAAACATGGGAATTTTTAAACAAATGTAGATAAATTATCAAACTAAAATATGTATTTAGCACTGGTGATAAACATGGAGCCTGGATACTAAATTACTTAGTCTGATTATTACAACTCTTAATCCTGTTGTTAATTTCACAAATATTAATGTTTCTAACAAGAGGAAATGATTTTCTAAACAGAAATTTTTTATATTTCTTAAAAAATATTTAAAAATTACAAATCACTTATAAATTACTAAACTTTGTTTGCATAAAAGTCATATGTATCTGGTAAAGTAAGATCAATAATGACATTCAATAGAAAAAAATGTGAAAAAATAGTGAAAACTTTACGAATACTTAAAGAAGAAACTGCTATATAAAATATGAAAGGCTTGTTGTGGAGTGAAAGGGGGAAAGTGAGAGTAATTAAAACGAACTCATATCCCTGCATCATTTTGTTCACATAAAAGAAGGAATCATAGATAAAAGCGTAGAAAAACAAATTATAATTAACGTTAACAACTGCGATGCTTTATCAAACTGCTACTTAAACAATAATCGGTAATTTTCTGTTCCTACATTGATCCTGTCTCCATTGACCTAAATCTTTGTACCAATAAGGATATTCGAAATTGTCAATTTCATGAGCCAGCATACATAAACGACAATCAGTGAATGTATTAAAATCAAAAAATCCATGATTGTACCATTTAAAATATTCATTATAAGCAGTTTTATTTCTGTCTAAGTAGTGTAAGTAATCTGCTAACTCTTTAGCAGAATTGAAATCATCAACATGAATAAAAGAATTTGGTGGAGCTGATCTTACAACTTCCTGTTTTGATGCGCCCATTACAACTGGAATCACAGTATTTCTGAAATATAATATATAGAGGTAATTAATTGTTTAATGAAAATTGGCACAAATCGTTTACAGTTATGAAACCTTATGCAAAACATGATAATTACTAAACAAATATTTCAAATATGTCAGATTGTAAACACCTGAATAAGAAATGCATAGATTAGCTTTGATAGGTTGACTACAGCTTGGTTACAGGTGTTCATTATAACTACTAATACGAAAAATTTGGAACATGCAACGGTTTGACATAATGTAACACAATTGATCTAACTAACTCTTAATTTAAATAAGTATTAATTTAGATGAGAATGGATACTTTAAATAAGACTGAAGATAATTCACGTATATTATCTCCTTAACAGTTATCTGATAGGTCATTATCATTTGAAAATCTGACACAAGCTAAGGTTATGTGACTTTCTTTTAATGTTATGATGATGATATCGTTATGGTAAGTGACAAATATTCTATATATCTAACTTGAATGCATTGTCTAATTGGTTTATGGACTTCATAGACAAAAGAGGAATCTATGCTACAATTTCCCACTAATTTAATTTTAAATGAATTCAACGTTCATTTCGCGTAAACATTGAAAACTTTACCTCCATATAGTCTAATTGACACCTGTTATCATTTTTATTCAAAAAATTTATTCATTTAACACACATGATATCTAGTGAGAATTCCCGATCTACTGTTCTTGGTAGCTTTTAGTATTATAGTGATACACTTTAACTATGTAGGTATTTCAATGAGTATATTTTGTCACTAAAACTTGTATTAAATTGAACATCATATACTTTGGCTGATTGTATAGCAACTAGTCTATCATGCAAAATAACTGATATTAGTGTTTAGAACGAATATAAATTTGAATCATTACCAAAGAGTGTATACATCTGACTGATTAGTTCATCCGTTACAAGTATGAGGAAGCCCAATAATATTGAAACGACAAAACTTGCTTTAAATGCCACTGAAATCTGTCTCTGATCAGAATACGTCATTCAGTATGCATCCAAAGTGGAAAAGATCAAATAATTCATTCACACAGAAGTCAATAAAACAAAAAGTTATCAGAAACATAGAGATATGTGAAGATAATAGAACATGGATAAACAACCAGTTCTGAATAACATCATCAGAATAGGGTAACATTATAAGGCAATCAAGAAGCCCATTTTTACATAAAACCAACTAAGAATGATACCGTTAAGAATAACAACGGAATCTTCACAATTAACAAAACATCAGTGAAATAATCTACCTGAGCTAAAAATTGTCTCTACTATTTCTAAATCCCATTATATAAGTTGCTTTTCATCAACTGCTTTATCAAATCACATCAAGATGAATATTGGTTCACTAACAAACATATGTTTATATCTATTCGTAAAGTACTTATAAACTAGATAAACTTCACAGCGGTGATTTCCTTTTCTTTTAAGGTAGACAGAAATATTGTTTCCATCTGAGAACAATAGTAGCAAGGGCTCATTGCACCATACACATTACAGTTTATGGTGCTTATCTGAAATGGAAATAGCTTTTGGAGTTCCTGGGATACTAAGGAATTTCCCAATCACTGTTAACCTTCTACATTTTAAATATCCCTTCAAATATAAAACACATTCACCGAAATGGTGTAACGTATACATTTAAATATTTGTACTGAAGTATTATACATAATATTGACAGTACACAGTCAAAAAAATCTTACTTGAGTGCATTTTCAAAGAACTTTTCAGAAATATAGTCTTGACAAATACTATTCTCAAAACTGAGATAAAATTTGTAATCAGTTTTTAATAAATTGAAACATTTACTGTAACCACGACTACAAGATAGATCACCACACATGCCATATATATCCACCTATTAAAAGTATAAAAGCGTACAGATTAGTTATTAGTAGTATACAGAAAAGTCAATAATGAGCGTTAAATAGTTTAATTAAGCGTTATTTTACCAAGTAAATAAGCGATCTGGTAAATCAAGATTACTTTATCTACACTGTATTATTAAGGTTGTGTTAGCACAGAATACTATTTAGCATTAGAATGAAGAATTCCGTTTAATTAACTAACTGTATCATTAGACAAACATATCAGACGACAATATATTTGTTGATAGATAACCTGTACAAATTAAAACAAAATTCCTGAGTTAGTTATTCTTTATTGTATCCACCAAACTACAGTTTTTTTCTTTAAAATTCTTAGTATAAAAAGAATTATAGAGTGATAACCAGTCAATGAAGTTTCACGAGACCGTTATTGCTATTATCCCGTAAAGAGTTTATTATCACGATAGTGGTATTTCTTAGATAAAAATTTGTCTCTATCAGTTCATAACTAATGGTCACATCACCTCCTTCCCCCGCCCCTTCGCCGACAAAATGCTGTGAGATCTTTTCTATTTCGTGAGTTTTCCACTTGCAGACTGTAGAGTTCGGTGATATTGTGAAATTCGAATTTTATTCAGGCTATTGAGCAATCTATTGTGACAGAAAACACTTTACATCTCTACTTTTACTCCTTTATGATATCACTAGTATGCAGGTTTCTTAAAAATATAAGTGTAGGAGTCTACTGACATTTAACTGTCATTTCGAGTAGGTTCGATAGGCCACTATTCTGCCGAAGACTTGTAGACTCGTTGTATAAATTGTATTTCTCTTGCTCATTCGGATATGTTACAATAGTTTATATATTAAAGGTACGACTTGTTTCTGGGCTCTATTCTGCTAAATTAATGGAGATATTAAAACTGAACACTCAGTGTCCACATCACTAATTGACATTGTCTCGGATTAAAATTACATTCATCTTCATACACCATACATCTATCCTTTATTTCAACGTACAATAAGCCAGTTACATAACTAACTACATCAATAATTCGTGAACACGGTTCAGAATTTAGTAACGTCAGTTCAAATTGGAAAAAATGATTTTCTGTGAATCAAGTAAGTGATTTTCATTCATTAATTGACATTGGCATTGTTTGTTTTTTTATCAAGACTCTTCGGTACTTTTATAACTGATGGAATGATTGTATGAGTCTATAGATTGACATATTAAAATTATTATGCCTGAGTAACCACCACTGACAAAGCTGATAGACCGATGCAAACGGGAGTCAGAACTACTGGCCAGTAAATGAGTTATTTCACATGACAAAGTGATAAACTTCTGTACAAATAACTTTACACAAAATAGACAGTGTCAAAGTTCATCTAAATGATTAAGGAGTGTTAATTATTGATCTCATGGGTCACTCACAAAATTATGATATTGAAACGTTGATATCGGCTTATTTATTGATCGTCGTATCACTTTCACAGATTTTTAATATCCGTTTTTCTCCTATCAGCTCCACAATTAGACCACTGAGCTCAAAAAATGTTACATTCTTGGACTACAAAGATTATCCAACATATTTATTTACAGTTAGATTGTGGTTGTTAAGTTGGATTCAAGACAAGGCATAGATTGACAAAGCAAGGACAATATTTCTACAACTGCGGAACATCAGAAATTCAAACCAGCTCCCAACCAGCATCAGTATCACAATTTTCAATACAACACAGTTCTATTGTATGGAGCTGAAATTTGGAAAACTACAAAATGCATCATTCAAAACATACATGTATTTACAAACAGTTGTTTGCTCAAAATACTTCGATTTGTTGACTTAACACCATCAGAATCAACCTACTATTTCAGAAAACAAGACAACTTCCAGGTGAGGAAGAAATTAGAGAAAAACACTGGAGGTGGATAGTATACACAATGACGAAAACATCAAACTACGTCACATGACAAGCATTAACTTTGTATCCGCAAGGTTGAAGGAAGAGAAGAAGACCAAAAACATTGATTTGGGAATTTCATGCAAACGTAAAAAGAATGAACAGCTCTTAGGAAGAACTGGAACGAAGATCTCAAAACAGAGTTAGTTGAAGAATTCTGAACCACGGTTTATACTTTACAAAATGTAACAGACACTGACGATAATAACATCCTAGCTTGTAACAAAACACTAACTGATATCAATCTCAGTGTAGTTCAATTCAAATTTTCAAAGTAGAATTTTCAATACTTCGGTGGTTAGAGTTTATTTGTTATGTAACTTTCAAAATAGATAAGATTTTTAATAATCGGAGACTATCAATAACAAATTAATGAATAACTCTTCTTGACTACTATTTTTGAGTTTTCTTTTCACATGCACACTTAAGCTGTCTCAATGATAGTCATAAATATTTGTTTAGCTTAGTTTAATTTGTTTCAATTGTTCATGAAGCTGTGTTTTTAGATATTGAGAAATTGAAAGTTAGATCAATATTCTTATCCATGCTGTTAATAACTAAATAAATTCCTTTGAGTTTGTCATTCACTTAAATATACTAGCTAATGTTAAACCTAGACCTATCTGATTGCTTTCGTACAGGATTCACATTAGCGAAGATATTACGCCTATAATAAGTGAATAACTCAATTGAACGTAGTGTTTAATTATGTGACTACCGTGGTTTTCTTACTTGGATATACTTCTGTAATTCTTTAGCATACTTCAATCGTGGACTTATTCCAGCACAATTACTTACAAACCATGCAACCAATTTAGTTTTGCCAACGGAATAGTCTTCTAAAAGTTTAATTCTTTTGCTCGAATCTTTTAATTCTACATCTGCAAATGTTACATACTTGTAATATGGTGTGACGATAGTTGAATCAATTGTATATGTTGCGGTGAAATTAATCTACAAAGAAAAGAGAAAAATCATTCTAATTTATTCTCTTAACATAGAGTTTGATTTACTAATATGAAAGAAGGTATAGTCGGATGCCCATCATTATAATTAGTATCATTAACTGATCAATCTCTGTTGCCATATATCCATCCTGAAAGAATTGCCTCGATATAGCGGTAGTGAAAATCGACATTCGGATGTAGATACATCAAGATGTCGGGTCCCAAATGGGACGAAACGCGCGTCCTGGATTTCGCTTCTTAGTCACAACCTAACCCAAATAATATCAATAATCCTGCCTAGTCACTTATATTATGTAAGGTGAGGTGAAATTTAAATTGAGAACACAGTAGTAAGTGAAGAAAATCAATGAACTGAACATAATCGACTGGCTGTATTCTGAAAAAATAATATTCGTAATGCTATGCATTGAATTTTTTAAGAGCAGCAAGTTTATATTAAAATTGGACTGGATATTTTACTAAAAGAATAAGAAGTATTCATTGGCTGAATACCGAATATGCTCATTGTAATTATTTCATTAAATGTGTCAATATCCGAAGTATTTGTTGGAGATTTCATATCAAAAGGAAACTATATACACTCATCTTGTTAAAATTAATCATGTTTCCTATTCGTTTTTCTCATTTTTTAATTATTTTTCTTCACTATCCAACATGCAAACATTTCTGTGCCATTTAAGACAACATCACATGAAATAACATTTCAGTAAACCAGTCGTGAGATTTGTAGTCACATTTTAGAACCATAGAATTCATGCTACAATATTGACCAAATCAATTGCATAATATGATTAAATTAAGATATAGACTAATTTACTAGACTTTAATTTCAATGTTCCAACAGCTATTTCGAAAGCCTCAAATAGAGTCATCTATAGACATTCACCTTAAATTCTCATTCAAAACAGAGCACTTTATAATTCAATAAGCCTAAATTGGAGAATAGACATGATTTTATGTGTTAGTTAATAAGTAGTATTATTTGATTTATTTTATAAATTCTGTTCTAATAATGCAGTTCATTCTAAAATATCTGATGTAACACTCGATTAATTTTACCGATTTCGCAAGTGTATGCTCTAGTATGAAATCTTAAAAGCGGTTGGTATAATTTAATCCTCCATGGCTTTATTATTTTCAGTCTCACTCAATTAAGATATTGTGCTATTCTAGCATTTTTGTTTTGTCCCAATCATATACACATTGGAGAATACACCACTTCTCATGCACTAATTAAATGTAAGTTGAATTTTTACAGACAGTTAACGGTTTTCATGTATCACTATTAGACGAAATAGTAACACTAGTGAAAATTTGAAAAATAAAATACGCTGTAAAAATGAATGAAAATAATTTAATCAGCGATATTACAGACTACTGTTCTTTAAATCATCTACAAATAAATGTTCTTCTTAAAAATAAATTTTATCAACGAATCACATCGGTTAAGTAACTATCGCTTAAATAGTTAGAAAAAAAACTGTGAAGAAAACTATTGGGTTTAAAACTGATAACTACTGAGTTGGTATTTCGTATGATCTAGATGGTAGCCGCAAACGAAGAAGTAAATTTAGTCAAGGAGAGTCATACCAGAAGTAATATGTAACACGATATTTGATATTCAATGCCTTTTAGTTATAAAAGTCTGTAATTTTAGTATAATTAGTAAATAATAGTAAGATATTGAAGAATTCCTCCAAGCCTCTTAAAGAAAATGTATCACTAGATAAGCTTAATTTAAAACATGGTATCATACTTCATTGCTTAAGTACTATCAGGAATTTAGAACTTTGAAGACACACTCAAGTCAATCAAAATGCTAGTAAAATAGTCCCATGAGAAAACAAAAAGGCAGTTATTTCTCCGCACCAATTAAGCATTCAGATTGAGAATGGACAATGTATTCTATATTACTAATCTAGATTATTAATTGTGAAGATTCATTTCTGGCCCGAGACTCGAAATTTCAAAATATATAATGCCTTAATGGGTAAATAATTTGATTGTAAGGCCTCAATATATGCTCATATAAGTTACTATACACATAAGTCAGTAATCATAAATAAATTTAGTTAACTGTCAAGTAACCAGATAATTTTAAGTTTCAAAAATTAACTTTCTTAAATATATTCAATTCGCATCAAGAACAATGACTAAAACATAGGCTCATTTTGAGCAAGTATGCGATGATTTTGGCAACTTACACGCTACATCAATGACATTATATATATATATATATATATATATATATATATATATATTCACTGTCAAAGTAGTACGAAATAATTTTATTGAGTTATTTACTACTAACCCTGTCTTTTGAGTCCGTGAATGGAAAGTTTTGTGGAGATTCAATATGATAAAGGAGCCAAGATTGATTCGTTGGTATGTTTGTTTTATCAGGTGGGTGACTTTCAAAAATGACTAAATCGGCATTCTGCATACTGTCTTCATGACTACTAACATCACATTCGTATACTGGGCAAACGGATAGATTAGGAAGTGAATAAGACGACTTGTGATAATAGTGTATGCGTTTCTTTCGAACATGTCCATTTAAACGTGCCTAGATTTTGAAATAACAGAGAGGATGATGAAGTAAAGAAAGTTATCAAAAACTTTAGTAACATAAATAGTTAAGTATGCAGAATAAACAGGTACAATGGAACACTAAAGGGAATATATTAATATAAATAATATATTTAGGTGTAAAATGTCCCACTTCAGCTCAAGAGCAAATAAATATACTGAATAACACATATGATACTGTCTTTCACAATATATTTTACTTACTGTTAACGTTGTAAAGAATCCTTCTACGTTAATTACTGCCAACCGATTCGGAAAGGATGTTATTGAAATTACAAGTCATTGTATACAAATTATTTTGACGTTAAAACACAGATTAAACAGATTAATTATCCTACAGGTTTATTACATTAAATTAATGTACCTTCAATCATATTATCAGTTTAAGATTCCAACCAATTAATTATTTCTATCGTTCTACTGATAATGAAACTAGTTAGTTCAGTATTAATAATTTCTCCATTTCACTCCATTTCAATGTACCCCAAGTGAAATTCAACCTGAGATGGTAGAGAAGATTTTTAGCTCAGGAGGATGATTTTGTTTGATCACAGTCTCTGAGCTGGATGGTTTAATTGAGAAGCTTTCCTCGTCATTCTGGACAATTTCATAGAAGTATGTTTATAACCTTTTGTGTGCTTTCATACATGAAGATAATCTAACTCATGTGTAAAAATTTTTCAGTGCAACGACACTGAGAAATTATTAGAACCATGACTACACATAATTTTATTGTCATAATTCCATAATTTGAATGATCCTACTCACCCACCAATTTTATATGTCACTTTATTGTGTAAAGAAAATTTAATAAAGTAGCTTTCTCTACATATTTGGATATATACGTCTATTATACGTCCATCTACTTACAATACATAAAAATAGAGCTTTACACATATATCCCTTAGTAATTTTTTTGACACAACCCTATGGAAACTGATTGTTACATCGTCTTCGACAAACAAATATCCCTATTCAAAAGATAAAATTCTCTTTAAATTGTTTGTGGATTATTAGATAGGTTCATAGAGCAGTTTATCAATTGATTATCTAGGGATAAATCTAATATAATCAGTGTTATCTATTAGTCTAGACTGAAGTGCAGATTGCAGCTTCTGATCTAGTATATTACGCGATTATCTGTATGTTATATTGAAAGAATCAAGAAGAATAACTAACTTTCGGAACTGTGCTTTAAAAGACTATTTTATTTACTTTGAGTACATGGCAAGGCAATTATTTATTTAATTGTCATGTTACTCTTGCCCTAACTTCCCACTAGACCCATGAACCATTCTCATACTGATTTTTATTCAGTAACAATAACTAATTAATTATGTATCGGTTCCCTCAGATATTAGTTCCTACTGTCCTTTCGTATAAATGGAATACTTTTTAATGGTCCTCTGTGTTGTCAGGTTTTATGTGTATATCAACGAATAAGTGAAGTTTAGTCTGACTGGTTGCTTGCTAGATAACATATCTTGTGTTTTACGATCCGAACAGATGACTAGAAACAACGGAGCAGACGTTTAGGCACAGAACAACGGCCTTGGTGCCTGAGATATCTGGTAGCAGTTAAAATCAAGGTTACTGTCTCCGAATATCGAAATTGGCTGTAGTTCACGTTATATCACCGCATTCAATAATGTTTTCCTTTTAATGCTGTTAGAACGTAATACTACGACGATTTTGGATTGCTTAAGTCCTCCCACCTCACATTTGTTTATATATAAATTATTTGGTTAAAAATCTGTATTTTCTTATTTATCAACAGTTATCTCTGTATTTGATGCTCATTGATTAAACAACTGTTGGTCAGATATCCAGTTGAAGTGGAAATCAAGACTATAATAGTAATAATAATAGTAATTATTATTATTATTAATAGTCTGCTATGGGACCTGAAAATCTAAGGGTTCGATCCACCGAAGAACTTATGGATACACAGTGATCAACCTTGAATAAGAAAACATTAGTTATCCTGCTTTCGTTGATTTCTTCCAAATCATTAAAAAATTATGATATCATTTAATTTGACAATAGCAATATATCTTAGATAACAATCACAATCAATGACTTTATGTAATACCATATGGTGACTGAACAGTCAGTATATTTTGCATTTATATTAATTGAAACAGATGACAATTGAATTATGCGAATAACTAATTCCAATTTCTTAAAATAAATATTTATCAGTTAGTAAAATAATAATAACGAACAACAGAACGTTTACTTAATACAAAAAACCATACAATAATAATTATTTGAGATAATAGAATTAATTATTTCATAATATCTTTATCATTATTGGAGACTACATTATAAAAATGTTCAATTCATAATCAGTCATGGATCTCCGTTGAAAATTTGGGTGCCTACTTCTAAACTAGTCACTATACAGAATAAAATTCCCCTTTGATTGGACTATTTGTGAAGTATACCTTTGTTAAAAAATAAATTTTCGTATAAACTGACGTCACGTGAAGAATTGTTGAAATTTGTTCAACATTGTTCAATCACATCATTAAAGATTACAATTCTACAGTATTTTATATTCACTTACTGATTTTGTATAAAGCAAAATGACTTGTGTCCACTGCATCGGACTTCAATAGTCCACATTTGCAACGTTAGTCATTTCTTGATTCACTAGTGACCATCATGATAACAATGACTGTCATAGTCACAAATGATTGAAACTTACTGGTTTTTCAAGATTTCAGCTAGAAACTATAATTGATAGGTTGGAATAAGGTGAAAGTGCAACAAAATCTTTATCATTCATATCTTTTATCAGCTGTATTTAAAAATGAATCGGGTTTTACACTATCAAAAATTATACACATGATGCAGTCATCAAGAAAAACATATTTTTGTGTGAATTACTTGCATTGCTTTATCAAAATAATTTGATAAGCTTATCAAAATCAGTTTGACTAGATTGTTTTACAGTAATAAAAAGGTGTTTTCAAGGTTTCGAATAAACATATTAGATCATTAAATTGTAAGGATGAAATATCAAGAGTTATTTGTTTAAAAATATTGTTGTTCAATAACCGATAAATAAATTAGAACATGAATTGTTTCACTGGACATTAAAAAGTAAATTAAATATCTTATACATTTATATTTAGGGATTGCTTAAATTCCAAATAACAATTATGCAACGTAAATTGTTTCTTCAAAAGAGGTGTTTAATTGGCATAGTTTCCTAGCGATTAATCTTAACTTGTTAGTTGTACCCATCACATTTTAGTCCCGGTTGAGTATAATTGGAAATTACGGAGCATTAGATGGTTATTGTGTTCTAGCATGGGTTGAACTCAAGGCCTTTAAGTCATGTAGAGAACGTATAAATACCAGTACCATTGTCACGGTGTCTAATGAAACGATTCACACTTCAAAAAATCTGTGAAATAGCACGACAATTATCCACTTCTGTAAGTAAAACCTGGGTCTACATGCCTTAACTCTACTGGTTAGGGCTTATGCCGTATCATCAGCGACATCTTATAGTTAATCACTAGTGGCTAGCTCCAAGGCGTTTTTGACGATCTAGTAGAAAATCGTGACTAATGATGCTTAGAAATATTGGGAGTACGAAATCTATGATTTTGGAATTGGGTGATAGCAGCGTTAAATCACAAATTATTTAAGGTTTATTGGGAAGAAAGGTTCAGTTTGATGACTGTGATAAGGATCAAATCGGTCAACCTGATTATTTATAAATAGCGCCAAAAATTGTCATTTTTGGTTATTTGTGTAGCAGATAACTAACAATTGCAAGTCCATCACTTTGAACTGAACATTTCTTGTAATTTACTTGGTATACAAATAGGTAAAATTGTTTTATCAAATAGCACATTTCAGAAGACTGAGGACAGGAGTAATCAATCCTCACAATTTGTAAACTGATTAATTCATTAATTACTTCATATTTTATTCGTTTGATCAGCATAGAAACTCCTAAGAATTCAATAAATGGGCTTCTGACCATTTAGTCAGCAGATAAATATTGACTAATTGGTATGAAAAATTTTGCAAATCTTCATTTCTCTGAACTCAACTGTCATTCATTTTTTTAATTGGCCGATTTAACAACATGGAAGGAACTATGGCATGAAGTTATTTATATACAACTAGCACCGTCAAAAACCTTCCTCTTCTGAATTTAGTCATTAATATTGACATTAAACATTATTTAGTTGTTTTTATTCGTCACAGATTGATGTCAGGTAGGGACCAATGAAAACCAAGGAACACTAAAAAGTTGCTTCGGGATTCCTCAGTAGTAAGCACAAACTGTTCCATCAAGGAGTAACCTGTTCACTAGTGACTAACTTCAAGATGTTCCTGAAGTTCTAGTGAGAAGTCGTGATTGGTGGTGTTCAGACGTGTCGGGTATAAGATGATAGATGGTGGTCGTACTACATCACAAATCGGTGAAAGTTGAAATTCTTCCACTAAACGATGATTCATTGGTTCTGATGCTTAGACGTTCGTCATGAGATCTCAAGATCCTAGGTTGGATTCTCTGAGGGAGAACTGAGGTGTATGCACTTAAGAGTAACTAATTAAGACGAAACAACTATCAAGAGATCCCTGGGTCCCGCTGGTACGCAACGGACATCAACCTGTAATGAATGCTAACAACTAAACTAAATATCTCTCTCCACGAAAACCACTTTAATTCACTTAAGCACAATTGTTTACTACAACCTAATAACCATTAAACATGTCAGTATCACGATAATACACAGACGATTTGTAATGCTGGTTGATATATTACCGTTTTTTTGTTATTGTCTTACTTAATACAAAAATAATTTTATTTTGATTAACTGACCATATATTTCGGTTATTGTCATCATTATTCATGCTACTGAATTGATTTTCAAAACACTAATTATAACTTTATCATTAGAGATAGCTACCAGGTTATAAAATTTTTGAACAAAGGAAGAAAATGAGGCGTTTCTGCTTAAAAATTTTGCTCTTAGAATTGACTGAATTTAAAAATATAAACCGTTAGATACCGACTTAATATTCTAAATATGAATCACTCATTGCATGTTTAAATATCTTGGAATGCATTACTAAAGGGTTCAACACTAGGATGAGAGAGTTCCCGGATTCTTTCAAGTTTTTAACAGCTATCTAACTATCGTTTGTTTATGATTTAAAACTTCATATCCAACAATATTCATATTGTTCACTTGTATTCCTATTTTATGTTAATTTTATACAAAATTAATAGACCGTCATCAAGGAAGAGATTTTTCTTCATTGAACTGTTACTATTTCTCGTTCACTGTTGCATTATCTTAATTTCTATGACATACTTCTCTCTATTTTGAGTGTTGGGCAGTTAATCACCTATATCAATCGATGAGGTTACGCAGACGTATCACGAATTGACTGAATTAGGAATATCAACTGTTGGGAGCCGACTTAGTTGTCTAATGGTAAAGCCTTCACTGCGGAGCAAGTGTCCTGCGTTCGATCCCGAATGTGGTCATGAATGTGCACTGTTAAAGAGTTCCAGACTAGGATAAAACAGCTCTCCAGAGCTTCCTGGTGTTCAGTGGTTGTCTAATTCAAACCAATTCGTAGTATCAAACTGACATTCAGCAATCTCCACAACATCAATTTAAAAAAATATTTCATAAAAAGTAAATTTTTACAAAACTCTATTATTTCTGTGTAATCAATATGACGATTGATAAATTCTACTTCATGATACATTTTACTACAAATTCAACGATTGATTTAGTATCTCATTTATGTAGTTGAATGAGTATCTGGCTTAATACCATTTTGGTTAGTTTTGAAAACATTGATTACAGTAAATGTTAATTGAATGGCTATAACAGATCATGAAATCATTGGAGCTAACCGTATGTTTACTAACAATAATAAGTTTTCATTATTGATGATACTTAAACAAAAACAACAAAATGTGTATAATACTTCTTATTTTTGAGTTGTCCTCTAAGTAACATCAATTCAAAGTGAAAATAAGCTTATATGTTTTAGAAGAAAGAATTCTCTGTCCTATACTAATAAAACTAGTAATCAATTCTAAATTATGAATAGAAGAACTTAATAAAAAGTATTATTTAACTTTAAACAACTTAAATATAAGTAAATTACCTCAACTAAATATTAATAAACACTTCATGTAATTGAACAACATGTTAAACCTGCTGTATATTTTAAATTGTTATTAATGAATATTGAATGAATAAGGTGTCATGTATATTTCCACTAAATCAAAGTAAAGTGACATTTAGTTGTCTGCTAATAAATATTCACTTGGCATTATATATATATATATATATATATATATATATATATATATAATGAATTCATATTATTCTACGTCAATCTTTATTCTTGCTTTGTTTAAATTTAATAAATGCAACAAATTGTAAGATATTTTAGAACTTATCAAAACTGCTTCAAATTAAAAATTCATCATATATTAACACTGATATTAGAAATATGCATTCTTGATTAGTTCTATCAATAGATTACTAATTAGTTATACAAAGATAATATCACTTAGTATTTGAGTACCTTAACTTGAGTAGAACAATAATCAATTTGTTCTTTATAGAAGTGGTGAATATTTTGAAACGATGTTGATAAATTGTGAACAATTTTCTTTAAAGATACAGAAGAGTGAAATGAGATCATTTAAAAGTTGACACCGGAGCATATACATGTATAGTACAAGGAGTAGTAAACATTCATTATGACGATAGTCGTGGTCCCATTGAAACTAGTAAAATACTAAAATTAACTTGATTATCACCTTATCGATTACTTGAAAATATTCAGCAAATTATCAGGTGTACTGTTATTCAACGTTGACTAGGGTTACTGCTTACTTTATTGATCTGGTGACAAAATTTACTCATTATCATAATCACTAAACGAAAGAATAAATCGAAATAGATGTTCCGGTGTGAACATTTTTGCAAGTGTTACTTTTTTTATATAAAGAAGTTTAGCTGACCCCTATTTTTAAAATGTAATTTATATTCATATAAATTTCAAATTATTGATTAATATTGGTATTGATTTATTGTTTTCAGAGATAACAGGTTTACTAACAAACACATTGCGAAGTAAAACAGTTTGTGAACTCTGTAGATTTATAACTACAAAATGTACAATTGAAATATATTACATAACAAATGTGATATTCACGTCAATATGAATAGCGTGAATTAACTATAGTATGCTACTGTTGAGAAGAAACCTGTTTTAATAAAGTACAAATCTATATTTGATAAAATATCTAGAATAGTTGGTTTCAGATTAACGTCCATACTGAAAAGGACCTGTCCATCTGTTTAACTAGTATCAATTTACGAAGCGAACTGTACATTAAAACAGTTCAATGACGATAAACTGTCACCTCCTGTCATCGATAAATGTGTCAACCAATTCGCATGTGTATGCCTTGGCACATAAATTGGAAGAATACAAAAGACAATTAGTGCATTTCTAAGAACATTCCTAAGAATTTGAAACTCAAATGCCAACTGGTGTACAACAGAGTAATTGCTAGACACCTTTTTGATAGTGGATATAAAGTCAAGGCAACAAATTCTATATGATAATCAATAAACAAAGGGCCTTCAGTATGCTACAAATTGAGGAAACGATTTCAATCAAACGTTTTAAGTCAAGCCTATGTATATAGTAAAACTATTTAAATCTTCTTTTAGATTGATGACCCATTTTTAAGATATTTGCAACGTGACTGTATTTCTATGGTCCTAATGTACTCAAAATTTTTTTAATTTGAACTTTATTCATTTATTGTATAACTTCACAACTGTTGCACAACTTGTTTGCTTTGTCCTTATTAAGCATGATTTTGCATTTATAATCCTATCAAATTCTCTTCTAGAACATTCATTTATTGAACTATGAATAATGAACACTTCAAATTACTTTTAATTCTTTCCTAGTCATAATCAATTATTATTCCACATTCATGTCAATTTAAGAAGCACTTGTGATATAACGTGTGTATACGGTTTTCTTGTCTTTGACTAATATCATTGTTTCTCGGTTGTCAAACAGTCAAAGAGAATCTGTGAAATAAATGAATTCATCATGTTCCGCTAGTATTCTTGTTCTGTCTTTATCCGATTTCATAAATAGGAAAAACTGTATGAAATGAGTAAATATTTTACTGAATAAATAAAGTAACAAATGCCTTTTATTTTATCTTTAAGATGTTTGCGTTACCTAATGGTTAATGACGATATTTACTGCCGCATAAATTAAGCTGTTTGAAGTAGTATGACATCAATAAATAACAAATGCAAAACTCAAGGCAACTTTATGATAATGTAAAAACAAAGGCTGAAAAATCATGCAATTAGTCAGTAAAGATAATAAGTACTGTGAATTACTAGTGATAACAATGTAATTCTAAGGACAAGTAAAGGTTTATGTACTCACCTACCTTGTTTGTATATGAGGTATTAATACCAATAGGCTATATAAACAAAGTAGAATTTCCAAGGTTAAAACTAATGCGTTATATTTAAAAATCAGTTGGACCAACCACTAAATCACTGTTCCATAGTTAAAATAATGAAGATATGGATTAAAAAGTTACTGTACTTTATCGAATAACCTATTTGACTTAAAAACTAAATATTATCCGTATTTAGGTAAATGAACATAGCTTTGAAAACTACTAAAAATTACCCTTCCGAACCTCATGAACGTACCAAGATAATGAACTTAGAAACGTTTCACAAAAAAAACATTTATGATCTATGTGATACCAAACATGTACAATATGGTGGAAGTTAGTTTACACAATAAATGATAGTTCATTGACATTGTTATTAACAAATTAGTAGGTATGAAATATACTGAAGTGATTAAGGCTTAAAGTTATGTTTATAATAATTCGAAAGTTTATAATTAATTTACCTTGTCAAACGGATTGATCTTAGCTTAGTTAAAAACGCGTTCAAAATAAATCCACTTAACGAAAACTCCAATCATCTGAGTTTAACAGGTTTTTACCAGTTTTAGATCATGGATATTTATTCTATTCAAATACTGTTCAACTTCAATTTATTTTCTCTTTATCTGATTACAACTGAAGTTAAATTATCAGACTATAACAATGAAATTTAACTAACTAGGTTGAAAATGCATCCACAATTAATGATGTCTTACATTTAGATGAAGTCATCTAAGTTTTGATGTTAACTCTTCAGGTAACTAACACTGATTAGTCAAAAGAAAATACTTGTAAACATCTATTAGCTATTCTAAGTTGGTATCATTGGTTCACAATCGATGTGAACATTGTCAGATCGAAAAATCATTTAATGCTAAATCCATAGGAAATCCAAGGTAAACACTATTGAAACACTTCCCAGACAAATTAGAATTTATGCGATTGCATGTTGATAAACACTGCGTAAGACAAAAAAGATAAAATTAAAAATTTTCTCACATCATTGATTATATGTATAACTATACTACATCACTATTTTCATTATATATTATGCTCACCTGTAACACTTGTACCGGTACGTAACTCATTTGGGCCAATATCCTATCATCTTCAAATGGATTATCAGTTTCAAATGGAAATAAAACTAAATTATTCATATCAAATGTCTTTTTCAGTTTAAAACCTTGTTGATCAAATAAATTTGTTACTAATGAACCTAAATGTCTTTTTGGATTTATAGCTACATTTCTCTGTCTTTTCATACCACCAGTACTGTTAACCATTAAAGCATCATGATCGATTCCAGATATTGGCTTTGGAATTCGATCCACTTGGTTTTTTCGTCTTTTCATATGCTCACCAGTGTATTCTTGAGTTAAATAAACAGACAATAATATTCCGTCCGAATAAAAAGTAATCGAAATAATTAATGTGAACATCAAAAGTAAAAGTATGCTAACAAATGTGATCTTCTTCAAAATGATTCGTTTCATATTTCTATAAACATTTGCGCTTACTGACAAAAGGACTGACCTCTTTGATGAGAATATTGGTGATGACAATAATAATAATAACAATGATGACAATGATAGTCGTGTTGATGATTGTGAAATCATTTGTATTAGAAATTTTAGTAATCGGCGCAAAAGTATTCAAAGATTGTTACGTAGAATATAATGAACCACAAATTGATTAAAAAGTGTGATTACTAGTAAACAATTAAAAAGAGACAGTTTATCGTAGATCAGTGAATTGCGTAAAGGTAATAAATGAGTTGTACATTACAACTGATAATTTTTTTATGGTATATATGTAAATAATTGGTCGGTAGCATCATCTAATCAGCATGTTCAAGTGGATAGAACATAGTTGTTAATTTAAATCAAAAGTTCAAGGCTACATTAAAAACAAAATGTTTGTTTGATAGAACTTTAATACTTCGAAATTACTCTCGTTTTCTGATTGGCTAGTAATTAACGCTTATGATTAATTGGTTAGCGCTAGATTGCAGACTGCAGATTCTAAGACATATATAATTCTGAACTAAGTATGGTATGTGTTACGCACATACTTATTAATAACTGTATTTCTAAATTCTTGGGTAGTTCTTTCTTCATGTAACTGGCAATTCATTCAGTCGCACTGTCTCGATAAAGTAATTAATATGCTACCATTTTATGTTTTTTTAAATGGTTCATTTGTCATAATCACATATTTGAGATAGGTGCACTTGATTGTGAAAATTAGTCTGTTCTTTAAGGTGTGTCAAAGAGGTCATACTAATGTCATGTTCAGGATATGTCAATATTACAATTAATACATATATTAAGTAATGTTAGTCATTTCATTCATTATTGCATACTCAATACAATATTCAAACCTACGTATGCAATATTTCAGTACGTTCCACTTGTTTCTTATATTCAGAAACAAAACAATAATAAATAACTTGCATGTAACACAGTACAAATGATCAAAACACATCCATTATCCCTCTGTGTAACAATTAAATGTCTTTTCCCAAATATCTAGAAATAATTATGAAAGGGGGGTGTGGGTGGAAGAGGGTTATATGTATTGAAATTTCCAAATCATAAAAATGAGTGCCATCAAGTGCCATCAGGTTAATACCCACTGTGAAAAATAAGTTCTGCAATCAAAATACCGACTAATGACATTTTATTAAATAATTGGGTGTTGTGAAGATTGTAGTATTTGAATTTGACATGGGTCAAAAAATCATAACATACTGCACATCTGCTTCATCAAACTATAAAACTCATAACGAACTCTTAAACGTCAAACTATATATTCTGTCTGCAATGAGTTACACTGATAACTCAGTCGACATGCGATATATTTGCTCGACATCATCCACTGTCAACGGTGGATAACTGACCAGGGGAGTTCAACTGTGTCGAGTTTTAGGTGATCACTGACCGAAAGCAATGAATGATGTTGAGCAAAAATGTCGCAAATTTACTAAGTTATTGGCATCAACCATTGAGAACAGACCCCATAATCTAATTTTTAAGCACTCGTTATGAAGCCTGAAAGTCCTGATCTCGGTTCTTTGGTGAGATTGCAATCGCACACTTTTGAGGAGTCCCATACTAGAACGAAACAGCTGTCCAGTGCTTCCATATTGTCAATGGTTATCAACGGTTGTCTGATTCAGGCCGATTCATGAGATCAAAATAAAAGTTTCTGTGTTGAACTGCAATCTTTAATCGTACGAATGATCTCTTTTGTTGTAAAATAAGTTTACAATTATAAATTTTCCTAACAGAATTAAACCTCTACACAATAATACTAGCCTATATTGTTAACATTAAAATTAACACGAACTACTGTTTCGCAATCAAAGAACACACATGAAATACATAAATGGATAAAACTAAAGTAAATACAGATTATTTATTATGCAAACAGGTAATTATTTATCGATTGTGATATTGTATTAGCTCAGTACTAAGCAAATTCTTTACATTATTAGAATATGATGACGTCATCAAGATGATATACAATCATGATTACTGTCTATAGTATTAACCTGAATGTCATATTTTTGATATAGTTGGGATAAGTTTATTTCTGAGAATACCATGATTCGTTTAATGAACAATTTTACTAACTACGTAACATCGATTTTAATATTTAAAAAATTGGTTAGAATAAGCTACCATTCTGTCTAATTTGGTTTCAAGTGTTTACAAGTTAGTAAAATAAGTATTATGTTATGCATTCAACACTAGTTGTGAATTCATTGCACAGTGTAGATTTTTATTACAATATTGAAATAGCAGTTTGGAAATTTGTTTGCTTGTTTCTTTCTTCGGGTAAAGCCTAGAGTCAGGTAAGAAATCATTTTCATTGTGTAATTTTATTTTGGTATTAATCACTTCTCTTATTTTCAAAAACTGTGAACAATTTATTTGAGATAACACAAATAAGCAAAGAATATTGTTTTCATCTAAGCCTTCATCAGGATTACTATGATATTACTTACTTACTTACGCCTGTTACTCCTCACAGAGGAGCATAAGCCGCTCACCAGTATTCTCCATTCAACTCTGTCCTGAGAAATCCCTTTTAGCTGTTTTCAGTTGCTATTCATCCTCTTAATATCTGCTTCCGATTCTCGACGCAGTGTGTTCTTTGGCCTTCCACTTTTCCGTTTCCCTACAGGGTTCCAAGTTAATCCTTGCCTCGTGATGCAGTCTGATCATTTTTGTAATGTATATCCTAACCATTTCCAACGACTTTTTCTAATCTCCTCTCCGGCTGGAAGTTGATTTGTTCTTTTCCCTAGTAGGCTGTTGCTGATGATTTGCGGACATCAGACATTCAGTATTTTGCGTAGACAGTTGTTTATAGACACTTTTCTCCTCCTGAGGATGTTTGAAGTAGGTCTCCATGTTTCGCCTCCATACAGCAGAAATGTCTTGACATTCAAATTGAAGAATTCGACTTTGAGGTTGGTTGACAGTTATTTTGAGTCCCATATGTTCTTCAACTGTAGGAATACTGCCTTTGCTTTATCAATCCTTGCCTTTACACCTGCATCGGATCCTCCTTATTCATCGATGATGCTTCCCAGGTACGTGAAAGTATCTACATCTTTCAGAGTTTCTCCATCAAGTTCAATTAGGCTGGTGTTCTCTGTGTTGTATTTGAGGATCTTGCTCTCTCCCTTATGTATGTTCAGGCCTGCTGATGCTGAGGTTGCTGTTACGCTGGTTGTCTTCACTTGCGATTGTTGGTGTGTATGGGATAGAATAGCTAGATCATTTGTGAATTAAAAATCATCGAGTCGCATTTTACTTGTCCATTGAATTCTGTGCTTCCCCTCAGATGTGAAGGCCTTCATGATCCAATCAACCACTAGAAGGAAGAGGAAATGCGAGAGCAGACAGCCTTGTCTGACACCGGTTCTCACTGGGAATGCATCTGTCAGCTGTCCTCCATGCACGATTTTGCACTGTAGTCCGTCGTAAGAATTCCGGATGATGTTGACGAGTTTCTGTGGTATACCGTAGTGTCGAAGAAGTTTCCATAGTAATCTCCTATCTACACTGTCAAACGCCTTCTCGTAGTCAATGAAGTTAATGTACAGTGACGAGTTCCATTCAATTGATTGTTCAATTTTGATCCGTGGTGTTGCGATTTGGTCTGTGCAGGACCAATCCTTACGGAAACTAGCCTGTTGATCTCGAAGTTGAGCATCCACTGAATCTTTCATTCTGTTCAATAACACTCTGTTGAAGACTTTCCCTGGTACTGACAATAGTGTGATTTCTCTGTAGTTCTCGCATTTGCTCAAATCCCCTTTCTTTTGTATCTTGATAGGGCTTTCTTCTTTCCAGTCTGCTGGAACTTGTTCTTCCCCCCAAATCCTCCTGAATAAAACATGGATCATCCTTGCCGTCACATCAATATCTGACTTAAGTGCCTTAGTTAGTATATTGTCAGGTCCTTCTGTTTTCCAACTTTTGATCTGTCTGATGGCTATCTTGATTTCTTCCATCGTTGGTGGAGTGACATCTATCGGAAGATCTGTAGATGCTGCTTCGATGTCCGGTGGGTTCAGTGGAGTTGGCCTATTCAAGAGTTTTCCAAAGTGTTCTACCAGACTGTTCCTTTGTACTTGAATTTCGCTGATTGGCTTGCCTTCTTTGTTCTTGGCTGGTAGCTTTGGTTTCCTATACTTGCTTGCTCGTTTCTTTGTTGTGTCGTATAGCTGTTTCGAATTTCCTTCTCTTGAAGCTTTTTCGGCTTTCGTTGCAAGACCTTCGATGTATTTCCGCTTTTCAGTTCTAATGCTCTTCTTTACTTGCTTATTTGCTTCTGTGTATTCAGTTTGTGCCCTGAAAAATCTCTGCTCTAGTTCGGCTGTTGTTGATTTCTGCCTTCTTGTTCCTCCTTTGTTGAATTTTGACCAGGGTCTTTGTGGAAATCCATTCTATATAATAGTGTTTCTTGCGGCCCAGAGCCTCTTGACAAGTTGAAACTAGTGCCTCTTTGATTCCTTTCCAGTTGTCCTCCACAGTGGTTCCTTCCTCGTTCAGCAGATCTTGCAAGGCTTGAAACCTGTTGTTGAGAGTTATCTTGAATTCCTAGAGTTTGTCAGTATCTCGAAGAGAGGCTGTATTGAACCGTTGTAATGCTGTTACTCCAGTTATCCATTGCTTCTTTAGCTTCAGTTTCATTTTGGCAGCCACTAGGTGGTGATCTGAAGCTACATCAGGTCCTCTCCTGGTTCTCACATTCTCCATTGATCTGAATTTTTTATTGATGCATATATGATCAATTTGATTCTCTGTAGTATGATCCGGTGAGACCCATGTAACCTTGTGTATGCGTTTGTGCGTGAATATTGTAGCGCCTATAACCATTTTGTTGAAAGCCCAAAGATTTGTAAGTCTTTCACCATTCTCATTCCTTTCTTCCAGTCCCTGTTGTCCCATGATGTCTTTGTATCCGGTGTTGTCCATTCCGACTTTGGCATTTAGGTCCCCCATTAGGATTGTCAAATCCTTTCCTGGACACTTCACTATAATTGACTGCAGCCTATCATAAAACTGATCTTTGTCCTCGTCGTTGCCGTCGTTGGTGGGTGCATAACATTGGATGATGTTCATTGTAATCCCCTTCTTCATTGTCTTAAAAGATGCTTTGATGATCCTGGGTCCATGTGGTTCCCATCCTACAAGTGCATTGCTCACTTTCTTGGACAACATCAGAGGAACTCCTTGGGTGTGTGGGGCATTTTCCTGTTTGTGCCCGGAATAAAGTAGCACCTCTCTCGTAGCTAATGTTTTCTGTTCAGTTTGAGTCCAATGTGTTTCGCTGATTTCGAGGGCAGTCAAGTTGTATCTCTTTATTTCTGCTGCTATCTGGGTGATCTTCCCAGTCTTCTACATTGTCCGAACATTCCATGTACCTATAAAAATTGTTGCTCTTGTCGTTAGAAGGGGGGGGCATCGGCCTCATGACTTCCGAAGAATCCCGGCTTTCATCATGAAGCGTCATATAGGTTATTTCACTCGCGGAGCAGAGTTTAAATGTTTTAGTTTGTTTAATTTGGTTAGCGTGTTTTCAGCAAGCTTGTGTTTTACGGGATAGGGATGTTAGCCCTATGCCCAACTCTCCTCCTTTACCCGGGCTTGGGACCGCGGCAACCCTATAAGAGCTGCGGGCGGAGTTACATACATGTAAAGCATCTAACAATTTGTCTGAAAAAATTAAAATACGGGATTTTTTTTAAAGCAAAAGATACACATTAATTTGATGGGAGGGATTTGTGTATATAAAAGTCATATATTCAACCATCTCGTTTACTTCGGTCAAAAATAGGATTGATCTATCTTTTATTTAATCAATATTTCTGTTCCTTACTCTTTAGGTACATTTTGTGGCTTTTCTCACCCACATGCTACTCAAATTAATAATAATTAATGTTATCAATTATTAATTTTCATTCACATTAATATTTTCATATCATTATTTGCACAACAATCATGACATATTATCACTTTACATTATCATCATAGATTTTATCAATATTCAACAAGCTATTTGGATATGATTTATTAAATATCACTATCTTTCAGCTTAACACCTTTCTTAACCTTTTATATTACGTAAGCCTTTTAGCTTCACATAACCTTTTGACATTATCACCGACCATTTGTGATTTTTAGAGACTTCATCGAAATGAAATTCACTGAACTTCATCTACACATGAAAAATACTCAATCATAATGCTTACATACACACTCTATGATATTATCTAATGAAACATGCTATTTATAGATTCCTAACTGTAAGATCTAATGAACAATTCATGGGAAACAGTTGTTGACTCTAAAGATAAGGATTTTCAAATTATTAAAAACGATTAACAGGAGAATAATTTAAGAACTCATTGCATGAAATACAATTATCAAAATGATAAATAAGTACTAAAGATTAAAACACGGAGTTACTAATAACAACTTGAAAAATAATTAATAAAATATTTTGAGAAGATTATCAAGTCCACCAATTATCAGTTTATTATGTAATCGTTTTTTAGTATTTTACAGTAGACTACTAAATTTCGTGAATAAGTAAATGATATTTCAGAAAAGATCATCATCGCTGAATTGTACATTAAAATATTGAGAAATGAAAGGATATTTGATATGAATTAAAACAATAATAAGCATGTAAGTTTATAAATTTTCAATCTACTACCAAACGAAGGCTTTCAATTCATTTAATGTAGATTCATTTTGATATTTGGCTAAGACACATTAAAAAACATTTGGATAATTAAATACAGTTATTCATTGTTTTTTTCTTTTCTGATTAATCATCAGATATTTCTAAGAAATATTATTTTAGAAATGTTGAATGTATCAAGTGAAATGCTTAGTAGTATGGTATTTAACTACAGAATTGTTCTGTTCAAAACTGAACTTATTAAGATCTTGTTATTTAATAAATAAATAGGAATAGTTAGTAGTTGAATTAAATGTAAATATAACTGTGAACATCAACAGTGGGATGCGGGTACGCCCAGCCGATTGGTCCCAGATAGGACGAGACGCGCGTCATGGATTCCACTTACCAGTCACAATCCAAATTAAATCATTAAGATCATGTTATTTAATAAATTAATAGGAATAGTTAGTAGTTGAATTAAATGTAAATATAACTGTAGATAATAAAAATTAGTTTTAAACTTGAGAAAAAAAGATAAACAGAATTAATTGTATTGTGATAATATAATGAGAAGATGGAGTTGAATTGAAAAAATGTGATGTATTTACGGTATACTGTGAATGGGACGATAAAGGTATGAAGTAGAAAACCCAGCTTATCCGTCACAAAATCCATAACTGATATGCGTCATAAGTTTAGTCTGAAAACGACTTTCAGGTTTTTGCACAAGAACATTCTTAAATTTATCCCATTCTAGGACGAAACAGCTGTCCAATGTTTCATGGTTTCCTAAAGTACCCTACCAACATCAACCTGTGGCGAATTCAATCAACTAGAATCACAGGTTTACCAAAAGTTCGTAACTCTCTGTTGTTGACATTCAGGAACCAAAATGATAAGTCTGTTGTTATGTATATCTTTAGTCACGGTCTTTTAACATATTCCAATATCACCAAACTTAGTACTAATGACTAATGATTCATGTGCTCATATTATTGATCTAGAAAATGATCTAAATCGAGTTACTAAATGATTTCATTGGTAGTTGGAGTCTAAATTGCTATACTTTTTAATTTCGTATGGTTTGCTAAAAAACTATATGAATTACAACTCAGAAGACTTGGGTTTGATAATTAAGAGGGGAATGGAAATTCTATAGCCTGTTAAGTATGTGTTGAAACCGTAATGTGGTCTCAGGAAAATGCATAACACAGCACTTTGTGTATCACTTTAAATGTTACTCTATCATTTATACTTATGTTGTTTATTAGTGAACTCTCTGATTACATAAATATTATACCATAGAGCACAATATTTGTATATTTTAAAGTTACACGTGATATCGGTGCCTCACACTTCTTACTGTATAGTCATTCATAAGTTCTATTTCAAAAGCCAATATTTAATTGTTTATATTATCTAAAGAATTATCGTTGAAAGATAGAGTATTTGAACAAAAATATTTAGAATATTTGGCAAATAAAAGTTTCTTTTTGAAAATATCATTTACTTCAGCTGTACAATTTCATATATAGTCGATTTCCATATTCCACAGTCAATAATTAAAAAGTAGTATTGCATCAATCACCAACAAAGTTGTCAGAACATAAATTAGAACGAAGAATAAGTTTTGTTTTAAAAATCTTATGTTGATTACGTAATAGCACGAAAAGTAATAAGAAGTTGAAATTTGATTATGTTTCCGAAAATGATGCAATTTTTAAAGATTTTCCGGATATCACAGTTACAAACTAAGGTGTTGATACGTTAGGTTTATATTACATGATAATGTATATCGGGAAGAATCAATAATAATAAATAGAAAATGTAAACTAATAACAGTTCATAGAAGTTTATTACATAACTACTGTTTTTAACGATGAATTTTAACTCTTAGTATCGTATATTCAGATAACAGCAATTGAAGACTCGTGCTTCAGATTTCTTTTAAAAATTTAAGCAAAGTAAATATGATGTTTACAGGTTGAAAGTGACATACTAAAGTGCATCACATACAAATGCTGTCCAATTTTTAAGCCCTATCTAGCTGAAGTCAATTTGTGACGTAAAATGTCATTTAACTTATTATCAAACTTATTATCTTTTGATACTGATATTCTAATTAGTCTGTTGTGTAGTCTAGCTATGCATGCTAATATGAATGGGTGACTGAAATATAGTTGAATATGAATACGTCATACGATTTTAACTGACTGTGAATTGAGGCTAGTAAAAACCGTTGGAGACCTATAGTAATAAAATAAATAGTCTTGTTATCCTTAGTTATTGTGTTGGTTCCAATAAGGTCGTTTATTTAAAATTGGCCTGAGAGTGAAATCAAAACAAAAAGGCTATTTTTGTTTTGAAAGACTATAATAAATTATAATGAATTTAACCCGATGTGTAAATTTATTATTTTTGTTCTGTGAATGTGGACAATAATTGATCAAAACATTTTCTGGTCAATTGTAATACACTTCGCATTTAATTTTTGTCTGTATTCTTCACGGACTGATGTCAGATGCGTACCATTGAAAGCAATCGACAACTGTTTCATCATAGTATGGAATTCCCCAACAGTGCGCATCCTATGATCCGAAAGGAAATCTAACCTAGGGTATTTAGATCTCAAAGTAAACTCCTAACAATCAACACCACTTAATTAGTGTTCGATGTTAGAAACCTAACTCCCATCAGTTTGTGATGTAGCACAACGATCATTCATTGTCATTGGTACCAACTGTTTTATTCATCATAACTTTAAACTCCACCAACAACGACTACTCACCATAAATTCAGAAACAACTTAAAATAAATCATTAGTGAACTGATTATTATAGTTAAATTGTTGTGGTTTTTACGGAAATTACTATTTTATTTTATTGTTTGTATTCATCAGTTGGGATAATATAACCCTCCATGATTTTCATTGGTATCCAACAGATATCAATCTGTGATGAATACAAACAACAAATTAAATATCAATCTCTACAAAAAGTACCCTAAAACAAATTTTCGCATTTACCGAATTTCTTCACCTGAATCACACTATCTTTAATCAATAACTGATTTTTTAATTAACAAGTTTAGCTACATGAAAACACTTAAAGACTTTGGTTTATTTTCATATTATTTAAGTATGTTACTAAGTAGTATCACAACAACCAATGTCAAATATAATAATAGTAGTATATTTAGAAAAATACTTAAATCATTGTATTATTACATATTATTTTGTTAGTAACATTATTAATTAATCATATTGATCATTGAATTATATTATTATAAGAATTAAATCAATTAATTGCTATTGAAGAAAGAATAATTATCACTTTATCTGTATACGTTCAGCTTGTCTAACAATACTATTAGTGGTTGAATTGTTAACTTTCATCGGTAATTGACCTGAACGACAATGTCCTAACGATGCCCTTAAAATGTGCACAGCAGATGATTGCGTTTTTTCAACATCTTCTTTAGATCCTAACAAAGGATTTAATTCAGCCAATTCAACAATAGAAAGTTTTCCTATAAAACAGAAATGCATGAATCAATGTTTACGCCAATTACAAAAATCTGCTAAAAATAAAGTTTTCATATTTTCATTGAATTTTATTTTAATTTTAAGTTAAAAAGAAATAATGCCGGGTTTGAACAGATAATTAAACGAATTCTGTTTTTATCATTTCGAAGTTATTAAATGAAGTCGGTGAGATAGAGTTTACAGTGAACATGCTTGGTATAATTATAAATTACCTAAGTCATCGAAAGTACTAAGGAAAGTGTTCACTGTGTAGTTCATGTTTAACAATTATTATGCAACAACTTGGATATTCAAAGCTTAAGCTACGAAGATAGTTAAAAGGAATAGACGTAAGAATAACTAAGTATTAAAGTTTATTATTTTATTAAATCACAATGTAATTTATATGTAAAACTGAATGACTCAACAAATGAATAATTTTCATAAAAGTATTATTCAAATCTAGAAATTTCGCTTTAATAAAAAGTTGTCAACTCTAGCTAAACAATATCGTAAACGATTTCCGTTTAGTAAACAATCACTTTGAAACAGTTAGTATCTACCATCCATCTTTAATTGCTATACATTTGATACTAGTTTAACTGTCACAACTATTCTTTTTATTCAATTAATTTTTTTAAGGAAACATGTATTCTAATACGTTTATCATTTGCTTTGTCACAATACAAATAAAAGGAAAAATATGCCGACAACTGTAGTGTTCCTATATGAACTTTCCAGTATTCAGAATAGTGATAATCAGTGAACCTTATGTAATGGTAAGTGAGTATGTTAAGGCAACGTTTATAATCATTTCATTCAAACAATGTTAAGATCGTTTTATAAGAATTTTCGTCCAAAGAAGAACGACAGGATTCACTAAAACTTAGGCGCCGAGTGTAAGACATATGAATAGAATATATTTGTAAATAATCTCAGTGAATAAAATTTAAAAAAAAATTCCGTTTCTCTTGGCAAGCTGGTCCGAGCTTCTTCAGGGAAATAGCAAAAAACAAAAATTATCGAATATAAATGTAAATAAGAGCTCAAATTTCAACTGCGAATATCTAATTGTATACAAAATATGAAAATATTACATTAGTCATTGTAAGTAAACTAATATTGAATTGTTGCACATGAAGGAGGGTCTGCATTGCGTGCGTAATTTCCTGTTGTAATCATTTATGTACATATACTGTTCTGATATATGTTTACTATAAGCGTCAGATAATGGGAAGATCCCTTTATCCGAAAATACAAATATGGTGTGGAATAAATGGATATGATGATAATTATGAATCAAAGTAGAGGTGTATGTTTGCAATTGGTAGTACATTTAGTACATTGACTAAATGATTCCAAACAGGAAAATCGGAGTAGCAGATAATGTTTGAATTCATTTGTTGCTCTTTATTTGACATGATGCAGCTAACAGTACTCCATCTCGCCGATTTATATTGTTAGGATTTACCCATATGTGTAGGGCTTCAGATGTTAACCTTTCTTTGTAAGAATTAGAACCTTCTTAGAGGATTTTAATTCCGTCAACATTGATTCTATGCTCTGTTTCTATTGAATGTAATGCTATTACCGATTTATTTTCAAGTTTTCTTAGATCTTCAGAGGATTTAGGATATGCTTTAAACAAAGTATTTCATTAGTTGAGATTATTTGAAAATATATTCTATTCAAATGTTAAGATAGGATGGTTAATTGAAAGATATACAAATTTGAAATAAAAGGGGACTAAAACATTTGGGAAATAAATCTAAATCACTATGCACAGGAATAGTAATAAGTTTCAAATGTCATAGTTAACTGACAAATAACACAACACAAATTTCATATTTGTTAGACAGTTAAAGGTATTAAACGTCAGAACTTAGTTTCCTGTTAGGTGACACTCATCAACGAAACGTCACTGCAATATTAAGGTGCTTGATACATATTACTTGACTTAAATTCTTACTGGTAAGCACTATATCTCACGAAACCTAAGTCTAGGGTTTCCTGCTGATTATCTCCAACCAACAACATCCAGACATAGTTCATTTAGTATAAGACTACTAGCCACACTGCCATTTAACTGATAAAATTCAACTAGCATTAAGAAACTCGACAAACATGGCATTAGTCGTCATTCAGTGATTAAATGAATCAAGTAACAACAAATATGCTAATCAGGCTTCACGAATATTCGTTGTAAATAGAATAGTCAGTCCTAATTGGTACAAATCCAGGTAAAAATATATATTCGATGTTCGGATGCCCTTTAATGATGAAAAATCAAAACTACAATTCCAATCATTCATAGTACACCAACCATCAACTGCTTCACACCCACAGTTTTACGGTTTCATGTTACTTTTAAAGGTAGGGGATACTGTCTAAAATCTAAAACGTAAAGTTTAGTGAGCTGTGAGACTAGGTGTTCAAAAAAATCAACCCATTTACCAGCAGGCTACTGTTTCATTTCTTTTTCACAGTAAAAATAAAAAAATGTTAATATGATATGGTATTGGACGGTCCTCAGATTCTTGAAATAATTTCCTTAAGTTAAAAAATTCAATCAAAGTTAAAATTATACATAAATTAGCTCTTACTTAATGTTTACATTATTTAAACATTTCTATATATACTACTAATGCCTACATCATAGAATATTATTTGTCCTTTTCTAATAAGTAGTAATTTAAAATAAATTTCTACCTGTAGCTGAAATTTCTTCACATATTCTTAAACCTTCACGTAATGTTAAACCACCTGGAACAGCAGTACCAGTACTTGGAGCAATTGAAGGATCCAATGCATCAATATCAAAACTTAAATGAATAGGTTTCTCTAATCTGTAATAGAATAATAATTTACACAATGCTTGCTTTAAAATAATGGAACATTTTTTATAAATTTGGCACTAAATTAATTAATGCACACGATAGTTGCATAACTGAATTCGCCTCTTACTTACTATTACTTGTAGAAAAGTTACTAACATTCATTATCTACGATTTCAATAAAGTCCTTATCCATTAACTAAAGTATGCATTTCTGACTCATCTAACAATTTTCAGCTAAACGTGATGATTTTTGACTATAACAAACAGAAACGAAAGATAATCCAAATTTACATTTATATATAACTTATATGGAGATTCAGAAGGAATTGTGAATGTATGCAAATAGTAAAATGTTATACAGTAGTTAGTATATTTTCCCTTTTAAGTGTTCATGAAAACACCTACAGGTCCTTGGATTTCTCGTGGGATCTAGAGTGAATATTGATGAACAATTCCATACTAGCATGAAACTTCACTTTAATGTATCCTAGCTTTTAGTGATAACCAAATAAAAAACTAAACAACAAAATATTTTCTAAATTAAACCTTAATCTGTGAACAGTTTTCAACAATACAGTCATCGAGATTTGTCATAAAAATTGTAACATAGGGAAAACTTAAAATCTCTTATTGATTTTTGTTGATTCAGTTAATTTTTAATGATTAGGAGATAATCGAAGCTAGTTTCCGTAAGGATCGGTCCTGCACAGACCAAATCGCAACACTACGCATTAACGTTGAACAATCAATTGATTGGATCTCGTCACTGTACATCAACTTCATCGACTGTGAGAAGGCGTTTGACAGTTAGATAGGAGATCACTATGGAAACTTCTTCGACACTACGGTATACCACAGAAACTCGTCAACATCATCCGGAATTCTTACGACGGACTACAGTGCAAAATCGTGCATGGAGGACAGCTGACAGATGCATTCCCAGTGAGAACCGGTGTCAGACAAGGCTGTCTGCTCTCGCATTTCCTCTTCCTTCTAGTGGTTGATTGGATCATGAAGGCCTTCACATCTGAGGGGAAGCACAGAATTCAATGGACAAGTAAAATGCGACTCGATGATTTTTAATTCACAAATGATCTAGCTATTCTATCCCATACACACCAACAATCGCAAGTGAAGACAACCAGCGTAACAGCAACCTCAGCATCAGCAGGCCTGAACATACATAAGGGAGAGAGCAAGATCCTCAAATACAACACAGAGAACACCAGCCTAATTGAACTTGATGGAGAAACTCTGAAAGATGTAGATACTTTCACGTACCTGGGAAGCATCATCGATGAATAAGGAGGATCCGATGCAGGTGTAAAGGCAAGGATCGACAAAGCAAAGGCAGTATTCCTACAGTTGAAGAACATATGGGACTCAAAACAACTGTCAACCAACCTCAAAGTCGAATTCTTCAATTTGAATGTCAAGACATTTCTGCTGTATGGAGGCGAAACATGGAGACCTACTTCAAACATCCTCAGGAGGAGAAAAGTGTCTATAAACAACTGTCTACGCAAAATACTGAATGTCTGATGTCCGCAAATCATCAGCAACAGCCTACTAGGGAAAAGAACAAATCAACTTCCAGCCGGAGAGGAGATTAGAAAAAGTCGTTGGAAATGGTTAGGATATACATTACAAAAATGATCAGACTGCATCACGAGGCAAGGATTAACTTGAAACCCTGTAGGGAAACGGAAAAGTGGAAGGCCAAAGAACACACTGCGTCGAGAATCGGAAGCAGATATTAAGAGGATGAATAGCAACTGAAAACAGCTAAAAGGGATTTCTCAGGACAGAGTTGAATGGGGAATACTGGTGAGCGGCCTTTGCTCCTCTGTGAGGAGTAACAGGCGTAAGTAAGTAAGGAGATATATTCGACGTTTTGTTATTAACTGACTTAGAGGAATAACTCTGTTTTAACATGAACTGAAGTCATAAGGCTTGATTTTCTATAGAAACATGGATCTCTAATGTTAAAGGGTTTATAGCATCCAGAGTTATTGCGGCTGTCATTATTTATTGATGAGAACTATTTTTGAAATTTATGCTACGACGTATAATCCATAGTTCATTATATTATCTCATATCCCACTGAACAGAAACAACAATTGTGTAACTCACCAAATTAACAATAAAATCGGCTTTTCAACTGTCCTCTTAGATTTTATTAAAGTAAATTTTATCATATACATACATATTTCCAATAAATTACTCAACAGCTGTTGTATTAGTATGACAACTGAGATAAGGTAAATAATTGTCGAATCATAGTTTAACTACGCTAAACTGACTTACAAAATACACACTAATCAACACTGTAGTTCATTGCTAATTGACAAATCTAAGATTACTTTCTTCGCAACAAAGTAAATAAGTAAGATGTAGTTTGAAAATACGGGACACTTATTATGATGAGCAAAAGATTTTTTAAATGTCTTTTTACTGGATTTGTCGATCGTTGGAAATATTTGTTAACAAATTAACGTCATTCATGCTCATGAATAAGTAAACTTTAATCATGAGCTCAATACCAACGACACTTAATTATACTTTTAACGATGGATAACTGTAGAATAAAGGGAGTGCTTTTCATTTTATTTAATAATCCTCACTTATATTTACCTACATTGTAGTGCTATATTTCTTAAAATCCATCTCAATAAACGGTAAGTACAAGAAAAGACAGAATGATTGTGATGAACTCTCATGTTATTAGCTATTAAAACATAAAAATGAATTGAATACAGACAATACTAAGTTATCTGTTCAAAAACCCCACACTATAACAGAAACTGAACCATTTTTAGAAGAAAGTTTCTGAACAAGAAAGAACAAAAGAGTCCTGATACGTCATTAAACAATAAAAGGCTGGTTAGCAACATAATTTAATTGTTGAATCGGATTTCACAAATAAGTATTCATCGTTATACACATTTTTCAACTAATTCTTTTTTGCCACTAATTGGTAAATACCTAAATAAATCTTTGCTTACCTCGGATTCACAGCTTGTAATGCTTCTTTAATGACGGCTTCCATTCCCATTCGATCAACGTCAAGCATTGTAAAATAAGCTATACCATGCTTTCTTATATCCCGTCTACAAAAATAGCAATGAAATATCTGATTTCTAACGTATTATTCTAAATTCTTCCCTAAACAATTAACATTAAAAAATAATACCAGCTAAAATTCGGTATGAATGAAATCTTGTCATTCAACTATTTTATTCATAGTTAGAATCATTTTTCAGCTTGTATCGATGACAGTCGGATTTTGCGGCAAGTAAAATACAATTTATTCCAGTGATTATCACTTCCAGCCTTTTCTGTTTATCGATATAGCGTAGACATAATCGAATAATTGCTTCACTTTTGATTTAACCCTAGTAATCATGGTTTACTAATCAAACTCTTAAACACTATTTTAAAGCCAGTCACTATCATGAACAGGATAACTGTCAACGGATCCATCTAAGTACTGGATATGATAATAATAAATTCTGATATCATCACATATACGTGAAACCACAATTATGGTTTATTAATCAAACATTTTTACAGTTCACTCTAAGTAAATATCCATGGTTATTATCCCAGAAGCGCACACTGTTAGTAATGATATAATAATGTTCATTTAAAAGTGCATCAGTTTTGGTTACTATCAATACATTGAAATAAATGTCAATAATAATGTAAGTGCAACAAAATGCTGTCAGAAAAGAAAAAGTGGAGAATAAGTATATAGCCTCAAATAAATTACTTACAATCATTTCCTTTATCAGTAAGTAATTCTTTTAGCATAAAATTGATACTTATAATTATCAGTGGGGATAAAGATGCCTTTTTATTTAGTTAAGATTTTTTTCATTAAGTTTGATGTGTTATAATGAAGACCTATTCACTGTAACAACAATATTCTGTAGAATCGATATCAAGATTGATGTATTTGAAGCTCACACAAAAAGATGTTAGTCAAAGTTCTGCTATTCATTAGGTACCAGAATGACCTTTACTTGATTCATTCTACTCACATACAATTGGCACATTTGGAGTGGTGCAGAAGAAGATTAAAACGGCTGTTTTGCAACTTTGAGTAGGTACAACAAAGTGAATATTAATTGAACACTGATACAAATTTACATGACTTATTTAGAATCTTACAACCATCATCGGCGACACCTATTTTCTACCAACAAGAGAGGGAACGCGTTGGTTGTGTGTTATTATTTAATCTATTGTTTAAAAGTATAAGAGTTTAAAGTGTAAGATATGAGATTATTTCAAGTTTTTATGGTTGATGTCAATACTGTATTGAGTGGTTGTGATGGAATCACTTAGATACTAAAGGTAGGTCTAGACTTTCAAGAAACTATAGATTAGATACTGATGGAGTGAAACATGTGTTATACATTCACTAATAATAATATTTACACAGAAGTATGGCGCTAATTACGTAAATATAAGTTAATACTTGTTTATATATGCGTTTCTAGAGTAACATTAAGCTAACCAAATTTCTATATAAGTTGAGTTTCAGTTTATATTATAAATAGAAAGCAATCAAATACATAACTATGCCACGATAAGACGATTGACTGCAAATAAAGATATTACTTTATATCATCCAACTTACGTTTCATAAACGTCTAAATCCCGTAAACCAATGTAAACAAGATTGCTGGCATCCAGACTATAACGTGGACAAAAATCATATTATGAATAAATGTTAAAGATAATTAGTTGTAACGGCTTATTTCCAAATCAACAACAATGGTGAATTAAAATTAACATTACATCACATTGATTGATCAGCGTATTCTACACAATGGGTTAAATCTGTTTTGCCGGACGATTAAAGGAGAGTAACAAACTTTCAGACTATTCCAGTTATTTTAATTGTGGGTAATGTAAGCATTTTATACCTACGAATGTCACGTTCGCTTTTCCCTATTCTTTCGGTTAGCATATTTATTGTTAGTATATTATCTCCTATTAATAAACAACAGTCAATTAGTTGTATATACGTTACCTCTTTTCACTACCACTATCTCCCATGTTTTGCATTATTGTTAAATTCTTAATTGGAAGACTGTGTGGTTTGGCTTCGAGTATATATAAAGGAATGCCTGCAATATAATATGATTCTATCGAGTGGTCACCTCAGTTGATTTGTCTTCTCCACTCTGGCTTTGGGTGTTAGGGAAGGACTAGCAGCCACAGAAAAGGCGTGTGTGCTCATACCAATTGATCATACTCTCTCATCATCATAACAGCCCTTTTTATGACATCATAACAAAAATCTGTTGTGGTTGCTAATCAAACTGAAAATTCAGTTTTTGACCCAGTGTTTACTAGTTAATAAATTTAAACTAGAACGATACAATTTATATTCTATACATCATACTTTTCGTTAGTTATCAAGTTGATGGTAAGGTCTGTGACTAAAAAATCGAGAAAAATTACCTAAATGTAATCTGTTACAAAAAGTTGAATCGTTTCAAGGAAATCGTTGTCAAAAACTTTAGGTTAATACCGAAATTACTGAAATTTTTGAATTGTGTTTCCTTATGATGAACTGTTCAATGCTCAGTAAGCGTATTGTCATTAAAACAGTTTCGGTTATTCTGGTATTCACTTAACAAAGAACTTCTGTACAACAAAGCATTAGTTTTATTAATCTCATCTTCAGCATTTTCAGTTAACTTCAATTGGTTGATGTCTCGGTGTCAATGTTGAAAAGTCTGATATACCAGATGAAAACTATAAGTATATCAAGAGTTATAGCTTAAAATAAAATCCTTTAGAAAAATTATACTCTAATATACAGCATTCACTGGTGAGATTAACGAAAAGTAATTGATAATGATGAATAAAACTAATTTAGTGTATATTGCATAACGTTGAAAATGTCAGTTAATATAGTTTCATTCTTAATAACCTGTTTGACACAGGTTTTAAATTTTTTTATCATCAAGGTCCATGTAAGTGAAATTATCACGATTTTCTACAGTTTTTGTTTCTTCTTATGCTGTTATTCATCTCGTTTGACCTTATTGTTTTTCTAGTGTGCAAGTTATTAAGTAATCATTTTGTGCTAAATACATTCAGCTAATATAACATAGTGCTGATTTCACACTTAAATTACACTATTTAATAATAACAAATTATAGACTACTATAGTCTATTTGAAAATGAATAAAGTTAAATAAGTGTTAAATTAAATATGGTAGTTTAGTTACGTCATAGATAGTAAATTATTCATCTATTTAATTAATGAAAACCGACTAATCAATGTTTGCATACTTCAGTAGTAGTAGTAGTAGTAGTAGTGGTAGTCACAGCGGCAGCAGTAATAATAGTAGTCAAGTTGATGTTATTGGCAGAATTAGAAAAATGTTTTTACAGAGCTTGTTTATTCTACAGTATTTCTTTGATTAAAAACTTCCTTATAAGTAGTTTAAGAGACATAATCAAGTTTGTTAGAAATTATATTTTTAAATTTAATGCTACTGATTTAGTTTTATGGTGTGATCGAGATCAATGTTAATTAAATACCATAAATGAGAAACTTTAGAATTATTTCAATAGATCTATATGCATGCTATTTATATAAAAGATTAAATTTATCAGCACATCGGTTTAACATAATCCAATTTGATATAACTGAATTAACTAATCATCACTTAGAATTTGTTGTCGTTATGGTGAAATGATAAATTCCATTTCGACAATTACGTTTCATAATAAAGTACTGACATGTCTAATTACTGATAAAATAGTTGGTGGATATTTATAAGTATTCTCTTTTTTTTAAATCTACAATATCATGAGATCACTACAGAATATAACGTAATCCAAAGTGTGTAGTGTAATTAATAATAAAGCACAATGTAAGTATTCATCCAGTTTTCTTTTTTTATGCTGACCATTAATGAAATAACAGTCATTCTCATAAACTATAAATTATTGTTTGATTACTTCAGGTTATGTATTTATTACTCAGTCAAGATTAAGAACTGTTTAGACTCCTTACGACGTATACTTTATCTAATCAACGTAATGATATTAGTCAAGTAATAGTGTTTCAGTAATTCTAACATTATAAATAATTTAACTTTTAATGGCTTCACTCAATCTAAGAATTAGGTGAGCATATAAAGAATGGAATTATAAAAGAATATAGTGAAACATTTTTGCAGAAACCTTTAATAAATTCATCATAATAACACACATTGAAATCCAATGTTATCATTATGGTTAAAAATAACAAATAAAATATGATTTAAGTTATACTGTAATCGATAAGTAGAACCGTTTCATTTAGGACTGTCTACTAGAATGTTAGTGTTGATGTTCACACTGAAACTTAAACTTAATCCAATCGTGTCACTGTGTTATCTACTGATTTCAAACAATCACACTTGTGGAAACGAGTATATAATTTGAATGCCTTTGTATCTTCGTAGTTCCATCAAGATCTGATATTATGTATAGAATTGAGACAATCGATTCAAGATGCACAGATGTAAAGGGAGACTGATTAAATTCTCACTTTAATAACATCAAAGAATAAATACACACATTGAAATTATGGACAAAAAAAGTAGTTCATATTTGATTGAAATCACATTTAACACCTGATTTCCTTGTTCATGAATATTAAACAATAATAAGGAAGCTATCTAGTAATAATAACAATAATAATAATAATAACAATCATTATTATTATTAAAGTGGGCTTTCATTATGAATGATATGCTTTGTAAAATGAATGACTATGAGTTGTTTTGGGCAATCTTATTATCATCTGATAATCACATTTATATTCAAATTTGTATACATTTAACTGAATGTTGTGAAATGTGTAATTTTCACCGAAATAACTTGTACTAATATCAATAGAATTGTTACATGTGATTTCATGTTGATGGAAAAAAAGATAAAAAACAAATATAGATTTAGAGTAGTGAAATTTTTCACCTTTAAACCCTCTCCCCCCCTCAGATAATATCACATTTATTAAGAAAAATTATTATCTAAAGGTAACATTCAGCATTTGCCTATTTAGAATAACACATATAATCGAATAATATTGTTCCTAATTACATATTCAGCAGAATTTACTCATACTGTCATACAGAAATATTTATGTACGAATATAATAAATGTTACATCAATTAAGTTAATTTATGAGTCAATGATCACAATCAAATAGATAAACTACATAACTACTAATCACAATATGTGAAATGTTCAATTGATGGTAAGAAGATGAGTGCGCAAAAATACTGATAAAATCTATAAATTACCATGAATAAATAAGTAATTCAATCAATGAAGTAGATAAAAAATATGAGAAAATAAACTTATTAAAGTGAGAATCTTAATAGAAGTTGTGTGAATTGATAGTAAGAATGATATAAGTTGTGAAAGTAATATAAGAAAGGGAAGGGTGAGAAAAATAATAGAAGATATGCATGATTCGGATTTTTTCGTCAAGTCTTATTTAGCCAAAATAACAGATAGGGATGTCACAAATTACAACTGAGTTATACTGAGTTATGTCCTAAGTTATTTGGTTTCCTCCACTAAACGGAAAATATCTACCAAATGAGCCAAAATCGAGCTATACATACTTTGTTTGACCTTTACCAAACCAAATGGAAAATGTTCATTCATTGATTGGTTAAGTTATCTGGTGGTATGTCCTATGTGGCTTTTCTAAAACAACAGCTAAGTTGTTATGTGATCATAAAAGAGGAAAATCCCAGTAACTACTGAAAATCGACAAGCAAAGTTTGTGTAAAGAACATCGTTAACAACATCTCCCCTGAATTGTAGTTTTAGGGAGAGAGGTTTCTTAATGCACAGATAGTAGATAAAAGTAAAACAATTTAGTTGAAGTATAGAATTGTTTCTCTTACATTACATAAATATCTTCATATCTTATTGATTCAAGATCATACTAATCAGCCATATATTTTAATAAAACAATTACCAATTGTTCCATGACAATATATGTTTCTTTGTATGATATCAACACATGATAAAGCATACTAACACTTTTCTCCTATTATATGCTTATTTCATAGATTTCTTTATTTCATCAAACATATAAGTAAGATTATAGGTAATTCTTAGAATCAAATGTACAATTTATCAATAAAGCTCCTTATTTATACCGAAATTCAAATGAATTGAAGACTTATTTTCATAGTAAATGAAAAATAAATCATGTGTATTGTGGGTAAACCGTTGAACACTAACTTTGTTAAATTCGTTGTAAGATTCCATGCACAGATTGATATCATTTGTTCAAATGTGTACATTTAGAAGGGATAAATTGAATCCACTACGTTATAGTCTACTTTTATAAACATAAATTTATACTGTTTGATTTGGATTGTGGTTGGCAAAAGAAATCTAGGATGTGAGCTTCGTCCTGTTTGGGAATCGTCAGCTGGATCGACCTGCATCCAAGTCCTGATGTTCACACTGGGACTCTAACTGAGTTCGCTTTGTACCAAACGCCACCGCGTTCATCACCAGGCTACTAAGTCCAGACAGAGAACTGAGCTCGAGTTCTGGTGTGAACGTCAATACTGGGGTGCAGCCATACTTGGCTGACGAGTCCCGAATAAGACGAAAGGCTCTACCTGAATTCCGCTTGCCGGCCACAATCCATATCAAATAATACTTATGAATCATCGCTATATTGATGCAGGCCGCTTAGGATGCACATATGGCAACCCATTGATCAACTTCAGTCCATAACAAATCAACAAGTAGATCCAAATGCATTCTAACTAAATAAATTGATACTGTCCAATCGCTTTTTATTTCTGATAAAATTCATCCTTTTTTAACTCTCAAGACTTATTCTTTTCATCAAAATACAATTTTATCGTAAGTAATATTTATCTATAATCTTAATTTCGTCTCATGCTAAACTTATTTCGTAAGTGCATGCATCTTCTTGTTGATATTGTTTTTGATTAAAATTGATGAATCTGTGATGCGAAAGATGCTTCTTGAGTGGATTATTTTGATAATACGATATTTCACAAATGTGATTAGAGCTAGATTGAGGTTAGTAAATGGAATCTATAGAGTGCGTTTCATTCTATTTGGGATTGGTCACCTGAATGCGAAATTATAATGTACTTACTAGTCAAATCAAATATTTGATCAAAGATTACTTAATATATAGGATGAGCTGATAAGTAGGATGTTGTTTAATGCAATGAATGTTAACAATATTCTTTATTTGTTTATAAAATTAACACTAAAAACTAACAATACAATAGATGATAAGAATAGTTAAGTAGAATGAATTCAACCTATTGAAATATATATGGAGGCGTTATATGCACGATAATTAATATATACTTAATTATAATAAAGATATATATTGAATCCTTGCGATGATTAAGTTTTAATGTGGCCAGTTATTTAAGGGTAATGACGTAGAGATTTACTTTATTTGATGTTAAGTAATGAGGAACAAATAGTAGGAGTTTTTGAATGTGGGTTTTAAGCTACTTTACTTGACTAGTTTTTTTCAGTAATAACATGAATAAAATAATATTTAATTATACGAATAGCTAAAAGCAATAAAGTTTAATTGCAAATTAAGCTTCTGTATTGCGATGTTCTTGAAAAAACTTACCATGGTTTTATACTATGAAAGTCATCCAACCATGGAATTTGATCTTGTAGTTCTTTTACTAGAAAACTTAATGGCATTCCATGTATATTTCCAGTAGTTGAGTTTGGTGGTGTATTTATATCACCATGAGCATCAACCCATATAATGCACACATCTGGTTTGGCTCTAGCATGTCCAAGTATAGTTCCAGTCGCCATACTATGATCACCGCCAACAATTACTAATGGTGATGGTTTCGAATTACTGGATTCAATACTATGTTTATTTGACCCTTTTACCAACTGTTCTACACGGTCAGCTATTTTCAAAGTGGTCTGTGTGAAACTTCTTGACCATTTCATTCCACAACGTTCTGGATCCTCTGATTCACTTAGTTCTACAGGTATGACATCTCCACAGTCGGTTATTTGGATTCCTAGAGTTTTAAAGAAAATTCTTGATTTTACAATGAATTAATTCACTTTAAATAATTATAATTATTGTAAAACATACTTCGCTTTTAACATATAACACAAGTATAATTAAGCAAAAATCTCTACCTCAGCAGAAAATATGAGTTCATTATTTCGTAAACTCCTCACTTATAGTAGATTAATTATGAAATGATTTTTATTGAAAACACACTGCGCATTGTCGTAATGTATAAGAGGTGATGGAAAAAACGTTCCAAATGTTTTAAAAAAAATACAAATAGAAATGATGTCGTTTTGTTGAGATAGGTATCAAGTTTAGTTGATTTCATATGTTGCATATTAGTGTTAGTTGGCTACTGAAAACAAGAAAGCCTTGAAAAGCTGTTCTCCTTTATTATGGGACTGCTCATCAGTGAACACTTCTTCCCTCGATTCCACCAGGGAATTGATCTCAGAATTTTTTTGGCCTCACGGCAAAGGTTTAATCATTCACGCGACTACACCAGAATTCAATGGTAGAATTCCCACTTTCATCAATTTATGATATACGGCGAAGATCTCCCGTCCACCCAAATACAAAATAATTAGGAACAATACTAATTGGTGAATTAACTAATTATTTTTTTTAATTAGGATTCGAAAATTACTTATTCATAACTTTCAGTAATCATAACATAACCTATTTGTATTTACCAGTGTGAGTAAACGTAGAAATGTAATTCCCTTATTAGGAAAATAGCATTTTTGAAGTTATAACCTCTAGTTCTCCATTTGTAAACAATCCAACTGGTTTAAAATTATAAAACTTCCTATGACAGTTAACAAGAACGAAAACTACTGTTTCCAAATTCTATCATAAATTCATTCATACACCCGGATGTGTAAGCTAAACGGTGAAGTCTACTTCATGTAAACACGTGCCGTAAATGCAAGCAGAAAATGTTTTACATATTGAATTATAACTTAAAAAACCGTTTCACTGGTTTTACGTAGTCATGTATTATTGTAAGTTTGAATTGTTACCAGATGTTTAATTGATCTGGTTCATGTTATATCAAAAAGTTACGCTAACTGATCACTTGGAAAGTTCAGATAAAGAAGAATATATCGGTCAATTAATGATAAATTCTACATTTATTATATAATCAATTAAGGTTATAATGTAAAACGATTAACTTTCTGGAGACTATTGTTGGTAGTTTTGCCGGCATTTTATTAACGCAGAAAATGTGACAAAGTTAACTACGTTTCGTGAAAACGTAGGATAAGTCAATATTCAAAATGTGTTAACACAGTCAAGAGATTAATCCTTACTCAATCTCCCCAGCGACGAGAGAACTATGTACAGAAAAAATTGCATGGATCAATCGCTGATAAAGTAACCACCTTAACGTTCGTCTAGTACTTTATAGTGCTGACCGAATTCTAACGATCAAGCTGCAATGTGACCACTAGTCAAAGTACCTGGACATTGTAGGTACTATGTTGAGATATACATAGATTTGAAGGTAGTTGATAGGAAGTAATGGATGATGGCCGATACAATATGATCAGCGCTATAAATGATAAAAACTAAAGATTATATTGGTTAGTACTCAGTGATCACCCAATACAAAAATCTCAGTCCTACAGGAGATCAGCTACAACCCGAATAGATTAGTGATAACTGTCGCAGATTATCCACTTGGTTGATCATAACAGAGTCAACAGATGGAAATTATTAGTTCTCTTAAGATTGTACCTATACCTTATTAACGAGAGCTAAATAGCATGAAACTTAAGTTTACAGCTTTGTGATGTCTACTTTCAGACCTCTTTATATTAACGAAAACACTGTTGGAAAGAAATTATAAAGCGTTTGAAAAATTTTATCCGTAACAATAATTTCTGTTTTACGGTATGCATATGCGTGTATACCGATTTCTGGAATCATACAAATAATTTCTTAACGAAGTAAAATATATTTGTTTACGACAAATAACACCAGCTTCGAGCTGTAATGAGTAATTTATTAATGCATACAGTATTTTCAGATACTAAGATACCTCTTTAAGTTCATACCTCATAGAAACATTTAGTCAGTAATAAATAATGGTCTAATTGATATCTAGGTAAATAACTTCCAATTAATACATAGGCAAGAGTGGATCAACATAAAGCCAAATAATATTTTATCTTACCATCTTCAGCTACAAGCTGGAAGAAGTTAGATTTTCTAATAAAATCTGGTCCCTGATATGTACCAAGTTTTGGTTGCCCTTTGTTAACAGGTATACCCAAGAAATTGACATGTGGATATAAAAGCTTAGGTGTTTCACCATTTTGAACAGGATAATAAGGGGCTGAAAAGTATAGCAGGAAAAAACTAACAGGTCACAAAGTAAAATAGATTGATAAATTGATACGCAGTTAATGAAATATTAACTTCCCAGAATTCCTCCATTTAATGTTTACCTACATAGCATTCACTTTATATAATACAAAAGTAAAGTAGTTTACAAGCTTGTCAATAGTGTAAACATGTTGTCGGAGCTGTTTAAGTGTTATTAGTAACAATATTGCTTTAGTTTTTCTTAGTGTCGCAAAACAAAACAGTGTTAACTGTTTGAATTCTTCTCAATACTGCTTTAAAGTCAAGCAGTTTGTTACAAATTGGATACATAATGAACTCATCGATTCTTTTATTTCTTCAATTTTCATAAACATTGACACTGACATTGTTTAATAAAAATTGCCTTGGTGATATAACTAACGAGTACCAAATAAATAGAAATCAATTCGTATTATTCTAAATCAACTGTTATTCTAGTTTTATTCAATTTCATAAAAGCGAACAAATCTGATGATATATATATGCAAACAGTTTAAGCAACAGAAATGAACTCCTGACATTTTACAATGATTATCAAAAGAACTACAAAGTACGGATGCTCTGCCACCACTGGCCATCAGGTTTCAACAAAAATTCTTATTATAAAGTGTTCTCTTTGCACAATAATAATAAATAAGAAGAGAGCTTACTGCATTACTATCATGAAATATCTATATATTAATATATGCCTTATACAATATTAATTCTATCACATGTTGATCATTAATATATCCCAGGGAAATAAGTATACAGAATCATACCTTTTCAGAAAAAAAATATATGCCATAGTAAACATTTGAATTAATAAAATTCACATAATAATTATTCAGTTATCAACACAATCTAATTAGTATAGAATACTCCCTGGTTGATTATTTAGCCTCAAATATGGCATCCACTTAATTTTTACTTTTTGTTAACGGGATAAAAACTATGTATTTTATACAGAATAGATACAAAAAAAAATGAGATATTGCATTACATTCTAAATTTCTGACTTTTCTGTAATATAGGTAATTGTGACTGGATATTGTGGAGATCGTTGGATTTGAATTTTATATTACGAAGTGACTTGAGTCAGACGACCTATCAAAACTAGGAAGTACTTGACCGTAGAGTTCAGCCGTGTCAGGTGTGAGAAATCTACCCACCGATGGAAATGGGTGGTGTCGTAAAAATATGTCGTGAACTGAACTTGGAAATATAAACTGATGGAAGCTGGCTAAGCGATCTAATTATTAGGCATTTCTCTTTAAGAGAGATGGTTTTGGGCCGGTTAACTGGTGGGAACGTGGGTACTTCCTACTTAGAAGTTCCATACTGTGACTAAATAGCTGTTTAATGATTCTCCGTTCGCACTGGTTGTCTAACTCAAACAACTTCACGTTATCTGATTCATATAAATAATTACTCTTAACCAGTTAATACTTTACATGCTATTTATGAGACATCATAAGTTACTAACTTACTTGCAACGGATTTCAACATTTTTACTTGTGAAATAAACTAATGTTCACATGTATTAATATAAACTGATTGTACTTGCCAATGATTGGTCAGTTTATCAAGGTCGTCCTTAGTGTCAGCTGATAGCCAAAGTACACGCTTAGAAATAAGCTACGCCATAATTACTGAGGTAATTGAAGGCGTTGAAACGATAGTGATTAAATGTTAGTTGACCATACCAATTCACACGTATATATTTACTGAACTGACAGAAATCGATACAAGGGGAGATACATGGTCACTTTTTAACTTATTTTAAGGAAAGCAAAAATCATGATATCTAGTAAGAAATTCATGATAATTCTGTTTGTTTTTAACTCGTATTTATCTTTCCTCAGATGATTATTTTTCCATGCTTTATATTACACTACGACCAGACCGATATTAATTTTTATTGTGCTTGTAAATTTGTAAACCGTATTCGTCATGAAATGACTTTGACCGAGGTACCAATGAAAATCGAGAGGGGGGAGGCGATAAATAATTGTTATTTTAAGTTTTAGTCTCTCAGCGAGTAGTAAGCACCCTCGACCCTTTTAAAGCTCTTATTTCGCCTCGTACAGTAAAATCAAAGTGTAGAATGTTAAACGCACCTCTTTGAAGATCTATATTTTCCAAAATGAATGAGACTAACATTTAATGTAAATGCAGGTCTATATTATCCCAAGTTGGTGTACGATGGTGAGTAACAAAATGCAAAGCAAAGTATTTTTATCCAAACAAAGACAAGAAACGGCCATCTAGGATGGTAATATATTTAGCATTTTAATTAGAAAAAAACACTATATTCATCTCTTTAACTACATTAGGTTGTCTTGTCGAATATCCGGATCCTAGTCTTTGTTAAACAAAGAAACGGTAGTCAGTAAAGCTTTATTTTTTGTTACATTTTGTTTTGGCTTTTTAATCATTGATTAGTTCATTGAAATCATAAAGACAGCCCCATTTCGTGTACACAAGTAGTTATTTAGTTGAGTGGTTTTCAGAAATTAGTCCAACTTTAAGATACTTTTTAACCTCATACTGGTTAAGTGGTCGTTGTATTTTACCTTAGGATAACTTACTATGAAATATGAATCATTAAATATCTTAAGTTATTAGGGGTATATAAGCTTTGCTTTCCAATATTTAAATAAACTATGAAATCAGAGCCCATAGGTATCTCAGTAACAACAGTTCTATCTCATGATAAACATTCTTTATTTCAGACAGATTATTAGTTGAAAAATTCTATTCTTAGCTTATTTCAGATTGATTGATATGCCCATTAGTAGAAATACAAATTCCTTAGACTTTACAAACAAAGATATCAAATTTGTTGCTGATCCTATTATAAATCGAGCAACACGGACAACATAGAACTTGATAGAAATATGAAACAACCCTCTCCCCTGAAAACCACACTCTACACAAGCAACATAAGTGGAAATTGACAAAACTGAAAATCAAGAAAAATATGTCTTCACAGTTGTAAAAACATGGCATTTATTTCTAATGGAACTAAAACAATTCCCAGAGGAATAACATTAAGGAATACTGTGTGATAAGATCTCATAGTTAAAGGATGAATGTATTCGGATTAGTGTTAATGAAAGTATTATAAAACCTCTGAGAAATATATTAGTGAATTTCGCCCCGTTGTATTTTACATTGTGTGTTTTCTTTATGATGATTAAACCTTCTATCGAGCAGTATCACAAAATGATATGAAGTAAAAATCTCATTCATAAGAACTAAATATTCTGAATTCAGTGTTGCATGATGACATGAAGGTATACTACTAGTAACACTATAACAAATTACCAGTGCTTTATGGTTTTAATTAATTTCTTAGCTGATATCAGTTTGTGCTAAAAACTGTTGACAAACGCAACTCGTTACTGTTTGATACGACCCTACACAATATTATTTAACAACATGTTTCATACGACAAATAAATTGACTGGCAAGATAATTTGTAATTCGTTGCTCGTATTCGTCAAAGATTGATTTCCGTTGTGTACTACTGAATAACAGAAAGTACTGAATGGCTGTCTCGATCTGGAATGGGACTGCTTAGCAGCGTGCATCCTATACTGAACTAGGAAATCAATCCTCAGACCTTCATGTCTTGGAGTGAATGTTTGACTATCAGCAACTTTGGACCGGCGTCCAATGATGGGATTTCTACTTTAATCAATTTGTGTCATTCCTTAGTGAAATTGAGAATTCAGTGTTTAGGTATTGTATTCTAGAAATAAACCACTGTCCAATATTTCATGGCTTTCATTAATATATAACACAGATCAATCTATGATGAATACGAACAACATATTGAATACAAATCTCTACGAAAATACCTCAACTTAACTATAGTCTTTGATTCAACATTTAGGAGGGAATAAAATTATTATTATTAGATTGTATCCAAATGAAAGTAACTTCATTCTTTGGTAACAAATCAATCTGTAATAAGTTATTTTCTATTTTATATGATCTAATAACTACTATACTTATGTCTACACAAATGCTATACATGAACCGCTTAAGTCATGGCAAAGCCTATGATTTAGTGCATTATAGAATGAGTGGCATTTTAAGTAATGTCTATTTTAAATTACCATTTTTATTAATGATGCATAGTTCTTATATTTAATGCTGGATTAGAAATAGTCGCATTCATATTGTAAAAAGTAGTTTTTCATTCATATCACTTAAGTTTACTTTGAAGTAATTTTTTTTTCTGACAATCTTGAATATCAGAGACAAAACAGTTTGATGTAATTTAATGACGACAGTATTCCTTTCTCCTAGACGACTAATAGAAGAAAATGATTTAAATTACGTTTTAGAAACTTATGGTTTTACATGGAAATAGTACTGTTTCACTTTGATAATCAACTTGTTATGATGTTTCCCCTAAATGGATAAAATGGTGAAATGACCTAAATCATAATATACTTTCTGGAATTAGCTTCAAATCCCAAATGAAAACATTTTGAAACATTAACTAATTGATCAACTGACTAAGTATGTGAACGTATATACACCTATCCACAAATTATACATTCAAAATGGTATGATTATGTAACTAGGGTGAAAATGTATGTCACAAGTTAACAGGAGCTCGTGACGAACTGTTTTTATTTATTGCTTAATTCTAAAAGATCATACAGTATGATAAGTATCTTACAACCTATTAACTATAAGTATAATTTAGAATCAAAATTTACTTTATTTAGTCAGTTCACAGTACTTTACAAATTATACAATTAGTTGTCAAGTATAAGCTGTGAATAAATGCCAACCATACTTTTTGAGATAAAATGACTATATAATGACATCGAATGTTTAGTTATTTCGGTTAGTAAACTGAAGTTTCTACATTTTTATCTGTTATTATCACATTGTGTTATATGCAGTCATAGTTTTAATGGTTATAAACATGCATCTATTCATTTCATTAACAGATAAACTTGATATTTTGTATACAGTCTGTCCAATGGAATATTTATGTTAATATAAATACATTTATTGATTGTAAAATCTAAAAAATGTATACACTTGTTAAAAATAAATGGACTTCTTTATTCAGATTAACTTCAGTTGTATAGTTATTCTACACATCTAACAGTATTGAAAGGTGTCAAATTATCACTAGATAATAGTAAAGTACCAGAGTGAAAACGACTAGTTGAAAGGAAGAAATAGGTTATTTTGTGAAATTACAGTGATAGATTGTGTATACTTTATCTTCACTAGTCTATTTACAATCTCTTGTCTTCAATCTGGTTCCATACTGAATTCTTTTTCTTATCTCTCTATTCCCTGCACATTCTGCAAATACCTCGCTTCTTCCTTCGTTAACTGTCCATTGTTACCACGCTACATAACGTTCCACTACTTAATACTTACATGAAATCATGCAAATAGTGTCTGCCATATCTGCATTATTTAACTACTACTATATATCAAATGTGTTTTTAATTCATGGAGATGAAAACAATATATTTTTCGTTACTTCCTTTAACTAATTTTTTTACGATAACAAACGATAATAACACATTGTTCATACATTTCCTTCCCTTTATTAACCTGAAAAGAACATAAACGACTTATTGGGAAGAATAACATAAATTTATTCTATTTCGTCTGGTTCTCATCACATGTACACAACCTACAGTGATAGTTAGGTTTAGAATTTAGAGGAAAAGCCTTTCATCATATTGTGAAAGAATACTATATTCAAATAATTAGTCGTTTTTGTTCTCTTCAAGAATTAAAAGAAACAGGATTCAAAATTACAGTAAGCCACCATTTCACTTAATTATTAACTACAAAAATATTAAAGTGGTTTATCAAGTTCGTAGTCAAACTACTAGAATAAGTTAAATTCATATCATATTTATCAGCTTTCACCTAAATGTTAGATCTCGCAATAAAATTAACTTGAATGTCTAGATAATCACTTAATGTAGTCTTTATGAGTAAGGTTTTATTTGAAATCTTCCAAGAAAAATTTATGTAATTGATCAGAAAGATTATACCTGGAACAAACGGGTATATAACGTCCCTGTATTTAGAGAGTAAGACTCAACCACCGAATGTCAGCAGAAACAATATTACAGTGGAGTAAGGTATTTATCGAATATAAAATATCAGTTAGACTAATACGAACACCATGAATCCTCCCCCCCCCGCTAGTTAACACAAGGGTACTGTTAATAAAAAATGTATAGTATCAAATGTGATACATCATTAAGTTACTTTTATATAAATTAGTTCTATCAATAATATTCATTCGCACTTGCTTCGAACTCATATCTGATAACTATTCTGTATGGATATCTAAAGATAAATGTAAATTGGTCAATAGTATCATTCTAGAAAACTTATTCAACTCTGATCATATAATTGATTCCAGAACTATGATTCATCTTTATCTACACGGTCTAACAAACTGATTTAAAGAAATCTTGGATCAGAATTCTGCACGTTAGAAAAACTTTAGCGATCTATCGATTCATGCCTAATCTTAACACCTAAAAGCTATCAATTCCATTTTTCATTTTAACTATACACCATTCTTCTAAGTGCACATTTCTAGATCCCAGCTTAGAATGAAACTAAAAAAAAATAACTTCAATTCGATTTGGAATTGATTAGGGTAGTGCATACGTGTTTGAATAAGGATTTAAGACTTAGAAGCGATTTCAGAATATATGATCATAAGCGGCATTAAAACTATATATATATATATATATATATATATATATATATATATATATATATATATATATATATATATAATTAGAATTTCAGTTTAATTGGCTTAATTATAGAAGAGACAGTATTACTTAAACTTAAGTAATAAGCATCTTATCATATTGCATGCATCTAGTCAAATAAGAAAATCCTATTATTAGGTATCACCTATAAACTAGACTATGAGCTTATGAAATGAGTTAATAACTTTGTTTAATATTTATATGGTACATTTATCATTATGAACTGATGATTGTTTTGTCTGGTTTATTGACGTAAATAAATTCAATTTTACACAATGAAATTTGTTTTCTATACACCAAAGAAACTTAATAATGCACTTTGACTATGAATATTCTAGTCACAAGATGAAATTTCAAAAATAAAATTATTATTTTATAGAGAGATGAATGAAGCGATCACTTAACTGATTATCTAATTCATGTCAATATGTTTAATAACAAGATTGTTAATCTTATATTACATCATATTTTGATTTGAATCTATAACAAGAGGCAAATGTTTATGGCTGATAGTTACTTTAAGTTTAAACAAATAACTATTATCTTTTTTAAACATAAATCATTTCAATATTCTACTGTCTTAAAAAAATAAAATTACACTAGTTACAAAAATTACATGGTTAATAATATAAATGATGTACTTAAGCGATGTGTAATATGCAGTAGACACTTAGAAAGACTTTGTTCATATTAACTTTGAATGTATGCTATTGAATAAAGAGAATTATGTCGATTGTTTGATTCTACCCATATCACCACAAATATTCCAACAGAGAACTCACAACAATGATTTAATATAAATTCTATTCAGAATAATATCAAATTACGCCGTTTTGTACATAGCATAACGGGAGCTATGGGGCAATAATCTGAAAATAATATTAAGTTAATTTAACCCATCTAATAAAATTCATTCAGCTTAAAAGCATATGGGAAAACGTAAAACAAACAGATAGGTAGGAAGCACACAAACAATGTACAATTGTAGTAGAGTAAAATTCTATATTTTTCATAGTTAGCAAGGATTCATTCTTGGAGGCAGGTGTAACAAACAAGATAGAAAATAGGACAGTACAACCGATGATGAAAAGCGGAACCTAAATTAGCGCTAACTTGTGTCGTACTAGTTTTACACAATGGATTTTCACTTGTTAAGGCTTCAATTAGTTAGGAATTAAATATAATAATGAAATAAATCACGCGTGATTATCTATATGACTTATATATACGTTTGGTAATTAACAAGCAGATACATGTAAATATCATATGTTGAGGACATGAGTTAAGGTGATTAGATTTTGGACTGGAAACATTTGAAAACATCTGATATAATAAAAGACTTAAATTGCATAATTTCTATTGTACAGACGATTAGCTAATTAAAATCTTGAATTTCACCACATACCACTGACTTTTAACCAGTCATTTGCCAATAGATAATATAAGTCCAAGTTACCCTGCTTCAGATCAATACAGAAAGTGGCTATTAGCATACTGAGAAGTACAAAAGGGGGACTAAGATGAGACGCAATTAAAAGTGAAGTATGGAAAACAGTTTAAAAGTAACGAGTAGGAACGAAGAATGAAAAATACGTGAAATGAAAAAAATTGAAAGTTCGGATGTAGAGAGTAAACACATGCAGTTGAACCATTGCTATCAATTTTGGAATACGACAAATAACGTCTTTAAATATCGATAGCGAGGATAATGAAAATCTCAATCAGAAACTGGGCACCAACAGATGTGCAACATCGCAATAGTTAAAGGAATCTTAAATTAGTCATCCCCAACCCGCCCAACCTTCTAATCAACCCATCATTGTGTGGAATAGAGTTACAAATGAATAACACAGTGTAAAAGAAATCTAACACTACTTATGGTAACCAATCCCAAACCAATTTTGACTTAAGAATATAGTACGAAGGTTCATTTATTTGGTACAACATCCTCACTCAGTTACCCCATACAATCAATCATGTTTCAAAGCATAGTACACAAAATTATGATAGTAACTTTATTGACGTCAACACTTGTTTCCATGTAAATTATGGTCTAATTAGTACTACAAATACAGACACAATCTATAAAATCGCAACGGATATGATGTATATAGTGACAATAGTTTAGCTTGGGTTGGAAAAAGTTTAGTGAAAAATTCGTCGACAGACTTTAGCTGTGTTGGCAGTAATATAACCAAGCTAGAGTTATCTCTCAAAAAAGAAATAAAGTGAGGTTCACTTAGAATGAAACAGTAATATGAAAAAAATTGAAAGTCGGAACACGGAATTACCACGAAACTATGATACTACGAAGGTTGTCAAACGCGTAACACTGCATAGAGTATATGTTACATCTTTAACAACTATCTGACATCTATGTGTAATAAACGAACAAAATAGATAGAATTCACTGAAATAGCACTAATTTGAATTATTAGTAATAAGGACAAAATTGGGAAATCTTTGAGCAGAAAGATTTATTTTGAAAGACTATGAACTATGTGATTTGATAGTACTACATAACTAACTTATTGTGACTTATGTTTATTTGCTCGCATCCCATTTGATGATAGCCAGCCGCTTATCGGTTGATGTAACTACACTGGTGTTCATTTTCCTTTATATCAATGCTCAATACCAACTGCTTGATGCAGTATTCACAGCCTTGACTAAGAGTTTATAACATAAACTCATTATAATTAATTGTAAGATCACTTATATATTGACGAGCTACAGTATTTTCATTTACTTCGAACTCAACTAGGTAATAAAAATGATTTGAATTGAAACTAATACTACGGAGATGTCTCCGATAATCAAAACTCTGAAACTAACAATGTCAAAACAAACTGTTAGGATCAATTTAAAAACCATATTTATTACTTTGATTATTTGAACAATTTTCTTTTCGTCTCAGTTTGTGAAATGACTTGCAGAACAAATCTTGATTACGTTTGCTCTTTCCTACTGCTCTGTTCTAAAACCAACTACACATTTTAACAAAGTGTTTAATAAGTTTCATTTAAAGACTATAATTACAGTATTGAATCAATAGCGTTTTTCTTATGACTGCCCCTCATCAAACGGCTTTAATAAAATACCTATATTCCTATTATGTATAAATGGTCATTTTGTTATATGCTGCCCAAAACCTAGTGAGAATGCTTCATCTCTGCTCATGTTAGCGTTACGATGCAACATGTACGGAAGATAAGATGGACACTAAGTTTTATTTTAAATTAATTGTACGAAGAACTTTGAGGTGAATATCCGGATAAAGACGACATCATAAGCAACTTATTACCCGAAAACATGGTTTGTACCTAATAATTAAGTCCAACCATTAAGAATCAAGTACATCAGGTATTCAGAAGTATACATAAAAAAGTAGTTCTAAATTGCAAATTCAGAAAAGCATTTTATTTTACAATAACTTGAAAATATAATTTTATTTAGGAAAATTCATTTACAGAGTTTCAAGATAACTTTTATGCACGAAGATGTGATGATCACAGATAAGATTGGATTAATTATTTTACCGGGTGAAACTACAAAACGTAAAAATCTTTTACGAAACGAGGAAAAAATGCTGGGATGTAGATTAGTTGAAGGATAACGAATCACCATCATATACCATCAGCATCATCGTCGTCGTCAGCAGCAAGTCGATCTTCATTATTTGAGTAAGTAAGAAGACGGTCATTCCGAGCAGAGTTGTCCACACGACCATTTGTACAAGAGCTACGAATTACACGTTCAAACCGATTTCCATGGCTTTGTAAAGTGGAAGAACCAACAGGAAGAGGAGCACCATGCGTATAAGTAGAACGACATTTAGAGTTGGAAGAAAGTGTTGTACTCACGTGACCAGTACTCAGCTCTAAAAGTTGCAATTGACGTAAATTGCCTGATTCTATCAACCATTGTCGAAACCTGTGATCCACAACAGTGCTGAAAGTGTGTCGCTGTTCATTAGTTAACTTTGCATTCTGAAAATGAAAAGACATATGATCAGAACCAAATGCTTATGTATTTGTAGAATGAACCCATGATTAAAGTTAAGAACAGAGAAAAGCAATAGGATGAAAACCTATTGAAAAAGTTATGTATTCATGCATTTATGTATGTATGTACAACGTAGAACCTGGAGCCTGCAACACTTAATTATCACAGCAATATGAACATCAAATTAGTATTGGTAGTTACGTCAATTGTAGCGAGATAAAAGTGTGCACAAATAGAATATGACACAGGAAGAAAGAATTTCTTGTATAATAAAAGGTATGAAATAATTTCAAGCTCACGATTCAAAAAAGGATAAAGAGTGAATGTACCAGTGCTACTGTGACCTGTTCTGAGCAGTCATACAGTCGCCAAGCATTGGTTATGACAATTCTGCAGACCCCAAACAAGTAGTCTCCTACGAATGCTGTATACTCTCAATCGACATGTTTCACAGAAGTATGTATGAATATATATATGACCAACATAGAACCTAGAACATGTATGCGTCGGTTCAAGTTGCTATACCTCTATGGTACAGCAAGATTAACACCACATTAGTAGGAGTTACTTCAATAATAATAATAACAAGGAGTGTGAATATATAAAATATGGTTCAGGGAGCGTGGAAAGAAAGTTATGAAATAATTTAAAGCTCAGGATTTAAGGGAGGACAATGAGTGGATCAATCTGCGCAATTGTGACCGATTCTGCGTCATGTAATTCAGTGTTTCTAGCCACTGGTTACGGTTTTCGCGAGGACCCCATCCAGGTAGTCTGCAGCGACCGACAGGACTCAATCCAGGAGTCAGTGACTTCATGGACTGAAGTCATGTTTTAGTTTGGCCACCTCTAACTCTCTTCCATCCTGGTAGATCAATTCTTGAAAGTCAAACGATAAGAGTGTAATTTTCAACAGTAAATTGACTATGAAATTAAATAAAAATGGAGACAGAGGGCAGCCTTGATGGACATCATTTGAGGTAACAAGTTCGGATGACGGTTAGCCATAAGCTCTGGAACGACTAGTAGTGTTTGAGTGAAGAGCCTTAATAAGGTCTATGTACTTTCGGGGTACGCCTTTCAATGAAAGACGTTGCCATAGAACTTCTCGAAAAGTATGTGTATATTCTAAAACTTGACAAATGGTGAATATCTGGTCTACACAACCTAGACAAGGTCTGAAACCAGCCTGCTTTTCTCGTATTTATAGATCACGAGATGTAGTTAAACGTCTGAAAAATTATAGGAGCCAGTATTTTAGACAATATATTAGTCAAACTAATTCCTGTATAGTTATCGTAGGACGATTTTGACCCTTTCTTGTATACATGGACGATTAACGATCGACACTAGTCAGATAGAATTATTTCCAGTTCCCAAACTTTAGCTAAAATACCAATCAGCCTAGTTGTTAAAGTGAGGCCATCATCATTAAGGACCTCTAGAGTTAGCTTATATGGCTCCGGTGATGTAACTCGCCTCAGATTAGCTATAGTTTCCGACTTCGACAACAGTCGGAGGACCTAAGTCGACTTTCCGTTTAGACTGCTGGAAATAGTGAGGAGTTCTGGCGCAGCTGAATGTCAAATGAACTGCTCCTTGAAGTGTTCGACCCATCGTTCTAAACGTCTAGACTGAGAGGTGATAAGCCTTCCATCTCTTTGAAGATTGTCTCACTAACATTCGATTTTTTAAATCCGGTTTCTTTTATTAACTTCAAAAGTTGTCTAGTGTTACCTAATTACGCTGCCTTTTCCATTTTCATTTGCTTTCGTTACCCACCACTGCTCACAGTCGTTTTGCAGACTTTTTATCATTTTGTATCTGATTATTCTTCGCTTCTTACCGTATTAGGAGCCTGATAGGATAAGTTTTCGGCAGTCCACCAATTCAGCAGAAGCCGTCGAGATCCACTGATTTTTCTTGACGTGTTGATTTAAGTCCCTGACAGATGTCACTGTAGATTCTATAGATGCTTGGATATCTTGAAAAGCAGCATCTAGGTAGGTCGCATCCTTAAAGTTGCCCAAGTGATCCTTTAGTTGTTCCTGGAATTTAATCTTATCTTGGCTGTTTTCTTGCTGAACTGAATTCTAGTAGGTTTTCCTGTAGTAGTTTTTGTTCGCCTAGTAAGATGCAAGCAAATGCGTGCTCGTACTAGAGCATGATCAGAATCTAAACATCTACTCCAGAAAGATAGGCAATCACAGAAGTGACTGCTGTGCAGTATACTCGTCCTTTAGCTGGTAGACGGATATCTCCCCTGCGCTATAAGTAACGTCAGTTGGTAACTGGTTTTTGAATGCGGACTGAGAATTCGTGAAACACTAACTCATTAGGCTAACCAGACTCCTTATATTTAAGTCAAATATAAACACAAATTGGTCTTAAAGTAACAATTTACACTTAGAGGATAAGAAATATGTTCCGAAAATACTTGCGTTGTTGCTCAACACTGTCGAAAGACTGCATTTTATCAACGTTTTCACCAAACAGGACCATCTCATCTGTATATTCTAGGTCAAAAAATGGGCCTCCTGGTTGAAAATCAATTCCTGAAAATTTAGACGTGTTATTTCCAGCAGCAAATCTCTTTTGAAATTAAACAAAAGTGGGGATGATAGACAGCCTAGACGGGCATCACTTGAAATTATAAGTTCAGATGACAGTTAGCCAGAAGCTCTGGCTCGACTAGTGGTGTTCAAGTGAAGTGCCTTCACTAGGTGTATGCACTCACCGTTGTTAGTCATGGTAAGTGCGAACCATTGTATATAACAATAAATATCAAACCAGTTAACAAGATGCGTGTCTTTCACTATTTGGCAGACCAGTGGATAACTTGAAATAGTAGATAATAGATTTCAGTGCCAGGGTATGAACATCAATAATGGATTCGATTGCTGACAAAAATACGGTAAAAATAATCTACCTTATTCTACTAAAAATAGATTGAACAGAAATTGAATGAATATAGAATTTAGATGGAATTCTCCTGTGACGGAACAATACAGAATAACAGCTTTCATTTACTATAATAAGAATCATATGTTACATATATCTACTCGTAATGTTTGTATTTAGTTACGATGTCGCTGATAAATACTAAAATTACTTACGAGTACATTCATTTACAGAATAATAATAATTTGTTTATTTTGAGCAAATCAGCTGCGATCCAAAACCACCAACCTTAAAGTAAAATTTTGAAATATGGAGAATTAAACAATTCTCCAGAACAAAATTCGAAGCTTATATCAGGATACATTTTAAGACAGACTTAGAGAAATCCATAAAACCTAAAGTTAATTTTTATTAAAATTAGTAAACTGTAAGAACGATAACCAGTATCAAAAAACTAACAGCGATATCCTGAGGCCACTTGTGATAAGCAGCAGCACGTTCATGTAAAGCGATCAAATAAGCGGTAGGTAGTGGAATTGATAAGATGCTATTAGCCAAAGAAATATAGTTCTCTAAATTTCTTTCATTTGAATCTCCAAGGTATCTGGTCGCATTCGTAATAAGTGCTGCACTCAAATCTAAACAGTTGGTTGTTTGAGGATTGCTATTAGAAATAGCATCTACAGCACTGGTGAAATTCCCACCAACTGGGTTTCGATCCATACTTTCACTCCTAGTAGATAGCAAAAGCGGAATATTAAATGGATAGAAGTGGGTAGGTTGTAATAACTCCCAGCAACGACCTCTAGATGATTGCTGAGATAAATCTTGACGATTGAAATCTTGTCCTGAAAAAAAATTGTCGGATTAATAAATGTAAAAATTTGTACAAAATGGATATTTAAATGGATAAAGATGAATATACAAGTGTTCAAGACAAAAATTTAGGTGAAACACACTATAGTTATCCTGACTACCCTAACCTTGAGACGAAATTAAGTTTCCAAATTAAAAAAAAAATCAAGAATTATTCAAAACAAACAAGTTAGCTGTCTACTCAAGAGTAATATAAAGACAAAGAGCTCATACATCTGTAAGCTTTTTAACCTACAGCCTCCAACTATAGATTTCTACTGCGACGAGGATCCAAGAAACAATGGTGTCGTAAACTATTCCACCCTTAAATTTATTTTAAGTTAATGTTACTTTAAGCAGGATGATGAGTTATTAATATTCCACCATAAATAAAGAAACACGGATAAACGTTAAGAATAACACGTTTAAAACTAAGATGACCTCTTTTGGAGTTCTTAGGAATGCATGCCTAGTGTAACCAACCTTACAACACAAAATGTAGTGTTCTTGATGCAACTGGTGATTTTAATACTAAGACTTTCGCAATAATCACGACAGGAATAACCCAATCTGTAGTATAGAGATTTTGCTGCGTTAATAATGATGACGATCCATACAATACCGCGAGCAAGATAGAAATATATCGCTGTATGCTCAACTCTGTCTTAAATATGAGTTAACTTAAGAAGTGAGGATTAAAAGGACCAATAGCAGGTAAAAAAAAACGTGAAGGTCAAATTAATCCAATGTCCAAGAATAATCTAGCAAGAGAAATGGACAAGCAGACATACACGTAACCACATATATGAAGGAGAACATGAGTAGTGGTGCATGGTAGTCATGTTAATAAAATTACGAAACATTTAAGCCTCGTGATTATCGGAATTTATTCGAACTCAATACAGATATTTATCACAGAATGCTACTCTTTCGAACTATTTGTAATGTAACCAGGGCTATTAAGTAACTAGGACTAAGTCTTTCAAATATAGATTTCGTCATTCGTACTATCACTTGATCGCTTTCTAGATAGCGTCAAATTTTTTTAGTTCAACCTTTGCATGGCCTATTTGCAGTGCCCTTGTATTTATTGTCAGCAGTGGCATTAATGTTAGTTGACTTCGACACCGTATACTTGATATGGATTTCTTCGCAGCAATAAGTGAGTGGATGTCAAGGCATCCAATTGATCTGGGTCATCACTGATGGTTGTTTTCTTAATTAGACTGCATCTCTTAAATAAATACTACTCTTATTCACTAATTATATGACCATTTTGTCATTAGTTTCTTCATAATATCACTTTATGTAGAGTGAATTAGTAGGATTATGTACCAAATTACTTCTATTAAAAACAAAACAATAAGTCTAATCAATACAGTATACTTTATGTTCTTGTGAGCTTTGGAAATCAATAATTCACACAGCTTTTTTACCCAAATCTACGACATGCAAACTGAAAACTGATCCGAGAGAAATTATAGTTGATGACAATTTATACAACGGCTAATTCTACCATCCACTACATGAACACCTCTTATGTTTAGTAAAAGTGTTTGATTAACAGTACAATACATGAATGTGAAGATATAAAATCAAAATGAAAGTTTTGTTCACTACACTTAACTACTTGCTTTAAAGTAATAAGTAGTCATTATAGAAATTAAGATACAGTTTATCTAATTTAACGATAATTTCTCTTAATCTTAGGATCATTATCATCAAATAATGATAACAACCGGAAAATTTATGAAAACTAGCACACTTAGCTTATGTATTTAGTTTTCAGCAGCGCACAGTGCTTCTGAAAGTGGTGTTATTTCGCACTAAAAATGGTCTTCGAATTTCAAATCATGAATACTTACGGAGGCGAGTTAATTGTTGTGCAAAATATTAAACATGAAAGATTATTTTAAGCTTACTATGCAGTTATATGCAATGACAGAACTAGCTCTTACCTAACAAGAATGGACGATCCCAGTAATTAACTTTCGGACTGAGATTTACCTTATTCAGATGATCCATAAGTTTCATATACGTTGTATGAAAGGGGGCTAACAAGATCTCTTCATTGCCTACTAGTGTTACACTACTGGACGTAGGGGTACCTGGTGCTGGTGTATTTGTACTTGTATTATTCCCAAGAGTATTTGAAACGATCACAGATCCACTGGTGTTTGGAACAGGAGGCTGAATTAGAATCGGACGGGATTGTATAGATAAGTGCAAAGTGCATCGACGACAAGAAGCTAAAACAGCACGACGACAGGCTGCAATAACCAAACAATCTTCACAATGGTTAAGTTGGAGGGTATTTTCAATTGGTCCCAAAACAATAGTTAGCTTACGGCACTTATCTAGTGTAACAGATCTACAAGATATATTTATGGAATTTATATTGAGTAACGTAATATATTATCTAAATAATTTGAGTCGAAAAAAATGAGAATAAAGATTATTAAGACGCCAAAAAGTGAATTTTGTAAACCTTCACTGCATGACTCAACTATAACTAGAAATAATAGAATATTCTTGTAAGAAACCTGTAAGGCACAACCTACACTAATATTTCCTTCCAAGATTCAAATGTAAACAGATTTCACGAGTGCGAGATATAATTTTTTATACAGCCAAACACCTAAAATCAGTAGCATTTATGTTAATAACATGCTAATATAATGCAACTATCGCATTTGAAAAACACCTTACTAAGCAAATGACGAAGGAAGTTATATGCAGGTAAACTGACTAACTATGTGAACGACCCATTTGTCATTATCAGAAAGAATGAGGTGGTAAGTGCATGGAGATTCAAAACACACTATATATAACAAGCAGATTGTAAAAACAAGTTAGTATTTATTAATAAGATTCCTACTGATATCCTTGAAATTTTAGACAGAGGCAGTAAAAAGATCAGAGGATATACAAAAAGCACGGCACTCACGATCTTGTAGAAATAGTGAAATAAGCCAAACCTATTAGCTTATGTTAGTCAACCTAATTCCTGTATAGTTATCGTAGGACGATTTTGACCCTTTCTTGTATACATGGACGATTAACGATCGACACTAGTCAGATAGAATTATTTCCAGTTCCCAAACTTTAGCTAAAATACCAATCAGCCTAGTTGTTAAAGTGAGGCCATCATCATTAAGGACCTCTAGAGTTAGCTTATATGGCTCCGGTGATGTAACTCGCCTCAGATTAGCTATAGTTTCCGACTTCGACAACAGTCGGAGGACCTAAGTCGACTTTCCGTTTAGACTGCTGGAAATAGTGAGGAGTTCTGGCGCAGCTGAATGTCAAATGAACTGCTCCTTGAAGTGTTCGACCCATCGTTCTAAACGTCTAGACTGAGAGGTGATAAGCCTTCCATCTCTTTGAAGATTGTCTCACTAACATTCGATTTTTTAAATCCGGTTTCTTTTATTAACTTCAAAAGTTGTCTAGTGTTACCTAATTACGCTGCCTTTTCCATTTTCATTTGCTTTCGTTACCCACCACTGCTCACAGTCGTTTTGCAGACTTTTTATCAGTTTGTATCTGATTATTCTTCGCTGTCACACCTCTGTGCAAATGGCAGTACGACTTCGCTCTCAGACCTCATATTTGCTGCTCTTCAACCGATCTGTCTGGAATGGTGGAACCTTGAATGACAATTGTTCCAGCCACTATAGTCCGATCGCGTCCTCACGATAGCGAGCTCGGACACTGCATCAAGATAGCAGCACGATCAAGGCATTTTCCGACAGCAACCAGCTATACTCTGTATCCATAGAGTAGGTTGGTAGCCATGCATAGCACAATTTTTAGCTTTTTTAATGATGGCGATTTTAAGAAAGAAAATGTAGGATTCCGAATTAAACAATACAACTTGGGAAGGGTAAAACTACTTTGGATGAGACAACCGGGTGATATAACTAGCCCTTATACAATTAACATAGCCCAAACCATAGTACATAAACCTATATTATATGCAGCGTGTCTTGGCCTGGACACTCAACAATTTTTTAACATAATCTCATGTCAACTAGCATACGATTGAGGTGTAGATAGTAGTAAAGTATAATATTTTGAATATTTATTTCGTTTCCTCTATATTCGACTGATTATTACACACATCATGTATTAAAAGTAAGTAGATGTGCTTGTGAATAAAAAGCTTTAGGAAGCTAATAAATCAGGAGTGGTGACTTACTAGGTAGAGGACTTGCCTTTCAGCCATAAATTCTGAATCCCCATTCCACCTACTACAATCTCCCTATTTAGTTAATATCACTACTCAAAGAGCTTGAAAACTGAGCCCATAATATATGACGTACACGTGAAATTGCACTAAGTAATAAACTCAATCGTGGTAATTTGTAAACAATTAGAACTTAAAGATGTGATCACAGGTCTGGTAATTAGGATATATAATTTTTTATTAGACTACTTTAAAATGTTGAGTTCGAAAAGCGTTCTCTTAACAATGCATTCGTTTCCATTAACAAAAGCAGCATTAAAAAATGTTACCAATAGATCATCAGCTAATTGAAAATTTTTAAGATATATTAATCGTTTATTAATTTTTCAGAAATGAACCAGATGGAAAGTATTACGTAAGGAGAGGAAGGAATTATATGAATAAAAGTGCGGTACTTAAGGAAGTTTGTTTATGTTTGCTCATTTATTAAATGTCCCAGAGTTTTAGTATGCATTTGGCAATATCTAGTAATGATAAACTTCGTCCATCAGATATACAAATCGATAATACAAAAGAATAACCATTCATCAAGCAAATAACAGTAGCATGTATTTGATGTTATTGTCTATAAAAACAAAAAAATTATACCACACAACTGAAAATATCAATACTTTAATTCCTACTACACAAACCAATATTGGCAAACTAACCTCATTGGTGATAGAAGGTATAAATAGCTATAATGAGCACGATGTATTTTAAGTGTAGCACCATCCAGTGTGGCAGAACTCTGAAAATAAAATGCAATGGTTCCAAGGAAAAATTATAATATTTAATGAGCATGTATGTAATTAAAAACCCCAATACATAGCATATACAAAATGCACCAGCTGACAAGATATGTTCACTGTATCCTAAAGATTTTGAGCTGATGATTGACATAAATTAAGGGCGATGATATAAATATTTTGATCTGATATTTTTCGCTAAATAGTGGAAATGTTAGCACTTTGTATGCTTATAGATTCTAACCACTTTTGTTTTATTAGTCCATTGTAATGTAACTACTTCATTGCCTTGTGTGTTATTGTAAAATGTAAAACCTAAACTGATGTAGATATGCGAGGAATTTTATGTTACTCTCTACTCTGGTCAAATTTAAACAATATCAATGTACAAATAAGGATATGTGCATTTAGTTTCCTTCAGAATGGATTCTATTTCAATAGACCACACCTGACGAGTATTTAATCAAAGAGAAGATAATTTAGAACAAGTTTGATACGTTAAATCAATTCCTATCAACTAACAGAATATGTTACATTGCAATGTATGGACTTAAAAAATAGTAATTACTTCAAGGAATTATAAATGCATTTGCTAGAGAGGTATGTCAATTAGTCAAAGTGATCTCATACAATATTCAGTGCCGAGTAGTCAAACAAAAAATCTAAAATACAGAAGAGAGGTCAGGACAACGACGTTATCTATTGGTGAATACTACTAATAAAACCTCAGTTTGGCATTTTAAAATAACAATGGCCGAAATATTAATGAACCGATTCATGTATTATCACAAAAGTATACGTTTAAATCATGAATAAGCTTACCCGAGCGATAGTTTGCCGAGAGATCATTGACATGACAACTAATTTATTTCTAGAATATAAAATTAAAGGGGTTTAGAAAAAAGTAACTAGAAAAACATTACTTGGTATTATATTTACACTACTCGGTGACTGCCTAATAAGTGCTGAGAACTAAAAATGGGTTATAAGGTTGAGTACATACATTTTTAAGATTCTAGACTATAAAAAAGTTTGATGTAACATTGGTGAAATGTAATGTACCTACGTTACTTAGTAGTTAACAACGGAACAATTCGAAACATTCATTAAGCATATGCTTACTATCACAAAATATAAAACGTAACCTCGAACTCAAAACCGTTTCCTAAATAAGTTATAGTGTGGATTTTTCCCTAACTTACCCATTATGACCTCCAATTCGTGGAACTTGGTGTGAATTTGTCGCAATCTTTTGACGCTTTATAACATCATTCTGTGACTGCTGTTGAGTATCGTTTAAACCAGATTCATGATCTAAAACAACTTGATGAGGAAGACGCCATTGTAAACGTCGACCATTACGTATACAGTTCTCAACAGAAAATGGGTTCTGTGTTAACCATGAACGAATCCATGAAAGAAGACCACGTAAATGGAAAGCATGTGTAGCCTTATAAAAAAAACGAGTTTTGAGGGGTTTCGCACATACAAGACTGAACATAATCAAATTGGGAAGTAAAAAACATAGCGTAAATACAAACACAACATACAATCAATCTATTTATTTTGAACTACTGTACAAAACAAATAGTTATGTCGAGATTCTTTTTCCTTCAAATACTTAGATTCATCACAGTAAGGATGCTATTCATCTCTAAATTAAGTAAAAAGGGATTTTGGAGTGATAGACACTATTCAACTTACAACAACGTGTATCAATTAAGCTATAAATAAACATACCATTAATACTGTTTAAACAAGAAATATCTATCAATTAGGCGTGGTTAGTGTAGTTTAATATTCATTTGTAAACACTCTTGATAAATTACAATGTGGCGCTAATTTTGTAAATTCGCTGTCGTCGTGTTAATGTGGTAATAACAACTTGGACCTATGCTCATATGTACCAGGCCCTACATTGTACATGACTGAGTGGTTAAAGTAAACAAATAAAACGATATGACATCAAACATAAGTTTCGCATAAGCTACATCAATCCATCACTCCCCTCTCAAAAAATGATAAATAACAAAACAAGAAATACCTTAGAATAACCAGTTGCAGGAAGAATAGTTGGCAAATGGACAAGTTCTGAGAATGAATTAAGTGTCCTTAAATAAAACACAGTTAAAAGCAAATAAAATTAGCTACACCTTCCTTCATCAGCTGATCCTTCCAGAATAAGATCCAAAGCCTCGATAGCACCATGCGATAATGTTGCATCCATACTGTTTCTGCCATGGTTTTCTGAATGGTGAATAAAACCGTAAGCAACGAGATATGTATAAATGTGCTCTCATTTACAAACATAAAGACTACTTAAAAACTACAAGATATTAACAAATATACCATGAAAATTAATGAGAAACCAAAAGCGAAGTGTTCAGTAAAACCAGTAAACTTATCAGCTAAAGATGAAAAAATAAGACTATGAAAATAACTTTCAGTGAGATAATTCATATCAGTTATTAAGACAAGCAAAAATACTCAGTTTGAACATTGACCCCCATAGACATAAGAGCCATTGCAATTAAATTTTACATTAATACGTGGTAAAACGGGTGCACATTATTAAAAATAATGGTGCACAGTATAATACATTTACACATACTGGAGTTGTTTTAGTAGTGGTGGTAGGGAGGTTGTATTTCGATTGACAGGTCGGTGGTATGAACTTGGTTTAATCTACTTTGCCATGGCACCCAGATGGTATCACCTTTTATCTGTTTATTTAAGCACAAAGTTCGGTACAAATGGGCACTAAGAATATATTACCCAGATAATGAGAAACATGATATTGTAAAGAATAAGATGAAAAATGATCATAAGAATAATATTGAGTAAAACAATAAGAAAATTACAAAAACCCACTACATAAATACAATCATGAAACACTTCATTCCACCAAGTAAAATCATGAAGTATTCAGTAGAAAACTGAACCAAGAGAACTACTGGTAATTATTTTGGGTCACTTAACCCAAGCGTCCGCCAGTGATGTATAATGTTAAAGCCGTTAGGATGACATTCAGGAAATATGACTACACCACCGAAGACGGTGTTTCAAGATTTTGCTGCATACTTCCGGACCTCAGTATTACAACATGACGTTGACAGCGGATCCCAGAAACCCTTCAAACACAATCGTAGTTAAATACACAGAGAACCTAAACATCTTTAGTTCAGAAGATCACGTTTCACAAGAATAGGGTAGAATTGTTCACATAGACGCGTTATAAACTCGACCATTCACAGAAACATAACTAGCCCTAACAAACCCAAATGCACGAATCTGTACTTCATTATCTACACATGCTTTCTGCGTATCTGTCAACACATATACTCTTACGTTGACTTATGACAAATTATGCGAAATAACCGCAATTTAATGTACACATGGACATAAACAATATATGACAATTACCAGGTTCAACTAAAAGATCCAGAATCTCATTCAAGTTCTCGCTGATAAACTGCAAATGATTTTGCTCATCCATATTCTAAAAGCTGAAAATGCGATTTGCGTAATTACTCGACATAATTTATTAGGAGTTGAGCGACCTGAATCCAACTCGGACGAACGACTGTAATTGCCGGGCCACCTACAGAGTAGAGTAAATAAAAACACCAGAAAACCAACTCAGCACTAGCTGAGACAGCTGAAGCCCTGAGGGATATCTTGTTTATTTGTTGTATGTATAAGAAAATCACAAATGTGAACAGATCAACTGACTGGGAAGCACGAATTCTCTCTGTAAATTCAATAAAACTGACGACTGTTAACTACCAGCCTCTGCTATATTCGCTGCATTGAAAACCTTCTCATCAGTATCCTTGAGCTTTTCAAACTGTGTCGTTGACATAGTTAGGCACGTGTGAAACAGGCTAAACAACTGTATAAATTGGAGTGAACATACGCCCATGCCAAATCTTCGGCGAGTTGAAGTTTATTACATGCAACATGTTTCCAAACAGAGTAGCTATCGGTGAATGTTTATAAGCACACTGGATCTTAATAAAACTTACCACAATCTTGATGCTGTTTTATTCTTCGTTTTTGCATACGTAACTAACTTTTTAATATTCTAAGACAAAAACATAGATTATACATTTTAGGAAAATGATCTCACATGGACAGCAAGTCTTGGATGGGGATGGACTTGAAAGATACCGTAAGTAAACGGTTCTGCTCTCGCCCAAAGGCTTAGAGTTACATGACTAGCTTTAGACATTGTTTCTGACCATCACTTTGGAGGAGTAGCACAACCTTCAAGCGACCTTCAAAAGTGTTCCATACATAAACAGATGGAAAAAACAAGACAAGAAAACAAAAAAACGCCAGGACAATGAGTCTTCTACATATTAATTTGGTTTCTTAAATAGCATTGTCTTACCTTATAGTTCTTTTTTAGAAATTCAGAACTTTGCCTGAAAATACATATTCTACAACGTAGAGGCCAGTGAAACTCTCTAACATAATGATTTTGCACGATATATTCCCTTGTTTGGATAAAATTCATATCTATTGCGTCTCTGTCTCAGATTTCTTGATCATATGCGTACTTTGCGACTGTTGTGTGTGCATGAATTGTTGCTATTAACAAAGGTGAAATTACTGATGGTATAGATGTATAGATGCTGAACCTAACGAGGTTACTAATCCAACACCACTACCAAATAAGGACAACAGAATTTCCCCATCCATATTTCTAGTTAACTACTTTTTCCGTTGCATCTACTGGTAAGTGAGCTTACTAAATAAAGTTATTTAGATATAGGTAGTAGATTATGGCAGTTTTCAACACTGAGAAAACAGCCGAGAACATATCTTAGGCTCTCGCCCTCCTGCGTAGCAACCAATTAAAGACATGCATTCTCGGCAGAATATGCGTCACTTTTTCACCACTTCCGAACCATGTTGATCCTTATTATCTGGACGATTTATTTTACTGTTTTCAAGGCTGTTTCAGTTGCTTGATTTCCCTGAATGCCTGCTTGTTATTTGCTTTTATGATACTAGAACTTTAATTTGTTGAAAGAATTATTCGATGTGGCTAATATTGAGGCCATCTTGACTATTGTTAAAGCTAAATCACATGTTCAGATTTGTGTTTCTAATTGCTGAATGTGTTTTTACAAATTTGGACGCAGTTTTCGCCTTTGTTCAAATTAAAGAAATCATCTCTACTGATGAAATTTTTCTTGTTGCTTTTGTAAACTTGATGTGTATAATTTATTAATTTTTCAAGTGTCATATCTGGATCCTCAATTAATCGTCTCGAAACTAATGTGAGCATGTATTGATGTTGTATATGATAGCGCTTTGAAGGCGCAAAGCCCACCCCCATGGAATAAAATTATAAACGACCTACAAATTCTGTAGGTTAGTTTTTGCATTTTTATAATATATGTCACCAATATTTATGCATAAAAAAATCAAGGGATGTATGGAAAATAGAGAAGGGTCTTCATTTCCGCTGCTTTTATTTACACATTTGGTTACAGAAAACACTTGCATCACGCTCTTTTGCCAAGCAGTATCGAATGTGCCTAAAAGCAATGATATAATCTGTTCGTAAAAATGTTAAAATGATACTTTTAATTGTACACAGGTAACTTTCGTGAACAAGTAATGGACCGAAAACTGTGAAAATGCTTTCTCCAAATCATTTTTATTCGCTATTATGAATATGAGATTCCATATTCGGGGATATACGCATAAGTATTTGTGTACTCCTCTAATAACTTATGTAATGCCATTCTTTGTGTGTAAAATCAACTTGTCATCATTACTCTGTGCAGCTAACCTACAAAATGTTTGTCTATGTGTTTTCAATACTTGTTATTATAATAATCCAATTGTGCATATTTCTAAGCCAATGATTAAGCACATGCTAGCAAGGAACAAAAACTTTCACTCACTCCGACATGTAATACACAGACGTAAACATAATAAATTCTATAGCTTAAATAAAAAAAACCTACTAGAAATATTCTCTTAGAATGACAAAACTAACTGCTGAACGAATGATAACTTCCAGATGTGAATACCGATGTTTACAAGGTTGGCAACCTGTGATATATTTTTTCACTAGAGAAGACATGTAATTATGTCTTTTCTAATTGCTTACTAAGCCCTCTAAGATTTAAAACAGTCAAATTGGTTACAGACGGAATAAACTAGGCTTAACGGGTTTAGGTGTCTGGTAGAAATTAATCACTACTAAGGGTTAAAATTCGACACTTAAACCATCCATTTTGACTAGTTATGAATGTTCACTTACGATTTCATTAAAAAATTATGAAGTTAGGCCTGTAATTCTGCAGCTATCATGTAGTAAATTAGAAGCGCTATTATTTACTGAGTAGGGCTCTAATCCTCTGATTAGTTTATGAATTGACACCTCGTTAAGAGGGCATCAGTGAAATGGGCTAAGAGATATGTTGAAAAAAACAGTAAACTTGACGTTAATTTTGAAACTTAAAGAATTAGTGTTTCCGTTCAATCAGGTTATATTCTTTCCATCCAACTTTAATCTTCTCAAAATGTCTATTTCGAGTTACTTTGCCTTGAAGGTTAGACTTATAACAAACAGTGTTTATTGCCATTACAAATGTTTAGAGTACTGAGTTGCCGACTCTATTATAGGAATAGAAACAACATGTAATAGAAATGAGTCGATTAGAGAAGTTTATGTATAACTGAAGACATTGCCTACTACCGATGTGTCCGTTGAACATGGGAGGGATACAAACACTTTTCGTCGATGCCTACCTTTGAATGATCTGAAAACACCTATCAACAGTTGGACGATTCGTGATAAACGAGTATCATAGGTCTCATAATCTAAGTCTTACCATAGTAGTGCCCTAATTACTACGGTTGTAAAATTTATAGGCCCTAACTCTCTAGATAATTTTCAAGCACCCAGTTTACTTGTACCTAAAGTTATGGAGATTGATGGAGGTTACATAAATTATGTCAGCGGTCGTCGCCAACTGAGCTTAGATGAATTACTTGGAGGTATGTGTAATAGTAACCCAACTATAATGGTTCACATACAGATATTAATTTTTATCATGTTCAGTAGTTTGAAACTCCTCGATCATTTTTACCACAATTCACGTATATGCAAGAAGATTGTAGATTGGTACTTAAAGCGGTTAACAATGCAACTCATGTTACTGATAAAGTGGATCATAAGAATTACTGTGGAACATTGTATCTACGAATATGCTGTCGTATGGTTCAGCAACCAACAAATAGATGACTTCCCTACTTAATGGAAGTTGTTATAAAAGCAGAAGAAAAGCAGTGACATGGATCAGAATATCTTAAGACTTCATCTGATGCATGTTGGAATGCATGATGTGATTTTCGAGAGTAATGTTGTAAGTCATGCATGCTAACTGTCAACACAACAAAATGCCTAGTATATTAAAGTTGTAAAATGTTGTCACAGGTACCAAGCTACAAATATGAACAAACTACTTATTTTTACTGACGTTCTTATCTTTGTTGCTTGCCGTTTGATATGTTTTCATCGATGGGCTCCACGTTGTTAAATGGATGAAAGTTATATGCAGGGAAGAACCGTATCCAACATTGTAAAGGTAATGCATGCCAGTGTATCACCACAAAAACCTAGTAATCTCGTGGGAGGGTCAGACGATGATTATTGTATTTAAAAGTGTTACCAACCTCACGTATGTGTAGTGGTGTGGGTGCGTTTGTTTTATTTTGTGTTGTAGGCTCTATCCTCATTAGTTCATGCTAGGCAAATTGACGAGTCTACATTTCCTGACGAAGAGAATAGTTTATGCCATTTTTGCCTGGAAGTGTCCAGGAATCTGATGCATTGACAATACTGAACTTTGTTAGATCGAATTATCATCCGTTGCTGAAACCTTAACCCCCCCCCATAATTTCCTCGTAGAACTGATCGTGAAACTTGTGGAACAAAGTAGTAGCCAAAATGCGCTCGGAAGTATGGAATATTGCTTAGACTGCCTATGGAAATGTCATTTTGGAAAAAAAGATTGAATTTTGAAAACTGTTGATTTAGATTACTATCCACTCTGTAGCACATATCTCAATAAGTTAAGAACATATGTCTATCATAACAGTCAATATAATGCACCAAATAAACTAATAGCTATACGGATAATTTACGTGGAATACATGAGAGTAATGTCGGAAATTATTGTGTATGTACACCACACATTCACCATGTACATATGACATCTGTAGAACTCAAAGTTAAACTATGGGGCGACATTACGAGCAAATGAAATACTGATGCATAGTGTAGCCTGGAACTATAAATGTATGGTGTATTGTTAGCTGTGTTTGCCAAAGCATAGAAGTCAGAACGAGAGGACTAAACACGTGACTATTTTTCCGAAATATAAATAGTACAGACCTGAACATCCGACAAGAATGTACATGGACACATTGTTGTTAGCGATGCACTTAAAACCACCTTGATACAAGGTGGACTTGTAGTAACTTAGGTTGACTAGTTAAGATTTAACTTATGTATGCACTAAAACAATTAAGTTTCAGTGTTCGTTAACTTCTTTTTTATTTAAGGAAAATTATATTTCTTATTATCTTACATTAAATGTTGAGAATCATTGTGTGTTTGAATGACTAGCATCCCGCTCTACTGTCTCCTGTCCACGATAGTGAAATAAAGACCTATTACCAAAGATTCTGGTTTCTTCTGTTAAATAGAACGGAACGTACCTAAGTCCTAAAGACTAACAAGAATTTACATTATGCCAACAAGTAATTACAAGGGTTTAATGCTTCTACATCACCACACTACATTTTAATTGATTAAACTTGATCCCAATTCCAATTATTTGAAATTTTTAGCAACAAACGAAAACAACCTATGAAGATTGAAGCTCCGAGTTCATCCTATTGATAAAAATTGGCATTTCTGTTGAGCGGAAGAAAGTAAGTCTGCTGAATTCAATTGATAAAAGATAAAGCACCTTCAAACTGTGAGCATTCAAACAACAAGCAGTCCAGATCGAAAAAATGCACCTAGAATAAATATCAGCATCCCACCTATTTTCGCTAACCCATTTATTAATCCTTGTTTAATCGAACGTGCAATAATGGTTAATGTCGATCAGAAAGAACATGGACTCTTAGCGGGAAATATAGCTATACTACTAGACAAGCGTTTGTGAAACCCAATTTCGAACCAGTTCCAATATTGTAAATCATTCTGTTAACTTCCTAAAACTGTCCTTGACCAATTTTTAAAAAAATTATTTATGAAGCACGTGCGTGGGTGGAACCTACGTTAAATACACATGAGGTGCTTAGTTACGAGAACTGTCTGAATTGTAATGTAGCTGTATTGAGCTCATTTTTAACGCCTTGATACGTCCCATTTTATTTGAAAGAAACCAGATTATTAGGTAATAGGGTAGGGGTATACTCGAGACCAAATTAATCTATCAAATAGTTGGAGTCCTTTCTCATTGAAGCATTTGAATCATATCTTGAAGAGGCATACTGACGAGGAAACATGCAATGTAAAAGTTGCCCTACTTATGGCAACAAATAAGGCCTCTATAAGTTTCTACTGAAACGAAAGTCTATAACTCCTTTTATTCTAGCTTTTCACAAGTCCTCGAAATTATTTAGTGAACCGGGATTCTTTTGTTCATTATTACGCACATTTCGCCTGATTTTCAGGACTTCGGGTTTACGATAATAAAATATGAGATGAGATCACGGTGGAGAACTTCAGTCGTCGTAACTGAGGTTGTTCTTTGTGCTATACACATAATTTGTCAATCGACTTTTCCCAGAAACGGTAATTAATGTCCCTGACCAAAATTAAAACACCTGGTCCCAGAAAAAGCAAACCTATTTTAAAAGTGGCACTAATCCTTACTAACCAGTTAGTAAACGTTGAACTTCTTTGTTTGGAGTAAATTATCACAGTAAGTGGAGTACTGTGATCTATATAATCCAGCTTAGATGCCTCAGTAAGCTTACTGGCTTAAGAAGCTAGTTTAAAATCATTTAGCTTAACTCTAGGTTTATAGGATGCTAGTTGCATGTACGGTTCCAGTTAGGTCTGGAGTACTATAAATTGATTAAAATGTGATAACATTCTAGCTAATTAAAAATAGGTTACATGACTGAGTTGGAGTACTGCTAGCCATAAAATTAGTCTCATCTTGATTTACTGCGCCCCAGAAATCTAAACCACTTGCAACTGTGTACTGAATACGTTGGTTTAACACTGAATTACAAATCATAACCGCTCGATTCCAATAGAACCGTAACTACGTAGCTTAGTTTTCGTAACCTAGCCCATTCGCTGTAAACGTCAGGTTTTCTTGTCACTAAACATACGACTATATGCATATGTGCTATATCAGAAACAGTCTTTTCGCACAAGAACACATCACACGACAGTGGATCGCGATCATATATCGTATGTGCCTAAGCCGTGTTATAAACTGAATTTTGCACGACCAACCACTGGATAACCCCCGATAAGTAGAGACACTTACATTAAGACTTGATTAGACTGTAGTGTTATTGTACTAACACAATATTCACTTACTATATTTTCTTTCGGCTGTTTCAGAATGAAATGTATATGGCTCCAAATCAAAGTTTCTGAGACTACAGTGGCGTCAAGGATTTCTGACAAATGTGTTATTAAGCTTTAGTAGACAAGAACAATCGGATAAGTAGATCTAATCACTTTTATATACGATGAGACTCAGATCAGCACAGATATAAGTTCCACATTCAGGAAGCTTACAAGGATCTTTTGCTGCCAACAAAGCACAAATGAAGAGCCAACTAAAACATTACCCTTGCACAAAAATTTCCGATAACGATGACTAGCTACCGGTTAGCAATCATTGATGTATGGCATTCATGTGCGACCAGTGTCATCTCACATTCATTCAAGCTTTTATTTTTGAAAGTATGGCTAATTACGTACATAACTAGGTCTCGACGATCAACAAATGTAATCGTGGCATCCCATGAATTTACCAATATCGTTATGAATCCAGTGGACAGAACGACCACTTAAGCTGGATGAAATTATGTACCTACATAATTATCAATTACCTAACAGAAATGTCAATAGATTTAAAATAAATAGCATGATGTGAATTAACGCTAAGTGCTTAAAAAACATATATGATACAAATCTTTATTTTGATGAAAGACAACTATGACGATAAAGCAGTTGTGTATACAAGTTTTTTTCCGATTGGAATACGATCACTACTAGTCTCCAAAGCAACGGTTGAATTGTCGACTATAAAACGGGATGTTGACTGGACAACTTGTAAAGTCTCCATTGGGTAAGGGGGGATGCGTAAATATCCACATTCAGGGTCCACAAAACGATACAAAGTGATATTCTTTAAATCTTTACAAACGAGGAAACAAAAGAAAGAACCACTGATTACTCACGTCAGAAACTAAGAGAATGAACTAACTGCGGACAGTTGCACTGTCTTTTCTAACGAATGGATACAACTTAATTAATTTAGATGGCGCTATACCTCTACTCCTAACAATTCAAAATTTGCGAATCAGACATTATGTATCATTTAAAGTCAGGCCTCAACAGTTAATCTAAAGCTCATAAGAATTAACCTGAATAGCATCAACAAATTTAAAGCGTAGTGATGGAATTACTGTTTCACATATTTAAGATTACAAAAGAAATGATACATGAGCCGACTTTGACATATATATATATATATATATATATATATATATATATATATATATAGTAGCACATGTTGGCTGAAAACTGTCCATTTGATGTGAGGACGCCACTCCGTTTGTTGTTTGAATTACAGTTATGTAATCATGTATTACTCAGTATATATCAAAAATGAGCGAATTAAATTGCTATTGTGACTTTTTATTAGTTCTGAGCCACAATCTGACACTTAAGACAAATGATCATATGAGCTATGAATGCACAAAGATAGTTGCGACTAATCGATTTCTGGTATAATAGATGAATGGTTGCGAATGTAAAGATTTTGTAAATACAAATCACTAAACATTTAGATAATTAATAAAACTAAATCTAACAAGAAATTACCTTTATTTCCTAAAGTAAGTGAACGGCAGTGACTCATAACACGTGAGACCACATCGTCATACGTATCACCATCAAAAATTTTCATACCATTGATTGTAAATAAACCTGAACCAACTTCTGGATTCAAAAACGTTATGAGTGCTGAGGCAAATGGTTCGTGGAATATAATAAGAGGTTCCAAAGGACAAACACTTTCTTTAATACGACTGTCACCAGAATCGCACGAATAATGTATCTAAAACAATAATAAAAAATGACAGTGATAAAGAATTTCAGTTTGTTTCTGATGCATTAAAATAAAGTAAGGTTGTATATCCTTGCCACACATTCTACAATAAAATCTTTAGAGCAATTAGACTGAAAAAAACTAATAACTTGTCAAAACTGAATCCATTTGCGATATATTCCCATAGTTGTCTGGAAAAACATAAACAACGAGAATTATTGGCATAGATTAGTAATAAAATATTGGATTGTACTTACTTGTAAACCGTTTGGATGGCTTAAACCCAAAGTGGAGATTAGATAAGATAAATTCTTTTTAATTACTTCACATTCATCCACTTCCAGTTGTAATTGAAGCACTCGTTTGCCATGAATTTCAAAACGTTCCCGCACTAATTGTACAAATGGCATAGCACGTTTTGCCATTTTACCCATAGCTTTTAAGTGAGGACGCAAAAGTTGAGCCAAAGTTGCATTATCTGCTAATGTTTTACCGTCGTCAGAAAGACTGGCCGCCATAATTTCAAGAATTCGCTCCTAAAGGGATTAAATTACAATTAACAGGAAAAATAGAGCATAATAGCATATTTCATTAAACTTTAGTTATGTATTTTTAAAGTGGAACGCTTTGCAATTGAAAACTAGTTATTTCAAAATGAAAATAAAACAGTTTTACGAATCATGACAGTTACAAAATTCTGAGATAGATCGAAATTAAGTGGATGAGAAAATAATGTAGTGAAAAGAAGTACGGAAGTACCTGCCAAGATGGATAAGCCTTAGCAACCCAGACAACAGCATCTGAAGGTGGAATGAGCTGAGTAACACAGTTTGACCCAGTAGATTTATTACTCTTGAAAATTTTTGATGACTGATATTGCTTAAGTTGTAGCCGAAAGGCATGAGCTATATCATCAATGTAACGACCTAATTAAGAAAAAATCAAGAATGAAGTAAAAAACATTTATGAGGCAATTAATTTTTCTTAAGATATAGTAACTACAGAAACAAATAAAATATAGTGTAAGAGTGAGGAGATAAGTGCACATTTGTTTTTAGGCTACGTTTATTGTGAGATGATAAATCGAATGATCACTTAGTTATATTTAGCGGTAAGCTACTCAATTATTTGCATTGAGTACATTCTACCAATCTGGTTCCGACGTGATTATTATTTTAAGTGAAGTGACATTACCTTTTTTAAAATTCCAACTAATGAGGCTCCAATTGGCTTTTCCCAATCATCTAATACCGAAACATAGTGCTTTTAATGCCGATCCAGTTAGCTTAGTGATCAAATTGCAATCTGATCGACAGGACTCAATCAGTACTAACCAAATATGACACTCAGCACTACTAAATTAAAATATAGTGTATAACCTTAATATAATAAACGTAGACTAAGTAGATGAGTGTATACTTACCTCTTCCTTTACACAAGGGACTACACAATAATACAATGTTGGTAAATTACTCAGTAACCACCTAGTATATAAACAAGTCAACTTTATAGAAGGCTGCTTACGGTAACGTTTTTAACTGCGAAACTAATTCACATGGACTCAAACTTTAACGCCGGTTTTATCAAGTCTATAATCTTTACCTAGGTGGATGAGTTGCACAGAACGAAGCCTAAGTAGAGGGATTTCTGTCAGTTATAAACAACGTAGCACAGGTTCACATTAGTATGAGATCAAATTGACAAGAACAACACGACAATATAATATAACAAGGGGGAATAAGGTAAATATGTGTGTGTGTGAAATAATAATAGAACTTAAGAAGAAAATAAAGAATGAATGCACTTGCACCACTGTAACCGATTTTGAACCACATCACTGAGTGTCTTCTCTAGTTACAGATGAAGGCACTTCAAGTGAAGAATTATTTCAAATGAATTATATTTTTGTCAAACTTCTACACTTTAGACTTCGGATAGAAACTCTATTTGGAAGGTAGAATGAATGAGAATAAGCCTACAACGTTACACTGATAAACTAGGGTTACCTTGTAATAAAAGTATTCGATCCACTGGACAAGTAATTTCAGGCCATTTTTCACAAAAAATTGATGTTTTATTGTTCAACAGATTAAGCCATATATGTTCACAAATATGTGAACATATTGGACTAAGCAACAGTAACTGTATTTTCATATAACGCCGAATCAGCTCAGTATGTATACTGCCTTGACAAACTTCACGATAACGATCACGATGTGCCTATACATAAGTTCAACACAGAAAAATAAAATGACCGTCTACAATGAAGCGAACACATTAATATGACGGTTTAAAGGTAATTGCTTAGTTTTGCTTGATACGACACAATATCATGTTTGCATAATATGCAAAAGCTGTTTTTTGAAGAAATAATTACTTTTTATTGATATCATAATTATTATATTAACCGACAGTCAAAAAGAATAACAAGTAATAATTAATCAGAAGACAAATCGTTAATGATGGTAAGTCTATAGACTGTCACATACATTTCTTCAGATTTCTGGTTAGTCGACTGACAATAATACAACCTCTAGTAGGTAACCGAGTATGTTACTTTACAACCTTATATGATACTATCACTGAGAAATTGAATTTAACGACATCTTTGGCATTGAAAAAGTCGGTTTATTTCGACTAGTTGAGAATAAAAGTCATTTAAAAAATTCAACCCAATAGCTACCTATCCAACTCATTTGAATTGGAAATATATGGTTTAGAAAATACTGACGCCTCTGAATTTCAACTCGCAAGTCTGAAGGTTAGAATGTGACACTAAATTGATGCACGTTTGAGGTGCTGTATGTAAACCGTGTCAATCAGATAAGAGCTAACAATATAAAATTAGCTGCCTAAATTTTAATAGATAAAGCGATGCCTAAAAATGTTAACTATGCTTATCAGTTAAGTTTCTAACTAACTCACAGTTTCAAAGTAAGCAATGACTATAACATAAAGACTAAGTCAGTACAAAGAAAGACATAACCCAGTATTCCTTCATGGGAGTATTAAAAGCCACTTTTCAAGTTCCATCTAAATTCCACATTAATATTCTTCCGTAACCAGTGCTATGTACAGTTTATTTTGCACTAACTCTATACCCCAAATGCCCACTGAACATTTCAGACAAAATGAAGTTATCAATTCAAATAAACTTTGTGTTCTCAAAGATCACTACATATGATACATTCAGTATATCTAGTCATTTTCTCATAAATTTCAGTCAGCCAGTCAGTTACAACGTAGAACTTGGTACATGCGTACATCAATTCAAGTTGCCATGCCCCAATTAGCAGACAGAGATTAAATTTTCGGACCAAATCCCAGAGTAGGGGAGGCAGTAACAAAGTACTAATGAAAAGGTATAGAGATCGAAGATAAGATTTGAGATAATATGATTCAATAAAAAGAAAATTACGATAAGCTTAGAAACTTAGAATTTGAAGGAAGACAAGGAGTGGATGCACCTGCGCCATTGCAAACGATTTTGAGCCATATCACCTAGAGTCTCTAACCATTTGTTACGATCATCGCGTGAGCCCCAACCAGGTAGTCTGCACTTATTAACATGGCTCAGTTCAGCCTAATTGTCAATGACTTCATGGATTGGTGCCATGTTTTCGTTTGGCCACCCCTAGCTTTCTTCCAGCCTACTCCCACACCAGACAACATTGCTCGTCGAGGCAGGAGGTGGTTAGGTATACGTAACACATGTCCTAATCATAAATTTAGTGGGTGAGTGGAACAGACTAGACTGTTACTTTCACTAATGATTTTAATTGAAACTTCTAAACTTATCCTCAACTATCTGCTATGCCTTATGTGCCCAAAAGTGTCAGATACGATACTTGGTGAACATTAAAAGTGTTTTAGATAACCTTAACCCATAAAAATATATTGTTCACTACCAATGTACCATACAGCCCTAATACTTTAGTTACAAACCATAATGATAATAAAAAATGAATATAAAGTATACAGTATTTGCAACAATTTTTATGAAAACCATTTGCAGTATACAAATATATTACGAAAAGCATTAGTTACCTGAAGCTCATAGAACACAATTTTAAGTACTTCTCTGTATTCATGTGCAGCATATGCTTTGTCGGCTGACTCAATAGTATTATTCATCTCACTAAAAATTTGTGAAAGTATGATGCTCAGAAACAAATAAATAAAACAAATTATATTGTTACCCTAATAAAAGTGAGCCATTATATGTGATGATGACTGACAAATTAGGAAACTCGTCAATACTGCAGATATGGTTAACTATGAATGGAACAATAGGTTATTGACTAAGGCATTTAACTTTCAGTCACTAGGTTGCAGATTTGAACATCGTTGTCTACTTCAAATTGGCAAATGAGTAGTATAAATAGTCCTCATAATTCGCTTACAGATAACTATATAAACCTGTACGAGACAAATGAGTTTATTTTTGTTTAGTTATGAGTAATAGGAATCAAAGGTTATTCACTCAGTTTATTAAGGTTGATCGAAATCGTAATACTAACCACTAAGTTATTAAGAACTGAAGACTACGAATTTAGAATGTGGAAACTACTTTACAGATTATAACCATAATATTTTTATTGTAAAGTTTAGAAATAACACATGATCCATTTAATACTAATTAAGCTTACTTTTCAAAAACAAAATCAGCATGCATTGTATAAGCACCAGTTCGATAATGAGATTTCTGTTGTAAAGATGGATCTTTCAAAATTTCCAAAGTCACACTGAACCAATCTAAAAGAGCATACAAACGCAACAGGCCAGCTTCAGCCATTTCTTCTTTCATATTGGCATCATCTAATGAATCACCAGCATCAGCCAGAGCTAAACGAATACCTAGTGCATATAAACAACAGGTAAATAGGTAAATGAAATCTTATATCAATTCGCGCGCACAATACGTTGTCGTACATGATATGCAAAAGTATGTGACCAATCAAATACTCATCAATTTTCATGTTTAAAAACTCAATATGACAATGTATACACTACTTCAGATTACTGAATGTAATCATTTACAACAGAAATGTTATCGATACAATCATGAATTGCATATAAAGAAGTGATATTAACTTAAAATCTTACTGTTAGTTATTTAAATAACAGAAATAGTTGTGGACCAATATCTGTAGGAAGCAATAATTTTAAAAAATTACGGAATACGCTAAGAACATGATCCGTGATGGACAATGATTTTAATTATAATAACCTAATATCCCACAACTATTTGATAAAATAACCGCTATTCATACACAAAAAAGGAAATATTAAAATACTAGCCTTTTTACAAAGGTCTGAAATCAGCTAAGCAAACAGTGTCCAATGAATAACAAAGTAAACCCAGATTACTTACCATCTGCAGAATACTTTTCCACAGCATCAGCTAAAGTGAGAAAATTGCCAGTAGATTTCGACATCTATGAAATAAAAATAAATAGAGTACAATGAATTAATAATGAGAGATTTGCAAGCAAACATTCACCAAACAGCAGTAAAACAATACTAAGACAGATATATGTAATATGTATGCCATTAACTTACTTTACATTGATTATTGATTGACGATTTCCAGTTTTGCATTTATGACTTCATAGTTTCGCTTGAAACACATATCATTTGCATATATAAACTTGTTGTGTAGCAATATATTTACTGAAATTTTCGCCAGTGATCTGTAACTGAAATCTTTATACTACATAAGTCTATGAAGAGCATATCTGTCTTCATTGATAGATTTCATTAAGTAGGAATAAGCTTGAGTTTGAATATAATCGTCCATTGTAGGTAGTGAATTATTAGATTACCACAATTAACCGCTATTGTCAATAAGATTGTCAAAATGAGAAGTCAGTAAGAAACGTCTAAAATTTAGGTGTAGTGGTATTTAAACAGAACAAAATGTGATGTCTAGGTTTACAAACTGATCCTCAATTAGTAGGTGATAGATCTAAGCCTATTAAACATATAAATAATAAAATTCATACACTAAATGACAGAAGATAATTCAAAAGTGAAACAATTCAAGTCTATTCGTTCACATACTATATGTTTCACTGACACTCATATCAGACCATCGTTAAACCATGAAGTTATGACAATACTGCCATAACTGCATTATCATAACTACACAAAAATAAAAGGTCATTTACCTTATTAGAATTCAGTAGTAAGTGACCATTAGCACGTATACTTCGAGGCCATAGATTCGGTTCCTTTGGCCATATAGCAGTATGATTATATAAATAGTATGTTAAATGGTTTGGAATAAGATCCTTTCCACTAACTCTTAAATCAACTGGATACCAGAAAAGAAATTCGTTACGAAGCCTTTTCAAAATTTCCACACTTAAAGAATAATGCCTTTTCATTTTGACTAGATCATCTGGATTACCAATTCCCAAAAATATATAATCCCAAACTTCTGGTGTCATGTGTTCTGGCCTTGATACAAATAAAATTAACAATTAAAAAGAACATAAATTAAGAGAGTATATATACGACTTAACAGATAATTAGCTTGGAACAAAGTATTAAGAGATTATGTCAAAATTAGAAATAAATTGTTCCCTTTGAAGATATCTGTATTTTCCCGTTGATTTGTTACGGACTGAAATTGATCAGTATCTGTTACCATCATATGTGCATCCTTAGCTGATTGCCTTGATACAGTGGTAGTTTATAAGTATGAATTAAGTTAGATTGGAGCTGGAAAGTAGAAACCAAGAAATAACCCATTGACTATTCTCGAATGTTTTTCCAAGTGATTGCGATATTGACCAATAAGAAATTCTTTTAGTATCACTAATTTATGTGGAGCAGTGGGTTGGTTTTTATAAGGCGTTCAACTATCAGTCACCAGATTTTAGAGTACTGCTCCACCGGCTTCGGTTTAGGAAGCAGAAGTTCCTTACACAATAATTAACCCAAAGTCAAGTAAATAGATCGGTACATAGTAAGTGAGGTACATCAATATCACAAATTAACAACTCAAAAGGAAATTATTTAAGGTAATAATAGGGAGCATATTTTCCAGTTTGCCCATCTCTTGGCAGTTTTTAATTATCATCAGACAAATGGACATAAACAATTACTATCTTTTAAAAATTATACCATAACATTGTTACTTATATGAGCTAGCATTATGTAGAAAACTGCAAAACAGAATTTCGGCATGTCGTCTTTAAATGTTACGAATTTGTAAGTAAATCAAGTACATTAAGGAAGGTTATTTGACTTAAGTAGTATCGTATAATCTGTGCGGCTTTATTTATTACAACCTTATTTACATCATTAAACATAGGAGACAACGAGGCAATCCTATTGGATTTCACTGGTAGCATGGGAGTAAGCATTCTTAAAATCGAAGGCATATGTCCAATAATAAATTACTTCCCTTAGATCATCCCAGTGTTCCAATCTCAAAACAAAACTAGTCAAAACTCCAATTCGCAACTTGCCTGAAACAGATGTATCATGGTTTCGTGCGTAAAGAATACATTCTAGTCCCTACATCTTTTTAAAATAATCAAGAACTGAATAGGTTCAGTAACTAGGTAGTTCGAAACAGGATATACATTTTAAGATTCCCAACAAATTTATTGAAAAAGGTGCGATCACGAAATATTACCTAAATTAGTACGTTAAAATTATATGGGCAAATTTAATCTGAAATAAGTGTAAAAGGAATACAATGATCACTTAGCTAACCAGATGTTAAGACGACCAGGTTTCCCACCATCTAATGAATCGCCTTGTAACAAGTGAGCTATAGTATAATATGCCATGTATATTGTGGAATCAGATAAAGATTCAATAAGCCACTTGTCATCCCAAGGTAGGCGAGTACCCAAACCGTATGTACGAGAACAGGCATGTTCATGAAACCAATCAACTGTTGCATAGAGTCCACGTCTAACCTAAATAGTAATACAAAATTAAGTAAAAATAATTGCTTGATTACGCGTGGAAAACATAACAGGAGATGCTTATGGGCTACACAATCCCGTGATAAACCAACATGGTTAAGACTAAATACTACATCTAACAAGCCCGTTAGCATATACCAGCATAGATTTTCTATAGAAGCTTTGAAGTATGAGACAAAATCCGTTAATGTTTAATTCATATTGACGTAATCCGCCAATGCAAACTGTAATTTATGTTACAAACACTATAATGATTTTAAACACTCAATAATAATTGATTCATCGTCTCTTTATTATCGAAGCTATGTGCACAAACTGGCAAATGACAATCATACCAACATAACGGTAATCAGAAATTACAGATGTAAAAATGATAAAGTGCTATACAAATTTATGATGACAAATTAAACTACGTGATAAAACTGGAATGAGTGTAAAATCGCATAAATGTTAACGGTAATGCATTGTGAAAACTCATCAAGAATGATTTTAAACTGGAGAGGAGTTACGGTTTGTGGATTCTTAGAAAAACGGTACGATCTATAAACATAGAAGAAAAACCTCTTGTACATTTTAAAGATTGTCATTTTGACTTGTTACGCCCGATGCATGAAGACGTCTAATCACTCTTGACAACTTTGTTATGTGACGCAGAACTTCTTTAAATAACTGTTTGCAAGAAATCAATTGTAAGCCGCTACTTTATTCGATACTTGAAAAAAGAAAGTAACTAATTTTCGATTACTTTTATACAGACTATTAATTGTTAAATTTGCCGTGAATATAATAGTATAGTTTCAGTAAATGATTTCGTCGAAAAGAAAACTTCCTACGCTGAAACGTCCTTATTTCGATTTAAAATATGACGACAAGTTTTTTTCAATGTTCGAAACTACTTACTACATTTTTCCCTATAATAGCCATTTAGTAACCAGTTAAACAATAATTAAGTTGTAAAATGGAGTGACCATTTCAGACAAGGGTATTAAATTAAGACATTCTTAAAGTAGATGTGCTTTTACAAGTACTCAATGATCATATAACAATAGGTAGCTGACTTTCCTTAGACACTTCGATTATTCAGTCAAATTTCTATGTAATGAAAAGGCAAAACAAGTGATTTAAATAAAAAAAATTTTGGATTTAACAACAAAAAATACATTTACCCCCCTCCCACCCTTGTACAAAGATTATTACCAATAACTGTAACAAATATACATTACCTCATCAGTCGCAGATAGATTAGCTACCGCTTTTCGAACTTCTGTTTTCCAGTCTTCCGAGCCGTAATCTAAATACCACTGATCACATAAGGCAACCACTGCTTCATCACCACCACGAGTAACAACCAAATTCTCTGGCTCGTAATAAATCATAGCTTGATTCTAACGAAAATGAATTTGTCGGCAAAAATTAATACTGTATGATAAACATAATTCATATCAAAACAATCATGATAAACAATTGATAGATGTATTGCTATCAAATCTGAACAACGTAATCTTTTAACGCAAGTGGATATCGATTGAGATTAATCTAAAACTCGAGAACTGTTGCTAGTGGGATATAGACTGGACTAAAGCATGTTCTGTGCATGATTGTGATGGCGCACGATGATTGGCTATCTCTAAACCAATCAGCTCTAGGGGATTATTGGAGAAGACTCTAGAAGCTTCTTATGTAAATACTATAAATACATTAGCATTTCTCCATTTGTGAATTTCTACTTCTGTCTGTCCTCGTTATTTTGAAATACAATTCGTTCCTGTTCAAACGTGTTCTGATTTGGGGTTTTGTCGAGTGTCCAGTGTCTAAGAATACTAAGCAATAGGAGAAGCTGGGTTGTTATTAGCAAGTAAAGCAACAAATGTCTTCAAAAAAAAATTAAAACGAAACTGGAACAATCTGCTTAACCCTCAAGCTTTATTAAAAGTATAAAAGAGTATAAATAGCTGGACTTGGTGCATCGACGTTGGCATCAACTCTAGGAATGTTTGTACAATCCAGATTAATTTCAAATATCAGGGAGGTTTTAATACAACAAAAATTACAGTTTAGTTTAGCGTAACTGCATATAATATAATACAGTATTATATATATACATAGCCTTCATTAAGTGGATTTAAAAAAATATATACGTGAGAATATATGGAGAATTACATTTTTAAGAATAATTAAATACTACAAAGGGTTAGGATGAGTTACGTTTGGTATTTTTATTTGGTTGGGAAGTATAGAGATTCAAAGTAACCAAGAATTTGAAGTCGTGGTCACGAGTGCTTATCATGATGACTAAACCAAGCTGTACTGTTAAGAGCACTAGTCTCTTTAGGTGCCTCATATGTGAAACAGGTCAGGTGGAGGGTTGTGCCATTCAAAATAACAGGCCCAAAATCCGAAGGTGAAGTCGCACTGCTTACTGCAATGGGGTGTGATAGTAATAACTCATTTCCATCAAATTACCAGTACCTGTAACGATGCTGCCATCTCACAACAGAAGGAGTAAAAAAGGCCGAACCTAAAAATGAAACACTTTACCTTACTCCACGGATGACCATCGTCGACGGTTAAATCTCAAAAAGTAAGAAGCCAAATTATACAAAACTAGTCACATAAGAGTGTGTGTGACAGATGTGCAGTCATCATCGATTGGGCTTTGTAACTATGCTCCCATGTCGACAAGACGATTAATTTAGTTTGTTTTTCGAATACTCGGAAAAGAATCATCTGCTTAAAGTGTGGGTAACTGAGGTGTGACAATCGATTATACACTTTTTAAACAACTCGAGATCAACTTGTACAACCTGGTTAAAAACCAGATATTGTGGCATTCAAGTTTTAGGATTTCTTGTAAGAAATAATTATATTCACCAGTTTTTAAATTATTACTAATAAGATGCTGTGACAAAAAAACTAACTATTAATTACAATAAGTTGGTAGAAAAAAAAGAAAATAGTTATCAATAATCATACAGACAAAATTAGTTCATATAGATTTAATTAATAGGCTCAAAAGTATTTCACTTACAGTTCTTACTAATTCATCTTGAATAAGCTTTTTAACTGAGTTCACTTTTAAACCTTTGTATTTTTCAACCAACATAACCTAATATTACACGAAATAAAGAATATGTAAGCTACAAAGCCTACCCCATCATAAAAGCCAACACGATAAACTTTTTCCTTAGCTTCTTGTAATTTATCTTTATCATTCTGACTCTGAATTTTTAATTGATCAACTACTGTGACAGCTGCAAAATTACCTAAACCTGGTGTCTCGATTATAGGAACCTGAAAGTCAAAATCAAATTATTATCACTTTTACGCAAATTACAAACCGGTTCAAACGGCATGACCATGAAATCATGAAGATTATACTTTTCCCGAAATGCCTGTAAAATAGAAATCAAAATACACGAAAGAACAATAATATAATAATTAAGTGAAATAAACGATAATCATTATAAGCGACGAGGTATTGGTATTATTATTACAATCGTATTACGAAAACGACACAGAAATATTTTGCGGTAATATCTTCATGCTTGAACAAATTGTTTGTAAATTATTATTTGAGATAAGTAATAGTAAAACCTTCAGGAAAAAAACCCAGACCGTGGCTGTTACCATGATGTGATGGTCGGGTTTGCCTATCGTGATAACTCAACCGAGCTATATTGGCTGAAACCCATATTCCCTCTAGGTCCTACCATTTTAAGCAGGTCTGTTGGAGAGCGATAAAACAAAAAGCAGCAACCTAAGGTCTGGGAGTGAAGTTGTACTGCTGACTGTAGTGGGATGAGACAGCAGTAAGGTGTTTCCCTAGGATAACCAGTATCTGTAGCAATGCTGCTGGTCAACGGAAGGAAGAGATTAGAAAAGGTTGACTCTAAAAATGTCACACCATACCTTGCTCCATGGATTCCAGTCTCCGAAGGTAAGGCCCTTTAAAAGCGAAGATAATACTTCAAAAACTCTCCCATAACAAGGTCGTAGGTAATTGATCCCAGGTAGTTGTCCTCTTCGCTCTTTGACCACGCTTCCAGGTCACTAAGACTAACACTAACCCAGTTGTCTTTTCAGATACCTCAAGGAGTAATATCCTTCCTGGTGTAGGCGGTCGGGAAGTGATTATGTTGATAATGAGATTTTGCCAATTTCTGTCATTGAAAAGCGTGCCAGAGAAATACATTAACCTTATACAGATTTTCTACTCGAACGCTACTGGTCGAGTTAGAGATTATGGCGGAGTGTCGCCGGAATCGATTGCTTTAAGTGATGTTCGCCAAGATCGCCCGCTTTCCCACATTTATTTAATTTCGTCATTGACATGCTTTAACAAATAACGTTTTTGTCGTCTGACTTCTCGGGGGTTGACCTTCTTCCAGGAGACATACTTGTCGACTCAGAATAGGCAGATAACATAATTCTATTGTGTGAAATTAATGACAAAATGCAATCTCCTGACCACCTTAAACATCGATGTAGGCATGTTTGGGATGCGATTTTTCCCTTCCAAATGCAAAATGTTGCTTCAAGACTGGCTTGCGTCAACGCCGAAATTAATGCTAGCGAGTGAAGTAGGTGGCTTGTTGACCGCTTTACTTATTGATATGCTCGGCATCTAAAGATGATCATCTTCGAGAACTTTTTCCGAAGACTTTTATTATTTTTGGTTGTATACATAGTGAACATTTTATTTCTATTATCATTACGTTCCCCTTGCCCTATTCTCTCGTTTAACAAATTAACTTTTAGTATATCATTTCTCATTTATAAACTACGGTTTACTAATTGCGTATTCGTTACTCCAGTTCACATTCACTATTACTCCTATTTTGCATTAATGTTAATTTTCTAATTGGCTGACGATGTGGTCTGGTTTTGCGCATATATAAAGGAATTAGGATGAACTTGTATCTTCCCGTTGATTTGTTATGGACTGAAGCTAGTCAGTCTCTGTTGGTATATATTCATCATGAGCTGATTGCCTCTATATAGCGATTATTCACAAGTATTATTTAAGTCAGATTGTGACTGGCAAGTAGAGTCCACGACGCGCGTTTCGTCCCATTTGGGACTCGTCGGTTGGATGTACCTGCATCTCAATGTTGATGTTCACAGTGGGATTCGAACTCAGTCCGTTTCGTGCCCAAAGCTACCGCGTTCACCATTAGACTACCTATGCGCCCGTTGCACAAGTGTGACAGTCTGGACGCAGCAGCTCGACCCGTTCTACCTCATTGATGTGAAACATGGCCACTAAAGATAGAGGATATTCATAGGCTTGTAGTATTTGATCATTGATGTCTCAGGAGAATTGCTCGTGTTTTCTGGGAACATCGAGTAAGCAATACGTGGGTTAGGAATCGAGTACTAAGTAAGAATGGTAAAACGATTGATGAAGTAGCGAATCTTCATCAGTTGAGGTGGTTAGGACATGTGTTATGTATGCTTAACAACAACCTACCTTGGCTGTTTGATGTAGGAGTAGATTAGAAAAACGCTTGGGGGTGGCACCAGTGCATGAAATCATTGACAATAGGGCTGAGCCATGTTAATAGGTACAGACTACCTGGTTGGGGTTCATGGGATTATCGTAACCAATGATTAGAGACTTTCGGTGACATGGCTCGGAATTGTTCGCAGTAGCGCGAGTGTATTCATTCCTTTTCTCCCCCCTCTCAGATTTTAAGTTACTGAATTCAGTATAATTCCCTTTACCGTATTATATTTTCTTAGACCTTATTGTCAATCTCTAATTCTCTGCATTGATACTAACCTTATTACTGCTTCCACTATTCTGAGATCCGGTCCGACAATTTCACCTTTATCTGCTAATTGGGGTATGGTAACTTGGACTGATGTACGCACGTACCAAGTTCTACGTTGTAATGACTGACTGATCCTCTCTAACCAAACTAACTAAGCCCTAAATGTTAGCGGGATTTAAACGAGTCAGGATGGAAACATGGTAAAGTAAGTGATTAAATAATTAATTGCCACACTGATAAATCAGACTCAAATCTGATATTTAAGACTATGAAGAAAGACCTAAATAGTGAGAGCCAGTTACTGCAAGCGGAATGCATACAAATATTGTTTCATATACGTAAACAAGTAGATATTCTCTGAACGTGTAAAGTTCACATAGTCAAACCTATAATGGATCTGAATGTTAGGAGCTCATATATGTAAATAAATACTTTTAGAAAAAAAAATATTTCGAAGAGGATTAAACAATACGGCTCTATATGTCTTTATTAGTAATAGAAAACCAGGTCAAGCAATCTAACATAGATAAAACTAGAATTCATTAACAAACGTTCAAATAAATAAGTGCATATTAACTGTAAACTTACAACGTAGATGATGACTCTCTAAGTCAATTTTCAAAATCCACAGATAAATGGTGAATACTGTTGTTCGCAATTCAACTTATGTACAATCTCATGAGAACTGACACAACCTCACAATAAAACATCACAAGTTGTGTAGCTTCGGACAACGTTAACGAATGAATCGCTTAGTTGGTAAAAATATATGTTTATGGATTAGACTTTAAGCAGGTTAGTGACAACAACCAATTTTCTAGATAACCAGTTAGAACATACTTAGTTGACAGATTAACAGTCCAGTGATTGATAAATCTACAGATGTACGAAATACAGATTTATGACACATTTTGGTGTAATGAGGGTTAGAAATACTATCCAATTGCTTAAGCAGAGGTAGAAGGAAGGAGTGTTAAAACGTAAAACCTACAAGTCATAAGCCGAATACTTCAACCAATAAACCACCGCCCCACATCATCATTTAACTTCAGAGAGCGGTGATGTCGAAATAAACTGGCTAGACTAATTAACGGTATAAAGTGAAACCCATTCTCAAAAATTATGTGATGCCTTTGATTGGATGAGAACTTAAATTTAATATCAAGTCAAAGAAGCCGAATGACCCTGTAGTCTTGGGTTGAAAAACCACAACTACTAAAAATGAAGTCATATGAAGTCAAACTTACTGGTTTTTTCTTCAAATCTTGCAAAGCGACCCAGTCATCTGGAGAGTCACTAGGAACACTGGTTACAACCCCAGTACCCTTTGATGACCGAATCGACATCATTGGCAAAACAAAAACTCCGGCTTCATATGAGCATAATGGAGCTCTGACTTTTAATCCAAGAAGATCAATACCTTTGAAATTTGCAACTATTTCAATACAGCCAAGACGCGAAGGGTCCAAAATACCCTGAAATATAATGGGATAAAAGCAGGTTATCGTATGAAATTACAATTTTTTTAAATAAAAAGAGAGGAATTTTAGGTTGTGATATTAGTAAAATTACTCTTATAAAATACAGTTCACTAATCGTTTTAAATCACAAAGTATAAAATAATTCAAACGAAAGCATGGAATACTAAAAAAAGTCGGTGGAGTTTCAATATGTACTTATAGTGCAAAAGTCAACAAAGACTAAAAGTATTCTGATAGTCTCCATAAAAATGCAAATATTCTAACTAATGTTTAGCATTAACCTCGAGTTATTTCGTACTAACAAGAAAGGTGGCTATTTGGTTAAGGCACCTAACATCTAGCTACTAGTCTAAAGATTCAAACGATAACCCAACAATATATTTCCCAGTTGGATACAAAACAGTAGATACTGATGCAAGATTAATTAAAAGCAGAAAAAAGTCAAGCGAGAGATGTGACATAATTAACTAGACAAACTAGGAGTATTAACTTAATTTAGTCAATGTTTTTCAAAGTGGTATCCTAATTACTGGTCTCTGTTAAAATTTACAGATTATGCAAATTTTCTACTAATTCCTCTATGTTTATAGATTTCGGTGTAGTGATTATGAAGACTAATGTGTTTGTAGAACCTTGTCATTCAGTTGTACAAAAATGACTTATAAATTGACTCAAGATCAATATGGAATTTTATTTTGATTTTAGCCCTACCGCAGTAGAATATATCCACAGGTAGATGCACCAGACACCAAAGCCTACTTAACTCTATCAAGTGTATACAAAGGCAACTACCTTATGGCTAGCTTAGGCTCTTGTTAGCATCTCAAAAAAATAACCTTAGTAATCTTTTAACCAATTGTCTGCATGCTGTTGGTGAAATAGTTTAATGTCATCCAAGTAAAGTATCCGGTCGACACATTTTATGAAAAATTGCACACACGCTAAGTCCGTAATTTTACATAAGTTGTTATTATGAAGACAGAAATATCATAGAGTTACTATTCTATCAAGCAGAAGAACCGAATTCCCTGTAATTTTCTTAATCAAATACACAAATCCCTTTAAAATACTGAAATGAAATAAGCATAATAGTGATATTCCACTTTACTAAAAAGTACTCCACAGTAATATTGTAAACAAAACACACCTGATACGCCATATTGTGAGCAGCACGTTCAGTACAAATTAGTATACAAGAGTGTTGTGTGCTTTTTACTCCTACATAGTCTATATCTGGATGGACCCAGCAATTAGTTTGTCCAAACATCGTTTCAGGACGCAGAGTTGCCGCAACAAGGAATATGGGTTCTTTCAATTGATTTATGCAGCTACATTAAAAAGGAATTTATCCCACGCAAAATATAAAGTCAGAATCACCATAATCAATGAGTATATCTGTTGACGTCAAATGTTACATTTAGAGAATATAAAAAACGGTAACGCTTTAAAAAACAATGAATGCCCTCTCGTAAATGATGCGCAGTAAGTATTGAGTGGTTTAGCTAGTACTACTTTTGTTCACTTGGTTAACTACATACAACTGATTGACTGCAACGAGTATTTAGGCCAAGTACACAAAGTCCTCAGTTGACTCTTATTTGTTGGGCGATAAACGTATCGCTTATAATTATCTAACTCCGTCAATAAATTTTATTTCGGCATAACTAATGTGACTCAACAGAACAGTATTGTCATCAATGACACGATGATGTCCTTTTCAGTAAAGTCACCTAAAAGAGAACATAAGGTTTATTAGATTTCCTAAACGACTATCTCCTGTCTATATTATCTAACTATACAAGAAATTCCAAAATGGTAGTGAGTTGCTTTTAATTAGAAAGCTACCGAATACAATAACTAAAAAAAACCCTACAGAAATGTAAGTAGAAACAACCGCTGGTCGGATTAGAAATTTTTATTGATTGAGGTAATTAGGGCACGTTGTTTACTTCTAAATACCACCTAACCCAATATGCAAAGTTGGTTGATATAGGAAGAGGTTTGAAAAAAATTAGTGGTAAATCAAGACAAGACCAATCTATGAAGCGACTGACTGCGATTTTCAATAAAGACGACTTTAAAATTGGAGCCGATGAAATTACTGCAATCAACAGTGGAATGACGCACTTATTTTAACAATTAGAATATGTTGGAAGTGAAATAGTTAGTTTAAAAAATAGTGCTAGGGATTGAACGTACCTGAATTTTGGCGGAAATTCTGATATAACTTGTAGTTTGATTAGAGTATATTCTTGTGGAACCACACCCTTGGAGCAAATACAAACTAAGTTATGCTGAAACTTACTTCACCAACAGTTCGTTCATGATCCATACATGGCTGATTATCTCGGGCAGAGAATATCGTGTATCGCTTACCATACAGAACTTTTTTTTTCTTTCTGAGAGTCAGGAACTGCCAACGAACAAATGAATCATAATACGGATTGATGTCTGTTGTAATGAAGGATCTCCGCCAATCGACCTAACATTGGAAACATTTGAATAGCTATAATATCACCAGTTAGTATTACGTAGTGTGGTCTGCAAAACTTATACAGAGAAGATTAAGTATCAATATCAATTTTATTAAAGTCTTCAAGAACAGAAAGTTAGGAAACATCGCAACAATGTAATTGCGTTTGCACTTCTTTAATTACTTATATGCATAAAAATGGAGTAATGCACACACTTCACTTTAAAAACCCCACTGTACTTATATAGCCCTACAAGATACTTTTCTCGGATTATGCCATTATAGTAAATAATAACTGTAAAAGATATTATTTAGATCTGATAAAGTCCTGACGAGACTGGACTGTTGTAAGATGCTTCTACTGCATTTATTACGCACAAACTACACCCCTGTTTAACTCCAGGCTATGATCAATATTCCTGCTACCCTTGTTCCTTGGTTTTAAATGTTCGTTTTTCCTCCCGACTTCCTGACGTAAAATATATAAACTTAAACAGATATATATCTGCGTTGTCTTACGTTAACTGCGACTGGCTTTCAACAAGCGAAACGATACCTATAACACCCGGCCTGTGGAAAGTAACACCTATTTGGAGGCTTGATCCATGCTACGTTAATATAACCGGACAAAACTGCCACCTTACATAACAAGGATCGAAACTTCAACTACTTGGAATTGCAAACAGACTAAAGATGAAAAACACTTGTTAAAATGTGTACGATAGAGTATTTCTACAGGAATTTAAGTCACTACCTGTCTAGCTGGTAGTGTATTTGTATTGAAATAAGTTAATGGACTACAGTTTGGCATGATATCAACTTTATTTCTACTATTTCCTCACGGCTATGTATTGGGATATTCACTGTAGGCTCGACTCAACATAAACAATCCGTACGGTAGAAATAGAAACAAAGAGTATTTGGTGTAGGTAACATTTATCGACACAAGGATTGATGTTTATTCGTGAATGCGCTTTAGAACGGAGAGTCCTTAACATGATCTCAATTTCTGAAACTTCCTCAGTGGTGAAATCATTTATTCCGTATACAAAAATTTGAAACCATACAGGAACAAACGAATATGGATGTAAAAGGTAAAAACGGACAAAATTAAGACCATGTGAGGTGAAAAAATTTCATGATTCAATGTAATTAAACGCGTTAAAAGGGTGATGGAAGTAAATAAAGCTTACCTTAACACCTAACTTATGCAAGTCTTCAACAGCTAAGGCTGGGAAAAATTTTAACCAGTATCTGGGGTCTTTAAATTTTACGATTTCGCTAGTGTCCAATCCTAAGCTCTCCATTATTTGCCACTGGAACTTTGTCCCCCCACTCTTCCCAACAGCTTTGCTTTTTTTACTTCTGCCCTGAACAACCGTCTAAAATAATAGTAGGTTGGGTAAAAAAGGTTAGGTTAATACCTCCGTCTCAACCTCCGCAGAAACGTTTGGATCTTCACATGGAAAAGCAGGCGGACAACCAAATTCCTCGCATTCTCGTGATAATTTATCAGCAGACGCCAGGATAGGCGTTCCAGTACAATGAAGACCGAAGGGCCAAAGAGTCAACTTGCCCTTAAGACGTTCGTACCCTGCTGAAAACTTTACGCACTTACAAGATGACTCCACTTACCTCACATTTTGATAAGGAAAATGCATGACCAAGATGTAATCTTCCATTCATATAAGGATAAGGGAAAGTGATGAAGAATTTCTCGATACTAGAAATAAAATATCGAATGCGGAACATTACGTTTCACAGCTTTCCAAAGGAGCGTCTACTTCGAATAATTTGTTTGAGTCCCAAAAAGTTTGAATCTGACTCTCAATCTTGCGAAGCTCCTCTAATTTAGCTGTGCCTTTCCGTGTCATCACTGGAGTACACACTAAAATCAAATTAGTGATCCAATATCCAATATCATTTTGATTAGCTAGTTTAAACCAGTTGATTTCTTTGAGCATGCATCTTGATTTGGAGGAGGGTTTCGGTCATTTATTAGTATCCACTGTGGGAGTTCTAGCTACTTGATTATACAATACCCTCCAGTTGTTTTAGTTTCGGGCTTATATCACTAAAAAGTGGACCAGTGTGTGTTACAGAAAGGTGAATTTTGAAAACCAGCAGCTATCACACTGCTGAACAACCGGCCAAGTAATAAAGTAGTAATAAGAAAATAATATGAAGAATATGAAAATAAATACAGGAACAAGAAAGGTTAGAAACAGGTATAGAAATGATTATAAAAACATGAGTAGACAGGTTAGGTAAACTGACGGTATTGTCATATACAACAGTAATAAATAATAGGTGCTCAACTTGAGGAGCTGGCGACAGTGTAGTTAGCCTCTGCTCTGAGAGATGGACCGAATTCTATGTATGCATGTGTAGCAGTAAATAATCCACTTAATAAATAGTTGTATAGTCTGTCGACATTGATGCTGACCATGTTTGTTTTAGCAGACACGATTAGCAGAAAGCGCTCGGTCACGCATCGTCAGCAAATCACAACACAGTACGACGTAGGAAGCAACTCTCACTCTAGTTAGCCAGCCGAGACGTTGTTATCCCATTAGCGCTCCTACACTTACAATCAAATATAACTTCTACTACATCCCTCACTGGTTTCTGATTTATTCTCATTTGTACTAGTGGGTTCAATCGTTAGAAATTACTCTGGTCGTACGACAAACGTAACTTGGTCATATACCGGATACACTTCATTGGTGAGCACGACGTGATCTGAACACGATCATAACTGTGAGTTTGTTCCTGTTTATAGTTTGTAACAGTATTTTTGGTGCAATTACTTATATTCACAATTTAATTGTTAGCAGTTGCTCTGTTTATGCGGCCAACGTTACTTTGTCATATACCTGGTGCATTTCAGACACTTACTTGCAGTTAAAGTAAATTTCTCTTGTAGATATCCCTTCTTTAAGATTTCGCACTGCTGTTACTTTTGGTTGGTAATTAAATAAAATTAGTACCTTGCAATTTTCTAACTGCTGATGTTTGTTAATAAATTGTAATAGCTTCTAATATTAAGGTTAATTATTTTTACCAAGTAAGCTATTAGTTGGATTCGAATACTGAACACTGTTAAGATATAATTGCTTACGTGACCACTAATCGACACTTATGGAAATACCTGGCAAAATTTAAGAAAAAAAATCAAACGTATGGCAATTAAGACGAATGAAAACCTTGAAGGCGTAGTTTGTTTTTCATCCTTTCCATACGTTTACTCGCTTAAAATCAACTCCAAATTGCTGACAGATATAGTCTTACCTTAAGTATATCTTAGTTAAAATATAGATATAGTTAGTTCTAAACCATTTCGGATTTAAAGCTTGATGTAGATATAGACATCGTAAAAAGCTCCACCGAAAGGCAGACATTCCCTGCTCTCTCAAAATCCACTAAAAGTTCTAAATCCCTTACGTCCCAACATACTGAATGTGCGCGCTTTTTGACTAAAACCGATACTAAATTCTTTACATCTTTATCACTACCAATACCACCAATCTTCTCCATTCCTTCAGCCTCTAATATCCCACCAGTCAAGCTTGTCGATATTAGCTAAGTAATCCCTAATTTTTCCGACACATCATTGTTATTTACCCACAATTTAAGCTCCACAAGACCAACTAGCTTCCATCAAGTTACAATGCCCAACATCCTCAATGATATCTGTTGTGCTACTGAACGAAATTATGATGACATAAAACTAATTTAAACGCCCTTATTGATAATATTTACAAACTTAACCAACTAATACTCCTTATGTGTCTGTGGAAATGAAAGATCGATAAGAGTCTTGATAACATTGTGAAAGCTGAATATCTATTAGAATTTGTGCAAGAGGAGGTGACGAAAAGAGTGGTGTCTTCTTACAGTGTTATAGTGTACAGTGTACCTGATCACATACAACCTTATCAGGTAAGGGATATATGCCTCCGAATATGTGGCATTAATGACGTTAACTGCTCAGTTATTCGTCTTAGAAAAGGATCAAATGAAGTTACTTTTTCGCTACTGATTCCTTATAAGACCTAACACCTTGTCTAAGTTGTTTCAAGAGATATATGGCGACTAAAGTACAAAGTCACATCTATCCTGTGATGATTCTTATCAATATGATCTGCCAAGATGATAAACAATTTTTGCTTGTTAGCCCAACAGTTGCGAAAATAAGTTCTACTGATATAACTGGATGTAAGGATAGCGCCTTCATTAGCTCAGAATACCCCTATTCTGTCGAAACTATCGTAGACATAACAAATAACGAACAACTATTTAAACTTAATCATATTAAAGTTAGTCATTTTCAAAGCACTACACAACGCGATACAAATCATGTAGATCTCATTTCAAGAAATCCCAAGGTAACACAACAGCCCCAAACTCTTTCAAATAAACTCATGGAGACCAAAACCAAATCACCGAAATTAAGTGAAGACAAAGCTTCCACCACATTCTCTGGGACTTTATCGTATGCAATAAACAAATCACTCTACCAAACAACATGTAACAAACACATAAGTAACCTGATCTCTCATAAGCGCCATCATATGAAACCCATGAATACTCATACTAATAAAAGTAACGTAATCAGCATAATGCTGCCCCTTGAAAACTTAGTTACCCCATAAACTCGTTATCAGGTATCAACAAACAGCCACATTACAGGTATTAAAATATTTGCCAACCTAGTATCTTTTGGGAATCTAAGTACCCATCCAAATTACTATCAACCTTGTGAGAATACCCCAGCGCCAGCACACCAATTAACTTTTACGGAAATTCTTCTCACTATAACCATGGTTTACGTGACCATGTTTCTATTATCTATGGCAGTACTGCACCGTATACATATTTTTGGTTGCTTACATACAAGCCCTTTTCTTTTTTTTCATTTAAGCCACAATCCGCTTTTGTCATCCCCTTCATTGTCCCATAAGTCGCCTCAAAAACTACTGTCTTGGCTCTTTTTACAAATATTGGTGCTTCAAAACAATCTCTATTGTCGTCCTTGTTGCCCTTCACAAGTTGTCCCACGATCAAAGTCTCACCAGCTTCCTATACTTCTGCTTTGTAACTCACCTGTCACTTCTCATGGTACTTGGTATTAAATTGCCTTTTTGCCGCTCTTAAGTCTACTTACCACTTCCTTGTTAACAATCATCCACTAAGCATAATACACTAAGTAGTGAGGTGACATCTAGTCTTTTCGACAACTTAACGCGCTTTTACAAATCTTGGTCTCCTCCTCGTCACTTTCTATATTAATGATGTACGTGATTGTTGCCCTAATGAAACGTCGCTTTTGTTTGCTGATGATTTCGAAGTTGTATATTCTTTTTCGCCCGATAAATTTGCCCGGTTTTTAAACTTAATACAAATGACTTGTCGCTTGTAAGCGATTGAACTACTTGTAAGCTGCAGTTCAACCCCCCAAAATGTGGCCGGATATGCTTTAGTATACCACCTGCTAGTATACGATTGACCTTTCACTCCATGACTTCACCTAGATTACATAGTGTTACTTATCTTGGCTAAGCATATTTTCGATGATCTCTCTTTCTCTGGACTCGTTACAACACTGACTTGCAGATTAAGGAGACTTTTAGATTGCACTATTCGCAACTTCCATAGCCAAGAAGCCAGAATAGTGTTGTACAAAATTTGTGTACACTCCATTTTAGGATGTTGCCCGTTTGTTCTGAGCTTCATACGCGTAGAGGATAAACATGAGCTAGTATCTATTCAAAGGTACTCCACCTCTTGTATATTAGGGAACACCGAAGAATAGGGATATCTGATAAGATGTAAGATATTTAGGCTTCTTCACCTTTATCCTCGGCGTCTTAAAATTTACTTTCATTTTCTTTTACAAATTACTACATAAGTTAGCATTCTCTATCTGTAACCAAATTCAGTTTAAGCAAAGCCCCCCATACAACCTACGCAATAATATATCTAGCATAAAGGTCGGCACCTTTAAAACCACTTTTAGACAATAGTTTAGATTCGAACTGAGCTCCTCTGTCCGTCGTTATTGTTATAGGTGTACCGAAAATGGTCACCCAGTCCTGTACGAAGACTTTGATCACTGTTTCGGCTGTGATGTCTGTGATTAGTAAGGCTATAGGAAACCTTGCAAACCCATCTATACATGAAATAGATACGTAAAACCATTTGAACGTGGTAAAGGACCTACTAAGTCGATATGCACATGTGCAAAACGTGCATCTGATTGGGTAAAAACTCCGATGGGTGAATTTGTGTGTCAGTTAACTTTTGATTGTCGACACGCTGAACACTCTCTAACCAGCTTATGTACATCTTTCAAACACACAATGTCTCTCAACATTCAATATATGATAATAAGAAATATAATCCCTATGAAGAATAAGGAAGTAAATTAATACTTGAGCTTAATTGTTTTGGCGTGTACTTAAGGTTTGAAGTCAACTCATAACTAGTCAACCTAAGTTACTAAAGTCTAATAAACCTATTCACAGTGAATGTATGCCATAAACACTTATTGGGCACTTCAATATTTTATTTATAATTTCTTTCTTTAGTGTCATATATGTTTATACATATATTTATGTATTTATATATATTACCTCACGTTGCTGTTTTATTATGAATATTGGTACGTCATGTAAACCAATTTTGACTATTGTATATTTACATTTAATGACGAAACCCTAAACGGTTTTTACGCGACGCTTATTGTAAATAAGTTTTATGTATTTGAATAAAATAAATTTTGAATATGCGAAATCTAGAATGGTGTAGCGGTAATTATAGCGACTCCTTCACTCATCGATGACTTCAAAGACTGTGTAGATCTTTTTTAAGTCTTCATAACAAAAGCGATAGAGTACAATGGAGGGTACTGAGGAGATATTTCAATGTCTCAAGTTTTTGAAGATTAACCCTTTGACGTCAATACGGCTCACTCGTAACAAATGTGAGCGCGTCGTCGATAAATGTCGGTAGGGAAGGAATTATCTGACCAAAGTTGGTCGCTCACCTCACTGCCTTAAAGAAACATTCATGTCAGAATGGCGTGAGCATGTGCTACAAATAGAAAACACTAGTTGACTGTGTACAAAAGTATCAAATCTTCCCATCAAAATGAATGAATTAAGTGAAGTAAGTAACTCAAATAATAGCCGCTTGTTAGAAATAACAGAGACATGCAGATTTCAATTTATATATAGATCTTGCAGTACCTAATAATGAGCAGTGGAACATTTTGTGGGATATCATCCTATGTTCTACTTGCGTGGTAAGTAGGAGGTGTGTTTAATTTTACATTTGTTCCTGCTTTTATATATTTAGGTCTGAATCATGGTCATTGTAGACGTAACATCTTAACCTATTCAAAAATTTAATATGCTCTATGACTTTCACCGACCCTCAGTGGAGTGTTTTATATATATTCATCCCTGATTTCCTTGCTTCACAATAAAACTAAGAGAATTAAACCTCTGAAAACAGTTAATCCTACTCTCTAACCGGCTCATATGCAGCGTTATGCTCCATACTACTGTTATGTTTAAGACTTACGACCAATGACTGCGTAAGCTGAATTCACTTTAAGCCCGTTGTCAATTGTTATGTAATGTGAAAAATACACAATGCCCTTGACGATTGCTAATCACTGCACGGATACGTCTGCCCCACGACTATCGGTCCCCAAGCTGCAATAGAGAAAAAACGACGATCGATGTGCTAAATAGGCAGAATCGAATCGGATCCGATCGGATCAAATTATATTTCAATCATGTGTTAATATATACTTAAAATCAGCCCACACAGTGATCCAATTAGGAAACTAACATTAATGCAGAACTAAGAAAATAGTGGTAGTGAATAGGGACAACTTGTACGCAAATGAATAACTGTAGTCCATAATAAGAGACAATATAATAACAGTAAATATACTACACGAGATGATAGAGTAAGAGGAACGTAACAATAATAGAAATGTAATGTTTACACTACTCACGACTAGAATAAATGAATAAGTTCTCTAAAACACAGTTCTGGAAGTTTCTCACTCTTCTTTAGTGGTCTGACATAACAGCTATTGGTTATGGCTTCAAACAGTATAAATCATTTAAATAATATCACCGTAAATTACGAAACTAAAATTAAAGTCACCAAAGTTACATTTGGTATGGTTCAGTATACCCTTTCTAACCTACTTCGAATATCTACCAATTTGCAAAAACAGGCAACATCGACAGTGGGTAACCAAAGCAAGCAGAAAATTCATTGGGTTTATACTGGTTTATAAGGAAGCAGTACACTGATACTGCTGAACTTTGCTTCGTTGGATTGAGTTTTACTGCTAGTAGCCAATGGTTCTAGGAACGACCGTGTAAGCATTCATGCTACACTGGCAGCCGATATTGCTTAGAGGTGTGTTTATTTATTTGTAGTATATGCGTGCATTTATCGTACCGTCTGAAACTTTTGTGTATCCTTACAGACCCTAGAGAAGTAAATAATCGTTTTTTTCTGCGTGCCAGCATTCTGATTTGAACTTTGGGGAGGAAGAAGATATTAGTAAGTGTCGATACTCGATTAGAAGAAAGCTGTTGTCAGATAGTGGAAGGATTATAGTATTCTATGGAGACTAGTAGTTCATCAGTTGACAAAAGTCCGCAGATCTGACGCATCAGAAGTTGTAAGAAGGATAACGTCTTTACAAATGACTATATTTTGTGGTTGTGGAAGAGGTTGAAGAAAAGCTGACTAGAGAGTTGGCTGTTCAATTCTGTCTCTCTTTGAATAAAGTCGTAACACGTTTTATTCAGTTTAAAGTCACTATACTATTAAACTGTAGATTTTTAAATATACAGGTCATCAAGAAAGTTAAACATTGGTACTGATCAGTGTTGTCTCGTTGAATCGAATTTCTTTTGTTCTCAGCCACTGGTTTAAGAATGACTGAATGATCATACGTGTTACAGTTGGAGTCAACATTATTCAGAAGTATATTTCCAATTATTTTGTGTATTCATTGCATTATTCTAGACTATTGTTACTGTTGTTATTATGTGCGTTATATGTTGGTGTATTCTTACGGCAAGAAGTAGCGATTCAAGAGGCTGATTTGACATCTTTTATTTAAAATAAGACACCTCTAAAACAATGAACAAATAACAACTATGACCGAATGTTGCGAACACTCCATATACCTAATGTTACTTACTGTCAATTAATCTAACGACAGCTGCATAAAAGTGAGAGCGTATCCCACAAAACTCCTCAAACCTTAAAAGAAGGAACTAACCGAAAAATAAGAACCTAAGGCTCCGTCTTCATATGCCATTCACACAACTTGTAGTGAGCTTTATCGATGGGAAGCTATATGTTTGCACAGACGACCTGAAAGTTGCCTACAAAACTGAAAACTAAACGTTACACGACGCGCAGAACTTATACGGAAGGATCAAAATAACAAAACCAAACAGTGTTCAGGTCAGTCCTTCAAATTTAATGCTGAGAAATGTAGTTTATACCTAGTAACAATATGGTTCAAAAACTCAGTTATGTAAGTAATACAGATATACAATGTTCTCACAACCTATACTTCATCGAGCACATCTCCGCAAAACTAATAAAATCGCGACCACATTCAGGTTTAATTCTATTGGTCTTATAACAGAATTAGTAAAAACAGTCTTTAGTAAATATAAGTAAGATAGATATTTGGGTGCAGCACTTTCTGTTTAATAATCTACACACAAGTGATAAACTGGAGGTATAAGGTGTGCAGTAGTGCCTGAAATGATTATCGATTAAAATCAACCACAAAATTAGGTGCGACATACCAGAACAAGGCTTAGAATAAACCTGACTCTATTCTATGAACTGGAGTACAAACTAACCCCCAACCCCCTCCATCACTATTATTTCTCGACCGATGTGCACTACAGTTCATGACACAAAACATAAAATCACTAAGGTCGCATTCAAAAAATACCGGACAGAAGCTTGTGAGATCTATTCAGCTAGTCTCAAACTTATTTGAAAAAAATCTCCCGGCAGAGGTATGAAACACAAAACCCATTTGTATATCACGGTTTTCAAAATAACAATAAAAACAAGGTATTTTAGAGAATTGAAATTTAGAGATACCAAGATACATTTATTACTGGGTCAAATAAATTTCGGACTTAAATCTGAACATATGTAAATTTCTCGTCGGTTTCTGCTTTTCCTCCTTACTTAGTGCCGCATTTTAAGCTTCAAATCATGCATATAGTACACAATCGGCACAAAGTGGATCGCTAAATTTATATCCCCATTACATCAGACAAATAAACATTCCTGTACAAATACAATGCAAGACGATATAACTACTTTCTCGCCAGTCACTTCCGCCTGCAATCACCCAACAACACAAAAACGCAATTTCGAAGACATATCGTTAGCAATCAGCCTACTTGAATACTACGTACCATTTGGAAAAACACATCTGGATTATCAAATAAAATCTCTTTTTAGTTCTGTACATGACGATCCCTCCGATCTTAATAATTAGTTTTAAAATATTTTGCTAGTAACAAAACTTGCTTTCTATCCCTTCACTACAACAACTCGGTTTATAACGAATGTTCATATACCTATCGTTACGCACATTTACATCTGTATGTTATACTCTCCTTAGAAACAACTTGGCCACTCATGTAAACTAGTGTGTACTCTGTGAAGATTTCAGAATGCAGTCATTATTATTAATACATTTTTTAGTAATTCCTCTAGAATTTTAAACAATCTAAGATTATGTACAGTAACATTCTGGGATTACTGAAGCTGTTAATATAACACTAAGCTGAACACAAACAGCGAGATCACATATAATCCATGTAAACCATTTAGAAACGTTGCTATGGTAGCTTTGAAAAGAAACACACTGTTAGTATTAGTCGCTTTCTAGTATCATTAGTCACTTGCCTAATTTCAGCACCTAGCCGCTTAATAATCTTGGTATTAATCCTCGTGCATGGGTATCCAAAGAGGACAGTCTTCCTAGAAGATGTAGTCCAGATAAAGTAGGGTGCGACTATGAAACAGCAAAAAACAAGGAATTGTAATAAAATTAAGAAAGCCTCAATTCCTTATTTGATTTTTGTAAATTAAAAGGAATCACACTGACGATTTTAGAAATGACATCCAGAACTACACAGAGGAAATGATTAAATTCTGGGAAACTATATGACTCTTCAATACAAAACCAATGCACTAGAAAAACAAAGAGTAGTACCTCGGAATTTCGCGTCCATTACAACTTCAACAGACTCTCGACGGCAAACATGAATTTGCTAAGAATGCCAACAACAAAATTCGATAGAATATGGACCAGGTTTTAGACCTTTATTAGGGGCTTAAAAACGGAAACCGCTAGTTGACACTAATGACATTAAATCGTTGATGGGCTTTCGCATTACTGTGAAGACAGAGCTAAAGAGGCACCAAAATACTGTGTACTATCAACTAAAAATTGGGAATATAATATGGCTATTTGTATGTTGCAGACGCAGTTTGAGAAGCCAGACAATATTAGGGAGAACAGAACTAGGCTATTATCTAGCTTGCACATATGGTCGGAAGATGTTCCAAGCTTGTCACAACTCATAAGACATGACAAATTGTGAGACAGCTTTGTATCTGACGAGTCGGACATTAAAATTAAACTGTTCCAGCACTGTTAAAGGATTGAATGAAAGATTACAATATAAGTGGCCTGAGAATGCTGACGGTGTTTTAAAAAAGGACTGAAACCATCGTTTCATGTTGTGTTGGAAATAGCTAAACAGTCTTAGAGGATTTAAATTAATTAGGCCAGACAGCCAATAAGGGCGAAAATATCAAGCATACAACGCTGACGGGAATGTTGTTAACTCAACGCAGCATAAATGTTTTGTTGGAACCCCAATCAAACGTTTGTGTAACTTAATCAGAATAACATGACTCAATAGTGTGCCTAAAGTTAACCCCTGTAAAATTATATAGAGTATGAGAGCACTGAGTACACGTAAGTTATGCATTAATTACCCTAATCCTAATAATAGAGCGTTGGTATTCTCGAAGGAATTTAAGTGTTGGTTTGAAGGAGTGAAGTTTGACATTAAAAGCTACTTTACGACAGAAGACATGTCTCTAATCGTCACGAAATCTGTGAGCTTTCTAGGAGAACGAGAACTTATTTAGGATTTATAAACGTTAGAATACATAGACTAACTCCCCACCTTTTCAAATATCCTCACTTATTACCTAGACTCATTTTCTTTGATGCTCATCAATTCTTGATCTTTTCCCATCTATTCTTTAACGTTAAGACCTCTTTATGAATTTTTGAATACCTTTTTTCGCTTTTACTCGACCGTCTTAAAATAAAGATGACCGACTCTCCGTTCTGCGCTAAAACTGTATCTTTTTCAAATGCAAGTGTGTTTGAGGTTAAGACAGGTACCCATGTTAGTGAAAATAGTCTTGGGAAAGCTGCACTATTTAAAACGTTTAGGATGTTTTATAACATATCTTCATGTTTTCGCTCTGGTGTAAACTCTTTACTAGAAACAAGACCAAGGAGTAAAGCTAATAACTGTATGAAGTTGGCAATAAATGTAAAATATGACTAAAGAGCATCAGTCTATAATTTGGATGTGGAATATCTGAAGGCCATGTTGTTTTGGATCATTGATGATAAGCGACTCATATCGGGTTTAAAACTATTCACATCTACTGCATAGCCAAAAGAATGAATAGAGGTACGTTGAATCTGACATTTGGATGGATTATCATTGTTGTCACAGAAATGCCTGAACATGCTTAAAATTCATTTATCGTAAAATTATCTACTTGCTGCGTGTACCATTGTATGATCTTTATATAGTTCAGTGACTTCGAGTCCAACAATGATCTACTTTAAACGTATTACTATAGAGCGTCAACTACGCTTAAAACGTATTACTGAATGTCCAGTACAAGAGTAATGTTAATAATTTTTTTACGGTAACTAACATTTGTAAATAATCTTGTAAAAATTTGACATCGAAACTGCGCTCAAAAGCTTGCAGTTTGAGTCGAAAATAAAATCTCTAATTTTTTTTTATCAGAAGAATGAACCAACTTGTTAACATTTACTTCTGGCATGTCTTAAATGAAGTGGTTTAAAAATAAATTATGAGTCTAAGTTTTAGCTTGCTATGTGAACAAGAAACGGGTTTGGATTGATAAGCAAGATTTTCATTATTATTTATTCTCCACCCCCAATCGTTGTAATAAAGGGTGATGAACCATGTTCTGCGCAAATTATCAAACAACCTAGATGATCTTCGATTCTCCACGGGGAAGTGGTAATGAAGAGCCATCTGAGGCCGGGAGAATCCACAGTCTATATGACATCAATAAAGCAATTTCGCCAAAATTACAAATAGCCACAATATAATAGAGCCTAATTAAAACAATGGAGGAATTTAAAGTTAGCAGCATGATATAGTGTAATATAATCACCTGTAGAGGTAAACAATCCTCTAAACAAATAGTTGTATAGGCTGTCGACATTGATGCTGACCATGGTAGTTTTAGCGGACACGACAAGTGGAAGGTGCTCGGTCATGCATCACCAGCAAATCACTACACGACACGACGTAGGAAGCAACTCTCACTCTAGTTAGCCAGCCGAGACGTCGCTGTTCCACTGACACCCTACTTACGATGAAAATATAACTTCTCCTACATCCCTCGCTGCCTTCTGATTCGTTCTTATTTTTACGTGTGAGTTTAATTGTTAGAATTAGCTCTGTTTATGGTGTGAACGTTACTTAGTTATATACCTGGTGCACTTCACACCAATTTAAACTAAAGTTCTTGGTACATTTAAGATGTATAATAAATAAGATTGTTATTCACCAAGCCTTTTTTATCCCTTGGATATTTTATCACATAATCGACTGTCCAATAACATTGTAGCTACTGATCTTCGCAAACTCGCCTCACTGGTATACATATTGATTTCGATTATAAACCATCGGACAACCGAAGGTACTATTTAGTGGAATAGCTAGAGCTGTCACACCGGATACTGTGAAAAACCTAGAACCTCGCCTCTACGTTAAGACGCTGGCGTAAATAAATTGGCTAGTGTAAGCTAGCTTGTCACGAAGTAGTTGGGTATTGGATGCTAACACACCAAAGTAGCGCGGGCAAGTTTGACCTTGCTCGTTGAACCCAGACCTATGGTAAGTCAATATTACTAGAGCCTTGGCGACGTATTTACACCAAATGAATTACATCAATGGCAATAAGTAAAAAAAGTAATAGTACCAAACAGCAGTACCGAAAACACTGTACTGAAGTAAAAACAGCTGCGCGAATAATCAGTATTTTCATATTTAGCTCTTCGTTTAAAAGGTTTTAAAAATTCAGCAAATGCTAAAGGTAAACGTAACATATAAAGCCGAAATTAAGCGATTCTATAAATGACTTTAAGGCGTTGCAATCTATAGATTAACGTTTGCATATAAACGCTAATCGTAATACAGCAAAACTTGAATAAATTATTTCGTTAGAGTTAAATTCAATTTTTTAAGAATGCTATTTAAAAACATCGTGCCATGCTCTAACCCCATCTTTACTGGTATTCACAAGTCTGAAAGCTAAAATGACCCTCAAAAATTATTATACGTAGATTTGTGTCGTTTTATAAAAAAATGGAAATGTATTCTGTTTATTCTGACTAAAATGTTGAACAGTGTAAATCAAAAATCAATGACAATCGCGACTTGATAATATCGACCTAGCGGTAGCCACCTATAGACCGATGGGCAGAACACTTTGGGGAACAGTTCAACTGTTCTCATACCTGTTGCCCACCATCCCCAAACAATCTGAATGGCAAATTAACATTGGTCCCCCAAGTCTCAGTGAGGTTGAGAAGGCTATTGAAAACTTAAAGCGACGGAGAGCAGCAGGACCAGATGGATTGACCCCTGAGATATTTAAGGAAGGTGGTCCAGTCTTAGCAGCCAGATTAACTGAGATCTTGGTTAGAATTTGGGAACTGGACGTAATCCCATCTGACTGGTCTCGAACACTAACCATTCCGGTCTATAAGAAAGGACAGAAGTCTTCGTGTGACAATTACCGAGGAATCAGTTTAACGAATATAGTGTCTACAATATTAGCTCCAATAATACTTCGACGTTTAACTAAAGCTCGTGAAGAGCAAACTCGAGAAAACCAAGGTGGTTTCAGACCCGGACGTGGTTGTATAAACCAAATATTCACACTTAGGCAGGTTCTGGAACATAGGCCTACTTTCAGACGCCCAACAATAGCTGTATTCCTTGACCTTAAGGCGGCGTTTAATTCTATCGATCGTAAGGTTATGTGGCAATGTCAGTTATTGAAAGGCGTACCAGAGAAGTACATTAACCTTATACAAGCTCTCTACTCAAACACCATATGTCGTGTTAGAGCTTATGGCAGATTGTCGTCGAAATTGATCACTTCTAGTGGTGTTCGTCAAGGTTGTCCGCTTTCCCCATTTTTATTTAATTTTATCATGGACATACTTTTAGAGTTAACATTGTCATCGTCTGATTTCTCTGGGGTTGACCTCCTTCCAGAAGATAAACTTACTGACTTAGAAAATGCCGATGATATAGTTCTACTGAGTGAAGATGCTGACAAAATGCAGAATTTTTTTGACGACCTTAAACATGTTGTCTGTTGTAGGAGTAGGCTGGAAGAAAGCTAGGGGTGGCCAAACGAAAACATGGCAGCAATCCATGAAGTCATTGACAATTGGGCTGAACTGAGCCATGTTAATAAGTGCAGACTACCTGGTTGGGGCTGACGCAATGATCGTAACAAATGGTTAAAGACTCTAGGTGATATGGCTCAAAATCGTTTGCAATGGCGCAGGTGCATCCACTCCTTGTCTTCCTCCAAATTCTGGTTTCTGAGCTTCTCATAATTTTCTCTTTACTGAATCACTTTTTATCTCAAATCTCATCTCTGATCTCTATGCCTTTCCCTTAGTACTTACTCTGTTACTACCTCCCCTACTCTAGGATTTGGTCTGACAACTTAATCTCTATCAGCTTATTGAGGCATGGCAACTTGAACTGATGTACGCATACACCAAGTTCTACGTTGTAACTGACTGACCGATGTTGTGTCAACGCCGACTATTTATTTTTAACAATAGGCTAACGAAAGAATTCTGTAAAAAACGAACTTATTACGAAAATCAAAGAAGGTCGCTTATTTATTCAAATATCTTTGCTTATGTATTAATTTAATTACAGTGATTATTAAATAACTCATGAAACTGAGTAAACTTACCACAAAATTACCACGAATGATTATTTTATTAAATGAGTGAAAAACTACACTAAGATTAATTGGCACAACTAAATCCACACTGACATTTAGTTGACTATAACATAGAACTACACAAAATTTTCACAGTAAGACATAAATGTAGTCACTAGATAGTCTTAAATCTGATTTTTCATGGGATTTGACATCATAAAAATCCTACAGATTACTCATATGACATTGTCAGTTGACTAGGGATAAAATACTATTGTTAAAATGCATTCACAGGCAAGAATCATATTTACTGGAGCTACTATGCTTAATCACGGTATGTGTATTAACTGAATAGACCAGGACTCCGTTTGTGTTAGAATTTTTGCTGTAACATAGTACTTCATTACAAATACTTCGTGAGATAACAGTGACGTGCTGCATGTAAATTTGCATACATACTGCATATTGATATCGGTAACTTTAAACTTGACACTCAGTGGTTTCTGACAAAACCATACGTTTCATATTCTCTAAAGTGGCAAAAACCTTTATCAAAAATGTATATCACTGGCATTTGATTATGCTAATTCATTGTTTATTATTATTATAAATTAACTGACCAATTAGTTTGTTCTCTTTAATCTCAGGTTTCTTGAGCTCTAATTGTACTCACTTATGATTGATCAAACTGACTTAGATATTTGGACCATAGAATCAGAGATTCGACTTTTCCATGCTATACTCAACCATAAACCTGTTGGTGCAGACCGTCATTTTCAAATGATTTACGTATCTAATCTTATAAATTCGTTTCTGAATGAACCAATTAGTACAGATAATATATGGAAAAAATTGAGTTCCTTGTACAATATGGAAGAATTGGTAACTTAACTTTCCTCTTACTACAGCATTTCCATGTAGCATGATTCTGAAGTTAATCCATTTCAAACAAAAATGAGAGAATTCAACCTTCCGGAAGAGTATGATTCCCTAAAGTCTCTAAAGTATCCTCGCGTTTCATCACAAAGTGGCATATCATTTGCACGATCTTCACGTACTGGTAAGTTAACAATTGATGTTTATACCATGACGACTTTTAAGGGATTTAATACTGAAATGTCGTAATATTAATTTATCCACTGACTAAAAATTACAGAAGAAATATATTTTGGTCTTAATTCAAGCTACTTCACTGACTTTTATTTTTAAGTATTATTTTTGTAAGCGTGCACTATTTTAAAGATGATTATAGCCGATTTATAAAATTAAATATAATCACATATTTGCTCCAAACCAGTGGCACAATAGAAAAGATTAGTTATTGTACCTGTTTATGGTTAGAATTCTTAATGCGTATGGTGCATACTGTATTAAATTGTAATGTGTTTTCATTAAATTCTTTCTCTAGATTCTAGTCAAAAACGAACAAGAAAGTCTTTGCGCTCAGTTGATTCAAATGCAACTTCGGGAAACGTCTCTTTATCAATTAACTCACCTACTACAACCGTTAGTTCTGTTACATCACGGGAAAAAAGACGTTAATTTCTGTTTTTTACTGCTTATGTATACGTATACTATTTTTTTATTGTCTGCAAATATTTTTCAATAAAAACGCGTATTTTATCTAGTCTTATGATTCTGTATGTACTGCAATAACTATAAATAATTCATTTTTTCCAGTTACATATCCTAAGTCACTTACACTAACAGGAATCTAAAAGGTAGTTGATAGTGTGTTGTGTACCATCTTATGTACATCCTCATTTACTATGTGGCCATAAAATTATAAGCTGCATCACTAAGTAGGACAAAATTCTTGAGTTTTATTTTTTAAGGAACTGAAATTGGTGGCATTGTTTCTTACTTTCAGCAACACGAAGAATCCTCCGTATTAAAGTATTTCACCACAATTTAGGACGATACTTTCTTTTGAAATAGTGTTTCGAAAAAGTTTTCAAAACTGCGTTACGTTGGACTTATATAAGTCAACCACTTAATAAAACTCAGTACATCTTCAGTGAGTGAAAGTTCCAGTCGTTTCAACTTACATTAATAAATCAAAACCTGTACCGTCTATTCCTTACATAGTGAGAGCGGCTCACAGTAATACATCTTTATCATCTAGAGGATTTCTTATACATGTCCTGAATTAACTATTTCTATATTAATTTTATCTATACTGGCCGACCTCATTTTCCCCGTTGATGCAAATTACCATTCACGGGTTATTTTCCCTCCAGTAGATTATATATGTTGGTGTCTCAAATTCCAGTGTATATTGGTAAAAAATCAAGGATGTTAATAATTCGCTTCCTTCAAACTTTTAGGCAGAATGACCATCGTACTAGGTATTGAAGGTAGTGCTAACAAGTTGGGCGTTGGAATAGTTCGAGATGGCTCAGTACTTGCGAATCCGAGGGTGACATACATTACTCCACCTGGTGAAGGCTTTCAGCCGACTGAAACCGCTAGATTTCATCAGTCTCACATACTCGAACTTGTTCGGAAAGCTATCAAAGAGGCGAAAATTGATCCTTCAGAATTGGATGCTGTTGCCTACACTAAGGTTTGTTTGACCACACACTGTAACTACATTTGAATAGTTATTATAATAAGATAGATTTTAATTGTTAATATCATTGTGAATGTACTATGTAATAATGGTTAAATAAATGCTGATTAAAGTAAACAAATTGGTTCACCAAAAAATATGTACATTAGCTTGATGTTTTCCTTTCTTCCACCTCTTCCTACATGATCTTTAGTTGATAAGCTCAAACAATTTAGAGCCTATTTAAATAATATGCGATTGTGTCAGGGGATTTCTTTCACATAATCGATAGTTAAATAAAATGCACACTCTCAAGCACCCAATATATGTGGTTGCAAGTTATAAAGGTGATCTTAGCCACTTTTAAATGATGTGGTTGAAATCTCACATGATTATGCAAGTCGGACACTAAACTTCAATGTATTATAAACTGCAGAATTCAACAAATGCATAGTAAAAATAGAGCTGGGAAACCGACCGTCTGTAATTTTTCATCAAATTACTAATCATCCAACATGTTTTGCTGAATAATTTAATTCTAATTTTGCTATCGCTTCCATTCTCGTTATTCAGTTTCCGCAAATACTATAATTTGAGATTTTATTGAGAGAATGAAAACAAATGGGAACGGATTTCCTACTAACGGCTTTCATGCAACAAAGATGTTAACAAAGTGAGAGGATGTAAGCAAATTTCCAACACTTAAACCTATTTAGTGGATACGAAGAGTTCATCTAAGGGAGTTGGAAAACCCTGATTCCAAACCAATGATGTACGTTGGCTTTCAGGATCCTGAAAGAACAAATGGCATATGAAGATATTTAGGCCATTGGATACCATGGGACTCCATCTTCTGAAGATGTCCCACTATCTTATAGACTAGATATTTAGGGTAGGGGCTCGGAAATTGTCCCCCCCCCTCCAAGGAGAAATCCACCTGCTTTCATTTGGGCACCCGACCAGTATTCCACTCTATACACAACTATGGTGAATATGCTTTTTCCCAATTGTGTGGGGCATACGATTTTGGTTACCATTTGTACCTGATTTTATGCGTTTCAGTAAATAAAAAACTAAAATAGTTAATGGTCGTCCATTGACAATATCTGCTTTCCTATTAAACATCCGTAGTTAAATATTTTGCCTAATCACACTAACTATCCATGATACTTTATTTTAAAAGCTACTCATGGATGATGCTACTACTTTCCTTTGGGTTTATTCAAACGTTTTTAGAGTATCATCAATTGTGATGATAAATTTGACTATACTTGTAAATGAATAGTTACCTTGTTCTGGTTATAACTATCGAATAGTTTAAATCGAATATCTTGTTTTAGTCAATGATAAAGTTTACGTTTTTGTGGAACGAACACGTGAGGAATCTTATACACTGAAACCAACGTTGTTTTCTGTCAGATGGTTTACAAATGCAGAAATCATGAGACTGAATATTTGATTAAAAATAAACGGGCTCGATTGTCTCTAATTGATTAAATTGCATCTAGAAGTGTTTTACAGCCAAATCAATAATTTTTCCGCTCACTAGTTATGTGCATATATTTCGATAACGTTTAACTTGATTATAATTCTTTTAGTATTTGTTTGCATTGTGTCATTAGGTCCTTACTAAATGTTCATTTTCTTTGCAGGGTCCTGGTATGGGTGCCCCTCTTCTCACTGTTGCAATTGTTGCTCGAACTCTTGCTCAATTATGGAATAAACCGTTAATTGGAGTCAATCATTGCATAGCACATATTGAAATGGGTCGTCTCATCACTGGTGCAAAATCACCCATCATATTGTATGTCAGCGGTGGGAATACGCAAATCATTGCATTCGTTTCTGGCCGTTATCGGATTTTCGGAGAGACAATCGATATAGCACTGGGAAATTGTTTTGATAGGTTAGTCTGTATTGACAAATGGTGCTTATTATATATAACATATTACAAATTACTACTACTGATTAAATATATATTGAAGTTTTGGAGTGAACTTACTGTGTTAAACCAATAGATACGAATATTTGTTTGATTTATATACTTGTAGTTAATTCAGAACTTTACTTCAGATCGTGATATGTCTTATGCGGCATTTTTACAATCTCCATAAAATACGAACTTCTGATAACACAATTATTTCTTACGGGATCGGTCTTAGTGCATAAGATTCCTCACGTGTTCGTTCCACAAAAACGTAAACTTTATCATTGACTAAAACAAGATATTCGATTTAAACTATTCGATAGTTATAACCAGAACAAGGTAACTATTCATTTACAAGTATAGTCAAATTTATCATCACAATTGATGATACTCTAAAAACGTTTGAATAAACCCAAAGGAAAGTAGTAGCATCATCCATGAGTAGCTTTTAAAATAAAGTATCATGGATAGTTAGTGTGATTAGGCAAAATATTTAACTACGGATGTTTAATAGGAAAGCAGATATTGTCAATGGACGACCATTAACTATTTTAGTTTTTTATTTACTGAAACGCATAAAATCAGGTACAAATGGTAACCAAAATCGTATGCCCCACACAATTGGGAAAAAGCATATTCACCATAGTTGTGTATAGAGTGGAATACTGGTCGGGTGCCCAAATGAAAGCAGGTGGATTTCTCCTTGGAGGGGGGGGACAATTTCCGAGCCCCTACCCTAAATATCTAGTCTATAAGATAGTGGGACATCTTCAGAAGATGGAGTCCCATGGTATCCAATGGCCTAAATATCTTCATATGCCATTTGTTCTTTCAGGATCCTGAAAGCCAACGTACATCATTGGTTTGGAATCAGGGTTTTCCAACTCCCTTAGATGAACTCTTCGTATCCACTAAATAGGTTTAAGTGTTGGAAATTTGCTTACATCCTCTTTTTTGTCAACAGCATCCCTGTCCCACGATGAAAGTTAATGTGATGTTTGCGATTGTGGCTTTTTGTGTTTCTGAATAAAATAAGGCTTTACGCACTCCCTATAGTACTATCGCATTTCGAGAATGCATTTTGACTTCTTTGTAATTATTTTGGTTTCTGGAATAAATATATTGTAGGGGTTCTTTGGATAGCTAAGAATGGACTTTTTAATAATAATGGTTACTTCTTTTGTTTGTCCATATCAATCGTCGTATTTACATTGGCATTTGTGGGTGTCAGAATTCTGTAAGACGGCTTCGTAGCAAACATGTTTGTAAATTAATATATTTTTGTCCTAGCATCAGATTTAAGATTTTGGTTTGTTTCTTTTATGAAAGTTAATGTGTAATCTTTATAGTAAAAAGGTTTAATACTCTCAACGACTATTACCTGATGCTCTTTGTCGATACTTAACGACTAAGACTTTTTTAGTGGAATCTACAGTTGATATTCCTTGTATTATATCTATCTTATTTCGGGTGTAACTCAGGGATGTTTTAAATTCCTCTACAGGTTTGCTCGCATCGTAAATCTCTCCAATGATCCAAGTCCTGGATATAACATTGAGATGTTAGCTAAGAAGGGGTGCAAGTTTTTCGAGTTACCATATGCAGTAAAGGGTATGGATGTTTCGTTTGCAGGACTACTGTCATTCTTGGAAGAGCGTGCGTCAAAGCTCTTAGAAACTGGTGAATATAGTGTAGCTGATTTGTGCTTTAGCCTTCAAGAAACAGCTTTTGCTATGGTTGTAGAAATTACTGAGCGAGCTATGGCACATTGTGGTGCAAAAGTACGTCAAAACTATATTATTTGGTTAAATTGTTTCTAACTAGCTGTGTTTGTGTTTCACTGCTTCCTAAAATGCTTAAAGCGTTACACCAGAAAAGAGCAATACCAACTCCTATTTTATATTTTCACAATTAAAGTTTTACGTAAACTACTTACAAGGTTTTTCAATTCCGTGGAGCCCCTTCCTAGGACGCATCAGCTGTCTAGTGCTTTTTGATTTCCAGCAGTTGTGTAAGTAAGTTGAGTCTGTGGTGCGAAATTCAAATCCAACGGTTTCTGTTCATAAGTGGTACCTCATATTTAATTAGTTGATTGGTATATTTCGAATTAAATATGTCTTTCATCTGTTTACATTTTGCCTCACTTCGGCTTATGAATGAGTATTTTTTCCAGATCAGCATATAATTCGGACATCTGGAAGAAGACATGTGATTGGTTAATATAGTATGACAGACATATGAGTTAAAGGCTAAACCTCATATATATATATATATATATATATATATATATATATATATATATATATATATATTGTATATTATTGGTTTGTTGTTGTTGTAATACATGTGTGAGTGACTAGTTGGCTTCTTGATAAATCAGTCGGATTCTTGTGTCTGAGCAATAAATTAAGGCAAGGCTGGATACTAGCTGCAAGACAGCGCTGCGAATAACAGAATTTATAATATTGACCATCCCTGTTCAGATACAACAATTCTGTATAGAATTCATTCAAAGACTCTAACTTATAGATCGAGTCACATGAAATATGAAATTAGAAAATAAGATTTCTTTGACAATACTGTAATTTTACAGAAAACAATACAAACACTAAAGTTATCAGATCTCAGTTCAGACGTCAACTAAACCATCATGTACATTATTCATAAGAAACTGCGTTTCTCAAATGTGTGTATAAACTTGATGCTGTATCAGACATTATTAGCGATCAACACAAATAAATTAGGCACCAAGTTTCGTGATTAGACTGGTCTTTCAGGAGAACTGAATTTCTGGCAAAATAGACTAAACAATGAGAGGAGCAGTAAGTACTTCTGAAAGTATGAAAATCGACTAAAAGATTAAAATGGTAGTTTAAATAGATAAATGGTTTGAAGCAATCCATACTATAAATATTGCCGGTATCGTGCAGGAAATTTGGTGACCACTTTTCTCTTAAGCTTATTTACGTATATCATTAGTATACTCATTAAGTTGTTCCGTTATGAATTTGGACTATTCACAATTTTCTTAATATAATTCCAGTTTTTTTTACTGTTAAAACTATGTTGTAGAATGTTTACTTTATTTGGATTTAAATTGCACATACCAATAGTATAACTGTACTATCTAATACGGTAAAACTGTACTTAGTATTTGAGGTCTCTGATAACTTCATTTTATCTCATTATAGGAGAGTCTTTATTTTAATAAACTACTTATGACATAAATGTATCGTTCATTATCCCTTATTTCGGCATAAGTGTTCGAATTCTAATCATCCTTTAATAAGCTTTGAGGTCATTTTGTGTTTTCATGACCAATAAATCGCCTACAAGTAACACTACAAATATATATATATATGAAACCGAGCTGAATTCGCTACTACTTAGCTACAGCACTAAAATGTGGAATAAGGTTATTTTGGATCCTAATCAGAGCTCTAATTTTGAACAATGGATTTCTTGTAATCTTTTCATGATTCAAAGCCCATTTCAACGTACTATAATTGAAACGAAATATACGTCGCCTTATCACTGAAGTACCGAAAAGCCTATTTGATGATCAAAATAGGCTGTCTAAATGTCACTTGTAGTGAGGATTTGAGTCTTGATGTCATAAATTCAAATTTTGAATGTGTATAATGTTGCTAATCGTTAGCACAAAATGATAGGACATGCGATAATTAGTTTGTTACTTAAAGGAAACGAAGTAACAACAGAATTTTCAATGCAACCCACTGCTACTTAATGTTGCATTAACATTAAAATGTCTTTTCCGAACGTCACTCAGTATCTGATTTTGTTCTCATTAAACTGAATAAATATGTATGATATCATGTGTTACACTAAGAACTTACAAATCCCGTTTTCAGGTTATTGTTACTAAGAAGAGTAATCATTTTCGTTGAGTTTGTTTTTCTTTTCAACTACTCATTGATTAGGGTTGATTTTAATGGGATGAATATTTTACATTTCTTGTGATTTCTCAGGAGGTGCTTATTGTTGGTGGTGTTGGTTGTAACGAACGTCTACAGGAAATGATGAATTGTATGGCTGAAGAACGTGGTGCTAAATTATTCGCAACTGATGAGCGATTTTGTATTGATAATGGTGCTATGATAGCACACACTGGTTGCCTAATGTTTGACTCTGGTTTGAGTTTTCCTTTGAAAGACTCAACAGTCTCTCAACGCTTTCGTACAGATGCTGTTGATGCAGTTTGGCGTGATGAATAAACTCTCCAAATGTTTATTTTTTTGAATATATTCTTTTGAGATTGAAATAGTTTTACAGATTTCTTATTTACTGCTATACTATTGTTAATTATGTAGGTGCACTACTGACTAGATAAAATTAAGTTATTACGTATTACTTTGTGAACATCTATGCCAACTACACCGTGCACCGACATGCTTCGCTAATGATAAATTCTGAATCTTCTTTTATCTTATATGCTGTCTTCAATTGTATATGTTTTAAATTTCTTGTTTTTTTTCTCAGCTATGATGTATACCTTGTTAGAGTGTTCGGAACTCATCTCACCTTGTTTTCTCCTATGAAAGAAATGGGTGTTCGAGGACTGTGGACGTACATTCAAAGTAACAGTGAAAACTTTAGGGCATATGAGCTGCATAATCAACGTCTGGTTATTGATGCAGAAAACTTTGCTAACTTTTGTTATCGTCAGGCCGCTTTGCAATGTCAATATGGTGGGGAATATTTAGCATACAAATATTATGTGCAGTTATTTCTTAAACATTTTGAAATTTGTCATGTAAATCCGATTTTCGTCTTTGGTGGTTGCCATCCTGAAGAGGTATGCCTTCATTGTTTTGACACAGATTTCTCGTAACTTTACTCATTTTTTCCACTTCGTTCTAATCTCCAGATATGTCTTTCTGTCAGAACATAATATTGCTTTCTGGTTTTCGATTACACTATACTGAAATATCACGCACGCTACACTGTAGCAGTGAGTTGATTTTAGCTTCAGTGCCTACATTAACAAAGCACTAAAATTTAGCGTGGACAAGATTGAAAGTTGACCTCAAAAGTTATTTATGTTTGCAGAACATCCACTTTATGTTAGTTAAAGTCATCAGTTATTGTATTCGTTTGGGCATTCGGTCTGAAATATTGAACGCTGTATGTCACATTAATATTACACATATGAAAATAATTTTGTAAATTACCACTCCTACTCAATCATGTTCACACGTAGATATCTATCTTATATTTGAGGTGTTGTTTGTGTAATAATCATCTGGTGTTATTTGAGCCTTCATATTTAGTCGTAAATATTGAGGATAAAGTGTGAAGTTCATGACCAAATGTCATAAGTGCAGGGATAGAGGGAGAGATACGAAACACTAAGCCATCTCACCTATGTGTTTCATTGAGTTTCACCAGGTTTCATAACTCGGTTAACAAGCTGTTGTTAAAGTGAATATTCCTAACAAATATTAATTTCTTCCTTGTTTGTTTAAGGGATCAAAGTTGGATACATTGTTGAAGCGATACATTGACGGCTGCAATAAATTGTCCTCAGCTCTCAATAATGTTTGCATAATTTCTGATCCAGATTTCAAGATCGATATAATGCCTCGGCTTTGCCGATATATTCTCGTGGAAATCCTACGAGAATATTCAATTCAATACATAGCATGTGAACGTGAAGCTGATCTCAGTGCAGCAGAACTGGCAATTTATCTTCAATGTCCTGTTACTAGTGGGGATTCGGATTTTTTTATTTACCGACCGAGAGTTGATAATCAGGTGTATAGATTTATTCCATTTTTATCAATCACGCCCACCTGTCAAAAGAGATTCCCTCCTTGTTCTTCTTGTACACACAGTGATATTCCATGTTATTTTATGTCATGCACAATTCTTAATAACTCAGGACCATTTTATAAATTGAAATATCCTATGTTGCCATTATTCGCCATCCTCGTTGGCAATGATATGGCGTCGAATATTCTCCTTCCACCAATCATCCAATCTCTAATCCGTACGTCCGATCTACAAAACACATCGTATTATCAGAGACGTGTTGATGCAATATTTAACTGGCTTTTAAATTTCCGTGATATAAAGGAACCACTGTCTATGATTCTGTCAGTTTATAACCAAAACGAAAGAGATGGTGTTGAGAAAACAATCCGGTCGGGCATTTCAGATTACTATTTGAGTACGTCGGGTGAGCATTTAGCTCATTTGTTAGGCCTATCACCTACATCACAGTCTTGCAAAATGGTAAATTCCAATATTCAGAATGCAAGAAATTCATTGTCTCTCTCGTCCAAAGATTCTTTAGAAATTGATAAGTTTGTTGTTATTCGAAATGATGATGAGGAGAGTATATTTTACAAATGGCCAAAGGAACTAATTAGACGATTTCATTGTCTGGAATTAATTCCGAGTTTACTGGATTACATGTATGTACGAAATGGTGTTGTTATGCGTGTAGTAGTGGAAGATATAAAGAGTCCTTATTCAGTGTATCAGTGTATGTCGGAAATGCGAGACATTGTAAATGGACTTATATTTGGTTTGGAAAATCACTTGGGCACCAACAGAAAGCTATGTGGATTGGAGAATGGGTGTGTCACTACATACAGAAGAAACACGAGTGGTGATATGATGAAGACATTGATTCCAGTGAAGCCTATAAAGCCACCTTGTGGGGAGAACTGTTCACGTGAATCTTCGTTTCTGTCATTTTTCTCACAATTGTTAAAGGTGAATTTGGACAGAGAATTCCAAGCAATTGAAATGCAGGGTTTGGCAGTTTTGTTAGTTCTCTGGTTTAGATCTTCAGTTCATGCTCAGAAGGCGGCTAAGAACATCGAGACTTCACCAGTTGGATTGGCATTATCGTGTTGTGCAATCGCAGTGAATTCGAATTGTGAGTTCGTTGGTAGAGGTGATCGTGGTGTGGATTCTCTTGACTCAATTTGTACACATTTGAATGAATGTGCTGATTTGGTGAAATCAGTTTACTGTCAAAAGAATTCATGTTGTTTTTGTATTGAGGTTGTTCATCAACTTAATGAATTGCAATGTATTGCTATTGGATTGGTCCATTTAGTTGGACTTGTCGATGTGCTTTGTCCGTTTTATTTATCAGAGTGTGGAGGGATTGGCGACACTTTGTGTTATAGAAATGCTTTCATTAAATGTTATCCATTGTGGAAGTTGTTTGCTAGTGGACGTCTTCTACACTGGCTCAGTCGACTCCTACAAAGTGTTAATCCATCTGAGCGTTTCCATAAGATGGTAGATGAATGGCTACCGAAATTGCTTGTAAGAAATAGTTGTATGGATGATCAGGTGAATAGTGTGAAGGAAGATCTTGCTAAACTTTTTGATCTAATTAAGAAGTTGAACTAATGGTATTTCTAAAATGTAATGTTTGTTTATACATGGATGATGATATTTGGTAAACTTCTTTTAATATAATAGTGTTCGTTTGTTTGATATATGTTGTAAGAAACTACAATGATTAGGCAAACATTAGTATGGTATTTTGTTTCGATTATTAATACGATAGACTTTTTCTAGCTCATACACAACTGTATTTGTATTTTTGTGATAAATTTATCAGTTGAAATATATTTTTGATACATATGTTGAGTTTTGTTTGAAAACGTTGATGATAAGCAACCATGAAATACACATATACTTTAGTGGTTTCTTCGTGATGCAGCTAGTTGGTGATAGTTCTATCCGTAGAAGTGTGTATATAAGAAGTTCGTCGACTTGATAATGCAGTCATCTCTTTAGTTTTTTGCCTATATGTTACAAGAGAAATCTGAGTAGGTGCCTTATAGTCTAAGGTAAAAAGTTATGTTAAGCAGATACCACTTACATTGAACTTGAGTTTATGTTGATCTCACTGAGTTATCCACAGGGGTTTTTTGATTAAGTGTATGTATTCCAGAAACTAGTAGGTGGAGACATTAACAGCTGATAAGAAACTTCTATTTTTAAAGTTACAATTTAACGGAGATACAACTCGTGAAATCTTATAAGGTAAACTGACTAGAACTGTGAAAGGACATTTTACATAGCTAGTAATGTGTTTAACATTTCCTAGTCGACCAAAGGTAACGTTAATTGTTGTATCGGATTACATTTAGATTCAGCTTCGTTAATTATATATCATACGCACATATAAATCATATATATAAATCACGCATGTAAACCATAGAACACGTGTTCATTGAATAACGTATGACGAATATTTGAATAGGAATGTTTTTGAACTGAATAAATTCAACAGGCAAATAAATTGATCAGCCTGCTAGTTCGATAGTCCTTCACTCTTCTGAAGTGCAGTCGTAAATTGAACGTCCATATCAACATGAAAATATACAATCGATGAGCTACTAAGGGGTATATACGGCTTCTACAGTGGTTCCTCAACCTAAGTATGTGTTATCTAGTTTTCTTGCATCACTATGTATTTCTGAATACGGATAAATTAGTTAATCAATTAAAGTATCCAGTTTATAATTTACGTGAAACATAATTAATTCACTGAACTTAAATTGTAATTATTTGTTCCGCAAATCGTTTTGTTTACTAACTTTAGAGAAAAACGTTAGCACTATTTATAAAATAAGTGACGCTATGTAAAATTAAAAATAATTTACTAATTTTTTTCTTCATTTCGGTTAGAGAAGCTAATGAATGGACTTTCCATGTTACTTTAAGTAAAGAAGATTTGCTATTCCTTTTTCTTATTGCACCTTTATAGCTGAGTGGCTTTGATTATTGGCACTTCAAGTAATCATGAGTTTATCACAAATTACCTTAAATAAGCAAGTAATTCAAGTCATTATATTTTCGCCGCCTGGAGCCCATCTAGGGTTGCTTCTGGTCTCAACCCGGATAAAGAAGAAGGGTTGGGCATTGGGTCAGCAACGCAACAGTAACTTCGGCATGTCAGGAGATTTTGGGTCGCAAGAAACAACATAAAGAATGGATTTCTGTTCGTACTCTGGACAAGATCCAAGAGATGAGGAGCAAAAAGTTAGCAACTAATAACAGCCGGACAAGAACAGATAAAGCCAATGCACAGGCCGAATACACAGAAGTCAACAAGCAAGTGAAGAGGAGGATTAGGTCGGATAAACGTAAATCTGTTGAGGGAAGGAAACATGAGGCACTTATACAACACAACGAAGAAGCTAGCTGGGAAATTCAGTAAGCCATAACGGCTAATCAAGAGCAAGGGTGGCAAACCAATCACTGAAGTGAATGAACAACGTAACAGGTGGGTAGAACACTTCGAAAAACTCTTGAATACGCCAGCCCCACTGAACTCACCAGTCATCGAAGCAGCAACCACGGATCTCCCCATAAACACCGACTCACCAACAGTCGAAGAAATCAAAATGGCCATCCGACAAATCAAGAGTGGCAAGTTGCCAGGGCCAGACAACATACCAGTTGAGGTACTGAAGACAGATATAGAAGCAACTGTAAAGATACTCCACATTCTCTTCAGAAAGAGGAAGAACAAGTACCAACAGACTGAAATAAAGAATACCTCATCAAGATACCAAAGAAATGAGATCTCAGCAACTGCGAAAACTACAGAGGCATCACTCTTCTTTCGATACCAGGAAAAGTCTTCAACACAGTGTTACTGAACCGAATGAAAGACTCAGTCGACGCCCAACTTCGAGATCAACAGGCCGGATTCCGAAAGGGCCGATTGTTTATCAACCAAGTCGCTACTCTACGGTCCATTATTGAACAATCAATTGAAAGAAATTCACCAATTTACATTAACTTTTTCGACTACTAAAAAGCATTTGACAGCGTGGATAGGAGAATATTATGGAGTTTTCTACGACATTATGGCGTGCCCGAAAATTTAGTCAACATCATACGGAATTCTTACGACGGACTACATTGTAAAATCGTGCATGGAGGTCTGCTCATAGATTCATTCAAAGTGAAGACTGGTGTTAGATAGGGCTGCTTACTGTCACCCATCCTCTTCCTGCTGGTGGTTGACTGGATCATGAAGACTGCGACTTCTCAAGGCCATCTCGGAACACAGTGGACAACGTCTATGCAACTAGATGACTTAGACTTTGCACATGATCTTGCTCTCCTATCCCACACACAGTAACAGATGCAGATGAAAATGGACAAGGCAGCAGCAGTAGGCCTCAACACACGCAAAAGGAAAAGCAAGATCCTCCGATACAAAAAAACCAACACGAACCCAATTACACTTGACGGAGAAATTCTGGAAGATGTAGGAACCTTTACATACTTGGGCAGCATCATCGTTAAACAAGGTGGGCTTGACGCGAATGTGAAGGCGTGGATTGGAAAGGCAAGAACAGCATTTCTACAAATGAAGGACATCTGGAACTCAAACCAACTGTCAGTCAACATGAAAATGAGAGTCTTCAATACAAATGCGAAGACAGTTCCGTGAATGGGGCTAAAACTTGTATGAAGAACTACGAAAACCATCAATCATTCAGAAGATACAAGTATTTATAAACAACTGTCTGCCTTGGATACTTCGGATCCGTTGACCGGATACCATCAACAACAACCTTCTATGCCAGAGAACGAACCAACTTCCAGCCGAGAAAGAAATTAGGAGGAGACTCTGGAGGTGGATAGGACATACATTGAGGAAATTACCAAACTGTGTCACAAGACAAACATTAACATGAAGTCCTGAAGAACAAAGGAAAAGAGGAAAACCTAAGAACACATTGCTTCAGAAACTGGTGGCAGTCATGAAGTGAATGAAGAGCACTTGGAAAGAGCTGGAAAGGAAAGCTCAGGACAGAGTTGGTTAGAGAATGCTGGCCGGCAGCCTATGCTCCACATTAAGTAACAGGCATTGATTGACTGATATTTTCTTCGTGAGATTTATTATTTCCAAGTTGTACAATGGCTTAACTCAACCTACAGTGTCAAATCTCTACAGGTGGTCCTGTTACGATAATAATAAGAAATAATTATTATAGTAAGCATGTGTATTCAACTTCCTGTTCATTGGTATATTCACTATAATACCGTCAACAAACATTTCATAATCATTTGTTTCAATTTTAGGCTTAATTTTTTGAGTTTCTTGTGCAGTTTGTGTAACCTATAGTGGAGTTACTAACGGTATACAACTACAAGATGGAGAATATTGATTATTTACAATACATTCGAGCTGCTTTCACAGTTCCAGTTAAGTACCACTAAGTCGAGTATTTTCTAGCTCCTTCTGTAATTTTGTTTCCTTAAACTACATACTACCCGTATGCACGTGATATGTCAGGTCAGTTAACAAGGATGATTGAACTTTCATAACTAATTTTTGCAATATTATTTCCCATATTCTAATCAAATAAGTATTAAACGTTTCATTTCTATTATTCGTATGTTCCCATCGTCCTAACCTGTTTGACCCTTTATATGTTTTTGTATCATTTTTCACATATAAACCACAACCAAGTAATTGTATGCATGTTACCTCATTTTACTATCATCGCCGCCTTTGTTTTTTGCTGATCTAATTAATCGGCTATGCATGCATATTAAGCAATCCTTGAAATATAGGCTTTACTGACTAGCCGGTTGGTTCATCAAGTCACGTATTCTTTCTTTTCGGATTGGGACTAGTAGTAGGTATCAGGGAAGACCTATGAGCAGAGAATAACAGTTTTAGTTGTCCTTAGTCTCTGTATCGGTTCCGGCAAGGTCATTATCTACAATTGGTAGGACCTAAAGACAACAGTAGCAAATGGCTTGTTGCCGTTAGTTATTCATTAGCTATTAATTTCGAATATTCAGAATCATCTTTCATTACTTATCATAAACATTTTAGTTATCTTTTTGTTGATCTTGATTGTTTATCATTAATTGTAACAGCCGATTACCGTAATATAATTCAGTCCACCTTTAGGAGCAAATTTAACATTTATCTACAGACGTTATTATGGTGAAACACTTATCGTGATTAACATAATCGTATGCTATTTTCCTCACCAATGTTCCAGAAATTAGTGTTTCAGCATAACTTTTTACTCTGTCGCCACTTTGATTCTAAAATATTAATGAATTTAAGAAATAAATTATGTAACTACATTCTTCGAACATAAAGGACGTGTGAAAATCTTCTGGTACACTTTATTCATCTTAAAATTATTCGATGAATCACTCCTTACAGAAACCGTAAATATTTGAACATGTAGTTTTATTACCATTTCAACAATCTCAACTATATAATCTGTGTACATAAAGTTCATCAAATATCTTTAGAATATCCTAAGATTATTTGGATAAACATCTATCTTATTCATTCTACTTGTGTATTTTATCTGGCCTTTCCCTGTTTACTGATATCACCGCGTACAACTTTAGCACTCGGACACTTCGAACCCACCAGGTTGCAAATCAGAAGACAAAAGAAAGCAGTTCTGATTATACGACTTTCTGCTTGAACCCACTTGTTGCTTTTTTGTCGTATTCCATTTACGATTCATCACCCGTGATGGCTGAATTTTTATGATTTTGTATCTTACAAGTCATCTGCTGCCTTCGTCATTAGAGATCCTTTGGAAAGTGTCAACGAGCATTTAAAGTGAAAATTAGTCTCCTGAAGTTATTGTTCTCTCATCCTCACTTATTTGATTGACATATATATTTTGCATGTGCCAACACTTCCTCAAATTCGGTATAATACTTTTCTAATACTCCGTTCGATAATTCCATTCCCCTATTTCCTATCACATTGATACAACTTAGCACCTTTTCTTCCACCTAAAAATTGCGAGTAGACGTCTAATGCTTCTTGTTCTTTGGTTTAGTTGTTTGTTTGTGTGTCAGTGTACTGTTGACGATGGTTCAAATTTTCCTACTAAACACACACTGTGGTGTTGTATTCGGGAACGGTAGTATTAGGGATAACTGGATAGGACGTTAAAAATTTACTTATTACCTATATACCATCTCTTTAATCAGCACTCTCTATAATGTGTTAACGAGTCACTCAACTTGACCGTTGAACTATTGGTTGCACGGCGGTAATCGTAAATGCATAATTTCATTCTCACTCCAAAACTCTAAACGCCGACGACATGAAGTGTGTACCATCACCTGTTACTAAAATCTCCGGGATCCCGAACCAGGTGAACATGCTCGACAATTTCCTGACTTCAGATTCTGAAAAGCAAATACCTTTGAAAATTTTGTAAATGCATCCACAATGAACAGATAATTCTCACCTTGTATGAGTTTAGTGAAGTCAGCACGTATTTGCAAGAGATTATCCGTATTCAACTGAGGTTGGACTTCATGTTCAGTAGATTTCATAAAAGCCTAGAGGTTGGACCAACAACGATATATCTATATTACTGTCCATTGACGGCCAGTATGCGAAACTCCTTGCTATTGACTTCATTTTATTTATCCTCAGATGGCCTCTATGAGACCATTTTAGGACTTAATGACGAAGATCTTTTGGGATAGAAATATATTACCGAAACACGGTGAATGAACCAACAATTATTAAAGAGTTGCTGACAAAAATACTTTGGAGGTTCTCCGTCGATTCGAGAAACTGGCACTTGTTGAGAAGATACTGACGAGCTCTTTCCAAGGCACTATCCTTCTCAGTAGCTTCTTTAATAGCTTTAAAGTGACTGGTAGTCCAGAAACTGCGTCATCTAATACCCTGTAAACCTCTGTTTCAGCTTCTACGGCTGTCGTCAGTATATCCTCTTGCTTTACATTTCAGTCGACTAATTGTGAAATAGCATCTTCTTGTTTAAATTTACTTTTCGGTTGGCATTTAGTCTTAAAATCGTAACCCAGTAGCATAGTTGCTCAGTGCCGTAGACTGTTTATTGTATGTTTCCTTGAATCTGAAAACTCCCAGTAGTGGTTTGAGTCCAGCTAATAACGTAAACTGTCGGCTGAATAGTATCTTATGAAACTTTCACCTAAAGTCGATGGAGTGGGCTTCCATTTCTATTCGGCCATAATTCCTCTCCGTTATTGTCAGTGATCGTTCAGCTTGTCCAGTCACTTTCTCGCATCTATCAGGATAGACATGTGAAACATTTGCTGTGACCATAGTAGGTAGGGTTGAATCATAATGAGTAAGTAGGAGGTCTGACGATACCAGCTATTTTATTTTTGCGAATGTTTTGCGGCATCCATTTGACCAGTTCCATCTGGTATTTCTTATCAGTGAACAGTTAGCTGGGGCGAGATGAAGGAGCAGGTCTAGGAGAAAAAAGCCATAAGGGCTGATGATCCTCAAGAAGGACCATATGGTAGACACAGATCAGCTGGGGCGTGGTCTTAATATACTCGATGTTTTGTGGATCAAATCTTCTTCCATGGTTGTCCATTATAAACCCTAAGAAGCGTACTTGTTCTATGTAGAAATCATAATCTTCAGCACGTAGTTGGGACTAAAAATCTGCTATACGTATGAGTACCATACCCGGTTTCTTTTCTAAATCATGTCAATCTGTTCCCACGATAAGTATATCATTCAGATAGGCAGCAGTACAAGGTATACCATGCACTCATAATGTCTATGACTTCGTGGAAGATTAATTGGACCGTCTTCACTCCAAAAAAGTCTGTTATTCTGGAACGATCCTTTATCTATTATATAGAGGTAGTGTTTGCATTTTCTAAACACTGGAGTCTGCAAGTATGCTTCTAATAGGTCCAACTTTGTGAAATATTCTTCCCCTCCTCATGTAGTTCCACAAACGGGTCTCCTGGTAAAAGTGACGAATACACATGAGTTTTTAGTACTTCCTTAAGTCTTATCGAGTAATCTTTATATAGACGCATACTTTTATTAGGCTCCTTAACAATCTCTCTTGGTAAAAAATTCACTGGTTCGATAACTACACTTTTTTGAAAGCATTTTAATTCATATTAAATAACAGGTAAGGCTCCATAAGGTACTGGACGTTTATGACGAAAGATTTATGTACCTACCAGTTTGACGACTAGTAGTGCTCTTGACTTCGTAAATTTCCCTAATTCTTATGCAAACAAACTCCATTGCCTTTCAAATACAGCGTTTTTTTATATTTTCACTGATGGTTTAACAGTTCTTGCTCAGCTGCAAATATGAGTGATTGGGTGGTCTGCCAGTCGCAGCTCCTCTGTCAGGTCCTAGCCCTAAAATCTGAGTGCTGTTTTGTTCATGAGGTATACTGTCGCGTTTGTCTTTGCACTCCTACCCGAAAATCTACAGCATATTTCTTCAACAATATTTTAATGCCCCATCGAAAGCACTGTGGTGTGGGCTAGGTGCATTGACTGGGTTTTTCCTAATATTCTTGTCGGTTGGTCTTGTCTTTGATTCTGACCATGTTTGTTTTAGTGGAAACAACTATCTGAAGGCGCTCGGTCAAGTATCACTCCCGGATCACAACACGACGCGACGTGGAAGCAACTCGTCCTCTAGTCAGCCAGCCGAGACGTTGCTAAACCGTTAACACTACTCATGATCAAATATACCTTCTTCTCCACCTATCACTGCCTTCTGATCTATTCTTATTCATACGTGTGGGTTTAATCGTTAGAAGCTACTCTGGTTATACTGCAAGCGTAACTTGGTCATATACAGGGTACACTGTATATGTATATACATCTTCTATTTACTGACATTTTATAAACAGAACCTTGCAATATATCACACAGTAAAATTAAGTCATTCAGTAAATAAATGAAACTCGCCTGGATGATGCCATAGATTCGATGATTCAGCTGATCGTTTAGGGCCTAAGAGAATTTGAACTAAATACTAGATACCCAGCGAAAATAAACTAGAAAAAATACGAAACAACAGAAGCTATTTAGTTTAAACTTGCCGTAAGTTTCTGGCTTACTTATGTTTCCTCGGGGTGTAATTTAGTGGAACTTGGCAGCTGTAAATTAAGTAGGCTGTGGCAAATAGATAATTTGAAATAGAAAATATTGTAGATGTAGTGAGGAACCAGGAAGGCGAATCAGCGGCGATTATTACAGAAGGAAAAGGAGATAATCCTGCGATGTAGAGTGTATTTGGAAAGATGTAGATGTTCATTGTCCACATAAATGATACTGGCCTTGAAGAGTTGGAATACTTCGTTCAACATCCAGTGGCCAGTACGTACAATGTAGCTTAGTAAAGCTTTAGTGTATTCACACTAACCCTATAAGCATAATAGTAGGATGAATTTGTATATTCCCATTGATTTGTTATAGACTGAAGCTGGTCAGTCACTGTCGCTATATGTGCATCCTGAGTGGATTGCCTCGATATAGCGATTATTCACAAGTATTATTTAACTTGTATTGTAACTGGCAAGTGGAATCCAGGACGCACGTTTCGTCCTATTTGGGACTCATCGGCTGGATGTACCTGCATCCCAATGTTGATGTTCACAGCATAATAATCAACCTGTAGTGAATTAATATATAGGATTAATTGAATAATAATTTACAGGGGTTGTTTCATCATATTTTTGCATTTAACTCACAATTGCAATAATGTAAACAACTAGCAACAACCTTACTACTAAAAATGATTATTATGTACATTCAGTATAAATGAATCTATCCAAATAAACCATAATGTAAGCAACTACATCCGATCTGGATGAATCAATTTTCAACTCGTTAATAGCTATTCAAATAAGTTCAATTATTTGAGATTTATAAAATCCAGCAGTTTCTGTTGGTTGAGAACCTTCACCTGGCCGAGTAATGTATATCATCATCTGATTCCTAAGTACTAAACAATCTTAAACTACGGTAATACATGAGTTGTTAGTGCAATGTTTAAAGAAAAGTGAGTCGGCAAGCGAATTGTTGACGCTTTTAAATTTTATGGGTCAATATGATTAGTTAAAGGAGAAACTATTATTTAGTGTAAATTTGCACCTGAAGATTACTGTTGATAAAACAGAATCTACTACTGCAAAGAATGAAATGTGAAAATAAAGAGATGGGGTCAGTTGAGTTTAACAAGTGATAACACTTTAATGTTTGTTTTTCATACTACTTGCTAACACTCAGTAGCTTATGTGATTGATTATCATTTCCAGTCATTAAGCCAAATATATTTTTGTTCGGATGTTTGTTTTCATAGGTATTTACTCGTATCCCTGATATTTACTATACATTATCATTATTATTAAATAACATCATCATTCTTATCAGTTCGTCGAGAATGTTTTGGGAAGTCGTTTGGAAGTAGTTGTCAAGATACTCTGGACCTTGGTTTCGTGTTATTTGGCACTCATCATCAAGGCGAACCTAAGATATTTGAGGCAACCTATGCACAATGGTGGATTCGACTATCAGTCACCTAGTTTTATAGTCTGCTACCGTTACTACTGAGATAATCTGGCTATGGCTGATCGCCTACAAGACTGAGTTATATACCTAGGTTGATCACTGTGTCCAGAGTTTCTTGCCTACCTCTCCCAAACAATCTTCCATCTATATATAATACCAGTGATGTTGAGTCACTTAAACTAGTAGAAACACTGTAACTAGATTGAGAGAATTCTATCAGTACTATAAAGTACTTGATACGCATCAAATTTGTCACTACGCATTCGTCAACCGGATGGAGATTCTGTTTTGTTGGAAAAATTTCCCATATTTTCAGTAACAGTGATATGAGTTATATTTAACTGCCTACTTGTACTGATTTAATCAATTAACTTCAGAATTCTATAAGAATGATCATCAAGTTTTGACAGACACGTTGATTGACATACTAGCCAAAACTGGGAAGCTCGACGTAATCCCACGTGACTAGACTCGTCGCACTTTATGAAAAATATAGAAATTCTTTTGTGATCAGTATATACAATTTGATCGGACTGATGTATTCTCTAAAATAATGACTTCCATAACCATCTGACACTTAACTAAGCTCATGAAGTGCAAATTCTAGAAAATGAGACTGCTTCCAGAACTGAATATGTGTTGATTGGTCGCATACTTACCCTTCGTTAGCTCATAGAGCATATTTACAAACATTCAGCAATAGTAGTATTTCTTGAATTAAAAGTAGAATTCGATTTCTCTGACCGAGTCTAGTTTGTTATTAGAAGATGTACAGAAGTGGTACATAGAATTTATGAAGACTCTTTTGTGAAATACTATTGATCGAGTCAAAAATTATAGTGAAGTCCTTAGGTAGAACTTAAACTTTAATTCACAATTGTGGTAACACTGTCCAACATAAATTATCTTCAATATTACTTCGTATACACTTTTCATTCGAATCCATGTACCGAAAAATGCATGGATGATGTTATCTGAAAGTAAAGAACAAAGTTTAATGGTGAAATTTTACTTCATCTTCATTATGTCAAGCAGTTTAAATCATACTGAACATAAAACTGAAAGGAAGTGTAATGAATTCATTTAGCCTTTGGGTAGACATACTAAATTAGATTAACACATTCAAATGGACAATATTGCTTTCAACCAGGTCTTCATTGGACTTTAATCTAATAAAAAGGAGTATTTTTATGTAAATATGGGAAATATCAAACTAATCGATACAATTTATATGTCATTGATAACCAGTTAATGAGTTATATTTAAAAAAGAACCTACAGATTAATAGTAAGGTGACCAGTGAAATATGGAGACATGAATAATCAAAGCAACATGCTATATGTAACTCAACACTGGAAGTGTTGAGTAAAAGGTAGAAGGATTAAGCACTTAAAATAATAATCACTAAAATGACGTAATGAGAAGTTCGTGATTTATTAGTTTGAAAATTCTATTGAAGAACACAAAAAACAAACGGCTGAAAAAAAACATAAGGATATAAATAGTTGATAAAAATTGTTTTTTAAATCTTTTTCGGATATGCAGAGACAGAAGAGACCTTAGTGTTTAATCAGTAAGTGTACATAGAATGAGACATCGATGATTAGCGGCTGAGTAATCTGTGTAAACACATTTTACTAAACTGCGTCCTATTACTCAATCGACTAGAATTGATAGGACACAAACAATAATAAGTGTATATTAAAGTCAGAAAGAAGCGTAAATAGAATCTTTATTAACGAATGCGAATTCGAAAACTGAAAGTTCACAAATTAAAAGTATTATATATATATATATATATATATATATATATATATATGTCGTTACCAAGCCTTATTAAATATCGCGACATCAATATAATGTTCTCACATAGAAAATAGTTAATTTGACAATTGTTATTGTTTCATGAAAATGCAAAGTAAAAATGTTGTTTCTACAATTTCTTTTTTTGAATGGAGACTGTGGAGGTTTCCTAGATTCACAACAGCTTTTGGTATATTTAATAGACGTGAGCAAACTCCATTAGAAAAATTGAATGGTGTCTGAAGTCTTTAAATCTGTTAACTTCTGTTTCAATCACAGCTATAAAATATGCTGAAATCTGATTACTCTTTAGATTGCGAAATAAGTATTAAAACATTCTAGGTAATCTTCAGTTTTCCGAGGAAATGAGGTGATTGATAGAAATCCAAAGTTAGTAGACTACATAGTTGAAGCAGAGTCAATAAAGTAATTTAATTGTAACAAGAAATATCAACAACAAAAATACAACAAAACTCACGCCTAAAACAATAAAAGAGACAAGAATTCGATTTATATACATAAACTGGATGAAGACTACATGAAGAAACCGTTGACTATTTTTCCCTATATACATACATGTGTATCTAAATAGTGAGATTTTCTATCATTTAATTTACACCTTAATCTCTAATTTTTTCAGCTCAGTAACTATTTAAAATTATCAAGCTATATGAGCATAATGTATTACAATGATGAAGAGTGACATAAAACAACAAACTTCTGCTCAAAGGCTGAGTAGATGCTCAGGCAATAAATGTGCCTAAATACACTATGTACAATATCCTCATCAAAAATCGCTACAGTTCACTGTGGAAGCACTCATTCTGGCATTTCACACCATCACAATATATTCACTGACGCTGATTTCATGCATTTAAGTAGGATAGAGATTCTCGCTAAAATAAAATGCTAACATAAAAGAGACGACGAAATCCGTGCACTGATTAACAGTCAATATATTCCAAGTATACATCCACATTCGTAGGCAGACACAATCGAAATGCAGCCGGACTCAGACACAAATGCTAATATGCACGATTCATAGTAGGATGACACGTACATAGGCACAGTGAATGAGGCTAGACATCACAGTGACACTAATTTCGACAAGTTACTTACCCGCCTTATAATACACATCATTCAACTTGAAGTAAACAACGAACGGCTTATACATAATGATTGACATGGTGATTACTTGTAATGAATGTGCAGTTGAGGAAGGTAGGTCGACATTTACAAGGAAGAAGTGACGAAGTTTAAAGTAAGGCAGTCGTGGTCAATGAATTGATGTTAAAGAGTAGAGGATGTATTGTGTTTTCATAGCATAATGTATATGTAAGAAAAAAAAGAGACTAAACTCATTGTATTATGCCTCCCCACGGAAATCTCTAGTAAAAGGTGAGAGATTTTTTCTCGAATGAAGAAACATTAGTGTTATGAAACTCACCTCATTAATGATATCTTTACCACTAATATTACACTATCATGCATGCAGATTACACTCTGCAAACAACTGCATGTTAAACATACCAGTATGTGGAGCTACACCAGTCTGTTAAACAGTAAACATGCCTCAATACGCATTATACCATATTCTCAATTATAAATGCTTCACACGAAGTCCCTTGTTATGATATTGTGATGCTCGACCGAGCTCCTCCAGCTAGTTGTGCCCACCAAAACAAACATGGTCAACATAAATGAGAAGAGCCTATACAACTATTTATTCGGGAAATTACTTTTCTCCACAAAAGCTTCAGGAATTGATATCCTTCTAAGAAGTCCACTCGCCAACTTAGAATACTCAGATAATATAGTCCTACTTGAAGTTGCTGACAACATGCAGTCTCCTGAATACCTTCAGTAACGATGTAGGTATATTCGAGATTTATTTACATTTAAATGCTAAGTGTTACTCCAAGACTAGTCTGGATCAACGCCTACATTGGTCATAGGAAATGAAATAGTTGAATGGGTTGACCACATTACTTATCTCAGGAGTTTCAGAAGCCACAATGGGTCTGTAACTGACAAAGTGTTTACTCCGTTCAGAATGCTCGCTTGACTATCAGTAAGATATATCACTTGTAGCCTAGGTAAGATACTCATCTCTCAACGAAAGGTCGAGTGCACTGAGCAGCAGGCTTCTGTGTTTTAATTTATATCTGAGGGAATTGGGCCGTGAAAATGGAAGGTATAAAAAGGCTGAAGGTATTTGGTCATAGAAGTTTCCGTTATATCACGCAAATATTATAAAAGGAGTGAATAAGTAGTAGTGATTTTAGACATAGAATACCAGGGAAACATGATCTTCTACTTCACCTAGATTAGTTATAGGGAGTAAAGTAATTGAATGCGTTGACCGATTCACATATCACCATGAAGTCGTTGACTGTTGGTTTAAGCCATTTTGAAAGATGCAGATTACTTGGTTGGAGTCCGCGTGATAGTCAAAATAAATGCACAGAGACACTCGGTTACATGGATCGAAATCGGTCTCAGTGATAGGAATGTGTTCATTTTATATCTTCATTTACATCTCAAACACATACCCTTACTTTATCCTTTCTTTTCGTATCCTATTATCATGTAATTCACATAAATCTGACAACATTGTCCTAATGTAGTATGGCAACTTGGACAAACGGGCATACATTTGATGCTCTGTGCTGTTAGTGACTGACTGAGTGACAGAAATTTCAACCTGTTTTCTAAAGCCCTCCCACTGAACAATTCCCAAGCTTACTTCTTTAAATTGATACTTATAAACATGTAGTCTAAAACTACATGTCCAGTCATTCGACTTCAACACAAGTTACATTCATGCATAAATTTATCACGTATAACGTAAAAGATTTAGTTTCGTGTATATGTTTGTATTAAAATTTACTACTCAACATTGTACCTCTGATTATAGCATTCCTACAAACTTCGAGAAAACTGGTATACTAATGAAATTGGGCGTTTAAATTCTCTGACTCAGGACAATTGACCAACCACAAACCTTACTCTAGACATGTCGAAATTCAACTAATAATTTTAACTCATTTAATAATTAAAAGTTACAAAAATATTTTATACTTCTAAACTGTTGAACCCACTGAAACAAATTTGCTGGATCGAATGAGCTTCAAATGCAAAATTCATAAGTTCCTACATCCAGCAGTAACTTGGTGAGCTTTCCAGGACGGTATTAAGATTATTTCATGATGCAACTCCGCCTTTTTTTGTTCACCTTTAAATTGAACCTATATGGATCCAGGAAGTAGTTAAAATAATTCTTCTTCAGTGAACTAATTGATTTTATGTATGCAAATGTTTTATTTACGTGAATTAGCGCATAAGTGGAAGATTTAGAGTACAGGAAATGCAGTGAATGAACTGCATCTGTTTTTCTTTCATTACATAAACTATCGAGCAATCTTAATCGGATGTTGTTTTTTTGCAAATAGAGAATCTTACTATAAATCATGCATGAAGGACAGCTGACAGATGCACACCCAGTGAAGACCGGAATCAGACAAGGCTACCTTCTCTCAACTTTCCCCTTCCTTCTAGTGGTTGACTGGATCATGAAGGCCTCCACATCTGAGGAGAAGCACGGAATTCAATGGACAAGTAGGATGCGACTCAATGATTTTTACTTCACGGATGATCTAGCTCTTCTAGCCCATACACACCAACCTGGATCCGGTGCAGATGTAAAGGCAGGGATTGAAAAAGCAAGGGAAGCATTCCTAGAGTTGAAGAACATATGGGACTCAAAACAACTGTCAACCAACCTGTAAGTCAGACCCCTTAAGACAGTTCTGCTTTCAACCAGAGAGGAGATTGAGAAAAGGGTAGGATATACATTACAGAAATCATCAGACTGCATCACGAGATAAGCAATTACTTGGAATCCTGTTGGGAAACGGAAAAGAGGAAGGACAAAGAACACATTGTGTCAAGAATTGGAAGCAGATATTAAAAGGATGAACAGTAAATGAAAATAGCTGGAAAGGATTGCTCAGGACAGAGTTGAGTGGAGAATACTGGTAAGCAGCCTATGCTCCTCTGTGGGAGGTAATGGGGGTAAGTAAGTAAGAATTTTGTCACACATCACACTGCTATGCTATTCAAATGTACTGAGTTGTAATTGACTAAATCATATTTCAAGTGCATTTTCATTATATTCGAATGACTTTGCAGCATGCTAATATAAGCAAAGGCGTTCTGTAGCCACATTTCCTGAAACACGTGTGTTTTAGCAACCCAATCGGTTGTAGATGTATGTTGTCATTTCATCCAAACGTAACTAAAATTCACTTGACCTAGAATCCAGACAACTTCGACTCTACATTTGAATAGCATAATAACATACCTTAAACTAAAACGCACCTGGTATGTTGCCAAGCCATTGAATTAAATTAATAAATCATTTGAACTAAATCTAGATTCACTCTTAATATATTTTATGAGCAGCTTAGCAAAAAGTGAATTAACTTTAGACACTATTTACAATATTGTTCCTTTGACTCAGTCCGTCAGGTGACATTTGTCATCTCGTGATTATGTAGGACTAAAAAGAGGCTTTAGTTAACCAGCATCACTACAAGCCGTTTAAATGTATGAATTCTAGTTCGACTGATATCCAGCTTTATTTAAGTAACTTAGACATTAGCAGGAATCCTAAGCCTAAAGTAAGCTGTTGTATCTGATATGCACCATACATCTTCAGTCCTCTATAGTCTTGTCATGTGACAAAAATACAATAAGAATTCACTCAAGGTGTCGACTCAAACCATCGAATGTCTTGACCACATGCCGGATAAATAGTCATGCGTCTTGATTCCATTGAAAGACTATTTTATCAATAGATCACAGCCCAGTGTTGAGAGGAGTTATACAACTAGAAATAAATCTTTGCCGTTCTTGAGTGGCGCTGAGATGAAACATTAAACTATCTAGTACTGTGAAGCTGGGGTAGTTTTTGTCAATTGTGACAAAATAATATCTTTCATTCTGGCTTTATTTAGATTAGTTAAGGGGACTTATTAAATGAAAATAATAATGGATCATCTGATCACGATGAAAAGAATGAGCGATTGTACATTCAATCAGCATAATTTAAACTGAAATAAAATCAATGTATCAACAATTAAAGTGTTACATAATACATGATATTATCTGAAGTATTATTTTAAGTTGAATTGGGACTGTCAAGTGGAATCCAGGACGCACATGTCGTCCTATTTGGGGCTCGTCGGTTGGATGTACCTGTATCCGAAAGCTGATGTTCACAGTGGGATTTGAACTCAAACCGTTTCGTGTGAAACGCCACCGCGTTAATCATTAGACTACGGAGTCCAGAGTGCTATGTTTGTGCAATCGGCACATTGGTATTAGAATGAATTTTTATATTCCCATTGATTTGTGATAGACTGAAGCTGGTCATTCTTTGTTGTTATATGTGCATCCTGAGCGGATTGCCTTGATATAGCGATTATTCACAAGTATTATTTTAAATTGGATTGCTACTGGCAAGTGGAAACGCGCGTCCTGGATTCTACTTGCCAGTCGCAACCCAATTCAAAATAATACTTGTGAATAATCGCTATATCGAGGCAATCCGCTCAGGATGCACATATAACAATAGAGATTGACCAGCTCCAGTCTATAGCAAATCAATTGGAATATACAAATTCATCCTAATGATATTATCTCGTTACATTTCTAGATTGACTGATTATTTTGTAGTGATTTTTATTCAGGTAATGAGTGTTACTCGAATTCATACTGTCTAAACACCTAATACGGTTACAGTTCTGTCTACTACAGCAGACAGCGTTTTACAAATGTTTTTGTGCAGTCAGCATAATTAGTGAACAACAAACACCAACTCCATATCTCATGGAGGAAGCCATCACTTAAATGATTACTTTCCAAACATTATGAATTTAAACGATATTGGTAATTAACATCCTGCCAAAGACAGCCTACATTGGTCGGGAAAGCAGAGTTTTGTGAAGAACGCGTATAATTTATCCCCAACTGTTCTAGTCTTAGTTGCACTTTCATTGCCGAATCCGCTTATGAATGTATTAAAAGAATTTAAAAAAAACAATATTTTGTCGCTATATAGTTAGTGATTCCTGTTTTGAACACAATCAATATAACTTATTTCAACTTTTAATGCTGGAGTAGTCACCGACGACCTCTTGATGCAAATGATGGTCATCGTCATATAAAGAATTAATTTATTTAAGTTGATTAGCTACTGTTTCATTGGGCGTCATCAAAATGCGAATGCCCCGCTTTTAATCTTAACCAATCGGGAATACGACCAGTGAGCAGTCTTTAGCAAAATTTTGTAGCATAAACATGGTTGTTATTTCCTAGCGTACGACATGTGAAAGATTTGGTTACGAGACCTAAAGTTTGCGACAATCAATTCTCTACTGTTTTAAAGAACAGCAGTACATAATATTAATGACTTTCTCTATAGTACATTCTGTAAGAGCAACCTCAAGATGCATTGATGGTGTGACCCTAAGTCTTCCTTGCTAGTAAATGCTTAGTCCATTTTAATGTTGGTAACTAGGTAACTGTAGAAAAATGGAATCACATATCGATTCTTTTGGAGGAGCATATAGGTGCCAGGTGGGTGAAGAATCAAGCTTCGAGTACCTACATTTTGCTACAGCCGTTCAATCAAATTTAAGTAACCACCTTTTCGAAGTCATTAGAGATATGTTTTTCGGTATGGAGGCAAACGTGTGGGTTCTTATTGATTTTTGTACGGTTCGCAGTACGATACAGCTAACAGATCTAGAGTAGGCGGATTATATGTCCGATTCCGTCGATAATCGGTACGATTAATTCGAAACGCTATCCCTGATACTTGTACATCAGTCGGATACCACGACTGGTTCCTGCCCAAGCCACAGCTATTCCAAAAGACTAGACTTGCAGGAAGATTGTATCATGGAGCCAAAAATTGAGACGAAACTAACGAACAATATTTACATAATGTATAAATTTTTACATCAAATAAATTTACTGTGATTATTCATCACGTAAAACCATCACATTTTATTGATACAATTAAATGTTGTCAACTATATTCAGGAGTATGACTTACACTGGAATTAAATTTATGTGATGAAAGTTCACAAATTTATACTTACAAAAATCAATACATCATTCGCTGTTTGGCGATTTTGAACCCCTAACAATTATCTTAAGTGGGACATACAAAATCATTAGTGACAATACGTTTGTATACTAAGTGGTCGCTCCAAATGTCACTCTAATGGCTATTCCAATAGTATTTGTCTTTATCAGAAGCGAAACAATCTCATCGGATTTCTAAATTTTTCCCGACAAAGTGCAAACATCAGAAACGTTAGATGCTTCATAATAGATTAAGCAAGAATGATAACAGGGACAATGAATCCTGTTCATTTTAAGGCTTATCAGTTTTGTGTCGTGTTTATAAAATACGAAATGTATTAGAACTAGTACGTACCAAATATTAGAAATAAGTTATTAAACTGTAGTGACTGAAAATTGAGATAGTACTCTTATGCATTTATTGATATTTCTTTCAGATGAAGACAAACCAATAAGTCCTTTGAAAGTGAAACTGGAATAATGTGAACCGATTGCAGGTAACTCAAATTTCTGTACTTATTTTAAGTATTGAATAAATCATTTCGACTGTAACACGTATCTGAAGCTTATCTTTTATTAAACAGGTTCCGATTAAATATGTACACGTAACTCACAGCACTTGTCTAGTTTCTGGTGCCTTCATTTCTCTGATATTATCACCTTAGAATTGTAATTTGAAGATAGCCGGTATCTTAGGTACTTTTAAATTTTCTATGCATACTGTTCTTACAAATGTTAGTTGTGACAACTGCAATACCATCTACGTAGCAAACATAAAATGCCAACGTTATTATATAACACATCACCGATTATTTGTCGTGATTCATTACTATCGTGAATAGCACATTTTGTTTAGAGCTCTTATGTAAAGCTAATTGAAAAGAAATGTTCATTCACTCTTTTCGTCTTTTCTAAAATTGTCCTACTGTATAAAATTACATTAGCTTAACGACTATGGGTTACCTATGTGAAAAAATTGTATTGCATTTACACAGAAAACTACTTAAATTGAACGTATGCCATGAAAATGTGCTATAAGTAGTACATAAAATGTTTATCCTGTCCCTTATCAGAAATTTGTGTGAATGTTGATGAAAATATGAAACTGTTTAGGAAATCTTAGTTTACTATTTTTGAAAGGCTTGTCACCTCTAAATAAATTTGTTTTTTTTGTCATGTTAAATAGGAGGTACTACTCTTATTTAACACAGTAAATGTTTTTCTAATTTTCATTTACCACAACAATTGTAACTATAATGTACCGTTGTCACGCCAAATAATAGGTATCATATGTGAGTGAAGTTAAGAATGTTGTGAGAGAAACTCACTAGTCTCGATTACTGCATTTAAGAAAATTCAAGTTGACTAGAATAAAGCTCAAGTGAAATAACAAAGATTTTTAATAAACATGATTAAAGTTTATCCACATAGAAACGTAAGTTTCATTTCACATTTGTCATGATCACAGAATTCTAATGGTAGATTATATTAGCCTGAAGGGGATCACCAAGTAAATAAGTAACATTCACACATAAATTATTGATTATTACGAAACTATTTGATAATAAATCATAGCTTTTGTTAACCTTATGATTAGTGAAATTATTTAAAATCTCATACGGCGACAAATAAATGTTCGTTGCCATCTTATAGTAAACATGATTAAGAAAGAATTAACAGTCGATGTTATACAAAATTAAACAATAAATACCATGAAATAATTAGCCTATATTACCCTTCGTTTTGATCAGAATGAACTACTCATTGTATTTTGAACAACGGATATTTGCTTTCTTTGTTCATCTTGTTGTTTCTTATTAATTCTAGTAAAGATTAATTGTCTAGGTTTATTAACGCTTGTAATAATAAATAGTTATTTAGTAACAGTACCAAAAAAACCTAAATAAGCAAACATTTCAGATTATTTCATTGTCATTAATAAATTACTAAACGTTTACAATCCGTTTACTTCGATTATCTTGTTCAACAATTTATTACAGTCTACAACGCCAAGTTTCTGCAATAAGTTTCGTTTTCATCATAATACTAGTAAGGAGTAATATGAAGTAATTATAGCTGTGAATGCATATTCACCTTCCTATTCGTTTGTGCACTCACTACAATAACACTGCCTAAAAAGCATTTCCTAATTTTTAATTTAAATCTCTTCCGGTTGTATGTTAAGCTTCTAGTGTGATTACTGACAGTTGTAGTAAAATGCGATAGATTTTTAGTTAACTACAAGTAGAATAATGATTATGTTGCATAATCATTCAGTGTTACACTAGCTAAAAATACTGTAGTGATTTGAATATAAGGTTTTCTGATGTAATAATGAGTGTAATTATGCAGGCCATGTAAACAAAAACCATCAAATATTTTGAACATTTAGAGATTAATTGAACAAATATTTACGTTTGCATCTTATTGGTATAAATCAGTGAATGCTTTTATACAATTCAGTCCATCTCGTTAATCGCGTATTACGTCAAATTTTCTGATAGTAACACTCACGTTGAATGGATACCTATTCATATAACCATTTGGGTTAAATTCATCAACAGATTAGAGTGGATACAAGCATAATAAACACTACTCACCAATTAGTCCTAACAGAAACAATAAGCAGGTGATATTACTGATAAGTGTACATACAAACTACTTACTACTTATCAGTGCGTATATTTGTTATGACATAAAAGAAACTCTATGGTTGATGTGTGAGACCAATTAATAAATATGGCCATGTGCACACGTGGTCAAAATAACAATCGTTAGTGATTGCCTAGCCGGTCACTGTACGTCTACCCTGATGTCCACTAAGTTCCAAGCCAGAAACAAGAACACAAGGTTAATGAACGACCAGACAGAACCAGATTGCATTTCAGGCATTTCTTTATATATACACGAAACCTGAAGACACCGTCAACCAATTAGAAAACTGACATTAATGCAAAATAGAGGGAACAGTGACTGTGAACCGGAGTAACGAGTATACAGTTAATAAACCGTAGTTCATAAGTGAGGAAATGATATATATACCAACAGTTAGTGTGTTAAACGGGAGGATAGAGCAAGGGGAACGTAATAATAACAGGAATGAAATGTTCACTATGTATACAACTAAAATAAGTGGAAATCTACCGAGAAGCAGTTTTAGGAGATGATCAATCTTCTTTAAGTTCCCGGCAAAATAGTATAATCTCCACATTATTCTCTTCCGTGAAATGATTTCTCACTTTATTACATCTGCCTACAATTTACCAGACCAAATATTTGCCACAATGGCAATTTAAAAAATATCATAAACAACACAATATACATGAATTTCTTCGTAGATGGGAATGTTATTATTATTACTATTATTATATCTATATGTTCGTCAAGATCAGTTAAATAACCGAGTTCAAATCCTGCGCCTTGCTATATTCATTTTGGCAAGCTGATGCTATGACCACATGACTAATTACTCTTTAATAATTAATCGCTGATCGTTATGAATGCTGTAAACTAACACGATACTATTCATATTTATTTAGCACAAAGTTTACTATAATAAAGTTCCTACAAATCAGTTGTCTCCCATCTGAAACGGACTGTTGCGTTCTACTTGTTTTGTTGTATTCTTAACCACGTTAGGTTCTATCAGTAAATCAACCTTCTCGATTACAATAACCCATGCACACACGTCAATTACAGTATACGCGTATGATTAGGAGGTCCAGAATGAAGAAGCAACAGGCATATTTTCGAACCAAAAGAACCCGAAGTTACAAATCCCTCTGTGTGCCAAAGTTCAACAAAAAAGTCTAACAACATGTTACGGGTAACCCGAGCCTCTATAGGACTTCATATCAAGGAGGCTATGTGAACTAAAATTTTAAAGGTCATCGCCATCCACTACTCATTGAACAGATCTAGTATGAGAATTCCATCTCTTTTTGAAGATAGAATCGGAAAAGTTCGTGTTAAAACGTTTTTGAGTAAAACTTGATGACATTTAACAACTAATCAAAAGCAAATAAGATAAACCTCATTTAACGAATCATATTGTAGTATGAGGTGATTTTATAGGACGAGATTGAATGTCACCATTGAGGTCTTCAACAGTTATCAACCAATCACAGGATAATTACTATATATTACCAAGAGCTAGAAATTAGACCCATAATAAAAATACGTTTGATCAATCATAAGAGGTCATCGGTTTATCCTGTGTTCTGATTGGAAATAATTGCTAGGATTGCTTAACGAGCCAATTGACGTTAGGTGAATAGTGGGAATTAGCGTTATTGGTGTTTGTAGAGAATAAAACGATTATACTCGACATTACAGTGTTACTGAAGCTGGCAGGACTAATTACTTGGTGATTTCTACACGTTCCGTGTGTAGCAGGTAAGTGAATACAGAAATTGTGATAGTAGTGGTTGGTTCAATATTGTAAATATTTCATGGTATCGTTTTACTTGAATGAATGCTGTATGATGGAACAGGCAGTTTTAATTAGGTGATTAGTTAAATATTTTCAGAGTACTAAGTAGTTAAACAGATTTATACTCTTTAGTTAGGTAAGATTGCATACGTTGCCAACTTCGATGATTTTTTCTTGCATATAGTACATGTATAGTGCATAATTTCAGTTTCTAAAAATTGCTAGAGGATTTTTCAGAGTATAGTACATCTCATCCGATAAAAACTAGTCTACAAACACATTGTACCAAAATAGATTAAATGGTCTCTCTATCGACCTACTAGGCTAATGAAATTTCTTTCCTCATAAAGGTGTGATTTTATGCATAGTTTAGCTTAGAAGGGAACATACAAGATCTCTGGTTTTAGGTTTCTCATAAGTTCCTAGTGTTAACGTTGGGAGCGTGGAGAGTTTATGAACTAAACGTAAATGTTTAGACTGTTTAGTCAAAAGGATAAATACCATATGTTTCGTTAACCAATTGATTAGCACTGACAGGACACACTTAGCAATCAGCTTACGTTGAACGAAGCGAAGTCAAATCGAAGCACAAATGGAGATTTTATTGGTGTAACAATTTACGAACGTAAATCCGAAAGTCAATTTGCTACAGGAACATATCAGTGTTTGGCATATGTATAAATACAATGGTCTGGTGTTCTAACATCGGCATAAGGCCTATACTTAAATTGCTTTCCGAAAATACGGTATGTAGTCGTTGTTTCAACCACCTGTTCTGACTCCATCCTGTTCTCATATATTTTACACTCAGATTAGGTCTGTTGATATGGTTCTGTGGAGATGTAACAAGGATTCGATCAAAGGCAAGCACTAATGATGACATTTTCCCGGATACTCTATTTATTGCATATCGTGATCCTTACTAGCTACATACCAATGTCTAGCTGTTTTGTAATACTAACAATTGAGTTTTAAGAAATGAATTGTCATTAGAGATCTTCGAAATTGTTTGGCAAGAATTGCAGAGGCAATTTGGTGTTTACAATTTCTGAGTATTTGTAGCAATAGTTATAAAACATTTACGCAGCATGTCGACGGGATCACAAAGAATGTAAGATGGTTCCAGTATATTGGGGTCTCTAAATAGCAGTCATGGTCTGTATAATCCATTTAGGTAATTATAGCTGAATAGATGTTTTTGAACGTGAAGGTTGATTTTAGCGCAATTTTAGCGAATTTCAATGAATTCGGTTTCTTCTTGATGTAGTACAAATAATGTGTTGCATGCGACAAGTAGTATGGAAAGTGTACGTTTTTTTGGGATGGAATATTAGCGTTACACGGAACTAATCATTGACAATAACCGGTAACACCATAATTTGTTGGAAGACTTCAAATCACATAGTTGACAGTAAAGGATTAGTTAAGTTTCGTATCGATCCTGTTAGTAAACTCCTAAGTGATTTCCCTTTCAGATTCATTTTAACCCTATATATCTTATCACCACCCAGTAGTTAAAGTGGCTGTTAAAGTTCCCAATCAACATTCATCTTGTTAACTGTTTTCAAAGTTGTCCAGATCGAATTCAGGTTTTCTTATATCTGTCATGTTCCTGTTGTAAACCACTGGTTACGACAGTGGGTAATTAGACAATTGAGGGTGAGTTTTCAGATTTCCTGTCTACAGTAAATTACGTAAACGTTTTATGTGTAATTTTTTCTGAGAGTGTGCACTAAATATCATGAGGTTGTATTTTAATCTGCGGTGAGTTGTTTGACCATGGTTGAAAAAATCACTAAACAGATCAGGACATTGGTGCAAAGGTTAGCGAAAATGTCTGTTCAATGCATTCAGTTTTTCTTACATATTTCGTATATATCCCGCTCTTTGATGTAATACGGAATAATACAGGAAATAATTTGATTCCTGCTCTGTTATATTGTGCTGCACTTAGGTGACTGCGTGTGACTCACATGTATTTGTTGTTTTTACTGATTTGTGTTGTCATATCTTGCTTTATCCTTTTGTAAGTGCTACCTTGCATTTCATTAGTTTATTGACGTATTTCAAAGTAAATGCACACAATTTACTTCGATAGTATTCGTAAGATTTACGGAAATCTAGAAATAAGAAAATTATCAGTCTTAGAATCCTTCATTTCACTACCATTAGCTTCTATTTATTTTTCTCCCTCTTCAGCTTCACTGACAGCATGGAATAGAACAAATTCACGATTTGTTTTTAATTTACGTGATTTACCCTTGTCACCGTTTCCTGTTTGTAGTTAACTGTCATGTAGACACTTGTTAGGATATCGTTGGTTACTTCGATTTTCAATTTGGTGTTAAACGCATTGTGTAATAACCCATGCAGTATTTCACACGAAAATTATATGTTTATTCTCAATATTCGTATTGCAATTTTGATTTTAATTTTTATCATTCCTTCGTAGTTCAGATACAGCGCATTATGGTGATGATTATCGTAAACTGACCGTTCAAAATAATCCAAACGTTTGTGCGCGTAAAACTCCCTTAAATATGTAGTTTAGCTATTCAAAGAGTTTGCTTAAAATAACTCCTATTGCCGATTTAGAGTACCATAAATGTTACTGATTTAATGACTACTTTTCTGTTGTTTGTAAGCATCCCCACCAAGCGTATATACGTATCAGATAACTCGCTAAATTTTGATTGTTGGCTTCTTGGCAAATTAGTCGGATTATTGTGCCTGAGCAATAGATTAAGGCAAGGCTGGGTGCTAGCTGTAGGATATAGCGCTGCAGATAACAAGATCGATAATATCGGCCATCCCTGTTCAGATATAACAGATTGTTTCTCAAAGCTTTCATATCGTTAAGCGGTAGCAACTTATAAATAATACTCATGTCTCATGACAATCCTGTATGCATTGGTGAATAGTACTCATCAGTTGATTGCATCTGGTAATGGTGGATCTCTGGATGTGAATTTATCTTATAAAGTAGATTTGAAATGCTCCTGTTTTGAAGACTAGTTCCTATCATTCATGTTCCTTCATAGCTTACTGATCAAGTTGCCTCAATCTAAATCGTATCACAAAGGCATATTACAGATATACGTAGTAAATCAAGTAACGTTGCTAATCGTTAGCACAAAATGATAGGACATGCGATAATTAGCTTGTTACTTAAAAGAAACGAAGTAACAACAGAATTTTTTTCAATGCAACCCACTGCTACTTAATGTTGGATTAACATTAAAATGTCTTTTCCGAACGTCACTCAGTATCTGATTTTGTTCTCATTAAACTGAATAAATATGTATGATATCATGTGTTACACTAAGAACTTACAAATCCCGTTTTCAGGTTATTGTTACTAAGAAGAGTAATCATTTTCGTTGAGTTTGTTTTTCTTTTCAACTACTCATTGATTAGGGTTGATTTTAATGGGATGAATATTTTACATTTCTTATGATTTCTCAGGAGGTGCTTATTGTTGGTGGTGTTGGTTGTAACGAACGTCTACAGGAAATGATGAATTGTATGGCTGAAGAACGTGGTGCTAAATTATTCGCAACTGATGAGCGATTTTGTATTGATAATGGTGCTATGATAGCACATACTGGTTGCCTAATGTTTGACTGTGGTTTGAGTTTTCCTTTGAAAGACTCAATAGTTTCTCAACGCTTTCGTACAGATGCTGTTGATGCAGTTTGGCGTGATGAATAAACTTTCTAAGTGTATATTTTTTAAAGATGTATTCTGACGTTGAATTAGTTTTGTACTTGTTGTAGTGCATACTTTTACTGCGTAGATTATCCACAAAATCACTGGTAAATTTTGCTTAACCACAAGATGAATGGGATTACGCTATTATGTTGTCGTTGCACTTTAATGCGAATCGCACCTGACACTTGCTAATTTTGGAAATAAAGCACTTTGTATTCTCTAGTCTTTTTGATAAAGTCACTTTCTTCATGCACGTTGCAGTAATTAACGAGAAAATAGACACTCTATTCTCTCTGATTATTTGAATTCCGTCACCTTGTATGATTTTGGTCCAATTATTTTCTTTTGTCTTCTTATAGATATGGGTATCCGAGGTTTGTTTACATACGTTCAAAGTGACGATGAGAACATTATTTCATACGAGTTGCATAATCAGCGTTTAGTCATTGATGCTGAAAACTTTGCTGCTCTGTGCTATCGTCGGGCTGCTTTGGAATGTCAATATGGTGGGGAATATTTTGCATACAATTGTTATGTACGGTTATTTTTAATGCAGTTTCAAGTTTGTCATGTTAATCCGATTTTCGTCTTTGATGGTTGTCATCCTAAAGAGGTATGTCTTCATTATTTTGACATGGTTTCCTTCTAACTTTCCTGATGTTTCCCACTTCGTTTTGACTCACAGATAACTGTCCTATTTTGATTCTGTTAGTTATGGGCAACGTAAGACGTAAAACGGGTTTGCATAGGATTTTATTGCTAGTTTACATTAAAACAATGCGACCAGCTTTTACGAGACCCACACCATAATTTGAATGAAGTAAATATCTTTACGGAAGAGTAATGGAACATAAGACCTAGATACAAAGAGTAAATACACTGGCGCCACTAACATACTGAGCCATGTTATCTGTCGTATGCAGCCACTAAATGAGATAATCAACTAGACCATTTTAAACATAGCGATATAGCTGAAACCAGCAATCAAAGACGTATGCCGTGTTTTGTGTGCATCTTATTTCCACAACTCATCTTTGCACCTATGGGTTGAAGCAAAATAAACTGATGTTCAGTACAGTCGAGCTTTTGTTGAAAGACGGTTTTCTCGCCTACAACATAAGTGACTCAAGTTGACAGAAGACAAGGGAGTTTCTTGAATCTAAAGCTTCGTTAGGAACTTTCAAGATGAGTGAACTAGTCGACTCACTTAACTACTTCACTCCCCATGACCAATCTAGGAGATACAAATCAGTCCTGAAGTAGCATTTTGAATTTAGAGAGTGAAAAGGACGCTGAATAGGCTTGCATTACTAGTGAGTGTTGTATGAGACTGTATATTGTCATGGTCAAAGAGAACTGTATCTTCCACTACCTGGTAGGACAGTTCCTTAAAAAATAGATAGAAGAGATGTAATTTGCAATTCCTCGATATAAACCTGACAAGCGCTTGAAGTTAATAATTCTGATGATTATTCGTCAGGTCTAATCTGACAAGTAGTGTTTAAATATAGAGCATTTATAAAGCTTATATATTCACGGAGTACGCTCTTTAATGACAAATGCTGACAAAAAACTTCTCAATCTAGGGAGTAGAAAGCTGGTTTCAAATTAAGGGATACCACTATTATCGGACGTCACTAAGTAGGTATGCATATGTCCTAGGGTCTGGCGAAGAGTGAGTATACGACTACTGCATGATTACCGAGGTCCGTAACGAATTTTGTTATTCCGTATCTCCATACAAGCATCAGCTGATTTCGGCGGCTATTTTTAGATACCATCTCGGTCAAACTGTTTCCTCTGTGGTTATGAAAGAGACTTTTTGTCCTGCTTTACGATCTGAGACGATTGCCGATCGATGCCAGTCACATGGGACTACCTCCAATCCTCAGATGTCAGCTAGCATATATACTCAACCTACTTGCTGAAACTGAACCGCCAGTTTTGAAAATATTTGGAGTCAACCTGTCAGGCCCTATTACTCTTTTTTTCTTTAAAAAACTTGTAGACTTCTCAACCTCACTAGAAGCTGAGTGGATGTGTCTACTTCTCACTTAGGTAGTTTCGGATAATCGGTAAATAAAAGGTGATAAGAAGCCAATTGAACTGTTCCTGGAATCATTTCGTTTGTCGGTATAATCTTCTAGACTGAAAGTAATTAATGAATCTATCCTTTCCAGAGTTAGTTCCACTAACGACCGACTTTCTAATATCGGTTTCTTTGATGGGTCAGATCATATGTCTAGTATTGCCTATCGCTGTAGCTGTTTTTATTGGTTTCGTTATTCACAGACTTTAAAAACCCAGTTAATCTACATACAGGTTGTCGTAGCTCTTTATCATTCACTGAAGTTTCCAGAACAAGTTCGGTGAAAGTTTCCGAGATCCATTAGTCACTCCTAACCTAACCTTTTGTTTTAGGTCAGATGGAGATGTTGTTACTGTAATTACTCATGAAGCGCACGTTCCACTCGTGATTAATGCTATTATCTACACTGGCAATGCTAAGAGGACTTGTCAGTTCCTCAGATAAACAATCAATGAGTCCCCCTGGTCTTCTGTACAGATTTTGCGAAGTCCAGCGAATAATAACGCAGGAATCCTGTATACGTGTTCCCAAAACATGCATCAGTAACGAGAGACTCTAGAGTCTCAGCTAGTCAGGCCTGTCGACCGATTCAGCATAAGGTTCGGATATTAAGATATCTAATATGAAATTTAGAACGTAGTTACTGGAATTCGTGAAAAGCTCGAATTATTAATCGTACGTTTGTAAGGAAGATGAAGGTTGGGAGTGGGAACAGAAGTAATCTTGTGAAGTAAATGTATTCGATCATGAACAGTAGTGGTCTTGAATACTCTCAGACATATGAGAGCTTTACTTTATGTCAGAGTCCAAATTTCCCTGCGTTTACAGGACGTCCACCTAATTTTGGATAAGGTCACCAATCATTTTATTCGTTTGTGCATTTGGACTGAACGCTGTATGTCACATTAATATTACACATATGAAAATAATTTTGTAAATTACCACTCCTACTCAATCATGTTCACACGTAGATATCTATCTTATATTTGAGGTGTTGTTTGTGTAATAATCATCTGGTGTTATTTGAGCCTTCATATTTAGTCGTAAATATTGAGGATAAAGTGTGAAGTTCATGACCAAATGTCATAAGTGCAGGGATAGAGGGAGAGATACGAAACACTAAGCCATCTCACCTATGTGTTTCATTGAGTTTCACTAGGTTTCATAACTCGGTTAACAAGCTGTTGTTAAAGTGAGTATTCCTAACAAATATTAATTTCTTCCTTGTTTGTTTAAGGGATCAAAGTTGGATACATTGTTGAGGCGAAACGTCGAATGCCACAAACTATTAAGAACTCTCAGTAGGGATCCAGATTTCAAGATTGATTTAACACCTTTGCTTTGCCGATATATTCTTGTGGAAATCCTACGAGAATATTCAATTCAACACATAGCATGTGAACGTGAAGCTGATCTCAGTGCAGCAGAACTGGCAATTTATCTTCAATGTCCTGTTACTAGTGGGGATTCGGATTTTTTTATTTACCGACCGAGAGTTGATAATCAGGTGTATAGATTTATTCCCTTTTTATCAATCACACCCACCTGTCAAAAGAGATTCCCTCCTTGTTCTTCTTGTACACACAGTGATATTCCATGTTATTTTATGTCATGCACAATTCTTAATAACTCAGGACCATTTTATAAATTGAAATATCCTATGTTGCCATTATTCGCCATCCTCGTCGGCAATGATATGGCGTCAAATATTCGCCTTCCACCAATCATCCAATCTCTAATCCGTACGTCCGATCTACGAAACACATCGTATTATCAGAGACGTATTGATGCAATATTTAACTGGCTTTTAAATTTCCGTGATATAAAGGAACCACTGTCTATGATTCTGTCAGTTTATAACCAAAACGAAAGAGATGGTGTTGAGAAAACAATCCGGTCGGGCATTTCAGATTACTATTTGAGTACGTCGGGTGAGCATTTAGCTCATTTGTTAGGCCTATCACCTACATCACAGTCTTGCAAAATGGTAAATTCCAATATTCAGAATGCAAGAAATTCATTGTCTCTCTCGTCCAAAGATTCTTTAGAAATTGATAAGTTTGTTGTTATTCGAAATGATGATGAGGAGAGTATATTTTACAAATGGCCAAAGGAACTAATTAGACGATTTCATTGTCTGGAATTAATTCCGAGTTTACTGGATTACATGTATGTACGAAATGGTGTTGTTATGCGTGTAGTAGTGGAAGATATAAAGAGTCCTTATTCAGTGTATCAGTGTATGTCGGAAATGCGAGACATTGTAAATGGACTTATATTTGGTTTGGAAAATCACTTGGGCACCAACAGAAAGCTATGTGGATTGGAGAATGGGTGTGTCACTACATACAGAAGAAACACGAGTGGTGATATGATGAAGACATTGATTCCAGTGAAGCCTATAAAGCCACCTTGTGGGGAGAACTGTTCACGTGAATCTTCGTTTCTGTCATTTTTCTCACAATTGTTAAAGGTGAATTTGGACAGAGAATTCCAAGCAATTGAAATGCAGGGTTTGGCAGTTTTGTTAGTTCTCTGGTTTAGATCTTCAGTTCATGCTCAGAAGGCGGCTAAGAACATCGAGACTTCACCAGTTGGATTGGCATTATCGTGTTGTGCAATCGCAGTGAATTCGAATTGTGAGTTCGTTGGTAGAGGTGATCGTGGTGTGGATTCTCTTGACTCAATTTGTACACATTTGAATGAATGTGCTGATTTGGTGAAATCAGTTTACTGTCAAAAGAATTCATGTTGTTTTTGTATTGAGGTTGTTCATCAACTTAATGAATTGCAATGTATTGCTATTGGATTGGTCCATTTAGTTGGACTTGTCGATGTGCTTTGTCCGTTTTATTTATCAGAGTGTGGAGGGATTGGCGACACTTTGTGTTATAGAAATGCTTTCATTAAATGTTATCCATTGTGGAAGTTGTTTGCTAGTGGACGTCTTCTACACTGGCTCAGTCGACTCCTACAAAGTGTTAATCCATCTGAGCGTTTCCATAAGATGGTAGATGAATGGCTACCGAAATTGCTTGTAAGAAATAGTTGTATGGATGATCAGGTGAATAGTGTGAAGGAAGATCTTGCTAAACTTTTTGATCTAATTAAGAAGTTGAACTAATGGTATTTCTAAAATGTAATGTTTGTTTATACATGGATGATGATATTTGGTAAACTTCTTTTAATATAATAGTGTTCGTTTGTTTGATATATGTTGTAGGAAACTACAATGATTAGGCAAACATTAGTATGGTATTTTGTTCCGATTATTAATACGATAGACTTTTTCTAGCTCATACACAACTGTATTTGTATTTTTGTGATAAATTTATCAGTTGAAATATATTTTTGATACATATGTTGAGTTTTGTTTGAAAACGTTGATGATAAGCAACCATGAAATACACATATGCTCTTGTGGTGTCTCATATTTCCACGAACTAGTGTTTTTGATTGCCTTAGTCTTTCCTAACTTTTAGAATTTAATTATTTTTTGTTGTTTTGTGTTGCAGTTTTAATGGGTTGTTCGTTTTATTAGTCCTGATTGCTACCATGTGTTATGATCTCAAATATGTTTGTCTGATTACCTTTGCAGTTAGATGATTTGATTCAATTATGCACATGATTTCTTTGAGGTATAGTGTACGAGAAGTCACTAGTATCACTATTTTTACGTCAATCGTGGTGTATCCTACGTTTTAGTTGTTTTTTAGACAGGAGCAACATTGTGCGTGCCTCTTAGTCTCCGTGTGAAGTTTATTTTATTGGCGTCATTGCAAGTATCATTTAAACAGCGTCGTTGTATATTTTTTACTGATTATGATAACTGCCTACATGTTGTCAGCATTAATATACTGTTCACATTAAGCTTCCTTGCTGCGGAAAGTTGTCATTTGGTATTCGTTGTTGAAGTTTATGTTATTTTCTTCCTAACATTTAACGCCTATGATAACAGTAACGTAGACTATTGACTCGCATAAGTGGCAGATGTTTTGTAGTACTGTAATACATTAGATTCAGAACTAAACACATGTTAGTGGATGATTCATCTGGCGTTATGTAAGTTTTGTTTGCCTAGACTTTATCATTCTGCATCGTCTTTTGGTCAGCGTGACAAATATATGGTCAGAAGGTTAGAAATTTCGTTAGGTTGGACGTAACTCGGTCTATGTTCTACTATAACTTATCGGAAATACTCATTTTATTTCACATGAGTCGTTTCATTAAAATTGCTTTCTTCAATTAACCATTTGTAGACTTGTTGAGAGGTAACTTTGGTAGTAAACTAAAAGCTGAAGGAATCGTCTGCTTCAATCCCTAATTTTTCCTGCTCTATAACTTAACAAAGCTGTTAAGAATTTCTCGTAGTGTGCAACTTTAATTTGTGATCTCTGTAGTCTGATGCTCATTTCAGTCTTCTGAATGTTGTTACTTAGAAGGGCGTAATTATCAACTTATGTATGATTCTCTGAGGCTTGTCTCAAAATCATTCGGTTATCGCAATGCACCTTCACCTTAGAATATTGTTCACTTAACTTCTTCGTATTGAAGTCGAGATCATTAGCAGCTTAGTGAATGTATTTCGTATACAGAAACTAGCATAATTCAATTACATTGATTGCACAATTATTTCTATCATAACGGGACGAAGATTGGGATCATTCTGTTTTGTTCATCAGCATATCGGGACCCATGGTGCCTCGCTACGTTTGTTGAACATTTAGTAACTATGCTATTTTTGTTACTTAAGTTGTAAGCTTTTAATAAGCTCATTAGTGATTATCATAACTACTTCTCATGCTTAGTTGTTGTGATTTTACTGTGAACTGGTTAGCTTGTCCTCTGTACGAAACTATCACAATCCGGTTATTAGTGTACTGTGTATTTTTCACTACAGGTCGGTCCAGAATGTTCTACAGTCAACCTATATTTATTATTGTGGTTTCTGGGAAATAATTATATTTGTATTAGCCATTTGACAGCTGTATGGTAAGGTGAATTACTTATATTTAAAGTGGAGTCTGGGGCGACATTCTATGAACTTTCTGTAGCCTATATAGTCTCGTAATAATGGGGCTACTCAAGTCCAGGTGTTCAAACGGGTCCTAGGCGTAGATCGATGCATCCTTAATTTTCTTTAGAGTTAGCACCCACTACGAGTTAGTTTGTTTGAAAATCTGATCTATCCTATGAATGACCTAGTTGCGTACTTCCTGTTAAGTCTCAACAAACAGTTCTTCATGATTTTGAGTGTATGGAAATTTGGTCAGATTCAGTATCCTGTATGTAGATGTAAACAGAATATTGAGCATTCAACTGTTCAGCTTCGGTATGTGTTGTTTCAAAAAAATAAATGACTTCTAACTACACCAAAAACCCTGTAGTTGGTCGAAATGTAATCATCTACTTGTAATTCCTTCGTATCAAGTATTATTATATATGATTTGAACACGTACTACAAGTCCACTTGTAAAACTAGTGAATAAAAGCATTCCAATGAAATAACATACCACGCATAAAGGACTTTATATATTATTATCAATAACAATGAACAGCTACTGTATTCTAAATTATTTGTTAACATAAAGTAAATAATTCAATGTAAGATAATAGTGTAATTCTTGTTTCCCTAATAGATATGCTTTCTAGATGGTAACTGCCTGGAAGTATTCTAATTTTCCGAGGGTTTCTACGTCACAATCCTAGTTAAACGTGTGGTGACTATAGAAGTTAAGATTTTACACACTATATAAATCAAACTGATTCGTCTGAAGTCACCACATCAGAACTTCTACTCTTTTGCATAAAGTACGATGATCAACGACAGGCTAGTCAAATGTGGTTACGTCCAGTTCCATAATACTGGCTAGTATGTCAGTTAACATGTCTGATGGAACTGGACATTTGTTCTTAAAGAATTCTAGGATTAGTTGACTAGTTAGTTTTTGTTGTGCAATCGATTCGACGTTTATTGTCATATGACTGAAAAATTAGTCAAAACATGAAGCTGATAAAGTCGGTTAAAGCACTTATTTTAAATAAGAGTTTGGTTAACTAGTTACAGGTGGGATACTTTGCTTCTGTGATGATGAGTTCACCTAAATTTAAACAATAACGCGACTTCTGTGTACACTAACTCTGTTATTATTCACATGACTAATATTCATGTATTTGTTTATATACGTAAATGCTTGTGATTTTTTCGAAGCTAAACTGGGCTTTAATTATATGTCAAGTTGCTTGATGATGATAAGAAATAACTAAAAGTAGAATTCAGACATTTTAGGCTAAATGTACTTTATTGGCACGCCATATGCTGCTCGAAAATACTAGAGTTAATGCGGATAATTTATGTTTGAGAAAACTATATTTAGACGTATAGTGACATACTAATTGCTTGCGTGTGAAACTAAGCTTCTATATATGTTAACCTATTTAGATAATTAAAATTCTAGAATCTTTATTAAACTTATATTGAAGGCGTATGAATTGATTGATATGTAGTCATTTCGAGCGTCCAAATTGTAGTTCAAGTGATCTCTCGTTGTGCTTAACTTATTTAAAAACATGCCAAATAACCAAAACACATGATTTCCATTCTGATTACTGTCAATATCTTAACATTTGAATTACAATTTTCAAATAAGAATACCACAGTTCCCATATAATTTTGCATATTCGAAAGTCACTTAACCTTCAACGTCAATTTATCTGATTTATAGCATGGTAACATCTGATGTTCAACATTATGACCATGAAATTATATGTAGTACCAATAAGCAGAACAAAAGTCATAAATCTTATTCCCTAAGAAATCAGAATTGTTGGCGTTATGTTTATTACTCCCAGTAATACGAAGAAACTCCGCGTATTGATGTATTTTATCACAGTTTAGGTGGATTTATTTCGGTGGATTAATGTTTAAGCGTCTTCAAAATTCAAATCAATAGTTTGATAAAACTCAGTACGCCCTCACTGAGTGAAAGTTCTGGGAATTTAATTTTACATCAATAATTTTAATCCTCTATCAAGTAGTCTTTACACGGTGTTAGCGGTTCTCAGTATTACATAGTCTCCATCCTCCAGTGAATTTCACTTCACATGTGTTGAGAATAAGTCGTTTACATAATTGTGATGTTTTTGTTACTTCTAATTGAAGTATTAGAACTTGCAATAGTCGCAACCGAAATTATACAATAAGAGCACACTCTGCAGTATAGGAATCATATTGAACCTATTTAGAACAGAAATACAGGCAGTCATCCAGGTAAATCAGGAATCTGATTATGTGTTCAAAAATTAATGTCCTAAATATTAGACAATTTAAAAAGTTAGAACGATAAGGAACCGATAGCATGTAAAGGTAAGATTAATATAAGGTTGACCTAGATTAATGTAATAAAAGTAATAGACAAGTAGATGCAAAAGCAATCACTCAAAGAAATATGTAAATAAGAATATACAACGTCAATACAACTGAATGACATTTAAACCATCTGATTGTCTGAAACCGTTATTGGAAGTCATCACCTCACTCATCCCACCTGTTAAGGTTGGTATTCTCATGAATATTTCTAATCTCTACGATAGTATATAATGACAGATCGTTATTAAAATCATAATTAACAACGTAGAACCGGACACATGCGCCCATAGGTTCAAGTTGCCATACCACTTTAGCACTACAAGATAACGGAGATAACATAATAACAGAATACAAGAAAGGAGAGTAAAGGTGTACAGGAAGTAATAATAAAATTCAAGATTTAGATGAAATTTAAGAGTGAATACACTTGTGCCACTGTGACCGATTTTGAGGTGTCAACAAGTGTCTCTAGCCATTTATTGTGAATATCACGTGGACTCCAACCAGGTAATCTGCATCTATCAACATGGCTTAGACCAACAGTCAAGGACTTCATGGACTGATGCCATGTTTTGGTTTGGCCGCCCCTACAATTCTTCCATCCTACTTCAACCCTAGCCAACATAGCGTGGAGTGGCAGGCAGTGGTCGGGCATGCGCAACACATGTCCCAGCCATTTCAGTCGACGAAGGTTAATAACCTCTTGACATACCTGGAAGGAGACATGTGATTGGTCAGTATAGTGTGACAGACATATGAATCAAAGGCTAGACCTTATATATATATATCTTGTATATTATTTGTTTATTGTTGTTGTAGTACGCTGCTACGTTTACACCTGTTTTAAAATCGTTCCAAGCTGCTTCGGGGTGAATCTACTGGTTGTGGGCGACTAAATGTTTAGCCAAGCCATTTCTAAATGCAATCTTAGCATTTTCAATCTTGGATTGATATCTAAGAGATTTGCCTGATGTAACCTTTCTGCGACCAGTAAAGCACATTGAAACACGTGGTCTCACAAGGGCGTGGTCAGAATCTTAACACGTGCCCCCAGAATGAGCAGCATTCCTCTATACAGCTTCTCCAACGATAGCTGATGCCGATGTGGTCAATTTGCGTCCATCGTTGTGTTAATGCTGGAAGACACTAGGTTAAACAATGTCTGTCTTCATGCTTGAAATTTGTGCTAGCTAAAAATAAACGGTAGCCTGAACATGATTGGACCAGACGATCTCTGTTATCCATTTGCTAGTCTGGGATGTCGAGTGACTCACCTGAGTGTTTTTCAGCCTGATTTAGCCTACCAACTTGGGTATTAAAATCCCCTCCTATAATTACTGTATCTGAGTGCTTAGCTTCCCGAAGAAGGCTAGGGAACTTCACTCCATCTGTGCTGCAGTCAGTGGATGCATAAGGAGAGACGACAAAATGACATCAGCGTGTGTCCCTATCTTTCCGAGTTCACACTGTGCTATTTAGATGGACAGCAAATAAACGACTGTCTACGGAAATATACTTGAGAAGTGTTTGTTCTGCTCGTAAGCTTAGTGCTATGCCTACAACAGCAAGGCCACGTGAATCTGCTGTAGAGTCTCCAGATAAACGAAGAGCGAATTGTGCTAGTCCTTCGAATTCATTAGGTGAGGTCAAACGGATGACCATACTGGGGTCCTGTATGCGTGTTTCAGAGACACAGCATACATCAATTGCAAGAGATTTTAGTGTTTTAGCTAAAGCGGCTTGTTGACCTATTTGACACAACGTACGTACGTTGAAAACTTCAATATGAATTTTAGAGCGTGGTTTCAGGAGAGCTGGTATGGCATTTCTGGGACTCGAGCAACCAGTACGAGTGGCACGCATAGAAGATGTAGTGGGAGAAGTGCAAATAGTAGAAATCAAAGAAGAAGAAGGTGTTTGAACGCGAATAATGTGATTCAGAGTGCTGCTAGAGGTATGAAGGTAATTATCACTGCCAGGTTGCCCATACCGTGGATGGGTTCTTCTTGAGGTACCTGAAAAAGAAAGTGGATTAGAGGAGTTATTGATAACCCGAGAGTGTGACCGCAGTGCCCAAGGGACAGCTATTTAAGGTCTGTCACCTTTATTAATTGTTGCTTTAGTTGTCAGAAGGGGCATCGGCCTCGTGACTTCTGAAGAAGTTTGGCATTCATCCTGAGGCACCATAACTCTTCGAAGTGATGACCTTCTAACTACCAGGGCGTAATTTAAATGTTTTTTATTTGCACCTTTTGTAGCAGGGTTGTTTATTTACGGGATAGAGTTGCTAACCCTATGCCCAACCCTTCTTCTTTATCCGGGCTTGTGACCTGCAGTAACTCCTGGAGATTTCCAGGAGGAGTTTAATGACGGATCAGCATTATTACAGTAATGTTAAGATTGAGTACTTCTTTACAGTTGAGCTAGAGATGAATGTATCAGATGTATACTACAATAAATAGCAGTCCACTTTGGAAGTTCGTTTAGGTAATGAACTAAATTTCACATCATAACAACACACTTTAAGATGAATTCCGCTTAAACTGGATCGTAATAACAAATTTCGTAATTTCATTAACTGTATTAGTATTATTTGTAGGAAGTTGAATATCAGTTTATGAATTGTCTGTTTTATTAAGTATAATTGAACTTCTCCAATTAAGACTGAGATTGATATTTATAACATAGTAGTAACTACATCATCATCGAAGATTTCGAAAAATACAGAAGTTGGATTAAGAATACCATTTGCTTTCAGCATCGCAGGTAAACTGTAATCAGAATTTTCAATTAAAATGGAAACTAAATAACGAACATCATTTACTTTCACTTCCTCATAAGAGGTATCAAAAAGCTATTCGAACAGGAATTCTTCGTCATGATTGGAATTGAAATTATCCTCCTTCTCATGAGAAATAACATTCTAAATTGAGTTAGGCGTAGACTTATCATTTAAATGACTGAAGTCTTTGGAATAAATTCCAACGTTTCATTCGTACATAAATTGATGCGTAATTGCGTTCAGAGGTTGACAGAAATCTGAATCGTTGCCTTCCCGTTCGCCTTCAAATGTACCAAAAACGAGGTCACGAAATAACAAACATTTTACTTCTGGATGGGACTGGTCAATTAGTCGCATAGGATGTGATAAGCACTTTCAAAAAACAATAAAAAAGAGCCTTTATTCTTCTTATCAACATTTTCATTTGCACCACATTAAACTTCGGAACCTTCAACATGTTTAGAAAACTTTGCGTGAAGTAGGGACATCTAATTAATATTCTAGATTTGAGATTATTTATCACTTTTTAAATAGTAAATCCTAACAACAGAATTAATCATGGATTTAAAATAAACCTGATGACAATTATAAATGATGAATTTATCCTGACCGCATAACTATAGCACTGTGTCGCGGTAAGGGTATTTTATTCATAGATATATTCTGTTTGCAGTCAAACTGTAGTATTATTGCAACCAAATGATCCTGATCCTACTCGCAACGTGTATGTGATAATTAGTAGAATTTCAAATAGCTACCCGAGGACAGGTTCAAGAATAAACCACAAAGACATTGAATGAAGGAAAAGTGCTATGCATTAAGCTATGATTAATGCTCTTATATCAAACTGGGAAACACGTGTAATCCCTCATCAATACAAAAATGTGCCTTAAAGATACAGTACGACTGCAAAAAAAAGACACTAAAAAACTATGTCTGCAAACCATCAGTTATGAGGTGACCCCAGCATTAATATCCCCCCCCCCGCAAGACACTATCAACAAAAGGGTGCTTTCTCGGTACGACTATCTGCGAAATAATTTACGAACTATGTTACATCAGTAGTTATCTAAATTGAACTAACATCACTAGAACACCCAAATTGAGAATCGTTAGAAACAAAATGAGATCTCAATAAACAGATCAGAACGACGAATGAACCTAAAATAATAATAAGGGTTAAATGTCAGGAATATATGAAATTCTTACGAATGTCCACCTATTGAGAGAATAATACGAATGTTTTAAGTGACAAACAATGTTAAGCTACTGGGTTTTAGTAAGTAGTATGATTAATGCACAAAAAGTAATCAGGAATTCATCAATCAAATTTAACACTTTTGCCTACTATTTGTTATTTATATTGATAGAATTCACTTACATATTTCCTATCTAAAAGCCTTGAGTGAAATAACCTACTCTATAGTTGTTTCTCTTTTAATTCACATGTTGGTGTCTACAATTTGAGCAAATGTGATTTAAAATTCAGCAACGTTAATAACTAACGCAATCTACCTTTACAGAAATCTTGCTGTAATATTAAGCATTCAGTGAAGTGCTTACATATCAGTAATCTGCATAGTTCGAGATGGTAAAGTACATTTGAATTCAACTGTGCATCACTTCACCTGATGAGGGTTTTCGATTGACAGAAATTGCTAGATTTGCTCAATTGTGAAATAAACTATTAATTGGAGTGAATCATATTGGAAGGGGTAATCTCATCACTAGCGCAAAACCATCCACCATACTGTATGTCAATGGTGAGAATACGCAAATTGTTGCATTTGTTTCTCGTCGTTATCGGAGAAGCAGTCAATATAGCATTGGGAAGTTGTTTTGATAAGTTGGTTCACCTTATTACATGGTACATATTATTAGCGACATACTATAAATCAGTCTTCTTTGAAACAAAGCCAATCTATTTTTTTATCGATGGATGTTTCTTTTTTTACTGCACATCTTGGAATTATATAATGACACTACTATGAAGTAGATTATAGTCATACTTAGATTGAAACATTTTTTACTTTGCACGCTTCTATATTAAGTTCACTGAAATAATTAACTTTCATCTTATTCTGATATGTCACAGTTAAGCATTTCATAATGTTTAGTGAAATAACGCTGGTAAAGATTGCTAAAAAAACATTGAATTGTGCTGAGTTAATAGTGCTGGCGAAAATATATCGTTCAGTAATGTCCTGGTGTAAGAAACGATTTAATGACTGAAGGTTATCAATTTTAAATACTGGTTCTAAATTTTTTAGAAGTTAGGTTATTTCTGAGACCGTCTTGTTATTACAATATGGTACAAATGGGTAATGTAAACGTATGCACTACACAATTAGAGAAGACCATTCTACGTAAAAATAAGTTATTAAAGTTGCATGTGGAATGGGATAATGCTTGGACACCTAAACCGGAGCAGGTGATCTCTCTGATGATCACCCTACGGGCCTCCGGCCTGGATTTATAGTCCACAAAACGGTAGAATGCCATCAGGAGATGAAGTTCTATGGTAGCCGTTGACCAAAATAGGTTGACACACCATCCGAAATCTCAGGATCGTGGAACCTATGTTAACCATTAGTTCAAAATCAGGATTTTCCATTCCCTCAAGTGAACTCACTGTATTCAATAACCCGGTCATCCACTTCTGTTTTCTCACCATTAAGAACATTTTACTAATGTTAATGTTAGGTCGGACCACAAAGAAGCGTGACAAACTTTCAGAACTGTGTTTTCCAACACTATTTCATTAATTCGAACTGTCTGTAATGTAAACATTTTGTTTCTATTATTGTTACGCCTTGCTTGCCCTATTCTCCCGTTTAGCATAATTACTGTTATTATATTGTCTCTTGTTACGGACTACAGTCAATTAGTTGTGTACAAGTTGTTCCTATTCACTACCACTATTTCCCTCGTTCTGTTTTCATGCTAATTTTCTAATTGGTTTGTTGTGTGGTCTGACTTTATGTATATATAAAAGAATGCTTGAAATATAGACCCGATTCTGTCTGGCTGGCCTATTGGCTCGCATTCTTCTTATTTCGGCTTGGGACTAAGTGGGCACAGGGCAGACGCGCAATAACCAACTAGGCACCAGTCATTGGCACTCGGCCATCCAACCCAATCACCCCCCATCTTCCTCTCGTCATAAAAGTTAAGTTATTGAGTAGGACTTCCCTATCCAAAACAATCGACATATGAGAGCATTTTAAAACGGAGTGCAGGATGTCTCAAATGTTGTTCATATTAAGAACTTTGAAGGGGAAAATATGGCATCTTGTTCGTAGCCATTTGAAACGTTTTAAGTTATATTGATATGGTACTCTCAAAAAGTAAGGAAGAACCTTGTTAGACTGATAATATTTCACTTTGTTTACAGAAACCATCATATTCATGTTACTAAACTTCATTGCAAAACAAACAGAATAAATAATGTCAATGTCTAGTGACATTTTTATCTGTATAGGGACTACTGATCAATGGATCTTGTAATAATGGCTTACTTGATATGGATTTATCTTATAAAAGAGATTCAGAAGGCCTTTGTGACGAGGACTAATTCTATTCATTCACATGTTTTTGTGGCTTAATGATCAAGTTGCCTCAATCTAAATCATTGTGTCATGAACACACATTTCAAATAAACGAAATAAACAAAATAATGCTGTTGAACGTTAGCATAAAGTGATGTGACACGAGATAATTACTTTGTTTTTAATGAGAAACAACAAGAGCAACGTTGATTGGAGAATGGGTGTGTCACTACATACAGAAGAAACACGAGTGGTGATATGATGAAGACATTGATTCCAGTGAAGCCTATAAAGCCACCTTGTGGGGAGAACTGTTCACGTGAATCTTCGTTTCTGTCATTTTTCTCACAATTGTTAAAGGTGAATTTGGACAGAGAATTCCAAGCAATTGAAATGCAGGGTTTGGCAGTTTTGTTAGTTCTCTGGTTTAGATCTTCAGTTCATGCTCAGAAGGCGGCTAAGAACATCGAGACTTCACCAGTTGGATTGGCATTATCGTGTTGTGCAATCGCAGTGAATTCGAATTGTGAGTTCGTTGGTAGAGGTGATCGTGGTGTGGATTCTCTTGACTCAATTTGTACACATTTGAATGAATGTGCTGATTTGGTGAAATCAGTTTACTGTCAAAAGAATTCATGTTGTTTTTGTATTGAGGTTATTCATTAACTTAATTCATTCATCCATTTACGTACAACGTAGAACCCGACGCGTACACGCAGTGGTCTAGGTTGCTATACATTGGCACGACGATATCAAATTCACGTGATTAACAAAACAGCACACTTTAACTGGAAAGAATGAAGTAAATGAAAGTACGAACATAAAGTGTATACGTTTACGCCAGTCACCTAGCGTCTCCAAAAACTGATCACGCGGACCCCAAACAGGTAGCTTGGATCTGCCAACATGGTTTAGATCAGCAGTCAAAGACTTCATAGGCTGATGCTATATTTTATTTTGGCCGTCCCTACTTTTATTTCATCCTACTCCTACCTCAGCCAGTGTAGTACGACGAAGTAGGCAGTGTTCAGGCATATGCAGCACATATCCTAACCATTTCAGGCAATGTTCAAAACCCCTTCGACTGATTATCCATATTTTCCTAGTACTCTCTGTCTAATATTAATTTACTTACTCGCTTATTCAATGATATGAGGGCAATACTAAAACGATTTCTATGATGAAAGACCTGGAGCCTGGGCATATCACCTACTTCCATGTTTCTCACACAAGTTAGAATAAAACAGACTATGTGGTACACTCGACCTTTCATTGAAGGCCAGACATCTCGCCTATGCCACTAGTGACGTAGGTTGGCAAATACCAAACGAGCTTTCTGGAACTAGGCTGAGATTTCATCAGACACCAACCCTCCAGGGGTGATGAGAATTCCGAGGTAAGTGGAGTGGTTGACGTACTCAACTATTTCACTCCCTATGACTAATCTAGGTGGTGATGCAGACCAGCCCTGGAGTAACATTTGCATTTAGATGGAGAGAAACGCATCCTAAGTATACTTGTGATGTTACTCAAGGTGTTCAGGATACTGAATATTTCAGCGTCTTCATCAGATAGGACTTGTCGTCCATGTATTCTAAGTCGGTAAGTGAGCTACCTGGAAAATCGATTCCTGAGACGTTAGTCGAAGAAAATGTTTTACAATAGGACTTTTGTGAAGATCATCAGCTTAATGGGTTACAGTGTATGGCTGTCGGGTTAGTCAATTTAGTTGAACTTGATGTGTTTTGTTCGTTTTATGTTTCAAATTATGGATGGATTGGTGATGCTTTGTGTACTAGAAATGCTTTCATTAAGTGTTATCCACTGCGGAAGTTATTTGCCAGGGGACATTTATACTGAATAAGTCGACTTCTATAGTGTTAATAGTCCTCGTTTGTTTGCCAAGTCAGGAGAGATTATGTTTAAATAAGGATTGATACGATATTCTGTTTATAATATTTATATAACCGTCATTTTCTCTTTATTGAATCACTTCTTATCTCAAATCTCATCTCTATGCCTTTCCATTAGAACTTACTCTGTTACTACCTCCCCTACTCTAGGATTTGGTCCGACAATTTAATCTCTATCAGCTTATTGAGGCATGGCAACTTGAACTGATGTACGCATGTACCAAGTTCTACGTTGTAACTGACTGACTCAATATAACCGTCTTCTTTTAGCTCATACACAATTGTACTTGCATTTTTCTGATAGCTACATTAGTGCAAATTTTTTTCCAAAATAAATTCCTAGCCCTTCGAGCCTTTTTTTAGTTTATTAAAATGGACAGAAGTATCTCGTTCGGTATGGGATTCCGATTCGTTACCAAGTCTTTTAACTCAATCATTCAACGGTGTCAGTTAACGCGTGAGATGATTACAGGTAGCTGAATTTATGTATGTTGGCAAACTATATTTATTACTTAAAAACTATCACTAAAACTTCCGTGTCTCTAATCCCATGTCCACATTAAATATTTATTCAGCTTTTGAGCTTAGGTCACGCAAATACCCATTTTCTATGTCGAGACCAATTGTAGTGAAACAAAGTTGTGTCCAGGATATATAAGATTCAATTAACTGTAACATTATTGTTATTCAGGAAAAAGACTTTTCCCACTAACAGACTTAAAAGAGATGAGGATCAGTATGTCACGTGAATAGATGCTAGATAGAATACGACCAATTAATCCAAATATACTCACAGAGGTAGTTAATAAATACCTTCTAAAAATTAACACGCCAGATCCCCGAAAAAGTATCGGCATACTGTGCTACATATCCTAGCAGTGTATTAAGACTCAGAATAAGTCATTGAAAATACTAAGACATTCCAAGTGTCATTAATTACCACGCGTAACACAGATATACATCTGTACTATGCCATATACTATCTGGCTAAAGTGGATGTATAATGAGTTTGGAGTTTCTATGTGTCACTAAAATCTACCAGAGTAATAATTCCAGAAGAACATTGACACTGACTTGCAACATACTTAGTTTGATCTGCATATTTGAAGCTTTACTGTTCTCGGTTTTCCATAAAAACACAGCTGTTGAGGTAAAAGACAATATAACTGATTTTACTAACAATTCGCCTATTTTTTTCTTTACGTAGTTTGGCGAATTCTGGCACTAAAGAAGGAAAATGTGTCAACCTCGCTGTGGCACCAGCCAGATACTCGCCGTTTCAGATATAAACATCTATAAGGATTCAGGTTGATTTATAACCCATATTACAATGTTGTTCAGTGATAATTAAAGTAAGCTCAAAACCTACGCAACAGTGGTTGGTAAAGACGTTCTAGACAATCGGTTCTGAAGTCGCAAGATAAAGTACCACTGATGCTAAAAATGAACAATGTTATGGATCAGTATCATGTACAGTCCACATATATGAGCGCTGACTTACTACGCAAAACAAATCAAACAACTAATACTTACTCAACTTTCCGTGCTATAAAGTTCAGCCTAAAAGAAGTAGAGGTGAACATGGAAACTGCTTAGAATATACCCTAGTATTTATATAAGAAAACCCTAGGATATCTATCGTGTTACGACAATGTGACAGTGATGCGTAGCAACAGAAATGAACATAATGGAGTTGAAAAACGGCTTACGTACCTAATTTCTAGTTTTAAGTAATTAGATTTCCGTTCCTACGATTTTACAGGTGGATGATACAAACCGCTACACAGATTGCTTGACCCTTTCGCCATCTTTGGTTTCTTATTATTGAACTAATATTATAGCATTTGACAAACAGTGTACTTTCATCTTAACGTTGAGCAGTAAACGAAAAACAGGTGAACAATCTACAAATCTACTGTATTTGAAGACAATTAAGCCAAATCTAATGATACTAATTCATCCTCGTCAGTGTAACAACATATACCTTCAACGTGACTAGATTTCGTGGCGAGTATTATCGTTAAGTAGTAAACGGAGGTTAAATTCATTAACAGTGACCTGATAGCATATGCTTGCGCAGACCATTTTTCATTTTAGTCAAAATGAAAAGAAGTGTTTAAAAAAATGTATTCCATCAAAGAAATCTTAGGGAATTATGTCTTTTTTGTCTTTGGAGCTGACTGTGCAACGGGCTTCATATTAAGCATCAACACACTAGCTCGACGCAGCGCCAACTGGAAATGTTAAGATAATTATTAATCAGCTTACCATTTTTAGTTCCCTTCTATATTTCTGCTTGCACGTTAAATTACGAATTTTCTGAAGAGTGCGTCTGCGACCACGAACAAACTTTGTTCGTGTAACTGCCTTTGCAGGTTTGTGGTCTTTTGCAACATTCTTAGTAGTAACAACAACGCCTTTCCCATATCTCTCTTCTTTAATTCCAATAGCCTTTTTGTGGACCAGGCCACAATATCTGAAGCAATTTTTGTTTTTTAAATTAAGAGGATCTCGACTAAAACACTCGGGGCCACGTTTCATCAAAAAACAGTGGTTATTTTTGATGAGGTCCCAGATAAGATGACTCGACATGGCTCTTCGCCTACTTTCGAGGAATCCGCCAGTAACCTTTTCAACAATCCAATATTTGTATGACAAGCTATCAAGAACTAATTAGTTTCTTCGCATTCATATTTTTAATGTTTTAGTGCCAGTCCTTCAATTTCTTCCAATGATTAATATCTAGTTACAAAAGCCCTTTAACCCCTTTAGTTTCAGCCGCATTTTTATATATTCATATTTTTATTATTTTATATATATATATGCATAAGTTGTAATTCATACATTCAAATATTTACAGCCGATACATCAGGAAATTAGTTCTATGCAAAGTAAGAACTCTGACGACAAGAAATTAGTTCTCATTAATGTTTACACCTTGTGGTGGACAATGGATTTCTTCATCGCACATTAATACGAGACGCAAGCAACATCCTCTTAGTTGAGTGTCCAGCTTATTTAGAATCCCTCATTTACCACCTATAACTCAGAAAGAACAAGCCTAACTGGCATAGCTTGTCAACGCATTGCTTGTGACTGAGTTCAGTGATCCATTTCGGTGCATCACTCTGTATATTCCTTGGGAAGCTATCATTTATTCTGAAAGTAGGAGGTGGCGACAAAGTTGTGATCTTCCGAGGCAATCGTCTGCAGGTTTGAAATATTGTCAAAATCAGTAATGGTGCCTACATTTCCACCTACCGACGAACTTGATGTGGCGTGGCATATGATTTAAGAACATCCACTACTAACCATTTTCACAAATATACCGTTACCTGACCACTAATTTTAGAATAAGTCAACAAATCAGGTTATTAGGCAGTGTAACGTTACGTTATTTATTAACTTTCAGTACTGCACTTAGGCTAAGTAAATGATCATGAAATAAACGTATTCCTTTAACTTGAACGCTTGTCTTAGCAGTGTTCTCTCATGTAACTCGTATGATGTCAGAGGTATCAGCTATGATAACTGGTTCACTCAAGATGGCTGATCAGTCCCAGAAAAACTGTCCAGAATAGAATTTACTGAAGAGGTTTCATATAAGTGATACCTACCCGCAGAGTGTTATTAGTGCATTCTATTAAAGGGCTAACAATCCAAGACAACCGTTACAGTACATGGGGGGGGGGGAAGGCCCAGGTAGCTTACTTTTATCCCAGTAATCTGGATTCACACTCCCCGAAGTGACCATTAAGGTCATGCTTGTCTGCTTACCAAACCTGATGAGCATCAGTCAAATTCTCACAGCTTTGAAAAATTACTCTCATCATGCGAAGTCAGTTTGTCATCCAAAAGTGTGCAAGGCGTAGTAACCTACAGATCTTCATTGACATGAGTTCCTTCGAGTCCATCTAACGTAATCCTGTCCCTCCCACAATTTTTGTATCGTGTAAGCAATTCCAGTCTCGTGCTTTGTGCAGCACCGAAGTAATCAATTTCATGTTTGCTCACTATTTTCTTGCAAACTAACGCTTTAGCCTTGGTTTACCAGTCAGCCCTAATTTGAATATTTTGCAAGGCAGTTAGCTTGCACAATGCAAGCAAGACTGTAGCAGCATTTTTGACTGAGTCAGATCACAGTTCCCGTAAGGAATGTGTTATTCTTTACAGCATTATAGCCTTAAAAATTTCACTAGCGTAGTTTTGAGTCCTAGGAATTCGCACTAATCCTGTAATTGTTATTAGTCAAAATGGTTTTGACTTTCTAAAAAGTTGCTGTGAGATACAAGTTTGTTAAAAATAATCAAATATCAGAGATTAAAGTTTTCGCAACCCCACAATTGTAGATCGTTCCCTAATAGGAAACACTTCTGCCTGTTTTCGACTGTTAAGTACTATCTATTGATTCAGCTCTACGATCCACAGTTACTTTATACTTATGGATGAAGCTTTTTGACATATTCGGATGGAAAGTTATAGAAGTGGTTCTAGAATTTTAACTAATTTTTTGAACACTTCTTCTCTTGCAAGATATTTTTAATATGATGCACATAGTTGCTTCTGATTAATGCAGGCGTTGTAACTACTAAAAAGGGGGCTTAGTTACCCCGAATATCAAACAGATGTTAAGCTCGACGAGAGGGTCAAGTCTTTATAACGGAAATTTGTACCAGAACAACCGACAAATATTGGTCCCTGTTAAGTTGCATCACCTTTTAGGCCTTGTCACGTCATAAGAACAGTGTGTCCACCTTAAGCATAATTTAGTTAAGCCTCTTTTGTTAATCGAGTTTACACACTCACTGCACCTACGCTCAGGGGATTGGTATTTCTTCGTATCGAAAGTTACGGCAGTTTCACTGGCGCATTGTTACAGGTGTAGCATGACGTCGTTTTGTCTTTCGTAGATTGGGATTAGAAGTAGTGCTAGTAGCATGCACAAAGTGTGAGTAATATCTGTCCCATTAATCTAGGGCCTACCCATTGTAAACCACTTTGGTCGTTACTACTCAATAGATCCTATTGACCACAATGGTTGCTAACACACATTTAATTAAAAAGGAAGGTAAATGGAATTATTGGGCAATAATGGTATGTGAAAACGAGAATAAATTAATAAGAGCACATTAGAATAATATGACTAATAAACTTTACACAAAGTGTACTGAGAACTGACTAACGCTTGTATCCTAATAGAAATTGATTACTCGTAATTTTTAAAAGTAACTTGAGTTGGAACAGTTAGTCATGGTAATCAACATAGTGCTTTAGTTGTGACAGTTAGTCTAAAAAATCAACTAAACTGAAAAAGGGCATAAATATTCAGAGGATATATAAAGACATTCATGTGTAGCCTGCGACTTTTTTTCAATGTATAACTAAAATTACTGATTATCACATTTCTATTAGTGATTAGTTGCTCATCGCCGAATTCAACAATGATGCATGATGAAGAAATTTGTCACACATACGACACTCCTAGCGTTGCCTGAAGTTATTAAATGTTTGTCAAAACGAAACTAAACACCTTGAATTACGACAGGAACTTGCGGATGTTGATTTATAGTCCAACTCAATCCGATAAAAATCGGGTGGTGTAGCTGATCAGTCAATGTAGGATTACATCATAAATCACACTACTCAATAACTTTATAACCTAGCTAATACTACTAGTAGTGGCCATACTTTCCAGATACTTTAGTATTTATTATATGAATCAGCCTTGCCAGGCAATTATATATATACGAATATTTTAAGTTGACGGCTAGTTATGAAGAAAATCAGTTCGAAAGTTTGTCAATTGTAAATGATTAGTTTTCAGATGGCTATCGGCAAATCAGATGCGCTAATTTGTTACTACCAAGCAGATATTAAGGTTTCAAATTACCGCTGCGACTTTTTCTACCAGCGGAAGTTTTCCTCTTAATGGAATATTGACGTCATTACGGATACCCAAATACAATAAAAACATCGTCATAATTAGATGATTTAAAGTACTAGCCTTGACAAATACATACAGTTCTAAATTATCACAGCAGACAAGTGCATGCAATATACAGAAATGTATTTTTTACTGGTTTCGATTCCTAACCGTTAGAACGATCCCTTCGCTATTATCCCTAAGACAGATACAAGTCAACAATGCAAATCGACTTAACTGAACTAGGTTGAATGGTGTGCACGACAAAAAATATGAGTGCAGTTAGCGAAAATCGACTCAGTAAGTGCTTTTTACAGTATTCCTATACTTGAAAAAGTAGCCAAAAACAGGCACTGTAGTTTATTCAAGTTAGCTCGCATCCCAATAGCACTGAAAAAAAGCTGACATTTTCAGACTTACAAACAATTTAGTACAACACCTCGATTGCATACACATAAATGTGATAAGGTTTCAACTGAGAATCTGTGCGAAAAACATCTCCCATTAGAAAAACCTGATATAGCATTACTTTAACATTATGAAGTGTTAAGGTAGACACAGTCTGCGAAGCATTTTGGTACGAGCCACTCATTCCTGTAAGTGTAGGCAGAGACTATTACAGATTAAGTGGCACTAGCCACTTCCTCGAGATCGCTCACTTACCGACGATTCCAACCAAACTGTGAGTTACCACCTGAACCATTTACAATGCCACCTTTTAGGAATATAGAAACGGCCGCGTTCTACGAAAAAGCTCACGAAATCAAAGAGAACGAATGGGTATTATGACCCATAAACCTCCCTTTATTAGCACCATAGACACACCTCAGTTAACTGTGCAAACCGACAAAGTGAGCATGCAACGCTTTGGAATTGTTCGCGTTCTTCGGAAGACGACTCCATGGCATCGAAACAATGCTTAACACTCTCTGCATGTTACTCCTAGCCATAAACTTTGCTTCGAAATGCCAGAAGTATATTCACTAACCTTTTATAAAAAAAAAAGTTTCGCAGACCACTTTTAAGTAACTCGATTTCAAGAAGAGAACAATCATCTAAATAAGCCTGATGAAACAGTGGACTGCGCAACTTCTCCACAGACAAATATCACTCAGTCGTACAGAAGAATCACAAATATGCTAAGTGACATGTCTCATCACCATTATGATTGATAAACGATTATACCGGTCCAAAGTGAGCGTGCTTTTGTAACGTTGCAACGCTCTTCTCGTGTCTGGATGCCAATTTAATCCAGACATATTTCAATCTGATGGGTTTCTAGGGGAATTGGATGAAGAATCACTTCCCCTGAGAGTGCACATTTGCGCACAGTCTACTCCAGAAATCCTGACCGTATAATTTCACCAGAACTATTTCCCATTTTCATCTATAAGATGAAATGAACCAGTCAAAAAAAAGTTAGGAGCTGATGAACAATAAAAGCTCCATCAGGAAATCAACTCAGGTGGAATCTAAGTTAAAAAGAAACATGTGTAACCACTCATCCAGCACTAGTCTCAACTCCTGTCCTGGTTTGAAACGCAGTCGTTAATACTCTTTAATTAACAATAATCTCCAATCACATAGTCCAAAATTTCATTTCTGCATATAAAACAAGTAGACAATTGTCTTTCCAGTCATCATCATCGTGTAAACTTTCACTACCTTTAAGATCATTACGTACCCTTTTAGCATTTAGGTACGTTCCGTTCTATTTAACAGAAAAAAACAATAATCTTTGGTAATAGGTCTTTATTTCGTATCGTGGGCAGGAGACAGTGAAGCGGGATGCCAGTAATTTAAACACACAATGCCTCGCAACATTCAATATAAGATAATAGGGAATATAATCCCTATGAAGAATAAGGAAGTAAATAAATACTTAAACTTTATTGTTTTAGTGTATACATAAGTTATGAAGTCAACTCGTAACTAGTCAACCTAAGATGCTACATTAGCTTCCTCCTAGAATCGACTTTCGTAGGAACGTTGGTTCGATCAACTTAACTAATAAAATTGTCGTAGTTCTGTCACTGTAGCTCAATAGATAATTACTAGTACCTCCAACACCTGACATTAGATCAATGGTAAACAGTCTGTTAGTATTCGACGACACAACGTGGATGACATTTATTTTTAGAACTTGTTATTTAATCTTGTAGCGTTTACATTCTCCCATAAATGATAATTGGATACTTAAGCTTTATTGTATACATAAGTTATGCAGTCAACTCTTAACTAGTCAACCTAAGATGTTACACCCTCTCATCCGGTTATGAGCCATTGAACTGTTCAGTAAAAGACTATATATAAGTATAATTACTATGAACATAGATCACCAGTCTTAATGAAAAGTCACTGAGAGAAAAATTTTGTGTCGAATAGTCTCCAAACTTTTATGAAGTTTGCGTTTCCGTCCTTAGTTTAGTCCTCCAGTTATGTATAACCATCTGTTAGTAACGAAAATACACAAAGGTTGGAACAGTGTCTATATTAAACAATAGTCACCTATGTCGAATAACTATTTGGACACGTTGTAGGTGAGAATCATGACGATGGTGATAATAATAAGCACAAAATGCAAACAGTACCAGATATGAAGCGAAAAATTTATTGAGTGGCGAACTGTATGCAACTGATGTTGAGTTAGTTAATTGTATGTCATATATCGTGGTGTCGCACTGAATTTCGCATAAGACTTTATAACCTTATTCACGGCTTCCAGAAAATCTTTCTCAGTGGCCATTTTTCGTCTTGATCTAATAGCATACATTCCTGCTTCGGTACAAACAGAGCGAATTTCAGCACCTAAAAGAAAGAAACTCAAAATAACTATACAGGACGACTATAGGTCACAGATGGTAAAAGAAATAATAAAAATATAATAAAACATATGAAATAACAGAAGAGTAACAAATGATGGAAAATAGTAGTAAGCCAGCAAAACTGAGAAAAACCCCAATCTTATACGAAGAGTTATTAGCTGAGGAACAATTATACATACAACGATAACTTTTTTAACAACTTAACCACGACAGACACACAAAAATAAACATGTTTTCTAAATTGAGAGTTAACTTCAGAAAAATTAACATGTTAAGACATTTTAGCTAGATGAAGTTTATTACTAGATTTTCGGTGGGTACACTTAAAAACCTTCAAGAGTCCAAAATTTGATGCATTGTTTATTATTTAAGAAAACCAAACAGTTTGACTAGAACATTAGATACTCGTTCAAGTAAATCATACGAAAGTAAGTGAACGAGTCGCTAAAGACTGAGTGTAGTCAATCGCATAAAATACAGAAAAGTTTGAATAACATTCACTGGTGCTTATTAGTAAGCAGAATTACAGACGAGTAATTTTAGGGATATTTAAAAAGACAATAAACATGATGGGCTTTATATCACACTTTACAAGTTAGTTTTAAATTATGACTGATCGTTTGTGGTCTTCATCACAGTTAGTAGTAAATAAAGATAAACTTGTATGACAAACAAGCTCTTATCACTTTGTCGTCTTTTCTAAGAGCAAAAATGATATAACTACAATCGCCTACTAATAAGTAGCATAAAACCATATTCCCGATTTGTTAAATACACTCAACCGTTGCCTGGTTGCGAATGTATTCACTAATTAAACTTAACAATATTGACTACATTGTTGTTTCGGTGGTATATTTTTAGATTTCTAATCACTTTATAATGTCAATAAAACATTTAAAAATCTCGTAAAACTACATATTTTTTATAAAAATGAAACAAACAAGGTTATTAGAACAATACACTGTTAGATGTATTTATGATAAATAACTCTATAAAACCAGTTCTGACAATCATGCCAAGAATAAAGACATGAAGCTAAAGAAATATTTAGAGTACGGTTTATGCACAACACTTATCTTATTTCTACATCAATGTTTGCCTAACAACAACCTTAGTGTAATAAAACAATATATATAATATATATTATAGTGCATTTACTTTCATATTTAAAATTCGAAAAACGAGTGAATAACAAGACATTATCGTTGATAAAATCTGAGTAACACATCATCAAATGATAGCTTAAAATAATGAAAAAGATCGTTTTTACGTCCGGGCATTAAATTATTTGCCATGTGTATATGCGTTATATCGGGACAAAATATCGGAAATTATAATCTGTCGAGTCTATTCATCGTGTTATTGAGGATTTTATGATTAAGCTACATCTAGATAAACATTCAGTAAGTATGACATTTATATTGCTCAGTTTGTAAGCTCTTCACAGACTCATTGGCAATTGTTATGTGTTCTTCTTCTCAAATTATTGTGACCCTACTATCCCGAAATATGTACACAACTAGCTAATTCAGCTTTGATCGTATTTTGCATTTCCTGTTACTAATTGGCCCAGTATGCGACATATCAAAGGGATTGTTTTTTTCTCAATAGGTATCTTAGTTGTAACTCTTATTTACCATTGTTATTTTCAGCAATATCTGTGGGAAGGCTTTCGTCACATAGGCATCGTGTCAGCCGAAGATTATTTGAAGTCTATTAGATTGTAGTAACAACGCAAGTCCCATTAGCTCGTCTCTTTCCGACAACTGTAAAGTCATTTTAATGTAGCTACTATAAAACCTCTTATCTAAATAATGTCCAGTAAGTATTGTGAGAATCAAACTTGGCTTCTATTCTATTCGTTCAGAATGTGATTAAATGAAGATGACAAACCGGCTAGATTTGTGATAAATAATAACTATACAACTACACTTACCAGTACTATTGGGGCATAGACGGGCAAGAAGCTCATAACGAATATCTTTTTCAACGGACATAGAACGAGCATGTATTTTAAATATATGTGTGCGACCTTCAAGGTCAGGTAAGCCGAATTCCACTTTTCGATCTAAACGACCAGGCCTAACAAGAGCAGGATCAAGAGTGTCTGGTCGGTTAGTAGCCATTAGTACCTAGAACATATAAAATGAAAATAAGTCACGGCAATAATACTGTTAAATGAAGATTTCAAATAATTAGAAACATTTCTTTGTTGAGAATTATTAGGTTATCATGATATACGAGTTCCATGTACAATTGCTTATTGCCAATGAATAAAAACAAACTTGACACAACCGGTTCGAAAATACATTACACAGTATTAATAAAGATTAGATTAAGTTCATAAGTAGTACTAAAGCGAAAAAAAGAATGGATGGTAGAACACTGATAACGATCTACTGTCATCATCCTGAGCTTTAATGAGAGTATATAAGTAAAACTAGAGCTGCTTCTCCGACCTTCATTATTGATTTCCAAAATATAGGAAAATTCACTTATAATCCAGTCAATAAAAAACTTAACTACTACGTATTCGCAATAAATTTCTTTAAAAGAAAAGGACGTTTCTTAGGCTAATCTAAATGATGGTATTAAAACAAACATCCTCAGTATGTAATAGAAGGAAACAAAAAACACTTGTTAAAGTTGAAAGATCTGCTATTCGACCTTTAAAATCATGGGTGAAACGAAATAATAAAAGGATTATTCCTAAGGACAGACTTCAAACTACTTACCAAGGATTGATACCTGAGGTTGTTGGTCTACATCAAAAGTACAAAACTAATAACGACTTGATAGTATCGAATTAAAACTGTTGATGATGCTTGTGGTAGGAAGACATGTTCGATTTAAAATTATCTATGAAACTAGTTACATTAGTTAAAATTGTGTTCAGACGATATTAATTAACATTCTCATAAAAACATTGAAAATATAATATTAAAAATCATCATCCCATGAAATTTAAACTTTAAAATTTCTAAAAACACCACTTTTTGACAAACATTTTTCCTACTCAAAATTGAATAGTAAGACGAACTTTTATATTGCCTCTTGGATCAAAACCATCTAATTGGTTGATTAGTTCAAGCATAGTTCTCTGAACTTCATTTTCACCACCCAATCCGTCATCAAAACGGGCACCACCAACGGCATCTATTTCATCGAAAAATATGATACATGCTTTTTTCGATCTCGCCAGTTCAAACAATTCTCTAACCATGCGCGCACCTTCACCAACATACTTCTGAACTAATTCGGAGCCAATAACGCGAATAAAGCAGGCGTCTGTACGATTGGCAACTGCTCGGGCACACAATGTTTTACCCGTTCCAGGTGGACCAAATAATAGCACACCTTTAGGAGGCTCGATGCCAAGATTGACAAACTTCTCAGGCTGATAAAAACAAAGAAATTAGGATAAAATTAATTATTGCTTTACTGATGGGACCTTTTAAAAATGTTGATACAACTTGATTACTAGACGTTTTCAAAGAAAAGTTGATAAAGAAAAATATATTTCTGCCTTTTAAGCCACAATGTCTCGAACCGAAAGTTAAGTTAGGCTGGCTGGTTTGTGTACAACAATATATTTGCAATTCAGTGATGAAATATACAGACAGACAAAAGTAACTCCAATGAGATTACTGTTATTCGGACTATTATCCAGAAGCAGTAAAATAAAGAGATTGTAAGATTTAGTTTTTCTAGAAGTACGCTACTAATATGTAAAAAACGTATTTGTTATCAACGAAAAGATGAGCTGAAGAGTGCTTGTAATTTAATAATAAACGACACCGATTCCATGAGGTTCACAGTGGAAGATGAATTAAACTGTATACAATTCTCGGATGCGACCAACAGAACCAATACAGGACAATAGTGGTCTAATATATCAGATTACCCGTACGGATAAAACTACTGATTACATGGGCAACAATCCTATGGAGAAGATAACAACGTACAAACCCTATTACAAAGCAAAGACTTGCAGCCATCTTCTGCAAGAATAATGCTTTGCAAAAAAAAACTACCAAAGTAAATTTAGCAGACAAGTACTTCTCGAATTCATCCCAAAGTACAAAACTAATTTCATAAAGATGTGAATGTGTAGTAGACGTAGAAGATTACAATCAGGTTGTTGAGGTTGTCTGGATAAAGCATAGTTTATAAACCGGAAAAACTACACCACTAAACACTACACTAACCATTGAATACTATTACAAGATGTAAGTTGAATTTCATTAATAAACCGTACCAAGTAAAGACTTTAAGTCGGACGTGGTTACTATCATCTTACTGAATACCAATTACTATCAAGTGTAACAAGCAATGGATTGTATCAATTCATAAATAAGTTAAGTAACGTATAAATTTTGGACAAAGGTTACATGTAGACCTTGGTGCTTAACAATCAAGTCATTGATCAGTTAGGAAGACAAGTAACCACAAGCTAAGAATGAAGTAAGGCGTAAAGATTATCAAAACAATTTCCTGATGACAGCACAATTGATAGTAATACATAATTTCGATAGAACATACTATTAATTCTAACAAATAAATGCTTCCCAAAAGTGGTAAGGGTGATGGATAGAAAGGTATGCGATTGAAGCATCCAGTTTAGTAAACGTAACTTTACCAGGAAGATATAGCGCAATGTGTGAAAACATGCATAATAAAAATCGCAAATAGTCAATAGTCATCAGAGCTTGAACAAATAAATTGAAAAATACATAAACCACCATGAATAAAAATAGACCTTAAAGATAGAATTGTTAGTTTCATGAAACTCCATCGGTTGCAGTAACTAGTATCATTAAGTGTCTCAACACAAGTTTATACACTAAGGTTTGGATTATTATACAAAAGGCTTGGCACAACAGATTAAGAAATACAATTCGTTAGAACGAAACGACAGCAGTAGTGAATTTGGAGTGATGAAAATCGTAAAACCAATGGATAATTTAAAAATTAATACTCAGCTGTGGAATATAGGTCGGGACACATCTAACATAAGTTACCTCAGTTTCGCATAATTTACAAAGGATGCATGATAGCACACTTGGATTACCACTGACATATTTTGAGCCATATTTTGTTACACTTCTAGGTTAAACGCTTATTTCATCACCAATCCTGCGTGTACACGTTGACTGACAATAGTTTTGTTTACACGGTGCTGTATCGAGACTTATTTATTAAGTGGCGCTTAATGCGTAGACAGTTGATAGGACTTACTGGCTACCAGAATAAAAGTACTGTTTAAACTAGTGTAGGAAAAAGAATGAAAACAATACTGAATCTCAAGACCTAGTGCAAGATAGGATATAAATAAACGTGGGAATGTGACTTACTTCGAATAATGTTAATTATAATCTATAACCATTTGATGCGATTAACGTAAGAATTCCATATTATGCTCACGTTTGTAGTATAACATGCACTAAACGAGAGCATCATTAAAGCAGTATCAGTACACACTAATTATCCACATTCGACTGGTTATCATGAAAGTTTTTAGTAACCGTGTTGTCCAGGATTTTAATGTAAGGAATCTAGGGTGTAAACTGACTCAGTTTTTGATAATGATAGTGAAATTAAAATATTGGTTTAAAGCAGTGCTACTATCTAGATTATATTCATTATTACACAAATTCTAGGGACAAAAACAAATAAGATATAAATAAAAGCGGTATGCCTAGCACATTTAGGACGAAAAATAAAGTGTCAGATTGACTGCTTTATCTAGATTCGACAAAGTGGCTAAAGAACAGAAGACTATAAGATCGATGCACTCTGATTGTTAATTCCCTGCAGTGAGACAACCAAAAGCATCAGAATTACGCGGCAAATGAATTTCAGTATAGCAACGGTAACCAATTTAAGCCCAAATGCCCCTGTGAGTTTACAAACTTGTACTTAATAGCTTGCTTTTAATAACTAGACAAACGATTTGTCAAAAATAGTTTGAAGTCGTTTATGCTGCACACTAAAGCGTGGAATATACGTTTTGGCCAAACCTTAGTTTAGAAGCTATATGAAAGCACTTTAAACGCGGTTCTAGAAAACGACAATTTAATACAAGTGACTCCAGTACTCAGAGATTTTACGAAAAAAATCTTTAAGCTAATCAGATGTCATAGATTATTTATTAATACTGATTACTTTCATGTTCATTGGAGTCCACGAAACTTCATAACAATCAAAATATACAGAAACTAAGGAAAGAGTATGATACATGAAATGTATTGCAAACACAATCAAGTGAATGTAGTAACTATTTGACTAATATGCGTAAAATTAAGTAGCTCAAAAAATAATTTGGACACTTACATGGAGTAACGGTAGTTCAACAACTTCCCTCAGCTTTTCTATTTGTTCTTTACACCCACCAACGTCGCTGTACGTGACATCTGGTTTATCCTCCACCTGCATCATAGTTACGCTCGGATCGATTTTTGGAGGTAAAGGAATGTGGATCTGGTATTTAGTGCGATCAACCCCAACACGCATCCCCTCCTCAATATCAGTTGGAGCTACAGTGTCAGCTAAGTCGACAACAAATTTCGCGAACTGTTTAACATTTATGATGTATTTTGGTTCTTCATTGTCAGAGTTAATTATCTTCGTACACCGAGCAACCTGAAGGGGGTGTTCACCTGTACGCTAATTATAACAAAGGTGAGGCTTACTTGATAAGCATACTTTGTCAGCAGCAAGATCCCAGAGAGCGGGAGGAGCTAAGCCAGTGTCCGACTCTTTGAGACCTACAAGAGAATTAAGGTGTATGGAAACAGACCTGTCAGTTCATTAACACGCTTCAAGTAGGTCTGTATATCTTCTTCGCATTGCTTTATTTCTTTACTGTATGCAGCTGAACACTACAGAATAGAAATGTTCTAGGAGCACTTACGTATGTTTTTAGCAATGCAATATCTCCCTCATCAAGAGCTATAGAGATAGTTAAAAGTGACTTCGTTTCTAACCTTTAATAGGCTTTTCATCATCTTTTTGATCCTTCACTTTGCGCTGATCTGAACCTAAATGGTCTGGCATTTGCCTGAAAGTAACCTATGCTTTGTAATGACGCAAATCAAAGTAGCCACCAGGGTAAGAAGCTCAATATCCAATATATTTATAGGGAGCTAGTTAAAAGCAACTGATTTCTTTACACTCGCTTCTCAATGTTAAGAAAGGGTTCTGGGTTTTGATTGTATCCAGAGTGAGAGTTAGAGCTACTTGACTGCGTAATATTATCTATTGTGGAAGTTGGACTGACAACATATAAAAATGAATGTATCGCGGTAATCTATTCACTTAGTAATTTATCGCGTAGGCCGTCGTCATCGATACTGACTTTGCTTGTCCTCGTGAACACGATTAGCCTTAGGCGCTTAGTCAAGCATTACTACCAGATCATAATACGACAGGATGTGGGAAGCAACTAGTCCACTGTTTAGCCAACCAGGAGTTGCTATATTGTTAACGCTCTACTCACGAATAAATACATCAACTCCCCACACAAATCACTGCTCTGATTTCTCCTTTTTCATATGTGTAGGTTTTGCTGTTAATAGCTACTCTGGTTATACGACAAGCGTCACTTGGTCACGTAAAGTGTACACTTGTAGTTAATAAATACCGATGTTATAGCGTAGAGCTTACCACAAATGTATATCTACCATTCAATCAACTTATATAGCACACACAGATAGACTGAGACCAGAACTAATCACAGACCCCTACTACTTAAGGCAGAGAAATCACAGATATTTGATTCCTTATTCTGTTAAGCGTATGCTTGTCTGTTAGAAGAATGGATTAATTTGGGCAACTAAAAATCGACGCTTTCCTCACACAGTTCAGAAATATGCATAAGGATCAATAACGATGTTTCGACAATAGAAGATAATTTCTAGAGAAATGTATTGTTCTTTACCATGGGGTTTGTTTTTCTGAATCATATGTAAAATTACTCTGTATTAGCGCAGTTTTCCTTTTCCTTATGGGTATCAAGGGTCTCCTCCCATTTTTAAAAAATGCAGCAGTTCCTGTTAATCTAGCTGACTTCAGTGGTTATGTCGCTGCTGTAGATGTTTACTGCTGGATTCATAGGTCATCATACTCATGCGCCTCTGATCTAGCACTTGGAATTCCAACAGACCAGTGCGTACTTGATATATGAGTCTCATTTTCTCTTAGGTACATCCGATATGTTATAAAGTACATCAACCTGATGAAGTCATGTAATGTCAAACCCATTCTTGTGTTTGATGGCTTAGATTTGCCGTCAAAGGCTGAAACAGATTTAAAACGTCGAGAGTAATGTTGTTTATTGTGATTAATGTTTTAGGGCTAAGGAGTTGAATCGAAAAAAAGCAGCTGAGCATCTTATGAAGGGGAACAAAGCGGCTGCTCAGGAGTGCTTTGAAAGATCAGTGTTTGTGACTTCTGAAATGGCATACGAAGTTCTTCGAGTGAGTTTCTAAGATATTTTCTGTCATTTATCTGGGCATCAACGAAGTAGAGTAGGGGGGGACACTTTAATTATGTAGGAATTTTAGTTTCAAGTCAAACAAATGCTTCAAAGCTCTAAGTTACAAAATCGTTATGTGATGGACTTTGTGGTTACGATGGCATGCAAATGGCTCGATTTTTACATACGAAGTCACTAACTTTACTAAGCAAGCCAAGTAAAATGTTCGTTTCTGACACATTATTGTCAATAAGCGTGTCCAGGAGAGGCAAATTTTAATGATCAAGCATTCTTGAGATCGGAGATTACTCAATGCCCAAAATGTTCCAATCTTTATTATTAAACATTAGGTTCATCGGTTTGTGTTATTACTTATATTAAGCAATTGGTGAAGTCCTAATTTCTGTAATGGTGCTTGACAATGGAACTAAAGCCACTTGTCCACATAGGGCGTTTTGGATGTTAAGTCAAGAATTACAGTTTCTCTCTGAAACTATATATTTTTGTTTTTCTATACTTTTGACCTATGTGCATTATTGCACTCTTTCCGGAATAATTTTCTCATTCTGGACTGTTCGTCTGATCCCATTAGATCAGCATAAAGCCAAAGCTCACCAGCGCCACTTATATAAGTCTGCAAACTTCTATATCTATTGGCGACGTAAATAGTGCTTATATAAGCATCGTTTCAATATTTGGTCTCCAGTCCTTTTGAGTATGTCAACATATATTGTGTTACTTTGTATTAAATCTTTTAGGCTTTAATAACATGACAGAATCGAAGATGGATGGATTTATATAATTTCTTTGGAACTGGATATTTGTTCATTCTGTCACTAAACTTGTCGCAATTACTGATATGCATGTATGTATGATCAACATAGAACCTGGTACATGTATGCATCGGTCCAAGTTGCCGTACCTCTAAATCACAGCAAGATTAATATCACATTAGTAAAAGTAGAAATTACTTCAACGATAATAGTTAGAACAAAGAGTGAACACGTAGAATATTGTTCAGGGAGAAAGGGAGAGATCGTGAAAAGAAAATTGTGAAGTAATTTTAAGCCCACAATTTGCTCAAGTACAATGATTGAATACATCTACCCCATTGTGACCTATTCTAAGCCATGTCACCAAAAGTTTCCAACCGTTGGTTAAGGTATTCGCATGGACCCCAGCCAGGTAGTCTTCATCTACCGACACGATTCAAACCAGCAGTCAGTATTTTCATGGACTGATGATATGTTTTCGTTTGGCCGCTGCTAACTCTCTTCCATCCTGCTCCTATACTGGCTAACGTCGTGCTTTCAGGCGAACGGTGGTTGGGGATACGTAACACATCCCAACCACTTTCTACTGATTTCGTTAGTACTTAGTAGTAATAGACCTCCCCAGTTTATTACGTGATTGCTGTCTTTAAATCTAGTGAACCGAGTGTCTACTGTTGCAAAGGTTCTTATTTCTCACGAAGTTTTCGTCTAATTTTACATATCCTTTTCTGTTTTATATCTATGTACGTTTTGGAAACCTACATAAAAAAGGTAGAACTCGTTTAAACATTGTATGCTGAAAATTCCTTTTTATTGTAAATAAATTGGACAAAGCATCCATTATTATTATTTCTAACAAATTGTGTCCACTCAGCTCCTAATTATCTCCAAGAATGACAAGTAGTTAGCAGTAATTATATTTGTGCAAGTAATTTGATTGTTCATCAACGAATATTGTCGATTTCTCCTACTTTTTTTCTATGTATTAATTCATAAGGCTGCCCGCAACATTGGCGTTGATTGTATTATTGCGCCATATGAAGCAGATGCTCAACTAGCTTATCTAAATCGAACAGGTTATGCCGATTTCGTCATCACTGAGGATTCTGATTTGTTATTGTTTGGGTGTAGACAAGTAAGTATTTTTGTACACTTAATTTATACTTACACGGATTTTTAGACAACCAATGTCTATATGAGCCGTGCTTGGTTAATACGAACATAGACTGACAGATGTGGTATCATCACGTAGTAAATAAAAACTCGTAGCGTATATTTCTATGTGTAATTTGACTTTCTCTTTTATAGAAGACTGCTGTGTAGTTGGCCTCAGTGTATTTTTGTATATTCCTTTTCTGGTTCTCAGTCAATAGTCAGGATATTGTACCTAGTGTCATATGCACCAACGTATTTAGTATGCGTATCAGTCTACCTTGTTTGCATGTTTACGTAGACGTATCTCCCGAAACCAAGACATCCCATCCATCTACCCATACTCCATGACAGATAGATAAACCAATATTTAGCTGTTACATACGTCTTCTTTATCTTTTTGTTAACATTTTGTTTAGTGCGTGATTTGTCTACATAATTTCGAAACAAATTTTGCACCATAACTAATCAAAACTTTAGTAAACATACGACTTAATTGACCTGTAATTGACAAGGTATATATACATATATGATTGTGCAGCTATAGGATTGAGCTCATTGAAAATGAATCCTCCGCTAAATAAATTTGTTTATTTTCATTCTAAATATTGCCTAATAAACTTAATTTTTTAACAGATTATATAATTTCTAAATATTTTTGGAAGGTTATATTTAAACTTGATTTGTCCGGATCTGGAGTCCTTGTAGCAGCGGCATCTGGTATATGCGAATGCTGTGGAATTCCCGCTAGCCAGTTTACTGAGTCGAAATTTAGGTTTATGGGTATTATGGCTGGTTGCGACTATTTTAGCGGGATTCCTGGCATAGGATTAACCACAGCTGCTAAAGTAAGCAACTTTTTTAAGCAAATATATTTAGCAACCTTCTATATTATTAACAAGTATCAAGTTACTTTTTTGACTTTTTACTTTCATTTACTTTCTTTTGACTGTTTCTTGGACTAATTTCCCGTTGAGGTTCTATTTCGACCAAATCACTTTTATTATTATTTAGTTGTTCGATTGTTCCGATGAGTCACATAGTTTTCGATCAGTTGTATAATCGATCCTATAGTGTTTAATCTTACTACCATTGATACTAATATTATTGGGACTGTTAAAGTATTTCTTCATTTCACCAAGCTATCCTGAATCGATAACATTCTGAACCATTCTAGATTTTCGCTATGTCCTACATCAACTAATTAGCACCAGTAATTTGCACCAGCACTCTGCAAAGTGAGTTGTGTGGTTACAGATTATTTAAAAGTAGCTTCGGTAACTGAGGCCTTAGAAAGTTATGTTATTTATAGGTATTATTAACCCTCAAACCAGTGTAGCTGAATGCAATTTGCAGCCCTATATTTAGTAAAGGAGTTACGTTATAAAAACGACATTAATCTATGACGTAAGTAGTGTTCGTGGGTAATTTGTTAGGTTAGTTCTGCTGTGTAGGTCGAAAAAAAGTGTTTCGAGTGTTACAAGTCAGATTTTAGATTAATATAGAGCACTGACAGCTGCCTATTGCGTAACGTCTAAGGATACTGATTGGTTATCCAAGCTAGGGGTTTTATTTGTTATCCAGTTGCTGAAGCTGGTTTATTCGACTATCTAGCTACAGCTTTACTCAGTTTTTATAAAGTGATTATCAGTAACACGAATAATTCACTGGTTGCACTACTTTAATTTATTATTTTAAGGGGAACATGCTTCAAATCAACATTTTCCTAAAGGAAGGCTGTTGAATCAATAATTAAACTTTGTCCTACATAAAAATAATAGGTTACTTATTTTAGTAAGGTATTAGTTTTCAGAAAGCCTACATACGTGTTAAAAATCATGGTAGATTAACATATTTCATTGTAAGGATATATGATTAATCTCTTCTTGGTTTAGTTTCCTTTTCAAATCTTTATTTGCTGTAGAGACGAGTTGTAGTTATTGAATTACTTTCGTTAGTAATATTGGGTGCAGCTAAGTTTAAATCAAGCAATTCCTCGTAAAATTATTTCAAAAGAGGTGTAGCTAAGGAAATTAAAAAATTACGTTATTTGTCATATTTTTATTAGGTATAATGGTACATGTGTTGATCAGTGTGTTTAAAATCTAGGGTTCACATTATTTATATTTCGCCGTACAAAGTATTCGAATTCTATTCCCTATAGATATTGCGTCAAACTCGTATAACGAATTTTCGAGAACTCTTGTCAAAATTGGGTTTTTATGTCAAGCTTAGTAATCATGCTCTAGCAGAGGACAACACAGAAGTTGTAAAATGTAAAAGTGCCAACGGTAAGCGACAAAATATAGCAACGGCTAGTCTAAACAAAAGTTCACAAATAAGTGAATCACTTATAAATGCTGCAGTGCGCGCCGAGCGTACCTTTCGACTTCAAGTTGTTTTTGATATCTCATCTCGATGTCAAAAGCGGTTCAGTGAACCTACACCTGAGGACATAGACGAGGAACTACATAGTGTAAACGAGCTGGAAAAATCAGATGGAAACAAAGTTGACCTTTTTGCTTATGCTGGACGGTATGTTGAGGTGTTTTTTTGCATTTGTATTGTCCATCTGAGATTTATCATTTTTCTGAGTTTTAGTTAAATATAGGAAGATGAGATAGTCTATACAGTTACTTGTGAGTAGAATATTGCTCACACCAGGTTATTAAAAACAAATCCATTAAATAAAAAAAAGCATATATATATATAGCAATACTAGCACTGGAAAGAAAAAAATATAGTCAACTCATAGAAAGCAATCAATGTTACTACATTCAAATCTAGAGGGTGATATAGAATCACAATGTTTAAACCACTTTTACTAGTTTTAAACCGTATCATTTAGAATTTCATAATAGACATTATGACTACAATATTGACTGTAGTCAGATAGAGCGGATCACTTCTGATATGAAATTCTGAATTTTGTTGATTATGTTATCTTATTTCAGCACACTCCGATCCTCATGATTAAGTTCTTACGTTTAGCTAATTGGTAAACTGTTATCACTTATAATTCAAGGGTATTAAAAGACAATGAGAAAGCATTCAATCTGGCTCTCGGGAACATCAACTATTCCGATGGTACTACTATGGATGAGTATTATCCTTGTACATCAATAGTAAGTTGTCGTATTTTATTTATTGTTACGAATATTTTCTCGTTATTGTGGTTTGTGTTCTCTGACTTAAGAATGACCTTATAGGTCAGTAATTCAAATAGTCACAAGCTTTTCTGTTCGCCTTGCGAATTAAGTTAGTAGCAAACATATTACATTTCTTCCATAATCTTTCCTGTTTAAATTAGAATTAGATGCTTATTTTTCATGATGTATCTACAAAAAGTTATCTAATTTAAGGAGTCGAAATGTATGTGTAATATGCCGTTTGATAATCCATTAAAAGTCTAATTCGCTCACCACGTAGATCTTTTTACTTGCCAACATTTCAGGACTTTCTGTTATCCGTGAAGCTTTTGGTGCAGTTTACATTTATTAGGTATGTTGAGAATAATCTAATCATCAGTAATTTCAATAATGTCTCCCTAGCTGATGCGTTTCTGATATCAAGTTGTGTTGAATGTTTTTTGTGATCATTAGACTCAAAGCGAATCCGAGTCCGTATTGGAATTAGCGTTTTTCAATACAAAAAGTATTCTTAATCATACTTTCGAAATTCGATTGCCTATCCTATTGATACAAAATTTGGTGACCCCTTAAGGTTCAATTCCTTGTATTATCCTCCAATATCGTGCCTAATGTTTTTACTTAGATGCTGGGATCACACAGTTATTTTAGTTTTTATTATATTCTATCCTTACTTAGAGTAATTCAATGCAACCAGTACAAGCAAATGGAGCTATTGTTGGGCATTCGAGTATTCATACAAAGTTGCAGTCATCTGATTTACGACCTAACCTGGAACGTTTAAAAATAAGTATATGGGATAAAAATTATCCCCTTCAAAAATGTATGTAACTTATTACATATAACTTACTTTCATTGTTATGTACAGAAATGAGAAGTTAACTATGTAAAATTCCGTCGTTTTCAACTTTATCGTGTTTGTCCTAAATTGCTGTGTTTTAAACAGATTTAAGAGCAAGAAATTAGTGCATATCTTACTTAAAATCCACATTTTCCTGTAGATAACCTTTACATCTTACTATATGACAAGCATTTTATCATTGCTGTGAAATTGTGGGTCAGAGACACCCGATATTTACAAAAAATATTTAAAGTGGATTACTTGTATTATTAGTGTAGTAAAAATCAGGTTATATATGAGCATACATTTAATAAAGCGGTTTAATCAAGCCCAGCCATGTCTGTTGTGGGCTTTATTTCAAGCCACGTTTAAATTAAGATAAAACCGATTCATCACTTCGATCTCACACATTACATCTGAGTTTTCATTGTTTAATCACTGTTCAGTGAATAGTGTATTGTTTGTCTAGTTGTTAATGCTCTGGAACTTCATTGCTGACGAGCCTCAACCTGCAGGAAACTTAGGTCCAGAGTTTCCTGTCGACAACATCCTACCTAGCAGATTAAATTTTGTCTCCGTCTTCATCGAAACATTACTTCTTGTATTTTGAGTAACATGTAGTATGAATACTCAGCAATTAAAGGGTAGGCGTAAAGACGAAATGGATCTATGAGGGCATCGAAATATAAAATGTCAAGTCAATAGACGCCATGTTTATAAACGTGGACTTTTAAAGAAAATATCTGTTGTCACTGCAGTATCCGACAGTTATATAGTATCCTATCTATCACATATATAGTGTTACTGCTTTTAGTAGTTGTAAATATAATTATTATAGTAGTTTAGTCATCTAAAAATTACTTTCTCATGGTATGTTGCCGTTCTTTTTTGTACAGTTTGGCTTCGTCGTTCTCAGAGTGGTCGCATTGAACCTATATCAGATTTCCTATCAATTGGTTTTGATTCTTCTATCGAGAAAGAAAATAAAAATCCAGTTGAAAAATCGCCTATGAAAACTTTGGACTTAAAAGGGACACAATCAACTTGCGGACGTCGAATTCTGGTCCCTACAGCTATTCAACAAAGTCTTAAAAGCCTAAGAAATTGTTTGTCTCTTCCTCATGTTGAACTTCAGGATTCTGCTAAACGCTTATGCCTTAGACTCAGTAACTCTTCAGTAGATGACACTTGCAGTACGTTCTCGATCCAAAACTGTTTGTTTACCAGTTATAGGTTTCACTTATTCATAAAACAGACGTTTTCACTGATAGTTTGTTGCACTTATGTGGTGGTGCTGATCATCTTATGGTTGATAAGCATAACAACATGGGGTTCAAAATTATTTTTAGTATCATTGAGTAAAAGGAAAATCGCTGTTTTCAAAATGCTTTCTAATGCCTTCACCATATATTATTTATATTATTAATTAGGTTGAGCTTGTATCTTCCCGTTGATTAGTCATGGACTGAAAATGGTCAGTCTCTGTTACAATATGTACATCCTGAGCGGATTGTCTCGATGTAGCTGTAGTTCACAAGTAATGTTTAAGTTGGATTGTGACTGGCAAGTGGCATTCAGGCCGCACGTTTCGTCCCATTTGGGACTCGTTGGCTGGATGTACCTGCATCCCAATGTTGATGTTAACAGTGGGATTCGAACCCAGTCCGCTTTATAGAGGCAGTGCACTCAGGATGCACATGTAGCAACAGAGGCTGACCAGTTTTGGTACATGACTAACCAATGGGAAGATACAGGCTCAATCTAATTACATACATACCCGTTGCACAGGTGTGGCCATCTGGACGCAGTAGCCTAGTGGTGCACGTGGTGACGTTTGACACGAAGCTGACCGAGTTCGAATCTTAGTATGGACATCAACATTGGTTGCAGGTAAATCCAGCCAGTGAGTCTCAGAGAGGTTGTAACGTGCTTTCTGAATTTCACTTGCTAGTCACAATCCAACTTAAACAATACTTTATATCGTTTCTGTTAACCATCGTTTGATATAGCTCAAGATATAAGACTTTAGAAAGGTTAATGAAATTTCGTAAACCTCTTGACACAGTTTAATTAGCGCTGTGGTTCTCTCCGAGCCTTTATGGCTTTAGAGTTTCAGCCTTTTATCTTTTGTATGTATTAACTTCGTTTCTCACTTTGAAAGTGCAACAATAGGTTTCTTTACGTTCTTTATAATTGGTTGTGGATAGATGGTTAGGTTTTCGGTATCTCAAACCATAGGTATACAGTTCTTAAAGTCCTTTATTTACAACTATCTATCTCTTGATCCATGCGCAAGGGAATTGTCTGGACAATTTCCATGTATGTATCGGCAAAGTTCCGTGACATCAAAATTGACTTTTCTAGTTAAGATATCTTACCGAATTAAGCAACCAATATCGGTTCACAAAAGGTTTCTTTAATCTCAGAATCAAAACATTTTAGCATTTTATTTTATACTATGATGAAATCTTTTCGTCATTGTAGGTTTAATTTAATGAATATTATTTGTGATTTGTATGTTTGTATAGACGTCCTGCAAGTTTATGGTCAAAATAATGAGGTTCCAACTACACCTAATCTAAAAGATCGAAGTCATCTCTCATCTTCTATTGTTTCTGCTTCCTGCTACTTTACAACCGAAGATAAAACTGATGAGGTGATAACAGCTGTAGATGTTATTACTAATCCACGTATTGATGATGATGATTATGGTCGTTCCCAAACGTCTCGTAGCCCAGTATTTTACAAGGCTAATTCAAATCCATTTCGAATTGCTTCTGAATCATGTTCGTATAAATCAAAAGAGAAAGTCAATGACAATTTAAATATCTCACCAGAGCTAAGTAATGAGTACAAAGACTATGCCTCAATCACTTCCAGTGATAAGCAGTCTGTCTGCCGATTTAGTTTCGAGTAAGTTTAATAATCACTTTCGATTGCAAAAGCAATTGCCCTACTTTTCGTTCAGAATATTAAAGTTTCCTAAAACTGTTTTCTTATTTTTCAAGCTCCAAGTGTTTTCAATATAAAAAGTCCTACCAGCAACCTCTATTTGCTGATTCTTCATCTGTGGAATCAAATAAACAGTTAAATTCTGTAGATTCTCCCATATCTGACTTCAGTAAGTCGACCACTGAGCTGCAAGATAGTTCATCCGCAGAATCATCCCCAAGTTTCTTAAACTCTCATAAATTTGTTTCTCAAATTCCAAGTTTACCGCCGAATAAAGAAATTGATTATTGTAATCATTTCGCGCAAAACAGTAATCGAATTTCGAGTGTGGACAATTCGCATGCTTCTTATACTGCACTTCCAAAAGAAAACACTCCAAGTTTTAAACAAGATAACGTAAGTTTTTATTTATTTTGAACTGAAACTGTATTATGCTATGTATTAAAACTTATTTTTTTAGCTTTGACTGTGATTCTTTTTAAGTAATAAAGAACCACTGCAGTCATTATGATTTCATGAAAATCTTTGCTTTTTAAAAGGCAATTTTACTAAAACAATAAGTAGTGACATTTAAGAATAACAGTCGTATACATTACAGTTATAGTGTGTATTGATACGTATTTCAAAAGTTTTTGATCCGAAAGTACAATGTAACCAAAATTCACAGTTTGCATAATGATGTAGATTTATAATTTAGCTTGATGCATTCAATGATGTTGTGCTCTCAACACCATCTCTTCACAAAGTTATTTTTGAGACTACTGTCCATTACGATATTTTAGGCTTCACAAATTAGTGTTTTCGTAAAACAGTTTTCTATATTTTGACTGGTTTAATTGGAAACCCTTCATTGTCACTCTGAGAAACGTTTTCAGAATATATTCCAAACAAAAGCTAGCGTTTTGTTTACTCCACATATATTAAGTCAATCCGTTCTGACAACTTTGTCTCCGGCTGTTTGACTTCACGAGTTTTATTATCTTCAAGTGTCGTGTTGTTGCCGTTGGCTTTATTCAACTGACCTCTGACCATATATTTGATTGATATCCCTAGTGTGGGTTGGTAGATTGAATGTATGTCTATGTGTCCATTGATTGCTAATTAATCTGAGTGTTATACTTCCAAGAATCCCTTAGCATTGTTGGAGTTTTCAGTTTCCAGAACTTTCCCCTTTTTATAATCAAATTGGTGTGTAATTGTCTTCCCACCCGAACTGCTAATCTCCATCATTTAAAAGTCATCATCGTAATTGTTTGTCGTAATCCAATTAACTCATCATAATCAAAAAGCCTCTAAATCAGTCATCTAATATCGTTTAACATAATTTTACCACATCTATTTTAAGGGTTTTTTTTCTTACGTAAAGTTACATTAACGATTTTCAGTTTCCTTGTATTTCTTAATGTGCTTACTACTTTAGTTTGTATGTATTATTACTCAATTCAACAGATCTTAAAACTATCGACCAGGGATTTGAAAAGCAAAAAACCTTCACAATCAAAGACAGCGTTTGGCAAAAATCGTGTACCTGTACAGTCATCAAATTTGGATTCATTTTTCCAGAAGTGGAAATTTAAATAAATCACTGCCTACATCTTTCGTCACTGTATATAAGAGTATACTTATCTGCATATCTCCTTGTTTTGTATTTAAATCTATTTCTATTTTTCACAATTAAATTATATTTTTTTCGAATTCCTTCATTTAAACACTACTTTTTAACTTTCGTTCCCGGCCTACCAAATATATAACGTGTACTTTGAGTTGGTATATTCAAACTATTTGCCTTTGTTTACTAATGTTTTTTTTTGTAATTTGGATTTAGAATCGTCGCCTTATTTGCAAATTAGCATATACTATTTTCGAAGATTAGTTCCGTATCTGAAATGGTCATGAGAGTTCTCTATACTATGCCAATAAAATAATATTCAATTTACTACTGCTACTGCATAGGTATCTCAACGAATATTATTGCTATTTGTTTTAGCCATATGCTTCCAGTGTCTACATTTTATTTACCGGAATTATTCGGCTGTGGTTTCATTACGACTGTTATGTAAATTAAATTAAATATGCAGATTAGTCACAGTTTCTTTTTGTATTTCATTCAAGTGTCTTCAGATGATGGATATTTTTTCCCATAATCACTACTATTTTGTGAATCGACAAATAATTCGGAATAACTTCACACAAATTAATAAAAATCATCGTAGTTATGTAAATTTAATCATTATTATTATTCTTAATAGTTCATTCTAACTTTTCAATAGTTCTCAAAATTCTTTGTTTCGAATAGGCCATTTATCTTGTATGTCATATATCATGATACTGAATATTAAAATGAACTGTTTAAGGTGGTATTTTTACACAAAATTTATTTCATCACTTATTTTAATATCAATTGTTGGCATCCAGCATTCTCGTCGTCTTATTGCAACTACTGTATACATAAAGCTTTACGGCAAAAGTCTTTATCGTAGTATTCTATAATGATTATCTGTATGTATCCAACTGTATTAAATTCAGCAAATTTCGGATGTTATTTTATATTATTTATTAGTAAATGGAACTATAATTGATCAGTTTTATTTGCTATTCAAAAGGCAAGAAGTACTATGAGAGCTTTTTATCATACTTTACAGGTTGATCTTCATCTAATATTGACCATCAATAGTCTGGCAATAACAGATAAAAACTAACTTCTGTAAGGCAAATGAAATTGCTCATTCATAATTCTGTTTACTAATAAGTAATGTAAAATAACATCCAAAATTTGTTAAATTGCATGTAGTTGGGCACAATCAGCCCAATAAATTAGGGTTTGTATTGAGTTTTCTCGTATTGTCGTTTTACTTAATATGGATATATATATATATATATATCACGCATTAATTATCGTGGAGTAATTGCTGGAATACGATACTATTCAGTAGTCGTTATTCTTGTTGTATATGAATTTAAAGGATTGTACGGGGACAAGGTTGAGTAGTTCTTAAAGTATCTGTAATGACCAAATGTAGCCAATAACAGTTATTGTAGTCGGCTCAAGACCTTCAAAATTATGAATAAAATTCGATTTTGTCATTACGGACACTACGCTAATTTTTCGTTAGGTAAATAGCGTGTGGCCATTAAATTAACCTTATTTCATGACCAAAATGAAGACGGGAACCATAAATCACAAATCTTAGACTCTAATAGCTTTATTCCAGACTTTAAATTCCTATTGTAAACTATTTGAGGACTCCTAAACGGTGAAACCTCTGAAAAGGTTCAGAAAGTTTTGTATTACAGCTATATTGACTAGTTTCTACATCGTTCCCATTATCATACGGAAATGCTTAGACGAAATTCTTTTGCATGTAAAATCTGCATATAGTTTGGCTTTCGCAATTGAATATTTGTTTTCCGTAATGATTAAGAATTCGAGGCGCTGATTAACGTGCTTGTATACTTGTCAGAGTTAGTTTAGGAGCCATTCTATCTTGTTATAGCACTAAGTCTAAAAGCAGGCTCTCCTCGACTGGATTCCAATAAACAGTCGCTTGTGCGCTGTTCGTCTAAATGTAACGGTAAGGACTCGTAAAGATAGGGACACACGCCGTTGTCTCTTTGTTGTCTCTGCCTATGCTCCCACTAACTGCAGCTCAGATGAAATGAAAGATGAATTTTACAGAAAGCCTTCTGACCTATGTAAAGCTAAGCGCACTGATGTAGTAATAGTGGCTGGTGATTTAAATACCCAAGTAGGTAGACTAGATGAAACCGAAAGGCACCTAGGTGGATCCCATGGTGTTGAGGCTCAACGAACAGACAATGGCGACCGGTTACTACAACTGTGTTCAGATAAGCGTTTATTTCTCGCAAACACCAACTTTGAGCATAAGGAAAGACATCGGTTGACATGGCGGCCTCCGAAATCAACCCAACGCTGGACTCAAATAGACCACATTGTTATCAGCCATCGTTGGAGAGGCTCGATAGAAGACTGCCGCTCGTTTTGGAGCACATGTTTAGACTCAGATCATGCCTTAGTGCGAGCGCGTATTAGTCTGCGTCTCACTGGACGTAAAAGATCCACGACAAGGTTTACACTTAGAGTTCAACTTAACGATGAAAAAGTCAAGAATACGTTTCAAGAACAACTAGAAAACCGATTCGTCAACTGCCTAAACTGTACTCATACCGAGTTAGCTTGGAATGACATCCAAAAAGCTGTTGAAACAGCAGTAATGTCTACTGCTAAACTAAAGGGTTAAGAAAACTCAGTGGATTTCAGCTGCATCTGCTGAAGTGATAGATACTCGGCAACACATCCCGTCTGGTTCTGAACATGATGAGGAACGAAGGCAACTTAAACACAAGTTTGTTGAAAGCTTACGCAATGATCGTGAGCAGTGGTGGGTGGCGAAAGCTAAAGAGATGGAAAAGGCAGCGGCAATAGGTAACAGTAGGCAACTGTTCAGATTTATCAGGGAAATGGGTATCAGAAACCCGACTGTAAGTGTAACTATCTTAAGAAAAGACGGTTCGACTATTCACTGTCAATCCAGAAGATTAGAACAATAGGCAGAACACTGGGAAACATTTCAACTGGTCCTCGGAGTCATGTCTGTGGCCCACCATCCCCAAACAATTTGAATGGCGAATTGATAATGGTCCCCCAAGTCTCAGTGAGGTTGAAAAGGCTATAGTTAGTGATAGGGAGCGAAGCCATTGAATGTGTTAACCGCTTTACTTATCTCGGGAGCCTCATTAGTCCTGATGGTCTGGTATCTGATGAAATCTCGGCTCGTATACATAAGACCCGATTGGCTTTTGCCGATTCGCATCACTTGTGGCGTAGGCGAGACATCCGTTTACTGACGAAAGAACGCGTTTACTGTGCAGCAGTTTGATCCGTTTTTTTTATGAATGTGAAACATGGCCACTAACGATAGGGGATATTCGTAGGCTTCTAGTATTCGATCATAGATGTCTCCGAGACATTGCTCATGTTTGCTGAGACCACCGAGTAAGCAATGCGTGGGTAAGAAGTGAAGTACTAGGTAAATACGGTAAGTCTATTGATGAAGTAGTGAATTTTCACCAGCTGAGGTGGTTAGGACATGTGTTACGTATGCCTGACCACTGTCTACCTCGACGAGCAATGTTGTCTGTTGTAGGAGTAGGCTGGAAGAAAACTAGGTGTGGCCAAACGAAAACATGGCAGCAATCCATGAAGTCATTGACAGTTGGGCTGAGCCATGTTAATAGATGTAGACTACCTGGCTGGGGTCCACACGATGATCGTAACAGATGGTTAGAGACTTTAGGTGATATGGCTCAAAATCGTTGGCAATGGCGCAGGTGCATCCACTCCCTGTCTTCCTCCAAATTCTAGTTTTTGAGCTTTTCATAATTTTCTCTTTGCTGAATCACTTTTTTTTGTTTCAAATCTTATCTCTGATCTCTATACCTTTCCATTAGTACTTACTCTGTTACTACCTCCCCTACTCTGGGATTTGGTCCGACAATTTAATCTCTATCTGCTAATTGAGGTATGGCAACTTGAACTGATGTACGCATGTACCAAGTTCTACGTTGTAACTGAGTGACTGACTTACAGAATCGAACGCTTTAGCAATTTGATATTGAATTGATGTTCTCATTTTGTTAACATCCTTATTTCACCAACACATATAAGTTATTATTGACATTTTGTCATTCTATTTGTTTGTTACCGGATTCCTCTTTCATTTTGCGATTTGTTTATTGTAATCCAATTAGAGTAATTAGCAAATAAATTAATCATCATATTTTACTAAGAATCACTAAACAATTTACAATCAGTTTCATTTCATTATATAAGTGAATTTAAGAAGAGTTGTCTTCAACTGTTTTAACACATTAGAATAAATCATTTATGTGAATAAATCGACATTGTCTTAAAACAGCAGTATATCCTAAATGTGTCATTTGACATGTTAATGCATTATTGAAAAAATTAGATTCCGGCACCAAAAAGTCAGGATTAAATGAAACCTTGATAAAGCGTAATAAAATATAATACTGTTAAGAAACATTTTTAATTAAACATATTTCTTAATTATTTGTTTACATGAAGCTATAGTCAAAAGGTGAAATCATTTCATAAAGTCTTGTTGTTACGTACTAAACTAATGAGTTGTAGGTTTACTGAATCACAGTAAACTGCTATTAAGAATGAAAACTCAATTTTTATTACTTTCAATGTTAAGGGTATAAAATCTTGATTCAGAGTGGAGTAAATATTCTGTTATTTTTTTGTTGAATTTTTGATATATTCTCATACTGGTCGATGGTGACGTGATGTTACTGCTCTTTAATTTCGTTTATTAGTATTGATGAAATGATAATATGAGATATTTTTTTTAAAGAATTAAGCATTCTAATTATTAGTTAAGTATTTCAACAGTTTAAATAATTCAATCACTCATTCTAGAGCAATAATACCTTATCAAAGTAACCTCTCTAGAATCATTTTGTAGAATACTTGGTTACAGAACAGCTGCTCCCATCGTTACATTTTGATATTCATTCAATTAACAAGCAGTCGTTTAGTTTGAAATAAGTTCCACGAAATTTTTCTTAGTTTATTGGAGTTATATACGTGATATTGGATTGGAGTGTTTTTGTGGAGATTAGTATTAGATTTAGTTGATTGAATTTGTCACAAATTAACGTTGGTATTGTACCAATAAAAACCAGGTAACACTGGTTAACTGATTGTTGATATTCCCCGTAAATACGCGAACTGACCTAAGAATATTTTTGGTGAAAATCGTGAGAGACTCAAGAAATGATTTCATTTCAGTGAGTGTTTATATGTTCAGGGTGCTCATCGAACTATACTACTAGCGTATACGCTCAAAATTTCACTAATAGAATGTTCACTAATTATGTAAATTTGGAAATGCCTCAGCTGACAATTCTTGTAAAGGCGTTAGGCAGCTGAATAGTTTGTTAAAGTAGCACAAATTGCAAGTTTTTTGAAGGGGTTTAGATTAATGGATTTTGCATAACAAAGGTATTTTGACCTCGGGTCGTACATTTATTGGACAAAGTGTGCCGCTATTAAGTCTAGTCAGGATGAGGGTTCATTTAAAATTTTAATTAATTGAAAATGAACATACTTGGAATATGTACTGTCCTGGTGCAATGTCAGTTATATCGACCCACTGGCAATCATAATCATGTAAATACATATCTCGACATCCCGGACTTATACCTGGAAACAGAACAAAATTAAAGAAGTAACATATTCCAGTTACACCAATACTGAAAAAATTAAGTTTCGTGTATATCTGTTTGAAATGCTTTGTTTAAAATATTTGTGTGCTGGTTATCCAGAAAGTAACCAAATGTTATGTATGCATTTAATGGTATTAATTTTGGCATCATTGCAGTACAGTATATTGTAATCTTAGAAAGAAAAATACTACAACAATGAACATGTGAACTTGATGATCGCCTGGTAAACACTACATTTGCTGCTTATATAACTCATTATTTAAAGTGGGATACTAAGAGCACAAGAAGATAATATGATATGATAATATGATCTATCTGAGCTAATCAAACCTATCATGTGCATTTCATTTTGATTTATTGGAACTCACAAGAACAGTTCTCGAGCCTAATTCACAATTATTGTATTTAAATTTTATCTGATATGCAGTTTGTAATTAATACTACAGAGTAGTTCAATAAAGACTTTCTAGAAGTAGGTAATATGATCATTTCTAGGTGAGTTAATATTTTGATAGAAAGTAAACAGGTTCACTTACTTAAGCACTTATGCACAAGCGCATAACAGAGGGTACTGATATGTACTTTGGATGATATTAAAAAATATACAGTATGTATTTTGTGGTTTCACGAGGCTAGTGAAAACTGTTTTTACATTTCGAATAACTCTCACAAACACTGCAAAAAATGAGAAGGAAAGTTGTTTTGATCATACCATAGTCTAAATCATATACATTCCACATTTTAGTCTCATCTTTAGTTGTTGATTACATGTGTTTTTCATACAATGAAACTTATTTAGAAGTTCTTCCTGTCACCCAGAGTAAAGCTGCTTTATAATTGGATTAATGTTTGGTGAAATTACAGCTTAGAAACATATTAGATGTCACTAGTAATTTATGGGTTACTTATTTTATTTATCATTAGTATACTTTAAATTAGCAGATAGTAATGACTTGTCTACTGTGTGCTATCGTGAGATAAGACTAGACAGTTGTTTCACTTCAATATGGAATTCTTTAACAATGTACACCTTTGGTTTCGTAGGTGATCAAGTTAGGGTCTATGAATAATGTTGTGGTGGTATTCTCATAAACCTCATATTTTTAGCAAAATAAATTGGTTTGACACTCCCCTACTCAAAAACTGGATACACTTTCTCACGTTAATTCATAAATCACACCTATTATATTGCAGCGTGGTGTTATATCAGATTCCGTCATTTGGTGAGTCTTCATATACCCGCTTTTTACTTGATGGCTGAGCACTGAACTAAAACTGCCAGTAGCTAATACGGATATGGAATTCAAGTTATTGTAACTGAATTGATCATTGGGTAATCCCGTAGTTACAAAATTAGCTTAGATCGGTAATGATTTCTACCATATTTTTCCAACTAAAAACTGTTTCACAGTGGTGTAAATTTACACACTGAGTATAGTTCATGCTGATACCGTCTTATGCACAGCATTATGTCGAATAAACATAACTACCTTGTGTTCCTTTACTATCGACTACATTACTGCAACGGAACTTGGGTACTCCTCCAGATTTACACAGATTGTCTTCCAAACAAAAGCTTGATTTATGTCCAACAGCTACTAACCTCTTTTCTGTATCCACAACTTCATAACGTGAAAATACTTTCATGCTATGATAGTGCCTGTAGAAAGAGAAAAAAGCTATTTATATCTCTACTGTCTTGTAATATTTTTTATTATTGGCAATATTAACTAATAAAATGATACACCTTAAAAAAATCATATTATTAACACATTGGACATAATGACTGCAAGTAGTAACTTATCAATAGATCCAAGGAAAAGAAATCATCCTACAGCTTTGTAAAATCAGTAATCAGAACTATTAGATTGTAGGCCTTCTTTATTGTTAAGATTTCACGATACCACCAAAACATCACGGGCTTTAAAGACAAAAATACTCAAATAATTTATTGTCATGTGAATAAACGACGTGATATCTAAATTTTAACGAGAAAAATCATTGCTTTACGCAGTATAACCGTAATTATTTTTCAATTCTGAGCTTGAAATTCATCGTAATGTAGTGTCAAGCAACTTTTAAATTGATACAATAACATGTGCAAGGTCGTTATTTTAAAGTTGTATAATTAAGTAAAACTGTTACATTTGTCGCTTAATAAAGCCGGTCTTAAGCGTGGTTTACTGGGTTAAAGTTTCAGTGTAATTACCAACAAAGCTGACGAGTTTAAAGTAAAAATAAACGCACGTCCTACTTACCATTTACCATCCAGATACCAACTTTAGTCATACTCGAGAGTTAACGCTGTTCTAAGGAAATCCACTTAGGATGTATGTATTACATCAGAAAAATAATTAAAATCAGTTCGTAGAAACACTGACGGGAAAATACAAACGTAATCTAACTTATTCGTTCATGTTGACTATATTCATAATCCATTTTCAAAAAATACATGTCTACTGCAGGATGTTTACATATTTACGACTGAATATGCTGGAATTTTAAGCTGTAAGGTAATTGAATGTATCTATTTAACTTATTAAAACACCAATCGAGATTATTGATGTCTGCAGGAATATTCACTTTTATAATTTTCTATTATACTTTGAAAATGGCTAATATTTTCAGTCTGAATTAACTTACATATGACATGCATGCCATTCCCAATTATCTGGATCTTCCAATGGTCGAAAAACTTCATTTCCAACATTTTCAATAATTGACGAGAATCTCATCAAAGTTCTAGTCATCCATGTATAATTATCTGAACAGAAAAATGAAATTTAAATTCAAATGATAATTACAGTTTCTGTGCACTGCTTTAGGACATTATACATTTTTGTATATGGATAAATAAATAATTAAATACATATAGTAGGAGCAAATTAGCGATAAACCTGCGACCAATGTTTTAGCTTAGTTGATGTTCGTCAGCTGGGCGTATCTGTAATAGTGAAGGAACTAAGCTTAATATAGGCATCAGCTAAACGTTTGTAATTTTCACAATGTAAGCTGCTGTCACTGATTTATTCTAGAGGCTGATATCGATCTATAGAAGTGATATGTCCTGATTGTTTGATAACTGAACACTGAACAACTTTTCACTTTCTTAGTCTTCAGTAATGACTAGATTGCATGTGTTAAGTTAGTCTAAGTAACTTTGTGAAGCGTTAACTATATTGTACCGCTAGAAAGTCAAAGGATTTCCTACTATTTACATCCAACCACCTAACAATGAGATGGGATTTATTTCCGTTCCTAAGCTTTTCATAATCAATGAACACTGTAAATTATCAACAAATCGTATGATTTATCAGTTTTATTTCAATTTCTGAATAGGTGTATTTTGATTAGACAGTAGATGAACAAGCATTTTTTAAGGAGTAAGATTATTATCTTTTAATCACTTCATTGTTTCTAACTATATTGTTCATCTGTTAGTAGTGTTTCAATCAATATTGAGTAGAACAGATATAAGTAATCGGTTAATTTTATTGAATTGAAAATGAATGAAACAAAAGCAAAGCTGATATGTGTCAGTAGCAAATGATTCTTAACGTGTGTGTAATGCAAAAAACGTTTGGTTTTAAGTAGTTACATAGAATCTTGTTATTAATGAATAATAAAAACATTACTATATTATTAGAAAAGACGATAATTTACTAAGTTATATAAACAGCTTCAATAATGAGAATGGATAGTAGAAAATTGATATCAATACAAATTTGCAAACAATAGAAAGATGATAATAATAATCTACAATGTGAAATTCTTAATTTTATGTTCATTCAAATTAGATCCCATTATGTAATATGAAATAACGGCCAATCATAATATATTGAAAACATTAACCTCGATAGAACCAGTGATAAATAGTTTCCAAGCCGGAATAAAGAAATCAAGACAGCAGAGTCAACCACTAGACAGTCAGATAATATTTCACTCATCCAATTATATACAAACAGAATTTGACCACGTAGAGCCTTAACAGGTAGAATAACATTTATACAAAACGGAGACAATGATGACTAGGAACTGAGGGTACAAGTACATTGTTAATTGATTATAGTTTCTGAATGACAAATGAGAAAATACAGTTTATAGGTCTAGTGGGAGGTTAGGGAGATGGGAATATGATAGTAATTGCAATAAAACAATCACTTTACATATACTCAAAATAAATAAAATAGTCTTCTGAAAAACACTTCAGAAAGTTAGTTACTCTTCTTGAATAGTCCGATATAAAAATAATGAATTTACAAAAATAATTTGAATGATGACAACATTGATATTGTTGTTTCCTAATCTTCTATTATTAAATGTCAATTTGTTTGTCTAATGTAAGCTTGATTTATATGTTAGAATTGTGAAATGATCATATGAACACATATTATAGATTCACACATAAACTACGACATTGTAAATAGCATTTCTAAGCTGAGCAGTCGATTTGTAGATGTTATTAGCATGGATTGACTTGAAAATTTGAAAAAGATTGAGCATTAATTTGAATAGTTTATAAAAATGTAATATAATCACACAACCACAATGCATAAAAACTTTGCAATTCTGATGTTTCACGGTTTTAAGCAACCTCTTCCCAGAATGATTAACTGAATCAAATTTAAATAGTACAGTGAAACAAATCAAATCAAATAGTAATTTCAGAGCTTATCACAATGGCTAGTCTCATCATGTTAAAAGGGGGTCAATTTCTGGATATTTATATGAACAGAATTAAAGCAAAGAGAGAAGATAATAAGTATTCTTAATGTGGAAGAGCTGAGTTAAGTCATGAATGTGCATTTAGTGTGAGACTAGAGGTATGAGTATGATGTGTGACTGTTTGGTGAAATTGTCCAGCTTGGAATAATCACAAGGCTTTCTTATCTATTTAGAGTAGTTGGGTTTAGCAATATGTGAAAAGTCTCAGCCACATTCCTTTATTTGTAGTTGATGTGTTTTTTTGTATCAACTTGATAGTTGTTAAAAACAGTAAGTATTACTATTGTTGATTTTATCTGTCTTTTTTTCAAGATCTGCATGATAAGTAGGTGGTTATTATGCAAAGCTTATATGCTCCGTCTTGAGTTAGAATTTCATAAGAAGACTATCCAAAGTGTATTTCATTTTATGTGATCGTTGGTTTTTATCAAATTAGACATTTTGTAAAACTACCTGAAATTATTTCACTGTTACAATGACTAAGTAATTCTTTCGACATACAATCATAGTGAAATAAAATCACAGACATAGGTTGATATATTTCTAGCTTTAAGTCGAGTTCTACATGGTGAGTAAAAGTTTCTTCAAGTTAACTGACCATTATTAACTGAGATTGAACATACCGGCAGAGTAATTATTCTCAATCATTGGCTATAAATGACAATAAAGTTTACCCCATCATCACACAAATTGATATGATGAATTGATAATAATTTCAATATTACTGAAAAAGTGATCAGTAGCAGTCTAAGTGAATAAACATAGTATATACTTAATTGTACACAATAATTGAAATAATTAGTGACAATTTTGAAGTTTATGAGAATAGTAAATAGTTAGCTAACTACTTACATGGATTATTGTCAATAATTCTGTAGACAATATCTGGTAAACAATTTTCTTCAAGAGCACATTCTAATAACCAAAGACTCATTTTCTGAATGTACGTTGATGTTTCTAAACTATAACGATCAGGTAATAAATCTGGTAGATCTAAATTATTTTAATAAATAAAAGTTAAAAAATGTCACATATCTGAGGTATTTTCATTGTTTATAAAATCTATATAAACAGATATATTAAGTTGTTGGAAGTCATTAATAGAAAACCCTGGACCTACGTGTCTCATGAGTTGACACCAGTCAGAAACGCGTAAATACATTCATAAAAGGAATCATACCCTCTATAAAATTCAACCCTAGTTCATTCAACTTTATAGTCTGGGACGTTACCAATGAGCTATTCAGGTCCTAATTAGTTACTTGTAGAATTCTAAAAATCCTCTGAAGATTTATGATAGTTTTTATTAGCATATTAATTTTATAACTAGTTTACGTAATAAATAAATGACATTTAATTCAAGTCACAAGTGGGCTGACAATCAAAGTTGTACGCTTGGTTTAACTGACTCATGTTTATTCAAGCCATGAAATCTATAAAATAATGCAACTTGACTATAAAACTATCTATTAATTACTACGATAAATTTGGATAATTTCTTGAACAGTTTAGTCTATTAGGTTTGGTTTCAACATCCATGGAACAAACGGTTCTAGTATCGTTTGCTCAGTAGTTTAAGCCTTTGACCACTAGGCTTAATGTTCAAACTCAGCCCGATTTGGGAAAAATGGTGATATCACAGGATCCTACACTTCAAGAGAAGTGCAAAAATGCGTTCCTGGTAGACTAGTTTTTGCTCATTTCTAATTTGTGCTGGATTAAAAATAATTAACTCCGTTATTGTGTATTTGTTTTTAAATTGTCTACTGATCATGTAAATTTTCATTTCCTAAAACTTCTCTTTAAAATAGAAAGTGATCAAATTACTCCTTATGCTCGTGACTCGTTATTCACGTGATTATAAAAGATAAACGTCAAACCACAGCATACAATAATTATTAAATATTAATACGTACAGAAAAAAAACAGAACTAAATAACCGTTTATTGTTAACTGACTATCATTGATAAGAAATATAACATCCAGTCAAAGTTATTTCATAATTTCATAACATTTTCACTAAATTTGTTACATCGGAAAACACATAGAAATTCCATTGTAAAATAACAGACTTTGGTAAGTGCTGGAAAGCCAAAGTACATGGATTACAGTTATCTAGCTAGAAGCATTTGAGAATAACTAATTATGATAGATGATAATATTTCATTTTATTTAATAACCACATTGCATTCATTGATCGACAAAACTTTAATTAACAATTACCGGCTTCTGTTTGGTGATCAGTTAGTATTTTATCTACATACTTCTCATATTTTAGTAACAGCTAATTAAAATTTATAACTAGTTTTATATATTTTTGCTGACATTCTAAGTAACAATGAATAATTATTTTAATTAAGTCAAATGATGACACCAAACAAAAATAGGATGAAACAATACAGTGACAAAAAGTTGTCATTAAAAGAATTGAATTTCTTCACTTACAGATTTCTGTAAGTTTTAAAATGGAGGCTACATTTAAAAACTGAAAAAATTTAATGATTATTTAGTTCAATCTCCTTGACTTGGAATACTAAAGTATTATTCAGTAGAGACATAATACATACAATTTAGTGATGTAATAAGATTAAACTGTAAATAAATCAACTCTTACTGTCTGTACATTCAACAGCTGCTGCTAACTGTGTTTGACATTGAATACCATTGTAATCTATGTAACTTTTACACTGTCTTAAGCTTGTCTCATTTCCATAACAATATCCAATTATAGCAATAGAATTAGTAGTATTTATCCCAGTTTGTTTTATTGGCATCTAAAATATGAGAAAAGAAGAAAGTGGAAAGATAGGAAAATTTAATTTTAAATATTTTCCTTAAAAATTAACTTAATCCAACTTACGGAAATAACTCTGCCTCCATGTCCAACATTCAATTGATGACAGAATACAATTGCCTCGGTTGAATGAAAGTGATCTGAACATACAGTTCCTTTAGTTCCATTTTCAGTTTCAATTAAAACTGGAATGAATGTAGGTGAATGTTTACTAAAATTATATTGTTGACTGATCACCTTGAAATCCACCTGATTCGTTAAGAGTGAAAAACAAATAAAATTTTCTCAAATATAAGATAAAATACAATATAATTTATTCTTAGCAACATAATTAACTATATTATTTATTTATTTTATAATTGTCAGTTTCATGTTGTACAGTCTTGATTACTGATTGTAATCTATTGACCAACTCACGACAAAGCTACTAGTTTAGGCCTACCCGAATACTTGCGTATAGGTAATTGTAGGCTGTTATCAAGAGGCCATGGTCTTGCGAGTTTTTCAGGTTGACATTCGTCATTAAAATATGCTATCAGTCCTAAGAAAACTGATACTCTGTTCTCTTCCATTTAGTATGAACACAGATAACTCTTTGACAACATTTAAAAACGCTACCATGGAGTTATTTCGGTATGGACTAACCTTCTGTAGAAAAGAAATATTTATACTAACTTGATTGATAATTCTCAGCTCCAACGAGTAAAACAAACATAAAATTGATCACTTCACAGTGTTCTCATGACACACAATCAACCTGTTTTCCAGTTGCATAAAGTGATTCAATTAAAAATGTTTGCAACTTTTAGAAATTGCAGTTTGTTAGCCGTTGCAACCATGGTTAAAACATTTGTTCCATAGAAATTTTCGAATAATATTTTATGAATTTCTTTATGGTTTCTCTCAAATTTCATTTAAATTGGTTGTGGTTCATTACATTAATTTATTTGACAGATTATTTATTATGAATAAATAAGTCAAAATTCTTTGTGTTTTTTTTTAAAAATATCGACAACAGTTAATTAGAAGAGTAAATAATTGGTTAATGTAACATTGAAATTATTTGTTTTAATTAAACAATTCCTAAATCACAAGAATTAGAACACTTTATAGAGTTAATGTATCAGTACAGGTAAAATTGTAGTATTTCACATAATATTTTACTTTTATTTTTAAAACAGTAGTTAATTAAAACATAAACAGTATTGAGAACTATTTAGATCATTTTGACTTACATTATTGACTTTAAGGAGTAAAAGTAAAGTCAATGAATTGATTAAGCTATTTTTTTTATGGCTCTAAATTTTACAAGTTGAATACCATGGTAACAATAAACAAGCTATTAAGTTAAACTTTATCAAAAAAATTATGCTATTTTCTTACTAATCTGTTACGAGTATGCTTAAAAATGCTATGACTGTGTCATTATTAGAGATTTCCTAGTGTAATTCGAGTTTTGATATAATAAATACTATCTTTTATTTAGTTCAGTAACAATCATGTATGAGGTATTCCTCTAAGAACCTAGTATTCCAGATAACAATTAAGAAATAACTCAGTGAGAACTCAGCAGTAGTGATAGTAGTAATGTAATGTACGAAGTAGAAAATGGGATCTCTAGCAAAGAAGTCAGCCCACGCACAACCTGAAGTCATATATACATATGAAACTGTGTCCAGAAACGTAGTTATTCAATCGAATGTAAAGGGGATAGATCATGTTCTAAATATGAAGATCAGTGTAACAATGGGATATAGGTTAACATACAGATAATCACACAGAGTGAGGAATACACCAATTATAAAACACAGAAACATGATTGTAGAAACACCAAGAGTTAAAGTACACTTAAGTTATATGATTGTCTGAGTTTACGTGATCTCATTAATGAAAGTCACCACCGTTTAACAAGATTGTGAAATATTTTGTGTCTAATTAAAAATTTCCTCCAAATATCTACTAAACTTCATTCATCTTTAAATGTTAAAGTCTTTTTTCTGATGTACGAACTTACTGGCATAAAATGTTGTATAATGAAACTATAAAGGATAAGAAATTGAACAATCACTTACTTTAGACATTTGTTCTAACTCTAATTGACTTAAGTTCAATCTAAGCGGATTCCATGAAGGTTTATTTATTATTACAGCTTTTTGAGCACATTTTACACCAGCTTCTTCATTTAATCGACAATCGTGTTTACCCCAACCGTCAAATCTACAATCAGTCAAACGTTTTTCGCTACCAGTACAATGAACTTCATCCATTAAATAATTTGCTACAGTATAAAAAAATGAAATAAAATGTTAAACATTTTCATTGAAAATAATTTGTTACGTAATAATATACAAATTATGTAGTCATTCATATTATAGTAAGTTGTTACAATTTTTAGTTATTAACAGTATTCATTTTATTAGATACATTAAAGAATCATTCTGATTGTTTGTTTGAATTTTCTTTTTAAATATGTTGAGATTCGATTTGTAAGTATCTAGTCCTGAAGATTTTACTTTCAACTTTGTCAAATCTCTTTTAAATATGTTGTACTCAACACTTTCAGTCCATTAGTTCTGTTTACTTTGTATAAAAGTGATAGAAATCGGAAGGTTACTTTTTTTAAAAATGTGGCTCACAGCTAATTGCAATTGTCTCTATTGAACATGTCAGTGTAGATGAAAATGAAGTGCCAAATGAAAAGCGCAAACATAATGAAAAATAAATTCATTTATTATAAGGTTTCCCCTAAATAACAATAGTCATGATCATTTTTTAAATTTAATGTACATACTTCATATCATACAAATCATGAAGAATTATAGAAAAGGTAATAGTTATGAAAGAATTATTAACTAGAGTTCAAAGCAAATGACTATTTATACACTTACCAATGTAAAAGTTCTGAAAGAAAATCTTGAAAATACACGGAGACAAACTTTTTATATAATGAAAAATGCGGTTAAAAGTTGTATAATCATAAATGTAAAATGGATAGACTAGTAACATAGTAATCAACAATGCTCACAAAATTGACGGAAGAATGTTGAAGAGTGGTTGTAAAATGGATGAATTAGTAGAATGACGTTAGGTAATGCACAAAACAGAGTAAATGATAACTAGAATATGAATTAAGGTGTTATGTAAGTAAACGTTTAAGACTAGAATTACCAGGGGAATGCTTTACTGATTACTGTATCTTTCTGATTTGGTTAGGTCTTCTTAATATCAACGGCTTCGTTGAAATGTAATGGGTTTCGAAATATCAACCTAGTTTCCACAAACAATAGCACTATAAAAAAATACATTGGCCACTTAATTTCAGTTGTCGTAGTATACTACTCATCAGTGTGAACGTTAACCCTCCTTTTGCTATTTCAATGTAAATGCTTTTGCACGAACAAGTAAATTAGTAAACCCAATCGAAGGTAACATAAAGTGAAAATTTGTCCACTTTAGTCTGCCTCAATGAATATTTTGTTTTGTACAAAGGGATAAGTTCGGCATTTGAAAATGTTCGTTGTAATGCAGCCCTTAGTCTGAAGTCAGTTTTACTAGGCATTTCATCACCTTTGAATTGAAGTCGTAATAAAATTGGTTTCTTTTCGATAGTGGCATATTCTAATAATAATTTTTTCATACTTGTTGATGACAGTTTTCAACTATAGATAGTTTTTCTTCAATCTTCTTATCCGAACATAGTTTCCGTGGAAAACTGAGAACTACAGGAACAGAATATATAGCTGCAGAAAAGAAACTAATCTTTTTATGACTTCAATTCAAAGGTAATGAAATAGCTGGTATTTTTATATGATGTGATAATTCTTAGTCAAACTGCCTGCTGGCTTGTCTGTGTTTCTATTACTGAGGAATATAATGCAATAAAATACTACTACTACTACTACTACTACTACTACTACTACTACTACTACTACTACTACTACTACTACTACTACTACTACTATTACTACTACTACTACTACTACTACTACTTCTACTACTTCTTCTCCCACTACTACTACAACTAAGTTCCTACTGCGTTAATTTGTGGCTGTGGTTCGGAATACTAAATCCTAATAATAACAATAGTAATAGTAACAATAATGATAACGATACATTTGGTTTCGCAAGCAGGATCCATTAATTCTAAAACACTACACGTACTGTTAGAAAACATTTATTAAAGTATAAAGTTTCGTCTAATAATTGATTTCTTTAACATTTGATTTTTTCAATTAATGATTCAGTTATGTGCATATCAGGAGTGTAAAACAACAGTTGACTCAGTGCATCCAGCTTTTGCTTAGAGCCATTCCTTGTGGTATTTAATACATCAAAACTGAATATTTAGTCTTAGACACTATAAATACGTTATTGATTATGTGAGATAAGATTACTACATAATCATTAATAAATTTCATAACCTATAACTGAAGGCAAAATTAGGAGGATATTAATTGTAAGTTGATTGTCTTTTTTAATCTACAGTTAATTAGTTGACGTAGAATCAGTAACTTATTGATGCTCATTCGATTAGATATTTTGTGTATACATATGTAGGTTCTGTAATATAGATCCATATACTTACTTGGTTAGTCGATGGTTTTATCCTTCAAAGTTATTTAATCATCTTAGTTTTTTTACAATCTATTTAACAACTAGGACTGAGATTATTACGTAATACCTACCATGAGAAAATGTTGTATTCGTTACAAATTTCAGTAGATTGACCTCATTTAGTAATTACAAATTGGTCATACAATCAACACAAATAGTTTTGTAATAAGTGAGTCATAATAATAATTCCTAATAGTATAGTAATAACCTAACAAGATACAATAGTGATAACTGAAAAAAGTTTGTATTCGAAATCAGTAGAATAGAACAGTCACGAAGTGAAATAAACATTGATGAAACATTGAGAAGGTATATTAACTGAAAGTCAGTCACAACAACCAAAACATATTAATTATCCTTTTACGCTTTCATACTTTGATTCTGTTTTAGATACAAATGATCAACAGTATAAAGAAAAATTAACAATACTGTTGACATTTTACAGTCTATTCATTTTGTAATGATTCTATTCAGAAATAAATTGTCTTCGAAATTCATAGTCGGTTACTATGGTTGATAAATCAATTTATTATTGATATACTTTAATTAACTAATGAGTCATATTCACTAAAATAGTTAGTAAATAAAAAAGTAAGTGAAGTGGTTTTCTAAAAATATATATCAAGTTTAGTTATTTGTATTCGGCACAGAGTGAAGTCATTTGGGTACCACTGAGAATCAGTGAGCGATAGTGGCGTTCAGATATATCAGGAGTGAGACAATTATCACCAATCGGACTGATTAATTGTAGCGCTGTATCGCGAATTCGTGATAAGTTTGGGAGTCCTGCCATTGGACTCCGGTCCAGAGCTGCACATTGTTAAGTGTTCACTGTGAGACCAGAAGGTTCTAGGTTTGATTACCAGTAAGAATTCATGGTACTCAATGCAGAAGAGTCCATTATTAGAATGAAATAGCTGTTTAGTGCTCCCTGAGTTTTGGTAGTATATAACCAACATTAATCTGTGACAAATACAAACAGCTGAAAAGCATATCAAAAGAATTTAAATTTCATCGTAAGTATACTTCAAGATTTCCTCAAAGGAGCACAACATTTGTTAGCAAATTCACAAGAAATATGTCTGTGTAAACCAACTACATTTATCATATCTTGACCATGAAGTGCATACTAACCTTTCTTATTACGATATTTTAACCTACCTGATATCTGTAGAATTAATAAGAGAAAGTAAATGTTTTTTAGATTTGTGAGTTACCATATTTTTTTAGTGGCTTTCTTGAGTTTAAACAACAGATAGAATAGAAAATTGATAAACAGGATGATTAAAGGAAATCTGAACTACTCACAATTCGTTCCTCAAAGACTATCTATTCTTAAGCAGGAGAAACGTCAATCATTTATCATCCTGATATGTAATTCAGTCTTCCAAATTATGTTAAAAACTTTGTTTATTAGTAAGAACAATAGTTCCCGAATATTATTTGTTTAGTTACTCAGTAGTCTTTGCATTTACAACCTACTAAGTTGAAATTTGATGAACATTTATTGAAAAAAATTATTAGTTTAACCATTTCAGTTGTTTTATTACTTTCTTGAATCGATTGGACCTTCATAAAGAGCTATTCTTTGGGAACAAGATATTATGATACATACCATCTAATGTTCGATATTACACAAAAGGAAAAAAAAATAAATGATAAATGAACGATAACTGAGTTTCTCGATTTTAAAGAAATATCAACTTTTTCTGGAACTTCTGTAATACTTTACGATAAAGTAATTTATCAGTTACACTAGATGGTGTTAAAATTTTTTAGCGTGAAATATAACAAGTGATTGTTTTTAAAAAAAGATTGCTAACGTTCTTTATTATTTAAGAGAATTCTTACAACTGTACAAAATATCAGTGGGATATTCAAATAGCTATTTTATTAATATAAATGATGACTAATAATATCGTAGAGGCGCAAATTATCCCCTGAACATATCAATTTTCAAACTGTACATTTCTTTGTATGTGTATGTTTAAGTTGCAATCTAACTCTTTTTTTTCCTTGTTTTTTTTTTCAATCTTGGGCGGTTGTTAGACTATTTAGATTTTAAAATACATTCCTAATTAATTCCTCGTATCGAATTCCTAGTTTAAATGCATCCGCTCAACCTTATATATGCGTGAAGTCATTTGATATACGAGAATTATATGTATACAAAATTTACATGTTTACAAAATTTGACCAAATACAACTATGACCTAACATCTGTAGTCCTCATAGCAGGCGTTGTACGTGGTTTTCTGGTCGTCCTACGATAGCTACTTCCGCAATAATTATATATGACTAAATACTTAAAATTGTTTTAGTAATACGTAGCTAAGTTTACTTATTATCATTGTAATTGGTTCAAAGATGAATTCCTTTTTATAAAGTCGGTCATTGCTGATAAGAATGTATTCATGTGAATTTGAAACAATGTATTATAGTTATCTATTACATCTATGTTCTGATCATAAATATTCTTAAAACCTGGTCATATACTAATTAGTTAATTTAAACTAAGTGAGTAGATTATAACATTTGAAAACACATTGATCATAGATCAGCTTCACATAATAATAATAATAATAATAATAATAATAATAATAATAATAATAATAAATTTATATATATACGCTGAAATATTACCATAAATGACCAAAAGGAAGTTCCAAACAGCTAACCTTGAGAGCTTGATCCAAATCTATTACGTCTGTGTACTTCCAGTGCTTGACCCATTCCTAATTGTCTGCAGACAACATTGGCTTCATTCATTGTCCAATGATCATCACATACTTTACCCCAACCATATGTTCTATAAACCAGAACAGTACCAGTTTGTTCATTTGGACCATCAACTAATTTAATATCACCGTCATAATTTGTTGTAGAACACAATACATTTAAAATGAAAAAATTCACAACATTTGTAACAATAGCAATAATAATAGCATTAATAAAACTTTTGTTGCAACACAGATTCTCATCAAAATTAACTTTAGTCATAATAAAGTTATTACTTAATACACATAACCAATGTGGTTTCTTCATTAAATATAAAAATCAACTAAATGTTAAAGTAAATTGGAAACAAACATTTTATGAATAAATTTCTCAGTATATTTTATTTTTTGTCAATATTTAGATAGAGATGAATGAAAACTATCTTGTGAATGCAAATGAGAGTACGAATTCAATAAACGATTTTATATAGACATTTATAAGATTACTAGTATTACTCTACATAACACTAATTTATAAGTAAGCAGATAAATAGTTAGTAGTGTGCATTTATAATATAAAATAATCATAGTATGGAAATGAGATTCGTCCAAAATGTATTTTACATAAGTTATTACCATCACAATTTGTTATACATAAATAATAGATGTCTTCCGAAACAAAACTAATTTTCTTTTCCTCTGAATTGTCATAATTTATTCTGTGTGTAGTAAAAGTTGAATATATTGGTGAAAGTTAAATTAACCATTTACTGTGAGTTGAAAAACAATGGTGACATATATAAACAATTTTCCATTCAACTGATAATCAGTTTCATTAGTAGATAAAACTCATCTCTAGATGTATGCAGGTTAAATCACCCGAGTCGTATCAATAGTCATCGCAACATTAAAGTGTAACATAATGCAGAGTATGTAAGTCTGTATAGCATTTTCTTGGAATGATAAATTATTTTAACTAATTATCGCATTACTAATCCCAACATCCGATAACAAATTCAAACTATGAGAACTTGCTGCAATTTGTAGAGGCCCATGTTACTTCTTCGACAATGCTACTTTCGTTTATTGTACATTTTTATGTAGTATGCATGCTCAAGGTATGATTAAGCCCTTTTCTTTAAAAAAGAGAAACACTTATTTCCTGCTAGGCTGCCTGGACTTGGATTGGTTGTTGGATTTAATTGGTACCAAATGTAGTTTTATGCAATCTGGCGTGACGACTTTTCAATTTACTAGCATCCGACCATTAGTATACGTGTATGAAGTCAAAGTGATATAGGCGGGATTAAGTGCATTTTAAGATATTTAATTATCAGAACCTAATGTACCTACGATTCATCATTTTCAGTTCCCGTAACGAAACGTTGAAAGTGGATTAAGTTAATACATGCTCTCGTTCAATACTCCATACGCACTTTCAACAGGTAGCTAATACCTTTGTGTTATATCGGACGATTCAAGAAGAGTCATTAACTTTTAAACTGTGTTTGAGGAGACTATGTTAATTACTTTGGTTGTGTCAAAAGTAAACATCACTGTTTTGTTCCCCTCATTCTATTCTTCCGTTTTACCTAGTGATTGTTAGTATGTGGTTTCTTATTTGTAAACTACAGCTAATTTTTCTGTTTGCTGTGAGACTGTTGTTGTAGCTTTATATACAGCGCTGGAACAAAATGGAATCGAATCTTTTGAGTACTGCGTTCATGTATTCATGATTTAGCTTTCGTGCTAATAATTCAGTTGATGCGTTATTCGTATTTGATTACAGATATATGATTGTTAGCGTAAATCAGTTCGTCAGTCAGAGTTGAGGTTAATAGTTCTGTAGCGGTAAATAATCCCCAAAATAAATAGTTGCATAGGCTCTCGACATTGATGCTGACCATGTTTGTTTTAGCGGACACTGCTAGTTGAAGGCGCGCGGTCACGCATCTTCACCAGATCACGACTCGAACCACCGTGGGTAGCATCTCTCTCTAGTTTGCCAGCCTAGACGTTGCTATCCCATTAAAGTTCTGTATACGCTCAAATACAGTTTCGCTTCCATCCTTTATTGCCTTCTGATTTCTCATTCGTAAGAGTGGGGTCCATTCGATAGAAGTGTCTTTGGTTATACGACAAGCGCAACTTGGTCCTATATCCGGGGAACACTTCAGTTCCTTATATTAACGTAGACAGAAGGACGTATCACTTTGAACACAATAATGAGCTTTAACTTTTGCTTATATAAACGTATATTTCATTCTTTGTACCAATTCCTTGACACTAAAGTGATTTTGTTCTCTTTTACAACTACATTAGTTGAATATTATATTCGCATATTACCACTAGACATTGTTCTTTTTACATTTTTCGTGTTTTGTCACTTTTCAATATTTCGTTAATCATTATGGTATGTAACAACGACATTCCTAATCATTCTGACTACAAAGCAATTTTTAACGTCAATTTTCTATCACTACTTAAGGCTACTGAGTCGAAATTTTGGTTAGCATATCTGGAATACTATTTTCTTGCAAGTAACATCTGTAGAGACCAAATTTACCACTGGGAGTAATAATTTACTTATTGAACATCTCATTGGTGACATACTTGTTCAAGATGTAATTAACCTTTTCACCGCGATATATAAACTTTTAAGCTGTGGACTCATCGGTACTGGAATAACGTCAGTTATGATATGACGCAACGCCTACATCATACACGAGAGCACTAATTGCAACTGTAACTAGCTGAATTATCTATGTGAACAGATACTCGCAACCGTGACCAACAACTTGACAGCTAACTACTCACATAGTGCCAACTCAAGAAGACACGAACACAGAACTGAGGAAATTCTATAATATCTGTCCCAACTCTGTTTATATAGTTACAACAATGACCTTGTCTTGATTAGAGTAATTGGCACATTAGAAAAACCACTACGAACAATCACAAATAGCATGGTTAGTGTGGAAAAAATGAAGTGTAGTACTAGTTACCGTCTACTTTACAATTATTACGAAAATAGCAAAGATAAGAATATTTGTGTGAAAAATAACTGGTTTATTCTATTAGCAAGTTCCAGTCCATTTCAATCGAAATTGTCGTTTCCGACCTTTTCTATTATCTTCAAATGTGTTTTGAGTCGAATATTATGCAAAGATTTATTGACGCATAAAAGTAATACTGTTAACCAAACTAAACATAGTGACGGATCAGATGGCATCTGATTAGTTAAATACCATATCACTAAAAATATGTTCGGGTAGGCAAGTCTAGTGTTGCTTGAGTTCGTAGCACAACAAAGACGATGCTCATCATTGACTGCCCATGGCAAGTCTATATTAAATATTTTCTTTACCAGCTTATCAGACAACAGTTCGGTTACTAAACCTCTCTACAATTATAAAATAGCATGCAAATAGTACTTGGAAATAGGAAGATCAACATATGGACAAACGGTCGATTTTGACTTCAAAAAACTTTGCATGACATACAATTGATATTAGCTATTGTAGCTAGTTGCTTTTATAAACGTACTGAATATATACCGGCAATGATAGAGGATGTTTCTTTGCATTGTGCCAGTACAAAGGTTTAAAGAAAAAGATTGAACTGCATTGTCATGGAATGCGCCTCATAAATGTGAAACAAGGTCCCCTTAGTAAGCGCAGAAGTAGGTCATACAACAGATGTCAAATAGTCAGTAGGGAACAAACTTCGTGTATCATGTATCAGTATAATAAAACATTTAGTGTAAAAACAGAAAGGTGTACCAAACCATGCAACTTTGCTCGTTTTGAGCTTCACGACCATTCTACTATTAAGAGTTGTTTGCTCCACATAACTGATAACCGAGTCGACATAAGTGCCAAAATTTGTGTGATTCCATACACAGACAGGAACGCAGCACTTTACTACTCAGTTAGCACTACGAATTGCCAAAAATCATTTCTAGAACATGTGGAAACAAATATTAGAGTTAGACGCTAGTCCGAATAGCACATTTAATTGACATTTCACCTCAGCCAATATCCCTACTTCTAAAATCACTATTAACTTCATAAAATTTTAGAATCTGTTATCGAATGCTGAATGATACAGGCTAATGAGCACTACGAAAAAGCTCAGATATCCTAGGTGTATTATCGGATGAAAAATCTTTGCACTTAGAGATCACTCCGTAGTCTGACCGTTATTTATAGTCCGAACTACTAAACAACTTTTCCGAGTTACTACAACCTGCATACTTTCAGAACTACTTAAAACCGTAATGTTTGTCATCACATCACTACTGTCGATATCCCTGTGTTTGCACGTCGTAGACGTTTGCAGTCAAAGAGACTAACCGTAGAGCAGGCTGAATTCGGTAAAATGCTGCAACTTGGCGTCATCCAACGGCTTAACTGTCCTTGTGCTTGTCATTACACATGATATCAAAAGACAATCCTATAGAATTACAACCGTATGATGAGTACAATGGAATGAACAGGAACCACAATTCCTGGCAGGTACTCGATTTCAAACATCCAAGATTTCGTCAACTTGTACGAAGACACGACCGTTTTTAAGATCGACTTCCAATTGCGTTTAATCATATTTCTACGACGGCGATCATAACACCTTATGGTTCGTGTAGATTCTTTAGAATGCATTTTGAATCTCAGACCTTCAAAAGACTTATGGACACAGTAGTTTGAGGTCTACAGTTTGTATGTACCCAGACAGATGACGTATTGGCAGTGAGTAAATCACCAGATTAGTATAAAGGACATTCTCACCACCTGTCTCAACGTATGAGGGAATACGATCTTTTAACTCATTCAAGCGAATTTGAATCCGGTAAAGACTCACCGAAGTTCCTGTGACATATTATAAACACACAATCAGTTACATCAATATCATCAACAGTCGAACACATCCAAGGCAATCCTCTGCTTGACTGATTCACGAAGCTACGGGAATTTCTCTGCAAGTTCAATTACTACCCTCGTTTTATACCACCATGCCCACACATGGCACAGTTTTTAAGAGATCTGATTATTGAACGTTTAGGATCCCTTAGAATGAACGCACCAGCAGTTAAGGCTTTCAGGAAATTCAAGGACACGCTAAGTTCTACAGTTTTATCCACTTTGAAAGATAACATAGTAACACAGTAGCCCTAAATGAAGACGCATATATAACCGGCATAGGAACTTTATTTTCTAGAAGAGACCGAGTGATACAGGAATGCATCACAGTATTTTCAGTTGCTAATTCTCAGCAATACATTTATCCAATAAACAGATGTGGCATATATAAGAAGGTAGACTTTCATAGTTTCCACCGACCATAAGTCTTTAACCAAAGCACTTGTGTTCTGTGAGGAATCAGACAGCTGGAGTAAACTTTTTGTTACGCATTAATTACGCAGCACGTAAAAATGAAGTGACATGTGCAATCGCAGGAGTATCCACAATCAATTTCACTCCTATTGCCTACGGTTATAAACAATCATCATAATTGTAGCAGTCAGATGTTAAATGAACTAACCAAACATCCTACATAAATTCTTTAGTATACGGGATAAAACAAATTGACAATATGAAAGCTATATTCCATATTTAAACTGGTAACTAAATAACTTATGTACCAAAACCTATTAAACAGATTGTTGTTGAAAGCTTATATTTCTCACATCCCTAGTTCTAAGTCTTCATGAACCTCATCCGGGATGATTCATTTAGCCAAATCCTAGCCAAGATGTAATACACTGACTAGAAGCGCGTATAATATGTCGAAAACAACATTGCTTCAAAAAATCTTTTACTTTGCGGATGCCCTGTTTGATAACATACTCTCGAGGTAAATAATACCCATAAATAAATAGTTGCATCGCTCACGACATTGATGCTGAACATGTTTGATTTAGCGGTCACAACTAGTTGAAGGCCCGTGGTCACGCATCACCACCAGATCACGATTCGAACCACTGTGGGTAGCATCTCTCTCTAGTTTGCCAGCCAAGACGCTGCTATCCCATTAAATCTCTGTATACGATCAAATATAATTTCTCTTCCATTCTACAGTGCCTTCTGATTTGTAAGAGTGGGTCGGATCAATAGAATTGGCTGTGGTTGTGCGACAAGCGTAACTTGGTCATTTACCCAGGTATAATTCATTGTAAGCCCGACGTGATCTGGACACGATCATTACTGTGAGTTCGTTTCTTTTTATAGCTCATAACAGAGTATTATTGATGTTTTTTTATTTTTTCCTGCATATTTTTCACAGTATCTTTGTATTTGCATACATTACTATTTTAATGATATCAGATAAGACTCCTAAGCTTATTGGGATTAAAACCCCTACGCCTCCAGGCTTTCAGCTCATTCCTTTTTGGGCAGATAATGAAGAAGCTTGGTTCTGCTACACAGAAGCGGAATTTCGAGACCACGGTGTGACAGATCCATGCGTTTAGTTTCTGGCAGTTGTACGGTCACTTCCGCGTGAATTGAACAGGTACGTCACCCCTTCTTTTTTCAGTCCCGATTACCTAGAACCTTACGAACAGCTCAAAAGATCAATTCTCAAACGAGGAGACTTGTCCAACAGAGAACCTCTTGACTAGTTGTTTCACACCATTAAGCTTGGCAGTGGTTCAGCGTCTGAAATGTCATCGCGTATGAATGAGGTAATTGGTCAACGCACTTTTGATGAAGGTCTCTTCCGTCAACTCTTTCTATCAAAACTGCGACAACAAGTGCAAGCAGTATTGGTAACATTTAACAACAGCCCAGTAGATAAACTAGCTTCATCTGCTGATCGAATCCTGGAGATCACCAGAACTCGCCACAATGAGGTTTATTCCGTTACAGAAAAACCCCTGGAGACCGAAAACGAAATAACCAAATTGTGCAATACTCTTTCTTGTTTCCTCGATTTACAGGAACAACGCCGACCAAGCAATCCTCGACAAAGAAGTTCATCATGCAAAAGATCCTCATTTCAACTTCAACGAAGGGAAAATTCACATTGTTGTTAGTACCACAACATCTATGGCAAGGACTCAAAGAAGTGTAGAGACCCCTGTTGTTTCCGTAGCCACAAACCCACTGTTGATGCGTCGGAAAACTATCCCGCTGGCACGCGTTAGCGGCAACCGTAGCCGGTGGAAACAGCCGCCTGTTATTCATCACTGATGTGATGACAAAGGTTCGCTACCTCGTCGATACTGACGCAGAAGTCAGCATACTTCCTGCATCGTCTTCTGATCACCAACATGAAGCTGCATTTGATCTACAGGCAGCCGACGAAAAACAAATAGCCACGTATGGAAAAATATATGTCTACTTGAACGTGGGCTTGCACAAACCCATACACTGGATTTTCACCATTGCTAATGTGAAAATACCTACCATAGGTATAGATTTACTAAGCCACCACAACTTGCTTGTGGACCCTAGCAAAGAGAGGCTAGTTGACAGCAACACAAAGCTATACTTGCGTGGAACCACTGCTACAGGTTGTAGCCTATGTCCTCTTCCCTTTAAACATTTAATTAACCATTATTTTCAGCCAATACTTGACAAGTATCCGGATTTAAATAAGGCGACGTCGAAGTTATCATGTATAACCAGCTATGTTACACATCACATCACGACTACAGGTCAACCTGTATTTTCCAAAGCACACCAACTTGCACTCGAAAAATTAAGGATCGCAAAGAACGAATTCGATCATATGATTGACCTGGGAATAATCCGCCTATCCAGTAGCCCATGGTCGTTTCCATTACATATGGTCTCGATGAAAGATAGCAATGATTGGCGTCCCACCGGTGATTGCCGACGTCTTGACGCGCAAACTACGCCTGATCATTACCCTTTACCACACATCCACGACCTAGCAGCCACGTTGAAGGGAATGACAGTATTTTCGAAAATTGATCTAGTAAATGCGTACAATCAAATACCGATGGCCAAAAATGGCATACGGTCTTTACGAGTTCCTCCGAATGCCCTTCGGTGTGGGAAATGCAGCACAAACATTTCAGCGTTTCATCGACGACGTGTTCGGCGGGCTTGACCACGTCCATGCATATGTCGACGACTGCTTGATAGCAAGCCCAGACGGGGAAACACATACGAAACATCTAGACACAGCTTTTAGAAGACTGCAGCAATACGGAGTTACTATTAATATACAGAAATGCCAAATCGGAACAAACTCGTTGGACTTTCTGGGGCATACTATTGATGCTAATGGTATACAGCCTCAAAAATACAAGGTGGCTGAGATTCTGGAGTATCCGGAACCAAACACCACTAAGCGGTCACGAGCTTTCAACGGATTGGTAAGTTTCTACAGACGATTTATCCCCAACTGTGCATCTATTGTGAAACCACTAACGGATCAGCTTCGTGGGAACAAAAAGGTGGTCACAATGGATTCAGAATCAAAGAAAGCCTTCGTCGCAACTAAAGAGGCAATAGCCAATGTAACTATGCTAGCACACTACAATACTGAAGCTCCCGTCAGCATTGCGGCCGACATTTCTGACTCAACCATTGGCGCAGTTCTGCAACAATGGATCGGCCGAGCTTGGCAACCTTTAGCATTTTTATCAAGACGATTAAACGGCACTGAATCGAGATACAGCACGTTTGGACGTGAACTACTAGCCATCTACTGTGCTGTACGACATTTTCAACATTTCATCGGAGGCCATGAATTTAAAATATTCACCGACCATAAAGCACTGACGTTTTCGATGAAGTCATCTTCAGATAAGTACTCTCCACGAGAGTCGCGTCATCTAGACTATATCTCCCAATTCTCTACTGACATGCGACATATATCGGGAGCTAACAATGTAGTTGCCGACGTCTTATCGAAAATAAATTCTTTGAATCGTATCCAAGGAATCGACCTTGTTGAGCTAGCTCGACTTCAAAGTGAAGACATCGATTTTCATCACGAGTTAGCAACAATAACGCTCCAACTCCAAACTAAAACGATTGGGAAAGGTAAGAACATTTTGATTTGTGAATCTTTTACAGGTACAGCCCGTCCAGTGGTCCCCAGCAGTTATCGATGAATCGTCTTCAACACATTGCACAACCTCTCTCATCCTGGAATTCGTGCTACGAGTAAACTGATTACTGAGAGATTCTGCTGGCCGAAGATGAATAAGGATATCAAAATATGGGCGCGCACTTGAACGGCCTGCCAGAAGAACAAAGTAATTCAGCATAATAAATGCCTTCTAGGCACTTTATCAACCCCTGACGCTCGATTTGATCATGTCCACCTTGATTTGGTAGGACCTTAACCAGAATCAAATGGATTTTCTCATCTTTTGCCATGCGTGGACCGATTCACACGCTGGCCAGAAGCGATCCCACTCAAATACATCACTAGTGAAACGATTGCTTGCGCTTTCGTTGAGCGATGGGTAGCCAACTTTGGTTGTCCATCTACAATAACAACAGACCATGTACGTCAGTTTAAATCTGGATTGTTCCACGTTCTGACCAAACTTCTTGGAACTACGCGTTTCAGGACGACCGCCTACCACCCACAATCTAACGGTTTGGTAGAAAGATTTCATCGACAACTGAATGCATCACTTTCAGCTACAAACATGCCTCAGTGGATCGACGCTTTTCCACTAGTGTTACTCGGGATTCGCAGCACGGTAAAATAAGATGTTGGATGCAGTGTTGCCGAATTAGTCTACGGAACGACTCTTCGACTACCAGGTGAATTTGTGGAAACCGCTTCCACTTCGGTAAGCCTGGATCTCAATTCTTACGTGAACCGGCTTACAAATGCTATGCGTTCAGTTAAGCCAGTTCAAACTCGACAACAATCGACAGACACCTTTATCCAACCTGCCTTAAAATATAGTACACACGTTTCGTACGTCGTGATGCTGTATGCCGACCTCTCGACGCAACTTATGAAGGGCCATGCAAGGTTCTTAAACGTGAAACAAAGTACTATACGATTGACAAGAATGGCCACGAGGATGACGTCAGCATTGACCACCTCAAAGCAGCCTACCTAGAAGGTACATCTTTTAGTGTCGAATTCTCTACAACATCCGGAAAACTTGACATGAACGAAGTCATTACGTCTCAAGCAACGATTAACACGCAAGTGGAAATATCAAAGAGCTCCATAACGCCGAGAGCTACGCATTCTGGTAGGAATGTACGATTTTCAGAACACCTGAACGAATACTATGTTTACTAATTTCCGCCCGATTCCCACTACCTACGTACGCATAATAATTTTTTTGTTGTCTTAAAAGAAACGATGACAAAAAGAGATAAACAAAAATCGATAAAACCATTATTATTATTTTTTTTAATTTACGGTATGCATTTTATAAATTTTTGTATTAAAAAGAGCTTTTCATTATTTGTTGTCGGTTTTCAACACGTTTTTATAGACGCATTGAGCTAACAATTATTTTTTCGTATGCAAAATGCACAGATTTGCATTTTCTTTTTTCTTTTAGACTTCCAGGCCGTCTGGAAACAAACAGAAGAACGTGGAAGGAAAAAGGGTTCATTATGCACAAATATTTTATGTAACGACACCATAGAGTGGGGACTGACGTCTAGAAGCTGCACAACATCGCAAGCCGTCGAAGCAACGTTTAGCAATGTCTAGTGCATTGGGTTTTATCCTTTGGCTGGTACGTCTTAGGGTCCTCACGAACCCATTAGGAGGGGAGTAATGGGCTGTAGCGGTAAATAATCCCCATAAATAAATAGTTGCATCGCTCACGACATTGATGCTGAACATGTTTGATTTAGCGGTCACAACTAGTTGAAGGCCCGTGGTCACGCATCACCACCAGATCACGATTCGAACCACTGTGGGTAGCATCTCTCTCTAGTTTGCCAGCCAAGACGCTGCTATCCCATTAAATCTCTGTATACGATCAAATATAATTTCTCTTCCATTCTACAGTGCCTTCTGATTTGTAAGAGTGGGTCGGATCAATAGAATTGGCTGTGGTTGTGCGACAAGCGTAACTTGGTCATTTACCCAGGTACACTTCAAAAAAGATTTATATTTTAGAACCTCTTTCGCACCAAGAAAGCATGCTCTTAAAACTGTGTGCAGATTGTTTCACGGGACGATTATTTCTACCACTACCTATTTCTCATCGCACTAATATACGCATGTACTTTACTTATTGGACGTTAATTCATTAGTTAGATGTTTATTTTTACTTTTCATATTACCCTTCATGTTGGCCTGCATACAAATTAGTGACAGTCATTTGTTTAATGTTTTATATACACTTTAATTACATACTTTTATAACAAGTATGCAGAAGATACACTTTCATTTTGATATTTTTAAAAGCTAAATATCTTAGTTCAAGTTTTTATAAAGGCAGATATACTTTTTTATGATTTTAGAGTCATACTTTTATTTTATTTTTACTACTAAATAAACATAGCATAACAGGAATTTTTGATCACACATGATTTTCTTTACCCAATCCAACGTTAAGAAGAGGCAACCACATATACATGTAAAGATAATAAAATAAGATGCAAATATTACTGCAGGTGTATGAAAAACATTTTCACCTCCACATTGAATGCTAAAACCAAATCAAACTTGACGGAGAAGCTTATAAAGATGTGAACAGTTTTACATACCTGGTTAGCATCATCGATAAACAAATGGGATATGACACAGATGTAAAGGCACGGACTGGCAAGGCAAATACAGCATTTCTACGACTAAAATAATCTGAAACTCAAAACAACTGTTAGCTAACACCAAAGTAGGAATTTTCATTATAATAATCGTCGGGATAATTCTGTTGCATAAATCTGTATCGTGATGAACCACGAAAAGGATAATTTAAACACTGTAGGTATTTATAAACAGCTGATTGCGCAAGACACTTTGGACTTATTGGCCAGACACCATTAGCAACAACTTTCAGTGAGAGCGAACAAACAAACCGAAATCCAGCTGAGGAAAAAACTTGGGAAAAGATGCTGGCGATGGAAAGGACACATAGAGGAAACTATCAAAGTACGTCACAAAACAAGTACTTAATTGGAATCCTAAAGGCAAAAGAAAAAGAGGTAGACCATATAACACATTGCGCTAGGAATCAAATTAGAACATAAAAGGAAAGAATAATGCTTGGGAATAAGTGGGAAGGAGAGTTTAGGACAAAGTTCGCTAAAGAATGCTGAATAATAGTCTATGCTCGTCGTAGGGTAACCGAAGAATGAATCGAGTGCTGATAAGTCCAAACTTATTGAAATTGAGCATTGCTACATGCTACAGTTATTATTTATTTCATGTAAAAATATTAGTCAACAGAATTTATAAGATTACAAAACCAAGGGAATTATACGTATTACAACTATCTACTTTTTATACATAGACACTCATTGATTATGCCATCTGCGAGTTGTTATCTTCTTACTACATTTTGATCTAATTGTCAATATCAAATAAAATTCTAACAAACAGAAAATTATTTATTTTTTATTTTACACTTGCTTGTTGATATTTATGAACCAGCGTAACGTACGTTTATTCAATAACATTTGAAAATTATACTATAGGGGAATTGAGTGCGTCAATGGAGTTAAACATTGATACCGACGAACGTTGTTTAGTTCGATTAAGTTCCGTTGTTAGCAGTCGTTGTTTCTGGGACGACTGAGTGAACGTTGCTGTTGTAGTTAGTATTATTCAGATGCTATTTGTGTATTTTTACGACAAAAAAACAAAGTAATTAATAGTTTTTCGATTTATTACTTTTATTCCATTTGGGTTATGGGGTTAACAACTGTTGCGGTAAGCTTAAGGATTATATAATTTTGTGAATTATTCTTGTAATGCTCTTCCAAACTTGACATTTTTGTTGTAGTCACTGTGTGTCTGGTTTGTTTATCTGCACTTCCGCCATTTTTTCGGCTCGCACCTTTTTTGGGCTGTTAACCATTTGTTTTCAGACTGGGTGCCTCCAATATTGAAGGTTTGTAATAATACATTTATAATTTATTGCATAGAATAATATTGCTCGACAGGTCAATAAATACATTATTTGGAGTGCATTTCTTTTGATTTGGCTCAATTGGTTCTTATTCGGAATCCTGTCTAGTTATATCTTCAGCGCCCGGGGTCTGGACGTCTGGTTACCGTTACAGTTCTTCATAGAGTTCCCGTAGTACTTAGCTTAGCGTTCAACGTTCGGGAATTGTCAAGTTCTGGTTTCGTTTAATTGGGCGACTAATAAGTCACTTTCGCACAATTGGTTGTAGTGAATCCTACTCTGGCTTACGACGTCATGGAGTTGAGATATTCAGGAAGAATGCGAAGCAAGAAGAGGATGCCACCTGTTACAGAGAATGATGTTAGTAACACTGGTTGTGGTGTGCTTGATGTGAGTAATATTGATAAAGTTGTTAATGCTAGTGATATTGGTTCATGTTCTAGTATTTCTAGTGTTGCTAAGTTTAAGTTAGATAAAGCCTTGATTAAGAAGAGACAGATAGAAAGGTGACTAGATTTAGAAAGGGAATTAAAGTTATTAGATGTGCAGGAAGAAATCAAACTCGCTAAATTAGAGTGTATTGGTTGTGAATCAAATAACGAACTACTTCCTATTTGTGATCGTGAAGTGAAATCTAAGGTCGAAGACTGTTTAGGAGCTGATACTTACAAAGAGTGTTCGGTGGGAAGGACTGGTCATCTGGAAAATGTTCTGATTTGTTATGTAAACGACGCTCTAAGCCTTGTTGTTAATAGTATTGGCTTGCCTCGCATTGATATTAAGTATTTCGAAGGGCAACCAAGTCAGTATCATAGTTTTATTAATCAATCCCAAAGTGTAGTAGAGACCAAGCTAACTAGTAAAGTTCATATGTTGTCTCACCTAATATATTATTGTAAGGGCGAGTAATTCTAGAAGAAATGAGAGACATCTTAACAAGAAGGTTAGCTTCAATACGGTTACAGGCGGAGCCTGTCGACAAAATTATATAAAATCATTAACCTGTACCATTCGCACAAGGAAACACTTTGTATTTGATTGCCCAGAGTTGTTGGAGATGGACGTCAATGGCAGGAGGTTAGAAGAACGAAAACGTGGTTTGTGTTATTTATGCATGGCACCTGGTCATGTTGTTCGGAAGTGTGGCTTAGGTTTGAAGTGTTCAGTAAAGGTTTGCATAGTTAAGCACCATTCGCTTATGCACGTTGATGGTAGTAGTAGTTCTGTTCATCTTGCTCAGGAGATCAATTTTACCCACGTTTATTTCGGCACTATACCTGTTAGAGTATGTGGTCCTTACGAAAGTATGGAAACGTATGTCTTTCCAGACAGTGGTTCTGATACATTTCTTATATGTGAAGAAATCGTCAATCACTTATGTTTGGAAGGTAAGGCTTCTTCGATAAATGTGACTGATATAAATGGAACTTCTGTTCACAAGTGTCTAGAAGTTAGTGTAGAAATGTTTTCTTCAGACGGCAAAGAGTTTTTCCAAATTAGTAAAGCTTATACCGTCAAGAAACTACCACTAGGTCATGCAGAGTCCCTCACTCAACAACAACTGGAAAAATGGAAACATCTAGGGAATATATCATTTCCTCAATTGCAAAACAAGACGATAGGTATTCTTGTTGGATGTGATGTTCCGGATGCACACTGGGTTTTGGAGCAAAGATTAGATAGAAAACGCCCGTTTGGAATACGAACACACTTGGGTTGGATGGTACTTGGTCCTAAGAACTCAGGCAGGTTAGTTAGTAGAGTTCAGTGGTTTCTGTGTACGTGTAGTTTAGATATTTCAGATGACTTGAAAAGGTTGTGTAATCATGAGTTCAGTGATTTGGACGACCTGCATAAACAGCATTCTGTCGAAGATAAGAAACCTCTAAAAATGGTTGAAGGCTCAATCAGCTAAGTGGATGGTCACTTCCGGGTTAGGTTACCTTGGAAACATGGGCGACCCAAATTACCGAATAACTATGAGATGGCTAGCAGTAGATTAGAATGTTTGCATAGACAGTTTGCTAGGGATTGCCATCTCTTAGAAAGATACAAGCTTGTTATGAATGAACATTTGAGCAAAGGTTATATTGTTGAAGTTGATAAATGGAGTCTTGACTCTGGAGGAGTTTGTTGGTATATGTCACATCACCCTGTTATTAATCCTAAGAAGCCAGAAAAGTTAAGAATTGTATTTGATTGTGTTGCGAAGTATCATGATATGTCCCCCAATAATCAGCTATTCTGTGGTCCGAATACAGTTAACAGTTTGATCGGAGTGATCCTACGGTTCACACTAAGTAGGATAACGTTAGCGGCTGACGTTGAAGAAATGTTTTTGCAAGTGAGGATTATAGAAGGTGATATAGGAGCGTTTTGATTGTTGTGGTGGAAGGACGGCGACAATGAACAAGAAGTAATTGAGTATTGTCTGACTGTTCATCCGTTTGGTGCAGTGTCATCATCATTCTGGGCTAACTTCGCCCTCAGGAAGACAGTAGACATGTTTTGTGAGGATACGATGGAAGATATTCGGAAAGTTGTAGATAAAATCTTCTATGTTGACGACTACTTAGCTTCTACGGATAGTGTACATGATACAGTGACATTGGCTGAACAACAAGGATCTATCCTCAAGAAGGGTGGTTTTAGAGTCACTAAGTGAATAAGCAACTGTCTTCAAGTCAATGAATATATTCGACTGGTGGAGCGGGCTGATGCTGTGAAGTCTATTGATTTTGAAAATCTCCCTATAGAGCGTACATTAGGGTTATTCTGGAATACTATGCACGATTCCTTTACTTTCAGGGTCGACATACCGGAACGAACTGTCACTAGACGGAGTATCCTTTCAAGTATCGCATCTCTCTATGACCCTCTAGGTTTGTTGACTCCGGTAACACTACCTGCAAAACAGTTACTTCAACGTCTATGTAAATCAGGTTTAGAATGGAATGTGGTTAATTCTTACATGTGGGACTGTTTTTGTGTATCCAACTGTTGGATAAAAAACTGTATTGTGGTACACAAGATGATTTCATTTTGGAGTCAGACCACCAAAATATAACTCACACAAGGGATGCACTAATACAGTCATCATCAACTCAAAACAACGAAATTGAATTTATATCTGGAAAAATCAACAAGCAAATTGATTTTGTAACAGAAATGATATGTAAATGTTAACAAGATGAAATTCAGTTTCATGTGCAACGTTTCTAAGCGTATGAATATGAGATTCTTGTATAAAACGGTAATAGGATTCTACATTGTATTGGCTCGCTGATTGCATTAAGAAATACACAATACCTTTATCTGTGATCACAGCCTTTTGTTCCGTGCTCATTCTGATTCGTTGGTTTGCATTCGAAATTCTAAGGTGCATTATACTGCTTTTGAGATGGAGCTAGGACATGGTTACTTGGATATAAATACGTAGAGCTTTCTGAAATTTGGTGAATACATCAAAGTAATATAGAAAAAAATTACAGCTTATTTTTTTACATTAATTCGAAAAAACGCCTGTCACCTACTAAAGAATTTGATCTTTCCTGATAAGCTTATATTCATGCAAAGTACAAGATTTGAGGTTAGAGAAAATACAGTATTCTACAAAATTGTAAGCTTATGCGATTAGAAAGTCTGCGAGTTTAAACTTGATCCACAGATATAAACCGCTGGATTCAATTTCGGTTAACAACTGCATGTTCAGTTAAGAAATTGATTAATTGCTGATATAAGTATTCCATATTTTAAACAAGAGCTCATCCATCCTTCAAAGTGTCTATCTTCGAAGATTAAAACAGCCTGCATTAACTACGACGCTGTCAGTAAAGTGAACTTATCGTCGATAAATATTTCTAATACATTTATTAGTCACACTAGCCAACTACACAGTCAAGATCGTATGCAGTCCCGATTTTCAGAAAATGATTTTAGTTAGCCACAAAATACCAGTGACGAAGTAAAACAGCATTACTGCTTAACTTTCAAAGATACTTCTGATTAAATTATCGCATGTTCGAAATTCTAGGGCGGGTTGAAAATCTAGCCTGCACAACTGCAAGTGCAGAGTGATCCTATATTCCCTAAAGACAGAGTTGAACTTTATGGTCTTTAAAAAGCCGTCAACAAGACGCTGAAAAGATTGTGTAATGGATAAGCCAATTCGTGCTTCTTCATGGGGTTCTCCTATGGTCATACCTTTATAATGTGCTAGCTAAACCCCTGGGTTATGTCGTGATCATAGTTTACTTTAAATTCACGTTTGTAAGCCAAATATTCATCATTATTGATGCTGCAGACACTCGCAATCGACCTAGCAGTCTTAAAAAATTATCTAGAGCTAGTTCTAAGAAACATACCTTAGACCGAACACCTTTTGGTTCTGACGATAATTAATACCCGGTTTGGTCTTCTCAGATGCAACTAACTTTCGTCTGGCCTTAGATGTTCTTCAGCAATTTTCCAAAAAGTGATAAATACCTTTACCAGTGATCTGGAAAATGCAGAATTTTGTCACGTTTAATTTGTTATCCGTGATGTTGATAAGACAACTCATTATAAAAGGCTGGCAGCCTTATTCCTTTGTTTTACTTAAAAACGATATTTCTGTAAATCCAAAGAAACTTTCCTCACATGTCACTTTTCTGGTGTCCTGGACACTAAGGTGATGTTAATGATTTTAGACCACATCCAAGGAGGTTAGGTCTGCTTATTAATAAGCCATTTTTTGCTAAAGTATATTCATTAATGGGTGCCATACAATAACATTTACGTTTTATTCCCAATTTCTCTTACCACAATAATAGTCTTTTGCTGGTTCCACCGTCTACTTATTTTGCGTGGGGTGATAAGCAATAAACATTTTTAAAAAATTTATCAAAGTTTTTACATGGCGATGTGGGGTTCTGAAATCTTATTTTCCTAGCATACATTGTTTACTGATACACTTCCGGTTGGTGTTAATTCAGTTTTAAAGCGTGAGCAAGTTCATTGATCTGTGTTTTACGGAAACTTGTTGTTCCTAAGCAAGGTTATTCTTGAACTAAGAGAGTAGGGCATTAGATGGCCTTTGGGCTGTTAAATGTCTTGAGAAATATTATTGTAGAAAAAATTATTTTTGTTGCAGATTGAGAGACAATGAATTTTATTTTACATCTAGAGAAATATTTATCGCGTTCCTCAGGTACTATAAATCAGAGTTAGAGTATTGTACTTAGCTGTTATGACTATACTCTGCAGCATGGAAGTTCTGAACATTTTCAACATGCGGCTTATATCTCTCGGTAGTCATTGCAAAATAAACCTAATGATTTCTTAGATTGTCCGTTTGCCGTATAAACCGGCCAAGCATGAAAAATAGGCAACTATATATATATATATATATATATATATATATATATATGATTTCAAGTTGTCAGTGTCTCAAATACTCGTAAATGTCTCAGACGTAAGTTTATTACTTGGGTGCCATGCAATCTTGCAAAAACAGAATTAATGAATACAAAATTTCACATAGACAGTAGACTTATTAAGGAAAGATTGAAATGACGAATTTATTGAAAGCATTTAATAAAAAAAATAATTTATTTATTTCCTGGTATTAGGAACTAGCCATTTTTGTAAGCATGGTCAACAAAAGCATATCAAACCATATTAGGGTCGAGTAGTCACACAAACCAATTTTACTATAATAAATAAACATCCAACAATAAAATGTATAGTAATGTAGTGAGACATTCAGTTGTGTGGGTAATGACCAGAAATGAAAAGGGTTATAAACATTTTGGTTTAATTATTAAACGTTGCGGAATTCGGGATTTCAAACCGCAAGAAACGATAGTCACACACATGTAGTGCATTATTTCTGAAAAATAACATAGTGATTGGTACGTTAGATTTTTAAAAGCGAATGAGCATTGGTTAACGGATGTGGATTTTACTAATTTGATCTTGTCGAGACATTCGAGAGTGAGATAAGCCTTCTGAATGTCTCCTTGTAAAGTTATAGGTTTCTTTTTAGTCCATTTACCAGTTATATATTTTGAGATACTAAAAAAGAAAGGGTGGAAAAGAAAAGACGGGAAGCATAGCAAAGCAGATTGCATACGAGATTAGATAAGAATTAAGTTGGTATGCCATGTAATTGAATGATCAATTCATATGTATACCGTAGTTAGCTACAGTACTATCAATACCAGTAAGCCGTTAGGACATTATTCGAGAAAGACGTAAGTATTTTGGTTGTATAATACCAGCCACACAAAAGAGAAGAATGCTAGTTTAAAGTGTAGATTTCCCATGCATTTGTTAGACGAGAAGAGCTGTCAAATACTTCTGATGGCATTTTGTGTCTGAATGACTGTGTTATTGTTCTCATCCCCTCCATTACACAACGCTATACTTCATGACTAAGATTAAGGTTTTGATAAAATGAAATTTTCGACAAAGCTGACGTGCTGGTGACCAGAGATCAGTGCAGATATATGTTGTAGATCAAGTGTTTGTGATAATTTTCATAAACCGAGAAGTTATATATCAAAGCAGGTTCCGTAGCCAGGATCAACTGAGGCTCGGAAGAGAATCCGTGTAGATTAGTGTGGTTTGTTTCTTAACAGACGTTATACATTTGTTGTTATTGGTTTATGCCCTATGTAGCCGAGGGCATTTTAGCATCCTTACCAAATACAGACTACGTTATACAGGCTCTGAAAAAGTATTTGGCCATGAGAGTGTGCCACTGATATTAGTAACCTACAACGGTCCGCATTTCGCAGCAGTTAATTACCACTTACTTGAGAGAAATAGGTTATAAACATCTGTTCACAAGTCTTGGATATTTATTCTTTAATAAACAGGCAGGGAATTTCGTCAAAACTTTGAAAGCTGCTTTTAACTCTATTTCTATAAAAACGTTCCATGAGTTGAATAAAGGTTTGGATATGTTTTTACTACAATGGCGAAATGGTAAGTACACTGTGACTAATTAAACCCTAGCCAAATTATCAAAAGAAAGAAGTCCGCTATTATAAATAAAGTGACCCATAATGGGCCTAATTTTCAGGCACAGCATCTATCACTATAATATCAGCCTGCATTTGGTAGCCTAGTAAGATGCCGTTGAACCATCTAATTTTAGACTGGTCCTGGGGTGAGATTCTCCGAAATATGGGTAACCTGACTTTTGTATGTTAAGGGAAAAAAACCATTTATTACACTATTCATTTAGTTTATTCAGGTCCCTTTGTACTGTCATAAACATTTTGACCTTCATCTGGGTAGAGTGAATAGAAAACTTTGAGGTCGTCTGCAAATAATACGGTTTCGCAGCCATAAAAACAATGATATATGTCATTAAGATACAAAATAAGTGATAACTGTCCTATAATTAAAGCCTGAAGGACAGCATGGAATGTTTTATTGTGCAAGAGATTTTGAAAATATGGGTTTATATTGTTGACTGTGAATCACAATTTATGCGATGACTTTGGCGGAATGCTTTTACTTATAAACCACTTGTACTGTTGTAATACGAAATACCTTATTGTTTTTTGTAGTTTAATTCCGCACCTTAACTTATATTTTATGGCTTCTAGTTTGGATTTCAGTCCTGATTGCAGTTTTTTTCTTACCCTGACTTTGTCTTGACTTCACTTTGAGATGCTACCTAATTCACTGCATTATTGCTTTAGTCTCTACGTTTTTTCGTTATTTTAATCTTATTTAATTGCAGTTTCAAAGACCACAGAAAAATATGCAGTACCTTTTCGACCTGGGACAGTCATAATTCTCTCTTTAAGTCGATACAACATTTTTCTTTGAACACAGACCCTGCCACTAGTTATTCCTAAATGAACTTTGTAGGCGGGTAATAATAATGTTCATAAAACTCTTAACTAACGTAACAGAAGTAAATTTACATTCTGAATGTATTCTAATCTAATTCGGTGTAAACCATCAGTAAAGTACAAGTTCATGTATTCGGCTTGGAATCATGCCTAATGTGATAGCTAGTAATATTGTATGCTTATCAAACCGACTAAGTGTAACTGAGTTTAAATATAGCCGAATAGTCGAGAGTTAGATTATGTAATTCCTAAATTACTTACAATGTGATTAAGCCATAAATTATTTTTTCTTATAGTATGACACACTTTCGGAGATGGTTCATTTGGGAAGTGGAAGACAACATTTGTTTGATGGACATATCCAATGTTGTGGAAAAAGACTAAGGTTGACAAGGCAGCAATCAGTGTGGCTCTCCCATTCGTATTAGTGGCCTTGGAAAGAAACCTTTATTGCTAAGGGTTTTTCCAGAGAAAGAATTGACACCGCTAGCGACCACCCTGTAAATAAAAAATTCTTTGAGGCCAGGCCCAAGAGAACCGGACATAACTTGCATATAAACAAGACTAATAACACTGAACTACAAGTAATAAGCTAATTGAAGGAGAACACAACAAACAGGCAACTAGTCATTTGCCTAAACAGGAACGCACGAGGACAAATATGTGAAATAACCGAACTCAGACACATACGTACCTTCCTGAAACCAAGGATTGTTATACTTACAGAAACGCGGCTCTCACCCGAACTTCCAGACGACAAGGTGAACATCCAGGGTATGGTCCTGCTATGAAAAGATACGGCATACAGAGTGAGAAGCGGAGTTGCAGTGTGCTTAAGTTGGCTAATTAAACTACACCCGTTAATAAAACCGCGTTTACGAGATTACCAGGATCTATCTGGTGCCGATTTAGTGTTACTAGTAATAAGCACCTAACTGGTGGGTTATACCGTCCTCCTGCAAACGCCTACGTGCGCATTGAGAGCTTACTGTGAGCGATTTCGTCGGGTGAATAATGTGAAGTTCGCGGGGAACTTCAGGCGGAAAAGTTTCTTGTCAATCGCAATCTGCTTCACGAAGCATTACATGGCTTCAAGCGAAACAGGTCCTACAACAAAAACATCTTTCTGGCCCGGAATGACCGAACACCTATTAGGACACCAACGCTCAAGTTCACGCAATATTCCTGAACGTTGCAAAAGCGTTTGATATTATACCACGTAGCCTACTTTTCCACAAGACGGTAGCAATTGGTATCACAGAACCGTCACTCTCCTGGTTACAGAAGTCCTGTACTAAGGTAAACAGGGTGTACTCAGACTAGAGGGCAGCAATGTATGCAGTATCACAGGGTCTGATCCTCGGGCGATTGCTGTTCCTAATTTTTATTAATGACTTTCTGCTAAATAACCGTTCGTCCTTTTTCATATACGCAGATGACGTAAAATTGTGTTTAGCTATGAAACGAAACTTTAAAAACGGGACCTGGCTAGGATAAAGAAGTAGATGACAACAGTCTAAAGCTTAATACACGAAAATGCCATGTAATGCATTGCCTCATTGCAGACGGTACTCAACCAGATTATTACCTGGACGTGCAACGAATAACCAGTACTTCCAAGAATCGAGACTTAGATTTAACTTTCATCGACAGGTCGGGAACTAAGAAATATCATCATGTAGATGTTACAAAAGCATACGCTACATTACGCCAAATTCGTAGGCGACTGGGCATTCTGACACCAGACCTGTCCCTCACAATATTTACGACATACATAAGACCGCTTTTAGAAACCACAATACTGTCGCCTTTTCCAACCCTTGAAATAAATCTAGACCTTCTGGAGATATTTGAGAAGTGAGCTACAAAATATGCAACAGGACTTCTGGAAAACAATACTTTGACCGGTCACGATAACTGGGGCTGCTCACCCTGAACTACAGACGGTCGTGGAGAGGCCTAATTACCGTATACAACATATTAAGCACGACTGGACATCCAAATATAAGCATAATGGCAGTCAAACATATTAATACACCTCGAAAAAAGTCACGAACTATTGCCCATCAGATAGCACAAACACAGATGAGGGCGAATTTCTTGTCAAAAAGAGTTTACTCCACTTGGAACGCGCTGCCAGAGGAAGCAACCACAGCCTCCCGATTGGCTCGTTTCAAAAAGAAGCTAGATGACTATGTGTACCACCGTTATGTAACTAGAGCCCCCTAAAACAGGGGTTAAATAGAAAACTTGATATTAGTTTCATACTTTGGACCTTAGCACTTTCAAACCTTATTTACTCTACGGTATTCTTTTAAGCTTGACTCACGAACCTGACTACCAAGGTTGAAATGAAAATACGTAGACTAATGTATTGCAAGGGTTTTAAAAAAGAAAACAAGAAAAAAGAAACGATGGAAAAGAAAAGAAGTGGGGAAGGAGGTTAAATTTAGGGAAAGAAATGATAATTATTAAAAACCAGCTAAAACTACTTGGCCAAGAACGGCTGAGTAACCGGCCAACTGCAGGAAGAAGCCGAAGACAAGGAACAAAAGCCATGATACTTATGATGCGGGTACAAAATAATTAGTTGATTTACAATAGCTTGTCATACAGATATTGGATATTTGATTGCTGCCAAGACATTCGAGACGTGAACGTGAAGAAATCAAGTGCTTTATAACAGCTCGTCATAGAAATATTAGACATTATGCACTAGTTTGGATCAATTGGGAGGTGTTAGTGAAGCTTTAAAAAGAAAGTGTAGAGAAATCATTTGGTTTATATTAGCTTTTTACGCAGACACTGAATATTGGATGTCGGAATCTGTCGGGCGAGATCATAATCAAGGTGGAAAAGCGCTGTATCTAATGTGGGAGTTACATGAATCGAGTACCAATAATGGTAGGTTTATAAACATCTTTTAATACTTCGAAGAACACATGAAGTCTTTTGTTATCGGTCAGCCGGGTATTATTAAATTTGGTGGTTGGGAGTGTGATATCGTTATACAGCCATCTGTTCGTGGTGAAATAGCTAGACTACTTGTTACCAATGTGGTAGGTTTGTGCAGCCTAAATACATATTGTAGCACGGTTTTCAATTTAATCTATCAGAAAGTGTTCAAGGACAGTCTTTAGTCAACGGTGTGTCATTATCAAAAGAATATCAGTGTATCAAGTCCGGAGATGTAATTCATTTTCCTTCTGCACCGACCAAGAATTTTGTGTATACTTCTGACTTACTAATTTTCAAAGATTATTCTATGTAGAAACCAATATACTCTTCTCATCGATGGATAGAGACATGAAAAGGAAAATGAAGGCAGTTGCTACTTCTATTGGCGCAAATACTTTAAACGAATGGTCGAATAAATGCAACCTTCTTATCATGCAGTCTCTGGTTGTTACATCGAAGGTATAGCTGTTTCTTATGCTGTCTTACAATTATTAGGTCATATATGCATTGCTGAAATGTATTCCTATTGTTACACCAGACTACTTGGAAGAAATTAAAAAAATCCGATGTAACAAGATTGCAGTTAAACCCGACCCAGTAACTGTTAAGTCCTGTAATCTTCTCTCTGTAGAAAGATTTTATGCCTATCGTAAAGGAGGAAAAGCTGACACAGAATGATGCTTCGAGGTTCAGCCCGAATGATTTACGTCGTCATTTATTTAGTGGAAAGGTATTTTTGGTTCTAAGCAAATACAAGGTTAGTCATCATTCACCTTAAGTTGTGTCAACCACCGAAATCCTGGGCTTTAAGAACATGTTAGCCAGTACCTCGTGTAAGATATCCTTTGGAAACTGCTATTCTGACTGACCAATATAACTATTTTTAAGGCTATTTACTTTTTTATTCTTACTCTGTATTATTGTATATGTATTTTATACAATAACTCTAAAAACATATCCCTTCAATGCATGGGCTGCAGTCAAATCTGATTTTTTTACATGGTAAGCGTTGAAAATATCTTTAACATCTTAGTAGTGTGACAGTTTTTAGGATAAGGAAGCAAATTGCAAGATTTCCGGCCGATACCTGACACTTCTGGTCAGAAAACTTGGGGAGTTGCAACACAGTGGCACCTACGGTTGGCATGTTTTATTGTGCAAGAGATTTTGAAAATATGGGTTTATATTGTTGACTGTGAATCACAATTTATGCGATGACTTTGGCGGAATGCTTTTACTTATAAACCACTTGTACTGTTGTAATACGAAATACCTTATTGTTTTTTGTAGTTTAATTCCGCACCTTAACTTATATTTTATGGCTTCTAGTTTGGATTTCAGTCCTGATTGCAGTTTTTTTCTTACCCTGACTTTGTCTTGACTTCACTTTGAGATGCTACCTAATTCACTGCATTATTGCTTTAGTCTCTACGTTTTTTCGTTATTTTAATCTTATTTAATTGCAGTTTCAAAGACCACAGAAAAATATGCAGTACCTTTTCGACCTGGGACAGTCATAATTCTCTCTTTAAGTCGATACAACATTTTTCTTTGAACACAGACCCTGCCACTAGTTATTCCTAAATGAACTTTGTAGGCGGGTAATAATAATGTTCATAAAACTCTTAACTAACGTAACAGAAGTAAATTTACATTCTGAATGTATTCTAATCTAATTCGGTGTAAACCATCAGTAAAGTACAAGTTCATGTATTCGGCTTGGAATCATGCCTAATGTGATAGCTAGTAATATTGTATGCTTATCAAACCGACTAAGTGTAACTGAGTTTAAATATAGCCGAATAGTCGAGAGTTAGATTATGTAATTCCTAAATTACTTACAATGTGATTAAGCCATAAATTATTTTTTCTTATAGTATGATACACTTTCGGAGATGGTTCATTTGGGAAGTGGAAGACTATATTTGTTTGATTCTCCCGACGCTCTACAAAATCTATGTTCAGACAGTAAGATGTGTCTATCGAAATGTGTTTCTCTGGATAAAACTCTTCATGATGTCTTGTTAAAACCTGAATGTTGTGTCGTTCACTTACATCCTACATCTGGTATTGAATCATGGCAGCGAAAGATTTATACCGTACTGCGCAGTCTACGCCGTAGACCAATTTTGGAGTCGGAACTGGGTTTCGCTGTTGTATATTGTTCAACAAAGTTATATTGTAATCCAGATAAACGATGTCGTAAGTAATTATTATCTACTAAAAACTGTAATTACTATTTCAAATATGTAATTTTCGGTAATTGTCTTCCATCTATTTTATAAATAAAGCGGTGCAAGACACTGAAGGTTTAAAGATTTGTCTTTGAATTGAGTAATGAGTTTTTCCATCAATGACAGAAACCTAAGGGCACCTAAATTCTAAGAGCTTCATATGAGTGTAAAAACGGTTAATTTTCCTAATCTGAGATTTACATTTTTCACTAAATATACTGTATGAGAATCACCAAAATATATCTTACAAGTAACTCAGTAAACTGCGTTCCAACTTTCATATAGATTGTTTGCAATACTTTGGCTGTTTTACTAACTCCGGTTGGGACTACGAGTTACTACATTTTTATCTTATCCAAAAATCTTCATTTAGACTCTGTATAGAAATGGTTTGTAATTTATCACTAATTTCTGATATTAAAATTTAGATACTAAGCAATTACCACTTAATAGTTATTACTAATTCGGTTTGGATTTATACCTATATTTTTGTTGTTTTAGGCTGAATACTTATATTATACCCTTAAAAATTGAACGACAAGTTCTTTGGTAAAGTATTATTATTTTCACTCTTTATCATTAATTTTTCCATGCATTTTTAAGTAATTAGCCAAATTATCCTTAGATCGATTTATGTGTTCGTTGCTATTTGTGATTATATTCAAAAACCACACATTTCTTTTTCTAACCCAATTATTTAATATATCCACAAGAAAAAAAATAGCTTCATTAGTTCTCAACAATTACCGTTACCTTGTTGAAAACTGGCATTTTATGTCCCATTTAGTAGCTCTTATTTCGATTGTAAATTGATATCAAAGTCTGTGGTAAGAGGGTTGCTTGGTAGAACGTTATACTAAATAGTTACGCCTGTCTCATTAGGGCTTGAAGCTTCAAGTTTAAACGTCTATAACTCTAGTTTTTAGTATTATTTACTCCCGTATATTCATACTGATTTATTGGTATCTAATGTCTACTTACCTTTCTTATCTATTACTCAGCTGACGGACTTTACCAAGAAATTGATGTATCCGGTGCATTCTCAGTTAATCCTTTTCAAATTGAATCACAGGTTATGTTATCAGAATTTAGTGAATCTTCTGTCACAGTAAATAATGCTAGAATTCCTGATTTGTCTTACGAAAAGTTTGTTTACGTGTTTTATTGTACATTACATTCTCATTTTATTTTCTGTGCTTAGTTATTATTATCATTATTATCTCGGAGGTCTCGTCAGCCCAGGTAGGTGAATTTGACGAAATCTCAGCTTTGATTGAGAAAGATCACTTGACTTTTGTCAACTTACATCACTTATAGCGTAGGCGTGATACCTGCCAGTCACTGGAAGGATGAGTATACTGCTCAATAGCATGCTCTGTTTTAACCTGTGGATGCAAAACATAGGCCATGAAAATAAAAGTTAAGCGTAAGTTTTAGGTCTTTGATCACTGAAGTCTTCGGAGTATCGCCCGCTTATCATGGAGTGATTTAGTAGACAAAATCGATACTACGCACGGAGTACTAGGGGATGGTCTCAAGTACTGTTGGAGGCACTAGGGAAACATAGAAAATTAGTGAGTGAGGTTATGAACCTTCTACGACCGAGGTAACAAGGACATTTGTTGTGTATACCCAACCATCGTTTGACGAGGTAAACGATGTTGACTGGCATAGGAATAGGATATAAAGTTGCTAAGGGCGGCCAATCCAAAACATGGCATCAGTTCGTGAAGTCTTTGACTGTTAGTTTAAACGATCTTAAGTAGATACAGACTATCTTGTTGGGGTCCGAGTGATAATTGCGTTTACTGGCTGAAGTCACTGGGTGACATTACTCCGAATGGATCTCAGTGACACAAGTATATTCACTCTGTAACCTCTTCCTCTTTTCATATGTTTTCTTCATTCCTACTTGTGGAATTACATTATAATGTTAATCTTGTAAAATTGGGTCCGGTTAGGCTTATATGGTGTGGCAACTTGCGAATATACACCAATTCTACCTTGTACATGACTCACTGACTTACCATCATAGAAATCTAAAACACCTATGATTGATAGCTACAATCAATATAGTCCTAAATAACCTTCTAGAAAGTCATATAACCATAGATACTTGGTGCGTCATCACTACAAGTGAATTTAGTCACCAGAGTTAAGTAAATGTAAATCATAATATTTAATGTAAATTGCTTTCACGTGTTCATGTAGTCATCCGTAAGTCATACTTTTTTATAAAGGCTAGAGTTACTAACCGGCAGCACAAAGCGAAACAAGTTTTTAGAGTTTTCATCCTACTACCTACTAGTTGAAATTTAAGTGCAATAACCACTAGGCTGTTGCGACTATGCCATCTTATGTCGAAGGAAAGTTCTAAGGTATCAATTCCGATACTGATCAACTCTATCAGCTATAATTAATGGTTCAACCCTTGTAGTTTTGAAGCTGTCGATCTCGGTAAACTTCTTTTGCACAGAATAATGTTTGTTTTATGTATTATAAGAATCTACTGTTGTATTCCAGCCACTAGATTACCCTGCATCGTCGTTGTACTTCTCACTGACTCTCTTTTACTAAAGAAACTAGGTGGATTTTAGTTTCTTTTTTATTTGCTTTCTACTGTTTGATACTTAGTGTTTTTATGTAAAATACTCTTTTAGCATTTTACCGAAGATGAAGAATATAGAATCAGATACTGGACACAAGTTAAACTTATGTCAGACTGTCAGTTCGTGCGAAAATAAGTTTGGATCTAGTATCTCTAGGATTTTTCCTACAAAGACTGTTAGTGTTGTATTTTTTGATAATAATATTTAATCGATTTTGTGTAATCACTTGAGTTACCACCACACTTGTTTCTTAATGCAACTCATGCACTTGTTTACTTATTGAGCTGCACTGTGAGAGATGATACTACTAAGCTGTCGGAATTATACTGGGAACAGACTTTCTAAGAGAAGTTGGGGGGGGGCAGTAAATGACACTAAGAACAGGAAGATGAACACAAATTAAGTGAATTTTGTCATACATGAGAATAGTGAAATCGTGGAGGCACTAACAACAATCTTAATACGACAGATTAGATGTCAGCATAGTGATGGCAATATATGAGAGCCTATTCACTGGAGATGGAGCCTAGGGGTATTGTGATTAAGTGACCAACGAGATACCTATAAACAGTAACAGATAATGACGGTGACTTAGCTGAGGTTGCATTTAGAGTTAACACTGTAGAATCAGACCCCGGAAGACTAGTTCATCGTCATTCTATTCTATTCAACACTTAAAGAAAGTGAAATAAGCACTAACCGGTGAAATTGTTGGCCAAACACTACAGTCAAACAATGAGGTGAATGGGTTCCTTCACCAGAAGAACATATTAACACTGAATGCGGCTGGTGTACTAACTTAGAAAAATAAATGATTGGAACCGGGTAGCACTATTTCTAAAACCATTACGACATGATGTGGTTTGTGAATGCCATCAACTAGCACATACAAGCACTACAAAAACAACTAACCTGCGGCAAAGTGCATAACTGGCCAGGAATACAAGAGAATATGATGAAATATGTCCTTGTCTGCTCGCGATGCCAGTTAATGTAAAGAGATTGATGTATACCCGTTTCTTTGGAGCCCATCCTAGTAACAACAGAAACAAACAGAAATTTAAACGATATCATGGGAAATAGAGAAAACCCTTTTCAGTGGGAAATATAAGGGACGTAAGAGCATAATAAGTGCTTCCTTCACTGAGCTACAGTAATCAGTAAAATCCTAGTCTTTACTTTAGACCGTCAGTATATCAACTGTAAGCGGTGGTCCAATTTTTACTGGAGAGGTGGGGTATTTATCATACTATACATAGTTTATTTCAACTTGTTCCTGTAAAGAGTATTATTCCCAAACTGTCTGTCGGTTTGCTTATTCAATATACGTATATAATTATTGTACTACCTATGATCCATTGTAATCACACTGAAGTTTTTTTGATGTCGCATAGTAATTTACGTAACAGTTGAATATGAAATATCATCAGATGCTATTTCTTCTTTCAACTTGATAATATTCACATTCATCTGTTGAGGATGATACTTTGTTGAGGGTGAATATAATTCGAACATATATTTCTCGGTTCATGTTAACCTTTATTTCAGCTTAGGCGTAAAGTTTATTCTGTATCTGACTTATTGTGTTGATATAGAAAGAATTAATAAAAAAATTCATGGGGTTTATCATTGTAAATATAATTTCTTCTATAAAGTTTTGAGTTTGAAAATTTTCACTACTTTTCGAAAAATTCACTAATGGGTAAATCGTTTTGTGGCATCACAAAAGCATTAATTTAAACTGCCCACACTTTCGTAGATGAGTTATTCTAAGCACCGTACTTAGAGTGTTACCACGTATAAATTTTTAGCTATTGTATTTATAAAAACTGTGTGGTTCAAATGATAGGTCTGGCCTACACGAGTTGTGATTAGTTAATAAGAGCGCAGGCTGATAGATGACGAATCACAGTCGAGTAAATAGATAATTGTAACTTATATATTTATCTTCTCCTTTATTGTGTGGTTTTTCACTCGATATTGCCTATAATGTGCTGGGTTTAGCTCATTTGGTTGTCGGTCAGTTAATCAAATTTTTGTCTAAGTAAAAGATTAAAGCCTATCTGGGATTTGCGATAAGTAAGTGTATTACATATGGTCAGTAACCAAATTAATTCATCCATCTTCGCATATATAACACTAATTTATGTTATACAGTACTTTCTAGTATGATGTAAGCTAAACATATTTAGAAACTAATTGGGAAGTTGATTCACTTCATATACCCATCATGAGAGTAGTCACTAATTAAACGGATTTCCATTTACACGTTTGAGGTGCTTAGTACAATACATTACCAGCAAAATTTGATTCATTCCTCGTATTACTTTAGCTATTAGTATATATATATATATATATATATATATATATATATATATATATATATATAATGTATATTGAACACAGTTCTAGATTTTAGTTTTTATTTCATTTTTATCCTGATAGCCTGAGCGTATAGTTCCGGGACGTTTATTGGTGTGTGACTCAGAGCGTGTATTTAGTCAAAAGTTTGTTGATTCACCTCTAATTCCACCACTGGACTCGGAAAATCAAGAACCCTATAAACTAAAAACAACTTCAGAAGAGTATATCTCTACCTCGACTTATGGTAATCGCTTCCTTTTATAGATTGGATTGGATTCAGATATGATGAATGAATGTACTGCGTCATAGACGGAATAATTCTTTATAATTCTTTTGCATTTGATTGGATATCCGTTTTTAGACAGTTTTTCTCATTACTTATACTAATTACGATTTAACTATGAAAGTTATCATTTTTCCTGTTGCTCGTTTCCCGGACATTTTTGAGTTTGATAAATTTATGCTGAGCCCACTTTTTGATGAAAATTGCTCGGTCAGCCACGTAAAGCGTAGAACCTGATGTCAGTCACATCGGCTTGTGTTGCAACACTTCACACTATCACTGGAAAAAATTGACGAGTGTCAGAGTCAAAATGACAATCTTAAGTAATAAACGTAGTGAATGTAATGTTAGTAAAATGGATCACAGTCGAATAGTAATTGTTGCTGATACTAGGTTTGAGATTTAAAGGATGATAGTGAATGAGTTCATCCCCAACTGCGGCTAATTTCGACACATCTCATCTCGTACACTTCGACCAGAAGGTATACATCCGCCAACACAACTCATCGACAATTTATAACTTTATCAACTGCTTTATCTTATTCTGGTCATCGTAAGTAATGTTAATGTGTGCGTAAGACTTCTCAACTACCTTAGTCAATAAAGGTTCGAAGTTTGACTGACCGATATACCATATATACGTTATTGTACAACGTTGCTCAGTCGATAGCCTCAGCATGGATGGACGACTATTCGAACACACGTCAATGTTCAAAGGCTGTATACTACAGAAGTTGGATAGTACATGACTCTGTTTTTAATAGACGGACAAATATTTCACCTTCACTAAAGACGTCAGAATTTAAGAAATATGTATTATCAGTGGTGAAATTTTGTCAACCACCATCTCATGGAGACTGATGCAACTAAGTATAGTAACTAATACAACTACACTGATTGTCAGTCATGGTATCCACATGAATACGAGATTTTTAGTTTAAACTATTATGTGTGATGTCAGATAATAACGAAATTTATTTTCTATTAACATTTATAGTTTAACTAATTTTTCAACTTATTAACACACCATTTCTGTTGTATTTTTCTCAGAACCGTCATTATTACACCGTCGTTCAGTATGCGCTGATGATGAATTATTAAACACTTTAAACTGTATGCCTTCACTGCTTCAGACAACAATCAAGAAAGGTATTTTACTAGAGCCGAATACTAATAATAAAAATGACTCAACTCAACTTTCCACATTTTTACCTACTGAAAATGTCAACAATGTGAAACCAGAAATTCTTAAGCATGAGTTATCTATATTGAAGAACCATTCAGATTCACCTGTTGTAAGTGAATTAAATCTATTCAGCCCAGAGTTGAATAAAAGTCCTCCATTTTCATCAAAGAGTGTAAACTGCGCATCAGAAGGTTGGCTCAGAAAGCGTATAACTGGTAACGATGTTAGTGATATTGACACGGTATGTTTCATTATTCTTCGTATGTTAGTATTTTCAGCACAATACAGCTCACAGTAGAATGACTAATTTTCTTTGTAACAGTTGGCCCATGAAGACATTGACTGTTGTTTTGGACCATATTAGTAGGTACAGACTACGTGATTGCAGTCCAAGCAGTTGTCGTAATCAATGGTTAGAAATTATTAGTGATGGCTCAGAATCGGTCATAGTGGTGCCAGTGTATTCACTCTTCATCTTCTAAATCTTAAGTATCATCCTTTCATACATACACTTTCATTCCCCATTATTGAACTATATTCTTGTTGATTTGATCTCGTGTCAATATGGCATGGTAATTCAAGATAATGCGTGTATATTCAAGGCTCTATGTTTATGACTGATTGATTATATAACATCAAACATAGTTTAACACTTCAGTCTTTAATATTCTCAACAGTAAAAAAGGGACTGAAATTTGCGAAGGGGGTGAGGAATAAGGCGAATAGTCTTTAAGATAACAATCAATCTAAAGGCTAAATGGAGGTGGGTATTATTTATTCAGCTTCTAGAAAGATGTTAAATGTAACCGGACAGTCATTTCAAGCACTTTTTCTACTGGATAACGTTTTGAATGCAGACTACTTTATGTAGTCATGCAACTAGTAATATTCGTGTATTTTTACTTTGGTTTTAAGAGTAGCAGGATTTTTTGGATAAGAAAACCAAGTGGTTACATACATAGCAGTCGCAGATTTTTCCTTATTTCTTACAGCCTACTAGCTACACAATATAATTCTTTCTTTACCTAGACAGTTTTCTGTTTTCCAAACCCGGTTAGCAAACTCACAGTCGTTAGTAAATCATTATTTTCGTTATAATGCAATCAGTACGATTTTTTAGTCAATAAGACTATTCTTTGAATGAGTTTAGATTGAATAGCCGATTCGTTAAATACATTGCTGATAATTCCATCTAATGTTGAAGAGAGCAACACTTTTGCAATCTTTCTAAACTTATGAAAACCATATACTGAGATTTATTCGTACATGGTTGTAGTTTATGATAAAGTTAAACATTTCCCCGCTATTCTATTGACAGAATAACCCAACCCAATAAACTAGACAGTTTAATACAACTATGAAAGTAGTTTTTTTCAAAGTTTCAGAGCCTTTTGGTTACAGTGAGTAACAACTGCGTTAATTTGTAATGTATATTGTAAGAGCTGTATTGTATTCAATTATTTTACTTCAATATAACGATAATGTACCATCTCTTTCAGTCTTTTTTCTTAGTTCAAGTGTTCTAACATAAATTACAACTAAGACTTTTTGAATATTTATTTGTACCTTTAACTAGTCAAATCAAACCAATTTGGTGATTATTACTCCTATGACTGTCTCAGTAAACATTCCAAATTCCACTGTAATCGACAAACATTGCGACAAAATCAACTTTAAAAATTTCATTAAAGTAAGTGATTGTCGTTCTCATTTCGATATAATTGAGCAGACGCATTTGTGGAGTTTGAAAAGAACATATACTCTGTGTATTTTTATTTTGTATATGTATAATATCGTGAATTTGTCAATGCTGATTGTCACAGATTTAGCTAATGAGGCCTATTGGGTTATTACAAAAGTCAATTGTTTTGTTTATCAAATTTATGTAATTTTTACTTTTTCACTAGTAATAAAGATTCCTGTTTGATATTTAAAATATGTGGCTGATTATTTTTCCATCGTCAACCAAATATTTACTTAGATCCACTTTGCAAAATACTATAGCTGAAGATATTTAACAGCTTGAATATAACTATGTGGATGTAGCCAACTGATTTTGATTTTACGCTGGTAGTAGAATAGTATGCAGTAATAATTTTAATAAATCATAACACAGAAGTTCAAATATTAGAAAGACTTGATGAGATTCTTTTTTTTTCAACATTGTGATCCTCCGAAACGTCCTCATATAAACACGCTTTTATACCCTGTGCTAAGATGTTGTTTACAAAAGCTGAAAGACGAAAGCAAACGTTCAGTGCTTAAACTGTGTTAGTAAACGTGGGGAGTCTACTTAAGAGAGTTTAACAACCCAGATTCCCAATAATGCTTGCCTGCTCTAGGATCCTTAGAGAATGGAAGATGTGTATGAACCTATTTTGGTCGCCAGCTTCCATGGAGTTACATCCCTGTACAATGTTTCGCTACCTTTTGAATTTACCTTAAGATCAAAGGCTCGAAGAGGAGCCCTGAAAGAAAACCATCTGCTTCGGTCTGGGCGTTCGGCAGTATCCCAGGCCGCATACTCAGTTTTGATAATTGGTAGTTATAAAAAGTATAACCTACTAACCATACTTCTTTCCTAACTCAGGTTGTTAAAAACTTTTTTATTTTATTTTCTGTTCCGTTTCGTTTCTTTTGTTTATTTCCGCGACTTATTCAATTCACTTTGCAGATTGTCCATGGTAAATATCTTGTCCTATTAGGTCTCCGAGTGTTAGATTCTCTGATTGTTGTCACCGATATCAAAATCCGATGCACTCTTTTTGAAGCCATGTGTGGCATCTTAACTGATGAAGATTAAAAAAACAGATAGGTTTTACTATGTCTTTCGTGTTTTAACATCGATGCTTGTTGTATACCTGAGACCCGTATTCAGGACTAGTGGTTTAATGTAAATCCGTCCTCTATCTGTTGATTCAAAGTGTGTTTATCCGGCGACGCTGTGAAATGTATCCGGTCTTCCTGATGTCAGCATCGCACTCAAGTGCTAGAGAAGAGGTAGCACTGATCGACTAGGTCCCCGTTAACAGTCGCTTGTGTTGTGCTAAAAAGCTCCATCTAAATGAAATGATAGTAGCGTGAAAGACGGTCTTTCCGTAATCTCCGCCTACTCACCGACAGATTGCAGCCTGGATGCAATTAAGTTTAAGTTCTACTATCAACTGAATGTGCGTTCAACAGATATTGTCGTACTAGTTAGAGAATTGAATACTCAGGTCGGGCGTTTAGGCACAGAGAAATTCGGTTGGGTGACCGATGGGCACTCAGCAATCACCGTTCAGTGACTGCCTTCTACAACTTTGTGATCAGCTACCACTAGAGTAGTGTTCGAGACTGCCAATTTTTACGGAACACCTACCTGAATTATGATAACGGTTTGTGCCTCGCTTATCTTGTGTTTCTGTACATAACAAACGGGTTAACACAGAAAAATCGGCTGCAGCTTTCAGTTGTAGCAAAATACCAATCCGAGTTAGATTCGATTCTAGCTGCTAGTTTACTGAAAAGCTTAAATAAACATTGGTTGCATGACGTCATGAAAGTGGCGGGCTACGTCTCTTGAGTATTTTTTAAACTTCTCGCCTATAACCACTGGGTTTCTGGAAATTCCTTATAACTCTTTGAGACACGTCGGTCTGCTCCAATGGCTCATGAGTTTGGTAATGCACGTAGATCCTAATGTCAGAAAATTGCAGGGGACTTTCTTGAGGACCGAGGAATTTGGCTGTCGAAGCGTGCTAAAGTATCAGAATCGCCAATCGCATCTGGTAATTACCGAAAGCTCTTTCGTCTTATCCGAGCCATTTGTACCCAGGAATCTGGTCTCAGTGGAACTATCTGCGAAACTGGTGAAACTCTAACTCCTGAAATGCCACAAATCACTAGGTTCACATAAAATACTCCTAGATCTTTTTAAGCATGTTAGCGTACTCCTGGTCAAGAAACTAACTTAGTTGTTTGAAAAAATTTTGTAGACTGAAAATGTTCCATCGTTTTACAATAGAGCGGTCGTCACTTCTATCTTTATAAAGGGCTCACCTAACAAATGTAACAAATATCGGTAGGTCTATTCTCAATTGTTTTTAAATTATTGGCTTCTGTCATACTTCGCAGATTGTACGAAACGCTTAAAAAACTGACTAACATGGCACTCACTGGTTTTTGACCAGGTTGTGGATGCATTAGTCACATTTTCACCCTACAATTATTGGAACAGCGTCATACGTAATACAGGTTAGCAATCGTTGTTTCTTGACATCAGAGCTGCCTTTTATTCGTTAAACAGGACTGTGCTCGTGAATTGTCTGTTAAGAGAGGGTGTACCTGAGAAGTTCGTTAACATCCTTAAGACTGTACACGAATACCACAGGCAAAATTACTAGATGCAACCACCTCTCACCGTTGTTTCGATCCAGTAGTAAGGTTAGACAGGGCTTGTCATTCTCACCATCTCTCTCCAACTTTACCGTCGGTGACATTCTAAAGACAGCTCTAACGCAGCGCGTGATACTTGTTTGAATCTTCTACCTGGAGGACATTTTGATCTTGATTATGAGTATAACATAGTCTTACTGTACGACATCACAGAAGCCATCCAAATCGTACTTATTCCGTTGGCAAGTAGTGTCGGTAGATATGACACATATTTTTCATTTTCCGCATGCAAATAACCTCTTCAAGACTGGAAGGCGTCTGTGCCTGTTGTCACCCTTTGTAGTGAACTGTTAATGATAATCAAAAAATTAGTGTATCTGAGTAGTTTTATGAGTACTCGTTATGTGACTGATAAGATTAATCTACGGATAGTAATAGCTAAATCATCTTAGGCCATCGTTGGCGCCATCGTGATGTAGTTTTGATTGTAATAGGTCCAGAATAGAAACCGGTTACGATGCCTACGGGGTTTTTTGTTAAACTCTCCATAGAAGTGTGGTGATATCCTTCAGTGGAATGAAATCTTTTTTAGTTTCTATCCGAACTGTATTTTCTCAGTTGTGATTCTCTTATTACACTTTGCCTTTTTGATAATGATCATCCTCTTTTCACAACATTATTTTTCTAATTGTGTGAAGCATACATTTCTGATGCTTATTTGTACCAAATTGTATGCGTTTAAATAATAATTAACATCGTGCCTATTATGAAGCCGATAACAGGATTGTTAAAGATGTAAACAATAACTCTCCTTTTTGCCTTGTCAATGTTTGTGCTTCGGTACTTACATTTATGCTGGTAAGCACTATTATTTAATGTGGAATTTGTCCACTTTTGACTATCTCTACATAATATAATTTGATACCAACATTTCCGCTTCTTGCTTCCAAACCTTTTCATCACTATCATTTTCTTCAGAGTATCAATATTAAGTAATCGCAATGATTAAGAGGGCTTCTTCAGTGGATATGTAAACACGCAAGCAGTTAAAGGTATTTTGGTAGGAAAATTTCTGCAAATCCAGTTCTACCGAGACATTTACAGTTAATCAGGTTTACGGAAAATTGATCTCAAGCAGTTAAAATAAAAGACGGATAGATCCCAACAGCGCGAGATATCCCGTCGAAGGGGGATAGTCAATATGCAACAAATTATGACTGATTTTAAATTTCGTTAAATAGGTGCATATTATCACGATGTGTCGGTAACCATCATTACACTTTTTCTGTTTGTATGTACATGAATGTGGTTATTTGCGAAGTGGCATCAACTTTGCTCAAGTTTACTCAAATCGCTACTAGATACTGTGTTTTGTTAAACTGTGTATCGATAAAAGGGCTAGTATATATGTACTTATTCAGCATTCACATTTAAGAAGAAGCTTCATAAATCCTAGGACTAGGAAAATGCTGATTTTGTGTCAAAATCTGATACCGATCAATTGTAAGTACTGTTTAGGACTTTAATTTATTACGAATGAATGAGACATCCAGGTTACAATTACCTAGATATTTGTGATAAAATACAACCTCCACATATGTTACGAATAAATTATCAACTGCATACGAGGGATTCAAAAGGTATTGGAAATCAATCTTCTGATCAATAAATATTTATACTCCAGTCACTTGGTTAATATTTGTACTTAAGCCAATAATTTAAACTTTGAAAATATGGTTTCTTAATTATTTAATAACCTAGTAATTTTACTGTAGCCGCGTATCACACATTTCGCCTTTTACTCATTTTTTATTTTGTATATTATTTTTAAAGGCAAATATTGTTTATTATTCAAACTTTTAGGTCTGGCCAGCCTATTTTTCTCAGAATTTATCTCTAAAGTCAGGTGTATCACGTTCCTATCCATTAAAACCCATTCATCTAGCTTCTTTTCAACAAACGCTGGAAAGAAACAGTGACGATCTCAAGCGTTTTGTAAAATCAGAATACCCAAAAGATGATGAACAAGAGCGAATTAACAAACTGTTCGAGTAAGTAGATCTGTGTGATTTTCAGTGCATTAGTTATATGTACTGATATAATTACTCCTAATCAGATGAGTACAAAGTTTCGGTAATCTTACTCATCCATAACAATGGTATGAAACTAAAAAAGGTTTGTCACATGATGAACGTATGAAAATGTATTTAAATCCTAGAAAGATTTATTTCATTTTACTCCAACTGTGGGTATCGTTCGAAATCAAACATTTATATTTCTCAAAAAAATGTGTACGTACACAAATTAATTTACTTATTTGAGATCTTCACGAAGTCTTATTCACAGCTAATATATTAAATAAGTACAGTACTGTCTCATCTAATTAAAAACTTTCTCAGTCACACAGCTGCAACCTTCATTTTCTATCTGTAAGCATGCGATTGTTAAAAAGAATAGTTACAATCTTTCCCCGTTATTAGCTTGACTTATTTTAAGGACCTAATATTTTGTAACCAAAACTTCGTTTTACTCATTTCGATTATTGGAGTTGTTACCAAATACAAGCTGTGTATAGTTCGAAATCTTAGTACTGAAAAAGTTTGAAATTGTCCGTAGCCACGTAAAAGGAGTTTTCAGAGTATTCTCACTGACTACCGATTCGCTTTTTTCATCGACATGTTCTAGGTTATTTTACTGACAATCGCCGTAGGAATAGGAGTAATTTTATGACAGTGAAAAATGTCAGCTACTTTTGCAATTACATCAATAAAATGAACTGCATACGAGTACATTTCCCGCTACATCTTTTGTGTTTTTGACTTTCAGCGAAGCTTGCAAAGCTCCATCCCTACGGAAATTTGGGAAATTTAGTGCTTTCTAACTTATTTAACATTTTCTGATTATGGAAATATAAAGATTGTGATCTTCCAAGTAATGTTTTTTTCACATTGTGTTGTTATTCTTATGTCGCGAGAAATTGGTTGTTTAATCGAACGCCAATCGGGTGTTTGTCTAGTCGGTAAATACGCGTCTGTTCTATGCCGACTGAGTCCTGAGCCGGAGATATGAGAACACAAGCCGATAGACCAACCAGATAGAATCATATTTTAGTTCACACATCCATATATATATATATATATATATATATATATACATAAAACCTGACCGCACAGTCAACCAATTTGGAAACAACATTAATACAGAACTAAGGAAATAGTGAATAGGGACAACTTGTACACAACCAATTAACTGTAGTTTATAGTAAGAAACAATACACTAAGAGTAAATGAACTAAACGGAATGACAGAGTAAGAGTAACGTAACAATGATGAAAATGATATGTTTGCATTACTTACACCCGTTGCCCGTCAGAGGAGCATAGGTGGGTCACCAGTAATCTCCACTAAACTATGTCCTGAGCAATCTTTTCCAGCTGTTTCCAGTTGCTGTTCATCCTTTTAATATCTGCTTCCAATTCTCGACGCAGTGATTTTTGGCCTTCCACTTTTTCGTTGTCCAACAGCATTCCAAGTTAATCCTTACCTCGTGATGCAGTCTGATGATTTCCTATCAATTTTCAACGTCGTTTCCTGACTTTCTCTTCGGCTAGAAGTTAGTTTGTCCTCTCCCATAGTAGGCTGTTGCCGATGGTTTCCGGCCAACAGACATTCAATATCTTGCGTAGACAGTTGTTTATAAATACCTGTACCCTCCTGAGGATGTTTCCAGTAGTTCTCCACGTTTAGCTCCATACAGCAGAACTCTCTTGACGTTTGAATTGAAGAGTCTGACTTTGAAGTTGGTTGACAGTTGTTTGGAGTCCCATATGTTCTTCAACTGTAGGAATACTGCCATTGCTTTGCCAATCCTTGTCTTGACATCTGCATCGGGTCCTCCTTGTTCATCGATGATGCTACCCAAGTACGTAAAAGTATCCACTACCTCCAGGGTTTCTCCATCAAGTTCAGTTGGGTTGATGCTTCGTGTTGTATTTAAGGATCTTGCTCTTTCCCTTATGTATGTTTAGGCCTACTGATGCTGAAGTTGCTGCTGCGCTGGTTGTCGTCACTTGTATTTGTTAGTGTGTATGGGATAGAAGAGCTATATCATTCACGAAATCCAAATCATAAAGTCGTATCCTATTTGTCCATTGAATTCTGTGCTTCCCCTTAGAGGTGAAGGTCTTCATGATCCAGTAAACCACTAGAAGGAAGAAAAGACGCGAGAGTAGGCAGCCTTGTCTAACTCCGGTCCTCAACGGAGATCTACCTGTGAGCTGTCCCCCATGTACGATTTCGCACTATAGTCCGTCCTAAGAATTCCGGATGATGTTGACGAGTTTCTCTAGTACGCCGCGGTGTCGATGTTTCCGTAGTGTTCTCCTGTCTGCATTGTCAAACGCCCTTTTATAGTCAATGAAGTTGATCGACAGTGACGAGTTCCATTCAACGATGATACGTAGTATTGCGATTCGGTTTGTGCACGACCGATCCTTAGCGAAACCAGCCTGTTGATCTCGGAGTTGAGCATCCACTGAATCTTTCATTCTGTTCAGCAACACTGTTGAAAATTATCATTGGTACCGACAATAGTGTGATTCCTCTGTAGTTCTCATATATGCTGAAATCTTTCTTTGGTATCTTCATAAGGTGTCCTTCTTTCCAGTCTTCTGGCACTTGTTCTTCCTCCCAGATCCTTCTGAATAAAACGTGGAGCATCCTTGCCGTTATGTCTATATCTGTCTTGAGTGCTTCAGCTGGTATATTGTCAGGTCCTGCTTATTGAATGTGTTAACCGTTTTACTTATCTCGGGAGCCTCATCAGTCCTGACGGCCTGGTGTCTGATGAAATCTCGGCTCGTATACAAAAGGCCCGACTGGCTTTTGCCAACTTGCGTCACTTGTGGTGTAGGCGAGACATCCGTTTACTGAGCAGCAGTCAGATCCGTTTTACTTTACGGATGTGAAACATGGCCTTTAAGGATACAGGATATTCGTAGGCTCCTAGTATTCGATCATAGATGTCTCAGAAACATTGCTCGTGTTTGCTGGAACCACCGAGTAAGCAATGCGTGGGTTAGGAATAGAGTACTAGGTAAATACGGTAAGTCTGTCGATGAAGTAGTGAATCTTCACTGGCTGAGGTGGTTAGGACATGTGTTACGTATACCTGACCACCGTCTACCGAAACGAGCAATGTTGTCTGTTGTAGGAGTAGGCTGGAAGAAAGCTAGGTGTGGCCAAACGAAAACATAGCACCAATCCATGAAGTCATTGACAATTGGGCTGAGCCATGTTGATAGATGCAGACTACTTGGTTGAGGCCCACGCGATGATCGTAACAAATGGTTAGAGACTTTAGGTGATATGGCTCAAAATCGTTTGCAATGGCGCAGATGCATCCACTCCTTGTCTTCCTCCGAATTCTAGTTTTTGAGCTTCTCATAATTTTCTCTTTACTGAATCACTTTTTATCTCAAATCTCATCTCTGATCTCTATGCCTTTCCATTAGTACTTACTCTGTTACTACCTCCCCCACTCTGGAATTCGGTCCGACAATTTAATCTCTATCAGCTTATTGAGGCATGGCAACTTGAACTGATGTACGCATGTACCAAGTTCTACGTTGTAACTGACTAAGGTCCTGCTACTTTGATGTCTGGTGGGTTCAGTGGAGCTGGCCTATTCAAGTTTCCCAAAGTGTTCTACCCAACTGTTCCTTTGTACTTGAATCTCGGTGATTGGCTTGCCTTCTTTGTTCTTGGCCGGTTGCTCTGGATTACTATATTCGCCTGATAGTTTCTTTGTTGTGTCGTGTAGCTCTTTTATATTTCCTCTAGCAGCTTTTTCCGCTGTCGTTGCAAGACCTTCGATGTATTTCCGTTTATCAGCTCTAATCCTCTTCTTTACTTGCTTATTTGCTTCTGTGTATTCAGTTGTCTTAATTTTCTCTGCTCTTGTTCGGCTGTTATTGATTTCTGTTTTCTTGTTCCTCTTTTGTTGAATTTTGCTCAGGGTCTCAGTGGAGATCTATTCCTTATAATAGTGTTTCTTGCGGCCCAGAACCTCCTGACACGTTGAAGTTAATGCTTCTTTGATTCTTTTCCAGTTGTCCTCCATCGTAATTTCTTCTTTCAGTAGATCTTGTAAGGATTGAAACCTGTTGTTGAGAGCTATTTTGAATTCCATAAGTTTGTCAGTATCTCGAAGAAAGGCTGTATTGAACTGTTCTAATGCTGTTACTCCAGTTGCCCATTGCTTTTTTAGATTCAGTTTTGTTTTGGGAACCACCAGGTGGTGATCTGAAGCTATGTCAGCTCCTCTACTGGTTCTCACATTCTCCATTGATCTGAATTTTTTATTGATGCATTTATGATCGATTTGATTCTCTGTAGTATGATCCAGTGGGACCCATGTAGCCTTGTGTATGCATTTGTGAGGAAATATTGAACCACCCATAACCATTTTGTTGAAAGCACATAGATTTGTAAATCTTTCACCATTCTCATTTCTTTCTCCCAGTCCTTGTCGTCCCATGATTTTTTCATATCCGGTGTTGTCCATTCCGATTTTGGCGTTTAGGTCCCACATCATGATTATCAGGTCCTTTCCTGGACACTTCAGTATAATTGATTGCAGCCTATCATGAAATTGATCTTTATCCTCGTCGTTGCCGTCGTTGGTTGGTGCATAACATTGGATGATGTTCTTTGTAATCCCCTTCTTTATTGTCTTGAAAGATGCTTTGATGATCCTGGGTCCATGTGGTTCCCATCCTACAAGTGCATTACGTGCTTCTCTGAACAGCGTCAGAGCAACTCCCTGAGTGTATAGAGAATTTTTCTCGTCGTGGTCGGAGTATAGTAGCATCTGTCCCGTAGCTAATGTTTTCTATTTAGCCTGAGTTTAATGAATTTCGCTGATTCCGAGCACTGTCAAGTTGTATTTTTTCATTCCTGCAGCTATTTCATTGGTTTTCCCGCTCTCCCACATTGTCCAAACATTCCATGTACCTATAAAAAGTTTTGCTCTGGCTGTTATAAGGGGCATTGACCTCACGACTTCCGAAGTATCTCGGCTTTTACCATGAGGCGTCATTATCATTCCTTTCACTCTCTGGTTAGCTTTTTTAGCAAGCTTTTTGTAGGGATGAGAATGCCAGCCCTATGGTCAACCTTCCTCTTTTACCCGGGTTTGAGACCCACAGTAACCCTAGAAGAACTACAGGCTACTAAAATAGTCATCTAAAATACAGTTCTCAAAGTCTGTTACTCCTTTTTAATCTCCCAACATAACAGTTATATTTGGAGCAGACAGTATTTTTACTGCTAGTGTGTTTATTTGTCACCAAGTACCCTACTAGAGAGTTAGTTCTTACGGCGCAATCCCGTTAAAAACCCTCGCCTCTTTATATGCCGTTGATATAATAGAAACCTAACGAGTTACAGTAAACTCATTAGCACTCCACTATCTGTTTGTGATTTTTGGTTACGCTTTTTAAGAAAACTCCATGCTCTTTTTTGTGTGAATATGATTGCCTAAGTATGCAGATGTTGACCAAATAGGTTCAGTAAAGATTACGAATTTGTAAACTCCTCATATTGCGATCATTACCACCAAAGAATTACCTCAGGTCAATTATGTAGTGGGTGTTTAAGGATTCAACTCACAATAAAAGGTAGTTTTGCTTGTCTCTTATTCTGGCTTATTTAAATGGTGGTACGATTATAAAGTAATGAGAACGTTGTTCCATAATGAGTAGTATTAAATACTTAGATGCCCGTTGTGCTGATAGTTGTTTTTGATATCGCTTTTTCAATTCTGTATTGGAGATCATTACACAGGGGGAGGGACGTGTTGGCGCACTAAGTTTATCAATTTACAATTTAATTTTGTTCCTACCAATTACGCTATTATAAAATACATCATAAAAGTCCGTCGTGGTACGAAAAAAGACTATTCTGTTCATGTACTCCTGTCATAGTTATTTTTGTAAATTAGTTTTGAGATTAACGGACTTCGTTCTATTCGTTATATAGGATTCACGATTACGAACTGCATAAGAAATGTGTGTTAACATTAGTAGGATCAACAGTTTGTATTAAATGCTCATCTGTATATTTATGCGGACATGGCTGGTCAGGATAATATGATACAGTAAAAACTCCGTTTAGTATTTATAGATCTAGGGGTTATTCATCTAGATTATAAAGCAGTTATTAGTTAAGGTAGCCAGTTACCGCGTAGTTGTCTCGTTTTACAGTATTTCGTATCAACTTACAGATCAGCAAATGAAATAGTATTTTCTCCGTCAATCAACACCAGAGTTTAAAGTAGGCTTCTCTTTATAACCATGTATATGTATTTAAGTCACAAGTATTGGTTATGTTGTCTGGTTCCAATCGTTGTATACACAAATACAAACACGAAGTGAAACGTCCAGTAACGGAGATTATTAGGAAAGAAATTCCCTAAGCATATATATATATATATATATATATATATATATATATATATATATACTAATAGCACAAGAAAATTATTTGGGATATACATTTTAGCGTAAAGGTTTTATCTTAGCAATTACCAACAAGTCTTATTCAGTTTACATGTTTCCAAAGCATGCAACAAGGGAAGGTACTACTTACCACTCTTGTCAAGAGAGCGATAAGAAATTCCTTTGCTTCTTAAGTAGTGCACCACATCACTAGGAAGAGATCCATAGACACTGATTGCATAAACTCCCGGTGTAAGCTTATCGATCATTTGCCATCTTGCAACCCAGCTATCATTTGGTGACATCATAGCAAGCAAACCATCGAAATTAGCAGAAGAGCATTCGTAAACCTTCTCTCGATCTCCTTGCATTTTCAAAAAGTCCTCACAATTTTCACATCCATTTAGTTGAAACTGGTTGAGAGTTTTTACTAAACCGCACAATAAACAGGCTCTTAATTGACGCAGTTCTGATGGAATAATAGAATTAATAGCCATTAGGAAGGGAAACGTTGGCAATGTCCGGCAGGGTTCATCTATTGCGAAAAGTGAAACGGGTTAGTGGAAAAAGGTAACTAAATTCTTAGTGGAATATTTTTATGAAAAGCGAGAAGTTCAGCATCTCATTGATATAAGTGCTTGATTGAATTAAACTCAAAAGCTTATATACAAACGGATGACGGACTTAATTTTGTCTTACTGTAATAACACATAACCAATAGATGATTTTCCTTAGAACTGCTACGGAGCATAATTAACTGTTCAAAACCATCAGCGGATCAATGATATGTACCAAGCAATATATACATAAATATACACGCTTCTCAAATGATTGGGACTAGGCTAGATTTTGGGAGCAAATATGCCAATATTCAAAAGCAGAATAGTACCGAATAACATCGCAATATATCGCTACTAATAAATATTGGTATGACTATATCATCATACAACGATATTTTACGTACAATGCTTCAATCGCTCACTATCAATATACACAAACATATTTAACGAACACAACCAGCCTGTGAAATTTTACAAGTAATATTTCTATGTTGAGAGCTTTTAACGAGCTGAAAGCCCAACCAGAAAATGGGGTCAACTTAAAAAATTTTAGGTTTGCGAGTAGTGAGGCGAAATAAATATTGCCTCCATGGAATCATGGCTAGTGAATGATGTGAATCCAGCAGCAATCACCGGATATTTCTTACATGTTTGATAGGATCATTAGCCGTAAGAGTAGAGAAATAGTATTGCGTTGTCAGGATAACTCACGTTTACAACCTAGTGTGTCAAAAGCGAATTTAGGTGGCGCATATGACGCAGCTGGTTGTACTTCCAGGTCTGAAAACACAAGTTGTCTATAGTATATTTGTTCGAACACAATTTAGTACGAATGCACACCAAAACATAGGCATCGCACAATAAGAAATGAAATTCAACAAGTTACTACTGGAGTGTTTCATCGCAATTTTAACTGTCTAGTCAATGATTTTGTTCTAATTTGCGTCATCGAGTAGAGCAAAGTCGTTAGGTATCTTGCTCCTGACGATTTCGATGAGTTACATAACAACCGAATGGGACTCACAACTCCGAGTGTGTTTGACAATAATCCATCGTTAACTAGTCTTCTGTGTGGAATAGTACAAACAATTGCAAAATCAAAAGGCTCTAACTTAGACCACAAACCATTATTGTTTGGCCCTAAACTTACACAACATTGTGACGATGATAAGGATTTTCAATTCATATCCTCAAGTGTAGTGACCAGTAAGTCAACCAACTATCTCTCTCGGGGAACAATTTCGGAAAATATACGTGAACTGTGGAGAAATTTGAGGAAAATTAGGGGAATTCAGGAGACATGCCGATCTTTCCTCAGGCTGGAGAACTTGAAAGTCTGTTTACCCCGATCGCTAAAAAAATTCTGGAGGACAATCACAAACCTTCATGAATAATTATTACTGCAGGACATATATATCCTTACATATTATATATATGGTTTTCTATTAAAGGTACTTGATATGTGAATTAAGTTTCAAAGATATATGAACCAACGTTGTTTAATTTGAGCTACAGACATGCAAATGGCTTAGGTGAGTACACACTGAAACTCACTGAAATCTAGCCATTGTCTAAAAACGCCAGAACCAAAGTCTAAGTTGTCGAAAAATTTATATTTCGAGCCAGTGAGTGTGTCTTATAACTGCTTGCTATTGGTTGATAAAAACGCGTTGTATGTAATCTTATTAGCGTTCGTAAACTATGACTTGTGTGCAGTCAGGTAAATTAGGAAAACAGTGAAATTATAACTACAACATATAAAAATACCTAACGAAAACATTCATAGAGACTTAAAACACCAACCTTTCAATTAGTAGTTTATACAGGTGTAGTAGAAAATAATCCCTAAAATAAATAGTTGCATAAGCTCTCAACACCGATGCTGACCATGTTTGTTTTAGTGTACACGACTAATTGAAGGCACCACCAGATTACGAAATGATGCACCGCAGGAAGTAACTTTCTCACTAGTTTGCCAGCTTAGACGTTGCTATTCCATTGACGCTCTGTTCACGATTAAATATAACTTCTATTCCATCCTTCTAATTTATTCTCATTGGTAAGGGTGGGTTCTATTGCTAGAAGTTGCTCCGGTTGTACGACAGACGTAACTTGGTCATATACCGGATACACGTTATTGATGAGCATGACGTTATCTGGACACGATCATAAGTGTGAGTTCGTTCCTGTTTATAGTTTATAGCAGAGTATTTTTGGTGAAATTATTTTATTCTTTGCACATTTTCATGATGCTGTTGTATTTGATTATATTGTTACTTTAATCATGAGTGATCAGACTCCTAAGCTTATAGTGATTAAAACCCCACGCCTCCAAACTTTCAGCTTTTCCCTTCTTTTCGGCAGATGATGTAGAAGCTTGGTTCTGCTACTTAGAAGCCAAGTTTCGAGACCAAGGAGTGACAGATCCATGTGTTCAGTTCCATGCCGTCGTAAGGCCATTTCCGTGTGGATTCAACAGTCACATCACCTTTTCCTTCTTCAGCCCCGACTGCCAATAACCTTATGACCAGCTCAGAAGATCAATTGCCAAACACGAAGACTTGTCTGACAGATAATGTCTTGATGAAATGTTACACGATATCGAGATCGGTAACAGTTCGGAAACAGAAATGTTATTGCACATGAAAGAAGTTATTGGTCAAGGCACTTTCGACGAAGGTTTCTTTAGTCCTCTCTTTCTACCAGAACTACCACATCAAGTAAATTCAGTTTTGGTGACATTTCGTAACAACCCAGTAGACGGACTAGCTTCATGTACTGGTCGAATTTCGGAGATCACCAGAACACACCACAACGAAGTTTATTTCGTAACAGAGAAATCTCATGGGAACGAAAACGAGGTGACATTATTGTGCAATACTCCTCGCTTCCTCGACCTACAGAAACGACACCGACCAAACAATACTTGACAACAAACTTATCCACTGAAATGATATTTATCTGAAGCTCGACGTAGAGAAAACTCACATTGGTGTTGGTTTCACAACACCTATGACAAAGCCTCAAAGAAGTGCAAAGTTCAATGTAGTTTTCCTAGCCACTATTTACTATTTTCGCATCGGGAAACTATCCCGCCGGCACGCCTTAGTGGCAACCGTAGCCGGTGGAAATAGCCGCCTTTTATTTATCGCTGATATGATAACGAAGACTCGCTACCTCGTCGATATTGGCTCAGAAGTCAGTATCCTTCCTGCAACTTCATCTAATCGCCAACATTAGGCTGCGAAAAGAGGCTAGTGGATGGCAAGTTAAAACCATACGTTTGTGGAAAAACTGCTACAGGTTGTAGCTTGTCTTTTTCGCTTTAAACATTTGATTAACCCCTATTTTTAGCCAATGCTGGACAAAAATCTAAAGGTGAATAAGGTGACATCAAAGTTATCATGTGTATCCCGTAATGTTACACACCACTCCACGACTACAGGTCAACCTACATTTTCCAAAGCAAGCCGACTAGCACCTGAAAAGCTAAGGATTACGAATTCGATAAAATGATTGACATGAGAATAATTTACCTAACCAGTAGCCTATGGTTGTCTCTATTAAACATGATTCCGAAATTTTTGGCGTCCTATCAGTGATTACCTACGTTTCAGCCCGAAAACTACGCCTGATCGTTACTCTTTACCGCACATTCACGACTTAACAACAACCTTGATGAGGGTGACCGTATTGTCAAAATTGACCTTTCAAAGGCGTACAGTTAAATACCGATGTTCAAAAATGACATACCCAAAACCTCTATCGCAACCTTATTTGACCTTTACGAATTCCTCCGAATGCCCTCTAAACTCAGACGTTTATTTATTGCTGTCTAATCCGTTTGTGTAGCAATTCAAACCTGTTATAGTTTGATATGTTTTTATCGATTTTGCCTGCTAAGGTGGTCTACTTCTGAAGGCAGGAAATATATTATTATCAAGGAATCAATCATCCTTTGTTGATTATATGAAACAAAGAATAGATATTTGGAGTGCAGAAATAGTCTGTGTTCTTATTGACAGCCAATACAATATTGAGAAGATTATCTTAGCATATTTTTCCCGTTTTCTTAAAAAGCAATTTTACGCAAGGTACAAGGATCACGATTAAATTCTGAAGGTCAGTCAGTTAAGACAGACAAAGCAATTTTACCCTGTGCCTAGTTGATTTGCCCACGTCATCTACCACGAACTTTAATTTGCCACCAACCATCTTTCATTGCGACTGTAAAGTTTTTTTCAACCGGTAGCTAATCTTTTAACAAATCTTTCATAGTAGGGGCATAATCATCGAGCTAAAAATCCTCTAGTGCCCATTTTTACTACAGAAAGTATGCTTTGTTAGCTGAAGCCCTACTTTTTAGATTAGATTCTGAGTTTCTCTCAGAGATTATAAGCAGCAGCTTCCTAATTGATTGACACGAGACAATCGTCCTTTGGCAACGAAATCTATCGGAATGTCCCGCATGCTTTTAAGTAACCTCATAACGACGATAAGAACCTAAAAAACTGAAAAGCACTGGCAGTCGCCTCGGTACACTAGCCTGGAAAATGCCCCAATTTCGCTACATAATTTATACCTTAATCAGACAAGAAAACTCATTTCCCTCATAAACTAGTGATAATCTGCCGGGTCACTATTAAGACACTTAGGGACGTATTCTGGAAGTCTAAACATCAGGTAGTATACTAAATTGCATATCAGCATATTTACTGGACAGCATAAACACTATCAGCGATGACACAACCACAGTTTGAACAATCACCTATCCACATACCATTTCAGACCCAAGCATTTGATTTAAATGAAATATATGGAACTCGACTGTTAAACAGAATCGGTAATGTTTAAGTCTGTAGCAGCGAAATTTTCCTAATAATATTTCACATATTGAATTAAACTCTTACGACGTCGGTTGCATAATCACCTTGAATGACGAGATAACGATTGTGCCCTGTTTTGTTTTAATTTTTACTGAATTAACTTGTGCTTACAAATTTTGTATTAGGTTGCTTTCACTGTACAAACAATCGTTCCCTTGTAAGCCTGAGTTTAGTCCTATCAAACGTTTTGCACTCCCACTTCACTATGACTGCTGGTAAAAGAGTTGTGAATTGATATTATCAAAACTTGTCTGTTTTAATTATTACCAACCATGTGTCCTATTGTACTTTCTGAAAACTGACTGTTTACAAAATACCATTTTTTGAGTATCAGAAGATTTGTGTAAAAATTATTGATCACGCCAGTTTGCATGTGAAAATGTTGTCTAGCATCCACTAACTGTGTTTTTAGGTTTTATTCGTTATAGATTAATGTGTGATGTCAAGAAGTTCGGATCTCACTTTGATTTACAACTCAATATAAGTTTTGAATTAGCGGTTACGGAATTACCTATATATCCGTGTATTATTATCATTATTCTGAAGTATTCGTTTATTTGCTTATGCAAATATAGTGTAGGTTATGCAAAACAAAATGTTATAATGAGCACATTGCAACATTAGTCAAACATCATTACACATTTGTGGAAAACACGAATATACGAGGAGCCTCTGACCACGTAGATAGCATGCCAAATAAAGTGATTGCGGAGCGCCGAGCGTGGTAAGCGTCAATCTACGTCTTGTGCACGTCTATAGGCTCTACTAAATGTAAGATTTAAATGGGCTGTCAAACTCCCCATGCTAAGTTACTACGGCTGAGAGATTATTGGAGTCCAGAACACTAATATAATTCTTCAGTCGACCAAAAGGAACCATTTGATCGAGCATCAACCTTGACAATTATTCCCAACCCTTCCCCCAAAAGGCACTACATCGTCACAGAACAGTTATTATCTCGCCACGGGTTTATGAAAACTCGAATGTTTCCAACTATTATTGTCACTAAAGGACGTTTGCTCAATCGTTCCATAGATAAAGGCTGCCAACAGTAGAGTTCGACTGGACCAAACAGGGTTCATTGACATCAGTGTTCAATTATTTTTTACTAAGGAATGCTCTTTTAGAAGAGAGGGCATTACGTAAGAGCGTTGCTTCATGAACAGATGTAGTTGATGACTGTGAGGTAATGCATGGCATACTAGTAAAACAGCAATTGGACATGTTCACCAATTCAGATCCATGATACAGAGGATGAAGAAGGCGCAACTTAAAGGTTGTAGGTATATGTGTTTATTTTTTCTATCGAAGACCCTATTAAAATCAATATTTTTAGAGTCCAAAAAAATAAACATCACATTCTATTATCTGTATGGGAATTCTCCAGGGAGTTATACGTTAATATTAATAAACCTTGTTAGTTCCTATCGAGTTTCAGTATTATCAGCCATTATCCCAAGTAATGACCGGGTAATGTTCGCGATGCACTGAAGGGCTAAACTGGTTAGTAGCATATTTTTATTTATTGTGTATATTTATCACACTTTTAAACTTGATGCATTCCTACCAACTTAGTAAGGTAAACGATCATTTTGCGATGACATGTTATCATTCCAATTCAGGCTTCGGGAGGATAATAGTCAGTGTGGATAATTGATTAGGAAGGAGTTCTCGCCAGATAATAGAAGGATCTTAATTATTTTTTAAGGACTTTAGTAGTTTTTCAGTCGTCACAGTAACAAGTAGATGCAACAGCTCATTTTATAAAAAGCTTATTAATTGGTTCATGTAAAAGGTTCTACATTTTGTCCACTTTCTGCGACACATGCTTTATCTATCCTTTTCGGAAATATTCATATCGTTTTTAGACGATTAAAAGTTGATAGGATTTCATTAGCCTCAATTTTTTACGTTTTGTGCTGTTTCTAAGGTCTTTAGTGAGAAAAACTGAAAGTCAAATAAAGTTTTAGTGACTTGTAGTCCCTTAAAAGCTCAATTTTAAATACGAATCTTTTCACGGAGGACTGATCTTTGAATAATGTTTATTTCTGAATACGAAGTGTTTTAATAGCTAGATCCTTCAGGTAAATGGTCTGCTCACATTAATTCATTTGATCTAAGCGATTTTCAATGATTATAAAGCCGCATGCAAGTAATATGGAAGCAAAAGCCGTCACCTTTTACGTTAGTCATTAAACGTTGCTCTGATATTGAAAATATTGACAAAAAACAGACGTAAAGTGGTTCATCCGCAAATTTTGGTTAGTCACAATTCTGTGATGATTAGGTAAGCTTTTGGCCTGTCTTTACTATACTTGCTATTGTGCACTTCACGTTAATGCGAGATATCAACATGGAGATTGGGAAAGATCACACAAGAAACTCTCATTGTGGTTAGACCAAATGTGATACTTTACAACAAACCTTTGATTTTTGTCTCAAAGGAAGGCTAGTAGTATATGATATCACTGCAAGCTTGTCATATGAGCTGCTCCAAAGAAGTCAATTATGTAACTGCGCACCCCTCTAGGGACGTCATTGTATAGATTAACCCCACCTAACCCGGGTGGAGAAAAAACTAAGATAAGTTTAAGGTCCTTAGTCATTTAATTGACACGACGTTGAGTCGACTTAAATAATTCTTTTGAAATTATCAATTTTTATTTAGTATTAAATGTGTCTTATAAGTTGGTTTTTTGAATATGGATGTAATTATTACACTTCTCATCTGTATGCCATAAATATGTGTTGAAATGTTTGTACAACCCCTTGTTATATCTCGGACACTGACATTTGCCACATTACACTGGACAGGAAGAGCAATTCTTAAAACGTTCTGTCGCACTTCATAATTAGTTATTCAAATCCTTAGTCTTCTTATGTACTTATATTGTCGTGATAATCATCTCTTTATCCTTACACAACTTATTACTGGTTTACAATTCTTCTGCAGGCCCTTCAGTGTCAGGTATTTTTTCAACGTTATGTTTATTTAAAGTTTGTATTTCATTTAAGTGTGAATTTCATTTTTCATAAGGATTCTACAGATCTATTGTTAGTTTTGGATTTGTTATTGAAATATCGTATTTATTCTGTTACTTGGTACAATTTAATCAGTCAAATTCACATCGATATGTTCTGATTCAATGAGCCATTATTCAAGACCTTTGGATGGAGTTCAGTTTGTCTACGTCATCCTTTGCCAATCACTTCTGATCACTTCCACAATGATTTTGGCACTAATGACATTATAATCTGACACAGCTTAGTTGATATCAGTTTGTTCATTTTAATTTATGTCTAAGTGTAGAGCTTTAATGAAAAACTAAATAAAAAGACTTTTCCATACTCAGCTGTCTTTTTACTAAGTGCTTCAACAGGATTTTCTGGGTTAGTAAACTTTTTATTTCAGTTTTGTTTAGTTGCTAAGTATCATGTTCATCTGCGTAACAATTTGTTCAGTAACAGATTTGTTCCCGTTAGGGTTTTTCCTGATGGTATATATTTTCGTCGAATTTTTTACGTTACTAGTGTCCCTTATTTCGCTCCTAAATTGGGTTTCGTTTCTAAACCATGATGTAACTGTTTTCTCATCAAATAAAGTGGTCAGCTTAACGCCGTTTCTGGTTAGAATATGAATACCATGTCCATGTTAAAGGGTCAGTCATTTTTTAGAGACATTCAGTAGTACATTTACCTCCTACATTACTTTTTAAACACACATCAGATTCTATAAATGAACCAGTCGAGATGATATATTAAATAAATTAGTAGCCTTTATTCTAAAGTATCAATTTGTGCATGAGAACACACCAGTTTGCATACATGATCAAAATGATGTAGGTTTACATACACACAAGGATTTCAATTAAGAGCCAGTGCCAGGACTAATAAAGATATGAATTGAGAACTAAATAAACAACATCTAAGTTTGAAGTACTAAGACACCAAATATACGTATTGTATAATGGTGCATACAAACAATGAACAACGAGCTTTTCGACCCACGCGGTACAATTAAAAAACCGCTGACAGTGATCAGACAAGTTCATGAAGCATGTCGACATACGGGATAAGACCAAGAGTGCTTGAAACTTGGGTGTAGAAGACAAATCAATAGTATTGTCCCAGTAGGTTTCATACTTGCCTTATACGTTATCATCTACAATTAGAGAGAAAAAATGGCAGAGAGAACATGAAACAACAGCAGTGACATCCTGACACGAGTGAGCAAAAATAAGTGTTTATATGGGCGTTGAAAGACACAACAAACTATATAGGTTTGTAAGTAGATTAGAAGAAAAGAACACTGGCACATAACTAAGACAGGTGAATGATGCATACACGTTCAGAGTCCCTGCTATTTTGCTAGTGGATTAAGAAACTATCGTTGGTGTACACATTTTCGAAGTGACATCCGAAGAGGCTAAATCACCAATATGTCGCACAAATAAAGAAAGTCAATCTGTTTCCCAAATGGTTTGAGGCAAATCGTTCAAGGTTCTTCAGAATTTATTAATAAAATAATTCATATATAGAGTAGATTTAAAATGTGACACTTTTATTTTCGAAGCTGAATTGCGTAGTTTATAGCAAGAAGGTTTCGCGAACTAAATTGAATTAGACGATGAAAACGCTGATTTGTTCAGGTGCCTCCATAAAGTATTTTGCCCTAACTCAGTGTGTCCAGTTTTAAAGACCACAGTATGGTCAGCCACAAGAATACGAAGGGTTAAGGGACGCTGTAAAGACTTCAGTCTGAGTTTATTCTTAATGAATACATTACTGAGAATAAAGCATCAATATTCTAGTGAAGTGTAACCGGGCATATGACCAAGTTATGCTTGTCGTACAACCACAGCCAATTCTATCGATTCGACCCACTCTTACAAATCAGAAGGCACTGTAGAATGGAAGAGAAATTATATTTGATCGTATACAGAGCTTTAATGGGATAGCAGCGTCTAGGCTGGCAAACTAGAGAGAGATGTTACCCACGGTGGTTCGAGTCGTGATCTGGTGGTGATGCGTGACCACGGGCCTTCAACTAGTTGTGACCGCTAAATCAAACATGTTCAGCATCAATGTCGTGAGCGATGCAACTATTTATTTATGGGGATTATTTACCGCTACAGCCCATTACTCCCCTCCTAATGGGTTCGTGAGGACCCTAAGACGTACCAGCCAAAGGATAAAACCCAATGCACTAGACATTGCTAAACGTTGCTTCGACGGCTTGCGATGTTGTGCAGCTTCTAGACGTCAGTCCCTACTCTATGGTGTCGTTACATAAAATATTTGTACATAATGAACCCTTTTTCCTTCCACGTTCTTCTGTTTGTTTCCAGACGGCCTGGAAGTCTAAAAGAAAAAAGAAAATGCAAATCTGTGCATTTTGCATACGAAAAAATAATTGTTAGCTCAATGCGTCTATGAAAACGTGTTGAACACCGACAACAAATAATGAAACGCTCTATTTAATACAAAAATTTATAAAATGCATACCGTAAATTAAAAAAATAATAATAATGGTTTTATCGATTTTTGTTTATCTCTTTTTGTCATCGTTTCTTTTAAGACAACAAAAAAATTATTATGCGTACGTAGGTAGTGGGAATCGGGCGGAAATTAGTAAACATAGTATTCGTTCAGGTGTTCTGAAAATCGTTCATTCCTACCAGAATGCGTAGCTCTCGGCGTTATGGGGATCTTTAATATTTCCACTTGCGTGTTAATCGTTGCTTGAGACGTAATGACTTCGTTCATGTCAAGTTTTCCGGATGTTGTAGCGAATTCGACACTAAAAGATGTACCTTCTAGGTAGGCTGCTTTGAGGTGGTCAATGCTGACGTCATCCTCGTGGCCATTCTTGTCAATCGTATAGTACTTTGTTTCACGTTTAAGAACCTTGCATGGCCCTTCATAAGTTGCGTCGCGAGGTCGGCATACAGCATCACGACGTACGAAACGTGTGTACTATATTTTAAGGCAGGTTGGATAAAGGTGTCTGTCGATTGTTGTCGAGTTTGAACTGGCTTAACTGAACGCATAGCATTTGTAAGCCGGTTCACGTAAGAATTGAGATCCAGGCTTACCGAAGTGGAAGCGGTTTCCACAAATTCACCTGGTAGTCGAAGAGTCGTTCCGTAGACTAATTCGGCAACACTGCATCCAACATCTTATTTTACCGTGCTGCGAATCCCGAGTAACACTAGTGGAAAAGCGTCGATCCACTGAGGTATGTTTGTAGCTGAAAGTGATGCATTCAGTTGTCGATGAAATCTTTCTACCAAACCGTTAGATTGTGGGTGGTAGGCGGTCGTCCTGAAACGCGTAGTTCCAAGAAGTTTGGTCAGAACGTGGAACAATCCAGATTTAAACTGACGTACATGGTCTGTTGTTATTGTAGATGGACAACCAAAGTTGGCTACCCATCGCTCAACGAAAGCGCAAGCAATCGTTTCACTAGTGATGTATTTGAGTGGGATCGCTTCTGGCCAGCGTGTGAATCGGTCCACGCATGGCAAAAGATGAGAAAATCCATTTGATTCTGGTTAAGGTCCTACCAAATCAAGGTGGACATGATCAAATCGAGCGTCAGGGGTTGATAAAGTGCCTAGAAGGCATTTATTATGCTGAATTACTTTGTTCTTCTGGCAGGCCGTTCAAGTGCGCGCCCATATTTTGATATCCTTATTCATCTTCGGCCAGCAGAATCTCTCAGTAATCAGTTTACTCGTAGCACGAATTCCAGGATGAGAGAGGTTGTGCAATGTGTTGAAGACGATTCATCGATAACTGCTGGGGACCACTGGACGGGCTGTACCTGTAAAAGATTCACAAATCAAAATGTTCTTACCTTTCCCAATCGTTTTAGTTTGGAGTTGGAGCGTTATTGTTGCTAACTCGTGATGAAAATCGATGTCTTCACTTTGAAGTCGAGCTAGCTCAACAAGGTCGATTCCTTGGATACGATTCAAAGAATTTATTTTCGATAAGACGTCGGCAACTACATTGTTAGCTCCCGATATATGTCGCATGTCAGTAGAGAATTGGGAGATATAGTCTAGATGACGCGACTCTCGTGGAGAGTACTTATCTGAAGATGACTTCATCGAAAACGTCAGTGCTTTATGGTCGGTGAATATTTTAAATTCATGGCCTCCGATGAAATGTTGAAAATGTCGTACAGCACAGTAGATGGCTAGTAGTTCACGTCCAAACGTGCTGTATCTCGATTCAGTGCCGTTTAATCGTCTTGATAAAAATGCTAAAGGTTGCCAAGCTCGGCCGATCCATTGTTGCAGAACTGCGCCAATGGTTGAGTCAGAAATGTCGGCCGCAATGCTGACGGGAGCTTCAGTATTGTAGTGTGCTAGCATAGTTACATTGGCTATTGCCTCTTTAGTTGCGACGAAGGCTTTCTTTGATTCTGAATCCATTGTGACCACCTTTTTGTTCCCACGAAGCTGATCCGTTAGTGGTTTCACAATAGATGCACAGTTGGGGATAAATCGTCTGTAGAAACTTACCAATCCGTTGAAAGCTCGTGACCGCTTAGTGGTGTTTGGTTCCGGATACTCCAGAATCTCAGCCACCTTGTATTTTTGAGGCTGTATACCATTAGCATCAATAGTATGCCCCAGAAAGTCCAACGAGTTTGTTCCGATTTGGCATTTCTGTATATTAATAGTAACTCCGTATTGCTGCAGTCTTCTAAAAGCTGTGTCTAGATGTTTCGTATGTGTTTCCCCGTCTGGGCTTGCTATCAAGCAGTCGTCGACATATGCATGGACGTGGTCAAGCCCGCCGAACACGTCGTCGATGAAACGCTGAAATGTTTGTGCTGCATTTCCCACACCGAAGGGCATTCGGAGGAACTCGTAAAGACCGTATGCCATTTTTGGCCATCGGTATTTGATTGTACGCATTTACTAGATCAATTTTCGAAAATACTGTCATTCCCTTCAACGTGGCTGCTAGGTCGTGGATGTGTGGTAAAGGGTAATGATCAGGCGTAGTTTGCGCGTCAAGACGTCGGCAATCACCGGTGGGACGCCAATCATTGCTATCTTTCATCGAGACCATATGTAATGGAAACGACCATGGGCTACTGGATAGGCGGATTATTCCCAGGTCAATCATATGATCGAATTCGTTCTTTGCGATCCTTAATTTTTCGAGTGCAAGTTGGTGTGCTTTGGAAAATACAGGTTGACCTGTAGTCGTGATGTGATGTGTAACATAGCTGGTTATACATGATAACTTCGACGTCGCCTTATTTAAATCCGGATACTTGTCAAGTATTGGCTGAAAATAATGGTTAATTAAATGTTTAAAGGGAAGAGGACATAGGCTACAACCTGTAGCAGTGGTTCCACGCAAGTATAGCTTTGTGTTGCTGTCAACTAGCCTCTCTTTGCTAGGGTCCACAAGCAAGTTGTGGTGGCTTAGTAAATCTATACCTATGGTAGGTATTTTCACATTAGCAATGGTGAAAATCCAGTGTATGGGTTTGTGCAAGCCCACGTTCAAGTAGACATATATTTTTCCATACGTGGCTATTTGTTTTTCGTCGGCTGCCTGTAGATCAAATGCAGCTTCATGTTGGTGATCAGAAGACGATGCAGGAAGTATGCTGACTTCTGCGTCAGTATCGACGAGGTAGCGAACCTTTGTCATCACATCAGTGATGAATAACAGGCGGCTGTTTCCACCGGCTACGGTTGCCGCTAACGCGTGCCAGCGGGATAGTTTTCCGACGCATCAACAGTGGGTTTGTGGCTACGGAAACAACAGGGGTCTCTACACTTCTTTGAGTCCTTGCCATAGATGTTGTGGTACTAACAACAATGTGAATTTTCCCTTCGTTGAAGTTGAAATGAGGATCTTTTGCATGATGAACTTCTTTGTCGAGGATTGCTTGGTCGGCGTTGTTCCTGTAAATCGAGGAAACAAGAAAGAGTATTGCACAATTTGGTTATTTCGTTTTCGGTCTCCAGGGGTTTTTCTGTAACGGAATAAACCTCATTGTGGCGAGTTCTGGTGATCTCCAGGATTCGATCAGCAGATGAAGCTAGTTTATCTACTGGGCTGTTGTTAAATGTTACCAATACTGCTTGCACTTGTTGTCGCAGTTTTGATAGAAAGAGTTGACGGAAGAGACCTTCATCAAAAGTGCGTTGACCAATTACCTCATTCATACGCGATGACATTTCAGACGCTGAACCGCTGCCAAGCTTAATGGTGTGAAACAACTAGTCAAGAGGTTCTCTGTTGGACAAGTCTCCTCGTTTGAGAATTGATCTTTTGAGCTGTTCGTAAGGTTCTAGGTAATCGGGACTGAAAAAAGAAGGGGTGACGTACCTGTTCAATTCACGCGGAAGTGACCGTACAACTGCCAGAAACTGAACGCATGGATCTGTCACACCGTGGTCTCGAAATTCCGCTTCTGCGTAGCAGAACCAAGCTTCTACATTATCTGCCCAAAAAGGAATGAGCTGAAAGCCTGGAGGCGTAGGGGTTTTAATCCCAATAAGCTTAGGAGTCTTATTTGACTTCATTAAAATAGTAATGTATGCAAATACAAAGATACTGTGAAAAATATGCTGGAAAAAATAAAAAACATCAATAATACTCTGTTATGAGCTATAAAAAGAAACGAACTCACAGTAATGATCGTGTCCAGATCACGTCGGGCTTACAATGAATTATACCTGGGTAAATGGCCAAGTTATGCTTGTCGTACAACCACAGCCAATTCTATCGATTCGACCCACTCTTACAAATCAGAAGGCACTGTAGGATGGAAGAGAAATTATATTTGATCGCATACAGAGCTTTAATGGGATAGCAACGTCTAGGCTGGCAAACTAGAGAGAGATGCTACCCACGGTGGTTCGAGTCGTGATCTGGTGGTGATGCGTGACCACGGGCCTTCAACTAGTTGTGACCGCTAAATCAAACATGTTCAGCATCAATGTCGTGAGCGATGCAACTATTTATTTATGGGGATCATTTATGGCTACATTAATTAAGTTCGGACACATACTTTATGTAGCGAAACATTAGAACCATTTTCATAAAAGTTACATAGTATGTTACTTAAAAGTCCATGGGACATAGACGCCTGCATAGTAACCTGTTATGTAAAGGATAGATTGTTAAAGCACTTGAGTTCTAAGTCAATCACTGATTAATGCCTTGATAATTGATTACCGTTTATGGAGAGGTCTAAATTGAGGCGCTTTTTTCAAAACATATCCAACAATACTTAGAAGCATTCAGACCTAACTGCCATTTGAAGCACCATACTACGAACTTGTATAGTTCAGAGATGACGCTACTGAGTATATGTAAGGTCTTGAAAAAGAAATGAATTCACTAATTTAAGATCATTTGCGTTTAGTAAAGGTCTACTCATGCTGAAGCGTTTGCATATGTTAATTATGCAAGCCACATAGAGAAGTAAGCCCAAAACGCATCCTCGTATAACGCCACTTGTAACCAGCTTGGCATGTAACAGAGTGGAATTAAATTTAGAAATAGGATATCGATGACTGAGGAAAAACGTTTAGTCATGCTAGTAAAGGTTTCTTGTCCTCGTAAGAGAAGACGACCCATAACAAGCCTGTGGTTGACCATGTCGAAAGCTTTGGATATGTCTAAGTACAATAATAATACCAAGTTGTCAAGGTTTCATTAAGCAAAGACGAAATTAAAAAATTCAGAGTGACAAGACATATAAGGCCTAGTTCTGAGTAAATAATTTTAGGAATTAAAGATAGGTTTTTCGGAGAGTAAATAATCAGACATTGCGTCACATACTATTTTTTCCATTATTCTGGAGACAACTGGGGTGATATTTGTAGGCCTATAGTTATACAAGTTTGTCCTGTCACCTGATTTGAATTGAAGGCATCTGTATGTCGTTTTTCACTCATCAGGGTAAGTGTCTTTTGCTAAGCCAAAGTCGAACAGTTTTGGTTGGAGTGATGGGATATAAGGCCCACAGAGTTTGAAGTAAATTGATGTCATATCGTCTACTTTATAACTAATTGGGGTCCTAAGTGAGTTTATGGACTTACAAATGTGGTCGAAAGTAAACGGAACGGATTATATATTATTAGTAGCCTAGTAGATAGTGTCAATTTCAATATCACCCAGGGGTTTAACCTGCCGTCTATTAGAAAAGATATCTCTAAACAGGTTGGCAGTAATCTTATAGTTTTTGACAATGAGGCCATCATTTGGAATGCAAAGAATACTATAATTTTAAAAAGGTTTGAGATGCTTATTGAACAGCTGCACCAAGTTTTGTACCTTGAAGCTACTGTGTATTGCTGATAACTTTCATTAACCTGTGGACTTCCTTTACTTGATTAAAAGTCATGGTAATTTTCACAAATGCTGAGAAGTCATTCGATCTGAAATAGCGATCCTGTGGACGTCTTCACTTCTTACACTAATAAAATGTATGTACAAAGAAGTTGCCTTAATTATATTGCTTAGTTTCATAGGTGCGATAGAATCTAAATATGAGTCGTTAATTTGATAACAGACATCTAGTGCATGTGTAAGACTATCAGACATGAAAAAAATGTCCCAGTCAAAGCAACTTAGAAGGGGTTGTAGAAGATTCCAGTTCACATTATTAAAATCTGGATATCGTTTAGTTTTTTGGAACATATGATTATTAGAGTGACTAAAATTAAAAGGAATAGCACATAGGACCATTTTGTGGTTATTGCTTTAGACCTCTTTGCTGACTTGAAGTGACAGCTGGATGACATCATGATAGTAAACTAGGTCAAGAATGTTATTATGCCTCGTGGAAGTATGTACACAATGTGTCCAGCAGTGCTTATCTGATGTCATAAGTAGGTTTTCTTCATCATATGACTGTCCTCTATCAATATCCCGATCCCTCCTGGTAAGATTGAAGTCACCTGCCATGACTTTCGCATTATAGTTTAGGATAAAGGTATGTATAAAAGCACTAATAATTATGTTATTTACAATAGATGTGTCAGGGTATCTGAATATGCATTTAAAGTAAACTGTGGTTCGAGATATCGATTAAGATTTAGACCAACTCTGGTACATTACTAAATATTTTGTCATCGATTTTATTGGGTGTAAAGCGAACCTATCGATTTTTGATTGTTTCAGTGAACATGTTGTTATGTATGATATAAACAGTTTTGCAGCATAATAAGTTCTATTTTAAGCTGAGCTAAGTCTTCTTCGGATTATTTCAGCAATGTCATCGTTTTTATGTAGATCGACCGTTGCACTGAACCTTCTCCTCGACGTTGCATGGCAACATCCAAGAAATGAAATTTATTGTCTTTTTCTAACTCCATTGTAAATTGAATATCTTTATGAGCTTGATTGAAAATTGTTAATAAGTAATTAGCATGTTGTTTATTATTGCATACGGTAAAGGTATCATCCACGAACCTTGAATACTGCGTCACCATTTTTAGTTTTGTGTTTTCAAGATTGGCCATAGAAATGTCTGCTAGGATAGGACCTAATGGACTACCAATTGCAACACCATCAATTTGGCGATATATCTTATTATCGAACCAGAACTGGATGTCCTTTGTGCACAAAAGTAATGGTCGTTTAAATTCAATCACTGTTAGAGGAAGTAGGTCAGAATGTTGGCATATAATGTCAATGGTTTCAAGGAGTAGTATATTGGTAAATAAAGATGTTACATCGAAGGGAACCAAAGACTTGCCGGAAATGTCAATTTTATCCAATATTTCAACGAAACGAGAGGAGTATTTCAGGGAAAACATAGACAGACGTTGATGAATAGGCTCAAGCTTCTCTGCTAACCATCGAGCCACCTTGTGATGAGGTGAATTTATCATTGACATTATAGGCCTAAGTGGGGTGTTCTGTTTATGCACTTTCGGTAGACCATACATGTAAGTCAACCGAGATCCTTTAAGTTTCAAATTATTATACATCTTGTTATCAATTGGTTTCTTCTTTAGAAGTCTCCTCAGTAGATTGGTAATTCGTTTCTCTGTGGAGTCCGTCAAGTCTTTGTTTAATTTATCAGCTTTGAATCTTGCTTGGTCACTTGAGTTAGTCTTCATCTTAGCAATGTAGTCAGGTGTGTTCATCAGGACAACACCAGCGCCCTTATCTGGACGTAATATCGTTAATTGGTCATTTTTCTCTAAATTCTGCAAAGCTTTCTGATGTTCTTTGGACATGGTTCTCGACTCCATGGTCGGTTATGTGAGGTGTTGGTTTGCAATGTCAACTAATTTGGATTTGAACCAACATTCGTTATCTTCATTCTTTGGATATAATTCTTTCAGTTGATCAAACATGTTTTCAAATTGCGCCTCAGTATTTATTTTATCAATATTTCTCTTCGAAAGATGAAATTTAAATCCAAGTGATAAAGCTTCATATTCTGTACGATTCAGTTTAACACTAGACAAATTATGCACGAAATTTTCGGGATTTTCCGGAAAACCTTCACATAGTTTTCCTTTTACCAGAGACTTCGTAAGGGTTTTGTAGAAATTTGTGCATACTTTCACTTGGAGATCATGGACAAAATTCATAAATTCTATTTGAATTTCGTGTTTAATTAGGTCATTTAAAGTTTAATAACTGCATTTTATTCGCTTTATTCTCAAATATTTCCAACCACCTCTTATTGTGTAATCATTTGACCTCTGATCTCTATTTGCCTTCTGGTACCTTCTCTTGGATCGTATATATATTCACAGCATTTTCCCAACATTTTAAGCCATGTTCACATGTTTATGTAGTTTTGATATCAACTAACTGCATCCATTTTAATGAGTATGTTAAAACTTTGTTTCGAATATTAATTTTGTAAAAGAGTATCATTCTAGGTTGTATGCAGCTGATGAGAAACCAAATAAATAAAATGAATTCATCTTATTCTGCACAAATATTTGTTCTTGCTCTCATGAAAATAATACAGGGAACAAAGTGTTTGAGATAACGTATTTCACTATGACGTGCCAACAAACTCCAGTTTCGGGTGTAAAGCATTTGCTACTAGGCCTACCGACTCCAATAATTTATTACTTAGCCTCATAAAATTTTTATTATTTGCCATACCCCAACGTATTTCGTAATTTTAATCTAGCCTCTTTATTCTTCTGCACATGCTGTGATAAGCTTTAAGACTTTATTTATGAACTTGACAACTCCGGACTGCGGTAGGGTAAATATTAACATATAAGTAGTAGTGAGACAACAGTTACACAAAATAAGAAACCGAAACCACGACACTTAAGATGCGGACACAAAGAAATCAATTGGTTTAGGATAGCATATCACATTGATATTGGATATTGGCAAATGCGTACAAGCATAACGGCGCTGGTGACAAATGAGGATTAAACGTGTGAAAAACTACAGGAGGATTATTGATGCTTATAATACTCATTTCGGACTTAATACGAATCCCCTCGAAATATTTGTTGATAGTACCTTTGCACGACAAGCGCTAGTACAACAACTTCATATCGAACAACAATTTAAATGTACATTTCCGTACGATTTTTCTCTAGTGACATCATCGTGCATCATCTTGGAGTGTGAAAAACTAGGTCCACTCTTTTCTGGAGCATTACAAATCCTCAAACAATACAAAGTACTAAAATGTACGCACAAAGCAAATAAAGAATTATTCGCATTTTCATGTATTAAAAGGAGAATTCGTACTGCGAAATCAAAAAAGTGGTCTGAAACTATATCGAAAAAGCGGAGTTTATTGTTTGCTCTGGCTTCTAATGACGAATCGCTGCAGCAGTATGCCCGAGCTGTCCCTGGAATGCCGATATTTTTTATTGCTCACAAACGAATTAATATGGAATCAATTCCTTCCTCAATCTCATTCTTGCTTCAAGAAAAAACTGCACGGGCAAGTGACTTAACCTTCTTAGAGGTGAGTTTGTCAAGTTTGGAGCACTCCTGATTAAAAATTTCTTAATCACAGTAAGACTGAAGCTGTTATGGATTTCACCAATTTATGAACACATGATTATTATGTTATACTCCACTAGGTGCATTAGTAATAGTGTTCCGATTCGTTTGCCGAACCTAGGTCTGTACTTATATTAATATCAGGAAGTTATATTTATTACTTGAAATGGATTTTACCAGAATTCGAAACTTTGAGTCGATGGTTAGAAGTAGTGCTTTCAATGATCATGACATCCTAACTAACTCAATTTTCATCTAGTTATACTATGATAAAAAGGACTTGTTTTCAAAAATTCCGGAACTACTGTTTTTACTGGCTTATGGAGTGAATCCACACATGGATTATTATATTATAGAAATTTATTTTATATTAATTGGTTTATCTAGACAAGTTAAGGATATCCAACTACTAATCCACTTGGGGATAAACAACTCTTCAGAATATTATCTTTTAATTTTCTGCAGAGCGTTGAACAACAATAGCTAGCAATCTGGTCATTGATTTTTATTTCCCTGCCGACATTCACTAGAAACCTGTAGAGAGATCATGTTGGGACAGCATTATATTCTAATGTATTTTAGCCCATGTCCATCTCACCATATAACACATCCAGCTTATGCAGATCCGTTTAGCCAAATCTATCATATTGTATGTCAATTGAAGGACTCCAAGTCTTCCTTAAAGCTGCTTATGTAGCAGAACTTCGTGATGAATGTGTCTGCTGTTTGCAAAAGTTGGACATCATTTTGTTCCTTTAAATATTGTCTGATATGCAGTTAGAGTGTAACTATCAATGGTAATTTAGTTTCTATGTTACCTGCGATGATATAATCGGTATTAGACATGTCTGTCTCAGCGTGTTGTCAAACGCCTTTAAAAAGTATTATCTAAGTATGTTACATTTAATACAAGATCAGTCAGTTACAACGTAGAACTTTGTACATGCGTACATCAGTTCAAGTTGCCATGTCTCAATAAGCTGATAGAGATTAAATTGTCGGACCAAATTCCAGAGTGGGGGAGGTAGTAACAGAGTAAGTACTAATGGAAAGGCATAGAGATCAGAGATGAGATTTGAGATAAAAAGTGATTCAGTAAAGAGAAAATTATGAGAAGCTCAAAAACTAGAATTCGGAGGAAGACAAGGAGTGGATGCATCTGCGCCATTGCAAACGATTTTGAGCCATATCACCTAAAGTCTCTAACCATTTGTTACGATCATCGCGTGGGCCTCAACCAAGTAGTCTGCATCTATCAACATGGCTCAGCCCAATTGTCAATGACTTCATGGATTGGTGCTATGTTTTCGTTTGGCCACACCTAGCTTTCTTCCAGCCTACTCCTACAACAGACAACATTGCTCGTTTCGGTAGACGGTGGTCAGGCATATGTAACACATGTCCTAACCACCTCAGCCGGTGAAGATTCACTACTTCATCGACAGACTTACCGTATTTACCTAGTACTCTATTCCTAACCCACGTATTGCTTACTCGGTGGTTCCAGCAAACACGAGCAATGTTTCGGAGACATCTATGATTGAATACTAGGAGCCTACGAATATCCTGTATCCTTAAAGGCCATGTTTCACATCCGTAAAGTAAAACGGATCTGACTGCTGCTCAGTAAACGGATGTCTCGCCTACACCACAAGTGACGCAAGTTGGCAAAAGCCAGTCGGGCCTTTTGTATACGAGCCGAGATTCCATCAGACACCAGGCCGTCAGGACTGATGAGGCTCCCGAGATAAGTAAAACGGTTAACACATTCAATAAGCAGGACCTGACAATATACCAGCTGAAGCACTCAAGACAGATATAGACATAACGGCAAGGATGCTCCACGTTTTATTCAGAAGGATCTGGGAGGAAGAACAAGTGCCAGAAGACTGGAAAGAAGGACACCTTATGAAGATACCAAAGAAAGATTTCAGCATATATGAGAACTACAGAGGAATCACACTATTGTCGGTACCAATGATAATTTTCAACAGTGTTGCTGAACAGAATGAAAGATTCAGTGGATGCTCAACTCCGAGATCAACAGGCTGGTTTCGCTAAGGATCGGTCGTGCACAGACCGAATCGCAATACTACGTATCATCGTTGAATGGAACTCGTCACTGTCGATCAACTTCATTGACTATAAAAGGGCGTTTGACAATGCAGACAGGAGAACACTACGGAAACATCGACACCGCGGCGTACTAGAGAAACTCGTCAACATCATCCGGAATTCTTAGGACGGACTATCAGACGATGACAATGTTAACTCTAAAAGTATGTCCATGATAAAATTAAATAAAAATGGGGATAGCGGACAACCTTGACGAACACCACTAGAAGTGATCAATTCCGAAGACAATCTGCCATAAGCTCTAACACAACATGTGGTGTTCGAGTAGAGAGCTTGTATAAGGTTAATGTACTTCTCCGGTACGCCTTTCAATGACTGACATTGTCACATAACCTTACGATCGATAGAGTCAAACGCCGCCTTAAGGTCAAGGAATACAGCTATTGTTGGGCGTCTGAAAGTGTGCCTATGTTCCAGAACCTGCCTTAGTGTGAATATTTGGTCTATACAACCACGTCCGGGTCTGAAGCCACCTTGGTTTTCTCGAGTTTGCTCTTCACGAGCTTTAGTTAGACGTCAAAGTATTATTGAAGCTAATATTTTAGACACTATGTTCGTTAAACTGATTCCTCGGTAATTGTCACACGAGGACTTCTGTCCTTTCTTAAAGACCGGAATGGTTAGTGCTCGAGACCAGTCAGATGGGATTACGTCCAGTTTCCAAATTCTAGCGAAGATCTCAGTTAATCTGGCTGCTAAGACTGGACCACCTTCCTTAAATATCTCAGGGGTCAATCCATCTGGTCCTGCCGCTCTCCCTCGCTTTAAGTTTCCAATAGCCTTCTCAACCTCACTGAGACTTGGGGGACCAATGTCAATTTGCCATTCAGATTGTTTGGAGATGGTGGGCAACTGGGTTGAGGCCAAGGGCCAGTTGAACTGTTCCCTAAAGTGTTCTGCCCATCGGTCTAATCTTCTGGATTGACAGTGAATAGTGGAACCATCTTTTTCGGAGATAGTTTCACTTACAGTTGGGTTTCTGATACCCATTTCCCTGATAAATCTGAACAGTTGCCTACTGTTACCTATTGCCGCTGCCTTTTCCATCTCTTTGGCTTTCGCCACCCACCACTGCTCACAATCATTGCGTAAGCTTTTAACCAGTTTGTGTTTAAGTTGCCTTCGTTCCTCATCATGTTCAGAACCAGACGGGATGTGTTGCCGAGCATCTATCAATTCAGCAGATGCAGCTGAAATCCACTGAGTTTTCCTAACCTTTTGGTCTAGTTTATTAGTAGATATTACTGCTCTTTCAACAGCTTTCTGGATATCATTCCAGGCTAGTTCAGGATGAGTACAGTTTACGCCGTTTATTAATTGGTTTTCTAGTTGTTCCTGAAATGTATTCTTGGCTTTTTCGTCATTAAGTTGAACTCTGAGGGGGATCCTTGTCATGGACCTTTTACGTCCAGTGAGACGCAGACTAATACGCGCTCGCACTAAGGCATGATCTGAGTCTAAACATGTGCTCCAAAACGAGCGGCAGTCTTCTATCGAGCCTCTCCAACGATGGCTGATAGCAATGTGGTCTATTTGAGTCCAGCGTTGAGTTGATTTCGGAGGCTGCCATGTCAACCGATGTTTTTCCTTATGCTTAAAGTTAATGTTTGCAATAAAAATAAACGCTTATCTGAACATAGTTGTAGTAACCGGTCGCCATTGTCTGTTCGTTGAGCCTCAACACCATATGATCCACCTAGGTGCCTTTCGGTTTCATCTAGTCTACCTACTTGGGCATTAAAATCACCCGCCACTATTACTACATCGTTGTGCTTAGCTTTACATAGAAGGTCGTAAAGCTTTCTGTAAAATTCATCTTTCATTTCATCTGAGCTGCAGTCAGTGGGAGCATAGGCAGAGACAACAAAGAGACAACGGCGTGTGTCCCTATCTTTACGAGTCCTTACCGTTACATTTAGACGAACAGCGCACAAGCGACTGTTTATTGGAATCCAGTCGAGGAGAGCCTGTTCAGCTTTTAGACTTAGTGCTATACCTACGCCAGCAAGGCCTCGAGTGGTAGCTGTGGGGTCCCCGGAAACACGAAGAGTGAACCGAGCCGTTTCCTTATTTTCACAAGGTGAAGTCAAGCGAATGACTGTGCTTGGATCCTGTATACGCGTTTCAGAGATGCAGCAGACATCGATGGAGCGGGATTGCAGAGTCATGGATAAGGAAGCCTGTTGTCCTATTTGACATAACGTTCGAACGTTGAAAGCTCCAATATATAACTTAGTGCGTGGTTTTAGGAGACCAGGGATAATGTTTCGTGAACTCAAATCACTAGCATTAGAAACGCGAGGTGATAAAATAATGTTAAAAAAATTAGGCATGGTGATAAGAGAGTTATTAAGAGTTGATGGTGGGATTTGACCTCGAACAAGATGATCTCGTGTGCTGTTAGAGGTATGAGGGCAATTTTCACTTCCTAGCTGCCCACACCATGGAAAGATATTGCTTCTTGAAGTACCTGAAAAAGAAACTGGGTTAGTATTGGTCATAGTGACCTGGGAGCGCGATCGCAGAGCCCAAGGGGCAACGCACGGCCTTATTATGGGGAGTTTTTGAAGTGTTAGCTCCGTTCTTTAGAAGGCCTTACTGCCGGAGACGAAAATCCGTGGAGTAAGGTGAGGTGTGACATTTTTAGGGTCGACCTTGTCTAACCCCTTCCTTCTGTTAAGAAGGCAGCATCGCCGCAGATGCTGGTTATTCGAGGAAAACACTATCGCTGTCACACCTCGCTGCAGTTAGCAGTACGACTTCGCCCTCAGATCTTAGGTTGCTGCCTTTGGTCTTATCGCTCTCCAACAGACCTGCTTGGCATGGTAGGACCTTGAGGAACATGCGTTCCAGCCAACATAGCTCAATTTGGTCATCACGATAGGCAAGCCCGACCACCACGTCAAGGTAGCAGCTACGGTCGGGATTTAAAATAAGATGGAGTCTATTGATGGTAGGTAGTTATGGCTTCATAGATCTTGATATTAAATCGATACTGTTATGATGCGAGAAATTTGGTGGTTTGTTGGCTAAGTGCCAATCACTAGTGCCTAGTCGGTAATTGTGCGTCTGCTCTATGTCCACTTAGTCCCAAGCCAGAATAGAAAGAATACGAGCCAACAGATCATCCAGACAGCAATCGTATTATGTTTCAAGCATTCCCTTATATATACATAAAATCAGACCGCACAGCAAACCAATTAGGAAATTAACATGAATGCAGAACAAGGGAAATAGTGATAGTGAATAGGAACAACTTGTACACAACTAATTAACTATAGTCCATTATAAAAAACAATGTAATAGCAGTAATTATACTAAACAGGAGGATAGGGTAAGAGAAATGTAACAGTAATAAAAACAAAATGTTTACGTTACACACAGAGTAAACGAAATAGTGTTCTTAAAACACAGTTCTGAAAGTTTGTTACACTTCTTTGTGGTCCAACAGAACAGATACTGTACATTAACCAAGTATAGCTTATTTTACTAGTCTTTAAGTGATACTAATTTAACGATGGCTGCAAAACTGAACACCCAAGACTAGAACAGACGAAGCAAAGCTCATTTTTATGATTCATTGTTTTTCTGCTGAATGATTAAACAGTCAGTCATGATCAACGTACAATAATGGCACAAATGAATTTGCACGATTTGCCAAACCACAACAACACGAAAAGATAATAAGGGAAGGAGTAAAGAAAGTGATTTTAGACAAAACATGCCTTTTATATGGTTCGAAAGTTTCCAGCTGCAGTGACTTTCAGACATGTTCATATCGGCAACTCAAAATTTAGATATCTAGTGGGACATGTTAGTGTAACATGTATGATAATCTCAAATTCATCAGTTATCCTTTGGATTTGGTAGTTAAAAGTATTTATTATCCCTTTACTAAATTTGAACCCAGTGTTTAACTGCGTGGGTTCAGAAATTTATTTCGAAAGACCGCCCCCATAGTGCTTTCCTAAAGAAAGTATCAGTACCATTCACATATTCATACCATGTCTTGTATCAACTTCTAATCACACTCTCAAGAAAAAGGTAGCTACCGATGAGCTCATAGCCATTTTATCTGTTTAGTGATACAGCTTATCCACAAGCATGAAATGTCTAAATTCTAAATGTAACTCTAATTCGATCGTACAACTGAATCAAAAGCAACTATAGAGATGCACAAAAACGTTTATGTGAGACTGACAAAGTCAATTAAACTTCATGGTTTTATTCAGTGTACTAAGTGCTTCGAAAAGGGTTTGTAGGCATTACTTTTCTACTTAAATACCGAGTAGTTCAGTACGTTTATATGAACTCATAATTGATTGGCCAACGGCATACTGCCTAACTGTTATGCGCGACAGCTTTTAACATAACTATTTTATCAATTAGACAAAGTCGCCAACGCGGTAGGTAATGCTTTATGGAATATGGGATGCTTGGATGGCATGAAACTTAAACGCACAAAATGTCTGTATATGACTTCAACAAAGAACCTTGAAACCTAGGTATTTGGTCAGCAAACTGTGGTAGCTGACTATGGTAAAATATACTGAAACGAATAACGACCGAGCTACAAGATATTTTTAGTACACTTCCGAAACAATATATGAAGAGATCTCATTGACTTTTATCGACATTGGCAGATGTGTAACTTTAGGTGAAACTGCTGTGTCTTACAAAGTTCAGGCTATCCTGATTAATAAACTTTGTTCAGAACTATAGTAAATAAATTAGCCAGGAAGCTAGTTACTAAGCATTCCAAGACTGTCCCAACATTTCATCATATATACAGTTTCACCCTATCTTATCAAACTGTATTCCTAGCTGTTTATCACTTTACCATTGTTACTGTATTGGTTCGACTCCTTTCGTAAATTTGATCACATCGTGGTAATATGGTATAGCAACTGAATGTAGCGTAAGCTTTACGTTGTTCGTGACTGATATTAAAGGAGCAAGTTGTCTAAAGGTTTGCAGCTTAAAATAAACGTTGGCCTACTGAAATCAATTGTATTTTCTCGATGGGATCAGTCCAACCAAGTGACCCTCTAAACTAACCGCTGTTGCTAAAAACTGCGTTTGTCGCAAAAATAGCTTTTCTCTAGTATAATGTGCATTCAATTAAATTAATAATGGCTCTAGAAGGGTAGCACTGCCACTGGTAGCATCAGAAAAATAATTTTAAAGTAGTATTGAAAAGCCACTTTTCCTAACTCTCTGTTGTTTTTGTTTTTAAGTGTAGTAAAATCAAGCAACTTGGTGACAGATTCGGCTTTTCTGAAGAAACTCCTACGCGGAAGAAAAAAACTAAAGAGCCTAACCCATTATCGTGTAAGCGAAAAGCTCGCCAGCCTCACATTGTACGGACAGCAAAAGCCAAACGGAGGCGAAAACGTATTAAAATGACATGGGCAATGAAGCAAGTAATAGAACGTTTGAAAACTGAACTAAGTAACAAAGACCCATCCATAAATCTGTAAAATATTTTACTGTCCCGAAGACATTTACATTACTATTAAAAAACTGTTTGCAAATTCTAATTTTTCTCAGTAAAAGAGAAAAGGTATTGACGTCAAAAATATATTCCATAGCTGCTTCACAAGACAGAGTGCATTATCACAAAAAGTTTATTTCAGACATTTTATGAAATAACTATACAATATTGTACAATTTAAATACATGATCATCAACTAAAATGGAAAATCAATTTTATGTACATAAACTTGTGAATAAAGTGTATTTAAATTGTACAATATGGTATAGTTATTTCATAAAATGTCTGAAATGGCTGAAAGTCTTGGAGGCTGAGTGAACTGTTTTATAGCGGTTAGTGTATTCTGTAATCCTGGATCAGGAGACTCACTTCTCGTACTTGTAGTTTTAGTGATGTGTCTCAAAACCAGCGTGCCCGTAGCAGAAAGAGGATTGTTTAACGCCGTTGGTCGACAAGTAATTATAGATTCAGTCGTTAGTTGAGGTTGTCGAACTTGACTAGTTTCTAAATATGCAGAGGTTCGAGAAACAAATCCTGTAGGCTTTTGCAATCGATAAACCATGCGAGTAAATTGTGGTGGTGGAACAACTGGATGAGTAAACCGTTGTTGATATATTCCACCTGCAAGAAAAATACCTCATTAAATATTTGGTCTTTTCTAGTTGTCGTCAAAGCAAACCCTATTTCTTTGGGATAATTGTAACAATCCATTATCCTATTCATTATTTATTTAGCGCTGTACTTGTCAAACAAGCGAAAAAATTTTAACCTGACAAGTGTGTATCGGTCGACGTTTCTATACCTCATCCAAGTAAAGTAAGAAAAAGCTAAGGAAAGAAATAAGTAGAATAATATCAGAAATAAAAAGAAAACAATGAGAGTAGAGTGTGGGAATTAAAAATATAGAACAATAGATGACCATGATTTACAGAACATGGACCGATTTTGAGCAGCGTCACCTAAGATCTTTTTTTTAGTATAGATCACTATTGTACCAAAAGTCAGTGATTTTAAGCACTACTAGTATGACAATCACTAAGCTTTTTAAAACCCATCTAGAATGAGGTATAAGCGATAGCTGCGTATGCGTACGCCAATCATTGTAGTCTCATAAAATAAGCTTTAACTGTATTCAACGCTTAACATTGCTACTGCTTATAGTTGACTACTAAAACCCATGAATATCCTGTACTCATTCATTTATTATATAAAGAAATTAAGAGTGGTTATAAGGTATAGAATAAATCTCTATTAGTTATAATCTCGTCGACTTTACTTGGAATGTAAGTAACCTTATTCACACAGTATATTTTGGAGTGTACACTATTATGTTTTGCGATCTTAATCATCTAAGCGTTATAGTTTGGACTAAGAAAAAACTGAAAATGAAAAATATAAATAAATATAAGCTGCGATAAAAACCCATATGATCTGACGATTTGATTTAAAGTACTGAATTAAATAAAACTTTTCTCACATCATAAAATATTCTGTCGTATAAACTACTGAGTATGAGCTGCAACCACAGGCTAAATCAAACTTATTTTATGGTGCATTAGATAATTAGTAAAATTTATCACAAAAACAACTATCAGACCTACTCGAGTATTTCTAAAACAAAGTAGGCGTACATAACTTACCAGTAGGCGTTTTCATTTGACGAGTAATTACAAATACCGGTTGACCAGTTGAGACCAATACTTGTTTTGCCGTTAAATTTAGGTGGCTTCCGTCAGGAATAGACTGAACGGGGATTACAGGCTCCGGAGGATGTTGGACTGGTGGGGCTGTTGTGCTTATGAAACGAAACGGTATGTTAGGTGGTTTGTGGTACCTATTTTGCAGGCGTATAGCAGGGGTAGTTGATGGCGAGAAATAATTCGGACTACGCCGCATATCAGTTGCATTAAATACTTCTGAAGCCTAAACGGAATAATGCATAATATTACATACTAAGTTATGTGGATGACCATTAGTCGTTTTTTTAAAAAAAAAAGGTTTATATTACTAGATGGTACAAATATGGCTCACGCAGACTATGCTGACCAATAATCATTTTAAAGCTTATACACTTGAGTTAAAATCGTAACGAAATCTGAAGTTTCAAGTAAATGACGTGAGGTTGAAGCAACATAGAAACAGTGTATGAAACATACTCTTAACAATATACTATTTTCAAAGCAAAAGTATTTAATGAACACTTAAAGAATTAAATTAGACTAGAATAAGTTGATGCCCCGTGAATATGAAAAAAGATACACTTACAGCAATGTCATTGTGAAAGCCATGCATCGAATCTGATTGTAGTTTGGTTGAACTTCCAACAGGAACTTCAAATGCGTTTGACAAAACGTTATGTGATTGATGAATGGAAGGTAACTCAACTAAATTGCTAGCTTCAACAACTTCCTCATGTGCTACATTTTCATGATCGTACTCAGGAGAAATCTCAGAATTTGGTGTGTCAAGTCGGAACACTTTATCTGGAAGATGGCATCCTGTATTTCCTCCGTTTAGTCTTTTTTGAGACTGCGTAGTTGATGTAATGTACCGAGACTGTGGGTAATTCCAGGTGTCGTAGTGATGGATTTCTTCTGGTCCTCTGTATCCTTTATTTTCGTCATACATGTCCGGGTAAAGATACCGTCGATATGATAAGCAATCTCTCTTAGGTTTGTACGATGGTAATACTTCTTCTTGTGAAGATGTACCAATTTTAGATTGATGACTATTGGTTCTTGAATGCAGATTATTAACTTGAAGTATATCAGACTTCGGGAGTCTTTTGTTTTGGATCACTGGTGGGAAATGCATTTTCTCCACAAACGTTTCTATTTCAGTTTTGCAATTTTCATTAATATCAATTTGTTTTGACTGAATCCCACATTTGCTTCCTTTACTTACATCATATCTCTTTATTTCCTCTTTTTCACTGTCACAAACAAATGTTATCTAAAATAAAGAGATTTGATAAACATTTACATATATAGAGTTCTTAGTTGCACAAAATACATATTTCAAACCTAAATCCGGCACTTGTAAATGGAGAGAAATCTATGAAAAGTTGATTGACATGACTGGTAAAAACGAAAACCTATCAAAAATGTAGATACGTTGGCAAGCTTTTCGTGAAGCAATTCGTGTAATACTGACCAAACATTATATGCATATATGACAGATTTTTGCAAAGATACATTCAACTAATTGGTATGTAGTTTTGTCTTCTGTTTTTTTTTATAAAAATGAATTCAAAACACTTCTCGGGTAATTGTAAGTTTGTTTATATGGCGAATATAGTTAATCAACATATTACTTAATTACGTCAATAGTTTCCTACACATCAATAAACTGAATAATTTACACTACCGAGTCCATTTAGTAAGTGAATGAAACGTATGAGGAATCATTAATACAATTCATCATTACCTGAAATTTATCTACATACAATTTAATATTTTCAAATGACTTATGAAATATGAAAAAGTCAAAATAAACTGACATCTACTGGTTTCTTTTGTTTATTCAACCTCTGTCGCTTATGGATATTCCCAACGCCAGGGATTTTCGCAGTTGACTTGTTTGACTTTGAAGTTCTTGAACATTCTGTCTGGGGAGCCGGGACTTTAAGTACAGTTGAGGATGAATCATATGGTCGCTTCCTGGGATATTTAGACCGCCCACTTGAAAATACCTGACCAGAATCTAAAAGATTAACTGATTCATCTGCATCATTAGCTTCCTCCATCCGGATTCGCTCTAAACGTTCCAGTTCAGCTAATTGACTAGAGAGATCATATTTCCCGCAACAGTAAAACATATCATCGTCTTCTAATTCAGCACGCTGTTCATCTGCCTCGTGTAAAGCTTTCAATTTTTCCAAATGCCACACCTTCTCAGACTCCATCAATTCCGCCTATAGAAGAAATAGAAACAGTGACACAAAAGTCTAATTATCTCAAAGCAGAACTATGATATTAGACCAATAGTGACACAAGCGATAGATGTGTGAAATTTGCACTGAATCTGTGTATGAATGCTACCTTTGTTTTCTTCAAGACTCTGGAAGCTAACATAGCTGATCCATTTACAACTGGAACTATACCAACACTATTTAGATTTGAGGACAGCTTTACGATATCAATCATCCATACAATTATACATTACTATACTCCCACTTTAAAGATCACTGAAGTTTACTGTATTTGATGCTTTTATTACCAATTTATTTGTTTATTCCTTTAAAACGAGTGAATACTTTATTATAACCAATATATTGGGATAAAACAATAGTAATTTTCTTAAAAGTATTAGCAATCATCTTTGACAAATGGCTAGACACTAAGTAGGCATTATGTGAACAAATTTTTGTAGATATCTTTAAGTTACTTTTAATCAGTTTACCAATAATAAAACAACAAGAAGAAGGTAAACCAATAGTTACATCCATAAGATGATGAGCAACTAATCTTGGGAAAAGTAGTCTGTTAATACACAGCTACAATTATTAAAAGAAAACCTACATCAGCCATATCTAATTGTTCATTCAGCATATGTTCTCTCTGTTCTTCAACCTGTCGGACTCCGAATCGTTCAACAGGCTTGAGTTGGGATTCGAATCCAATTAACTCGCGTTCCACGATTTGTCCGATAGTTTCTTGTGTGCTGTTTGTATTTTGAGCATTATCTTCATCGGACGACTGAAAACCAATTCGAAGACGAGGAAGTGGGTTTATTTCCGTTACAGAAGGAATACTTGGATCATTGATATCGCCTGTACTTACGGACTCGGTGTTGTCTTCATCATAAGGTAACTTTTCATCAAATTCTGCCAAATCTGCCTGTTTAATTAAAAAATTATATGTTTAAAATTAAGTAAATGGTATCAAAGTAGATGGAAGGATGGTTTAAACGCTACACGAATATTAACTGACGCAAATTTGAAACGTAAAGATACTAAGTGCAACTAGATTGATTCAAACTAAGAATTTTTCAACGATCGCTCTTTGGTGTGGTTTACTTGTCAGTTGACTGTATTGACATATAGATTCGAAGGTGAAGAGAAATGTCTGCAGTATTGATGTTCTAAAAATTTAGTGAATCAAATTTACAATAAGATCAATAGGTATAACAAAATACATGTACGCTTACCTTAGCTTCATCCAATACTCGTCTAGCGGCAATCCTATCACTTTCTTCCTCACAAGCATCAAGTAAAGCTTCTAATTGAGCTTCAGAATTTGATGTGAATCCAACTGATTCACTAGGAATGGTAATTGCTGGTACTGACATACAACCAGTAGAACGGATTTGACGGCCACTACGAGTAACTAAAACTTGATTTTCCACCTGGGATGAACTTTCTAGATTAGAATCCATACATTTCTTATCAGACTGCACAAGTGACGAAGTATCTGTAGGAGCAAGTGATCCTTTGATTTTCGCTAAATCCTGAAGTTATAAAAAGATTTAAGTACTGAAAACACGTAAAAAGAAGATAAAATTTTTCAGGTGTGACATTTCAAAGCAATGATTTTAATTAAACAAATAAATTACGGTTTTTTTCAAGGAGATCTGCATAACTATTGTTTTCCGGTTATACTTCAACCATAACAGAATGGTGAGACGAACAGATACAACAGAGCTATGATCTTAAATAAGAGAAAACGCAGATGTCACGATTCTAAACATCCTGTATCAGAGCCAAAGCAGTAGAAATGCAACGAAAGTGATAATCATGTACAGTTATATACAACACAAAAAATCTATCAATCTGTAGATAGAGTATCTAATATCTACCTCAGTATAGAAACAAATATACTATTAATATTGTTCTGCTGAACTATAGCCAAGTATTTAAAATGTTGATGAGAGTTCTAACAGTTTAATTAATAAATAGGATGTATTAACGAAAAAAAAACAGATTTGTTTATAACCTGAAGTCCGGACGGTTGTGCGAACAATTCTGTAATGGTATTTTGTTTGAAAAAAGCTGTCGTAAATTTGCCACCTTCAATTGCCACATCACTAAGGAAGCGTTTCTGATTAGCTTTCCGTAAGATGTTCTCTTCCACTGTTCGTTCACTAATCAAGCGGTATATATGAACATCACGAGTTTGCCCGATTCGATGACATCTAAAATTTGAGTGAAATAACGTAGTCTACGCATTAAGTGAAAAAAGGTAGTAAACACTTTTAATAAAATTATCATAGAATTCGATATGGTTCATCTTCTTAAAAAAAGCACGAATTGATGAAATTGAACCAATGAATATGAAAACTCTTCCGAGGCAAATAAATTTGTTTAAAAACAAACTTGCATTGAGAAAAAAATATTAAGATTAAGCAATGCTTAATTAAATGCTACTTCTGTAATGTGGAATGAAGGTAGACTTGAATATAACGGAAAACTCAAGAATTCCAAAATCCATTTACATTCATTATGCATTTTGACACTAACCAAAGTATGCTAAACACAATCTTAGAGAGAGTAGAAACAGTACAGACTTCATAACATTCGAATATGATATATAAAAGGTTATTTAGCTCTTTTTACAATTATAGTACTTAATAACCTAGGACTTTAGGAAAAACCCTGTAAACAGATAAACCAAAGATTATCTAGCAGACCTTAAGAAGCATATCATATCGTTTTAGTTATGAGCATAATTAAGCAAGTGACTGATTATCTTGCACTTTAAACAACCGCCACTATGACTTAATTAGCCCGTCTTTATTTGTCTAATCATTAATGAATACAGTAATCTGTTGGTAAATGTAACTAACAATCATTATTTATTTAATTATGTTTGGTATTTGTTTTATTTCCCGTTTTCTTTTCTGGCTGTTAGTAGGATACAACCCTAACTAATATATGCTTACATTGGAGAATGCTGATTTACTGTTCATTTCTAACCAATCATCGCTAAATGACCAGTTGAAAAAATACGGTAGGTTCCTTGTGTAAATTTGTTTCTGTATTTTTCGTCGTTCGGGTTTATCAAAATATGTTTCTTTTTATGTTCAATTCTCGTTTTGTTTTGGGACTAAGTCAGCGAATTACCAGGTAATCGAATACCAGATAGTGAAGAACTGAACACTGACTGATTACACAATTATTCTATATTCACACAATAATTACGATAAATGATGTTTCAAAAACAAAGTAATTCGATTGGAAAGTATTACGAGAACTTCGAAAAAGACATATACGAACGTCTCTTCTATACATAGTGAATCAATGATGGGAAATATGCGCCAGTTTTGCGCTACGCTTTAAAATAACTAAGTGGCATTAGCATGCAGTAAGAATGTAGTGACAGTCAGTTTGTTTTGGACGCCCTACAGGATATACATAACTTCTGCTGCTTGCAAGTTACCAAAATTTGATCTCTGTATTTGGATAATTAGCATAGACTATATTATTCCATTTCGAACGAAAACAAGATGCTGTTAGATGGATAGTGGTGAAGAAAAGTAAATAAAGTAACCTTTAGCAAATGTTCAACCAGTCGACAGATATCTTGATGAAGTGATAGCATCCGTATTTAGAAGTTCAGTGATACTGTCTGTGACTCCTGCTGCAAAAGTCCTATGAACAAAGAAGGTTAATTGAAAGAATTATTTCATTTGGGATAACAATATTTCTGGCTACTTTGGCTTATATACACTCGAAAAGAATTGGAAAAGTTTGATTGTGCATTCTGATCAATCGTGTTATCACCTGTGCATCCCAGGGAGGGGGTGCTATCATCATCAGTGTTATTTATTAAGGTAAATGCAGTCTTAGAAGGGAAGTTGCAGTTTAGTATAAATAGTTATTCTGTATTATTACGTAAATTATGTAGAAACAGAATCGCTCACCTATCTTGTGCTTGAGCATCCATAGTAGGATTCCAATCTGAATCGTAAAATACAACTGTGTCGGCACCCGTCAAATTAATTCCTAAACCCCCAGAACGAGTGGATAATATGAAAACAAAAATTTGACTATCCTGATTAAAGCGCTCCATTAAAACTTGACGCTGTTCAACCTTTGTGGTACCATCTAAACGTAAATAACGATGCCCGTGATAAGCCAAAAATTGTTCAAGAATATCCAACATTCGCGCCATTTGAGTGAAAATAAGAACGCGATGATTGCCAGACTTAAGTTCACGTAATAAACTATTTAGACGCTGAAGTTTACCTGTTGATTTATGAAAAAATCACAGACATTACATAATACGTGAAACTAACAAATGACTTACAAAACAATAACAGAACGTGTAACATGTACAGATACACGCACTACACGATGAATGCAACCAGAATTACTTTCGTAAAACACTTGCTGATACTTTAGATCGAAACAAAGTCGGATTTAGGTGTATTATATAACAATATATCAACTACTTTGTTCTAAATAGTGTTTTTCTCCGTTCCCCACAATTAAATCTAAGTGGTAAGTGATTAGTATGGCTATTGATATTACCTACAATTTATTCACGAAACGACCTTACTTAATGTAATAGCAAAACACACTGAAATCGGACAAAATAGAGTGCTCTAAACATATGACAAACAACATGGCTCACTTTTCAGGCACAGATTTATACATTCTGATTTTATACTATACGGAACCTTGCGTGCAAATGGCTAAGGACACTATCGAATCACCTAAACGGAAGCTGACGGAGAACTGTACCGATCAAGTAGTTTTTAGAAATAGCTCCTTTAAGAAGCCTAATGTCATATACGCGATATTTTCAACTTACCACAATCGTATTGTATCAGACGTGGATCAGGGAACTGAATACGACAAGACATAACTAGTTGATGTAACTTCGATGGCATTAACCACATTTGAGGACTCCAAGAAGGTAAACGGTTAGATGATTTTCGATCATGATGATCAGATGAATTCACAGGAAAGCACGAAGGCAAACATCCTGATATAAGCAGCATATCTCGAATTCGAGTTTCTTGACTCTTAAATTGATGCTCCAGGGCATGGTTGGAAACTTGAAGCGTAAAACCCGATGATATAACTGCAGGCACTACAAAAACGAACCTTTTGGAAAGAAATCATAGGGCTAACTATTCGATATATAAACAAAAATTTAACAGAATTTAGTACATAGTTAACGTATCCCAATGAAAGATACCACAACGCAGTTTCGACGAAAAACAGTGTCCAATAAATAATTCAAACAACTAAATTATTGAAAAGCTAACGTTAACTTGTTGGCCATACTCTAAGTTCAAAAATGTTAAAAATATGCAGGGTTTATGAAAATTTGTTTTAAACATACAAGTGAGAATGTAATTAGACAACAGTAAGTACTAGATCGATGTTTTATAATACTCATTATGGAAGCACCGGGTGAATTTACATACTTTTAACCAAATTTAAATTTGTCATCACCGCCTAATCTACCTACGGATATAGGTTTGTGTTCGCGACGATTACCAATTATACCGTTATTACAACCTACATATTTTAGCACTAAGTAATCAGCATGTTTATAAAAAGAAGTATGAATCTGATGTTTAGTTAATGCTGGATCGAGAAAGTTAGATTATACAGAAGTCCTGTACAATTTAAGCCTAATATATTAGTAAACGGTTGTATAACATTAACTTTTACCTAAACAGAAAGTAGTCATATAGCTACCGAATTCAATTAAGGCATTTCTATAAAATGTATCTCAAAGAAATTTTTTTTTCGAATGAATTATAATATATATGGTTTCATAAACATATTTTCTCTTGGTTTTAAAAAGAAATGAAAATTAATCCTCTTTACATTCTTGGATTTTCACTAACAATTCATAACATGTGATGCATGTACACATAACTTTGTAATAATCCAATGAGTAGAATTTGATAATGCTGACGTTTCGTGACTCAGTGTAAGCCGCTTCTTCAGAGAATTAAAAATAATCGAATTACATTAACCTAAGTTTAAATAATACAATGGAACAAATCAAAATCAAGAAAATTAATGCAAACAAATTATAAATCTGATCGTGTTGAAGTCATGTCGACTTCAATCAAGGTGTTTCATAGTGAATCATGTTTGTGTGCGCTTATGTTTGTTAATTGTCTGTGCGTATGAAAAATGCAATGTATGGGGCGAGGAAAATGTTAGCGATAATTTGTGTGTGAGAAATCCGATCCATTTAATTGTCGTTGTTTGGGCAGATAGATCACGTTGATGAACAATAAGACCTTCCTTTTTATTAAGTCCAGTGGAGTTTAGCAAAATATGATTTGGATTTGTTCCATTGTATTATTTAAACTAAGGTTAATGTAATTCGGTTACTTATCATTCTCTGAAGGAGTGGCTTACACTGAGTCGCGAAACGTTAGAAGTATAAATTTCTATTCATTAAATTATCACAAATATATTACGTAATTTCACAAACTACTTGTCCAATGCTCAGTCTAATTGAAGTTATCAGGTCCAATCTTGGTAATGATACCTATATACTCAGTAATTGTAACTAATGATCACAAGATCACCTGAAAGAGTTTACACTGATATAGCATAACATAGGGATTGACTTATACTAGCAAGTACACACGATAATTTCATTTTGAAGATGAGTAGGAATTATTCAAAAGCTAGAGGGCTGTAATAACTGGTGTGCTGGTGTTAAGTGCACTGCTTGATAACAGTATGAAAATCAAATTGTTTGAATTTAGTCCTTGTGTGCAAACAGAAGACAGAATGTTTGGATTACGATTAGCACGAACTAAGCAGAAACATTCATAAACCTTACCTTTTAAGAATTTCACGTAAATCATTAAGATAGTCACAGGGGCTGCGTAACATTTCACGAAGTGAACGAGATAACTGAGGCCAATATGTACGTCTAGAATTAGTGGATTGCATGTTCAATGAACTTATTCGGTGGGTATTACTTTCGAAGCAAGACACCTGGTCAACGATAGAATTGATAACATTGGTTACAGGACAGCTCTTTGCTGGCCATCTATAAAGACTTTGTTGACAGTAGACAGCACCATTAATAAGACCTGGATAGATGTGAACATTATCAGGATTTGTGGTAGGTTTTTCAAGCATCAAACGATTGATGAGGGAAACCAAATCTGGACCAATGTGAGTTCCATGGTCCCAATATGTTCCGATATCGTTTGAACGTGACGTGGACATTAAATCACAACGACGTTCATTTATTCGGCTCATTAAGGATAATCTATTTTGCCGTTCAACAAGTCGACGACGTAAACAGGATTTTGGCATACCAATATCCCAATTATTTTTTGGGAAATCAACTATGCATAAAGATATAAAAGAAAGATGGATAACATGTAAAATGAAAGTTGTTATCTAATGTAAAAATTTAAAAACAAGCCTCACGCAAGTAAAATAATGTAGAAAAAAATGATTGATTATTAGTACTACCATCACCATGATCAAGAACAGCAAAAATCCCTTCGCTTTGTGCAAAACATAATAATAGCTTACGTCATTCTTAAAACATTTTGACGAAATCAATAAGTAATCTTCATTGTAGTCTTTGGAAAACATAAACATTAAATATATTGAGGCATACTATACATCTGTTTATATATGTTGAAATAAATAATATATGCTTTCTCGTGAAGACATAATATATTAGTTCCAATATTAGAGAATATTTAAATAAATAGATCTATACAATTCTGGTAATTCACTTATTAACACTAAAAAAGCAAATTAAATCGTTGGCATATTTACATGTAGCTTGAATTAAAGTTACACAAGTGCATAGATAATGCGAAGATGTGTAACATGTTAAGAAATGAACTTAATAAAACCGAAGCGGATACGTAATAAAATATTATCGTGGTTCTAATGATCGATTTTATAAAACTGAATGAAGGAATGAAAACTAACAAAGACAATCGAAACTATTATTCATTTAGACGGTAACGATGAATATTTTAATACAAATACAATGTGCTTACTATTTGATAGTTTGATGACACCTTACAGAGATTCAGAAAAGTAGACTGTAAGCCTCCATCGATTACAGCCAAAAAACATCTAAAACCATTTACCTAATAAATATTGCACACTGTAAGTTACTTTAATCCAAAAATATATCTTTCGGAATGATGCAGAATATACGAGAACTTAGTGTGACAAACAGATGAACGATAATAAGGATAGGTGTTATGTTGTGGACAAATTGAAGTCAATATCTTGATGATTTTATTAGCACAAGACAATGCAGAAGGCTAAAAAGTATCCTAATAATTCACGGCTACCAATACACAAGGATTCTCAGAAAAGAAAGCCTAATAGGATTTATAAATGATTAAATCTAAGTCGATAAATATAATACAATAATAGTGAGTTTAAATTTATGAATATAACTTGGAAGTGCTGTCAATGATTTAAGCACAAGTGTCAACAAATATTCTCGAATTCACTTTATATTTGCTGCTTTATTCATTCCTTCAATTTATAACAACTAAGGAAACTAAAAAAATCCAGCTACTACAATGAATTCGAATTGGTTGCTGTAGTAGTATTTTAAAAGTATATTAGGAATGGCCAAATTAGAACCTGGCACTAGTCAATAAAATCACTAACCTGTGGCAAGTTGCAAGTGTGGATTATCTAGTTGGGGTTCGTGGTCAGTAATTACTTAGAAATATTGTGTGGCATGGTTCATAATCGATCACAGTGGTTCAGATTTATTTGCTGTTTACCATCATTTAGATTTTGAGTGTCGGCATTCATTCAAATATCTTTTCATTGTTTTTGCTTGAATCATATTCTCAATGTTTGTTATTTGTCAATATTTTTGATACTATATGAACACGACTTCTCTGCCGTTTACTATAATAATTCTATTCTGAGACAGTATGATATAGAAATCTGAGCTAACACAAATATGCGCCAGGTTCTGGGATAATCATGACTGACTGATTGTCATCGCTTAAAAAGAAAGTCTAAACATTTTCACAAACAGATTAACCTCATAAAAAAAATAAGTTATACCTTTAACTACAGTCGGTTCAAGATGAGAAGAAGGCGAAAATGCAGGATAATATCCATCAACTAAATAACGAAATGGGGAAAAAAAATTCACGTTTTGGTAACCAAAATACGAAACAAAAATTCTGATGCAAAATTAAAATACTTAATCAAACAGTAAGAAAATTTATTTTGTTTTTATTCTTGTAATGAGTAGCTCATACCTGGACAAGCTTCGCGAATAAAATGACGTGCCTTCTTAAACTAAAATTTGAGACTTGATGTCAGTGTTATTGAATTGGATGGTACATAAAAGTGAAGACAGATGAAAATGTTTGTTCAGTGGAGCATGTACCGGTTGTATTTTATAACAACGGTTCATATTAATGTGGTTAACCTATTTTATAAATGATAGTCCTGCAACTGATAAATCAAATTCACTAAATATATATTAGAAAGCACAGAACACAGGTGTGATTATAATGAGTAGTTGAATCTCCCTAATTATGATTTCATGATCAAAGAAAGTATTTTATAAGAAAAAAACTACAGATACATTGGACTTGATGATTATTAGATTGTCCGTAAAATATTTGTTAAGAGAAGCATTAGACTTCTTTTACCTCAATCAGTCAGTCAGCTACAACGTAGAACTTTGTACATGCGTACATCAGTTCAAGTTGCCATGCCTCAATAAGCTGATAGAGATTAAATTGTCGGACCAAATTCCAGAGTGGGGGAGGTAGTAACAGAGTAAGTACTAATGGAAAGGCATAGAGATCAGAGATGAGATTTGAGATAAAAAGTGATTCAGTAAAGAGAAAATTATGAGAAGCTCAAAAACTAGAATTCGGAGGAAGACAAGGAGTGGATGCATCTGCGCCATTGCAAACGATTTTGAGCCATATCACCTAAAGTCTCTAACCATTTGTTACGATCATCGCGTGGGCCTCAACCAGGTAGTCTGCATCTATTAACATGGCTCAGCCCAATTGTCAATGACTTCATGGATTGATGCCATGTTTTCGTTTGGCCACACCTAGCTTTCTTCCAGCCTACTCCTACAACAGACAACATTGCTCGTTTCGGTAGACGGTGGTCAGGCATACGTAACACATGTCCTAACCACCTCAGCCGGTGAAGATTCACCACTTCATCGACAGACTTACCGTATTTACCTAGTACTCTATTCCTAACCCACGTATTGCTTACTTGGTGGTTCCAGCAAACACGAGCAATGTTTCGGAGACATTTATGATCGAATACTAAGAGCCTACGAATATCCTGTATCCTTAAAGGCCATGTTTCACATCCATAAAGTAAAACGAATCTGACTGCTGCGCAGTAAACGCGTCATTCCGTCAGAAAAACGAATGACTCGCCTACGCCACAAATGACGCAAGTTGGCAAAAGCCAATCAGGCCTTTTGTATACGAGCCGAGATTTCATCAGACACCAGGCCGTCAGGACTGATGAGGCTCCCGAGATAAGTAAAACGGTTAACACATTCAACAATTTCGCTCCCTATCACTAACTTTGGTGCCGAATTAAGCCAGTCCTAAAGCAGCATTTTGCATATGGATGGGGAGAATCGCATCCCAAACATGCTTACGTTCATGTTTAAGGTTGTCAAAAAATTCTGCATTTTGTCAGCATCTTCACTCAATAAAACTATATCATCTGCATATTCTAAGTCAGTAAATTTATCTCCTGGGAGGAGGTCAACTTCAGAGAAATCAGACGGTGACAATGTTAACTCTAAAAGTATGTCCATGATAAAATTAAATAAAAATGGGGATAGCGGACAACCTTGACGAACACCACTAGAAGTGATCAATTCCGAAGACAATCTGCCATAAGCTCTAACACAACATGTGGTGTTCGAGTAGAGAGCTTGTATAAGGTTAATGTACTTCTCCGGTACGCCTTTCAATGACTGACATTGCCACATAACCTTACGATCGATAGAGTCAAACGCCGCCTTAAGGTCAAGGAATACAGCTATTGTTGGGCGTCTGAAAGTGTGCCTATGTTCCAGAACCTGCCTTAGTGTGAATATTTGGTCTATACAACCACGTCCGGGTCTGAAGCCACCTTGGTTTTCTCGAGTTTGCTCTTCACGAGCTTTAGTTAGACGTCAAAGTATTATTGAAGCTAATATTTTAGACACTATGTTCGTTAAACTGATTCCTCGGTAATTGTCACACGAGGACTTCTGTCCTTTCTTAAAGACCGGAATGGTTAGTGCTCGAGACCAGTCAGATGGGATTACGTCCAGTTTCCAAATTCTAGCGAAGATCTCAGTTAATCTGGCTGCTAAGACTGGACCACCTTCCTTAAATATCTCAGGGGTCAATCCATCTGGTCCTGCCGCTCTCCCTCGCTTTAAGTTTCCAATAGCCTTCTCAACCTCACTGAGACTTGGGGGACCAATGTCAATTTGCCATTCAGATTGTTTGGAGATGGTGGGCAACTGGGTTGAGGCCAAGGGCCAGTTGAACTGTTCCCTAAAGTGTTCTGCCCATCGGTCTAATCTTCTGGATTGACAGTGAATAGTGGAACCATCTTTTTCGGAGATAGTTTCACTTACAGTTGGGTTTCTGATACCCATTTCCCTGATAAATCTGAACAGTTGCCTACTGTTACCTATTGCCGCTGCCTTTTCCATCTCTTTGGCTTTCGCCACCCACCACTGCTCACAATCATTGCGTAAGCTTTTAACCAGTTTGTGTTTAAGTTGCCTTCGTTCCTCATCATGTTCAGAACCAGACGGGATGTGTTGCCGAGCATCTATCAGTTCAGTAGATGCAGCTGGAATCCACTGAGTTTTCCTAACCTTTTGGTCTAGTTTATTAGTAGATATTACTGCTCTTTCAACAGCTTTCTGGATATCATTCCAGGCTAGTTCAGGATGAGTACAGTTTACGCCGTTTATTAATTGGTTTTCTAGTTGTTCCTGAAATGTATTCTTGGCTTTTTCGTCATTAAGTTGAACTCTGAGGGGGATCCTTGTCATGGACCTTTTACGTCCAGTGAGACGCAGACTAATACGCGCTCGCACTAAGGCATGATCTGAGTCTAAACATGTGCTCCAAAACGAGCGGCAGTCTTCTATCGAGCCTCTCCAACGATGGCTGATAGCAATGTGGTCTATTTGAGTCCAGCGTTGAGTTGATTTCGGAGGCTGCCATGTCAACCGATGTTTTTCCTTATGCTTAAAGTTAATGTTTGCAATAAAAATAAACGCTTATCTGAACATAGTTGTAGTAACCGGTCGCCATTGTCTGTTCGTTGAGCCTCAACACCATATGATCCACCTAGGTGCCTTTCGGTTTCATCTAGTCTACCTACTTGGGCATTAAAATCACCCGCCACTATTACTACATCGTTGTGCTTAGCTTTACATAGAAGGTCGTAAAGCTTTCTGTAAAATTCATCTTTCATTTCATCTGAGCTGCAGTCAGTGGGAGCATAGGCAGAGACAACAAAGAGACAACGGCGTGTGTCCCTATCTTTACGAGTCCTTACCGTTACATTTAGACGAACAGCGCACAAGCGACTGTTTATTGGAATCCAATCGAGGAGAGCCTGTTCAGCTTTTAGACTTAGTGCTATACCTACGCCAGCAAGGCCTCGAGTGGTAGATGTGGGGTCCCCGGAAACACGAAGAGTGAACCGAGCCGTTTCCTTATTTTCACAAGGTGAAGTCAAGCGAATGACTGTGCTTGGATCCTGTATACGCGTTTCAGAGATGCAGCAGACATCGATGGAGCGGGATTGCAGAGTCATGGATAAGGAAGCCTGTTGTCCTATTTGACATAACGTTCGAACGTTGAAAGCTCCAATATATAACTTAGTGCGTGGTTTTAGGAGACCAGGGATAATGTTTCGTGAACTCAAATCACTAGCATTAGAAACGCGAGGTGATAAAATAATGTTAAAAGGATTAGGCATGGTGATAAGAGAGTTATTAAGAGTTGATGGTGGGATTTGACCTTGAACAAGATGATCTCGTGTGCTGTTAGAGGTATGAGGGCAATTTTCACTTCCTAGCTGCCCACACCATGGAAAGATATTGCTTCTTGAAGTACCTGAAAAAGAAACTGGGTTAGTATTGGTCATAGTGACCTGGGAGCGCGATCGCAGAGCCCAAGGGGCAACGCACGGCCTTATTATGGGGAGTTTTTGAAGTGTTAGCTCCGTTCTTTAGAAGGCCTTACTGCCGGAGACGAAAATCCGTGGAGTAAGGTGAGGTGTGACATTTTTAGGGTCGACCTTGTCTAACCCCTTCCTTCTGTTAAGAAGGCAGCATCGCCGCAGATGCTGGTTATTCGAGGAAAACACTATCGCTGTCACACCTCGCTGCAGTTAGCAGTACGACTTCGCCCTCAGATCTTAGGTTGCTGCCTTTGGTCTTATCGCTCTCCAACAGACCTGCTTGGCATGGTAGGACCTTGAGGAACATGCGTTCCAGCCAATATAGCTCAGTTGGGTCATCACAATAGGCAAGCCCGACCACCACGTCAAGGTAGCAGCTACCTACTATATTACCGTAAACAATACCGGGACCAAGTAAAGATAGTGGTTTACGAAATCAATATTCAAAAACAAGAACGGTAAAGTTAGTTTGTTTTTTATCTAAGCTCATCATCGTCTACATATTAGCGGTTGGCACAATTGAGAATAGAAGCAATCTATGTACATGATATATTCTAAGAACGACAATACAGAGACAAGGATATAAGAGTATTTAACATTCGTGGTAATTTTCTAGCACCTACACCAATGACGGTCGTTGAAAATCGACCAAACCATGATCGTACGGAATAAAGTTAACTAATTTGTCAGGAAATGATTCACTAAACGCTCCGACAAACTCAACACATAATGAACAGTGAATTACTTGGAAGTAATGAGCAGCCATATGAGAATAATTTGGTTATAAGTAATTGTGAAGTAAATAACATTGTCCAGTTAATAATAATTTAGCACAACAATAGCTAACACTTACAATATCCAAGACTGATACACTTCGAATCAAAAAAGGGTGATTTGCTCATATATTCTCCATGAGATTTTTGGGATTTTTTTATTGCATTAAGTTGTATTCGTTGAGAGGTGACTGCAAAATAAACGACATTAATAAATCGTGAAAGCCGTGAAAAGACATTTTAGGCAAGCTAAAGTTCGCAAGTAAATCTGAAATGATTTTAAATATCAGTATGATGTAGGAACCGAAAAGAATAAATAAGTATACATTTTCTAGTAAATGCATGTTGAATGAAAGAAAGGAATTTTGATATTGAAAACAAAGTTATTGACCAATGACGTAGTATTCATTGTCTACAAGAGTAATGTTAATAAGTGCAACAGTTGTAAAGCACTGATTATAAGATACTAGCGAACACTGTTTAAAGTCTGGTCTATCTTATGATACCACTAATGAAATTTTAAGCCATAATCATACAGATTGAAACCCTACATCATGGTTTGCTGCTGTTCAAATGAGTGGATGTAGCAAGCGTAAATATCCGGCTCCAAAGATTAAGAATAAATACATGGCATTATTCCTATGATGTACAGTAAGTGGGGAAATTATGCCATTTTGTATTGTATTGATAGAACGAACGCATGGACGGGATTCAGGCGTATTAACATAATCCCAAAATAAAAGGAGATAAAATATAAAAACTTCCTATTACATCTCTGTTGAATTGTGAGACATAAATTTTTTCTACCAACTGTTGTAGGACGGTTTTCTAATATGCCCTGTTGAGATAGGTTTCATAATATTTTTAGGACGACCGTTTTTATGCACGGTGTTATGTATTACTGTCATCGTTTCCTCCAAGCGTTCCCTGTAAAAATCTTACTAGCTGGAAATAATAAACTGTGGATGAGACTTATTTGTGATACGTGGGAACAAAAGAACGAAAATGATTGTATTGGATAGCTCATGATTTCTTATAATTAATTATAGACTTAATTTTCTACTCTGCTCTTCTCGATAGCAAGATATCCAGAAAGAAAAGGCATTCATCTCCTTTTGTTATGCACCTAAGTCCGATTTTTGGATGAGCGGTAATAAGCACATTAGAAATATAAGCGAAACTAGAATATTTATTATGTAGGATGAAAATATCATTCATGTGTCTGCGAAGAAAGGGTAATTTACTGATACTACGCAATGAACCATTTTCGATCTTTGCCATGAACATATATACCAAGAGAACCGATGGAGAACTCATACAATTCCTTTATTTGACGGTACATTTCGTTGTTAAAGTGAAATAATACATTCACTGTACATTATAGTAGCAGCTACTTTAACTTCGTTTTGATGCATCCATATCTACTTCATGACGCAAGAGCAACCAATATTTGATCGATAATATTCTTGTCATTTTCCCCATCTGGTTAATTCCTATTGTGATGATTTAAATATTTCTATAAGCCAACTAGTTGTTACATCGCATGAAGAATCTGACATGTTTAGGATTGGTCGTGGTGGCAGCTTAGGTTTATGAATTTTACACATCATTTACTAATGATTCGTTCGTCATGTTACTGCCCTACCCTCTACACATACACACAAATTCCTAGTAAACTATGTTAACACCATCCTGACTATCATAACTAATACGTCCAACTTGATTCACTATTTCATACATATATGTTATAATTCGATTAACTACAATGGTTTAATCGTTCAGACAGACAGACAGACAGATACAACGTAGGACCAGGCACATAAGTGCATCGGTTTAAGTTGCCACACCTCAACAGCATAGCAAGATGATCACCGAATTCATAGAATCAGTTACTTTAATGGTAGTAATATATAAAAGGAAGATTGCATATAAGGGTATAATATGTAGAGAAAAAAAATTAGTTTGTAGAAAGAAAGGTAGAGTAATTTTGGTCTCAAGGTGTATGTGAAGACAAAGAATGTATGCACCTACGCCATTGTGATCGATTCTGAGCCATGTCACCAAGAGTCTCCAACCACTGGGTACGGCAGTCACGCGGACCCCAACCAGGTAGTCGATATCTACAAATGTGGCTCAGACCAGAAGTTAGTGACTTCAACGACTGATGCCACGTTTTGGTTTGGCCGCCCCTAACCCTTTTCCAACCCACCCCAATACTAGTCATCATTGAGCGACGTGGTAACCGGTGTTCGGACATACGTGACACATGCCCCAACCATCTCAGTCGATGAAGTTTCATAACCTCATCAACAGATTTACCATTATTCCCTAATACCCTTCGTCTAACCTCATTATTAGTTACCCGGAGATCCCAGCAGGTACGAAATATATTTCTAAGACATCTGTGATCAAATGCTAGTAACCTACGAGTGTTTTCTACCCTTAATGGCCATGTTTCACAGCCGTAAAGTAGAACAGGACGAACTGCTGTGCAATATACTCGTCCTTTAGTTGATAGACGGATATCACGCCTACGCCATAGATGACGTAAGTTGGCAAAAGCCAAACGAGCCTTTCGAATTCGTGCAGAGATTTCGTCAGACACCAACCCATTAGGGCTGATCAGACTTCCAAGATAAGTGAAGTTATCGACGCATTCAACTTCTTCACTCCCTATGTTAGCACGAAACGAGTCTGATTAAAGCATGCTCAAAACATGCTCACGAAGCTGTGCTGTGATTGGTCCATTCTTAGCCAACTAGAGCTAACGACCAATCAGGAAGTTTCTAGAATACTCTATACCATTGTTTATATAAACCCTAGTGTAATTATTTGCTTTGCTTTGGCCTTTTGCCTCCTGTTGTTATTTTCTCAATACATCTTACCTAGCCTAAAATTAGTATTCGCTAAGAATAAACGATTGTCTGAGCAAAGTTGCAGCAGACGGTCACTATTATCTGTTCTCTGAGCTAGAACACTAAAGTACCTGCCTAAATGTCTTTCTGTTTGGTCTAAACTACCTACTTGGGCATTAAAGTCACCTGCGACGACTACTATGTCTGGGTGCTTGGCTTTTTGAAGAAGTTCACATAGGTTTCTGTAAAATTCATCCTTCAGTTCGTCTGGGCTGCAGTCAGTGGGAGCGTAGGCAAAAACGACGAAAAGACAACGACGAGTGTCCCTATTCCTCCGAGTCCTTACAGAGCCGTTTAGTCGAACAACACATAGGCGACTATTAACAGGGATCCATTCTAATAGTGCTTGTTCTGCTCTCATGCTTAGCGCTATGCCCACACCCGCCAGTCCACGAGAGCTGGCTATCGAGTCGCCAGATAAACGGAGAGTGTATCTTGTCGCCTCGCGGTTTTGGCGAGGTGAGGTCAAGTGAATGACCACGCTAGGATCTTGTATGCGTGTTTTGGAGACACAGCACACATCAATCATACGAGATTCCAGGGTTTTAGCTAAGGAGGCCTGCTGACCGATTTGACATAGGGTGCGTACGTTGAAAGCTCCAATGTGTAGTTTGGAGCGAGGTTTCAGTAGACATGGGACATTACTTCGAGTGCTAGAATCGTCGGACGTGGTGACACTTGAAGAGAAAGTTAGAAGAGGAAGTTCAGAGTTGATAGTCAAGGTAGGAGCAATGATAGGGATTGAAGAGAGTAAGTGATTTTGAATACGGTGGTCTTGAGTGCTGTCAGAGGTATGAGGGCAGTTATTACTTTCCGGTTGCCCACACCGTGGAAGGGTTCTTCTGGAGGTACCTAAAAAGGAAATTGGATCAGAGCGTGACTGCAGTGCCCAAGGGACAACTGCTTGAAGCCGGTCAAACACGACCTTTTGGTGAGTAGTTTTAGTGTTAGCTCCGTACTTGTTGAAGACCGTATCGCCGGAGACGGAAAACCGTAGGATAAGGCGAGGTGTGCATTTTTAGGGTCAACCTTTTCTAACCCCACCCCTCCTTGTGGGAAGGCAGCATCGCTGTTATGCTGGTTGTCCGAGGGAAACACCTTACTGCCGTCACACCTCTGTACAGTCGGCAGTACGACTTCGCCCTCAGACCTTGGATCTGCTGCTTTTAGTCTTACCGCTCTTCAACCGACCTGCCTGGCATGGTAGGACCTTGAGGAACTATTGTTTCAGCCAGTATAGCTCGATTGGTTCATCACGATAGGCAAGCCCGACCACCACGTCAAGGTAGCAGCAACGGCCGAGGTTTAATCGTTCTAAACGGCCTGATAAAAATTTACCAGAAATACTTATTTGCTTGTTTTCTAGATATTTTATTTAAAAGCTGGAAAAATTAAACTATTATCACTGCTCTCATGAACAGTTTTTTGTCATGCAAGTGATTACAGAAAAATGAATGTCATACGTCTAAATTGATTTAATAAATTACTCAAAGTAAAATCTATGCATTATAGTAAACAACCAAGGTACGTATCCAGTGATTGATGCTTAAAAGAGTAAGATTAATATCAAATATTTAACCACGTGCATACTACTGTAAAAAAGTAGCTGGAGGTGAACTCTGAACGACCGAAAGGGGAGTGTGCGGAGAAACGACAACACACATCAATGAAATCAATTAGTCGAAAATGTGCTTAAATACCAACTAATATTACAAGGTCACAATAAGATGACACTTTCAAATAAAGGATAATACCAATGTATGCATAGATATTATTTCGAACTCAGAATTAGACTCACCATCATCGATTACATCGCTAGAGTCAACAATAGTTATTAAATTTTCTCGTCCACGTAACTGATAACATCGTCGTGCAACGAATCCGGGTAGATCTCGAGCCATCTCGACTAAATTAACTGTTTGCCCCAAGAGGCGAGCAACCGATCCTGCAGTATCCAACCAGTCTAAATCAGGATCTGAAAATGCTGAAGCAGATCCAACCACACTTCGACCACCGTTCGAACGCGGAGCAAATACTAAGAAAGGGTGGCTCATAGACACCAGTAATCTTGGAAGAGAATACGTTAGGTAAGAGTCAGCTACCCGAAAGGGTGAGATGATTGGTCTAGTTTCAAACAGATTTGGGTGGTTGCAAACCTTTCGCAGCTGCATGAGTATGTTCATAACTGACAGAAACTGTCCAGATTTTAAGGTATCTTGAGTGCTACAAAACGAGAAACGAAGTCGCGAGCAAAAGGAAACATAGAAAAAAAAATCCCCAAATCATAAAAAAGCTAGTAATCTTTGCCTTGTCGTCCTAAAAATAACATCATGAGTGATCTCATGAATTTAGGGACAATCGTAGACACTTAGTAGAGTGTAAACGACAATGCTCGTGAAGAGGGGATAATAGCCCCATTAAAAAAAAAACATAGCTCTTATTTATTTTAAAACAGAACTACCAATATGGCCAATGCACAATAACACTGAAATAACACATGATGCTTAAGTATCATGTTAAATTTTGGCGAGACGGCAAACCAATTTTTGCTTTAACAGTGATTCAAGGATGCATTACTGTAAGGAGCATTTAAAGACACTTAAATTCAAATTTAATCATAAAAAGAAATCTGTACACCAGTTGATTAAATGTTTGCAACACAAATAACGGGTTGATAGATACAGATACTTTGAAAAGATGTAATAATAAGTCAACATACCTTCCAAGAGACATGAAATCATCATATAAAAACCGTTGTCTTCTTGATAATCTACACATGATAACGTGTTCGTACTTCTTTGGAAGTTGACGCTCAACATCTACTTTGAGACGCCTTAACAAAAAAGGACGCAGAACTTTATGCAATCTTTGGACTAGTAGTTCATTGTGATCAGTATTCCCTTCGATCATGCCTATGTAAAGCAGGAAAACAAAAGAAATCTGTCCTCGAAAAGTGAAGGTTAAGATGAATCATTGCAAATTACAAACAGGATTTACAAATGTGAGGGTTATTATAAGATGCAAATAGATTAATTATTAGAAACTGGGTACGGAGTTTATTAACCAATGATAACATTGTAACCATATAGACCATTCGATGTGTTCAAATAAAATCCAATTACATGTACTTCGAGGAGTCTTTCGTAACAAATAAGAAACAAAAGCAGACACAGTGTTTACAATAATAATAGACATATTTCAGCGAGTTATTACATGGTCATTTAATCATATTAAATAATGATGGTGCGAAATTAGGAGTCAAATGTAGTTTACAGACTTTTCTTGACGCCAAAAAGTTTATTTAGAGGTCTTAGAACAGATATATAAAATAATTTGTGCAAAATCGTCAGGTAAGACGCTTGATTAAATAGTGCAGTAATTACTAGACTTTTAGAGATGATAACGTTTAGAAAACGTACGGTGGTATGTATATTTTGTTCACTACTATACACAGGAATGTATTTCAAAACAAATCAAAAGCTGCATTTGGATAATACAGGTACGAAATAAATGTAAGGCAATTAAAGATGCAAGTAATTATATTTCTGGAGAGCAGAAAGAAATAGTGAGCAGGTAGACATTTCTGAAACATAATTTAGAGTCCAGGGATACATATTACAAGCAAATATTTAACTGAGTAATTGGTCAACGATAGTGTCCCAAGTTTTTGTTACATAATATGACAAAACTTCCAGAAGATAAAAGTTTGGTTATTTCATGACCTAACTATAGAACTGAAAAAAATGCCAATGAGGTGAATTTCGCTCTACGGTTGAATTGTTTATTGTTTAGCGTATACGAACCTTATTGATAAACAGTTGATTTATTAAAATGCTAATTAACCAATTGCAATAACCTACACCTTACAATATATTCAAACATATGAGCACAAGTTCACTCTAAACTACTTTATGAAATCACGTAAAGTGTGAAATTTCATAATATGCAATGACGTTTATTTAGCAAACTATGCCTTTATGACGGACACACTTTTTGTACTCTGTAAGGAAGATATTTATCAAGAAAAAAATAATAATAACGCAATAATTCGATTACTTGCCTGTAATGGGTGAGGCGAACCATTCTTGAAAATCCCGATGGGATTGGAATATATTTGGCATTAGGAAATGCATTAGGGACCAGAGTTCCATCAAGGAATTTTGCAAAGGTGTACCAGTAAGAAGCAAACGCCGTTGACTATTGAAAGTAAGTAGAGTTTGCCAACGTTGAGATTTGAAATTCTTTATGTTTTGGGCCTAAAAAATATTATAAATTACACCTACGAAGTATCGACAAATCATGGATTAATATTCAAGCGCAAAGCTACAAACCTAGTAGGGAGAAATCCATTAAGTACATAACAACAGGAATTTTGATAAACAAATACAACGAGTTAAGCTATCTATATTAACAAATGTACGCTTAAGACAATGAGTAAATACCATGACCACAGTGGCGAAATTGAATGTGACATAAATAACTGTCTAAAGAATATCACTATGCACAAACCGTCTGCGTACTTAAACGTAAGCTATCTCTTTACAGCCAATAATTCAACGCTACCACTAAAGCAAACGAGAATAAGATAAAAGCACTTGCAAGAATCGAATGAAACCTACTGATAAAACCGAACAAGTTTGAAGGATATGATTACTTATTGACTGGATCTTGTGATACTTAGACACTATTGCCTGAGCTTTATTGAGGAGCGATATCCTTAAGATTGGAGACAAATTTAGAAGTTGATAGTTAGCCAGTACAAAGGATTTTCACTTTCGAAAAGATGATTACAATTGCAAAATGAAAACAATTTTACTGGCATTAACTCGATGCAACCGTAAACAGATGTCTATAGTAACTAGGCCTCTAATAAAACCTGCTAGTTACGTTTCATACTGAACAAGTTAGGATGAACAGTCGTGTATTAGATCAACATTACACGAAATTTGAAACTTTGACTTAAGCAAACAAAGAAATCGAGTAATTTATTTTCTTCACAGCAATTACTTTTTGGACGACCTAACTGTGGATGCTATAATATCGCAATCATTTTTTAATTTAGCTGACGTAATTGTGAAATCTATTTTGATCCTAAATCTGGGAGAACCGACCTGAATACTTTCCGCTTCTATATTAGGTATCTAGCCAGGATTAATATTAAACATTAATAAAGTCCACGGCAGTGTTTAGAATCTACAAGTCACTTGTTGAGTCTTGGTAACACAGAACACGATAAATACGTATGATTACCTCTAATTCTACTATTCTACTATTTCAGCAAATACCTGTGGAACCGCTCAATATGCACTCAATATAAATGTAATTTCATATATGGGAAAAAATTAGCATCATCTACAGAAAATGTGGAAAACAGGTAAATTACTTCGTCTAAAATGAGGTATTTCCACTTCTTACGTTTGAAGGCAATCGAATCTTGAATCGCTAGTCTGTATGATGTTATACAAACATGAAAAGCATTTGTTTTTGTCCAACCCTAAAAATAAATTACAAAAACTTGATAATTTTAAAATCGCTAAAGTAGTCCGGTTAATGACTTATATGCTTAAAATTATAGACTGACCTTTCTTTTATGCTTTCTTTCTTTCATACTACCAAAGTAAGTTAGAATCTTGAAAGATGGACACCAGCGCTTGAATTCCACTTCCCAATTAAGAATAACGCTAGTTGGAACAACAATCAAATGAGGACCCCAAACGCCTCGCTCACAAGCAAGATAGGCGAGTAGTGAAATCGTCTGGATAGTTTTTCCTAAACCCATTTCATCAGCCAGAATTCCGTTTAAACGTTTGTCATAAGTTGCGACCAGCCAAGATAATCCAACTAACTGATATTCCCTAAGATTTCCACCAGAAAGAAGAAAAGGAGGGGACACAGTAGCTAAACCAACTCCTGAGCAAACATCGAGTCCTTCATTGGTTGTAGACTGTAAAAAGTAATAAAACAATAATTTTGGTATTTAGGAACACACTACACGCGTTCGAGAGGACAAAAAGTTTGTGGCTAAGTATATCACAGATTTCTTTATGGACGCATAGGAAATTAGTGACGTTTTTTGATAGCCGATAAATAGTCGAATAAGTGGTGGAGACTTACAGTAACTGGAGCTCTACTGTTTAACAAGCGATGAATCTGAGTATCATGAGACTGTACCATGTACCTGTACTTTATATATATTTTTGTGCATTTTAAACGTAGTTACTGGCAACAAGTATGCGTAGGCAGCAGTCAGTCAATACACTTTATAAAGATACTATTTTCAAATGCCTTAAAATAGAAGATAAGTGAATCTAAATGTTTTTTTACCGCTTGTGTCCGGCTAACTCCTATCATTAACAGAAGGACAGAATAAATATTGAACTGTATAACCAGACTAAAAATAAATTTAATAAAAGTATTTCAGTGAACAAATATTTATGTGAACGTATTTTGTACTCGAAGTAGGTAATTAAGAGAATAGAAGATTAGAAAATGGAGCTTCATATATACGTCATTGAAAGGACCCATATTCAGTCTCAGAATGTGATATACAACTGATATGCTAAGTTCTAGTCAATAAAGTAAAACTTAATTGCTATGCAATTACCTCAATATTTTGTTCATATACAGATGCTTGACAAGAGGGCTTTTGCGTTTCTGCACACTTATTATTAGCGGGAACAACGTTAGCATTACATTCAACTTTCGTTACATCGTTCACCACATTATTCACGAGCTCTGTTAATGATACTTCGGAATCACTTCTCACTGACAAGCAATTGTTTACATTTTTCTCCAGTTCTATCTCACTGTCAACACCTTCAATTTCTTTAAATGGTGATTGTGAATCTGATTCCACATCAGATGTGTCTGAATCTGATTTTGAGTTACGTTTGCTTTTGTCAACGCCAATGACAATTTGTTCTTCGATTGGCATACATGCTTCTAAATTAGGAATATTCACTTCTTTCTTTTCAGAGATTGGTATGTCAGTTACATTTTCAGTTCCTTCAATTTCCTTTGACTGCTGACACTTAGGAAAATCTGTATCTAGATGACAAATCGTATTAACATGTTCCTTTTTCCTATCGTCTGTTTCAACTGATTTCTTAACCTATATATAAGGAGAGGCAATAGTACAAAGATGTACATTGTACACCAACAATGAAATCATCAACCTAAACCAATATGACAGAAATTACTAAAGATATAAACGATTCATATGGGATACTTTTACAAGTTTACAAGTTGAATGACCAAGATATAAATGATTTGTACGTGAAAGCAGTGATGTTCCTTAACAAACGAGTATAAACGATTGACTGGACTTAGTATCTTGAATTGATAGGTAAGTTCCGGTAAAAACAGATAATTTCTACTAATTTGATCTGAATATAATAAGATAGTCATAGTTATGTAATGACAAAAAAACTAACTCCGTTTAGTATAAAATTAAGAAAATACACTGGACAAATTGTAAACGCTCAATTAGATGATGCATCGAAAAAAAAACCACAAAACGTATTTATTTATGGGTTTTATAGGACAACCCAATTACCCATATTACTAACGACTAATGAAAAATACAATGATGTGGAAGGGAAGCATCCAATACGGATAACTAAGTACTGCCTCAAAGATATTTAAGTTTCAGTTAATAAGCGAATAAGGTTGAAAAAAAACTAACCTCATTGATTGATATGCTTTGTGTTTTCGTAGTCATAGAATTCGACGTGATAAACTCAAGATATCCCGGAGGCAAAAGATCCTCTAATGGACAATTAGCATCAGCTGCTAACTGTTCAAGCTCTACAGTTGTAGACATCTGAGAACCATGTTGACCGTCCATAGCGATTTTTTCCTCCTGTTCTATTGTCTCTTCATCATCCTCAGCTTCAGCAAGAGCTGCTTCATCTACCTGGAAAAGGAACATAGTATAAATGCCTCAAAAACACCTTATACTACAAAAGAGATAACATATAACGACCATCGTCGAAATTTTCTGCAGAGTAAATAATTACGTTTATTACATCATAATCTTGTGAATGATAATCTTATTGTAATAAAAACAAAAGACCAAGTCAGTGACTTAACCCATTCTTCCAACAGTTGATGACGTAATGAAAACCACGAATTCCTGGTAACTTAAAAATACTATGCTAATAAAGTGTGAATCTTTCCATTTATTCTGAACGAAAACACGATGAGCCGAGTTATACAGGTAATATCCCCATAAAGTATTTGAAAATCCTTTTGAAAAATACCGAGAATTGTTAATAATAGATTAATAAATCGTTATTATAGGATTTCCTAAAATGCAAATCTGTCATTAATAGCAGTGACTATAAAACTGGTTTACTGCATACTCGTTTTGATTCATCCCCAAGAATGGATAGAATTTGGGATATCGTAAATCCCTCGGTGGAAAGTTGTAACTTTAATACTAAATAATATATATATATATATATATATATATATATATATATATATATATATATGCTTAACTTAGGAATCGAAGTAGTTAACAGTAAGTAAATGAAGTATAATCATGAAAATTAACAAAAGTGATGATTTAATGTGTAAACCCTTTATTAAACATGACTAAAAATTGTAGAAACCTCCAGAAAAAAATTACTGTATTCAAACTGAAACAGTGACTTATACAACTGTGATATACTCAGAAAGCTAACAGTATATGTACTGCTAAATAAGGCGCACGTAGACAATTTTATATGACGTCAAAACCAAATATGAATGAGAGTTTTTGAAAGCAAACTGAAACTTACAGTGAATTCATCGTCAGATTCCTTTACAGGGGATTTGGAGTCAGGCTGTCCATGATATGGAACATTTTCACTCTCGTTGTTGTCTACATACGAATTGATACTAACGTTAGTTTGCATTGGTTTAGAACTAGTTATTCCTTCGGTTAACCAACGAGTATACTCCTCAGTAGTTTCAAGCACTTGCCCAAGATGAGAACTAATGGCTTGCTGACGTTTAGCTGTTAGTCGTACCTGTTGTTTGGCTTGAACAATCTGAGTAAAAGTTCAGAAATATGAAGCATTAATGTCACAGGAAATAAGATATGTATTCACTAACATTCGAAGTAATTAAATAATACGTCTGGGTACCATGATATTTTATTACCTAACAATGTTCCCCTGCCTTGTAGACTAGACCTTTAGGTCGACTGCTTGGGAAGTAGTAAACCTAAGAAATCAACCTGATTCAGTATGAGTCCGGGAAGACTCTGATCTTACACAATTGGCGGTACAGATTTGTGAACAGTGATCTTTTTTAATTGTGTAGTGCATACATTTTGGTGCCCAATTGTGTCAAATTTTATACGTTTAAGTAAACAAATAACGTGTGAGATTACACACTTACATATGAGGAAAGAGACTAAATGTAAAATCAACGACCCTTAAAAGAAATGATTATTAGTACAAAATTGAATCACTGAAAAAAAAAAACATATTGCTTAATACTGCTGATTAGTTCGAGACTTTATGTAACACACTGAAGTACTTATAGGAATGAATATAACAGAAAGCGATGCTGTTCAGATTCTTAGTACAATTAGCACTGAAGTGAATGCAGACAATCCATACATAATTAAATAAAATACTGCCAAGAGCAATAATACAACTCGAACCATTTAAAACAGAGTAGAACTTGGAGTTTCTATAAAAACATAAGGAGCAGTTGCATCTGCCTAATACCGAACTAATGAGCACAAAAAACATGGGAGAAATGCTAACCAAAAAGGACTCCAAATGGGGTGCTTTCTTGACAAGGATAAGTAAGTGAACTAACTTAAACAAATCAAGTGGAACAAAACATTTTGGTAGGCTTCGAGCCCATTTCGATGTTAAAGCTCGAAGTTACAATGAAGTTACTGAAAGTTGAATGCTCGTGTTACTAAAACGTTAGCTAGATACTGCAAACGATACACAACTAGAAAAATACGGATTACATAGGTTATTTGTCACCTGATAAGCGTTTGTTGCCAAAAATTGATTTTTAAAACTGAGCTGTTAAAGAAATATAATCACTTCTATATCAACTCTTAAAACCAAACAGTGCGAAAATTCAAGTAATACATACCTTATCCATCTGACGCCACCAATCACGAACCATCTTTGCAACGAACGAACACATTTTTCGAATACGGACTACTTCCTCCTTTTCTATTCTTAATGCTCGTTCACTTTTATCACGATAACACTTGAGTGCAGTTAACGAGAGCTTGGGAAACAAATAAATGTAACTCAAAATAGTCCGAGAAAAACTAGAAAAACGTAAAGTCACGAGACAATATTACTGAAAAAAAAACCTAAAGACAACAAGGATTCAAACTTTATGAAAATTTTAATGAAAACTACCTTTTTAGCCGACACACGTTTCCACTGACGTTCACGCTTAAAATCCTCTGCTAGCCAATTGATTTCAGCAAACATATAGTCGCTGTAGGTACGACAAGTTGGTTCAGAAGGTGGAGCTAGAGAAATATTGGTTGGTATGTTGGTGTTGCCACATTCTGTTGTTCCAAAAGATGGATCATCAGTTGACCATAGACCATTCCGTCTAAGTTCAAGAATACGCTGAAGGATGACTACTTCTTCCGTTGCATATTTTAGTAAAGAATTCTCGTCCAACCGACGCTGGAGAATAATAACCATTAGAAAGATTATATATTATCAGATACTCAGAGACATTAAATATCAACGCTATGAATAAATACAAAACTAAACGAGACATCAATATGAACTTCATTAGAAGAATGATCGCTGTAAACGAGTTACTTAACAGCCTTTATTCTTATAGTTACATTTACTCAGCATACACGACCAGCTGTTGCACACGTATAAGGTTCAAGTGAAATAGTCCAAGACACCACTGTTATCCATTCTGAGTCATCTCACCTAGTGTCTCCAGTCACTAACTAGGTTGTCTATACCTACTAACATTGCTTAAACCAACAGTCAGTAGCTACATGAATTGATGCCATGTCTCAGTTTGGCCACCCATACCTTCTTTAATCGTACTCCAACGCCAGGCGACAATATTCGACGAGGTAGGTGGTTGTCGTGCAAGTGCATTTTGCATTTAGAAGGGGTGAAGCATACCCCAACAATACTTGGAATGATACTAAAAGTGTTTGGGAGACTAAGTACACCGTCAACGTCTGTGCATTCTAAATCAACTCAAAACATACTTTATCTATTTTTGTTCAGATATCTGTGCAGTGTTATTACGGGTTACAAATCGCACTATAAAGCATCATACGTAAACCAGTACTTTGTAAATGAATTAGTTACAGATGACAGTTGTTTCTCGAATACAAAGCGGGCTGTAATCAACAGTCCAAAAATAAAACCTGCCAAACGCAACGTCTTTAACGGACTATTTGACACACTAACAATTTACTCATTTGGTTTCGCACTAAATACTTATGCATTCATTATTACTGACGTCATGTTAGGGTACAAGGAGATGAAAATTCGTATCGCACAAGAGTTTACAAGAACGAGCATTTGGCTAGTGAATGAAATTCTTTGATCGAGCATATTACCATGTTTGGAATGAACCAAAACCATACAGATAAGGCTAAACTGCTATCGAAATGTAATTTGCTAGAGTAGCTAAAGAGGTTGATCTATAAACAGTGAAGTAATTCAACAATGACCCGGGGGACAAAGCGTACCCGGAATTCAAATATAAATAAACCGACTAGGATTCTGGCGCAGTATTCACCCTTTCCTCATGGGTGAACGTATATGGTGTCAATTGCCTGAAGTTTGTAGTATTTATTGACCTAAAATAACAACGGTGATGGACACAAAAACGACGTATTCAACATTTGTCTCGAACTTCATATTCAGAAGTAAAACACGTTAACCAATGAATAAGTGAGCCACACTGCTTACTTCTTCTTCCTCATCCTCTGAGTCATTATCCAGAGAGGCTACTTGGGAACCCACACATGGAGAGAGGGCCCCATTTGGTGGAAAAATTGCATCGCTTGTGACGTGACCTGACATATAACCACTGATCAAAGAAAGGTCTTCTGGATCAAGGTGACCTGAGCAAAGGGCTTGCATTAATTCTTGTTTTTTTTTTCGCCTCCATTCATAAAACTCGATAAGAAGAGAGCCACTTTGTATAAAATTTAGTTCGACAACGTCCTCGTGATAAGATGACTGAACCGTGTGGAGTAATTGACGAAGGTAATATGATACTCTGTCTCGTATTTCCAAGTCTGAATGGGTTCTTGTGGCCGTTTCAAGAATATTTATATTAGAAGGGTTGGGATCCCTCATAGACATGTGATCACTGTTATTGATTTCAACCATTTTTCTGACTCATTTGAAAGGCCACTTCGGCTGTTTCTGAAAAAAAAAATAACAAGGAAACGTATAATAACGATAATACTATCCTTTGAAACTAAGGTGGAAATGCCAATGGATTTTCACTTACAGCCTGAAAAGTACTGAATTAAACTGGCTGAAACATACACAGGTGCATTTCCCGAAGGAAAAACTCCTACTTTGGTACCAGCAAAGACATTACCTTCAGAAATAGCATACTAAAAGACTTTGAAGATAATGAATAGACGACAACCGAGAAGTGTACCGTTCTAACACAAGACGCATTGAAACACTCGATATTCAATGAACAATACGATATCACTAAGTGATCCATGATTTCATGGCAAACTTCGAAATATATCTATGAACACTTAGATCAATGCATTTGTACATATTCAACGGAAGTTAATCTTTTTGAAACACTACATTAATCTAGTGGGAGGTGCATGAATAATCCATGTGGTCGTAATAAATTACCGAGTTTTCCTTGTAATTGTCGAGAGTCAGCTACCGATTAAATTCGCACCACACAACTTAAATATTATGGCTGCAAATGCATGTTAAAATCTTCTACGTGATTACTAACCCCACTAAATATTGCAACTACCGCTGAATAATACAGCTAGTTTCCTTTGGAATTACTCTTTATATATTGATCTTTATTCTTAAATATGTACCTTTGAAGTTTCATTAAAGGCAATGATTACGTTTTATCACCCTTGGGAGTACATTTTGATGCGATCGCGTCATCTAAAATCACTTGGGCGATGTGATTTAGGTTAGCATGAATGTGACGTATTTTGAGTTGCATATATGTCCTTGTAGCGGTAAATAATCCCCATAAATAAATAGTTGCATAAGCTCTCGACATTAATGCTGACCATTTTTATTTTGCTACACACAACTAGTTGAAGGCGCGTGGTCACACATCACCACCAGATCACGACTCGAACCACCGTGGGTAGCATGTCTCTCTAGTTTGCCAGAATACAATCTAACGGTTTGGTAGAAAGATTCATTCGACAACTGAAAGCATCACTTTCAGCTACAAACATACCTCAGTGGATCGACGCTTTTCCACTAGTGTTACTCGGGATTCGCAGCACGGTAAAATAAGATGTTGGATGCAGTGTTGCCGAATTAGTCTACGGAACGACTCTTCGACTACCAGGTGAATTTGTGGAAACCGCTTCCACTTCGGTAAGCCTGGATCTCAATTCTTACGTGAACCGGCTTACAAATGCTATGCGTTCAGTTAAGCCAGTTCAAACTCGACAACAATCGACAGACACCTTTATCCAACCTGCCTTAAAATATAGTACACACGTTTCGTACGTCGTGATGCTGTATGCCGACCTCGCGACGCAACTTATGAAGGGCCATGCAAGGTTCTTAAACGTGAAACAAAGTACTATACGATTGACAAGAATGGCCACGAGGATGACGTCAGCATTGACCGCCTCAAAGCAGCCTACCTAGAAGGTACATCTTTTAGTGTCGAATTCGCTACAACATCCGGAAAACTTGACATGAACGAAGTCATTACGTCTCAAGCAACGATTAACACGCAAGTGGAAATATTAAAGAGCTCCATAACGCCGAGAGCTACGCATTCTGGTAGGAATGTACGATTTTCAGAACACCTGAACGAATACTATGTTTACTAATTTCCGCCCGATTCCCACTACCTACGTACGCATAATAATTTTTTTGTTGTCTTAAAAGAAACGATGACAAAAAGAGATAAACAAAAATCGATAAAACCATTATTATTATTTTTTTTAATTTACGGTATGCATTTTATAAATTTTTGTATTAAATAGAGCGTTTCATTATTTGTTGTCGGTGTTCAACACGTTTTTATAGACGCATTGAGCTAACAATTATTTTTTCGTATACAAAATGCACAGATTTGCATTTTCTTTTTTCTTTTAGACTTCCAGGCCGTCTGGAAACAAACAGAAGAACGTGGAAGGAAAAAGGGTTCATTATGTACAAATATTTTATGTAACGACACCATAGAGTAGGGACTGACGTCTAGAAGCTGCACAACATCGCAAGCCGTCGAAGCAACGTTTAGCAATGTCTAGTGCATTGGGTTTTATCCTTTGGCTGGTACGTCTTAGGGTCCTCACGAACCCATTAGGAGGGGAGTAATGGGCTGTAGCGGTAAATAATCCCCATAAATAAATAGTTGCATCGCTCACGACATTGATGCTGAACATGTTTGATTTAGCGGTCACAACTAGTTGAAGGCCCGTGGTCACGCATCACCACCAGATCACGACTCGAACCACCGTGGGTAACATCTCTCTCTAGTTTGCCAGCCTAGACGCTGCTATCCCATTAAAGCTCTGTATACGATCAAATATAATTTCTCTTCCATTCTACAGTGCCTTCTGATTTGTAAGAGTGGGTCGAATCGATAGAATTGGCTGTGGTTGTACGACAAGCGTAACTTGGTCATATGCCCGGGTACACTTCATCCTCTAAACAAATGAACCACTAAGATAATCTATTAACATTCTGCCTCCAGTAGCCACATTTGTTTAATTTTCGTCATCAGTTAGGAGTTACAAATATTGTTGTGGCCGGATTCTCTTCCATTTAATTGAATTCACGAAGTTTCTATTGTACGCAAAACTTGTAAGCAAAAATATGTAGGATATCAGTGATAGACTAAGAAGTTAGCACTAGACAAGCTGAGTCATTCTTTGTACGATCTAGAGGGTTCCTGACCACGAGTTCTGGATCGTGTTTAGGTAGAACAACAATTTGTAACTGAAGTTTGTTTGTCTAGTCTGTGTTCTTACCAAGGATTAAGAAGTAGTGCACTGAGATTTATCAAACTTGGGCGCATATATTTTAGGATCCTCTTGTGAAATATCATTTACAAATGTTAATTCTAATTAATAACTTGCACTGACAATATTTTTGTACTAGACATTCAGTAATACGATGTAGGCATTTATATAGAATAGGTTATGTTTAATTTTGTGATTAATATCTTTTTGGTCCTTGTACTTTTTTGTAGTACGGTCTATTGTTTGCTTTGCTTTTCTAGCAGCTCCAAATAAACACTATTCCAAAAACATATGTTCTAAGTTGTGCCTTGTGTATTTTTATGGTTAGCCAATAACTGATCTCTATTATAATCCCAGTCAACAGCTCATTCCTACACATAACTTGCTGTTATATACTGAACCTTCAAGTTACTACTCTAGTACTCCCCACTTTAACTCCGATTTCGGTTGTTTAGTTAACGGTTTGTATTATGTGGTGTGCCACTTGGAATACAACAAACCGAATAAACTTTGCTGTTCTTCGTGGTGAACTTTATTAATGTAAACTTTAAACATACGTATTGTACTTATCTGGCGGTTAATATGATCTCTTTGTATTTAGTTTGGTGCATTAGCATAGTGTATCCTACAGCCACCGTATTATTAGTTGATTTTCAACAAAACTTTGGTTGTATATCCTTATCCTGAAGCAGATGCCGTTACGTAAAATTGCTGAAGTTAGAGACAGCTAGAGACTAGCAGTGAAGATAACCGTGTTACTTTTTACTACTTAACGTTCACCGAAATTCTACTTATAACTTCACATATTGATAAATATCTATTTTCACATAGTTAAATGATTTCTCACCAGAGCTTGTTACAGGAAAGATGAATTTAATAGGTAAACGTTAATCATATAGTAAACACAACGAACACTGGCGATAACTGTGTTACAATGTCACCTTTTGTGGTATCGTTAGATGACAAAAAATAACAAATGATTATAAAAATTGAGTTTAAGACCTCTATCTAAAGCTATTGCTTCTGCGTTACGAACTAGTGAAAAGTATTCTTTTTTCGAAACTAGGTTCCTTTAATAAAAAATTAACTGACACCCAACAAAGTTTGAATTGTTATGGGCAGTTTATTTACTTCATAGAGTTAACTGGTAGACCAACTTATGTAACTCTGGTAACTAATACACTTTACTGCAGTAACAACGTAGTAATGTTGATTAACTTTTGTTATTTATGTAGAAAATGCACTTTATACTAAAAGATATTAGATTTTTTAATCACTTACTTCTCAACATCTTCCTTCCTCGTTACCTTACGGTGACTTTACTTTAAAATATTGTCAGTGTTGGTTGCTTATTGGTACCGTCGGTCATTTGTTCCATTCGGTTCAGTTCGTTTCTGTTCGTGGTCGTGTAGCAACTTAGGTTTACTAGTTCATAGTTGATTTCAAACCCAAAGCATACGCCAAAACAATGAAGCTCAAGTATTTATTTATTTCCTTATTCTTCATAGAGATTATGTTTCCTATTATCTTATACTGAGTGTTGAGAAATATTGCGTGTTTGAATGATTAGTATCACGGTCCACTGTCTTTTGCCTACGATAAATACATAAATTCCTTCTAGCTAATAATCTGGTTTCTTCTGTCAAGTAGAACGGGATGTACCAAGGCGTTAAACTGGTAAGACCTGTATTGAATACAATAATTAATTTCTGTTATGCGTATCGCTATTTCTTCTTGCGATCAGTCGTAAAAATAAGGCTTCTGTTTTGCAGTAATTAAGATTGCGTATATATATTTTAAAACATAGTGTTGCGGCAAATTTAGGGATTTTATAATTTTTCGAATTATTCCAAAATTATTTGACTCATTTGTTGTGTTCGGTTTGTGTTTGGTTTGTTTATTTTCACTTCCTCCATTTTTCTTGGCTCGCTCCTTTGGTTTGGGCTGTTAGCCATTTGCTTTCAGACAGGGTGCCTACATTAATAAAGGTTTGTAATAATACGTTGATAATTTATTGAACAGAACAATATCTGCTCGACAGGTCAGTACATTATTTGGAATTCATTTCCTTTGATTTCGTCTTAGTTGGTTCTTTTTGGAAGCCTGTCTTGTTGTATCTTCAGCACCCGACGTCTGGACGTTTGCTTACCGTTAAACATAGCTTTTTATTTTTATTGCGAGGTATCACAATTAGACTAATTATTTTTTCGTTTTTGTTACATTATTATAAAATTCATATAACATGTCATACTCAATCCCAGCCAAAAACCTAGATGATACGTCATTGGTAGACATAGAAACCGTTATGACTACGAAAATTAGACTCCTAGAATTCGATTGCAGTGACGCTGAGTTGTGATTTTCTTCAACTAGAGCATTATTTTACGAGACATGATAATAAATCTGAGGGATTTTGCTATGGAGATCAATGTTCAGTCCAACACCCTCAAATAGCCAAGGAAGTCCGCCACTTGATTTTAAGTACATTAACACCACAAGCATACACTATCCTTAGACGAGAAATAATGAATCGTCTATCATTATAAAATGGACAAAGAATCCCGATGCTTTTCCAAAGAGAATCATTAGGTAATAGGTCACCGTCACAGTTTTTGCGTCATCTTGAAGTCTTAGATAGTGACAACAATCGGTGAAGAAGTCATGGAACAAGGATAGATACAAGCTCTCCTATGCTATGTTCAACACTGTCTGAATGCACAAGGTCCTGATACCTCTTTATCTCATTTAGCACGTATTGCAAATAGAATAATGGGAAAAGGTCCTCAAACCACATCTCGTACGATGCATTATACTCTAAAAGAAGAATCAGCAAATACTCCGGTCATAACACAACTCACTGCAAGTGTTCAAAGTACCACAGAGTCTGTCAGCAAAATGCGAATAAATCACAGAAATATGAACAGGTCACAACAACGATCGAGATCCTAGTCATGGAACAGTTCACAAGGGACCAGACAATCTCGACAATTTTGTTGATATCACCGAAAATTTGGTGTTCAAATGACCGAATGAGGTCAAACATTCACCTGTCAAAAATAGACACTGAAGAATATGGAAAACGTATAACCCCTTCCCAGGTTGCCACGACTGAGGAGAAGTGACTAAACAGTCGCTTGTTTTACGTTAGAGACAGAAATTCAGGCTTAAACTTTTTCTTGGATACTGGTGCTGCACTTAGTATCATTCTTCAGAATAAAACCGAGCTTAGTCGAGAAACTTCCTCAGTTACACTTCGATCTGCCAATAAAACTAAAATCGTTACTTTTGAGCAGAAAACTTTGATGCTAGATTTGGGGTTTAGAAGGTAACTTCCATGGGTTTCCACTGTAGCCGATCTGGATCTGACATTTTTAGGGATGGATTTCTTAGAGAGACATGAATTCCTAGTTGATACAACAAAACATTGTTTGACAATAAAAGAAACTTGGAAATATACAAAAGTAAAAGAAAGTCATATCACATCTCTAAATTCAATACAAACTCCGCTAGTAAAAACAGCAAAGATCAAAGAAATACTCACGGAATTCCCAAACCGAACGAAACCGAACCCTCAGTCTTCTAAAAGTAAGTTAAAAGTATGTCATATTATCAAAATGGAAGGCACACCTGTTTTCTCTAAACCCAGGAGACTGGTACCTGTTAAGCTTAAGATAGCGTTAGCCGGATTCGATTACATGTTACAAATGGGCATAATACGTCCATCTAATAGTCGACAAGTATCTCCCTCACATATTATCCCAAAGAAAAATAAAGGCGATTGGAAACCGTGTGGGGATTACAGAGGAAGAGTAAAGGTGTGCAGAAAATGATGATAGAACTCAAGATTTAGATGAAGTTAAAGAGCGAATACACGTGCGCCACTGTGACCGATTCTGAGCCTTGTCTCCAAGTGTCTCCAGCCAAATATTGCGACTATCATGTTGACCCCAATTAGGTAATCTGCATTTGCCAACATGGCTTAGACCAAAGTCAAAGACCTTATGGACTGATTCCATGTTTTTGTTTGGCCGTCCCTATGCTTCTTCCACCCTACTTTAACCCCAGCCAACATCACGCGACGAGGCAGGCGGTAGTCTCGCATGCGCAACACGTGTCCTAGCCAACTCAGTCGATGAAAGTTAATGACCTCTTCGACTGATTTAGCATATTTCCTAAGAACCTATAGTCTAACCTCAATATTACATATTCGACTGTTTTATGATATACGAAGATTTCTATGGTCAAACACCTTAAGTCTACGCATATCTTAGGTTTTATGGCCCACGTTTCGTAGTCACATGTTGAGACGGCGCGGACTGCTGCGAAGTACACCCTGCCTTTGGTTGAAAGACAGGTATCACGCAATCGAGCTTTCTGAATCCGTGCTGAGATATCGTCAGACACCGACCCACCAGGTGTGATGGGACTTCCAAGATAAGTGAAGCGGTCAACGCATTCAATTACTTCACTCCCTATCATTCATCTAGGTGGAGGAACAGGCCAGTCCTGAAGTAACACTTTGCATTTAGAACAGAAGAAACACATCCTAAATATGCTTGCACTGTTACTCAAGGTGCTCAGGAGATTGCATATTGTCAGCGTCTTCACTAAACATACCCTCTGCATGATATTTACAGTAATATATATTAAGCGTCTATATTATCTCTAGCATCTCTCTAACTATTGTGACAAGTCATATCTGGGATTTTAAATTTTGTTGGTACATTTTTCAAATTTTCATATTTCATATGAACTCACTCGACACATTAACGTACACATACATTGTATTGTCTTTGTGCTATTCAAATTTAACAACCTAGAATTTGTCACTAAATCCATCTTAGTAGTTACTACTGGGAGTATTTTTTCTTATAAATTGGGTGATCATATCATTTAAAAGAGGTTTAAAGTAGTCCAGGCAATAAAGTTACCGCATTTAAGTACTATGGCGCCTCACTGATTGGGCTATCGTGTATTTATTAGCCTAACGATCATTCAAATATACTCTGGAGCATAACATTTAAATTAATCCTAAATAAACTATAACTTCTGGAGCACATATTGTAATATAATCAAGTAGCTTGAATCCGGTAACCGATAAAAGCATCTAATATCTCTGGATCCCCAAAATAACCAACTCCTTTTCCACTAGCTTATCACAAATCGACAACACAACTAGTTACTAATAATAGTTTCGGGATATCATTATAAAGCATTGTCATGAGTTGGCAACCACATAATGTGATTGACAAAATCAATGGAACTATTGACAAACCGGGTCATCAAACTGACTCAAAATTATCACGAAATAGTGTGGTTTCCCCACAGTTAGCTTTAGACAAACAATTATTGTAAGTTCATAAATTATCATAGACATAAATTAGGAGTAATACTTCCCTTGGCTAAAACCTACGCTTCCTCGGATAATCACATAGTTTGCATTCACTTAACTGACATTCGAACACTTAATTAACTGACGATATCATTCAGTACTTTACTTGTAAGCTTCACTATGACATGCATACCCACCACTCATCGAGTGAACAATCCGCAAGACACAGATTATATCTTTAACCTTAATAAGCCCAAAGCACTCTCATGTTCTCGGTAATTCACTTTGTTTCTTAAGCATATGTTACAATTTTTCGTCCTGACAGGTACTATCAGTGCCCACTATTACGAACCAGCCACTAAAGTCGGCCGTCAAATGTTCAGGGTCACTTACTGAATCTGACTTCTGGCAAGTTCAAGCACTTATATGTATATTTTTAATAAAATTGATTTTTTAATGCATTTGTGTGCACAAGACATCTACACCATGTTTATTTTTTTCCAGGTTACTAGGCCGTTCTGGAACCTAAACTTTTACGTAGAAACGAACACCTACTAAATATAATTGTATATTTTCTTTTTATATTTTAACCTTTTATACAAAGAGTGAAGTGATTCCTAGATGTGATTGAGTTTCATCATTTTTTGAAGTAGATTTTTCTTTCATTTTGAATTGAGGGCGACTCATTAGGTAGGTGAGTAAACACCTGATAGCCGAACTGAGCTCGGGAAAATCGAACCCCACTAACATAGTGTTGGATAGCTCGCTCGCAGTACTTCCTCAGATATTCTTACTTCATTTTCTTACCCTCTGTTGTTTTCCAAGCTCTGGTCTCCGTTAGGAGGTAAAGTCCACCAAGTATCCAACCGTCATTTTTGGGAGAATGTATATACTACAAGATTAGGTTACAATTGCATTTCGTGCCAAAATGTTAAGACGAAAACTTCTAAAGTAATGTGTACATAATTATAAGTTTTCTACAGACCAACTGATTGTTTATAATATACCTAGAAACTGCCAACACATTTAACGCACCGAAATCACACATGGATCCAAAGTTGGATTAAAAATGTATCCTTTAAAACAATAGGCCAAACATAAAAAGTTAAATTACGACCTGTTTAGTGTCTGTATGGTATTAACAAACTGTAAGTTAATACAAAAACGGAGATCGTAATTTCTATGCTACAATGAACAAACGTATTGCTAACCTAACTGTAATCTACTCGTACACCGGACCTAAATCTTTAACATACTTTTGACCCTAACCCACTCTAGCTCTAAACTTAACCTACTCTTTCTATTAACTCTACTTTCAATACCGTTCCTAATCCAAAACCCATAACTACCTCTAATCTAATTCATGCTTTTCAGTGACCGGCACAAAGAAACATCATTCAATCGCTTCCCGATTTCGGCATTTATGAGCAATCACGATCATAAATAAGTGTCTTGGGCAATAATCCAGCATTTTATCGGCACTCCATACTTCTGTAAGTATTAAATTTACTCATCAACGAGCCAAGTGTGACGTCGCTTGTAATGGCTTCTTTCTTTGCTAAAAGTATGCATAATGAATTTAATTCCACTGGTCCACTAATGGTTAGTAACGCCTTTTAACGTTCGTTTGTAGGTGTTATAAATCACATTCACTTTTAATGTAGCAGAAAATTGCTATTTAACAGCTGTAAATCTCATGAAGAGCAGAGTCAAAGTTGAGTAAATATATCATTTTAATACAGCTAACTCAATAAAAATGTTATTAAATAACACAGACTTACTGGGGTTTGATTGTAACAAATTAAGCATAATCCGAGGCCATTGATAAATAATTTGTGACTAGAGTCGTCAAATGACACTTTAACTACATTCCAGCCGGATATACTTAATGAAAATATAAGTTAACAGCTAAGAAGTAAATGTTTACTAATCATAAATATTTAATATGCAATACTTGTCCATCGAAAAACGGAAAATATGATAACAACACCCATACCACCTAAAGGCAGATCTTAAAAGGTGGAGATTTACTTATTCTGTTATGCAAATTTGACGTTAATCATGTCCCGTCCATGTTAGAAAGCTTTCCAAATCAGCGGACAGCATACAGTAGTGAATTATTCAGAATTGTGGATATTAACACCAAATAAAGAAGTATCGGCCGTCTTCTAAAATTATTCGGTTTTAATCTGCATAACCAGTTTAAGACTACCAGTAATTCCATTTACACCTAATCTGCTCTTCATTCGACACATTTCTTCCGTTGATCAAAAATCCCCTTAGAGTGCCCACAGTCTTGTAAATCAAGACTAATAAAAAACTGAAAGCGTTTTTAGTCATTTGTACATGAATCTGAAGAGATTTATTTATTTACATTTCTTAATCAGAAAAATATTGTTTATTAGCGCAATTTCTTGATAGGTCAAATGGGGCGCGGTGGTGCTTTCGGTCGCAGAACTAGTGAGTGTTAATTACTTTCCACATTGTAGTTATTGTTGTCTAAATTCTGGGTTTAAAAGCCAAAAGTCGATGTCCTTTGGTGATGATCAAAAAGGTGTTGTTGTTAATACGGATTAATTCAACTATTCGACACCATAACTTCACTGTAACACGATTTTGTGGCAAAATCAGCATATTAAACCTCTGTGTATTGTGTTGTTTTGTTTATGTTCGGAGCCCGTAGCAGTTACAGAACTGCTTTAAAATACCATAAATAGGTTCTTAGCTTTTATCTGATAGGTCACGTCCTGTAGTCCCCATGAGGACAAACTTGCTGCCCTAACTTATTCTACACCTTATCCCTACGTCATCCAATATCATTTGACAAGTTAGGTGGTGGTAAGATGTGCGTGACACGTACTTTATCGTTTTGGATCATTGAAGGTTCATAGCCTTGAGTGATTTTTACTTTGTCGTCTAGTACTTTCATAATCTCACCTTTGCTTACTTGGTTGCTTCAGGACACACGAGCTATGTTTCAGAGGCATAGGTAACTAAAAACATGTAGCATATACTTCGAATGATGTTTCAATCGCCTTCTGGATTATTAGCGGATTGCGAGAATACTTTAAATCACTCAGAAAATCTTTAAAATTTTAACTCCAGTCACTACATAAAGATGTGCATACACAAGCCATATACTGCTTATAGTAGTTCTAAATATAGGTAGACATAGGTTCTTCGACTGTTTAGGTACAGCTGTAAATTGTAGTCCTCATAGCAGCAAATTGGTTTTATTGGATTAGTGAAACTAGTGTCAATGTAAATTATGTTTATGAAGTGCATGTTGTTTTATTTTTTTTTGTTACGATGTGAATATTTATTCTGTTTGATCCATTACTTTCCTTTGGAATGGCTTGCTTATTGGTGCGAGCTACAGTTACTGGGTACCTTTCTCCTACTACTCTGTTAAATAGTTGAGTAAGCAATGCTGATGTTCTGCCTTCAGCTGGTCGGTCAAGACATGTATTGTGACAAACCAACTTATCTCAACGTATGATAATAAGTAGAGTAGGGGTACGATAAATTCCTTTTCCTTATTCATATGATGGTACCTAAAAGAGCGAAGGCATACACTCCCGTCTATTCATAGTTTTGGATCCGCTCCCTAGGTTAGGCTTTCGCCTAATCTCACGTGCTTTTACTCACTGTTCGTACCAAACTGCTGGGAAAAGTCGAAAAATCAATGTATCTTAGTAGTTTTATGAGTTTAATTGGTCGTAGTGGAGTGATTGAAATAATTGGCTCGTATGTTTATGTTCCGGACTTTATGAAAAACAATCACTACTCATTGTAAGGGACACGTCGAGGAATAAATTGGGTAAACTCAATTTCCTTTTACAGAGGAGGTACTGGCGAAATTTAACAGTTTTGACATTAGGAATGGCTTACTTACTTGATATGAAATGATGCAAGACAGATGTAATGTTACGTAGGTTGACTTTTCGAATGAAATAATTGGGCTTTCATTCACTTTATTCAAATATTCCCATCCTTGTCGCTTAGCGGCCATCACAATCTTAATTCGTATACATTGACTCATTTGATCTTTATTAACCTAAGCCATTTACTATATAGGTAAAATATGTAATTGCTTCTCAAATGATGAGTTTAGTACCCAACAACTCACTGTCTTATTTTACTTTAATTTTATTATTTATTATTAATCATAGCGAAAGATGCACCTGTTACAAGTATTTAATCACAAATGTTTAAGAATTGTTAGTGTAGTAGGATCATTAAGTCAGCTTTGTTAACATTAGGGATAGATTATTGTGCCACGTTGGCGAACTAGTAGCAAGTTATCCCAGCTGGAATAGCTAAGGCAGTTTCAGTTTCAGTTACAACGTAGAACTTGGTACATGCGTACATCAGTTCAAGTTGCCATGCCTCAATTAGCAGAGAGAAATTAAATTGTCGGACCGAATCCCAGAGTAGGAGAGGCAGTAACAGAGTAAGTACTAATGGAAAGGCATAGAGATCAGAGATAAGATTTGAGATAAAAAGTGATTCAGTAAAGAGAAAATTATGAGAAGCTCAAAAACTAGAATTTGGAGGAAGACAAGGAGTGGATGCACCTGCGCCATTGCAAACGGTTTTGAGCCATATCACTTAGAGTGTTTGTTACGATCATCACGTGGGCCCCAACCAGGTAGTCTGCATCTATTAACATGGCTCAGCCCAATTGTCAATGACTTCATGGATTGGTGCCATGTTTTCGTTTGGCCACACTTAGCTTTCTTCCAGCCTACTCCTACAACAGACAACATTGCTCGTTTCGGTAGACGGTGGTCAGGCATACGCAACACATGTCCTAACCACCTCAGCTGGTGAAGATTCACTACTTCATCGATAGACTTACTGTATTTACCTAGTACTCTATTCCTAACCCACGTATTGCTTACTCGGTGGTCCCAGCAAACACGAGCAATGTTTCGAAAACATCTAAGATCAATCGGGCCTTATGTATACGAGCCGAGATTTCATCAGACACCAGGCCGTCAGGACTGATGAGGCTCCCGAGATAAGTAAAGCGGTTAACACATTCAACAATTTCGCTCCCTATCACTAACTTTGGTGCCGAATTAAGCCAGTCCTGAAGCAGCATTTTGCATATGGATGGGGAGAATCGCATCCCAAACATGCTTACGTTCATGTTTAAGGTTGTCGAAAAATTCTGCATTTTGTCAGCATCTTCACTCAATAGAACTATATCATCTGCATATTCTAAGTCAGTAAGTTTATCTCCTGGGAGGAGGTCAACCCCAGGGAAATCAGACGATGACAATGTTAACTCTAAAAGTATGTCCATGATAAAATTAAATAAAAATGGGGATAGCGGACAACCTTGACGAACACCACTAGAAGTGATCAATTCCGAAGACAATCTGCCATAAGCTCTAACACAACATGTGGTGTTCGAGTAGAGAGCTTGTATAAGGTTAATGTACTTCTCCGGTACGCCTTTCAATGACTGACATTGCCACATAACCTTACGATCGATAGAGTCAAACGCCGCCTTAAGGTCAAGGAATACAGCTATTGTTGGGCGTCTGAAAGTGTGCCTATGTTCCAGAACCTGCCTAAGTGTGAATATTTGGTCTATACAACCACGTCCGGGTCTGAAACCACCTTGGTTTACTCGAGTTTGCTCTTCACGAGCTTTAGTTAGACGTCAAAGTATTATTGAAGCTAATATTTTAGACACTATGTTCGTTAAACTGATTCCTCGGTAATTGTCACACGAGGACTTCTGTCCTTTCTTAAAGACCGGAATGGTTAGTGCTCGAGACCAATCAGATGGGATTACGTCCAGTTTCCAAATTCTAGCGAAGATCTCAGTTAATCTGGCTGCTAAGACTGGACCACCTTCCTTAAATATCTCAGGGGTCAATCCATCTGGTCCTGCCGCTCTCCCTCGCTTTAAGTTTCCAATAGCCTTCTCAACCTCACTGAGACTTGGGGGACCAATGTCAATTTGCCATTCAGATTGTTTGGAGATGGTGGGCAACTGGGTTGAGGCCAAGGGCCAGTTGAACTGTTCCCTAAAGTGTTCTGCCCATCGGTCTAATCTTCTGGATTGACAGTGAATAGTGGAACCATCTTTTTCGGAGATAGTTTCACTTACAGTTGGGTTTCTGATACCCATTTCCCTGATAAATCTGAACAGTTGCCTACTGTTACCTATTGCCGCTGCCTTTTCCATCTCTTTGGCTTTCGCCACCCACCACTGCTCACAATCATTGCGTAAGCTTTTAACCAGTTTGTGTTTAAGTTGCCTTCGTTCCTCATCATGTTCAGAACCAGACGGGATGTGTTGCCGAGCATCTATCAGTTCAGTAGATGCAGCTGGAATCCACTGAGTTTTCCTAACCTTTTGGTCTAGTTTATTAGTAGATATTACTGCTCTTTCAACAGCTTTCTGGATATCGTTCCAGGCTAGTTCAGGATGAGTACAGTTTACGCCGTTTATTAATTGGTTTTCTAGTTGTTCCTGAAATGTATTCTTGGCTTTTTCGTCATTAAGTTGAACTCTGAGGGGGATCCTTGTCATGGACCTTTTACGTCCAGTGAGACGCAGACTAATACGCGCTCGCACTAAGGCATGATCTGAGTCTAAACATGTGCTCCAAAACGAGCGGCAGTCTTCTATCGAGCCTCTCCAACGATGGCTGATAGCAATGTGGTCTATTTGAGTCCAGCGTTGAGTTGATTTCGGAGGCTGCCATGTCAACCGATGTTTTTCCTTATGCTTAAAGTTAATGTTTGCAATAAAAATAAACGCTTATCTGAACATAGTTGTAGTAACCGGTCGCCATTGTCTGTTCGTTGAGCCTCAACACCATATGATCCACCTAGGTGCCTTTCGGTTTCATCTAGTCTACCTACTTGGGCATTAAAATCACCCGCCACTATTACTACATCGTTGTGCTTAGCTTTACATAGAAGGTCGTAAAGCTTTCTGTAAAATTCATCTTTCATTTCATCTGAGCTGCAGTCAGTGGGAGCATAGGCAGAGACAATAAAGAGACAACGGCGTGTGTCCCTATCTTTACGAGTCCTTACCGTTACATTTAGACGAACAGCGCACAAGCGACTGTTTATTGGAATCCAGTCGAGGAGAGCCTGTTCAGCTTTTAGACTTAGTGCTATACCTACGCCAGCAAGGCCTCGAGTGGTAGCTGTGGGGTCCCCGGAAACACGAAGAGTGAACCAAGCCGGTTCCTTATTTTCACAAGGTGAAGTCAAGCGAATGACTGTGCTTGGATCCTGTATATGCGTTTCAGAGATGCAGCAGACATCGATGGAGCGGGATTGCAGAGTCATGGATAAGGAAGCCTGTTGTCCTATTTGACATAACGTTCGAACGTTGAAAGCTCCAATATATAACTTAGTGCGTGGTTTTAGGAGACCAGGGATAATGTTTCGTGAACTCAAATCACTAGCATTAGAAACGCGAGGTGATAAAATAATGTTAAAAGGATTAGGCATGGTGATAAGAGAGTTATTAAGAGTTGATGGTGGGATTTGACCTCGAACAAGATGATCTCGTGTGCTGTTAGAGGTATGAGGGCAATTTTCACTTCCTAGCTGCCCACACCATGGAAAGATATTGCTTCTTGAAGTACCTGAAAAAGAAACTGGGTTAGTATTGGTCATAGTGACCTGGGAGCGCGATCGCAGAGCCCAAGGGGCAACGCACGGCCTTATTATGGGGAGTTTTTGAAGTGTTAGCTCCGTTCTTTAGAAGGCCTTACTGCCGGAGACGAAAATCCGTGGAGTAAGGTGAGGTGTGACATTTTTAGGGTCGACCTTGTCTAACCCCTTCCTTCTGTTAAGAAGGCAGCATCGCCGCAGATGCTGGTTATTCGAGGAAAACACTATCGCTGTCACACCTCGCTGCAGTTAGCAGTACGACTTCGCCCTCAGATCTTAGGTTGCTGCCTTTGGTCTTATCGCTCTCCAACAGACCTGCTTGGCATGGTAGGACCTTGAGGAACATGCGTTCCAGCCAATATAGCTCAGTTGGGTCATCACAATAGGCAAGCCCGACCACCACGTCAAGGTTGCAGCTAAGGTCGGGAATGTCTAAGTCACTTGTTTACTATCCGTGTTTAGGAATGATTAACGGTTGGCGTCATTTTAATCGCCAGTCTTATTGTTGATCTTCCAAGCGTGTTAAAACTTTCTGTTTAAAACTAATGGAGTAGCATTATCTATAAGTCAGCTTTGACCACTTTAGTTGAGTAAAGGATTCTTCCTCAGTATCACTATTGTAGTTATATCTTGTCTCGTCTGCTAACTTCCTTCCATGTTTATCTGAAGCTTGTCCACTAGAATTGATACAGACAGACAGATACAACACAGAACTTCGTACGTACGTACATTAGTAGAGGTTGCCACACCACATCAGCACAGAGACGCAACTGTCAGTTCAAATCCAAGAGTGATAACGATAGTAGAAGTATTAGCAGTAATGCAGAAAGTTTGCGAGCGAAGATATGACTCGAAAAGTATAATTCAGTGAGATAAATTTGAAAGGAGAAAGATAGAGAATTCAGAAGGTTAGATTTTGAGAGAACACAAAGAGTGGATGCACCTGCGCCATTGCGAACGATTCTGAGCCATGTCGTTCAAGGTCTCTAACCATTGGTGACTTTCGTCTCGCGGACCCCAACCACGCAGCCTACATCTATCAACATGACTTAGTCCACTTGTCAGCGACGTCATCGATTTCTGCCATGTTTTGGTTTGGCCGCTCCTAGCTTTCTTCCAACCTATTCCTACGCCGCTAAACATAGCTCGTCGAGGCAGACGGTAGTTAGACATGCGCAACACATGTCCCAACCACCTCAACTGATGAAGTTTCAATACTTCATCTATTGATTTTCCCTCCTTTCCTAGAACCCGTTTCCTAACGACAGCATTGCTCACTCGGTTGTCCCACGATACTCGAGCAATGCTTCGGAGACACCTATGGTCGAAGACCAGTAACCTACAAATGTCCTCTACTCTTAACGGCCATGTTTCGCTCCCGTATAGTAGGACAGAGCGAACTGCTGCACGGTACACTCGTCCTTTGGTTAACAAGCGGATATCTCGCCTGCGCCATAAGTGACGCAACTTGGCAAAAGCCAATTGAGCTTTCTGTATCCGTGCTGAGATTTCGTCAGTCACCAGGCCGTCAGCACTGATGAGACTCCCCAGATACGTGAAGCTGTCTACACGCTCGACTACTTCACTCCCTATCACTAGTTCAGGTGCCGATGCAACCCAATCCTGAAGCAACATTTTGCATTTCGAGGTGGAAAACCGCATCCCGAACATGCTTGCATTGTTGCTCAGGGTAGTCAGAAGACTCTGCATTTTGTCAGCGTCTTCACCAAATAGGACTATGTCATCAGCATACTCTAAGTCAGTAAGAGAGGCTCCTGGTAGTAAGTCAACTCCTAAAAAGTCAGACGAAGACATGGTTATATCTAGGAGCATGTCTATGACAAAATTAAACAAGAATGGGGAAAGTGGACATCCCTGACGGACACCACTTGAAGTGAGGAATTCCGATGACAGTTCGCCATAAGCTCTCACTCGACCTGTAGTTTTAGAGTAGAGAGCTTGTACAAGGTTAATGTACTTCTTTGGTACACCTTTCAATGACAGACACTGCCACAGAACCTCACGATCAACAGAGTCGAATGCCACCTGTAGGTCCAGGAAGACAATTATTGTAGGGCGCTTAAATGTGTGTCTGTGTTCCAGGACCTGTCGCAGTATGAAGATGTGGTCTATACAGCCACGTCCAGGTCTGAATCCAGCCTGGTTTACTCTATTTTGCTCTTCACGAGCTCTAGTTAGGCGTCTAAGTATAATCGAGGCTAATAATTTAGAAACTATATTAGTCAGACTGATTCCCCTGTGATTGTCACAAGAAGACTTTTGTCCTTTCTTATAAATTGGGACAATCAGGGATTGAGACCAGTCAGATGGTATTACGCCCAGTTCCCAGATTCTACCTAAGATTTCAGTCAATCTAGCTGCTAAAACTGGACCACCATCCTTAAAAATCTCAGGGGTAAGCCTATCAGGACCTGCTGCTCTACCTCGCTTCAGATTTCCTATAGCCTTCTCAACTTCATAGAGACTAGGAGGAGTTAAGTCGATTTGCCATTCAGGATGACTGGGGATCGTGAGCAACCGAAGTGTGGCTGAAGGCCAGTTGAACTGATCCCTAAAGTGTTCTGCCCATCGGTCCAATCTCCTGGACTGAGAATGAATTATAATCCCATCCTTTTCCGAGATAGTCTCACTGACATTCGGATCCCTAATACCAGTTTCCTTGATAAGTCGAAAAAGTTGCCTACTGTTGCCTATCGCCGCTGCCTTTTCCATCGTTTTTGCTTTCGCCACCCACCACTGTTCACGGTTGTTGCGTAGGCTTTTTATCAGCCTGCGCTTAAGCTCACTTCGCTCTTCATCATGTTCAGAGCCAGGTGGGATGAGTTTACGAGCATCCATCAGTTCGGTGGATGCTACTGAAATCCACGGCTTCATCCTAGCCTTATGACTTACCTTACTAGCAGATATCATTGCTGTTTCCACAGCATTTTTGATATCATTCCAACCTGCTTCCGGATGGCAATCGCTTACACGGTCGCCTAACTGTTTTTCTAGTTGTTCCTTAAATATATTCTTAGCTTTATTATCATTAAGTAAAACCCTAAGAGGCTTCATTGCTATGTCTTTCCTACGTCCAGTAAGCCTCAAACAAATACGCGCTCGCACTAAAGCATGATCTGAATCTAAACATGTGCCCCAGAACGAGCGACAGTCCTCTATCGAACCCCTCCATCGGTGGCTGATGGCGATGTGATCTAGTTGGGTCCAACGTTGGGACGATTTTGGGGGTCGCCAGGTTAAAAGATGTTTTTCCTTATGCCTAAAGTTAGTATTCGCTAGAAACAGGCGGTTATCTGAGCATAGTTGCAACAGACGATCGCCATTATCTGTTCTGTGAGCCGTGACACCATAACATCCACCCAAGTGTCTCTCATTTTCACTTAGTCTACCTACTTGAGCATTAAGGTCACCAGCCATTATAACTATATCAGAGCGCCTAGCTGTTTGGAGGAGGTCCATAAGCTTGCTGTAGAACTCATCTTTCACCTCGTCTGAACTGCAGTCAGTGGGGGCATAGGCAGATACGACAAAGTGGCAACGACGAGTGTCCCTATCTTTCCGAGTCCTAACTGTCCCGTTCAGTCGGACAGCGCACAAGCGACTATCTACAGGGATCCAGTCTAGGAGAGCTAGTTCTGCCCTACGACTCAATGCAATACCTACACCAGCGAGACCCCGGGAAGCAGCATCCGGGCTACCGGATACACGAAGAGTAAATCGGGCTGCTTCTTTGTTTTGATACGGTGAAATCAGGTTTATGATTTTACTAGGATCCTGTATGCGCGTTTCCGAGACGCAGCATACATCGATTGAGTGAGATTCTAAAGTCTTAGCTAAGGAAGCCTGTTGCTCTATTTGACTTAATGTCCGTACATTAAAAGCTCCAACATATAGTCTAGAACGAGGTTTCAAGAGACCAGGAATGACTTTTTGTGAACTCGCATCGTTTGCATTAGCGGTGCAGTGAGATGAAGGAATGTGAGTAGAGTTAGTCGTAGAGATAAGAGAGATATTATGGGGTGTAGAAAGGATTTGATTTTGACCAATTTGGACTCTCGTGCTTTTACGGGTATGAGGGCGGTTGTCACTTCCAGGCTGCCCACACCGTGGAAGAGAATTGATACATCTTTCCAGCGTCATGATCTATCTTCATCTATTCATTTTATTTTTTTTCTAACCATGCTACCTTTAAGGTTGTTTTTCAAAGATTAGGTTATGTATTTTTCATAAGTAGGAGTTGGAGTACATCTTTTTTACTTTTCGCGAATTTATTTCATTCTAAAATCGATTTCAATTACGAAGTCCCTTTCCAACTTTCTGTGTTAAAGCAATTTAATCGTTTCTATTTATTATTCTTAGAATCACCTAAATGATAATCTATGGATGGCGAAAGTGTACGCAGCGGACGAAGTGAAAAAAGTGACCGTTCTCGTCGGTCGAAACGCATTCAGCGAACAAGTAATGGTTCCTCCAATCAACCCGTGTGTATGTTTCAAGGACAAGTAAAAGGTGTATTAGCTTCTCCACAAAACCAGCCACTGGCTATCGGTCAAACTATTCAGAATATGGATACAGCTATCCGTCCGTCTCAGTGCAATTTAATGCCGGTTGTACAACAACCTCATATGAACATGTATCCGCCGCAACCATTAGGAATGCAACAGCCTAGTTCTCATCCTTATACATTAGAAACTTGGATTCCTCCTTTAATGCCAATGAATCCCAATTTTTCTTGTTCTCAGCCGAGCATGTATATTCCTAACGCTCAAAGTTGGGGTGATCAGTCTGCGTCGCAGGTATATGCCCAGCAAATGATTGCCCCATCCATGCCCACTCCATTCACCCGACAACCAATTTGTTCAGGAGCACAGTCAAACCAAATTCAATCACAACAGCAACAAGTTGGTTCTTTTGTGTCACCTGGACAACAACATCCTTTGGCACATACTCCTTCATCTCATGTTTTGTCTTCTCAGATACCTTCTCATCCATCATCACAAGTTCCTGAACCATACCGGTCCGAGCGTTTCGATACTCAACTTACTCAGGATGAAAATGCTTGGGTTGAGGAAGCTACTGCTGTCACTGGAGCCACAAGTGAAACTGGACTAAGTGGCGACAACTTTTCCCGGTTCGGAGCACGTTACGGCCTAGCGACTTCATTAGGCGTACATGGCAACGGTGGTACCGGCTATAATATCAGCGGTGCTGCAGCCGCTTTAATACGGTCTGAAGCGGATGAAATAAAAGTTTTTAAATGCTCACATACATTGAGTCTTACTATTTCTGCATTTCTGGGAATCAGTTCCTTACTATCTCCAATCCTAATGCTTTTGCTCCCACTTTTTCCGTTTTGGATTGGATGGTCAACCGAAGGGTGTGAACCAACTTGTGAAGGACATGTAATCAGTATATCTGTTAAACTCGTACTTCTCACTATCGCACTGTGGTTTCTGAGCTCCCCTTGTCGACCATTTTGTGGTAGTTCCACTGCTATACTTCCACGTATCCGTCTTTGTCGTACTCTTTTTCTGTGTCTTATACTAGTTGTCTTGTTTGCTTTCTGGTTGTTTTATACTGTTCGAGTTATACAACCAAAGGAGTCTGATTATCTTTCTATAGTAGTTTTTGCCGGCAGTCTGACAGACACTTTACTCTTTTTATATTATGCTGCTATTGCCCTCATGGAACTTCGTAAAATCCGATTTCAATATGTCATACACATTGTACGTTCTCCAGATGGAATGTCAAAAACTTTGAAATGTGGGGAAATGTCGTTGCAACGGGCGGCTGTGGAAGTTTTACAATTCTATATGGTGGAATTTACAGTATGTTCCTATTTTATTGATTTCAAGTCTTTATATGTTAATTTTCATATTATTGTATAATCATTTCTCTGTTACGTTTGATTCGTGAATTTAAGCTTACATTCTGAATATGTCACATAGATTAAAATCGTGCAATACTGCTAACTTATAGTTTACAATTATGTGACTGTTTTTTTCATAATTTGTTAGCTAAGAAATAATATGATTTCTATCTTTTTATTGTGATCATACATTTACCTATTTCCCAGACCGCATGTATTGATAGTCAGTGAAATATAATTAAAAGAACATAATTTATTGCGAAGAGAAAAACAAACCGAAAGATTACATTTATTCGACTAGTTTTCTAAAACAATTTAAAGCGAATTAATGGGGTAGTGTCCTAAAATGCTTATATGATGTGTTACTAAGATTGGTTAGAATTAGTTTATCGTTCGTGCTTACTCTAGAGTTTTGTTTTAGTTCTAAATACAGGCTTCTCCGTTTAATATTTTCAATGACGCTGATCTGATTTTCGAGTTTTCATGTTTCGTTTGCCACCTGAAAACCACTTTTCTGACGTAATTTCTGAAGATTTTGATGTACTCATGATTGCAATTTCTAATTTTGAATATTGGTGTCGTTACTAGCGGAAATATATGTATACTTGAAAGTTAAACATTACTTAAGCAAGAAAATTAGTTTCTAACAGCTTAGATTATTGTCAGAAGAAAAATTGTCAGTCCGCTCTGCTTATGGTACTTAACCATTGATTGTCAGTCGTACTAATTTCTTGGTATTTAAGCTTCAAAGGTTTATTAGTACTTTTTTGTAAGGCTTTGTGATTACAAGTGCTCTCCATAAAAAAAACTTGGGATTATAATCTACTAATGATACTCGTGTCATGCCGGATATGTTCGCAATTTTTAATATAGTCCGTACGTGTTATGTCATTACTTTAAGCGACATAAATCTTTGTTTCATTAAATTTATAGGCATATAACCCAAATCAGAACCCATCCGTCAGCAGTGGAGGTGGGAATAAACGTAATCGTCGCACTGGTTCTACTTCTGGCGGTGGCGGCTCCAAGTACAAGTTTTATGATGTTGATAATGGTGGGGCTGGACTAGGAAAATCAGAAAATGGTGTTACGTACACTGTCGAGCAATCTGCTTGTGCTATTACTGCCCCTAGTGCTTCCGTTCGTTTGTATGAAGAAATTGAATTAGAGAAACGAATACGTAAACGACGCATGAGACTACTTTTAGCAGTCGAAGAGGCATTCACTCATGTTAAGCGACTCGCTGCCGAAAACTGTAGTAATGGAGGGACTGTTGGCGTTGCTGAATCTGATCAAACCATGTTACCTTTCAAAAACCCTCGAAGTAAGTATCTTGTGTTCCTTTTCCTTCAATTGTGTTGTTACTTTATATCTCTTGGGGTCTCTTGTGATATCCTTGAACTATAAACAATATTTAGATAATTCTACCACTCCGTTTAGTCCCTATAGTAAAAACCTATAGGTTCTTTGCCAAAATCATTCAAGTTACTGCCTCAGCCTAGTGTTTGGGTTATCTGGAATAAGTTTGAAAAAAATCAGTTGTAACTGAGCAAGATTGTAACGTTAGTATGTAAAATCACTCACTGTAAGTTTGAGCTGTATATTGATTTATAAGATGACTGAGATCTGCGATGTTTTGGAATAAGTACTATTACTTGACTTAGTCACCCCACTGCCCATGATTTTTATTTTCAGTTTCTACTTGCCTTTTTGGCACTGTTGTTAATTGTGAAGTTTTAACCAATACACTTTTGTTCTGTGTTTTATATTGTCTTTCTATTCTGTATGACAAATATTGTAGTGAAGTTTAAAGTTATTTTTCTTAGTAGTCATAGTGCATATGTCAGTTATCTTAGTTCATACGGCCACTGACTATTGGTATGAGTATTTTAGGAAGATGTAGACATGTTTCTATTGGAGTGTTTGATAATTCATGTTAACTCATTTATTTCATCATATGCTTCAAGTTCAGGAGCTAGTAATTGTAATCAGAGGATGTGTAATTTCTGGTTAGGTCATAATTTTTAGTCTCTTCTTACCTTATAAAGCGCGATCAGTGCTCCAAAGAGCTGGAGCACTGTCGAGCGTTCATAATCGTCATTTACACACGTATCAGCTTAATATAGGGGCAGGGGGGGTCCGCAAAAAGTTGTACTACTGTTGTCACACTTGATCCAGCTTATATACATCCATTTTTCTGTCTTACTATGCGGTTTTAGTGCATACTTAATTAGATAAATAACTCAGAGAGCTGTTTAATTGTTCCTCATTAATTAAACTTATCAATATGTTCTCGCTACGTTATCGTAAAATAAATTAATCTTTGACTTACTTAGGGGTCGCGTAAACAATCTTTAATGTTTTTTTATTAATTTATTGGTGTTTCGTTCAACAAGTGATGCTAAAACCTTCCGGTTGTCATCAACTTAACCACGGATTCAGATTCAGGTCACTTCTCTATTTAAAGCAGTAGACTAGAAGACAGTCATTAGGAACAACCCAAGCTAACCTTTGAAACCAATCGTACTCTAAAGGAAGTAATTTCGGCGATTTTAAGTAACTTCACTTTACGTGGAGAGGCTTAAGCAGGAGATTCTATCAGTATTAGTAATAATCTTTGTCAAGTGGTAAATTAACATATTTAATTACTTAACATGAACTTGATTATCAGCCTATCCGTAGGTAGGTAGCTAAGCTACTAAAAAAAGGCAGCCAGTCTTATGATTCAGCTTTTTGGCAAAACATCCCATTCATCACAATTTATTTGTCTCATTAAACGACCTTTTTAAATTGTGCAGAATTATTATGTTACCGTTTGTTATTACAATGTTGATTAATATGGTCTTATTCTTTAGTATCACATTGTGTAAATGATTCAATTATTATTACATGGTAATAGGTAATGAGCGGATGTCAAAGATTAATTACTCTCCAGGGAAATCATTGGATCCATATGAAGCAGCGCAAGCCGTTTTTCCTACTCTCATTAGACCTTTACAAAAGTACATGCGTGTTACGCGCCAACAAGCTCGTCACCCTGTGGATATGGTAATTGATCACCTAGCTCTTTGTTTAGCTTATGGTCTCTCCCCTCACGCTTTTTTGGAACGATTTAATCCTTCAGCTGCTACACCACAGCAAGATGCAGCAGCAGCTGCAGCAGCCATCTCAACGGTGAGGAGAGCCAAACATCAACAGAATGCTAAACGGATCAACACTTCCGATAATCCAGATCCATTTCCTCTACTTCCTAAATTAGTGCATCCAGGTGGACAACAAATGTGGAGTATTGTGGCTGATCGGGCTCTATCTCGTAGTTTAGCAGATGGGGCCATATTTCAGCTTCGTCGTGGCAATGACCTGTCATTACTTTGCACTGTTAGACGTCTACCACTTATCTATCTTATCGAAGAGATATTAGAACCTTTGGAAGCAGGTAGATTTGTTTTGCGTACTGACAATGCGGTATAATTTTTCAATTGACTAGAACATTTTTCAGGGAATGTGATCTCACCCATCTCAATTGCTTTTTTAGCTCACATTTGCTTTGCATTTCTAAATATATTACGGTATTAAGTACTATGTTGAGTACATTATTATTCAGTTCAGTTTTATCCATCCATCATATTTCGCATTTATACTAAGTTTAAAATCTATTCGCTGTTCACCCAAGTTTATGCTTTTCGCTATCTAACGCCACTCTTTGTATTGAATTTTTTTTGTTTTTGCTTTGTGTTTTATGGAGCTACTTTACGTATTTTCATCTTTTGAAATTTAAAGTGTTTTTATTCCCATATATCCTTAATGAATAAATACTAGTCATTACAATAATTTTCATCAATTACTTTAAAAATCTTTGGTCACATGTCATTATTACCATCGGTAAATCTGTTGTGTTACCCTCCTTATCCTTTTTTCTTTCATTTCAGGCTTCCATTTATTGTTCCTTACAAAATAACATTTATCAAATATGTTATTAGTTTTATTATAATTATTATTCCCATATACCGGTTGAATTGATGTTAGCGCCGGTTAATTGTCAATAACTTTGTTTCCGCAATAGACTTTTATCTTTTGCTGAGTTCTTCTAAACCTCAACTAATGTAAAGCATCGAGAGTTTACGTTCTTTGAAATATTTGTTTCAATCTTTTAAAAGATTGTTACCATACTTCAGTTATCGAGGATTGACAAAATAATAACAAAATGATTATACGAACTCAGATACAACATACATATAAGCTTTCGTACACATTATTTCCTTTATTATATTCAAGAGAGCAGGAACAAACATTTGTGCAGAATAAGATGAATTCATTTTATTCCGTTGGTTTCTCATCAGCTGCATACGACCTAGAATAATATTTGACAAAATTAATATTTGAAACAAATTTTAACATACTTATGAGAATGCGTGAACTTGGTTGAAATCAAAATTATATAAACATGTTAGACATGTGAACATGACTAAAATGTTGAAGAAAATACTGCGAGTATGTATCCGATACAAAAGAAGGTACCAGAAGGCAAAATAGAGATCAGAATTCAAATGATTACACAATAAGAGGTGTTTGGAAATATTTGAGAATAATGTGAATCAAGCTCAGTTGTTAAACTTAAAATGACCTAATTAAACACAAAAGTTGAACTTAACCATCTAAAAGACAGTGATGTAACAAAATGTTAAATCTGATCCAAAGAGAAAAAAGTAATAAATGGAACTTGGTGGAAGAATAATAACGATTAAAATAATGATACATAAGTTAGGTTACTAGGGTAAAGAAAGGCCTATAACAGTTTCTTTTTGGACACATAAATGTCAACTAATTTGGATTTGAAACAACATAACAAATCAGTACCTTACATCACCGATCATGGAATCGAGAACCATGTCTAAAGAATATCAGAGGGCTTTGCAGAAGTAATTCAAATAAGTTAATGAATACACAATTAATTAAAAGCATTAGTAGATACAGTAATTTTGAGAAAACAGAGTTCTTTTCTAGTTAGGAAAAAAGTTAAGGCTAGGCATGCATCATGTTTTATCATTATGTTTAGGAGCCGGGTTGAGTGGTAAAGGTAGCTTGACGTGATCATCAGATTGAGTTATCACGATGACTTATCTTAGCTAATATTGGTTGGAACACTCGTCCCTCTAGGTTCATCCGTACATGCAGGTCTGGAAATCTGTAAAACGGAATGCGCAAACTCAAGGGCGTATTCATATTGCGACATGTACAGCGAAATGAAGGCAGTAAGATGTTTTCATCAAACAACCGACATGACAGTGATGCTGTCTTCCCACAAAGGATGCGTGGGGTGAAAAAGGTCGACGCTAAGACCGCAAACCACTAATTTCCGTCTCCAACGATAAAACTAACAAGTACAGAACTAACATATCAGTAACCACTTGTGAAAGAGTTGTGTGTGATCGCCCTTAGTCAATCGTCCTTTAGGTTCTGAAGTCACACTTTAAGGGAATTACGACCACCTCTAATCTAGCTTTTTTCAGGCACTTCGAAAAGAAGAACCATTCTACGATGTGGCATCTGGTGAGTGATTATTATTCACAATCACTTCCTTTCTTCCGCTAATGTTTCTACTTCTTTTCTCGACCCTTGTCTTTTTCCTACGTTTGTTACTAGTGTTAATATTTCGAGTTTGCGAAGTGCTGTTACAGGTTTCTTGAAACTGCGCTCATGTTTAAAGTTTTGACGTATAATCTCTATGTCAAATCATTCAGCAGGTATCACTAGCTAAAACCATAGATTCTCTTACCGTTGGTGTACATTTTGTCTTCGAAACATGCATACAGCACCACCTAATCAGTACAGAGGACCAGTGCGATTTACTCTTTGTTTATATGGGAAACCGACAGCAAGTTCTCTTCACCTTGCAGGTGCAGATATAGCGCTAAGTTTGTGAGCATAACATGCACTTCCTAAGTGGGTTCTTGTTGACTATGTGCTGTTCGATCTAAATGATACAGTAAAAACTCAGAAAAACGAACACTCGTGGAAGCGTTTTTGTCGTTTCTTCATATGGACCCTCACCCACTGATTGCGTCTCGGGTGAAGTAAAGGATAAATTTCGCAGGTTGTTCTCTGACCTTTAGAAAACTAGATACTCAGATATGTTAATCATATAAGTGTATTTTAACCCTTCTCCCGCAAGTCGGCAGGATAAGTCAAGCTAGCATCCCAGTCTAACGAACTGATAAGGTAAACCGTTTCCCTCAATTCTGTTTACATTGTCACTTATTTCTATCAAGCACAAACTTTTAGCATAAGAAAAATCACTGCGTAACCTGATGACTTCCATCATCAACACAACGCAGGGCACAAATAGGCCATTCTGGGATCAATCAACGCTAGAGTGGCTCCATTGAGGATTGCCGGTCGTTTTGGAGCATATGCTTAGATTCTTACAATGTCCTAGTAAGAGCGATTATTTTTATAAGTTTTACTAGATACAGAAAAGTCACCAAAGGAAAATCTTGTGGATATTAGTTTAAAGACTAAAAGGCTAATAATGTATTCAGAAAAGGTTTTCTAGGCACTTATCCGATCATGTTCCGCAGTTTCATTCTTAGGAAGTTTGGAAATATTTTAAAGCAGCTGTAAATGCAAAAACGATATCTGCATCCAATCTAAAACAAAAGTTTAGAAACGACCAAAAGATCTCAGAAACTTTTACTGCCTAAAGACGGTTTAGTCGACGACAACCCGAATGTAGACTAGTGAAAGGTCTGTGCGAAGACCGTAGTAAACAAAATCAGAAGCGTTGGAAACGTCTGCGGCAATAAGTAATCCTGGACAAATGTGCTCTGATCTTTCAAGGAAACCGTTATTAGAAACTCTGTTGCTAGCCAGACTAATTCTAGAAGCGATGGGTCTATGTTCAACTCAGTCTAAAAGATTAGACCAATCAGCCAAACAGATTCATAAGCAGTTCAACTGGCTCCCAACTGTCCTTCAATTACAGACTATCCGAAGCTACCTGAGTAGGGAATCGACACCTGTTCAACTTTTAGTGAGGTCCACAAGCGCTTTGATGAGAGGAAACGATAAGATCTGATAGGTTGTCTCCAAATATCTTTAACGACGGTCGTTCAGTTTCGGCCGGTAGGTTGATTGATGTACTAGTGTTCAAGAACTAGACTAGTGTTGTTCACTGATAGTGAGAAAGGATAGAAGTCCTCTCGTGATAACCACAGAGGAAACAGTTTAACCAACATTATATCTGAAATGCTAACCACCGTCATAATCGAACGCTTGTCTGAAAATAGGGTTCAGAAAACTGGTAAACCAGGCTGGTAAATTTGAGTTCTTTCTTTATTCAAATTTATTGCTTTTTGTTGAACTACATCGTGATATTAATACTGTTGTTTAACCTCGTTATGCTAATCTGGTGCGTGAATTTAAACCTGTGAATATATGTATCCCAGATTCTATGTTGTACATGACTGATTTATTGTTTTCTAATCTTATTGTAAACTTTAAACATCAATTTACCTACATATGTGCTTACTAAATTAAGTGTAATGCTAATAAAAGATTCAGACAAAATTTGATATAATGTAGGAATCTTTGGAACTGCGTAACTAGGAGATCCGAACTCTTATTATTCGGTACTATTTTGATCACATAGTAAAAGCGTTAGTAGCATGATGACACTTCATTATCATATAAATCTACTACCATAATAGAGTCTGGTAACATGAAGTGCATTAATATTATGCTGATAAGTAAACAGATATTACGAAGAGTTATTTAATAACAAAAATTAGAGCTGAGTGCCATTTACTTCCATTCAAGTTGTATATATTTTCATCTAATAAATAGACTCCGATTTAGCTTAATATCATGACTATTTCTGATCACCATTTCTAAAAAATCAAATTACATCTAAGTTACTCGTATAAATTATTACAACAGTGTATTCATAACATTGATCGATTATTAATAATAGTGTTTTAATGGCAAACTAAAACCATAAATCATAACAATTGTACAGTTTAAATATAAGTTATTGTTTATATTAGTCACAGATTGACCTCAGTTGGGTACCATCGAAAACTAGGAAGAATTGGATAGATGTTTTTTCTATAGTATGAGACTCCTCGGCATCGCTCACCTAAGGTCCTACTAGTGACTGAATCCGTAACCTACAGGTCACTCGACGAATGCCTAACCATCAGCATCATTAAGCAGGCTTTTAATTATAGGATTTCAATCTGAATCAGTTTGTGATATAGGTAGACAATTATCGTACATAATTAAAATTAAATTAAATTTACATTGAGATTTCATATTCAAATATTTATTTAAAAGTAAGTAAAAAAAATTTACAGGCTTAAATATCACATTTTTATACTATGTATGTGGTTGATTCATGGATACGTAAAAAAATGTTTTACAGAGATTATACTTATATCATCAATTTGTAATTTAAGTAATTAAAAGGAAGGGAAAATTGTTATTTCCTAGATAATTACAAAAGAAAAACAACACTTTAATTCAATGATTTTCATATTTGTCTTGTGTTCCATTTTAGATCAGTAAAAAAAGTAACAAATTATGCAGAAAATAAAAGGAGTAGAATACAAATATTTTGTTGTTATTTTATTTAATAAGTTAACAGTTAGTAATCTTTCTTTATATATCCTTTGTTTAGGTTTCCAAGGTGTCATATATATGTGTATGATGTACTGTATTTATCTGCTTTTTCCTAATTCACGATTACTGTTTCTAATATCTTTCACTTTGGGAAAACCATCATATATTTCACGACTTTTCCTAACTCTATAAGCTGCTTTAGCTTCTTCTATAAGCATGAAATTCTTCATATTTTCACGTTTCATTGATGAATCTTTCACTTCAACACAAATATGACTTGGAAACCAGCCTCGTCTACCATCAGGTAATGCTCCTTTAAGCCAGCCTATAAAGAGAATGGGAATTATTGTGATGATTATAGTTTTTCATTATTTTTGTTCTTTATTTCTTTGACGATATAACAAAATTGTTCAAAATAATCGGATGAAATTTCAGCAGTCCTGTTTTAATGTAACACTATTGCAAGAAGCAAAACTTATTAAATCATTTTAAAAACGATTCCTGTTGTATTAATACGTTACTACATAAATGTTTTAATAACTAAATGCTCATTTAGAAAAAAATTATTAACTGTTATTTCTTCAACCACTGATTTTCATGATGACAGTGTTAATTTTCTACATTACTGATAAATTTTTAGACTGTAACTATTAATATAACTCATTTGGTTGTACCTGCATAACAACGGTGATGTTAACGTAGAGATTCTAATCTAGTATCTATCTCTCTAAGCACTGACGTACTATCAATTGGACCAGTGGCTCCAGACAGTCAAAAACAACTGGATAAACAAGCATTTACAAGTGTCTCAGATTACTTTATATTTGCTACTGAAGTAGTTTTCGCATTAATAAAGCACAGTTTAGTTATAGTTTTAATAGAAGATACTTATATTTCTACTACTATAGCAAAGAGTAACAAATAGAACCATGTTTCCATGACTAAAATTTCGTAAGTTTCAATAATCTTTAAGAGACTGTGTTTAATGAAGGCGTGTTTTCAAAACAGTTGTGAAATATTTGGAATAAGAATACTTTGTGTACTCTGAATATATGGTGTGAAAGATGATGTATTGAATTATATCAGTGGTATATTTAGACATATTTGTAGGCATGCATTTAACTGAGAAATGTTTATGTTCAGAAAGAGTTACATCATTAATTGCATAATCTAATTTACGTTTTAATTGGTTTATGGATTCACCTTCAGAATGTTCATTCCACTATAATACTGACCAACATTTTTTATCACATTTTTAACATATATTTCTGTCTATATATATGCTTTGCATTAAGATGGTACTTGTGGGGTCGTTTAATTTGTTGGTAGTGTTTTATAACACACTGATGGGTGGTGAATCACTTTGCTAGTGGGACGTATATCATTAATAGTGCCGGCTGACTCTATGGACTATTTTATTGCTACTCAGGGGTTTAATGATACATAGTAACTGCGCAACTTTAGGTTGCTGATCTGATTTGTAAAGTAATCATGATAGTGCACTACCTAAGAGTCCCAAGCCGATTTTAATGACTAGCAAATTATGAATACAGTAAAATGTTTTTAAATAGCCTTACTAATGGCATTTATTAACACGAAATTCATATCTGTCTTTAGGTATAGGAGAATGTGAGGTTGACGTATTGAAACTATTTATATATATTCGGAGTAAAGAAAATGATTAACAGTTACCAGTTAGTGGGTACTTAGTATTAATAGAGTTTGAGGTTAACTTTTCTTTTAACTCCTTATCGACTGTTAAAAAGACTTCTACTTTGAATATGAAATATTTCAATAAACTATTCAGGTAGGACATGCACCCAGTTAAGTTATTGTTATTCGCAGTATTATGTATCTACTGCCAAGTTCATGACGCGGCTAGCATTTTATTCATATATATGTAGGATATAGTAAAAAAGACATCAAAATACAGAGCACTACGCTAAAATTGTAATGATTTTTAGTTACGACATGCTTTAGGACTTTTATTACGATACCTATAGGTCAACTTCATCTGGTATAGTAGGTAAAATGTCTGAAAAAGTCTCATGATTAATTAAAGAAGTGAATCGTACCGTCTGAAAGACTGATAAGCACATTAACTTGATCTCCCTCTTTTAATTCTAGTTCGTCACATTCAAGAGCTGAATACGATTTAGTAATAAGTACCTGAGGACATTCTGTTTAAACAAAATAAAATGAAATCAGAAAACATCATTAACGAGTAATATATATGGCTGATTGAATTGCAAACTGTAAGTAAGTTGTTTGTAAAATAAATATTTTCTCTATAAGTATTAGGAAGTTATCTAATATAATCAGTGACTAGTCGGCTTACGCTTAAGTTTTAATGACCGCTTTCTTATTGTATATGAATTTAATTCCCTGCTTAATTATTGTATATTTGATTAAAGTGTATTACATTGTCGTCAATATTAACAATAAAGTCGAACGCGTGTATTACAGTTGTAGTTTTTTGATAATCAATACAGATCACATATATCATTTACTGAATGATGGGTTATTTTAATGCATTTTTTCGCATAGAATGTTAATGCTTATTTCTGATTGTAGTTAATAAAAAGGTGCTTTCAGTATAACTAATGTAATGTTGACTCACTGTTTATTAACAGATAGAATGAACATATAATGTACCCATCATTTGACGTTACAAGTGAAATTATCATCGTTAACTATAATGCAAACTTAGTACACTTTTTATTTATAATGATCAAACACTCCATACTTAAATAACTATTATAATTGGAAGAAAAGGTATCAGCAATTCAGATAAAAAAGTGATCACATATGATGCATCAAATATTGAAAGCCTGTGAATTGGTCTCACCGAAATTTACACAGATTTATTACTTTCCACGTTTATACTGATCTGAAAATGAAATCCAGACAGATAATTAAATGCTTGATAAATGCATTGAAAACATTTCCGTTTGGTTTAAGTCAATGGCTTTTCTTAAGATATCTCTTTGATTTTGAATACCGTTTGATATAATTGATGCTGTGATTGTTTAATACCTACCTCTACATTTTAAGCTACCTTCTAACTTTTATTTTATAATTCGTTTCCACCAGATGATTCAATATGGATATCTGTACACTTGCATTTTTAGCAAAACTTCTTTACAAAACTTTACTTTGCAAAACATTTTAGAGCATCGCTGTATTATGTATATTATTATGAAGTCGGGGCATTTCGCATCTCCTCATGTGGTTTAGTTATCACCCACCTCGTTTATTATGTTATTATATATATATATATATATATATATATATATATATATATATATATCACTAAAGTGAAATAGTTATGCTTTAAGGTGTACTGATGATGTATTTAATATCCGCAAATTTTTTTATGATACTTACCACATATTTCGGAACCTAGATTTTCAGGCATACCATGACGACCAGACGAGAGACCATCTAACCAGCGTTCTCTTTTGGAACTGAATGAGGATCATAACGAAAAAACACTAAAGGTAAACGACCTCATTTTGTTGCATATCTTGAAAAGAAGCACAGTTTAATTTGTTGAAATAATGTGTACCAATTAATTTGCATACTAAGTTTATTTAAAATTAAACTTCGAGAAGATAAAGTCTGAATGTTTAGGAGGGAGTTAATGCAAATTCTTTCTAGAGAAATATTGAAGGGTTCATATTTAATCAATTCAAGTTATTTAGCACAACTTTAAAAAAAATTAAAATATCAAGTAGCATATGTCTATGGATCAAATGTATAATATAGCTGATTATAGGTTGTGAATCAAGGAAAACGAACTATCCTAGAAAACGTATGAAGTAAGTGCGAGGACTCAGCCTACTTTCTTCATAACGACTTTTACTAGTGAGTTGTTTACGAATAATGAACAGACCGAATTACCACAAACCGCAATCTCTGCTTTGTACATCCTAATGAAGTCATACTGAAAAACACAAAAGATGGATACTTCTTAGACTATAAGAACAAATTCGCAAACACTGAACAACATTTGGATGTACAGATAACAAATTTATTTGCTTTAATGAATTTTTAAAATAAGAAGATGTCACCACATAAGTTTAGATATTATCTGTGGTAATAAAAAAATCAAATTCAATCTAGTCTATTCGTAGTTGTCTGGTCTCATTATAATTTGGTGATACAACAAGAGATTTTTGTGAAGTAAACTTAATGTTTTGTGTTTCAGGATGTTTTGGTGTTGAACGGTAAGCATGTAGATAATGATGTTTAAACTGATGTCAAATGAAATTAACTGAGTACAAGAATCTATGAAGATTCACTCCACCAACAATTTAGTTAACAACATAAAAACCCTATAAATTATGGCTAACAAAAGAATTAAGTAAAAGCTTACATTAGAGTGACATATTCAGATATATTTTCAGTCTGAATATGGATGAATTTTGATTGTTTATATTGAATGCAAAATAACGGAACAGTTAACATGTGAAAGACTTATATTTTATAGTTCTATTTCATTTCCTCTTACTTCATGCAAAATAAGATTTTGAATTTCGTTAATGCTGTTAACTAACGTACTAATGTCCTTCGGTAGTTGCTGCCAGTGTTTATTACCTACGTTCATTATGATGATAATAATTTGAAAAATGATTAATCTGTTACATTCTATAAGCAACCTTAATATTAACTAGATCATGATGTGACTTGTTTACTAAAAAAGGAGTTCGGTGGCTTAAGAATAAACTTTAATTTAACTGTTGACTTAACATTCTGGGAAAACGTTATAAGCATGTTCGTTCAGTATGAAATAAGCTTAACAATTTGCGGAAGTTATTATTGGATGCACATTAATAAAATATGTTTATTGATCCTATCATAAAAACATTACATCATTGTATGACCTTAAGTTGGAATATATTTAAACCTATAGCCATTTACTACGTTTTTTGGATGCATTATTCTTTACAGTGACCTTACTACTATCAGTGAATAGAGAAAGTATACAAGAATAGTAAGATAAATTAACGAACAAATCAGTTTCAGAGACTAGTTTTCCTATTGTTTTAAAAGAAAGTCTGTTAGAAGCTGATGAAATCACATTTTAGTTACATTGATTTGAAAAGAAAGCAAGAACAATATTTATATAACAAAGTGAAATTATTCTTCTTAGTGGACTTCATCATGTGCTATCAGTCTAAAACTACAGAGATTACTATGGATATGTAAGTGTTAAATTATGATATATTTAAGGTGACTAAAAAGTAATGGGAATTCAAAATACAGTCACGACGATAGAGTTATTTAGTCTACAAGAAACGAAACCTAGTCCAGGCTCTTTTCAAAACAGTTGTGTGCTAAATAAATAAACTACCAGTAAGAAGTAAGTATACAGTGTAGTAATTGAGTTACATTTACTAATTGTCATGAAGCAAAATATTCTTAAACTCGTGTTAGGTACAGATTTTTACTTCTGAAATTTTGAGGACTTTAAATAAAACGTTAAGAACCAATAATGGCGATGAGTAAAGCTGGATTGTGGTCACTTTTGGGTATCCACAAATCGCATTTTGTCAGCCAGAAATATTTTAATCTTTGTGTTGATGTTCATATTGCTGCTTGCACTCGATCAATCCGTTTCAAATTCCACCAAGTTATCCATGTGAAACAGAGTTCATACAATCGCGAATGAACAACGACCATGCAATATGACTGAAATGTGTTTGTATCTTCTCGTTGATGTTGCTATGGACTGAGTTAGATTAATCTCCAATACCACACATGCATCGATACAACGTTAATTAACAAGTATCATTAAAGTTGGAGTGCTAGAATGAATATGAACACTGGGGTGAGAATACACTTAGATGACCAGCTTCAAGTAAGTGAAAATGTGCGTTCTGAATTGCAGTTCTCAGCCACAATGCAGCCATAATCATACTTGCAATTCTCTCAGGATGCGCACATGGCAATAGAGGCAGATCACATTCGGCTTTTAGCAACACCGACATGGAAATTCAAACAAATCGAAATTATACAACCAGTGATTTCGTAAAATAAATCTTTGTATCGAGAAAATAGCAAATTCTTCCACATTACCTTCGTTTGGATGCATTTAATGTAATACATTAAAAACACTCTCGATTTACCAGAAAAGTGTTATATTAGGATACGGGCTAAAATAATGCGGATTTACGCTATTTTTTCATATAAAACAATTAATCGGCTGCAAAATAAACAATTTTACTAATTTTAGTTTATTCTTGATGTCCATCAACTTGATTTGTTATCTTTTATTTTATGTCCAGGAATCGATCATCAGTATTGAACATCAGTTAGCACTAAATAACTGCTAGCTTTTTATGGATAACGTGTTACACTAATACTAAACCAGTGCACGCCTTTGTTCTCATTGAATCTATATATATATATATATATATATATATATATATATATATATATATATATATATAATGCATTCAAGCGAAATGTCAAGTATGTTGATAGTTCGTCTTGCACAAATGTCACGAAGTGAATTTTGTGACTGATTGAACTACGATATACTTTCAGACATCTCTGTTTATAGATGCGATTCAAGTAATATATTTTTTGGATCCTATAAATTATCCCTAACAACAATCGGTTAGTTCAAAATTGTCTGATTTCAGCAAGTTACTCAGAAATGTTACGAAGTTTAAATGGTCGTAGCCAAATACAGAGTAGTTTACTTTCAACGCAAGAGTTCATTGAACTCTTTGCAATTTAGTTTTATTAAATAGCAACGTATTACCTCTTGTTTGAAATTCAAAAGCTTGCGACAACAAATTCATCCAGAATGATGATGAAAGGTCCGTAATTAAACAGCCCAGCTCAGAGAACGTAATTTAACTAAAGTTCAGCACTGGTTTATGGTGCTCAAAGTTATATATTAGTGAATATAATTATTTAAAACATGACAAGAGTTTGTTAAGGAACATACAAACATAGAACAACAGTCGTTAAACTTACAGTGTTTCTGCTTGGAACTCGTACTGAATATGCGGATGATCGGGGCCTTCTATTGCTAAAAGAAACGAAAATTTATTGGTTCTAGCATTTGATCCATTAAATGTATCAGTAGAAATTATTCCTGTTTTTTGATTGTCATTTACGTCGCCTTCTTCTTTAGAACTTTGTTTTAGAAGATTCAGTGTTTTCATAAAAGTGACATGTTGCAACTGTGAATTTAATTTAGGATTCCCAGATCGACAGAAATGATGTACGAAACAATTTGGTGGAGTACTTTTCACTTCCACATGAATATAATTCAAAGAACAACTATCTTCAACCATTAAATGTTGATTACTTGAATTAAGAAAAGATGAGCAGAAGGTTAAGCATCCGGAATTATTTTCCAAACTACATGAAAGAGATTCGTAAATTAAAATCTAAAATATATATGAAGTTAGCTGAAGACGGAAACTTTGATTGGTTAAAAACAGACTGAAGGTGACTGATAAAAAATAATTGAATTACTTTGAGCATTTTCGGGTCGTATATTAAGGATAGAATGAGAATAGTCTCGTTAATATAAACAGCGGTGTATGAGCAACTAGTACCTTCTAGATGTAAGGACATTTTTATCATGCATTATATTTAACAAATATGTGGATCGATTAGGTCAAATGGTTGTTGTCAACAAATCGACAGGCTGATAGGAAATTGTTCATAGGTTAATTTCTTAAAAGTTCAGTATAATGCGAGTTTTTTTACTTTCAAAAATAAATGTAAGCGAAAGGAATAGTTAACCATGTTTAGTGTGTAACATTTTTGCATACATCGTTTTAACTTTTGATTAACTGTGCTGTTTTTTTTTTCATTGTAAACGAACGCCATCTAGTATGGCTTGAAGATAAAGAACAGTGTAGAATTAATAAATCATCCATTTGCAATGATCATGCGTACGATTGAACCTAATTAACTGTAAATTCCACACATTCATATTAACCTCATTTCAGAAGTGTAAGGAATATTTAATACTGGGCCAAATTTATGTACACAGTCTCAAGCTCATTTTCTGGGGAAACGCGAGTGAGCATTATTGAGGAAATTCTTACTAGAACAAAACAGCTGATTTTTACTTCCCAAATTTCTAGTCTAAGGAAAATCCATTCATAGTATTAGATCCATATGCGGTGTCAATTTTAAATAGTCGATTCGGTTGTCATAGCATTAGTCCACTTTATATTTATTTCCTCCATTCACATTTTCGCTTTCACATTTATTATTTTATCTTCTTGTTATTTATATTCTTCATACATTGACTTCATTATGGTGCCGTTGAAAAACGGAGAACAGTGTGCAGTATGGCATTCTTCTACAGTACGTGTCCTTGATCCGGTAAGTAAATTCAGCCCAGAATCTTTAGGTATTTTGGCAAACGTCTAACCGTTACATCCTGACATTTTCTGCCTAAAATTCAATCTTCCAGTGACAATTAGTATTTAATTATTATTTACAATGACATATAATTATCTGGACATGAATGATTATACAATGACTATTCATTATGTAGTTATGCATTGACATCTATTCATTTTTGGCTTTTATAGTTTCATGACGGTCTGTTGATTAATTTACCAACTAGTTTGACCAACTAGTATGAATTGAACTACGCAAAATTCACATATTACACGCATACATGTTAATATAAAAACATTATTCATATCAGCAAATTATTTTGTGTAAGATTGTATGAACTTTGACAACCAAATCGTTGGTGAAAAAATCTTTTCTCTGAAATATCTGTTTCATAGCTTAATAGGGAACATAATTTTAAGTTTATAAAATCTAAAAATTTGTAGTCACAAAATTTGTATTATTTTTGATGTTAATTTTTACTGCAGTATATGCTACGTATTGGTTGATAAAAATGAAACAACTGGTAACAGGTACTCAATTGTAAAATGGTCCAATGAACGCACAAAGTCAGATCAGAGTAGCACAACATATAACTAGCTATTTCTACTTAGTGATATAACTGTTTTTTGAATATTAATGATTACATCATACACCTGTTGCAAAGCGTGGATCGAAATAATAAATATACGTATAATGGGAGTACTTAGAGAAACGACTATAACATAATTGACCCAATTAGGGGTGTTTTAAACACATCATGGTCAATCTGAGACCGAAATATATTTCCATAGAGATATTTAATTAATAAACTAATTTGTTCAGTGTTCTTGACAATAATACATATTTAGGTTTCTCATGGCTGGCTAAAACGACATACTTGATATCAATTACTCTTGTTAACAGTTGAGTTTTTCTTCTTATTTATGTTATAAGATGGTTAGACGGGAAAGCTCACCAGATCATATGAACTGCTAAAAGTTTTAATAACAAAGTACCTTAAGTTAATTTTGTAATCAATGCTTATTTAAAGCCGTTAAGTTGTCATGGTCTTATTCAATCTATCGATGTACTAAATATTATTATTCTGTTAAAGTTCCGTAAAGATAATATATTTTCATAAAAATATGTAGATAAAATACAATATATACACATAATGACAATAGTGGTGGGTGTTTAATTATATTATGTATTAAGTATAATATCAAAATTTCGGAGTAAAATACATCAACAGGTCACCCTATTTCTTCGTATACTTCTCAAAAATGTTGAGACAGACAAAAAACATGGGTTAAAAACACATAGTACCTTCGTTTTTTTGTAATTAGTAAATAATCACTGAAGAGAAATAAAGTTGCTGTCGTTGCTTTTGGTTTGCGAATACTGCTGAAACGACGGTAGAATCCACTACTCTGTAAATTCGTCATTGTTAGAAGACGTAGATCACCTTCTTTTACGAGTGTTCGACTTTCTGTAGCTAAAGACTGTTTTAATATGAGTATGTGCACAAAAAATCGGAACGAAATCACAGTGATGGAAGTGAAAACCTGAGCTTAAATAAAACTATTGAAAATGACCGAATAATTCTAAACACATCAAAATATATTCTCCATAAGTAAAAAGATATGATTTTTTGTCTGAAGTAGACGAATCATCAGACAAAAGGGTATCTAATAAAAATGATACCTATGGAAACGGAAACTCAACAAAGTCTTCATAAATGAGTATTAATCACTATATACCATAAATCCATTTGTTAATAACTACATTTTAAATGAGTTACTGACATTTCTAATTTGTTAATTTTATGTTTCAGATTGGTTGGTAATTTCCAGATATTATGTCATTTGGCTGTGCTAGTATTTTAGTTACTAAAGAAGAATGAAGCATCACGGTTGCATTCCTTCCTATCCAACTTCTAACACCAAATTCATGATTTCGCATGTTATTTTATTTCACCAAACTGATATGAACCAAGAAAGATTCATGTAGTAGTAATTAGAGGTAATAAAATTCACAACTTCTAAGTTCTCACTCTGATATCGTAATAAAACCATGTACATATGTCTCTACCCTAATCAATTTCCTTTTTCAGCTATTCAGAATTTACGTGGTTACAAGGGCTGGGACTCGGACTCTTTCCGTGGAAGATGTTTCCACTGTTGCACAATACAATTCGTGAATGAAAAGGTTAGTTATTGAAAATAGTAAAGGAGAGATTATTTGAGATTCTAGCTGAACTATTTAGCTGGGCGTTATACAAATGACTGCAAGTGTTATTTTAACTGTTAAGCCTAACGTAAGTCCGTCATCACTTTTTAATCACTCGATAATAAACTGGGATGAAGTGTGAAGCGTCCTTACAACAGGAAAAACATTATTTAGCACGTTGATTTGGTTTCTTTATACATGTCTCCTAAACATCACACATGGCTGATAAAAATTGCAAGATTGTAGTTAGGGTGAAATGTTGCTTGATTTGACTTTATATATAATCACAGGAAGTTAGCATTTACGTAGATGCACAGTCTTATAGAACTGATATTTAGTAATTAATGGCCCCACGTTTTGGCTGCAGAGGTATTTCTACTTGTAGTAATAAGAGGAAATGGATGAAATTAACAAGACAGAAAATATTCAAGTAAAATTTTAGTGTTTTAAAAATGCTAAAACAGTTGTAATTATATATATATATATATACTCATCGTAATATGAAGTATTCATACTGTCTTTATCAGGAAGGGGAGCAGTAAAAAAATTAAATTATTACATATCTGTGTAATTTATTCTTTAAGTCTAATCTCTTTTATTAATGAGATTCTATTCATTACTATTTTTATAAAGATGAACAATCTATTATTATTATTTTATTAGGTATGCAATAATTTTTATATAAATACGTAGTAAACATAATAAAAATAAAGTGATTCATTTAACTATTCAAGATAAAGTACCTTCGCATCATATTTGTATTCTAATCTTCTACAAATTTCTACAAGACGTTCCTTTTGTTCCATGCGAGCTTTTTCTGAATCACATCTACCTATAAGCTATAAATAAAAACTTTGTGAATGTTATTTTACATAGAAACTCAAAATATTGAAGAAATTAATTGAAAATTAAAATAAAAACGTTTTATACCATCCTTAATTTAACTGATTATTTTATTCATCTAAATGTTAAATGAAACATTTTTAGAATGCACCTATAAATCAGGTGATTTTCAGAAATAAACAATTTTTCCTGAACAGTTGTTAAAATAAGCTGATTCCTAATGGTGTTGCAGAGAATTTTTTAAACTTTAATTAAAGCCTTTTTGCATATTAGAAATAAATTTCCCAGCCGGCCGTCACGTTAGTTTAAAATATTTTATTTAATTATGGTATTTTTGATTTCAGGTCTGAGTTTATTTTAACTTCTGAGTTAGAAGCGTGGTATTGTTTACCTTTTAAACATAGAGTCCCATGTACCTAAAATTAGTAATGAAACTTTAATTTAATCTCTTTTTCTTGAGTGGCCAAATTATTTAGTGCTCCATTTAAAAGCATTGTGGGATGATCATTCATTTGTCTGAATAATAGATATAGAAACAGGTACATTTATTCCGTAAACAGTACATAAATATAACTATCAAACTAAAACTTGGGATAGTAATGCTTATAAATAGCCCATAAATATCCCTATTTCATATGGGCAGAAAAATCATTGTAATTATGGTAAAACTATCATTTGAATATGTTTCTCAAGTATAAATTGACATTTATAGCTGATGTATTTTCCAGTATAGTTTACTATCAAGAATAATCTTATTATAGACCAAGAAAAAAATGGATTATTCTTTTATCTAATAATTAACTAAAACAGGATTATTAGCGATTGAACCCTTTACTATTAGTATGATAGCCATGTCACTGATGTAAAGTTTAATAGGCTTATTTTGCTTTTCAGTAAAGCATTTTGTATCCGAAAAATGTAAGATGTTGTGTAGATTTAAATGGCTGCCTGGTGTAAATCAAGTATCTGTTATATGATTAATTACAGACTTAAACGATCATCTATCTTGCAGTTTAAAAAAATGATAACTCAGAAATTATACTATTTTGTAATTCATACTCGCAAGTGACCATTTTTGGTAAAACAACAACAAAATGCTAATTTAGTGGAAGCAGCATAGTGTAAGGCTTTGCCCAAATAATGTAATTTGTTGTTTTAAACTCTATAGATTAATTGAAATAGTCGAAATCCCATAGCATGAAAGTTACTTCGACGTAATTTCATTGATACGACAGCGCCTTAACATTTTTTCCAAATGGATAAGCACTTGTGAAAACTAATATAAATTACAGGAGGCAAATATATACATAATAAGTCTTTGTTTTCACGATTTTTGCTCTCACTTTCTAGTCATTTGGAAGTTGAAGTTACTTAGAGAGTCAACATTTTCAACTTTGTTGATTCTTGTACTAGATTTGGAACTACCTTTTATTTGTAAGAGCTGATGATACTATCAGGTCTCTTAAACTGAAATAGGTGTAAGATGCTATGAACAGTATATGTACAAAAGGCAATCAGAAGTATACTATACTTTTTACGTTATTGACACAATTAGTTTTTGAAACTTTAGTGAACTGCAGTGATAGCAACTTACAAATTACGCAGAGAAATGATTGCATTAGAAAAGAGTGAAATTGTATGCAAAATTTCGAAAGCAAGACGTTTATTTCTGCATAATTAATCAGAACTCCTACATAGTTGTTTAAACACGAAGAATAAGTAAGGCTTACAAATCAATAGTATGCAGTGACATTTTCAGATATTTCTAAAAATAGAATAATAAGCATAAGCTTGACTTTCGAGATTGAAGTAATAATATTATAATTATTGATGCACTTATATGATTGTCGTTTCCAGATCCTAATTAGCGTCCGGATACCAGTGATTTTGGGACCAATTATTTCAGTGTTGTTATGTTATATGCGCTAGTTTATTTAATAGCGATGATTTTGCTGTTGCTTTAGGTAAAATTATCAGCGTCTACTTAACGTAGAGTTGGATCTTATAGTTATTTAATAAATGCTAAATCATTACGTCATTTATCTTCCGCCTTCGTTACTTTCGATATCTTCATTTATCTGTGTATTCTTGTTAATAACTCATTCATCTATACACAACCTGTTTTCTAGGACGGAAAGGAGGTCTTTAACTATACAATCAATCATTTAGTTATTTTTTAGCGCAGAAAAATGTTTCTACTATTACTAATACCTTTGATGCGCAATTAGTTTTAAAGATTTCGGGTAAGCCATACAAGTGAGACATGAATACTGTACTATCATAGTGGGATTACAGTATTAACACAACTTCATTCACTGTTCTATAAATTAATATAGTTGAAGCCGATCATCAATAAAAAAGGGGTACGTAGTCTGATAGATACTACTTACCTCATTATAAGTTTGGAAAATTGAGTTTTTAAATGTATTGATATTCAGTTCTACTGACATACTAAACTATTACGGATTTTAGGTCAGTTTAATAGGTTTACTCTCTCAAATAAAGTATCATTTATTAACTTCCCTGAATGCACGTAAAGTTAAGTGAATACTTAGCAGATAATGCAAAGTATCTTCATAATAATAGCAGACTAGTTTGCTGCCTTGTATCAAATCATTAGACTAGTTAATGAAATAAAACAAGACAATTCCGAAGAATATTTTGAGCTTAAACTACTGTACCGATGACTCCAGTCTTCTGATTGTTCATTTTAGGTTGTGAAATACGTAGAATTAATATTTAATTAGAGTTTGGTTGGACAATACTTTGTAAGATATTTTAGACTTAAAATAAAATTCTACACATACCGAAATATGAACAGTTTAATTTGTTTAAAAAATGTATAAGATTTAACAATCTTTAAGCTGTCATTAGTGAAAATGATATTTTTATTGTAACTTACGTTTTCTATAGATGCGAGAGCCACTAAACCACTTTGGTAGGTGACGCCATTTTTCGGGGCGTAATGTAATATAGCAAGCAACAGAAGACGTAAACGCGTAACACGTTGCATTGGGAGCAGTAAGAAGGAATTGAGATCAAGGAATCCACAACTTGGTTGCTGTTGTATTACGCGAATCGCTTCTACAAAAGCAGGAGACGATCTAAAACAAAATTGTTTGTTTCAGAGTAATTTCAGGCGTCAAATTAAAATTTAAAAAATCGAGTCATGTGTTTATATATAATTGGACATTGCATTTTGAAAACCAATTACTAATAGTTTACTTATATATCAGTTATGTAAAATATGTGAAACTGAGATTTTCAAACTACCAGAATTTTTAAAAAGCTTTCTACTTAACTGATAGTATGTTAAACTACTAAAGGGATATAGAATAATTTGTTAACTTATCCACGCCAGCATCTTAGCATCTGTTCTACGATTAAAGTAAAATGATTGAATGATGAAGAAATTCTGATCAGTAATTAGGCTACCTATACTATGTAGCCATAAAAATTAATGTAATTGAATTCCTACTGGGACTAATGTATATACGAGGGAGATTCTATAACTATGCAATAAATTTTGCTAGAATTTTATAGACAGCATTGATGGCTAAATTTGTATTGATTTTGTGACTAGAGTCGATTAAGTATGCCGGGAGGGTGCTTTTCATAATCATTATGTGTACTCTGGTTTTCTGTAAGGGGTAACATTCAAAAACACAGTGATATCTCTCCATTCCTTCATAGAAAAAAGATGCGCCACCAAGCTGATCTGACTATATACTAGATTTTTAGCTCATACGGTCGTGTAGAATCAGATACATTCAGAGTATAACCAGATATATACATCAACCTATATTTGAAACGAAACTTAAACAGCCTTCATTCGTTTTGAACTCATATATCTGTATTAGCTGCAGATTATTTGCAGTGAATTAGGTTTGTAAATAAAGGAGTTGATTTTATTTTGCAAACACCATTGGTTTAATTTTATTCAAAATATGTATACTAGGTAGTTTTTGAAGAACGCGATTGTTCACTTGTACCTAATCAAGTAAATAGTTAAGATATTTTGTCGATTTTGTTAATTATTTGATGAAATCAATTTTTGAGAAACATCCTTTATGAATAATTGCATAATAATCTACATCCTATTACATTCTCTATAAAGGATTGCAGCAAATACCTACGCATTAATTACGTTTGTTTTCCATCAGCGATTATCAAATGCATACTTCATAGTTTATCTACGATTTAAGCTAAGAAAATAGTCGATAATGTCTTTCAATTGTCTGAAAATCTCCACGTGTGTAAAAATAAGAAATATTCAAACGAACAGTTGTTTTCAATAATTCTGTTGTTAAGCTCCCACAGTTACGAATTCTGTTAGTAATGTATTGCAATGTCCAAAACAATGCATATATAAATAGATTGAATGAGTTTAATAGTTAAACAGTGATACATGTTAAAATAGTGAACTTGTAAATCGATTATTGCTTAAATGCATCCAAAACTAGCAGGTCGCAAAGTTGAAAGATTATTTAAAATAGAGTAGTAAGAAAACCGTTATACGGTGTTGAGTTGTATTCAGTAAAACAATAAACATATCAAATAACGTGAATATGGAGAAAGATTCTAAAATAACTTTAAAACTATTTTCCACAAATCTTATTCGATTGAATATCTTAGCCCCAGAATCAGGTTATTTTATTCAGAAGATAGTGTTGATACAAAAATAATAAAACTAGAGTGTATGTAACGTTAAATAGGCTTCAAAAATAAATAGTTATGTTGACATACCTTTCTGCTAATAGCATGTTCTCTTTCTGCTATATCTCGGGATTTAATCGTTAGAAGTATTCTGATGAAACAATTGGGGAAATTTGTTTGCATCAAGAGTACCTTCAGATAAGTTGCACAATAAAAGGCTTCCAACCAATGTTTTACAGAAAGTACATTTATAAACCAACAAAGAGGACAAAACACTTCACCTAGGGCTCGATTTTAAAGAAAATATTGGTGGCACTACTTTGAAGGAGCTTCTACTACAGAAGCGTGTTTTATATTACTCTCTTCATTGTCCTATTCGTAACTGCATATTCATTTTTAGCAATTCATACTACTTTTTATCAGTATTATCATAATTACTTTAACAGCGATTCCTGTATTACATACTTCATTGGCAGTAATTCATCATTTTATGGTTTCTGCAATTACAAACCATCCAGCAAACCGTTTCAGTGGTTATATATTATTTTCCACATTCAAAAAATTCGATACGATTATTGTTTTACTGAATACAACTCAACACCGTATAACGGTTTTCTTACTACTCTATTTTAAATAATCTTTCAACTTTGCGACCTGCTAGTTTTGGATGCATTTAAGCAATAATCGATTTACAAGTTCACTATTTTAACATGTATCACTGTTTAACTATTAAACTCATTCAATCTATTTATATATGCATTGTTTTGGACATTGTAATACATTACTAACAGAATTCGTAACTGTGGGAGCTTAACAACAGAATTGTTGAAAACCGTCCATTTTTATTTGCAATAATCATCCTTTGTGATAGATATAACAGAACTTTCAAAGTAAATTTGCCTAGGGTAAATAAGGCTTCTTCATGCATTTACTTTCGAACCCAGCTTTTTAATGCTACTTACTTATTGGGTTTAACAGATGCAATTTTCTTTATTGAAGAGTAAATTAATAGATTCTATCATTTCCATATCATCACATTCAACTGCTCATTTAGTATTAACGTGTTTCATACACACTGGAAGTTTAATAAGTGTACGCTGAATAAAGGGTAACCTGATTTTGCTACTTAGATTACGGCTGAATGCATAAAATGCTGTATTAAGTGAAGCCAAACCGGAGATTTAGTTTAAAAATGTGTTGCTGTTACCATATATTTACGGGTAGAACTTCACATATTACTATTCACTCGTTAACACAAACTTTCTGTGCTTATAATTTATAATAATATGATTGGACTAGCTTTTAGTTTAAAATTGTTTTGGATCCTGTTTAATTTTGATGGATTCAATTTCGAATATATTTCCCTAAAGATAGGAGCAGACTGCTGGTAAAACATCGTAATTCATCTCTTTGGAATTAAGTCACTAAGACTTTTCAAACACATTTAAGCCCAGTGTTTTCTTTATTCTTTGTGCCTGATTTTTATTGTACAAATTTTGACGAATGTTCATATAAGTTATACTTGAGATTCTCTATCATGGTACTAGTAAAACCATTTTCTTTTATTATGAATCCTTCCTTTACGTTTTCATTTTCTAGGGATATTTCGTCATCTAGAAAGATAAGAATTTTAAATAAAACGTAAAATTATCTTTAGTGTGACATACAAAATGATACGATTCATATTCATAATGACTCACAATAATTTTGACAAAGTTCTTAGTTGGTACATTTGATTTTGTACATACGTCACATAGTTATCGAAATGAAATTCAGCATGCTGATAAATAATTTCACAGAGCTGAGGTATTAGTGGGTTCTGAAGAAAATATAATTCCATATCCCGAAGAAATCTATGTAGTTGATAAAAACGATACTTTAGCAATGAACAAATTCATGACAATGTAAATCGTGGAGGTGATTGACAAAGATAAAGATATTTAGTGTTTACCATATCGATTTGGTATGTTCAAAACGTTTCAGAATAATGAAATAAAAATGCAATCAATCAGTATATTGGTAATTTTTTTCTAGAATTTTGTTCCTTATTGATTTATATTATTCATAAGTAGTGCAAACAAATTTTCTTCTTATTAATTTATTCAGAATAACTTTTAGAATAGTTTGAAGTATCTAATCACTTAACGAAAATAATATATTACAGAAGACCCGATTTTAAAGTTAATCGTGGTTGTAGAACGAAATTAAAAGCCGTAATTATGCAAGAACTTTATGACCTATATTAAATACCATTAAGGTTATTATTAATTTATTGTTTAGCTTGGTAAGATGAAGTGGAAATACGGAATTATAGTGAATTTTTTGATGAAACCTCCAATAACTAACAACAATTCTGAAAAGGAAAGCATTTAATTACCAATTGTAGAAGTATGGCCTTTGGCGACTTGCGATCGGTACTAATTTGTATTGTTTAGTGACTCTATAATCCATTTAACAACAGCTGATACAGAATGAAAATTTCGTTAAGATATCAGAAGAAGAATGTATTGTGTATACTGGTTAGGCTTTACAAATTGAAGTAAAAAGCCGATCACGTCATATCTGTCCAGGTTCAATTTGACCGTTTCTAAAAGTCCATATTATTCCAGCTACTAATTAAATTTTACTGAAACACGATTCTGATCACTATAATATTCTGCACCTCTAAGTTGATATATGGTAAATAGATTGTTTCAACCATTTGTATTATACTACTGCGATGTTCAGCGATTAAAAAAGAATAACCAACCTTCAGAACCGTTGTTTAGAAGATTATTTTAATTATTTTAGTTGTGTGTAAAGTAAACATTTTACTTCTATCAATAATATATACCACTCGCCTGATACTCTCGTTTGATCTGCTAACTGTTGATATGTCATTTTCCATTTGTGAATTACAGTTACTTAATTTTGTGTACGTGCTCTAATTTACTACAACTGTCTCCCTTGTTCTGTATTGATGCTTATTTCCTAAATGATCGGCTGCGTGGTCTGGCTTATGCATGTATCAAGGAATATTTGAAATATAATATGATTCTGTCTTGTTGATTCATCGGCTTATGTTTTCTCTATTCCGACTTATGATCAGATGGGAATCAGTCAAATATGCAGGGACCGACTAGACACTCTCATTGACGTTTGTTACTGTAATTTTATTGCAGACAAGGTCATGTCGACTAACTGGTAGTACCTTTACAGTCATAGCAACTTTTGACGTTATAACAGGTTTTTGGTGTCATAACTTTTGCACAGCATAATAAAAGACTTTAGTCAAATAACGTAGAATGGTTGAACAAAAAATGTGCTTAATTAAAAATAGAGGATTCAATCAGATAAGTATTTGCAAGAAGTGAAACGAAACGCTAGTCTATTTTCAACTCAGAGTTGCATTTACCTGTAGGCGTAAAAGCATTACAGGATTTTAAAGGTCCACGTAAAAGTTATTTCACTACAAAGCGCACAACATTTTTCAAAAGGCTAGGAAATTGACTTATGAGCTCATATTCAAATGACATGCCAATATTCAGCTGAATTTAAATTCACATTGAGAGTATTCTCAATAGAAGACCAACAATTTATGTTTAATACAAGATGATTACTAGATAGCTGAATTTCTAAAGGCTTGTAAGAAAATCTCTAATGATTGACAGATCCAATCAATTAAATATGTGTTATACAACAACAACGATATGAAGTGTTTCCTTTTTCGGAATAAGAATATGCGCACGTTATTTTCGAATTTGTATGTTATGAGTAAACATTGGATCTCATTTATACTGGTTCATGTAAAAGTTTTGATGCAGTTTCTTACAGCACAGGATTTTAGAATGCCATTTAAAATAAAAATCCATTTGTTAATACTTACGTTTCACTAGTGAAAAATATTTCTGATATATTCGAAAATAAGTGTCGTTTTTCAATTGTCGTTATAAGAGGCGTCTTAGAATCTGGTTGCATGCATGGAGCTTTATAAAACTTTTCCATTAAAATATTCAAGGTTCGATAATAGGATGCTTCTGATGTAATAACTTCAAATAGTGCCTAAAAGAGGGGATGTAATCATTTTAGTATCACGAATTAGAAAAATGACAGTATGCTTTTGTTATTTATGTAGCTTACTATGCAATAAGAAACCTGAGCAGGTTCGAAAAGCATTGGTGAATTATTTTATTCACTTGCATTACAGGGATAAACAACAACCAGATAGTTGATTAATTTTAAAAGGTCATGATAGTCACAAGTCACAGGAGTTATTTTTAAGAGACAATTTTTAGTCCTATGATCTTACAGATACTAACAGCAAGGAAAATTAGTAATTTCGACCATAACGTTTTGACTGCCACATAAACATCTCACTTAAAATGAGAAAATAATGAATTTACATACTTATGTGACTCAAGTTAACTGGTTACTGTATACCAAGAGGGTAATAAAGTGGTGCTAGTATAATTCTTTAAATATCACTTAACCTTTCTTTATAAACACTTCCGGAAGACCTCATAAGAAAAAATGAGAATCAGAACAGGATGCTACTTTTTATGTGCATTTAACCTTAAATGTTTATTGTTTGTATTATTTTGTTTTGCAATGTTACGATGCCGTGAATTGCCCAGTGGTGATGGAATGTCCTAAAATAAGCAGTTAGAACCAGAATACTACACAATTTATGAGTACTATTTACAAATTGAAAAGACTACTTCTAGTTTTACCACAAAACAGTGAGCTTTTATCGATACTGGAAGTCAGTATGATGACTGGATACTCAATAACACTCATTTACTATCTCGTATCAAGTAATTATATATTTGACAAATCTTTGAAACAGATTAAGTAAGCTCGTCTAGCTTTTCCAACTTATGTTACATTCGATATAGGTAAGGTGTTCGTCTATCAAACAAAGGACGACTATACGGTGAGACGGTTCACTGTTTTTCCATTTGGATATGAGATTGATGGTATTCGTAAGCTACCAGTATTTGATCATATATCTTCGAAACATTACTAATGTCTGTTGTTGCCATTCAGTGTGCAATGCTGAAGTTGGGTGCATGTTATCAAAAAAAGATAGTAAAGAAACTGTTGATCTTCACCAACTGAAATGGCGGGGACATGTATTACGTATGATCAACCACAGCTAACCTTGGTGTACGATAATAATTTTCGTGGAGGTAGGATGGAAGGAAACTAAAGGTGATCTTATCATAGCTTCGGAGTCATTCATTGTTGTTAAGTGCCAGTCTGAGATATGTTAGTTGATGAAGCCAACTCAACTGGTACCTATACAGTTGCCATAATCAAGGGCTGGAGGGGTTGAGTGAAATAGCTTAGAGTTGATTGCCATGGCACAACCATGTTTACTTTTTATTTTCACATAGATCCAGGACATAAAATTATTTTGCACCTTTCTAAAAATGTGTCCTTTGTCCTGAATAGTTTTTTATAACCAGTCCTTTTATTAAACGGAAATTACAATTTCTTCTGCTGTTACTTATTGTTTTGTGTTGATATGATGTAACAACCTGGACGGAAGTTGTTTTTAATTGACTAGTTTTTAATGTAGTTTCTTGTCGTGTTTATTTTACTTTATAGTTTCGTTTAGAAAACGTATAACATTTAACGATTTGAAGTAAAGTAGTTGGATTGTGCATTAACAGTACCTGGGTTTTTTAAATTGCTGTTTAAAGTGAAAACCATCATTAACTAAGGCATATTAGTAGGCTTAATTTATCAAACAGTAATAACTTTGACATATTTTTCAGTTTCATGCATAAGGTAATCATAATTCTATCTAGTAAATATATGTTTAATGTGTTTGTCTATGCTTTATTTATGTATTATATATACTAAGCTGTCTTGTAAATTAAGAGAAAAGAAATTTCGAGTGGTTGTGTTTATCATTATGTTTGTATCTTACAATTATGAATCGTCTTCAAAGTTGTACAAAGTTTAACACGTCCAAATTTGTAAACTTTCATAATCAAGACGATGTGATGTTTTAAAAACCGAAAAGTGACATTGATTTGTCAATAAGAACCCAAAACAATGTATAGTTGTATGATCCAAATAAAACGCGATATTTTGAATTATGATCAGTTCATGGTGTTATTATTTTTTGACAGCAATTGTACTAAATAAGGAATCCCAAACATACCTCTTGCAATTTCTTTTGGTATTCAGGAAGATCTCTAGCTAAGTCTGCATTGATCACTTGAGGCATTTCCGACCACTGCACACGGTTAGGTCCTTTCCCAGCAACTTCGTTTACAAAATTTTGAACCTCATGAGTTTGTCTACGCGACTTAGTAGTAGATCTTCTACTTCCACTTCTTTCACTTGCAATCGAATTAGACTGACTGCGTTTATATGAAGAAGTTTTGAAAGAGTCATTATTTTTAGATCCACTTAAGGATGTACCACTGGTTGGCGAATAAAATGGTGAATCTCTCCGCTCGTTACTTCCTAAATGAGTCGATGACTTTGGACTTTCGGCTATATTGCTCGGTAGTTTTTGTGAACATTGGTTATTTAGATCAGATTCGTCACCATCTATTGCAGTAAACAATTCATCATCAAATTTCAAATTGTTTGAAGGATTATGTGTAGAGCCAGGTTGCACAATAGCTAAAATCATAATCACAGTTTTATTAAGTTTGTAAGTAAATGAGTGACTTCTTCGAAAATGTAGAAAAATGAAATTAATCAAAAACAAAGATACTTGAACTAAAAATAATCTTTCTGACAAATTCTTCTAAGATTTTACAATCAGCATTCAGGGATGAGTAATCGCAATAAATGACCAAGTTTAAATCAAACACTTTGTTCAAAATTGCTACATATTTATCAACATCGCTGCTTACGTGGCTATGATTTAGAATTGAAATGAATTTAACGTTTTTAATTCTCTTATAAGCGACTACCCGTTATATTTATTTTCCTTTGCATTAACAGGTCTGCTTAATATATTTATACGATTAACTACTTAATAGTGACCAATCACTGAAATATCTTGATCCTACGGGAGATCAGGTGAGTCTCCATAGAGCTTAGTATTAATGTCTCGGATTGTAAAGTTAAGTGGTGGGAGTTTTAATTCCGCATGAAACATCACTTTTTTCAAGATTACCAATTCGCCTAGTTTATGAACACTAACCAGTACAAAACTTAAATCCAGGGTTTACAGTTAGTGACACTCATCCACCTAATCTTAAAATGTATATATAAACTATAACGATTTCAGGAAGATGATTTGCATTTAGAAGTGAATAATCACAACAACGATAGAAATAATTATTATTATTACTATGAATAACTATCCATAGCGTTTTTTTTGGTTATGATAGGCTGCAGTCAATTATAGCGAAGTGTCCAGGAAAGGATCTGACAATCCTAATGGGGGACCTAAACGCCAAAGTCGAAATGGACAACACAGGTTACGAAGATATCATGGGACGACATGGACTGGGGGAAAGAAATGAAAATGGTGAAAGATTTACAAAACTATGCGCTTTCAACAAAATAGTTATAGGTGGTACAATATTCCCCCACAAACGCATACACAAGGTTACATGGGTCTCACTGGATCATACTACAGAGAATTAAATTGATCATATATGCATCAATAAGAATTCGGAAGACCAATGGAAGATATGAGAACCAGGAGAGGAGCTGATGTAGCTTCAGATCACCACCTAGTGGTTGCCAAAATGAAGCTGAAGCTCAAGAAGCAATGGATAACTAGAGCAACAGCATTATAACGGTTCAATACAGCCTCTCTTCGGGATACTGACAAACTCAAACAATTCAAAATAACTCTCAACAACAGGTTTCAAGCCTTACAAGATCTGCTGAACGAAGAAGAAACCACTATGGAGGACAACTGGAGAAGAATCAAAGAGGCACTAACTTCAACTTGTCAAGAGGCTCTAGGCCACAAAAAACACCATCATAAGGAATGGATTTCCACAGAGACCCTGAACAAAATTCAACAAAGGAGGAAAAAGAAGGCAGAAATCAACAACAGCCGAACTTGAGCAGAGAAAATCAAGGCACAAAATGAATACACAGAAGCAAATAAACAAGTAAAGAAGAGCATTCGAGCCGACAAACGTAAGTATATCGAAAGCCTTGCAACGACAGCGGAAAAAGCTGCAAGAGAAGAAAATATGATACAGTTATACGACACAACGAAGAAACTGGCAGGTAAATATAGTAAACCAGAGCGACCGGTCAGGAACAAAGAAGGCAAGCTAATCACCGAGATTTAAGAACAAAGAAACAGATGGGTAGAATATTTTGAGGAACTCTTGAATAGACCAGCTCCACCGAACCCACCAGACATCGAAGCAGCATCTACAGACCTCCCGATTGTTGTCAATCCACCAACAATGAAAGAAATCAAGATAGCCACCAGACAGATGAAAAGTGGAAAAGCAGCAGGACCTGAAAATATATAAGCCGAGGCACTCAAGTCAGATATAGACATAACGGCAATGATGCTCCAAGTTTTATTTAAGAGGATCTGGGAGGAAGAACAAGTGCCGGCAGACTGGAAAGAAGGATACCTTATCAAGATACCAAAGAAAGGAGATTTGAGCAAATGCGAGAACTACAGACAGATACAACGCAGAACTTCGTACGTACGTACATCAGTTCAGGTTGCCATACCACATCAGCACAGAGACGCAACTGTCAGTTCAAATCCAAGAGTGATAGCGATAGTAGAAGTATTAGCAGTAATGCAGAAAATTAGGGGGCGAAGATATGATTCGAAAAGTATAATTCAGTGAGATAAATTTGAAAGGAGAAAGATAGAGAATTCAGAAGGTTAGATTTTGAGAGAACACAAAGAGTGGATGCACCTGCGCCATTGCGAACGATTCTGAGCCATGTCGTTTAAGGTCTCTAACCATTGGTGACTTTCGTCTCGCGGACCCCAACCACGCAGCCTACATCTACCAACATGACTTAGTCCACTTGTCAGCGACTTCATCGATTACTGCCATGTTTTGGTTTGGCCGCTCCTAGCTTTCTTCCAACCTATTCCTACGACGCTAAACATAGCTCGTCGAGGCAGACGGTAGTTAGACATGCGCAACACATGTCCCAACCACCTCAACTGATGAAGTTTCAATACTTCATCTATTGATTTTCCCTCCTTTCCTAGAACCCGTTTCCTAACGACAGCATTGCTCACTCGCTTGTCCCACGATACTCGAGCAATGCTTCAGAGACACCTATGATCGAAGACCAGTAACCTACAAATGTCCTCTACTCTTAACGGCCATGTTTCGCTACCGTATAGTAGGACAGAGCGAACTGCTGCACGGTACACTCGTCCTTTGGTTAGCAAGCGGATATCTCGCCTGCGCCATAAGTGACGCAACTTGGCAAAAGCCAATTGAGCTTTCTGTATCCGTGCTGAGATTTCGTCAGTCACCAGGCCGTCAGCACTGATGAGACTCCCCAGATACGTGAAGCTGTCTACACGCTCGACTACTTCACTCCCTATCACTAGTTCAGGTGCCGATGCAACCCAATCTTGAAGCAACATTTTGCATTTCGAGGTGGAAAACCGCATCCCGAACATGCTTGCATTGTTGCTCAGGGTAGTCAGAAGACTCTGCATTTTGTCAGCGTCTTCACCAAATAGGACTATGTCATCAGCATACTCTAAGTCAGTAAGAGAGGCTCCTGGTAGTAAGTCAACTCCTAAAAAGTCAGACGAAGACATGGTTATATCTAGGAGCATGTCTATGACAAAATTAAACAAGAATGGGGAAAGTGGACATCCCTGACGGACACCACTTGAAGTGAGGAATTCCGATGACAGTTCGCCATAAGCTCTCACTCGACCTGTAGTTTTAGAGTAGAGAGCTTGTACAAGGTTAATGTACTTCTTTGGTACACCTTTCAATGACAGACACTGCCACAGAACCTCACGATCAACAGAGTCGAATGCCACCTGTAGGTCCAGGAAGACAATTATTGTAGGGCGCTTAAATGTGTGTCTGTGTTCCAGGACCTGTCGCAGTGTGAAGATGTGGTCTATACAGCCACGTCCAGGTCTGAATCCAGCCTGGTTTACTCTATTTTGCTCTTCACGAGCTCTAGTTAGGCGTCTAAGTATAATCGAGGCTAATAATTTAGAAACTATATTAGTCAGACTGATTCCCCTGTGATTGTCACAAGAAGACTTTTGTCCTTTCTTATAAATTGGGACAATCAGGGATTGAGACCAGTCAGATGGTATTACGCCCAGTTCCCAGATTCTACCTAAGATTTCAGTCAATCTAGCTGCTAAAACTGGACCACCATCCTTAAACATTTCAGGGGTAAGCCTATCAGGACCTGCTGCTCTACCTCGCTTCAGATTTCCTATAGCCTTCTCAACTTCATAGAGACTAGGAGGAGTTAAGTCGATTTGCCATTCAGGATGACTGGGGATCGTGAGCAACCGAAGTGTGGCTGAAGGCCAGTTGAACTGATCCCTAAAGTGTTCTGCCCATCGGTCCAATCTCCTGGACTGAGAATGAATTATAATCCCATCCTTTTCCGAGATAGTCTCACTGACATTCGGATCCCTAATACCAGTTTCCTTGATAAGTCGAAAAAGTTGCCTACTGTTGCCTATCGCCGCTGCCTTTTCCATCGTTTTTGCTTTCGCCACCCACCACTGTTCACGGTTGTTGCGTAGGCTTTTTATCAGCCTGCGCTTAAGCTCACTTCGCTCTTCATCATGTTCAGAGCCAGGTGGGATGAGTTTACGAGCATCCATCAGTTCGGTGGATGCTACTGAAATCCACGGCCTCATCCTAGCCTTATGACTTACCTTACTAGCAGATATCATTGCTGTTTCCACAGCATTTTTGATATCATTCCAACCTGCTTCCGGATGGCAATCGCTTACACGGTCGCCTAACTGTTTTTCTAGTTGTTCCTTAAATATATTCTTAGCTTTATTATCATTAAGTAAAACCCTAAGAGGCTTCATTGCTATGTCTTTCCTACGTCCAGTAAGCCTCAAACAAATACGCGCTCGCACTAAAGCATGATCTGAATCTAAACATGTGCCCCAGAACGAGCGACAGTCCTCTATCGAACCCCTCCATCGGTGGCTGATGGCGATGTGATCTAGTTGGGTCCAACGTTGAGACGATTTTGGGGGTCGCCAGGTTAAAAGATGTTTTTCCTTATGCCTAAAGTTAGTATTCGCTAGAAACAGGCGGTTATCTGAGCATAGTTGCAACAGACGATCGCCATTATCTGTTCTGTGAGCCGCGACACCATAACATCCACCCAAGTGTCTCTCATTTTTACTTAGTCTACCTACTTGAGCATTAAGGTCACCAGCCATTATAACTATATCAGAGCGCCTAGCTGTTTGGAGGAGGTCCATAAGCTTGCTGTAGAACTCATCTTTCACCTCGTCTGAACTGCAGTCAGTGGGGGCATAGGCAGATACGACAAAGAGGCAACGATGAGTGTCCCTATCTTTCCGAGTCCTAACTGTCCCGTTCAGTCGGACAGCGCACAAGCGACTATCTACAGGGATCCAGTCTAGGAGAGCTAGTTCTGCCCTACGACTCAATGCAATACCTACACCAGCGAGACCCCGGGAAGCAGCATCTGGGCTACCGGATACACGAAGAGTAAATCGGGCTGCTTCTTTGTTTTGATACAGTGAAATCAGGTTAATGATTTTACTAGGATCCTGTATGCGCGCTTCCGAAACGCAGCATACATCGATTGAGTGAGATTCTAAAGTCTTAGCTAAGGAATCACACTATTGTTAGTACCAGAGAAAGTCTTCAACAGAGTGTTGTTGAATCGAATGAAAGATTCAGTGGATGCTCAACTTCGAGACCAACAGGCTGGTTTCCGTAACGATCGGTCATGCACAGACCAAATCGCAACACTACAGATCATCGTTGAACAATCAATTGAATGGAACTCGTCACTTTACATTAATTTCATCGACTTTGATAAGGCGTTTGACAGCGTAGACAGGAGATCGCTATGGAAACTCCTTCGACACTACGGTATGCCAGAAAAACTCGTCAACATCATTCGGAATTCTTACGACGGCCTACAGGGCAAAATCGTGCATGGAGGACTGCTGACAGATGCATTCCCAGTAAGAACCGGTGTCAGACAGGGCTGTTTGCTCTCGCCTTTCCTCTTCCTCCTAGTGGTCGATTGAATCATGAAAACCTCTGGATCTGAGGAGAAGCACGGGATTCAATGGACAAGCTGGATGCAACTTGATGATCTAGACTTCGCGGATGATCTAACACTTCTATCCCATACACAACAGCAAATGCAAGTGAAGACAATCAAAGTAGCAGAAACCTCAGCATCAATAGGCCTGAACATACATAAAGGAAAGAGCAAGATCCTCAAATTCAACACATAGAGCACCGACCTAATTGAACTTGATGGTGAAACTCTGGAAGAAGTGGATACCTTTGCATACCTGGGCAGCATCATCGATGAACAAGAAGGACCAGATGCAGATGTAAGGGCGAGGATCGGCAAAGCAAGGGCTGCATTCCTACAGTTGAAAAATATATGGGACTCCAAACAACTGTCTACCAACCTCAAAGTTAGACTCTTCAACTCGAACGTCAAGACAGTTCTTCTGTATGGAACTGAAACGTGGAGAACTACTGCAAACATCCTCAGGGGGTACAGGTATTTATCAACAACTGTCTACGCAGAATATTGAATGTCTGTTGGCCGGAAACCATCAGCAACAGCGTACTTTGGAAGAGAACAAACCAACTTCCAGCTGAAGAGGAAATCAGGAAACGACGTTGGAAATGGATAGGACATACATTGCGCAAATCATCTGACTGTATCACGCGACAAGCACTAACTTGGAATCCTGTTGGAAAACAAAAAAGAGGAAGGCCAAGAACACCCTGCATCGAGAGCTGGAGGCAGACATAAAAAGGATGAATAGTAACTGGAGACAGCTGGAAAGGATTGCTCAGGACTGAGTTAAATGGAGAATACTGGTGAGCGGCCTATGCTCCTCCGAGAGGGGTAACAGGCGTAAGTAAGTAAGTATAACTATCCATGCAGTTGAAATGGACGTTTATTGATGAAGGAAAAATTAATCTATGTGAATAATTCGATTTCCATAGATTTTAAACGTGTGCTGTTGGTTGTGTCTGCATGAATACGAAGAAAACCATTAAGAATAGCTACATGGGAAAAAACAGACTATGGAGCAAAATAAATGATAATTAACTTCAATTGTAGGAGAAACTGACTAATTAATATATGGTGTATGAATATGTTGCAACTCAAAGAGATATCATAGTTTGTTTATAGACAAATATTTGACCGGTCAAATATTCTATTTCCAGTGCTTTCCAAAGAAACATTGTTAAAATACTCTTTAAACTTGTACTGTGAATAGTGCAAACAGATAAAATATTGTTAAACTGTAGAAACAATTTTGTCTCTACTTAAAATAGTACATTATTTGTTTTACTGACTGCAAAACCAGAGTGGAATGCTAATCACTCTGAATAGAAAACTTAAACTAACTAGTAGTGTTATTTAGTTATGCATTAGATATATAATATCCTGTTGTCGTTCGAAGGGTAGAATAGGGAACATCAAAGATAATAATAATAATAATTTAAGGTAAAAACTATAATATCTAAAGTAACTAATACTTACATAAATGTACACATATAGTGCAGTAATAAATGTATTTTTTTATTGGTGAGTCAGACTGATGTAAATTAATTTCCATAAAAAAATTAGTGGTTATATCTGCTCCATTATATAGCATAAAAAGGAATGAAAGTATTCCAGATAGAAATAATAAACAGTAAAATGAATGAATTCTGAAGATAATATTATAAGCGTTCATGTATACAAACAGGATATTCTTATACACTTGTTTTTCTTGTAACTTTCAAAGAAGAATCATGTGAAGCAAGTGTTTGGTTAACTTTTATGAGTCATAGTTTATTTCGGAATTGTTTATTCACAAAAAATGGAAACAAATTATACGTTTTTGAATCTCCACGACACGGCATATTAGGTTTTACTGTATGGGAATCCAAATCAATCCACAACCAAACGATATATCACCAGCAATCCTATTTGCAAATCTATGTATAACTGATCAACCAATTATAAGTGGAATGACACTGAGTACTATTAAATACGTTAATGAAGGTCACTCAAGAACGGCAATCAACTTGAGTAGATTAAAGATTATTATCTTTTATGAAAATTGTTGTCATTATTTATTAAGTAACATTCTTACTTATAGGAAAAATCGAATAGAGTAATGTTGAAAACTATATGAAAAAGTACTTTAGTTAACAAACAAACCTATACGATGAAAAAACCTTTTGGACTTTGAAAAACAAATAATTAACTTACTTGAATTTTTGATTTTACTGATTACAGCTGATCTGAAGTATTCTCGAAATGGCTTCGCCATCTGTTTAGATTCTTTCATTCATTTGATGAGTGTATTTTTCAGTGAATATTTAGTTTTAAAGTTCACTGAGAGCCTATGACCTATTGAACTATTCTTTGTGTAATTATTTTTAATTATGGATGCGTGATGATTCACTCACTTCAACAGTCTTTTTCGAAACATCTGATATTTTAGTTATTCTCTTGAAAATTGACGTCCTTCAATATATCATATGACTTTTAGTACAAAGTTTATCAGTATACAGTCAAATAGTTTATTTAATTCTAGTACAGTTAGTTTGTGTACTAGAGATACGCGAAATATGAACGTGTATATTCATAAGAGATTCCTTTACCAGAAATTAATATAGTGTTTTGTAGGATACAAGTAAAACATTTTTAATCTACACTATAGGCGTTGTAGGAAAGATGTAATGCCATTATTTATTTTATTTCAATATAGCTCACAGTTTAATAATGCCTTAAAACAAATTATAATAATGAGAATTTCAGGCCAACATAAATAGATCAAGTAATTGTATCATTTAAGATATACATTAACAACTGGTCTCAGTTTTATTCTATTCACCTGAAAAAAAATAAGTGAAAATATTAGTGAAAATAAGAATTGTGCTTAAAGTTAACTAACCTAATAACCGTCGTGCATCATATTTTGATTCGCTAATAGAAGCCTTTTCTGTGTATATTTGATATAACGGCGCATCATGAATGATGGATTTATATTTTTGACGTTCTTCATAAGACCTATAGGAATCCTAAAAGTGATAGAGTTGAAAAATTGACTATCAGTCGTATTTTGATTCTGAAACATAAATATTTTAAAAAATTATTTGGTTATCATGGTAAATGACTTGATAACACGAGACTAAGTTTTACTAGCAAACTTACGTACTCACTTAACTTGTAAGATAATTAAGCAGCTAAAAGTGTAAAATTTATTTTATTAACAAGTGTATTTATCATGACAGTGACGGGGTTACAGTAAAATACAGCGTAGAATCAAAATGATAAATATCTATAACCCCAAAGTTTTAAAACGTTCATAACTCTGCAGAAATCGCGATAAGTTCAGTCTAGTTTAATGTTACTTTTGGTTACTGATAGATGTGCTATTTGGGATAGATATTTCGAGGGTAGACGACAGATGACCCTGGATTCAGGTTTCGTGATATTTGGAGTTTGACATTTTGTTGTAACCAGAATCTTAAGCAAACTAATGCTTCCTGGCAGGTTCTGTGTGCAACCAATTAGTTTCATGGTCTGTGAAAACAACCACTAATTCTCCCAAGCCGTGATTAACCCTCTCGAGTACTAAAATGTGTGCGATGATTGATTACGGTTACCGACTGTAAAATTGAATGACTGAGAATCAAACCCTACAAGCAGTACGAATCCCCTCAAGATCGTAAGTAAGCCTTACTGACGAGTGTCGAATATCTCTAAACTTAGGTCCAGGGTTTTCTACCAATAAACCATCTTCAGTCTCATTATGATGTCAGAGATGTCGAGTCACTTAGGCCAATGGCTATATATCAGTTTAATCGATTGAATTCAATCGGACTATTAAAGACGCATATGGAAGATTCTTTATTTGCTCAAATATTACTGTACAGAATATTTAAGTTTTTTTTCAATAGTAAACTTAGCGTGCTTTGTGGAGTGAAGTTGATAAATTCATAATTTTGGATATTGTTTAAAGAAAACTGTAAACTAATGCTAATAATTAACATGTATCGATGAATTCTTATGATTATGTAGTTGACATAATCTTCCAAGATATCATTTACCTTGGGGTATGCGTGTGACATAGTGGGTACTAGCGAATTAAACCAGAACATTTTGATAGCTTAGCGTTCAGGATATCGGCTAATGTTAGATGTGTTGATTTAGACTAAATTTATTCTTTAATAATTGTGAAGTCGTACATATCCATAGTAAGTAATCAGCACAACAAAAGACTTTTCAATTAAACTATTTAATTGGAAAGTTTATTAGGGTTGTTTCGATTTAGTAAAAGTATATAATAAGGAACAACATGAGCAATTTGAATGTTATTTGTTAAGGTAAGATGTGTTTAGATTAGATCATCTAGTTAACAAAATTAAGCCCACCAAAACTGTTCATATAAACAATCGCATTTTTTTTCAGGGTTTTAGTATATTTTGTATGTCAGCTAGAATGGTGATAGGTAGTATATACTACTAGCAAATCTTCAGCTTGTCAGTGTGACCTATCCAGAGCAATTTGCTTTTTTAGATAGGAAAATACTAATTATTTATGAAAAAGTTATTTTTATCTAGTACGTAGTAATATAGTTTCATTCTATTTTTAACCAGTTTATTGAATTAGCATATTTATTCTGATAGCAACATAGAGATGAAAACGATTTAGCATATTACAACAAATTTGTATGAAGTCATGGTAAAATACAACGTTGGACAACTCCGGTAAGATGAAATAATTTTCAGCTTATTTCAATAAACAATGAAGGCCTTTTTTTCTAATTCAACCTGAAATCAGTATACCGTTCCCACTTTTAAAGGTAAAGATAAACAATACGAATAGTTGGCATATCAAAAATGTGTTTTATGGTAGTTGTAATATAATAATTGAAATGAATTTCCTGTCTCATGAAGTCTAAATGTGTAAATTAGAGTAAAATCTTCTAACATTTTTATATGTAGAATGTATATACAAATACATATTAAATGAAAATTTCTTCCGGATCAAGAATAATTTAAGTGTACAACAGTTACCTCTATAATGGAATAGTTGACCGAATAGCCGCTTCTAACATCGTCGCATTTTTAAAGTGTAGACTTTATTATCATAGGCAAACTAAAATGTAAAGTTTTTGCCTAGTTTGTTTTTATCTTAGATAATAAATCAATTCACAAGCTTTTCCTGGTTGATTAAACAGATTAAATAAAGAAAACAACTTTCCACCTGTAACATTTAGTAGTCAACAATAGTCATATAACAGAAATAATGATGCCCACTTTTGAGTTCAATGCACAGTTCATTATAAAAAGATTCAATTTATGAAATGAAATTCGCAGTTTTCTAGTTCATTTAAGAGATTTAAGGAAAAGTTGTATATAACTAGCTTCTTAGCATAAATAACCATTATAACATCTTTCATTGTTACATCATTATACTGCACTTTATATGGTATAGCCTTTCGGCTTAAGTAAGAATCAATTTGACACTTATGGTACAAAGACTGCATAGTTAGTATATTTTTATTGTCAAACCATAGAAGAAATGCGTGGATCAACTGAAATTTAAATAAATTAATTATCCACAGTATAAAGTTTAAATTTACTATTTCACTAAAACAGGTAGATCGGAATAACGCGTTATAGAAAATATTGAATTAATTCAAATTAAAAGATAAGTTGCATAATTTATGCTCACTAGAATGATATATTTTGATGTGAGATAAAAACGAAACTCAAATACGTAAATTATCTACACCTTATTTCATAAAAATTAAGTGTAATGAGCTCACCTAATTACTTATCATCTAATCAAACATGTATTTTAAATGGTTAGTTTTTTAAAATATTATGAAACCAATAACAAAGAAATTAACATCTTAACCATGGAATCTTAAATAAGTAATTCAAGTACAATAAATCATCATGTTTCAATGGTTGAAAAGAAATATAAAGCATTAAGACAAATAAGATATATAACTTTTAGACAGTTACCTGTAAGTGTCAATCGGTATATAATATAAAAGTTGAATAGCTAAGGAATAACTGAATCCGGAAATTTATAAGCCAACTAAATACTTTACTAGACTTACCAAAATGCAAAATAAGTAAAATTTGATCAAATTACCGTTTTGAATTAGTAATCAAGTATATATGGAATATAGTTTAGTCATAACTTGGTTATATCTGTGACCTATCGTTAACATTGATGAATTTAAAGTTGAGTATCATGAGTTGGCCTTGGTCAAAACCAATAAAAAACAGAAAATTCTGGCTAACTGTACTCTGTGGAGTTTTACAGAGTGAAGAAATATTACCAGTGAAAATGTATGATCAATGAAAAACATCAAAAACTGACTGGTTCTTGGAATGCAAACTATTGGAACTTAGCTTAGTGGCCTGAGGGATGAACGCTCTCCACGAAGCCAGAAGGTTCTTAGTTGTACCTATGGTGGCAATGTGGAAGCGCGCTGCTATAGATTTTCGTAGTGGAGCAAAACAGTATTTTAGGGCATCCTGGTTTTTAATAATGGTTTAGATCTGATTATTTGAGTTCCAATTCAGCAACATTAAATAATGAATAAATTAGATTGAATATTATATAAATCTTGATAAAATTAATAAACAAACGATGTCATAAAATCTGAATGCAGTGTATTTAAGCTGGTACAATTGTTTATTTATACACTAATTTCAGTAGTAACAAATTACGAAAAATTGGTCCTAAACGTTGCAGATAATCTAGTAAGTGACTGGATAATTCGTGCTACTTACATATTAAGAAACAGGGGCAACAAGAACTACTGTGGTGAACCATACAAGTAAACTACTTTGAATTAAAGTACAAATTAAAATTTAGCCATCAGAGTTAAAAAATTGCTATACGTTAAAATTATAATTAATATAATAATAGTATTATAATAGTATAATAAATTCACTTTTTTCAGGACAGAACACGTGGTAAATTTTCTAAATATGCTTGTTTCTTATTATTATATCTAGTTGTAATTGAAAGAAAGCTATATCATTATGATATTGATTATTTTAGTTGTTAATGGGTAGCTCATTTCTTATAGATCATTTATTGTTATTAGGTCAGATAATAAGCGCAAAAAATGATAGAAACGTGTCTCTTTAGTATTTTCATATTACTCTGTCAAATGTTATCATGCTGATTTCTGAATATAATGTATATGATTCTGAATTCATAAAATTCTGAAGATGTGAAATTGTTTCACATTTTAAGGATGCTTTAAAATGGCTAGATTTACTGTTGGGAAGTTAGCAAAACACAATATTTCCAAGTGACTTAAATAATTAATCGCGTTTTAATTCTATAAATTCAGTATCGGACAGTTTTATGCATTTCTCAGCAACAAACTAGTGAGAACTACTAAAGGACTAAATGCATTTTATATGTACTGAAAATGATGGAGGAAGTAGTAAAACACTGTTAAGTTTTTATTTACAATCTTTAAGCAGTGTGCATATGTAACACCACACAATCAAAACGAAAGTACTCATATCTTGAACATTAACATACAGCCTCAAAGCTGAAATTCAGTCATTAACATTTTACACATTTATTAAATGCACCACACCGCACAACTGTCGTCGTTAGGTAATCATTCGTTCCCTGTTTGGTCTACTTCTAAGGTCATTCTTCACACTGTCATCAGAACGTAATCATACTAATGTCCTTGTAACCTTTGAGAAGAGATATATATCTGAATTTTATTATATAAGTGATAAATAGGTTCGTTTACAAATTATGTATCATGCTTCTGCTAAATAAGCAACTGCTTTACGCGTTTGTGTAATACCTTATGTCAGTAATAATATGAACATAAATTCGTTTACAAGGAAAACATCGCTGTAATAAAAATATAAGGACAAATAATACATAAATATATAAGTCTTCAGGAGACAAAAAGCACTATTGTATCACTACTGCTGTTGTTATAAAATAAATTTATTTGGTTCACAAGTGATATTATATAGATGATACCTATCATATTTAAAATATTCGTAAATGATATTGGATCGGTTGATCTACAGTAGAAGGTGCATTTACTTTGTTTCAATAGTAATTTATATTATACAATCAGATAATGACCTCACGACGTCAACAGGCATGTATACCACATAGTGATTTCAAATTTTTGCTTTGAGCCAAATATCAGCCGATATCACGAAGTGCATATTGCTTAAAGTTTGACGTTCTCTTAGCTTATAAATTTATAAGTTAACACATTACCTAGATTTGTAGCAAAATTTGACATAGATTTGTTAGTGCCTGGTCATGTTTACTTCTCTAAGCCTTTTAAATACTATCATAATTATTGTGGATTACTAAGAATCAAAATTTTCTAAAAGATATACTTTATAATCTGGTTGATTTTATATTAGATTTTAATCTCTCAAGCCATGATTATTTGCAATATTTTAGTGTTTAAAAAAGGTATTTACACAATCATTCTTTATTCATTTCAATGTGTTGTATTTTAAGTGTAATTTTTACTAAAGACTTCATATCTAGCGTTGGTTGTTAGTGAGTGAATTCTATGAGCATGTCGGTTTAATACAGAATTCACTAAAGTAATAAAAGTGTAAACTTAAAACTAAGTGCTTATCAAAAATTACACTTTAGTGTGTAGTGTATTACTAATGAATGAAAGATGACTGAAAGTGTTAGATAAAAGACATTTAGTAAACATCGGAGACATTCCGGACAGTTTCAGCCCTACTTCATTTTTATGTCATAGACCTTGTTTAACATATCAGTAAAATTAACATATTTTATTAAAACAAAATTAGTGTTAATGAAAATGAATAAATGTTTCTGAAATATGTTATACTTACCTTTAATCTTAAAGTGGCTTCATCAGAATTATCTAAATAATCGAATTCTGTCTCCAGTGATTCCGTGACTAGATTTTGTCTATTTCCAGTAATATTATTGTCGAAACCATTGTTGTTATCACCTGGTCTAGTAAAAAAATAAGAATTTTTAGCTAGTTTAGACTTTTTACAATTGCAACAACAAAACAGTCTAGATGAGTTAAATTTTCGACTTTTATCCCTTCTAGTAGTTTTTTCTTTTTTCTCTCTGCTTACGGTCTGGGATGCATTGTAATGAGAATTATTATTATTGACAATATCATCATTATCGTCATTATTACAAAGAGTAGCGATCTGTGGTTGTATTGGGAAGATTTCATTACTTAATGGAGCATGTATCTTCTTTGCACTCACTATTGTTCGATTCGATTTTTTTGATGATGGTGATGAGGATAATGATTTAGAGGACAATGGTGATACTCGATAAACGGTCGCATTATCTGTATTCTCTGATTTACCATACATAATAAAGACATTAACGAATGACGATGGCAATATTTGTGAGACTTTATGAACTAGTATAAATTTCCACAAGGAGCTTAAACAGTCCTATTGAGAAGTGAATAAGTCATCTGAACTTTACTAGTATTAAATGTAATTTCTTTGATTTGTTTTATTGTTCCTCTGTTATAACACTATAAGTTTTACTTTCAAATTGACATAAATCGACCAATTATCTATCTTTATACACACGTTGTATATATGTAACCAGTAGTCTGAATATTTTAGGTTGTCATTATTCGCTAGATTCATGAATCATGTTATTTCTGAAAAATATTACTGTTCATAAGTACTATGTACTTACAGAAATATATGTACATTAGCAGTATATAAATATATATGTACGTAAAGCACAAAAATATTTGTTTATATGCATTTATTGGCACTTTATTTCAGCATTTTGAGACCATTAAATAAATCAATAATCAAACATTTTTATACACATGAGTAGTCATATAAACAACTCTTTAAAAGACATAAATAAATTGTTGATTCTAATGAATCCAGCACTTAATATGAGCATAATTTCAGCATCATAAGTTAAAAAGTCCCTCCCAGTGAAGCGTATTTTCTTATTTTATTTAATGGTCACTGATTTGCGTAAGTAAACAGTAGTTGAAAAGTACATTCTGTCCTCAATAGTAAATCTGAAACAATGTTAGATTTAAAGGAAACTTAATAAAAGTGAACATATTCTATTTATAATCATTTGATTCTATCATAAAATCTAACATTTCTTAATTCTAAATAATTAGGTTTTTAGAAATTTTTATTGAATAGATTAAATAATCAGTCAGGTGATCGAAATTGATTATTTTTCTAACTAGAGTGTGCTTCAAAACTGTATACAAAAGTTAAAATATATGACTGAATTTATTGATCAACTTCTTAAATCTATCTACCAATGATTTCCAACTGATGAATACACACACGTATTCATGTACGTAAACTTAACATCCATGTTAATATCGTCTTGTTAGTTGAGAAGTACGCAGACGTGAACACATACAGATATATAACTGAGATTGCTAGTGCTTATTTACATAAGCGTGTTACTACTTCATATATGAAATATGAAGCGTAGAACGGTGAGTTTACAAACAATGAAAAGTGTTGTTCTGAATGGTAATTTTTCAAATATAATTAAACTTATAAAAATTTACTCAGTGAATTAAATTATCTTTAGGCCGCTGTTATTTCTTAAAGCTGTACAATTAACAGGTAATTATCTGATTATTATCCAACGTGGATATCAACATTTGAATTTCAGAAGGATAATCGTTTTTTTCAGAAGCAGTCAACTTTGGTTATTTAGCTTGATTTTCTGAAGACAGCTTTTGAAGTCAAATATGATGTTGAGCTCAGAATGAATACAGTTTAGAAATATATACACACTAGAAGCGTTGATAGCTTATCGATTTAACCGTCATCATTGTGTATAATAGCGATATGCTTAAATTTTCATCTCGACCTTAGTCTTAAATAATTAACAAAAATAACTCGTTACTTCTAATTTTAAAAGTTATTATTTATTTTTCTTAAATACAATTACCTCATCTACAGCTTATTGTCGTGCCACTGTTCCATAATACCCCTTAGTTTATTGCGCCACTTTTGATGCTGAAGAAAATTTTTGATGGCATTTACAATAATGTAAACCTACCTCTTTTATCATAGACTTAAACATTAAATAACTTTAATACGAGCCTACAGTTTAGTTACCTCGTATTTATATCGACCGATCCCTAAAGTTAAGGTGTATTATGGGGCACTGTCAACTTCTAACCATGTTCAGTTTTGCTTTTGTGAAAGGTCAACCGCAACCAGAAAAGCTCAGTATTGACATCACAGAAACTTGCTAATTCATGTTTAAGCTATCAGTACTTTCAGTCACATATATTTATTTGATCCATAATCCCTATTACAAATTAAAAAAAAGACAATTCGACAAAGAAAAGTCTTCTTTTTGGCGATTTCCTTGTCGCTGGTTGCACAGTCGTAGTTTACATGAAATAATGAATGTAATAAACAATTTTGTTTGTTTGTATATACGCATATAATAAATAAAAATCACAGTGTATAATTGCAATAATGAATATGGCAGATAATACAACACAATTAACTCGTCAAATAAACTGAAAATGGCATAGGCGACGAAGATCAATAAAAATAATCAGAAGATAAGATATTTTGTCACTTTTTTTCTCTCAAGTACGTAAATAAAGGTCAACAAAACGAATTTTGGAGGCTATATATAACAAAACAATAAGAATATACAGAATGAAATGAGTACGTTATAATAGGATATGTTCAAATGTAAAATTATAGGGTAGGATAATATGTGAAATAAAAGTATTGTAAAAACAAATAAATAAAATAAGATTACTACATGTAGTAAGATTAAAGAGAACTATGGTAGCGAAAAGGATCTGACGAATTGTTTCTGTACACATAAATCTAGCTTCATGTTTCATCTCACTAAGGCCTCTGTAATACTAAGGAGATGTGTACGGACACTTTTATTAGATGAGGTTAGATCTTATAAATAATCTCAAAGTTTGATTCACCTACTGCATGGTCATGATCAATCGCATGCTTTAAGGTAGATGACCTTATACTTTTCCGCTGTCGGACAACATACCGTGAATGTTTTGTGCTGCAACGACAAATGTAAAAATTCTGAAGGCGTTGATACTCAGTTAAAACAGTTCCTATATTTGTTAATGGTCCTAAGAGTTTATTCTGGAACCTGAAGAGAAGAAATTAAAACATACTACCCACCTTTTCCATAGATATTTTTGTAACTTAAGAATCATTGTAGGCTTTGATGCTTAAAACAACCATGTCTTAATAGAGTTCAATATTTCTTTAATTCCAGCGAGAGTCACCAGAATATTTGATTAGTATTTTACGAGTTTTACGACCAACACATATCAGACTAATTTAGAAAATCAATGCAAAGTATGAATCGTAATTGCAAGAAAGCTTTTGATTTTCTTTTGCTGACAAACTATAGATTGCAATACCCGTCCACTGCCCATTTACAGTTTAACTTTGTCGTGAAGCGATAACAATATTGGACATTACTAAAATATTTAAAGACTGCAGTCGAATTGAATACATATGAATTTTTACTTTTTGTACTAAACAAAAATTAAATTAACATTTTATTCCTCATTTTGGGGAATTAGATGTTATGAAATGATTTGTTCATACAAGTATATCAATTTGGGTTATTATTCAAAATGTTAACAAGAATGTACACATAAACACAATACTTACTGAGCTTTTATCTGTTTATTTTTATGAAAACGTTTAAAATTAGCAGAAGTTTTCATGTTTTCCTCGTCACACTGAGAGTTTAATCTTTCAAAAATTGCTATTAAATCAACAATTTTACTAGGGTTCTGACGAGTAATATCTATAAAGATAAAATTTTTGTTTTTGAAAAAAAGCTTTCTTTAAAACTTAATAGTGAACTTGATAAAACTTAACCATTACATATGATAAGTTACTGACAAAATCTATATTGCTAAAAATTATTTTCCCTCTACTTTCGAAAGTAAACATCAAACGTGGTACTATCTTTATGAAATACAGCTTTCATTAGCATTACAGCTATGTCAAATTAATTCTATTAAAAAGTACCTCTATTTACTTTTTTAAATAAGAGATCCTATAGGTTATTTTATTTGAGGATGCTTATCAAATTTGTAACTTCAACACACTTGAACTTTGTTGCACATTCTCTTCTAAAGTAACCAATGTGAACTAGGTCCTAATATAATCCGTTCATAAAGGCATTTTCTATATTATTTTTCATCACTTAGTAACAACTTTATTTATTTTGTATGACGGTTTTTGTTTATGAACATAGTATTATAATAGATTTTTGAGTATACAATTTAAATGATCAACAGAAAGCTTTTACCATATTTGTATGACTTGTTTGTGAAATTTCACCTTTCACGAATTTTAAATCTGTTTAAGATGGCATATTCCGAATAGTCTTAACAAAGTAGTAAAATTACTTTCTTTGGTGTTCCGTGGATTTAGATTTATAGCGTCAGGACTTAATAACAAAATGAGATTTACTGAATGATCAGTCCCGTTATGAGACTTTAAAGTAATACTTAATCACAATGATCCACTAGATTAAAGCCAGAACTTTCAAGGTATTTGACGTGTACGATGAAACTGACAAACGTTAACTAAAATAATTATTAAATAATTGAATCATGCTTTTATGTCTCATATTAGACTGCTGTAAAACAAGGGAACATATTTTGATAATGAGATAAGAAGACGAAGTTTATTAGAGCTATGTGATATATTTGTTCAATTTATTCAACTTTAATTATGGGTTATAAGTATTTTTAACGCTCCAGGTAGTATTTATATGTTATATACAATACAATTCTTGACGGTATCAAGGGTGAGTGGTAAAATATATTTTCATACTTGAAAAAATTACCTAACGATTTAGCTGTTGGGAATCAAAATGTTTCACATAATTGCAGAAATAAAAATAACCTAGTTAATTTTCCCGAAGATAGTGATTGCTATAAATGAGAAGTCTATAAGGTTGGCTCTGGTTTTACTTTCATGAATATGTTACAGTAACAATATTTAGATAACCATTGTTAGATAAATATTCAATACAATGTGCAGGTAAAAAAATCACATAGTCCATTTTTATATCTACTTAAGAACAAAGGAATAATGAATTCTAAATTCCATTAGTTGTTATAGTTTTCTTATTATCAGACCTGTTTTAAGCCTACGTTATTTTCATAGCTAAGTTGAAAAATTATCATGGTGGAATATTAAGTCGAAGTATAAGTAATCAAAGGGGTTATTTTAAGTTGGGTAAAAATAATAACATAGGAGTAATTATATTGAAATTAGAATTTTAATAGTAAGTAAAACGCTGAAAGCTAACTATTTATTTATAATCTCATAAGTTAATAAATAGTATTCTGCTGCTTGATTATACGTATAAAAGTAATGAAACGTTATTAACTTCCTAGGCTATTTAGCGTCTAATACCGAACAGTGGTTTTTATGTTAATATCATAGATCTAGTTACTGTACGATTATTACTGGTATAGTTAAGTTCTGCAATAATTATAAAAATGGGTGTAAAACTATTTTCGAATGGCAGTTTTTAATTCATGAAGCAAACTAATGAAGATTTCGCATACGTTTGAAAAACTACTATAAGTAACCTGCCATTACGGTATATTCTCTGTTTACGAAAATAAATCTGTTAATATTATTGATGTAATAAGTGAAAGGATTCTATAGGTCTAAATGCAGGTTGTCATAGTGAGTAGTCACTTATATGTAATTTAAGTGTGAAAAGTGACGTCCATATACAAAAGTAAAGATTTTTCGACAACTATACGGGCATTCTGATAACTGTCGGATAGATGTTGATTTTGAAAAGCGAGCAATCAATTTTGTTTGGATTTTCAATTACGATTAAAACAACTTAAATAATCTAAGTGTTGCAATAATTTTATCTAAAAATACTTTTGCAAAACAACAATTACCTATTAAATAACATTGGCGATCACTTTAGTAACAAATGAATATATGCAGAAATGTAATTTATGCTATCCAATTCTTATCCATGGTTTGTTTTATCCTTATCTATTTTATATATGAGGCATTTTATTTCGGAAATATATAACTTTAGCAAGATGGTCAATTAAATAACGTTTCCATTCTACAATCATTTCTTTTGTTCAGTAAAAGAGAAGGCAAAACGCCTATTTTAATCGTTAAATAGCTTAATATACAACATTTCAATATTAGGATTATTTTAAACGGAACAAATGAATATTTCTAGATGATGCAACTGAAGCTATCAACAATGTTAATAGTAGCTCCTACAGTTTAGTAAATTTATTCTGATCATTTATTCATTCAGTATCCAAGGAAAACAGCATTTTACAATTCGTTACGAAACAAGTGATATGGTTGTGATCACAATTGTTAAAATTACGAGTTACCACTATCCATAATAGTTTAGCAATAGCACGTTGGTTCTCAAACACGTAAATTTACTGACTAACCGATCAATGATTATTAATCAGAAATATCTATAGGCCAATTTACTTCAAGGTTGTTTAGACAATAAAATAAAAACAGTTTTAATTTCCGATTAACCCTTAATAAAGAACGTGGCATATTAAGTGTCCCGCTACAGAGATCAAGTCTCGTCCTGTTTTTTCTAAGTTAAAGCGAAGAAAAATATCTGTCTTTTAAATTGTAGCATGCAGTCAACATTTGTTTAAAGCTTTACGCCTCTGAAGTTTGTTTTGCATAATTCTTTAAATATTTCAAAGCTTTGTAGTGGTACTATGCATGTTTGTTGCATACTTTAATTTGAGCGTTTCTAGAAAAAGCACTGTGTTGATGCTAACAAATAATGTTTCCACCTGCTTGTTTAGTGCAAATTATCAGTTTTATAATCCTTTAAGTTAATCGGATTACGTTACGGTGGTTTCTTGATTTTGATTAAATGTATGAAAATTTAGGTTAGTAGTTAACATGCCATTTGTAATTAGAATCTGTGTTGATTACATTTTTGTGAGAGTTTAGGTGTTAAATAATTAAAATTGATCCACTAGTTTCCCTACTGCCTATAATTAATGCTGAATGTAAGTCTCAGTGTAAAAATTATTATATAGTTTAACCTTTGTTTATTCATGTTGTAAGACATGAAAAATTAATTTTTATTATTGGTTTTAAGATATATGTATATAAAATAAATCAAACTTGTTTCTGGTAGCCATATTTCTCATAGTACAGCTGCAAATAATGCAGAACATTAGGTTTAAGTGGTGTCTTGTGTATTTATTTACCTCTGCACACAAATAGTTAGATAAATCGCTATTAGCTCTTGGCTTCTTAAGAAAGCAGGTATTCAAAAACAAATAAAATAATACAAAAGTAACATTAATTACCTGTTTTTCCTGTCATTATTAGACGTCTGGAAAAAAAAGTAAAAATATGGGTATTCCTTAAGTAAGAAAACATATACGTTACGACTTTTCTTGCATCATTCAAAAATACATATGAATACTTGATTTTTAATCCACATAACATGTTTCTAAGGTATATCTTTATATAAAAAACGTTTTTATGCTAGCTATACGACTTTCTTGGGAATTAGATTTTAGTATTTATTCTGATAACTACCAGAATTATTTCGGCTATTCTGGGATAACTTTAAGCTGAACCTATTACCGATTTAAAAGTGGTATTGACTTATCAATATTCCATGGTTACCTGTCAGTGAAAGCAAAAACGACAAAAACTCTTTTCTAGCGCTTCAAACAAAGTATAATACGTAACCAAATTAACAATCAACAAAAATCTTGAAAGAAACAAATTAATTAATACACTAAATAGATCAAAATCAAAACAAGAGGACGTTATGAATCACTGACATAATAGTGCTTTGAGTTAAGATTTATGTGGAACAGAATATTATGAAAACATCATTGTCCGAGATGTTAACTCTGAAAAATGCGCATAATCTAACTGTTCATCATCTCCCAAATTCACTAGTCATATCAAAATATTTTACTATTATATGTGAGGTAACGGGATATTTGGTAAACAAATTCAAATTAACTTAGTGATCTCTTTGTCTGTTATTCTCGTTATAATGTAGACAACTGGCCAAGCAATTAAATAATAAATGGGTTTCTAATATTAAGCGATTCTTTAAAATGTAATCTACAACTTGTGTTGTTGCATGCATTTATCGTATTTAATACTATTTTTCAAATTTGTAAATAATGCATCACCGTAACAAACATTTCTTAAAACATCTAATAACCATTTGAACTTGCTTGCTTAAATTAGTGTATTATCAGAGTATAACAGCACGTACAAGCTAGCAAATTTTAAAATAACATTGAACTATAAAAGGTGGTCATTATTGTTTTGTCTATCAGGGTTTACCAGTCGCACAACAGTTAGCAATGCCAATTTTACTGCTCAGTTGTAATTCAACTTTATAATATAAATTGTTAGAATAGGTTTACTGAATAAAATGAATTATGAGAAACCAGCTAAAATTGTTTAATATAAATTAAAACTAATTTGCAATAAGTTTTCTATTGTTTAGGTAATCACATGTTGCTTTGTATTTTTCAATGAATTGAAAATACAAAAAAGCATAGGATTGACAATTTTTATTCTACACATAAGTTTACAAAAGCCACTTACACATCTTTACGATAGTCACTCAATTTCACACTACTTTCTGAGTTACCGTTTCTGTCCTGCATATCGACGGTTTCCAAATGGCTTTCTTCAGATTCATGTTTGTCGAGCGCCACTGATTTACCGCTTTGACGATCACAATGGCTGTTGTTAATTGGCGGACAGGAAAGGGTTTCTTTAAATACACGAGAGCTTGTATACCAAGGAAATGTAGGGCGAGGAGCATGAAGAGAAGCAACGTTTTTGAAATGTAATAGATTACATTTTCCTATTATGCTTTTATAATACGAGCATTTTGGATGTTGAGTAACTCCCATTTTGAAAAATATGACAACTCTGTAAAAACAAAGTGACAGTTATCAAAATGACCTATAAGTTAAAGTTTCTGCACAGTAAAAAAGCAATGAGGTCAGCGCAATAATTTGTGAGTAATCTAATGCTAATATCGATGCATGCCACATCATAGCAAAGCTTAAATTTTCTACTGCCACAAGTTTCAGCAGGAGACTTCTTAACATCTTTTGCCAACCAATGACTCAAATTGATTTAAAGTACTGTTTTTATATGCTTATAGCTGAATATTAATTAAGTTTTAATCAGTTTATAAGCACTATACTTATCACCTTTATAAATTTTGTAATTTTTTGATAAAATGAAATTATGTCAATGAAAAATTAGTTTTTAATGAATATTGAAAAATAAAAATAAATGTTATCTCTAAACCATAAGACGGCAAATTGATTTTCAAGAAAGTAAATTAAAATTTACAGTCTGATGAGAAACTTGATTTCCCGACAATATAACTATTTTATTTAAATGAATAACTCATTTCAAAGTAGTCTTAACAAAGCATCATTTTGAACTTAAAAGACCTAATGCGAAGCGTGTCTTCCAAGATGAGCTATTTAACAAGTTTATTACCTGTAACGGAATCACTAAAACGAATGGAATTCCAAACGCAGAAAAGGCACAAAAGTAGAAATAGCTGGAATTCTAACCGCCGTCTTGACTTTAGGCAACAAGGAAATACATGATGCCTCAAATACCTTTACTATCTAGCGATAAACATTGAATCTAATAAAAATTTTGAAAGGTGCTGAATAATGAGTGCGAAACCTATTAACTGTAATGAAAGTAAGTTGATGACGTCAAGCCACTGATTACTGGCATAAATGTTGCACGATATATGGTTAGCCTGTTAGATGCTTTTATATTCATGTTTGCGGTTTAAGCATTTGTGTAGTCAAGCGCAATCTAAATAAACGAAGTTACTACATAGCATCATTTAAGCAGAGAAGTACAAAGTAGTACAAATGATGCCAGTTCAAGCAGAAAAATAATCTTTCAAAAATGAAATTTATGAGAATATATTTGTAAAATAGTATTAACTCTCTGTGTATTAGGATATCATTACTTTCGGTAGACATTGATATTACTACTACAAGTAAAGTCATGACTTATAAATTTTAAAAAATGCAAAGAAGTAACATGTTCTTGTCAACGTATTCTTGTAAGTGAAATCAAACAAATATTTAGTAATTTAAAAATTTAAAGAATTATCTGGCAAGCGAAATTGTGACTCTAGGCAACTAGAAAATACTTTCTCTTATTCAGGAATTCTAGATTGATATTGACGCGGATATATGAATAATTCCGTGTATTACTAGCAAAATTATTGTGAAAGCATTGATGAACGTTTATAATGTTAATCGGAAACTGATAACACATTTAACTGATCGCCAAACTCTGTAATTAAAAAAAACTCAAAATTGTGTAGCCGATATCCAATGTATTGTAACATGTTAGAAAAAAGTTAGCAGTTTATCATTGCTCGTTTCACAATGCTACCGGTTAGGTAACAGCTTCTTTCTACTGCGCAGGGGTAGTTTTCTGTCTGTCCGACTCCACTAGTCCTAGTAATGTGAATATATATAAATATATATAAGTTCGTATTTGGCTAAGCACACATTTTCGAAATTTAGAATTCTTCGAATTTTCACTCCAGAAAGCACCAATCGCAATCGGTTAGGTAGTCGAAATGGATTGAAATGCTCTCAGCATATGATCAAGTTACGTTTGTCATATAACCAGAGCAATTTCTAACGATTGATCCCACTCTCGAATGAGAATAAATCAGAAAAAAGTAAAGGATGGAAAATAAACCATATTTGATGGTCAATAAAGCGTCAATAATATGGAAACGTCTAGGCTGGAAAACTAGAGAAAGAGATGCTTCCCACAGTGCGTCGTGTCGTGATCTGGTGGTGATGCGTGATCGAACACCTTCACCTAATCATGTCCACTATAACAAACGTGATCAGCGTCACTGTCGAGAGCACATACAATTACTTATTTTGAGTATTATTTACCACTACAGCTCGATCTCCCTCCCCTCAACAATGGGTTCGTGAAAATCCTAGGACGTACCAGCAAAAGGATATAACCAAATGCGTTAGACATTGGTATACGTTCCATTGAAAGCTTGAGAGGTTGTCAAGCTCTTGGACGTTAATGCCAAAATTAGGATGGCGTTGCGTAACACATTTGAACAAATTATGTTTGTTTCCTTTCGCGTTCTTCTCTTCATTTCCAGATGGCCTGGGAATCCAAAACTGAAAATTTTTAAATTTGTGCTTTTCGTAAACAATTTGGCAGGTGACTGCTGCTACAAAAACGTGTGAGATATCGACAACACTAATATGGAAAAAAAGGTTTTTTGATATTTTAATAATAAAAGTATGAAAATGTGTAAAATGCATACTGTAAATTAAAAAATAATTTTGTTCATCTTTGTTTATTTAAAAAAATCAAAAATTTAAGTTGGGAGTTGAAAATTAAAAGAAAATTAATAGGTATTACATTCGTTTGAGTGTTTTAGAAATCGTACATTTCTATCATCACATGTAGCTCTTTGAGTCATGATGGTCTTCAAAATTTTCACTTGCTTGTTGGTCGTTGCTTGGGGCGTGACGACTTCGCTTATGTCAAGTTTCGGGGGTATTGTTGCGAATTCGACACTAAAAGTTTTACCTCCTAGGTAGGCTGCTTTAAGGCGGTCTATGCTGATGTTATCCGCGTTGCCATTCTTGTCGATCGTAGAGTACTTTATTTTTCATTTTATAACCTTGTATGGCCCATTATAACTGCGTCGAGAGGTCGTGGTAAAGCATCTTGACGTACGAGAACGTGTGTACTATATTTTAAGGCGGGTTGAATAAAAATATTTGTCGATTGTCTACGAGTTGGAACTGGTTTAACTGAACGTATACCGTTTGTGAGCCGGTTTACTGAGGTGGAAGCGGTTTAAACGAATTAACCTGGTAGCCGGAGTGCTGTTCCATAGAATAATTCGGCAGCAATGCACTTAACATCTTTTTGTACACTGCTGCGGATTTCTTTCAAGACTAATGGCTAAGTGTCGGTTTCCTGTGGGATGTTTGTAGCTATATGTGATGCTTTCAGCCTCTGATGAAATATTTCTTCCAAGCAGTTGAATTGTGGGTGGTATATGGTTGTTCTAAAACGTGTAGTTCCAAGTAGTTTGGTCAGAACGTGAAACAATCCAGATTCAAATTGACCTTCACGATCTTTCATTATTGCAGATGGACAACCAAAGTTGGTTAATTACCGTTGGACGAAAGCGCGAGCAACTGTTTTACTAATGATATTTTTGAGTGAAATCGCTTCTAGCTAGTGTGTGTGAAGCGGCTCACGCATGTCAGAAGAGAATCAGTTCGATTCTGATAAAGGTCTTACCAAATCTACGTGGGCGTGATCGAATCGAGCGTCAGAAGTCGGGAAAGTGTCAAGAATGTATTTATTAGGCTGAATTACCTTGTTTTTTTGGCAAATCATGCAAGTGCGCGCACATTCTTTGATATCCATATTCATCTTCTGCCAGCAAAATCTCTGAACAATCTGCTTAGTCCTAGTACGAACTCCAGGATGAGAGAGGTTGTGCAATGTGTCAAAGATGATTCGGCGATAACTCCTGCGGACGATTGGATAGGTCATACCTAAAGAATAGTCACAAAGGAAAGTGTTCTCACCTTTCCCAATCGTTTCAGTTTGGAGTTTGAGCGTTGTTGTGTATAAATCGCGATGAAGATCGATGTCTTCACTTTGAAGTCAAGTTAGTTCAACAAGGTCGATTCCTTGGATACGATTCAAATAATGAATTCTAAATAAAGCTTCGATAACTACAATATAAGCCTTAGATATATGTCGTTTATCAGTAGAGAACTGATAAATGTAGTCTAGAAGACGCAACTCTCGTGAGGAGTACTTAACTAAAGATGACTTCATCAGAAACATCAGTGTTTACAGTCGGTGAATATTACAAACTCCTTGCTTTCGTTGGAATGTTGTAAATGTCGTACAGCGCAGTACGTGGCTAACAGTTCACTTCCAAAAGTTCTGCATCTTAATTCTGTGTCGTATAATCGTCTTGAGAAAAATGTTAAAGGTCGCTAAGCCTATCTAATCTATTTGTGCAGAACTGCGCCAATAGCTAAGTCAGATGCATCAACCGTGACGCTGATGGAAGCTTCAGTGTTTCAGCATAATCGTATTGGCTGTGGCTTCTATTGTTGCGTTGAAGAGGTTACAAGAGCTGCTTTGGGTATGTCATTTTCGGTCATCGTTATTTGATCATACGCCTTTACTAGGTCGATTTTTGAAAAAACTGTCATTTCCTTCAGGGTGGCCGTAAATCATGTATGTGTGGTAACGGGTAACTATCAGGCGTAGTTTGAGCGTTGAGGCGTCGGTAATCACCGGTGGGACACCAATTATTGCTATATTTTTCTAAACCATGGGCTACTGGATGGGCAGATTATTCCCACGTCAATCACACGATCGAATTAGTGTCTCACAAACTTTAATTTATCGGGTGCTAGTTGGCGTGTTTTGAAGAATACAGATTGATTTGCAGTCGTGATATGACGTGTAACTTTGCTGGTTACGCATGTTGATTACGACGTTTCCTTATTCAGATCTGGATACTCGTCTATTTTGACTAAAAATAAAGGTTAATAAGATGTTAGAAACGAAGACGGCATAAGCAACAACCTGGAACACTTATTCCTCGAACCATGAAAGATGGTAAGGATAAGTTTTTTAAGGTGTCTTGACGTACTGGCACTGAGGTGGGCAGTTTCTAGGTCACTAATTCTGTAGATAACTCCTTCAGTTTTGATGGATATGTGGTTGTAGTTTATCTTTCATAACACTACAGATAGACTATGCAAATTAAAGTCGGGGTAAGTTGTATTTTCCAGGAAACATTTTACCAGTTATTAGGTGGAATATGGTGGGAGTGTAGTAAATGTAATTTATAAAAGCACGAATTTCCACATCCTTAAACGGACTCTTATCTTGAGATAATAGGTCGCCAGATTTTTACGGTATACTGACTGAACCCAAACATGTTTACCTCCTCGGATGTTCGGTCAACTCTACTTAAGTAATTAAGCTTAGCAACGTTTGGTGAAACTGCTTTTTTAATGTTTTTCACGCTACGTCGTAAAGTCGCTATATCAAGGCACTATCTATCAGAATTTTTTCGAATAAGACGATTGATTGTGTAGTTACTCTTGGATTAAAATTGTGTTGTGGGTGCGGCTACTTCTAGAGGGGGAAACGAAAAACAGCCATAGTCAGGTATCTAGTAAATAAAATTTACAAAAGCCATAGAGCTGACTTTTTTGGTTCTACCAGCTTAGTGTAAGTACTGCGTTTTAGAAATACTTTATTGAAAGTTCCTTTGCGTAGACAACAATACTACCCCGTTCTTTTTGTTTTCTATCTCGTCAGGACACTGCCATACATTGCATAAACACCTCATTGCTTATGACTTCGGAGTAGACCATATTTCATTAAAAATAACTACTTTCCACCCCTGACAGAAGCATTGATTACGAAGCTCGGATAGTTTGCTTCTTACTCCCCTCATGTTAGTGTTTAGGCACTTGAGTGATTGTTGCAATATCGGTGCTTCTGAGTCATGGTTCGATAGCTTTTAGCAACCAGAGAGGGTTAGTATTTAATCATGAGGTTTACTAGATTAGGAAGCAGTCAGACGCTGGTTGCAATGATTTTTTCTACGACTTGGTCGGCTAATGACCAAATCCATTAAACGCACGTTGTGGAAGTAAAGGTCGTTCAGAACTCAGGTGGGTAGCTCCGAGACACAATGAATAACCATGGTTATTCAAATTTGTGGTTTGATTTTCCACGCTCTCTTTACTTAACTCAGTATATGGTTTGTCGTGTCTGACCTGATTCCGAAAGTAATTTTGAATTGTAAGTTTCTGTTAGATTCAAACGGCCATATCTTAATTTTCAGTCAAGCCCAGGTGTACTCTTGATGGATAAGGGTTTCCTTCTCAGTATACAGACTATATTTAAGATGGTATTGTGACTGGAATGGTCCAACATTTAGTAAACCGCAGTGGTTCTGACATTGGAGTCTGTCACAAGTAAGTCGCTTCCCGTTCAACTTCATGTAGACATTGAGACGTATAAAAGGTTAGTGACAAGTTACTGTGATTATCATCATAGCCTGTGCACAATTGCTTGGTTTGGCAGCCCATGTCTGTCATTTAAACTTATTTTTGTTCATCAGAACTTAGAAGACACTCCGATCACATAGAATTGAGATCTTTACACCAGTGAATTTTCTCAACCGCTCAAGACGTTTGGAATGGTTGAAATTAAACGAAACAGACTTGACATTTTTCGCTGCATACTATTGTCGTCTTCTTTTTACTCTACTTACTTCTACTTGTTAAAAGTACTCTAAAAATATTTGCTTGCCTTTATTTCGTACGCTTGACGATAATCTGTTGGCTTTACAATTTAGTGTTAATTGACAGTTTCTAGTCAAGTACAGTCTATATAAACGAGGTAGATATCATTCTGCTCTTGTGTAGTCAGCTTTGGCATCACGATTTTAATTCACTCCGTTGACTTTGTAAGGTGCACTGACCATGGGTTCTACTATTTTCTTTTGTGCTTATCTGCGGTATATTGTATTTTGAGCAATCTAATTACAGTAGTATGTAGTTCTTTGGTCTTCGGATGTTTTAGTGTAAATTTTGTTCCGAATCGTAAGGTGTATATAGATTTGAAATGATACGAACTATTCTAAAACTAAATGAAGTGAATGCAATTCAAAACTTTATTATTATTCTGACATCATGTCGGTAGGTTGGTTTTCTGTTCCGGACCATATTAAAAGGAGATTATAACAGGGTCTAAAATCTTCCGTCAAACTTATTTTGTGTAAGATAGATATCATATAATCAAAGTCAGTTTTTTTTAAAATTCCTTATGGTATCTAAATAGGGGATATCGTAGTTAGATTATTGATTGTTTGATAAACTGACATTGTGTAAGTTACCAACAAGGCTCGTATGAAGAGATAAATATTTGATAATAATGGTTGGTTATTTGACTTCAGATGCAAATTACTTAGCTGAAATACCGTTTTGTTTAATCTTGAGATCTACGTCTAGGTGGCAGAGGTGCTTTTGTCTGTGAGGATAACAACACTCATTATATACCTTCGGAAACCGAAAAAGGAAAGAGACGACATTGCGCTTACAATATTGTCCCTTGGTACTAGGATAAACTAAATATTTATCAACTTAAAGACTGAAATGCTTGTAATGAAGCATAACTGTTAGTTTGAACATACAGTTACTTGCCCCGCAGAAATTGGAAACAAAATGGTTTAGTAAAGAACAGTTATATGTATGAACGTATATTATCGCCTAAACTAAGATCTCTGCCAATTTATTAAACCTAAATATATATGATTAATTCAATTTAATTAAAAGCACAAGAATGTTATTCCATCTTTTCAGATATCTACAGGCACTAATTTTTTTAAATGTGACGCATATTTTTATAGATACATCAATAAAAAAATATCATGAGTTACTTATTGCAACACAGTATTTCGATATTTAAATTTGTGCTTTGACTTACAATCAGATAATGAATAAAATCGGTCAATCCAAGCAATACAGTTGAAAATAAGCCCAGACCAATATAGCCACTATTGTCAAGACGCCGCGTAAAACAAACTAGAAGAAAATATTATTGTCAATGTTAGATTTCACAGTTTTAAATAAATAGAGAATAGAAGCTGATATTTATAAATGAGTGACATACATTTGTAATATTCTAAAGAAAAAGCATCAAAATTGATGACGTTTCGAACCTTAGAGTAAGTCAATTCACCAGAGAATAAATAAATTACAGAGTTGAATTAATGCAAGATTATTTAATATTATTTTTTAAAATTTAAGCATCTACTTATTAGAATGCTATACATATATATATCACTTATTTTCATAAAATACATGTAGTATTTGCAAATTACGAAAATTCAATAGAAATGCAAGAATTCACATAAACGACAATTAAAATGATTAGTAACTCTCTTACTTAGAGTCAAAGTATCAGTGGAAATATATACCTTAAATGGTCAAGGAGAATAAGCTGATGTTGAAAATCAGTGTAACAAATCGCAATTTAAAAGTACATGTGTCAAGGAAGATGCGATGTTATAGAAATTTGATGCTGTTTATTTATATTGAGCTCTATTATTGTTCAGCATTGATTCTAGAATTAACTTAGAGAATTTTTTGTGTTGATGCTAGGATATCGTGTAGTAAAATTGTTTGATCCTTAGTCGGTAGTGAAATTATAAATTGCCTCGTAACGGAATGTCTTTTATTTTGACTGGTCAATTAAGAATAACGCAGTTACGATCGACAACGGCGTAAGATTCGCCTTTGGTCGATTAGAGAACTTGCAGTATCAGAGACTAGATTATCAGCTTAGTCATAACACATTAAGTTAGCTAATTTGACAACGAAGCTTGTGGAAGGGATCTTGCAGTGTCCTTTACGACCAAGCCCAGAGCTGTTTCTTACATGAAATTCCAAAAGTAGAGAGGATGGAAACGTTTAAAGCTACGCAGGGTTCTGAAATTACATACCCCACAAACCCTGCTGTACAGTGCAGTATACAAGTTTTACGAAAAGTATATATTCTAGCCCTGTTGCCTTAATAAGCACTATTTCATAAACGAATTTCAAGATGATAATATCTTTTAAGGTAACAAGATAGGATGTATGATTTCTTTTTCAATTTAAGGTCCTAGGTATCTTATAAACATTGATAAAACAACGTGAACGCACCTGCAAATTAATGTTAATTACGTGATTAATTTCCGAATGTTATATTATTAGTAATAGTTTGAGTACCATCACTTTCTTTATACCATTGATTTAGTTTAGAGTATTTGTGCGTTGTATTATTCATCCACTGATAATCGGTCAAATTATTTTGAAAACCTCTACCGGTGCGTGTGATTTTGAAGTTGGCCGTAGTAGGTGGATACATTTTGAGTAGTCATATATATTTAACAATTACTGGTCATTGTTGGGACCTTGTCATCAGGGAATCAGGAAAGTCGACCTGCTTCTAAAATAATGTCGGATATTATTGATTCATATCAGAGTTTCTATTCCACAAATATAGTGACTCCTAAAAAGTTGCCTATATCAGGTGTGTATACTGAAGCTAGAATTTGTAGAAGTTAGTGTGTCATATACTTTATTAGCTGTTGTATGCACTTAGTCGCTGTTTGAAAATTTTAAGAAAAAGAATTTTGAAAAGGGAACTAAAGCATCATACCTTCCATAAACGTTAGGCAGAAATTATGCTTTAAATGAACATACGAATAAATCGTACATTCCTAGTATTAAGTTATACACTAAAGATTGTTTTATACTGGGATACAAGAGTCTACTATCGGAATAGAATGACGAGAAGGCAAGTGATTTAGTGTGACCCTAACATTTATGTACAACAAAAATTGTCAGCATGTAAGAACTACGAAGAACAATTTAGCCTGACGTACTAGTGGAGGCTACTTAGAACCTAGCATCACTATAGCTATGTAGATACACCAGTTTTAGTGTAATTGTTAAAGGTGATCTTGGCATCTTGTTAATAAAGATTGAACAGCTAATTATTAGTTGTTATTAAAACATTAAAATATATTCTTCGGATAAATTATCGTTCATTGAAACTAGTTATTGACTAGTTATTTAACAATAAAAAATGACCTATCAATAAGTTGTCGACAGTGGATAGAAAAGATTTTTTCGGTATAATGTTGTTTAAATACAATAAGCATCAAAAAGTTGTACTTAACTTACTCAACCACACTTATGACTTTCTGTGAAATTATGTTTTCGCTTCTGATGAAGTTATTGAGTGTTAAACTTTATTTAATACTTACTTGAAGCTTATTCATCTTTTAATTAGCTTATTACGTATTGGTGGTAATAATTGATATTTTGGCTGATATTATACTGTATTTAATTACATTCACAGGTAATATGTTGAGCGGATGTTACGTGCTGTGCCTGTAAAAATACTGAATTGCTAAACTAAACCAAAAATGTGCCAATAAAAGTTTTATCATGATTTGGATTGAGTAAAACTTTGTAATTCTTTCACTGAACTCATAAGTTTTGAACTAACAATATTATAATCAGCTGTAATAAACGACAATCCAACTGCATCAGCATGTTGAAATTAATATATGTTATACTTTTTTCAGATTTATCTGTTTAAAATGGGCAGGTAACCTATGTAAACAGTTCTCTGAACTATTTTATTTGTTATACTGCAAAGTAGTTGACATTGCATTATTTTATTTTCACAAAGCAAAGCGAAAACGTAAATTAGCAATTTGAGTACTTCGCGTAGTCCATTTTTAAAGTTTACTTGTCCAAAATACTTGCAAGGTATATTCTATGGACCACATACATAATTCGTTAAAGGTGTAGAGAAATTGGAGATATTCCAAAGGAGTCGTTCATTTGAACTCGTCATGAGGACATGTTCAATTTTACTCCTGCTGTTATGGCACTTTATAGAATATTGAAGCAGTTATACACTGTTAGATCTAGTCATTAATAATCAATAATTAGTATTATTTACATAGTGTGCACCTTAATAATATATCAACAATTTTCCGATTCTTGGCTTATTATATTTATTAAGTGAGATCTGTGTATTTTTTTATTATCTTAGGCCACTGTGGGGTTTTACCAAAACTACAATCAATTCTTTTCAGTTTTAGATTTTCATAAAAGTTTGGAGTTGGAAAAATAAAACCTTTTACTCATGTATGTAGAAAGATTAAAACCACAAATCTTTCGTGATTCTTATAACGTTGGAACATCATACGATAGCTTGAGTCCAGGAGTTTCTTCTGAGTATGACAGAAGTCTAGCAACTTCTCGTGTGTATGAAAGAACACGAATACATACATTAGCAGGTAACTTTTATTTCACAAAGTTAATTTCTTGAAAGTGGAGAGACAAACTGTTCAAAAAAAAACATTTACAAAGTGGGCAAATACATTTCTGAGAAGAGTAGGAGTCGAAATATTCGACCTTTTCCTGGATCTGCGTGATGGAAAAATTTTATTACATTTGTTAGAAATACTTTCTGGTATTAAAATGGTATGTCTTTCATTTGTGGCAGTTATCTCTCCTGATTATACCTTTGCTTTGTTTACAGCCTACTCCAACTTTAGGAAGAATGCGAATTCACTGTTTGGAAAACATCGACAAATCTCTTTTCTTTTTAAGTAATTTCGGTGTTCACCTTGAGAATATTGGAGCACATGACATTGTTGATGGAAATCCAAGAATTACTCTTGGGTTGTTGTGGATGATTATCCTTCGTTTCCAAATTCAAGACATCATATTTTTAGAGAAAGTCGATCCTTTAGGTGCTAAGAGTAGTGTGCGGCGATATTCAAAAGAAGCTTTATTACTATGGTGCCAATTAAAGACTGCAGGCTATCGTAACGTAGACGTGCAAAATTTTACAACTAGTTGGCGCGATGGATTAGCTTTTAATGCTCTTATCCACAGACATTGTCCAGATCTGGTAAATTTTAATGAATTGTCGGTAAACACACCACTGCAGAACTTGGAATCTGCTTTTATTGTTGCTGAAAAGAAGTTAGGTATATCCAGGCTCTTTGATCCTGAAGACATTTATGTTCAAAATCCAGACGAAAAATCTATTGTTACTTATATTGCTACATACTATCATCACTTTACAAAATTAAAGTCGGAGACAGTTCACGCACGTCGTTTAGATAAGTTTACAGCTTACTGGCGTGATCTTCAAAATTCTTTCGACTGGTACGAAAAACGTGCATCAAATCTTTTGTCATGGATCGCTAAAACAGTACTATGGCTAAATGACCGTCTTTTTCCTAATCAAGTTGAGGAAATTCAACAATTAATGATAGCATTTAAGGAATATCGCCTTCAAGAAAAGTCAGATAAATTCAGTGAAAAAGGTGAACTTGAAGCTAACTTTCTTTTAACACGTACAAAAATGAGAACATTGGGACTTAAAAATTATATACCATCTGCAGAGGCACAGATATTGCAGCTAAGTCGAGCTTGGAACGCTTTAGAGAAAGCTGAGCATGCGCGTGAAGTAGCTTTGAGGGAAGAGCTATACAAACAAAACCGTCTACTACATTTGTTCACACGTTTTGAGAAGAAAGCAAATTTAAGAAGAGCTTGGATCAATGATAATCTGAAGTTAGTGGAAGTTTGTGATGACGATACGGATTTGATGATGACTGAAGCTTCACTAAAAAAGTATGAAGCGTTGAAAGCCGATATTTGTGCGTATTTTGACAGAATACAAGCAATACAACAAATTGCAGATGAACTAATTCGTAATAACTTTTTAAAGCGTAATGTTGTTTCGAGAGTTCAAAACGAAATTCAAATTATGTGGGATAGACTCTTAAGAGCTATGAATGAAAGATTTAAAATACTTGATAACAGGAAAAATTTATTTAAAACATTCTCAGAAGCGGATTATCTTGAGGAATCTGTACAGTCACTTTTGTCTAAACTGCGTACAGATGAGGTTGATAGTCATTTAGGTGCAGTCGAAGAACGTCTTAAGCAATATGAATTATTTGAAACTGATATTCGCTCAGTTCATCAAAATATATCGGCGCTATTTGAATTAGAGTCACAAATTCAACACTCACCTGAATTGTTTGGTTTTAAAACAAATGTTGTAGCAGGTGAAGTTAAGAAAAAAAACACTGTATTAAAAGACTCTTATTCACAGGTAGTACAACTAATCGAATCTAAAAGACAATCTTTGGAATATTTGAAACTTTATCACAGTTCACTTTATGAATTAGATGAACAGTTGAATTCAATTCAGGAACGTATATCTTTTCTGAAGAAAAGTGGAGCATTTATTGACACTAGTAATGTTGATGTTTTCTTCCGCCGACATAAAGCAGCAGAGTCTGAGTTGGAAACACAAAGGCTGATTATCACTCAACTGTTTGAAAAAACATCTATTTTAATCGAAGAAGAATGTCCAAATTTTGAAGATTTAAAAGAAAAAGTCGCAAACGTTGAAAAAGCCTGGGAGCAACTGATAAATCTAATGGCAAAACATAAATCTAATTTATTGTTTATGAATGACCTACATGCTTATATATCAAGCTGCGATGATGCTGAAGCATGGATATCTGAAAAATATGAATTAAGTTCAAGTGCACTGCGTGTAGTTATGCAAACAGACAGTATTTATACCATAGAGAAATTAACAAAACAACATCAAGAGACAATTTCCAGCTCAAATAATTTCCAGACAACCATAGATCAATTGAAACTTCAAGCGGAGGAATTGTCAGGATATGCGAATTGTTTATATTCTGATGCAGAAGATGTTAAGCTCAAGGAATATATTCTAAAGTCTAGTATCAAATCTAAGAATGATATTGAAAATTTAATAAAGAACAAAATAAAAAGTCTCTTAGATTCATATTCTGCTCTTAGTGGATGTGTTCGTCAGACACAGCTACTTCTTTTAGACGCTGTATCACTGCATCAATTGTTTCAAATGGTATCAACAACACATAACTGGATTACTGAAAAAGAAGTTCACATTCAACTGTTAATAATGGATGATCTACAAGAAGAAGAGTTTACTAAGATAATAGAAGGAGATATTTGTGCCAATCAGGCGTTAATTCAAAAATTAGAAATAGTTAACAACAGATTTTATGACCTAGAAGAACAGATGAATGCAGCGGCTGAACAAGTAAGCAAACGTATAGTTCATTTGTCATCATGCCATTATTTTGCTCGAAATATCACTAACGTATTTTCAAAAAGTTTTATTTGAGTAAATCACCATATAGTTTATACAGTTTTTCAACTAGCATAATACTTACATTCCAGCTTATAGGTTTTCCGTTAGTCATTTCAATTTTTGGACATCAAGACACTAAGATAACAAAAAAAAACGTCTAAATAGTTCTTTCAGTTAGTTCTTTGCCAAGTGTCAACACTACTATATATAATTAACAGTTGAATATGAAATCGATACCAAATAATTTGTAGTGAGTCAGTTAACAACATATATGGATATATTTACTCATAATTACATAGTGATCATTTGTTAATCCGTAGAATGTAAAATTTAAAGAAAATTAGACTAAATGTCATGGTAGGTTACATACAAATTAAACAGAATGGTATAATAATTACGTATTATTAAATTTAATGAACTGAAAATTAAACAGAATTTCAAATTAGATTATGCATAGTTGCTATTAAAATAGGAATAAATTCAACACTACGCATGCGAAAAGGTTTGAAAAACGTAGGAAGTTATGTATAAGGCCAGAGCAAAGTGAGGTCTCTGCAAATAAATTCTTATGGCTTCCTATGACTCCATATTCAAAGATATAGCTTCTTTTAGTCTTTGTTTGCCTATTCATCAGCCAATAAGGTTGATGCTTAGAAATATAGAGATGAATTTGTCTAGCAGTACTTTGATGCAACTGGCTCCATAATCACAATTGAACTGGAGACGGTTGATTTGGGTAGCTTATCTCTATTTTGTAAACTCACTATTGGATAACTAGAAAATCAAGAGCACAATCTTGCTGCATAAATTTTTATCGATAAATTTTCTTATACGTCGTTTTATTATCTGACCGGCTATATCCCATTTGAACTTTCAAGAGTTCACGGTATATTTTGTAAGAATTGTTTTTAAGCGTATTCATGAATAACCTTTTGATGAAGCAAATATTAGTGTTGAAGTAAATGTCTTTGACAAAACATTTCAAAGCTTGTTTAAAACACAATATGAACTCATCTTTCTTGGTTCGTATCAACTTGCAGAAACAAAGGTAGTCAAACCTTTATTAAAAATAGTCCTCATGAAGGTCAGGGAAGTAGCACACACAGTGTCGAATATTTCTAATGATGGTCTTAACTTGAATGGCTTATTAATCAAATAAACACATATGTAGTCATCGGCATTTACAGTGACGCATATTCAGAGTTTCCCACTATTGAGTTGTAATCCAGGATTGTTTGGCTCATTTTGAATTAGGTTTACTTCTAGGTGTAAAAACGTTTGTATGCAAGTCTCTGTTGACTGCTGAGGCGAATGCCTTTTGTGCAAAGATTTACAGATTTTTTATTTCACGCTGTCAATAACAAGCATAATTGTCATTATTCATTTTGGTTTTTATTGTTTTTTGTAACTATTATTATCTATTCATGAATGATAACTAAAAGCACTTTGAACCCTCTAAGATGCCATTTAAATTTATTATTGAGTGCACAAATCTAAAAGCTATATTCGCAAAAAGATCGTTTGTGTTTTTGGTTTCAGAAAACGATTTTGATGTGTTCTAGGCAATCACGGTTTTGTTTTGAACAGCTTTACTAAAGTTACAGTACAAACTTTCATGTTTCTCCCAAATAATTTAAAATTGTTCCATTTTGACCACTTTTAAACCCGTTTTAGCTGCTGGGAATCAATTAACTCATCATCTATAGCTTACGGACAATGATCATTCCCTAAATATTCTATAAATAGTAAACACTTATTAAAAATATGTTTTATTAAATTAATAACTTTTAAATAAATTATTAATTTATGTAACAGCGATTCGCAATGTGAATGTATATAATGGTGGAGTTGGTAGGTTAGGTTCGTTGAATAAGATTCAAATATCTTAATTTTAATAGGCTTTAATATCTGTATTTCATAATCTCGTTTAGTCAATCTTATATTTGTATTATTTGTAATCCATATGAAAATATTGTCGATCACTTTATATCTTACATGTATATGCATTATTCGTATAATGGAATTCGAAATGAAACATTCACACTGATAAGTAAACAGATTCTTTAATCTTTTGAAAACTACAATTTTCTTTAGCCTCTTCAATCTGATTTGTAGGATATTATAATAATTTCATAAGATATTGTCAGAAATATTGATATATTTTAAATAGTATAATTTATCGGAATGAATTTTTCGACACAGTTAACTTACCATTTATTATTTGTTCACAATTTACACATTTTTTAAACTTTGATATTGGTTTGTTTACTAAGTTCCTAAAATAAGTAATTTTATTAAAAATTTATGCTTAGGTATCTACAGTAAATATGATGATTGCAAATTTTCTAAATGAACCAAAAAGGGATGATCAGTCGTTAATGAATAAAGAAATGACAATTGAAAAAGTTATTAATCTTCAAGATAATTTAAACTCAGCATGGAATAAAATAGCTGATACAGTTGAATCTCATAGAGATCAAATTGTAGAAAAGTCACTTTACATCAACTTATTTATTGAATGTAAATATACATCTGAATGGATTACAGAAAAAGAGGCATTATTAATCTCAACTGATTCTATTGATGCTAATAGTTTATCTGGTTTAGTTGAATTAAGAAGGCGTTTGTATAATTTGCAAGGTGATTTGAAAGCAATTGAAGCACGTGTTCAAAATATTAGTGAACGTATAGGCGAATTATTAAGCATGACTGAACAACAACAACAAGCTGCATATGGTGATGAGGATTTTAAAATGAAATATCAACGAAGAGCGGATTATGTAATGAAAGAACACATGAAGCTAAGTCAACAATGGTTTAATTTAAAAGAAGCGCTTAAAGAAAGGGTTAATCGAATATCTACTGAAGGTCAAGTCAGTCGTTTCCTTGAAAAACTTGATTCATTTCAAGATTGGATGAGAAAATTGAAAACCGACGTGTTTGTTCGTGAATTTCCAAGTGATTTACAGGTAAGTTAATTTAAAATGATAACTTCACAACGTTTTCACGTGTCCTATCCATTAAATAAACATCCTTTAAGCGTAAATGCCTTACAGATTGTAATTATATATCTAGTATTGTTGCTATAATTTGGTGATTGTTCTTGTTACTTGCGTTCAACATGAGGTTATATTGTTGCAATTTCCTAAAAGTTTATCTGACTTACAGACAGAAATAGCTTGATATGCAAATAAATATATTGACGAAAATTACCGAAATTCAGGTTACTGGATATTTATTTATTCATGTTCAGAAATCTCTTCTACGGTTTAGTGCTAAACATATTTCAGTAATAAAGGCAGCTTTGGATACTATCATATCCTAATTTGACACATTTGAAAGACAATATGTAACCAAGCGAAAGTTGAACATATTTAAGGTTAGTAAATCTCAAAGTGATTTGGCTAGTTATATTGATTTCAACTCATGGAATAGGTTGATACTACAAATCTCCAAGAATGGTTGTATTATTTTTTAAATATACATCTGTACCAATTTAAAAAGATCAAAGCTCAGTGCACCACCCTCAATGCTTGATTAATTGAAAAATTAACTTCATATCAGTCTTCCAAAAATGACTAAGTGCTTGAGGCTATTAAAATGTTTACATTAGCTGCTTACTGGGTAGTGATAAATGGGATGTTCGACTAAATCCTTAAAGTTCTTTTTGAGTTTTATTGTCTACTTGCAACGTGGCCTCTAGTTTAAGTAGATCTATGTGAAAACAGAAGGTAGTTCTAAGGTAGTCGGCAGGATACCCCAGACCTAGATTTTATGCTTTTTGGCATCCTTCATTAAAGCGTACCTGGATTTTTGAGGAAACTATTGCTTAGTATTGGCTTCTTAAATATTGTGAGTATACTTGATGATGAGTACCTAATAGCACGAAGCCACTCTAATTACGGTGTTTATGAAACCAAAGTACAGTTACAAAATCATCTCCAAAAATCTGAATCCAAGTTATTTTATCATGCATAAAAATAAATATATCAGAATTCACAGCAAAAACCCTTTTGAGATTGATATCACCTGTTACTTTCCACTACATTCAGCACAAAAGACTTACCAGCTAGAGAAGATAGGTACAATATTATCTGCAAAACAAGCTTGATCATTAGAAAGAAGTACTGTTATGACAAACCAGCCACTCACATCTCCTGCACTTTTATAATCACAAGCCATCTGTGATAGGACATGATAGATATACTTTGATCTTTATTAGTGCAAGCATGACACCAGTAAAAAAGCTTGAAAGTGTAATACATGGATGTAAATCATGAAATCAGTCAGTTAGGTTATGTACAGTTTATTGAACTGTTGATTTGTTCTTAGAAAAAGAAAAATTTTTTCTTCTTAATAATACATTAGTTTGACTAAATGATCTATTGAGCTGCGTTTATTCATTAGTGTATCTATTTGAATAACAACTTGAAATTAGTTTAAGCGTGAAATGTTTCAGCTAGCTTGAAATAATTTATCATCGTCCAATAAACGGATTTAATAACGTATATTTAATAAAAATAATACGTAATGTTAATCATAAAATAATATAATTATGATTAGTAGGAAATATATTTCAATTGGCTTATTGTAATTAATTGTTAGTTAAGGTATTGACTCCTTTTTGTTTAATTTAATTACATTGATATGTCGGGTGATGCAATATGAAATAATATCCACAGAAATTATTGATTGTTTAAAGGTTATTGTGCTGAAATCAATGTTTTCAAACGCTTGTTGTCGGTTGGTGTTAACAGGATTTTTCGACTGAGAAATAGTAAATGTCGTGATTAAGTTTCTTTTTTAATATTTATGGTATGATTGTTAAAATTTGTAATTTGTAAACCTACTTAACTTGTCATTCACTACATATTTGATAACGTAATGCTACATTTAAATTCTAGTAAAAAATGCATGTTTCAAACCCGAAGATATCCATAACGTTTAATTGTTACCTATGATTTGTCCACAAATTTCTTTCATCTTCCCTTCAGTATAACAAGTGAATGCTTTATAATGAGACGTAATTTTAATATAGATTTCATTAAAGTAGTTTGAGTTATCTACATTTACATAGTATGGACATATCACTGTACAATAACTAGATATAACTGTTGAAAAACACATATATATTTGAAATTATCGTCTTTATTGTTATTCGTTATACTCGTGCTTATTTATATCAATAAATTATGCAATTATTAGATTACTTCGTTTCATTATTAAACTTTAACTTCTTAAAAATGTCGAACTAATCTTTATTTGTTTTTATTCTTTTGATGTATTATGGGAATATTTCAAATGCACTTGAAAACTATTAGTAGTCTGATAAACGTCAATTTTCAGTGTTTATGTAACTATTCGGACTAATATCACATACATTTTTTGGAAGAATTTAAAATGAACTGCTTAAAAATAATAATGAAGTTTGAAACTCAATTTAATCGGTAAATAGATTTTATTAGTGTATGTTATTTATAATCATTTTTCAGGAGACTGAAAATCGCTTGACAATTATAGAACAAAGTGCCCAAGAAATTAAAGATTATGAAAATGAAGCGAATCAACTATTTCAAACTGGTAGGGAACTGCTTAAAGGTTATTATGATACACAATATATCATGTTGGGACAACGGTTAGCTGGACTCGAAGATGACTGGAAATCAATTCAAAACTCGATGATCAATTGTACTACTCGTCTTCAAGAACGTTATACTTTGCAGGTAATTTTGTATGCTTCGTCGTGGAGAGTCTCTTACAAACATATTTAATATCATTTTTGACTGTCATTATAATATTATAGATCTGAGTTATGGTTTTGATTGTTTTGCTATAAATATTATGGATTTCCAACTCTAATTTGTTGGCCTTTTATTGTCATTTGAACACTGAACAACCGTATCTAGTTTCTCTAACTTTCGTAAAATCATTCCTCGCCTTAAGAAGTCGTCTAGTAAAATTTTTCTGAGGAAACACTGGACGTATAGCAGCATGAGGATATTTAAAAAAAGTCAGCTGAATCTTCCCATCCCTGGAGACATACATTTGAGATCCTTAGTTATGGTAATATTGAGATATTTATCATCCATGGAATAAAATAGTAATTACAATTTTTCATAAATGGGATAAAGTCTTAAAAGGAAACTTTGATTTCGACTTTCCAAGCAGCCCTAGAGTGTTAGCTGTGATTTAGTATGCAATTCTATATTTGGGTTGCAATAGAGTTGTATAATACGACAGTTGGACTATTGTTATGCTTAATTTTTAATGGTTTAGGCTGATATCATTCTGCAACGATGCTGTTTTCAGATTGAGCCAGGTGGTAAAAATTGCCCAAATTTAATGGAATTCAAGTAAATAATAAGTGAATCAAATTTATTGATAGTGGGTGTGTGGGAAGTGGCAGAGAAAACCATTAAACTCTATGTCATTGTAATGATTTTTTCATTAAAGTGTAATAGTCCTAATGTTCTCGTTTTATTTTACAATTGTTAGCTTGGTAACATCATTTTTTCAAATGTTATGCATAAAGCAAAATATTTAGTCAGCATAATGTGTTCGTTTGTACACTATAATGTTCCAAGTTGTTTACCAGTTCGTCTGAAATACTGTCTCATTGTGATGATTAGTTTTTGTTTTAATCTTTAGTTGAAAATCTAAACAAATGAATGTTACTGAAACATCTTTGCATTCTCAGCTTGACTAGATTGGTATGTTGTATTATTTTTCGTGCATTCGAATTACAATGTAGTGTATACAGATCATTTATAATTTTCCGATGGGAATGGGGGCTCAATAAGCTTGATGACTTAGCAAAAACATTACGGTAGGTCAAATACCCTGAATAATTAATGCTTCGGAGGTTCATTGGCGTAGGTTGGGTTTTAACTAATGATTTACTCACCGTACATCTGTCCATTAATTTTATGAGATTACGTGAGGTGTAAGGCTGTTGTAAAACTTAACACTGTTAAAAAATTCAAAGTTATGGTTACAAAATTTATGTCTCGATGTTTATGAATTTTTTTTATTCTTTCTTCCAAGTGCTTTTTAGCTGAATCAGCATTACTTGAAGTAACTTTGGATCAGCAGGCTACTTTTTTGGATAAAGAAAATGTATTAGTGAGTTTATCCTCGCCGCTATACAATTACATTCTTTACTAATCTGCCTAATTTGGTCATTTTTCAGTAGACTGTTACAAACCAGCACCTATGTAACTGATGCAAATCTTTAAATTATCTAAGCAGATTTACTTATTTATTGAAGTGTGAACTTAAAATATTCTCAAAGACATGAAATGTTTCTAAGAGTTCGTATTTTTTAATTGTTGAAATTAAGAACTATAATTATTTAATGTTTATTGACATATTTACTTCCAAATCAGATTGTTGTGACTTAGCCGCTTGGTGAAAAGTTTAAGTAAAGTTAAATTGCTGTTATCACTGAAATGCGGAAAGTGTGTTACTTTGTATTTAGGATTTAGGCACTGGATCCACTCAGTTTAGTGGATAACGTTGGTGTTTGAAGTTAAATATGTAAGCTTCTTTTTTCACGGTGAACATTAGGACTATGATGTAAACGCATTAAGTCGATTAGCTTTAAAAAGGACGAAACATGAGTCCTACATAAAAATGTTAGCAACACATTTTACTAGAACCTAAATAATTAGTCTTTTTTCTCAATAGAATTCGTACTTTGGATTTGTAGTTGCCTGTTGTCGAAGAAACTTAAACTAGCAGTAGCTATCGCTAAAAGCGAATGGTGGTCACATGTCTTCGAACATGTAGTAAAGTTTCAAATGTTGATCAATCGTAGCTGACTTAATGGTCTGAATCTTAAGTACTGGTTGTGATATCATATGTTAGGAGTAAACAGATATTTACAGATTACTTGTTTTAAGTTTTTTGCCGATACAGTTAGTCCATGAGAGGAATTACAAAATTCAACAATTCCTACAAACTGCGTCCTAACGATACGAATCAACTGTCCACTGTTGTATGGTTTTTGATTGATCTTTATGATATAATGTCCCCTTTGTTGTAACTTGTATTTGATATAGTTATTTTCTTTTCTCACAAATACTTTAATACTTACACTGTTAAACTGAAGTAATGTTTTCACGTGAAGTTCGTAATGTTACTTTTTTGAAAAAATCAAAACGAAACGTCCAAAATTTTTAGAGTAATAAAACAAGCTTCATTACATTTCCATAATTTTCAGATGTTTTCAACTTAACTGTAATTTGTGTTAGTCTATCGATTTTCAAAACTGAAACCAAAGATGTTTCAGTGTATTATACTTTGTCACTAATATACTTTGATAAATTGTAGTCTTCATTGTCTGTTTAAACTGTTTATCAAAGTAAATTCGGGAATGCCGAAATTTTTTTTAAAGTAATTAATTGACTATTTGTAAGAAATATTTGAACATACATTGATCTATTTATATTATTATGAGTTGTGTGTTTATTTATTTCTAAGTGTTTTATTTGTAGCCCAATCTAGATGCTGTTCATGATGTCCAGAAGCAATATGAAACGTTTCGTTTCTCCTTATTGGCTTGTAAAGATCGAGTTGATGCTGCTACAGAATTAGGCAGAAATGTAGCCGAGAAAAATCCGGCAAATCGTGATCGAGCTTTATCTAAATGTGAATTATTTCAACAAAAGTAAGTTGTTTAGTGAAGATGTAGGTATCGATTTACCTATGTTAATTTTTCCTATTTATTAGATTTGACTTCAGTAGTTGTTTAACTAAGTATTATAACTAAAACATTCATTCAAACGATATTATCTGACTTTTTATTTATATGATTGATAGTGAATTCCATTTAGAGTAGTTTTATACATAAGTTTAACTCGAAAAAAGTCAAAGACATCTGAATAACAGGAATTACAAAATTAACAGTAAATTTCTAAAAGCATTTCATTCAGGTAAGTCAGCGATCAACACACGTTGAAATAGTTTCGACCTGTCATATAATACAAAACAGGTCAATCAATCACGTGGTCAAGATTCAGTTAAATAAAAAAAATTAGCAAGAAAATGAGAAAAAGTCAAAGCAGCAAAAACTCCGAAGACGACTTATTAGTAACAAGGTCACTTTGACAAACAAATTTCTTGCTTATAGAAGAGCCACAAAGCTTACTTCTGAATGAATTAGATGCTGATGATATAGTTTAAAAGGATAATGATGGTTCCACACCTAAACCGTCCTCCACATGATATTCACACTTCTGCCATTTCAAACAACGTTTATTTTGCAATTATGCTAGGGGCTCTCTGTGTGACGTTTCTTTCATTTTGTAAAGGTATTTTCCTTTCGATTGAGTCGTAGCATATTCATGGTCTCAACTAACATTGTTTTAATTGCATTCATTATGAACTGCTTTTTTATCGTCTTAGCTTAGCAGTTGATTTTCTTTTTATTTGTTTGACGTATGGAATAGTATAAAGTGTAACGCTAACTTTTATCATTATAACATTTAAAAAAAACTGAAAATTTATTGATGTATGTGTTCCTGCAGTCGAATCAAACAGTACAGCTTACCATCAATTTTCCCAAAAGTAACCAAATCAAAAGCCAAATTTAAGGCTATCCACAGTGTAATTAATATTTGCTCCCATAATTCTGACCATTGAATGCATAAGTATCGTAAATTAGCATAATATTCATCTAAGAATTTATTACTATCAATGACTTTAAATACATTTTTGTTTTGATCTGGTATATCGGGTTACTTTACACTAGAATGTTTACAAAATGATTCAAGGATAATTTTAGCAGGTTGAAATGAAATGAAAATTGCATCCTAATATTCAACTTCCATCCAGTAATGACTGAACGTACAGGATAAAGTACACAATCAATACTAAAACCGCTGCTGTTAACTTTAATTCCATGCAATCGTTTCAGCAGGTCGTAATGCTGTTTGTTTTCTTACGTTATAGTTCATGTAATTTAATAAAATTTACCATATGCATTATCAATCATACAAACTTAATGATTTTATTTAAAATAATCGTTCTTCATTAAATATTGTTTTTAAAAACGATTCAAACTTACAGAAATTAAATTTTATGTATGTACACCTTGTCTATCTGTCTATTTTGCCTCCTAAAATGTATGTATATATGATGTTATCGTCTTCATAATCATGATTATGACCTTCGTTATTGATTTTTGCTATTAGTAGTAATCTCAGTTTTAATATTCACTGGTTGTCATGGCATTGTCAGTTACAATTTTATAAGTATAAGAAAAGCTGAATAAAAGGAAGAATAAATAATAAGGCAATCTTTTATATAGGAAGATAGAAACCTTGTGAAAAGCATCCATAAAATGCTAGCTAAACATTATCTGATATTTTTTATTGAACTGTAATTTACAACGACTATTATATATTACTTTCAATGGGTATCTCACTTTAAAACTGACTCGGACACAAGTAGCAATGAACCGTGAATCCTTAATAGTAATTAATTAGTGATTTAATTACACTGTATTCGGACTAGTTACTATTTGATGATCATTTCACTGCATTAATTTAATAACATTAAGTGTGAATGACTGCCTTTAAAAATAGTTGACTAAAACCTATTCATAAACGTTTAGCCATTACATTAGTCATAACAAGACACGTTTTTCAATTTAAACTGAAAATATGATGGGTTATGCACTTGTGATGATAGAGTGACACATAATATTACTGATTTTATAACTAGCTATATATTGACTGCTGTACATAATGATACAATTACGGTATACATAATCTGAGCATAATTATTTGCATGAAGCAATTTATATTGAAAATAGTAAGGTGTAAATCAGAGATGTTAACTTTATTAACTCAATTAGAAATAAGTACGTACCTATTTATTCTTTAGTGATCTAAGTACTGAGCAGCTGTTTGTATAAAATAAATTAGGGAAAAATGATCGGAATTACTGTTTAGTTTTATAGGCTTATTAGGTTCTACGATTTATCACAGGGAACTTTAATTACATGTCACATGATTATCTATATTCTGATGACTTTCAAGAGTGCAATGTTATACTAATTAAAATTTTTTCTGCTTACTTACATAACCTTTGTGACTTAAGGTAACTCGATTATTGCAGAACTTGGAAAATTGGAACTCATTCTAAGAGAGTTTTGTCTGAAAAATCAACTTATTGACAAGGTCTTAATAACACTCCATTAAATGGTTTGGTTATGAATTAAACAACCGTAGTTATCAAAATTATTTTCGAATACTGGTATGATGATGGTTGATTTATTTTAGAGAATTTGTTGTACTTCATGACACAAGGTTAAATGTTACTTTTTTAAATAACTGGATGGTCCCTCAATTGAATTAGTTTGGTCTCCTGGGTCAATTCTTAACTTAAGTATGTTTTGTTGAATCTTTTTGGCATATTAATTCAAAAGGTATGAAGCCAACAGAATTAAAACAGAAGAACGAATTGCAGATTTACAAGAAAAGGCCCAACTTTATGAGTTTTATGAAGAATTAGAAGATGTAAGTCTAGTGTTGTTTATAAGTTTCTTTTTCTATATGCAGTAACAAACAATTTCTAGTTATTTATTCGTTGTATCCAACTTACCTAGTTTTCATGTACTAAACTTATGAAAACATTAGTGAAACAATGAAAATAAATAAAACATGATTAATGTATCCACCGGTATTTTAAGTTCCATCTTATTTAAGTGCATTTTAACTTTACCGATAATTCGTAGCGACATCATCTGATTTGTTTATCTACTAAATTTTATTGTTAAAACAACATACGAAACAGAAGTTTTCATGAAATTACGAATAACAAACTGTTAAATACTGAATTAGAATAAGCTTGTAACTTTCCGTTGATTTGTAATGAACTGAAACTGGTCAGTGTCTGTTGTCATATGTGCTTCCTGAGCGAATTGCCTCAATATAGCGATAGTACACAAGTAATATTTAAGTTGGATTGTGACTAGTAAGCGGAATATAGAAGGCACGTTTTGTCCTATTTGGGACTCATCGGCTGGATGTACCTGCATCCCAATGTTGATGTTTACAATGGGATTCGAACTCAATCCGTTTCGTGCCGAACGCCACCGCGTTCACCACTAGTCTACTGTGTTCAAACAATCATTCTGAATCAGTTATGGAGTAAATGATGACTAGTTATATCTTCATCACAAATACATTTATTTATATAAGGTGTTGTACGGATTGTTGAATATGGAGTTTTACATCATGGACTGACTTTGTTAAGAAATCATCTGAAAACCAGGAAGTCCTGGACATCTTTTATATATCTCTCATGCGTTATTAGTGTACACTGTTGAGGAATACCATATTATGATTAAGTAGCTACCTAGCACTTTCTAGTTTCCCATATTTGTATAAAAAATCAATGTCAACCAGTGATATGAAACTTCATAAATCGATAATAATTACAAGCATTGTACCTTACTATTTTCCTGTAGCAAACCACTCAATTTATATTTAATACATCAATTTATCTGTTAAGATTATGCTATAGATTTCAGGTAAAAAGTAATTTTATAATGATGTAAATTATCATATTAATATATTTCTGTGTCTGATGTATATCGTTTCATTTAAATAACTAATTTATTTTTCCTGTATTATCTTTTTAGATGTCTCGTTGATAAGTACACATTAAAATTTTTTTCATTCAATTTTAAGTGAAATAACTGTGTGTGTAAAGTGCCTCTTCAGTCTATGCTCTAACTCTAGGCGCTTCCACTGAATGATTCTTAATTGAATTCACTTCTTTTAGTAAAGAGATATTTTTCATAATTTAGCTTCCTTTTTTAAACAAGTAAATGCGTTTACTTCATATTCTGTCTTTTGTTTTTTTTTTTTTTTTTAATTGATTACCATGGTAACCTTATTATGACACAATATTTTTTCAGTTTGATTGTTTTTTGAAACATGTGATCATGATAGTAGTATTAAGTATTGAATGCTCTAGTTATTTAAATAAGTCAATTTTATATACTGTGATTCTCACTTGATAGACTTCTGCCAGTACTAGTAATAGTAAATTTGAAGCTTACAATATTTGGCTAATCACTGCATAATTAATTTGACAGTTATAGGATTATCATAATGTTTTGTTGCTAAATGTTTTAATGTTAAAATCAAGATGTCCCCCTCTGACCTAAGATGATACTGCTATAACTTAAGGAAATAAAAATATATATAGTTTTCTGTAGAATTTAAGACAAAAATGCGTACCATGATAATTATCAAACATAATAGCCCATTGACTAAAGGCCTTTAGTTATGCAGTAGAAATTCGATTAGTTCATTGTCCTTTTACAATTGTTGGCTGTATGATCAAATATGATAAAAATGGCTTTGACAATAAAAGCAATCTTATGTTGTATTTAGTGAGTTTAAAAAGAAGGTTAGTATAGGATTTTTATCCTATAGAATAATATGTATTATGTGACTAAGTACTTGCTTATTTATATATAATCATATGTGAAAGCGTCTAATATCTGAATGACATTACAAGATAAATCATCAATTTGATTACTTAGATCAATGTAATACTTATCTTTAATTCCCGTTTACCAATGACTTTTATTTCGTCATTTATCTAACTAACCGATTCTATCAGTTTCTGAGGATATTTCGAATTATTTATTGATAATGGCTTATTATCATTGCTGACTCTTTGTTGAAATTATTTAAATGGTCATAAATATTGAAGTCAAATACATGATGTTCTCATTCTCATCAATAATCACTGGAAACTGAATCTCTTTAGTTTAATGGCCTTTTTACAAACTTAAGGGGTTTAATTTTTATGAATGTAAAAATTATACATGGTGTCCTCGATTTTACTGCCAGTTACAGTTTAATTTCAATTATTGTTTGTTATGAAGTTTATGAATATAAGTTCACTATACTACTTAAGGTGAGCAGAAAAAATATTTTATTTGTATAGTAGATTATATTAAGTTGTCGGTGGTCGTTTAATTAACTTTTATTCTAAATTATTCTACACCACCTATAATATTTATTATTTTGTTAGAAATAATCAAAATTTAAGATTGTTAGCAGATAATTTACAAACCACTAGTCTCTGCTTTTATACTTCATTAATAAGCTTATTATTGAATATTGTATGAATATAAATTTTACTGGACCAAAACATAAGTTGCTTTTAGTTGTCATAATTTCATTAAACTATATGAATTAATATCAATATAATCATTGCCATTATTGTGAAGTAATAAAGGAATATAGTGTTATGATAAGAAAATATTATTTACTTCAGGATAAATTGTGAAACTTATTAATAAAAGTAGATATATGAACTTGTAATTTACCATTTTCGATATTCAAGACTAAACAAGTTCAGTCTATGCTAATACTTGAACTTTTTATTAGAGAATAATTTGATATTCGAAAATATAATTATGAAATACGAGTTTGTTGATTGTCGTAACTAAAATACAGATAAATCAAGGTGAAGAGAGTTTGAAAATGAGAAAATTCATCCTTTGGATGTTAGTACTAATCGTTGTCCAAAATGCAAAACATCAAAAAGTTCAACTAATTAATTCTTTCAAATAACGTTTAGTGAGAATATGATTGAAAAAAGTTAGATATTAAATATAAATTCTTTATACTTTTCGTTGGGTTATCAATAGCAACTGAAATTGGATTTAATTGCTTTTTTTTTCTGATACATTCATAATTTTTGGAATTGTTTAATTAGCTGGAGTTCAGATGTTTTTTTTAATCTTATATATCTATTAATTATTTTTCATAACACAACTAAGCAAGCATATTTTTAACATATGGTGGTTGAATGTCAGCCATACTCGAATGGCTTTGATTCAATGTTTTGAACTATGAAGCTGGGTAATGTAGGTTGGAATCCTACGGAAAGTATATATCCTCTGAAAAGTGCAAGTGACCTTGTCTAATGAATGTCAGCTAGTACAGAACTCAGTTTTACGGTTACCTGTCTAATCTCTCTAGCTATCGCATATCAAAGTATTGTATACTCGGTGTCAAATCACATAGATTATTTTCCAAAGAGTAACTTAATCGATAGTATTTGATTAGTCCTATGTAATAGATAAATACGATATTGATCTTCATATTTATGCACAAAAATTATTATATTGATTAAATGACTAGGAATAGCTCTGTTTATACGATTAAGGGTGTTTAGCATTTCTTAAGGTGAGACTACTTTTATTAAACCAAGCTTTATTATGATAAGTCTACTTCAATAGCTTTCAAAACACGTACATTATTGCTTTTAGTTTTATTTACAAACATTTTAGTGAATATGTTTTTATTGTTTAATACTTAAAAACTTGTGGGCGTAATGTTGAAATATGACAAAACCGTTGAAAGAGAATTGATATTGTAATGGAAACCATGTCCTTAATTTTATAAACTAGGAAACTAAAATCTACATACGTTTTATGCACACTATCTTACGTATTCATTTTATTCTTCTTATCTACTTATGTTAATAATATGAAATCAGTTTTCAAAAATAATTTTTGGCTATTACGAGACTTTTTGTCATCACTTACTTCAAGTACCTAATCATTATTTTATCACGGGTCATCAAAAGCTATTCGAAATTAAATAGCTCTTCATAACAAAATGTATACAATTATAGTTTATAATGTTTGGTTTTGTTTCTGATTACCAAACGACTTATTATTTGCTGGTCTTAATGAAGCTGTGATTTGAATACCAAATGTCATGCATTTGAGTAGTTAGAAGTACAAACTTGTATCAGGGGACTTTAACATTTTTATTGTAATTTCATACAGAATAGTTAACTTTTCACTTACCAATTATTTCATTTTTCTTGTATTTTATATTTTTTATTCATTTGATCACTTGTTTATACCGCTAGTTTATAACGTTTCGTTTGTCTTTTAAAGTTTGAAGATTGGATTTTAGATAAGACGAATTGCCTCGTAGAGATTCAATTAGCAATAAAACAACGATCACATTTATCCTTTAGTCGTATTAAAGCATTCGAAGAAGAAATTGAAATGAATCGTAACCGTGGTGATCACTTTATTGGGGTTAGTTGTTGTCACCATCTCTTTTTCTAATAATATTGGTTCATTACACTTTCCCATTAATGATTTTACTGGATAGCGAACCCTATCCACCTGTCTAATACTACTTGTTGATCAAATACTATAAATTAAACATACAAATGTGTAACAAAATTAAGCAATAGAATAACTTGATGAACTAAGACAATATTATAATTTACTTAATATTTTTTTCATGAATCACTTGACTTGTCTTTCATACGTGTGGATGAACATCAATTAAGCTAAACTACAACTTCAATAAAACTGTTACTTCCCCAGATTATTCAACTGGTGGGATTTATTAGAAATAGTATTTTTGCTGAGTATTTTCCGATATTATCTCAATTCTTTGGAAGATCAATCTCTGTCTTAATACTTTGATAATTACGCCGCTAAACATTCTATTGAAAAAGTTTTGATAGTGTTAGTAAGAGAGATTCAGATTTTATTGTTCACAATGTACTTTGAAAATGTGGTGAATAATTTCATTTCTTCTGTAGATTTCAAAATTGAAAATATTTTAGCAAAATGACATTAACCACTAACATAAATGAATCTATGAAAGCAGATTTACAATTAATATAATGGAACTTGAAAAAAAGTAAATCATAAACTTGAATTCACTTTCTGTGAAATTTCTATTTTACTGTACTAAGATCACGTGGCTTATATTTTTTTCGGTTTAACAGTACTCATACAATCATTTTATTCATAACTGGAATAAATTATGAATTGTATGTATATATTGACTAAATATTCATGAAATATATTTTTGAATAATTAGGAAACTTATTTATTTTTGATATACAAGTTGATTCATAAACCGTGGCACATGGTAAAGGTATCATGTTGTTAATTGAAAACATAGTCGATAGTAATGATCATAACTTGGTATTGGTGTACTCAGTATTTCAGTAAATTACTGTCTATGAATTAGTAATTAATGTTACCTGTGAATAATATGCATTTCGTTTATTTGTTGAATTTTATTACAAATAACCATTAAACAAATATTTTCTTGACGTTAATAAACCTTATCTCTATGACCACATTGATAGAGGTTATGAAAACCTAGTGTTTTGTAAAATTATACAAACTACATGAAATCTGTGAATGAAGATAAAAAATATGTGTAAAGCAAGGAAATCAAAGTAACTTATTTTACTGTCATTAAGATCAAATTGTTTTTGCACACATGATATCTTCAAATCGTAATCAAATCTAATCCATATACTTGTTTTTTCATCGAAACTACCTAAAACCAACATACTTATGTGTATACCTTTAGTTGTCAATGACTGCAGTAAACAGATCGGCCACTAATTCAATAGATTTTTCTTGAAAATTGAAATGTTTTATAGTGGCTATATTTATTATCAAGAGAACCAGTAAACATCACTGGACGTTAATTACATACCCCAAACATGGTTCCCTGAGTAATAACAATGATCTGTAATTAAATTTACCTACAGTTTGAAATAAATCTTTACGGAGACAAATTATCCCTAGTAGGTTTTCCATGCATTTTATCATGTTTACACATTTCAAATGAAATACTATGATAAACTTTCAACTACTGGTAGTATTCACTTATTTACTACACTTTCAATTTACATGAAACACAAAAGAAATAATGATTTCTTGGAATTTTAGTAACAAATTTACAGACTTTGGTAACTATATTTTTGTTGAAATGTAAAACTCGTCAGTATCATTATTCAGAATCAGCAACTGTTATTATGAATTTTTATCTATTCGTTATTTCAGTTTGAATACATTTTGTGTTTGCAAAAACTAGCAATCGTGCCTAGAAACTGTAGTAAATGTTACTACTTCTAGTACATTTGAATTATTGGCTGCAACCTGTTGCATCAAGTATTCTATGTTTGATAATAGTAATATTTACGTTGGGCAGTAACTCTAAATCTGCAAGTGTTTTGTAATCTAGTGGATCTTTGTAATTATTAAAACTGTTAGCTTTTGAAAAATGTTAACAGAACCTTTTGGTTTTATTAATTTTCAGGTTGGTAAGAAACTCACTGAAGTGTATCCGCATCTTGAAAATGACGTTAAAAGTCGTCTGGAGCGTATGCATACACGTTGGGAAGAATTAGTTGATTTAGTTCGACATATTGTGAATGTTATTAGTCGAGATAATCAAGGTGAGGATCATAAATGGTTATTCATTGACTATTTAAAGATGATGACCGTTATATACTGTCACAGACTGGAGATTCGACGTAAACGGTTCTAGTTTCAAAGATAAGAACATCTTTCATGAATAATGTAATACACGATGGAACTTGTACTTTTAAAGTGCTGAGAAATTAGTGATAGTATAGTGGTTATGAAAACAATTTTTCATCACAACTTCTTTTTTAATAAAAATAGGAAATTTAGTAAGATGTAGGTAATTTTTTAAAACACAAACTGTTTTGGTGAGTTTTTTCTTTGCAAAAATCTTCGATCTGCATAGTCACAAAATATTGAATGCACTAAAGTGAGTAAAATTTTATAATGTTTGATATTCTACTTGCTGAGGTTTTGAGGTATCGCGGTTCTGTCTGCTTGTTAGTAATTTGTTAGGAGCAGTCAGCAAGAAACTTTACACTTTGATTTGTTTCTAGTTTGTATTCATCAATAAGTTATATTTACATTCTTCAAGATTCACTTGATCGTTGAGAAATCTAAATCTGTGTTGTTAGAATGAGAAACGCCACTAAGAAGTGATTTTATCTGATTATCCTAACATTATTCCGGTTAGGGTTGTATGAAATAGTATACATATGGTTGTATTCATCTATCTTAGTACAATGTTTTAATCGCGATTATTTCTCTGGTCAATATCACCCATGTTTACATAAGGTGAAGGTGAGCCTTACCTTGATTGGTCACTGTAACATATGATCTCACTACATACAGTACATTTTCATTTGCCACGTTTTACGTAGAACAAAATATATTTTCTTAATAGTGTGTAAAAATTTTGACAGATGACGATGACCTGAGAATGTTTCGTTTATTATCAATTAATTTATTATTTTTCTATTCAATTCTATTTATCTTCAAGTTAATCATTAACTAAACTGTATCATTGTTTAGTCTTGTTTTGTTGTGCTGTATTTAGAAAAGTTGATGAACGAGGCTATTCAAAAAACGGCTACATGGCTTAATGTAATGAATGCTCAGTTACAAAAATCTGATGATATGTTGCCAATGGATCAACCAGATATGACTACATTACAAACACAAATAAAAGAACATAATAAACGAATGAAAGATTATACTGACCGTAAAGCTGTTATAAGTGTTTTGAAGGTGAGGTTGAATACTTCTCATTTTAATGATTGTTTTATTTTCACATGAACAATCTTTGCCTGCTTATTAAATGTATATGGTAAAATGTTATTACAGAAATGAACGTAAATAATTTTTAGTTACTAATGGCATAAGGTTCATTTACGTATAATTAATAGCCGTCAAGCAAATAATGATTCTAGTTTGGCCTCACAGGTTATGAATTAATTCAAAGAACTATGTTTTATACTAAATAATAATCCGCACTTATGTGTAAAGGTGTTTTATAACCATTATGTTAAAATGTATTTATTCGTCACAGTTTGGTATCGGTTGCTCACCATTGGAAAACGGGGAGCACTGGACAGCTTTTAAATATACGATTCCCCTGAGTAGAATGTACCAACGACACCAAGAGCCTTTCAGTTTTCGCTGCGGGGGTTTGAAAATCGGTACCATTGACTTCAAATGGTAGGATTCCCACTCCACTCAATTCATGATATTCAGTGATTATCATTCAATGATACTGGCGTTAACTTTCTTCACTCAAATATGTTTGAATTCTACAAGTCATGATAATCATGAGCAAACTGTTAAGAATAAATACAACAAATCAAAGCTAATCCCCACATTAACATAAAAAATATACATTCTTCAAGATTTATTTTGTCTAAGCTCATTGATTCAAAGATCTAAACCAGACTGAAACAGTTACGTAATACCTCATGGTTACTAAGTCGGCGTTAATTCATGTACTAGATTGTCTTCCCATTGATCTAGACTATACAAATTATCGGGTTTATCAATAAGTAAATGATTATTGATGACTAGACACAAAATGGATTCTTGAAGACCTAGAGAAAAATCAAGGTAGGTAGAATTTATTCATGTACATAATAATATTGATACTATAGGTTGTATCAAATTACTGTCGTTTTATATCTTGGATAGGATGAGGTATGAAATAAGGAGTCGATCTCATTTGTCGAAAAGTATCATACTCATCGTAAAATACGATGGCGCAAATTCATGCAGCGTAACGTTGTGGGTATTTATTTTAGGTTTATCCCAGGTTACATTTTGTGTTACTACGGTAACAGGGATCGGGAACTTTACTTGATTTAAATCAAAAGGTAAATTTCGTTCTTTATTTTAAACTTTAAGAATAGGTTTCCTAGGTAGCTAATATTCAGTGTATCAGTTTTCTGTAAAGAAATCACTTTAAATAAGAAAAGTAAGAGACCGCGTTTAATGATGAAATCCAAACGTATGTTCCTACAAGTTGTAATTATGGGATGATTTTTTTTTCCACACATAATTTAGCAGAATACAGCTATTATATATTTACTTTAATCCTAAACATCATACATCAAATCAAGGTTTGTATATACTCTGTTTTATTATTTAACTTATTTTAGAATCAAGTAAATGCCCCAGATTTCAGTCGAAGAATAGAATTCTCAGCAATTATCAATGATCTTGAACGTAAACTTTTAGCATTAGAGGCACCATTAAATCAGAAACTAAATAACTTGCAATTTTTAGAAACGTCCACTCAGAGTATAGTGGAGTTAACTTTAGAAGGTGCTTGGGTGAGAGAAAAATTACAACAAATTGAAAATTTATCTAAGACACTGGAACTTGATCCACAAAAAGCTTACCAAATCGGTCAAAGATTAATGGTTATACATCGTTTAGAAAGGCAGCTTAAAAGTCATATTCTTGAGGCAAACAATAGAAGACCTCGAGTCAAAGCTTTATGCAGAGTAAGTTTATTCATGTGTTTTTGTGAAATATGTTTTTTCATCTGACTTCTCTTACTTTACAATAGTGCTGATTCGTTTATTGTTTTATTTTTGGAATTAGATTAAAGGTTGTGCTTGTCAGTGCACATAAATGCCCAACTCTATATTGTTTAAATTTCATAAGAGGTTTTCGGTTACTGATACTCCATTGTTACAACCAATCTATTAATAATCATTTTGCCACTTTGATGTATGAAGTCAGCCGGGTTTAAATACATTTAACATAAGTTACTTTTAGACCTCTAAAAAAGCAACTCTTATACACCTTGCAGTTAACGTAGAGACCACTGCTATTCTGATATATTTTCATAAAGAAACAGTTTCACACTGATAGTTATATCTATACCAATTATTATGAATCGCTTATTATCCGATTCAACAATTATAATCTGTTGAACATGGTTTTGCTGAATCTGAAACAATGAGCAAAATCTTTTATTACTGTTTGGCTGCAGTTAAAAAAGGAAGCATCCCATCGTTCTTAGGATTTATTAGTTGAGTGAACAGTTACTTAATTCATTCGCTTTGAATTATGTTGCTATGTATGTTCACTGAGCTACTGAATTCAGATTGACACATCTGTGCAATTATTATGGATTTATTAGTAAAGGCATTTTTCTTCTTGTCAATGATGTTAAAAACTTGTTCATATTGTTATATATAAATACTTAGCTCGATGGTTTACACACAACACAAGTAAATAATTATTAGCAACCTTAACATCATCAACTTGAACATGAACTCACCCACACAAATAACAAAAGGTTATTTTTCTATGTAACATATTTAGTACTTTTCTAACATAATAAAACATGCACCATCGTTTAACCAAAATAATAAGCTATGCAATGCTTGATGAATGTGTATAGTATTATGAAATGATTTCAATCTTATTCTGACAATACATGATAAAGTTTGAGCGTTGGTTTACATTTCGAAATCCCTAGAATATTATGTTTTAAAAGATCATTCATTGATGCAATAAGAAATAACATTTTTCATATAAACCGACGATTTGAGTTAAGTTATATGAATGATTATTTCAAAGATTATGTATTGCATAATTAAGAATGAGTGGAACTATAAAATACACTCAGGGCACTTTTGATAATTCTAATTAAGTATAGTTTACAAGTAATACTATCCACGAGTTAAATTAATTTCCAAAAATCATTAGAGTAAAACGGTAATTACCAATGAAACTGAATGTTAATTACGTGATATCTTGAACGAACTTGCAATAGGAATGTTTCAAATTGGTCAAAACTTGATGGTTAACAGCTGTCTGTTAGATCTAAAGTTTTTGTTTCCAATTCTTGACAAATTTGTGGATTCGATTTGCTGCGAAGTCCCCTACTAAGATAGGCCATTGGTAGTTAATATGTCCTAGTGATATCTATATGAGTTAAATGTATGTCCACTATCATCCTTTGATTCAAATAGCTCTCAACGACAATGATGGTCATTTAGTAATTTCAAAATAGTTTTTATACTATATATTTTTAACTCTTAACACTAAATTCATTAGTTTTAACAATGGAGGTCAGTAGAGTCAATTTAAGACATGGTTTTTAAGTGAAGAAATAACGATAATTTTTAGGCATGTAACCTGAAATCATTTTTCAGAAAATACTAGAAAGATTGGAAGTTCTGTATGGTAACTTACCATTTTATGGAAGAAAGTCAGTTTTCGTATTAGGATTAGTAGTTGGAAGAAGTTAGCAGCTACTTGGACTTAGCATCATTAGGATGAGCGAGTTGGAACGTAGAGTTGAACTCCTTATGTAAAATGTAGTACTGAAATGACGGGTCTTCATAATTTTTCGTTGTTGAGAAAATTAATTTCATTATAAATTCTTCGTGACAAAATCACTGGAAGTAAATATTTTTGACTAATCACTATACACAATAATCACAATTACCCAGAAGTAATAGTAACAACGTTTATAGTAGCCTATTAATCCGATTAGAAGTAAAATAAAACTTTTTGTAAGTTAGACTTTTATTTATGAAAAGTATGTTATTTGAAATAATTTCTAGATCAATGAAGATTCAATCTTCAGGTCCACTTAAACAAACAATCTATGTCAGATTTAAGTAAATATTATAAATCGTGCCCAGTATTTGATTTTTACTTCACTTTATGCGCGCAACCATATTCCTTTAAGTATAATGTGCCTATTTCCATTTGATAACTGAGTAACTTAATTATTCGGTAGTGTTTATCACTTGGTAAAAAGTGAAAATAAAACAAGAACTATTTGAATAAATGTTATATAGACTAGTAAGTTTACTTGTACTAACAAAAATATGTAATTATAAGTTATCCTATTTACTTCGATACTTATTTGCTGGATTCTGACAATCCATATTCCTCGTGACAGTGTATTCGCTCTTGAATGTGTGGTACTTTAATGTTCAGTATACAGAATTAGTAGCTTAGTGGATAAAGTATTACTGTTTAAAGCGATAAGTACTTTTGTTTCCATCCTGTTGTAGTCGTTAACACTGGGATAAAATACATCCAAATGACGAAATTCACTTGTACGTTTTCACTACTAACTACAAAACAGATATACCATATGATATTTGTTAAGCTTAACATTTGTAACTTGCTGCTTAATTTGTTATCTGTTACTTTGATGATTACGTATAATGTAATATTTGCATATTATACATAATTAGGTCTTTCCTTCATAGTCTTGATAAACTGATATACCATACTCCCTTTTCTGTAACTATCTTCTTATTTTGACGTATATTTGCTTTAGGTCATACTGTTTACATTATCCTATCAACACAAACATTCAGTGTTTATGTTTTAAATACCTGGTTATTTACAGACTACATACAACTTAAACCGAATTATTAAATCAATTCTTTGCGATTGAGAATATCCAAATCATCTAAGATCAGAGCTATTAACTGTCAATATTTGAACTAACAGAGATCTTTGGTGACACCGTATATATATATATATATATATATATATATATATATATATATATATATATATATATATTAGCAAAGCGTTTTGTGTTTGGCCGTTATAAGGATCGCTGAACATAAGTTTGATATCACGAATGGATGTGGGTCAGACAACGATCGAAAACTAGAAAACACCGGAAATCTGTTCCAATGTATTTTGATGCTTTATATAAATGCGCACTCACGTCTACTCTGGAGATCATTTCCTAGATCAGATTATCGGCAAGCGTCTAAATTTTGACTACTGACTTCACATCACGTAGTAAAAATGTCTGAATTTCGTTGATTTACAACATATTGCATAACCTCTTCCATTGCCACTGGTGAGTAACTGACGCCCCTTCAATGAGCTTTAAATATGCTGATCATGTCTTTTCACTAGAAATGTGAAATTATCCGCTGGAGCTAGCCACTAGTAAGCTTATGCTTATCAGGACTAGATGTTTTGAAGATTGTTCAGTTTTCAATTGATATAACAGATTTACCATGGTTAGACATGCAAAGTTAAATTTGTAAATCATTAGATGTCGACGCACTGGTTCAAATAATAATCCTTCTCAGCAAACCTTAATCATGGTTTTCATCTTACGTTGGAAAATAGGTGCACTACTACGATACAACTATCCAGTGTGTGGTGGCTTGGGATAATAAATTGAGATGAACATATGGCCATGTATTTATTTATTACATTTGTGTGTCTATCTGCATAACTGTTCTGTGATTATGTACATACATCATTATGTGCTTGACTGTTTGCATGTCTGCCATTTGTCTCTTTGTTGTATCGACCTTCATATTTGTTACAGCGTATTGACCTACTCCATTTACCTTTCCTAAATTGACTCACACTACGGACACGCATTTTTGTAAATATATGCATATAGCTACGTATTGAATGTAGGCTTGATTGTGATTCCATTGCCCGTTAATACAGTAAATTTGTACTACTACCAATACTGAATACTTACTGTGTTATTTCATGACCATATGTTCAGAATACTAAGTACTTAGACTACTGGTTTTCAATGTTTGTCCAATCAACGTCAATTAGTGACATAAAATTCAAAAAATGATTAGGAATGATTGGTATGAGCGCTTCAAACAGCACAAATGATGGTTATTTTAGAATTATGTATATTAGGTGGCTGGAAACAGTTGACATTAAACACTAGTTTCTTTCTAGTGTGTATTCATCAGCAGAATGTAAGTACAATCTTGAAGAAAATAGTGCTTTCTATGCAATATGACTTCTCTTCACCAAGCTTCATCGTGTGATAACTGAGTAGTCGTTATTCAATAAAATTATTTGCGCTAACATAAATTCATTTGAAAATGACACAATTAATAACACCATCTCCAAAGATAAATGTTAATGAAAGATTTACTTATTGTATTCCTTGTTTCATAAATGAACACAATGACTTCGTTTTCTTTCTCTCTATTCATTAGAACATTGAAAATCAATATTTTGCAAAAGAAGGAGTAGAAGAAGAAGAAGAAGCAAGAATATTCGATAAAAGGCAATTATATCAACGACAACAGTTTAAACGTCTTACACAGGAACTTTTAAATTCATGGGATGAATTAGACAGAAATCTAACTTGTTTACTTGAACGAATTACAATGTCTGAATCAGTTTATCAATTTTTATTTGATGCGAGTGAATTGGAATCATGGATATCAGAGGAAGACTTTTACTTACATGGAGTAGAAACACCTAAGGTACTATTTAGTAAAAATAGTAATACTAGCAGTAAATAACTTATGAGATTATTTCACGCATACTGCTTAACTAATATTTGGTTGTTTGCATTCATCTCTGTTTAATGTTGGTTGGGTACTACTGAAAACCAGGTAGCACTAGACAGCTGTTTTGTTTTAGTATAAGATTCTTGAATAATGTTCACTTTCTAAACCGCAGGGGATCTAATCCATGACTTTCAGGTTGAAGAACGTCTATTTCCCTGCACCTAGTTTTTACCTGTACCCAACCAACGCCAAACTGTGACGAATACAAACATCAAAACTTAATACGTATTTGCACGAAGCCAACTCATTTTTAAAAATATTTGTATACATCTCGAAACTAAAGTCACATTTTATATTAAGCAGCCAGTGGCAGTCACCCGGTATCTACAGACGTGCTCATTCGAAATTTTTGTGGGAGTTACACCTGTCACATTATTCGAACTGAGGTCATACAGTTTTGTCAAAGATTACCGTTACTCTGTAAGTCATCTTTCACACAAAATCCTTCCGTGAATTTCACACTAACATCTGACGACAAATTTATAAGTAGAATTGCATATTCCTTCACATTCAATACAAACTTCAACATTTAAACATTTCACATAAATCACTGATTCTCAAGTCCATGTTAGTTATATAGTGTGCATTCACAAATCTCGTATAATTACAAACCACTGTCGAGGTTAGCGTAATACCAATTTGAGACTATTCTTTTAAACAGATCTCTTATGGAAAATGCAATTCATAAAGCATCCGTTACCAAGAGCTAGTTAATCCCTATCATCCCATGTTTCCTTAAAAATTATATTTACTTACTATAAAACACATTTCTTCGAATAGTTTTAAAAGTTCATTCGACAGTACGATTAAAAATGAGTTGAAACCATGAAGTTAATCGAAATTATTACTCACTTCGATTTGTAAGCAGCAAAGATTATAAAATCATACACTGAAGATTCATTCAACCCAGTGTTTCACCATCGTTTGGCACTCTCATAAATGTTTCAATGAAATCTTCATTAGCCTAAAAATTGCGAATATATTGCAACCAGTTATCGTCCACTAAAATTTCTAGAAGGTCTGATATATCATTATCCTATTAAATCATATGGCGTTTTCTTGATGCAATGCATACCTTACTGGGTTTAGGGACCAACACTTCAGAATGCCCCGTTTGTTGCAAAACAACGTTACAGCTAGTAATACTAAATACCTTACACGAAGCGCGTTACTGTCATCACTCTCCATTACAACAGGCTAAACGACTCCACATCCGGACCTAAAGTTTGTTACTATTAGTCTCAGTGATTTCCAAACGACTTGCTTTTCTGAGTAAGATCTAAAAATATATGCACATTTTTAACACTGCTGAATAATATATGTGATTTATTACTAGGTGATCAATGTTTCATTAGAGAAGAATGTTGTTATGATATAATTCATTACTTTTATCATTGGTTGTGATTATCCCTACTTAGTTAAAGAAACTAGGACTTGTTACACTTTTTTCTACAATTTATATTTACACATTTGCTAGAATGAACAAAATGCACTGAATAATTTAAAAAAGCATCAAATTCGATCACAGACGATTGAACAATGGCATGAACGTGTTAAAAATCATAATGAACAAGGTAGAATACTCAGTCAACAATTAAAGATTCAACAGAAAAGGTATCCAGATGCCAATATTATACAAGAATCCCAGTTTCATTTGGAATTGATTTCAACATGTTTGAATCGTATCAGTCATTCGTATAAAAATCTTCAAGACATTGTTAATAATGTAGCTACAATGTTAGAGGCTAGTGCTATTAGTTATGGCTTAACTCGTGAAGCTGATGACTTAGAGGTTAGTGATGCTTATCACTTATATTTTTTGTGAATTTTGTCAGCATTTCGAAAAAACAGTTTTGGCACATTTATTCAGCTAACGTTCTGGCAATTAGTAAATCATGTAAGTATTAACACTAGGATACAGATATTTTTGCCTGACGAGTTTCAAATAAAATGAAGCATATTCTTTGATTACGTTGTCAACTTCAATCTATCTTCATTAAGTCATGAAATCGTTTTGTAGTAGTACATCTGTAGTAGACATATTATTCCAACAGCCATACTTTTAGGCATATTTGAATTATGCAATAAAAATATTGCGGATTTAGAAATCATATTTTTCTGATCGCTTGAAAAATGTTTCATTTTAATAATCTACTCATTATTTCTATTAAATTACTGTAAATATGTAAATATAATTTACTTAATCTCATGTAAATCTCAAAAACACAGGTTTTTATTAAAACGGCATTTGTCGTATTTTGAATTGTACTGCTTAATGGATAACATTCAATTAATAGCACATTGTGTATTTTAAAAAAATAACTGTTTTTCAAATTAGGATACGATATAGCAATCGTACTAAACGCTTGACTATGACTAATAACGTAGCGTAATTTTTGTTAGGAATATCTCAAAACGAACAACCTGCAAAATTTGTGCTCATCTTCTGGGTACGCATTTCCTATAACATTGAGATGATACATTATTTCGCCCTTTAAAGATAACTGAACATTTATCTCATAATCTGAATTCCAAACAGTAAGCATATTGTGATAAAAAAATGTTTCTCAAATGTCCGTCTGAAATATATTTATGTCTAAAATGGCTAATATCTGTTAGTTAACTATCGATTGCTATTAAAATGAATTTAAACGATGGTTCAAACTGTCAAATTGGATAAATGTAAACTATGACAAAGTAGTCTCCTAATCTTTCGCACCTGCTTCAATTGAGGCAACTGGATCTTATTACTAGCCAATAAATCATGTGCTTAAGTTAAGACTTCTGCTTACTAATCTACGTACTTCATTTTCTGAACTAGAATCTCAAAAGCATCTCAAGCTGAAATTCAATAGACTTAGGTGACAAATTTGTACAAATATCACATGTACTTAAAAGATTACCATGTTAATTTATAGAACTCAAAAGTTAGAAGTTATACAGTCCATCAACTAGAAATTCTACTGAATGTTCGATGGATGGTATGTTTTCAGCTTCGTTATTTCAGAGAACCGTCCTATAACTAATCCCTAAAATTAGATTCTGGCTTGAAGCCATATGCATAAATCTTATACCTGATAACTGAGTTGGGCATTTAAGACCATACACTTTAATAATAGCATCAATAATATACATCACACGTTTTCTAAAAAAAATTGAGACAAGGTATTTTACTCGAGGAAAAATGCACGATATAGTTGGTTTTTACATATTATTTCCATTGTAAGGATTTAAAGTAAATCATAATGTGTATGAAGATGATAGTTTAAGTCTATGTTGTATTCATTGCAAACAATCCCTGTACATTGTCTGTACATTTTCAACTTTAGAACTACTTAATTATAAGTGATTTTAACTTGTTCTACTTTTTATTCTACCGCCAATTGCTTTTTTTAGGCATGGATTAATAAACGTGTTGTATTAGCTACTAATAATGATCTTGGTGAGGATTTGGATCATTGTTGTAGACTAAGAGATAAATTTATTATATTCAGTAAAGAAACTATCCAAACAGGTTCACGACTTGTCTCCGCTTTATCCACTAAGTGTGTTCACTTAATTGCAATGGGCAAATCAGATTCTGTTGTAATTGCATCAATTAAAGATAATATTAATGAATTATGGGCTGAATTATTAGAATTAATTGAAACAAGAAAACAGTTATTGAAGGCTGCATTAGATATGCATCGATTTGTTAATGATTGCAGAGTAAGTTATCCACATTGTAGATTTTTATAGTAATAATATTACATTGTTGTAAATTCACATACCTCTGTTATTACTTTGTAATCTTACAAGGGATACGAATTACGCCTAAATGTATAAAAGATAATTGCATATTTACGTAAATCGACAAAAAAATGGGTAATTATTGAGGTGTACGAGCACTCAGCAACAATTATTTTCAAATTAGAGACCTTAAAGCTATGCACATACAAGACGCCAAACAGGCATGAACCTATGACATTCAAATTTTGTTCCAATATGATTTCTTTAGATCACTGAGTTTAATTTCAACATTTTACAGTTACAGTCAGCATGGTTTGTGATGCAATATTCACTTATTGTGATCGAGAAGTTGCTTTTCTTAAGATTACCCTAGATCCAAAAGCCAAAGTTTATCAAACAACCTATTTTTAATTGTTTAAAAATTCCCATGTTTATCAAAAACAAAGACGTTTGAACGAAGAATATTCTTTCCCATAAATGCTCATCAGGTTCTACATTTATTAGTTCAAAATTATTAGACACAAAAATAGCCAGTTCTGAGGCAGGTAAAACATTATTTAGATATCAAGAAGAATTGGTTAATTGGAAGTTTTTTCTCATCGAGTTATTTATAAAATATGAATGTTAATGTTGGAATACTCATCATCATGTAACTTGTGAAACGTAAAAGACAATTGAGATAAACAAGATTATTAGTCAAATATGTGTATATAGGTATCTCTGTGTATGGGTGACATAGGAGATGGGGTGGTAGCAAAATACGATTAGATCAAGTGTTTGTAGACAAAGGTCAAATCCTACTTAAAATGAAACCGAATTGGTAAGAGTTTGTAAAATGGAGTGAACGATAATCAAAATTCGTCAAATAGTAACATTAATAGACATAATTACAATCAGTTCATTTCTTTGATCCTAAAATGTGATATTCATTCTGTGTACTTTGATTAATAATAATAATAATAATAATAATAATAATAATAATAATAATAATAATAATAATAATAATAATATGGAAATGCACATTCAGAGGGAGAATCACATTAAATCGTCGCGTGATTAAGGTGGTTTAGTGGATCATGCGTCGGCCATGGCAGGAGAAGAGGTGTTAGCGTTAGGTTTGAAATTTTGTGACACACGTAACCAAGTAAATCACGTAGACACCGACGTTCAATTTGAAAATCTGTATAGCCAGACAGTTGGTTTAGTTCCAACTACTACGCCGATTACTTAGTAAATAGAAACGCTGACCAAACTGCTAGATATAACACACTCAAAGAACATTTAAATTATAGTGCATAACCTCAGCTAACTGCTCATGGCGATTAATGCTATACCTAATAGACTACTTTATGTCAGAATTTATCAAAATGTATAACCTAGACAAGAGTATTCTTTCTAAATACTATTTATGGAGATAAACACTAGGATGAGATTTATACCAAGTACTTTCATTGAATAACATCGGCTAATTAAGAAGATACAATTTATTTACAAAAACATCAAATGACGAACAAGTAAGTGTCATTTAGAATTAATTAATTATTACGTTATCATTTTGAATACAATCGTATGACATTACACAGGGATTGACAATTATTAGAACCATAAATTTATCTTCGATTCTGTTAACTGAAAGCCAAATCTAGGCAGTTCACTTAGGATGGATTTTAGGCAATAGAAATCAATCAAAAGCAGTCCTTAGCATCTACGACGAAGAAACACAAACCTCTATAAAAGTCTGACATACTTGAAATCATTCTCATTAAGTTGATTTTGATCAAAAATATGCAGTCACATATTAACTATGATACATCAAAATCAGTTTCATATTCTTTGTTAGAAATGTCAGAAATGTATTATTTGATGTTAACATTTACTTATTTACGCATATTGTGAAGTATTTTAGCGTCCAGAATGTCAGGTAATATGTTTTTGATTCGATTGACTGTATATTATAATGTAAAAAAATAGTCCAGTGACAATAATCGATAACGATCTCAGGCTCGACATGGTTAAAGTTTGCTTGTTAATTCGATAATTCACTTCACAGAAATAATGAATAATCTCTGCATGCATATTGCTTTTGGAAATTAGTTCAATTTGAAATATGCCATTTGTCATGAACTAACATTTAAAATGTCTCAAAAACTGAAAAGCAATAAGCAGCTATTTTGCAAAACGATGCGTTTATTAAAAAATAAATGAACTATGAAATATCTGTATGAATACAAGTTGCCATTTTGGTACTTCAATAAATTTATGCTCTTTAATTGACGTATGGCTTTTTACTACTGAATCAGTCGTTTTCTGTTTTTGTACTGTCATTTACCTAAACTTTATTTGAATTTGATATGAACAATTAATCTAGGTCAGACAACCATTGAAATCCTAGAAGTACCGGACAGTTGTTTTATCTTAAATTTATTGTCAAATAAAACTATTGTTATACATCTCTTTTTGATAAAATATTCCTGTCAAATCCAATAGTATTTTAACATTCTCTAAACATTTCAGAAATTTTATTATATGGTGCCATTCGGAGCTAAAAAGTATAGCATAACAATTTCTTTGATTTGTTATCAACATGAAATGTTTTGTTTGAATTCATTTGTCCAATCAGCTGATTTCTCTTCAGTACTGTTTTCAAATGTGTATAATACTGAAAACAACCATTATTTGAATATTATTTTTATTCAAAATTTATATTATACAACTTAAGCTATATTTGTCAGTAGAATGTTTTGGGTGTGTCTCTGCTTTGCTTCTAATAGAAATGGGCGTTTGAATGACTCATTCATAAAACTATTTTGAAGTTATTCTCAAGGGGAAAAAATCTAATAGGGCGTTAGCTTTATTTTATAATTATGATTGGTTATTAATGGTTTAGTGAGGTCACATTATAAAAAGTGCAAATATCTAGCTGGGTCGTGACAAGAATATTTGTTTTTCATTATGAACTCTTTCATATAACCTCATGAATTCCCTTAAGAGAGTAATTGCAACAACATTACGTATTGGTGGGGTGTGAGGGGTAGCCATTAATCGTTGTTACTAACTGTGATCTCCACAAAGTACTTTCAGTAATGATTTAAATCACTCATTAAGTATGGGTTAATGTATTGTTCTTAAAGCCACACACATCATATGAATGTTGATATTAATGTTGATTATCTTAAATACTTATTCATCTTGAGATTGAACTGAATACCGCTTTCATCATGCTACCAGGAAGATTTTGTGCCATTGGAGTGAGATTTATTGACATTCCTGATGAATAAGGTGTGAGATATAATTATTACTCAATGATGAAATTAGATAACACTGAACGCATTTCGTATAAACACACTGTGACTGGATTTAAGCCTTTTGTTTGTAGAGTGCTGTACTGGACTTAAGACTCGGGTTCTGATGTTTCAAAACGTTTTTTGGTGCACTTTGCTTTGGAATTTGAAGCTACGTTAAAGAACTTCTAACACTAAATGATTCTGCCTGATGAAGACTATCTTCCATCATACAGCTTATTTTATCACAGTTAATAATCATTTACGTCAAATTTCTAGTTGTCGGTCATCATTCGACTTTTAAAATAGTTCTTTTATACTGTGATTATTATTATCTAAGATACAATAACCGCTTGGTCATTTAACTAATCAGTTAACTAACACTATCATACATTTCATTACATTTCGCAATAATAAAATTCTAAAATTATTCTTTACTTTTCTGAGATTCGAAAAGTGAAGTCCTTTATAATTCAGTAGGAGGATATTGGAGGTGTTACGCTCTCTACAACGAGGTTTTGACGGTGTAGCGCTTTAGAAAACACGATCAGAAGATATTTTTTTACTACTGAATGAACAAAATATCTGAAGATTTTTGTCTGATCTATATATGTTTCTATGCTGTTCTATACAAGTCGTCATTGGGAAGAATTTCTGCATTGAGCTTATTGTTTTAATTGTTAAAATCTGTTTTACTATAGATGTATGTATCTATGTTGGTGACTGATTTTTATTTTTTTATTCGTCACTCATTGATTTCGGATGAGTACTCTAAAGTCAATTAAGTCGAGATCGTACCATAGGACTTCGGTTTAGTAATGTTAATAGTTAGTTGTTCACTGTGAGCCCTGAAGGTACTAGATCCGATGCCTGTTGGAGTTGTGAATATTCACTTCTGAGGTACCTCATGCTATTAAGAGGCATCTGTTTTCAATACAAGCATATAAGATCAGTCTGTAGCTAAAACAAACAAAGTATGTATTTATTTGATTATCGTTACTAAGATATGACAACTATTCTTAAAATTTTGTTGAATAAAACAGTGTTCGTGAATTCATTTACATTCAAGGTAAACATTTCAATGCTTTAACTGGCTTCTAGTTAAAGATTCTGTAAAGCTAATGAATATTGATCAGATGGAAACTACACTTAATTTTCAAATTGATTTACTATAATAAATATTTTCAGTATTTGACATTTATTATGGATATATTTTAGTTATACTATTACCCACTGAATTTCGACTATTCTACAACTTGCCTAATTCACTGATTATTTTATTGGATTTTTTACATTCAACGGTTTCTAGTGTTTTAGTTGTTTATTGAAATAAGCATTTCACCAGTTTTATTTACAGAATATATTTATGGATAGATGTGGTGAAATTTTTTTAAGTATAATTCTTAAATTTTCAATTGTTGACATTAAAATGATATTTTTTAAATTCAGTTTAAAAATACATTTTTACTTCAACATAGGATTTTGAAGAAAGAATTTGTTATCGTCTTGAATATCTACCTGAAGCACCATCGGATTCTTTGGCTTCAGGACGTAAACAAGGTCTACCAGGTTTACAACGTAGTCATAATTTACTAGAACAAGAACTTGCATGCTTCGGTGATCAGTTGAAACAATTAGACTTGACAGCTAAACGGTTATTACCGCGTTATGCTGGTATACAAGCAGAACAATTACAAGCACATCATGAACGTGTTCAAACAATATGGAAACGCTTATTAAAAGTTATTGAGATAAGGCGTGATTTATTAAAAGAAGCCAATCGACTGTATGACTTTTTAGTTAATGCACGTGAATTAATTTCATGGTTAGAATATGCTAAGGATGTAATGGAACATAAAGAAAGGCCCAGGTTAGTTGAAAATGCTTTACCATTAATTGAGAGCGTACTTTGAATTACAATTTTCCGTTTATTTATAGGAAAATAAAACCAGTGTACATATTTATTTTTGTCAGTTGTCACCTGTACTATGTCGATTGTTATTCTCAAAGTTTTCTATGACAAAATAGTTGTAGCACTTTTAAAATACGCACTACATGAATATAGTTTCATTTGTTCAGTATTTAATATCATGTCCCAACAACCTTCTATCAAAAGACATCATTGCTAAGGTTTGACTTGACAGTTTTAAATACACTGAGTAGATTGTTTATCTAAATAATTATTAGGTTTGTGATATTTTAATTAGTAGAAATTAAAATGTTATTCTAAGTACATTAGTGTTTAGCAATATTTGAAAAGCTTCAACTTATTACTTTTCTTAGGAATAGGAAAAACCTTTTTGAATATTTTTGATAATACTACAGGTAAAATATTTAAGAACTTTTTTAAGTATCATGGTAACGAGTATATGTGCCGCCTGACAAAAAATAGGCTTCCACAACTTATCAATTTATTGTGCTTCTACCAGTTTATTTGATGCTGTAGGCCTGGACCATCTATACGAATTGATTTGTTAAATTCATTTCACTACCATGGCCTTACATAATCTTTTTGGATTTGTTGAATGATAATAATAATTGTTATTATTAGTTATTATTAATTTTATTATTATTAAAGTCTGTACTTAAAATTATTTAGTTTAACTTTAGCCAAAATTGAACGTTAAATCCGTATATATTTATAGATATATATTTCTTAGATCTAACTGACGAAATCTGATTGTATATGACGTTTATATATATATTCTACATATTTCGTTGTAAAACATTAATAAAAGTTAAGTCGCTTAAAAAGAATCTTCTTTCGAGCTATAGTTACTTAAATTCTTCAAATGAATCAGGATCTTTATTGTAGGACGCAGGTACATTCACTCGACGAGTTTCGAATTGAACGAAACTCGCGTCCTGGATTCCACTTGCCAGTCACAATCCAAATTAAATTATACAGGATCTTTATTATTTTACACTTAATTTTGATTATTTAGAATCGACCTTGAATTGAAAATCATGTAGGCTAAAGATATTATTTTATAATAAACTTTACTAGCATACAAAGTAAATTTCATTTGTTTTTTCATGTTAATTAGTTTTTTTGCTAAGTAGTATATCTGGCACTACTGTATTTTGTATAAAATACTGTATGCAGAAGCATTTATAGCAAAAACATTTTCAGTAATTTTATATAATTATTTCATTATTACAATATATAATAATGTTCATGAGGGAAGGGAGTGTAAGGAAGGTTCGCATATAAATTCAATGAAACAGTTTCTAGTGATTATAGTGAGTTATCCGAAAATAGATTATTTTGATACTTTTTAAAAAATAAAATTCGATTTCATTAAGCAATTGTGCTTGTAACGAACTTGGACATTAGTTACTCATGCCCACTAAATTTATAGATCCTCTACTTGCTAGATCACTGTTTCATGATTTTCTATTATACTGCTATCTTTCTACCACAAATTCATTAATACAGTTACGTAGTGAAAACACTTTTTTGGCAGCGAATCTCAACTTGTATATATATATATGTAGTCTATGACTAACCTGAACCAAAATTATGCATGCTTGAATGTGATAAATAAATTGCTGTTTTATTTCATTTCTTATAAATTTGATATTGTTCTAGGGATATATCTGGTGTTGAATATTTGATTGAAGATCATAAACAGTTACGAGTAGAATTGGAATCGCGTAATCATCGAATTGAAGATTGTTTAAATCTTGGTCGGACGTTATTAGCTGAATTTGACGCTGCTGAAGAAAAAAGAGTGGTAACACCAGTAAAGCCAAGTTTAATAGCTACACGAACTGAAGTACGGGAAAGATGCGTGCAGTTGGCAACTGGACGTATTTTATTAAATGAGTTATGGCGTGAACGTTGGGATCGTTTACATTTATTACTCGAAATACGTCAGTTTGCACGTGATGCAAATGGCGCAGAAATGTGGTTAATGGGTAAAGAGCTACAATTAGAATCAGCACGTCGTCAGTTAGGCGAAACATTATCTGAAACATTAGCTTTACTTGGTGCACACTATGCATTCCAACAAACATTAGCAACAGCGGATGAGAGATTTAATGCTTTGAAGAGATTGACTACAGTGAGTTATATACACAATGTTAACTTCGAATGAAACACTAAAGAAAATAATCATTAGATGCTTTATGATCTAAGTATTCATACACTCATGATTATTCATTAACCTATTGACAGTACATTGATAGTTATCGTATTTTAAGTGGGTAGGGGTTTTGTGAAAATTGTTTTTCCTGTAGTTTATATCAAGTATTGTCTGTAGCTAGACAACCAGTCAAAACAAAGAAACACTTTTCAGCTGTTTTCTTTTAATAGGGTTAATTAACAATGAGTTGAGTGTCAATCCTCCCAATGTCTTTGGACAACTTGAGCAATTTCGATCCTGAAATCCATTAACATGTTAGGTTCTTGTTGTTATTGTTTGCCTAATTATTACTTTTGGTTTGGATAAGGTTTTATTTAGCATCAACAGTTTATTCAGTTAACATAGTTTTTAACTGCCAATTATGTATTGTTTTATTACAAATGACCGTTTTATTAAGTAACTTAAAATATAATTTATTTATGTTATTGGCAGTTGTTTGTGCATCGAGGAAGAATGCAAAAACGTAGCATAAGAAGTCAATTTAAGTAACCAAATCAATATAAACTCGATTTCTATTGACAGTTAATATGATGCGATAAAATCCTGAAACGTCTCAGACGTTAGAACTGATAATACACATCTTAATCCTGACACATTGGATTTTGTGAGACAGATCCAGGAGCCAACTGATCATGTAAAAGCAGAATGGTCAAATCTAAACAAACAGAAGAAATATCATAAGTATATATATATATATATATATATATATATATATATATATATATATAAATCCAAGTTATTTGTGATTTCAAATTAAAACTGATTGGTGCATTATGTGCATAGTGATAGTTGACTTCTCGCAGACATTTGATATATTTCTGGTGGTTTATTTAGGAATCAATCGATCATTCAAAAATCTCCATTATTGAATTTTCAACTAAACTATTATGGTACTATAATGCTGGGAAGTGTTTTTTCCACCGTTTCTTTAATCACATATGTTAATGAAAAGTAGAAAATTTACTATTTTAAAACAGTCGAAATTATTTACATACGCTGGCTTTCATTACAAATTATTAGCAAATTAAGGGCCAGAAATTTTGAAATAAACTATGATCATTATTTGTGTCTTCTTCTCTTACCTTTTCAGCTTGAATTAAGAGCGATTCATTGGGATCCTCAAGAAATTACTATGAGGGAAAGTGAAAAACGAAATAAAGTACGTAATGCTGTCAAAGAATTTCTTCCTGCTTATGTAGGACACAGTGAAACTTTGAAAAAAACAACTTCTGCTTTACCATCACAAACAATTGGCGCTTCGTCAACAAAAGTACCACTTGTATCTACTGCTTACATTCAACAACCTTCAATTAAACCAATTAAAAAGCCGACTGAAACCATCGAGGTATCGACTGTTCATACCAAACCAGCAACAAAGATTCCATCGACATCTGACAATGTAGTGGTGGCATTGAAGTCGACATCATCTCCCATTGCTGCAGAGTTTTTAAAAAGCCCTGGAAAGAATATTGAACCTCACAAAACTATTATGTCACCAAAACCTGTTAAACGAAGTCGCTCCAAACAAATACCAGAATCAACAAGTTCAACGAAAATTCCTGTAGTGGTAACTAAAGAAGAAGGTTTATCTAAGGAGCTTGAATCATTTGGTTGTAGTAAAAAATCTGAAAGTTCCTCAGAAAAAAGTTCAAGTCAATCTGAAGATTCGCCTTCAAGCAATTGTCTACTGGAAGAAGCTAATGATGAAAATCATAAAGCTTGTTCAATGTAATAATTTTGTATTGCGTTTTTCAGTCCGTATCAAAGTGTATTCGCAAACAAAAATTTAATGAATGCTATATACGAGTTATATTATGGACCGTTATTATCAAAAAGATATATTGTATTTTTGTGGGTGTAAATAGTGAAATAGACTGTCCGAATTGATAATCACCAGTTCATAAAATTGACAAATAATTATAAATACTATAAATAAATGAATATCCAAAGTTGGGAAAATTTTTTTGGAAAAGGAGTTGCTCTATATTACAAAACTGTACAGGTGTACAGTGTTCAAAACAAACAAGCATAACTGAAGCTCGACGTAAAACTACATCTTTTCAGGATTCATACGTTGTAGGTCATTCATATACTACTAAAACTAAGGTCCCACTACTAAGTTTTTATTGACAGATATATCATCAAGAGTTTATTTAAAGTCATACAAGTGGTTATAGTATGTTAATTTCTATTAAGGATTAAAATCCGCTGAAGAAGGTCGTCGGACATATACTACGTTGTTCATTGAAACTCATTACTATTACGCATCCATAACCTGACACGAAGTCGAAATTCTAGGTTACTTCTCCTCGTATAAATTGTCTAAAAGGTTAGTGTCAGTTGCAAGAATTGAAGTTAGTGAAAAAATTATTTGTAGCCATGAATGATAACTAATTTAAAGCGTCAAATTATAATGAATAGTCTATCCTAACCTACTTTTAAATCATGCATTGCTAGCATGTAGAAGATACACATATTATTTTCGATATTGTAAGTTTTGGTATGTTGTTTAAATAATTTAACTATTAGCTAGACTAACTGTTGACGTTTCATAGTTTTTGTTAACTTTTTCATGTCCTGAGATAAAGCGTTTTGCTTCATTTACTTGCAATATCCTTTTATTTAACTCATAATATTTTAGTGTTTACTCAAGACTTTTTTGAATTCTGGCTTGATCATAATACATTTTTATTTTGTTTTTCACCTTGTAGAGAAACTGTAGATCAACCACGTGAGTATGAGCTGAAAGTATTTCCACGAAGTCGTTCACTGAGAGCCAAATCTCAATCCGACTTACCTAAAACTGAATCATCTAGTTCAACACCTAAGTTAAAATGTCCCGAAAATGGTGAACAAGAGTCAAGCAGATTGTCACAAGAATGTGGCACAGCAAAAATCGAACAAATAACATTGCCAAAACTAGAAGGTCCAGTTATAAGAAAACATGATATTGATTCTGGTGGCTCTTTACATTCAAAAAGTCAAGGCCGAAGTTGGTTACCACTTTATTTGGTTCTTGATTCGGGTCAACTATTTGTTTACAAAGATCACCAAAATCGCCAAGAAAAACCAAACGTATATTATCATGACTCAGAGCCTTTGAATTTACTGTCAGCTAGAGCTGCTCCTGCAATAGATTACACAAAACGACCATGTGTATTTCGTCTTCGTTTAGGAGATGGAAGTGAATATCTTTTTCAAACTGCAAATGACAATGTCCTCAACCGTTGGGTTACAGCCATCAATGAATCCGCTAAATGCTTAGCTATGGAGTTAAGTAAACATCAAACTACACGTACTTTAACACTTCCTGTTGAAACTCATTCTAGAAGTTTCCAAGGTAATGGGCATCGTCGTTCTATTAAGAATTTCTTCTCTTTACGTCGCAAATTATAATCTGAAGAATGATGCAATGTTCCAGTTATAATATGACATATTTACAGATCTTTCAAGTAACACTTTTTACACGTTTCATGAAACAAATGCATAATTGTGAAATTGTTTTCGTTTATATTTCTGTACATCTTATTTCTACTTTTCGTTAACTAATATTTTCGGAAATTTTTCGTAACATTTTAAAATGATTTACATATACAATAATGAAATAAGTGAGGTTTTCTTTATCCTTATAAGTATATTAAACAATTGTATTAATATGATAGTAATAATCTCCTTAATATAGACAATACAATAACATTGTTTGTTGATAATAATCGAATTTCATGTATTAATTTCAACAAATAAAATTGCTTAATTTTCTATTGTTTCAAGCATAATACTACATTCTATGGGAATCATTTAAATCTTTCCAACATTGGTTATAAATTAAATAGTTACTTTATTTCAAGTTGCTAATCATTTCAAATAAAAAGTAGCATTCACTATTCAATGTGATACTACAGGAATCTTTTAGTAATGCAAAAAGTGTTGTATAAACTGATTTAGATTATTTCATCTTTTCTCATAATGACTTTCTTTTCCAGCTTTTTAATTGTATTTGTTTGTTTGTTTGTTTTATTACAATATTTACAATCTGCATTTGATGTTTTATTGTTTGATGTTTAATCTATTAGCATAATTTCTAAAAATTAATTTTAATTTATTGTGAGAAGTTAAGCTAAATTCATTTTGTTGACTTGTTTTATGTAAATGATTTGTATTTATATTCAATGAATTTAATTGTATCGGTTAGAAATAATAAAATATCAAGTGATTATAATAATTCTTGTTAATCTTCCACTTTTTCACTTTTATATTTCTTTATGCTATAACACCATTGGTAATAAATATAGTGTTTTACAATGCTTATTCTTGTTGTTTCTCATTGAAAATTAAATGTAGTAATGGAGAAAGAATTCATGGTGATAAAAAGTATTAAAAAAATCAATGTATATAATATTAAACGATAACGCATGATTCGCGAATATCTAACTTATCCTTAAGTAGGTAAAGAAATAATTTTACTTATCACAAGCATAGTGTTACTATGTCGAATCTCAAGTGTCGACTACCGGTGTAATAGTAAAGTTCAGGATCGAAAAAACAACTGGTTCATAAACTTTAATACAAATATATATACAGAAAAATAATTGAAAGCATAGTTATGCAAAGGTAAAATTAGACAACCTTAATAAGCTTGATGGTGATTTTATAGACGTTTAGTATAAGAGTTTTCAGTGATAGAAATTTTACAAGCTAATACTTTCTTTTAGATTTTCAGAAATGTCCATTCACCGAACTTTAGTTCATAAGTGACTAAGTTCAGTATTAATTCTGGAGTTCTAATGAGAAGATTTCACCAGTAGAGTCCAACTATGTCGTATGTAAGGTAGTTATCAGCTAACAAAAATAAATGGGATCGTTGAATATATTGGTAAGTGAGTAAATTTAAAAATAATAACTTTAAAATGACGGTTCAGTGTTATAATGTTTAGGCGTCGACGCGATACCTAAAGGTTCAGAGCTTAATCCGTCTTATTGAGTAGTGTGTAAGCACTATCAACGTGTTCTATGCTTGTATGAAACAACTTTCTAGTGTTTTCAGGTCTTCATTCATTGTGTAACTTAAGTAAATTTATTATACTATATTTGAAAGTAAATTGTTATGCAAGTGGGTAAACTGTAAAGTCATTAGTCTTATGTAATACTTATCAAATCATTTTTTTAACTAAAGACAATATTATAAGTATATTTACTGATTACTTTATAAAAATTTTATTAAATTATTATTTTCACTGATAATTTTCACATTTTATAATCAAAGCTTATTTTGTATGTGAGCTTATTTTTGAATATAAACTATAGATTTTAATATAAACGTTAAATACAACCATTTAAACAGTATACAAATCATAAATATACAACAAAATGAATGGAACTTAAATAATCTACACTAATAACGATTAAAATGTATACTTTACATCATGTTAGTTGCAAGGTTGTTTTTCTGTAACATAATAATTGGCATCATTGGAGATTATTTCTATTATGGTTATTTAAACTTTGTGTATATCTTTATATCGACATTTGCATTGATCTACAACATGAAGTTCCCTTTTTTCCTAATTTATTAAAACCACCATAATGCCTACTAGATATTTGATAATATTTTCCAATAAACATTTAACACAAAAAAAACTTGAATTGTCGATTATAGTTACATTTTCCATGTGATTATATTTCTAGCTAATTATCAGTTAAGTGAATTTAAACAAATAAAAAAATCACGGAAAAAAATGAAAAATTCAGTTAGAAACAATATCGAAAACAATAATTAATTAAATATGACATTGAGAAACACAATTTTTTTTACAATCTTAAACTTTATTATAAATTCTAAATAAATTGGTTAGAAATACAAAAAGGTAAATAAAAACATTTTATATATTCTTTCTTAAAATATACTAATCGCTTATCTTCATTGTAACAATTGATAAGTTTGCATGAAATCATCATTCAGGTGAATACTTCTGGACATTGGAATTTTAGAATTTATTAGTATTATCATTATTGTTATCTTGATAACAGTCATCATTTGTGCATAAACCCATCACTTCGTGAAAAATGATACTTTGTTAGTTTCATCAAGATTAAGGTTTTCTGCTGTTAAATAATGTAAAAATATTCAATAGTAAATTACAATTCATTAATAGTTGTACTAAATTCAGTAATTGAAAATACATTGCATATTGTTTATTCGACAGTATCGTACTTCTAGCTACGTAATTTAATAGTAATTAACAACTTATTATATTAACGTACATAATATAGTAACTGTAAAATCAACATGCTATAACATCTATTTAACTTTCTATCTGCTATAGAATCTTTACAAGATATTTGTAAACACGCAGTACAAAATAATATTCATACTCAATTTACCCGATGAAAATGCATATATTCATGTGAGATAGGCCTTTAATGTATCTTGTTATGTACTTCAGAGATTATTTGAATTGTTAATTTCTAGTTTTTGGTGATAAATATCAGTTTGAGAACATGATATAACAATAAGTTAATAACAAACAAAATTATCCAGGGAAAGATTCTCAAAGTAAAATGAATAAGTTTAATTTACTTACTAAATGGAACAATTTTTGGTTTCATTCGAAATGAACTTGAATTATTCTCATGTACTTGTTTATCAGATGCTTTTGTATAGTCGTATGTTATAACAGATGTGCCACATGAAAATTCATTGATTAAACACTTCTCAATTGGCTTGGAAGTTTTTTTGTTTAGTATTGTTGGGTTTGGGACTGTAGATGTTGGTGCACCTAGTGATTTTGAAGACAGTTCATGTATTTTAAGCCAAGGGGTTGAGACTTTACCTTTAGATATACTGAATATACCAGGTGGACTTCTAGATTTAACTTCTGAAATAAACGATTGTCAATATTGACAAATCAGATTATTAAAAAAGAGTAGAACAATAATGTTCAAATGTTGTTAAAACAAACAAAACAATGAAAAAATCACAGATTTCTATCTGTTTACTTTGAAAATTTAGCGCAAGAATACTTTAACTTCTGGCTGAAGATAACAAGCCATATAAACATGAAATAAAAAGCAATGTGACGAACACCTAGAATCATGCGTTTAAAAGTAGAATTGCATATAACTATCGTTTATTAACTATACCGAAACGTAATTTAGTTGCATGAAAGAATTCTCCAAATCAATTCGTAAAATAGATAGAAGCCTCAAAAATGGATTTCTACATAAATATGAAGTTTAGTTAATTAGTTTTAATATTTTGACCAATACTCAAAAACAAGATTATACTGCACATCAAACGGGTTAAATGAGTATTTAGGTTGGCATTCACTATGAACTACTACTAATGTAAGATCGAACAAGTACCCTTTGAGTTCCATCTAGCAACATAATATTTAGTTAAAAATACAAGCTCTATCAGCTTATAATTCAGTCCTATAAAAGAGTTGCTATCTTATTTGCGAATAGGTTAGTTCCATATGTCTTGCCGAGTAAACCTCAACTAATTTATTTCAAATAAATTCATTAGCGGATAAAACATGATCATTCAGTGTGGTTAGAAAAATCACACAAGAATAAATGACGTAGAAATAAGAAAGGGTTAGCTAGGATTTCAGGTTGATTGTATCCTATCATGCACTATTCAGCTACTTTTGAATGTTATGCTACTTATTAGTAGACATGATTATATTTGAGCAATTTTATCTGCATTTCGATATGTGATGACAGTATTTTGCCGTTTTAAGCGAGAGGCAACTAACAATCAATAAAAGATTAGGATCAACTTGTAGAAGACTGCGTTCACATTTATTGACTTCTCAAATAGATATAAGATTGCTCATTTGTAATCGCGTCTACTAATAATTAGTTTAACATGCAAAATTTACTGTTTTACACTACTGATATGTTGGATACAAACACCTGAAATTCACCTCACAAATAAATTTCTAAGTAGGTGTTTAAGGTTAGAATACAAAACAAACTAATAATACGTGGAATGAATTATTATTGTTCAAGTGAACAAAAGCTTTAGCTAATTTATTTTAGAATTTGTTTCACTTGTAAGATTTATGACCATTTTGCAATATTTGTTTAGAAACATTATTAAAACTTATAGGACCTAAATCATAGAGATAAATGATTACTTACCATTAATCCATTCCATACATTCAACTTGACTAAGTCCTCTAAGACGTTGCATAATACTGGCTCTTGTGTTTTTATATGGTCGAAATAGAATAATGTACACCTAAAATAACGCGTTTTAATCAACATAAGTAAACATCTGTCTACTGAATATACAGAAAATTAGTTAAATTCATTACATAATTTGCCTGTAAATTGTATTCTGTCAAATTCAAACTGTACTAATGATTAATTTAAGATTTATTATAAAAATTACGCTTTATAAATTATAAACAATTTTACATTAACATATTTTAAAATTAAGTGAATGATCTTTATCATCAGTGTCCGTATTTGTTCATTTCACGTCTGATTTCGATAAAGTTAGTAGATAAAACCTTGATGTTAGTCAGTAAAAAGTGTTGTATACGAATATGATTTCTCCAAAAATAAATTGTTTACTATCTAGAATAAGAAAATATTTTTATAAATGCAGTCACTAAATGCATTCTTCTTAATAATGAAAATTCATCCAAGTAATAGAAAGTGATAATCTCTCTGAATTCATTAATTTTCTCGGAGGGGTGGGAAGAGTCAATAATCAGTTTAAGTTCTTATGTCATGAAATCACGTGTGATACAAAAATATCTATTAATCTTCTTTCTTTGATGAGTTATTCGCATTGTTACTATAACCACTAGCTTGTGTTAAACAACCACCATCATTATTCAGATACACCGCAAGACTAACATCACAGTAACTAGCTTATTTTGTAGATACATTATTTCTTGTTGTACACAATGTTAGCAGTAGTACAGGCCCGAATTTCTACCCGGATACTTTAATCTATTACAATCTAATGATTTATAAATAGTATTCCCTCTTTTCTTGAAATTAAATTGACCAACAGAACATACATTTTGCATTAGCATAATTAGAATCAGTAACTGTCATAATATATTCATATTACTTGTGAGTAATTAAATTAAATTAATGGCTTCATACTAATTTATTCGCGACTATAAACATTACGCCATAAAAAATTAAATATTAATGATAAATTTAAACAAAAATATAAAAACACAGATAAAAGATAATTTTAGTAACAAAGTAAGATCATTACCTTTGGTAAAATCAACACAGTAAATTCATTTGTAGCAGTAGAAATTAGTAAAAAACTTAATGGTACTAATTCTAATATTGTTTTTTGAGCATAATACATAAGTATAGGTGTTGTAATAAAACAAATACAATTAATGTAATTAACAAATGCTAATGCTCTTGCTTCATTAAATCCACTTGGTACTTTACGAATTTTATAGGCGTATACAGTAGATAAACACATTAATATTAATGGAATAAATATAGTAATAATTTGTTTAATATTAAAATATGGAAAGCATAACATTAAATTATTTGGTAAACCATGTAATATCAATTGATTTTGATGATTAATAATTCGATGTGAAAAATCATCTTCATAAATTGTTATAGAATTTTCATTCATTGTTGTCTGTGAACGTAATTCATAATCAGAAAGAATTAAATGCGGTGTAACTGGTGTAACACTACAAATAATAACTAATACAATGAATTGAATTAAACAAAATACACCAATGATTAGAAATTGTGATGTTTGACCAGAAATTTTTTGTGATTTTATAAATTGTAATTCATTTATCTATTGTTATTGAGATTATTCATTTTTGATGCCGAAAAGAAAAGAAATAAGGAGGAAACTAATAATTAATGTAATGCAAAATTAAAACTATTTGACATAATATTTCTGTGCTTGTTTACAAATTTAACTGACAAACAATCAATTTTTAACAACTTTAAGTAATTTAAATCATTAATCTTTGTAGAAATAATAAATTCATGAAACTCTTTACGAATTTATTTTTCATTCCTATATCATAAACCTATCACTCATTTGTTCTAATAATAGACTATTCTTGTAAACATCCTACCCTATTATTCAATGTACTCTATTGGCTGTTATATGATCTTTACAAATTATGAGTTTGAGTTACATGCAATGTATATGAAAAATAATCATATGCTTCAATTGTATACTGATTGGGGACTGATGACATTGACTATGTGTCATTCAATTACTGTTGGTATATTAGACCACTGAGTAGTGGGTACCAGTCTTATTAGCTTAGTAACCTAGACTAACGTCAAGTTAACTGATTAAAGCAACGTCATTGACACCAGACATCATTTCTACTAGATACAAGGTCATTTGTTCAATCTCCAAGTTGATCCTTAATTCTCCTTTTGTCTCATGTTTATTCAACCATTTTTATAATTCTGAATCAGAGACTTGCTGTTTGGTCAGCTTATAAATATGATTATGAAATTGTTTACGGTGCTTATAAAAATGGTATACAAACAATATTAATTAACTGACTCTTTCAAAATATTTTCGAGTTCATAACATGTGTAATAGCCTCTACAGTACTTAATGCCTCACTGAGGTGAAAATATATATGGATAAAATACCTGAGTTCTTTTTTCAGAATTTTTCTCATCTGTTGACAAGACAACTCTTTCTGCCTACATTCTCAGCCAACCAAACAAATAAACTTACTAAAAAATAAAATTATTTATAACTATGCTTGTCCGAAGACAGAACTTATAAAATGAGACTTATTTAGACTACGTGGCAACATAGATCTATAGTACAAAATATATTGTTTACTCGATAAATAAACAATGATATAATGTCTAGTCTATGTACCAGTTGTCACTCTAGATCACTTGATAAAACAGAACGTTCTTGTTCATTCACTCACTATACTGAAATCCAGTCTATGCAATGACCGTTTCTTTCATAGACTATAGTTTTAACCTAGATGTTTGGAATATTTCTGCCCAAATGACTGAAGAGTTGTTTTAGTGGGCTATGAATGATAAAGGATGGAAATCAGGGCTTATTTTATAGACATCGGATTAAGTCAGTTATCTAAATTTCCTATTATAGTATGCTTGTTAAAAGAAAGTTTAGTTTGGTAATGTATTAAAAGAAAATATTAAAGATGTCAAAACAATGCATTTATTCATAGTCTTACTTGAAATATAGCATTGATTCTCGAACTTCTTGCAAAAATGGCAGAATAAGTTAATGTAATGCAAAATCCAACGGAGAAAATTGAAAAATTACAAATAAATACAGATGGAGATAATGCAAGAATTAATTCACCTGATATATATGATAATATTATGCCTAGAAATAATATAATTGATGTTTCTTTACCAGATGCCTTAACTATTGGTGTTTGCCAATATTTAATACAGATAATTGATACAATTAAACAAAGAGTTAGACCAATTGATGAAATACCAACAGAGCTTTGTGCAACTTTTTCATAAATTGACATATATTTTATTGGTAACATTTGACACTTTGTTTGATTCTTGTTTGGTCGATAACCAGGATTACAAAATTGACACATTGGTAATGAACTGTGATTTTTATAAATATCATTTTCCGTTTTATTATGAGTAGTTTCTGTATTTTCAGAAGTGACAATTTGTTGAGAAGAACAATTTATACAGATCCAACAACATGAACGACCCCAATCAATACGTTTTATTTGGCCAGATTTACATGGTTTAGAGCATACAGATTCTGGAATCGTTTCATAAATGTATGATGAAATATTTTCATTTATATAGTAAAAGCCTGAAAATGATATATAAATTATTTGTTTATTGAGATATGGTGAAATAATATTTAAAAAGATATAAATAACAGGTTACATAATAAGTAGTTTTTCCGAAGAAAAAACCTAATAAAAGTATACATCATTAACAAGGTTAACTTTGATAATTTCAATAAAAGTAGTAGTAATAAAATTAGTTGTTTTACCATGTAATAAAGTATTACAGGATTTTGAAAACTGTTAGTATGTTTGTTTATTACGGAGTGACTTTGTTCAGGGAAGCATAGAAAAGCCAGGAAACATCAATCAACAGTTTCGACCTAACAAGTAATACTTTCGTTATGTGCACCTGCATCGCAAATAAAGCACAAAGCATTTAGGGACTGTGGAGAACGCTTAACTATTAGGCAACTTAGTTGATGCTCACTGCCACTAGTGATACTTGTCTGATGCTCAAAGTAACTGGGTTCATAATTTGTCACTATTAATTTGGAAATAACTTCTTTAGATTAGTTACTAGGATGTCCGTTATAATTCTTTAGTACAGAAGTTATGAAGACTGATGAGTATTAAACTTTGACATCTTAGATTAGTTCTAGCTACAGAACCTGTTAAAAATAGGAGAGTATTGGATAGGAGTATTGTCCTTGCATGGGATTTCAAAGTAGTGTTTTACTGCCTCGTCACTGCATCAGGATGAAAATCTGGCAGTTAATTAATATATATTATGTGTTAAATAAAACATTTTAGATATACTGATCATTTCAATGTTCCACATTCATCAATTTCTCAAAATAAATAGTAAACTTCTTATAAAACAGTGAATATTCTTATTTAAGAATCGTGAGACCTATCAGTGTCCTCACTGTACAATGATATGTTCATTAGTTCTTCGAAATATGAACATATTGTCACTATTATTGATTTCAAATTCCCAACTTTGTATTTAAATTTTTATTACTCTTTACTACTATGAATGAAGTTATATCAAAAACTAAGACGGATAGTGTACAGTACATTTTGACAGAATAAATGATTCTTTATAAGCTCAGGCGTTAACAATTCAATAGTATTTATTGACAAATAAGTGATTTTGTTTACTCTAAGGTATAATTAAGTTGAAAATAACAATGATATTAGTTTGTTTTATATTCAAACGACATCACTTACTTGGAGATCTTGATGCATCGTACTGTCCTAATACTTTCCATTTCAATTCACTTGACACAAAAGTCAATATCGTAAAATTTGGTTGACCATTACGTTTGTCATAGAATGTAAATAATTCTTTCCCAAAACCTGTTTACAATTAAATAGATTTTTTTCAAAATAACCGTTATACATAGGTGCATCATAGAATCATTTTATCAGGAAAGTATGAAATTCTATTGTCTGCATTCATGATTATAATGATAAGTCATTATTGGCATAGTGGTTATTTGAACAAATGTTTTGTGATATTTATTGTATCCATAAATTTATAACATTTTAAAATGTAATTAATACTATAAAGAAAGAGTTGAGATAGATGATTAAATAACCAGAACTATTTTTTATATTTTAATTAGATTTGTACTAAACATTTTGTATCAATTATTTTCGTATTCACTCTTTCTTCCACACCCCCCCTTTCTACTGTCGTCATCTTAACTTCCATTTGATCTGTCAACTGTTATTATGTCATTTTTGATTCATGAAGGAGATAGTTTAATTATGCATCTAGCACTCAGATTTTATCGTATTAATTGAACACCTATGCTATTTACATCTGTTTATATATATATTTGAAACAGTGAATGCACTAGTGATTTCAATTCTGAACCGTTTGGTTCAACATCTAGTGTTTTACTATAACAGCTCGCGGTTACCTTAGATTTGGAACTAACTTTCTGACATTAAAGTATCAAGTCATTGTTTGTCAATTGATGTATTTGTCCCATTTGGATCACTTTTGTAAGTGACTAAAATGAAGCACACAACAGCTAACAAAACAGATGGCTAAAGTTTACTTTCATTCTGAATATATCATATGGATATATCTACTTGTTACCGTTAATGTTTGTAATATGGTTGTAATCTTAATATTTCAGTCGTTATCCACTAGCCGTCATTTGTATAGCGGTTACGATATACACGAATTGTACGACTTCAAAATTCTTTATCAATGCACAATAAAACTCTAAAACAATGAATATCATAAATATACAAACGATCAACAAAAATACTGCGATAACTGAAGGAATTAAGCTGATGACAATTAAATTTTACCCAGTGATATAAATCAAGTTTACATAGTAGTCACTTATTTTATATTTGTAACTAACACAAAAATGAATATATGATATATTGGCCCTCATTCCAGTTAATATTATCAATCACGAAAGAAATATCACATTACTTATCAAGTATATAAGTATTTGTATCAGAATAAAATTAATCAGCTGTTCAAAAACAACACTGTTTTCAGTTCCTTATTATGGACATAATGCGTATTCGCTGCTCTTCTGATCACTTAGAAAACTTTTTACAAATATGTGTTGCTTTTATTCATTTTATCAATTAAATATCAAAATCAGTGTGAACCCTGTTCCCAACTTTGATCACCTAACTTTTTTCAGGTGTTAAGTTGTTTTGCAACTTTCACCGGTTCTAAACTAAGTTACTATTTATCAAATACCATAAACAGTTTAATGGATCACTGTCAATACGAATGTTAACGTTCGATTTTGCTGCTGTGGTAAATAGTAGGTAGCGAAACATTGCGTGAAAATTGAAACAGTAAATAGTATACGAAGAGACTTGCAAGGTGACAAGGAGCAAAGCCTGATCACAATACACAGGAAAAATGAAGACAACCAAGGAAGCAAACCTAAAACCATCATTCATCAATAAACGCAATGGACGTGCAAATAGATAATTAAAAGCAATGTATATATTATTTATGACGTTCTTTATTTTCAACAAATAACTATTTTCTTATCTATGCCGACTTTTCATAGTATAATCAAGTAAATTAATATCCAGATATTCATTTACTAAGTGTATATTTCAGTAATAGATATGATGCTGAATTAACAAGTTAGTTTCAGTAAACTGCTAGTAGTTGAATCCCATTATTATCTATTATTTGATGTCGGTTTCATAAGTCCTGTAATCATTTGTATTCTATTGGATAAACGTTTTTGTACAGATCTCAAATAATATGAAGATTATCTTTACTAAGATTTTATATTAGCTAGAAAACAATTGTAAGTTCATAAAATCATTATACACTCTTTGTGGATTTGACATTTTAGTCAGAAGCCGAGAACAATAGAGTAAAGTCAGTAGTAAATAAAGCAGTAAATCACCAATGGTAATGGATAAAAATTACACTAAATCACAAAGTTTATGAATCAGAAAATGTATACTACTCGTCACCTGGATAGTTGTTTATTGGAACAGATCTTTGAACAAAGTCTTAAGATTGTTTACTCAGTTTCATGTGGGATCTTGATGACATTATCTCAGTGAACCCCTCATTTACGATGTTCCACCAGCTAACTTTTATTTGTGATATGATTTTTTAATACTAAGTAATCTGTTAAATCTCATGACTTTACTTAAGACTAATGATATGAAGTAACAAACTCATTAGTGTAAAGCTAATTTAAAACACTTATTCGATTTATCTAAATCCATCTGTTATATTAATAAACAAAAATGTGAATAATTTTGAGAAACTATAAATACCTAATAAATTTAGGCCAAAATATTCTTGGATTAGTTGCGGTCTATTAGTTAACGCTGAATTGATGAAGAAGGTTTGCAAACCCAGGTGGATGACTTCGTTTACTTCATGTTCTGTGAACACAATGGTTAAATTACGATGCTTTTAAAGCCACTCTGTACTAAGTTGTCAAAGCTTAGTTGTGTACAATGTTCGCTAAATTAGTCTATTCTGGTGCTTTTATCTTTGACTAATTGTTTCCAGAAGTTTTATCTACTTCATCTATTATTTTAATTTTACTGAATGTTTTGTTCAATTGATTTCTGGCCCCATGATTGACTAACCTCTTCCAAATAGAATAGTAAACAGGGTCTGTGTTGATAATCCAATCGACTATGAAGTTATCTAAGCAGTATGGTGCTATAAATCTCCTGGCATTCTATGTACTTTTCGGTTAATGAACTTCGCCCTTCTAACAATAAAATATAGTTACTTACGATCATTGACATAAGCAATAGCATGAAATGTCATTTCACTTCCAGTTTATGTTTGTGTATGTGTCCAAAAATGGTTGTCTATTTTGTGGTATTTATCTGAATTCACCTGTAAAATAATAAACCTGCTTATCTCCACATACAGTAATGTATGTTGATTTTGTCCAGAACTACAAGCTATCCAACGAAACCATCTGGGTCAAAAAACACAACACAATCAAACGTTAAGATTGAAATCTATTTATGCCAAATAAGTATGACAGTGATAATGGTATTTAAATTACCTACCTTCAAACTGAGATTTCTGTAATTTATTTAAAAGTAATCTTCTCATTTGCTCGCTAGATGTATGATGCCATTTCAACATTGGATACTGGATGAATATTTGTCTTAATGCATTTGCGATTGCATACACGGCATTAACTACTTGTGGTACATAGTAAATTGAATCTTTATGTAAAGAAGAAAAGTTTATAAGAGAGATGATAAACCGGTGTACTGTAGTGACATTCTAAATTGAATTAAGTGTATTATGTTCATAGGATCAAATGACATGTGTAACTTTAACTTTAAAATGAGACAGCTTGAATCACTTTATGATAAACAATGTTGAACAAAAAGATCACATAAGTGTGGTTATTTATTTCTTCAATGTTCACAGACCGGACTGAAATATTCTGACTGATGTCGTTAATAGCAGAATCACAACTAAAATTATCGTATTGTTGATACATTATGGCTTTATAAGTTAACAAATTCAACAGACATATTTAGCGAATCTTTTATTACTTGTATGTGTTCATCACAGTTTGATGTTGGATGGGCACCGCTAGAAACCACGAATCACTATAAAACTGTTTTGTTCTACCATGGTGCTTCTCATTAGTGTGCCCCCTCGACTCCGTCACGGAACCAAATCCAGCGATCTCTGGCTTTACGATGAAATCTTAACCATCTGTACCACTGAGCTTGTAGGCTTCCAATGGTAGAATCCTCATTTTTATCATTTTGTAATACACAGTGACGACCAGTCAGTATCATCGATGATAACACTATTTTACTTCTAACAAATGTAAACTCAGCTAGTCAATATTTTTCACTAAAACTTTAGAAACATTCTGAAGTTGGTAACCAGTGAGTTGATTATCGTATTTGAATTGAGTTGGTTTTTTCCATGCTGTAATTAATTGCATTCAAACAAACCTAACAGATTTTTCTAAACAAATTAGGCTGAACCTTGTTGTTTTACTTTTTCAATAATCATAAAAGTTACCTAGTATATAAAAGCTGTTGTATTATAATACGTCATCAAACAAGAACTATATTTCAATCTCTGTATACAGTCATTCCACTTATTCAGTACATAACTTATTTCTTAGTCTGTGAATTCCCCATTAAATTCAAATCTGTCCTAAAACACTGATATTTGTTCAGCATATATGTATATTTTCTAACTTTCTCAATTGTTACTTAATTGGTAGCTAGTGACTGAATGGTGAAACTATGTCAAGCATACAGCATCTGCTTCATATTACTATAGAATTAGCGTTAAGTATTATTTCTTCAGTAGCATACCTCCATAAAGATACGAGATGCATTTATGTTCATCGTTGATATTGCAAACTTGACCGGTAGAATTGTGTAAATCAACTTCATTCAGTAAACATCCGCAAAATTGTAATAAGTATGTACTTGTCCAGCTGGTTAGATTAAATGTTCTTTTTAAGCTGCAATTACAAAAGTTTGTTTCTGGTCATATAAAGTAATTTGAAAACATGTTTACATAGTATTTTTAAACAGTGATTAATTAAAATCGTTAATGGGTGCAACAATTAGATCAAACATGATGAATGATTTGTTATTGAGATTCACTTAAGCATGTTAGCTTTCATAGACAACAAGACAATAAATTATCTTAATCCTTTTAGTACTAACAAGTTTACAAAGCAACACTTCAGTTCACCTGATATTTATTATCTTGCCAAACTAGTAGTTTAGTTAATACTCATTCGGATTAACAAGAGCTTTTTAATGCTAACTAGATAAGACACAAACGCTAATGCATTTTTTGTTGAGAATATCTTTATCAACAAATATTCTTACTTGAATTATCATAATAATATATTCACGGCGTCCTACCATATACGTCTTAGCGGTTTAGTGCCGTTCATACCTAAGTCGTTATACTTCCATAATACGTGAGTACGAAAATACTATATATAATTTGATTAATTATTATCTTAGTAATTGACAGTGGGATTCCAAGTATATATTTTGCTTTTTACAGATATTGTTATATAAAAATCACATGGAGCGTGATGTTACTGTTCATTCAGAAACTAGAAAAAAGTACCAGATATTATAAACGTCTGTAAATTATCTATCACTGCAAGTCATTCCAACAAATTCAACCAATAATGTTAATTACTTTCCACCGTTGGTTTTGAAAACTGCACTGACTGACACCTATCACCGTTGCGAACGTTAACTTCTCACAAATTTCACAGAAAAAATAAGAGAAAAGTTTTTAATTCATTCTGTTTTGCAAGTTTGATTCGTTACGCATCAGGATATGCGTCTAAAATCATTGATGCATGTGTATTTATTAGATGCTTCACAGTCCATCAATCTTGATTCCTCACATGTATCGTTCGTTTCATATACCGACTCACCTTTTATGTGTAACAGTGTATCATCACAAATATGTAATTCACATTCTCAGAGTCTTTCACAGCCAATCACTGATCCTACTGCTGCATGTTCACAGTTGTCTTCAAACGATTATCCTCAAGTATCTTTACAAACTAATCTTGATTCTACATGCTCAAATATGTCCTCTTTCAATAATTTTCAATCCGATGCATCCAATACACCTACAAAATCATTCATCGATTATTTATGCTGGAAATAATTGTCTAATTTTTGGTTTCTTTACTTTTACTACAGCGTGCTCCTCACTAAAACGGAACTCTGAATTTGTTTTACTAACCAAATCGTCTAGGTCCTTGTGCCCCGCTGTTAAATGTTAACCGAGAACCTGGCAGAATGTAGGAGTTGTGAGTGGGTATTCATGCTTCAAATAACTCCTTATAAGCTTTCGTAGTAGTGGAAGTTTAAAAAGTAATTGGTTTTATTTATTATGTGCTGGCTTTACAACTAGATTAAGTAATATTTTAAGGATTATTCCTGATGCTCATTTTCGTTGATTTATTTGCCAAGCTTAATAAGGTGGTTGGCAAATATTTTACCAAAATCACCCTGGCTGATGCACATCTGCAGAATCTAGGGAACTGTTAACGATCAACACACATTAGGGTCTTTATCAGTACACACGATTCCTTTTTGGTTTAACGCTAGCTCCACCTACTTTCTAACTTATGATGGATACCATGTTGACAAATCCTGTGTGTACTCAGATGATATCACGATTGCAGGTTCCAATCATTTTGAACTGCTTTATCTACTGAACGCCATTGTATCACAAATATCTAAATTCCGATTTTATTCAAGAGAAAACATGTAAATTTTTCATGGACTCTGTAGAATATCTTGGAATTATTTTTGATAAAAATAATTGACTACCAGATTCAGATAATACACGTGCTATCTATAAGATAACTCCTATATAAAGTATCGCAACTCTTCATTTTATACCTTGTCTCATCAGCTATTATAGTAATTTCCTGCCACACATACGTCACCGAGCTTCTCTGAATTTTCTGGTACTTAAATACCTTCAATACCTTTGGTATTCAAGTGTTATTTGGCTATGAACTTTGCACACAATAATAGTGTGCAGCCGATTTTGGTCATTCATTTGCCTTGCCACGACTAATAAACCATCACAATCCTGTCAATAAAGAAGCTGTTATTACTCCAGTTTTACTCCAGGAAGGTGTGAGTAATGTTTGTGCAGTAAAGTACTCCTAGTAACGGTTACCTGGGTTTAGATCATCTTGGTTGCAATTCACTTGAGCAAACATTATCTAAATTTATTCAGAAAGTATTGTTTTCACGCATCATATGTCCGGAATTAAGGTAGTACTACCCCCATCGTCAAGTATTATCTGTTCCTAATAATTTCGTTGTGTTTTCTAACTGGGTTGTTATTCCACGTATTATTCGTCAATCCTCTTTTTGATAACTCTACGTATCATATCCCGGGATAACCAGAATAAAGTCTGTTGCTCGTATCTGTGTGTATTGCCCTGAATGAACAAACTAAAGAGATCGTGCAGGCTATTACAAATGCGATAAAGCTTCAGAATGTTCCAAAAAAGTGGACCTACATACTTGGTTATCACTAACTTCACCCTCAGTGTGTTCACACTGATTTTCCCAGTCCATTTTGTGGTATCCATTTTTTTTGCTTTACGTCAGCGCTAATTCTAAATGGCCAGAAATAATTCTTTTTCAAACTCAGTTACCTCACATGCTATTATGTCTAATCTTCGCCAACTGTTACCTCATTTTAGTTATCGAAATGTACTGGTCTACGAAATCGGCTTGCATTTCACTTCAGCTGTGTTCGCTAATATTCATGAAATTCGACATTCGACATATCCGTTTACCTCTATATCATTCTCAGTTTATTCGGCTCGCTAAGAGACTTTAGGATGACACTAGCGCGCAATTACAAAGTTAGAAGTATCTGGGTATGATAAACGAGATTCTAGGTGATTTCCTGTTACTTTATTGCACATGTGGAAATCCCTCAGAACCGAATCAGCTATCAATATCATAAATCCTCCTTGGAAGAAAGGTTTAAACTACCCTTGATATGAACAAATCAGTAAAGAAAGTTAGCGAAGGATGTGCGGAAATCAATGCTCATTTTAATTACTGTTTTGAAGTATAACATTGTACACTAAGTATAAACCTTAATGTGTATGCTTGCGATTTTTAACATTAAACTCCATAATGAACGAGTGAAGGTTTACTAATAAAAGGGAAAATGTTTGAAATGGAATCGAGGTTGAAAATATGAAGTGGATTTGATAAGCACTCCACTTTTGGAAGCTGGATGGCAGCATAAAAGAGCAAAGGAAAATTGATGCTAGAAGTTCTCCTTGACAGTTTAGACTAAAAGCCTATGACGCAAGAAGTAAGTAAGCCAAAACAACAAGTACTATGGAGATCTGCTAGTAATGAAGGAGACTAACGAATTTTAAAATCGAAGAAGTCTTATTGACTATCTTAATCCTACAGAAGATAACTGAGATACTAAATGTAAAGCTGTTATATGCCAAACCCTCCGCCCCATGGAAATTATTATGCCTTTTTGTAAAAGCTGGGAGATGTTGGGGATTGTCAAATCCTCTTTCAGAGTTACTAAAAACACCAAGCTAAAAATCACTGTATTTATTTATTTTGTAAGGTTGATTTGTCAAACTCATTACAGTTAAATAATTCAGTGTGAGTTAACGTCACCTAATTTCAGAATTACTCCAGTGTAAATGAAATGACATTTGTCATAAATTGGTATAAGTTTATCCAATGTGATTTTGTATTCAGTTTGTAAGATGATCACTCGTGTTGACTAGTATAAGGTGCATTTAACTGGTGCTTTCCTTTAATTCACAATCACTTTGATCTACGTGATATATAAAAAAGTATGCTTAAATAAACAATGAACCGTAATCCTAATTTCTGACTGCTCGACATCATCTCAGTCCACCACGTATGCACCTGTTACCGTGTAGATAATGGTTATCAAAAGACTTACTTCAAATGTTCTTTGAAATGTAATTCTGGGAGCTAAAGCGCATATGTCAATGCAATCCTTTATTCGTCAACAAAATCTGGATAATTCAGTCTCTGAAATAAATAACCCGCATTTATTACTATTGTTATTATTATTTAGTTTTATCCTTTAATGATTCGTGTTTTGAATGATGAACAAGGTTTTCATTGTATGCATGAATCATCTGATTTAAAACTTGTTTAAACTGAGCGTGCAAAGAAATGCATGAAATTCATATTTGACTTAATATAGCTGTGAGTGAGATCAAATTAGCAGTTTTGCTTAACAGCCACAAATCAACTATGTCAAATCATGCCTTCGAAAATGTATATACATATGGAAGTATATTACTAGTGACTAGTTAGCTTTATAACATCATAAATATTTTTGTATCAGGTACTAATAAACAGCTTTCAATTTTCAGAACTAGTAAAAGCCAGTTGGCATTAAATTTGATCTATTGTGAAAGAAAATCAAGAAGAAAAACGAGTACTAAATACATTCAGACGTTTTGATATTAAATAGATTATACTATTCCATTATTCTGTGATTGTCTAGTGACTGTTGAAAAGATCACAAACACAATATGATGAATTCAACAATCAAAACATTTAGCACATTTGTTAAAATACACTTAAAATGATTAAATGAGTTTCAAGTAACTTGTTGTGACTAGAAACTTTTATTATCTTTTTTCAGAAATTATTATTCAAGTAACTCACTTAATGGAGTAATTCTTCATATTTTCCACTTCAGTCAAATGTGGTAAAACTAAGATAAATTTTTTAAATCCATGAAAATATTTTTCAGACGTTGGATTTAAATAATCAGTTAAATATAAGTCCTTGAAAGTTGAAATGAAGCCATTTGTACCAATCCAAAGAAATCGATCAAGATCTGTTTGATTCCATTTAAGAAGTTCACTTATAGCCAACCTTGCAGTATCCGATGTTACTAACAAAATGTTAACTGAAAAATACAGAAGAATGATTTAAAAGTTTATGTTACAAGATGATTATTCACAATAAACTTAAATTTATTGAAAGAATACGGAATTTAACTAATTGATATTTATGTATTATGGAAATTTATAAGTATGATCCATTTTTCAGATAGTAAGCCATTTGTAAAACATGATCCATGTGATTTGGAAATATAGAAACTTACACTAATTAAACATATCTTGTTATTATTTACAATAGACTAGTCAACTTATATCTAAATTTATCATCTTTATGAATACTTTATGTGTTAAGTGATCCTATATCGACTGATGTATACTGCTTTAATGAATATTATTAGAATTTTCTGAACAGCGATCTGATCATATAGAATGCAAATTCTAAAATATGCATCATTCAAAAAATACTTAAGAATTTTTTTAATTATGTCAATTGATTGGTTTTTTTTTATTAAGTAACAGAAAATCGGTAGTTTTATATAATAAATCGTAGACAATATTAAGATGAACTTGTATCTTCCAGTTGATTTCTTATAGACTGAAGGTGGTCAGTCTCCGTTGCTTTATGTGCATCCTGAGCGGATTACTTTGATGTAGCTATTAATCACAAGCATTGTTTAAATTGAATTGTGACTGGCAAGCGGAATCCAGGACGCGCGTTTCGTCCTATTTTGGGACTTGTCAACCGGATGTATCTGCATTTCAATGTTGGTATTCACACCGGGATTCGAACTCAGTTCGCAGGTATATCCAGCCAACGAGTTCTGAATAGAACAAAACCCACGTCCTAGATTCCGTTTGCCAGTCACAATCCAACTTAAACAACCTTATAATTAAGTATTGTGGAGATAGTTTTGATATCAGTACTAGCTCCCTAGTGACCAACTCCTTGAGGTAATTCCTGGAGTTTTTGTGTGAAGACGTGACTAGTGGAGTTCAATCGTATCAAATGTGAAATGGTTACCCACCGATGGCAAGAACGAGGCCACGCGAACGTATCACGAATTGACTAATTTGAAATTTCAACAGTTAAAAGCGGATACAACGGATATAATGGTAGAGTGTTAGCCGAAGAACCAGAAGGCTCCCGGTTAGATCCTTGATTCGGTTGTGGATGCGCGCTGCTGTTCAGTCCCATACTAGGGCCAAACAGCCATCCAGTGTTTCCAAGTAATCATCAGTCGTTTAATTCAAGTCAATTCGTGATATCAGAATTAAATAACATTTGACAATATTTTCCATCAATGTACATTAAGCTGGATTACCTGTTCATTTTAATTTAGATACTGCATCAGGTGATATAAGGTTTTTGATACGACGACTAAATATATGTCGTACATTTTCAGAGAACATTCATCTACTAAAATTCTAAATTATTATTAACCACTAAGCGTCATGAATATCACCTATCACCGCATTTCTACTTTGATTACGTATCACGTTAGTTAATCATTGGAATCGTCATGAAGGATGCCGATTGATTGTGAACTATTTCAATACACATTAATTTGTATATATGCCTTGTTTAACTTAATAGTGGTAGTTTACATCTATTGCATAGGGCAGAATGCATTCGCAGTCGTGTGTTTAAAACTATATTTTCAATTCATATAAAATTCCCATGTGTATGTTGCATACATAAGAAAAGTTATTCTTAATAATTCACGTTTAGTAAAACGCCGTTCTATCGTTTCAAGTGCGTCAGAAATACAAGGACAAAGTTAGAAAATAAGATATATTTTAATATAATTTTATATCTTTTAGTCCGTTGCCGATCATAGAATATGGAATTTTGAGACCTCGTTTGTTGATTACATTAAATGAATAGCATTTATAATAACGTTAAATGAGAACAACCTGTTTCTTATAATTCATATGTCTAAGAGTGTTTGTTAATCATTATGCATTTAAAAGATAGTAAGTTTTACTATGCGTGTTAAACAGGTGATGATTTGTATTCATTCAACTGTCTGAACTCCATGTGTTTTTGGATGGTTTTCAAGACTGATATCTTTTCCCAATAAGTAACAGTCCCTTTGATCACCGAATTACGAATAGAGCTATTTAGATATATCTAACTCTTTTTTCATAAGTTGTGTGCTATGGTTAGGGCGCTCTATGTAATCCAAATGAAAATCTACTGGAAATCGGGAAGAAATGAATACAGTAATTTTGAATTTATGAAAGTAGAAACCATAATAGACTTTGAGAAGTTATGTTGTAAACTTTTGAGCTCGCAATTTAGTTACATCAGAAGAGAGACAGTATACCATGGTTGATATTGAGTATGATATGAAAAAATGAACTTCAATTTCCTGATTCAGTGTCTTAATAGTTTCACGTTCCTAGGTTACATTATTTTTGAAATTATGAATAGGCTCAAAAATTATCTCTGCTTTTTGATAGTTTTCCAGATGTTTGTTTATTTCTAAGTACAGAACAATTTTAACCACTTTCAATTCGAATAAAGTCACAAGAGAACAAAATTGTATACACGACAATAAATATCAAGAGGATTGGAGACGATTCGATTAAAAATACTAGCATCAAAACTACTAATACCATTCATACTTCAGTTTTTCTGTTTCGTAACGCACCATTTACTTACTAGTTTTGTTTCTTAGGTCATAAACTCAATGCAAACTTTCTATTGTGAATGCATCATTTTTTCCAAGTACTCTTTTCACCTACCTGAAGCTGGAGAATCCAGTAATGTTTTCAATCTTCTACCAATATCTTTAGAATCTAAAGGATATGTGATTAATCTGACATCTTTTGCTACACATATAGTTTGACTGAACTGATTTAATTTCTCCATGAATACACCATAATTTGATTCGCCATGCTCAGAACTGTCTAATACAACATTCACATAAAACCATTTGTATTGTCTATAAAAAAATAGTGGTTACATTATATTTTGAGGAAAATAAAATGCTCAGTATATTTATTCAATGAAAGTAGATCATCTCTTTAACGTCATTAACTAATAAAACAGTCATATTCTTGATAATAATAAGACCTAGTGTTATTATCAACGCAATAGTGAACATAAATAGCGTAATTTATGTAAAACCAAGCAGTTATAAAAGGATTGATTGAAATAAAGTCACCATAACGAATACTCATATGTTCATACTGGAAACGTTTAATGTTCATAATAAACACATATGCACCTCAAGCACAGATTGATTCTAACAACAAATATTCCTTGCTTTATTTATCAGCTACCAAAGTCAAGGATAGAATTTTAAGGAGCTCTCTATTCGAAAAACATAAAATTCAATGATTTCCTGAATAACTTTCAAATAAACTGATGTCAGTACAAAATCTACTATACTGTCAAACAGGCATTCAACATAGTTCATAGTGATTTTAAATGCTCTTTATTGAAATATGAAATCTTCTTTTGTAATGGTGAGAAATTATCACGAATAAAGTTTGGTTACTCTGAGAATGTGACAAATATTATCGACAGCGTTGTTGTAGTCTGTTTTATATGACTAAATTTTAGTGTATGAATCAAATTGTGCCGATATATTCATTTACGAGTATAGTACTCATCATGAAATTTGAAAGGTATGAAGTTCGAACTATCAAGGAGAAGCAAACTGTACTAAAGCAACTATAAAATGTGCCTACATCACAATGGTCATCTAAGTGGAGTTAGTTTCTACGACTCATAATTTTACATTATTTTTAGTTCCATTTACTACAACTAAACCTTATCTTTTTACCCTGTGACTAGTTATAACTTTGTATACAACAAGTTCATAACATCACTGAAAATTACTTTATTTTACATAACAAGTATCATACACTGATCCACATTATTTTTTGTTATTAGTATTTCACCTTTAATCAATCAATTCCATTGATCAGAGTTCCAAATGATTACCACATATTTTGCTTACTTTTCACATAGAACTAACTTTGATCGTTATTATTCCATGTAAACAGTTAGAAGATAGTTTAATTAAAAATAAACGTTAATAAACATAACCGCTTACTTTATGCACAATGTTAGAAGACGATAATAACAAGTGGCGAATTAAGTGATATGACGTAGATTTGGACAGTAGACTGAAGTGACTTGATTTATATAACTTATAATAAGCTATACCGCTGTCTAATAAATATATATTACTAACGAGACCTCGAAACCCCAATTTAGAATATTTATCTTATATGTAAAACACGAATCTGATACTGAATGTAACACGTGGCTTATCTCAGACATACTGTATGGTAAGTTACTAATGCCAAAACACTTTCCTTCATGATATACTATGCTTGATGGCGGAAGAGTCAGCTAAAAATTGGTCAGCAGTGTTGGCTGAATTAAGAGGTTACTTCAGTCCATGAGATCACTAACTGTCGGCCTGAGCTACTTTGAGGGTGTAAACTCTCCGCCTGCGTCTAAGAGATAAATTAACAGTAATTTGTTGACTATGATCATCGTTATTCAAAACTGGCTTCAGTAGGGGATGGGTTATTAATTCATCTTTTGGCAATTTTTCCATCCGTTCTTCTTAAATAATGTTTTAGCGCTTAACTCTTAACTACTTTTAAAGTAAAATATAGCGGCTCTTGTAGATTCTCATTTGTGCAAGATCCTAGGGTATATGTGATTGGACTGAATAACTGAAGATATGTCACGCATATATATTTAACTTCTCATTGATAATAAGATTCAAATTCTCACACTCACCTCAACAATTCAATAATCACATTAGTTGTCATACTAATGCTAGGAACTGTTCTCATGAAATACTGATATTTATCTGCATCATCTAATTGTGACGAAGAAGACAAATAGCTTATCTACAATTAAAATACACAAGAGAATAGAACTAAATCCTCATTTAGAGGTGGCTTTCATCAAATTATAAAGTCATACCTTCATGCACTTTTGTTGCGCATGGCCTTTTTTATAATTAGTTGTAGATCTTACTTGTAGGCGTCATCTTAAAGTTTTCACTGCAATAAAATAAGTATAAAATGTAGTTGTATTTTATCATTCATATTAATAATAATGTCTAGTTTTTGGTCAAAGTAGTTGAGATACACCAAAGGCACGGGCATTGGTAGAAAAAGTTTAGTAACAATAGAAAAGCTCATTTATAGAAACCAAGTGTCATCTTGACTTATGCCCTATACATGAAAATCCGAGGCAGATAAACTCAACGTTTTGTAAATCTATGGAATACGCTAAATTAAAATCGACATATTATGTGATATGTTGAAAGTATTTATTATCTAGGTTCTAAATTTTGAATCCTGACAGCTTTCATCAGTTAGCCATGACATCTAATCCTTAATGGAAGGTTCAGTGACGACATCGAAAAATTTACCCGGATTAACAGGAACCCCATGAAATTTAAAACATTATATATATATATATATATATATATATATATATATAATAGTCTATCAGATAAATGTGAATAGCGCTACTAAGGTTTGCTATAAAATAGAATAAACTTCCTCAAGAGATTTATGAAATTCTCTAGGCTATTTATGGAAATAATCCAATGGAAAGCCGATAAGACCAGGATTTTCAGTAAAACCTATTAAAGCTGTAGTGAGGATGATAAACCAGAAATGCTGATTTACTGTCTGGATAACTTAAGGTAAATTGAATATAGAAAAATTATCTGTGCACATGAGAGCATCACAACATTTGGTACTTGTAAAAATGTGCAAGAGTGGTGAGTTTACACAGTATGACTTTTAATAACTTCTAGGAATATTTAAACGTATGAGGTGGAAGTAGGTAAAAAGTACTACGATAAATATGAATGAAAGTGGAATACTTTAAATTTTGCAAATTTTACATGTTGTCAAGAAAACCCACTTGACATATTGTTTATGTACTCTCCCATATGCGCTTACCTGTGGTATATCTAGGAATTTCAGCATATTAGCTGCACTAATAGAAACATCACTTTTTGAACCACCAACAACAGCCAAAACATAAGTTTCCATTGTTTTTTGAGTACCACGTTTTCTATAGCCAAACTTAAAAGTATGATTCTCTAATGGATCATCATACTAAAAAATTATAACAAATAAACTGTTCAAAAGTAATAATCTATCATAACACTAACAATCATATCTTTTGTTCAACAATACATGCTAAATAAACTCAATTTATGCTTTTAATCGAATACTTTTGAACTTAAAGTTGATTCTTTCTCAACAATAGAATTAACTATCCAAGCATTTGTCAAATATAATATCCTTAAACAAAAATATGCATTAAACATTAGTAATAGGACAACATTCATTAGATGTAATAAATAACTATTCTCAAAATGGCTTCAAACAAAAACAAAGAGTGTGAAATTACTGCATCGAGGTAGTACGCTCAGGAAGCATATATGACAGCGAATATGATCAGTAATCAACTTCAATCCACAATAGATCAATCACCTTCAAATTATTTAGGCTTTTGGTTCATTTTATCTACTTAGGTCTTCGAAATAACTTATTTTGCTGTTACGGGTTTCGAATCATTGACTTTGTTGATGATATTTGTTCCATTATATAAGTGTTTCGTACATTTAAAATAGCTATACTTTAATTTATGTAAATGGTATAATTAATTCCTAAATCGAAACTGCTCAGAAATACATTTCTTTAGTTTTGAGAAAAAGAAAAATGTTCGATAAAATAAAGTCTCATTAATGTTCTTGTATATTTATAAGATTTTAGTTGGTGTGTCAAACTACTCTAAACACGAATTCACTTACTATATATAGAATAGAAATGGTGGCTTACAAGGTTAATAGTTGATCTGCTTTTTAAAATCATAAAATTTAATGTCCCAGTAAACAGAAGGCTGTCATTGTTGCTTTTCCATATGCATAAACTACTGATGCATTTAGAAGTATATTTTCTTTTAGAATCGATGATGAATAGAAGGAGTAAACTGTGAGCAAGTTTCAACTTAAAATTCCTGCCCTACATTTATCTAAAATTTCGAAGCAGCTTTAAAATATACAACAGTTCTGGGGTTTCATAGCAGTTCATAACTTATGTCTATTTCTATTCAAAGACTATTCTACAGACCGTCTCTGTCATACAGAAGTATGTACTGAAATGAAAATTAACTGAAATACGACAGAAAGACCCCAAACATATTCATCGTCATCTATATTATTGAATGGAACAGAAGAAACATTAGATTATATTCATATATATTATCTGATTTCCTACTTATAGTCAATTATGTTTTAAATTAACATATAACTTCTCTTTTTAAAAAATACGTTTATTCTGTAGTTAGAGAATCAATAAACTATCATATATGTAGTTTGCATAGTAAAACTATTCAATTCAGTAAGTAACTTGGTGAACAGTAGCTGGTAAGGAATTTCATTTAAAATCTTTGAACCATCTTTTAAACATATTTCTATTCGAGTTAAGATAGTTATTTTTGTGGAGATTTTTTTTTTATTTGACTGAATACTTCACAAATCAATGATGGCAGGGTATCATTGAAAACTAGGGAGAATTGGACAGCCTTTTGATTCTAGTGTGGAACTCCTAGGCGTTGGGCAACCCAGATTCTGCTCCCATGGGCTTCAGATTGGCAAATACCTAACCCTCTGCACCACTGGGTCAGCATCCAGTCTCCAAAAAATAACTATCTTAATTTGATCAGAATAATCAGCCCACTAGTGACTAACTTTAAGATGTTCCTGAAGCTCTATTGAGATGCCATGGATAGTGGAGCTCAAACTCGTCTGGATCGTGACAGTTATCACTAATGACAATGGATGATCGTCGAACTACGTATTACAAATTTATTAAAGTGTAAATTACCTTATTGGATGCCCACCCAGTAGTGCAGAGGGTTAGGTATTTACCGACCTGATGTCCATGAGAGCAGAATCTGGGTTGCCCACTGCTAAGGAGTTCTACACTAGAACGAAGAGACAGTCCAGTTCTTCCTAGTTTACAATGGTATGATGCCAAAACTAATCTGTGACGTATTTAATCAAATATTTCTATTCATAAATAAAATACCTATTTAAGAAAATTGCATAAATGATATACACGTTATAGCATTTACAATATTATATTTTTAGCCTTAATAGTAATCTAGGCGAATTTATTATATGTAGCGAATCGCAATGAATATCATTAAAACAGACTAACTTACAACAATAAAACGAAGTGTTTGCATAAATGCATTATCTGGATCTTGACATGTATCAAAAATTAAAGCTCCAAGTGAAAAGTTTAAGTAATTTTTACGTGAATTAATATCATCAATTGCGTAAAGCATTGCTTCTAGTAGCTAAAAAATTAAAATGAAAGTATATTCAGAAGTTAGTTTATAAAAATAAATTTAAAAAGAAAAGAATTTTATAAAGTATTGAATATCATAAACTTCATGTTAAATTGATACTGAATTTGTAATCACATATTAGAATGTATTGTATCTTCCCGTTGATTTCTTATGTATTAAAGCTGGTCGGTTTCTGTTGCTATATGTGCATTCTGAGCAGATCGCCTCGATATAGCGATAGTACACAAGTAGTATTTAATTTGGATTGTGACTGACAAGGCAAATCCTGGACGCACGTTTAATCCTATTTGGGACTCGTCGGCTGTGAACATCAACATTGGGATTCAAGTACATCCAGCCGACGAATTTCAAACAAGACGAAACGCACGTTTTAAATTCCACTTTTCAGTCCTAATCCAACTTGAATAATACTCGTTAGTGTATAAATTAAATCTTGTATTTTAGATTTATATTATAAAGTAATAACAACTAAACTTTGATTACACAATAAGATAGCATGAATAGTAAAGCTTTAATTCAAAGTTGATCATCTTTTAGAAAATTGTTCAGCTAAAAAACTATCAAATAATATATATCGTTTACTAGTTCATAAGTAAAATAATTCATTAAAATAGAATTTATTAAATTAACCTTCTTCATATTTCTCTTATTAATGGTTGTAAATCACTTTAAAAGTAAACAACACTATTCAAAAAAACTTTTTTATTTGTTTCATACGTTCAATATTCATTGTATGCATTTGATAAATGTATATCAACTCATATCATGTAATAATTCAATCAGTTAGACCTTTTTAAAGTTAACTTACATTAATATTGCCTAATTTTTCATGTAATCAATTTAAATACATCAAATAATTAAGAATAAATGTTACCATAATAGTTTGGGTTAACAGATTAATTACTCTTACCTTATATCCAGTTGAAGTTAATTGAGGTTCTTGTAATATTCCTTTGTTAATAACTGGGCGTTGGTGAATTGGAAATAAACCACCCAGTAAAACATCACCTGGATAATGCAAGTATTCTGGATTATCTTCCCTGCAAGCCAATTCATATTTATATCCATTATATTCACAGATTATTAGATTAAGCTGTATAGAAAATATTAAACTGATAATTATTTCGAATATATCGGTAGCCATGAATTTTAAACAGTATGACAAGGTATATATTTACAAGAAAACGTCGTATTGTTACATTAAAGTGAATAAAATCACATGAAATTAAAATATGTGTTTATATAAGCACAATGAAGAATTAACCTTTAAACCTTTTGATTATTAATGAAGGAATTTCCAAATATTAATATTTATGCTCTATTTTATTTTGCACATAAACGTAATAGTAGCGTATCGCGTGATTACATAAATGTACGTGTATATAATCATATACTTTGGAAAATCCTTTATCTGTGAAGTTATTCATTTTCTTGAAACCGTAGCAGGTATATTTGAAAGTTCGACTAAAGTTTAAGACAATTTCAAGTATGTATGAAGAGGTTGTCATTATCAACAGTGGTACACCGAAAAAATATGTATATATCTGCTATTTTAGCAATAGAGTGATAATCAATATATATTGGATTAAATTTCATCCATACCCCACATGCATAAACTTGGCTAGTTAGTGATAAGGCATAAATTTGTGTTGAGATGACAATGGAAACATCATGTCTTCTTCAAAAAAAAACATTTTTAAATCATTACGTATGTCGGTACATCTTTTTTTAATGATAGTTTTAAATGTGCTGTAAGTAATAAAAATGGCCTAAACACAATATCATTGACTCGTTATCTCAGTTGTATTCCCTATCTGGAGTTTCGTTAAAATAGTCATCAACTTAATCATATTTACAATTAATTAATTTATCACATCTCAAAATCGTTGACGTTATGGCAAGCGCTGATAATCCTGGAAATAATATTTAACTGATTGCACTTTCGTAACTTGGTATGTATGATACAGTATGCTTGAGCAGCGGAACTCTCCTGACCCGTGCTTTTAGGATTTAGTATGCTTGGTTTCAGCTCACTGAAATAAATTATCTCACATCAAATAGTTCACAATTGTCTGAGGCGCGGAGTCTAGTCGATTACCCAAAAGTTGATTGAAGATAGGCACTGAGTTATACGGATCTGCTTCATTTGAGGGTTCAGATAAGTATCAAACATTATCTAGGGAAAGGACTTAATGTGAAACTGCAACAAAACGTTCAGCTAATCAAACGTCATTGATTCCATACTGTACATAAAACACCCAAGCTTACTTCAGAGTTATTTTAAAACTAGATCTATTTTAGAATCATTTGATCTTCGAATGCATCCATTATTTTGTATTACTTTTGCAACAAGGAGTTTATGTCCTTCAGTTTGAATACTTTATTAAAGTTAGACAGAATCCATTAGGTACTCTGCATTTGCAGCGCTATGTGCGGATTTAAGAGACCTACAATAAATTGCTTTTTAATTTTTTACTACATATTTAAAGCTAACAAAACTTATGTGAAAATGGTCAGTTATAATTTCAAAGCTTCACATTTTATTTAAAACAACCGGCAAACAATTATCTGATTAGGATCTACCTCTAGGTGGTCGACGAAAATTCTTTGGGTATGACGATACATAACCTTTGTCTCATTTTTTTAGGAAGCCTAAAATAAGAAAGTATTATTTAACATTTGTGGACTACTATGAAACGGTAATTGAAATATACTTTTTCATAATGCCGCTAAATAGTAGATGCTGAGGTAGGTTTTGAAGGGATTAGTTAAAGGCACTAATTTTTGTTTCTTTCGAAAGTGAAATTCAGATAATCATCTTGTACAAATTAGCACTTAAATAATTGACTTGCTAGAATGAAAAATATTTGGAGCAATATGCGATAAAATGATTATAAATTCCTCTTATTTTTATATAGCACAGCTCTCAAGTTTTATGCTTCAGAAAAGAATGAGTAAAGTTGATTGTTTTAAACTGGATAATGAATAAAACACTAGTGAATGTTTTTCAAATTCATTTGAGACTAATGTATAGAAGGTGGGTTTCTAGGCTTTAACGTGACCGATGTACATACTTACATAAATGCTGTCGTAAAATCACTGCTACAAAAATTGATCTGATACGTTATACCCTAATCTTCTGCAGTAAAATATCGTGAACCATATAGACACATTAAAAGTACCAACGTTTAGAAGGAAGTTTTGTTAAATGAACAATGACCTGATAAATAGTTTAACAAAACCAAGCCGAACGATGGCTCGGTGAATGAAATGTTAAAAATGAAAAACATCACTTGTTATAACAACTTTGTTAGAAGTTTTGTTTACTAACATTGCTTATTAAGCTACGTCTATCAAGTAAACAAAGTTTAATTAACTGAAGATTGGATTTTGGAAATGGATTTACCTTGTCATATTGTCTGTCAAGTACACCGAAATTGAGCTCTCCAGCTTGTGTAACACGTGTTACCTTGTACAAAAAGCGCACTAATATACGTCTACTGTTTTCTACCTCATCTGTGCTGACGCAGAAATTGAAGTGGCTTAAGCAAGTTCATTTGATCGTCACATCCTGCTCACCACCATGAGAATAATGCTCCTAAATGTCTAAAAAGCAAATACTGGCTAATAACTAAAACTAATATAAATCTTATTACGTTATTAAATTGGAACGTTGGGTTCAAAGTGTATCTCCATTGAATTCACTTCTCTTTATGATTCAGTCGGGAATGTAAAACATTTCTTAACTAGTTTACATGTTCATGAATTATCACTAAACCCTGTGATAACTGATTTGAAGACATTATATTTTTTAAAGGTTTATTAGTATTGCGTATGTAATAAGATTTTTGATATTAAAACGTCACTCATGTATATTGTGTTAATATCATTCAAATGTATCATTAATATAGTTGCACTGTACTGCCTCTAACGCCTAGTACATTCGCTGATTGGAGCTTAAATGAAACGTCACTGAAGTAATCCTGGTTGCATACCGAGTCTCTTCCAATGATCCTGTGGACTAATATTTAGTCCCTGTCTTATCATCAGAACTGCATAATTCTACTTTCGTCGTATTCCTTTCATCTGAATTCACTACAACGATTCTATTGGATGCTCGGATTAAGTATGTGACGTGTGGTGGTCATCTGCAGAACTAATCATTCGTCTCAAGCACTGGTGCTAATTTAAATAAACTGATTTCTTATAAACGTTGGACTCATTGTATGTACTTGTATTAACTGTTAATGTAAAGTTTATTTCTATTTGTGATTCTTTGCAAGACATTATCAACTTGGTAGTGTTTCACGACCACCACAACCTAATCACCGTTAAGCATTCTTCCGCAACTTAACAAGCAGTGTTTCGCATATAAACAGACAAACATGAGTTGAAATTTATCTTCTCCATAGTTAACTACTGTTCATATACACTTTACTAAAAATAAACCTGTAAACGAGACTGACCTACTAATTTAAATCAACTGAAATACATTTATAAATATATTTTCGCAATTATACTTATTGTTCCACAAATAAATATAACTGTTTTAATCTCATAAGGTATTTAGCGATTTATTAAACCGTGATTCCATTTATTTTAATATAGTTTTGTAATAGATCGATACTCTTTACAGTTATATAAACTAGTTGTCAATATTATTATTTCGTATTTAACTGTATTTATACTCCATGTGATTCTATGGAAATACTTTTGCATGTATTTTCCCGTTAGTCTCGACACATTGTTGACTGTATAATCAATTGGCAGTCACATACAACAGACTTGTAGTACTTATTAGGATTGTATATCAGTATAATGCAGTTACTTCAATTATCTGTTATTGTTATGACCACTTTATTTCACAAGCTCTTTCAGCATTCTATCCTTTCTGACAATAAATTGAAAAAGTTTCAAGGTTATTATTGATCACTATTTTCTGATCAGTTTTTGCTGTCTCTATTTATTAATTTTCTAGGTTGTTAATACCCGGAAGATTTCTTTTTTTCCATTTGTTGCCATCCCCCTGCGAGCGAGTACCCTACAAATTCTGGTTTCTAATCAAAAGTGCTTTGATTTTAGTGGGAGTTGAAGTGTAGGGTCATTGGAATACTCAATCTTTCAACACTCATCTTCGTCTACTTCGAATGCCCAATGAACATTACTTTGTTTGAAAGCGGTATGTAAAGGACGGTGTCGATAATGGCGTACTGACTATTCTGCATCGTGGGGCGAAGTATGTGGAAGTGGGATTGTGTCTTATGTACTCTTCCTTCGTAAATACAACTTAATGCGTAGTTAAGTCTGTATTGATCAAGAAACCTGGCCACCGAAGGTTAAAGTGGGCACGGCTAATAGAGTCACCAGATGTAACTTACGCGTAATTTTACTTAGGTCAAACAGTTGGATGGCCCCACTTATTATAATTAAGCCTATTCTTTTAAACCTACCAGTGAACATAGAAAAAGCCATTGCCACTTATACTAATTAACTTGTCCGTCTTAACGTGGGCTTACGCAGACCAATATATTGAATTTTGATATCTTCGAACCATAAAATGCCATCTCGAAAACTAACTTACTATTACATTACAGCATGCTTTTTTTATTTAGACAAATGGAGATTAGTAGATGGAAAAATAAACTATCATTTTGCGGAAAACCTTTTTCAGGATTTAATCTGTCTGATTAATGTAATACATTAAAATATTCCTTATTTTCAAATGATACTCTAGAAGTATCTGGATACAAATTAATCGATAAAATCAACATGTGTAGCCAAAAACGGTAAACATTTCACCACAATTTACGCTTAACCTGTAATTTTCCAAAAAAAAATTGACATGTTTCTGAAAAGTGAAAGGATAGTAAAAGAAATTATTTTGCGTGATGAACTTAGGAAGTACCCATTCATTAGGCTGTCTGCGATTTTCAACACTGTACATAATCCCTAGAATGTCTCAAAAACCAATAACGTCCTATCAGCAATTATCTGCGAATTAATCCCTAACTAACTCAAACAGTTACCATCCACAACTAGACACCTACTTTGGGATGTATAAACGTAGCCTTAAAAATCGACTTCGTTGAAACATATAGTAAATCCCTATTGCTTTAGGCGATATCTTTATGACAGCTTTTACAATCCCTTTCAATATTTACAAATTCCTTTACATGACTCTCGTGATGAAAAAATGCACTTTACTGTTTCAAACGCCTCGTAAATGATGCGTTAGGTTCTGTTTTCTTAATCCAAAAATATTCCTATGGTTGTCGATCAACAAGATGCGTCAAATAAACACATATTCAACATCTGGACCTGGTCGTGTAAGGTTTCATAAATGTGTTAACTGAAATTAAACAAAAATGAAGAAATGGAACAAAATTTACTAAACCTTCTTAGACATTTCATTGGCGCTTATGGTAGTAGTCTTCTCTAAGAAATGAGATGAAGGTGATTACTGGTTACCTCGAATCATCAACACCCAGGCATAACTAAGAATCATAATAAAGCTAGTAAGATTTTTTCGGGATTTTATTTCTGAGCATTCTCCATGACACAACTGATAGATCAACTTCATGAAAAACAAAGGAAAGACGTGGGCAAACAAGACTTTATTATGGGAAAGAAAACAGTAACCAAAGTTGTGATTATAGTAATTTCGGTTGCTTTAATATAGACGAAGATGCATCTAATGCACAAATCAGTGAAGTGCTACAAAAATTGATAAAGGGTTCTTGATAGCTTCTTGGATGTACTTATGGAGTCAGTCATGCGATATTGAACCATAACATAAAACTAACGTCGAACGTTTCTAGCTAATTATTGTGCTGTGCGGCATCAACAGCACTCAATAGAAGACTAAGAATTCGCTACAATCACAAGCCTCAAAAGTCTTTTTTAATCCAGACTGGCACAAGTACTCTCCATTTACATTCGCAAAATTTGTTTCAGGTATATGACATATTTTTGGTAGGCAACGTATTCATATAAACCCTGATAAAAACGATTTTGTTAAAGCAGATCCAAATAAGAGACTATTCTGAACTACAAAAATATTCATCTTCAACGGGAGTTTCCAGTAACAACTTTCGAAATCCAAGTGAATACATTAGAAATAGAAAGAAACACTACACTTCATGAATTTTCGGCATCAACACCCCATCCAGTGACATCCGAAGAGTGCTGTTGTAACGTCACCACAACATTACACAACATGCTTCATCTAGGTGTTTAATTTGCCAAAGATGTTGGTGGCCTAGAATGAACAAAAAGTGACGCAGTCAGCAAAATTCTTTTATAAATTTCAAGAAGTCTAAGGTGATTATTTAGAATGACGTCCCATGAATTCTTTGTCAACTCTTGATACGCGTTTTATTATGCTTACCTTAATCTAGTAAAGCTACTATCCGAAGTAGAAAAACTTACTTCGCTTCTAAAGTGCGTGCATAGCCTGGTTCAGTGACTAAAAGTAGAGCACATCAGGAACATTATCACATTTATTAACAAAAGCTTAAAAGACATCACAATAGTCCAACCACAAACCCAGCGATTTTGGGGAAATTTCGACAACCTTCCTAGGCGAAATTCTCAATAATCAGTATACATGGATTGACAATCTTCTTTTGGTTTTTGTTTGCTAAGTTTTAGATTTATTAACTGATATATTAAAAATATTACAAAAGAAACGTGTCATGTACATTTTTGCATGCATTCTTATTGAAAGAATATTTTGTCAGTATCATTCTACTTTGCAAGATTATTTTAAATCCCCATTGTGCTTGCAAAATTACGCTTTTGATTAAAAAGCGCACTTACGTCCTCACCATCTATTGTTCTGCTTAACTGGGAAAGATAAAAGTTCAAGGAAAATATCTAAATGAACATATTCAGTGTCTACTTATTTCTTTCGCTGCATTTCAAAGAATTATGTCACACGAAACCTCCATCTAAATCCCAGCATATCATTTTGGAAACCAGTTAGAAGCATGAAGTAGTAGCGGATTCCCCCTATTTCTTCAAAACTGTATTGCATGTTTCGTTCGTTTACCAGTGTTATTGTAATGTTCGTTGTTTCAATGAGCAAACATCCCGTCACATGTGTAACGTTTTACACGGTGATTTAATTTTCTGCAGTTTACCAAAGTATAATTAGTAGCATTTTACCATGCAGCCAAAATAAGTGCAAACTTTCTACTATTTTACGTGTGTTCAACTATAAAATGCTAATCATTTTAATTGGAATGACCCTCCAAGATTTTCAAAAGTGGCTTGGAACTTTCATCTTTCAATAAGTCTGATAGAGTAGCTAGTGCTGATCTTGATGGTTTTTAGTTTATAGATATCAACATATTTGTTCTGAAAGGCCTTGTTTGACATTTTAATCTCCATTTATTAGTCGTTACACTAGTTCACATTTCACCCACACTTCCCTCTGATTTTCAACGCTCACTGATTGTTGTTTGTGCCTTGCTGATGTTGGCCAACTGACTAAAAAAGCGTATAGTTATTATAATATACCATTTTAACTACGCAGCCGTATGATAACTGTACTAATTGAAAAAAGTCCCCACTTACCGAGCTCTAATGTCATCTTTACGCTCATAAAATTTAAAAGAAGGCTATACTGGAGTGTTCCTGCTTGTTATTTATAGCACCATAAAAGATTCGTAACCGTTCATTTAACAAGCTAGTCAAGCCTTTGAACGAAAGTAATGATCCCTATCTAGGATATTTTTGAGGAATCTAAGGTAGGCTTGACATTTCACAGCATGTAATAAATTTTGCAGAGCCGAAAGTTAGCGTCATTTATCTATCTGATAATGTCCAAATATGGTTTATTTTTATTGGTTGGCAGGGAAAACAAGTTAAATGAAACGATTTTGAGACTACGCTGCCTTTACGTTGTTTATATTTGGGCAATAGTTAATCACCAGCCAAGTTTGATTTGTCGCAATATGATATTTTTGTGACCATGAGCGGTTAGGCGCATAGCGGTAGTTCCGCAGTTATAGCATGGCAGATTGGTCATCCTTAATTAACTCTCACAATTCTCAGCGACATTATATTTACAAAGAAATATGACTAATAATAGATGAGTTTATAGTTTTTATGTATCTACTTATTGAATAACAGTTGTTTGGCCAGTTCCTCATGCGAAATAAGTGTTGATCTAAAAGCAGCCTCTGAAAATATTGTGCTTAGCCGACGATTTTTCATTTGGGAGGATGTAGAGCAAGCAGTTGGAGAGTTTCAGTCTGTAAGTTAATAAATTTAATGCAGTCGTAGATTACCTTCACTCACTATATTCATTCGCGAAGTCAAAACGCCTCGTCTTCGTATTTTAAATACATTTTTGTTGTTTTTAAATATGCATTTGGTAATAAAAGGAAATCTTACGGGATTGGTCAGAGAAACAAACCGTGAGTTGAACTATAATTGTTGCATCTTTAATTCGAAATGCATGGATTGTAAATCTATGTTTCGTGTGGTGCTGAATGTTAATGGGTATATCGTTCTTTCATACATTTTGACGCACAACCATCCCTGCACGAAGTCTTTTATGAGGTGTGGTCCGTGGTTTAGACGTTTATCAGAAGAGGAAAAGGAAATTATAAATCCACTTATGTAACTTGTGTTTGAAGGCTAATCATGTCGCTAAGGATTGACGATCGATGAGATCGTGTACAGTTGAAGGATGCGGTAGACGTCACCACACTTTATTACATGCGAAACAAAAAAAACAGTCTAATGGTGTTAATGATGTCTATGTTAATACCCAGACTTGTAGAGGGATGGAAAAATAACACGATCAGGGAGCTATACCCAGTGGGGTTGCACTAGCCGCAGTGCCCGTACTACTGAAGCATAATGGAAGGACTGTACAGACTTGTGCCTTCCTGGGTAGTGGTTCGGATGTTTCACTAATTTCTCACGATCTGGTCGATAAAATAGAATCGGAAGGAGAGCCTAAAACTGTTTCCTTGAAAAAATTAGATAGTCAGTCAGTTATTCACTGCAGAAAAGTTGGTATTGAAGTTAATGTATTGGATTCTTTGTCTTCTATTGAAATCCCAAAGATATGGGTGGTAGAAAAACTACCGTCACTGCGTTCAATAGTCCCAACGGCACTACAGATGCCCTATTGACTCCACTTGCAGGGTGTAAGATTTCCGAAGGTTAGGAACGAAAACGTTAGGTTGTTATTTGGTTACAATATACCAAAAGTGTACAAAGCCAGAGAGAAGAGGGTCGGTAAGATCAATGAACTACACGCCATAAAAACGCCGCTTGGATGAACGCTGTTCGGTCGTTATACTCAAAATTCTAGATGCAACGGACTTATAAACTATGTCACATCTCAAAACGAGTTAGAGGCCAGATTACAACAGTTATACCAAAGTAAATTTAAAGAACAATTAAATCACTATATACCGATGTCAGTCTAAGACCGTGCTGCACTTCATATAATGTCGAAATCGACCAAGCGTGTAGACTGGCATTGTCAAATAGCATTGCCATGGCATCACGAACAAAATTTACCTGATAATAAGATATTAGCCGTCTGTAGACTTGATTGTTTAAGAAAGCGACTTACTAGAGATCCGGAGTTGCCCAATGACTATGTTCGTGTTATGGCGGTACACTGAAAGGGGTTACGCTGAAAGGGTTGAGGATAGTCATACAGAAGGTCGAGTCTGGTATCTCCCGCACCACCCAGTCTTCCACCCGAAAAGACCAGATAAATTGACGGTAGTGTTCGACTGTGCAGCGCAGTACGCGGGGACATCTCTGAACAAAAATCTTTACCCTGGACCCGATTTAGTCAACAACTTAGTAAGCGTTTCACTAGATTTCGACAAAAAACAATTGGTCTCACAGCAGATATCGAAGCCATGTTCCATCAAGTATTTATTCCACCACAACATCATAACACCCTTCGTTATTTATAGTGGCCTCAAGGAAATATGGAAACTGATCCCGAAACGTGCCGAATGAAAGTGCATATGTTTGGAGCAACCTTATCACCATATTGTGCCTTTTTAGCCTTGCAAAGAATTACTTCAGATAATGAAGAAAGTTTTCCTTAGCGTATTAAAAAACAGCTAAAAAAATTCTACGTTGACGATTTATTAACAACCGTCAATACTATGGGAGAAGCTAGATTTACATATCTTCAGTAAAGAACATCTTAAGTCTTGGCGGATTTAATCTCACTAAGTAGACTAGTAGCTATATCGAACTGATGGACTTCATCTCAGAAGATGATCGCTCTGAAAAGAGTATTGACATTTATACTTCTACTGAGTCAAGCGAAAGGACCCTGGGAATTGAATGGAATGTTTAGACTGACTATCTATATTTTGGGATACGCAAGTTCAAAGCAAAGCCTACTAGGCAAAAGGTTTTGTCGTATGTTGCGCCCATCTTTGACCCGGTCAGGTTTATCGCCCCCGTAGTTTTGCCGGCTAAATTGATATTACAAGATACCTGTCGAAGACTAGAATGAGATACACAATTACCTACGGAGTGTTTTATAAAGTGGAATCGTTGGAAAAAGTGCTAGAAATTTAAATAAATTGCGAATATCAAGATGCCCTACACAAAGAATGTTTAAACAGTCGATTATCCAGATTCTTTGTTTTTCTGATGCTTTCGAGTTGGCGTATGGTGTTTTTAGCTTATATTCGTTATAAGAATACTTTCAATTGTGCCTACTGCTCTTCACTGCTTGCTAAGTTTAGAGTAGCTTCCTTTAAGCCTCTAACCATATCTAGGATGGAATTAATGGCCTCTGTGCTGTGCGCTAAGATAGGAAAACATGTTGTGCAACAATAAAATGTACCTATTGCGTCTGTCACATATTGGACGGATTCGCTTATTGTTTTTCACTTTATAAGAAACACAACTAGAAGATTCGAAAGGTATGTTGGTAACAGGCTATCGACTTACTCAGATCGTATAAGTGGTTTTACTCTCCCTTCTCACTTTTATAATTATACTACTGATGGGCTACTAGGACATTCCCCATCTTTCGCATATCGCCAACGAGATGCCATGTTGCTTGACTTAAGCTACTCAGAACATCCTAATATCTCTGACAACTATAATAATTTTTTGGGATTAGGCAGTCACTAGTCCCCTTAGCAACACAGCTTGCTCAGACATTAGTTCAAACAGTCAGACTGCCGTTTTAAACCAGCATCTAATTATACCAAACACGAACGATTTAGACAAAGATTTTATTTGATTCTTCACAATTCACTCTTCATGTCTGAACTTTATAGTAATTAATGCCTGCTCAATTTTTAATAAAATATCAACCCTAAAAACTATAGCCTTATTAGCTAAACATTCATTAATATTTGTCACAGAAATATGATGTTCCTCCTCAGTAAGTGACTGATAACTAACCATTTGGGACTATGTGTTGTATCGCGGCAACAGCGAATATAGACAGGGTGGTGGCTGTCTATTATACGTAAGGGTTTGTTTTTCGTCTACTAAAATCCATGACGAAATACTAGATAAGGTACCAAAGTCGGTTTGGATGTCAGTTAAATAATCTGAACCTCAGTTTACTTTTCTGATGCATATATAGAACCCCTAACACATTGACTACTGTAGATAACATCATTATTAATACTTTTGTACATACCTCTGCCCTAAATTATAATGCCGAAGTCATCGCAGGTGACTTTAGGCTTCCTAGGATAGACTGAAATGTCGGTAGTGGACTGTCAAATGATGAAGCAAATCTTCTTAGTACACTAGACATGCACTGTTGGACACAACGTGTACACAGTCCCAAGAGACATAATAACATTCTTGACCTAGTTTTCTGTCAGGATGTCACTCCTCTATCACTTCAAGTTAGTAAAGAACTCCAAAGCAGTGACCACAAAATGATTTTATGTGCTCTTCCTTTTAATATTAATTTTAGTCACTCCGATAATCGTAAATTACAAATAGCCAGACACTATCGAGATTATAAAAATGTGGACTGGAATCTTCTACACGCCCTTCTAAGTTGCTCTGACTAAAACAATTTTTTCTTATCTAATAATCTTACAGAAGCACTGGAAATTTTAAATCAAAATAATGATTCGTGTTTAGATTCGATTGCACCTATTACGATAAGCAATATAATTAGGTCAGATGATTTGTACATACCACTTCATTACTATAAGAATCTAAGACGCCTACAGAAGTGCTGTTTTCAGTCAAATGACTTTTCTGCATTTGCGTAAACTGCCATGACCTTTAATCAATTAAAAGAAGTCCACAGGTTAAAGGGGATTAAAGAAGAGGTATCAGCAACGCACAGTAGCTCAAAGATACAAACTTGGTACGTTAACTTCGATTTTGTAGGACCCCAACCAAAATTAAACGGATCTCCTTATCATTTTGCGTGTACGGACCGATTCATACGCTGGTCAGTACTAGTTTGACTCAAAAATATAACTAGTGAAATGAATGCTCATACTTTCGTCAAACTGTGAATAGCAAACTTTGATTGCCCGTCTACAATAACGTCAGACCGTGGACGTTATTTTGAATCCGGATTGTTTCACTTTGCGGCACAACTCCTTGGAACTACGTCTTTCATAACAACCGCTTACCCCCCAATATTCAACAGCGTGGAAATATTTCGTTGACAGCTGAAAGCATCACTTTCAGCTACAAACATCTCGCAGTGAAATGAAGTATTACTATTAGTGTTACTAAGAATTCGCAGCGCTGCAAGTGCAGATAATGGGTGCAGTGTTACCAAATTAGTGTACTGAATGACACTTTGACTACTAGGTGAATTCGTGGAAACCGCTACCATCTTGGAAAACTTGGATTATAACTCTTAAGTTAACAGGCTTACAAACGCTATGCGTTCAGTTAGACCAGTTCAAATCCAATATCTGTGTGACGAGCTAGATTTAATGCAAATGATTTATTTGTGCTCTCGTCTTAAGTGTCGCGGTTTCGGCTGGAATTTTCATCATTATTTCCCTTTTTAATTTTTCGCTTTTTCTACTTATTTATTATATCTTTTCTTCTTACTACCTTTTTTCTTTTCTTTCTTTTCAGAAACCCCTGTAATGCACTAGCCTTTGTCCGTTTGTTCCATCCTTGGTGGTCTGGTTTGCGAGTTAGGCTTAAAAGCATAACTTGGAATAAATAGTGTTTGAGAGTTCTAAGGTTCAAGATATGTAACTAACATCGGGTTTTCTTCTTAGCCCCTGTTTTAGGAAACGTTAGGTTCACCGTAGTGGCACACATAGCCACCTAGCTTGTTTTTGAACAAGCCAAGGTTGAGGCTGTGGTTACTTTCTCTGGTATCGCGTTCCAAGTAAAGCAAACTCTTAATAATAAGAAATTTGCTCTCACCAGTGAAAGTACGCACTGATGAGCAAGAGATCTTGGTTTTTTTCAAAGTGTATGTACATGTTAGGTGACCAGTATGCTTCCACGTAGATGGCCAGTCTTGTTTAATATGTTGTAAACGGTGGCAAGGTCTCCCCTCAACCGTCTGTAGCGCAGGGTGAACAGCTCCATATATCATGATAGGTCGGCGTATTGCTCGTTCTAAAGTCCGTGGCTTGCCTTTGGAATGTTTCCACAAAGTCACCACCTATTTTGATGGTCGATGCTTGGTGCGATGATGCAGTGGTTTTCTAAAAGCTGCGTTATGTACGTCTTGAATATTGTCAAGAACAGGGCTAGCGTCACCATACCTAGCTGCCTACGGACTCGGTTCAACTTGGCGTATGCTTTCGCGACATCTATATGATGGTTTTACCTAGTCCCCAACTTGTCGGGGAAGGTTAAGCCTGAATCTAGCTCCTTGAAGATACTGGTTATTCGTTGTCCTCCTAGGCAAAAGGCCGGTAGAGAACCCTCTGGAGTGCGGTAATACATTACATGGCATTTTGGTATATTAAGAGCCAGACTGTTGTTATTTGTCCACATCTCTATCCAAACCAGGTCGCGTTGTGAAAGGTTCGTTTTACAGCTCTCCATAGTTTTACGTTGTCTGCCTATATAAGAACGGACGAGCAGATATTTAATAATAGGTCATTAATGAAAGTTAGGAACAGCAGTGACAGGAGGATCAAGCCATGTAATACCAAATACGTGGCCGGATTTCAGTCTAATTAGACCATGTTTACCGTAGTACAGAACGTTTGTAACCACATAAGAAACGGTGTTTTGATGCCCATTGCCACTGCCTTGTAGACAACCAGGCTGTAAGGTACAGGGTTAAACGCTTTTGCATAGTCCAGGAATATTATGTGGACTTGAGTGTTGGTATCTCAACAGGCCAGAAGAACGTTTGTGTTGCAAAACCTTTTTCACCTGAGGCCATGTTATGCCTCATGAGGCAGATCACGATCGTCAAGTAACTTTTGCACTGGGACAACCACATGGCTTTCTAGAATCCTTGATAGTGATGTAGCAAGTGCGATCCCTTAGAGATTCTGAACACAATCGTCCGTCTCCATCCTTCCGATAGTGTTGTGGATTGCAACGAGTGTCAAAAGAGATTACTGATTGGGTGGTTCAGTACTTAGGTGCACTGTTTTATTATAGCCGGGTTCATGTTGTCGCAGCCTGGTGATATGTTGGGTTTCAACTCCTTGAGTCTTCTCAAGATTAACCAAGATTTATTCTCAAAACGCCAGATTCTTGTCTTCGGAGATGTACTAGTCGGGTTGGTAATGTCTACTGAAGAAAAGTTTAATTTTCTTCTAAATAGGGTGTTGAAAATTTTGGCTGCCTTAGTGTTGGACAGAGGTTGTTCTTTGGAGCCCACTACAGTTATGAGGTTTGGGTTGACAGGCGACCTCCAGACCATAAACCTATACAGCTGTTCACGATTTTTCTGAAGCTTTCTAGTTAGATGGGTTAATAGTTTTCTTTTGTCGTGCCTGACACGCACGTTGCGCCATTTTCAGAGGCTCACGTACGATTCATGATTGGAGGCCTTCTATATGATTCTTCATTTATGCCAGGCTTTCCTTTTTTAAAGAGGGATACGGTCCCTCTTTCTAAACGGGAGGTCGTTCGAGTTGGTTTGCTTTCCATAACATGAGTACATCTTAAGGTTACATCATTGATGCCTTTCTTGATGTTATACCAGTGCTGATCGATGGAAAGGTTCTACCAATTGCTAGGCCATATAGCTTGAGTTACATTTTTGCTTAGGGCCAGATAATCTGTGCGATCATAATGGAAACATGGTGTGCTCATGTTTCATGGTAGAGTTTCACTTGTAACCATTTTAAACATTCTCAAGGTGTGGTCGGTAATGACGGTTATGGCAATAATTTTTTGAAAATTATTATATGTGGTGTACGGTACAAGATATGACCTTGTGGAGTGACTGTCGTGCAGCTGAAATATGGTACAGAAGATAGTTCACAGCAGCATATTATTATTATATTTTTACGTCAAATACCTTTTTCGCAACTAGGTTCAAATATTCGGCGTTACCTTTAACGCATTGCAACAGCGTTTACTAAAAAGAGATAATTGAATAAAAACGAACAAAAGAACGCAGAAACATAAACAGTCAAGACTATAACTGTTTTAGTTGCAATAGCTAACTTATGCTACGTAGAGTATTTATTTATTCCACGAGTTGATAAACGTTATGTACCACTGTGAGAGACGTCAGTTTGGTTAACCGTGAAAAGTAAAAAAAATAACTGGTTTACTCAAATTCTAAAAGAATTGTGTTGAGTAATTTTGGGAAAAATGCGAAATTCCAGGAAGGGGATATAGTGTAGTGAATGTCTACATATGAATATACTCTGTTGTTAATTGTTAGCTATTAACTCCATAGACAGCAGTCTAGCAGCCTGATTAAGCTTGTAGAGAGATACCTTGATAGATTAGCGTGGCTGACTTGATGTTATGTGTGCAAATTGCAGTGACATATATAGAAGCATATCATACGTTTTTCTCGGTTGATTGTCTTATCCGAAACCATTGTACGTAACCGCAAACATAAAACAGGTTCCACCCTACAGATAAGGGGTATTTAAAGCTGCCTCATATGCTATCATATCCACTGGCTGGAATCTCTAATCTACCTTCATACGGTGTTAGGCTCGTCTACTTAATAGTCACCAACTCTATTTACGCTGACCTTGTCTTAACAAGTATCTTATTTCCGGCCACACAAACTATTATACCGATGACTTAGAAACCATTAACTTAAATGTTACTGTAATATTGTCAAGGAGGGGGCGTAGTGATGGGGCATTAGTGAAAAATTATACAAAATGATAAGATCAAGCATATGACCGTCAAAGTAATAAAACTATACTAGTGCTGTAAGTAATACAGGGATAGCAAGCAGGTGAGTAATTAGTATAAATGAAATGAAGTAGTTAGTAGAGACACTGTAGAAACTAAATAGTCAAATTCGCCACAAGAAAAGACGAATTCACATTCAATTGGAGATGCTATTGTTGTTAGGGAGCACTCTGTTAGGTGGATAATGTTCTTATTTGGATTGAATCGGCAGGTATATATGATGAGGCAAATATTTAGAGTCTACAGGGTTCGTTTATGTGGAGTAGGATTAATGATAGTTAAGCCTGACTGAGAATATACCTGTCTATACCGAAAAAAATAGGGTAGTAGCTTAATTTTGGAGAAGAAATAAGCGTTATACCAAGCTAATGGGTTATATCCATCCCAGAGAAGTTGTTGAAGACTTGCCTATAGAAATGCTTAGCAGTTTTGGTGGTTATAAAAATAGTAGTATATCAGCTACATATTATTATAAGTATCACTAAGTAGTATCGAGTTTATGCGAGGGTGTTATTCATTAAGCTCTATAAGTATCCTGGAGTTTGAATAAATCAATAGTTTAATCAGTGCCTTAGTGTCACTAAATGGTTGGTTTATCATTTGTATAAAGTAAACATCTGTATCTAAGGTACGGCAGTGAATTTGTGTATGAAGAGATTAGATCACATTCTAGTCTTAAAATGTTCCCCCTAGGCTGTTCTTGTGCCGTTTCTGAGCTTGTAATCAGATACTGCGATGAATTTATATAAGGCTGGGGGGAATGTGTTAAATGGTGTACGACTTTGAAATAGAATGCCAGATTTAGCTTAGCTTGTCTTTTCAAAGGTAGATTTTAGTCAAAAGAATGACAACATGTGGTGTAGTATACTTAACAATATATCCCCAATATCTTTTTTAGTAAAGAACTGCTGTATTCCTTCAATTTTCAGATTACCACTTATTCGGAGACTGTTGAGTATAAATAGGCAGCATTCGGGTTGCGGGAGTACACTGACCTCATACAGTAGCAATCTAGACTCCCGGTAGTAAAAATTATGGATTATACAACCTATAAGTTTGCATACCTTTAAGTTTACAGATGTTATTTACTCTGTGAATGTAATATCCGCAGAGTATCTTAAGCCTAGATCCAGGATTGCTTCACGTTCAGAGATTTGTTCCCTATCTAGTTCAAAATAAAAATTTAATTTGCAGCACTCAATGCTGATTCGGTCACATTTTTATTGCTAAAGTGAAGTTAATGTTCTTAACACTAGGCTGTGACTTCGTTCAACTCTTACCATATGCTTTTAACAGTGTTATTCATTTCATCTCTACCGACTTAGTAGACAACTTTTGAGTTGTCTGAGTATAAGGAGGTTTTGTCACAGCTAAAAAAGATACCGATATTGTTAACGTATATTGTAAACAAGAGAGGTCGTAGTATGCTACCTTGTATAATCCAGCTGATTACCCTCTTAGTAGATGATGCATAAGTATAATTAACTGACTAGTCACATAATGTTAATACTCGCGAAGGTTGCACCGATGGCGTCGATAGTTTTAGGAGATCTTCAGAAGCCCCAACGAGTACTTTGTCGTGACTAGACAACTGTTTATTTTGTTAGCCCATTTACCATAAGTTACGGGAATACCCTTGATCACTGTACATTCAAGAACCCCGGGACTATAGACTTCACAATGAACATTTAATCATTTATAATCTCGTCCTGAACTTCGACTAGTTAATGAGATACTGAACATCCTCAGCGAATCTATTGTTATCTTTCTTGTCAGTAAAGTACTCGGAATAATTTCCGTCTTTCCACCTAGAAATACCACGTGAAACACCCTGCCCATTAGGTGATGGTCTTTAAAAATGAAACAACTGAAAGCGATGACGATAGTTAATACACTTGTTTTAGGAGAGTGTACAGGAATATTACATGAATGCTGAAATCTAAATGAAGGTGAAAAATGCCAACTTACAAACTTGTTCACAACATAGGTTGCCAATTCATTTCTCATACAAAATAATGTCAATGTTGCTGAAATCAAGGTGTCGTTTGAAAATTAGTGTTTCAAATACATCAACATGTACATAGCTTACATAAATATAAGCCAGGTAGCTGGGATCAACACAATCGGTGTAACACTGGTTGGGGACACTACGTAGCATGGATCAAAACCTGTAGCAATGTCTACGATTGAATCAGTCTTTTCCTTCGCTAGGATCTTAACTGTGAAAATACCCTAGATTTCAGAAATATTGTTACCTAACATTCAATTTACCTCAATGATATCGACTGGGTTAGAAATATCAACCGTTGGAAGATTAGGTCATCAGTTTTTAATTTGCATTGACTTGAAGAATAAGCATACACACTTAGCATCGAGTGCATTAATTTATTGATGATTGAGCGTGTGAAAAGCCGAAAATTCTCATGCTCAAAATGCAGCAAACCAAGCAGAAATCGAAATTCCGTTGATTAATTGGTATTACGTGTCCTAATATTTTAACTTTGGGAAGACGAACCAATTTTTACTCAGGGTTTAGCATTCTTCGAGATAAAATAAACTGTTAATAAAGACAATAGGTTCAATGACTGACACTAAATAAATTCTGAATCATGAACTATAGTGGGAAAAATTAGCTATATCAATCGATCACTACAGTCAGTTTACTAACGTTAGCTTTAGTAAAGTTTAAGGCGAAATAGGGCGAAGGAGATCAGTCATTATCTTTCAAATTGTGTCGTTTTAAAATTTATCTTTATTCATCTACTTGAAATGATGCATGACCTAAATGTGTAAGTATAATAAACCAATTTTTGGGGAGCACAAATATTTCTGGAAATATAGAGACGGATAGTGCTTATTCATACAATTCAACCCACTATCCTGCCATTCAAAATGAAAACAAGACGCAAACACTATCTTTACAAAGGGTATAATTCTCTTCACATAAATGTAGTTCAGTATAACTTTTTCTTAACAATGTAAAAGATAATATGAGTGACAAACTATAAAGTAGTAAGTACGATCGTTCTTAATCGTGAAATTTAGAAGTTAATGCTAAAAACAATAACCAATGATTTTATTCATCCTCCTTCAAGTCTATTTCCTCTCACTAATGATTTCAAGGTAACAGGATGACACATATAACCGCGTCAGAGTATCATGTGCCACTGACTGTGAAGGCCGATTTTATGCGCAAGAAGTCACTTCACTTTACCTATACCATTTCTATCCTAACCATATATTAGAAAAAATGATTGTGAGTTGAGATTACTCATTCTACCGATGTAAGAGCACTCCTAGACCGAATATAAAATCTCCTAAGGTCACCAATAAACTTTTAAAAGTTGTTAATAGAGTTAGATGTCTGAAATTGTGACTTATGCACCATGACCTGTGAATTGTCAGTTGGCTCGGCATGGCGAGTACATTAACCAATAGTCATGCTTAAGTTACCAGACCTGTTGATCAAAAGATGACGTTTGTGCTTTTACATGCGTATGAGGTGTGTTACCAACTTGATTCGGGAATTGTTTTCATCGGTGTTAAAGCACATTTTGACCTCGACTTTCGTGACCGATACGCTCACTTCTCACACTTCAAGGTAAATGTTGGATCCTTATTTCATTATGTCAACTTCATAAACGTAATAATATCCCTGCATTAATCTCGCAACTCCAGATAATAAGCCATTAATTGAATTTAAATATCCTGATACCGAAATTTGACTTTATTTCTTTCCACCCTTCATTTGAATATTGGAAGTGGAGAGAATTTGAATTTACTAATGATTTTAAGGATGAGGCAGGTGAATTAAAATGCACGACTTACTGTTCCAAAGTCAAGAAATGTTGGTTTGTTGTCTATCGTCAAGACGCCAAATTTAAAATTCCGCAGTCAATAACATCCAGTAGTTATCATTGTTTGAATTATGTTCAAGTCAAGTTCAATACAAGATCAGATTTTTGTGTGGATGTTCATATCCTGTATATTATTTACTTCACAAGTAAATATTATGCATTTGAACTGATCTTCAGTAGTGTCATTAGTGTAAAATCGTTCACATTCGCGATTAACCTTTTCAGCATTTACTAAATTGACATCATAGAATGTAAATGATTGGTTACTGGAATGGCGGAATGATTTTGAGGATTTTGTGATGAAGCTAGACATTGAGTGATTGATTTGACCATTGTTTCTATATGCGTAGGTTGAATTCGCGTAAAATTCGCTGATGCAATGACGGCAAGTTTCGAGATGACAGACTTTTGTGAATATTGATCTTGTGTCTGAGTATAACAGTGAGATTAGCACTACAAACACAACCTGAATAAGAAAAGATTTATTAGTCGATATGGTGCTACAGTCACCAAACACTTTCCCACATGTAACCAGAGATCGACTGAATAACAACGAAATAATAGACATAAACATTTCATTTTCGAGGCTTTTATATACCATCACATACTGAAGCAGTCAGTGATATCAAGGACGATATACATCTAGTAATGAACCAAAGGTGTTGTGTGCAGGAATTTAGATAATAGATTCACAGTAAAATCAAAGTAACTAAAAAACACATATGACAGCAGGTAATGATAAGCTTACAGTGTAAGTAGTCGTGATAATAATTGATGTTATTTATTGCTTGGTATCTACAGCATGCTGTTTTTACAAGCAGGATCCTGGAAAATGTATTAAATAGGACTAGAATGTGATAAATACCGAATCGGTATTATATTGTGTAGTAATGTGGTGAGACATCTGAGTATGTGTGTGATTGTAAGGAACAATGATGTTATACACGTTGATTGTAGTATGTGAGAAAGGGAATATTGCAGCTGACAGTGCTGAATTGTCGAAAAGTACTTTGTTTGAACTATGACGTGAACCTGTTTCCAGCTCCGGCACGTAAGATAGCTATACTCGCCTACTCCTGGCAATTGCCAAAAGTGAAGTTAGGTGTTTCTACTGCTATGGGTAGTAAGTTAGTTTGTGTCAGAGTCGCAGAACAGTCCTGAGCAGAAGTGTTGTTGATTAGTTGGTGTGAAGGGGGTAAACTTAGGTTAATGGATCTAGTTTTTACAATGTCAACCTTGTGCAAGTGTCTAGAGACACTAGTTGACATGATAGTTTCAGTCGTTACGATGTATATTTGTCTACTCATTATCGTCACCTGGAAATTAAGTTCCATTATTCTTTCAAGTATGCGATCATACCGAGAAGTGTCTTACTGATTATGCACCAAGCTAGTTTTTTATGACTTAGCCAATAATAGAGTCTCTGAACACTGTAAACTTTGTCTTAAACCAAGGAAGAAAATCTTGGACAGCAATTGTCTGTATTATTTAATAATAATAATAATAATAGTTTTATTCTCATTTTGTACATGAGAGCATGCCAGTTTACAGGCATGGTCACAATGATAAGTTTACATACATACAAATATTATTACAAATTGTCAATGTCAGGACATTCATAACATATACAGATTTGAATTAAGAATCAAACCAACTGCCACGAAGTTTTAACTATTAGGACATCAAATATTTATATTGTATCCTGGTGCTAATATGAATAAGAACCGCGCGCTCCTTGACCACTGCGTTACAATTCCAAAAAACGGATATGAGTTTGCAGAGTGGAGTATTGAGCGTGTTCAGATGCACGATAAGATCAAGAGTACTTGGAACTTGGGCGTAGAAGAGAAGTCAATAGTTTTATGCCAGTAGGTTCCATAATAGCCATATACATATTAATCTACAAATATAGGAAAGACAAAGACAGAGAAAACACAAAACAAAAGCACTGGTATTCTGAGACAATCAATTCCAACCAACCAGTTGGAATAACAGACATGCCGTTACGATACAATTTATAATTTCAACTCTGAGAACAAGATTACATAAAACAACAACTCAAAAGCTTCGCCTAGTCATTTGGAGAACCGATGTAGGCCAATAAAAGAATTCAATCTAACCAAACAACTTTCTGTAGTGCCAACATCCCAGCTCCCTTGACATGCCCATTTGTAGAAATTTGCGATATATTTACACTCCTAATTATTTTGTAAGAAATTAGTTTCTAATTTTTTTCCTAACATTTTTAGTGAATAAAAAATCCATTCCGAATGCGAATGCCTATAAACCTGTGATATATTTTATTTTATTATAATTTACAATTACTAGTCCTAATTCTTTTGCGTGTATCTGCTATCTAATATGTTCGTAACTGATTGGGTTAACGTGAGCATTTTGATTATACTGTCATTATATCACTCTGTTGTTATATTTTTGTACTGTTAACAGACAGGGAAAGTTTTCTTATTTTTAACGTCTATGTTTTGGTGGAAGGCCGATGTGGCGGCCTGTTGTGGTTCACGCCTCAGCTTTTATGGTGAGTGTTTATTATTGTGGTTGTTAACGTTTTGTGTGGTGATAAGTTGGGTAGACGGGCAGTTATCGGTTATCGTGATGCTTTGAGCACTCATTGATTCGCTGTTAAGAGCTATTGAAGAGAATTTAATTACACACACCAATATGGTGTTGACGGGTGTCTATTCTCTGTATATCCATTAGTTGGAGTTGGAATGTACATTTAGCATACCTGGGGTTTTTTAATTGTAAGTTTGGGTTTAGAAGGGTCATCAATCTGTAAATTAAGGGAGTTAATCCTTTAGCCAATTTTATCGCAGTGGTGCTGAACAGACACTCATTTACCTACTAAGCCTTGATGACGTTAGTTATCTGCGTTGTTATCGTTATTACGCTCACAAAGATCTGCAAGTGGTTCCGGCTGGTTGGTTGAGTTTTGATGTTAATCGGGATATCGATTTTTGCAGTACTGGTAAATAGTAGCCATTACGTACTGTATCACGATGAGTGTCATATAAGATGTTGAACGTTTTAACCACAGGACTATTTAGGACATCAGTAAGTACATCAGACGTTGGTTTGATTTTATTAGCCAGGTTTATTGGACTAGTTCGTAGTCTTTTGTTAGAGCCTGGGCATTTATTTATTCTTATCGTAATAAAATGACGTGAAAAATAATTAAATAGTTTGGTATTTAATATAATATGCTGCTTTGAAACACTTCAAATAAAAGGGTTAACAAATTCTTGGTCTAATTTTAGCGACCATATGATTTTGTTTGATTGCTATTTTCTTAGTAATCCACAAGCTTATAATAAATGTTGCTTTAGTATTACAGAACTCTTTATCTAACTAACATTACTGTGGAATACCAGTGATTATCGGACGCATTACACATCTACTGTAGCTAGAATAACCCGAAATGACGGATACTCGCTTCATAGGATCTTTAAGAAGTGGCTACCTGCAAGCAGTTTCATTTGAAAGCAGTCTACCAATAAAGAAAGTAGTAGAAAAGCAAGATTTAGTAAAGAAACAGTTAATTCAGAAAGCACCATGAGTCATGGAGTACTACACACAGTAATGAAATAGAAATCACAGTAATTGCTTACAATGATGAGTAAAAGTTTTAAGTGCAGTGGCGTTGTGTTGAAGCATGCATAGTAATACGGGATTGTAGGTAGCATAGTGAAAGGTTGGTGTTCATTTGTTGCGTCCTATCAATTGTCTCCACTGTCGGTGTTGGATTTACTTTATTAAGGCGTGGAACTGGAACATAATGACGTCGATATTTATTACAGGATTCTACTTGTTTCTGGAACTTGACGAACAGAACGCGGTAATCCACTGAAAACATGTTTTCTTCTGGTTCGACGTTCGATGTTGCACAACATGTTTGGAAATGGAAATTGTAACGTAGTAATACTGCACCGTGTAATAGTGGTAATAACTTTGTGTGAACTCGATGTGTGCTTACTGAAATCCGTATGCACAATAGAACCAGCATGTTGAAACAACAAGATGGCGATCAACGAAACATATGTGATGAGCTTAATTGAAGTTTCTGGTTGCTACATTTAGATAAAAATCGTCAAGTTATTAGTGAATCCATTCCTTTCTTACCTTATTCCAGACGAAATACCATGCTTCTTGAGTAATCAAGTGCTTTATACTAAAACGATTCTGTAGGCATGTATACAACTCTTTCACAGGTGAATAACCATAGTCTACTATATACAAGAAACAATCATCATACTGTAATATTCCGCGGTTTACAAAGGAAAGTACAGAAACAAGGTTTATTTACAACGAATATTAAATCAGAATGCATGGCGACATGTTAATAATAGAAGATGTTCACATGACTTAAACTGTCATTAGGTTATAACATTTATTGCGGTTGCCAAGTCTGAAACGGAAATAATTACTATCAATAAATGTGGGTCTGTAAAAGTCATAGTGAAACTACTGAAGTGATTTCATGAAGACTGTTTAATAAGGCGAATGTATGTGAACTATCAATTAGTTGGTTGTTGACAATGCTTATGCAGTTACCGAAAGTGAACGTGAATAGCATAAGCATTTAGTTTAAACGTATAATTGCTGTGTTAATGAGTAGAGGAGTATGACAAAACTTACAATATAAGAACTGCCTTTTTCCTATTTTCTGATTGTTTACTTCATCAAGAAGATCGTAAATATCGTATTTGGTTATGAAGAGAATTTCATCAGCAAGCTGCTCTTGGTTTCCTCTAGGTTCAACGTAATGAATGAGATACGATGGTAGCTATGAAGAGAGAAATTAATCAGCACTATGCGTACTCTTTGTTAGTATATAAACTAAAGGTTGGAAATGGTGGTTTCTCTTTGCTGTCCCCAAAGTTATGTATAATGTCCGTAATTGTGGTTCAACGACGTGGTTGTTCATATGAAGTTTACAGTTTACTTAATGTAGTATGACATTTCGGTCATAAATTTGGAGCACTGAAAATTCGGCACACTTACACTGATAGCAAGCGTGTAATGTAACACAATAATTGAGTTAGTTATACTAGTATTAGCATTATTTGGATAAGAAAGGACTAGCTGTAGATGGTAGGATAATAATTGAGTTAGTCATATTCTTAGCCCTCACAACCAATTTTAATGATTGTGGTAAAATGAAAAACAATGACTCAAATATTTCTAATTTTATTCTAATTTGGGTCAGTTATGATAATCTTGTTTAATATGCTGGCAGTTTATCGAGATTGTTGCTATTCGTAGTAGTAGTTAGTAATGAAATTATTATTAGTTTGCACTTCATAGTATTAGCATGATTCATTGCCTCATTAATAGTATTTACTAGAGATGAAAGCATTTGTTTAGGCAAGTCTATTGCGTATTGAGTAGGCAGTAAACTACATGGCCGATCACATTTATCCTAGTAGTAGGAAATCAATCTTTCTACTGGTTGCCATCGTCACTACTATGACTACCAAGGTCATGAATGCCAACTGCAAAATTTTTATCGATTAATGTGTTACAAAATCCCATGACTTTGTGATTCAAATTAGTTGACGGATTTATTTCGGACAGACATATGTCGTGAATTGTGTCTGCAAGGTTTTACCTGCTATAAATAATAAAATTGAATATGTTTTCGATGATCTTAATGTTAGTATTATTATTGTTTAGAACAAAATTTTAACTAATATACTTGACTATAAAATCGTTGGTTGTACGGAAATATAGTGAAGGTATAGATGAGGAGGTCGTTGCTGATATAAATAATTATAATGATGTTGCTGCTGTGAATGAAAATTATTTTATTGATAGCAATGTGTATCATGATAATAAGTCCAATGATGCTAGAAATGATGAGATAAATTCGGATAGAGCAACTTGTAACGAAAATAAAAATTCACATGAGACTGATAAAGAAAACGGTAATGATGGTGATGGTAATGATTGTGAAAAAAGCGAACATGATGAGGTTGTTATTGTTGTTTGATGAATATACAGCCATTAATACTTATTCCGATGTTAACAATAATTCTTTGTTCTAAAGCTGCTGCTGATGAAAATGGTTTGCAATATATTGATGATCATAATTATGACTTAGATGGCGCACTTGTTACTGGTCATTACGACGTTATCATCGTCAGTAACGCAAATAAATCTGTTTGTTCCTATTCTGATTATAACATTACGGCTGCTGTTTATGATGACGATAATAATGATGTTGATTATGATATTTGTGTGGAAAGCAAACTGAGATGGAAAGTGTTTAGATATTTGTGTTGTTGCTAGTGACCACAACATACATGAAGTTATGGCTATGTGCATATTTCCTAAGGATGTTGATGTAATTTTCAAATAATGATGATAAAACCGACAATAAAAAGGTAAAATGGAGTTAATAGGAGAAGAGGAGAAAACAGAACGAGCGGAGGGGAGAAGGAAAATGTTTGTCTTGCTATTCACGATGATGATGGTGATTGTTATTATTTATTACAATCAGTATCGTTTTTTTATTTTATTCACTTACTAATCATATTGTCTACAATATTATTCACAATGTCGATTGAGATATTTAATTCGGTTATACCCAACAGGAAAAATCCTCTAAATGAATCGTTCGAATAATTGAATCCCATGCATCATCCTATGTGATTGCAAAACAACTTTGATTAAAACTGAAAAATCTGTGTGAAAAGCGTTGTAAATGACGTGAATAAATCACCTATAAATTATTCGTATTTGTCTTCTTGATTCTTTTACTGGTAGATATATGAGCAAATATATGCATAGAAAATCGTAGACATGACTGTAGTGAGAAGTAGGTTACGCGAACAATGATGAAGAGCGAGATTGAGTAGGTCACGTAAACCATAAAATTGTGTAGATTTCACGTGAGCTGCTGTACAGGTAACTAGTTGATGTTAACAAGTGTGCGAATTATGCACAGTGAAGGGCATTTAACAATAAATTGGTGTCAATGTAAGTAGAGAGTGTATTACAAGTTTACAACATCTCTCATCGATATCAAAGCCTTAATGACTTTATTTTTTCTGGTCATGCCTTCCTTTGATTTTATCCAATGTAAGTCCCAATCAGCCTATTTGCTGAAGATAGTAATCACATTTCTCGGTACACAGTAAAAACCCATAGTCAACAATCGGTGTAAGAACTCGATTCAGCTCTTATTAACGGTTTTGATCTATACCCACTGCTATTATGTCATCCAAATAAACATCCATACCAGAAACAAATAATAACATCGTTTACATGACTTTCGGAAATCTGATGAAGCTGTCTTCACACCAAACAAAAGTCTTTGACACCTCAACAGTCCTCAGAAGTTCTAACTCGGCCGTATATATATAATTATTCAATTGGTATATCAGGCGCAGAGCTTTTATTAAGTCTAACCCCAATACCTATATCTCTGGACCTTCTGTAAGATACACTAATAAGTTTATTTTTGCGTTCATATTTGTAACTTCACGGCGTATCTTTCCAACATTATCTAGTTTTCCTCCGGGTGCACTGTGGGCCTGCCGCGTTGTTGAGCGCACTTGGGATTAGCCTATCTTCTCTAAAAGGATGAAGATGGTATTGCATTCATATGCAACCATGCTAGATAAATTCTAAGAAGCACTCTAACATTCGCAGCGTCATCAAATTTTCCATGTCGATTTCGAATAAATCTTCGTATTTCATAGACCAAGAATTAAATGTTATATTAGTCAAACCATCAGAATAAAATTAAGGGGTAGAGTTGATCATGAAATCGAAGTGACATTTGCATGAGTTTTCTTTGATCCCCTTCTAAATAAGATTTATTTACTAAGTTAAATTTCAAGTGTGCGGATTAAGAACTGTTCACAGCGTTTTAATGATATTTTAGTAAGGCTTCAACCTGCGTGAAGAAGAATGACGCTTTGTTAAGTACACCCTTCCATCACTAGTGTTACAACTTGTGCTTGATGATTCAACTAATATCGGACATTTTCAACACTCAGACTCCTTTAACCGTCCTAGTCACAAGTAAACAAGTAGATAGGAATCTTTATTTCAGTAAGAAAGTAAGTTATGCAAAAAGTATTCGTCTATGTCAAGGAAGATAGAATGCTGGTAATACTGAACGTTTTTTAGTCTGATTGAATTCTGTTATTGGCCTAAATTGGTTCTCAAATTAACTGAGCAAATCGTCTGTGTTGTTACTGGGAGTCTAAATCGGCTAGAAGTAAAACTTTATCTCTTTTGTACATAATTTACTGCACTACTCTAGACTTCGTATTATCCTATTGTCAGTGGTAAAACTATAAATCGTATCGTAATGATGTGTTTTGTATTCGAACTGGTTGATTGTGAAAAATGCAGTCACAATCAATCGTGGTTTGAGATTCACCCTCGGTTTAGGACAGGACTTACATAGCGTTCAAAGTCTCAACTATCGGCTTAGTCATAACGAGTTAGCTAAGCTAATTTGACAGTATATTTATAATTTTCAGAAAAAATAAAATCCCCACTACTCCATTCAGTCAAGATTAGGGAGTATAAGGCATTATTAAATCAGAACGTACTACGCTGAAATCCTGAAAAGGAGTATCGATCAGTGATGGAACGAAATATCTCTAGCTCCGTAAAAGGATCTGAGAAGCGTCGTCAAGGTTTCTCAGAGTCGTCCAAACAGAGAACATTATTGCATAAATAGGGCCTTCATTTTGTTTTCATTCTTATGGCAGAACAGTAGGTCTAATTGTACGACCGCACCCTGTCCATTTCTTTATTTTTAAAAATCCCCTAGTATTTAATGATTCACATCTTTCGAAATCTATCACTTCCACATGGAATATGTGAAGTGCCACAAGCTTCCAATAAGGTCACATTTACATTAAAAAAACTTAAGGGAGACATTGTAGATGATAACTTTATGGATCGAAGTGAATTGCTTTACAGCTTTGGCTGAGATGAAGTTAAGAAATATTCCTTCTCACACTGACCTTTCCTTTTTTTGTCATATTTGACAATTAGTTAAGATGTTAAAACAAACTGGTACCTCTGTATTCTTCCATAGTTGGAAGAAATCTCCAGTAAATTGCCCATCAGATGGTACGTTCATCGACGAGGGCCAACTATTCGACATTAAGGGTTATCTTTACCTGAAATGCATTACCAAAGGGATTAACGGCCTCTTCTGTCACTCTAGTAAGTTTAAAAAGAAAACATGATGAATATACGTACCGTGGCGGCATATCATAAGCCTTCTGCAAAAGTGCTGAATACTTCTAATCTGTTCTTTCGACTTCGTCCATATTCTAGTCACACATCACCTCACCAACAGCCACACCCCCATCCCTTCTATTGCTATCCAATCTGTAGTAATATTTTAAGCTTCACTCATAGATGGAACTTCCAAGAACTGCTTACGGATACTAATCCATCCTAATTTACTGAAAAACTTAAAATTTCTTAAGAAAGTAAAGAATAACAGTGAAAAAGAAAGCCAGACGAAAATAATTTGACCAGAGCAGTCATTCAACCATTTTATGATCAAACGAACCCGAAGATTTGGAGCAGAAATTAAGATACTTAAGAAGCGAGCTCCTAGAAATCCCTTGGTCTGTAATAGACTCAATATACTGATATTGAATGTTGGCTACCTTCATTCAAGCAATCGAAAAATTCAAGTTTCCACCGACTATTCAGAGGTTTTGGTGGGTATTATTATTCGCATCAACTACAATTAAGTGTGCGATAAACACCTTTAACTCAGTCAGATGCCATATTTCAGACCATTGTACTTGCAGTAATTATTCAATGTTCAACCACGAGTACAAAACGCGTGAAAGGTTGTTTAGACTGATTGAAATTAAGTGCTTGGACAGCTAAAGGTTAGGTTTTTCATCTTGCGTCACCCACTTGTTCACATTCTGAGTACTTTACTACTTCATCATTATCATTCTTGTATGTAGATATACATGAATTGTTCTGATCAAGCATGTAAACTGGTATGCTGTCATGTACCAAATGCTACTTGAGACTAAAGCTATTATTATGAATGGTAGTACTAGTGTAATGAGCATTAAATGTATAGTAATTTTTTAGTTGGTTTATGCAAAGTAAGGGGCACGGCCCTTGCAAACTCAATGGAAAGTTCCACGAGCCCATCAATATCTCCATTTCCTCGTAAAATAATGGTCTTATTTTCCTTTTATAGAGCACTAAACATTGTGATAGTGCGACGGCTTCATAAGAGCGATTTCGCCTCTTCACCAATTCTCAGAAAAGGCAGAGATTTTCACAATACACTTTACAAACCAGTTAAACTATACTCACTTTTTTGCAACACCGCCCTAACCAAACGTGCAATCACCAATGCAAACTTATGGTACATCCACCTTGCATTAGGGCTAACCTTAAAAAAAAAGATGAAAGCACTTCGCCTTGGTAAGTCCCTAGAATGCTACGACATTTGTCTTGCTGTTTAATAGCAGTGAGCAGAAGCAATATATACGCCTGCTTACAACCTTCCGAGTGAGTGAAAAGAGCCATTCTTTCCGCAATACTTGAAAGGACTGGCGACAGCTCATCTGTTATAGGCCAGCTGGTCTACGTCCAATACTGTTAAGAGTACTAAAGAGTCTGGAGAACGGTTAAGTGAGAAAGTCTATCGACAAACAGCGAATATTCCACGAAAAGAAATGCGGCATCAGAGAGAGTGGTACTTGGACTATGAATTCTTCTGTAACATGGAATAGCTATAAAAACTGCTAGGATCAGAATATTTTAGTCTGTATAGTATTTCTAAATTTTGTTAAGGCATTTAACACTGTGTCCCACAAAGTGTTACTGGTAAAGATCACTGGTGTAGGCTTCTTTGACCCACTACTCACCTAGTTGCTTAACAATCTACAAGAGAGAGACTTCTGCACCAAAGCGAACGGAGTACAGTCACAGTGGGTAAAAGCCTCGTCAGGAGTTTTCTAAGAGCCGTTCTGTGACCATTGCTCTTCCTACTTTTCATCGACGAAATATCTAACAGACGGTATTGATTTGTACAGACAATGTGGAAAGATAGAAGCCATGCGCTACGGCAGCGAAATGCAGACACTACAACAGGATCTGTTTAAGCTCAAACACAAGTTAAAAGTCAATGGTCTGAAATACCACACAAGAAACCTAATGTCCTGTTCTACAGCACTCCAGAAAAGCTGGAGCACCATAATTGTCTCTACAGATACCATCTTTTGGCCAACTTAGAAAGGAAAAGGCCTAGGACCCACCTTGATCAACAGGCTCACAGTCTACAACTAGACAATTCTCATTAGATAGCACACCAAACACTGGAATCCGGTCACACTTTTTCTCCCTGAGCCCTGCCAATTTTGAAACGCTCTCCTAACTACAGAGGCCCAAGCTGACTTATTAATCATCTTTCAGAACAGGTTGGACTATTTATGTATACGCAGAATTCTGATTTTGCCGGTTGCTCAAGCTGAGCACCTATTATTTATGATTATCTCATATGACGCTACCATCTGTCCCCGTTACCTATCTACTCATCTTTTTGTAACCATTTAAAGTAAACCAGGTATATGACTAAGTAACGTTTGTCGTACAACCAGAGCATCTTCTAGTGATTAAACACTCACCTACGAAGGCAGTGAAGGATGGAGAAGTTATACTTGATCGAGAATGGTGCGCTAATGTGATAGCAAAGTCTAGGCTGGTTAACTAGAGATAGAGTTGCTAGCCACGTCGCACCGTGTCGTGATCATGTGATGATGCCTGATCAAGTGTCTTCAACTAGTCGTGTCCGCTAAAACAAAGATGGTCAGCATCGATGACGTAAGCCTATACAATTGTCTATTTAAGAAATTATCTACCATTACATATTAATATCCCTGTTTCCGACTACTCTTCTTCCTACCTTTCTTCTCCTATTACTTTATTGCTTAATCGGCTGTTCAGTCATGTGACAGCTGCTGACTTTTGCAAGTTCACCGCTCTGAATTACATAAACATCAACTTTCAGTCAACATCAGACAGCTAACTTACTGCCTACCGGAGTATTGAGCAGAACTCTAACACCAGATATTACCAAATTGCCAAGGCTCGCCTCAAAATCAAGACGTAAATGCAAATAAATTGATTGGTTTAGGCTAACTCGTCAAAAAGATATTGAATTTAGAGATGAGTGTCAATTTTTGGGCTTTTTGACCTTGCTCACTAAGGCGGCTTACATCTCTTGGCGGTAAAGGCACAGTACGCATTTAACCCTGCCTTGGTTATAAATTCGTATAGGTACCACTGGAATAATATGCTATGAAACATGTCTGATAGATCCTTTAACTGATGTAATTTGGTAGACATCCCTTTGCTAATAAGCAAGGCCTTAGATCAGTATGTTTCAACTCATCTTTTGATATCTCTAGAAGTCGGACTTACTTTTATTCTTCAGTTATATATGCATTTATATATTATAACGTTTGTCCTTATCGGCGACTGTAATGTATAATGTATGATCAACTAAATGACTAGTAGTTATTTATCTGATTTCAACTGGCCTGTTAGCTTGCATACAAGCTACATTCAGTCGAGGATAACGAGAGGTCGATGCCATTTACTGACCATCGCGGATCGCAGTGCTGTGAAGACATAATTTGTAAAAGACTCGATAGCGGTTTTGACTTCATTGGAGTATCCTCTTATATGGAAATAAAGACATGACCTTACCAAAGTTATCGTCCAATATACGGTAAGCTGGCATTAAATCACTTATCTACTGTAAGTTGGCAGAGATGGATCAAGACGTCTCACTCTGTCTTCATATGACCACTCACAAAGACTTTTTACTATTTTGGTCCCTGTGTGGAACCTATTTCTGTACATTGGCCACATACATTGAAAAGGAACTCGCTGTTTGAATTCCATATTTCAAATCGGGACACACATGTAAGGTATGAGATTCGGAACATTTCTCCGTTCAAACTCGGAAATACCTTCCGGATTGACCATATGATCCAGAGGCCTTTCACAGCTACTACTAACTATCACTCAATCCATACATTCTGTAACTTTGTAGTGGTACTTTATTCATTACATATCTGTGAAAAATTGTTGTAATCGTAAATTACCACACTGTTGCTGGGTTTACCCACTCAAAAGAAATGTTTAAATCTTCCTGCAATTTTACTGTATCACCCTCCTGACTAGCCTTCCAGAGTTGTCATCCGCAAATAATAGATTTGACGAGTTGGTGACTATAAGTCATCAATGTAAGGAAGGTGAAGAAAGGGGCCTAGAATTGTTACTTAAAGAACTTTACCCCATATTGACTCCTTTGGTGGCAATACACCATTTTCTCCCACATGTTGCATCCTATCACTAATAAAGTCCCTTATTCAATCTCTCACTTTCCAGTTTCACTCGAAGACCCCTTCAAAAGGCCCTATCGAAAGCTTAACTCAGACCTGTAGAAATGGTTTCTACTGAAGCATCACTGTCTTTTGTTGCATTCCAGTCTACTCTTGAGGTTAGGAAATTGGTTAAACGTAAAGGCCTACTCGGAAGTTATTCTGCTTCCTATCGGGAAGAGTTATTTTACAGGACATAGAATGACATCCAAAGTAATTTCTCCATTTAATTTGACGACTATAATGGTAAGGCTAGTTGACCGATAGTTATCATCTAAATGCCTATTTCCACCTTTATTGACCAAGCTGATTACTACATCTTCCCATTCTCGGGAGTTTTGGCTGTAACAGAGATATCAGACAACGTCGTCAGTAGTATATCAGCTACATCCTCTGGAGCTTTCAATATGAGGGTGAATATCATCTGGGCCACTAGATTTACCCTACCTAAAGAGCCGAAAGAGTCATAATACATCATCTTTTTAGCGAACATAAGATCCATCATTAATACTGTATCGTTAAAACTAGTAAATAACTTGTTACTATCATCAGTAGTAAACACTTTATCAAAACCTCAGCCTTGTCGCTATCATGATTTGCCATGTCGGACTGGTCTTCCCGAATTAGGACTGGTGAGGGGAATGACATCACTTCATTGAGGTCGTTTACTGATATTAAACAACAATTTTTTCCGACTATTCATGGAGTCATGTACTATCTGATTCCTGTAAGAAGTTCTAGTTGTGGTTATTAACACTTTGCATAGGTTTGTCCTGCAGTAGCTGAATTTGAACTATTCGAAACCAGTAAAAATGAACAGTTGCCAAATTCTCCTTTTGAGAAGCTTTCTTATCTCTTTCGCTATCTACGGTTGATAATTTGTAGGTCTACCTAGGATATAAAAGGTAACATCACAGATACAAACATACTTTTAAGCCAAAGCTATGCTTCTAAGAAGGAGTGAGTATCAGACGACCAATCCTCTGACATAACACATTCCTGAATTGCCGAGATATTTCCACTCCAAACATTTAAACTAGGTTGGGTTCTACAATTGACTGTTACAGGTTCTGGGGCTGAATGAGAAAACTGTTTGGTCAATAATCACATGTAGTGACATTAGTTTAAGCTAAGAAATGTCTCCATCTTCATAAGTGAATGTTGAGATCAATAAAGAAGAAAGACCTTGTTTAAGATCAAAACGTTTGGGCCTAAATGCATGCTGGTAGGGGCGGCCAAACTTAAACATGGCATCAGTCCATAAAGTCTTTGACTGTTGATCTAAGCCATGTTGGTAGATGCAGACTACCTGGTTGGCGTCCGTGTGATAGTCACAATAAATGCCTGGAGACACTTGGTGACATGGCCCAAAATCGGTCACAGTGGCGCAAGTGTATACACTCTTTAATTTCATCTAAATCTTGAATTCTATTATTAGTTTCTGCACAACTTTTCTTCACTCTCCTCTCTTGTATTCCGTTACTATGTTACCTCTGTATTCTCGTGGTGCTATTGTGGTGTAGCAACTTGAACCTGTGGGCGTATTTTCCCGGTTCTGCTTTGATGATGATGGATGCATGCTAATGCATATTCCACTGCAGTCATAAGGAGCTTACTATCGAATTATTGTTAACTATCTGTTATGTATGGCATTATTTCTCACTTTACGGCATATATTTTTTCTACTTCTTAAGCCGATATATGCAAACAGTTTTGAGGTGACATACACTAGCCAAGTTTCAGTCACAGCTTTTATAAAGGTCTTTCTTAGTGTGCACTTCTGAAGAATTATCAGGTGATACACTATGGATAACTATCCCAGGTTCGTCCAAATCATGCGCATATCTTATTTTAGGACCCGGATGTTTTGATTCCTTCGATTTTCTCACAATAATGCTGCTTGATACTTGGTTTAGTGTTACAGTAGCCGGAGCTTCAATTTCTGTTTTGGAAGGTGGTACCGAGGGGGGGGGGGTATATGCTAATTGCTGTTGCCTTTTTTCTTTGTCTTTTCACCAGTGTCCAAGCTTCCTTATCTTTTATTATTATGCTCTGAATAACAGTCAATTTTGTATCGTGTGGGTTTGTCCCAGGAACAGTCAGGGAATTAAAATTCTTTAATCGACTTTCCCCGTTTTCAGAAGGTTCATTCGTGGAATGAATTGACAGTTTTAGTTTGGTGTAGTATAGTTTCCACTATGGGTGCATAAACAACAATTCTTAATTGCCACTTGTTACTTACTCGTTTGCCAGTGCTAGAATGTCCGTAGCTTCCAAAATTAGCATGGTCTTGTTAGCACAGAATAATATGCAGAGCCAATTGGAGTTCGAATATAAACACATCTTGCAAAACAACATTCCGTTACTACCATTGTATACCTTCCCCACTTGATAAGGAACAATTAAGTTGTCCACATTATTTGATATAAAACGTTAAACGTATAAGAGTACTAAATCTAGCAATTCGCTAGGTGCAGACAATAACGATAGAGTTCAACTGATCACAAATGTATATATAGAAAACCGAAAGATTAGTTTTGATGTATCAAATAGTCAAAAGACAAGAAATGACTTTTCTACTTTCTCACAAACCTTTGTGCGAGTATCCACAGAATACATTATAATCTACAACTATGCATAAACATAATGGTCCATATACTGATGTTAGCTGCATAAAAACAGATCACGCAGGCGTTTTGTTGAAATCAGTCCCATAGGTTCAAAGTAGCTGTAACTGTAATCCTTACCTCTCATAACTATTTGGTGTACCACGTTCTTCAGTCACAGGCAGTCTATGTGATTTTGTTTTTCCCTACGGTCGTTCGTCATTTTGGCATGTGTCCGTTTTCGCCATAATATTCTTAACATGCAATCTATATAAATTTAGGCATTTTATCCATTTTGATTATCATATTAAACCGTCTAGTTCCAGAAAATGTGTATAGTGTTTAGAGCACAAGCTAAACCAACGTCTACAATTATTCATTTCAGTGCTTTCGCTATATCTGAGTAGCACACTTTCGGATTCAGCTGTATTCACCTATGATTCTCCCCATCCAAGTGCAAAATGCTGCTTCAAAACTGGCTTAATTCGGCACCAAAGTTAGTGATAGGGAGCGAAACTAATGATTGTGTTAACCGCTTTACTTATCTCGGGAGCCTCATTAGTCCTGACGGCCTGGTGTCTGATGAAATCTCGGCTCGTATACATAAGGCCCGATTGGCTTTTGCCAATTTGCGTCACTTGTGACGTTTGCGAAACATTCGTTTACTGATGAAAGGACGCGTTTACTGCGCAGCAGTTAGATCTGTTTTACTTTATTGATGTGAAACATGGCTATTAAGGATAGAAAAATTTGTAGGCTTCTAGCATTTGATCATAGATGTCTCCGAAACATTGCTCGTATTTTCTGGGATCACCGAGTAAGCAATGCGTGGGTTAGGAATAGAGTACTAGGTAAATACGGTAAGTGTATTGATGAAGTAGGGAATCTTCACCGGCTGAGATGATTAGGACATGTGTTGCGTATGCCTGACCACCGTCTAACTCAATGAGCAGTGTTGTCTGGTGTGGGAGTAGGCTGGAAGTAAGCTGTGAGCAGCCAAACGAAAACATGGCACTAATACATGAAGTCATTAACAATTGGGCTGAGCTATGTTAATGATGCAGACTACCTGGTTGGGGTCCACGTGATGATCGTAACAAATGGTTAGAGACTTTAGGTGATATGGCTCGAAATCGTTCGCAATGGCGCAGGTACATCCATTCCTTGTCTTCCTCCAAATTCTAGTTTTTGAGCTTTTCATAATTTTCCCTTTACTGAATCACGTTTTTTGTTTTAAATCTTATTTCTGATCTCTATATCTTTCTATTAGTACTTATTCTGTCACTACCTCGCCTACTCTGGGATTTGATCGGGCAATTAAATCTCTATCTGCTAATAGAGGCATGGCAACTTGAACTGATGTACGCATGTATCAAGTTCTACGTTGTAACTGACTGACTGACTATTTCAGTTTACGTTTGATAAGCGTTTTCATTTTAAAACTGTTAAGGTCCGGGGTTTCAGTTAAAATAAATTTGGTTTATAAACAATATTGTATTGACTTGGTTGTTACTAAACACTCAAACATCGGATCAAAGGTTTGGACTGCACCCTATCGACTTTCTTCTAGAAAGTCTAGTGGCCGCGTACGTTTGATTATTGAAGTAGCTGAAAAACATACGTGAGATATACCTCAATTTTCTTATTTGTCGTAATAAAAACGCCATTTGGAATTGTTACATTTTTCGATTGCACGTAGTTTCCTCAAAGATATGTAATATTATGGTTCGAAAATTCGATTTCCATCTACATCCCTGCCCAAGCAATAGGGTTTTATTAGTCGCGCATCGATGGTATTTTGTTGGCTAGAATCTATGTTTGCATGATGTTATTTCTTATTATAACGGTTTCCATACTTTTTTTTCTTCTCTTTCGTCATTAGATTAAATGGCCTATCAGTACCCTAACTTGTCACAGCGTCGTACTACTATGGTGGGCGATAGTGACCAGCAAAGTACTAATCACAATACTCATGGTGTTGACAATGACAACTCCATCGTTTCACTTAATGAAGAGATATTTGACGCTTGTCGGAATGGGGATGTAAATCTTGTAAAATGTCTACTCGAAAATGGAGTTGATGTTAACCTCAATGATAAATCAGGTCGAAAGTCAACACCATTACACTTTGCTGCCGGATACGGTCGTCGTGATGTTGTCAGTCTCCTTTTAGATCACAATGCAGATGTCTCCGCCAGAGATGAAGGAGGTTAGTTTTTTTCGGAATTTCACTGCTTACGTCACTGCTATGTAAAAAGGCTCTTTTCGTCTGATCACATGTACATTCGGTTAGTTTTTTCATTTGAAGAATGGTACTAATCACTCGGTTCTTTAATACAATCCTCCTCAGGTTGTCCAACGCCTATTGAGTGCATTTTGAAAAAATAATTCAATTGAATTGTGTAAATTTCTTGTGATCTCCAACTGTGATTTAAAATGCTACTATCATATGTTTATGTATATATTCGTTATATTTTTCTGTTAAGGTTTGATCCCCCTACATAATGCATGCTCATTTGGACACGTCGATGTAGTGCACTTGTTACTGTCAGCGGGTTCTGACCCAAACGCCGAAGATTGCTGGAACTACACACCTCTACATGAAGCTGCAATCAAAGGCAAAGTGGAAGTTTGCATATTATTGCTTCAGGTATGTTACCGTGTGTAAGACTGAATGTTGATATTTTTATTCAAATGAAAACTTTTGGTGTTTCGAATTATCCTGACCTCGTTAAGTAAGAATACACCCTATTTTACCCATATTTGACTGAGGGATAATTTATAGATGAAAATTCTGTCTTATTTCAATATCGACCGTTCGTATAAAGCTGTGTCGAACAATTATCTTACCCAGATATAGTCAGTGCGTCTATATTTATATAGTTTCGCAAATATTTATTTCACGTTTCAATTTACTAGAATCCTGTTTTGTTTGATTTAACATGTCTTACCTAGAAACTTATGATTTTTAGTAGCATTTCTTTCCATGACAGTAAATGGGTTAAACCACATTACCCATTTGAAAATATTCCACTTTTGTCTTGATTCATTAGTGTCATGTGTCATCGTATCAGAGATCGTACTGAACTAAAACCTTTGAAGTTGAACGTTTATGAGCTGATCTGTTAAGGTTATCCAGCTGACGCAGTTATAAATAGTATATTCTTTATCTACTTTTATTAGGCGAAAGCCAATCCTCATGCTCAAAATTTGGATGGGAAAACTCCTATTGATTTGGCTGACGGTTCAGCACGTCTAGCTTTGCTTGGTGAGTATCGCAAAGATGAACTACTAGAAGCATCTCGAAGCGGGAATGAAGAAAAGCTCATAAATCTTTTAACACCACAAAACGTGAACTGTCATGCTGGAGATGGTCGTAAGTCTACACCACTGCATTTAGCAGCTGGTTACAATCGGTAAGTAATATATAGCTTCTACGTCGTTCCATGTTATCAGGATTTGTAAATCATAAGTTGAAGAAACATACCATACCTTATGATCTCTATTCTCTTGATATCATCCTTGTTTACTTTCAGAGTAAAAACACTAGTAGGGGTTGTGACACCATTATTATCTGCTGAAATGTCGCTTTTGTTCCAACGTCAGTATAGTTAAAGTGAATTTTCTCTTTTAACGCACTATCACCAGGTATATATTTCTTATTTTTATATTTCATTTTTCCGGAAGAGGTATTTAAAAACTATGCGACTGTAATAACTTCGCATATTATTCAACTAGCATATTGTCTTGTCGATTCCCTTAATTCTCCGGTTTATATAACCCAAAGTAAGAGACGTTGTGTTACTATCGTAGATTTAGAATTTGGTATAGGTATTAATCAGTGATGCACAACGTAGAACTTGATGAATATTGTTATATATTGTCCTACCCGCTTAGTATTCTAGGATTTGACAACGACCGCGACTGGATCCCAAATCAGAACAAGAGTAGAACAGGTAGTAAGATGTATTGAGAAATTAACGGCAAGAGGCAAAAGGCAAAGTCAAGCAAATGATTTACACTAGGGTTTATATAAACAATGGTATCGAGTATTCTAGAAGCTTCCCGATTGGTCGTTGACTCTAGTTGGCTAAGAATGGACCAATGACAGCACAGCTTCGTGAGCATGTTTTGAGCGTGCTTTAATCAGGCTCGTTTCGTGCCAACACCTCCCCTTTGGAAAGATCTATAGGATCTGGTGTTTGGATTCACCTGCAACCGTTGTACTGGTTTGTGCTTCCGATGTCCTCCCCCACGAAAAACTGTAGGATCCTTGCATTGTAGCCAGACCACCACTTTATCTTCTTGTGCATGTATAGGAGTGTCTAATGATGGACATGACACATTACAAACACTGTTGATGGGCACATCCATTATTCCAAGTTTTTCTAGCATATCTAGACCAAGAAGATCAAGGTGTGGTCGCTCTGTTAGATAGCATATTCCTTTACAGCTATTTCCATTGAAGGAAAATTCACACTGTAATTCGCCAACCAGTTTCAGAACTCCTCCTGATGCATTCCTAGCAATTTTCTTAGATGGCTTTATTGGAGGATTCCCAAGCAGGTTATATGTTTCTCTAGACACTAAGGTGATATCGGATGCTGTGTCGACTTGAAGACTAGCTGATATGCCGTTAATCTGGATAGTAACATACTTTCTCCGAATATTATGATCTGTTTGAAAGGCTGCTACCAGAGAAAGTGATTGAGATTCTACTGGCTTCACCATGTGTCGAGGACGTTTATGCTTCTTCTTGGGCTGAGACGTACGATTCGGTGGACAATGATTTTCTTTATGTCCACGTTTCTTGCATATCTGACATTTATGCTTCTTGAACGGGCAGAATCGTACATAGTGCCAATCACCATATAACCAACATGCAGTCGTTGGTTTACTACCACTTGTTCTCGGTTTTTGAGCTTTTAACCTAGTAATAGCATTGACACTACTGTAGGTTAAATTAAGATTTACCTGTTCTATTAGCTGATTGTCATGTTTGATGTTTTGTATCCGCTTACACTCATCTGTCAATGTTCTGAGTGTGATGTTAGGATCTTGATCCAGTCGAGTTAAGAGTCTAGTTCTAATCTCAGCATCTTGTGGTGACTGAAGGGCTTTGATGAATATAAGACATTTAAATTGGTCTTCTGTCAATGAGCGTAACTTGAAGCGTTCACACTCTCTGTTGACCATGTCTGCTAGAGCACCATATTCATCGGTTTCGCGTTTCACCAAATTAAGACACTGATAACGAATACTAAACAATGAGGATGATTCGCCGAATATCTCAGATAATTGAGCTACCGTTTCCTCGAAACTGAGCTCTCGAGGTAACTTTGGCAATATATGGTCAGTAAAGCGTGCATATTCATTACTTCCCAGCTTACGAGTCAACAATCGAGTCTTCCATGCGTCATCTTGTTTACAGAATTCTATTCTAAATGTATCTTCCCAACGCTTGAACCACATGGGGAAGGTATTTCCATTTTCAGGGTCATAATAGAATTCTGGTATGCTGCTGGCAACTGCATCACAAGAAGTGCTTGAAACAGCATAGGAACTCGAGCAGTGGATGTTCATCTGTTGTGTCAGAGTTTCTAACAGCCGCATTTGTGCATCAAGTTGGGCTTGCTGTTGTTGTAGTATTCGATTGAGCTGGTCATCTGATATCGGCATTTTGAATGTATTTTTCCTTTTTCCCCGTCGCCACTGTTATATATTGTCCTACCCGCTTAGTATTCTAGGATTTGACAACGACCGCGACTGGATCCCAAATCAGAACAAGAGTAGAACAGGTAGTAAGATGTATTGAGAAATTAACGGCAAGAGGCAAAAGGCAAAGTCAAGCAAATGATTTACACTAGGGTTTATATAAACAATGGTATCGAGTATTCTAGAAGCTTCCCGATTGGTCGTTGACTCTAGTTGGCTAAGAATGGACCAATGACAGCACAGTTTCGTGAGCATGTTTTGAGCGTGCTTTAATCAGGCTCGTTTCGTGCCAACAAATATACACATTGGACTAAGTTTCCACGCCACATCACTACATGACCAATTTGACAAAATTAACATCACAATATAGTTCAACAAATAGGAATGGAACAAAGTTATACATAAAAGAATAATGAAACATAAGGTCTAGAAGAAGAAAAAGAATAAGTACGCTTGTGCTACTCACCCAGTCTCTAATCATTAATCACGACTGTCACACGGACCATAACTAAGTAGTTTACATCTTGCAGCATATCCTAGATCAACAGTCAAAGACTTTATAGACTGATGTTATGATTTAGTTTGTCTGCCCAATGCTTTATTCCATCTTGCTCCTGCCTTCCCAACATCGTGCGACAAGGCAAACGGTGGTTGGGCATACGTAACATATGTACTAACCATGTCAGTCGACCAGTGTTTATGACCTTCATTGATTTGCCATTTTTCCATAGTACTTTGTGTCTAACATCCGTATTACTTATTATGTCATGATATGAAAGCGAAGTTTCGAAGGCATCTGTGATTAAACACTTTTGGCCTACCCTTGTCTTTGACTTTTTAATCCATGTCTCACGCTCATAGGTTAATACTAAGCAGATCGCTGTGTAGTATACTCGTCTTTTCGTTGATAGACACCGCAAGCGTTATAAGTTATTAAAAGCCAAGCAAACTTAGTAAATCCGTCAGACGCCAACACACCAGGTCAAGTGAAACTTCCAGGATAAATAAAGTGGTCAACGCACTCAACTACTTCACTCTCTATAACCAGTCTAGATGATGCTTCAGACCATTACTAAAGTAACGTTTCACATTTCTCAGGAGAGAAACGCATCCAAATTGTGCTCTCGTTGTTGCTCACGACATTCAGAGGACTACACATTGTCAACGTCTTTACCTGGTAGGTGTCGTGGGATTATGATATTATAATGATACAAGCGAAACGAGCAACGAGACAAATAACACTGAACGCATCTATGCTATCCTCGGTGCTCCAACCCGTTAACTAGAGCAAGAAGTTCAACACGAACAGAATAATTGTAATTCACCGGCAGCTCGGATGACGAACAAACAGCACACAACTCATTTGTATATATATCAACGAAATTTCTGTGAATCATTAAGATGATCACTAATTGAGTAAACATCATAAAAATTGACGTGAATAGATATTATGCAAAAATTACAGTGAATTAATACAATTGATTACAACTAAATTTATCTTACTGGATTGAATTAATTTTGATGAAAGTTAATTTTAACTCAACTTGCAAAAATCAATGCCGGGTTTATAACTTGATTTTTTTTTTCATGAATATTTTAGGGATCTATCATCCCCATCATCACCTAATAAGACTACCGTCTGCATATTTTAAATTAATAAGCAGAAAGTTAATTTCTGAAAGTTCGGTGAAAGAAATGTAACTTCCAGGAGGACATCTGTGATGATATCAAATAAAAAAGAGGGGGATAGTAGGTAATCATGATAAGCATCACTTGTGGTAACAGTTCTAACCAGACCACTAGTATCCAGGTAGAGAGATTTCATAAGGTTTATATACTTTTGAGGTACGCCTTTTAATGACAAACATTACCACACAACCTCTTAACCAATGTAGTCGGTGTCTGTTATCAAGTTATGGCGTCAGTAAATATGTCTATGTTCTAGAATTTGACGAAGGGTGGATATTCGATCATTCACGTCTGGAATCAATCTGGTTTCCCCAAGTTTGTCGTTCCCTAGCTTCAGACAAGCATCGGATGATTAATTCCTCTGTGGTTATCACAAGAGAATTTCTATTCTTTTTTATAAACTAAAACAATCAAAACTAGTCTAGTGGGATTAAGTCTAGCTCCCAGATTTTAGCTAATGTACTAGGCCTGTTCACCAATTTTACACAGTATTCTTACATTAAAAGTTTGTGGCAAGGTTTCAGTGAACCTGGGACAGCACTTTGTGAACTTAAACCATCAGCACTGATGGAAAGTGTGGAAGAAGTGCGAGAAAGATGAGGTCTGGAAGCAGTAGTAGAAGGAATATCTGGAAAAGATGGCATTTGCTCGTGAACAGAGTGAGTACTAGTGGAAGTATGAGGGTGGTTATCACTTCCCGGTTGCTCATGCCGTGGAAGGTCTTTTCTCGGGTTACGTGAAAAAGAATCTGGCTTATAGGTGGTTTTGATAATCCGAGAGCGTGGCCACACTGCCCAAAAATCAGTTGCTTGAGGCCACTAACACACGGCCTTTGCACCAGCGATTGTTAATGTGTTATCTGTGTACTTGTAAGGCCTTACTAACGACGATGGAAATCCGTGGAATAAGGTAAGGTACACCATTTTATTATCGACCTTTTCTATCCTTGTCTGTCATTTTAAGAGGATAGCATCGTTGTCGTGCTGGTTGTCTGAGAGAAAAACCTTACTGCCGTCACACCTCTGTACAGCCGATAGTATGACTTCGCTCTTTAAGCTTGAGATAGTTGTTTTTCGTCTTACTATTCAACGGACCTACCTTGCATGGTAGCTCGATTAGGTCATCACTATAAACAAACCCGACCACCACGTCAAGATAGTAGCTACTGTCATGTCGTTTTAAACAAATAGTTGCTACGATGTTTCCATTATGCACAAAATCAATGATAATCTACTTTATCCACATTTAATCACACAAAAATAATTGTTATTATCTACGTTAACTTGTTCACGCCGTTGGCAAACGGTTTCATCGGAGTTTTTCTATGTAATTTTGGAACATTTAATACTAGATATATTTCAGCTTCATTAGTGATGTATAACAGACTATAAAACATTTTAATATAACCATTGTTACAAACTTCCATCTCATAGGATAATTTGCTTTGCTGGTTACCCAACAATAATTTTATGATGCTAAGATACCTTTATTGGAAGTTTAGCAGAACTTGCATAACTTGTATATCAAATATATCATGTTTTTGTTCAGTAAAATGAAGCTGTGTTGTCTTCTCTCCTTTTGATGATAGTGTGTTTTAATGAAACTTTGATATATCTCACCTAAATAAACGTCTCTTTTGATTTGTATGTTTCAGCACAAAAATTGTGAAAATTTTGTTAAAAAATGGAGCTGATGTCATTGCAAAGGATAAAGGTGGCCTCATTCCTTTACATAATGCTTGCTCGTATGGTCATTTGGACGTTTGTGAATTGTTAATTGGTGCTGGTTGTGGTTCAGCTCAGGTACATGCTGCTGACTTATGGCAGTACACTCCGTTACACGAGGCAGCCAGTAAATCACGTGCAGAAGTTTGTTTTCTACTTTTGGCGTATGGTGCGGATCCAACCCAACCGAACTGTCATGGCAAATCTGCTTTAGACTTAGTACCTAATAATGATCTTAGACAAAGACTACTTTTCGAATATCGAGGTTAGTTTAACTTGATTTAGTCAGTTTCTTACATTCAACCACTTTTAAAATTAGTATATCTTTGTGGAGTGGTTTTGTGCCAATATTTATTTTCTTCACAAGGAAGGTTGATTTTATGTCCCTCCACATTATACAGGGGAATATCTTCATGTATTGTTGCATCAAATCCATTCGATACGTTCTACAAGTAAGCATTCTTTTAGAAATAAGTTGATTAGTAGATTTTTCAATAGACATCATAAAAGTATCCCGTTCATCTAAAATACTGCTAGGAATATTTCATGAAATAATAATAAATCTTTTTAGGTAAATTTTGAATATTAGTATATTTAGTTGAATTTAAGTGGTTTTGTGGGGATTTTTTCTTTAATTTTATTGTTCGAGTTCATCGCAGATTGACCTTAGCTGGGTACCACTAAAAATCAAATGGCACTGTACGACTGTTTCGTCCTAGTTTGGGACTCCTCAGCATTGCAAACCCTCGATCCCACTAGCGAATAGAATCATAGACCTTCAGGCGTCCGGGCTAGCGCTTAACCATCATCGCTGTCTGTCTGAAGTCCAGTGGTGGAGTCCCTACTTCAATCAATTTGTGTTATATATACTGTCCGATTCTCGCGAACAAGGTAAGCTATGCTTTTATTGTAATCACTTTATTAAAAATTTCCGTCAGTCATACTTTTCGTATCCGTTTATCTACGGGATTATTTGCCGTATTAAGTATTTATCTTCGTTTTTTTACAGGATATCTTTTTCTTGAAGCCTGTCAGAATGTGGACGTTCATCAAATTCGAAAATTGCTATCTTTACCCACTAACACTTTATCAAACAATTCCTACCCATGTACACAACCACTGCCAGTTTATCTCACTGTTCCTTCTAAAGCTTCTTCCAACCATGATGGGAAATGTATGTATCAGAAACAATCTAATATCTCTTCATTAACTTTTTCAAGTCAACACCAAGAATCCATTTTACCTATGCCTGTTCAAATCAACCAGGATTTACTTCATTTTCGACACCCATTTGTCGGTAATACTGCTCTACATGCTGCGTGTTGTGCAACCGGTCCAGGAGAGCAAACTGCTGCATGTTCTTCTGGATTTAATCCTTCAGAAAATAAGCAATTATTGTCTCATGGACAATACACCAAAGACTTATCTGTCAACTCAGCCAGTCGTAATATTTCACCAGTCTTGGGTAGACAGTTAATCGAATGGCTTATTGACCAAGGAATAGGGGTCTCAGATTATAATGTTGAAGGTCAAACCCCTCTCCACTTAGCTGCTCGTTACGGGTATCTTGAGGCAACTGCTTGTTTATTGCGGCGTGGTGCCGAACCAAACGTTGCGGATTGGCACGGTTTTACACCTTTACATTTGGCTGCTAAATATGGACATTCTCACATCATACAGCTCCTAGTTCATGGATTTGGTGCAGACTTAAGTTGCGCTACTGTACCAGGAGGACATACTGCTGCTTCTTTGGCTTCTACTGAGAGCGTTAGGCGTCTTATTGCAGATCTAAGTCTTAGTCCAGTGAATAACCTGTTAAGTTCTTCACAAAAGTCGCCCACTGAAAAATATATCCCTGAGTCATCAACTTACGTACCTTCAGTCCCGGGTAATCTTCATTTGTTTGTTGGTTGTTGTGTAGACGTCAATATCTTTTCTTTTCATTCTACTTAAATATTTGCACCATTCAGTCTATAAGTGCTAAAATAATTAACTGGTTAAGTACACCTCAGTACACGGGAAAAGCTACTTTTAAGGTGTTTCTGTTACGTTTCCATTCCGTTTACTAACTTTATATTAGGATGTGCTAGCAGTACTTGGTACTTTTTCATAGAACGAAAGTATTTATTAGCGGCATTCTAACTACCTGCATCTGGATAATCTTGAGTTTCTGACATTTTTTACATTCGTTCCTATAAAGTCTAAAGGTAGAAGTCTATCTGAAGGCATTTGTCAAATTATAGTCATTAGGGCAGTGGACTGGTTGCTCTTTACACTTACATTTATGCTCTTCTGGTAGTATACACCAGTCCCCACTTGTTTATTAAGTTTCGTAACTACGAAAGCAATTAGCTGACGATTTTTCAAAGCCGTTTTATTCACGTTTCTTAGTTTTTTTCACTAATGCACAACTTGATTATTAAATCAAACTTTAAAATCATCTATTTTATCTTTGCATAATAAATCTCTTGTTCACTTTTGACTTAAACTTATTTTTTTTATTTTCCGTTGCTCATTATTAGGAATAGCAGCAGAGAAAACCCAAAGTAAAAGTACTTCCAATCAACAACAAACCACTGCATTCTTAGTTTGTTCCGGGTCTCATTCACAGGACAGTTCAAACACGTTTTATGATGCCAAGTTTTCCCAGACACCTATTCCTAACTCTAGTAACAACAATGATAATGCTTCATATGCTAATCGTGTCATTGCTAATTCTGCTATTCTAGTTTCGAATACTGATTATATCCCGTCTCTTGGAAGTCATAGCTGGGCGGATATTGTACTCCAGTTGTTAGAAGCAGCTAAATCTGGTGATGTAGAAATGGTTCGCCGTCTCATTACAGCACATCATTATTCTACCTGTCCAGACGGTGCTTCAAATGAATTATGTAATGAGGCATCTGAGTCATGCACTACTGCCACTCCATTGGATTTGATTAATTGTCGTGATATTGATGGTCGACATTCAACACCACTCCATTTCGCTGCTGGGTATAATAGACTGGCTATAGTTGAACTATTGTTACAGCACAAAGCCGATGTTCACGCTAAGGATAAAGGCGGTTTAGTACCATTGCATAATGCCTGTTCTTATGGACATGCTAAGGTAAGAAGTTTGAAAATGCATTCGTAATTCTTTTTTAAAATTGTGTGGATTACAAATTTTTATTGCTTATTAATTAGAATTTAGGTATTATTAGCAACCTTAACTAATAATCATTTGCTATTTCGTATCGCGAAGTTCGTCTAGTTGACATGTTGAAGTGATATTCTTTATGATGATGACTTAGTGGTTAATGCATTCGGCTTCCAGTTATTAATTTTCAAGTGTCATATTTCTTACCTCCGTCTTGATCATGAACTTGAATATTATTTGATATCATATTTTATCGGGTTTCATCCGTCCTTTTCTAACTTTATTTTCTATGTCTAGTGTTTTGCTTCCATTGATATCACTTTTTTGAGTTCGTTTTTTGTATATTGTTGACTCTCTTTTATTAAGCCCATGCAAATTATGATAACGTGAACTGATACGTACTTATATTGCTAACTTATTAATGGCACACTCTGTCTACATATTGATCAAAGTTATGGTGATATATTCACTTGACACTGAATGTGGTTTTTATTGTGAATTAATACAGCTGGGGTCACTACGATATATGCTAAAACAATGAATAACGGTAATTTGAAGAATGGAATGTCTGTCGATACTTTGTTGCCAAACTTCCTTATTCTTATATAACAACGTTGCTTACTATTGGCGCATTTAAATGAGGCTAAGAAATCACTGGGAATCGGACTATTTATTTTCCAGCTTATCGTTATATCTTGTGGTTTTTTATTAAGGACAATTATAGGCCGCCTCTGATTCTTCGTAAAGTGCCGCTATCAGTGATATTGTGGCGGATATTCATATGGTTGTTCATAAGTAGTAGATATCAGAACGTTGCGTGAAAGTGGAAACGGTAAACAGCATATGAAGTGAGTTGCGAGGTGACAAGGAGCAAAGCCAGATCACAATACGTAAGAGAAACTAAGACAACCAAGGGAAGCGGGCCCTCAACCAACGTTGGTCGAGGAACGCAGTAGACGTGGAAATAGATAATTAAAAGTAATTTACACATTACTTATGACCTCTATTTACACCACATGAGAAGTCAGTTGAAAACTGCAATTTGTGTGACTGTTATTTTCAGTTTTTGTGGATGGGAGTAAATTAGCGATATGGGTTGGAAATAAAATGGCATAATAAGATACCTATTCATGTTCGTCATTGCTTAGTATCCTTTGGAACTCTACCTACCAATTCTTTGTTTGCTTTTTTTCACTTTTAAGGTTGCTGAACTCCTCATTCAATATGGAGCAAATGTTAATGTTACTGATTTATGGCGTTTTACACCTCTACACGAAGCTGCAGCTAAAGGCAAATTCGACATTTGTCGATTATTGCTCAAACATGGTGCAGATCCGTTGAAAAAAAATCGTGATGGTCATACTCCTATAGATCTAGTTAAAGTATGTGCTATAAATTTTTGCTTGAGATGCTTATGTATCGGCAGTGTCTAGTTATGTTCATGATACAATGTTATTAATTTTGGTAATTATGTAAAATCCATGTACTTCTCTTATACAATGGAGTGTTGAAATGTGTATTTTGATAATATTGAATGCTGGCTACTAGAAATGTACATTTTTTTAAATTTTAAACACGTGAACATAGTTTTTACAAAGTGCTTCCTGATTCTGGTATAACTAGAGAAAATAACACATCCATCGAACTGAAACGCACACTTTGTCCCTACTAGTATTAGTAGGTACTAGTGCACACATTTCTTATGGTTGACGCTTGTAATACTCAATTTCGTTATTGCCACTTTTAGTTTGCCAGAAAAAAGCTAGGGGCAGCCAAATCGTGAAGTCATTGACAATTGGGCTGAGTCATGTTAATAGGTGCAGACTATCTGTCTGGGGTCCGCGTGGTGATCGTACCCAATGGTTAGAAACTTTGGGTGATATAGCTTAAAATCGTTCGCATCGGCGTTAGTGCATCCGTTTCTTGTCCTCCTCCAAATTCTAAGCTTCCTAATTCATCATAATTTTTTGCTTACTGAATTATATATTTTTAAAATCTTATCTTCGATCTCTAATCCTTTCCACTAATTTTAACCCTGTTACTACCTCCATTTCTCTGGGATTTGATCCGACAATTCCATCTCTATCTGCTAATTGAGACATGACAACTTGAATTGATGTAGGCACGTACTAAGTTCTACGTTGTAACTGACTGACTGACTGACTTTTTTTATCAAATGCCTATACTTACACAATAACAAATTATTAATCGTCACTAGCTGTCTAGAGTAATTACTCGACTGTTAACTAAACTTTCATGGTATATACATTCATGGATATTTATGTTTAATTTGCAATTTCGACCACTCCAAATGTCATAAAAGGCATATTAATGTTGCGTTTGAAGGATTCTACTTTTGATCTTAATAAGTGACATAGTTTCCCTCGATGAAATGATCCATCTTTAAATATTTTCATTATTTTCCTATTAATAGTTATACAACTAAAAGAAAAGAATGATTAAAAAAAGTAGCATTCAGGTAAAGATATTAGCTTTGAGTTAACCAATTTATTTTAAACAAGTTTCGCCCTGTTCGAAGTTTTGTAATGTGTCAAATTTATAGATAAATTTTTTAGAAAAATTTTTTCGAATTGAAATTAAAAACACATCTCCACCCACAAACATAATTGATACTGTTTATAAGTGTTTAAAAGTTAGTCTCTCATCATAGGTTCTGTACTAAGATATATTTTATACATTTGTGGTTTTTTTTAGGATACAAATAGTGATGTTTACGACTTACTACGCGGTGATATTGCTGTTTTAGAAGCAGCTAAAAAAGGAAATTTGACTAAAATAAAGCGTTTAGTAACTACAGAAAATATCAATTGTCGTGATACTCAAGGAAGAAATTCAACACCGCTTCATTTAGCTGCAGGCTACAATAATATTGAGGTAACTTATTTTTAAAATAATGAAAATTTGCTTTAGTTAGTAATGACAATAATAACAATAATAGGTGTGCTTTTAACATTTTAGGTGCCAGCACTATTGAAACCACTTATGCTGATGACAAATCAAGATCAGTTGCGTGCAAAAGGATCCTATTAATATATTTGAATCGATTTAGTTGCAAATATATACACTTTTTAACGGTTGAATCAACTACTCATGCAAATGTGGAATAATGTCGAGATAGCCTTAGGTAAAGGGTTCCATAATTATGTATATGAAACATGCATGTATTTACAAGAGTAATCCAAGCAAGATATGTACGCTGGGACCTCAGATAGATGAATAATTCACTCAGTAATGTACGTACACTCTCATCTCCTATTTTTATATATCATTGAGATAGCACGTGATGTATCTGGAATCGTCTGTAGCAGCTCCAAAAATAATATGATATAAATAGTCTATAAAAAACAAAATACCAGTTTAAAACGATATTTATGCATTACTTGTGTATTCTTGTTTTTCACATGCATCCACTAAATAATAGCTATTGTACCATAATGATGTGATCGTACTCCATATTCTACAGAAGCACTTCGTATTTTTCAAACCAGTAAAAAATAACTTAACTTAAAATTAGACACTAGTTGATTTACAGATAAAAACTTGAAAATTTACTTGTTATGTTCATTTCTTTTTGTATTTGTTAAGACCTTAGAATTCCTACTGGAATCTGGAGCCGATGTAAATGCTAAAGACAAAGGTGGTCTGATTCCGTTACATAATGCCAGTTCCTATGGTCATGTTGATGTAGCCGCGCTTCTTATTCGTTATGGAACATCAGTAAATGCTGTAGACAAGTGGGGTTATACACCGTTACATGAAGCTGCTCAAAAAGGACGAACTCAGCTATGTGCTCTGTTGTTGGCTCATGGAGCAGATCCAAAAATAAGAAATCAAGAAAGTATGTTTTAGTTTTATCCAACTATATATGTAATCATATAGAATATGGTAACTGGGAAATACCACATTTTGTATGTCTATATGTCTTGTGGATTTAATGCACGTTTGCCTGCATAAGATGTTGGTGATTTCATGATCATATAAATGGCAATGAAACCTCGCATTCGATGGTTGAAAACGTGGATAACATTGTTTTATTATAAATGTCTTCAAAGTGTTAGTCTCGTATGACTGACCATTAATAGAATATTTCTTGTTTGTGTAGATTACCAAGTAGAGGTGGTGAATCAGTTGATGAACCTGAACTTCCGTCAAATGAGATTTCTTAAATATGTATTGCACGTCCTTAGACATTGTCTGCCGTGATGTGCTATTCTTTCTAACATACATCTAGGCTGGAAGAAAGTTTGTATCATCCAGAAGCGACATCTGTTAGAAACCCGTTGCAGTGTTGTGAATGTTTTTTTTCCTCTAAATCTGAAATTTTAACTTTACCTCCTAAATGCATTCCCTAATTTTGTCTGCTACTTCCGAATTACATTCTCTATGTTTAACCTATTTAAATGCCATTATTTCGTTTCCTTAGTTTCCAATTGTGTTTATTTCCATTCGCGATGTCGATATGGAGTATGCCGATTCCGGCTGATGGATTCTTGTACTAAGTTATATTTATAATTGCTATTTCCACAGATATCCTAGGTGACTTTATTGTTTTACGTGCCCATTATCATTATTAGCTTTGTTATATCTCATTTAATGTTGCGGATTCACGTATACGAAGTCATGGATGGATCATATGATTAATTTCATATGAAAATCTGTTGATTACATAATGTGATTTTCATTAAAAAATTTTTTAATCTTATCATACTGCAGTAAAGCTGAAGAAAACACTTTCGGGTAAATTTGTTTACAACGAGAGTTAGAATTGGACATCTATAAAGTCGTGTAGTGAAACAATTAGGACTTGCACCCACGCGGTACTTTTATCGTAAGAAACTACTAAAATTTCAACAATCAGGTCACCAGTTTGAACTCTACTCCACCTACTTTAAATTAAGCTATCGAATAGTATGGTTATCCCTCACATACAAAATACTTAAATGAAATCTAAATACAATTATCTGTACTTAATAAATATGTTTCAAGAAGAAACCGGTGGCGATTGAGTTGTTTTTTGTCATAAGGTTTGGGGTTTAATGTTTAGTTTGTGTTTGTTTTTACAGATAGTACTATATTATTGATCATATATACCCTTTTATTGTATTTTTCACACTGCGGATATTTACATTAATAATAAGGTAAATAGGGGAAATAATACTAGAAATAAGAAACTTAGCGATGGAAAGCATTATATGGTCTCCCAACCGTAGCTGCTACCTTGATATGGTGATCGGGCTTGCCCATCGTGATGACCCAATTGAGCTATATTTGCTGCAACGCATTTTCCTCTAGGTCCTATTATGCTAAGCAGGTCTATTGGAGAGCGATAAGATTAAACGCAGCAACCTATGATCTGAGGATGAAGTCGTACTGCTGACTGCATCGAGGTATGACAGCGATAAGGTGTTTCCCTCGGATAACCAGCATCTGCAGCGATGCTGCCTTCTTAATGGAAGGAAGGGGTTAGAAAAGGTCAACCCTAAAAATGTCGCACCTTCACGGATTTCCGTCTCCGGCAGTAAGGCCTTCTAAAGAACGGACCTAACACTTTAAAGACTCCCCATAACAAGGCCGTGCGTGATCGGCCTCAAGCAGTTGTCCCTTGGGCTCTGCGATCGCGCTCTCAGGTCACTATGACCAATACTAACCCTGTTTCTTTCTCAGGTACTTCAAGAAGCAATATCCTTCCATTGTGTGGGCAGCTAGAAAGTGAAAATTGCCCTCATACCTCTAACAGCACACAAGATCATCTTGTTCGAGGTCAAATCCCACCATCAACTCTTAATAACTCTCTTATCACCATGCCTAATCCTTCTAACATAATTTTATCACGTCGCGCCTCTAATGCTAATGATTTGAGTTCACGAAACGTTATCCCTGGTCTCCTGAAACCGCGCACTAAGTTATATATCAGAGCTTTCAACGTTCGAACGTTATGTCAAATAGGACAACAGGCTTCCTTAGCCATGACTCTACAATCCCGCTCCATCGATGTCTGCTGTATCTCTGAAACGCGTATACAGGATCCAAGCACAGTCATTCGCTTGACTTCACCTTGTGAAAATAAGGAACCGGCTCGGTTTACTCTTCGTATTTCCGGGAACCCCACCGCTACCACTCGAGGCCTTACTGGTGTAGGTATAGCACTAAGTTTTAAAGCTGAACAGGCTCACTTCGACTGGATTCCAATAGACAGTCGCTTGTGCTCTGTCCGTCTAAATGGAACGTTAAGGACTCGAGAAGATAGGAACACAGGTCGTTGTCTCTTCGTTGTCGTTGCCTATGCTCCCACTGACTGCAGCTCATAGGAAGTGAAGGATGAATTTTACAGAAAGCTTTCTGACCTTCTATGTAAAGCTAAGCGCACTCATGTAGTAATAGTGGCTGGTGATTTAAATACCCAAGTATGTAGACTAGATGAAACCGAAAGGCAGCTAAGTAGATCCCATGGTGTTGAGGCTCAACTAACAGACAATGGCGACCGATTACTACAACTATGTTCAGATAAGCGTTTATTTCTCGCAAACACCAACTTTAAGCATAAGGAAAGACATCGGTTGACATGGCGGCCTCTAAAATCAACTCAACGCTCGACTCAAATAGACCACATTGCTATCAGCCATCGTTCGAGAGGCTCGATAGAAGACTGCCGCTCGTTTTGGAGCACATGTTTAGACTCAGATCATGCATTATTACGAGCGCGTATTAATCTGCGTCTCACTGGACGTAAAAGATCCACGACAACGATCCCCCTCAGAGTTCAACTTAATGATGAAAAAGTCAAGAATACATTTAAGGAACAACTAGAAAACCAATTAGTCAACTGCGTAAACTGTACTCATCCAGAGTTAGCTTGGAATGATATCCAGAAAGCTGTTGAAAGAGCAGTAATATCTACTAATAAACTAGACCAAAAGGTTAGGAAAACTCAGTGGATTTCAGCTGCATCTACTGAACTGATAAATGCTCGGCAACACATCCCGTCTGGTTCTGAACATGATGAGGAACGAAGGCAACTTAAACACAAACTGATTAAAAGCTTACTGAATGATCGTGAGTAGTGGTGGGTGGCGAAAGCTAAAGAGATTGAAAAGGCAGCGGCAATAGGTAACAGTAGGCAACTGTTCAGACTCATCAAAAAAATGGTTATCAGAAACCTCACTGTAAGTGTAACTATCTCCGAGAAAGATGGTTTCACTATTCACTGTCAATCCAGAAGATTAGACCAATGGGCAGAACACTTTATGGAACAGTTCAACTGGCCATCGGCGTCATCCCTGTTGCTCACCATCCCCAAACAATTCGAATGGCGATTTGATAATGGTTCCCCAAGTCTCAATAAAGGTTGAGAAGGCCATAGGGAGCTTAAAGCGAGGGAGAGCAGCAGGATCTGATGGATTGACCCCTGAGATATTTAAGGAAGGTGGTCCAGCTGTAGCAGCGAGATTAACTGAAATCTTGGTTAGAATTCGGAAACTGGACGTAATCCTATCTAACTGTTATAGAACACTAATCATCCCAGTCTATAAGAAAGGACAGAAGTCCTCGTGTGACAATTACCGAGGAATCAGTTTAACGAATATAATATTGAAAATATTAGCTTCAATAATACTTCGACGTCTAACTAAAGCTCGTGAAGAGCAAACTCGAGAAAACCAAGGTGGTTTCAGACCCAGACGTTGTTCTATAGACCAAATATTCACACTTAGGCAGGTTCTGGAACATAGGCACACTTTCAGATGCCCGAAAATAGCTGTATTTTCTGACCTTAAGGCGGCGTTTGACTCTATCGATCGTAAGGTTATGTGGCAATACCTATCACTGAAAGACGTACCGGAGAAGTACATAAACCTTATACAAGCTCTCTACTCGAACACCACATATCGTGTTAAAGCTTATGGCAGATTGTCTTCGGAATTGATCACTTCTAGTAGTGTCCGTTAAGGTTGTCCGCTTTACTCATTTTTATTTAATTTTATCATGGACATACTTTTAGAGTTAACATTGTCATCGTCTGATTTCTCTGGAGTTGACTTCCTTCCAGGAGATAAACTAACTGATTTAGAATATGCAGATGATATAGTTCTATTGAGTGAAGATGCTGACAAAATGCAGAATTTTTGACAACCTTAAACATGAACGTAAGCATGTTTGGGATGCGATTCTCCCCATCCAAATGCAAAATGCTGCTTCAAAACTGGCTTAATTCGGCACCAAAGTTAGTGATAGGTAGCGAAACTAATGAATGTGTTAACCGTTTTACTTATCTCGGGAGCCTTATTAGTCCTGACGGCCTGGTGTCTGATGAAATCTCGGCTCGTATACATAAGGCCCGATTGATCTTAGATGTCTCCGAAACATTGCTCGTATTTTCTGGGATCACCGAGTAAGCAATGCGTGGGTTAGGAATAGAGTACTAGGTAAATACGGTAAGTGTATTGATGAAGTAGGGAATCTTCACCGGCTGAGATGATTAGGACATGTGTTGCGTATGCCTGACCACCGTCTAACTCAATGAGCAGTGTTGTCTGGTGTGGGAGTAGGCTGGAAGTAAGCTGTGAGCAGCCAAACGAAAACATGGCACTAATACATGAAGTCATTAACAATTGGGCTGAGCTATGTTAATGATGCAGACTACCTGGTTGGGGTCCACGTGATGATCGTAACAAATGGTTAGAGACTTTAGGTGATATGGCTCGAAATCGTTCGCAATGGCGCAGGTACATCCATTCCTTGTCTTCCTCCAAATTCTAGTTTTTGAGCTTTTCATAATTTTCCCTTTACTGAATCACGTTTTTTGTTTTAAATCTTATTTCTGATCTCTATATCTTTCTATTAGTACTTATTCTGTCACTACCTCGCCTACTCTGGGATTTGATCGGGCAATTAAATCTCTATCTGCTAATAGAGGCATGGCAACTTGAACTGATGTACGCATGTATCAAGTTCTACGTTGCAACTGACTGACTGACTTATGTTTTCTGGTTCTATTTTTTATGCTTGTTTCTTACAAATTTCCAACATTTTCCTGTGTTTATTTATTTGTAATTTTGATGTAGTAGAAATAAACAAGCGGATTTTAGCAAAAAAATGTAGTTTAAAATTATAGCGTGTATTTATGTGTAGGTAACCTATTCTTTCAAAGATTTTCTTTTAAAAGATATAAGGAAGTTATGGCTTTCGTTGAGTTCTGAAGTAATATAGAAGCTTACTATCGTCAGATTTCATAACCATTCCTCTCTGCGTTCTTTTTACTCATGTATTCTTAAATTATTTCTCAATATACTTTTCTTCGGCTATAAAGAATAAAACATACTTCTCCATTCATCTTAAAGTAGTGACTATACATTATCTTCATAGAGAGTTTAAAATGCTATGATTGTAGGACTTGTTAGCTTTGTTAAATGTGATTACTTTTTTTAGTTGTCTTATTGATTTAATGTTGGTAATCGTAATTGCGTAGGATCTATTTTAAAGTTTATGGTTTAAATAGACCACTGTAAACATTCTTTGTCACGGCCAATATTTTGTTTTACCTACTGATTACATAAATACCATAAAAGGCTATTTTTGTAACCGAATTCCATTATCAACATTCTTTCAAACTACTTTTACTTTAAAGTCTACTTTTTCGGGGGGCTTTAACATCATAGTATTACTTAACTCAGATATACTTTGAGCGATTAAACACCATAACCGTCTCATTTATATGATAAATCGTTCATTCATGTACAACATAGAACCCGACACGTGTGCACGTGGGTCCAAGTTGCTGTACCACGTAAGATTAACAAAACAGCATAATTCAGCAGAAGGGAATAAAGCAAACGAAAGTACGAAAGAATAATCGAACTTAATATCTAGCAGAACATAAAAAGTGTATACATTTATGCCGCTGACCGATTTTCAGCCATATCACCCAGTGTCTCCAAACACTGAATACAACCGCCACTAGGATCCCAACCAGGTAGCCTGCATCTACTGATATGGCTTAGATTAGCAATCAAAGACTTCATAGACTGCCATGTTTTAGTTTGGCCGCCAGTGTCTCTTCCATTCTACTCCCATCCGCCCAGCGTAGTACGAGGCAAACAACACGTGTCCTAACCATCTCAGTCGATGTTGGTTTACAACCTCTTTGACTGATTTCCCATATTTTACTAGTTCTTTAATAAAACATCAATATTACGTATTCGCTCACTCAATGATATGCTGGCGATACTACGATCTCTATGATCAAAGACCTGGAGCCTACGCCTGTCCTCTATTTTCATGCTCTATGTTTTGCATCCATACTTACTTTACTTATTTACGCCTGTTACCCCTCTCGGAGGAGCATAGGCTGCTTACCAGTATTCTCCATTCAACTCTGTCTTGAGTAATCCTTTCCAGCTTTTTCCAGTTACTGTTCATCCTTTTAATGTCTGCTTCCAGCTCTTGACGCAGTGTATTTTTTGACCTTCCTCTTTTCCGTTTTCCGACAGGGTTCCAAGTTAGTGCTTGTCTCGTGATGCAGTCAGATGATTTCCGCAACGTCGTTTCCTGATTTCCTCTTTAGCTGGAAGTTGGTTTGTTCTCTTCTATAGTAGGCTGTTGCTGATGGTTTCCGGCCAACAGACATTCAATATTCTACGTAGACAGTTGTTTATAAATACCTGTACCCTCCTGAGGATGTTTGCGGTAGTTCTCCACATTTCAGCTCCATATAGAAGAACTGTCTTGACGTTCGAATTGAATAGTCAACTTTAGGGTTGGTAGACAGTTGTTTGGAGTCCCATATATTTTTCAGCTGTAGGAATGCTGCCCTTGCTTTGCCAATCCTTGCCCTTACATCTGGATGAGATTAAAAGCAGTAAAACTAAGGTCCAAGAGTGAAGTCGTATTACCGACCATACAGAGTTGTGACGGCAGGTGTTTTTCCCCAAACAACCAGCATGATGGCAATGCTGCCTTCCCACAAACGATGGGTGGGGCTAGAAAAGATCGACTCTAAAAATGTGCACAACACCTTACTCCACGGATTTCCATTTTTGACGGCAAGGCCTTGACAAGTACGGAGCTAACAAAACTAAAACCTCTCTCAAAAAGACTGTGTAGCCGGCCTCAGACAGTTGTTCCTTGAACACTGAGGTCACGCTCCAAGGTTTCTAAGACCATCCCTAACCCATTTGGCTTTTCAGGTATATTAAGAACCTTTCACGTTGTGCGCAACAGCACTGGAGATAATCCCGTTTACAAACAAATCCCTATTCTTTCTAGTGTTATTCCGTTTGTCGGCTCTAATGCTCTTCCTACTTGCTTATTTGCTTCTATGTATTCAGTTTGTGCCTTGATTTTCTCTGCTCTAGTTCGGCTGTTGTTGATTTCTGCCTTTTTGTTCCTCCTTTGTTGAATTTTGACCATAGTCTCTGTGGAAATCCATTCTTTATAATGGTGTTTCTTGTGGCCCAAAGCCTCTTGACAAGTTGAAGTTAGTACCTCTTTGATTCCTTTTCAGTTGTCCTCCATAGTGGTTTCTTCCTCGTTCTGCAGATCTTGTAAGGCTTGAAACCTGTTGTTGAGAGTTATTTTAAATTCCTTGAATTTGTCAGTATCCCGATGAGAGGCTGTATTGAACTGTTGTAATGCTGTTACTCCAGTTATCCATTGTTTCTTTAGCTTCATTTTCATTTAGGCGACCACTAGGTGGTGATCTGAAGCTATATCAGCTCCTCTCCTGTTTCTCACATCTTCTATTGATCTTCTGAATTTTTTATTGATGCATATATGGTCAATTTGATTCTCTGTAGTATGATCCGATGAGATTCATGTAGCCTTGTGTATGCGTTTGTGGGGGAATATTGTACCACCTAAGACCATTTTGTTGAAAGCGCATAGATTTGTAGATCTTTCACCATTTTCATTTCTTTCCCCCAGTCCATGTCGTCCCATGATGTCTTTGTAACCGCTGTTGTCCATTCCGACTTTGGCATTTAGGTCCCCCATTAGGATTGTCAGATCCTTTCCTGAACACTTCACTATAATTGACTGCAGCCTTTCATAAAACTGATCTATGTCCTCGTCGTTGCTGTCGTTGGTGGGTACATAACACTGGATAATGTTCATTGTAATCCCCTTCTTGATTGTCTTGAAAGATGCTTTGATGATTCTGGGTCCATGTGGTTCCCATCCTACAAGTGCATTGCGCGCTTTCTTAGACAGCACCAGAGCAACTGATTGGGTGTGTGGGGCATTTTCCTCTTCGTGCCCGAAATATAGTAGCACCTCTCCCGTGGCTAATGTTTTCTGTCCAGTTTGAGTCCAATGCGTTTCGCTGATCTCGAGCACATTTAAATTGTATCTCTTCATTTCTGCTGCTATCTGGGTGATCTTCCCTGTCTCCCACATTGTCCGAACATTCCACGTACCTAATAAAATTTTTGCTCTGGTCGTTAGAAGGGGTGGCATTGGCCTCATGACTTCCGAAGAATCTCGGCTTTCATCATGAAGCGTCATATAGATTCCTTCCACTTCCAGGGCAGAGTTTAAATGGTTAAGTTTGTTTAATCTGGTTAGCGTTTTTTTAGCAAGTTTGTGTTTTATGGAATAGGAATGCTCGCCCTATACCTAACCCTCCTCCTTTAACTGGGTTTGGGACCGGCAGTAACCCTAGAAGAGCTGCGGGCTTCATCTATAAGTTAGAACAAAGCAGACTGCTCTACAGTACACTCGACTCAATGGCGAAAGACGGTTACCTCGCCTACGCCATAAGTGACATAGGTTGGTAAAAATCAAACGAGTTTTTTTGAATCCAGGCTAAGATTGCATCACATACCAGCCTACCAGGGATGATGAGACTTGCGAGATAAGTGAAGTGGCCAATGTGGTTAACTACTTCCCTCCCTACGACTTATATAGGCGATGATTCATAACAGTCCTGGAGTAGCATTTCGCATTTGAATGGAGAGAAACGCACCCCAAATATGTTTACGATGTTGCTCAAGGTGTTTAGGAGACCTTGAATATTGTCACCATCTTTATTAAATAGGACCAAATCGTCCACTTATTCTAAGTCGACAAGTAAGCTACCTGGAAGGAGATTAATTCCTAAAAAGTTAGTTGATTAAAGGGTGGCTTATAAGAGGACATCTATGACAAAGCTAAATAAAAAAGTGGGTATAAGGGTCAACTCTGACGAACATCACTTGATATTGACAATACTCGTAACAGTTCACTATAAGCTCTAACTCGACCAGTAGTGTTCGAGTAGAGATCATTTATTAAGTTTGTGTATTTTACAGGTACGTCTTTTAATAATAAACACTACTACCATGCCCCTCTATCTACAGAATCAAACACGGCTTTCAAGCCAAGGAATGCAACTATTATCAGACGATGATAGCTATGCCTATGATCTAGGATCTGGCGAAAAGTAAATATCTAGTCAATGCATCCTTGTTCCGGTCTGAAACCAGCCTAGTTATTCCGAGTTTACTGTCCCTTGGCTTCAGACAAACGTAGGATGATTACAGAGGCTAGTGTCTTAAACACTATTTTTGACCAATCTGATTCCTCTGTAGTTTTCACTAGTGGATTCCTGTCCTCTCTTGTGAACTGGGACGATCAGCGATTAGGACCAATCTGATGGGATTACTGCCAGGTCTCAGACTTTAAGTAATGTATCAGTCAACCTGCCTGCGGAAACTGAGCTACTCTCCCTAAAGATATTTGGGGTCAACCTGTTACCACCTGCTACTTTCCTTCACTTCAAATTACCTATAGCCTTTTCAACCTTACTAAGAATTAGGGGAGGGATACATATCAATTTTCCACTCAGGTAATTTGGAGATAGTCAGAAAAGGAAGGGTAGCTGAGGCCGGTTGAACTGTTAATGATAGTGTTGGGCCCATCGGTTCGATCGGTGTATCACAGACCCGTCCTTCTCCGAAATAGTCTCACTGATGGTCTACTTCTTAATACCAATTTACATGATGAGTGTCGAAACAGTTGTCTAGTATTACCTATCTCCGCAGTCGTTCCCATCGCCTTTGCTTTTGTCACCCACCGCTGCTCACGATCCTTGCGTAGACTTTTTGTGGGCTTGCATTTGAGTAGTTGTCACTCTTCATCAATCTCTGAGCTTACTGGAATAAGTTTTTGAGCCACCATCAGTGTAGTAGAGGATTCAGAAATCGATTGGTCTTTCCTAACCTTTGTATTTAGGTTAGAAGCAGTTAGCGCTACTGCATCTATAACTGTCTTGAAATTGCCCCAAGCTTTTTCCGGATGAACCTTCTGAGTATGATCGGCCAATTATCTAGCTAACTCTTCTCTGAATCCATTCTTGGCTTATTCGTTCACCAACTGACAACCTAGGGATTTTCGAGTTGTGACTTGCGTCCGGCAAAACATATGGAAATACGTCCTCCATCTAGAGCGTTCGAATATGTGCTCCAAAATAAGTGGCAGTTCTCTATGGAGCTTCTCCAACGATGGCTAATGCCGATATGATCTATTTTTACCCGTCATTGAGTTAATGTTGAAGGTCGCTGTGCTATATAATGTCTCTCCTTGTGCTTGAAGTTTATATTTGCTAATACTAATCACTAATCTGAGCATAATTGTAAAAGATATTCCCTATCATCTGTTCGTTTGGCTGGTATACTATAAATCCCGCCTTAGCATTTTTCTTCCTAGCTTAGCCTACCAACGTGAGCACTAAAATCTCCTGCTATGATCATTATGTCTGAGTTCTTAGTTTCTTAGAAAAAGTTGGAGAACTTTGGTAGGATTCATCTTTTGCTCCAAACTACACTCAGTGGGGACATGAGACAAAGCGACCAAAAGGAATCAGCATGTATTCCTATCTTTCCGAGGTCTTACTGTGCCATTGAAACGGACAGCACGCAGACGACCATCAAGAGGAATTCATTAAAGTGGTGCCTGTCTTGCTCTTAAACTTAGTGCCATACCTACACCAGCAAGACCACGAAAGCTTGTCTCTTGATCCCCGGATAAACGAAGAGTATGTCGTGCTGAATAATTACGCTAGGGTCCTTCCTATATGTGTTTCCGAAACACATCATACATCAATAGCGAGAGCTTCAAGGGGTTTCGCTAGTGAGGCTTGTTGACCAAGTTGGTAGTTGGGTTTGCACATTAAAAGCTCCAAAATGAAATTCAGATCGTGGTTTCAGGAAACATGGAATAAAGAGCTTATAGAATCGAAACACTAGTGGCACGTGTGGGAGAAGTGGAAGATAAGGGCTTGAAATTAAAGTAGAGGAGCCATTAGAAAGAGTAGGGATTTGTTTGTACGGATGGTCTTAGAAACCTTGGAGCGTGACCTCAGTGTTCAAGGAACAACTGTCTGAGGCCGGCTACACAGTCTTTTTGAGAGAGGTTTTAGTTTTGTTAGCTCCGTACTTGTCAAGGCCTTGCCGTCAAAAATGGAAATCCGTGGAGTAAGGTGTTGTGCACATTTTTAGAGTCGATCTTTTCTAGCCCCACCCATCGTTTGTGGGAAGGCAGCATTGCCATCATGCTGGTTGTTTGGGGAAAAACACCTGCCGTCACAACTCTGTATGGTCGGTAATACGACTTCACTCTTGGACCTTAGTTTTACTGCTTTTAATCTCATCCAGATGTAAGGGCAAGGATTGGCAAAGCAAGGGCAGCATTCCTACAGCTGAAAAATATATGGGACTCCAAACAACTGTCTACCAACCCTAAAGTTGACTATTCAATTCGAACGTCAAGACAGTTCTTCTATATGGAGCTGAAATGTGGAGAACTACCGCAAACATCCTCAGGAGGGTACAGGTATTTATAAACAACTGTCTACGTAGAATATTGAATGTCTGTTGGCCGGAAACCATCAGCAACAGCCTACTATAGAAGAGAACAAACCAACTTCCAGCTAAAGAGGAAATCAGGAAACGACGTTGCGGAAATCATCTGACTGCATCACGAGACAAGCACTAACTTGGAACCCTGTCGGAAAACGGAAAAGAGGAAGGTCAAAAAATACACTGCGTCAAGAGCTGGAAGCAGACATTAAAAGGATGAACAGTAACTGGAAAAAGCTGGAAAGGATTACTCAAGACAGAGTTGAATGGAGAATACTGGTAAGCAGCCTATGCTCCTCCGAGAGGGGTAACAGGCGTAAGTAAGTTTTAATCTCATTACTCTTCAACCGACCTACCTGGCATAGTGGGACTTTAAATAATATGATTATTGAATCCAGTATTTCTCGATTCGGTTATCATAATAGGCAAGCTCGACCACAACGTCAAGGTAGCAACAATGGTCGGGTTATGATGATTTACGTCAAACACTATCCTACCATACCTTTATTGAGGTGGTCACATTCAGAAATTTAAAACACACCTCTGCTTTTGTAGTTTTGAGTAGTATACTCATTGGACAAAATTCATTGCATCACGTTCTATACACGACCTCCATCCTCCCATTGCACTATCAAAATTATTTTAGTACTCCTCAAAATTCTTTAAAAAGGTCATATCGAGATATTTATGCAATTATTTGTAGACATCTGCACAGTATAACAATTTTGTCAGTACGAAACAACTAGAAAATCTAAAACTTGTAGATGTGCTTATGGTGTTTTCTTACACTGTTTAGTCAAAATCTCGAATATCAATCTTACTTCATTTTGTCAAGCTCAATATTTCCAATATAATAGACTAATATACAACCAAAAGGGAATATTTTACATCATTATGAAACTTAAAATGTGTTCAAAAACGAAATCCAGTTTCCTGAAACTCATATCATAAAAGACTGATTTCAAAAGACCTCAACATTTTTTGGAATATATACTAAGTTTGCGTTATCGTCGTTAGCTGCAATTAATTTTCCAAACTTATTTAGAGTAGTGGCTGTAATTTTTTACAGCTCTGCTAGCGTTTCATTGAACCACTAAGCTAAAATTTCTGATACCAGGCTCATAGTACTAGACGATGGTAGCAATCCAGTTAATGGAATTGTTAATCCTGATTGAGTGTGGTGATTGGGATATGTTTTGTGTATAGCCAGTCACCACCTACTCTGAAGCGCGATGTTGGCTAGTTTAAGAATTAGTTGGAAAAAAACTAGGTGCCGTCCAACTAAGATATGGCATTGGTTAGTAAAGCCGTTGGTCTTTGAAATAAATTTTGTTAGTAGCTCCAGACTACCCGTTTTACGAGATTACTTCAACCAGTGTTTAGATGCCTGGTCCAAGTGCATTCCTTCTGTATATATTTGGATCGCATAATAGAAGATTGTATAGATCTTAAACTTCTAATCATATACTTTGAGAAATGAATTGTTTTTCAGAAATTTGACTCGATTTAGCCAAAAATATGTTGAATTCATGTTTTGTGAAAGTGTTGTTTTCATATTAAAAGCATCCTATAATATTTTGTAACTACCCACTCTGTTTCCCCTCTGTTATCGTAGGCTGAAGTAGTACCAAACATTTTGCTTTTATTGTGTCTTCTCAATAGTTGTGGGTATTAGTACAAGTTCAGTTGATCATTATTGTGCAATTGTTGTTTTCAACGGTGTAGTTAACTAACACCTATTTAATTAAACTCATAAGTAAGCATATCTTTGTAATCAATGACTTGATTATTTTTACTTCTGTTCCACACAGTATCTCATGATAAAACTTTGTTTTGTAGATCAAACACCTTTTGACCTGGCATCCGCTGATGATGTTAAATCTTTACTGTTGGATGTAATGCTTCATACAACTGCATGCATTACAACAGTCTCGAAGGAAGATGTTCTTTCGTCCTCATCTACTTCTTCTGATCTCTTGAATGGTGTTCCCACTTCTAAATTAGACACGGCCTTATCTCAGCAAACATCATTTAGTAACTTGTTGCCTACTACGTCAATCGGTCCCCGGATCGAGTGTCAAGGTAGCGAGTCTAACTTGCCTGCATCAATTGTTCCTTCTACTAGTATTTCAAATCCAATCTATTCATTAAATATGACTTTAGTTAAATCGAATAATACAAACTCTTCCGCTAATGAAAAAGTGACTACAGCCAGTTTTCTTTTCTCCCTTGGTTTGGGTCAGTTAGTAGAATTATTTGAAAAGGAATTAGTAAGTGCTTCTAATAAACCTATGTTCGTTTGAATTAATTTGTTACACATATGTATACTATTTAAAAAGTACCTGATTTTTAAATGGTTTCACTTATTATCATCAGTTATGTAATCCGCCTCTATCGTTGTCACCATTGACCTATAAATTACCTTGGTTGGTTTAACATTTGTCATGTTTAAATGTTAATGTTACTGTGTATTAAAGTCTGATGAAAATTTAATTGAAAACAATATTGTTCACTTATGTGTTGTTCTATTTTATTTACTACCTAATATATATCTTACTATTTTAACTTCATGTAATTTGTATCACATTTAAGTTATTCATCTACAAACATATGATGAGAGTTGTACGCAATTGAATGAATAAAGAAGCTAAATGGTTATAAATATGGGCGTGGTAAAACTAGTGTACTTTTTTGGAATCTTGTCTTTTTCCATTACATGAGCAAATATAAATGGTATTTCTCATTATGGTATTTATTTTCTCTCTGTGATACAGCGTTACATATACTGTGTATTTTGTAACTGGTCACCATCCTCCTTGCATTGATATGCACACTTAAAGAGCCCATTTTACGTTAGTGTATTTTCTCACCAATGGTTAATGATTGACCTTATTATTAAGTTTCGCTGTTAAACATAGCTTCTACAATTGTACGGAAGGCAGAGCACACCAAATACGTATACTCTAAAAATTTACTACTAACATTTATCTCTTACTCTTCGCTGATAGTATAATTACTAAATATACAATCTTCAGAATTTACTGTGGAATGACATGCTGCCATGAATTTCCAATCAAATGTGTAGTCTTATGCATTGATTTCATTCAGACTACTTTTGGATATAAAGCAAAATCGGGTTTTTTTTTCATTAATATAGAATTTCCCTTCACTTTATTGGGTTTTGCTTCATTTAACTGAAATTACTACCTTACTATTATATCAGGTAACAATGGATATACTATTAGAAATGGGTCACGAAGAATTAAAAGAACTCGGTGTAACCGTATATGGGCATCGTCATAAAATTATCAAAGGTGTACAAAAATGGCGTTCTAGCTGTGTATCGCCACAGTCTACATTGGATCCCTCTAATGACGCTCGTCAATCTATACCTTCCTCAAGCACCTCAGTTCCTCCTAGTTTACATTCTACAAGTTCAATAACAACCCATTTTCATGGTGTCGGCGTGGCTGAAGCTACCCCAACGGGCCCTGCTTATTTTCCCGCGGCAGCAGCGAAAAATACTGTAATGATTGAAATTGATCGTACAGACCCTGAATTCTTAGCTGTTGAAGAACAGGTAAATTAAAATACTATAGTATAATCGTCTAGTAACTCTTTCTAAGTAGTTTTTCTCATTGTAACCTTGTTTGCTGATATTGTCATATTACTAGTTAGTGTTTTTATCACTAGTAAGCATAGGTGTTATGTTCACTTCTGTACTCATTTAACTAACTGATGTTTTTATCTCCTTATTTAACGATATTTGAAGTAATATTGATTATTTCTTTCGCAGCATACATGTACTTATAAAATTCTCATTTTGTTAAGTCACTATAGAACTTCAGTTTAGCCAGGTTTATATTTTAGCTTATTTGTTTGACATTCCAGTAATTTAAACTGAATGTTCTTCGTCTACAACATAAATGCTTCATTTTAAAGTTGAATGATCATATATTCCTACTTCCTAATTACTTTATGACTGCCATCTTCAATTGTGTGGAATTTTTTTGTCTTAAATCTGTCAGTTATAACGTCCAACTTAGTACATATATACAACAACGTTCATATATAATCATGTGTAATGTTTATGTCCATTATAGTTCTTTTGATTGTATATTCTGAAGTTGTTTTCTCGTACCCATAGATTCAAAGCACAATAAGAGAACATAAAGATAATTGTGGCGGCATTTACAAACGTTATCGCATATTGAAAGTTGCTAGAATTAGAAATAAACGCCTGTGGGATCGTTATTTACACCGATGTGCCGAAATAGCTGAAGACAATTCCGGGCATTATAACGAAAGACTTTTATTTCATGGATCTCCATTTTTGCAGTCTATAGTAATGAAAGGATTTGATGAACGTTACGCATATATTGGTGGAATGTTTGGAGCTGGTATATATTTCGCAGAAAATTCATCTAAATCAAATCAGGTAAATGTTTCTGCAAATTATTTTGTATGCTAAAGCTGATGTCTTTAACTCCAATTGTCCCTAAAATTTAGTAAATTATGCTAGTGTGAAACTCGAACATTGGTAAAATACTAAATCCAACATATATTCACAGTTCAAAAGTACAAATATTGTGTTTTATTGACGAGTGCTTAAATTATCCACACTATTTTCTTTTGGTATCAGTGTACGTAAAATTGGAATTCTCATGCTGTTTTAACTAGGGGATTATCATACAAACACATTTTTTTCGATTCCATGTTTTAACTAACGTTAAAATACAGTAATCTCGATTTCTTGTTTATTATTTATATAATTGGGTGTTCGTATTCGTCACAGATTGAAGTCGGTTAGGTACTACTCAAAATTATGGAGAACTGGACAACCTTTCTGTCCTATTGTGAGACCTGGCTATTAGGATCACCTATCATCTTACCAGAAATCCTATTTAGAACCTTCATATCTCACTATGAACGCTTAATTATCAGCTTTAATTGTAGGATTACCACTTTAGTCAATTTGTGACGATTGTCCAATACCGTTGGCGATAAATATCTCTTTTTTTTTCATTTGTTGAAGTCCATCAGCCACGACTTCTGAAATTTTGAGTCTTGGTGTGGTTCATTAGTGTGGTAATTATTATTGCTAAGTTTGGATAGGTTCAATGGTACTGATAGTTATGCTTTCAAGGAGACACTTGATGTTCCTAAGTTCCGGTCCCTATGCCACCGCGGTTGCGCGCTACCGAAGAGTCCTAGACTTGGACTAAACATATATCTAGTCCTTTTTAGTGTTTAATGACATCCAACCGAGATCATTCTTCAATAAATTCAAATAAACTAATTAAGACCAATCTATACAAATCATTTAAAGTTAGCTCTTATTTGTTTTAATGAGTAAGTTGTTTTAGACTAATGTTGTCTGTTTCGATTGTCTGATGTAACTCTGCTTGTATGCATATTCACTTTTTTCCTCCTAGAAACTACGAAATAGACGATACAGCAACATTTTCTCTTTTAGGCGAATAATATCTAGTGCCCAACTTAAAAATTCACTTATGACATTTAGCAGCTTATCTGTTGTTCAATAGGCTCCTATATTATTTGTTTCCCAATCGAATTGTATCATCTGCATTTTCTTACCATTAATTTAGAAATATCTATTTTGCTTTTCGTTAATTTGTTACTTTTTTTAGTATGTATACGGTATCGGTGGGGGAGCAGGCTGCCCAGCACATAAATCTCGTTCATGTTATGTTTGTTCCCGGCAGTTGTTATTGTGTCGTGTTGCTTTAGGACGGTCATTCATTCAATTCAATGCCATGAAAGTAGCACATGCACCCCCGGGGCATCACTCAATTGTTGGTCGACCAAGCGCAGGTGGGCTCAATTTCTCCGAGTACGTCATATATAGGGGTGAACAAGCCTATCCTGAATATCTTATTACTTATTTATTGGTTCCACCTGATTCAAATGATAACGAGGATGTGATTGATCAAAATCCACCAATTCTTCCTCATAATACAATCGTTGCACTCCCACCACCTAATGCCAATAGTAGTATTATTGGAGGAGTTGTAAACTCACCTTGTTACACTATACCTTCAAGCCAGAAGAATGTTGTTGCTAGTACTTGTCATGCATCTTCTGTACAGTTTCCAATCCAACCTCTGAAATCCTCTGTTATGTCTTCTGCTACTTCTAGTTCTCCAGTTGTAAGTATGGTATCAACTGACAGACAATTATCGTATTCTGCTTCTACCATTGCATCTTCAGTTCTAATTTCTTCTGCTCCAGGTGGACCGAGTTCTCATTTAGTCCCCTAAGAATGTAATATATCATTCCGCACCATACGTTTATATTACTCTATAATTTACATCCTACAGCAAAGTCTTTTTAACTAGTCTGTTTTATTCACCTAGTGGCTTTCTGTCTTGCTAGATTTAATTAATCACTCTTTTCCCTCCATACTCAAATGGATTGAGTTGTTTAAATGCCGTATTTCTTTCGCAACTATATGCATATGCTTTGCTCTCTTTTACATAAGTGGTTTAGAACTGGTCAGTTTCTGTATAAATAACCCAGTCATCATATATATATATATATATATATATATATATATAACTTTGTATATTTAAGTGAGATTAATGTCTCGTTTAATAGTAATAATGATTCTAAATATACTTAAATTACCTAAGGTAAAATATTTGTCATTCTTTCATAATGAAAATTTGCTTCCTATCTCACATAATTATTTACCATATTTACCCAATAAAACTTTGGACAATATTTCTATCCTATAATTTGAAAACTATACTCATCACATTTGTTATGTCATCTGTGTTTAAACTTCATCTATGTTGTAGCCAACACATACTTAGTAATTAGAAAAAAACCTTAATTGCTAATTTGGTGCAAATTAATTAAATGCATATTGTACTTATCACAACAAAGGAATGTAATAAAATATTGACTTAATTAATATGATGTCGATTCATTACATTTTAATGTGTATATGTGGTACTCTAATTCCTTGATTATGAATGCACAAATCCCTATGACCATATGTTCAAATCAGTGAATTGTTCTAGATTATACTTGTTATGTATTTTGTGACTACTTAATTGTGCTACTAAGCACAAATGGTCAATGATATATCCTATGTATGAGTATACTACTAAGTTTTATATGCTTTCTCATGGAGTTTTGATTTTTATCGTACTACGTGAAGATGCTTAGAACAAAATCCAAGCAGAAGAAGCGTTGTCTACATAGATGTCTGACTTTATAGTACGATTACAACTGGAGGAAAATGTTTGATGATACTACTAGCATATTTTCATACTACGGGCAATCTAAAAAATCATGAGCATAATTTACAATAGTAAAAAAGTTTGCATTTAGAGTAACTTGCCATAGGCGAATTTATCTGACTGCTGTTTCGTGTACACTACCTACTAGTTGCTTGCGTAGTTTTACTCGCTAATATACTTTTTGAATTAACATAAATAGGTCGCATTAGGACTTGTCATTTGTATAACAATCTGGCAGGTTGTAAACAATTTTTGTAAACAAGCGAATTTCAACTGTATCATTTACACAGTAAATTACTCATTGACTGCGGAAATCTAGCTCTGTAAATTGATATTATATATTTGTTAATTACCTAGTGCATTATTGCACTTCTTATTGTCCTATCAATCTTTATTATGGTGATTGAGATAGCACGTTTACAGATAACTCGAACTACAGCAATCAACATCGCACTTTACGATATAGTATTAGTGTAATCTGTCGAATTTGGTTCTGTGGTAATTGTTAAGAAAATGCCAAGTATTCTTTCATCAGCATTCCGGTAACATTTATGTTTAGCAGCTGATCATAACTTCAGTAAAGCTCGATAAAGTGTGGTATTTTAGAAAAACAAGAAGAAACATTTCACGAAATCGAGCGATGACCAAATTACTACAAAGTTTGTTATTCTCCGTATGTTCTAGGCATCCTTTAGAGTTGGAGCTGTTTTTAACAGAAATTGTTAGTAATTTCGTACCATTTTAATATACAGCGTATGTTTTAAGGTTTCCTCATTATATTCTATCCACTGTACTATACTGTTCGATTTCTCATTAAAACGTGAAGGCAGCTTTGTTCATAAAGAACTTTCCTGAGTAACAAGACTAGGACAAATGAACAATTAGCTTAGGAGCGCTGACCTTTTTGTAGCGTTTTATAGTTTATAAATGAGTTAACCGTAGTTTGTATAATCGCAAACAGTCATCCATAACTAAATACTTCTTTTTATAGAAGCCCGAGTAGTATACATCATTAACTCACACTACTTGCTTCCGAATAAATTAGTAAGAATAACTATATCAAATTAGAAACATGATAAATCAATTTTATTCGAAAGAATAACCATTAAACGTAATCTTTCCAAACGTATACAGTTTATGAATAGACATTATGATTTTCATGCACATGTTGGATTCTCACTAGCTATCATCGTTTAATATTTTGTTTATCCACATCCTCACTTCATCCACTGCTGCTCTCGGATTGTTTTCCCAATTCTGTTTGTGTGAGCATTTTTTAAAATTAAATGAAAGAAACATAATTTAGAATTTTTCCCGTCTTAGGCGTTAACTATTCTGTTAAATAACCTCACAGACGATGATAAATTTCGTTTTCTAGCAATAATATCTTGTGAGTCCTGTCGAAAATCAACGGTTACAGTAGCTTGGGAACATTAGTAATCATTCTACTCTCTACTAAGTTGTTTTCCAACTTCGATCCTTTTCAATTGTAATACATTATAACTAACACTACATGATCACTAGTTGTCAAAAAATGTTGTTGTCAGTTATTTAGACAATTCGAAGTCACTGTTATATTTCAGAAAGATTGATGTATATCACAAATTGATTTAAGTGAGAATTCTTCCGTTGGACGTTGGCAGGACGGTTCTAATTGTCAAGCATTTTCCGCGAGACCTGAAGGTTATGGGTTATATTCCCTACTAAAATCGATGGTATACTACTGAAGAGTTCACTAAAGGAATGAAACAGCTGTTTAGTATATCCTAGTTTTCAGTGGTAGCCAGCCTACATTAATATGTACCAAATACAGACAACATGATCCACTAACTACGTCATTTCTAAACTAATCATGCTTGAATGTGAACGGTGATCAAATGTCACAAAGTTATTAACAGATCGGTTAATAATAATAGAAAATCTGAATTTGGTTGATAAGTATAACTTCTAACTAAGTATTAATAGTCTAACTAAACAAGGACCATGTAGATACATGACATTGCACATATTGGCGTTTCTTTTTTGTTTAGTGGGGAAAAGTCAACTGTGGTCTAATCTTTACACTTTTATTTGTCTTGTCTCCTATACTTTCTCCCGTCATACAGGTTTCTGTTATGCAAGATTATTTTTGGATACAGCATTTCTTATCTTCCATACATCTTTTAACTGACAGTTGTAAGCATCTAATATGTGATTATTTCGGCATTCCTAGAAAATTAGTAATTATGATTAAAAACTATTACATTGTCAAGAATTGTCAGGAGTTACTCACGATGAAACCATTTCAAGCTAAAAGCAGAAATAAGAAAATGACCTATTTTACTTGAAGCTTTGTAAAACCCATCACTTAATTAGAATTTGATATCAAAAGTCGTGAAACAATGATCGCATATATAATCAACAGTTGGCGTTTCTATAATCTGTCACACAAATAAGTTCTTTAAATTTCAAAGTTTTTCTATATAGTGTGTGTTTATTCTTATTGGATCAAAGAAATATTAAAATCTGCTCAGAAAAGCTGTTATAGAATATAACTATTTTCTACATGTTGGACTAATAAACACTAATGAGCATATTAATTGACGAAATCATAGAAGACATATCAATTCCCTGTTGTCTTTGAGTGTGACAATAGTTTATAGATCAAATAATCAATATTAGCAAGCGAAGTATATAAACTGGATTAGTGATGAACTCTTTTCATTTTAAACTTTCAAACGCTATTTTCTATAAGTGGATCCGATAGAGTGACGCGGCATAAAATTGTATCGTAACTAACTAGTATTTTGTTTAAGGTCACAAAACCACATATTATTGACTTCAATTTTTCAAAGATAGTCTTCATTGGATTATTTTTACCTAATTGAAAGTAAATTCTTTTATTAGCCAGGTATCCAACTGTATCTGGCTACAAATGTGAATAAACTTTCACAAGTTCTAGTCAGTTACTGGCAGGACTATGAGTTTCTGACAAGCTGAAAAACTAAATTTGTATATGTGAAGAATTTAAATTTAATTTTATTCAAAGATTGTTTAATACTATATTTTGAGTGGGTAATCGACACGCCTTGTGGTACAATCTAGGTAAATATTTTTTATCGGTTATTTCATGTCATCCTTCCTTGTTCTATTAAAAACTATTCTAATGTACTGTCTACATGTACACAACTCAAAAATATTTTGTGTTAGTAAAAATCATCGCTATCGTTTTTAAAATACTTGTTTGTCACTAGTGATGATTACTAAATTCTAATTGGTTTAAGTCGTCTGCGGATAGTGTTAATAGTAATCATCTGCTACTGTTTGAAATCTGTGGTGTTTATGCTATGACTAAGTTGTCACTGTTTTTTCATTGGCAGGAATTATAAGTTACCTTCATTTATATAACGATAACTGCTACAAATTAACACAGTTTTCTCACTACGAATCAACAACTTGATTTCTCCGTACAGGAAATATCGTGAAGGTTAAGAAAATATATATATGTTTATATTGGCTAGTATTTATGATATATAACTTAATTCAACGTTTACTGACTTACCATTAGTTTTGATGAATTACTAATCTCATCAAGTGGGCAGGTGTAATCATGTGGTTTTATATAACATTTCGGGGGATATTGTGTTGAGGTTATATAATTCGAACTCTGTACTTGACTGACCAAAGAACACACTTCACTCTCTATAGAAGAATAGCGCTGAACAAGGTCACGATTAGGTGTTAGGGCCACCGGCGCTGATACCCAATGAGCAGGAGGGAAATCAATACAGCTCTAGTAAAATTAAAAGACGAATTACTTTCACTAAACTCCTAATCTATTCCCATTACACATAAATCATTTGAATATTCCCAGAATGACAAAACAATTTAAACTTATATGTGTTTTTGGTATATTATAATCAGGTTTTACAATTAAAAATAGAAGTGTTCATTTAGAGCTGTCGGGCTATTGTGGTTTGCAGAATCACCGTCATTTAGCCACTTTTGTGGAAACAGTTATAAAGGAAAACCGATTCGGCTATCACGCTGGCGCTCTCATGAACATCGCTCAAAGTTGTTAGGTAAAGGTAGAACACATATATTAATAGCCCCATATTGTCTTTTTAGGAGTCACAGAACAACAAAGCAACAAGAGTTTTACATACTGTATCACATAAGAAGTGCAAAATATGCATTCTAGGTTTGTGTACTTCCAGGTACTAAGCATAGCCGAAGCAACAGCCACTAAAGTTTAACGTCCAAACCTATGCATATCAAATTTCCCATGATCCTAATATCCCACTAGGTGGCAGCAACTGTGAGTGATATTTTGATATGTATACTCCTGTTAGTTTAAGTTATTTTTATGGGTTTTTTGTTATCACTGTTATTCATGATCCTATTTTACACATTATGTACATAGTTTATCAACGATACCTTCATTTTATTAGTTTCCCAACCCATACATTTGCATAAATTTCTAATAAATTATGTCTAAATCTTCGTAATTCTGTTGCTACTATTACTAATCTTATTAACTAATTCATACGCATACTTATATGGGATACTACTAACCATAACAGCCTAAGTGTTCTTAATAAATATTTCTCTTCGTAATTACGGACAAAACTCAATAAGAACCCAAGAATAAGCATTTGTTTAAATTGTCTCTCAGTATACAGGATTATATTTTTATTTGTAATACTAAGTTGATGAAAAAACATGTTCTCGAGTTTACTATCTTCTACATTATGCCTGTTTGAAATGAATATTCTAACTTATATTGTTCTAGTCATCTTGAGGTAAAATGCCGATTTATTAGCTTCATGTATTCAGGCTACTACTCACATTTAAATATAATCACACTTCACTATTTATTTAAAATAGTGTTCACACAGAATTAATTCCCTTTGTTTTGACCTGTCAGTATTTGTCTTAATTAAATGTCCCACCAGTTGTTAAACTCATCCTCTAAAATGCTTAAGACGATTACATACATTTATCTAAATTACTTTTAATAAAATAACTGTAAGTACATAGATTCTTGGACCCAAATCTATAGTTTGAATTGTGAAAGTGAAACACTAGTTTATCACAGGAAATCCTAGTAAGCAGTTTTATATTGTTTCATGATGTCATTGATTCTGAAACTTATCAACGGTTGCTGGTAAATTTCCTCTAACCCAAACTGTTTCCTACATCCATCTAAACTTCAAAAAATTAACGAGCACTTTACTTTCTGACTGAGAACATATATTTCTTAGTGTTACTTACATGGTGTTTCTTCTTAAAGATTTTTGTTCTCAGCAGAAGATTCGGCGTTACTCGCTTTTGTATATCAGATAGATTCTGATCTTTAGGTTCATCATTTTCACTTGAATTTTCTTGAGGAAATTTGACTGATTCCTCGCTAGTAACACAATAAAGATGAATGCGTAGATAAATTCCAAGCAAAATTTAAACCATTTAACAAGCCACTAAACTGACAAATTGATTCAGAGCCTTCATGAACCAACGGCAATTTATAGTGACAAAGAAGTACCCATTTGATGACAAACAAAACAATTTTAGATGATTTGACAAATTGTCATTGGAAAAACCCAGAACAGTTTCATAATTTTCTTGATATCAATACTGTATATCATGTCATTGTATTGATAACAAGCAGTAATCTCTGAATTGTTTGTACTAGAAACGGTTAGCATGATTAAGTAATATTTAGAATACTAATACAAGATAAAGACAACTAATAACCACGGAATCTCATCGAACAACTTTTCAGAGATTATCCGCTTTTTTACAAGGATATGAATCTTGCAATCATATTAGACACTGGACCTAAACAAATTTTATAAAATTTACTTGCCTCACAAGTAATATTCATCGACACAGGCCATAGTGCATTTTATTGGGCTCCACTAAATAGTGAATTTTATAAATAAATTTTTAAATTACAGAAATAAGTGGAGTTCTAATAAAATTCTGAAATGTTTGAAGCATGTGGTTCTTTCTTTTAGTAAAGCAAAAATATGCTTAGTAACATCTGTCATAGCTTTGAGGCATTACAAGGCTAGCCCATCAAATGTGGTCATAATTTTCTACTAAATTACTTACTTATTCACTTCATGGGCGTAATGCTTAAAGTAAATTATTTTACTTAAAAATTAAAGCTAACAGAAGAATCAATCCCTGCTTACTTCAACTACATTTTGGAACGTTATTAAAGGAAATAGTTCAACTAATATGAGAAAGCTTATTGTGCCCAGATTAACAAGTTTGCAGGAAAATTACTTCAATAATATTTGCTTTACCTAATCAGAACATATAAAGTATATCAGTGGCTCTTAAACTTTATGTAATATAAAATATACTTTAGAGACGACTAAAGTTAATATTCAGAAAACAACGTGCCATTACGTATCATACATTAGTTTGTACTTCATACTAATGAGCATATTTCAGAGGTTATTTGCCCGTAACGAACAAACTAATCCTTTACAATACGTAAAAAATCTGCTCAAAACCTGATATCACTAAGTACTAGTAATGCCAACTATTAAAGTTACCGAAAACTAGACCTTTACAATTGTCATTGCTATGTGCACGCATTCACTTACTTAAGAGAATGACAAACTTCTTGAGGGCATAAATTATAAACTTGTCTACCAATGTCATCATCAGCGGACTATACAACTTCAATGTTGAAATTAAACATATTCTAAATAACGTTTAACTGATTGATCACTTCACCCATCTGATACAATTTTATACCATTGAGAAAACGTCATTTATCTAAATAAAAAAATCCATAGGCTTCAACAAACACCGCATGATAACAAGAATTAAAAAACACACATTGTGCACATTTTTCAGCAGTAAGTAGCATTGGTCCACTGTTATAAAAAAGACTGTGTTGAATGTCAGGCTTAGATTTAGAAAGTATAACGCTTTGTCTCTTAAGTACAAGTGCTATTTCACAGGCACCTTGTAAAATGATTGTTATTTTATTGTTTTAACGGCTACATATAGGTAAGAATTACATTTGTCCACAATCTTCATTAAAATAACAATTATTGTTAAATTTAATTGATATGTTTGAAATAAAACATGTGACTGGTCAATATCGTGTTACAAACATGTTGAGACAAAACACTAAATTGTATGTGCATACACATATATATCTTACATTTTTGGTTTATATTATAAGAATACATAATTGTGAGTAATTAATTGGATTCATTATAAATCAGTGAAATCATTGTAACTAAGTAATAAATTAAGGCAAGGCTGGGGTTAACTGTAAGATATCATGTTGCGGGCAAATAGTAATCCATACAATCGGCCATCCATATGTAAGATGTATTAATAGTTCGTAATTATCATTTTAATATATAAGATGGTATATGCTTCTATGTTTGGAAAATAACGCTCAAAATATAATTTTAGTAACAATATTTTAAATAAAGCAGAATCCACAATGTGGCGACTTCAAGTGAAGGATAGAAAGTATTGGTTATGTGCACATACTTCAGATTCACGTATACTTTGTGTCAAATTAAGCTGTTTTTAATTAAATAGAACTCTATCTATATACCAAATGCGTACATGACACTAAAATAGAATACTACCACGCATGCACATATCTAGCTGCAATTGTCCATCTTGGTGGCATTAGGAAGTTTTGCTAGGCAGCGTTTTCGACTGAAATCGACCATTTTTATTTTTTCTTATCAGTTAGTTATTATGGTCGTTATATGAAACGGAACTATGGACAATGAACTTAAATTTATAATTCGGTTTTTCCATACTTGTTCTGCAGTTTCACCAAAAAGATATATTTTCAATTTGAAATAACCATCAATTCATACTGTTCTAATATTTTCTGTAGTGATTAACAAGTATGGCGATTCGGTACTTACATAAAAATTTATCTTTTTACAGTTAAAAATTAAATACCTTAATATTTAGAACACTTTGAATTAAGTCCTTAGGAGCCTCTAAGCCAAAAAAAATTATATTACAATTTTATATATCCAAAATTATGATTAATCCTTTTTCATGTTTAAATACCTGTAGAATTAAAATGTATTACGGATAAAACAATATTTAGGAATCCTAAACATTAAATCAAGTTCAAACGTTCCACTTATAAAATGAAAAAAATACTAGGCGAAATAAAGTGCATATGAATATGAAGAGCCCTACAACTTGCCAATAACATTAAAATATTGAACCAAAATATATACCTTTTGGATGTATGGCCTGTTGAAACCTCATTTATTATCTCAAATTTCAAAAGATTATGAAATGTATTTTCAGCTGAATTATCAAGTAAACTGGAGCGATCATAGAGTGAATAATCGAAAGAGTCGAGTGGATCAATGGCACTGTTATCAAAAAATGAATCATCAAAAGGTGGTGAATCTTATCGTATAGAAAATAAACGAAATTTACATATTGGACTAAACTTCAGCTGCGACAGGTCTGTAATATTAACTCCATCATTAGCATTTAGTGTTGAGTTCTTAACATCTGGAGAAGCTTGAATAGGTCGTAATAATTGAGCAGAATGAGCGACATACTAGAAAACAGACAGGATTCCGGAAACAAGGATTCATTTTTTTCAGATTTGCCTAAAAGCAATTAGGAAAAATCCTACTCACATACACCTCTTGGTATTTCTGGACTAGAAATCACATCTTTAAATTCTAAATCTTTTCAATTTCGTGAATAAGAGTACAGCTTACCACTCATTGTCAGATGCTTAGTCCTTTAAGCGGAAACAGATTCATTGTTTAATAAGTGCACTAATGTATTATCAATAACCAATATGCTTCATGTAAATAGTATAAACGAAATCGTTTTAAGCCCTCGAGTCTTTATGTTTCTGGATAACTTTAAGCCTTTTGTATTGTTCAGTCTCAGCTGTTAAACCAAACGACTGCATAAGCTTTAATGAAGTTAGCAGGGGAAACTGACTATTATCATTATCTTTGGTTTTTGTAAAGTTATAGACAAACAAAAATTCCTTTCTTATTCAATGCTTTCTACATATAGACTTTCATTATGTTTCTTTTTGATTGGTTCCTTTTACAATCCGACACTTTTTTTCGCAGTTCAAATTTAATTTCGCTTGGTAGTATTAGTGGACTGTCATTCCTCAAGATCTTCATCTAGATGGTAAAAGTGTTCTTGTTTTTAGAGAGCATTGCACTAAGGAAAAGAGGCCAAATTATGACTTAATAATGGGAGTAACACCTACAGTATTGTCTCTCAATGTCAATAAGGTCTAGATGTATGTGATGCCATTTTTTGTCTGATTCAGTGGAAGGTGCTAATATAACTTCTTCAGGTAGCCAGTTTTGTATTTTGCTTATTCTGACCGCAAAAACATCTGCACGAATTTTTGTTTATTGTCTTACGAGTTTCATATTACATCGGCTTTTGCTAAGGTTAAGTTTGGGACTAAACCGTGTGATTGATCTATTAGGTTAAGGAGAAGAATACGATACATCATGATCATAACCTTCATGACCCTCTTGTACTGTAAAGAGTGTTATTTTGATTCTTTAAATCATCCTAATACGAGGACGAAATCTTGTGGAATTGTGCTAGTCATTGTAAACCAGTAAGAAAGAGTAGGGCTAACTTTCACAGTCCGAGACCTATTTTGTGAGTAATCACTTATTCATACCAGTAGACATATGTTCATTCTTATCGATTGGAATTTCCTACCGCTGGTTCGACGATCTTCCATATAGAAGGCTTTGGATAAATCAAGAGGGCAAAAAGTACTGGGTAGTCGTGCTCTATAGATAAAATCCAACTATTTAACGCTATCAGAAGCTTAGTTTTACGGGGTCTGTCTGGAAGACGTCGTGAAATATACATATTAGAGAAATATACAGAAGGCTACGGAAACCATTGTGACTGATTCTTTCCATAATCTTCGATACTACTGAGAACAAGAAAATTAGAAGCCAGTTGGAAACTTCCATTGTGTTACTCCCTTTATATACGCAGGTGTACCCACAACTTTCTTCCTGAGCCCAAACTTCATATTGCGTGTACCGAAGGTAGGGATGATTAGGTGGCTAGAAAACGGTGTCAAAGTATAAGTTGTTGAGAGGTCTGATAAAAGTATTTTAGCGAGCGAATTGGTTGCCTAAGGATATCATCAGTGAGTCTCTAGGAAACAAACTAAGGGTCAGATTATAGTTTCTTTTAATTTTTCAATACAAAATTTTATTATCGCCATCCATAGAACTCATTAGAGCAGTTTAACTGTTTCCCCTCAGCCTGCTTCATCTTGAATGCAAATTTGTTGCGTCGAGCTTTGTAAGATACCCAGTCCACCGCGTCAGTGGAGTATCATCATAGTTCATAGGTCACACACTTACTCCTAATGATTTTGTGGGTACTGGGCTTTAGAAAAAGGTGAACCTCGGCTTATTAAGATACTAGGTGAGTGTGACGAATTTTAGATTAATGGGGAGTGACTTTAACACAATATCATATCTCGTCTTTGTTGACAGAGCTTTTTAGTTACTCCAAAGTTTGTTTTCCCATTGAATGATGTCATATTACTAATGATCAACGAGCATATCTCTGAAGTTGGATACTGATTTAAGTTTATGATCTTGTGAGAAGTGATGAGGAATCATTAAAGTCACATATCAGAGGTATGAAGATAAAACGTAATTGTTGTTATGTGATATCATATATAGTTGTGGGAAATCCTATGTCTCCATTCCGATTTCCTCTTTGTTTTCAGGGAAACCTTATTATTAACCTCTGCCTGTCCGGCCTGATGTCAATGTTACAAAGTCTTTGTTTGGCTCGCGGTGAAGAAGCTCTGATTAGTATTCGTTCAGACTGCTTTACGCCATCCAGAGTGATTTTCAGTTTCCAGTACGATAATTAAACAAATAGATGCATAAGAGTCAGCCTTTTGATAGCAGCTCGGCTGTCATTCTTTTCTGAAAGTACACAGATGGCCTACCATTGGAGACAGTCGTGACAATCCCTGAACACGTGTAATAACTGTAAAAGTTTATTCTCAAGTAGCATTTTGTACATATGAGCATGCCAGTTTACAAGCATTTTAAATACTCTCACGCCTTGTAAACTAATTTTAATCGTTGTATTTGCATACTCCTTTGATGAAACTCAAAATAAAAAGATTATTCCTTTACCCTGTAACATGGATGGAGGTGCAAGTTGCCGTCAAATGTCTCTGGATCAGCATCTCAAAATATCCAGGCGGTAGTGCAGAATCATTAGAGCAGTGATTTTGTTTGGTGAGCACATTGCACGGACTGACATCGGTTGACATCCTAATTCTACTCGATTTCACAAGGATGATGTAGCTGTCTAACTTAAATGGAGTTGCGCAAGATCCGAATTATTTAATGATTTCGTTATTTGACCCACATCGATTGTGGTAACCTGGTTTCTATGTCTTTTCAATGCCTTATATATAAGAGATAAATCTTCAAACTAGGGTACATTAAGGTTGATGCGAGGCCAAACTACAGAAATCGGGGTATAACCTCGCCATACCAAATGAGGTATCTGTTTTAAGTGTAGATTGTCTATGTAAATTATATTGACTTATACGAGACAGAATATTTTAGGCAACATAGAGTGATCAAAACAAACAACATAATTTCGTTATAGAATACTGTTTTTACAATAACACTATTTTAGTAATGATTCATTCATTGCTACGGCTATAAATGGTTCAATAATTAATTATGAAGATGCCTCTTTATTTGTATATCCTAGTGAATATTTTTCACGTAATGAAAAGCGTTCGTCGTAGAGTTTGAATCCAACTATTAAGAAACTAGCACAATATCTAGATTGTATTCCATGTTCAGAATTTCGCTTAAACTTCAGCTGCTGATCATTCGAGTCATGAATGTCGGCCAATACTTTTGTCATTACGCGACATCGGAGCGCCCCTCGTTATAAAATATAAGATAAGCAGGTACTAACTTCTGCTTATCGAATAGTTTTCAAGAAGTAATATAAATTTTTAGGTTAGAGATTAATTAAAGATGGTTATTATTCTCGGCCATATATAGGGCCTACTCACAAGCTTTTCAAGCTTTCCTAAGTTGGTTACGTTGAGTAACTCTGTTTGTCTTTTTTCCGCCTAATTTTAACTGTGGTAATCTAAATACCTTTGACAGTGCGTTTTGGATCAATTTACTGAACGATTTTAGAATGTAGAATGGTTTGGTCCTTTTGTCCAACGATGCCAGAATTGATGGGCTATTGGTTAAGAATTGTTAGTTAGTGCTGAGACACATCGAGCATGACCACAGTTGATCGTTTCTTTAGAAGGTTTCTGATTTAAATCCTTCAGCTAACTCTGATAATTCGTTGGGCTGAAAGCATATGCCGTCACCAGATTACTCGTTGAAGTTTTATTTGTTTGCCTACTCTAGCTATAGTGATACCACTCTAGACAAAAACGGAAGCAGGTCATAGTATTAGAAAACAGCTGACCTTATACAGTAATTTAACTGATCTTATTCTCCATGCGCCAAGAATTTATGTTTTTTCAGTAGTTACTCGTGATATTATTGTTTGGTTTTGTAAACGTGTCATTGGAGAAAATCTGCAGGATAATTTGATTAAAGCTAACTTAGAATGTGGTTCGCAAACTTACGCAGTCATGCAACAACCATAGTACTCTGTATTTTATTCACTGAATGGCACTTTGTCCCATGATATCTAGTAGAGGTCAATTATTGTTATAATTAAAATCCATCTATGACCTGTTGCTATGTCAACCTGGTGGTTTGATACAAATTATTCATCTTTCTTTGTGGTCGTCTTCTTGAGGTAATTTGTGCAACTTGCAAGTTTCACGTTTGTTGCTTAGTTGTGCAACCAGTGGGAGACCATATGCACGAGACTACAAGACTCCAATTATGAACTGTGTAAAGCCTTTAATCTAGTCACTGGCATAAATTGACAACTTATCCTTATAAGAAGGTTTCAGAACTTGGTTTATTGGCGATAAAAGAATTTTTGGATACCCAAGCACAGTTACCGATGAAACACAAGGATGTTATAATCAGCCCTGCCTTTTAAGATGGCCAAATACAACAAACCAGTTGCTAAGAAGAGAAAGAACTAGTTATTTGTCATGTTAATATTCTTATTTTAGCAATTTTTTTATTAGGCGTAAAGTAGGCGGTAACCGGTACTGCTATTTACTTCCTCCGCTCTGACCTTGCTAACTGTGATTAGTTGTAGTGTCTTTTCAGTGTGCTTATTACTTGAATTGTCACAAGGTCGCTTTTACAACTATATATGCAGAGTTGTGATGTAATAGAATTGAATCTTCCTAGTGCTGCTTTTGTGTCTTCTTGATTCTGGCTTGGAGTGAGTAGTCAGTTGTCGTAGACAAATCAGCAGATTAGAGTTGCACTTAGTTCTCCTTCGACCGTTATCATCGCTCCTTGCAGACGATACAGATGTTTGGAAAGAAAGGAATAACGACTCTGACAGATAAGAGATTAAAACTGATTTATACTAGTTTCTTTGGTGGTCCAAACAACGGAATTCGAAAATAAGCCTTATTTAAAATGCATTCATGTATGTTGTGCATATAAACAGCCATGTATGCAGTAGTGATGAAGTGCCTGTAATACAATTAGCGGATCTATTTAGATCAAACAACTTTAAAAAATAGTTTGGGTTTTATTCTCCATTTTCATGTAAACTAAGTGTAGCGTTTGAGCTCATTATCATATTTACTCCATTTGATGTAAAAGTGTGACATTTTAAAATAGAACGTTTCATAAAATTTTGCATTTTTTGTATTTTAATTTAAGTTTAGGTTCATTATCAAGTTTTTTTAGCTGCGTTACAGTTAGTATTTCATTTTGCGAATTTAGTTATAATCCACTTCATGTAAGCTCATAAGGAGTTTTGGCTAATTACGGCTAAATCTTTTGTAAGATCGCTTCACTTATTAAGTCTATTAACATATGTTTTATAAAGTTGTCTCTATTACAAATAGGATATTTATGGTACGTAGCCTCGAATCTTTAATGGACATAAAGTGTTTAGAGTTATAATTTTCTTTATTATGTATGTATTCTAAGCTTGCAGTTGCATTTTTAACAGTTTTGTAAATTTAGTTAGATACGTTCACTTTATGCTGATGAACTTGCAGTAATTGAAAGTATCCTTATGTGCTTCACAATGAAAAATGTATTGTGTGCAAATAAGCATCTTTTTATAAAACGCTATTATCCCTTTTTTACATACTAATGATAATAATAATAGCTTTGTACAATAGTATGTTTCGTACAATATGAATTTTCAGTATACAGTGTGTCTAATATACTGCAATGCGTACCTTTTACTTACTAACTTGATTCATATCGTGAATGCTATATATGTAAAAATACTTATTTCAGTTGATGCTACGTCAAAGAAATCATGAGCTCGAATCACTTACAAATTAGTTATAGGTAATAAATCAGTATGGTTTGATTCATAGCACTTGTAAATTAAAGCATGCACCTATGAAAAGCAGCTTTATTGTAACTTTATGCCCTTATAAATGTTACTCACGCTTTTTTTTTGCCTTAATAAACATAACATATACAAAATGATATATTCATGACTTCTAGATTGGTTAAACGCATGTCAAATCTGTGGGTGCGTACAAAATAAAATGATGGGCATGATGTGAATAACATATATTTGATAGATATTGCAATTTTATACAGTAGTAAACAATAAATATACATACTATGTGTTTCGGCAATAGAATTTTTAGTCCATCCTGCTGTATTAACTGAAATAGAGAATAAAAACACTTATTAATAGTTGCAGAAAAGTTAACTTTATACGAGTGTCTGCGTGAGTTTTGAGATCTGTTAATGCAAATCGACTAGACTCGTGTCAAATTCTGAGCAGCTCTGAAACCAGAAAGAAACCAGAAAGCTTAGATCTGTAGAATTTTAGTCCTAAATCATCAGTATAAACTGCTATTGAGGACTTGTGAACGACAATGGACAATTCAGGATGGTGTGAACAGCCTTTTTCAAGGTTGATAGACAGCAAGCTTTGAAAAGCTCTTCAGAACAACTCGGTGTGTGGACATCCAGAAACGCCATGCAAGCAACAACGCCAATATTAACTGAAAGATTGATACTTTGAACAGTGAAAACTCTAAATTGTCTTATAAAGCCAGATAACTACCCCGAAAAACCGGCCTAGACTTTATGCTTAAGAACATGGTAAAATAACAAAACGTTAGCTGTGACGTTACCTCTCCATCAAAAAATCACGAAATACATTCTATTCGGCAACAAAAATTACCATCAACATCTAAAATTTCAGACAACAAAATTTTTCACACCGGAACATCAATCAATAAAAAGTGAAAAAAACATTCAGTGAGCAAAACAAATACCTAAGATTAACTTACAGCATGAAACAACCGGTAGGGACCGCAATTACTGAATGCTTCTGGTTAGTTGCCAATATGATTAGGCGGGAATCGAAAGACAGTTAGACATAACCGTAACAAAAAACCGGCACTAATAAGTTTAGACTAGTACAGTGTTCTAGATGCATTAGTTCAATTACCAACCGATAACTAAGTCTTTAAAGAAAATGTGTCACATTGATTTCTGACCTAGACAAGAGTTCAGCTAAAAGTTTGTATCCAAGCGGCTAGTCCACGTTTAATCAAAGATGCGGATTCTTCTTTTCCAGATCAAAAACCAAGTTCTGAGATAGTAAGATCACTGAAATGCACAGATTTAGTACCTTCTGTTTTGTCAGAGGACTATTTGAAACCACATATTGAAATAATGTATTTTGAACAAAGACCTGGATGCTGGAACCTCATATAACTTTATACCTTTATAACCCTCCTAGCAACATCATCAAAACAAAATTAAGTAAATATATGTTGGAATCTAACTTTTCTTAGCCACTGATGTATTCTACAAAGTTAAACACTTATGAACAAAAAGTAGATATTCACTGGATGGCAAACTGCAAATGTTAATAAAGGCCAAAAGACCTGCTTTCAACAATACTGAAACTAAAACTACGGTGGCTGTAGAATGCTCTGCGCTAACACATCAAAGTAAACAGTCACAAAAAGATATGATAACTATAGAAATAGGCACTACAATAATATGGGATTAGACCAACATTTCAAAAGAATATAGTTTACTTGAATTAGCGGCTACACTTAAGATGAATAATCGGTTTTCCAAGTCGACACAGCATGCAATATGCATGTGATGGAATGCAGCAGAATTGGCTAGATGGGGTAGGTAACGATGATGAGCAAAACTAAGATTTAAACCAAGAATTTATAATCATATCTAATGCGATTAAAGGAATAAAATATTAGTCCACACAGTCTAAGCAATTGACTCAGTTTAGAGTAAATATTAGTGCAATGACGTTTATTTAAGCACCAACAGGAAAATCACAGCGCACTTGCAAGAGTGTGTGTAAAAAGATCATATCAAAGACTAAATTGAGCAACATTAACACAATACAAATTAGTAACGCATAATTGTAAGAAATCTATTACATACGTAAAATTTATAATCTTTAACGAGATATATTTTCGACTCCGTCTATACAAAATCTTAATTCTGGTCTTCTCATCTAGCGTTGGCGTTGATTCAATGGATGTCCAGGGTTATTATAGGTTTTATGTAATATTGTATTTTGTCTATATGTCAGTGTATCTAAGTGGATATATGCCCATTGATGAAAGGTATTCATTATAGGATCCAGGAAGTGGATTCACAGCTATTTTGTAAACTCTTTGAACAAATTTCATACTTTGCTTGAAAATTATTTCTAGCATTAAATCAATTTCTTAAACTATAGCTTGATATTATGTTCTAGCACAAAAAATTTAAAAACACATCAACTCGTTTCGGCAATAATATTTATTGAATTAATGAAATCTTACTCTACAAGTTTAGCACTAGCTTTAAACAAATCAATATCGCACCAATGGAGCTAAAGATTTATCTGCTGAAAATCAATAATGTGATGGTGACTGGAGACTTTGACATCCCTTCACTGAACCTCGCCGAGAAAGTTTGACTTAACAATTGCCCTGCTAATAGGCTTCTGGCTGTGATAAAAAGGTAGGACTCACAGAACTGGTAGGTTGCGATAATAGATAGGGAACAGATAGTAAGTTTTCAACGCTCTCTACGGTAGCTGAGTAAGCTGCCCTTCAGCAGTGATCACCAAATCGGTGAGCGCATTTTTGAGGAGAGGAATCAAACTCCAGTTAATATTGTAAAAGTAAAGAAAGTTAACGCTTAACAAGCCGCCAGGCTGCGATAACATGAGGATAGTGGTATTAAAACGGTGCACTGAAGAACCGAATCACCTAGTCAGTAATCTTGCTCGACACTCGTTGCAATTTAAAATGTTGTCAGAAGCATGAAAGCGGGCGATTTTATCTTAAATCTAGAAGGAAGGGGACAAAAAAAAGACTCCACTTACTATAGACCGGTGACATTTCCCCTAATACTATAAAAGGTTTTAGAAAGCATTGAAGATGCTCAAGTACAGGAGTTTCGTTATAAATACAACTTGCATCATGCAGCATAACACAGTGTCCGGATAAATTGTATATGACACTTGAGAATAAAACCGATTTACCTGAACAAGTTCTTCAATATAAAAAACCATATGTCCTGGGATGACTGGATAAATTTACTGGACACAAACACTCAGGTTCATACAATATTCCTGAACTTCGCAATGGCGTTTGACACTTTACTCTGTAGCCTGCTCTTCCACAAGACAGCAACAATGGCAACGCAGAACCGCTACTGGCTACAGAATTACCAGCTGGAGCGGAAGCTCTGTACTAAGGTAAATAGGATGTACTCAGACTGGAGGCCGGCCATGTCTACAGTATCACAGGGCTCGATTCTCAGGCTAATGTCGTTCTTAATATTTATTATTGACTTCCCACCTTATACCCGCTCGTCTGTTCTTACATACATAAATGGCGTAAAACTGTGGAGAGATATGAAAAAGGACGGGTACACAAAACCCTCGTTAACAAAACCTGGCTAGGAAAGTGGAGTGGACAGACGATAATGGTTTGACCCTTAATATACAAAAATGCCATGTAATGTACTACCACACTCCAGACGTCACTCTACCGGCCTATTACCGAGATGAACGACGAATAACTAGTACCTTCAAAAAGCGAGACCTAAGCTAAACCTTCACTGATAGATTAAGGACTATGAATAACCACCATATGGGAGTCACAAAAATATGCACCACATTGCATCGAGTCCGTAGGCAGCTGGATATATTGACATTAAGCCTTTACCTAACAAAAGTTAAGACATGCATTAGTCCGCTTCTAGAAAACCACAAAATTGTCGTCCACCCAACATTTAAAATGGTTTTCGACCTTCTGGACAGAGTCTAATAACAATATACAACATATTAAGCACGACTGGACAACCACTTAAAAGCATACTGGCCTTCCCACCCCCCTCAACTTGTTTTTACACGTTAAAGAAACCTAAGAAATATTGCTCACCAAAAAGCACGTACACAGGTTAGGGCAAATCTCCTGTCTTTAAGAGTTTGCTCCACTTAGAACGCGATGCCAGATGAAGTAACCACAGCCTCCACCTTGGCTTGTTTAAAAAAAGATAGTTAACTATGTAAATCGGTATGGTGCACCTACAGCCTCCGGAAACAGAGGCTGAAAAACTTGATATTAGTTCTAAACTATGGACCGTAGCACTTTTAACCATGATTAATTCTACGGTTTACTTATATGACTCACGAACGTGACTACCAAGAATAAAAGGAGTGAGAGGAGACAAGTGAATTACGAATGTTTAAATAAACAAAATAAATAAAAAGAGAAAACTAAACAAAAAGAAAATGAAAAAAGAGGGCAAAATAGAAGAAGAAGGAGAAACCTTCAAAAGGACGAAATAATGATAATAATAAACCTACCGTTGATACTGCAGCGCCAAGAGCGGTCATTTAGCCAGCCAACAGCAGTAAAAATCATAGTCCAGCAACCTAAACCGCGATATTCAAGGCGAGAACACAAGGAAATCAATTGGTGAGAAACAGCGCGTCATTGAATATTGAATAGTGGACTAATTGAAAACCAGCGCGTCATGAAAATATTTGTTGCCATGACTTCGACAATAGCGAGATGGCGGACGGCTTGGAAATGGATGGACTTACTAAAGTATTTTAATCTGACTTCTTAATATAAGTGCCATTAGTTTGCTAAAATGGGAAGAAGAGCTAAAGAAACATTAAAGGATAGAAATTACGCTACTTTTAATGACAATAATTCACAAAAGACTGTTGGCAACAACGTATGTTACATCGTTCTTGATTCTTGCCAATTAGGAATGTACTGATCTCCCAGAACGCAAAATAGCTGGTTGGAACGACGATGACTCTTCTTGCATTGCGTCTTTCGTAAGGTATCTATTTGTTCTAGAAACAGCATTCATTTTGTGAATAATTCTTTTACAGGAGGTACACCTAATATACTTTGTTCAATAAATTTATTCTTTCATAGAGCACACGAAGGTGTTCAAGATGTTTGCAGCACAGTGCAAAAAGAGGGTAAAATTATTTTTTAATGATAAATGCATATTTATCACCATATGTTGCTTTATTTAGGGTCTGATGAGGAACTTGGTATTTTGATATTTTTAAGCCAATAAATACACAGAGATCCCCATTATCCCTGATTTACTCAACGTTAAGGATTCGTCTCTAGACATTACTGGCGCTGTCGCACCAAGGTATGGTATTTTGTTTTATGTTTATTATCTTATCAATTATATAATTGTGTTAATAAATATCACAGCAAGTTTATGATAGTTTATTGTCACTATGATAACGGAATTTTAATAACTTGAACACAAGTTTTTAACATGGTCTTCTATAATTCTTGATTCGGTCACAAAAGGAAAAATGAAATTAGTTGTTCGTAGCAGTTTTAGAATATGTTATATAATTGCTTGATTTTTTACACAAAATAATTTCGAAGTTAGTGAAAATCAAGACTTTTTCTGAGAGTGGTATTTAACTAATGTTTGTTATTGTTTATCAAGGAACAATGTTTACTTCTTAAATTTGTCGATGTACAGTCTAACTTGAAATATTTTACAGAATACTGAAAATGAAAATAGTTCGCATAACTGTAGTTATTGTATGCATTTCAAGCTTAGTAATGCTACAACTTAAAATTTTTCGTTAAGGTATGATGTCACTGGGAGTTATACTTCGTAGAAAGTGTATAAGCACCAAATTCTTCCAAAACGAGATTAGTACATCCATTCTACATTTCCAACTAATTTTTTATAATTTATTTATCTAATACACTTCTCATTCTTGTGGTGACGTCAGGAATAAGTTTGATCGAATTCGGCCATCACCTAAGTAGTAGGTTCCTGCCAACCTGACCCTTTCAATAATGACTTTTTATACCATTTAGTATCACACTACTTTACGGAGTTGATGTAGATGAATACTAGATAAAAACCATAAGAGTCCCTTATGGATATATCCAGTATTTAATTTTTCAGGGGTTTTAATAGCAGTGTCTTTTAAATCCAGCGTAGAATATAGGTAATGATATCTAGGCCATCAGTTAACTTTCTGATTGATAATGTAACATCATATGGAATCGTTGTAGTTGGTGTTCCTTAGATAATTTGAGAAATAAACTCGTCTCATTTTGTATATTATTTGTGGTATTCATTTCACTTTTTTGGCGATAAACCAGCTACCTAAGTGTAGAGCTTTTAATAAAACTTTAATTGTCTGTAGTGTTACAACCGGATACATCCTCAACAGTACATTGAAAGCTCTGTAAAATCATCAGATTACCAACTTATACTATGTTATCAAATGAGACAGGAAAGAGGTATAGGAAAATATCCTCAAAGTGTATTGCTTCGTTGAGTAAACCAAAAATTAATGATCTGAATGAAACAGAAAATGAGGTTATTTTCATTTGTCTATCTATTCAATAACTGGAACAACATATTTTTAATTTTCTAAATTTGGCTGTTAATATATTCATAAAACACTTCTGTTCCATTTTCATTTTTTCGTCGCTTTAGTGTGGTAATAAACAAAATTCCATCATATCGTGAACTTAGTCAGGATTTATTCGGTCGTGGTACACTTCCGTTAATGGTAAGATTACTCCAAATAAAAGTATTGAATTGCTTTCACTATCATTCATCATGATTTATTCGCTCTTTCAGGACAATGATATTGATTTAAGGGTTTTGACAAAACATTTGTGCTCTAAATCGGAATTACGAGAAGTAAGATTATTACTTTTAGAGTGATATATGCAAATGTACTTTAAATTTATAGAATGATGAAACATGGGATTGGAATCATTTATTCAGTGAATTGAAATCATTGAAATGAGGTTGTAAATTAAAATAGCCTTATTATTGATCAATGAAGTTCTTATACATATGTTCATTTTGTATATATACTCTGTTTAAATAAATAAAATTCATTATGTTAAATAAACGAATTGTCTAAAGCTTCTCTGATTAGGCTTAGTTTTGTTTTATGCATGATATTTAATCCGTTAACTATTGGAAGCAGTTGCTTTTTAACTTTTTTGAAGGTAAACTGATTTGGGGATTCAATTAACTTGAAGAGATGGTTTTACTTTAAAAATCGTAAAAATTAATCAATGCCTATTACCCTATGTGAAGAATAGACTGCCGACCAGTATTCTCCAACCAACTCCGTCATGAGCTTCTCTTTTCAGTTCTTTCCAAGTACTTTTGATTCTCTCCATATCTGTCTTTGATTTCTGACGTAATGTGTTCTAGGGTCTTTCTCTTTTCCTTTGACCTCGAGTGTTATAAGTTAGTGTTTGTCTTGCGATACAGATTAATGATTCCCTCAATGTGTGTCTTATCTACCTACAGCGCTTTTTCCTAATTTCTTCCTTGGCTGGAAGTTGATTTATTCTTTACCACAGAGGATTGCTGTTGATAGTATCTGACCAACGGATCGTGAGCATCTTGTGCAGATAGTTGTTTATAAATACTTGTATTTTTTGAATGATGCTTTCGTAGTTCTTCAAGTTATAGCTCCATATAATAGGAACTGTCTTCACATTTGTGTTGAAAATTTTGACTTTTTTTGGCTGACAGTTGGTTTAAGTTTCAGATGTTTTTCAGTCGTAGAAATTCTGCCCTTGACTTGCCAATCCACGCTTTTACATATGTATTAGACCCCCTTTGTTTAGTGATGATGCTTCCCAAGTATGCAAAAATTTTTGCATCTTCCAGAATTTTTCCGTCAAGTGTATTTGGGTTAGTGTTTGTTGTTTCGCTAAATAATCTTAAACTAGACCACAATTACTGCTTATCGTTTTATAACCTTGAATTTGTCGGTCTGTAATATAAAGGATTCTTGTTTGTTTATGTCTTTACTCATGAAAATCAGTTGTGTGAAGCCATATTGCAATAAGCTTTTGGTATGCAAAATTTATCAGGTCAACAAATCAAATGGATATTCAGCAGTATAATATTTGAAGCGCTCGTATCTCATTAATAGGAATTGAATGACTGTAAACAAAACATTGTGTTATACATAACTTTTTTCTGACCATGAACATTATCCTTGTTTATCTGGTAACTAACCAAGTATCTCAGATTTCTCTTGTACTTTAATGTCAACGCAAAGTTTGTTATTACAGCACCTCAGTTAATGATAAGTTGATAGGTGACTAGAATAATTTGAAGCGATTCTTTGGTATAGTTTGATAAGTTTCCAGGGCTTAAGCATAAATCGCTGAGGCGCTGTGTACTAGCCTAACATCTTTGTGATATTAAGCTTACTTAAGCTTTAATCCAAAACAAAATATTCAGTCAATATAGTTCCCCGCTTGATTGTTCCTATAAATTCAACCAATGGTGTAAATGAACTAGTGGTCACATACTTATTGCCTCCGCATAATGTTTACACTAAATAGCTAATTTATTAATATACACTATGACTAAATACACGAATGTACTACAATCCCTCCATTTAGTCCCAAGCATTATTTGGCATGACAGAAGTCTGTTATCCGTGCACAGTCACCACCTTATTCAACTTAATATACAGGCTAACATTAGAGTAAAGTGGGAGTAGATTGGTGATGAAATAAGACGTATTGGTGAACAGAAACAACCTCGTTGGAGTCCTCTAGCTAATTTTCGTCTATGATTGATGACTTTAAACTATATACTTCAAAATCAGCCTTAGTTAACACGATCTATTCACTTCGTATGGCTCTTTAAATTATCTTTTTCAGTGTTCATATTTTCATCTGTTTTCTTTTGAAACAATATTATGATCTTTTTCATTAATAGTTACCATATGAACTTAAACAGTTTCTCTTGTTTTTACTGTTTTATTTTTGTTCCGACATAAGGCATTGTAGATTAAGCCAACGCATTTTTGTACAAGATCTTATGTTATTCACAAATGACTAACTAAAATCTTCAGAAGAGTAGTTAGCATTAGTGAACTATCTATCAGTGGAACAGTTAAAAAGATAAGAGTTACAAAAGACTAGGAGTTGCTGTCAATAATTTAATAGTTATAATAACATTGGATGAAGTTTTTTTTTTGAGTGAACCAATATTTCACAACTATTACCTGTCACATAACAACTCATCTTGAGCCTTCTTCAACCGACCTTGCTTTTATTCTTTAAATGATTCAATCGTCTTTTTTGCAGTTTGATATTACTGCGTATTTGTTTAAAATCTCTGCCAATAGTGGCTAAATCTAATAATAAAATAAGTCCGAGAAATATGAAAACCATAATAAACATAATTGAGGATAGTTTCGATGCTGATTCAGCTTCTTCTGGTGGACTGTAGAATCGTCCAGCTAGACTAACAGGTACCTTCTCAATTCGTGCTAAAAAATCGATTTTGTAAAAAATAACATACAGTTAATGAAATGAAAGACTGAATCGACAATAATTAAGTTCATTCCGTTCTTAGTAACTGTATGAACGCGTTATAGTCAAGCTCGGGAATCAGTCGTTAGGTCGGTAAACTTAGTATCTCATGTTTTCATTTGTGAAATTTATTACACTGGTTAATATAAACTTTAAGGTTAATTAGAAACAATAGTGTTTAATATGTTTTGTTTACCTATCAGTTGATAACACATGCCGTGTTGATATAGTATTCTCTGTATATCTACTTGATGACAGTGCTATTAACGGCACTTAGTAGAGTATACCAGAAAAATTACCGCTTCTGAATCAGACGAATTTGAGTGCTCGAGTTACATTTATCACTTCGGAATACATGGTATTTGCCGTTTGATCTGAGTAGCAGTGGTTTATTTAATTTGAAGGACTAAGTATTGGATAGGCTTTTGCATATTGTTTGAGATTCTGTTGTATACTGCCATTTGCAGTTAATGAAACTAGATGCATATAACGCATTCTGTAGATGGTCTTCTGACTGAGCTGTTTGACAGTAATCATTCAGGTATACACGTTAGGGGACTTTATTCTTATATAAAGTTTTAACATAGTTGCCGTAAAATATTTCTGCGAATATATTCTGTTATTTAAGTGATAGTGGAATACACATCTCTGGTGACATTTTAAAATATTTATAAATAGTTTACAAAACAGCGAAATTCTATTGTGCTTTTATTTCAATTGGATATGCACTATTTTCTTCAAAGATTTATTAAGCAAAGATCTAATTGATATTTTTAAAATGGTTGTTAGAATAATAGTTTTAAATGTCATTTTCATCTACCTTGCGTTCTTTTTACTCCTTGTACTCAATGATTCACCAATAAAGTAAAGAACTTATGTGCTTTTACCATGATGAATGTTTACTTAAATGAAGTTAAAAACTACAGATGTTGACTTATTAACAATTTCATCTTGAGCTATACGTTTTTCCTTTTTACCTTAGTCCCTGAGGTCCAAACGGAATGCAAATCACAATAAGCTGTATTTCTTAGAAGTTACGTAAAGGTGTTCGGTTTTAAACAGTATAAATATATATATATATAAAGTTTGTTCATCACTTGTAAGATTCTATACACTTTAATTTTAGGGATACGTTATGTGTTTAAATAGTTATGAAATATAAAGTAACATTATTCAAATTAGTAATGACTGGGGAAATAAACTGAAAAGCCTGATGAATTCCTGAGTCACCAGAGGCTACATTCTTAGAACAATCAAACCCTTCAATATGGCAAGTTGATCCACAATAATAAATTGCCAAACCAATTAGGGTTAAGTCATTAGATAAAACTCGAGTAATCACTGTATTTCAATGAGTCGCACCCTATTACAAGCTAAAATTATTATGTGAAAAGAAGCTATAAATGGCATGACTTGCCTAAACGCAGCCTCCTTTTCTCAGCACGTCTATTTCAACGTTTATTTTATGATAGCATAATTACGACTATGTTTAATTACTGACTATTAAATATCCCTAAAACTGTCAACCATGAGAACTGTTTTCCGATACACAGACTACTGAATTGAGGTGGTTTTATGGAGATAGATATTAAGTTTAATAGTTTGCATTCGTCACGGATTGATACTGGCTGGGTATCACTAAAGACCAGACAGTAGTGAATAGCCATTTCGTTTCAGTATAGGACTTCTCAGCTGTCCAGAGCTTCCTAGTTTTCGGTGGTATCCACCTAACGTCAATCTGTGACGAATACACACAGTTACACACAAACCGTTGAACACATTATTATAATTGGTGGTAAATGATTCAAATGCGCTCCCACCAGTTTTAAAAACTATATATCTATGTTCTTAATTATTCGTACAAGGCCTATTGAACCTATGGGGAATAAATTTCAAAGAAAATGGTGAAAATTTATTTGCTTACCAATACAACCGATTAATTGTGGTGTCCACTGTCCATAGTTACCACACGTGATGTTTAATTCTGAATTTTGATTTATACTTTCATAGCCATCTTTGCAAAAGTATCGAATCACTGTTCCACGTGGATATGGGTCTCCACTATGTTTTGTTAAATTCATCACATCTATGGTACTTTTCATAACAATAAAATATGGTTGCATATTTGAGTCTGGTTGTATAACTGCTTGTTCATATAAACAAGTAGCCTCTAAAGTCGAATAGAAAAGTACTTTTGAAAATTATAGTATCGATTTTAGCATTCAGGAAACAGATAAAAAAAGTAAGAAAATTAGCCAGAAGCAGAAATTCATGACTTTGTAAAGACAGACTGCCTATGTATGGTTTATTATTGATCACGTTAGACGGAGAAGTTGATTTCTACTACAAGCCTTGCCTTGTGATTTATTTCACAGGCACATAACCAAGTCAAAGGAGCTAACTTCAGTCATGTGATAGGACACAAACACGTATTCAGCAGTTTACAAGATTGTGAAAATATTTAAGAATAACAACCGACCTCCACACATGTGAAACATGACAGACTTCTACTTTATTAATGCATAACCTTGAAGAAACAAGTAGATATGCATTACGCATGTTTGCACATTGCATGGTTATTATGTGACCAAGCTAAATGGCCATATGACGACGTGACCGTTGCATTTACGCCAATGCAGTACTGTCAACACAGTGAAAAAGTTGAAAAGTCGAAATTTTTCAGATAACACGTGAACATGGTCCTTTCACAAAATAAATATTGATAAAGCTTATTCCAAGCATACTGTGATCATCTGTTACTTCATCTGATAACACTCCACTACCTCCAGGATCAAAAAGTCAGATTAAAGAAGACGTTGATGGTGGTGATTCTCCTTCAAAGACTTAGGACTAAACCACTTATCAGTACACAAAATAAACTTCTATGAACAGTTTTTCTTGGAAGTGATACTTATACTAAATAACGCTGAAAAATAGAAATTACAAGCATCAAGCTGTGAGGTTTCTGCTCGTCTGCACACCCTTCAGTATTGTCATTTAGAGAAAATGCCAGTAGAAAATATAGGAAATGAAAATAGAAACAGATAATATTAAGAAGCTGCAAACGAGTGTCGAAACTACAGTGACGCGGGAGATAGAATGCTAATGAATATAGACACAATGAACAATATTTTAAACCGATGCCAGTTATCAAGTGTTTAGAAATAGCAATAAACAGTTATTCATAACAAAATGTGCAGTTTTGATAATGATGTATATTACATGTTGTGACTCCGTGTAAATACTTTATAAAACTATACATCATTCAAAGAAAAACTTGTGTTTTTTAAATGATTGACAAACTATACTGAATGACGATAGGTGGTTTAATAAAGTATGTATAAAAACGGGTCGAATACGAATGAAACGAGGATAGTAGGAGTAAATGGAGTTAAAATATTGTTTTTTTTTATCTATTCACTAACACCATTAGCATCACACCCTTCGTGAAAACCCTAATTTAAGACTAGAAAAAGTTATAAATGGTTTGTATTCATTCCGATATTCATTTTATTATTTAGTTAATTGATCATCTAGCAATTACATAACAATGTATAAACTCGGAATCGGTGTTTTTGCGTCTTCTTTTATTTAAAGAGCCTATGACACTACTACTGAGCCTCCTGGATGCTTGTATTGCACTGGTTCTTGGAAATAACAAGATTATTCTATAGGAAATAATTATCAGTGGCTTAAATTAGTAGTAACGCATAGAAGAAACAAGGCGAAAATTACTTAACCAACCTTCACATGTTGTTGGTAATGGTAGTAATGTTCCAGAATAACCACGATATTCTCCGATTGTATTTGATCCAGGTACTAATTCACATGATACTGATTTTTCCGTAGTACGGTCATTAAATAAATATCCTGGATTACATCTGATCGAAATAACATTCCCATATGAATAAAACTGATTAACTTGGTGTGAACCAAATACTTGTTCTGTGATACGATTACGTGCACTAACTAACTTTGCATATTTAGGAATCATGTCATCCAATTCCTTTTGATTGCAACGTACAGCTATCAAAAATATACATTAATTTTTATTTAAATTTTCATATTAGGCAGGTTGATTTACTAAACGGAAGTTTGTTTAAACTTATCCTATGTAGATTAGTCTCTAGAGTAAGGTAGTTAAACGAGAAAACAACATGTAAGACGATAAACTTCCACATTTTCATAGAGGTTAACTTATAAATGGTTTAGGTAAGATGTCTAAGCTTCAGATGATTATTTAAATGCTGTAAAATGGTATCACCTTCTTTTTTAATTTATTTGTATTCTTGATAGAAGATGAAATGTTATGTCATTAACTGCGTACATGTAATAAAAAATTGATAGTAAGGTAAAAAAAATATCCCAGAAATTTATAAATGAAGCGGTAAAAATAAGCTAGTAATTATTCTACAATTGTCATACGTAAATATAATTCTTAAAAAATCAACAATAACTTTCAAATTCATTAACATAGACGGTGAAGCAATAATCAGTCACTAAAGAACAGTGAGTTTTCAATCGTGTTACCCATTTATAAATGTACCTGAAGATAATTTGTAGAAACTAGTTTTAGTGAAATCTATGTTGTGTTCATAGTTTCTGAAGACGTTGGTACTAGCAACTTGTCATATGTAATTCGATGACTTTAGATAATTACAGCATTCATGTACTCAACTTTGGGATACATTTTAATTCTATCTTATAGTTTTCAAGTTGCAAGAAGCCGAAATGCATTATGGATTGAAGAAGTATAACACAATTAAAGTTTTATATAACTGTAAGCCATCAACCAGCGATTAAGTAATAATTAGAATTAACTTCTTAATTTTCCTCATCAAATTGTGGCATGCAGTCGTAATACTAAGTGATTTTATATTTTGAAATAATGTACTTGATTTTGTCTGGTTATGATCTATCATAAATAGGTGTTTCGCTGCAAAATTTACTGAGTCCTTACTAAAAATTATATTAAATGTGGGACTGGTTTGCAGTGGTTTGTGGAGATTGATGTTAAGTTTGAAATGATTGAATCAACCACAGATTAACGTTGACAGGGCACCAGTGAAAACCAGGAAGCCCTAGACAGCTTTTTCATCCTAGTATGAGAGAAAGTGATGAAAGTGAGAATTCTGCTATTGGATACCGGCCCAGTGGTTCAGAGGGTTAAGCGTTCACCAATCTGAAGCCCCTTGAGACGGAATCTAGGGTGCTCATTGCCAAAGAGTCCTGCAATAGAACGAAACAATTATTCAATGCTTCCCGGTTTTCAGTGGTATCCTGTCGACATCGATCTGTGACGACTTCAATCATTTAAAATATGGGACTGACTAGCACATACTACACCCTTTCTTTAATGAACACTAATACAAAACATAATTACATTACTTCCTGTGAACTTTTACTTTTTTTTAAATTTTAGTCCTTTATGTTTGTTACTGGTCCTAAATAGTTCCCAGTACATTACTAAAGTATATGCAAAGCACCTGTAGCATAGAATATCATAAGTATGCATTGGTTATCAAATAATAGCATTACATCACTTGGTATTCAAACGAATATTTATATTTCTGAAGTTTAAATTATCTACGTATTAAGTATCAGCTGAGTGTCGTTATAAGTTATTATTTATTTAACAGTGGTTGGCTAAATTAAATAAACTGGAATATATCATTTGAACCCTTCACAAGTGCCCTTCAAAATCCCCAACAAGAAATCGAGTCCAGAACCTTCCGATTTTACGGAGCGGCTCAAAAGTTAACACGTTAAGCGTTACTCCATTGTTTGATGGTCTTTAGATCAATCCCTAGTGGAAATAGGCGTGCACACTTTTGTGAAGTCATATAATAGGATGAAACATCTATCCAATACGTCCTGGTTTTAATAGTAATCTAATAAGTGTCAATTCGTTATATAGAGTTCGAATGAATTTCCTCTCTATACATAAACAATCTTTGAAACTTTGTTTTGCTAAAACAGTATTGAAAAATCACCTCTGCTCAGCAAAAAAACAGATGGAATATGCAGATGTTTTCAAAACCTTAAATTTACCTACCTATACATGCCTGATAATTTTCCGGGTCCCATAAGCCCTGATTAAACGTTGCGCTAGCTTGAGCACAGATCATCGTTGCTAGTGTACTATTAGGATTTTGAAAGCTCACATAACCTCGACTGCATTGAAGTGTAATATTTTGTCCATAATCATAAATTAGGCTATCTGAACCAACTGGAACTTGAGGTTTATTTTCTATATTTTCCATAAGTTCTGGATAAAGTGGACATTTCACATCTACAGGGCAAGAGGTTTTTATAATTAATTAATACTATGAATATTCCATCTGTCTTTTTCGCAATTTAAAACAGTAATTCAACTTTTTTGGCAGAATCAGGTTACTTTTCAAGGTGGTTAATTGAAAACATTCAATATGTCGTTTGAAATGAAACAATAATTTTCTCTTTGAATAGATGGAATAAGACTGAATCATATTGTATTGATAAGGTGTTCTAACACCCTCATTACGTGCAGGAAACAGAATTAAAACTCGATAGGGTTCGAAATAATCAAATAATTACTTACCTAAAATTGGAATTTAAACCAACTACTTCCTCTTAACTCCTATGAGAAGTAACTTGTGGGCGACATGTAACTGAGTCACTCCGTACATATCAGAATATTACTTATTAATTTTTGTGGTTTATTACAATCTTAGTTCGATAATTTTACTCACTAATTTAGCCAAGTTTCAACGTCAAGATAAGTAATAATGATAGAGAAAATATTTTGCATAGAAATTACAGTCTACAAAGGTCGACAATTTAATTTCTTTACATATGTCTATAAACACTCACCTGATAATTTCACGTAATCTAATTTATCATATAAATGCACCGTGCATTAAATTCATTTAAACTGCTTATTTTCTTAAGTATCTTAAGACTTTTAAACTGTTTTCATAACCTCACCGTATGCGAGTAAATATTCTGTTATTATTTATTCTTGCTGAAAACTATTATCGACAGTAGTTTGAGATTTTCATATCCTACTGGTACAAGATTAAACGATAAAGGAATAATAAGTCTTCTAACAGAAATCAACAGTATTTTTGAAAAAACCTTTACTGTTTCACTATGGAATTACTATGGAATTGGTATTAAATGTTAATGAACAGAAATTTTAGAGTAGTGATAATAATCAAGGGAAGTTGTAATTAATTTTAAATATCCAATGTATATAGTATACAAGAAATCAGGTTTGTTGCATAAGGATTCACGAAACAACTAGATTAAAACGAATACACTGAAACATGAAATACAGAACTGACTCGATGAACCAGTGAGTTCTATTTCCATCTATTAATAGTAAACTTCCGTGGTTATTATCAAGCGTTAAAGTTATTCTTTGATTTTTTGGGAGATTGATGCAATCATTTTTCGTGAACTAGATGGCTCAAATCACATGAAATATAGATGTGCAGATAAATAGAAATATATCTTTAAGTAATTGAATCGAGTAAGGAGGCTGAGGTTATGTGCAACACTATCAATATTTACTGTATTGTAGTGGGCATTTCTAATACTTTCTTTAATTATTTAGTAGGTGAGTCCTGCATATTGGAATATAATATACATTAAAAATGACACTAAAAGTTTTAACTTTCACTACATTTGTCTTTTCTATGAAAGGTTGTGTCAGATGAAATCTGAAATGAAAATCAAGTTTAAACTCTCACCACTCGCCTACTGAATAAACAAAGCAAATGGTTGAAAATGTCAAACAAAATATACATATCGAACAATCAAACATAAAAATGGCCATAACAATTTATGATTCAAAAAGATTGAACAGATGAAGAAAATTCATTGTCCTAAAATTTCGTTTCTTCATTATTTTGGATAAATTGTTCTTCAATAAGAAGATTCATAAACTAAACAGCTATAATTTTTGAAAAAAATATTTTTCAATACTATTTGAACTGAATAAAACAGAATATGTGATCAGTGATGAAATATATGTTTAGTTCACTGGTCGAAAATAGGCTAAAAGTCTTTCTGTGATCCTCGTGTATGAAACAAGTTAAACTTATCATGATAAACAAGACAAAGCTTCATATATTACAACGATAAGCGGTACAACATAAAAAATAACTGATATCAGTCTAGGAAGATTATCTGCTGAATTTTTCAAACGCTTATTCAAATAAATTATATTTACCATTACTACTGTAAATCTTTTCAAACATTCTTACTCTAAAGTGCACAGTATACTTTCACTTGTTATTTCCTTAAGAGAATATTAATTAATAATAAATGACTAGCATTAAATAACTTCACTATTCCTTCCTACTTCTGTTAATTCTTTAATGCGAGAGTGTACACAGTAGGGTGATAGTAACTTAATTGTTTGAAAAAAACCTGAAGACTATTTATTAACTTAGTACATTGAACTATTCAATAAAATATATTAAAGACTATTTTTATAAATTTGATTAATATTAACGTAGACTGTTATTCCAATTGAAATCAATTTCTTTAAATAAAATATCAGTAATTCTATTTGTAAACAATTATGAAAATCATCCTAAATAAAAACTATATTAATAATTGTCTGAAGACAGATTATTTGACCTGTATTATTTAAGACTGCACTGATGTCCTAGGTAGCATCTTCAGTGTTTATCACAAGTTAAAGTCTTCGTAAATGAACCATGTAGCTTGGAGAACCTGACATTATCAAAAATTATCCACCTCTTCATTATATAAACAAATAAATTTTAGCTTAATTGACTTGTTTTAATTGATACACTTACATGAACATGTTGTTAGTGAATAGCCTGAATAGAACAGTTGGGGTTGAAATTTTAATGGATCTTCAGAATTTGGATTATTGTTAAATCGTTTTCCTGTACATTTATATGAACCTCGTGGTAAGCTTAAATCCACTTCAAAACCAGATAATCTACTTCCAGGCACAATAGGATCTGGTAATGTACCAGGAGCACAAAGTACTTGTACGACTGATCTTGGAGCCATGATAGGTGGTTTAAAAATCATCGTAGTTGAATTAAAGCCTCCTTGCGGATTTGTACAAAGTGGTACTAAACAATTGGAAATTTTTTAAAAAAGGTAACAGAATTAGTTTATAATATTTCTGCATTTTTAAAGTATTTATACACTTTATGAAACGTTAGGTTTACGGAATTTGTTTCGATCAGAGATGATTGTTATCGTGATCTAATATTAGAGAGAATGGCATTAATGATTTTAAATAGTATTAGTAGAACGCTTCTCGGCTCTCTGAGCTAAGATCATGTGTGTAGTGAACGCTTCATGGATAACGTTTCAGAATGAGAACTGCTTTCTATTCATACAAATGTAATTATAAGATCACTTGAATCAATACAACTATGGTTCTTACCAACAATCTGTTTCACAATGGATTTCTATTAACACCATAAATTAATCCGTGGCCTATGGTGTCATCTGAGCTTGATGCAATACGAGAATCCGTTCATTCATCCGAGTTGCATCATTAATGAATTCGAAGTTATTTACCACTTAATTTAGATTTAAAAACTTAAATAATATCGTGTTTCTTCCGAAGTCAATGGTTTTTAATTCGATTCTGTCCAAAATAGCTAATGAACATAAAATATTACACTGAAAAAAATGTTATACAAGGAGGACGTTATTTCAAAATCTTTCCTGTTACAATTATTCACTAATTATTCCTATAATCACACCTTTTTTATTAATTATCATACAAAGCACAAATATCACGGGTATTGAAACAATTTTTATCATATTTCTAAACAGTGGAGAATAAAAGATATAGGAGGTTGTGTATAACTTTATAATAATCCCAAATGTTAAATTGATATTTCATCCAAGGAATAATCCATTATATTGTTTCCGAAGAGATATTAATTTCTATATAGTTAGTTAAAATATATGATAAAAGATGATGAATGCTTACTAACCTTTGTGTTCACAGATGAATGAACGTGTCAAATCACATGGTTTATTGTCAACTATTTTAGTAACAGACCATTTATCGGTTCCAGGTATTGGTTGAGTTGAATATGAGAATTCAATACAGTTTCCAGAATTTGTTCCTTCTGACCAATCAATATAACTGAAAAGAGCTGTACTACCATCGGTATACCAAACAAATGGTTGTTTAGCATCTAAAATATAAATTCCAAGAAAGTTTGTAAAATGGGTGTCAGGATTAAGACTTCACTAAAAACGTGTGCTCTTATACCGAAGTATGTTAAGGATATGTGCTCATTAGATAATATAGAACAAAAATATCAATCTGACGGCATTAATTGCTCTTTCGTGTGAATTATTTGACTGACTTGTCGCGATTGCACTCATTATATCACTTTTAAATTGCGAATTCTTCAGATATCTTAGTGTTATTTATACTAACTTTCCTGTTACACATCCATTTTAGGCTGTATAACAAACCTCGAATGTTATTGTATACTATTTATTAGTAGGCAGAAATATCAATGAGTAATTTCATTTGCTAAAATTACTTATATTAAGAACAAAAATAGAAAGAAAAAATTTCTTTCAATTAAATCCTCATCATGGATCAGCACTAACATTTGTAGTTGTACATTAGAATGCAAAATCAATACCCATTAATTAATGATTAGTAAATTATCAAAATATTATACAGCAATTATCATACATCGTGAAAGGGTCATGCTACATAAAGACTGGATAAAACAGAAAGAATTAGTTCTTTGTCACGAAGGTTTATGAAATAGTAGAATTAAAGATTCAAGTAGGAAGGCAGTTAGTGATTCAATTTGATTATGTAGGAATTAAAAATAGATAAGTTTGGAAACACATGCTGAATATTAAAAGTAATTGGAAATAGTAAATTGTAGTCAAAACAAGAATAGAATAAAGACTATGAGTAGAGTGTAACACTTGAAATTAGTTTGAGGACCAAGGCTAAGATATTAGTCCTACAAGTGTTTTATGGATTCCTTCTGTTTATTAATTCTACCATCGATTTTATCAGAACTGTCTATCCACATCTCTTTAATACATAATTATTATTGACGATTATTATTTTACCTCAATAAATTGTAATCTAATTTCTATGTGGAAATACTTAATCAAGCTGATTTTAGCGTTTTTATCACTGCCAGAACACCTATTCTCTGACTAACAATTTGCACCTCTTACTAATTATATAATCTGTCTATTTCATTAACCCTGTTGTATCATAAGTTGCCTAGATCTGCTCAAAATTGTTAATATTTGCATGAAGATATTATTATATATTGGAGTAAAACCTGATGAAGATTGGAAACAATATTGTTCTCATACGTGTACTGTTCTGATTTACATAGTGGGGATTTTTAGAAATTGTTTTATAAATTATGTTGATAATCTACTAATTACCAATTACTGAATATTGGTTTTGTGTTCTGATGTACAACTATACATGCTAGTACTGATCCATGATGAGGAACTGATTGAAAAGTAATTTCTCCTCTCTATTTACATTTTTCATGTCAAAAAATGAAATATTAAATGAATTATTTACACATTTTTGCCTACTAATGAGTAGAATTCGAGATTTGTATTTTTTAGGCAAAATATACAGCGTTTTTAATGTGATTTTATGCTACTTATAAGTAGGCAGAAAATATATAAGTAAATTTAGCATTTTCATGTGGCAACAAAGTAAAAAGGTTGTCATAATTAAAAAATTAGTTTTCATTTATTTTTATTCAAAAGGTAAAAGATAGTTATAATGATTGACTAGTTTAAAATCATCTTGTATAGTGACACAAAACCCTTGTCATCTTTCCCATTCTTCCAAATACAAATACATGCACTAAGCCTTCATTTTATCCAAAACGTTGAATATTTCTTCGTTTCTGTGATTTTTTTCGAATACGAAGACTACAACCTAGATTGATTCAAACTCTAGAGAATTACTTATTGACTTCGTTACAACGGTAGCCACGTCTTATTCTACTAAAAACAAGTACATCTGTATGATAGGCGTTTATATCGATAAAATGTGCTATGAATTCTACCACTGACTGTTTCTAAATATAACGGCAACCCAGTGGATGTCTGAAGGAATATTACATCATTCGTTAAAGAATTCCTTATGTTAATGCGGACTGTAAAATGTGGCCATAAAACTACCGACAACAAAATATTGTAGGAGGATACCAGTTGAATAAAAATTAGCAATTGCGATAATGCAAGTAATCATCTAGAATATTGGATAACACAAAAAGAGGATTATTTGATATGTATTTGGTAACAGATCAGCCCAATTATGGCTATCGTATGTCAACTAAATTAAGCTAATGTAACTTCTAGCAAGTAATTAATGGGAATTATTTTGGAATTCACGCAAAAATTATTGAATTAATAGTAAGTAAAATTTGTCTGTCACCTGAATGTTCTCAGTTCAGCTGGTAGTTTACTGTTCTATGTATGCGTGTATGTATGGTCAACACAGAACCTGGCACATGTGTGCATCGGTCCAAGTTGCCATGTCTCTATGGCATCGCAAGATTAACACCACATTAACGATTAATAATAATAATAATAATAATAATAATAATAATAATAATTATTATTATTATTATTATTATTATTATTATTATTATTATTATATGGAGTATGAACATATAGAATGTGGTTCAGAAAGCGTTAAAAGAAAGTCATGGAATAATTTAAAGTTAACGAGTTAAGGGAGGGCAATAAGTGAATAAATATATGCCATTGTGGCCGATTTTAGGCCATGTCATTAATTGTCTCTAGCCACTGGTTATGGTATTTGCGGGGACCCCATCCAGGTAGTCCAAATCCACCGACAAACCTCAAACTAACAGTCACTGACTTCATGGTTTTATGCCATGTTATGGTTTGGCCGCCTTTAACTCTCTTTCATCTTGCTATTATATCAGCTAACATCGTGCGTCGAGGCAGACGATGGTTGGGCATACGCAACACATGTCCCAACAACCTCAGTCAATGAAGATTCACAACCTTACCAACTGATTTACTACTTTTGTCTAACACGCGTTTTCTTACCTCGTTATTACTTACTCGGTTATCCCAGCTGATGCAAGGAATGTTTCGAAGACATCCAAGGTCAAAAACTTATAACTTCTAATGTCGTCTACCATTAATGGCCACCTCTTACACCCATAGAGTAAGACAAAGCAAACTGTTGCGCAGTACACCCTTCTCTTCGTTGAGAAGCAAATATTTCACCTACGCTTTGGGTAACGTAAGTTTGCGAAAGCCAGACGAGCTTTTTGAATTCGTATTGAGATTTCTCAGAGATCAACTTATTAATGCTAATCAGACTTTCAATATAAGTGAAGTGGCTGACGTGCTCAACTACTTCGCTTCCTGTCTGATCTATACAACCACGACCAAGTCTGAAACCAGCCTGGTTTTCTCGTATTTGTAGATCACGAGTTGTAGTTGATCGTCTGATAATTAGAGAGGTTAGTATTTTGGATACTATATTAGTTAAACTAATTCCTCTTTGATTATGGCAAGACAACTTTGACCCTTTCTTATATACTGGGACGATTAACGATCGACTCTAATCAGGGGAAATTATGTCGAGTTCCCGAACTTTAGTCAAAATATCAGTTGTTCTAGTCGTCAAAGTGGAACCATTATCCTTAAAGACCTTTGGGGATAATCCATCCCAACTCGCTACCTTGCCGTGCCTTAGATTGGCTATAGCTTATTTGACTTCGATAAGAGTAGGGGGGGGGCCTAAGTCAACTTTCCATTATGGTTGTCTTAAATTAGTGGGAAGTTCTAGGGCAGCTGAAGGCCAAACAAACTTCTTCTCAAGGTGTTTAGCCCATTCTTTTTAAACGTCTAGACTGAAAACTAATAAGCATTCCATCCCTTTCGGAGATTGTCTGATTGATGCTTGATTTTTCAACCCCAGTTTCTTTAATTAACTTAAAAAGTTGCCTAGTGTTACCTAACGCCGCTGCCTTTTCCAATTTCTTTGCTTCTTTACCCCTCACTGCTCACGTTCGTTTCGCAGACTTTTTGTTATTTTGTATCTGATTACTCTTCGCTCCTCATCGTTTTCGGAGCCTGACAGTGTAAGTTTCCGGGAGTCCACCAATTCATCAGAAGCCATCGAGATCCACTGATTTCTCTTGACATGTTGATTTAAGTTCTTGATAGATGTCAGAGTAGATGCCACAGCTGTTTGGATATCTTTCCAAGTGGTATCTAGTTGGGTCGCATCTTTATAATTGGGAAAATAATTCTTCAGTTGTTCCTGGAATTTAATCTCGGCTGTTTGGTCGCTGAAGTGGATTTTAATAGGTTTTCTTGTTGTAGTCTTTCTTTACTTGGTAAACCAATGTGTTGCAGAATCTTTATAAATTTGGCTCAAAACTTAACATCTATATTCAATGTTTCAATGTCATATTGAACAAAAAGCTATCAAAATACATTCACTGAGTAACTATAGTCACAGTTACCAGATAATTTAAATTTCTCAGGTTGTTAACCGATAGCAGTTATGCTTTAGATTATAAAAAGATTACAGAGAAGAAAGATCATGTAATATAACCTCTATTTCACATCTCCTTATATCTCAGAGTTCTTTTACATTTCAAAAATTTTGAACACATTCTCAATTTACAAATAATTAATAACACAAAAATAGCAATTACCACTTCGATTAGCTCCAATCCATATAGTTTCTTTAAATCCATTTCTAGACAATAAATCAACAACTGCATTAGCTTCGTCTTCATCAAAAAATTGTATTAAATTAATTGAAACTTCCGAAATATTTTGTAAGTGAATTTTGCATGCATATGAGGCATCTGAAAATGTTAATTTTTGTGCTCCTAGTATTGGTTTATAGCATTTTCCGGTTAAATTTGAATAAGTCCATGTCTCATCATAACACGGAAAATCTAATGGAATCGCATATACTAAAGATGAATAAAAAAGAAAACGAAACATAAGTTAAGTGAATTATCAATTAATTTAAACCATATAAAGTTATAATTAATAATTTCAAATCATTTATTCTAATGTGTACAAAGATGATATTCAACATCACAAATCTATGTAAAATTATGGTAAATTACTAGGTTTCTATAACTGAATTAGCTAGTTTAATCAGTTGCTGTGTTTATTATTTATTTAATTAATTAGGAAGAATATTACAGTTTTATTCTATCTTACTGACTTATTTTATTAAAAGAGCCAATAAATATAAATGTGTAGTAGTGATGAGTGTTAGATTAAGAAAAGTTAGGTGTTAAGTAATAAGACGAAAATATTCACATTAGTGTCATCGTGGTAATCAAAGATTAACATCTAAATCTCTTTAGATGATACCGTTTAGATTTTTGCTTCCAAATTTTTATGATTTCAACAGAATGTTTCTTCAGTTTCACAGGGTTTCTGTTTTATATAAAATAAAATTCGTGTCAAAAAAAATTGTTTTTGACTTTGATAAGTAACTCACGTGGAATTACGAAAATAATTATCAGTAACATGATGACATAATGAGTGAAAAAGTGTATAGATCAATCTGAACACTTCTTTATTCGATCACTAAACGAGAACATAGTGAATAAATCATGCTTATAAGTACTCAAAATCCAACAAACAAATAAACATATCAGCCAATTAAAATTTAGATCGTAAACAATACAATTGTTAGTTTCATGAAAATGAATATGAATGTAATACTGGTGATATTGTTGTTTTTGATATTATGAACTATAGTACAAAGACATTGGTAACTACTATGGCAACAAAAAGAAATGTATTGTTCATGTAGTCATGACATAAATAGAATGTGTTACTACTGTTCATTTTATAAAATAATATAAATTAAAGAATGTTTAATTTTGTAAATAAAAGAGAACATTATAATCGTCAAGTAAAAACATTTATTATGATAATAAGTTTATCTAACATTAATATAAGATACCTTACAATGAATGTTAAAAGATGATCTAAGCAGTGGAAATACATGTTATTGTATACTTTAATCATTGACAAAGTTATTTATTGTTACACAATTCCAGCATGTTAAGATCATTGTTTTGAGAGCTTTTATTATAGTGTATTATATATTAGTACCATTCAACTTGGCTTTACAATGTGAACAAAGGAATAAGTGAATAAGTAAACCAATTGTTTTTAATAACATTATACTAGTTTATCAGGAGAGAATATATTACTTTTTTCCTTAGTAAAATGTGACTTGAATAATTTCATAATACATTAATGAATATGTGATTAGCACAATGTTCATTCTGCCTTACTCACAGTTGATACATGTGAATTTTGTAACTCAATAAAAACCTATCTAAGACACTGTTCAATAGTTTAATTATTTACTTTGTTTAGAGTTTGATTATACACTACACTGTCTATTGGTATTATTTTGACGTAATACTGTGTACATTATTGTTTCCTTTGTTTCACAGTGATATACAGGTGGATTTAATTAAACTGTTCAAAGTAGAATGAGATATTTATTTGAATTCAATAGCATGTTAGTACTGAATATGAATTACCATATTAGCTGAGAGCATTAATTTAAGTAGCCTGTAACCATGAGAAAGTTGTAGAACGTTAACCGATTTAAAAGAACTTGATAACTAATTCGTACTTTGAATACTAGAGAAGTCTGAAATCTAGTTTAGTAATCACTTAATAATTTAATGATGTTACAAAACAGGAATTATAAATGTTTGAATATACGTTTATGGAAACACTTATTACACAACTTATCAACACAAAATTTCAAACCAAACCATTTAATAATAAATTAAGGTTATGAAAGACAACCGTCGTAACAAAGTTTGCATATCGGTTTTTTCTTTCATTTTTTTGAAATAAAATGTAGAACATGTATTTTAGTCTTAATTTTACAAGAAGTTGGAAGCAAAACGGTATTTTTAGCAAATTGTTATTGATTTCCTAGCCCCAGATGAAAAACAAATAACTGATATTGGTATTAGCACCCAATTTTATAGGCGAAAAAATGAATTTTTTGTTTTGTGCTTTGATTATTGGGCTTTCGAGGGAAAAAAATACTATTCTTTAGTTCTCATTAAATGTTAGGCCACTATCCGAATAATATAAACCGACGAGATGGAGTACTGTTAGCTGCACCATAGCAACTAATGGTTAAAAAATGAATTAACAACTTCTACTACTCCAATTTCCAATGCATTCCATTTATTTATTAATTGATTGATAAATTCTGTTTAGAATTCTCTATTCCGATACACATTCAACGTGTAGCCATTTACAAATATTCTCCCTTCCTTTGATCTATAATCATCATTACATTGATTTCCTCCAACTAGGATTTGATTGCAAGCCTATCTTCAGATTGTCTATCCCTCTCCGTGCACGTAACTCAGAACAGTACATGTACACACATAATTGTAACATGAAACTGCACGTAAAATGCACACCTTCCTTCATCCACACAATTCCAATATTAGTTCACTTACAATGACTCATATGACAATTTCATACCCTGTATGCAATTGGATATTCGTAATCGATTCGATCTCTTACATTTATATTCGATAATTTTTGATTTTGGTTATTTCTCTGAAGAAGCTCGGGCCAGTTTGCCGAGCGAAACGTTGGAATTTTTCATTAATTTCATGCACTGAGATTATTAACAAATATATTTTATTCATATGTCTTACATACACTCGGCGCCCAAGTTTTGTAAATATTTTCGTTCATTTTTGGACGAAAATACCTATAAAACACTATCTACATTGTTTATTTTGAGATATAACCGTATTGTATATTCATCCTATTTAATCTGATTAGCATTCATAAATTGCTTCAGTCGATAATATTATATAGATTGGATATCTAAGTGATAGATCTTCCTGTTAACCCTGTGGTATACAAAAACAAATTTACAAATAAATCCTTCCATAGGACTCATTACCTACCATCCGGACAATATAAGTGAGGATTTTGTGTATTTACTGACATTCTGGAAGAAAACATGTGATTAGTTAATGTAGTGTGACAGACATGAGTCAAAGGCTACACCTTATATATATATATATATATGGTTATTGGTTTATTGTTGTTGTAATAAATGCGGTTGAGTGACTAGTTGGCTTCTTGATAAATATGTCGGATTATTGTGCCTGAGAAATAGATTAAGGCTAGGTGTAAGACAAAGCACTCCAGATAACAGAAACGATAATATCGGTCATCCCTGTCTATATACAACATTTACCTATTACATATTTCATAATTTCTTGTTTAATAAATTTATTAATTTGTGTACTTCAGAGGAACATTAAGCTCTGGGGGGATGCTCTGGTGAAGTCATGCCAGTTACATAGAGCACATGGTTGGTACTACGCAACTTACGGGACCCATAACCAACATATATAATCAGATGTCCAATATAAGTTGACGCTCCCCACTTAACGGCTGTCACAAAAGTCTACAAGAGGTTTCAAGTTTTGTGAAACCGCTTTCTTCAAAACACTATTGAAAATACGGACCAGGCAATCATTATATAAACTACATGACGAAACAATACTGACTAATGCCGGCATAGTTTATGTAATTCATTCTTCGCCATAGCTTACCGTGGAGATTAAATCGAGTACAGAAAGAAATTATAGAATGGAGTTAATCCAAATAGATATAATGGTTCAGAATAGGCTTGTATCTTCCCGTTGATTTGTAGTGGACTGAAACTGGTCAGCCTCTGTTGCCATATGTGCATCCTGAGCGGATTGCCTCTATATAGCGGTAGTACACAAGTTATATTTAAGTTGGATTGTGACTGGCAAGTGGAATCCAGGACGTGCGTTTCGTCCTATTTGGGACTCATCGGGTACATCCAGCCGATGAGTCCCAAATAGGACGAAACACGCGTCCTGGATTCCACTTGCCAGTCACAATCCAACTTAGATATAATGTTTGTTTCGAGTCAGTTATTCTCTGAATGAAATCAGTATGGCAATAAACATCGGATATTCGGAGATACTTTGATTCTGTACATTGTAGACATCACAACTTGTTACATATATATTTTATGAACTAAACATATTTAGATCATCTTCCCTACTTAACTTTTTGTCTTACTTTGTTGTTACCAGAATATAGTAGATCAGAACGATACACAATTATACTAGATTTTCAATATGCTGTTAGAATTAATTAATAACTGTATGAACGGGAAAGTCAGGGAAATACGAACCAGATAATAACTTATGAACTAATACATATAGAGCTTCTTAAATACTCACAATAAAAGTCTATCTTATTTGGAATGGGCTGGTTATGCATTTATCAGTTTCGGCTTCACCGTAATTGATAATAAGTTACACAAGTTCTATTCAGTGCCTAACTTAGAACCTAGATACTTTTACAGACTGTCATTCTGTCACACTAACTTCTAGGTTATGTACTATTTTGTTAATTTCCTTCAAACACTAATGGAATACCGCAATTTTTTCCTTAATTACGTTAGAAGTGAAGACAAATTTAGATCGAAATCTGCTACGGTTGTTTTATACTTCATATTTTTTTAATGACTATTAACTTAGACCTCAAAACAAAATATATTAAACTGGAACTTAACCGTTAATAGAAACAAGGAGTTAAATTATGTCTAATCTTTATCCACAAGATGTTAAATAAATTATATTTCAGATCCAGTAATCCAATCCAATTTAAGAACCATTATGATGCTGACTTCATGACTGAGTTTCAAGAGTAAACATTTCTCACTATAAATCTAATCCCTGCAATCCTTACTTGATGATTAAATTTTCAATAATTTGAAACAGTTTACTGCAATATATCAGCGAATCATGTTCACTCCCCAATATATGTACGACACTGACAATTAATTATCTTTGGATACTGCTTCTAAGTCCATACAATACTGATGATAGACTACTCCATCAGTTACATTATAGGGACTTCAAGTATACAAGCACTGTTACCATTGAGTACACCTATTAAACTTCGCTTCAATACCTGTTAACTATGTCTTTATTAAAAGTATATATTGTAAACTCCTTTCGGAAATGCTTTGTCAAGCTCAGACTTTGCTTACATCTCTATTCCTAAGATACTTTATTGTTACGCTAAGCTTTGCATTCGTTTGTGTCACTCTGGTTTCATGTATTACATAGCTAAACAGGGATTTCACAGTACAAACTGTTTATGTTTTTCTCTATGTAAATGTGGTATCTCCATCCTCAAATTAATGAAGTATTTCTTTAGAACTATTGCTTTTAATGGTAAATACACCATTCCAAAACGTATGTTACACAGTGTCTCTGATGCTTACTATGTCAAAAAGAAGAGAAGGAAGCTGATGGTAGTAAAGAAAGAAAAGTTGATTGTAATGTTGACATTCAAGACAATGATAATTATAATAACATTAATAATTCTATTTCTAGTTTAGTAATAATATGAATACAGATCTTAATAATAACAATAATAATAATAATTTAATAAAAAGAATAATTAAAACAATAATATGAATTGTGTGTTTGATGCCAATGATTAATGAAAACGATTTTCTATTAATTACTTTTGTTTGTTTGTTTCTATGAGTTTTTTTTAATGTAATGAAACTGGAAAGAAGTAAGAAAAATAGATAGTTATTCTGCAGAATAGGCTTGTACCCGTTGCACAAGTGTGACTGTCTGGACACAGTAGCCTAGTGGTAAACGCGGTGGCGTTTGACACGAAGCGGACTGAGTTCGAATCCCAGTGTGAACATCAACATTGGGATGCAGGTACATCCAGCCGATGAGTCCCAAATAGGACGAAACGCGCGTCGCTGATTCCACTTGCCAGTCACAACCCAACTTAGATAGTTATTCTGTTTTCATAATTATTATTTAATCCTCATATTGACGGAAAATTTTAATGCATAATTGAATTTTATCAATCACCGATTTCGACTATAAAAACTTCGGTTGAATTTAACTGACTAGTGTACAATGATTAAAATACTATATTAAAATAAATCTTTCAATTGTTCATATTTGTATCTCAGATTGTTGTACTGGTTGACAGATGGACACTTTTTCTCTAAGATATTCTAAGAATGACACAAATAAAGATTTGAGTAATCCTGACCACTAGGTATAGGGTAGGTCAGGTTAACGATTCATTCGGTTGCGTATATTTCAAGTAAGAGAACGTAAGCTCACTATTAAATGATACAATTCGCTGATACCAGTGAATGGAATAAGTATTGATTAAGCTTATGTCAGTGTAATCAACAAATATCAACACACTGATACTCAACTGTTTGAAAAATATACGTTAAGTTGACTGACTTATAGGTCAGGAAAATGTTTCTCAAAAAGTGAGTGTGCAATAATACGTGTGAATATATATATATATATATATATATATATATATATATATATATATATATATATATATATATATACCATTTAAGTAGCCTGTTTGTTAAAATACTATACTGTACATACTCACATAATTTGTGTAACACGTACTCTGAACACGATTAGATAACATTTAAAAAGACTTCAAGAGCTGGATAGCAAGGATCATTAATGTTAGTAAAATTGTTTTTTAAATCACACAAATAAAACAGTTTGAACTCTTTTTATAGAATTGGATTACAGCTTCTAACATTCATTGTCAGTTATCCTCCTTACTGCTTCAATCTTATCCGTACATTCAATAAAACAATAGTTATTTTTCCATTCACTATATTATTTCTATTGATACACCGATGGGTAACAACCACTTAATTAGTGCTGATCTATTTCTATTGGGATATCAAATGCATGTATCCAATATCAATTTCTATCAACGAAAATCAGTTTGGAAGAAATCAATTTGCATGACGGTGGTAAAATTGCCTGTTTTTGTAAAATAAATGCAAAATACTTGAAAGAAATTTGGTGGTAAAAAGAACAGTCATAGTGAAGATGACGATTGTGACAATAACAATGAACGAAACGAAGAAATAATGAAAATACATAGACAGGGGGGATGATACTAGTAATAAATCTGGAAATATCTGGAAAGATTTAGAGGATGAAGATGAAGAAGTTGACTGCAGTGCTGACTGAAGAAAATAATAATTCCAGTTATATAGTTCGTATTACCCTGTTTGACTATAATAATATTTATAATTACTATACTAAGATCACACGTTTGTTTATATTATTTTTTAGGATGTAACCAAACTGAATAAAAAATACAGAGATAGGATTTCGTAATAATTACCCTACCATCATGTACTTACAAGACTGATTCCGATTACAACTCTGCCACTAACATAACATCACAGATAATAAAGCCCTCTGGTTGCACCATATAGTTCACGTTTTTGACAGTTTCCACTAAGCATTGAATAGAATGATTATACAAGTCGCCTTTCCAAATAATTTACGCTTACCTTTCCTAACAACCTGAACAGTCCTGCAAATCGGTGTAATTTCAGTGATTGGTTTCCGAATACATTACATATATGTAAACAATCTAGCTTAGACAAGAATATGTGGTCAGTGATTTTAGAAAGTTGAATAATTTGTATAATATATGTGACCGACATTCGCATCCAGCATGTTATGCAACCTTGAAACTCCATGTGACTTATTTTGTCTTACGCCGTATTTTACCAATAGGATTTTGAACCTGTTATTTTTGTACTCAAGCTTCTATTGGAACGATGTTTAGACGCGTTATACACGTAAATACAAAAGCATTACACTGGTAGCTTTACCGGACAATTTTTAAAAACAATATCAACTCCTCACCATAAACCCTTTAATTTGGACATTTTTTGAAATAGGGAAACTAAACTTTATACATGCAGTGTTTTTTGAAAGATATATTTCTAACCGCAGCTAACATATGTAAAAATTATTGAGATTCCGTGTAAGTACTGCTGATCAATAATTAAAGAGACTGTGGGTAAAATTACTGCTCATCAGTAATAGATGACCGTTATCATACCCTTATACTGAAAGAATAATTAGCTATCACATTTAAAATAATGACTTTCACTTAATGGTATATTAGTACTTATAGTAGGGCTAATGATTTTAGAAATCAGATAATTAGTAAGTAGTATAGAAATGACATGTAACTCGCTCTACTCCAACTACTAAGCACTAATTTAATTGTATTATTATTGTTATCAAATAAGTCCAAAAAATCGAATTATGTTCCCCCACGTAATGATGGAACCAACAAGTAAGAAGCCGATAAACTGTTGAAAAAATTGAAAATACAACAACTAGTAAGACTTAAGTTGTGTTATCTCTATTGCCCCGACAATTTTATGTAATAATCCCGTTAAGTATTCTACCGGCCAATGTAATTGCTACTGCAGGTACACGTAAATTTATATAGACAGTTGGCGGTAACATGAGAAGGATACCTGTCGATTTTTGATTGTTTCAGTGAACATGCTGTTATGTACGATATAAACAGTTTTGCAGCATAATAAGTTCTATTTAAAGCTGAGCTGAGTCTTCTTCTGATTGTTTCAGCGATATCATCACCTTTAAAATCGAGTTGAATGAAAATAGACTTCTTGTGGACTGTAGTTTCATTTGGTTTATCAGGCTTTTGTCCACTGTATTTATCAATGAATTTTTCCGGATAGCCATTCGTTTTAAGATACTGTTTAATTTAATTTGTATTGTGACTGGCAAGTGGAATCCAGGACGCGCGTTTTGTCCTATTTGGGACTCATCATCTGGATGTACCTGCATCCCAATGTTGATGTTCACAGTGGGATTCGAACTCAGTCCGGTTCGTGTCATACGCCACTGCGTACACCACTAGACTACTGAGTCCAGACAGTCACGTTTGTGCAATGGGCGAATCGGTAGTAGAATGAACTTGTATATTCCCATTGATTTATTAAAGACTGAAGCTGGTCAATCACTGTTGCTATATATGCATCCTGTGCGGATCGCCTCGATATAGCGATTATTCGTAAGTATCATTTAATTTGTATTGTGACTGGCAAGTGACTGACCAGCTTCAGTCTATAATAAATCAATGGGAATATACAAGTTCATTCTAATACTGTTTAATGTTAGTGAGTTCTGAATCTATCATATCTGAAGTACAAATCTTTTTGGCTCTGAGAAGCAATGTTTTCACTAATGCTATTTCGTGATGGATTGGACAGAAGCTATTAAAATTCAAAAATAATCCATTCCAAGTCGTTTTTCTGTAGATCGACCGTTGCACTGAACCTTCTCCTCGAAGTTGCATGGCAATATCCAGGAAATGAAATTTATTGTCTTTTTCTAACTCCATGGTAAATTGAATATCTTTATGTGCTTGATTGAAAATTTTCAATAAGTAGTTAGCATGTTGTTTATTATTGCATACGATAAAGACATCATCCACGTACCTTCAATGATGCGTCACCTTTTTTAGTTTTGTGTCTTCAAGATTTGCCATAGAAATGTCTGCTAGGATAGGACCTAATGGACTACCAATTGCAACACCATCAATTTGGCGATATATCTTATTATCGAACTGGAACTGGATGTCCTTTGTACACAAAAGCAATAGTCGTTTCAATTCAACCACTGGTAGAGGAAGGTCAGAATGTTGGCATATAATGTCAATGGTTTTAAGGAGAGGTATATTGGTAAATAAGGATGTAACATCGAAGGAAACCAAAGACTTGTTGGAAATGTCAATTTTATCCAATATTTCAACGAAATGAAAGGAGTCTTTCAGGGAGAACGTAGACAGACGTTGACAGATAGGCTCAAGCTTCTCTGCTAACCATCGAGCCACTTTATGATGAGGTGAATTTATCATTGACATTATAGGCCTAAGTGGGGTGTTTTGTTTATGCACTTTCGGTAGACCATACATGTACGGCAATCGAGATCCTTTAGGTTTCAAATTATTATACGTCTTGTTATCAATTAGTTTCTTCTTTAGAAGTTCCCTTAGTAGATCGGTAATTCGTTTCTCTGTGGAATCCGTCAAGTCTTTGTTTAACTTATCAGCTTTGAATCTTGCTTAGTCACTTGAGCTTAGTCTTCATCTTGGCAATGTAGTTAGGTGTGTTCATCAGGACAACACCAGCGCCCTTATCTGGAAGTAATATCATTAATTGGTTATTCTTCTCTAAATTCTGCAAAGCCTTCTGATGTTCTTTGGACATGATTCTTGACTCCATGGTCAGTGACGTGAGGTATTGGTTTGCAATGTCAACTAATTTGGATTTGAACCAACATTCGTTATCTTCATTCCTTGGATATAATTCTTTCAGTTGATCAAACATGTTTTCAAATTGTGCCTCAGTATTTATTGTCAATATTTCTGTTCGGAAGATGAAATTTAAATTTAAGTGATAAAGCTTCGTATTCTGTACGATTCTGTTTAACACTAGACAAATTATGAACAAAATTTTCCGGGTTTTCTAAAAAACCTTTACATAGTTTTTCTTTTACCAGAGTCTTTGTAAAAGTTTTATAGAAATTTGTGCATACTTTCACTTGGAGATCATGGACAAAATTCATGAATTTTATTCGACATACGATATTTAAGTCATCAACAACTTTATTAAAAGCACTGACACCAGACCTTAATTTGGTGATCAGTAGTTTCGTTGAGTCGATGTGAGACTTTGTTATGAGTTGAAGGTTTTTTAAGGAAGGTGGCAGATTACACGCACTTAATGATTTACTAAAACGAGGAAAGCAGCGTAATCTAAGACATTGAGAAACTTGATTCTAGTAACTACTGTAGATATTCTGCATTCTATGGTCACCAAGCTATTCAGTGACGTAACGTATTTGGTTACATCATCATTTTTTAGATGGTTAAGTTTAACTTTTGTGCTAACTAAGGTCACTTAAAGTTTAATAACTGAGTTTTATGGACTTTATTCTCAAATATTTCCAACCACCACTTATTGTGTAATCATTTGACCTCTGATCTCTATTTTGCCTTCTAGTACCTTCTCTTGGATCGTATATATATTCGCAGCATTTTCTCCAACATTTTAAGCCATGTTCACATGTTTTGTAATCTTGATTTCAACTAACTCTATGCATTCTCATGAGTATGTTAAAACTTGTTTCAAATATTTTTTTTGTAAAATATTATTCTAGGTCGTATGCAGCTGATGAGAAACCAACGAAATAAAATGAATTCATCTTATTCTGCACAAATATTTGTTCTTGCTCTCATGAAAATGATAAGTTAGATGGATGCCCTAATGAACTGTTCGATGACAACAGTTGTCAGAATACAATAGAAAGTTGTATCAAGTTATTCTATTGCATTTCTTCAGTAGACTAGACGGTAATTCATACGGAAATCACTTGTTTCGATTCTGAACAGTGTGAACTATTACTCTTATGTTAAACAATACAGGATAAGAATTTCTTACTAACTTTTGTCAGTCAATTTCAAAAGCTAATTCATTTATTTCTTCAAATAATTTTATTCTGTGATTTGTAAGTCATTGGTTTGAATTATCTATTTCAATAAAGAACAAACCATAATATGTATTCCAAACAAGGATCCTGTCTACTCATATTATTCTGACTACGGTTAATTTTGAATGGATAGAGCTACTAACTGTGACCTTGAAGTTAAATCACTAAGAGTGTGTGGTTTAAGCACGTAAATCTATAGGTGGTTTAAAAGTGTCAAGAGGGTGAATTCAGTAAAGTTACACACTAGCTACCTGACGTGCTTTTGAATCTATTGCGTAGTGTGCTGCATAGAATTCGGGATACTTCTCTACTTAATTGAGTCATACGTAGTTATTTGCGAACCATATGATCTATTTCTTATATATGATTCCTATATTACTTTATAGGCTCACAATAAACGCATGGAATGTATAAAACTATAAATGTTTCCAAATAAAATGAAAGTTCGAGACAGAAGTCAATTAATGGTCAAAAACAAGAAATATATTTATATACAGATATTTACAGAATGATGAGTGAACAGTTTCATCCACAAAGGAAGTGAGTACATGATTATGATACAAAGATCTCTTGTCTGAGACTCCTATATTTCTGAAACAAAAAAAGATTAAATGCACAGAAATATATCATGGCTATTGTACAATAAATTTATAATGTCGTTATGAAGACACTAATCATTTATACAAACCGAAGCTAAAAACAATAATGTGCGCATCATTGATTTCTATCGGTCTAAATTATTTGTAAATCACATACGTATACTATAAAAGTGATTTTTTTCAAGAACGCTTGTCTAGAAACAAGAAATGCAACACGTTATTTCAAGTGTGACAATCAATGAGAAGATTCAGGAAAGATGTTTTCTTACAAAAAGCCAACCTAGGACAGACATCATTTGCACAGACCAATCATTAAGTAAATGTCAATACACAAACTTATAAATATTTAGACTTAGATGTTAGAGGAGAACCCCTATTTTAAGGTAGGTGGAAATATCCTTAGAACATAGCTTTAAAGTTATATTACTAAATAAAAAATACTTTTACTTTTGAAAGCTGGGTCAATTTAATGCCTGTATACGTAGCACAAAATGGTAAAATATAATGATAAATTACGGAAATAATTACCCACAACGAAAGGATAAGTGGACAGAATCCATCACTATATCTTTAATTAAATTCAACACTCGTTAGCGGATAATTTATTCGTTGCGTAGTGCATTTAAGAACAAGTCCTTGGGAAGGAGCTAATCGAGGCAGTAGTAACACCGTAAGAAAACATTATAATAAAATACATCTACAAATTTCAAAAATCGATCAACTCACTTCTACATTAACGGTCATCATCGTCATCACTTAATCGTTCAGTTCGCCTTTTGAAGACATTTGATGAATCATTAATATCGGAGAAATTTCCAGTTCTACTTCGTTTTAGCTCAAATTGAGGAGTGAGTTCTGATCCTGTGGGGCGTATGATTGAATCCCTTTCGAATTTCAGATTATTTGGGTGTAACTTTTCACATTCAGAGTACCCAACTTCTAATTCCTCGTATTCTTCATGCATTTTCGAAAGTGGCATCCCTCTGCCTAAGCATTCAGATTTATATTTGCTTAATTCATCTATGTAGTCTAGTTCACTGGCTCTAGAATTGCTATCAGACAGATTAAGTAAAGATCTTCCTTCCTTGACTCGTACTAAAAGCACGCCGTCTGGAAGAGGAAGACAAGTTGGACGACGATTACCATAAAGTGTGTAGTAGAGTTCAGCAACTGCACACCGTAGTCGTGGGTCACCTGTGCATCCATAGTTTATCAGTGTCCAAAGTCTTTCAACTAATTGAGGAGTATCTAATCGGCTTCCTGTTTCGCCGCGTTGAAATGGCGGTATTCGAAGTAATAGTTGTACAGTTTCAAATCGAAGCCGAACATAAGAAGCGTCACTAACATCTTCACGTTCTATAATGTTACTAAAGAGCCAGTCTAGTGCTGATTGGTCGCGCTCGCCTCTTATATAATCCACAATAGCCTCAATTGCTGCCAATCTGATGTCACAGTAATATTTTGACAGAGCATATTGGTAGAATAAACTAGGATCTATAGGTAGGAACCCAAGTCGTTGGAGTCGTCGTATAGCTGCTAAACAGACAACAGTTACAGTACCTTTGTAACTTATGGTCTCTGTTTCTAAGTTCAGCAAATGAGAAACCTCTTCGATAACAGTACGGGCTTCAAAAGGTAATGTCGAAGCAGACATCACTCCACGAACAATGATCGCAGGTGTTAGAGTATCTTTCATTGCTTTTACAAGATCGGCAAGGTAATAACCATCAGAGTATGGATTACGTGAATTATCATTATGTTTTAGTAAATCACTGAGAAAAATCAACACTTCATGAGGACAGACTTGTTGCACACGTAAGGTTGACAAAGCTTTAATCATAGCTCTCTGAAGAAAATAATGTTGTAAATTAGTAAAATTATTTTGACGAATCAAACCACGAGCTGCTGGAGAACTAAACAACTGCCAAAACATTGGCAACAAACAAGAAGTAACTGCAGCAGAAGTCGCTGCAGGATTATTACTGAGAGCACTCAATTCGTTTACAACATGACACAATGTAAAGCATGCTTCCATCCTAACATGATAAAAGATTTTTTCATTTAAAATAACATTACTCAACACATGGCGTGTTTCAGGAGAAGAAAAATCCCTAAGAGAATTTACTGCTTCCAACTGACCAAGACAATCTCTATCATGAGCCAACATAAGATGCCACATAAAATCTGGTTGATCAACGCGAATATCGTGTATGATAGCTAAGTCTGGATCTATTCGAAGCCATAGTAGAGGTGACTCTGGATCAATACGAGCTAAATCCATGTCAACTTCATCGCCGTTAGCTAACGAAATTTTCTTCTTACGATGTTTTCGACTTTTAGAGTGACATGGTAAATCACGAGACATACGACCTTCTTCTAGTTTAAAAGTATGCATAAACGCTCCATCCAGTTCTTGAAGCATAACCGTAATCGGTCCAGTATAGTTCAATGTCCCTCTAGATTGTAGATCCTAAAACAAATTTTGATTTTTAAATTTTTAATCCGTTACAGGCAAAAAAGGCACGTTTCTGTTAAATGAAAGACTGGTGCATATTTTAAACTTGAGTGTACAACGAAAAATATATTTATTTACAAAAGAGTCTATTAGACGATCTTTTTGTGGAAAAATACTGTATCTAAGCAAATAGTAGAATAGAAGTTTGTGAAATACGTTTTGAAACTAACCAATTACACAAGATAAATACCATTTAGCTATCGAAAATAAGGCATATACAATAGAATTCAACTTATTAAGCAATGAGTGAGAAACGTCTGTCAATACTATTTGATTAAAAGCTTTAACCTTCACTGATTTTAATACCCCTCCCCTCCCCCCAGTGACAAATGATACAAAGCATTGCTGCCGAGTAGAAAATGTGATGAGAAAAATCATCAAGCTGTAATAAAACATTTTACAAACCATTTATCAATTAGGTGATGGTAATCTAATTATTTCTAAATACTCACTCAAATATACAACGGTGATTGGCGTTGTTATTAATAGTGACCAATCACTGACATAAGTTTAAATTTTATACAATTCAACATCAGAGACTAAAAGCGAACCAGAGAACTAGATTCAAATCATATGTATTTAAATACTAGACGTTATCACTTTACTATCAAATCAGTAGGAACTGATTTAACGAGATCCACCACCTAATCATTTATGATTAACGGTTTTTTATGAGACCATTTTAAAGATAATCAAACAAACGACAGTTTATAAACTACTAGTTAAATTACTATTCATAGCTCCCCAAAAGTGGGCTTGAAATGCATAAGTTCCTCAAAGTTACGGCAACAAGATACTGTGTGAAGTCAGTCTAGTCAGGACTGAAAACAAAAAATTGATAGGAATAAATATCTGTCGGGTTCAAAATGTGCAACACTGGTCACTTTATAAGGCGCGGGGATAATAAAAAGAAAAGTGAACATCATGAGGCCTGGAGTCCCACTGTTTGGCCCTAGAGAACTTAGGAGTGATAGTTCTTAGAAAGTTCGAGACAGAAACCACGTATCCTACTATTTTTAATAAAAGTCGGTGATAATCACATTTACCATAAATTTATCAAATATGGTTTATGTAACATGCAAATTTTGTAAAAAAAATCACCTGTTTTAGTTCTAGTTCTACAACATTCCGCTTCCGGTTAAAGTGAAACTTAGCAAATAATCTGACATGACCAGCATGACAGGCCCACTGATTTAAAAAATTTCGTATATCTTGACCTGTAACCATAGAAATAACCCTTCGGAAGGAAGCCGTAGATAGCAAAATATTGGTTCTATGTTCATCTGACAAACAGGGAGGAACTGTAAGATTATGCTGAGGCTGAGAGTTTGAACCCGTCGGGATAGAATCATCTTTGTTTCTTTCGCATCCATCTAACCCGACTGACGGAATTTGATTTTCGACTGAAACAGACAGGATTGACTTAGTAGAGAGTCGAGCAAGTACAAGTAGCTTGTTAAGAACTTGAAGTAACACAGGGTGACCCAATCTCAATTCCAACATACGAATCACCAAGTGGGACTTTTTCTTATAGGCTGACAAATAGTCCGGTGATATAAGCTATTAAAAGAGCGACAACAACTACATTAAGACAAAAATATTGTAGATATACTTAAAGTAATTTTCACTTTAAAGTTTTAACAGTCTTATGTAAAAAATTAATATACATATTAACAAACAATCCTATCTTACAAGATCCTAATTGAACATAACCGAAAATAGCTAAAATAAGATGTACTGAGTGGTGTTGGTTGTTTGACCAGCATTGTTAAAAAAAAGATGACGCAGATAAGAATGATACTAAAATGAACGATATGAAAGCAAATAAAAGCAGCTGCCGTATTGGATCCTCGGCATAATTAAGGTAGGCCTTCAAAAGAAACAAAACGAATAGAAATAAGATTATAAAAAACTTAACTGTAATTACCCAATGAGAAATAGAGGTACTGATAAGTCATTAGTTATTTTATAAAGACGGCCAAATTGAAAAGTGGTGAAATTGGATAATGCTTTTAACCCTTACTACTAAGAATACACACGAAGAAAGATGGATACATGTTATCTGTCACCTGAGGTGTGTATGTGTACGGCCTTCTAGATGACTACACACATCTCATACAACCCTTTTTCGACGTGACCCAATAGCACGGTATTGTATGACGAACAAAAAAGCAGTCCTGATATCAAATATTACGACGATTGTTGTCATGGAAAAGGTAATGTCCTAATATCTGGGAGAGAGCGAAGACGTCACTAATACATCCACGACTTCGGAGAAAATTCGCGTGATCATCACAGTCAGAGTTGAATAGTACAATCATATGGGTACCCAGGAATGCTGAGGACTAAGCAAACGAGGACGCTTAATACGTGTAACTAAGTTGGTTGATACATGTGATGTCAAACCCAAAAGCCCGACTGTTGACCAAGAACCTGCTACAAAATACACAAAAGAATAAAGGTCAATTACACGATAGACACAGTTAAATCAGTCACACATGAGGACAGAGAAATATATCACAACTTTCTATTTACTCAATTGTAATACGACAACTGTCTGTTTACGTCCTCACAGCTCACACAGGCCCGATGTATCAGTCGACCCCTTACACATTTTCTATAAATTAAGGAGCGTGATGGAAACAAGTAGTGTAAATGTGATGAAAAGGAGACAAGCCGCGATAATTTTCTCAAACTTGAGGTTTAGTGATTTTAAAGATGTGGATGGCAACTGTTTTATTCTGAGAACACTAACATCGTTCATAAACTAAATCATTCAAAGCAATCTAATCAATCCTCAGGTTGGAAGTTTGTCTAAGTGTTAAAAAAGTCCTGGATAGGTTGCCAGCGCCTGATAAACTGTGATACCTCAGAAACTGCTCTTCCGGGATCTTCGCTTCGTTATATGGATTGACGGTTGATGATCAAGGAATAAGGTGTATTGAGAAATCTCCGGCGAACAAGCTGGAATGTACTTCAAAGTGTCAGATCTCTAAAAGTTACTGAATAAGAGACAACTGATTATATCGAAAATTAACACTAGTCAGAAATAAGTTGTGGTCTGTTAAAAGCTATAGATGACGATTGACCACTTATGACCTAGACACCCGACAGGCGCATTCAGGAAAAATGAAATTGCAGTCGTAGATACATCTTTGTCTCTCAAGTTGTGGGCAAAGAGGTATTTCGGGAACTGACCATCAGTAGACTCAATAATGTTTAGACAGGTTAGAATAAGTGTTTCCCGACCGTAGCTGCTACCTTGATGTGGTGATCGGGCTTGTCCATCGTGATGACCAAACTGAGCTATATTTGCTGCAACGCATGTTCCTCAAAGTCCTACCATGCCAAGCAGGTCTATTGGAGAGCGATAAGACTAAACGCAGCAACTTAAGACTTGAGGGTAAAGTCGTACTGCTGACTGCGGCGAGGTGTGACAGCAGTAAGGTGTTTCCCTCGGATAACCAGCATCTGCAGCGATGCTGCCTTCTTAATGGAAGGAAGGGGTTAGAAAAGGTCAACCCTAAAAATGTCGCACCTTCACGGATTTCCGTCTCCGGCAGTAAGGCCTTCTAAAGAACGGACCTAACACTTTAAAGACTCCCCATAACAAGGCCGTGCGTGATCGGCCTCAAGCAGTTGTCCCTTGGGCTCTGCGATCGCGCTCTCAGGTCACTATGACCAATACTAAACCAGTTTCTTTTTCAGGTACTTCAAGAAGCAATATCCTTCCATGGTGTGGGCAGCTAGGAAGTGAAAATTGCCCTCATACCTCTAACAGCACACAAGATCATCTTGTCCGAGGTCAAATCCCACCATCAACTCTTAATAACTTTCTTATCACCATGCCTAATCCTTACAACATAATTTTATCACGTCGCGCCTCTAATGCTAATGATTTGAGTTCACGAAATGTTATTCCTGGTCTCCTGAAACCGCACAATAAGTTATATATGAGAGTTTTAGACGTTCGAACGTTATGTCAAATAGGACAACAGGCTTTCTTAGCTATGACTCTACAATCCCGCTCCATCGATGTCTGCTGCATCTCTGAAACGCGTATACAGGATCCAAGCACAGTCATTCGCTTGACTTCACCTTGTGAAAATAAGGAACCGGCTCGGTTCACTCTTCGTATTTCCGGGAACCCCACCGCTACCACTCGAGGCCTTACTGGTGTAGGTATAGCACTAAGTTTTAAAGCTGAACAGGCTCACTTCGACTGGATTCCAATAGACAGTCGCTTGTGCGCTCTCCGTCTAAATAAAACGGTAAGGAATCGAGAAGATAGGAACACAGGTCGTTGTCTCTTTGTTGTCGCTGCCTATGCTCCCACTGACTGCAGCTCATAGGAAGTGAAAGATTAATTTTACAGAAAGCTTTCTGACCTTCTATGTAAAGCTAAGCGCACTCATGTAGTAATAGTGGTGCGTGATTTTAATGCCCAAGTAGGCAGACTAGATGAAACCGAAAAGCACCTAGGTGGATCATATGGTGTTGAGGCTCAACTAACAGACAATGGCGACCGGTTACTACAACTATGTTCAGATAAGCGTTTATTTCTCGCAAACACCAACTTTAAGCATAAGGAAAGACATCGGTTGACATAGCGGCCTCCAAAATCAACTCAACGCTGGACTCAAATAGACCACATTGATATCAGCCATCGTTGGAGAGGCTCGATAGAAGACTGTCGCTTGTTTTGGAGCACATGTTTAGACTCAGATCATGCATTATTACGAGCGCGTATTAATCTGCGTCTCACTGGACGTAAAAGATCCACGACAAGGATCCCCATCAGAGTTCAACTTAATGACGAAAAAGTCAAGAATATATTTCAAGAACAACTAGAAAACCAATTAATCAACTGCGTAAACTGTACTCATCCAGAGTTAGCTTGGAATGATATCCAGAAAGCTGTTGAAAGAGCAGTAATATCTACTAATAAACTAGACCAAAAGGTTAAGAGAACTCAATGGATTCAGTTGCATCTACTGAACTGATAAATGCTCGGCAACACATTCTGTTTGGTTTTGAATATGATGAGGAACGAAGGCAACTTAAACACAAACTGATCAAAAGCTTACGCAATGATCGTGAGTAGTGGTGGGTGGCGAAATCTAAAAAGATGGAAAAGGCAGCGGCAATAGGTAACAGTAGGCAACTGTTCATACTCATCAAGAAAATGGTTATCAGAAATTCGACTGAAAGTGAAACTATCTCCGAAAAAGATGGTTTCACTATTCACTATCAATCCAGAAGATTAGACCAATGGGCAGAACACTTTATGGAACAGTTCAACTGGCCATCGGCGTCATCCCTGTTGCTCACCATCCCCAAACAATTCGAATGGCGATTTGATAATGGTTCCCCAAGTCTCAGTGAGGTTGAGAAGGATATAGCGAACTTAAAGTGAGGTAGAGCAGCAGGACCAGATGGATTAACCCCTGAGATATTTAAGGACGGTGGTCCAGTCTTAGCAGCGAGACTAACTGAGATCTTGGTTAGAATTTGGGAACTGGACGTAATCCTATCTGACTGTTATAGAACACTAATCATCCCAGTCTATAAGAAAGGACAGAAGTCCTTATGTGACAATTACAGAGGAATCAGTTTAACGAACATAGTGTCTAAAATATTAGCTTCAATAATACTTTGACGTCTAACTAAAGCTCGCAAAGAGCAAACTCGAGTAAACCAAGGTGGTTTCAGACCCGGACGTGGTTGTATAGACCAAATATTCACACTTAGGCAGGTTCTGGAACATAGGCACACTTTCAGACGCCCAACAATAGCTGTATTCCTTGACCTTAAGGCGGCGTTTGACTCTATCGATCGTAAGGTTATGTGGCAATGTCAGTCATTGAAAGGCGTACCGGAGAAGTACATTAACCTTATACAAGCTCTCTACTCGAACACCACATGTCGTGTTAGAGCTTATGGCAGATTGTCTTCGGAATTGATCACTTCTAGTGGTGTTCGTCAAGGTTGTCCGCTATCTCTATTTTTATTTAATTTTATCATGGACATACTTTTAGAGTTTACATTGTCATCGTCTGATTTCTCTGGAGTTGACTTCCTTCCAGGAGATAAACTTACTGACTTAGAATATGCCGATGATATAGTTCTATTGAATGGAGATGCTGACAAAATGCAGAATTTTTTGACAACCTTAAACATGAACATAAGCATGTTTGGGATGCAATTCTCCCCATCCAAATGCAAAATGCTGCTTCAGGACTGGCTTAATTCGGCACCAAAGTTAGTGATAGGGAGCGAAACTAATGAATGTGTTAACCGTTTTACTTATCTCGGGAGCCTCATTAGTCCTGACGACCTGGTGTCTGATGAAATCTCGGCTCGTATACATAAGGCCCGATTGGCTTTTGCCAATTCGCGTCACTTGTGGCGTTTGCGAAACATTCGTTTACTGATGAAAGGACGCGTTTACTGCGCAGCAGTTAGATCTGTTTTACTTTATGGATGTGAAACACGGCTATTAAGGATAGGGGATATTCGTAGGCTTCTAGTATTTGATCATATATGTCTCCGAAACATTGCTCGTGTTTGCTGGGACCACCGAGTAAGCAATGCGTGGATTAGGAATAGAGTACTAGGTAAATGCGGTAAGTGTATTGATGAAGTAGTGAATCTTCACCATCTGAGGTGGTTAGGACATGTGTTATGTATGCCTGACCACCGTCTACCTCGACGAGCAATGATGTCTGGTGTGGGAGTAGGCTGGAAGAAAGCTAGGGGTGGCCAAACGAAAACATGGTACCAATCCATGAAGTCATTGACAATTAGGCTGAGTCATGTTAATAGATGCAGACTACCTGGTTGGGGCTCACGAGTTGATCGTAACAAATGGTTAGAGACTTAAGGTGATATGGTTCAAAATCGTTCGCACTGGCGAAGGTGCATCCACTCCTTGTCTTCCTCCAAATTCAAGTTATTGAGCTTTTCATAATTTTCTCTTTACTGAATCACTTTTTTTGTTTCAAATCTTATCTTCGATCTCTATACCTTTCCATTAGTACTTACTCTGTTACTACGTCCCCTACTCTGGGATTTAGTCAGACAATTTAATCTCTATCTGCTAATAGAGGCATGGCAACTTGAACTGATGTACGCATACATCATTACCAAGGTTAACTTTGATAATTTCAAATAAACTGAGCATCGGATAGGTTGTTTATAAAATAAGTAATATATATTTGTAAAATTCCAATGAGTAGAAATAAAAATTTCAGACGTTTCGCGGCTTAGTGTAAGTCGCTTCTTCAGAGAAATGAATAACCGAATTGAATTAATACAAGATTAAATAATACAATGGAACAAATCAGAATCGGGCTAATTTCGTACAATCGAAATGCGAGTTTTTGATCATGTCATGCTTGTCAAGTCATTTGGGTTAAGGTGGTTTGAAGTGAGACACGGTATACATGCAAATATTAGTGTGATATGAAAGGAGATTATGTGAAATTGTGAAAATAAAATTGTATGTATGTTCATGTGACTGAAATTTAATGTAATTTAATTGTGGCCAGTTGGATAGAAGGTCCATGTTGGGTGGATAGAAAGGCCTTCACTTTTTTTAAGTGCAGTAGCATTTAACAAAATGTGAAGTGCTTCAGCTATTCATCTTTCCTTAGAATTGGAATAACCTCTTTGAATAATTTGAATATTTTTAATATCGATTTTATGGTTGTTGTAGATACCATGTACTGCTATTGATGATTTAATCTGTAATTTTTCAAGTTCAACAGGATTATTAGGAGGTCGTTTAGTGTAGCTTTCATGTTATTTGGTACGAGTTTTGATTTCTCGAGAAGACTCTCCAATAAAGAAAGCATCGCAATCAACACAACCTAGTCTGTATACACAATTCTGTGTAGAGGTGAAGGGAATCTTGTCCTTTATTCTAATTAATGCACCTCGAAGAGTCTTTGTTGTCTTGTAAAATGTTCGGATTCAATATTGTTTTAGAATTCTTTGTAATTTTTCTGTTGTGTCATGGCGGTAAGGTAAAACGGCTGTACCGATCCATGATGTTTTAATTGATTTATTATTAGTTAATAATAAATCGTTTCGTTTTTGCAAATTTTAAATAATATTCATTGGAAAATTATTAAGTTGTAAGATACTAATTACATTTTTGTATTCAGATTTCTTGTCATCTTCTGATGTAATTAGTTTATTGGCTCTTCTGAATAAGTTTAGAGCCAGAGATATTTTTGCACTGAATGGATGTGCTGAGTTGAAATCGATATATCGATCTGAGTGGGTCGGTTTGCGATAAATTCTCAGATTAAGAGTTCCCTATAAATTCCTTTTGACTAGGCAGTCTAAAAATGTACCACGTTCTACGTTGTAACTGACTGACTGAGAATAAGTGTTTAATTAAATTTTTTGGATTGAAAGTTATAAGCAGACGTAACAAAGTGGAGGAGGCAATATGAAGCAAATTTGCTCATAGTAGTACAATTACAGTAACACCTTACAATACCTGGCATGTTAGATAAATTGTTTATTATTTCCAACCGAAATCGCCAACCATTGTATAAGGGTTATCTTAAAATTCAAAATAGAACAGCAGATTTCTTAAATCACCTCCTGAAACTTTGACCTGATCATGATGTCGTGAGGAAACGTAATAACCTTGTTTGGCATTATATTCTTAAAATACTGAGATAACAAGGTTTTATATTTTTACTAGATACCATGATACTTAGTATGAGGTTTCGATGGGAACAATTACTCAACACAACACTGACTTAAATGAATGAAAACAAGTTTTCTTTAGGGAAGTCGGAACATAAATATTTTACAAGCAAGCAAATCTATAATCATGATTTGCAATGTTTGTCAAAAGGACTTTAACATGTACAGATGAATGCTATTATTTAATGTATTATACATAAACAACCGGAAGTATTTACTACGTAGTAGTAATGGATTCAGTTTGATTTCCATACAGCATAAATAAATATTTCTTACATTATTTTCATTGAGATTACCACACGGTGCATCAAAGAGAAACCAAACAGATGTTAATTGTAATACTAACAATAAACGTATGCAAAATTGATCAAAATATGCTAGTTTTTAGAAGCTGTAGAATTCCGACCGGCATACAATCGAATTAATTAAACAATGAAAATCCTAGGTGTAAAAACAAATTTAAAATGTTTCACCAAATACACAGAAATCTTAAAACGCCCAGTAATAGCCCTAGTTTATCTCCTCTAAGCAGAAACGTGTGACGTTCTGATGAATTATTTGAAGATTTAAGTACCTAAAGATGGTAATGAGCTGCTAACTTTTGTACTTACATACAGAATATGAGCAAATAAAGGAATGCATTACTATAGAAAACAAAACACAGATATTACTTACGTGGGATGAACTCAAGTCAAAATAGGTAGGTTTAGAAGTCAGTTTTGATGGATCCAGTACAACCCCATACCTCATGTTTTCGAACTTGGATACGAAGTGCATTTCATCGAAAACCATTTTGCGATACTCGTTGTTTCCGAAGACACGCTTTTGATACAAACCAGATAAATACCCTGCTAAACCAAATGTAAGCCAAGCATCACACCATGTCTCCATGATGAGGAAGCATCCAAAGAACTGATGCGCTACAGCTAAAGACAATACTTTGCGTGTTTCAATTGCCTGATCAATCACTCTTGGCGAGTGAAGTAAGTCAACAGATAGAATAATCAAAGAAGCGAATGATTGAAACTTTGAAAAAGCGCAATCCACAAATACGCATTTTATTGTAGAAAAAGGATACTGTGAAGCCAAGATAGACTCATAGTATTCAATGATTTCGGAGAGAGGGGATATTGTATGTTGTAAGAGGGGTAACAACTCACTTGGACAAAAGTGTGTCGCTCCGTTGGATAGTCGAGGGTCAGGAAAAATTTCGAATGCCCCAACGGCCAGTCCAATATAAGGAGCTGCTACCGGTTGGGAAACAAAAAAGTGGTAAGTCTTATGTGTTAAATCTTCAGTGTAATATGGAGCATCTATTAATTCTCCAGGGGCAACAGCAACTAAATCTTCAAACACCGTTACCTCGATCTTCCAGGTACATGGTTCTGAGCAGTCAATACAAGGAAACCATAGACGAGAACAGTTTGGTGTACAAGCTGTGAATGCGTGCACTCCACGTTCACTTAGTGATCCTTCTCCTTCCGGAACAACGAAATAAAATCCAGACTTAGGTTTGTTAAGAGAAAATTCAATTGTTATTATAAAAGGAAATTTTTGAGATACGAGTGGCCAGAAATCTGAAGGCAATCGAACCGTCACTTCACCTGCATCTTCATCTGGATCGGTGGATGCTACGACAGATGCGTATCGGCGTTCAAAGCTGTCCAGAGTTCTTAATTTAATATCGCGTTCACAAATTTCTAAGGTGGGGTCAGTATATAGGATAGGAAGATCAGTTGGTGATGGAAGTAATTTGGCCTTAGGGATAACCCAACCTGAATTCCGCCCCTTCCTACCATTTTCGAATCCCGCAGGTTCATTATCAGCAATCTCCAACAAAATACGATGAATACGACACTGACGGCAATTTATGTGGATACGCCTCAGGGTTGATGTAGTTGGCCATATCACTAACTGAGTAAAACCTATGACTAAACGTTGTTCAAAGTCGATATGGGTGATACACAATGCCTGGTGTGCTAGACGGTACTGTCGTTTAGAAATAGATTGTGTGGGTGAACCTGAACTTGCGTTAAATGGGTTCCAAGATTCATCTGAAATTAAGCATAATTTACGAGTAAGTTATTTTAGAACTATGTAGTTGAGATATAAAAGTATGGAAAATATTTTGGCAGCTTAATATATAAATTGATTTTCAGTAGTGTGAATAGGGAATTAGGTAAGATTTTCCATAAAATGTTTGGCAAACATGTTTTACACGTATAGCATTCTGACTGGATGTAATACAAACTGAAAAACAGTAAATAAACACAATAAACAGGGACAAGATATATCGCTATCGGTCACTTACAATATCGTAACAACTGAAATTCACCAAAAGTATAAACTGGGTACAAATTGATTATGTAAATAACTTCGGAAATTCTACATCAAAATATATAAAGTGAGATTACGTCCACTTTTCTACTCTGTCATATAACACCATGATCTTCAAGAAGGGTTTAGAAACACGCTTAAAGTAATAGAAATGTCTGAAACTTGTTAGTTTGTTACAAAAACTCCTAATCAAAACCTGAAAATACTTCATACCTCACTAAGTAAGTTCTCAGAAGTGGAGACATGTGAAATTAAAAAATGCTTGCTCGTATAGATACTCCTAGATATTTGACGATAAAACAGTCAGGCAATGCTCGCTGATACTTGACATATACATGTATACGAGAACATAGCTCCCAAATTAGTACTATGTGAAGATGGTCCTACGCTATCTATTCAGTGTGAAATGTTAATTAGCAATTTAGGTACACAGAAAATGCATTAAGTATGAGTTGAAATTAAAAGTGCGATACTTCAAACTAACAACTAAAGGATGTTACATACTTTAACATATGACGGTACTTCGTACATACACCAAGTTTGTTTAAGTAGTTGTGATTCACGAGCTTAATCCGAGTACACGTAGTGGTGTTTGATGTTTACAATCCCAAACTAACATCAATCTAATACGTCAGCCCTCGAGCCTCTTTAAAAATGATCAGTTAAAATCAATTATTGCGTGGTTACTACTATGTCGCTGCTATTGAAGCGGTACTATTGCGGCTTATCCGTCTAGTATTCTGAAAATACAACAAATTTATTGAATTGATCCCAAATCAGAAAGAGATAAGCAAGTAGTAAAATATAAATCTTGATAACCGATTTAAGGTCGACAATGCGATATACTGCCAGAAAATAAGAGAGAACACAGCTACAGATATGTTAATATTACCCATATCACTAACAAAAATACAGAGCTTGGTTGAAAACTCAGTTATCGTACACAGCATTTAGTGTGGCCAGAGTGGACCTACAGACAACTGGGTTATGAACGCTAACAGGCATAACTTAACAGATTAGTATCAACGATAATGTTTCGTTTGGAAGATATTTTTATCCAAAGAACCTTAAAAAACGACTAGAAAGAAACCCACTCTCTTAGATATAGGTAATCGAATTGTACAACGATACTAAGACCATACTACAAAATAAGAGGTTAAAACAGTTATTTTCGACAACGAGAAAACGTCCTCATTTACTCTTTGTCTCAAGATATCAGCAATGGATAAAAATGAGTTGCTTGTTGTAAGTGGCAAGCCAATATTCAAAATGAAGAGGTTTACACTAGTTGTGTAGTACAATAAACTGGCGCATATTATCGCTCATCTGCAAATAATTGATATTTCCAAAACAAAATAAAACAAAAGAAATATATATACTTAGAGCATTTAAGATGTTTGGTGCTATTTTTGACACAATCTAAGTTTACAAGAAAAATCAAAATCAGGATAACAAGTAAGGTCAGGGAAGATAACGTACTCATTTAAAATTTACCACCAGCAAAGACCAATAAACAATAGAAAAATTAAGATTTTCGATTTGTTGATAACCTTGTTCTTTCGTTATTTAGATAAGTAAATGATTTACACTTTACATATAAGCACAAAAACACTATTGAACACTTTTAGTGGGACACTTAAGACATTTTATTAAATTTATTATCGAATAAAGGGTGTATTGGTAAATAATTCCCTAAGTAAATAACTGCATAGGCTCTCATCATTGATGCTGACCATGTTTGTCTTAGCAGACACAACTTATTGAAGACGCTCGGTCACGCATCACCACCAGAGTACGACACGATATGAGAAGCAATTCTCTCTGCCGGATATCATCCTAGACGTTGCTATCCCATTGGTGCTCTACTTTCAACCAAATATGACTACTCCTCCATTCCTCACTGCCTTCTGATTTCTTCTTATTCGTAAGAGTGACTTCAATCGCTAGAAGTGACTCTGGTTGTACGACAAACGTGACTTGGTCATATACGGAATGCACTTTATTGGTGAGCACGATGTGATCTGGACATGATCATTACTGTGAGTTTGTTCCTGTTTATAGTTTTTTTTAACAAAGTATTTCTGGTGTTTTTTTCCGCATAATTTTTTCGGTACTTTTGTATTTGCATACATTACCATTTTAATGATGTCTGATCAGACTCCCAAGCTTATGTGAATTAAGACCCACACGCCTTTTTTACTTTCCGATCATTCCTTCTTTTAGGCAGATAATGTAGAAGCTTGGTTTTGCTACGCAGAAGCCGAATTGCAAGACCACAGTGTGACAGATTAACGTTTTTACTTCCCGGCAGTTGTAAGGAAATTTTCGCGTAAATGTAACAGGTACGTCACCTTTTTTTCTGCCTTGACTGCCTAGAACCTTATGACCAGCTCAAAAGATCAGTGCATAAAAGCGGAAACTTGTCCGACAGAAAACGTCTTGACAAATTGTTTCATACTAAAGAAATCGATAACGGTTCAGCGACGAAAATGTTTTTGCGTATGAAAGAAATAACTGGTCAACACACTTTCGACGAAGGTCTTTTCCGTAAACTCTTCGTATTAAAACTGCCACATCAGGTGCAAGCAGTTTTAGTAACGTTTTATAACAACCCAGTAGATAAACCAGCTTCATCTGTCAATCGAATTCTGTAGATCACCAGTACTCGCACCAATGGGGATTATTCCATAACAGAAAAACCTCATGTGAACGAAAACAAAGTGATGACATTACTCAATACTCTTTCTCGTTTCCCTGACCTACAGAAACAACGACTGAGCGATTTTCGACGATGGAGTTCATCACGCAAAATATTCTTATCTCAACCTCGATAAATGGAAAACTCACATTGGTGTTGGTACCATAAAAGCTATGACAAAGACTTGAAGAAGTGGAGGGACCCCTACTGTTTCCTTAGACACAAACCCACTATTGATGAGTCGGGAAACTATCTTGCTGGTACGTGTTAGCGGCAATCGTACCTGGTAGAAACAGCCGCCTGTCATTAATCCTTGATATGATAACGAAGATTCGCTACTTCGTTAATACTGGTGCAGAAGTCAGAGTCCTTTCTGCAACTTCATCTGATCGCCAACATGAAGCTGCATTTGATCTACAGGCAGCTGACGGAAAACAAGTAGCAACGTCTGGAAAAATATATGTCTTCTTGAACGTGGGCTTGCGCAAACCCATACACTGGATTTTCACCATTGACGATGTGAAAATACCTATCATAGGCATAGATTTACTAAGCCACCACAACTTGCTTGTGGACATTAGTAGAAAGAGGCTAGTTGACGGCAACACATAGCTATACGTTCGTGGAACCACTGCTACAGGTTGTAGCTTATGTCCTCTTCGCTTTAAACATTTAATTAACCCTTATTTTCAGCCAATACTTGACAAGTATCCGGACCTGAACAAGGTGACGTCGAAGTTATTATATGTAACCAGTAATGTTACACATTACATCACGACTACAGGTCAACCTGTGTTTTCCAAAGCACGCCGACTAGCACTCGATAAATGAGGGATTGCAAAAAGAAATTCAATTATATGATTGACCTAGGAATACTCCGCTCATCCAGTAGCCCATGGTCGTCTCTATTACATATGGTCCCAAAGAAAGATGACAATGATTGGAGTCCCACCGGTGATTACCGACATCTTAACGCGCAAACTACGCCTGATCGTTACCTTTTAACACTCATCCACGACCTAACGGCCACAATCAAGGAAAAAACAGTATTTTTAAAAACTGACCTAGTAAAGGCGTACAATCAAATACTGATGGCCGAAAATGACATACCCGAAACGGCTATTGTAACCTTGTTCGGCCTTTACGAATTCCTCAGAATGTTCTTCGGTTTGAGGAATGCAGCACATACATTTAAAGTGTTTCATCGACGACGTGTTCCGCGGGCATGACTATGTCCATGCATATGTCGACGACTGCTTGATAGCAAGCCCAGATGAGGAAACACATACGAAACATCTGGACACAGCTTTCAAAAGACTGCAGCAATACGGAGTTACCATTAATATACAGAAATGCCGAATAGGAACAACCTCGTTGGACTTCCTGTGGCATACTATTGATGCTAATTGTATACAGCCTTAAAAACACAAGGTGGTGGCTATTCTGGAGTATCCGGAACCAAACACCATTAAGCAGTTACGAGCTTCCAATGGGTTGGTAAGTTTTTACAGACGATTTATCCTCAACTGTACATCAATTTTGAAACCACTAACGGATTGTCTTTGTGGTAATAATAAAGTGGCGACATAAGATACAGAATCGAAGAAAGTCTTCATCGCAACTATGAAGGCGATGGTCGATACGACTATCTTGGCATATTACAATACTAAAACTCTTGTCAGCATTGGGGTCGGCGCATCTGACGTAGCTATCGGTGCAATTCTGCAACAATGGACTGGCCACGTTTGGTAACCCTAAGTATTCTTCAACAGACGATTAAACGATACCAATTCGACATACAGCAATTGTGGGCGTAAACTATTAGCCATGTACTGTGCTGTACTACATTTTCAGCATCTCATCGAAGTTCGGTAATTTACTATATTCACCGATCATAAACTACTGACTTTTGTATGAGGTCATTTTCAGACAAGTACTTTCTACTAAAGTCGCGTCACCCAGACTAGATTTTCCAGTTATCCACTGTTATACGACATATATCTGTAGTTAACAATCCAGTTGTCGACGCCTTATCACGAATACATTCCTTGAATTGTATCCAAGGGATTGACTTTATTGAGCTAGCTCGACTTCAGAATGAAGACAGTGGTCTCCATCACAAGTTACGCACAACAAAGTTCAAACTCCAAACATAAAAAATTTGGGAAAGGTAAAAACACTTTAATTTGTGATTCTTCAACAGGTACAGCCAGTCCAATCTTCCCCATGAGTTATCGACGAACCATTTTCGATACATTGCACAATACCGCCCACCCTTAGTTCTTGCTACGACTAAACTGCCAACTCAGAGATTTTGCTGTTCGAAGATAATTAAGGACATCAAAGAATGGGCACGCTCCTATTTGGCCTGGTTAAAAAAACAAGGTACCTCAGCATAATAAATGCCCTCTTGGCACTTTTTCAACACCTGAGGTAAAAGAATACATTATTTACAAAATATTTCATGCAACGGCGCTCTAGCGTAGTCACTGACGTCCAGAAGTTACACAACATCGCAAGCTATCTTAGGAACGTTTGCCAGTGTCTAACTCATCATGTTTTATCCTTTGCCTGATACATTTTTGGGTCTTCACGAACCGATTAGGGAAGGGATTGAGCTGTAGCGATTAATAATCCTCATAATAAATAGTTTCATAGGCTTTCGATATTGATTTCGACCGTGTTTGTTTTAGCGGACACTACTAGTTGAAGTTGCGCGGTTTCGCATCACCACCAGATCACAACACGACTCATGGCGGGAAGCAATCCTCTCCTTAGTTTTCCAGCATAGACGTTACTATCCGCGTTGACGCTCAATTTGCAATCAAAAATAACTCCTCTTCCATCCTTCATTGCATTCTGATTTTTCCTCATTCGTAAAAGTGGGATCAATCATTAGAAATTGCTCTGGTTGAAGAACGAACGTAACTTGGTCGTATACCGGAGTGCACTTCAATATATTTTTTAATTCATTTTTCAACTGTGATTAACTTAGAAAGGAACTTCGATTTAAATGCAAGAAAGGTTTCGTAATTCTATTTACTTACTAAGCAACAAGTTTTGTATGAATTCAAAAAATTGCATTGTACGTATTGGGAAAAGGAAAATAAAGTATTCCAACTTATTCAGGCCAATGTCATATATGTAAAGAACCAATTCTCCAAGCGGATATAGGATTGAGTGAAAGGTGACCACAACTTACCTTCTGTAATTCCACTTCTTAATCCACTTAATATACTTTTCCTTATCTTACAAGGGAGTCATTTAGTGGTTAGCTTAAGCGCGGTTTCACTTAAGTTGAGTAGCTACATCACCTAAATTTGATCAAGTAGAGTTTAACATTTATTTGACGTCATTCCGACATTTACAAGCTTCTTCTTAAAACCACTACTTCGTTATTTAACCCGTTCCTCATTTTAATCAAAGAATCCTTGTGCAATTCTTCCATCTATGATGTCGGACCAGGCATCATCCGATGCATTCGTTACCGTTATGACCGGGAAAATAACACCCAGCACTGTAATGAAGTCGATTTAGGCCACCATTTATCTGATGAACACGACACTAATGGATAGTTGTGTATGTCGGTAACTTCGGATAGCTTGCACACTTGCATGTATAACTAAGGAAGCTTTCTTTCAATTAATCGTAGGACCAATTTTAGTAATTTTAACCCCTCTAATTACCAATCAAAGTATATGTTTATCCCTTCAAAGCACGATGATCTTTTGTGCAACGCAGATATTTTTAGGTGGCGACAATTCCACCTATTATTTTTAAACCATGATTTATGTAGCAATATTAATCTCTTTTAAGTGCATACAGCTCTTCCTTCCAAATAAATTTAAACTGGCCGCAAATAGTTGCGTTTTTACTTCAAGGAATAATTTGACTTAAAATATCCCAATAGTCATTATTGAATGCTCTAAAGTACTACTTTAAACTAATTGTTCACACTTTAATGTATCCTATGTACACCCACGCAATTATATGTAACGCCTATTTCGCACCTATACCCAATTTTATTGGTACCATTTCTAGGTTGTTTCCTGTCTTAAGTTATACACTATACTGTTTTCCCATAGTAACTTGCTAACTTCAAGGAACTTAAGCATTTAGCCATTTTTGGCCGTAAGGAGGCATTGTGTCAATGTCGTGACAGACTACTTCAATTTAGAATAGTTCTAAGCTGACCAAGACGCATCTCTCCTTAAGACCACTCCTAGGCCTCCAAACACTATAAAAAGAGTTAGCGACACATAAAGAGGTCTCAGGTATTACGAAAACTTCATTCATAGGCCGAAAATTCTTCAGGACTAGCCTCTGCGCAACTTCTCAGTACCTAGACATGGGTATCAATTACAGACATTTCCGGTAAATCTCCTAAGTTACCAGGTATACCTTCTCTCGTAGTCGATGATGAATTAAACCCCCTAACGAATACCGATTCCATGAATAAAGCGAATTTTCAGGTAATCCGTGTATCTCAACACATAAATTTCGTCTTTACACTGCTGATAAGCGATTTTAACGATTATTTATTGCTCCTTACTGGATCACAAATGCAATTCGGTATCCAACTTCAGTCACCTCATTGATCATGACCAATTCGACACCATCCAAAGGAAATCCCGATTATGTTGTATCCTCACTAGTCAAGAAGTTCATGTCTTAAACTTGGAAATTCTAAGCAACTTAATGCTACTGCTGTTTGAACCATCCATAGGAACTACAGTGATTCCCTAATGACCAAGTGAACTGGGAATCTCACAGGGTCCAACGCAGCAAATTTGCCTCTAAGATGAAGCGGATTGTGGGAATCGATTAGACTGCTTTAATCAGGTCTATGAAAGGTGATAATAAACTTTTGTGTAGCTATATGAAAAGAAAAGATAACCTGTCCCTTAGTTTGTTGTTCAATGACTAAACAATAACACCAGCTCTCGTTCCGGGGCAGCTGTTCCGTAGAGCACAACTATCCAGTGGATATTGCCCTACTTGACTTCTCTAAAGCTATCAACAGAGTAAATCGGTAGGAATTAACAGGTGCTTACTGGAGTAAACTAGTTATTATTTAACAGATGGATCTCTAGTTGTTTAAGTTAGCTGTAATCTCTCTTACTGGTTTACAATAACTAGCAAAATGCTTCAGGGTTCCATCCTGAGACCGTTCCACTTCTCAATGCTTATAAATGACCTTCCATCTAACTTGTGCTTACGGACCTTTCTTAATGCCACTAAGCTTTAAATCTGAGGGGAGATTTTAAAGTCTCTCTAATATCAGGATTCTTCAGGACTACCTGGGTAATATACACTAGTGAACTTCTTGCAACTCGGTTTCCGTCAATGTCAGTAAATACAAAATGCTGACTGTGAACGCTGAAGGTACATTCTCTACATACACATTTAGTTGGTTCAGTATTTCTTCTTCAACCTCAGAAAAGGACTTAAGTGTAACACTCTGTGACATTCTAGGGATACCTTCTAATTGAACATTGAGTGATGCCCGGAATGTTTGATGAATACATTGATTTGCTGCATTAACAAGAATATCTGGTGCGACATTTATAATTGCTATCTATTACTTCTTTGCAATCTTAAAGTTTCAAATTTTCTGCCGAATAGTTAACTGTTCGATTATCGGTTCACTAATAATTCCGAATAAGACAATTAAATACTTTACTGTCCATTGTCACTTGTGACAATGAAACCTAGCTTTTTATAGTCATTTGGGATTTACATCGGTGAATATAACTGTAATTTAGCAGTTACCGGTTAGTTTATGAACTGGAAATGTATTTTCGGAATATCATTCAAGTAATAGCCAGCTTCATATTTGGGACTGTGGGACACCTACATAAAATATTAGGTGAGCATTGTGCATAATCGAGCCACGTGTTATTGAGATCAATCTCAGTAAATCCACGTCTTAATGTTTGGCGATCACACTTAGTAAGGCTGTTTGGAATTGAGTTTTTGGTGATTACGTGGAACCGTTATTTCGACTCTTTTGTTGCAGACAAGCTCTCTTAACGAAGATAAGTTCAGCATTTAACTGTTTTTTTTTGTTGTCAGCGTAACACTTAACACAAAGGTCGTTGTGTCAGTATCTCAATATCCTTTAAGAGGATTGTTCGTTACTACCGTTAGATCCCTTGATATATTAGAGTTCCAGAGACGAACCCATTACCTTAACACTAACTACGATTATCCCACTTGTAGATTTTATAATTGAAATTGAACGTATTGTCCCAATATCTATCTTGAGGCAAATTTCGAAACATTGGTTTAATTGTTCGGCTCAGAACAAAGCCATGTAACCTGCCTTCATGGCAGTATCTAACTACCTATAAGTGTTCTGCGGTAGTTTGTCGTTCTAGTGACATCGTTGAGGGTGTGGTTTCATCTCATCGACGTCGTCTATAAACACATACTGCATTCTCATATTTTTATGGATTTCTGGAATAATTCAGTTGTGTAAATAGTTTGATGTAGCTAACGTTAATGACGTTTATCATTAAGTTAAGGGTGTTTATTACAAGCATTGGACCTTTTTAGTGGGCTATATATTTGACCTACTAAGTATTGTCTTTGAGAATTAGATGCATTTCAAACGTACTGGAAATTCTAGTGTATTAAAGCCTTCATATTCTACTAGCTTCACACGAATACAAAGTGCACACTACCTTAGATGAGATCATATTCCTTTTTTCATTTTTAGCTTGCCGCTGTTTATGCTACAAACTAACGTGGGCGACACTTGTTTTCAAAAATTAGCTCAGTAAGCTTTTCGTCATTTGACTGTGTGGCTAAACAGATGGTAACGACGTTTTGATGTATTACTGTTTCATTTAATTGTTTTTCTATAGCTTCCAGTTCTGGAACAGTTTAATTAGCTTTTAGTTCAACTGATGTGTGAACGGACGCAACTTATCTTTTGAGTACCCTATTTATTTACAAAAAAAATGTTATATTTCGAGGATTTTATGGAAGGTAAATTCAAATTTCATGTGACAAGTATAGCAATTGAAAATATGCCATCCGAGTTAAATGAAAGCCTTACGAACGTTCGGCAGCTAGACTTACAAGCACAGAGTAACCTCATATGCTATTTTATACTAAATTCTCAAGACATCTTAGATTCATTATCAGAAACTATCCAAGCATTTTTCGAAAATTGCAGGTTGGGCAGGCTCTTGGAATATGAGAAGAATACCCAGATTCTCAATATCACTCGAGAATATGAGCGAGCACTTGTTTATTGCAAGGACAAAAGGGAAATAGTGGAAAACATTTATAGCACAGTATGACAACCTATAGTAATTCTTCTTCCAAAGTATCGGAAATTGATGAGAAAGTTGGATGTTGAACTGGAAAAGTTCCGACTTGAATTAGAGGCTGATAATTCAGGCGTAACAGAGCAAATAGAAAAACGTAGGTTCCTCTACTAGAGATATTTTTTTAGGAGTTCAGAATGTACTCGGAAAGGCGTTAGCAACAACTTCGAAGTCTGAACGTTGGTTATTTCTTGTTTAACATACGTTTTTAGGTAGAAGACAAAGACTGCGATTTCAACAATCTGGTCACTGCAAAACTAGCTTTTCAGTGAGAAGAAGGCTGGTCGGTCCGGCTTTCCGAGCAGCACTTAAATCTGCTTGCATGAGACCCGCACATATGGGAGGAGTGCAAACTTTAAAAAGTACTAATTTCTCATTGGATGGCGATCAAACGTCTTTCAACAACTCTAGCCTAATCTCCACTTCTGTGTGTCACGCCCCAGAGACAGGCTTCCATAGAAAGAATGCTATTCATGCAGATGGGTTGAGTCCTCTTAAACCCATTGACGAAAGTAATTTTATATTCCTAAATAAACATGTATTTATGTTATAATTTAACTGATTCATGAAGTAACTCGTTTATTATCAAGCACGTCCTATATGATAGTACTGTACGATTTATCTCTATTTGCACTTAATAAATTAGATAATAGTTGTTAAGGCGTGCATGATGTGCTCCATTCTCATTTCATTATTCAACGTTAAAAATAGTGAGATCACTTCTAATCGCTCATTATGTTCTTAAGCCGATTGTCAGTAACTTTGATATCCGAGTTTTTGTGTGCCAATATTCTACAGTCCACGTCAATATGGATTAGAATATTAATCAAATTGGATGTCTTTCGTGAACAATGGTGTTTAGTTGGGTGGTTTTTCCCGAACGATCACGTTCTGATCTACCACTTCAATCCCACGCTTGAAAAACGTTCGCAAATTAACTCTGCCTCCCTACATTACAAATATTTGTCCTTTTGTTCCACTTTAATTATATCTACTTAAATGCACACATTGATCACACCTCTGACAAACATAACATTTACCTTATCAGACAGATCTTTGTGTTTTGCTCAATAATCAGTATTTGATCCGATTGATTCTTCTGTACTATTTAAAGCCATATTGGTGTACTTCAGTTATTTATTCTCTAAACGAGCAACTTGAAATCGCAAAACTTCGGAAACTTAAGGTTTCTACGCATTCAAACCAATACCCACTTTATTTCAAATTAACAAATCACCCCTTGGTAACGATACTTATAAACTAACAAGTCGCGAAAAAATATCACATTTGCTCTAAGGAATGGTTAATCATATTAGGTCAGTTTGTTGAAAACTAGTAATTAATTTGTAGATTTTTCCCAAACTTCATTTAACGTCTTCAAAAATATTTTCTTATGTAGACTCATTGTCTTTGGATCATCACTCCAGTGACAGTTCCTACGATAGAACTTTTGACACGTAAGCTCAAGTTTTTTTAATTATTTGACTAAGCTATACTCCAAAAACCACCTATTTAATATCATTTTGTTCATTTATAGTATAGAAATCTTAATTATAAAACCAACCATCATGACGAGACCTACCTGTTACGTCTTCGGAGTGATAGAACTAGTAGTAATCTACTGAATGATGACTCGAATATTTCAGCTCAATATGCGTTTCCTCCAGACGATAGCGCTGGTTTGTTGGATTTCTGTTCTGTGGGTGTAATATCACTTTGGACCCACTCTGGTACAAAGAATAAGCTTTCTTCACCTAATACTTCAGCCTATAGATGTAATCATGCATGTAGATCCATGACAATAATGGCTAGTTGCAAAGTCACTTTTTATAAGGCTTTATTAGGTGTTTTAAGCTATGTTTTACTGACTCAGTACTGACCAACACTAGTTGAAGAATCGATACGTAGCCAAAGACTAAACTGCACTTGAAATTCTGAACTAGTACTCTACTTTTCAAAATGATTCATCCCAGCACTTAAACAGGACTATTGACACAATTACCTACCATAAACAGTTACAGTACTTATTTTGCATCAACTTGTATTCAAGTCAGATGGCCACTCAAAATTAGTCACGATCTATTGTTATTATACACTTGAACTGCATTTTTAGATAGATTTTTATCAAAAAGGAAGACAGTGTGCTAGTTAGCATGCTGAGTTTGGGGTCAGTATTCAGGGAAATCTGTGTGACTTTTCGAAATGCTTGTTTAATTATCTTTTTTACGTTGGGATTTACAGGATAAATCTACAAGCTGGAGGAGTAACAAAATTTGAGGAAGATACTGCAAATGTTCACAATTCAGGTGCTGGATTTCTTTCTATGAAAAACAACTCCAGCTTGCCTCAAGAAATGCCACTGGATGCTAAAACTCATGCTGGAATGCACGACCCTATTACTAAAAGTGCTAACTCTTCTAGCCACCTATTTTACGATGAAATAGAATCTAACCCCACAGATCGCGAGAAGCTCAACTTAACACCCACAACAGGTTCAGCCGAGAGTCAAATGACCGAAGATATGAATTCACCTGGATGGCCAAGTTTGACACAAAGTTTCTCAAATGTTCGGGAAAAGCGCCGATACCCACGGAGATTTGATAGAATAGGTTTAACGTGTGACTTTGTGGCTGACGAATTGGGAAAGCTTGATGAGTCACCCGGTTCTGGTATTCACTCAACGCTGGACCATGGGTTTGATGAACAGACATATGAATTTAGTGGAAATACAAAATCCGAAAATCCTGTTGACCAACCAGATGATGATGAGGACTACAAACGCTACTGCGTATGTCGGGATGTGAGTTACGGCGATATGATAGCATGTGACGCTCCAGATTGCCCCTTCGAATGGTTTCATTATGCTTGTGTTAACCTAACTGTCGCACCTAAAGGTCGGTGGTTTTGTCCTACTTGTTCGAAATCTCTAAACACTAAAAAGAATATCAAAAAGACCTCATCTAGGAAACAATGATTACTTTACATGTTTGGTGAACAAAAAGATTTATTGAAATGCTTGAGGATGATTTTGATATATTTATGACTTTTAAATTTGTGTATAACCACATTAAATGCTGCAATACACTGCAATGTAGAAAGCAAACTTTAAGATGAACAAAAATGAAATAAAATAATATTTCTTCTATGTACACAGTCACGGTGTCGAGTAAGTTCGAGCTGTGTGGAGATCTTGTTGTAAACCGCGGAATTTACAAGGCGACTTTACACATTTTAACTTGACAGAGTATAACGAAACTTCGAAATGATTTTTAAGATGACTGCGTCGTTGATGAATACATGTTTGAAGTGCCTACTATAGAAGAGGAAAATCATTAAGTAAGAGAGTAAATGCTTCATCGTTAATAAAAAGATGCTAAATTATTACTCCCAAAGTCTATATGTTATATGTGCGAAATACGAAGTATATGAGCCTCACAAGTCTAGTTTATAATACACTTGTGATATTCCAGTAAATAAGCGAATGAATCTCCAAAGTTTCGCTATTTCATTCGAGTCGTTTAGTTGCTTCCCATACGATCGTACATATTTTTGTGATTATATCTTGACAATAATAGTTTCGAATACGTTAGTGAGTTCCAAGTACAGCTAGTGGTATTCGGAATTTTCGATTTTGAGAAGTGAGTACTATAAACTGAATGTAATGACAAGTGTAGTTTACCACCCAATGACTTAAGCTGAAAAGTACAGTTCTTCTTTTGAAATGTCGCAAATACTTAGTATCATTGTAAACTAGTTCGTGTCGAAATATGACTTGAAGCTTAAAATGGAAGGTATTCGCGGTCACTAAGCATTTCGTAACTCACTATGTGAGTGCCAAGTTAGGACTTCTTGAAATTAGATGATAAGCTATGCGTTGTAAAAAATAAGGGGTCCTTAACCTGAGAAGTATTTAGGTGCCGATTCAGTCAGTACACTTTGAAATAGTTATTCGAATAGTAGGAATAAATTATCTCTGATATTATGTTGAAAGGTTTATACATTAAATTAAAGCTGATAGTTGCTCTGTGTCATACAGAAATCGTCGTGGAGTGGCTGTTTACTTGTATGGCGTGAAGGAGGATCTAATGTTCTACACTGGCTTAAATAATTTTATTTTTCTCTCTATGCTGGTTTCTCAGGGTCGATTTGATTCACTTATGCGTATAAATAATAGCAGGTCTACAGACCATTAAGTCTGATAAGTATGCAGATTATTTATGTAAGCTACTTACCAGCATGATCATTTTGTTCATGGTTTCTGCGTGACTCTGTATCTGGAAAGCATTTCAAGCACTCATGACAAGCAAATACTTTTGAAGCTGAAAAGTTAAACGACTAAATTAGCATTAACATTTAAAGGTTTTTCTACAGTGAAACTTTAAAAATGAAGCACTTACTGTTATGAACTGTAAGATTGTGTTCCAGAAGAGCAAACTTTGATGGAAATAGCATATTACACGGAGAACATAGAGTGATCGAATCTGCAAATTTACGAATACAAGTAATCTGGTCAGGTTTATGTACTATTAGTTGTCGTTACGTTATCAAACAATAATCGTAAGTATGGATAATTTATTTGTGATAAAATATTCTTACAAAAAGTTCAAATATATGTAAGGGTTTCGAAAATATTAATTAAATGATAAAGGAGTTGGTAATAAGCATTATTACATTTTATTCAAATTACCTGAGTGGACAGTTTTTGTATGACGATTGAAAGCAAACTTCGTTGAAAAACTTCGGTTACACAAAGGACAAATGCACAATTCAGCACCTAATTAATATAATTTCGAAATGATAGTCAATATTTTATGTAAATTTTTTGTCAGATGCTAAGGTCAAGGGTGTCAAAGCACTCACTTTCATGTATCAACCGCATATGGCGCTCTAGGCCATGCTTAGCAGAGAATTTTTTCCCACAACAAGCACAAGGGAGAACAAGTTCTGATATACCTTAGAAAAAAGGAAAATAAAAGCTATTCATCAGCAGATTGGTGAACAATGTAAAATCAACCATAAGTTTAAAAGGACTTAATCCTCGCTATTAATAAAGATAGGTAACTTTATTTTGCAATATGTCCTTGTTAAGTTGAATTGTTCCTATTGCCCCCATTAATATTATGTATTAATCCCGCCTAGTATTCTACGGTTCGACAGACTTGATTCCAAATCAGAACAAGAGTAGAGCAGGTGGCAAGATGTATTGAGAAAATAACAGCGGAAGGCAAAAGTAAATAATTACACTGGTGTTTACATGAACATCAGTGTAAAATATTCCAGAAATTTCCTGATTGTTGGTTGGCTCTGATCGGCTAAGAATGGACCAATAACAACACGGTTTCGTGAGCATGTTTTGATCGTGCTTTAATTACGGTCATTTCGTGCTAACAGTCCTCATGAGTGTAAAAGATTAAATTCATTGTTGGTTCTGCAAAAGAGCTCCGTAGACTTTCAAAGAGTCGTGCATAAACATTCAAACTCTATATCATGGCAACTTTTTGAATATATTTAGTGGACAGAGAATTTAAGCAGTGTACCACTCATAAATAACTTTCCGAGTCCTGCAGAGCAAATTCATTCTATTCGGAGCAGTGCTATATGACAATAGTTAGATTTAGTCTGTTGAATTCGTCACACGTTACCATTGAAAACTAGGAAACAGTAGACAGCTGTTCCGTCCTAGTACGGGGCTCAGCAGTACGCACCCTAGATTCTGTCCCCGGAGTTTCAAGTTGGCGGATGCTTAACCATCTGCACCACTGGAACGGGATCTAGGGTGTGTACTGCTGAGCCCTGTACTAGGATGGAACAGCTGCCTGTTTCCTAGATTTTAATGGTACCCTACCAATATCAATCTCTGAATTCAGTTAACTAAAGCTCAATACCAGTCACCACAAACCACTCCGATTCAATGGCTAGATTTACCTAGGTGATGATGTAGAAAGAAAATTGTGTATTCATCATTTAAGTAACAAAATTATGACATAGTTTTTGGGGACAATTACAACAGTCAGTCATGTACAAAGTAGAACGTGGTACGCATATGCTTTGGTCCAATTTACCACCGCTCATCAACACAGCAAGAAACAATATGAACATAATGTGTGAAGAAAGAATTAATCCATCGGACGGTATAGAATATTTTGAAGCGCGAAATTTAAGCGAAGATAAAAAGTGAATGCAGCTGGATAGCTATGACAAAGACCCAGACTTCGTACTCATTGTGTTAGGTGTTCAATGGATTAATTAGGTCGCATTCAAAAAAGCCAGTTCTTAATTTTGAAGTTATCTAGACAATTATATTAGAAAGAATAAAAAGACAAATCTCAAAAACTTATGAGAACTCTGATTTAAAATAAGAATGATGGCAACCTATTCATAAAACTAATCGTAAAAACATATATATTAGTTAGTGGATTGATTTTTGTATTCCGTCATCAAATGTTCTAAAAGAAGATGAATTTCGGGTCTTGCATCAAATAACTGTCGTACTCACCTTCATGAACCTTCCGAATATGCCGGTGAAGAGCAAATTTTGTAGTAAACTTTCGTCCACATGAGTCACATTTGCATTCTTCAAGACCTGTGTTTTTAAAAAAGAATACCTGACTGACTATTCGATGAATGAGAGAGAGCAGAAATAAAACAATGGTAGATAGTGAGAAAGATTTTAAAAAGCGTGAAAATTAATGGAGATCTAGAGTATGAGTTGGTTGATGCAGACGAAATATATCACTTCTGATTCGTAACTACCTACCGTTTTATTAATACTATATCATTCAATTTCATGATATTACTAATGTGTATCATTCTAACTGATAGCACCATGTTTGGTACCAAACATACTTTGTGATTTTTGTTTCCAGATGCCTTTTGTTTACCCAATTTACTGTTAGTACCAAGTGAATATTAGTGTAGACATAAGTAAAGAACATTTATGATCAATCTTACGTTTGTTTCGTTAAGTGTTTTTATCCATGATCCTTAGTGATATTTAAATGCTTTTTGAACGCCCCAATTAATATAGTAAACGCATATGTGTTGTCGTGTTACTTAATACAAGATAGTCAAGATCTTAAAGTGTAAGTCAGTAACGAATAAGTCAGTATTTTTTTCTTAATCTTAATAGATTTTTAAGTATGACAAGGAAAAGAATGTGGCATGTGTATATACACACACAACAACTTTAGTGAGACGAAGTAAAAACCGTTACTTTGTTTACATAAAAGTATGAACTTTAGTGTAACTGAACACCATGAAAAATATGCGCCACAACCAAGGATAATATTTAAAGTATAAAAAAGTATAATCTAAAAAAATAATAACCAGAATACATAAACGAATAAAAATAATTTATTGACAGAAAATGGAACATGTAGGATTTCTTTTAGTTGATGATTCCTCCCTACGTGAAGAAGGTGAAATAAGACCACTTTATAGTGGCTACTATTTTGAGTCATGTCCAATAAAGCCCTGAGATATCAAAACAGCTCAGACTTCAATAACTGATACCATGCTTTGTTAAGAGGAGAAAATAACATAAACCCAGTGAAGCTCCAGCCTCTCAGTTAGGCTGCTTAATCGTGGAGATTTTACTGTCACTATGAACGATTTCGTTGCACATATTTTTTTTCTAAAAAAAAAACAAAGAACGGTGTAACTAGACCTCGCTAGCGAACTTGAATGGATCAGGATGACCTTGAAAAACTATTCACCCAGAATGCAAGTGGAATAAGTAAAAAATGCATTACAAAAGATCGACGAAATTAGGATGCTTATGGACCAGTAAACCTAAAAAGTGAGATAAAACTCACTGTATTACATTATTTCGTGAACAAAAATTATTACTAAAAGAGGGAACGGTTGAGCCCTAGATTTAGAGTTAGAATTAAGAATCAAAGTAAAGATTAAGGCTAGGATAAGAGCTACTCTACGTATACAATAGTCTTAGTGCTAGCACTACGTCTATAATTAAAATGCCTGCTCGTTTGCAGGAAATATTTTGCAATTTACTCGAGATTCTTGGAGATATGAATAATCCGCTGTTTTTTCTTATCTATGTGAAAACATCTTTTTTCAGTCTTTCATTCTATATTTATTTTTTCTTGATACAGTAATCTTCCTCTTGAAGTCAGTTAAATAGTTATTCAAAAATGTACGAATTGCTTAGTTCTGTCATGCTCATTAATTTCAGGTGTGTTGGTAACTAAATATTGGTATATTTTATTTAGGTCTCAATGAAGTGCGATGCATTTATCATCCCGCTTTGAACTGCGCTCAGAGACCTAAGAGCCGCTATATTTAATGTGATTGACTTACCAGGAAAATTCAGTTCTATTGAAAGAAAATGCTTGCAATTTATCAGTTAAAAATGGCATATATGTTGACATAATATTCAAAAGTTACCTTCATGAACGATTTTTAAATGTCTGGCCATACCGTGTTTGGTAGAGACAACCTTTCCACACAAGGCACATGCTTGGTCATTGAACGCTATAGTACAATAAGACGAAAATTTACAAGACAGCAACTACTCAGAAAATACTCTAAATGCACCACAACAAAATGTTATATTTTTTAACCTGTACGTATGAATGGTAAGGTCAAGTGAGAACGCACCTAAATAACAATCAGCATTATAAAGAACAGTGTAAACAAATTTGAACCGAATGTTTGGTTCATTACAGTCAACTGAATAAATGAAATTTGTTATTAGGCTGACAGCTTGATTTGTTAGATTTTCCATTATTGATGCATAGTTAAAACTTGAAACATTTAAGTTAAGACAAAAAGGATATGCTTATTGCTTATTTTAGATGATTGCGTTTTGTGCGCTTTGGCGTATTAGCAAGAAGTCACTATACTCTCCAACTACATTACTTTTACGTAAGTTAAACAAATTACCCCACCAAAGTTATACTAATACAGAAGTGTCTAAAACTTAAGTATACATCTTCACTACAAGTGTACTACTTGAGATTACTTTTATATAGAGTTTGTCTCAATGTATATTTAAATTTATCGAAAATTGCCGCATTTCATCATTATGGAACGAAATTGCCCTTTTAATACTTGATTAAAGTAGTAAAATGCTCTGCAGCCAACAGAACGATACGTCGTATTGCCATCCCCATTTGGCAAAATGAAGGTACTTAGAAGAACCAAAAATTGAATATTTTTTATGATCGCTTTTGACATTTAGTATTCTAACTTAGGCCGAATCGTTTCCCAAAATAAGTATATTTCACAGTAGTCCCGTCTTTCCAGGTTTATGTCTTTGAGATGCAATTATTAAAGACGAGAATTATATATAAATCACAGACTTTCGATTATATGTGTCTTATAGGTAGTATTGAAGTGCTTACTGAGTAGTGCTAAGTTTAGACACTTAACTGCATGAAATAGATCATTAGATAAAGTAATTTATGGATCACACGTGGATTTATGTTTCTTGATAAATCTAGTGTCATTTTTTAAACATATTTAACAAATGTATGTAGAACAAAACATAAAAAAATTACTGTGAAGTGTTTCTTGAGTACACGTGATTGAACTGGTTTTTCAAGGTAACTGATTTCCGAACTGCTTTTACAGTTGAAAACAAAGTCTGCTTTAGGCGACGTCATATGAAAACATACTTATAAATCAATCGGAACTAGTAAATACATTGTGATTACTAACTTAAAAAACAAGCTCGATTTTAAAGCACTAATTATGTAATGTAAATAAATTTATATTCGGATGCTTAAGTAATGATTTTTTGAAAAGTCAATATACTAATGTGGTAGTCATTTACTTCAACCTGAATAAAAACATTGGGACGATAAATAAATTTGAAAATTAGAATAATTTAACACAATTTTCAAAAAAACATAAATTTCCAACTCACAATTCATAGAAATTGGATAGTATTGAGTTTTGGCAGTATTCGATTGATCACAGATCCAAACAGTGACTGAAAGATTAAACACAATGAATTGAAAATAAATCAAAATCGAATTTGGAACTCTCAGATGAAAAGTCAACACTAAGGACTGATAACCATTATATTAGAGAATAATTAATAATCACTTATAAGGTAACTTCAAAGATAATCAGCAAAACGTAAAGAAAGTAGCTCCTATGAATTCATGATGCGTGAAGTAATACAGGACAAAGTCCAGGTAAACCAGTTATGTACTTGCAGAACTCTATGCAAACAACCCAAAGCCTGACAATAATAAGTGTAGGCTTAGTAAAAAACAAAAACAATTGTAAATCGAAAACTGTAATAATATTGACAGTAATGGAAAACTGGAAGTACAAAGAGAAGCTGTAGAAAATTGAATAAAATGTATGGTAAATTGCTATGTTAAAGACAACAAAGAAATGAATGCATGTCTTTCTTTCCAACCGCAATCAAACTTATTCTGTGAACTTTCAACAGAAAGTGTGCACCTCCTCATATTTGTTATAATATAGTCAAACATATATATGCATTATTCTTAGTTTCAATGCCATGAAATGAGTACTTGTTTCTTTTTACCAGTAGAATGTGCTCAGTATACAAAATATGACGACAGAATATCAAAAACGTTGGGGATGTTCAGTTTGGTACATTATAGTATCAATACTTATTAAACAATATTTAAAGAAGCCGATATAAAGTAGAAATATGCACACCATGAAGGTACAATAATAAAATTTGTTGAAAAATAGTATGCTTGGGTGTGAACTTTGATAGGACAAATATCAACTTATCTAAAGAATTTAATCGAGTTAATAATACGTTTTATTCTTAAACAGACACAGATATGTATACAACCACCGCTTTAAGATTGGATTTGTTATATCTAGATAATCAGCTATTTAACGTAAGGCTACAGGATGTCCTAGTGGAACCACCCAACGTTAAGCACCAGGGCCTCTTCTCTTGCTCGTCTATAGAAATGATCACCCTCTGTAAATATCTTCGGAAACATTCTTTACCGGTAAAGTGAGGCCTGAGAGGTCAGCATCCAGGAGGATAGTCTTTAAAAACAGAATCTGAATGAGCCTCAAAGTTGAACAGATAATAAACTAACTTTCATCTCCATAAAGTTGCCTAGCTACGTGCATTAAGAACTACATGTACAGTTTACATAATTCTCCATTAAGTGTCTTTAGTAGACTTAAGTATCTTAGTTCCATATTTACTAAAAAGGTACGTCAATTGTAGCAAAAACGCCTTCAGAATCAATCATGCATCAGTAATTATAAAGGGTACTTTTGGCCAGTCTGACTTATAGACTTGGTCTTCAAGTTTTATTTATTCCCATTTCAAGTATGAAAACAGTGCTTTTTTTCTCGCTCTAAAAGCATAAAGATATGTTAAGGGAGTATTTGGACAACCACATGGTAAGTTTGTAAACTGAAGTTTTACTAATTACTTCTTTGAGAAACATCTAAGCACACAGATGTCACTTTTTATCTAAGTCCAACAATTTCCAAAAGTAAGTTAGACGCAATCTCAGCATGACTAGAAAATAAATGTATGTGAATAAAATGATGTAATCGACGTCTATAAAAGCACTGAACATATGGCCACCAAATTACGTACTACAAAGCAGCTCTGTTATTTTTATTAACGACTGCCAATCCCAATCAGTTAGAATTGTAATCATTCCTAATCACTACAAAACGAATTGTTGTCCTGATTGAATTATATTTGGCATACAAGCATATACGATAACCTTATGAATATAATGGCCGCCAACTAAAGGTACTTACGAAAAAATAAGAAACTCGGTGTTGTGTTTTAGTTCACAGGAATCCGTAGTGACATACCCTACGATATGCAATCGCGTAATATATCATTCATTCTTCTTATGTATTTGAAACCACTTTATTAAAGCTACTATTATTTCAAATTATATTTTTACCAGTCATAAGTAAAACATCTACTATGGAGTTATCTAATGAATGTTTTAAGACGTACATCACTTCAAATACTATAACTAATATTATTAAAAATACAGCTAGGCTGGTTGGTCGAAAAATGGTTTATGCGACATATATGCGGCATTGGAATTACAATTTATACAATATGTAGTACGAACAAATTGTAAATCACAACAAAGACCTACTTCTTAAAGATGGAATAGAGTTGACTGATTAACGGATGCTTTCTAACAGTAGCAATATTTCCGCTTACAGTAAGGAAGTAGAATAGTATTCACGCAATCGAGTGATACGAATAAACAGAATTGCGTCGAGGTAATTCTTGTCCTACAAACTGTTTTGTATGAACCTCAATATCTGCTACAAGTAAGATTATCTTGATTTTTAAACAAGAAATAAGGCCATCTGTTTAGATTTTATTAAGAAGTTACTATTGGGCTGATAACATTACGTTCTACACCTGTCGTATATTCTACGATATGACAACTTCGACGACTTGATCGTAAATCAGAACGAGACTTGAGCGGGTAGTAAAAATATTCAGAAATAGAATAGTAGAATGGCGAAAAGTCAAATAAATGAAAACATAAAAATCTGCATAGAATTCCCATTATATTGCTTCAACACTTTTTCGAGTATTCGTCAGTAGTGATTAGGTGAGAACGGACCAATCGGCGTACAGCTTCACAAGCATATTTTAATCAAGAATGTACAGTGCTTACAGATTTGGATACGAGTTGTTAGATGTTTGGGACGGTCGGATACTATACGTCAACTAAATGTAGAGATAATAATGGAGATGACAGAAGTTTTAACAGCTACTGATGATGATTGATTCTAGGTTCGTTAACATGTGTAGCACCAAATTTTCCAATAAGTGTCCTAAGTGTTTTCAGAAACAGCGGTAGCTGCAATAGTGAACTGATAGGCATAGGTACTTAATATTATATTAGATTTAAAGTGAATATTTTGAATTATAGAGGATTTTGGTTAGACTACAGTGATAAACAACATGTATACTGTCAGTCTAACTACGACGGTTTGTCACTTTTTCGAAGCTCAACCCAGTAGTAGTGGCCTATATTAGGAAGTATATGCTATCCTTTCAAAAGTGATATCTGTATTGATGAAACAAGTGAATGAGCTAAGATACTGTGTAACAGAAGAAATGCTCGAAGACCTGGTAACAATATTAAAATATTTGTATTCCACAAGTTTACAGGTAAACAAAATGAATAGACACAGCCCTTACATTAACACAAATCATATATGAAGCTCAAGTCTGAGTGGATGCTAAAGGAACCATTAGTCACAACGAAACGGTATCTTGTAATGTTTCGCATCAGGACTGAGAATAAATAACAGAATGATGTTCCCAAATGAAACATAGGTATTTACCGATCGATATGGAAAAAAAATCTCCAGTCAAGGAAAAATTGATCAACTTGTAGATCAGTACAATCGTTAATGGGCTAATTAAACAGAATCGGAAGTTGGTAAATGATAGATTATTGGCCTGTCATAATAGTGCACCAATTGAGTTTCAGGAGGTGTCATTCCTTGCTAGATGTGTCTCAATCGAAAGCTACAGAGCGATTACTATTACTACCACATTTAGGACCAGTCATCTTAAAACAAACACTATATCTATCATTGCTCTTTAATTTCCACCGGCTGAAGCTGGTTGTATAATTGTTGTCACGTTCAAAGTATAACAGGCATTAGGTTCATTTACATCCTTCCCACTTGAACCATATGAATAGGATAGGGAGATCTATGCACTGGCAGTCTGGAATCAGGCGGTAGGTAGGTATATTAAGGAAGTACATTTTAAACGAAAATTCAAGGAGTCTATGAAGCTTAAAAAAGCTAGAGGAACTCCGCCTGGAACCCTCCAGGGGTTACCGTTGATCCCAAGCCCGAATAAAGGAGGAGGGTTGGACATAAGATTAGTAACCTTATCCCGTAAAAACAACAACTCCACTAAAGAAGTGCAAATCAGAAAAAACCGTTCAAATCCTTTAAATTCTGCAATAGGAAGGTATATTAAGGGAGTAAAGTAATTGAATGCGTTGATTACTTCACTTATCTCGGAAGTCTCATCACCCCTGGTGGATCGTTGTCGGGTGAAATCTCAGCATGGATTCAGAAAGCCCAATTTTTGCTACATGTGGAGCAGGTGAGATATCCGTCTCTCAACGAAAGGCCGAGTGTGCTGCGCAGCAGTCCGCACCGTCCTAACATATGGCTGTGAGAACCCAAGATGTGCGTTGACTTCAGGTATTTGATCATAGAAATCTTTGTAGCATTGCTCGTATATCATGGAACAGTAGAATAAGCGATATGGAAGTTGAACAAAAGGTTCTTGGGAAATATGGTAAATCAGTCGAAGAAATCATTAACCTTCATCGATTGAAATAGCTAGGACGTGTTGCACATGCCAGACTACCGTCTGCCTCGACGCGTGATGTTGGCTAGGGTAGGAGGATGGAAGGGTAGGGGCGGCCAAACCAAAACGGCATCAGTACATGAAGCCTTTGACTGCTGGTCTAAGCCATGTTGGTAGATGCAGATTACCTGATTGGGGTCCGCGTGATAGTCGCAATAAATGGCTGGAGACACTTGCAGACATGGCTCAGAATCAGTCACAGTGGTGCAAGTGTATCCACTCGTTAACTTCGTCTAAATCTTGAATCCTATCATTAGTTTCTGCACAGCTTTACTTTACTCTCCCCTCTTTAATTTTGTTATTATGTTACCTCTGTTATCTCGCAGTACTAATGCGGTATGGTGACTTGAACCTATGGGCGTATTTGCCCGGTTCTACGTTGTTGAAGATGATGAAGTTAGACGACCGTGCAATATCGGTTAATGTGAAAATGATCATCAATCTTCGAGGATATAATAAATCCTATCCATATGATAACGTATTCATTGCAAAAGGGGAACTGGGGTTAATGTCGCAAGAAATGACAATAAGGTATTCCGTTTTTGACTGTACAAAGATCCGGAAGATTTCCTTACTCAACCGATTTCCTCAGCAGATACAGGAGTATTCTATTATTTCATAGCCAGTCATGAGACATCATGATTTCTTTTGACATCCACTTTGTATAAATGTACATTTAACCCCACAACAAACAACGAAGTTGTAGTTCTACCGTTGCGCACTTTTGAGTAAAACTGACTACCTTAACATACCTGCTGAGATCGAAATCGATGTGTAGCAGGATTGCATACCACCCAACTATTGAAACACAAACATTAGCAGTAGCCCTACCTCTCCAACCACTAGATTTGTATATTTTGCCAAAAATTACCTTACTTGGAGCACATTTAAATTAAAATATCTGTTTCCCACCTCATTAATATCAACTGGTGGATCAGGAGTGTGACTGGATATTATAACTTTAATGGGATTGATTACCAACACGAATAATAAGAAAGCCTATACTTTATAACAATTGTGGGTGCCATAGTTGAGAATACCTAAATAGTTACACGACTTGTTGCATTACATCAAATGACAGAACATAAAAGTGAAAAACCCGTGACGACACCCACTGATAACTATCATTCCGAGTCTGCTCTAGAGACTGAGAAAAAATTATTGTAATCTGACAATGCCTCGAAAGACGAACATTTCAATGATTTGATTGTGTGCATTGCTAATGATTACTAATCAGTGCTCTAGACCTAAGACCAAAATGTCGAACAGTACTAAATCAACTTTAAAGGCTTCCACGAACTAAATGCTGATTTCAGTTTGGGACACTAAAGGGAACCTTAGTTTCAGTAAATAAAATTGCTACGCTGAACTCCCACTTTGCAAAATCAGTAGTGTGCAAATATAGTGTCAGTTGTTTTTGTTGCTTCAAGCTACAATGATATCTTATTTCATTGGACTTAAAAAATGAAAATGAAGTTGCCGACGTTATTCTTAGCAACGAAATATTATTTTCTCAGGCTTCATGAAAGAATGCATAAACGTAAGTATGGGAGAAAAGAAGTCGTGAGTTGTCATACCGTTCATTTTGAAATGCTTTTCATTCATTATCATAATTTTGGGTTTACACTGTTTTTTTTTACATGAACTCTAAAAGTTCGCCACAACATTGTCAAATGCTAGCTAACCAATTGAGCAATAATGCATTTGATTAGCCAACAGTATTCCCTAAATGACGTTCCTAATTTTACTATGACTATTATAAACCTATACCAATTGACTAACTTTGTCTTCGACTAAACAGTTGCATGAAACATCACAACCTGAAAACACTTGAAGTGATATGAGTACTTTTCAACATATTACTATGTACACCTAATTAATATCATCCGTAAATAAACATTGTTTCATGTACGTTGTTTTCTAAGATGTGAGTCATTACAGAATAATGTTTATTTTGAACAAATAGTAGGTTGCTACTATTTATTTTCGAACGAGTCATGTGAGTGTATATAATTTTCTTATTATATGACGGTGAAAATAACGCTAAAAATAAAGCGGAAATGTGTCTAGGACAGAAGATAAACAAAGGGAAATGGAGGAAAGTTTGATGGAAATGATCGGAAAACCGGCGAAAATTTGCCCGGAATAAACGGGAATAAAGGAGGAATGTTTCTGGAAAGGGCGCCAAATTATAGAGATCCTGCCTTTACTGACTTATTTTTAACCACTAAAATGTTCCCCTTATTCCCCCCGCCTTCCATGACAATTCCTGATATATCGTAATGTCTATAGTACTAACATTTCCAAGGATTAAGAGAGGGTATTGCTTGCAGCATTTACCAAGCATTCATAAAATCTATAAACTAAAGATACAGCTGTCCTCAAACGCTGAATACCCCAAAGACGATACAAATCTTACCCAAAGAGGCTCAACAAACGCATGACGCGCGTCTCTTCCAATATACAATTCCATCCACAGACAAAGGACTAAAACGTTCAATTTTAGTTTGATGCAGATGTCCTTACCTCTAATGCCTTATCTGTTTACTGTTAGTCAGTAAACAATTTATTGAAACCGAACGTACAGAATGTGGGTCCAAACGTCAAGTTTACTTTGTTACCGAAACAAAATTGTGGGACATTTAACAATAGACTCGACTTTGAGTTTCTTTCATATACTTAGGCGTTTTATCGAATGTTTAACTGCCTAATGACTACATTTATGATGTATTTTGCCCTACCTTAATGTCATTACTAGCTACCTGTCGGTAGTTTTTAGCACGATGGTAGGTACTACCTGTGCTTTGAAATAAGGATCAATTATCATTTATCCACAGGCTTATTTGTCAATATCATGTTGTTAAAATAGCTACAAATCCCTTGTTAATTGGTGATACCTAGCAGTGATCCCATGATTATTGCTGCATACTAAATACGATGCATGACAGATTCGGTTAGTATCGTAGCATCATGTTTTTTTCATTCTCAGCATATCATGAAACACTGGAAATAACGGCAGAAAGCATCAATCTTTAAAATCCATTCGGTGAATCTACATTCGTACTAACCATTATAATCGTGAATTTATTCAACTTTTTATTAGGCTGGCTCTTTGCCTTATTTAAGTTGGATTGTGACTGGCAAGAGGAATCAGGGACGCCCGTTTTGTCCTATTTGGGACTCATCGGCTGGATGTACCTGCATCCCAATGTTGATGTTCACACTGGGATTCGAACTCAGTCCGCTTCGTGTCAAACTCCACCGCGTTCACCACTAGGCTACTGTGTCCAGACAGTCCTGGATTCCACTTGCCAGTCACAATTCAACTTAAATATGACTTGTGTACTACCGCTATATAGAGGCAATCCGCTCAGGATGCACATATGGCAACAGGGGCTGACCAGTTTCAGTCCATTACAAATCAACGGGAAGATACAAGCCTATTCTGAATTAGCTCTTTGCCTATTGTAAACGGCTTTAGTTATACTCTATTTGTCTAAGTAATCTAAACTACCGTCTACTCCACTTTGCATTAAATTCATGCTAACTTATCACATAATATAACATAGTGTTTGGCAAGTGCTAATTTCATGCTATTAACTAACATATATGCCGTTATCAAGTATGTCTTACTGTGCTACAGTTGATATGTCATTCGCAGATTGTGGTGATAAATCATCTAATCTAAGCTTGAACTGGGCCTTATGTAACAATAATCAAACCTTTAACAGGTTTATAGCATCTAATAAGGCACTTCAATTGTAATAAGCACGATACTAGGAAAGTCTAGTTAGTCTAAGGTTGTTCGAAATAGTCAAGAACCTTATGTCAACAGCATCTTGTAAGAGAACGACGGAAATCGGAAGTATCACATTAAGGTATCATGAATGGATCACAAAGACGCGCTTCCCTTTTCAGCGTAGATACTAAAGCGATAATTTCAACATGACGCGGCAGTCAACAACTAAAAAAAAACAGACAGAAGAGCGGAAGGACACACATGACCAATAAAATATAGTCGTTTGGAGTGGAACCTAAGATGTACATTTCGCATTAGATAAAGCTTATTTATTATTTCTTTTTTTATTCTGAAACTTGTCGACTAATACTAAGGATAACTATGATAGATACACTCTGGAATAAAGAACTCAAAGAAGTATAGCAAATCGTATCACCTCTAAGAAATATATGGATACTACGAGATTCTATGGCACTCTCTCGCAGGAAGGAAGACATTTTATTGCCTGTAGGTGAATAATCAAAGAGCTCTTAAGACCTGCAGAATTTCGAAGGTAATTCCTTCTAAAAGTGTTGTCAAGTAGATAAGATGCCAGAAAATCCATTGATAAATGTGCTCCATTCTACATAAATCATACTAAATAACTTGCAGATACCGACATTGTCTAACTAATGGTTTATTACGAATCTAAACTGTGATAGGGAGCTGTATTGTCGTATGCTTTCTGGCGACCGCTTCCAGAGGTTGGTATAGTGTACAACAAAGGAGGATTTTAATTTACTACACGCTTTCGACACTTTTACTAGAAAAATTTAGGTTTCGTAAGTCATATTTACGTTTGCGAGCATATTTCAAAGCAGTGCAATTTGTCATAGTTTCTTAATGAAGAATTTTATAGAGTATCGTAAGATTACGTTTGGTCCCTGTGACCCACAAAGGGTCTAATTTCCAAGCACAGTATCTATCATTATAAGGTTAGTCAACGGTTAGTAGTCTGATAAAATACCGTTAAGCCTTCTCTATTTTCTGTCGATCTAGTGAATGCATACGACTGTATATAATTGGGTAGTACTCAAGCAGAGGTCTAACACAGGTTTTATAAAAAATAACCTTAGATTTGTTAAGATGATAGTTATGATGGATAAAACCAACAAGTCTGAGATCTTTAGAGACCTAATAATAATATATTCCTGAAACTGGTACACACTACTTTTACAAGCGTGATAAATTTGATACATAAAGCTTAATACAATCACATCTAATGAATTTTAACAGATACAGCTTTAATACTGTAACAAACATATGCTAAATTTTATTGAAGGTTCAGCGTAAAGTTTAAGATAACAATACTTATGTATAATAATTACAGTATATGTACAATAATAATAATTATGTATAACAGAGCAACTCCGTTTGGAGCCTCTCTAGGGTTACTGCCGCTCCCAAGCCCGAACAAAGGAGGAGGGTTGGGCATGCGGTTAGCAACCCCATCCTGTAAAACAACCTGCTAAAAAACGCTAACCAGTAAAAACCTTTATAATCCCTTTAACTCTGCCCAGGGAGTTGGAAGATCTGTTATGACGCCTCATGATGAAAGCTGAGTTTTTTCAGAAGCCTCAGGGACGATGCTGCTTCTGACAACCAGAGATATTATTAGTATAAGTACATGGAATGTCCGCACAATATGGGAGACAGGGAGAAGCATGCAAATCGCCAAAGGAATGAAAAGATACAACCTGAAGTTATTTGGGATAAGTGAAACCCATTGACTACAAGCTAGACAGCAAAGATTATTCTCAGGAGAAGTGCTTTTATACTCCGGTCACAAAGAAAAAACGCCTCACACACACAAGGAGTGGCACTGATGTTTTCCCTAAAAGCATGAAAATCCCTTACAGAATGGGAACCCCATAGACCTAGGATCATTAAAGCATCACTCAAGACAAAGAAGGAAGGGATTACAATGAATGTCATCCAGTGCTATGCGCCCACTAACAACAGCTAGGAAGACGACAAAGATCAGTTCTACGCCAGGCTGCAGTCAATCATCGATAGATGCTCGGCCAAGGACCTGACCATTCTGATGAGAGACTTTAACACCAAGGTTGGAATGGATATGAAGACATCATGGGACGACATTGACTGGGAGAAAGGAACAAAAACGGTGAGAGGTTTGCAAACCTATACGCCTTCAACAAACGATTATAGGTGGCACCGTATTCTCCCACAAACGTATACACAAATCTACATGGGTTTCACCGGACCACATTACAGACAACCAAATCGACTACATCTGCATCAATAAGGAGTTTCGAAGGACCATGAAAGACGTAAGAGCATAGAGAGGAGCTGACATAGCATCAGATCATCATCTGGTGGTGGTTAAAATCAAACTAAAGCTGAAGAAGCACTGGACAACTGGAGCAGCAGCATTAAAAAAGTTTAACACGGCCCTTCTCTGGGATACTAACAAACGCAACAAATTCAACATAACTCTCAACAATAAGTTCTAAGCACTTCATGATCCACTAGAAAAAGGTGGAACTAATATGGAGGACAATTGGAAAGAGATTAAAGAAACAATGACTTCAGCATGTCAGGAGATTTTGGGTCGCAAAACACAACACCATAAAGAATGGATTTCTGTCGGTACTCTGGACAAGATTCAAGAAAGGAGAAGCAAAGTTAGCAATTAATAACAGCCGGACAAGAACAGGGAAAGCCAAAGCACAGGCCGAATACGCAGAAGTGAACAAGCAAGTGAAGAGGAGCGTCGGGTTGGATAAACGGGAACAGGTTGAAGACCTAGCAGTGACGGCGGAAAAAGCTGCAAGAGAAGGAAACATGAGGCTGGGAAATTCAGTAAACCAGAACGGTCAATCAATAACAAGACTGGCAAACTAATAACTGAAGTGAATGAACAACGAAACAGGTGGGTAGAACACTTCAAAGAGCTGTTAAATAGACCAGCCCCATTGAACCCACTAGTCATCGAAGCAGCAGCCACGGATCTTTCCATTAACACCGACCCACCAACAGCCGAAGAAATCAAAATAGCCGTTCGACAAATCAAGAGTGGCAAGTCAGCAGGGTCAGACAACATTCCAGCTGAGGCACTGAAGGCTGATATGGAAGCAACTGCAAAGATACTCCATGTTCTCTTCAGAAAGGTTTTTGAGGAGGAGCAAGTGCCAACAGACTGGAAAGAAGGATACCTCATCAAGATACCGAAGAAAGGAGATCTCAGCGAAAACTACAGAGGCATCACTCTTCTTTCGATACCAGGAAAAGTCTTCGACAGAGTGTTATTGATCCGAATGAAAGACCCAGTCGACGCCCAATGTTGAGACAAACTGCCGAATTCCGTAAAGACCGATCGTGTATCGACCAAATCGCTACTCTACGGTTAATCATTAAGCAGTCAATTAAATAGAATTCACTCCTTTACATTAACTTTCTCGACTACGAAAAAGTACTTGACAGCGTGGATAGGAGAGTGTTATGAAGCCTTCTACGACATTATGGCGTACCCGAGAAGATAGTCAATGTCATATGGAACTCCTATGACGGACTACATTGTAAAATCCTGCATGGAGGTCAACTCACGGATTCATTCGAAGTGAGGACCGGTGTAGACAAGGCTGCTTACTGTCGCCCTTCCTCTTCCTGCTGGTAGTTGACTGAATTGTGAAGACCGCAACATCTCAAGGCGATCTTGGAATACAGTGGACAACATCGATGCATCTGGATGACTTGTACTTTGCACATGATCTAGCTCTCCTATCCCACACACGGCAACAAATGCAGTTCAAGACGGACAAGATAGCGGCAGCCTCGGCAGCAGTAGGTCTCAACATACACAAAGGAAGAAGCAAGATCCTCCGATACACAACAACGAACACTAACCCAATTTCACTTGATGGTGAAATTCTGGAAGATGTAGACACTTTTACATACTTGGATGACACCATCATCGATAAACAAGGAGGGTCTGGTCTGTGGCAGATGTAAGTGCGCGGAATGGAAAGGCAAGAGCAGCATTATTACAACTGAGAGACATCTGAAACTCAAACCAACTGTCAGCTAACGTTAAAGTTAGAATTTTCAATACAAATGTGAAGACAGTCCTGTTGTATGGAGCTGAAACTTAGAGAACTACGAGAAGCATCCTTCAGAAGATACAAATATTTATTTTGTGTCTATAGGATGTTTATAACAAATAAACACGCAGGCTGTAATGAACTATCGCGAACTAGTTTAATACACTTGGCTAATGAAAACAAACCGACGTCTAATTAGTTTACCAATAACCTAAATAGTTGTCAAGTTAAAACTTTAGACAACTTATATGATACCCATCGTGATGCACACAATAACAGACATGATATACTATCACTATAAAAATTCATAGCATGCCTGACTTTTTAATCAACCAACTGGTAACTTACACAAATACATGGAGCTGTAGTAACAATAAAACCTTTAAGAACCTTGCAAAGTCCAAGTGTCTGATCGACCTCGTAACAACAATTCGGAATAGTGGATATTTTTTGTGTAATGTGGTTGGCTATAGTATCCCCAACCATACACTCCCCTCCTTTAAAAATGAGGGATATGTGTTTAAAAGTTCATGGTGGGCTAGAATTTCAATACCAAGTTACATGACTTAACATTCAAATGTTAAAAGATGCTGTCAATGTTGATTGCTTGATTACTCGTTTTGTCTGGCTTGGTTTAATTCCATTCGTGACATTAACCATATCGTGTGTCACTGGCCGTTCTCTGTGATAGATCCAGGAGAAATACTACTAGAAGAACTTGTAATTTACTGATTATTTTATTTTATCAAACTTTGTCGCTACCCAGGAAGTTGATGTTTATAATTGTTCTACAAGCTAAGTGCATTACGACGATTGAGTTATTTTTAATGGTACAATGGTTGCGTGGAGAATCAAGTCTTAAACGGTTCTGGATACTAAGATCGTTCGTAATCACACAAGGGCTGGTGGATCCAGTCGACAGATAAAGGTCGGGATTACTTTGACAGGTGTATATTATTATTTCAGTTTAATTGCTTTATGGATGCATAACTGCCACTGCTTCATGCAGTAGGGCTAAGAAATTAATCCATAATAAGAATATAAAAGTCGCTCAAGATTAAACACCTTCCCACACTTCCATAAAGAGAAGTAAGGCACTCACACTTAATGCTTTTATCACAGCTGCCAATCCACAAAAACATTATTCAATAAATGTCTGTCTCCCCACATGCAGCGTAAGCCGCCGACCAGTATTATCCAATTAACTCTGCTCTGGGATTTTTCATATCTACTTCCGATCCCCGGTACAATGTGTTCTTCGGTCTTCCTCCTTTTACTTGGTCACGAAGATTCGAAGTTAATGCTTGTCTTGTGACACAGTCTGATGATTTTCTCAATGTGTCCTATCCACCTCCAGCACCTTTTCTTAATTCCTTCCTTGGCTGAAAGCTGGTTGCTCTGTTATCTGCCGCAGAAAGTTGTTTCCGATTGTATCTGGCCAACAGATCCGAAGTATCTTAAGCAGATAATTGTTTATAAATACTTGATTCTTTTGAATGATGCTATTCGTAGTTCTTCAAGTTTCAGCTCCATACGATAGAACTGTTCTCACATATGTATTGAAAGTTTTGACTTTGATATTTGCTGGCAGTTGGTTTGGGTTCCAGATGTTGAAGAAATGCCGAATTATCATAGTGTAATAGACGGTAACCAAAATTTGTTTAGGATACCGGACATAGTAGCACCACTAGTAAAACAACTGGTTGACATAATTTCCAAACACATGGATTATGCGACTTCCATAAATCAACCATACAACCTTATTTAGTTAAAGTTTTTACCCTATTTTCCATGCTAACAAGTTTGAATAAACCTAACATCTGCTATAGAGAACCTAATCTTCACTCTTAGTATTAATATGAGCTGTCCGAAAATCAACATTTTACTCACACTGCACCCTTGACATTAACTGCGGTTTATGTGTAAACGACAGTATTAGCCAGTTCTATCTATATGGTCACGCATTTACCTTGTGTCTAATAAACGCTAGATGTATGTGCAACAAAATGATTGACTTAATCATGCTAGTGTTACCCTGCAAACCATCATTCTTCATGATAACTGAGGTATGGACTAATTCAAGTATTCACGATATCAATTTGTCATTTTTAATTTCAATCCATACATCGGTGATAGATTGTATGAACGTTGTGGAGGTTGTGTAACATTTATGCATTCAATAGTGAACTTGTTTCCGTGTAGTGCTTCAGAGTTAAATGTAACACAAGACCGTGTGTAGATTGTGCCAAACCCTATGATGTTTATATCGATCTTATTCAATTCCGTTAACCAACCTCTGAGCACCTCATTCACAACCACTAGGTAGTGGGCAGTTTAGTGTGAATGGCTTCCTATCATGTTTTACATATGTACTCTTGCAGGTAGACAGGCTGATAGTTCAGTGATAGCATCCTAACTAAAGATAGAATGATCTACTGGATCCATAATTATTATGAACCTGAGATAATATCAGGCGTTTATCTTGTCTGTCCTGAGACTTGAATGTATGGTTCCAGCACTCAGCCAGCACCTTTGTAGCCCTTGGAAGTATCTTAGTGGCAATGACTGCGTAAAATCTAGACCAGCTCTAAGCCTGATAAGAATGGTTTTAGATGGCGGAAATAGTCAATAGGGAGTTTGTACCTAAAAATGGTGGCCCACTTCGTTTAAAACCTTCGCACTCGCTCCATTAGATTCGATTCCTCTTTTAGAGTGGAAGATGCGATAATATTATGCGTCTCCAGGAACGGTAGATTGTGCGATATAAACATCATCGAAAACCCTGGAGCTGAAGAACCTAGATGTCGATGGCCTTAGTGCGACTCGGCATATACTTCGGCAGTATTGTCCTGGTAGTTTTCTTAGGTGTCTGGTCTGTTAGCAAACAGTAACTGCGTTGCTTACTTTTGCGATGATAGTCACGTTTCATTAAAATAGAAAAAATTCTCTGCTTATACGCTTTTGAAGGACGAATATACACCAGTCACCTATTCCTCAACTCGGTATTCATGTTGTCATTACCTACCCACCCCTCCATCAACGGCAGGATTCGACACCAGCAAATTTAGTAGGACTAATTCCCGTGTGGTTTCATCATGACCTCGTCCCTTCTTGTCAAGGTTTTGGCGACATGTTGGTCTTTGCGGGTGATTGTTTGAATTGTTCAACAAAATGTATGTCGAAGACTTTGGTTCCTTCATAACTGCTTAGTGACTCAAACTGGAGTTTTTTAAAAATAATGATATGCCGATTTGTGGCAGACCTCTGTTTAGATTCGTCAGGCTCTCTTGGAATGCTTTAAACAGATTAAATAGGAACTGCCATCTGTGGTTTCTAAGACAGGTTACACCTGTTTATTGGACGTGATTACGAGTTTTGAGGTTTCACTTCTGTGCCAGCCATCCTCTTGGCTTTCATTCTCATGCTTCACTCAAAAGTTTCTCTTGGTGGCTTACATACCACTGTTGAAATGCAATCCAATACAGCTTTGATAACAATACCCTTTGCAATTAACTTGTGTTTGAATGTGGACAACTTTTACTCAATCTCAGGATTGTGCAGCATAGTTGAGACATTGATGATCTGCTTATCTGTTAGGACATAAGGAAAACATTGGGCACTTATATCCTATGGTAATGTCTTGTGAGTAACCATATTAAATGTGATCTTAACATGTTCGTGGGTGTATAAACGAAGTTGGAACTGGGCATATTATTTTAAAGCATATCACCACACAGCAGATGGTTTAGTCTCTAAGGTATCTGTTATATTCCTAATCTGGTGTCATCGCCTGTGTGTTGAACAAAACATTTTATAATCATCACCCAATTGTGTCACAAGACAAGCATTAACACGGAATCCTGAAGATCAAAGGAAAAGGGGGAGACCCTAGAATACACTACGTCGGGAATTGGAGACAGATGTGAAGAGACTGAAGAGCTCTTGGGAAGAGCTGGAAAGGAAAGCTTAGGACAGAGTTGGTTGGAGAATACTGGTCGACGGCCTATGCTCCACATGGAGTAACAGGCATTGATTAATTGTATAACAGAACAGTTACATACGATAATATAAAACAAACAAGTTCGGCAAGGGTGACATCCACAAACGAAGTGGATCGAGACAAATAAGGGCATTAGAAGAGAATATGTGATTTCGAATTGTAAGAGGCAACAAAACTGTGCATACAGACTGTAGTATGTCTGGTATGGGGGTTAAATAGTGAAGAACAGCGTGGTGGAAGACAAATAGTTAGTCGTTCCGCGTAACAAGAGTTGGGCAACTTATAATCATCAACGTACTAGTGTATCTTCAGATATATATGAGAAAGAAGCGAAATAAAAAAGGAGTGTAGTTTCTGCAGGAAATATGATTATTCTATACGTGAAGGGGACTTAGGGTCTGGATCTCATAACTACGGTTCGCTGTTGTGGGCATAGGTTGAGTAGGTCACCAGAAGAGAGAAATTTTTGAAGTGGGCTAATAATGTGGAAGGGATTTGGAGGTCCTAATGCTCACTGGTATCCCGTTTCATATTTTTGAAAATTTAACAATAATAGTAATAATTTAACCAAGGAAAAGTTAGCTCTAAGAGTGGCTTTAAAGATGCCGACCACAATGCCAGATATACGATTACGTAAATTATAAGAGGGGAGGAGTTGCCTAAACTGAATTTGGTTACAGGTAAAGAATGCTAACTTGTGAAGTAATTTGTAAAAGAAAATGCGGCTAAGTTTAAGATGCCAAAGCCAAAGAGGAAGAAACTTAAGTATCTGACTTCTTGTCAGGCATACCTGTTCTTTGGTGTTTCTTAATATATAGGAAGTGAAGTACCTATGAATTGATTTTAGTTTATGCTCATCCCCGACGCGTAAGCAGGTGAAACCAAACAGGGAATATTCTTGTTATGGTGAGCGAAATTTGGTGGTGGGTGGTCGAATGCCAAACGAGGTGTGCCTAGTCGATTAATGCGCGTCTACCCTATGCCCACTTAGTCCCGAGCCGAAATAAGGAAGAACACAAGCCAACCAGACAACACTGGCGAACTGCGAATTCTATTTACATAAATACATCGATTTTTATATCAGTTAATTTAAAGTGATTATTCATTAAGTGAAATCATCAACATTTAATTAATACAATGAAATACTGTCAAACTGTACTTAAGAGTAGGACTCACATTGAAATCAAATTAATGTGATGAAAGTTTGCAAATTAAGCTTACAAAAAATCAATACATCTTTCGTTCAATCAAATCAATCATTGTATCTCTGGGGATCAGGAATCCCCAACAATTCTGAAATTGGGAGTACGCAAACTTCTTGCAACATTATTCTGGCTTCTTGGTTATCGAAGTTGGGAAGAATGCAACCGAAAAGTCTTCTTGATTTACGAGTCAGCGTTGCAAGGTGTTTGAAGAATGAAAGATCATTGGAATACGCTAAGCCAAGACTAGTAACAGTATTTAACCTAGGTAGAATCATAGAGTGAAGGGTCAATTGTATGCTAGTTTGTAGCAGGCCAAGTATATCTAGCCACAGTTGTCGGGGTTAAACCCCAACTTCCAAGTAGTGCGCCAATCACTTGCAAGCAACGAGTCATTTTGTATTAAGCTTAGAAACCGGGCAAGATCATCAAGTGAAAAAGAATATGCGGCTTTGAGATAATCAACAAATATAAACAACTTGCCATTAGGGAAATAACCACATACATCGTTAGAATAGAGAGTGAAGAGGGGGGAACTAAGAGCATTACCTTTCATAACTCCCGAAGTTACAGGTTTTAACTGGGAGAGCGTTAAGTTGAACTTAACCATTTGTGTGCAATCACTAAGAAGGGACCTGAACTTACATAATAGAGGGCAGGCAGTATTGTTTGTCTCAAGTTTTTCTATTAATAACAATTGGTCAACTTGTTCAGACACTATGGAAACGTCAAAATAGAAGACAGCATCTCCACAACCTATTCACATTAAATTTATGCTATATTTACCTATTGCCTTTCGACATCACATACTTAATCATGCATATACATATTTTTTTATTCAGAAATGTCACCCCTCTTATACCACCTGTGTGAAAATTCATAATTTCGTTACATTGATAATTGCACAGTTTGATATCTTCATTATTATAATTTTCTACCTATGTTACACAATTATTAGTGTTTATTTACATTTTGTTCCATTCCTCTTTTTACCCATCTATCATCACTTATATAACAATTCACAATTTTGACGGCGATTTGGTCATTTAACTATTTTAGGGTTTATTCGTTGTCCAATAAACCTATTCACACTAAACTTAAGCTATGAAAACGTATTGAACTCTTTAGAATTTTATTTATAATAGTTTTATTCCCAAGTTTCATTTTGTACATAAGAGCATGCCAGTTTACAGGCATGATCACAACGATATAGGTTTACATACATTCAAATATTATTACAAATTGTCAATGTCAGGACATTCATAACATATAAACATATAAATTGAAAACCAAATCAACTGTAAGACAGATGAGATACTTCAAGCAAGTAGACTTTTTGAACTTTTTATCAAAATCTGGCGGGACATATTTCGTTGCAAACCTACCGCCTGTGTAGTGGAGTACTACCAAGGACAGTCATTGTAGATCTAAGCACCCTAACTTTCGTAAAGCCGGACGCATTACCAACCCCTTAAAAACTTGTCAGGACAGACCTAATGTGTCTAAAATGTGATGTCTGCATCATCTTTGAATCCCAACTAAATGTAGTCGAACTTCTCCCCAATAAACAACATAATTCATCATAATGACCTAGTGAGACACGGCTACAAAATACTTATTAACCCTGCTAAGAAGGCTTATCACACCTATACCAATACCCATATATATCAAATTAGCAGCTGCACACACCATTAATAAACCTCCCTCAAACTTCAGTGCATCATAACCATGGGTTGCTTGGCAATGCTCCTATGGCATACAATAGCGTGTTTATAATTGCTAGCTGTCTGCGTACAAAACACTAGATTTTTTCCACATGAACCTCTTTCCACATTGTTTCTCACCCCAGGGGCCTCAGATGGAAACTCAACTCATAACTTAGCATATTGTACAGACAACGAATTTCCTAAGTTTGCCTTCTCATTATCCCGTCATACCCGCTTCACATTTGCTTTTGCTTAGTCATCATTTATTCTACACCATCGTACAGAAGGTACCCTACCAACTGATAAAATATACCCTTGCAAAGCTCTCATGGCCAACGTCTCACTGCTACCAACTCCCTTATACTCCATCTTCTTTTTTCAGCATAAATAACGATCATAAAGATTCTCTACTAGTTCAGCCAATGCATGACCTATCAAATTTTATTATTCTCACACAGTTCTACACTGTTCTATTTAACTCCCGTTCCATCTGCACTAAAATAATTCATCCTCAATCCTTAAAGTACTTAGTTAATCTATGCTGTGTCCTAATTACCGAAACTTGGTGTACTTCCGATATTTTAGAACTTCCACTATAGTTCGATAATTACATCATATACTCCAAAGACCGTAATTCAGGAAAAGATGGAGAATGTATAAAATATGTTTGATCCGATTTTTCATCACCATTTATCTTCCCGAGTGGTAGTGAAGTTTCAGATGACGCCATATTTGTCAACATTGACAACTGAACCCATCACAAGTTCTAGACAGCTCACATAATGCTATGCATACCTTTACCAAACAATTAAGTCATTTATTCGCATCACTGTCATCGCTGTCAGTAACCAAGTTATTAGGAGGAGACTTCAATATGCTTTCTGTTACTTGGAACCCTTTACATGGATATTTACACCTGGATGAATTCTTTGATATATTCGAAAGTAGTGCATGGACTCAAGTAATATGCAAGTCATACTCATGTCCAATATTTTAGACTTAACCCTTTGACACACTGCCTCCGACTTTTTAGAGAATACTAGCCTCGAATTTCCTGGCAGCGATCATAAAGTTGTCACTTGCCACTTAATTGTCAAACAAACAATCTCCCTGATCTTCGGAGAAACTATGCTCAGACTAACTGGTCTCACACGGAGAAACTGTTACATGATCTGAGCTGGGACATATTTTTCTTCTCGTGTGAGGTTAGTTACTAAGTAGATGCTTTTTACCATAATGTTAATTTATGTTTTGATTGTGTTCCACCTTTTAAAGTAATTAAACCATATATCCCAAATAGCGGATACATCCACATTAAATTTAAGAACAAACTAAGGAAATTTTGAAAGAGATTATTTGTTCAACATCACTTTTTTACAATTTTCAGTATCCATTCATTATTCGTAAATATAGCAAGCTACAGGAACACATGAGAATTAGAAGCCAAAAAATGCATCTGAAATTACCTGACAAGATTGCCTATTTACCAGCCACCTTTAGAAAGAAACTTTGTGTCCAGTCCAGTCTCCCTACTACTCTGAATATCAAAAATAAAATGGTTAGTAACCCTATGGAAATCTGTGAAGCGTTGCACATTGTTTAACGGAAACAGTTCGTGTGTAGGAGCGATTAACAGTTTTAACCAACATAAATTAACTGGCAAGTGGAATCTAGGACGCGCGTTTCGTCCTATTTGGGACTCATCGGCTGGACGAAACGCGCGTCCTGGATTCCACTTGCCAGTCACAATACAAATTAAATGATAATTACGAATAATCGCTATATCGAGGCGATCCGCACAGGATGCACATATAGCAACAGTGACTGACCAGCTTCAGTCTATAACAAATCAATGGGAATATACAAATTTATTCTACTATAAATTAACTGGCTTCAAGTTTACGATCATAGAATTTTAGAGGGGCTATGAGATCATTAAACCTTCAGTTAATGGTAGAGAGGATGTAATACTGGTGAAATCAATTGAATCCCGTACCTCAGCATTCCCGATACTGCTTATCAAAATATTTAAACTATACATAGGAAATAAAACTTACCCTGGATCATAGAATATTGCATGCGAAATCGCTCGGTTAAAGAAAAGCCCCAGGCTTAGTATTAAAAATTACGGTTCAATTAATCACTTTTCTGTTTATCTAAAGCCATAGAGAAAGCTATAAAAGAGGACATTTACACTTATTTAGTTAAGCCCAACCTAATTATGTCTTCCAAGAATGGCTTCACGTCTATAAAATCCTGTTTAACTTGCCACCTAGAATACTTTGACCACATAATAAAATATAGTGGTGATAAAAAACTGATTGTTATCTTATACTTTACTAACGCGTTTGACAAAATACATCATCCACCTCTCTTATATAAATTGACAGCCTTCAGAATAGCGAAAAAATCACATGACTGGATAGCTTTATTCTTGAAAGATCTCATCCAATTAGTAAAACTAGAACGACATCTCTCACGTCCTCGAAACATTACTAATGATGTCTTCCTGGGTTCAGTCATAGGACTTTTATTATTTATTATGTACCTTAATGACATATGCCACTGTTTTCAAAAGAGTAAAACATTTATGTCCGCTGACGATCTCAAGATTGTCTGTACATTCTACCCAGATGAAGGTCGAAATGTTAGTGACACAATACAGAGATCTCTCAACAAACTGAGTAAACGGTGTAATACATGGTTTCTCTCCTTAATTTACAAAAGTCAGGGTACTTATATTTAGGAGAATCTAACCTGGAGATCGATCTACACGTTGACAAACATATATTGTGTCGACTTATTACTACCTGTGATTTAGGAGTAAGATACTCAAAAAGCTTATCATGTACCAAGCAAGCTTTATCGTCGTAGACTTTCTTGGTATTGTATGTTTTTGTCATTTTTATACGTCCCTTCGCTTTGAATCAACTCTATATTGCTAAGAGATATAGTCTTACCTTAAATGTATCTAGACTCAAATAAAGATATAATTAATTCTAAACCATTTCGAATCTGGCGTTTACTCATGATATAGTCCTATCAAGAGGCTCTATCAAAAAAATCATTTCCTCCTTTCTTAAAATCCATTAAAAGATCAGAATCCGTTTGTCTAAACATACTGGATGTGCGTGCTGTTCGGAAGTTATAAAAAGGTAATGCTCTTAGTTCCCCCCTCTTCACTCTCTATTCTAACGATGTATGTGGTTATTTCCCTAATGGCAAGTTGTTTATATTTGTTGATTATCTCAAAGCCGCATATTCTTTTTCACTTGATGATCTTGCCCGGTTTCTAAGCTTAATACAAAATGACTCGTTGCTTGCAAGTGATTGGCGCACTACTTGGAAGTTGGGGTTTAACCCCGACAACTGTGGCTAGATATACTTGGCCTGCTACAAACTAGCATACAATTGACCCTTCACTCTATGATTCTACCTAGGTTAAATACTGTTACTAGTCTTGGCTTAGCGTATTCCAATGATCTTTCATTCTTCAAACACCTTGCAACGCTGACTCGTAAATCAAGAAGACTTTTCGGTTGCATTCTTCCCAACTTCGATAACCAAGAAGCCAGAATAATGTTGCAAGAAGTTTGCGTACTCCCAATTTCAGAATTGTTGGGGATTCCTGATCCCCAGAGATACAATGATTGATTTGATTGAACGAAAGATGTATTGATTTTTTGTAAGCTTAATTTGCAAACTTTCATCACATTAATTTGATTTCAATGTGAGTCCTACTCTTAAGTACAGTTTGACAGTATTTCATTGTATTAATTAAATGTTGATGATTTCACTTAATGAATAATCACTTTAAATTAACTGATATAAAAATCGATGTATTTATGTAAATAGAATTCGCAGTTCGCCAGTGTTGTCTGGTTGGCTTGTGTTCTTCCTTATTTCGGCTCGGGACTAAGTGGGCATAGGGTAGACGCGCATTAATCGACTAGGCACACCTCGTTTGGCATTCGACCACCCACCACCAAATTTCGCTCACCATAACAAGAATATTCCCTGTTTGGTTTCACCTGCTTACGCGTCGGGGATGAGCATAAACTAAAATCAATTCATAGGTACTTCACTTCCTATATATTAAGAAACACCAAAGAACAGGTATGCCTGACAAGAAGTCAGATACTTAAGTTTCTTCCTCTTTGGCTTTGGCATCTTAAACTTAGCCGCATTTTCTTTTACAAATTACTTCACAAGTTAGCATTCTTTACCTGTAACCAAATTCAGTTTAGGCAACTCCTCCCCTCTTATAATTTACGTAATCGTATATCTGGCATTGTGGTCGGCATCTTTAAAGCCACTCTTAGAGCTAACTTTTCCTTGGTTAAATTATTACTATTATTGTTAAATTTTCAAAAATATGAAACGGGATACCAGTGAGCATTAGGACCTCCAAATCCCTTCCACATTATTAGCCCACTTCAAAAATTTCTCTCTTCTGGTGACCTACTCAACCTATGCCCACAACAGCGAACCGTAGTTATGAGATCCAGACCCTAAGTCCCCTTCACGTATAGAATAATCATATTTCCTGCAGAAACTACACTCCTTTTTTATTTCGCTTCTTTCTCATATATATCTGAAGATACACTAGTACGTTGATGATTATAAGTTGCCCAACTCTTGTTACGCGGAACGACTAACTATTTGTCTTCCACCACGCTGTTCTTCACTATTTAACCCCCATACCAGACATACTACAGTCTGTATGCACAGTTTTGTTGCCTCTTACAATTCGAAATCACATATTCTCTTCTAATGCCCTTATTTGTCTCGATCCACTTCGTTTGTGGATGTCACCCTTGCCGAACTTGTTTGTTTTATATTATCGTATGTAACTGTTCTGTTATACAATTAATCAATGCCTGTTACTCCATGTGGAGCATAGGCCGTCGACCAGTATTCTCCAACCAACTCTGTCCTAAGCTTTCCTTTCCAGCTCTTCCCAAGAGCTCTTCAGTCTCTTCACATCTGTCTCCAATTCCCGACGTAGTGTATTCTAGGGTCTCCCCCTTTTCCTTTGATCTTCAGGATTCCGTGTTAATGCTTGTCTTGTGACACAATTGGGTGATGATTATAAAATGTTTTGTTCAACACACAGGCGATGACACCAGATTAGGAATATAACAGATACCTTAGAGACTAAACCATCTGCTGTGTGGTGATATGCTTTAAAATAATATGCCCAGTTCCAACTTCGTTTATACACCCACGAACATGTTAAGATCACATTTAATATGGTTACTCACAAGACATTACCATAGGATATAAGTGCCCAATGTTTTCCTTATGTCCTAACAGATAAGCAGATCATCAATGTCTCAACTATGCTGCACAATCCTGAGATTGAGTAAAAGTTGTCCACATTCAAACACAAGTTAATTGCAAAGGGTATTGTTATCAAAGCTGTATTGGATTGCATTTCAACAGTGGTATGTAAGCCACCAAGAGAAACTTTTGAGTGAAGCATGAGAATGAAAGCCAAGAGGATGGCTGGCACAGAAGTGAAACCTCAAAACTCGTAATCACGTCCAATAAACAGGTGTAACCTGTCTTAGAAACCACAGATGGCAGTTCCTATTTAATCTGTTTAAAGCATTCCAAGAGAGCCTGACGAATCTAAACAGAGGTCTGCCACAAATCGGCATATCATTATTTTTAAAAAACTCCAGTTTGAGTCACTAAGCAGTTATGAAGGAACCAAAGTCTTCGACATACATTTTGTTGAACAATTCAAACAATCACCCGCAAAGACCAACATGTCGCCAAAACCTTGACAAGAAGGGACGAGGTCATGATGAAACCACACGGGAATTAGTCCTACTAAATTTGCTGGTGTCGAATCCTGCCGTTGATGGAGGGGTGGGTAGGTAATGACAACATGAATACCGAGTTGAGGAATAGGTGACTGGTGTATATTCGTCCTTCAAAAGCGTATAAGCAGAGAATTTTTTCTATTTTAATGAAACGTGACTATCATCGCAAAAGTAAGCAACGCAGTTACTGTTTGCTAACAGACCAGACACCTAAGAAAACTACCAGGACAATACTGCCGAAGTATATGCCGAGTCGCACTAAGGCCATCGACATCTAGGTTCTTCAGCTCCAGGGTTTTCGATGATGTTTATATCGCACAATCTACCGTTCCTGGAGACGCATAATATTATCGCATCTTCCACTCTAAAAGAGGAATCGAATCTAATGGAGCGAGTGCGAAGGTTTTAAACGAAGTGGGCCACCATTTTTAGGTACAAACTCCCTATTGACTATTTCCGCCATCTAAAACCATTCTTATCAGGCTTAGAGCTGGTCTAGATTTTACGCAGTCATTGCCACTAAGATACTTCCAAGGGCTACAAAGGTGCTGGCTGAGTGCTGGAACCATACATTCAAGTCTCAGGACAGACAAGATAAACGCCTGATATTATCTCAGGTTCATAATAATTATGGATCCAGTAGATCATTCTATCTTTAGTTAGGATGCTATCACTGAACTATCAGCCTGTCTACCTGCAAGAGTACATATGTAAAACATGATAGGAAGCCATTCACACTAAACTGCCCACTACCTAGTGGTTGTGAATGAGGTGCTCAGAGGTTGGTTAACGGAATTGAATAAGATCGATATAAACATCATAGGGTTTGGCACAATCTACACACGGTCTTGTGTTACATTTAACTCTGAAGCACTACACGGAAACAAGTTCACTATTGAATGCATAAATGTTACACAACCTCCACAACGTTCATACAATCTATCACCGATGTATGGATTGAAATTAAAAATGACAAATTGATATCGTGAATACTTGAATTAGTCCATACCTCAGTTATCATGAAGAATGATGGTTTGCAGGGTAACACTAGCATGATTAAGTCAATCATTTTGTTGCACATACATCTAGCGTTTATTAGACACAAGGTAAATGCGTGACCATATAGATAGAACTGGCTAATACTGTCGTTTACACATAAACCGCAGTTAATGTCAAGGGTGCAGTGTGAGTAAAATGTTGATTTTCGGACAGCTCATATTAATACTAAGAGTGAAGATTAGGTTCTCTATAGCAGATGTTAGGTTTATTCAAACTTGTTAGCATGGAAAATAGGGTAAAAACTTTAACTAAATAAGGTTGTATGGTTGATTTATGGAAGTCGCATAATCCATGTGTTTGGAAATTATGTCAACCAGTTGTTTTACTAGTGGTGCTACTATGTCCGGTATCCTAAACAAATTTTGGTTACCGTCTATTACACTATGATAATTCGGCATTTCTTCAACATCTGGAACCCAAACCAACTGCCAGCAAATATCAAAGTCAAAACTTTCAATACATATGTGAGAACAGTTCTATCGTATGGAGCTGAAACTTGAAGAACTACGAATAGCATCATTCAAAAGAATCAAGTATTTATAAACAATTATCTGCTTAAGATACTTCGGATCTGTTGGCCAGATACAATCGGAAACAACTTTCTGCGGCAGATAACAGAGCAACCAGCTTTCAGCCAAGGAAGGAATTAAGAAAAGGTGCTGGAGGTGGATAGGACACATTGAGAAAATCATCAGACTGTGTCACAAGACAAGCATTAACTTCGAATCTTCGTGACCAAGTAAAAGGAGGAAGACCGAAGAACACATTGTACCGGGGATCGGAAGTAGATATGAAAAATCCCAGAGCAGAGTTAATTGGATAATACTGGTCGGCGGCTTACGCTGCATGTGGGGAGACAGACATTTATTGAATAATGTTTTTGTGGATTGGCAGCTGTGATAAAAGCATTAAGTGTGAGTGCCTTACTTCTCTTTATGGAAGTGTGGGAAGGTGTTTAATCTTGAGCGACTTTTATATTCTTATTATGGATTAATTTCTTAGCCCTACTGCATGAAGCAGTGGCAGTTATGCATCCATAAAGCAATTAAACTGAAATAATAATATACACCTGTCAAAGTAATCCCGACCTTTATCTGTCGACTGGATCCACCAGCCCTTGTGTGATTACGAACGATCTTAGTATCCAGAACCGTTTAAGACTTGATTCTCCACGCAACCATTGTACCATTAAAAATAACTCAATCGTCGTAATGCACTTAGCTTGTAGAACAATTATAAACATCAACTTCCTGGGTAGCGACAAAGTTTGATAAAATAAAATAATCAGTAAATTACAAGTTCTTCTAGTAGTATTTCTCCTGGATCTATCACAGAGAACGGCCAGTGACACACGATATGGTTAATGTCACGAATGGAATTAAACCAAGCCAGACAAAACGAGTAATCAAGCAATCAACATTGACAGCATCTTTTAACATTTGAATGTTAAGTCATGTAACTTGGTATTGAAATTCTAGCCCACCATGAACTTTTAAACACATATCCCTCATTTTTAAAGGAGGGGAGTGTATGGTTGGGGATACTATAGCCAACCACATTACACAAAAAATATCCACTATTCCGAATTGTTGTTACGAGGTCGATCAGACACTTGGACTTTGCAAGGTTCTTAAAGGTTTTATTGTTACTACAGCTCCATGTATTTGTGTAAGTTACCAGTTGGTTGATTAAAAAGTCAGGCATGCTATGAATTTTTATAGTGATAGTATATCATGTCTGTTATTGTGTGCATCACGATGGGTATCATATAAGTTGTCTAAAGTTTTAACTTGACAACTATTTAGGTTATTGGTAAACTAATTAGACGTCGGTTTGTTTTCATTAGCCAAGTGTATTAAACTAGTTCGCGATAGTTCATTACAGCCTGCGTGTTTATTTGTTATAAACATCCTATAGACACAAAATAAATATTTGTATCTTCTGAAGGATGCTTCTCGTAGTTCTCTAAGTTTCAGCTCCATACAACAGGACTGTCTTCACATTTGTATTGAAAATTCTAACTTTAACGTTAGCTGACAGTTGGTTTGAGTTTCAGATGTCTCTCAGTTGTAATAATGCTGCTCTTGCCTTTCCATTCCGCGCACTTACATCTGCCACAGACCAGACCCTCCTTGTTTATCGATGATGGTGTCATCCAAGTATGTAAAAGTGTCTACATCTTCCAGAATTTCACCATCAAGTGAAATTGGGTTAGTGTTCGTTGTTGTGTATCGGAGGATCTTGCTTCTTCCTTTGTGTATGTTGAGACCTACTGCTGCCGAGGCTGCCGCTATCTTGTCCGTCTTGAACTGCATTTGTTGCCGTGTGTGGGATAGGAGAGCTAGATCATGTGCAAAGTACAAGTCATCCAGATGCATCGATGTTGTCCACTGTATTCCAAGATCGCCTTGAGATGTTGCGGTCTTCACAATTCAGTCAACTACCAGCAGGAAGAGGAAGGGCGACAGTAAGCAGCCTTGTCTACACCGGTCCTCACTTCGAATGAATCCGTGAGTTGACCTCCATGCAGGATTTTACAATGTAGTCCGTCATAGGAGTTCCATATGACATTGACTATCTTCTCGGGTACGCCATAATGTCGTAGAAGGCTTCATAACACTCTCCTATCCACGCTGTCAAGTACTTTTTCGTAGTCGAGAAAGTTAATGTAAAGGAGTGAATTCTATTTAATTGACTGCTTAATGATTAACCGTAGAGTAGCGATTTGGTCGATACACGATCGGTCTTTACGGAATTCGGCAGTTTGTCTCAACATTGGGCGTCGACTGGGTCTTTCATTCGGATCAATAACACTCTGTCGAAGACTTTTCCTGGTATCGAAAGAAGAGTGATGCCTCTGTAGTTTTCGCTGAGATCTCCTTTCTTCGGTATCTTGATGAGGTATCCTTCTTTCCAGTCTGTTGGCACTTGCTCCTCCTCAAAAACCTTTCTGAAGAGAACATGGAGTATCTTTGCAGTTGCTTCCATATCAGCCTTCAGTGCCTCAGCTGGAATGTTGTCTGACCCTGCTGACTTGCCACTCTTGATTTGTCGAACGGCTATTTTGATTTCTTCGGCTGTTGGTGGGTCGGTGTTAATGGAAAGATCCGTGGCTGCTGCTTCGATGACTAGTGGGTTCAATGGGGCTGGTCTATTTAACAGCTCTTTGAAGTGTTCTACCCACCTGTTTCGTTGTTCATTCACTTCAGTTATTAGTTTGCCAGTCTTGTTATTGATTGACCGTTCTGGTTTACTGAATTTCCCAGCCTCATGTTTCCTTCTCTTGCAGCTTTTTCCGCCGTCACTGCTAGGTCTTCAACCTGTTCCCGTTTATCCAACCCGACGCTCCTCTTCACTTGCTTGTTCACTTCTGCGTATTCGGCCTGTGCTTTGGCTTTCCCTGTTCTTGTCCGGCTGTTATTAATTGCTAACTTTGCTTCTCCTTTCTTGAATCTTGTCCAGAGTACCGACAGAAATCCATTCTTTATGGTGTTGTGTTTTGCGACCCAAAATCTCCTGACATGCTGAAGTCATTGTTTCTTTAATCTCTTTCCAATTGTCCTCCATATTAGTTCCACCTTTTTCTAGTGGATCATGAAGTGCTTAGAACTTATTGTTGAGAGTTATGTTGAATTTGTTGCGTTTGTTAGTATCCCAGAGAAGGGCCGTGTTAAACTTTTTTAATGCTGCTGCTCCAGTTGTCCAGTGCTTCTTCAGCTTTAGTTTGATTTTAACCACCACCAGATGATGATCTGATGCTATGTCAGCTCCTCTCTATGCTCTTACGTCTTTCATGGTCCTTCGAAACTCCTTATTGATGCAGATGTAGTCGATTTGGTTGTCTGTAATGTGGTCCGGTGAAACCCATGTAGATTTGTGTATACGTTTGTGGGAGAATACGGTGCCACCTATAATCGTTTGTTGAAGGCGTATAGGTTTGCAAACCTCTCACCGTTTTTGTTCCTTTCTCCCAGTCAATGTCGTCCCATGATGTCTTCATATCCATTCCAACCTTGGTGTTAAAGTCTCTCATCAGAATGGTCAGGTCCTTGGCCGAGCATCTATCGATGATTGACTGCAGCCTGGCGTAGAACTGATCTTTGTCGTCTTCCTAGCTGTTGTTAGTGGGCGCATAGCACTGGATGACATTCATTGTAATCCCTTCCTTCTTTGTCTTGAGTGATGCTTTAATGATCCTAGGTCTATGGGGTTCCCATTCTGTAAGGGATTTTCATGCTTTTAGGGAAAACATCAGTGCCACTCCTTGTGTGTGTGAGGCGTTTTTTCTTTGTGACCGGAGTATAAAAGCACTTCTCCTGAGAATAATCTTTGCTGTCTAGCTTGTAGTCAATGGGTTTCACTTATCCCAAATAACTTCAGGTTGTATCTTTTCATTCCTTTGGCGATTTGCATGCTTCTCCCTGTCTCCCATATTGTGCGGACATTCCATGTACTTATACTAATAATATCTCTGGTTGTCAGAAGCAGCATCGTCCCTGAGGCTTCCGAAAAAACTCAGCTTTCATCATGAGGCGTCATAACAGATCTTCCAACTCCCTGGGCAGAGTTAAAGGGATTATAAAGGTTTTTACTGGTTAGCGTTTTTTAGCAGGTTGTTTTACAGGATGGGGTTGCTAACCGCATGCCCAACCCTCCTCCTTTGTTCGGGCTTGGGAGCGGCAGTAACCCTAGAGAGGCTCCAAACGGAGTTGCTCTGTTATACATAATTATTATTATTGTACATATACTGTAATTATTATACATAAGTATTGTTATCTTAAACTTTACGCTGAACCTTCAATAAAATTTAGCATATGTTTGTTACAGTATTAAAGCTGTATCTGTTAAAATTCATTAGATGTGATTGTATTAAGCTTTATGTATCAAATTTATCACGCTTGTAAAAGTAGTGTGTACCAGTTTCAGGAATATATTATTATTAGGTCTCTAAAGATCTCAGACTTGTTGGTTTTATCCATCATAACTATCATCTTAACAAATCTAAGGTTATTTTTTATAAAACCTGTGTTAGACCTCTGCTTGAGTACTACCCAATTATATACAGTCGTATGCATTCACTAGATCGACAGAAAATAGAGAAGGCTTAACGGTATTTTATCAGACTACTAACCGTTGACTAACCTTATAATGATAGATACTGTGCTTGGAAATTAGACCCTTTGTGGGTCACAGGGACCAAACGTAATCTTACGATACTCTATAAAATTCTTCATTAAGAAACTATGACAAATTGCACTGCTTTGAAATATGCTCGCAAACGTAAATATGACTTACGAAACCTAAATTTTTCTAGTAAAAGTGTCGAAAGCGTGTAGTAAATTAAAATCCTCCTTTGTTGTACACTATACCAACCTCTGGAAGCGGTCGCCAGAAAGCATACGACAATACAGCTCCCTATCACAGTTTAGATTCGTAATAAACCATTAGTTAGACAATGTCGGTATCTGCAAGTTATTTAGTATGATTTATGTAGAATGGAGCACATTTATCAATGGATTTTCTGGCATCTTATCTACTTGACAACACTTTTAGAAGGAATTACCTTCGAAATTCTGCAGGTCTTAAGAGCTCTTTGATTATTCACCTACAGGCAATAAAATGTCTTCCTTCCTGCGAGAGAGTGCCATAGAATCTCGTAGTATCCATATATTTCTTAGAGGTGATACGATTTGCTATACTTCTTTGAGTTCTTTATTCCAGAGTGTATCTATCATAGTTATCCTTAGTATTAGTCGACAAGTTTCAGAATAAAAAAAGAAATAATAAATAAGCTTTATCTAATGCGAAATGTACATCTTAGGTTCCACTCCAAACGACTATATTTTATTGGTCATGTGTGTCCTTCCGCTCTTCTGTCTGTTTTTTTTTAGTTGTTGACTGCCGCGTCATGTTGAAATTATCGCTTTAGTATCTACGCTGAAAAGGGAAGCGCGTCTTTGTGATCCATTCATGATACCTTAATGTGATACTTCCGATTTCCGTCGTTCTCTTACAAGATGCTGTTGACATAAGGTTCTTGACTATTTCGAACAACCTTAAACTAACTAGACTTTCCTAGTATCGTGCTTATTACAATTGAAGTGCCTTATTAGATGCTATAAACCTGTTAAAGGTTTGATTATTGTTACATAAGGCCCAGTTCAAGCTTAGATTAGATGATTTATCACCACAATCTGCGAATGACATATCAACTGTAGCACAGTAAGACATACTTGATAACGGCATATATGTTAGTTAATAGCATGAAATTAGCACTTGCCAAACACTATGTTATATTATGTGATAAGTTAGCATGAATTTAATGCAAAGTGGAGTAGACGGTAGTTTAGATTACTTAGACAAATAGAGTATAACTAAAGCCGTTTACAATAGGCAAAGAGCTAATTCAGAATAGGCTTGTATCTTCCCGTTGATTTGTAATGGACTGAAACTGGTCAGCCCCTGTTGCCATATGTGCATCCTGAGCGGATTGCCTCTATATAGCGGTAGTACACAAGTCATATTTAAGTTGAATTGTGACTGGCAAGTGGAATCCAGGACTGTCTGGACACAGTAGCCTAGTGGTGAACGCGGTGGAGTTTGACACGAAGCGGACTGAGTTCGAATCCCAGTGTGAACATCAACATTGGGATGCAGGTACATCCAGCCGATGAGTCCCAAATAGGACAAAACGGGCGTCCCTGATTCCTCTTGCCAGTCACAATCCAACTTAAATAAGGCAAAGAGCCAGCCTAATAAAAAGTTGAATAAATTCACGATTATAATGGTTAGTACGAATGTAGATTCACCGAATGGATTTTAAAGATTGATGCTTTCTGCCGTTATTTCCAGTGTTTCATGATATGCTGAGAATGAAAAAAACATGATGCTACGATACTAACCGAATCTGTCATGCATCGTATTTAGTATGCAGCAATAATCATGGGATCACTGCTAGGTATCACCAATTAACAAGGGATTTGTAGCTATTTTAACAACATGATATTGACAAATAAGCCTGTGGATAAATGATAATTGATCCTTATTTCAAAGCACAGGTAGTACCTACCATCGTGCTAAAAACTACCGACAGGTAGCTAGTAATGACATTAAGGTAGGGCAAAATACATCATAAATGTAGTCATTAGGCAGTTAAACATTCGATAAAACGCCTAAGTATATGAAAGAAACTCAAAGTCGAGTCTATTGTTAAATGTCCCACAATTTTGTTTCGGTAACAAAGTAAACTTGACGTTTGGACCCACATTCTGTACGTTCGGTTTCAATAAATTGTTTACTGACTAACAGTAAACAGATAAGGCATTAGAGGTAAGGACATCTGCATCAAACTAAAATTGAACGTTTTAGTCCTTTGTCTGTGGATGGAATTGTATATTGGAAGAGACGCGCGTCATGCGTTTGTTGAGCCTCTTTGGGTAAGATTTGTATCGTCTTTGGGGTATTCAGCGTTTGAGGACAGCTGTATCTTTAGTTTATAGATTTTATGAATGCTTGGTAAATGCTGCAAGCAATACCCTCTCTTAATCCTTGGAAATGTTAGTACTATAGACATTACGATATATCAGGAATTGTCATGGAAGGCGGGGGGAATAAGGGGAACATTTTAGTGGTTAAAAATAAGTCAGTAAAGGCAGGATCTCTATAATTTGGCGCCCTTTCCAGAAACATTCCTCCTTTATTCCCGTTTATTCCGGGCAAATTTTCGCCGGTTTTCCGATCATTTCCATCAAACTTTCCTCCATTTCCCTTTGTTTATCTTCTGTCCTAGACACATTTCCGCTTTATTTTTAGCGTTATTTTCACCGTCATATAATAAGAAAATTATATACACTCACATGACTCGTTCGAAAATAAATAGTAGCAACCTACTATTTGTTCAAAATAAACATTATTCTGTAATGACTCACATCTTAGAAAACAACGTACATGAAACAATGTTTATTTACGGATGATATTAATTAGGTGTACATAGTAATATGTTGAAAAGTACTCATATCACTTCAAGTGTTTTCAGGTTGTGATGTTTCATGCAACTGTTTAGTCGAAGACAAAGTTAGTCAATTGGTATAGGTTTATAATAGTCATAGTAAAATTAGGAACGTCATTTAGGGAATACTGTTGGCTAATCAAATGCATTATTGCTCAATTGGTTAGCTAGCATTTGACAATGTTGTGGCGAACTTTTAGAGTTCATGTAAAAAAAAACAGTGTAAACCCAAAATTATGATAATGAATGAAAAGCATTTCAAAATGAACGGTATGACAACTCACGACTTCTTTTCTCCCATACTTACGTTTATGCATTCTTTCATGAAGCCTGAGAAAATAATATTTCGTTGCTAAGAATAACGTCGGCAACTTCATTTTCATTTTTTAAGTCCAATGAAATAAGATATCATTGTAGCTTGAAGCAACAAAAACAACTGACACTATATTTGCACACTACTGATTTTGCAAAGTGGGAGTTCAGCGTAGCAATTTTATTTACTGAAACTAAGGTTCCCTTTAGTGTCCCAAACTGAAATCAGCATTTAGTTCGTGGAAGCCTTTAAAGTTGATTTAGTACTGTTCGACATTTTGGTCTTAGGTCTAGAGCACTGATTAGTAATCATTAGCAATGCACACAATCAAATCATTGAAATGTTCGTCTTTCGAGGCATTGTCAGATTACAATAATTTTTTCTCAGTCTCTAGAGCAGACTCGGAATGATAGTTATCAGTGGGTGTCGTCACGGGTTTTTCACTTTTATGTTCTGTCATTTGATGTAATGCAACAAGTCGTGTAACTATTTAGGTATTCTCAACTATGGCACCCACAATTGTTATAAAGTATAGGCTTTCTTATTATTCGTGTTGGTAATCAATCCCATTAAAGTTATAATATCCAGTCACACTCCTGATCCACCAGTTGATATTAATGAGGTGGGAAACAGATATTTTAATTTAAATGTGCTCCAAGTAAGGTAATTTTTGGCAAAATATACAAATCTAGTGGTTGGAGAGGTAGGGCTACTGCCAATGTAACTATAGATCGACTGAATAACAACGAAATAAATGACATAACATTTCATTTTTAAGGCTTTTATATACCATCACATTCTGAAGCAGTCAGTGATATCAAGTAAAAAATACATCTGGTAATGAACCAAAGGTTTTGTGTACAGGAATTTAGATAATAGATTCACAGTAAAATCAAAGTAACTAAAAATACATATGACAGCAGGTAATGATAAGCTTACAGTGTAAGTAGTCAAGATAATAATTGATGTTATTTATTGTCCGGTATCTACAGCATGCTGTTTTTACAAGCAGGATCCTGGAAAATGTATTAAATAGGACTAGAATGTAATAAATACCGAATCGGTTTTATATTGTGTAGTAATGTGGGGAGACATCTGAGTATGTGTGTGATTGTAAGGAACAATGATGTTATACACGTTGATTGTAGTATGTGAGAAAGGGAATATTGCAGCTGATAGTGCTGAATTGTCGAAAAGTACTTTGTTTGAACTGTGACGTGATCCTGTTTCCAGCTCCGGCACGTAAGATAGCCATACTCGCCTACTCCTGGCAATTGCCAAAAGTGAAGTTAGGTGTTTCTACTGCTATGGGTAATAAGTTAGTTTGTGTCAGAGTCGCAGAACAGTCCTGAGCAGAAGTGTTGTTGATTAGTGGGTGTGAAGGGGGTAAACTTAGGTTAATGGATGCAGTTTTTACAATGTCAACCTTGTGCAAGTGTCTAGAGACACTAGTTGACATGATTGTTTCAGTCGTTACGATGTATATTTGTCTACTCATTATCGTCACCTGGAAATTAAGTTCCATTATTCTTTCAAGTATGCGATCATACCGAGAAGTGTCGTACTGATTATGCACCAAGCTAGTTTTTTATGACTTAGCCAATAGTAGAGTCTCTGAACACTGTAAACTTTGTCTTAAACCAAGGAAGAAAATCTTGGACAGCAATTGTCTGTATTATTTAATAATAATAATAATAGTTTTATTCTCATTTTGTACATGAAAGCATGCCAGTTTACACGCATGGTCACAATGATAAGTTTACATACATACAAATATTATTACAAATTGTCAATGTCAGGACATTCATAACATATACAGATTTGAATTAAGAATCAAATCAACTGCCACGAAGTTTTAACTATTAGGACATCAAATATTTATATTGTATCCTGGTGCTAATATGAATACGAACCGCGCGCTCCTTGACCACTGCGTTACAAGTCCAAAAAACGGTTAAGTTTGCAGAGTGGAGTATTGAGCGTGTTTAGATACAGGATAAGATCAAGAGTACTTGGAACTTGGGCGTAGAAGAGAAGTCAATAGTTTTATGCCAGTAGGTTCCATAATAGCCATATACATATTAATCTACAAATATAGGAAAGACAAAGACAGAGAAAACACAAAACAAAAGCACTGGTATTCTGAGACAATCAATTCCAACCAACCAGTTGGAATAACAGACATGCCGTTACGATACAATTTATAATTTCAACACTGAGAACAAGATTACATAAAGCAACAACTCAAAAGCTTCGCCTAGTCATTTGGAGAACCGATGTAGGCCAATAAAAGAATTCAATCTAACCAAACAACTTTCTGTAGTGCCAACATCCCAGCTCCCTTGACATGCCCATTTGTAGAAATTCGCCATATATTTACACTCCTAATTATTTTGTGAGAAATTAGTTTCTAATTTTTTTCCTAACATTTTTAGTGAATAAAAAATCCATTCCGAATGCGAATGCCTATAAACCTGTGATATATTTTATTTTATTATAATTTACAATTACTAGTCCTAATTCTTTTGCGTGTATCTGCTATCTAATATGTTCGTAACTTATTGGGTTAACGTGAGCATTTTGATTATGCTATCATTATATTATTTTCTTGTCATATTTTTGTGCCGTTAACAAACAAGGAAAGTTTTCTTATTTTTAACGTCTATGTTTTGGTGGGAGGCCGATGTGGCGGCCTGTTGTGGTTCACGCCTCAGCTTTTATGGTGAGTGTTTATTGTTGTTGTTGTTGTTGTTAACGTTTCGTGTGGTTATAAGTTGGGTAGACGGGCAGTTATCGGTTATCGTGATGCTTTGAGCACTCATTGATTCGCTGTTAGGAGCTATTGAAGAGAATTTAATTACACACACCAATATGGTGTTGGATTTACTTTATTAAGGCGTGGAACTGGAACATAATGACGTCGATATTTATTACAGGATTCTACTTGTTTCTGGAACTTGACGAACAGAACGCGGTAATCCACTAAAAAACATGTTTTCTTCTGGTTCGACGTTCGATGTTGCACAACATGTTTGGAAATGGAAATTGTAACGCAGTAATACTGCACCGTGTAATAGTGGTAATAACTTGTGTGAACTCGATGTGTGCTTACTGAAATCCGTATGCACAATAGAACCATCATGTTGAAACAACAAGATGGCGATCAACGAAACATATGTGATGGGCTTAATTGAAGTTTCTGGTGGCTACATTTAGATAAAAATCGTCAAGTTATTAGTGAATCCATTCCTTTCTTACCTTATTCCAGACGAAATACCATGCTTCTTGAGTAATCAAGTGCTTTATACTAAAACGATTCTGTAGGCATGTATACAACTCTTTCACAGGTGAATAACCATAGTCTACTATATACAAGAAACAATCATCATACTGTAATATTCCGCGGTTTACAAAGGAAAGTACAGAAACAAGGTTTATTTACAACGAATATTAAATCAGAGTGCATGGCGACGTGTTAATAATAGAAGATGTTCACATGACTTAAACTGTCATTAGGTTATAACATTTATTGCGGTTGCCAAGTCTGAAACGGAAATAATTACTATCAATAAATGTGGGTTTGTAAAAGTCATAATGAAACTACTGAAGTGATTTCATGAAGACTGTTTAATAAGGCGAATGTATGTGAACTATCAGTTAGTTGGTTGTTGACAATGCTTATGCGGATTCCGAAAGTGAACATGAATAACACAAGCATTAAGTTTAAACATATAATTGCTGTGTTAATGAGTAGAGGAGTATGACAAAACTTACAATATAAGAACTGCCTTTTTCCTATTTTCTGATTGTTTACTTCATCAAGAAGATCGTAAATATCGTATTTGGTTATGAAGAGAATTTCATCAGCAAGCTGCTCTTGGTTTCCTCTAGGTTCAACGTAATGAATGAGATACGATGGTAGCTATGAAGAGAGAAATTAATCAGCACTATGCGTACTCTTTGTTAGTATATAAACTAAAGGTTGGAAATGGTGGTTTCTCTTTGCTGTCCCCAAAGTTATGTATAATATCCGTAGTTGTGGTTCAACGACGTAGTTGTTCACACGAACTCTTGGTGTTCAAGTAATGTCGTACGACGTAATGAAGACCGCAGTCCTTAAAAATGTAGTTGGGGGGGGGGGAGCACAAAACCACCTACAATTTTATGCTAGCCATTCTCTAAGATATTCAATACTGGCCTGTTTCACGTAGCACGACACGGCTTTCAACGAAACAAGTTCTGCAAACAAAGCATCCCAGTGGGCTGGGACGACTGGTAGACCAGTCGGGATACCAGCACTCAGGTTCACATTATATTCTTAGACTTTGCAAAAGCGTTTGACACTGTACCATGAAGCCCACTCATGCAAAAGGCAGCAGGAATGACTACAGAGTTACTAGCCGGTCAGAAGATCTGTACGCAGATGAACAGGGTATACTCACAATGGGTGCCGGCCACGTCTCTAGTGTCACAGGGCTTGATCTTTGGGCCAGAACTATTCCTAATTTTCACTACTGACCTCTTATTAAGTATCCACTTATCTATCCCTATAAATGAGGATAAAGTAAAACCGTGGAGAACTGTAAGAGGGGATGGGGACTCGGAACTCCTCAAACAGGATTTGGCTAGGATAAGAAAGTGAACAGACGACAACGACCTAACTTTAAATATGCGAAAATGCTATGTAATATACTACCGCACTCTAGGTGGTACTCGATAGGCCTATTGCTTAGACTGGCAACGAATAACAAGTACCTTCAAGGAGAGAGACGTAAGCGTAACCTTCAGCGACAGGTTGCAGACTAGGCATGTCATGAGACCATACACCACTTTGCACTGAGTCTGCATGCAGCTGAGTATGCTGACACCAAGTCTGTTACTAATAATGTTCGAAACATACATAAGACCGTACTTAGAAAATCACAATATTGCTGCACCTCCGCTTCCCTCAAAATGGATCCTAAACTTCTAGAAAAGGTTCAGAGACAAGCAGCAAAATGCGCAAATTAACTGCTGACTTTTGACCAGCTACAACAGCTGGAGCTGTTTACCCTAAGCTATAGACTGCTGAAAGGGCACTTGGTCACCGCATACAAAATACTAAGCACGCCTGGACACCCAAAAATTATTATGGCTGCTCTATATGCTCATATACCCAGAAGAAACTCACAAACCACTGCCCACCAGTGGGCACGAACACGAGTGAGGGCAGATCTCTTGCTATTAAAAGTCTGCTCCCCCTAGAACGCGCTGCCTGAGGAAGTAATAGCAGCCTTCACTTTAGCTCGTTCCAAAATAAAACTAGACGACTACGTGTATCATAACGGTGTACCTAAAGTCTCCTGTAGTCAGCCGATTATCGAAAGAAGCCAAAGACCAAGAACCATAGCCGCGAAACTCAAGATGCGAACACAAGGAAACCAACTGGTTTGAAATAGCTCATCCTTTGGATATTGGATATTGACCTTGAAAAATGTTAGCAAACTTATGAAATGAGATTATTACTTCAATTATTCAGATGTCCCCGCATAATATTTTCCCGATCATTTAGCAATGAAACTGCAAGGCGGACGCCACTTTATGATTTTCATCTTTCACAAAAAGCCAAAATGGTTGACTTCTGTAATTATGTAATGCCGCTTCAGTATTCCGATCAAAGCATCATTGATAGTCATCATTTTGTACGTCAACATTGTGGTCTTTTTGATGTCTCGCATATGCTACAAGTAACGTAACATAGTCGGATTTATTTAAAGCAGATGCAAGTATTTGGAAACGATCGGGTTAACTTTCTGGAGTCCCTGACCTGTGCCGATATTAGTGGATTATCCAGCTCTGTCGGAACACTTTCTGTATTCTTATTAGACGACGGTGGTATACTCGATGATACTATAATCGTAAAATGTAAAGAGCCGTATTTGTATATCGTTTCGAATGCAGCATGTTCATCGAAAATTCAGGCTCATGTTACAGTAAGAGATTATTTAATTTAACTTATTTCTTTAAGAAAATGATGATTAAATGCGTAAAAAGTGGTCAAGAAGTAAAACTCAAAGTTTTGAAAAACGCTCTCCTGGCACTCCAAGGTAATATCCTACGTAGAGAGTATTCATGTTATGGGAGCTAATTTTAAGCAACTTATGTTATCCTTGTGTGGATTATTGTGATCGACTAAGTTGAAGTATGCTGGTTCAAAAAGTTCACTTCAAAATTCCTTTGCTGAACCTTAGAAGGTTTGTCGAGTAAATGCTACTCTTGACATAAAAAACTGACTCACATGGAAGGTTTACGATAACGTTTTAGTAACTATTTGATGAAATAAGCACTTTTGACTTAATCATATAAATTTTTCCGTTTAACACTTCCTTGATATGAAACATTAAAGAAACGGAAAGGGCCATATAGTTTCACCCATTAGAACTGGTTTCTATTGGTCCAGATTCCTTGACATTTAACTTAACTCTAATATCATGGCGACTTGTTTTGTTGACGTACGACCGTTCTGTTTTAATTAAGTCTGAAGTTTGTAAGGGACTAATGTGCATAGGCCTCTACGTTCATCTACCGCTCACAGTTATCGGGAAGTAGTCTACTGTTATACAGTATGAAAGAGTAAATGGACCTTGGTAGTACATCTTCAGCCCGCAAGTTTGATGTTATTGGTTAGAATAACTTTTACGTATACTTCCCACAATTCTTAAGTCAATGGTAAGTACACTACTAAACATTTTCTGGATTAACCCGCTTAACTTTTTGGATATCCCTAAGGATATGTATCTGTTGATCTGGGTTAAGATTCTCCTCTCTGTCCACATTTCAGTTCAAGTGTAATGAATCATGACCTAATATTTTAATCGATGTTAGTTCTGTTCATTTTATTATAGCTTGGTCGTGTGAGGTTTCAAAATAATGAGCATGTAGCAGCATGGATTACCTATCTTTAAGTGCAAACAACTCTTGTTAGAATTTTCATAATATTTACTGCCAGCCAGGTTGTATACACCTAAACATTTCGTTGTGGCATCAATATCAGTATTCCCACATTTTTCTTTTTTTGATGTTGATATCAAAAATGGCAACTTTACCAGGCTCTCTGTTAATCATACATACATACATACTTTGACTGATACGCATTTGTGTTGAGCTGATGTTATCCGCGTCTACCTACTGTTATTCTTTCTTATCGGCATGAGCTTTTATAGATGTTATGAAAATCCTGGATGTTTCAGCACTTTAGAAACAATGAGGGCTTAGTTATTTGTAAATTCTCAGAACAAATACGTTGTTTATGGTAATGGAGATCACCAGAAATTGTTACGGCGCAGTCGTTAAATAAAAATTTAAGCATTTGAAGTGATGTAGCTGCTACCCGACCGTAGCTGCTACCTTGTCGTGGTGGTCGGGCTTGCCTATCGTGATGACCCAACCGAGCTATACTGGCTGGAACATATGTTCCTGTAGGTTCTACCATGCTAGGTAGGTCGATTGGAGAACGATGAGACTAAAAGCAGCTACTCAAAGTCTGAGGGCGAAGTCGTACTGCTGACTGCAGAGGGGTGTGACAGCAGTAATGTGTTTCCCTCGGACAACCAGCATCTGCAGCGATGCTGCCTTCTCACAAGGAAGGAGGGGTTAGAAAAGGTCGGCCCTAAAAATGTCACACCTCACGGATTTCCGTCTCCGGCGGTAAGGGTGCCCACTAAGGGCTTTTAAGTGCGGAGCTAATACTGAAGAAACTTTTCATAAAAAGGCCGTGCGAGACAGGCCTCAAGCAGTTGTCCCTTGGGCTCTGCGGTCACGCTCTCAGGTCTCTAAGACCGACACTAATCTGCTTTCTTTTCTAGGTTCCTCAAGAAACACCCTTCCACGGTGTGGGCAGCCGGGAAGTGACAACCGCCCTCATACCCGCAAAAGCACGAGAGTCCAAATTGGTCAAAATCAAATCCTTTCTACACCTCATAATATCTCTCTTGTCTCTACGACTAACTCTACTTACATTCCTTCATCTCACTGCACTGCTAATGCAAACGATGCGAGCTCACGAAAAGTCATTCCTGGTCTCTTGAAACCCCGTTCTAGACTATATGTTGGAGCTTTTAATGTACGGACATTAAGTCAAATAGGGCAACAGGCTTCCTTAGCTAAGACTTTAGAATCTCACTCAATCGATGTATGCTGCGTCTCGGAAACGCGCATACAGGATCCTAGTAAAATCATAAACCTGATTTCACCGTATCAAAACAAAGAAGCAGCCCGACTTACTCTTCTTGTATCCGGTAGCCCAGATGCTGCTTCCCGGGGTCTCGCTGGTGTAGGTATAGCATTGAGTCGTAGGGCAGAACTAGCTCTCCTAGACTGGATCCCTGTAGATAGTCGGTTGTGCGCTGTCCGACTGAACGGGACAGTTAGGACTCGGAAAGATAGGGACATTCATCGTTGCCTCTTTGTCGTATCTGCCTATGCCCCCACTGACTGCAGTTCAGACGAGGTGAAAGATGAGTTTTACAGCAAGCTTACGGACCTCCTCCAAAAAGCTAGGCTCTCTGATATAGTTATAATGGCTGGTGACTTAAATGCTCAAGTAGGTAGACTAAGTGAAAATGAGAGACACTTGGGTGGATGTTATGGTGTCACGGCTCAAAGAACAGATAATGGCGATCGTCTGTTGCAACTATGCTCAGATAACCGCCTGTTTCTAGCGAATACTAACTTTAGGCATAAGGAAAAACATCTTTTGACCTGGCGACCCCCAAAATCGTCTCAACGTTGGACCCAACTAGATCACATCGCCATCAGCCACCGATGGAGGGGTTCAATAGAGGACTGTCGCTCGTTCTGGGGCACATGTTTAGATTCAGATCATGCCTTAGTGCGAGCGCGTATTTGTTTGAGGCTTACTGGACGTAGGAAAGACATAGCAATGAAGCCTCTTAGGGTTTTACTTAATGATAATAAAGCTAAGAATATATTTAAGGAACAACTAGAAAAACAGTTAGGCGACCGTGTAAGCGATTGCCATCCGGTAGAACGGTTGGAATGATATCAAAAAGGCTGTGGAAACAGCAATGATATCTGCTAGTAAGGTAAATCATAAGGCTAGGATGGAGCCGTGGATTCCAGTAGCATCCACCGAACTGATGGATGCTCGTAAACTCATCCCACCTGGCTCTGAACATGATGAAGAGCGAAGTGAGCTTAAGCGCAGGCTGATAAAAAGCCTACGCAACGACCGTGAACAGTGGTGGGTGGCGAAAGCGAAAACGATGGAAAAGGCAGCGGCGATAGGCAACAGTAGGCAACTTTTTCGACTTATCAAGGAAACTGGTATTAGGGATCCGAATGTCAGTGAGACTATCTCGGAAAAGGATGGGATTATAATTCATTCTCAGTCCAGGAGATTGGATCGATGGGCAGAGCACTTTAGGGATCAGTTCAACTGGCCTTCAGCCACAATTCGGTTGCTCACGATCCCCAGTCATCCTGAATGGCAAATTGACTTAACTCCTCCTAGTCTTTATGAAGTTGAGAAGGCTATAGGAAATCTGAAGCGTGGTAGAGCAGCAGGTCCTGATAGGCTTACCCTTGAAATTTTTAAGGATGGTGGTCCAGTTTTAGCAGCTAGACTGATTGAAATCTTAGGTAGAATCTGGGAACTGGGCGTAATACCATCTGACTGGTCTCAATCCCTGATTGTCCCAATTTATAAGAAAGGACAAAAGTCTTCTTGTGACAATCACAGGGGAATCAGTCTGACTAATATAGTTTCTAAATTGTTAGCCTCGATTATACTTAGACGCCTAACTAGAGCTCGTGAAGAGCAGACTAGAGAAAACCAGGCTGGATTCAGACCTGGACGTGGCTGTATAGACCACATCTTCACACTGCGACAGGTCGTGGAACACAGACACACATTTAGGCGTCCTACAATAGTTGTCTTTCTGGATCTAAAGGCGGCATTCGACTCTGTTGATCGTGAGGTTCTGTGGCAGTGTCTGTCATTGAAAGGTGTACCAAAGAAGTACATTAACCTTGTACAAGCTCTCTACTCTAAAACTACAGGTCGAGTGAGAGCTTATGGCGAACTGTCATCGGAATTCCTCACTTCAAGTGGTGTCCGTCAGGGATGTCCACTTTCCCCATTCTTGTTTAATTTTGTCATAGACATGCTCCTAGATATAACCATGTCTTCGTCTGACTTTTCAGGAGTTGACTTACTACCAGGAGCCTCTCTTACTGACTTAGAGTATGCTGATGACATAGTTCTATTTGGTGAAGACGCTGACAAAACGCAGAGTCTTCTGACTACCCTGAGCAACAATGCAAGCATGTTCGGAATGCGATTTTCTCCCTCGAAATGCAAAATGTTGCTTCAGGATTGGGTTGCATCGGCACCTGAACCAGTGATAGGGAGTGAAGTAGTCGAGTGTGTAGACCGCTTCACGTATCTGGGGAGTCTCATCAGTGCTGATGGCCTGGTGACTGACGAAATCTCAGCACGGATACAGTAAGCTCGATTGGCTTTTGCCAAGTTGCGTCACTTATGGCGCAGGCGAGATATCCGCTTGCTAACCAAAGGGCGAGTGTACCGTGCAGCAGTTCTCACTGTCCTACTATACGGTAGCGAAACATGGCTGTTAAGAGTAGAAGACATTCGTAGGTTACTGGTCTTCGATCATAGGTGTCTCCGAAGCATTGCTCGAGTATCGTGGGACAACCGAGTGAGCAATGCTGTCGTTAGGAAACGGGTTCTAGGAAAGGAGGGCAAATCAATAGATGAAGTATTGAAACTTCATCAGTTGAGGTGGTTGGGACGTGTTACGCATGTCTAACTACCGTCTGCCTCGACGAGCTATGTTTTGCGGCGTAGGAATAGGTTGGAAGAAAGCTAGGGGCGGCCAAACCAAAACATGGCAGAAATCGATGAAGTCACTGACAAGTGGACTGAGTCATGTTGGTAGATGTAGGCTGCGTGGTTGGGGTCCGCGAGACGAAAGTCTAATGGTTAAAGACCTTGAACGACATGGCTCAGAATCGTTTGCAATGGCGCAAGTGCATCCACTCTTTGTGTTCTCTCAAAATCTAACCTTCTGAATTCTCTATCTTTCTCCTTTCAAATTTATCTCACTGAATTATACTTTTCGAATCATATCTTCGCCCCCTAATTTTCTGCATTACTGCTGATACTTCTACTATCGCTATCACTCTTGGATTTGAACTGACAGTTGCGTCTCTGTGCTGATGTGGTATTGTGAAGAACAGCAATTGGGTAAGCAATATTTATTTGGCGAAAACAGAGTAGGTCAGTAAATAATACATACCATACTTTCAAGCATTAATTTGCACATCCTCTGCGTTGTCTGCACTGTATCGTTTCTCAGCCTGCTTCTCTTAGTTGTTCTCGATTGTCCTCTGTGTTTCAATCCTGTTTCACTTCTTGTCCTCTCGCAACTCGTCTTGTCTGCTGTTTACTGATTCTTCCCAATTTACTTTGACGCTCTGCTACCTACTACTTATTGATGACTTATAAGTAGTATCCACCACACTCGCCCCTCCATTAAATTGCTGTGCTCGTATGCGCGCTGACCTTCTTGCCTCTGCGGTCGCTGGTTGTTTCTTCGTATTCGCTCCATCATTCCAACACATCCATCTTTGCAATTGACTTATGTTTACACGCTTCTCTTTGTTGTCCTTCTTGATGGTGTATACCGGTCCACGACTAGCGATGACTGTATACGGGCCCTCCCATTTGGGGAGTACTTTCTTCGAGCCTAGTCCACTACCCGTTATGCTCCTCCGTCCTCTACACTTCACCAGATCTCCTACTGAAAAGTGTCTCAGCTGATTCCCATGATGCTGTTCTGATCGTTTAACGTCCATATCCTGTTTCCGTCGTATGTTTTCCACTGCTTGTTTCCGCTCTTCCTTCCATTTCCTATCATTCCACTTTTGTGACTGAGGCCAGGCGATGTTGTTGCCTGGCAGTCGTGGTCTCCTTCCGTACATCAGCTGGAATGACGACTTCTTTGTTGTTCCTTGATTCGAGGCTCGATGTGCTAATAATATCATCGGTAATTCCGTCTCCCAGTTACCCCCCTTTGCTGCCAACCACTCTTTTAGAGTGTGATTATTTCGTTCAGTTAGTCCGTTGGTCTGAGGATGATACGGTGTTGTTCTGACTCTTTTGATACCTAACTGCCCAAGGCGAGATGTGAACTCCTCACTCTCGAAACATGGACCCTGGTCGGTCAATATCATTCTCGGGACGCCGTGGTCGGCCACGATGTGCCGCATCACTGCTTCGGTCACCGTCTTTCCTCGTTGATCAGGAATCGCCACAGCCTCTACCCAACGCGTAGCATGCTCGGTCATCACCAACACGTACTGGTTACCGCTCGATGTCTGGGGAAATGGACCCATTACGTCCACTGACCACAGATCGCCTACTGTCGTTACGGGAATGGGCTGTAACGAAGTGCGTATGCATTTATCCCCTTTCATTAACTGACATTGGGGGCAGGCGAGGACGTATCTCATCACGTCTTCTTGCATTCCTGGCCAGTAAGCACTCTGTCTCAGGAGGTCAGTGGTTCTTGCGACACCTGTGTGTGCTAATTGGTGGCATTCGCTGATTAGTTCATGTCGTAATGGCTTTGGAATTACAGGTATCCAGCTTCCATCATTGTCTTTCCATGTTAACACTCCAGCTGCATTTAATCTTAATCTGTCCTTTTGGCTTAACAACGTCTTTACCTCTCTGCTAAAGTGCACTGATTCGTCATCCACTGCTTCAGTTAACGCTCGTCTCACCGTTCTAAGCGTTGGGTCTGCTTTCTGGCAACGAAGTAGTCTTTCTAGGTCTGTTTGCACTCTGTTGACTCCACAGGCTACTTCCGGTAAGCTAGCGTCCTCACACGGTCTTGACAGGTAGTCAGCTATTACGTTTCGGCTTCCTGGTATGTGACCAATCGTGAAATCATATTCTTGCAGGCGTAGTGTCCATCGTGACAATTTTCCTCGGGGGTCTCTTGCCGTCTTCAACCACTGTAATGGCTTGTGGTCGGTCTCGATGTGAAATGGCTGGCCTAGCAGATACGGTCTCCACTTATCTACTGCCCAAACGATCGCTAGACACTCTTTCTCGATGGTCGAGTACTTCTGTTCCGTTGGTGTTAAAACGCGGCTGGCATATTCCACTACGCCGTCATCCTGCCGAAGTACTGCACCAATGCCAAAATCACTGGCATCTGTGGCCACTGTGAACTGTTTTCCACGGACCGGAAGTCTCAATGTCATCTGCTTTGCGTTTGATAGCTGCTTGATCCGATCAAAGGTTCTCTGAGCCTCCTCTGTCCATATAAATTTTCCACTGCTCAGTAGTTTATATAGCGGTGCGGCGATCTCATTAAAGTTCTTTATAAAGCGGCTGTAGAATGCTGCTCTTCCTATAAACTGCCTGAGTTTCCTTTTCGAAGTGGGTGCCGTTATGTTCTGGATCGTCAAAATTTTCTCGGGTAATGGCTTCATTTCACCATCTCCTACTTTATACCCCAGCAGTGTGACATTACATTTGGCTATCTGTGACTTCTTCTTATTGATGCGCAACCCAAACTCCTCGATTCGTTTGAGTACTGCTTCTAGATGTCTTGCGTGATCTCTCTCTGTTTTACTGTAAACCACCAAATCGTCCCCGTACACCTCCACATTCTCTAGATTTCGTAACAATAAGTTCATTAATCTTCTAAATGTGAATGGCGCTCCCGCCAGCCCAAATGGCATTCTTCTAAACTGGTACTGTTTGTGACCCACAGTGAAGGCTGTCTTGTACCTGTCATCCGCTTTTATCGGTAGCTGCCAATACCCTGACCTGAGGTCCAGTACAGTAAACAACTTTGCTTGTTGTAAACGATCCAGGGTTTCGGCTACAGTTGGCATTGGGCATGGCTTCAACTCAGTTATGCTGTTTAGCTCTCTGAAATCGACGCAGAATCTGTATTTTCCATTGGATTTCTTTACTAGCAGCACAGGTGAGTTGTAACGGCTATCAGCCTCTTCAATTATTCCGTCCCGCAACATCTCTTCCACTTGCCGATTTACTTCCGTCTCTAGATGAACTGGTATTCGGCGTGTGTGGAATGTTGTCTTCTTACGACTGTTTACGGGGATTTCATGCGTCACCTTATCACAATAACCATAGGCCTCTCCGTCGTCGGTGAACAGACTTCCGTACTTTGCTATTACCTTGTTGATATTTTCTATGTTCACTTGCGGTAGGATCGCGGCTTGTTTCTTAGCTATCTGGCTGTTCTCATGTATGCTAAAATGCCCGTACTTAGTATTTACTATCTTGTTCTTTGTGTCGATGACCGCCTCCACCTCTCTAAGGAAGTCTGCGCCCAGTATTGTTTGCTGTATGTCTTTAGTTACTATAAATGGATATCGTACGACGCGATTTCCGACTTCGACACAACAGTCTGACACTCCTAAAATTTTCAGTGCATGCCCGCTCACTGTTTGTACTGCAGGTGAACACGCCCTGATCTCCCGACACAATCCTACATCTATTAAGGATATAGCCGCGCCTGTATCAACTAGACAAACCAGTACTCTTCCATTTATACGAACTCTTGTATACAACGCACCCTTGTTAACCAACCCCACAACCCGGAAAGACCTTTCGAAAAGAGAAGGCTGTGTATCACGTTTAACATGTCTAAATCGTCGTTTCCCCGGGCAGTTTCTTCTGTAATGTCCAAACTCTCCACACTGAAAGCACCTACTTCCTCTTTCCGCACGGATTCGCACCGCCGCGACTTTCTTTTCCAGCTCGGCGATCCGTTTCTCCATAGGCGCCGTTCTGCTGTCTTCGGTTAACGAAGATACCGAAGTGCTCACTAGCTGTCTGCACATTCGAGCCATCTCCATCACGTTCAATGGCTGCACGGCATGCGCCAGTCGAAGCTGCCTCGCTACGTCACCAGGGACACACTCCAAGAACTGTGATGTCAGGAGCTGCTGTCTCGATTCGTCGTCCAACGATGGCAACCCGCGACGCAGCAACCTCGTCAGAGTGGTGGCCAACACCGACGGATCGCCATCCGGGGCCAGACGCACGGCCCTGAACTTCTGCAACGCCAACTCCCTATCCGCTGGACTGTCGAATTCAGACACCAACCTGGCCACCACCTCCTCCCACGTAGCCCCGCCGTCAGCCAGCTCCACGTCGTCCAGCACCGCCTTCGCACGACCCCGCAGCAGGGTACCGAGGACCGTCACCTTCGCCTTCTGTCCTCGGACGCCAACCAGCTCTGCGACGGCTTCGAATTGTCGAAGGAATGCCCCAACGTCTCCGTCCTCGAACTCCTGCGGCCACGGAATCTTCATCTCGTACCGAGGCAGCGACACCAATTGTGAAGAACAGCAATTGGGTAAGCAATATTTATTTGGCGAAAACAGAGTAGGTCAGTAAATAATACATACCATACTTTCAAGCATTAATTTGCACATCCTCTGCGTTGTCTGCACTGTATCGTTTCTCAGCCTGCTTCTCTTAGTTGTTCTCGATTGTCCTCTGTGTTTCAATCCTGTTTCACTTCTTGTCCTCTCGCAACTCGTCTTGTCTGCTGTTTACTGATTCTTCCCAATTTACTTTGACGCTCTGCTACCTACTACTTATTGATGACTTATAAGTAGTATCCACCACAGTATGGCAACCTGAACTGATGTACGTATGTACGAAGTTCTGCGTTGTATCTGTCTGTATCTGTCTGATGTAATGTGACTTACACCAGCCTTTAAGTTTTGTTGGCTTTGTGCAAACTCTTCGTCAAATCCGTCAACATGTATCATTAGTTAAATTCTTCGAGATTCTTGCTGTTGATGTATGTTGTCTTTCCCTAACACACACAGGATTCTACCGTGAACATCCAATTGACGTCACCTGAACAGTTCAGAGAACAAGACCAATATCCTTTTCGCTTATCCGGGGATCCAACAGCAAAGTCTCACGATCTTCCTGTTGTAGATATAACACTAAGTTTACCAGCAGAACAGGTACTTCTTGAATGAATTCCTGCTGAAAGTCACCTTTGCACTTCCCCTCTAAATGGTACAGTAAGAATTCGGGAAGATAAGGACATATGCCGATGCCTTGTTTTCTTATCTATTTGTGCCCCTACTGACTGCAGCTCAAATAGAGGAAAAGACGAATTCTACGGGAAGTTCCCTAGCCTTCTCTAGGACACTCAGATATAGTGTAGGGTATTTTAACGCTCAAGTTGGTAAGCTAAGTCAAGCTGAGAAATACTTAGGCAGATTTTTGGCAAATCAGTCCAACGAACGGACAATAGAGACCGTTTACAATTATGTTCAGGTTACCGTTTATTCTTGG